>LR990612.1:31345020-34168288 GCA_905147815.2 Phalera bucephala | reverse complement strand
CAATTCCTGCATACCACGTCGCTGCAGTGGTTTATCTTGTGTATATGTTCTTTTGTGCCATAGTGGCCTGTATATGCTCCAATTAGTTACCTTAGTTGCAGTCTACTGTGTTTTAGAAGTATCTTGCTGTCGCTGTCAAACCATGTGGACAAAAATTCCTTGCAGTGTCTCAGCCCTGTATTTGTTTTCCACTTTTTCCTGTGTTATTCTTGGGCATATTTGTAAAACGCGCCTCTGTAGGCACCATCTGGTATGCCTATGAACGGTTCTGGCCCAATAAGTTTCTGGCTAAGTCATCCGCACGCTCATTGCCATCAACCCCCGAGTGCCCAGGGACCCAGCCTAATTTGATCGTGTTGCGCGCTCCACATCTATCAAGAAAGTACGCAAACTCCACGGCTAGTGCAGAGTTTAACTCATAGAAGCTGGGGGCTTTGAGGACAGCCTGACTGTCACTACATTCTCTTGCCTGTAATTCGTTTGTCCACTATCTCTTTTGTACAAATATTTATCGCATAGGTCTTTTCTTGGAATACCGATGCAAATCTGCTCATGCTTTGACTTAGATTGTATCCTTCTGTATATACACCGGCTCCTGTTCCAGACTTGGTTTTGGATCCATCAGTATACCATATCATTTGTTGCTTACCTTGCTTATTTAGGCCACTTTTTCATTGTTCCCTGGTAGGGATGTGGGTGCTAAATCTTTTGTTGAACATGTGCGTGATCAAGATCTTGTCACATCTCATGTTCCTTATGTCATATAGTTCCTTGTCTGGCGCTAGGTTGGTGTGTTCAAGGCTTGGCGTTGTTATACTCCATAATCCAGTTTTCTCTAGCCTATAGAGTGCCTTCCTCGTCGCAGTCTCAATGACGATATGTAATGGAGTGAGATTGAGTAACCACTCCATAGCTGCCGTCGGTGTTGTTTTGAATGCACCTGTGATGGTTAGGCAGGCTGTCCTTTGCAGTTTCGTAAGAGCGTCCCTGCAGGTTTGTGTTTTAGTTTTGGGCCACCTCACGGTGCATCCATACGTTAATATCGGTTTTACCATAATTTTGTATATCCAATGCATTATTTTGGGCTGTAGGCCCCTTGTTTTTCCATATGTTGGCCTACACATATTCAGTACCCTCAATGCTTTAGCAATGGTTTGCTCAACATGTGCATGCCACTGTAGTGGCTTGTCTAATATTATTACTCCCAGATATTTAACTTCAGTGGCCCATTTAATTTTGTTACCGTACAAATGAAGGTCTTATAGGCCTGTTAGTACCTTTTTCCGTATGAATAAGATCACATTAGTCTTCTTCGGGTTAACCGAGAGGCTATTTTGTCGTGCACCAATTCGTTACTTTATCTAGAGCTTCCTGCATCAGTGTCGATACTGTGTTTGGAAACTTCACATTGATTGCTATCACTATATCGTCCGCATATCCTACTCCATAGAACGGACCTTTGTTGATTATCTTCAAAAGAGAATGCACTACCAAGCTCCACAGAGTCGGCGATAAGACGAGGTGTCTTGCATCCTTCTGGGCATCCTTTAGTCGTTTTGAAGGAGACAATTTCTCCTAATATAGTGGACTGGATTATCCTGTTCTTTAGCTGAGCTGTGTTTTTTATCCACCTGATTAGAGTAGGTTCTATTCCATGCCCTGTTGCAGCTATTTCAATGGATGAGAATGGTGTGCGATCAAAAGCACCCAAAATATCCAGAAAAGCTGTAGCACAGATTTCCTTTTACTGCAGAGCCATCTCGGCGCAATTCACCACATTGTGTAATGCAGTTTCAGTAGACTTACCGGGTAAGTAAGCGCCATCGCCAGCGCCAGCGCCTTAATGGACCATCCTTTATGTACCGCCATTATCCGCCATTTTCTCAAGACATCTTAAAAATAATGAGGATAGGCTGATTGGTCTATAGGATTTGGTATCCTCATAATTCGGTTTTTCTGGTTTGGGGATGAACGTCACTGTCACCTGCCGCCAGATTCTTGGGGTATGCCCAAAGGCCACACACGCTCCGAATAGCCTGCACAGGTGTTGGCTGAGTACTGTTCCCCGTCTTGTAAAAGAATGGGATAAACACCATCCGATCCAGGGGCCTTAAATGGTTGGAAGCTTTTTAAGGCATTTGAGTTTATTCTGTTCTACGACTTTTCTTGCCGTTTCCCAGTCAGCTCTGAGTGTTTTTAAGCTGAGCTCATCTATATGGACATCATACATGGTGTCTTCTTTTTGTATTACTAAAGAACGAATCCGGAAAATGCACGTTGAACATAGTTTTTAATGTTTCTTTCCGGTTGCTTGTGGGTTCTCCTTTATCATTTCTTAGTGTAGTAAGTGCATTTATTTTAGCCGTTGATGTTGCCTTGGCTAGCCTCATACCCTCACGGAGGCTGCATATGCCTTGGCAGTGTCTTTTCCAAGCTCTTCTTTTTGCTTTCCGCACTTCTGTATTGAACCTCGTGCTCTTAGTTGCGTTCTTAGTTGCTTTCGCAGCATTCAATGCCCGACGAGTTTCTAGCCTTAACCACGCCAAATCGGGTGTCCACCATGGTTCACGTTTCGCTATGACTTTGCTCTCCGGACCGTTGTCAGTCCAGGTGGTTTTTACTGCCCGAGCTATATTATCCGCTTCAAACTCTATATCTAATATGGAGTTAAGCCTACACCGGACCTTCCCTAGCTCAGCCTTAAGGTCTCTTTTGTAGGCGGCCCAATCGGTGTTCCGTGGGTTTCGCCTTCTTGGGTTTATATTATACGTTTCCGTCTTATACCGGAAACATGTATAATTGTGATCTGAAGATAAGATCTCATTGGAGACATGCCAGTTGCTTACCTGTCTACTTGCTCTATTGGAGGTAACTGTAATGTCAATAACTTCCGCCCTGCCCCTATTTACCTATTATTTATAAAGGAGTACTTACCAGATAATCTAAAAGTTTTTCCCCTCTCTGATTAGTGTCTGAGCTGTCCCAGATGACGTGATGCGCGTTGGCGTCACATCCTATGATGAGCTCAAACTTGTTTGCGTTGGAGTATTCGACAAAGCCACGTTGTTGTGCTGTAATCGAGTCCGCATGTTCGTAGGGCAGATAAACAGCCGAGAAGATAACTTCTCGGCTGCCCTTGTTACCTTTCAATTTTAACTTCACCGTGGTGAGGTCCCTATAACAGAACGTAGACAGAGGCATAGCGTTTATGCCATTCCTGACAAAAATGCGGGTCCTCATGTCATTAGTCATGCAATTGTGAAACATGTTCCCCTCCGCTTCATCAAGGCCCCGTATCTGGCCACTGTAAATATAGGGTTCTTGTATAAGTGCTATATCGAACTTAGTCCTACGCAGCTGGTGATCTAGCATCGCCGTAGTAGCCTTAGATGGGTGCAAGTTAATTTGTACGCACCTTAAGCCAAGCTCCTTTGTTGTTCGGTTCTCATACGTTGGCAATCCAAGCTACGGACTGCCCTCCTTGGAGCTCTCCTCTGGTTCGCTGCTGTCTGAGGCATTGTCATCCTCTCCCACTGGGAAGGATGTGAGGCCCAGATTATCGAAACCGCCCGTCAAACCATCCGATCTTATCGACATGTTCGCTGCCGTCACTTGTCTTGCCGCTGACTCCCCACCCGCCACGAAGCCCTCACCTTGGGCAATGCTTACAAGCACCAGGGCTATCATCAGAGTATAGGGTTCCAAAGTGAGCTGTCCACAAGACTAACAGCGTTTGCATCCACTCCCACGTAGTGTAGGCTCGCGCTGCCGCCTGCGGAACTCTTTACCCCAGAATCCTAGCCTAGTCCATCTGAGGGATGGACTTCAGCCGATTGACTGTCACGCAGCTCACGTTTGGACATAGATTCGGACCGAAGAGGCGTGTTGCCAACGACAGACAACAACTACCGGCCCATCGCAGGCTCAACCTCCAGGACTCATTCACCCTGCTGTACGGGTCACCGCGCACGGCACAAATACGCAGGAGATTGTCCCCCCTTCCCCCTCCCCCTGCTGCAGCTCCCAATCCCAATCGCTACACCATGTCAGGTCTTCCGCCATCGCCAACAAGATCCCTCACAAGGGAAGTTATTGACGATACTCAGGGTGCACCGTCCAGTACCTATTGTCGTTCCTCTGGCCGTATTCGCGGGACTAGCAATAGGCCGGGCACACTAGGAGGTTCCCTGACCGTAGCACGCCACGACGATGCAAGCGGGCAACTTTCATAGCAGCATCAGACCGCTGTTTCTGCGATATATACCAACAATTAAAGACACTTCACGTGTACTATATATAATAATCTATCTAAATCATCAAGCCAGATCATTTGCGGGATAGGCAGAGAGTATAGAGTTTTAACAGGTTCTTTTCTTACATACCTCTCTGGCTTCCTCCACCATAATTCTCATACACGCTCGTCGGTTACGGAGACTCTTGACTTGTCCTTCAGTTAAGACTTGGTCTATTTGATCATGGTAGATAGATTAGGTCTTCCCCAGTACCCACATCCTTTCACTTTCGCATTATATATCTGTTTTATCATTCTTTCTTCTGACATTCTTTCTGTATGCCGGAACCAACGGAGCATAACCTTTCTCATCTTTACACCGATACTATCTTTCATACCTACTCGCTTTCTTGCTACGCTGTTGCAAAAAAAGATCGGTCAGCGTTACTCCATACATCTTCCGCGGAGCTCGCATGTCCACCGGATTTCAACATTCATCTTTGTTTGAGTCCGAAGAACCTACTGTCAAAAGTTTGTTCCGGACTCTGTCTTCATACACTCTCATCACGCTCTTATCTTGCAACTTCTTAAGCTTTATTCTTTCAAGGTCTCAGAAGGAGATACGCTCTCGCCAGTGCCCCCTCTTCATGAATAAACTACCAAACCATGCAACTACGAGATAGTGGTCCGATTAAAGAGTGGGACCTCTATACGTACGCGTATTTTGAAGTTTGCTTTGGAGACGCTTATCTACCAGGAATAAATCTATCATGTTTTTTTGTTCATGCCTTCACCACGTATCATCATCATCTCAGCTTATACTTGTCCACTGCTGAACATAGGCCTCCCCAATCGTTTTCCAGCGTAACCGGTCCGATGCCACCTGCATCCAACGACTTCCTGCGATTTTCACAAGATCGTCGGTCCATATGGCAGGTAGTCGTCCCACGCTGCACCAATACGTGGTCTCCACTCTAGAAGCTTTCTGCCCCAACGCCCGTCCGATCTTCGTGCTATGTGGCCCGCCCATTGCCACTTCAGCTTGCTAATCTTAAGGGCTATGTCGATGACCTTGGTTCTTCTACGAATCTCCTCATTCCTGATACGATCACGTAGAGAAACGCCGAGCATATCTCTCTCCATAGCTCGCTGAGCAACTCTGAGATTTTTTATGAGTCCTATAGTAAGACACCACGTCTCTGATCCATATATCATCACTGGTAACACACATTGACTAAAAACTTTAGTCTTTAGGCACTGAGGTATTTTGGATGAGAAGATGTTGCGCAGTTTCCCGAACGGTTCCCAGCCGAGTTGGATTCGTCGATCGATCGATCGTCGATTGACCTCTCTCTCAAAGTTGGACTTACCTAACCGGACTACCTGTCCCAGGTAGATGTATTCGTCGAGAACTTCAAGAGTAGAGTTCCCAACGGTGAGTGCGGTGGGTACGACATGGACGTTAAACATTATTTTGGTTTTGTCCATGTTCATTTTAAGACCCACTTGTTGAGATACTCTGTTGAGTTCACCGAGCATTCGTCCTAGATCTTCCAGTGACTCCGCCATGACCACAATGTCGTCGGCAAATCGAAGGTGAGTGATGTATTCGCCATTGATGTTGATGCCAAGTCCTCGCCATTCCAAGAGCTTGAAGGCGTCTTCTAAGGTGGCCGTAAACAGTTTCGGAGAAATGACGTCTTCCTGCCTTATTCCTCTTTTTATGGAAATCGCCTTCGTGCACTGCCCCTGTACTCGGACTGACATGGTGCCGTTATTATACAAGCACTTCAAAACTTCGATGTACCGCATTGACTACGCGGTATCGCTGGAGAGATCTAAGAACCGCCCAAGTCTCTATCGAATCGAAGGCTTTCTCATAGTCCACAAACGCCAAGCATAGTGGCCGATTATACTCCTCGGTCTTCTGTATAATCTGCTGCAGCGTATGTATGTGGTCTATGGTACTAAAGCCTTTCCGGAAACCGGCTTGTTCGGGAGGTTGGAAGTCATCAAGCCTGCGTTCGAGACGATTCGTGATGATTCTCGAAAACAACTTATAAAAATGGCCCAGCAGTGTGATGGGCCTATAGTTCTTTAATAAAGTGTTATCACCTTTCTTGAAAAACAGCATCACCACACCTCTGTTCCATGCTTCCGGCGTTTTCCCTTCTAGCAAGACGGAATTAATCAACCTCTGAAGGACTTTAGGTACCGGCGATCTGCCCGCTTTCAGAAGCTCTGCGGTAATTCCGTCTTCACCGGCCGCTTTGTTGTTTTTAAGTTGTTTGAGAGCCATCCTAATCTCGATCAGGCTGATGTCCGGGATATCTTCAGTGTAGTGTCGGGTTAGCTTGGGTCTTTTACCAAGTCAACAACAGGTTCAGCTACTGAGGTACACAACCGCCCATAGAACCTCTCTATCTCCCTGAGCACCTCTGACCTATTCGACGTTATGTTTCCGTCCTCCGTCTTCAGCTTCGTTAACTGGCTTTGCCCAATAGACGCGTCTCTTGCGAACACTTTGGAGCCCTTGTTCTGCTCTATGGTCTCCTCAATACGTCTTGTATTGAAGGACCGTAAATCGTGTCGCAAGGACTTCAATATCTGTCCATTGAGCTGCCTATAGGACTTAGCATCATCGGAGGTTTGGAGTGTCATGGTACGTCGCTCAGCCATGAGGTGTCGGGTGTAGTCAGATAGCTTTTGAGGCCTATTTTTACGGTGGGGCTTAAAATACTTGGACCCGACCGTATGGACAGTCTCTACCAGCCTGTTGTTGATTTCGTCCACTGATGCGCTGCTGTCTAGCAATTCGAAGCAGTTTGACAATTCGAGTTGAAAGTTCTCGAGGTTTTGGATATGTGCATAAGAAGGTCGGAGCGTAGACTTCATTAGACGCGATCTTTCTATTTTGACATTAATATTTAAATCTCCACGTATACATATTAATTTCCTTATGTTGGAATATCGTATAAGACACATGGAGGCCCTATCCAAACATAAATGTACAATAAGCTTACCTGCATCGTTCACTCTCTTATCACCCAGAGCAGCGTCGCAAGATTGCCGTCTGGTTCCCACCCATCCGTTCAAGTCGCCACACAAAATCACCTTGTCATTCGCCGCAGCCAGATTCAGAACTTCCCTGACATTATCTCAAAACTGATTAAGGTCCTGGGGTGTCGACGAGCTTACGGGAGCATATGCTGTGACCAAAATTACTCTAGTGACACTCAGCCTTTAACGAACCCAGAGTAGGTCTCGCATCGTACAGGCCATAATCTCTCGCTCTAGAGGCCAAGTGACGGGACAGTAAGATACCTACCCCCATACTGGCACGACTGCTCTGCAATACCCCAGACCACAGAGCTATCGTGCCATCAGGAAAATCACAGGCTTCACTGCCCCTTTGCTTAGTCTCTGTTACACACAGACCATCCGGGCGTCTCTCTTTCATTACATCAATATCCTCACACATCTTATCTTCCATACATGTTACATTCCAAGTGCCTATTAGGCACTCTGCACCCCACGACTCGGCAGTTCGGGCCCGGCGTGATGTGTGGCAACCCCCATCGCTGCTTCCGCCTGTGTTCGTACCGACGGGGACCGATATATACATATATATATATATATAATTTTACTGTTTATTATCTATCTATCTATCTATCTATAACCTCACCCATCCCTTGCGGGGTAGGCAGAGAGTACAGAGTTCCAACAGGTTCTTTCCTTACATACCTCTCTGGCTTCCTCGACTCTCATAGTTCGTCTCATACACGCTCGCCGGTTACGGAGACTCTTGACTTTTCCATCAGATAAGACTCGGTTTATGTGGTCGTGGTAAGATAGTCTAGGTCTTCCCCGGTACCTGCATCCTTCCACTTTCACATTGTATATCTGTTTTGTCATTCCTTCCTCTGGCATTCTTTCTATATGCCCGAACCAACGGAGCATGCCCTTTCTCATCTTTACACCGATACTATCTTTCATACCTACTCACTGTCTTACTACGCTGTTGCTAATGCGGTCGGTCAGCTTCACTCCGCACATCTTCCGCAGAGCTCGCATTTCTACCGCATTTATCCTACTTTCATTCTCCTTCTTACATACCCAGCTCTCGCTACCATATAACAGCGTTGGGACAAGAACTCCGTTATGTATGGCCAGCTGCGCCTTATGGCTTAAGTGCCGGCTCCCAAGTAGCTTTCCCATCGCTCCATTCACTCTATTCCCTGCACTCACTCTTCTCTCTATGTCAGCGGTGTATTTCCCATCCTTACTGAAGGCGCATCCAAGATATACAAACTCATTCACTTGCTCCAGCACATCGTTACCAACCACAATCCTTAGTTTCAAATTTTATTTCACTACCGCGCGGTAAAGTACTCTTCACTTCAATTAAGAGTTATTCTACTTTACTATCTTAACAGTATTAGTAAGATATGAACCAAAACAAATATAACTTACTTTAGGTATTATAAAAAATATTATTTCGATCCGGTGGTAGTTGTTTTTGACGTTTGTAAACGTTTTCATTGGCCTATACAAATAAAAGATTTTGACTTTAACATTGAATAAGTACTATGCCTATACTCCTCAGTTAAATTAAGCCTGTACAATATCTAAATGATTAGTGCGAATCGCGTTTGTAAAACATAGCGTCGGTCAAATACGGCGGTTCTAATACAGCGTAAGTCAATATATAGAAACGATGAAAAAAAAGGGAAAAAATAATGCAGAGTTATTATAATCGCACAGGCCCCAATGAGGAATATATAAATGCAGGTATTGGTCAATATTGTGTGAACAAGTATAAATAAATAATATCATTTTATGGCACTTTAATGTGCAATATTACGACAAAAATTATTGAGCATCATATGGTACAGTAAAGCGACCATATAACGTAATTGGTGTAAAAATACTTGCTTTGGTGTCACTGCTGTTTCCAGAGGAGCTTTAAGACGAAAGTCATATATGTCCCTTTTGAGTAATTATGTCGTCTAGAGATATGTGTTACTCTAGACGTCATTATTACTTGAAGGGGATCATACGTCGCAATTGTCGCTGAAGTCAATGGATATACTCGTTTCGATGCGATGTGCTACAGAGTTGGACTGCCAATCAACACAAATCCAAGAATAGTTAACGTAGCCAGAAGAAACAATTACAGTCTAGAAATCTTCTCAGAACCTCCTTCCGACCCTGCCATTTAAATACTTACCATCGTGGTATCGAGCATCTACCGCCGGCAATCCTTAGAACTGTTAATAAGTATATCGACAATAATGTTTTAGATGTCATACATGTGGTGCCGTCTCTGCTACACTATGATGTACTATGTTTTGACTTTTAATAAAGTTTTAGTATCTACGCAAGCAACGTGCCAAGTGTTTCATTTATCACAAGAACAATAGAAAGAATTATACTAGATGTGGAGTTTGTTGCCAACATAACTGGGTACACTTTATTTAGAAATAGCAATAGTCGGATCCAGCCCCAGCATTCTTATGTTATCAGTACACCGAGTTGCGACTTTGACGCCTTTAAATGCGCGTTAGCCTGATTCTGGTGTGTATATAATTCTTATAAACCCAAGTACAGCTGCCTAGCCTCGATGACATGTATATTGGTATTGAATGTTTATCCAAGCAATGTGGATCTGCCTTACATGGAAGAGTCCCTAACCAAAAAGGTATAAGTTAACAAGAGAGAAGAGGTTAATCTGATTTCCACCAGATTTTACCAAATGCGTCGTGGATTGTTATACACTACACAGATTACATTTATTTTTACTTTTCTAGGGTGTTACTATAAAACTGTAACTGGACTGGGTCGTTAAATAGCCCATTTATGTGTCTTAACTGTTTACAGATATAGCCTTCTCCTTCAAAATTGCTTTGTTAGCAATGATGCTTGTTTGGAATGTCCCTTTTTTTTAGAGACTTTAATAGAACCTTTTCCATCCACTCAATAATAATAATAATAATAATAATTTATTCATTTACCACACAGTAGTTACAGTAAAATTATAAACCTTAAAATCTAAAGAAAACATTTTAAACCACATAATTGCCAGAGGTTCCCAAACTAGGCAAAGCCTGTATCTTGGGAAACCAGGTAACAGTTATAAGACAAGGATTAAAACTTATATTGACCAGAGGTAGATTGTGTGTACATAGAAAACTGATGTTTTAAATATAAAAGATACTCAAAAGTGGACTAGGTGTATAAACATATGATGTATGTGTGTGTGTGTGTGTGTGTGTGTGTATATATATATATGTGTGTGTGTGTGTGTGTGTGTGTGTGTGTGTGGGTGCGTGTGAGTTTGTGTGTGCGTGTGCGTTTGTGTGTGTGTGCGTGCGCGTGTGTGTGTGTGTAAAAATATCTATATGATAATTTATAAATTATCTGTTAATAATTAAGGATTCAGTGTGATCATAGTCTTGACAGAGGAGAAATTGTGTCAGTTTCGCCTTTGCTTCTTTTAAGGAAATTTTTTTTAGATCACATCGGGCTATAACCTCATTATACGTAGCCAAATGGCAGTACCGAGCAAATCTTTTAGCAAAACTAGTTTTAACTATGGGTGTGGGTAATTTCACCACGCGTTTTCCTAAAATCTTATCATAAACATGCGAGTGAACAACAGACTTATGGATAGAAAGACAAGCGTTTATAATGTATAATTGTCTGACACGAAGTACTTTTATGTCTTTATAAAGGGCGTCTGTCGGATATAAAAAGGGTTTCTTTAAAATTACTTTTAAAATTGCACGTTGAGCTCTTTCCAAAGTGATTAGATAGGACTTTGCAGCAGATCCCCATGTGCCAATGCAATATGAAATAATTGATTGGCACATGGCATAGTAAACCATTCTTAGGGTACTCAAATTTGCGGAGTTTCTCAATAGTCTCATGATCCCCATTAGTTTTCTAACCTTCCCAGCCAGACTATTGATGTGAACTTCAAAGGTTAAATGTTCGTCTAAAGTAAGACCCAGATATTTGATATCAGTTGTGCGTTGTAGTAAAACACATCCACAGGCCACAAAAGGGCTTGATAGTGAACAAAAATGGATTCGTAGATTTAGCTTATTGTTAGGTTTTGAGGCAGCGGTCTTGTGAAAGCACATGTATTTTGTCTTATTTGTGTTGAGTGTGAGTAAATTTAGCTGTAACCATTTTGCAATAATTGACATACCCTTTTCCGCGATAGCATAGACATTTTCCCAGTCACATCCTCGAAAAAGAACAACGGTATCATCAGCATAGCAAATTAGCTCTGCTGATGGTAAGCCAAGATCATGCAAATCGTTCATGTAAATAATAAATAGGGTAGGGCCGAGTATACTACCCTGTGGCACGCCAAAATTAATTGGCAGTTGGTCGCTCTTAACACCACTTAACCGCACCAACTGCTGCCTGTTTATGAGGTAACTCCTGAACCAGTCCAAGGCTACTCCGCGAATACCCATCACTTCTAGTTTTTTAAGGAGGATAGGTATCGAAACCGTATCAAAGGCCTTGGCCAGGTCCAGGAAAACTGCAATACAGCTGAGACCTTTGTCAAGATAGGTAGATGCAAGATCAGTGAGTAGCGTCACTGCTTCATCTGTAGATTTCTGTTTTCTGAAACCAAACTGATTATTTGCTAGTAATTCATGTGATTCTAGGTAATCTACCAGCCTTTTATTGACGATTTTCTCAAGTAATTTTGAGAAAACGTTCAACAGGGCAATAGGCCTATAATTTTTAGGATCATCAGGGGCACCATCTTTGTGTATTGGAGTAATGGATGCGACTTTCCATGCAGATGGAAAGAGACCAGTCTGTAAACTTAAATTAAAAATATGAGAAAGTGGAATTGTAATCTGACTTCTAGTAGCTTTTAGCAGGCAGTTTGTAATCCCGTCTAAGCCAGGAGAACTATTGTTTTTCAGTTGTCTGATTAGTGTGTCTATTTCATCAATATCAGTTGGTGCGAAGAAAAACGAACTCAAAGGGCTACCACGTGTTTTAATTTTTCCTGCTAATGTAAACTCAGTTTCACCTGTTTCGTTGAGAATTTTCTGAGATAGTAATTTGCCCACAGATGCAAAGTATTCATTACAACTATTAAGAGATGTTGCAGGGCCTGAATTGGCGGACAAAAGTTGACAACTACTTTGATTTTTTTGAGGAAGATGACATATGGATTTGATAGTGTTCCAAAATTGTTTAGGATTTGATTTCGCCAGCTCAAGTTCGTTAGCTTCATATTGAGATTTTACTTTTTTCAGGATTTCATTACAGAAATTGCGATACCTTTTATAAGATGCTTGTAATATAATATCATTGGGAAATTGTTTAGCTTTAAAATGAAGACGATCACGGTGGCGTATACATCGCAGCAGGCCAGGGGTTATCCAAGGACTTAGTGTAAACCTTGATCTACTGAAACGAATACATTTATAGTTAAGAGAAACAGCAGTAGAGAAACGATCAAGGAATGATTCTAAGGCATTGTTTACGTCTGTATTTTTAGTGACCGCGCTCCAATCCTCTGTTTCTAAATCCTTTGCAACATTAGCATAGTTTATCACTGTTTTAAACCTGCCTAGTGAGCCACGTTTTCTTTCTGTTTTTAAACCAAGGAGAACTGGGAAGTGATCTGTCATAGTGGTTTCACATACCAGACCCGTGGCCAGAGCCTTTGATCTTATAAAAATATGGTCTAAGCACGCATTTAATCTAGTAGGTTTAGTGATGGCAGGTCTGAGGCCATGGTGACTTAGCATATTCAGGTAATCTGATGGATCGTGTGTATTCCTGTGCTGAGACAAGATGTCAATATTTAAATCACCGGCTATTGCTAGAGAAGTTTTATCTGTTAGATTATTTAGTATATTGTCAAGAGAGAAAATAAATCCATTGTTGTATTTGAATGATGGTGTTCTGTATATCCCTAAAATAGTAATTACATTTGTAATATCTACTATCAATCCACATGCATCCGTAATATCAAGTTCCGACACGGAAACGTTCCAGCAGTCCTTCACATAGACTACGACTCCGCCATTTTGATTGATGTTTTTATGAGTAAAAAAGGAGTTGTAGCCTGGGATCTGGCCAATTACTGCAGCATCCGTGAGACGACATTCTGTGAGTATAATAATATCTATGTCCAAGTTTATGCGATGTAAGAAAATAGTGAAAGCGTCGAAATTCTTGGTAATGCTTCTAATATTGTGTGTGATTAATTTAAAACTATATCCATCTGCAAAAAAGTTTTTACATAACTCAGGTGTACTCAAAAAGCATCTAAGATCAAGCGTGGAGTCAATATTATTGGCTAGATCAATGCTATCCATAAAAGAAACAATTTTCCATACTGCGTGAAAAGTATCGCTGAGATGTGTTTACAACTACAGTGTTTGAATGTAGAGAGTAGTGTAATGATAAGTTATATATAATATAAATTTGCAGTGTATATGTAAGTGTATTATTGGCTTCATATGTGAATATATTGATAATATTTGACATAACAAAGGCTTTCGTAAGCAGAAATCTTGATATACCCAGATCCGAGTTGAACATAAAATATTGTCGATAGTCAAACATATTTTTTTCGATTGATATCGTACAAGCAGTATGAGACATATTATCACAGGATCGAAAAAATAAAAATCCTATATAAAAAACTAAACCATAAGATATCTCCATAAGCATCGTAACATAAATTAGAAAACAAATAAAAACAGCAACACTCGATTTTTTTAAAAACATGGGTTCATCCAGAATGATTACAAAAAATGCAAGATATAAAATTAATATAAGGTGAGAATTACACAGATGTACTGCGAAAAAGATTTCCAAAATAACAATTAATAACATAACATCATGCGTATTACATGATATTGCGTATATTACAAGTATTAAATAAAACTTTAAAAACACATGCCAGGCATTCGTCACACAAACAGTATAAATGTAACTATTTTTTAAAATACAACTTTTAGATTTTTCTAATAAGTAACAGGATAATAAAAATTTGACAATAGACATAATGCAGGAAATAGTAAAACAAAAATTATAAAATGTCTTAATAAAAAACATTATGACAATTTCAAAAAACGCTAACAGCTTATCATAAAAATAAAAAGGAAACTTATACCGAATACTGAGATCAGATACTGAGATCACGAAAACATAATATATTTTATGTAGACTGTTTTTGTTAGGAATACTGAGAGCTGTGAGACTGTACAGGATGAATAGCGGCTTCAGTGAGGTTACCAAGGATGGATTCGGACGTTACGCGAACCACAGAACTAGTATCCGATCTCCGCATAAAAATGTTACAATTTGAAGTCCAGACATACTTATACTTAAGTTCTCTTCCAGCGGAACGGGCCTTACTGAATAAGATTCTATTCTCTTTCGTTAGGTGTTCATTAATAAATATTTTGCGTGAGTTTCCGGGTATTTCTAGTTGATCCGTAGTGATGCCACGACGAACACGCGCAGCACGTATCAGCTGGTCCCGGGGCTCACGGCGCGACAGCGTCACGACGACCGGCCTTGGCGGTTTCAGAGTTTCTGCGACACCGTTGCTATCCCGCCTGCCCACACGTCGAATGTCGTCAATGTCGCGTGGATTCAGTTCAACGCCTAATTTAGCAGACATAATTGACACAGTATGGTGGAGATTTTCTTGTTTGTTTTCGGTGAGACCAGTAATTTCTATGTCTCGCAAATATTGACGCTGCTGTTGTGTCGCCATCTCTTGGCGCAATTGCGCAACTTCGAGACGAAGATTGGTAACTTCGTTTTTATAATGGTCCAACTCTTTAACCTGGTTTTTAAGATCGTTAATCTCTCTACGAAAATCGAAAATATCCTCGGTTGTTGAGTTTAAGGATGCCGTAAATTCTACCATTTCTTTTTTCATAGATGAGAAAGCGGTTTGCATTTCTTTTAAAATTATGTTAAAGGTAGTCAGGGATGGAGGCTGTTCAGTTACAGCGTCAATATTCGAAACAAAAATTCCTTCATCGGTTGCTGCCTTATTCGTAGTATTCCGGACAGGAGTTGAATCTGTGATGGGTTCTCGTTTTTTTGTTTTGCATAACGGGCACAGCTGTATATTACCAGTTGAACGAGCTTGACGCGATTCATCCCGGGTTAGATTAAGGCAAGATATGTGGTATATATTGTTGCATTTTGTACATCCAGCGATCGTGTCTTTAGAAGACTCTCCTTTTATGCGCAAAGGTTTGTTACACGCTCCACACGACATATTTCAAGATTTTAGACTCTTATTTCGATAATTATCGATAGATGAAACACGTATTCTATTTATTGTCCGTTTATTATGCTATCTATCGGAGAATAGTAGCACTAGTATACCGCGATTGTAGTTCAACCATTCGTTAATAGATGGCGGTAGTTTGTATGAGGTATACAGAGTTCAACTTATATTTGAAATTTAACGTATAATTTTCTGCAATATATGTAAAAAGAACACTAGTTTGATAAAAGTTACTTCAGAAAGGTCCTTGGTATACTCACAAGTATTCTTCGCACACTGCCACTTAGTATATACTTATAAAAACTCGGATTTAGAAATCGGGCAGTTGGTTACACTAGAAAATGATTATTTGCAGATTATGAATTATTTAAGATGATAAACTGTTAGATAACAATAGTACTGCAAAATCACATAGTTGAACACCGACAGGTCCACCTCTAAGCCACCAAAAACACTCAAAACTATTTTTCTTGAATTTTAAAACACACAGTGATACAAAGTTAAACTGTTTACAAAGGCGCCCTCTAGCCAAAAAAAAAGAAAAAAAAAAAAAAAAAAAAAAAAAAAAAAAAAAAAAAAAAAAAAAAAAAAGTAACTATTATAGATGCCATCATTAGGTTATAACTTAATTTACTAACTGACGAACTTAATTAAGATATTAGTGGCAACTTCCTTCCCTCCAATATGGTCTAGGGGAGTGATGGCTGTTTCAGTAGTCATACTCGTGAACGGGTGCTGCTTGTGGGGGACTGGTCGATCAGGAATCCTTTAGACACACTGTGTAAATAATATTATCTCGGTCACGTTCATTGTACTCGGGAACATTGTATTCACACAATATGATTAAAAATAATAAAAAGGAAAAAAGAGAAAGAGAATAAAAAAAAACAAGCCCGCTAAGTTTCTTCGACGGATTTTTTCAGTGGAGGCCACGTTCCGATCTGGTTGTAGATTAGTAGTTAAATTAGATTACAAAAAGTGTAAATTGACTATTTGAATACTATATTTGTATACAAAATGGCGGCAACCGATCACGAAACCGCAGCAACGTCACTCGGGTTGTCAGTTGCAATTCGATGTTACCAGTGGAGATTTTCGAAGCACAGTGACCTGTGAACACCCTGTGGACATATGCAGTAACCATGGATTTCCATAATAAAATCGACGGCAGAAACAATGCTTTGCCATGGATTTTTGTATGTGTATACAATTTGTAACATAATTAATACAAGACCTGAAAGTAGTTACCACTCATTTATTTCGCGGTATTCAACAAAATTTAATGATTATTCAAAGCAGTATAGCTATTTAAAATGCATCTATAATACACACACCTCAATATGCTCACAAAAGTAATTTAATTATTAAATTTCATGGTTAATTTGGGTACCAAAAAGCTTAAAAATGGCAGAAATCTCCTTAAAATTGGAAATGAATGTCATATTGAATTCGTAAAGCAATAATCTAATTGGGGTCTTGCGTTATTTATGATACAGCTTGTATATATACATGTATATATACGGGCTTAAGTTTAGGCAAATCACGGTCACATGTCACTTTTGACACGTTGCATACATTTACAAATGTTGAAAGCACAGTATTAAAAATAATTTAATATTTGCTGTTGGTTCACGCGTGCTTATACAAGCGTTTCCCAGAAAATACCTAGAAACTTACCTAATATGTCCTCGTGCTGGACAAAGGTCTATCTATCCTCCCTGCACAGATCACTATCCTCGGTATGATGACCAGCCGATTATCATCTAGGTTGTCTCCCCACCGTTCTCTGCCACAGCGACGATTTAAGAGTTCTGTAATTGAATTATTCTGTTAAATTCTATCGTCGCGTGGTGTAAAAGCTTTTTAAAAAACAAGCTTTTACAGCAAAAAACACAACGAAAATATCTTGCTTAGTTGAGATGTTCCAATGGCTTCCGGATCCATCATCTGACCTTAGAAATCATACGGATCTAAAGTATTCGTCAACACAAATCCAACGAGCCCAAACACGGTCTGGTTATATTGAGTAGTCGGGTGGTTCCATTGGCCACTTTTCGGCTTCATAATCAGCCTCTGAATACTGTCTAGTTGGAAAGTACTTGTCAATATCGACCTAACAATCCTAAACACGAGGTGGTTACGTTGTATAGTTTACATGTTCCTATAGCCACTCTATTTCGACTCCATCATAAGACCAGCTCGATGGTACCATATTATTGCATTGTCATCGATTCTACATACGTATGCCAAATATAAGATAAAAAGTATGTCTGCAAGTGCTTAAAAAATGGATCACAAGATTTAAACCGGAAAGACAGGCAGACAGACATATGAACATTGCAAGTTAACTACAATCTTGTCATAGCCAAATAGACTCAAAGAGATAAATATTGACTTACAAAGAAAAGAGAGAGACTCAAAGTATAGGCTTATACACGGTGTAATTTTAGTCGTCCTGAAGAAAAAGTCCAGGTGATGAACCCAATACCTACTGTTCACTGGTACTAAGAAAAAAATAACACTTCAATAAGTGATACAACCGTACCTACCTGAGGGGCGACGCGGCTCGTCAGTTGGACACCTTCGGTGTTCCAGATTTTCACCAGCCACCGCCAGCCGACGAGCCGCGCCGCCCCTCATGTAGGTATAGGTGTTTATTAGCGAATTCCATCGGCGATATGTGAGGGTACTGACGTACTCTCACGTCGCCGCCGCCGCCGTCGCATCGCCGATGAAATTTCCTTCTAATGTGTTAACGACGAGCCTGTTGCCATTTTATCGGGCACAATTTCAGATTCCTGACTGGGGCTAGGAATTTTTCCAATTGAAAAAAGCCCTTTTGTCCGACCTAGGATTTGAACCCAGAGCCTCGTGATCGTCACTCGCATTTTGCGCCAATACACTAAAGAGGCAGCATCTTAGAACAGTATAAATAGATGTATCACTCACGTTAAAAGCGTATCATTCATCGAGTATTTCAGCACCAGATTCGCTTCGTCTTCTTCATTAACACAGACCACCTCAGTCAGGAAATACTCCACGTACGGCAAATCCACATCACCTAGATGAACATTCAATGGCAAAACAGGTCGTCCTCCAGGTAAGGTAGCCGTACTTAGTTCCATTAAGTAGCATATAAATGCCAGAATAAGACTAACAAGCCTCTAAAATTGTCAGAGCCGCGACTTTTTCCACCAATAACATGAGAATTCTGGCACTGGATTCGACTGGCAAAATATTGTAAACCAAGTTCGTCCAGTTGTGTCTGCAACAAACTCCGATTTTAGATAATACTTTCTAATTATTTAACGATCAGTAGAACCAGAAATCGGATTGTACGAAAGCAAATATTCCAATACCGAGATCGGAAGGTTGGATTGAGAATATTTCTAGTCTATAATCGTTACGTCTGGCAACGTTATTATTCTTGGATTGGTACTGATTGATAGTCCAACTTTGTAGCACATCGTATGGTCACAAAGACAACCGTTGAGTTCAGCGGCGATCGCAGCATATGCTACCCTTTGCGTAATAATGCCCTCTAGAGGAATCGATATTTCTTGACGACGTCATAACTCAAAGGGGGCATAGATGACTGTCATCTTGAAGCTTTTCCGGATAGGATACTGAAACAGAAAAATGAAAAAATAGCATTGAGTTGCCGTTTTTCTTGTAACACCAGTTACGCCTTCTTTCACAAGTAATGGTCATTGCACATTTCACAGAAATATACCAAAATAGAATAGAAACTGAGAAGGTTCAGCGGCTTATGGCTCTGACCATTCATTAATACTTATATTCTTTAACAAAACTTGTTGCTAAGTAGCTGTCTCTCCAAAAATATTAAAAACTATTGTTGTATAATATTAAGAGTAGTTTTTCCCAATTCGTGGTACTTGTAAACCTGGGGAATGTAAAGTTACATGAAAGGGTACGCGCTGTAATCTCTTGACTAAGTTAATATAATCATAAAAACAATAACAAAAACGACAATCACCGAAATATTATAGTTTTTTGTGGCTTACAGGTAAGCCGCCATAAACTTGACCCTCCTGATGGTGGCGGGAACCGGGGCGCGAGTTCGCTCGACAAATGAACTAATCTCCTGCGTGTCCATTGGCGTACAGTGCGTGACTTATGGGGTACGCAGGCAAGCTACGCATAAAGGCAGGTAGGTATAAAGGCAAATAACATGTGAAAATTCATATACCATCTTTTTCATTCTTCAGCTACTATTTTCCTTTACTTGAGAGATTAACACTCTTAGCAAAGAGTAGGATGTGCGATTCCATTTAACGCTAGCTGCTAGCCAAAGAAAAATCATTGACATCGAAATCGCACATGTGAAATCATTGCGATCTTGTGAAGATCGTCGGTCAGGAATTCGTTAGATGCAGGTGGCATCGGACCGGTTGCGCTGAAGCAGCAGTGTATCTTAGTACGTTCGTGTAAGAATCAAGTACACAGACAGGCGCTCTACAAGGCTTCTTGGAAGGTATCTGGTACTAAGATGTTCTACTGTATATATATTATTATACTGTGCTTAGTGTTAGTAAAGCCACCAATAAGCAAACAATCTCGCAAACATCGCGTCAGGAATGTTGGCGCCTGAATTAAGAAGCCGCTTCATTTGATAGATCGGCAACAGCTGTAACAGGAAGTAATATAGTCCTTAGTTTAGATTTTTTTTGGGACTAAGCCCGCCGCTCATTCCCACCATTGTAACTCCTGTAAGCCAGGATCCACAATAGTCTCCTTAGATGACGCCAAGGTTTGAACCTTGGGGTATCCCGTAAAGCACTTTGTCTTGGCCCCCGCAACAAATTTAATTGGAAAGAAAAACAGGAGGAGTAGGAAAATTAAAAATTCCACTTCCCTCTTTGCAAAGCGAGAGACACAAAAAAACAAAAATTGGCATATCAGCCATAGAGAAGGAGACTACAACTAGGATAAGCCCAGTTGTAAAGCACCACGGTCACGAAAACATATTAACAGGGCGTATTTGTGACCCTCATGTTTGATTCCAGTAATAGGTATGGCAAAAACGCTTGAACGCACGGAAATTATCCCGAGTTTTTACAAGATCCTTGTAGTAGATTACCACAGATGTATTTCGCAGACTGTTTAACATAGTGGTACGCTCGTTGTGCTAGAGACTGCCAAAGAACGTAGTGTGCTGACTTGTTCGTACTCGTAGTTAGACGTGGAACACTGACATAGCAGTGAAGGTACCAGTTTAAAAGAGAAAAATTTATTCTCCGGCGAGAAATTGAGCCACACAGTGGTCCACTTCCAGCCATGTTCTCGCCAAACGCTCACGTACGGATGGAAAGAACAGGTAGAGGTGACGGCCCTTTGTTGTTGTATCCCATCTTTCCTGCCATTCGGTCAGGAGATCTTCATAGGTGATTGATTGCGGTTTGATTAATCTAGTGATTTTACAACGGTCTCGAGGCAATAGAAACTCAAGTTTTCTCAAGTACATTGACGCGCGTCTCTGAACCTCAAGATCGACTGGAAGCACACCCGCAAGTACCGGTAGGGCTTCGGTACTGACCGTCCTGTATGCCTTACACAAAAATATCAGTGCCAAGCGTTGACTCTGTATCGTGGCCCTGTCGGCCCATACAGGTGCACCGTTACACATACAGCCCAAGCATGTTGCTCCGTAGATGATTTTAAGAGTATTAAAACGAAGGCCCCAATTTCACCTTGATATTCTGGTGAGTGCATAAAAGTTTCGTTTAGCTTTTTCGCCTACAGTTTTTGTATGTTCAATAAATGATAAATTTCTCTTTAGAACTAAACCGAGATAATAAACTGATTCTTTTCTTTTGACTGTTAGATTGTTGAATTTAATACGCGGCGCTGATTCTAAATTTCATTTTAGTAAGGCGGTTTCTTTAACCCCGTTAAGACAGACATGTGTCCGCTAATTTTTATAGCCCGTCCCTAGTGTTAGATTCTATGAGAAGAAGTCCGTCATCAGCGTAACCGATTAACGTGTAACCACGCGGCAGAGGTATCTCTAGGAAATTCCAGAGATACAGACTTTATACAGACCCCTGAGGACATCCCAACGTCAGCAATTTAGACACTGCGTGGTAACCAAGTTTAAGTTTAGTCGTGCCTTGTGAAAAGTACGACTCAATAAGTAGGTAGATGTTTCTATATCATCCACGAGCCTTCAGCTTAAGAAGTAGCATTGGCCACCATGCACCAGAGATATCGACGAAAACGTCTAGAACATATTTAAAATCTGTAGTGCTGATTTCTAAAGGATAGGGCTGCGTCTACAGTCGATTTGCCCGATGTGAAACCAAATTGTTTCCGATTAAATTTTGGTCCACCGGGTATTCCGGGCGAGGGACTATAAGACGCTCTAAGAGCTTACCCAGCGACGGTAACAGGGTAATCGGTCGATATGACTTTGGGTCATCAGGTGGCTTGTCACCACTCTTTGGAATAATACGTATGAATCCGCGACGTCACACTCTAGGGAAGATGCCGTTAGATATACATCGATTAAAAACCTGTAAAATTGAGTCACCCGACGCTCGACTAGCTTCTTTTATCATTCTATTTGATATCTCATTTTCACCGGCGGCTTTGTTTAGAGGGAGAGCTCGAACAATGTTAATGAATTCGTCGCGAGATGGAAGATCAGACGCGGGGGAAAGAGGTCGATCTATGGCCCACTCGCGTATCTGCTTATGATGTTCGTTATCGGTTGTCGTATCGTCGTCATGGATTAGCGTATTGAGCAAGACACTCGTGGTCTAATGAATACCAACGGAATGATTATTATTTACTTTGATGTTTTGTATGTATGCTTAGTCGATTGATCGATTTGCTTTGAACTTATGGTACAGTGGAGACCAAGGGCCTTCGCTATCTAATTTTTCTACTACCCTATTAAGTAAAGCGCTTTTTGATTTTTCAACCGCAGCTCTGTAGTGAGACCTGGCAACTCTAAGTGCAACTAAAGCTTCCTCAAACGTATCTCCCGTGATTTTAGATTTTTGTAGCGTATAGTGTTTCCTACGTGCCCTTCGGAAACATTTGCGGAGTTCACCTAAGTGATTATTCCACCAGTCGCATCTTTTGGTATTTGGTAAAGATACGCGACCTAAAGCTACGTCGGCACAATATATTAAATACTCCGACATTATCTCTGCACTGTCTTCCGCGGATAATTCCTGGCGTGTAAAGTCTCCGACACACAACGAAAAAAGTGTACTAAAACTCCCAGTTTGCTTCTTTACATTTGTATCTATAATTGTGACTAGGAGGATCCTGTATTATTCCCGGGACAAATTCATACACGATCAGGCGATGATTACTACAAGACGCATCGGGTAAGACCCGCCACTTATCCAATCGGACATCTACATTTGAAAGTGTGACGTCAATAGAAGATTATAGGCTAGGCATAGGGCTGCAAAAGGTCGGCGGTGCTTCGGGTGTATTGTGGATGGAAAGATCATCTCAGCGATGAAATCTTCTATCGCGCACCGGCGGTCAGTGTCGGTGTACCTAAACTTGCCATACCAAAGAATAGATGAAGCATTGACGTCGGCACCGATGATAGTTTTACGGCCTGCAAGCGCCCTCAAAACGTGGCGGAGTTGGTGTAAGTGTGGAGTGACAGGGTCTAAATATTGAAAATAATATCTCACAACGTAAACCCTACAGGATTGGGATGAAACCTCTGCGACAGCACAGTGTGACGTCATAAGATGTTGCAGTGACGTAACCGTATATTTAGAACTCGACACGTAGATTTCGGCTCGTGCTTTATTGTCTAACTGCACTACACTACTGCGTAAGCTAGGATTTTGGTATTGTTCCTAAATAAGTACTATGTCCAGGTTATTTTCTATAACTAAGCGGTCTAATTCGGACGTCGCCACCCTATCGTTGTGGAGATTTAGCTGTCCTATAGACAGATTATCCATTTTTAAGCACCAGCTGTTCCAGTTTAAACTTGTACGTGGGACAGTCTGATGCGCCGCAGCGGTGGTCGCATGGTTTCTTAAATCGTTTGCACGACGCGCAAACAGATACGAACTCGGGCTTAACTTTATTCGTACAGGACCTCGTCGCGTGTTCTTCCGTACAATGACCACATAATGGTGACTTTTCTGTAAAGTATTTATGGACATGTCTGAATTGTTGACAATTAAGATACGTCATCAAACTATGATTACGCACTAATTCTACATCATCAAAGAAACGACAAGTGGTCCAGTTGATGAACAATTTGTCTTTTGTGGCCAACAGATGTTCGCGCACTTCCGTATCGATCTCAACGCCGATCCATTTTCGCCCGGTGTTTATGATACGACAACTGCAAATAATTTTCGTGGCTTTAATAAAATCGGCCTCTTTAATTGACATTTAGTCTTTAATATTTTGACGATATAACGCGACAACAAAAGCTTTGTCCTCCATTGATCCGGAAACGTCCTTAATTAGCATACGCGGTCTCCGGCCTTTCGGTTTTGCTAAGCGCAATCCCGCGGCTTTAATTGCATTGACTGTTTTAAATTTTTTCACCTGTTTTTCGTTAGCAAAGCGCAGCACTACACCTGATTTTGCGGTCTTTTTAATGCCTACAATTTGAAAGCTATCGTCGCTAGGTTTAATCGCGCTCATTAGCGCTTGTTTTGTTGCGACGATGACGCATACTCAGCTGACCGCTTAGCTGTCGGGTAAGCAATAATTCACGGGGCGCGCATCGCGCGCGCCTCCACCAGCGGAGCTGCCTTTGATAATTTTAACGTCTCTGCGTAGGACGGTTTGTTTACCTGGTTGTTGACGGTAATTAGGATCATTTTTTAGTTGTTCTAGTTCCCGTTCGGTGTTAGCCAATTTAGTTTCATTACTTGAGGATTTTATGACCACAAGAGACACGATTGTGGTAACCCGCTGAGTCATGTCCATAATTGCCGTTTTATTTGCAATATTAATTCGGGAGCCCCGATCATTGACAAAGTCATTAATTTTCGCCAAGAAAGTCGAAACTTCGGATACTAAGTCGGAATAGTCGGCTCGTCCGGAGTCGCTGATACTAAGCGGCGATATATTTTCCTTAGTAGTTGTTGATGGCAGAGGCTTCGCGTCGGGTGTAATGTATGAGATGGCGGTTCGTACAGGGCACGCCTGCTGTTACCGGAGGGTGGCGACCTTGGGGTCAGTTGGCTCAAGCGGAATGCGCCTTCGCCACGATCTGGCGGATCGTCATTAAAGGTTGAAATTTTTTTTTCAACAAAAACAATATATACACAACGGATTAATGTGAAAATGAGCCTATTTTATACACGATTATAACAACTGACGGTGATCTGACGCCTACCCCCGGCTGTAATAAAAAAAAATAATAAACGACTTACCGATTTCCGAAGTTTACGATTTGAAAATACAAACAATACTTATCCAAACATACGTACTACACACTACACCTTACAAAGCATAATTTGACACAAGCACGAGTCGAAAAATTGTCCTTAAAAGGAGAAAATTTATTTTTAATCCGTCCGTCCGTCCTACTACGCTGTTGCGGATACAGCGTGTCTCCACACATCTTCCGCAGAGATCGCATTTCGACCGCATTTATCCTGCTTTCGTTCTCCTTCTTACATACCCAACTCTCACTGCCATATAACAGCACAAGCACTCCGTTATGCATGGCCAGCTGCTCCTTTTGGCTTAAGTGCCGGCCCCCAAATAGCCTTCCTAACGCACCATTCACTCTATTCCCTGCATTCACTCTTCTCTCTACATCAGCGGTGTATTTCCCATTCTTACTGAAGGCGCATCCAAGATATACAAACTCATTCACTTGCTCCAGCACATCGTCACCAACCGCAATCCTTGCATTCGTTCTGGTTTCTTCCCGTTCAAAAACCATAATTTTGGTTATCTTCACATTCAAATGTAAGCCATTGTTCATGCATTTGTCTCTCATAACTGTGACTAGTGTTTGCAGATCAGTAGCTGTTGGCGCTGTCAAAACCGCGTCATCTGCATACAATAGGTGATTTACCACTAGATCACCCATTTTTATCCCTTCATTCATCGCATTCAGTCTTTGAAGACTTCTATCCAGATATACTATAAACAGTCTAGCGGACAACACGCAACCCCGCTTGACGCCGATTTTAACGTCAAACCAAGGTGACATGTTACCACCCACCCGTACGCATGCCTTGCTGTCCACATGGGTACTGGACGGCTCGCAACAGAGTGCCGTTTATACCATACTCTGGCAAAATGTCCCAAAGTCTCTTTCGCACGACTCTATCAAGCGGCTTCTCCAGATCTACAAAACCGCAGAAAACCTTCCGGCCTACTGCCAGATGCTTCTCTACGATGTTGTGGAGGGAGGAAACTTGATCCGAACCTTCTCTTCCAGACCTGAAACCTCCCTGTGCCTCGCACAATATTCCATCGGACTTCCCGCGCATTCTCCGTTCAATAATTTTACCATACACCTTAGCTGCCAGGCTGATCAAACTGATGGCCCTGTAATTGGCGCAGTCATATTGTGAGCCCTTGTGTAGGGGTAAGGTGATTGATTCCTTATCCTACAGATGATTCGTGACCCGTTTGTGGGAGATAAAGATTGTTTGTTTCTTAAATGGTTTTAATTAGAATTTACAATTAAAACATGTTAGTGGTTTGAGTACAAAATTGCTACTGATATGTTAAATGTTATACAAATTCCAATGTTCTGCTGAATCGCAGGTTTACTGGAGGACGTTCGGATTGCAACATAAATACAGTAAAATTCACTATATAGAATAATAATGTGCGTGTCCGTACATCCTGCCAGGCCTAAAAGTTATACAACCACAAATGTTAATAATATAAAAAGATATAAATGTTTTAAAATTAAATGTTGAATGTAGGTTGAGGACGTGCGTATTCCGATCTCGAGTGTTGGAACCGTGTAGTAGTTGTCCTCGGTAGGGTTCTCATCTCAATGTTGACGGTTGCGTTGTCGGTCGGCGCGGGCGCGGGCGCGGCGCGGCGCCTGTGCACGTAGCTGCACGCTGCCGCCGCCACCACCAGCAGCACCACGAGGCTTGTGTACGACACCGCGTATTGGTGTATATCATGGCTTGTTATCCCGTTATCTAATTCGCTCTGGACCTGCAGTTCGTCTATTTTTTGTTTCAGTTCGTCTAGGTTGGCTGCATTTTGTTTTAAGTTTGTTGTAAGTTTTGGAGAGAATTGAACTTCAGGACTTGTCAAGTTATTTATATCATAGCTGTTCACTTTTGGTATGTGAATTTCGGTATTTATGTTTATATAACTCTCGTGCAGCGTTTTTGTATAAAATGTTGCGTCTTCGTGCTTTACTATACAATTAGGATCTACTTCAATAATTCCTGCTTTTTGTGTTGTTCTTGCACTGATGTGTTCATCACATATAAGTTTTAGTTCACATGTACTACAGCAGAAATAAATCCACGTATTCGGCTTATGCAGCTCGAGCCATTTGTTATTGCATGTGTCCTCAACGTACTCACAGCTCTTAGCGTATTCGCCGGTTATTAGTGATATTTCACAGGGCGTGTTATTACTGCGCATGTTGTATGTTGGTTTGTTTAGCTTACAGATCAAGTACTTTTGCTCGACTACTGTACAGGTCCCGATATCTTTTTCTGACAAGGCCATGTATATTTCTTTTCTCAAGTTTATTCCAATGTAATCTGACACTGTCTTCATGAGAAATGTTGTGTTATTTCTTATTATAGGGATTGGTATCACCCTATATAACCGAAGTCCATTATCATTAGTCAGCGGTAGTTTTATTTCCGTGATGAATAAATTTTGAAATACTGCCCACTTAACCTCTAGCAGCTTATAGATACTGCTTAAATGGTTTCGGAAGTTTTCTATGGGGAGTGATAAATGTTCTGGTAGCTGTCCTGATATCGCGTTCATTTCTTGCCGTAATTGTTCTGGGGTCAGCAATCTGTTATCAATCTGCCCATGTTGGATGCTAGTCGCAATGTTAAGGAGCATCTGTTGAATTGAACGTAGTTTCGCTAAGATGATATTAGCTGACATTGACATCATGTTGAAATAGATCATGTTCTGATTTTGCTCCACGGCGTGTTCCATTTTGTTTAGGTAAGTATCTGTATAATTTAAATGCTCTTCCATCAGTTGAAATTGTTGATTCATCACTAGTTGATTGCGTTTAAGTATATTATTCTGGGCTTCAATAATTGTTGTTTGGTTTCTAATTAGATTAATCATATGATGTTCATTTGTTTGTAAGTTAAGTATATCCTGTTTATATTGTTCTGCAAATCTGGAATCTAACACGCCAAACAGCTCATTTGCTATGTATCCTATGCCGTTGATCAGGCCACGAGATATACGTCTTGGCCTTGGCGTTTGCTCGGAGATAAGTAAGTAGTTGTTGTGTGTTATTTCAGTAAGTTCTTGTTTCAACTCCAGGACGATGCTGTGGCAAATATTCTTGTATTCAAAATTCTTGCATCTTGATTCCACGTGTAACACCAATTTTTGTATTGATCCGATCCCTTGCCAATAGGATGTCATGTTAAAAAATGTTACTATTTTCCAGGTATCGTGTATATTTTGCAGTTTCCCGATATCTTCAAAATAGACTGTTTTTTCCTTGTGAAACTGATTAATATTTACCATCTCGTTATCTTGTTTCGTTGGATGAAATAATGTTAATAATATTAAAAAAAAGACATGCTAGATTTGTTCTGGAAAATCTCAATTGCTTAGTTTGTTTTCGTTTTTGCTTATGTGGAGTTTCTTCCTTCTTTTCAGGTCTGGTAACTACAGATGCAGATTTTTCTATAGGTAACAAAATTAATTTACTTGTTGGACGCTTCAGGGTCCCATCCTTTGTTTTCAGGGTCACCACGCGAACTAAGTCATCTTTACCAGGGTGTGTTTCAGTTACTCGGCCCAGGATCCACTTTGCCGGAGGTAAGTTATCTTCTTTTATGACGACAACTTCCCCGACCTTTAGGTTTTCCTGTTGTTTGTTCCATTTACTTCGTACTTGTAGAGTATGAAGATATTCTGCAGACCACTTCCGCCAGAAATGTTGGTGCATTTGCTCCATTAGACGCCATCTATGTTGGAAACTGACTTTACAGACTGTTATTTTTTCTTCGGGCAATGATGTCAAAGGTCTCCCAATTAGAAAATGGCCTGGAGTTAGGTATTCCAGGTCTTCAGTGTCTTCCGTCAATGGACACAGGGGCCTAGAATTTAGGCACGCTTCAATCTGCGAGATTAATGTTAAAAATTCTTCGTAGGTGAGCTTTTGTGTTCCTATCACCCGTTTCAGATGGTGTTTCATGGACCGAACTGCTGCTTCCCACAGTCCGCCTGCGGATGGCCAGCTAGGGGCATTGAAATGCCATTCCACTCCTAGGTTATTCATGTTGTGTTGCCAAGAGTTTGTCGTTTGAGTTAGACGAAGCTGTTGGTACAGCTCTCTTTTTGCACCTATGAAGTTGGTGCCGTTATCACTATAGAGATGTTTTGGACATCCTCTTCTAGCAATCAGCCTTTTTAAAGCCATTATAAATGTTGGCGTGGACAAATCGCTGACCAACTCTAAATGCACGGCCTTCGTGACCATGCACACAAAGATGGCAATGTAGCCTTTAGATGTTCGTACTCCTCTGCCTTTGTTTAGCTTCACCTCCACGTAGCCAGTGAAGTCCACCCCCGTGTGATAGAAGGGCGGGGATTGAGTTATGCGAGCAGCAGGTAGATCAGCCATGCGTTGTTGTTGGACTTTTTCATTAAAACGGCAGCATGTTACACATTTTCTTATGTGTTTTTTCACTGTTTTGTTGCCACCAATGATCCAGTATCGTTGTCTCAATGTGGCTAATGTTAATCTGGCTCCTGCATGTAGGGTTGTTAAGTGCGCTTCGTTAATCAGTAATGTTGCTAGTTGACTTTCTTCCGGGATGATAATGGGGTGTTTCATATTTTCTGGTAAATAAGAATGTTTCAGTCTTCCTCCCACCCGAAGTAATCCTTTACCGTCCAGGACAGGATTCAGTTTGTAAATGCGACTTCGTTTTATTACGAACCCATTAGTTAATAGCTCTGTTATCTCTTGTTTATAACAAAACTCTTGACGTGCCACAGAATGCATGGAGTTGCATGTTTTCTTGGGTGATGTTTGCACCCAGCCATCGTTTTATATGAAATTCCTTGCATGTTGTTAATTCATGTCTCAAGGCTGTCCATTGTTTCTGAATATGTTCAGGAATATTTTCGTTCCATTCAATTTTACTTTTCCAGATATCTTGAAAGAGTATTTTTGTTTTTATTGTTATTGGAGACAGCCAGCCCAAAGGATCAAATAACGTCGAGATCTCACTCAGGAGCTGCCTTTTTTTTGTTGTGGTTAATTTTGTTGGTTTCAAGGTTGGTTTCAAAATAAAGTTATCTTTTTTCGGGTTCCAACTTAGGCCCAATGTTTTCGATGTTTCCGACTCTGTGAAATGAACGTTGAGTGGATTTCTCATCGATTCAGGCAAATCTTCTACCAGTTTTGGTTCGTTACTAGCCCACTTGCGGATGTTGAATCCTCCACTCTTCAACAATTGTATCAGCTCATTTCGAGTTTCTTGAGCATCTTTAATTTGGTTGCAGCCAAATATTCCGTCATCCATGAAAAAATTATGTTTTAATATGTGTTTGGCCTTCGGGTAGTTGTAGCCTTCATCTTCTGCCAGCTGATGTAATGTTCTTAAAGCCAAAAACGGAGCAGCTTTTGTGCCGTAAGTTACAGTGCACAATTGAAATTCTGTCATGGCTTGTTCTGGACTGTCACGCCAGATGACCGTCTGTAGTGGCTGGTCATCAGGATGCATAGCAATGTATCTATACATCTTCTCGACGTCTGCTGTTAGTGCGTACCGATACTGTCTCCATTGTAATAGGATTGCTTGCAGATCGGCTTGCAAATTGGGTCCACTCTCCATCAGGTCGTTAAGGCTGCATTTTGTACTTGTTTTCGCAGAAGCGTTAAACACCACTCTCAATTTTGTTGTTATGGAATTTTCTCGTATTATTCCATGATGTGGTAGAAAGTACTGAAGAACACTATTGTTACTTGTGAACTTCTTCATATGTCCCAGATTTTTGTATTCGGACATGAAGGCTCTGTAGCTTTGTCCAAAATTGACATTATTGGCCATTTTTCGTTCAAGCATCTTAAATTGTGCAATTGCTTGAGGTTTAGATGTTCCTAGTTTTTCACAGATCTCTTGTTTCAGTGGAAGGCGAACCTGGTATCTTCCATCTGTTAACCTGATTGTTGTTTCCTTGTAGTATGTTTCGCAAGGATCTTGCTCGGTTTGTTCTTTATTATTATTTGTTATATCTTCATAATCCCAGAATTTAGCTATTTCTTCTAGGTTGTTTATAGTAACATGGCAGTAAAATGTTTTGTATCTCCCACAAATAATCCACCCTAGATGGGTTTGTTGAGCCACGATATTGGAATGTTTTGTTTTTATCAGACCCTCTAACAAAATTTCTGAGTATATGTCAGCACCCAATAATATGTCAATGTTTCCAGCTATGTTAAATTTTGGGTCTGCTAGCTTAATGTTCTCCAAATGTTTAAAGATTGATTTATTTATGTTATTGTTCGGAAGCTGACTTGTTAGTCTGTTCATAATCAAGGCTTCGGCTTCAAATGTGAAGTCATTATGCAGAGATTTACAGGATAGTTTAACCATTCCTTTGCATTTGTTTGTAGGCGAAGACCCAATTCCATATACCGCCGCATCCAACTTGCTTCTCTTCAGCCGCAGTCGTTGAGCAGCGTCTTCTGTTATCATTGTAACTTGTGAACCTTGGTCTAATAGGGCTCTCAGTTTGATGTTGGTTCCAAATGAGGTCTTGACTTCGATTTGGGCTGTTGCTAAGAGTACATCATTGCATGGTTCGTTACACACATGGGTATGTCTTTGACCCTGTTTGTTCGTGGAATTTCCCGTTCGTTATGTAATGCATCATGCAGTAAAGTGTTATGATTGTTATTGCACTGTTTGCATTTCTTCGTTGACGTGCATTGAACTCCGTTATGGCTAAACAGGCAGTTTTTGCATACGCCAAGTTTGTTCGCTGTTATGAGTCGGTCTTGTGACGTCATGTCTATAAATTCTTTACAACGGTATAATCCATGTTTCTTGTTACATTTAGGGCATTTTATAATAAAGTTATAAAATGTCTTCGGCGACTGACTATTATTGTACTGTTCATTATGTTGTTTATATTTTCTATAATTGTAAATAGGTTTCTCCGAAGTTGTTGCTTTTTCTGCGTTCGTACTACGGCTAGGCTTAATGTTTGTTTCCAACGCCATAAATTTATTCTCTAAAAATTTCAAAAAATCGATAAGTTTAGGTATTTCTCTGGGGTTTTTCAAAGACTCCACATAAGCTTGTTTCGTTTCACTGTCGAGTTTGTTCAGAAAAATATGAACCAATAATGGGTCCCAAGTTTTGGTTTCAATCTTCAGGTTTGAAATCGCATTTACATTTTCTTGAATTACGTCATGCATCCTTTTCACACTTGCGGCTGAAGGTTGTTGGATGGTAGGGTGATTCAGAAGTTCACTGGCGTGGTAAGTAAATAACAGTCGGAGGTTATCATACCGTTGTTTTAAGATGTTCCAGCAAGTTTCGTAGTTGTCCGCGCTTATTGACAAGTGTTGAACTAGGCGTTCAGCTTCTCCTTTCAATTTAGACTTGAGATGTTGCATCTTTTGGGATTTTGATATAAACGTGTTCTGATGCACTGTTTCCGTGAATAAGTCCTTGAATGTGGTCCACTGCGCATAGTTACCCGCGAAGCTAGGCAATTCTATTTTAGGTGCTGATGTCTCTTGATGGTTGCACTCCCAGATTTTGTTATTAATCATTGTTTTAGCCACTTCGTACATTTTTTCCAGCTTGTTATATGTTTGTTCGTGGGCACTTACGTCATGAAGTATGTTATCCAATTTCCAGTACAACTTATCAATGTTTTCCCATCGCTGGGTGATAATCTTGAGTTTGTCTTCCAGTTGCCACTTTTCTGTAAGTACTCCAATATCCAGATTGCGTATTGTTCTTTCAAATGCCTTAACATTAGATTTCTGTTCGTTAATCAAAGTCATGGTATTTTCGTCGTATTTTCGTTCGCCGTCACTACCTCTTCCCTCACTGGCTTCTCTAAAATACTCATTCTCTTCAATGTTTCCTTCTTCAATGTTAGCTGTTGCTTGCAGTTGTTCTCTTAGCATTTGTTCTTCATGCGTGATTCGGCGCTCCAGTTCTTGCTTGGAGGTCAAAATCATCGTTTTTGTTTGTTCATAAAATTGTTGGAGTTTTTCAAATACCTTGTTGTCAAAGTAATTACCCTTTTTCTCAGTTTTTAGTAAAGAAAGACGGGTATTGTTAAACTCAAATGTTGACCAATTATTTTCAAGTTTCTTCAGACGCTCGTCATGGTATTCAAGAGTTTGTTTCCTTGACGGGCTATCTTTCTTGAAGTTGGCCTGAATGGCTTTGATGATCTCCACCAGTTCAGCCTGTTGTTGTAAAATATCATCATACGAATCCGTAGACATTATGTTATGTTGTTATTTAATATGTTATTTAAATTTGTTTATGTTATGTTGTTCCCTTTTCACCTACTTGGTAAAATGTTTCCTGTTTTCACACTTGTTAAATTGTTCACTGTTTTCACCCGGCACTAGTTTTGTTTAATCTTTAGTGACTTTATCAGCTTAGCTACGTTATGTGCAACGTCTCAATTCGCCTGGGGGATTCCGCTGGTGGAAAGCCAGGTAAACCGATTTGCTAACGCAGCAAAGATTCTAAAACACTAAAGCAGGGCTCGAAGGACCAAAATGTAGGGGTAAGGTGATTGATTCCTTATCCTACAGATGATTCGTGACCCGTTTGTGGGAGATAAAGATTGTTTGTTTCTTAAATGGTTTTAATTAGAATTTACAATTAAAACATGTTAGTTGTTTGAGTACAAAATTGCTACTGATATGTTAAATGTTATACAAATTCCAATGTTCTGCTGAATCGCAGGTTTACTGGAGGACGTTCGGATTGCAACATAAATACAGTAAAATTCACTATATAGAATAATAATGTGCGTGTCCGTACACCTTGCCTTTATACAAGGGCACTATGACTGCGTGGCGCCAATCTGTAGGGACTCTACCGGTCTTCCAGCAAAGATTTGCAAGGTCCCAAAAAGCGTCCCGGACGCAAGTTCCACCATATTTAATCATCTCGGCAGATATCGTGTCTATTTCCGCAGCTTTACCATTTTTCATACTTCGTATCGATATTCGGGAAGAGCTTAGTTTAGTATATCGAAACATAATATCTAACAAGCTAAGATATCCTAGTACTTCTTTTCTGAAATGTCGCAGCGTCACATTTAAAGCAGGTCCTCTCCAGTGGTAAACAAGAGTAGTCTTAATTTGAGACTGTCCCACTACGGGGCTAAGGCCTTTTTTCACAAATTGATGTGAGAGATTATTGGCCATAACTCCACCACGCGGACTAAGTGTGGACTAGTGGAGGCAGCTACCTGCTGTTGAAACTTATCAAGCCACACGAAATGGCAACCGAGACCAAAGGTTTAACTTGGCTTTAAGTACTGATAAGTTCAGTCGCTTCGCTTCTCTCTGTAGATTCATAAATTTTCCTTTGTCATACTCTGCACGTTTCATATCATAATTTTCATGGGTGTTTTTAATACCCTCTGTCCTTTGGAACTGAGGGTTTTAATTACTAATTATTTCTGAGTTTTGCCAATAATGTTGTTTGCTGGGAAGTATAATGTGGTAGTTTCCTATATTTTTTCCATATGTTCATATTGCTGCAGCGAAACCGATTTTGATGGTTACCATCGTCACTCGCATTTAATGCCGTCATGGCCGTAATCCCCTCGATATTCACTTTGCATGCTACCGAAGATATAGCTTCCACCTCCAGGGATCTGGAAATGCCTATTTACTGGCCTCATTGTCTCATCATGTCACAGAATCATCATTGGATATTGCAAGCATTTTATGGGTAAGCCTTATCCAAAAGCTCCGGAATAGCTGCCGGCCGTTCCACTATCCGCCACTTGTGGACCCCGTAGGTAGCTAGCAGCTAAGGCCCTAAATTAGTGTCTATCTCTATATATCTATGTCATCACGCGAGATCACTTGCGAGGTAGACAGAGTACAAAGTTCTAACAGGTTCTTCCCTTACAGACCTCTCTGACTTTCTCCACTCTCATAGTTCGTATCATACATGGTTGCCGGTTCCGGACACGCTGGACTAGATCTTCGGACAAGACACGGTCAATTTAGTCATGGTAAGATAATCTGGCTCTTCTCCAATACCTTCACTCTACCACTTCCGACATTCTTACTATACACCCCAACCAATGGAGCATATAACCTATATATAAAAAAAAACTCGAATGCAAATGACTCGAAGCGTGAACGCTTTCCTAACACCCTTACTTCAACACGTGCAGCGTTTCACTTCTTTACCATGACGCAAATAAGTAAAACGCCTCAGTTGTTCCCATGTATACGGTTGCAGCAACCGTTACATCGTCAGTAACTTAAAAGTAAAAATAAACAGAAACAAAGCCTTAAACTTGGTCTACAGTTAGAGCGCTTCTTTGAACTTCTCTCAGAAATTTCTCAAGAATTATTTTATACAACGCCTTTTCCTTATGCAATTAAAACCGTCAAGTGCGCAATGCACAATAAGTCATCTATAAAACAGTGTTTTTTTTTACTTTTTTACCCTATCTTACTGAATACCATGAATGCTATATTAACATTATTTTTTAATTGTCACTTTGCTCCATCGAAATCAGTAACTAATATAACAAAAGGTAACTTTTCAGTTCTAAGCTCTCCAGTTAAAAGTTGCTAGATATTATTATGTACTTTGCACCCGTCGAATTGTTAAAAACCAAATTATTAAATCATGCGCGCATTTTCTCATTTGTCTATAACCTACCCTCTTTAAGTTAAGTACATACACTCTCAGAATCTTTTCTTTTGTGCAATATTTCAAATTCAATGAAAATTGATAATCATCCATAAGATCATATTTGAGCCGTTGCAATTAAGCCACTTTAACTGTAAGGAGTGTTATTTTGGCAACAGCAATTAAGTTGTTAAAAGAGCTTTGTTTGATAAAGAGAATATAATGCTTTATCAATTCGTTAGGGTTGTTAATGGTGCAAGTAAATTTAGCATTCCGTGTGATTAGCCAACGGTGAAACATACGAAGTAAAGAAACAAGGACTGATTTGTCAATCATCGGAGGGTTTAATACGAAAAATGTGAGATTACAGTAACGTTGTCGAGAAAGCGTGCTTTAACGTTTATTTCTATTTAGTGAATTTGTACGGTAATAAACGTTAAACAACGGGTGAATAGTTACGCACTGATTCTTTGCTACCCGTTTAGTTATATCACTAATAACCCAAATATAATTTTTTATTCCTCCCATCTTTCGGGTTTCGCAGACGCTGTTTCAAAATATTTGATGTAGCTTATGTCACTCCCGCAATTATGCAAAATCCAACGACATTAATAATAGTAAGCACCGGCAAGCCCTTCAGAAAGCAAGAAAGACTCGAAAACACATTACCCTCTCTCCTGTGCAGTCGCGTAATTAATACACCTCACACCAGTTCCTACTGGAAGGATCCGGTAGAGGTGTACAAGGTGTCACGTGATTAACGCAAGATTTTACATCGACAACTGTATCGATTGCAACGATTTATAAACTATGTAAATTTTTTTTAAGTATCAAGATTTGCTGTTACTCGTTCAGTCCGCTGTATTAAACAAAGTTTAATCAGTATCCAAAGCAATATTTTTTTTTTCTTTTTTTACCCCCACACTAGGATTTATTTCTGTTTCGTGAGTGTGTTGAGTACAAACATGAACAGCCAGACTAAAACATATAATTGAGGGTTCATACAAAAATTTGTCCCGTGTGGAAATCGAACCCGCGACTATTAGATACAGTGGGCGGAGCGACTTAAGTAAGACTATTCTAAATGCATTTCTAATATATATATATATTGGGATCAGACAGGAGAGCAGTATGGAAATGTCCATCATGCCGAATTTCACCCCCATCTCCTTCACACACTGAGCCTGCATCTTTGGAGTCCATTCTAAATGAAATCCGGGAATTGAAACGACAGCTGTCCGGTATACCAAATCTTCTGGAAGACGTGCGGTGCATCAAAGAAGAACTCAAAGATCTCAAGTCAAGCTGTGAGTTCAACAGCAAGTATTGGACGAATTCACTACTAAACTCGGCAGTATAGAGGCTAGAGTGGTGGACCTGGAGCGCCTGCAAGATGTAACGAATTCATTGCAAAAGGAAATTGATGCGATAAAATTGGAACTTTCAGCTAACGATTCAAGATCTAGACTTAATAACGTTGAGATTAAAGGCGTTCCAGTAAAGAAAGGCGAAAACTTATTCGGTATTCTTGAGAAAATTGAAGAGAAAGTGAATTATACTTTTCCTAAGTCACAGATAAACTTTATCACACGAATACCTCTATTCAATTCTAATGAAAAATCTATCGTCGTCAGCTTCCTAAATAGATATGTAAAGGAAGATTTTACTGCTGCTGCGCGCTCCGTTAAATCATTATCAGCTCATGACATTGGTTTTATTGGTACATCGCAACGAATCTACGTGAATGATCACTTAAACTCGGACACTAAGAAGCTGTTAAACATGACCAGATCGTTAGCCAAGGAGAAAAACATTAAATTTGTATGGGTGAAACATGGAAAAATCCATCTTCGTAAGGACGATACTTCGCGAGTGGTGATCATATCTAAGCCCAGCGATTTAAACAAGTTTTCCTAATCTGCATCCGCATCCGTTATAAATTAACTAATTTTAATTATGTGTCGGATAAGTCTTCTTATTGTTTTACCAAAGTTATTAAAACTAAATTGATTTATTGTGAACGGTTGAGCGCACCTGTCTTACCTGAGGCGTTGTCCCTCTGCTATTTTTCTAACAAATATTTCTATTGTAATCCTTATCGGTCTGTCTTTATTGAGGGGTCACTTTTGCGAATTATACGTATCTCACTTCTTCTTGTATCTGGCCATATATTGAGTTATTTGCTTTCTTGCTTGTCTACCTGTGGGTCCGATACCGGTCCGAGTCCGAGTCCGGTCCCGGAATTATATTTTATATTAACTGCTATCGATCCTATGTTCTTTTTAAATTTTTATGCCGTACTACCGCCTTTAGTTTACATTTATTATTATATAAATTTTAATTATTCTAGAATAGCACCTAATTCCAGCCATGGGTAGTAATATTAATATATATTACCAAAATGTACGAGGGCTAAGAACAAAAACATCAGCATTCTATCGTCAAATTTGCCTTAATTCCTATGATCTGATCATACTAACCGAGACATGGCTGGTGGACAGTATTACTGACACGGAACTATTTAGTGACCGCTACATGGTATGGCGTCGCGATCGAAACTATCAGCTAACTGGACAGGCACGCGGAGGTGGAGTGCTGATAGAGGTCCGGAGCAATATATCTGCCACTCCGCAACCACTGTATGCCTCATCTGCCGAAGATCTTTGGCTAACGTTGAATGTACGCCATCCAAATAATAAGACATATATCAAATTGCATATTTGTGTAATCTATCTCTGTAAACAAAACCAGGGATTATCATTCTCGGCTCAATTATCCAACTTTCTTTCTAAATTGAACAATGTAGTCGTTAACAATTCATCCGATTACTTTTTAGTAATCGGAGACCTTAATATGAGTGGGATAATTTGGAAATTAAATGCCGACTCATTCTCCCCGTGCAATATTTGTAGCTCAGACGAGTATATGCTTGCAGACGAACTATGTATTTTAGGGCTCAAACAGTATAATGGGACATTAAACAAATTTGGTAAAACCCTTGACTTAGTTTTATCTAATATTTTGGTTGAAGTATGCGAATGTCTAGACCCGTTACTTCCAATTGATGATTACCATCCGGCCCTGATTGTCAATGTGAACTTTGTCGAACTACTGATTTTGAGCCCTGCGCCGTATACTCGGTTTTTATATGGCAAAGGCAACTTCAATGCAATTAATGAAGAAATCTCGTCTATTGACTGGGATCATGAGTTTGCGAATCGGTCTATGGAGGAGGCACTTAGTTACTTCTATAATATTATAATGCAGCTACAGAAGAAGTATATACCCACTCAATTAGTGAAAAATGAAAATTACCCTGCTTGGTATTCTTTACCTCTTAAAAAATCACTTAGAGAGAAATCTAAATATTTACGTAGATTTAAGCTATATGGCAGACTATCAGACAAAATTACCTATAAATTATTAACACAAAGAGCAAAAAAGTTAGAACTGCAGTGTTATAATAATTACATGACGTCAACTGAAGCATCCATTGAAAAAAATCCTTAGCAGTTTTGGACTTATGTCAAACATAGAACTAAGTCAAACAGTACACCTGCCAGTCTTAAATATGGTGAAACAGTTATCTCCTCAGCGGATTCTATTTGTAATGCCTTCTCATCCTATTTTCATTCAACATTCCACTGTGCAACCGATTCTAATGCCAACTCCTCTAACTTGCCTCTTTCTCTACAAGCTGGAAACAGTGACCCAACAATTAGTCTTTCCTCAATTGAAATTACCGTAGAAATGATCAAAAATCAACTTCTTAAGCTTGATCCTACTAAATCAGCTGGCCCGGATCATATCTCACCTAAGCTTTTGATCAACTGCTACACTTCAATTGCAATTCCTATCTCTCTTTTATACAAAAAGTCACTTTCTCAATGCACTGTCCCTCATATCTGGAAATCAGCCTTTATTACTCCTGTCTATAAAAAAGGCTCTAGGCTCGAAATTACCAACTATAGACCGATTTCCAAACTCTGTATTCTAGCAAAAGTATTTGTAAAAATTGTCTACAATCAGGTCTATGCAGCCTTAAAAAACTCCTTTAGCCCGACTCAACATGGTTTTCTTAGAGGACGATCGAAAATTACCAATCTTGTTCTTCTAAACGACTACATAACTGAAGTTATGGATAGGGGCGCTCAAGTCGATGTCGTTTACACAGACTATAGCAAAGCCTTCGACCGTATTGATCATAAACTACTCTTATACTAGCTTCTTAACATTGGAATCTGCGGAGATCTCCTTAGGTGGTTTTCGTCGTATATCGAAAATAGGTCACAAGCTGTTATCTTAAGCAATTACATATCCAGTTGGGTGCCGATCCCTAGCGGTGTACTACAAGACTCTTTGCTAGGCCCATTGCTGTTCATTATCTACGTAAACGACATCGACTCTTGCTTCCACTCTTCTCGCTTGCTTTGTTTCGCCGACGATATGAAGATATTCTCCTCCATATCTTCGACGGAAGATATACAGGCACTTCAGTCGGATCTTTTACGGCTGGATAACTTTTGCCAGAAGAACAAATTAGACCTAAACCCACTTAAATGCTCGGTTGTTAGTTTTAGTCGTAAACGCCATCCCATTCCGACAATTTATAAACTGAAAGGACAGGCGGTCATAAACAGTAATATAGTTCGGGATTTAGGTGTTAACCATGATTACAAGCTTTTGTTTGATCAACATATTGATAAAGTTGTAGCCAGAGCGACGAAAGCACTAGGTTTTATAATGAGATTATTTAGCTCCTTTAATCAAGCAAAAACTCTGAAAATCCTTTACTGCACTTACGTTAGGAGTCACCTTGATTATGCTTCACAAATCTGGAACCCTTGCTATGACAAATATGTTGATCGAATTGAACAAGTACAAAAGCGATTCATTAAATATCTATGCTTTAAACTGAAAATTCCTTATTACTCTTCTAATTATTTAAATCTTTGCAAAAAATTTCATATTCTTCCACTTTACTATCGACGTCGAACTGCTGATTTCACATTTTTGGCCAAAATTATTAACAACGAAATTGATATCACTGATTTGTTGCAAAAAATTAACTTTTATATCCCTCGTAGGTCAGCGAGGCATAATTTGCCTATAAATGTTGCATCATTCAATTCCAATTACAGGCGGAACTCATTTATGGTTCGTGCAAGCAGAGATTTTAACCATATATGCAGAGAGTTTTCATTTGACCCTTTCAACATTGACACGGCTTCAGCGGGAAGGTGTCTCAACCGTCACTTCTTTGGTTAATTGACTTTTACCGATTTATTCTTGATACACATGATATTGCTCCTATGAGTACGAATTTATAATATGTTTCCTAAACGTGTGATCCTATAACTGGTTCTCTGTGAAATTTTTAAGTTATTTATCATAGATATGTAAACCGTTGGACCACCTTTCAATAAATAAATAAATAAATATTTCAATATTCACAAAAAGTACAGGTTTCGTGGTTAATTTGAGTTTTTGGTATACAAAGCTTATAAAAAATAGTAGAAAACTCCTTAAAATGGGAAGTTTTATTTTTGTATTGAATTCGTTGAGCAACAATCTAATTAGGGCATCAAAGGTCTTGCGTAACATATGACATCCATATTTCACCAACACACTTTGTGAGACTCGGAAGATACTCGACGAGTGAGTAACACATACAATTCGTGAGTGAACATTTGTGATTGTAAACGTATTTATCACAAAGGATAAAGGTATACGGTCGCAACGATTTAACATAAATATGTAAATACATTATTCATAGCATATTAGATTCATAAACTTGAGAAGCTTCAGAAAATTTTACATATCCTCACCATTTTCCCGAAATGGGTGTCCAGGAACCTCTGGATTATTAACGCATTCCGCCCCCGAAATAAAACGTCTAGCTCAAATGGAATGCATTCAAACAATTAAAATTAGGTGCAGAGAGATGTACCTTGACTTAATATGGAAGTTTGCAGATTTCAAAAAGTTTGACAAAGGTAAAGTTCCCAGTAAATTCCTGGTAAATTTACATGCACAGTTGGAATTCATTTTACATTTTCAAACCGTCTCGTGTGCTTTTACCTTGACATTCAATAATTTTAACTTTTAAATTCCTTATTTAATAGAATGAACAGATGCTCTGCGTTGGGAAACGGGTATATTAAACGTGTAATCCATTATTATGGAGTGCAGTCTTAACTTCGCCCACATCAAGTTTTTTACGTTTAAAATCTAAATATATTGGAGCGTATTATTTGAGCAATATTTGGGATCGCAATTATTGGAATGTCAAGCAGTTATTGCTTTATAGTATCTTATCCTTTAATCTTTTCTATAGGCTTACTTTATGCCTTTAATAATTGCTTGGATGTGTTTAGTTGTGATGCGATGACAGATGTGAGATAACGACTGCCCGATAACAGATAGTCGATGTTAGATGGAGGACGGCCCTACTTTGTAATTCGATTGACAACAGGTCGAGCGGTCAGACATATCGCGGAGCAACTAACCTCACTGCATTCCATGTGACAATATTAATCCTCAATTATTGCGCTGCCCACCCTAGTGGGATAAAATCGTGAGTGTAAGTAAAAATATTTGACCATAAATTTAATAATGAATCCGGTAGGGATTCATTATTAAATTATAGGGGCCTTTTAAAAAGCTTTGTAGATTAATACTAGCATACGGTGATACCCGACGTCGATAACATAGTTAGTAATCTGTTTATGAGCCTGTTCCATCCTGGACTCTTATTCGGTATGACCAATTAAATACATAACGCGGCACGTTACGACCAGTCCGTGAAATTATCGTTTGATGGTACTCCGGTGGCATATCGATCAATCAATTATTTATCAAACCTAAGAACGCTTAGGTTTTAACATAACAATAGTTCATTCCATGTTTTTTTTTTATTTTTTTATTTATCAATATTAAAGATAACAAAATAAAACGTTAACATAATTGGCCCAATATAAACCACTGAGGTTTGTGACTTATACCAAGAATAAATAAATAAATCTACATCAGGCCTATGAGTGTACAAAGTATATAAATTAAATTAATTTGAATGTTTCATACTGTTTGATAGCAAAATATAAAAGAAATCAACCGTTATCAACCTAACTAAAGAGTTACGCAGGATTACATTAATTGGTACAACAAACACACACACACACACACAATGAGTCGAACTAAGAACCTAGGAAATAACATTTTAGCTTAGATTTAATATTATTTTGCGTTAGATTATCTTTAATAGAGGAGGGTAGTTTGTTGATAAGTCGAGGAACGAGGAACCGCGCAGTTCTCTCGCCGTACGTATTGTTTGCTCGTGTTAGGCAAAAACACCCACGAGCCACTGCCCTCGTAAATAAAGGATGATCAATTTTGTGTCGTAATTGTAAATTAAAAAATTGTTCTTTTAGTAGGTTGTATTTAAACTGAACATGGACTGGCAAAGCTTTACAATGTTTAAAGATATCACTTTCGTTATCCTTACACTGTAGGTTAATCGTAGGAGACACGAGTTGTTTTAATATTCTTAATTGAAGTCTGTATATGCTATCCAAATATGTATAGTAAGTGCGAGATGCTGCCGTACAGCATATGAAATTATCAAGCAATCATCATTTAGTTGTGAAACATAGTTGAATAAGTACAATATCAGATCTTACGGAAATAGATATTCAGATTTGCTGGTAGAGAACTCGACTTTGAGTTAAGCTCGTTCATTTATTTTGTAATTTTAATTTTATTTTGTGTAACAATTTGTGTGTACAATAAAGAATTTAGAAAAGGATAGTCATTTCGCTATGTTTTGCCTGACAGGCGTGGTTCATATAAATTTACAATGTCAATATAGAATTTAGTGCACTACTGAAGAATGTTTTATTAAGTCCGTCCCGAAGATACATAAGAAAAATACGTCAAAATATTGTTAATGTCAAGTGAAACAAAGTAACTTAAAATAAACATCGCATTATCACCAATCTCTGTGGCATGTATTCAACTACACTTGTCATTTAGATGTTCATTTACTCTGTTATATGCTTTCTGTATAAGGTGTTTTTTTAATAATGATTTGAGGTCTTGTGTGATCGAATAATGAATTATCAATAGGTCATTATCAATACATATAAAATTACTTACCGACTGCCTCGTTGGTCGAGTGATCTTGAGGAATCTTGAACCCAGGACGGGTTTAAATCCTAGGTCGGACAAATGTAGTTTTTCTGACGAAAACTTCCCGGTATGAGTCCGGAGTCTATAATTGTGCCCGGTATATGGGAATAGGCTCGCTCCCTATTACATGGGCCTTAACATCGTCGGTGAAAAGTGGGTGTACTCAGTACCCCTCTTCCAGCCCGCTTGGGGAATATAAGCGTGAAGGTATGTGTGTTTATACAATTACTTGTAATTTTAATAACATTAATATTAAAATGAGAACATAAAACAACGATAGAATCCATACTAAAATGTTACCTTTTTAAGTCACCGCTGAAAAGATTTTGATCAAACTCGGCCAGGACATACATTTTATCCAGGGAGAGGACCTTTAGTCTCAAAACAGCTTAAAGATGTGAAATACGCCTGAACATAACGGGAAGTTGCGGGTACCGCTACTATAATATAAGGTAATATCATGAAATTAAGTAATCGTTTAAGAAATCGTCAATATTATTATAAATTCAACTAAAATTATAAATGTGAGTATTAACAAGTTTAGATGTTTGTTACTCAATCACGCAAAAACAGCTGAACGGATTTAGATGAAATTTGGCACACATATAGTTTATGGAAAAACCCATAGCTTTGTTATCCTGGAAAATGTTAGGTTCCTGTCTAAAGTCAACGCGGACGAAGTCGCGGACAGAGCTAGTGTATGTGTATATTATGATAATTCGGTTTTAAACTTATTATATTTTTTTGTATATTGGCATACAGAATACTAATGCATGTTTATCTCAAGAAGTTATCGTGACGCGCCGCGTTTGGTTATAGCGAAGAAGGGTTCTGTTGCTGCGAAGTAACTAATAGCATTTGATGATAGGGTGAGTGCACAACAGTGTATTTGCTTTGTAAAAAACAGAGAGGCCCTCGTATATAGGATATTTTTCCGTATTTATAAACATAGGGGGCGCAAGGGTCGCATTATTTTTAGAATAGTTTTTTGCTTGCGTTGAATATTGAAACCGGCCATTAATGAGGTAGTCATGTTAAGCCATGTTGGAAGTCTTTTAAGAGCTTGATAAGTTCCGACAGCAGGTGGCCATAAACCTGCCTCCAGCAATTCGCACTAGGTCTGTGTGGTATGACCTAATCTCTCTCACCTCGGTTTGTGAGAAAAAGCTTTTGCTGTGAGTGGGACAGTATAGGCTGATATTATTGTTATTATTATTCTAGAATAATAATAACAATAATATCAGAAAAGAAGTAACTATTATATCCATCTGTCCACGTCACAAAAGTTCCTTGTCGAACTAAATGTAGGTTACTCAGGGCAAGGTAGAAACTAGTCAATTAATAGAATCTACTGAATAGATACTTTACATATTTCTTTTCTTATAATCTAGTTACATGTCTGTGTGTTAATATATTGTCCTTAAATCAGATGATTGTTTAAATAATAAATGTGTAAGTAGACGTAAAGTGCATGATTTGTTATGTTTTTAATAAACTAATAACTTTTGGATCTCTTCAAATAGGCGCATTTGACCTAACACTTATAAAATTCACCTATTATAAAAACTAAGTTATTTTTATCTACGAACTGTATAATATACAGTCAGCAACATAAGCTGTATATACAAAATTTCCAAATCAGTATTTATTAATTTATTAACACCAAAAATATATCTGAAATCAGTAGAATTAAGGAAAAAAGAATTACATATAATCAAAAAAACAGTTTGCTAGAATTTAAATTATATAATCAAGATACAATTATAATTCTTTATTTAATTATAGAATTAAGAAACGAGAATTAAAAAGCGAAATATTTTATACATCACAAACGTTGGAGAACATTCTTGAAATCACATCGAAACCAATAACTCAATGTCGAAACCACAGATCTAAATCAAATATTAGCAACAATAATGGATATGGTAATAAACAAAAGCGCGCAACCCAATAAACTAATTACGTTCGGCGTAATTACGTGGGAAGGCTACTTGGGAGCCGGCACTTAAGCCAAAAGGCGCAGCTGGCCATGCATAACGGAGTGCTTGTCCCAACGCTGTTATATGGCAGTGAGAGTTGGGTATGTAAGAAGGAGAACGAAAGCAGGATAAATGCGGTCGAAATGCGATCTCTGCGGAAGATGTGCGGAGTCACGCTGACCGACCGTATTCGCAACAGCGTAGTAAGAAAGCGAGTAGGTATGAAAGATAGTATCGGTGTAAAGATGAGAAAGGGTATGCTCCGTTGGTTCGGGCATATAGAAAGGATGCCAGAAGAAAGAATGACAAAACAGATATACAATGCGAAAGTGGAAGGATGTAGGTGCCGGGGAAGACCTAGACTATCTTCAATCAATCAGCCTATCGTAGTCCACTGCTGGACATAGGCCTCTCCTAACACGCGCCATTGCACACGGTCCCCCGCCTTCCGCATCCAGTCCGTCCCAGCGACCTTCTTGAGGTCGTCGGTCCATCTAGCTGGGGGCCGTCCTACCTTACGCTTACCAAGTCGCGGTCTCCACTCTAGGACACGCTTGCTCCATCGGCCGTCGGTCCTTCTGCAGATGTGACCAGCCCATTGCCACTTTAGCTTACTGAGTCTGCGAGCTATGTCGGTAACTTTGGTTCTTTGTCGGATTACCTCGTTACGAATTTTATCCTTCAAAGAGACGCCGATCATAGCTCGCTCCATAGCCCGCTGTGCGACTTTGAGTTTGTGGACTAGTCCCACTGTGAGTGTCCACGTCTCGGCCCCGTAAGTCATAACAGGTAGAACGCATTGGTTAAAGACTTTAGTCTTCAGGCATTGCGGTATAGGCGAAGCGAAAACGTGACGTAGTTTGCCAAATGCTGCCCAACCCAATTGGATCCTGCGGTTGATTTCTTTCTCGAAGTTGTTCCTACCAAATTGGACAACTTGTCCAAGGTAGACATACTCCCGAACAACTTCGAGCATCGAACCATCGACGTAGATCGGTCCCGGCGTGACATGCTCATTAAACATGATCTTGGTTTTATCCAAGTTCATGCCGAGACCGACACCTCGAGAGGCTCCATTTAGGCTATGCAGCATTCCGCTCAACTGTTCCAGTGACTCTGCCACGATGACGATATCATCGGCAAACCGAAGGTGTGAGATGTATTCGCCGTTGATGTTAATGCCCCGCCCAGTCCAGTCCAGCGTCTTGAAGACGTCTTCGAGTGCATTGGTGAAGAGCTTGGGGGATATTACATCCCCCTGTCTTACCCCTCGATGCAGCTCGATCGGGTTGGTCTTTTGGTCCTGGAGCTGGACGGTCATTGTGGCGGTATCATACAGACATCTCAACACCTCGATATAGCGCCAATCGATGCCACATCGCCGCAGAGCATCCAAAACCGCCCAGGTTTCGATGGAGTCGAAGGCTTTCTCGTAGTCCACGAAAGCCATACACAGCGGCTGATTGTACTCTTCGGTCTTCTGTACAATCTGCCGAACAGTATGGATGTGGTCTACGGTGCTGTAGCCTTTTCGAAACCCGGCTTGTTCCGGTGGCTGGAACTCGTCAAGTCTTCTGGCGAGGCGGTTTGTGAGTACTCTCGAGAACAACTTGTAGACGTGGCTCAGGAGTGAGATGGGTCTGTAGTTCTTCAGCAAGGTTTTGTCACCTTTTTTGAAGAACAGAACCACCGCACTCCCGCTCCACGCTTGAGGTGTTAAGCCCTGGTGGATGACGGAATTAAAGAGACTCGCTAGCTTTTTCAGGATTGGAGTCCCGCCTGCTTTTAGGAGCTCAGTGGTGATTCCGTCATCGCCTGGCGACTTGTTGTTTTTGAGCTGCTCGAGAGCCACTCTGACCTCGTCCTGGTTGACATCAGGGATGTCTTCCGTATCGTGGCGTGCTAGTGGGGCTCTGTGGTCGTCAGCGCTGGGTCTCGAGGGTTTAGCCATCCGTGATGCGTACAGGTCTTTGTAGAAACTCTCAATTTCCTCGAGTATCTCGAACTTGGAGGTCACGGTTTTGCCATCCGCTGTATTAAGTTTCGTCAGATGGGATCTACCTAGCTGGCGAGCGAAGACTTTGGTGCCTCTGTTCTGTTCAATCGCAGCCGCGATGGCGCGGGTGTTGGAACATCGGAGGTCACGTCGCACCCGCTTCCGGATCTTCCGGTTGAGGTTCCTCCCATCCGGCGAAGACGCCTGCGTGGATGACATTTCCCGTCTCTGCCTCATAAGTTCGAGAGTCTCGAGCGAGAGTTTAGACTCTCTGTTACCGCTTTTGCCGGGAAACACCCTTCGAGACACATCCTGTAGCGTTTTGACCACTGTGTCGGTTTTCTCGTCAACATTGCCTTCGGTTTCCAGCAGGTCGAAACGATTTTGAAGCTCCAGTTGGAACTTTTCGGACCCTAAAGCTATTTGAGGCGCAGTAGGTCTGAGAGTAGACCTCATCATGCGACGTCTTTCGGCCTTGAAGTCTATATTTAGAGCGCCTCGGACAAGTCGGTGATCGCTGCCGGTATTAAACCTGTTGATCACGGAGACGTCTCTAAATATAGACTTCCTGTCAGTCATGATGAAGTCTATCTCGTTCCTCGTCACAGTGTCGGGGCTTCGCCATGTCCACTTTCTATGAGGCTTCTTCTTAAAGAACGAATTCATCAAGAAGAGCCCCTGCGACTCCAGAAAGTTGACCAGCATCTGCCCCCTGTGGTTTCGGCGCCCCACGCCGTGGGGTCCGATTATCGTTTCGCCGCGTTCTTGTACTCCCACTTTGGCATTGAAGTCCCCCATAACAACGTTGTAGTGAGCCTTGGTGGTGCCATGTAATGCCTTGGCTATGTCTTCATACATGGCTTCCGCTATGTCGTCGCAGTATGTCGAGGTCGGCGCATATACCTGTACCACCTTCAGGGTGTACCTGTTGGTGATTTTAATTATGAGGTACGCTACCCGTGTCGACACACTGCTGACTTCCACAACGTTGTTAGTGAGAGCTTTGTTGACCAGGAAACCGACACCGCCCTGAGAGGGCCGATCACCTTCCCGAAAGTAAAACAGGTGGCCTGACTCAAGGGTTATCGTGTCCTCGCCCTGTCTTCGGACTTCGGATAACCCCAATATGTGCCAGTTTATGCGACCTAGTTCTACCTCGAGTTCAGCGAGGTGTTGGTCCAGCCGTAGAGAGCGTCCATTGTACGTAGCCAGGGTCAGGTGTTTTTGGTAGCCTTGTGTCGTAGCCCGGAGATTCTTCGCACCCCCTGCCCCGCTGTTACCGCGACCGCTACCGTGGCAGCGGACAGCGGGACTACCGGGAACTGGGGGCCTTTGCGTTTGGTGTCTTAACATATTAAGAGGTTTTTGGCCTACTATACCACGCTGGCCAGACGGGTTGGTATAGGGTTTGTTTCAAATTTTCCTTTTCTGGTCGTTGATCGGATGACGTTACTACCTTTGGTGGACTCTTACCACCAGCCAAGCAAAAGTATGGCTACTGGGGCATTCTAAGTTTTTCTTTCGCTTCCAGCCCAGTAAGGAAGAAGAACCCCGCGAGGGAGCTGGCGAGATGATATAGATAAATAGATAGACGTTCGGCGACTTACATCGCTGACGGGACCAACAAACCTATGTGAAAACATCAAATAAAATCTGGATAATTGCATCCCTACGTTGCACCCTAACAAGTGATACGCCCGCGAAACTAAATTCATTCTCCCGTAGCGACGTTTGCCTGTGTGAGTGCATCAATCTTGGGTCCCTATTCGTTACGGCCAAATGCGGCGCGTTATGAAACTTCGTGAAAAGAGCGTGAAGTGGTATTTTAAATGTCACCGGAGTACTATTAGACTGTTTTTACACAACGTCGCGAAAAGGGTGTGCATCCTTGGAGCGCAGGGTGCAGGGCCAACTGTAGCAGCTCTAAATAAATAAACAGCATTCTAAATATGTTAACTGGTTCTAAATAGGTTAGACACACGCGATAGAGCCAATGGTAATTAACAATAGGTAATACTAATATTCATCTAATCTTAAGTCTACTAGCCCATCTATAAGTTTTGGTTACCTGAATAAAAAAGTTTCCATTCTATAAACGATTCATTTTACGAAGTTATCGTAGTGATTGGTAATCACTTTAGGAAAGCCGCTAGGCGCAGCGAGATCCGACGACGTAGTTCGAAACATGAAACGATGAGTATTTATCAATCAGTTTGGTGCTATTGTAAAGTCAAACTACCATATGACATTTTACAGCCAAGAGCACGACGTTGAAGCAACTGAGTTCGTATTTTAGTTTACTGATAACATTGCCTAATACTAGGAAATATACCTGTATGGTGGATGCGTTTGCACACATGAACGTCATATATTTAAACTTCCAGCCTGAAATAAAGAATTGTGGGTAAAATGTGAGTGACACAAATATGTCACGACTATTCGATCCAGTTACCAGAGATACCTAAGCTTTAGCCACTAGACCGAGGCATCGACGAAGATTATTCTGGTGCCGTCGTGTATTTTATTTTTATAATCTTTTTTACCTTACAATATTTGTCTGTTTAGGTCAAATCTTGCAAGCTAAATTAAAACCACATATTCTACGGAGTTTAAATTTGACCCGATGACAATGCATTTTTAATGGAAGGCATGACCAGATTCCTTATTAACCCTAATTTCAAACCTCCCTGTCAATGTCATCTATGGATCAAAAGATCCTTGTCGCACTTTAGGCATATATGCGTAAATAGATATATCAAAACGCGGCCGTTTTACGGCTGTCATTTCGTTCGTGCTCCGTACGAACAGTATATCGATGGAAGCAACTATTAATTTGGCTACCATCAATATCCGCTACGAAATATAATTTCTATACCTTTACGGGGGAACGTAGCAGGGGGGTAGTCCCTAATGTAATAGAGTACATTTTCACTTCAGCTTATAACACATAACAAATAGCGCTATTCTTGTGAATTCACTCAGAACCAAACAAAATATGTCTCCTTCGTTCGCCACAAGGCTGAGGGTGCGCGCGTCAGGGGCGCCTCTTTCAGTAGGTTGGTGCGCGCGCTCGGCACCTGCAGCAGCTGCGGCCGCCAGTGCCGGTATACGTACCTGTCTCGCATCCCGTGTATTCTACATACTGATACCTATCTTTGATGTAGCTTGCGAAAAACTTTAGTAAATGTGGAGTAAAACCGATACCAGCCAACTTGCTAAGCAGTATGTCGTTATCGACTAAGTCGAATGCTTTTTTAAAGTCAAAGTAAGCGGCATCGGATTGTACTCCACTGTCCACTGCTGGGATCACATCAGCCATATAGCTTATAAGGTTAGTGGCGGTGCTTCTCGCGGGGCGAAAACCGTGCTGAGCGTCTGTGATCTGTGTACTGACCTGCCCAAATATAGATTTATAAATCGCGGATTCTAACACTTTTGCTGGGGTTGACAATACGGCTACCGGCCTATATTCCTCCACTTTTATAGCCGATCGTCCTTTTGAGACTGAAATGACGCGGGTTAATTCCCACCTGTTCGGAAATACACCTGTTTTTAAGCACATGTTATAGTTATAATGTAGCGGCTCAGCAAGAACTGATCGACAATCCCTAAATATATAAGGTGGGATGCCATCCGGCCCAGTGGATCTCTTTCGTTTTAACTGCTGAAGCGCGCGCTGTACATCCTTTAGTTCTAGTCGATCTAGATGAATCCGTGCCGCTTCGTTCCCGTCGCCCGAACCCGTCATCGCCGCTCTCACATTCAACTCAGCGCGCCTTTCACTATACACTGAATGAAAGTATTCCGCAAATTCTTTAGCACATTCCTCACTAGTTAAAACTTCCCCGTTCTTTAAAAATTTTTATGACATTCTACTATCCCTTTTAGAATTAATGTAATTCCAGAATGACTTAGGGTGAATGAATGAATGAATGATTTTTTATTTGTTAAACATAGGTACATATAAAGTCTTAAAATAATTTGTTACAACGTCACACTATGTTTTGCCTGCGGCATACAAATTATTAGTCAAATATTTAATATTATGATAAAACATGTGCAAATATTAATTACAAATAGTCCAGTTATAATTCATATTCAATTCAAAGTAGGAAAAATTACAAATTAGAATAATAAGTTGAAATACATAATTCACTAATAAAATATTATCATTAAGAAATTTGTCAATTGAATAGTAACATTTGTCAATTAATATATTATATAGGGTTTCTTAAATTTGACTATTTGCATATTTTTTATGTAATCTGGCAGTTTATTAAATATGCGCGGTGCCATTCCAAATAACCCATTTTTTACTAACGCAGTCCTACATATTTTGTTACACAGAATATTTTGGTATTGAGTGCGTAATGGTCTATTACATTTCCGCGTTTCTGATAATTTTGCAAACAATTTCGGATTCTGCTTTACAAATACTGCTACCTCTAAAATACACAACGAAGGAAAAGTAAGAATGTTTAGGGCTTTAAACATCGGAATACAGCTATCAGTCATTGTTATATCGCATATTGCTCGGATACACCTTTTTTGTGCTATAAGAACCATATCTCTGTCTGTAGAGTGACCCCAAAAGATAATGCCGTATCGTATAACAGATGCAACTAGACCATAGTACGCCGTTAAAACAGTTTCGCGATTTGCTACCTTTGACAGTTTAAAAACTTCTCTCAACTTTCTGTTTGGGTCTTTTAACAATTGATTTTGAACGCGATTCCGATATTGTTCTTGTGCTTGCGCTATCATATTTTTTACCTTGGTTCTACACTGGGCGAACGCTTTGTAATCAACCCTCGAGCCCCTCTCTTTGTATCTTTTGTGAAGAGCTGCCTTCAATTTTATGTCGCGAATTATTTCAATAGTGTACCATTCGGAGTAACAGTACCTCAAACTGACACTACTTCGCTATTTTCTCGGAACAATCCAATATCAAATTAATAATGTCATAAAAAAAGTCTAAACTCCTTTCTAAACCTAGTTTATACATAAGAGACTAATCTACTACGCCAATTAATATACGCCACTATTATAAGTGGAAAATTTGCTTTATAAAAATTCCAACCTGAGTGGGTGTCCTCGCTTGCACTAGCTGTAGCCGAGCTGGCGCGGCGGCGCGGGCCACGGCTTGGCGTCTTCACCGACACCTCTAACGGCGGATGGTGCGCGTCCACCGGCACAAGCGGCGCCTCCGCCACGCGCACACACACTTCCCCTCCCTCCGCAAACGTACTCAATACGAGATCTAACTGTCGATAGTTTTTATTACTTATTTTGTTACTCTGAGTGAATCCACAATATGTCTGAAAGTATTTATAGTAATTAATAATATCTGACAAGCAAGAGTACAAGTTAAAGTCTCATCCGATCTATTTGTAACAATTGCAATATTCTTCTATTATTTTAAATAACAACATGTATTCATTTTCATTACTGTACGGTGGAATATAAACTACACACAATCTTTGATAGACGGTAGCACTAACTAATTCGAATGCATGCGCATCTATGTTTACGTCCCTCGGTCCAGCTGGTCGTCGAAATTCGAAAGGCGGTGTGGCCACGAGAGACGCACCGCCTTGTTTATGCCCATCGGCTCTTTCACAACGTATGATAGTGTACCCAGGTAGAATCATTTCTGCATCATGGATGGAGTCGTTGCAGCCTGATTCCGTGATGGCAATTAAATCAGCATTTGTAGACGATACTCCAATGTAGAAGTCCTCAAATGTTTTGATAATATATTACAATTGATTTATTCGTGGTTTTTTGATTTACTGGGTGATCTACAACGCCAAAACCACTCACAAAACTCTATATTTATTGGCTAACTTTCTGTCCGACATAATATTTCATAATGACTTTCTGGTACGCCTATGATGAATGAAGCATAATTCCTGTCTCTTTTGTGTTTAATTTTTTCAATTTTAACCTGCACATCTTTATCATGTAACAACACCTCTTTAACATATATTTCTAAACTATCTTCTGTAGTTCCTTTTTGTAGACGCCAGACATGTAGATATTTCTTTCTTTCAATTCCCTGTATATCGAGAACTTTTGTGCTTCCGCCTCGTTTAACTTCATCATTATGATATTTGTTTTTTTTCCTGTTAACAACTGTCCAATTTTCTTCTTTTTCCGGTTTTTTCTTCTCCCTTTCAGTTACCCTTCCTAAATTTGAAGGAGTTTTACCGTTATTTATTGATTGTATGTTCTCAAACGTAATAGCTGTGTTCGGCAATTTCGTGGCCACACTTTGCTTGGCTTGCGTTGGCATTTGATTCTGTTTGACGGCATTTACGAATGATAATGGCAGTGACCCTTCTGATTTCTGTTTAGATTCTTGATTTGCCGAATTAGGGCTTGAACTTGATCTGAGACAAGCTTCCAAGCGTTCATTTTTTCTGTTAGTAATTTTATTTTCTAACTCAACTCTGTTCGTTTTATCTTGATCTACCTTCATATTTTTTTTTTGTAATTCCTTCAATTGTGCTTCTGTGTTTGTGAATCTTTTTATAAGGTGTTCGTACTCCTGTTTTTGTTCCTCATACCGTAGTTTCATTTCCTGGCGAAACTCCCGTAGCTCCGCCAACAAGTCTGCGTCAGCTTCACATAATTCGGTGGTGTTTCTACAATTACCACGCTCAGTATTTACATAGCTCGGTGTGAAAGTTTTATTCATTACCCGGAACCGGCGTATCTAAATTACCTATCTTTGGATTACTGTTGATGCATTCTGGACACTTCCAATTGCTTTTGTACTCTTCAGGTAAGGCTTCAAATTTTTCCGGACTGATAGCAAGGCACTTAAGATGGTATATCTTCTTGCATGATAATTGCAAACATTCCATATAGAAAATGTCGTAAATCATGCCACTGCAGCCGTTACACTTTGTAACCATTTGATTATAATCTTATATTTGCTTTTATCTATCACACTAAGACAACACGTCCGCACACTCGCGCGGGCGGACACAATAGTTAGATACATCACCTGGGCTTTCGCTCCAGGCAACTAAAATTACACTGTATATAATAGCTTAGTCATTATGCGTCAGATACTTGCTCTGGTTTCATTGTTCTCACCAGGCGAGCTTCAAGACGAAAGTCATATATGTCCCCTTCAAGTGATTATGACGTCAAAGATATTAGTAACTCTACACGACATTATCACTCAAAGGGGAGTATACGTTGCCACCGCCGCAAAAGTGAATGGTTATCTTCGTGTCGATGAAACGTGATGCAGGGTTGAAGAGCCAATTAGTACCAGTCCAAAAATGATCATCCTTGTAAAACAAAACGAATGCAGACTGGAAATCTTTGCAGTAAATCCATCCGACCACGGTATTTGCATATTTAACTTCTTGTGATCACGCATCTGACTACGGCAAACGTAAAAAAATAGAAAAAAATCATACTGGAAACAGAATTCTATGCAGATTTAACGGAGCATATTTGGTCTAGAAATAATATGCCAGTCTAATTCAGCCCTAGAATTCAAATGGTGTCGGGAGAAAAAAACGCAACCTTGATTATTTTGAAGACATATTACTCAGATTTCAGCATTAGTATGCTGTAAAATAAATACGGCTACTGCACTTCGACAACAACTGTTTTTGCATTGAATATGCATCCAAAGAATGAAGATGCACCTTACATGCAGGAGCTCCTGACTAAAGGGTTCTATGTTAATGAATGAGAAGAGGGTAACTTGGTGCTGAAATGAGTGATGAATTGTGATTGTAGCAATCGGAGTTAAATGTCGTCGCTTTAGTAGTCGTTGAACATCTTAGATTACATTTTTTTTGTAAAATCTGCAATCAAGAAATGGAATTTTCGTTATATAAATTTGTCAACTGCCATAGATACGTACGAAACAAACTCGGTACCGCAACAAAATGGCGAACTGAGCGCGGAGGTATAGCCATGTTCCAAGCAGATCAGCGAAATCAAGCGGGAGCGACATAGAATCATAATCAGACGACAAGGAATCATAGTTAGAACAGACAGTTTCGCTTGACGTACAAAGAACAAGTTATGGCGGAACCATAACAGCGAAACTGTTGTTTCGCTGTTATGGGTTCGGCAGAGGTGTGCTAATGCCCGAAACAATTAAAATCTGGATGATCCACCACGAATGCTGCCTTTGCGTTCAGAAGGCCAATTCTCATAATAAAATGTTTAAAACGCAGTTTCGACACGTTCGATAAAATCTCAGAAATGTTAAAATCGACCAAACCGAAATCGGAACGAAACTTGAACAAGATGTTAACAGTCTACTGAATGATAAACTATATAATTTGTATTCTCAAACAATAACAAACGTGAAATTGAAGATTGAATAAGACATATTTGACAGAGTATTTGACCGGAGTTTAATTTTAATTTAGACTGGCAGGTGAGATCGACAAACGATTGAAATACCTACGAAACTTATAGCACAAAATCCTAGAACGAATTGGAATACAATATAAATTTTCATTTGAATAACTTGACATTATATCGAAATTAGACTGATATGATACTGAAATCGAACTGATCTTTCAATAGAGCAGAATAACAATTGTGAGACAACATTAAGGAAGAAAATTGGCCTTCAGCTCTGAAGTATTATTGCTTACTGCCTTCTATGTCCTATTGCTGAGTTTAAGTTTTCTGCCTCTTCCACAAAGAAGATTTTTGTTCTGTAATAAGATTGTTCGCTTATTTAATGATGATGATTATTTAATGATTAAGACGAGATTTTAGCATTTTAGTACTTGTCATAATTACGTGTGTATTAAAAAACACAGGTCTTTAGAAACATCAGGTTCATATGACAGGAACTAAAATGTTGACTTAACACAGTCCCGTAGAGATCTTTTGGTACGCGGCCAAAAGCGGAACTAACGCTGTCATCAAGTGAAATCGCACTTCATGACAGTCGAAAAGTTTCCGTTTGGAATGAAATTTACCCAAGCTCTTTTTTTAATTAGTAACCGTGCGGACTCACCTGTTGACATATTTCCTTGGAACTAGGAATATTTTACTAAATGGTTTCCGACCAACGCCCCCTGTCAACGTCACCCACGGGCCAAAAACCCTGGTCGCCTTATTGTGTATAATTAAAGGACATAAGGTCTATGCCACTCATCATCCTTTATTGTATACTACAGTAGAAGAACAGTTACTTTACTGCAGTTTTTAGAGTAATGAGGCGTCTGGGCATGAAACCTGTAAGTTGTATTACCTGTTCTTTGTCATTTTAGGTAACTTTTACATAATCACTGGCCAGGTGTAATGGGAACACAATCAAGTAGGAACGGCAGAAATCAAGCTCTTTAGCTTTAATATTAAAGTACTAATTCAACTAGCTAAATTTTTGACTTGTGTCTCTATAACATTTAGTCAGGGATATGTGCATTAATTTTATTTAGTTCTTTCGCATTGTGTTGCGTCGCGAAATAATATCGTGTTTAGGACTTGAATGCGTCATCACCACATTGTTGTAGCACTTATGCATCGTGATGAAGTAAATACGTAGGACCCTAATAAGCAACATCTAGCGAATGAGCTGTTTCTGTAGATAGCCTAGTGACATTAGCGGTCTGTCCACAGACCCCGCCCAATTACAGTTTTATAATAGCATCTTAGAATAGTATAAATAGAAGTATTTTTACTCACTTTGTGGATGTATCATAATTTTCCACGTACTTCAGCATCAAATGCACCTCCTCTCCTTCATTAACATAGACCTCCGCAATCAGGAAATCATCCAAGTAAGGCATATCCACATTCTTCGGATACTTATTCAATACAAAAACAGTTGCTGTCGAAGTAAGATAGCCGCACTTGGTTTTATTTTAAGGCATGTGAAAGCCAGGATCAGAGTAATACCCCTTCAAAATCGCAAGAGGAGCGATTTTATTCCTGATAACTTAAGAATTCTGGGGCTGGTTTCGACTGGCATACTATTTTTATACCAAGTGTACCTGGTAATATCTGCATCCAACTCCACTTCGAGTATAATTCTTTATATTTTTTAATATTTACCGGAGATAGATGTCTGATCCCAAGAAGATAAACATCCAATTACCGAGGTCGGTTGGATGTACTGCGAAAATTTCCTATCGGCAGATTTTTTGTTTTGCATTGATGATTATCCTTGGACTTGTACTAATTGACACTCCAACTCTGTAGCACGTATCATCGGCACGAAGATAACTGTTTACTTGAGCGGCGATGGCAACATATACTCCCCTTCGTGTCATAATGACATCTAGAGGATCTGATATCTCTAGACGACTTTATAACCTAAAGGACATAGATGACTTTCGTCTTGAGGCTCACCTGGATGGGTTAATGAAACAGAATAATAAGAATTTAAATTTAGGTGTTTTAGTGTAGTTGCTTGTAGGCATACATACCATAATAACCATAACTCTATCGTTGCCGTTCAGCGGTCGTCATTGATGTTTGTAACGCATCGATATTCCAGACAGCCACATTTCACCGAAATATCAAATTGGAGGTGAGACTATTGCCGTACATATATAAAAATCAACTGCCGTGCGTTAGTCTCGCAAAATCTCGAAAATGGCTTGAACGCACATTTTAAGCAATTTTCATGCATATTTCATGCTTGTTATGTTGCATATAATCCGGTCTTTAATGACAGATAGCTACTAAGACCAGTTTAAAAGTTATATACCCATAAGGTAGATAAATTGTAGTACACACGCGCACGCGCACGCACACATTTACAGCTTTTGAATAAATTGCCAAAAAATTGAACACGCATCACGCAAACATAACTGAAGCCGTCGTTAGGCGCCTTTTTTGTTAGCAATGCTCCGTCTAAGGCAACTTAAGGGTTGTAAAGGGGAGTGAAAGTACAATAGCGTTACAATAACGACAGTCTGTTTGTGTTAAGCCCGCTGAGATACTAACATTCTTATGTTAATGTCGTTCGTTTTACCTAACCAAGTATCACCTGATATGTCTTAGAAGATATATAACCATATTTTTTAAACAGAAATAAAATGATCAATACCGATACTGCCTACACAACGATTATATTCAAATACGTTTCCAAGAAGATTTCTCACTGTCTTTTTATACAAGTACATAAGAATTGAAAATATACACAGCCACGCCTCTGTTCCCCGGGTGGGGACGGCGAAGGTATAATGTGTACACCCACATAAATCACCGAGTCAACAAGAGATATAATAATGAGAATTCCAGGCTTTACTGTCCCACTGCCGGGCAAAGGCCTTCTCTCACAAATTGAGGTGAGAAAGATTAGGTCATACTCCACCACGCAGACCCGGTGCGGATTGGTGGAGGCAGGTTTCTGGCCGTTTTTTCAAGTAGTAGTTATGCTGCTTGGGTAATGAAACTGATTACGCTGTGTTAAAGCTGTGTAAGAAAGTATACATGGGCTGCATAATGGTATAAAGCTACCTGGTTACACCATTAAGAAGCTACCACCTTCTTATATAAGCTTAGCTTAAAGTTGTAAAGGGGTAAGTAAAGTAACCACTACCTCTCTAAAGCAGTAGTTGTTCTAATTGGGTAGTCACGTGCTAAGCGGTTATTTGTATTATCTTGCCGTAATCCGACAGTGTATTGTGCTGACCACGTAACTTTTCGTTGTAAAATGTACGGCGTACATGATTTCGATTTCTATTCCCCTTAACGATTGCTAACAGTCCACTTGGCTCTTTAGCCAGCTATTTTTGTAAATTTTGCGAGGATACATAACAATAGTCTGTGTAGATATTTATTAAAAAATTTCCAGAGAAAGATATGCCAAATCGGCCGAAACCCGAATTGACGAAACTGTTAAATTAAAATCACATATGTAGATATACCCATATCCGTGATCAGACACGTCCACGGTTCGTTCTAAACCGGTTTTGCACAGCCCCATCAAGCTGCCTCCCGCAACTCTTCTCTTTTGAATGAAGAGTTGGATCATCATAAGGTCGAACAATCGAACAGCGAATCCTTTGTGAGTCTATACTTTGACTCTCTTTAGGGAACCTACACGCATTCGATTGCACATCAACCAAACAGTTCAAATGATGATTAAAAAGCTATGAATTACTTCAAAAGTGCGTAAACGCCAACTCAGTAATAACATTGACTGAAATATACTACGGTATCATATCCCCAGCGACTTTTAGCGTTTGACGCGCTCTAACTGGGCTTCGAAAAAGTTGGCATGTGCAATAACCCTTGGAGATTTACCCAGGCCGACCCGATAAAAATATTGTCGTAGCCGACGCACCGGAAAAACCGTTATTGATGACCAGTCGACAGCGATATATAGGAATCGATTAGTGATTATTTCACTACCCCTGCATGTTTTACGAATTAGAATTGGTGCTTGGAACTTAATTTCAGCCAAATTAAACCTATCAAAATATTGAGGTGCGACTGGACTCGTTAGGATCATACAACGACGATGTACATTCACAACTCCTTCATAGTCGCCTGCAAAGGAGGTGAACATCTCTTTTACAATCAAAATCTAGAACCATCCACGGTTAGAGAAATGATGTGCGAACTTTGTTTCGCTTTTGCGGCGGTAGAAGTCAGTATATGTAAGTCGTAGCCACGGAAATATCCCACATTTGCTGAACGAGGAATACGAATGCGATCAATTGAACAACAGAGGAAAGGTCTTCAAAGCGAGAACAGGTAGATTTGATGATATAAAGCAGATTTCCCGCAGCGTCAACTGCTTCCGTAGAGCGAGTAAAATATAACGTGTATTTGTAGATTAATATTTTTTTTTTTTTATTACCACTTGAGCACGGGCCTCCTCTCAAACTGAGAGAGTGTAGGCCATAGTCCACCACGCTAGCCTAGTACGGGTTGGTGAACTTTACACACCTTCGAGAAACTCTTAGGCACGCAGGTTTCATCACGATGTTTTTCCGTCACCGTTAAAGCAAGTGATAATTAATTTTTAATACGCATATGCTTTCGAAAAGACAGAGGTGCGTGCCTGAACCTGAGACCTCTGACTTTACAGTCCAAGGGTCTAACCACTAGGCTATCACTGCTTAATAATATTAAGATTAATAATATTCCGGGAAAATTAAATGTATCTGTTTATAAATCAAGTCTTAATTTTAATGGTAACTGAGGTTGATTTACGTATGTATATGAATATTTATATAATTTCGATAAGCGATATAATGTTTATACTGTAAGCGCTTTCCCAGATAAGATATTTTTTCAATAAAATTATCAAAATATCCATTAGTAAAAGCTGTCCGACACGCTTTTATCGCTGCAGCCTCCTCGGAATGCCCGTCGCCGATGACCTGTCAGCGGCGATATATCAGTATCGAACAGTGATTTTTCTCTGCCTGTATATTTTACTTAGTGAAGTTGGCCCTTTAAACTTTGAGCCAAGCTAACCTCCCAAAATCTTGAGCTACGACCACATTAGCTAGGATCATACGATGCTGATGTAAATAATATCAGCCTATACTGCCCACTGCTGGGCAAAGGCCTTCTCTCACAAATCGAGGTAAGAGAGGTCATACTCTACCACGCGGACCCAGTGCGGATTGGTGGAGGCAGGTTTGTGGCCACCCGCTGTTGGAACTTATCAAGCCGCCTTTAAGGCTTCCAACTCGGCGTAACGACTACCAAATTAAGTGATAACCGGGACCAATGGCTTAACGTGCCTTCCAAAGCACGGAGACGCTCGAATATGAAAATGCCACAAACGGTCACCCATCTCAGGCCAACCGAGTCGAACGTTGCTTAACTTTGGTGATCGGTAAGAACACCGCGGTCGCACAGCGCTACGAGCGCCTCTGCACAGCGCTACGAGCGCCTCTATGCTGATGTAAATTGAGAACTATTTGCGAGAAGCTGCCAAAAGGAAGAATATTTCTTATTAATTCCAAGTCTAGATTCATCTATGATAGGGGAAATGATATGTGAGTTCGCTGCGCTCTTTATTATTACTATACCTTTCCATATTCACTTTGCGAGAACTATGATAACGATCTTAACAAACAAAGGTAGAAATATCTTTAGAACAAGGAAAGAAATACGATACAGAGTAAATTTTATACAACGTCGATTGCATCTATAGAGTGAGTAAAATATAACATATTTACATTTTCAAATTTGTTTCTGACAAATCGCGTCTATCAGTTTAAAACTTGAGGTTTAATTTTAATTAGGACTAAGTTCGACATGTTCTGAGAACCTATGTCAGTCAGGATACCAGAAGATATTTTGACTTTTTAATATATTTTTTCTATGATTTTGACACCCAATTATAATACATTCACACACAAGGTTGAACGCAGAGTGACGACCAAAATTAAAACAACATATTTAAACGGACACAGTCCATTTTTTAAAAACATGTGCGGGGATTACAGCAATATATCCGTGGTTGCTATTTACATAAACCGACATCCACCGCGGCAAAGGCGTAACCAAGCTCGTATATAATTTCTCCTATCATATATGTTTCTATCTTTAGAATGTAAAAGATACATTCCTCCCCTATCCAGACGAGACGGAAACAGTTGTCAATGTACATCATCGTTCTATGATCCTAACAAGTACGGTCCCAACTCATGAATTTGGGAAGTTAACTTGACTCAAATTCAGTTCCAAGTTTCAATTTCAGTTCGTAAAGCATACATGAACGGTCAAAAAATCACTAACCCATATCGATATAATCGCTGCTTACAGGCCATCGGCAACGGCCGCTCCGGTTTATCAGCGATGATAATATTGCTAGCGTGTCGGCTAAGGAAAAACTTTCTAAGGGCCTTTGCATATGTTGACTTTTTAATGTAAAGATAAAGCGCGTCAAACGATAAAACGCATTCGGGACGTGATATACCAGCACATTTAGTCAATGATATCATTGAGTTGTCATGTACGTACGCTCTATGAAATTCATAGCTTTTTAATCATCGATAAAACTATTCAGTTGGTGTACAATCGACTGTGTGTAAGTCCCTAAAGAGACTCAAAATGTAGACTTGCAAAGAATTCGCTGTTCGATCGTTCGACCTAATGATGTCAATTGTCCTGAATTCGTCTGCATTGGTTTTCATCTCTGTACCACTGCATCGGCGTGAAGATAATCGTCGATTTCAGCGGCGGTGGCAACGTATGCCCCCCTTGTTATTAAGTCATTTAGAGGAATTAGTAACTCTAGACGATATCATAATTCAAAGGGGACATACATGATTGCTCTTGAAGCTCGCCTGGAAAGGTTGATGAAACTGTAACGAAATGCCTTTTTTGTGCAGTTGCCGTGATTTTTATGGACATACATACCATAACGTTCGTAGCCTCATAAATGGTGAGTGATGGTTGTAACGCATCAATGTTCTGGTCATCCAAATTTCCCCAAAAGAAACCGCCCACAAAATAGAAGATGATTCGGTTGCGTGATACCTATATTGATGTTGAAAGAAAATCTACACTAAGAATCTTTATGCATCAGAACATACATTTTACGTACTAAAACCCATACTGATACTAATATTTGCTGGTCTCACAAAGACTTGTGGCTGTTCGATCCAGGGTAGGCAAAAATTGCTACTTTAATTCATTTTCCTTTAGTAATAAAATAATCATATTTCACAGTCATTTCTCACGTGAAATTTCAAAAAACTCGCTAACAGCTAGTTTTAAATAACTTTGCACTTGCTACTGTGTTTGCTACTGAAGAATGAATCATAATCACAGCGTCACGCCTATATTCCCCAGAGGGGGTGGCAGAAGCGTACTGAGTACACCCACGTTTCGCCGACGATGTTAAGTCCCATGTAATAGGGGGCGAGCCTATTGCCATATACCGGGCACAATTCCAGACTCCGGACTCATACTGGGAATATTTCGTTAGAAAAACTACATTCCTTCTTGATTCATTCTCTCATCGGTGCTTGTGCGGAGTGGACGTGTTGAATTTTTTGATTTTTTTATTTTATTTCTTCAATGTGTGGTCTGGCTCATGTGGTGCTTGCTTGAAACTCGTAAATTCTCGGACCCTCCTGTTTCATCTTGGGATGGTCTCCATATGATGCGGCGGACATATTTGTTTGTGTCGGAAGACGCGTTCTGTTGAATGACAGCCTACGACGACCTCACGAAGATACCCGAAGCGGGGCTGCGGTGAGTGTAAATTGTCCAACACAATTAGGACATATTCACAAAAACAACTTTTTGGGCCGGGGTTTGAACCACGGGTTCGTGGATGTTGTACCGTGCGGTTGACCAATACACCAGTGCAACGTGAAGCTTCACTGGTGAAAACACATATCCCTTTCCACGTTAATGTAAAAGGATAATGCCTCGTACTAAGCGAACGCCGCCGACTACTCCGAAAGTAGCAGTGCAATGCGCCTCGTCTAATCCAAACATCTCGATGAATATTTCGGAATCTGAGACTGCTAATGTGACAAATAGACAAAAAAGACCACGTTCAGAAAGCAGCCCCCCGAATGAGCTCGAGGAATTTAAGCATGAAATGCGGAGTATGCTTGAGAAATGGAAAACAGATCAGGATTCTATACTTAAAAAAATTACCTCTAAACTATCAGCTGATCTTGCTGAACTGAAGTTGTTGAATACGAAACTGCAAAGTATTAAGTCCGATATTGAACAAACAGCGAATCTAATGAATGGCGAGTATGAGAAAATGAAGGCAAAACTAAATAAATTGGAAACAGAAAAGTCAGAACAGCATGTGCACATGATTAAGCTTGAAAACCAGCTCAAAGACTTGCAAGACAGCCACCGTCCATCGAGTATTGAAATACGAAATGTTGCACCTAAAGCTACGGAAGATTGCAGTGACCTAACAAAATTGGTAATAAGTGTTTGCGAAGCTTTGAAAGTGCAGATGCAACCTACACAGAATCGAGACATATACCAAGTGCCAAGTAAACAAGGCCCCTCTAAGCAAGTTGTAGTAGAATTCCACTCGGTATTGCTGAAAAATAGAATTTTGCAGGCTGTGCGGGACTTTAACAAAAATAAACCATTATCCGAAAAACTAAATAGCGATCACATCGGATTGAAGGGTGAACAAGTACCTATTTACGTAGCTGACCGCCTATCATCTGCCTCCAGAAAACTTTTTCATGAAACTCGTAAATTTGCCAAAAATTATGAGTATAAATTCTGCTGGACATCTAATGATAAAATTTTTCTGCGAAAAGAAGAAGGTTCAAAGCCAGTCCGTGTCCATTCCGAAGTATGTTTTCAAAAGCTTATGCATGTCTGAGTATAAATTTTTTGTCAGTACTCATTATTTTTTAAATTTTAGCTATATAGTTTTATATATTTTTTGTCTAACCTCTCTTGTAGCATCATTCACACATTCCATAATACAAATATCACTCAACCTTAATTCTTCATACAAGCATATCTATACACATAAAACTCACAAACGAATAAAATTCTTGGAGACCAGTTATGGCAACCGTTCAAAAACCAAATACAAAAAAAAAATTTGTCATTGAATAACTCTTTCCAATATAAAAAATCTAATTTGATACACAGTAAAAATAGTGAATATAACTATTTTTATATTACTAGCTCGTATCTAAAACCTACCATTGTACTACTTTACATTGTGCAGTATATTTTATATAAAAATGAAAGACTGTAATGAAATTATCTCTAACTTGGATTCTTTTGGTTCACATGAATTTTATAATTGCAATCCGGAAAGAATTAGTAAAATTCTGGAAAACCGTTATAATACTTTTAACTTTCTTCATCTAAACATACGCAGTGTTAACAAGAATATTGATAAAGTACTAGTATTGTTAAAATCACTCCAAACAAAATGTGATACCATTATTCTCTCGGAATGTTGGTTAAATAAATCCCCAATTATTCCGGCACTTACAGGGTACTCTGTATATTACTCAACAAAATGTGTCAATCAAAATGATGGCTTAGTCATCTATGTGCGTTCAGACATACAACACAACGTTATAGAGCCTGAATTTCTTGACGCTAATTGTTTTATTTGTAAATTAGTCCAAGACATTGTTATTATCGCTCTATATCGACCATCATCATTTCGGAACATCGAAAATTTCCTAAATAGTTTGAATAATATATTATCTTCGGTTTCTACATATAAAAACATATTTCTTGTAGGAGACATTAACATTAACATTTGTCCCTCTGGCTCTGACAACCACTATAATAACGACTACCTTAATACTACCGCATTTCATGGACTCCTACCCGCTTATACACATCCCACCAGAGGTAATAACTGCCTGGATCACACCATGATTAAGGTGTCAGGATCAGTAATTTCTTTTGTAATTGAAAGTTATATCACTGATCATGCGCCAATTTTCATTTGCATGGCAAATGCGTCCAGACTCACAAAAACCCATAAGGTATTTTCTAAAACAGATGAGAACAAGGTAGTTGAACAAATTTGTAACACAAATTTTAACCCCATAATGACATGTCATGACCCTGAACAGGCTACTGAGTTACTTATTACGACTATAAGTTCTATGATTCCGAGCCACACAAAGATCATACGAATGCCCTCGAAACAACGTATAATTAAGCCATGGATGACCCCTGGGCTATTAAGGTGTATTCGTAATAGGGACAATTTGCACAAAAAATATAGAAAAACTCCAGGAAATCATAGCCTAAAAATTACCTACCTCCGGTACCGTAATTTCTGCAATAAGCTTTTGTTCAAACTAAAAAGGAATTACGAGAAAAGTGAATTAATTAAATCTAAAAACAATGCTAAAGCCTCATGGAAAGCTATAAATAACATACTAAACAGGCAAATTTCAAAACCAGCCCCCACTGAACTCTTATCTGTCTCTGAACTGGGCTGTAAGGCCTCAATCAATATTGTAAATGATTACTTTGCAAATATTGGTAGTAATGTGAGTACCTCACATAACATAAACACGGACATGATGCATACTATATATATTCAAGACAATACCCAAGTAAATTCGTTTGTGCTACTTCCACCAGACTGCTCTAAAATCGAAAATATAGTTATGAATCTTCGCACAAACTCTGCTGCAGGATGGGATGGAATTACAGTGAGTTTGATAAAAATGTCTCGTCGCACACTTGTCCCTATCATCACACATATCTGTTACCTGTGTATTACTAAAGGCATTTTTCCACGAGTCCTAATGAAAGCAATTGTGCATCCCATTTTTAAGAGTGGTGGCAGAGACAGTGTTAATAACTACAGACCAATTTCAGTTCTACCGGCAATTTCCAAAATTTTAGAAAAAATCCTTAACAGACGCTTAACAAAGTTTTTAGAAGTAAATAAGATCTTATCAGGTAATCAATATGGCTTTCAAAGAGGGAAATCATGTGAAGACGCTACTACTGCTCTTGTGAATGATGTTGTAGGGACACTTGATAAGAAGTTAAAATGAAGTTAAAATATATTTTTAGACTTGTCCAAGGCATTTGACACTGTCTCTGCTCCCATCTTAATCTCTAAGCTAGAGAAAATAGGAGTGAGAGGTATTACACTTGCAATTTTCAAAAGTTACCTTTCTGAACGAACCCAAAGTGTCAAAATTGGCTCGCACACAAGTGATGAGCACACTTTAACTTTTGGAGTCCCTCAAGGCTCTGTCTTAGGGCCCACCCTATTTTTAATCTACGTCAATAGTCTCTGCAACCTCTCTATTCCAAACTGCTCCATATACTCGTACGCGGATGATACGGCTATTCTGATTCGTGGACAAAAATGGGAAGAGATGCGGGAACGCTCAGAATTTATAATCCGCATTATTATATCTTGGCTATCATTTAATCGTCTAACGCTCAATGTCCAGAAAACAAGCAATATGACTTTTTCTACAAAATCTTTTTTAAAGCCGGATGATTCGTACACAATCAAAGTTCACTCCTGTCAAACGCAATCAAATCTATCACACCCTGGGTGCACATGTCCTTCCCTTAGCAGAACGCCTGAGGTTAGATACCTTGGAATTCTAATAGACTCTCTGCTCTCATGGAAATTGCAAATTAATACGTTGTCCTCCAGACTTAGAAAGCTTATCGCAATTTTTAACAAACTTCGACATTGTGCAGATATTGGGGTACTGAAATTGGTTTATTTCGCCCTATGTCAATCGGTTATATCATACGGCATAACAATATGGGGCGGTGCTCCTAAAACGACAATCATACAATTGGAGAGAACACAGAGAGCCATCTTAAAAGTCATGGCGTTTAAGCCATTTAGATATAGTACTTCACAACTGTATAAGGAGTGCCAGGTCATGTCCGTGAGAAAGCTTTTCGTGGTCAATACCATCATTCGCAAGCATGCTACTGTACCCTATGAGCCCCGGGATTTTACAAGGCGAAGACTAGCTGATATTTGTCCACAAGAAACGTATAGAACAAGTCTAGCTAGACGACATTTTAAAGTTCTTGGTAGTAAACTCGACAATTTGGTGAACAGATATTGTAATATCTTTGTACAAAATCAATATGACTGTAAGAATAAAGTGATTGAGTGGATCATGGCTTTAACCTATGAGGAGGTGGAAGAATTATTATCCTGATACTCCTGGCCTGCTTTAAACTTTATTATAAATATAATAATACACACAAACACACGCGTACAGACACATACACATACACACACACACTTATGCACACCTCACTTTACAGAGAGGACTACTTATCTCTAAACACTTGGTTTATTTGTTTTAATACTTTAAATTTTTGTCGATCAATAATTTTATTTCCATACAATATTTGTTTTGCACTAATTGCTTTAATATACACTATTCTACTCCATATTCGTCATAATTATAATGATTAAGTGTAAGTCTTTTATGAGAGGTGCCTGCCACTCATAACACAAGTTTAATCTTAGCTTGGGTGGCAGCAGTACAAAATAACTTAGTATTTACAATTTATTAAGCTAATGTACCTATAATATATACCTGTATTAACATAGTGAATCTGGACCGTAAAATTGTAATCTTGGCAATAATGAATTATTATTATTATTTGTCCGACCTAGGATTTGAACCCAGGACCTTGTGATCACAAAGCGATGCGCTTTGCCACCAGACCAACGAGGCAGTCGAATGAATCATAATCCATCTGCTAAACGATGAAATCCCAACAATGTACAATTTAGTATCAAGTGTGATTTTAGCAGTCATTGTGAAATAGCAGGTGAGATTAATGAAAAAGTATTTCATGTGAATTTTCGCATGCTATCTGTAAAATAATTCATGCCTAATCCAGTGATGAACCAACTACACTCAGATCATTATTATAAAATTGTGGTAACAATGGTCGCTTGTGCAGCGAACGCCCAGAAGTATCACTTAAGGTTTGATCATATAGCTGAAGGAGCGCGACGGGAGCGTGACGGAAGCGTTCGGCTGCGTCCGGTTGTGACGTTTGCCGTCGCGCCGATCAGGATCTGTTTATAATATTTGGCAACAACCACACGCGTAATTTTAGTCATTCTGGTAACGCTGGTACTTAATAATGAATAAAAAGGACTCCTCAATAAATAACATCTACCTACTGACCTATCCAAACATCATAGCTAAGGTGAAAATGTTTATTTTTTTTATTGCACTAATTTAGTATTGTTGAGATGTTACTTAGGCAAGTATTATGTTTTGTTGTATTATTACCAGTGAACAACAACCACACTGGATACACGTGCATTTGCTCCAAAACGACTAAAATTACGCCGTATATTGCGACGACGAAGTTGTCTGAAAAGTAACGATGTCCAGCGGAAATTGGCTAAGAGCCGAGCAATGTACTACAATTAAAAAAAAAACTTATGGAACTGCCAACTATCGTTTTGCTGGAGAAAAATCTTTTTGTCTCCAGCCTTCTCTGTAGGAGAGCGGGATATTAAACGACCATTTCACGAAGTTATCGTAATGCGACGCGTTACTTGTCCCTAAATCGAAAACCGAGTGCGCTACTTTGCTTTCGCTATGGGATACAACAAAATCGCGCGATAGCTAAATGTAGAAAATAATGTTTTTAAAACGACTCAGTAGAAAAGCCGCTAGTGCGTACTGAGAAAGACAACTATACATTACATTATTTAACTTTACGATGGTTGCAAACCATATCTAATCGCGGTGCGTGCTATGCTGAAGATCTACGCTCAGGGTAACTGTCCATAAGGTGACACATTGAAACAAACAAAAGAAACATTAATACTTAAACTACTGAAGCTAGTTATGATGTGCTCCTGAGAATCGCGGAATAAGAGTACTTAGGATAGCTTCTTGTAGCTTTCATAAGACAAAAAGCCACAGCTTTCTTAACTCTGTGCACTAACAGTCTAACAGAGACACTTTGGAGAAATCGTTATCTTTTGAAATAGGAATGTTGTTGTCTTCGACTTCTTTGGGGTTGTTGTAAATGCTTCTCTTTTTAACATATATCTCTCTTTGGCTGACAGTCGAATTGTACAGTCATAAATGGATCTTTTGGCCTATGACCAAAATGAGAACTAACGCTGTCATCAAGTGAAATGTCTCTTCATGACAGTTGGAGACTTGCCAATTTTCAAATTTACCCAAGTTATTTTTTGAATAAGTAATCGTGCATACAACCGTAAATATCAACAGGTGGGTCCCCTGTTGAAATATTTCTCTGGAAGTAGGAAAAGTTTACTAAATAACAACCCTTATTTCACACCAATGGCCTCCTGGCAATGTTATCCACGGGCCAAAAGATCCTTGTAGCGTTCTAAATTCTTTATTCCGTGGTTAAATTTAGACCGTATAACCGAAGTGTAGGTAAATATAATGGTGTAAACTTTGTCTGAGGTTACAATTGCAAAAGTTCGGCCCGATAGCTGGATCTACAAAAATTCTGAATTGTGTGAACAACCTAAAAGAGGGCTTCTTCTTCCTCGTTCCCTCATTGCTGAGGATTGCGACCACGCACAAACAGTCTCCATTGGGTGCGGTCATATGCGGAGTGTACCGCCCGATGCATGCTGCCACCCACCGCCTTCTTTATTGCGTCAGACCATCTTGCAGGTGCCCTTCCCTGAGTACGTCTACCGTCCATTTTGCCTAAAATAATCTGCTTCTCCAGACAATGCTTTGAAGACCGCATAATGTGTCCGAAGAAGCTGAGGGCTCTTTGTCGGCAGATCGTGGAGAGCCGTGTGGTGATTTTAAGTTCTTTTAGTATGGACTGGTTGGTTCTCATTGCAGTCCAAGGTACACGGAGCAACCTTCGCCAACACCACATCTCAAAAGGCATCTAACTTACTGCTATCGCGGCTTCTCACAGTCCAAGTTTCGGCACCATACAAGAATACAGAGAAGACCAGAGCTCGAACTAAGCGTACTTTGGTTGTTCGTCGTATACCTCTGTTCTTCCAGATCTTGTCGAGGTTAGCCATAGCGCTTTTGGCCATACCGGCTGCACGGCGAATTTCATTAGTGCAGCTCCCGTCACTGGTTATCAATGACCCCAGATACAAAAACTCGACTTTTTCATAGCCGTTGAGTGCGTCGGTTACCGGGAGTATGTCTGCTCTGTCCACCACCATTATTTTTGTTTTGGAATGGTTGATCTTAAGACCGAGTGTGGCACTTTCTACTTCAACTTTCTTCAGAAGAGCTGCCATCTCCAGTTCACTCGACGCAACAATCGTCGTATCGTCTGCATATCTGAAATCATTGACCCTGCGACCACCCACTACAACACCGCCATTCCAGCCGTCCAGGGCTTTCCTCATGATATATTCTCCGTACAGATTGAACAACTTAGGAGACAGAATGCATCCCTGGCGTACGCCTCGTTCAGTGTGGAAAGCTTTGGATTTCTGGTTTTCCAGTTTCACGAAGCTTGAGCCATCAAGATACAAATTCTGTATAAGAAAAGTAAGGTGTTGAGGTACTCCCATCTCCACGAGCACGTCAAACATCGTTCTCCACTGCACGCAATCAAAGGCCTTTGCATAGTCTATAAAGCACAAGACCAACGGCTTATTAAGTTCGCGACATTTTTCGATGAGAAGACGTACATTCAAAATCTGTTCACGAGAGCCCTTTCCAGTCACAAAACCAGATTGTTCGCACGGTATCTGGTGGAGGACTAAATGAGTGAAAACCATTTAATTTTTAAATGCCACTGATTTTCATAGAACGAGAGGCAATTAGTCAATTTTGAAATTTAAACCAAAAAACCCAAACTATATTAGGCGCGCATCTATGCGACAAGTTCCCCCAAAGTACGTTGTCTGTAGCTATATAATTATAACATTAAAATCTGTTTGCTATTGGAAAACTTCACTTGAACGGCAAATGAATAAATCAATAGGATTATTTCTGATCCCTATCAAATAGCCATTTAACCTTAAAAGTGTTTTATTTTTATAACAGCAATTAAATTTTCTGAGTATCTAAAGAGCATCTAAAGCTTTCTTCGTTAAGGTTGTTGATGGAGCAAGTAATTTCTAGCACGTACCTACAAGGTTACCTGAAATATCAGAAATACAGTCGTGCAATCTTTTGGTCCGCCAAAATTGGAACAAGCGCTGTCCTCAAGTGAAATGTCACTTCATGACAGTTGTAGAGATGCCGATTGCTATGCAATTTATCCAAGTTCTTTTTTACAAGCTTTTATTTTAATAGCAAGCTTATATTTAACTTGCTATGTTCGTATGTCTGTCTGTCTTACTGTCTTTCCGGTTCAAAAAAGGAAGCCATAGGAACACCTCAACTAAGTAAGATATCTTTGTTGTGTTTTTGCTATAAAGGCTTGTTTTTAAACAGGTTTTTATAAACTAAATTTATTTAATAAGTAACCATGCGGACCCATCTGCTGAAATATCTCCTTGGATGTAGGAAAATGTTACTGAATGTTAACCCTGATTTCACACCAACGCCCCCTGACAATGTAAACTATGGGCGAAAAGATCCTTGTAGCATAGGTATCGTGCGTTTTAAGAAAAACAGCGTTTGATATGCACAACTTAAATGAATTTTACATTTTTCTGAACGTCTCACATGTTTTTGCATTGAAGTCTCATTGTTTTGACTTTTAAATTTAACAATTTTTTTATTCATCAAAATCGGTCCACAACTGGCGGAAATATCGGTGAACATACATAAAAAAAGCATACATACAACCGAACATAGAACCACCTCCTTTTTGAAGTCGGTTAAAAATGACTGCGCTTGCTTGTATACACCCGAATATAAAACGCATGATTCATATTTGGAAGATAAAAACACATTTTCTGGATACAGTTTTATCCAATTTACTTCCTTTTGATGTTGAGACGTTCGTAGGGTTGTGGTACCTCGGTATCTGTAGCGACAACCAAGGTTAAGCAGCAATGGTCTCGGTCAGACGGAGATTGGTGACCGTTAGTTGCATTTCCTTTATTCGAGGGTCTCTTTGCTTCAGAAGGCACGTTAAACTGTTTCTAGTAACCACGGTATTAGTTTCGGTCTGGGTATTCGTGTATGTGAAATTGCATTGACTGCCTCGTTGGTCTGGTGGCAAAGCGCATCGATTTGTGATCACGAGGTCCTGGGTTCAAATCCTAGGTCGGATAAATGTAGTTTTTCTAACGAAAAATTCCCAGTATGAATCCGGAGTCTGGAATTGTGCCCGGTATATGGCAAGAGGCTCGCCCCCTATTACATGGGACCTAACATCGTCGGCGAAACGTGGGTGTACTCAGTACACCTCTGCCACCTCCTCTGGCGAATATAGGCGTGACGGTGAAATTTCATGTTTTTAAACGCACCCACGACAGAAATAATTTTTTTCAAAAGATAAAATTAAAGGTCTATAAAATTTTCCTTTAATATGTAAGATTTTAACTTAAACTGTAACTATGTTTTTTGTTTGACATCCACAGGGAGTGCAGTTACACTCCTGCTATTCTGCTACCACGTAACTAGAGATCCCGGAAGCACACATAAACACCGTCATACCTCTATTACCCAAGCGGGGGTTCCTGAGGTGCACTGTGTACACCCACTTTTCGGCAACAATGTTCCAAAAATATGCTAGCAAAACACAACACACCGGTTTACTAAATAGACTTAACAATGCCTTATAAAATGTCGTAACTCATTTTCACCACTAAATGCTTGGGTACCCGTAGCGGCGGGACGTGACGCAATGCCGGCGGCATGCGGGTACTTCTAATGTACAGAACTATACAGGCCGGCAGGTTATCTTACCGATATCTGATTTATGGATTTATTTTAGCGACATTTATTAGTCTCAACTATCAATGCTATCGATTCATGACACCGACTGAAATCGATAGCTTTGACAGAAAATGCTACCAAATGCACCTAATTTCATTAAAATGAATTAATTTAGGACTATCAACCGGAATTGGTAAGACAGCGATTGTGGTCAATGTCGAAGCCTAGGAGAGATACAGTTCGGCGTGGCGGCCTCCATGGCATCACGCCGAACTGTGTGTCCTCTCTTGTATAGTGACAACATATACTGACAACTACCACAAACGTCCCGTTAACGTCGCTTCGCCGTCCCGTTCCGTCCCGTCGTTTAAGTGACATAGGCTTAATAAACACATAAAGGTGGTATTGTACTTCGTGAATTACGTCACATTCTAAAACAAACAAAATATTTTTTATTGAAGTATTACAATATTCTTTTCTCGGTTCAATGGGTATTATGAAAGCTCCCCTTGCCGCTTCAGTGTAATCTGTATAACAAAATTTAGAACTATTTACGATTTGTTCTAGACAGTCTATTTATATTTAAACTGATATATGAAAAGAACTGTGCGGGAATCAAACCAGCGACTTCTCGGTCCAGTGGTTGGTGCGACTCAAGCTCTTAACCACTGGACCAAGCTGTCCCTCAATTTATGTATTTCCGAACTTTTTCCATCACTTCAAATATTTATTTGTCTTTTTTTAAATATTTAGTAAGAGAAGTATTCTATTTTGAGAAGGTTTTGATGAGTGTGTTTAAATAAGTATAATATCATTTGATTGTATAGAAGCTTTAATGTTTTCCACCGTTATAAACTTGTAGAATGTTAAGGATATTTGACATAATTTTCAAATTGATAATTCTATCCATTCCTGAGAAATAGAGTCTTTACCATTGGACAGATAGACATGCAGATATATAACATTCCGTTTTTACTGATTAAAGTACGGAACCCTAAAAAGTAATCCGCGACTTCGTTCTGTAGTTTTCTACTTTAATGTTACTACAAAAGATCTTTTTACGCGTTCTGAATTAATTTGAATATAATATTATGTACCTAAGTACCTATTACATAGAGTTGCCATCATCTAAATTGTCAAAGTCAGACATGAATATTTAGATACAAAAACCCCAATAACACCAGACTACTGACGAGGCGGTCAAAAACTCTTATAATTAATACAACTATTTTTAGGATTTCATCACGGTTCTTAAGTTTCCGTCGTTCCTAGTGCTTTGCAGCATCCATTGATTCATGGGAGGAACGCGATAAAATCCGAAACAAAGTTTTATTTCATGAGTAATGTTCGCGTAAATCTTAGAACTCAACTGAATCTTAAATGTCCTTTCTTTAAATACCTTAGTAAACTTTAAGTCTTATTCTGACTACGTACCTTAAAAGGGTAGTGTCAGTGACTAAAACTCGCCAAATTCTTAAATTCAAACACCCCTTTTTGGCTTTATCTACATTCATACATCTCATTAATTCGCGTTGATTATACAACGTGTAACATAATTAACGCAGGTCCTGAAAGTGGTCTGTTCTAAACCGGCAACTGAATCAATTGCAACTACTTTTTAAAGTATGTTACATTTTTTAATTATCAAAAATGCTGTTACGGGTTTGAGTTCGCTATATTAAAAAAAAATTAAGGAATATTGTAAGCAATGCGGTAATTTTAAATACATTTCCATACTTAAAAATGTACACAAAAGTACAAGTTTCATGGTTAGTTTGGATTGGATGTTTTTATTTTCGTATTGCATTGCATTGGGAGTGTCTGAGGTCTTGCGTTATATACGTTACACTTTGTATATTGGATTTAATGTCAATTTTATTAAGAGTAAAGGCGTGTGTATGCTCACACTTTAACAAGATTTTAAGTTCCAGTAAGCAACGCGATGCCGCGTGGTTCCCGGCTTAGAATAGGACCAACCCATCTCATCCCATCGGGTGTCGTACAAGGCGACTAAGGGAAAACTAGGGAATGGGCAGCAGCGTTCCCTTAACACTTCTACCATCAAAAACTGCGCTCGCCAACCCGCCTGCCAAGCGTGGCGAGTATGGCAAACCCCCCAAATTTATTAAAATGGAAGAAAAGGATAAAACCAGGCCCCTAGTCCCCGGCGGTCCTGTTCGTCCTGGCCACGGTAGCATCTATGGTAACGACAGGACAAGGGGTTCTAAGAATCTCCGGCAGAGATTCGGCTACCACCAACTACGAAAATTGGCCCTGGTGACATACAACGCACGCACGTTAAGGACAGATGAGAAGCTTGTTGAGCTGGAAGAAGAGATAAACAAGTTGCGGTGGAATATTGTTGGTTTATCGGAGGTCCGAAGAAAGGACGAGGACACGATAACCTTAAAATCCGGCAACTTGTTTTACTACCGGGAGGGCGAACAGCAGTCCCAAGGTGGTGTCGGATTTATCGTCCACAAGTCACTCATAGACAACGTTGTGTCCATCACTAGTGTGTCGAGCAGGGTAGCGTACCTGATACTCAGAATATCCAAAAGATATTCGCTGAAGGTCATACAGGTCTACGCACCGACCTCGGCATACTCAGATGATGACGTCGAAGTAATGTATGAGGACATTAGTAGAGCCATACATACTTCCAAAGCACACTTTACAGTGGTTATGGGTGACTTCAATGCGCGGCTGGGCAAACGGGGCGATGATGAATTGAGAGTGGGGCAATTTGGATATGGGCAGCGCAACCCCAGGGGTCAGAGGCTGGCCGAATATCTGGAGAAGGAGGGACTCTTTATGATGAACTCTTTCTTCCGGAAGCCGCCTCATAGGAAATGGACCTGGATGAGCCCTGATGGTTCCACAAAAAATGAGATAGACTTCATCATGAGCACCAAGCGACAAATATTTAATGATGTCTCCGTGATTCACAGGGTAAAAACCGACAGTGATCACCGAATGGTCAGAGGCACATTAAATATTAATGTCAAAATGGAAAGATCGCGTCTGATGAAGTCTACGCTCCGACCTTGTTATGCACATATCCAAAACCCCGAGAACTTTCAACTCGAATTGGCAAACCGCTTCGAATTGCTAGACAGCAGCGCATCAGTGGACGAAATCAACAACAGGCTGGTTGCGACTGTCCATACGGTCGGGTCCAAGTATTCTAAGCCCCACCGTAAAAATGGGCCTCAAAAACTATCCGACTACACCCGAAACCTCATGGCTGAGCGACGTTCCATGACGCTCCAAACCTCCGATGATGCTAAGTCCTATAGGCAGCTCAATGGACAGATACTGAAGTCCTTGCGACACGATTTACGGTCCTTCAATACAAGGCGTATTGAGGAGACCATAGCACAGAACAAGGGCTCCAAAGTGTTCGCAAGAGACGCGTCTATTGGGCAAAGCCAGTTGACGAAGCTGAAGACGGAGGACGGAAATGTAACGTCGAATAGGTCAGAGGTGCTCAGGGAGATAGAGAGGTTCTATGGGCAGTTGTACACCTCAGTAGCTGAACCTGTTGTTGACTTGGTAAAAGACCCAAGAGCCAAGCTAACCCGACACTACACTGAAGATATCCCGGACATCAGCCTGTACGAGATTAGGATGGCTCTCAAACAACTCAAAAATAACAAAGCGCCAGGCGAAGACGGAATTACCGAAGAGCTTCTGAAAGCGGGCGGAACGCCGGTACTTAAAGTCCTTCAGAGGCTGTTTAATTCCGTCTTGCTCGAAGAGAAAACGCCGGAAGCATGGAACAGGGGTGTGGTGGTACTGTTTTTCAAGAAAGGTGATAACACTTTACTGAAGAATTATAGGCCCATCACACTGCTGAGCCATGTTTATAAGTTGTTTTCGAGAGTCATCACGAATCGTCTCGAACGCAGGCTTGATGACTTCCAGCCTCCCGAACAAGCCGGTTTCCGGAAAGGCTTTAGTACCATAGACCACATACATACGCTGCGGCAGATTATACAGAAGACCGAGGAGTATAATCGGCCACTATGCTTGGCGTTTGTGGACTATGAGAAAGCCTTCGATTCGATCGAGACTTGGGCGGTTCTTAGATCTCTCCAGCGATGCCGCATTGACTATCGGTACATTGAAGTGTTGAAGTGCTTGTATAATAACGCCACCATGTCAGTCCGAGTACAGGGGCAGTGCACGAAGGCGATCCCCATAAAAAGAGGAGTAAGGCAGGGAGACGTCATTTCTCCGAAACTGTTTACGGCCACCTTAGAGGACGCCTTCAAGTTCTTGGAATGGCAAGGACTTGGCATCAACATCAATGGCGAATACATCACTCACCTTCGATTTGCCGACGACATTGTGGTCGTGGCGGTCGCTGGAAGATCTAGGACGAATGCTCGGTGACCTCAACAGAGTATCTCAACAAGTGGGTCTTAAAATGAACATGGACAAAACGAAAATAATGTCTAAAGTCCATGTCGTACCCACCGCACTCACCGTTGGGAACTCCACTCTTGAAGTTGTCGACGAATACATTTACCTGGGACAGGTAGTCCGGTTAGGTAGGTCCAACTTTGAGAGAGAGGTCAATCGACGAGTCCAACTCGGCTGGGCAGCGTTCGGGAAACTGCGCAACATCTTCTCATCCAAAATACCTCAGTGCCTTAAGACTAAAGTTTTTAGTCAATGTGTGTTACCAGTGATGATATATGGACCAGAGACGTGGTCTCTTACAATAGGTCTCATAAAAAAGCTCAGAGTTGCTCAGCGAGCTATGGAGAGAGCTATGCTCGGCGTTTCTCTACGCGATCGAATCAGGAATGAGGAGATTCGTAGAAGAACCAAGGTCACCGACATAGCCGTTAAGATTAGCAAGCTGAAGTGGCAATGGGCGGGCCACATAGCGCGTAGATCGGACGGGCGTTGGGGCAGAAAGATTCTAGAGTGGAGACCACGTATTGGCAAGCGCAGCGTGGGACGACCGCCTGCCAGATGGACCGACGATCTTGTGAAAATCGCAGGAAGTCGTTGGATGCAGGTGGCATCGGACCGGTTACGCTGGAAAGCGATTGGGGAGGCCTATGTTCAGCAGTGGACAAGTATAGGCTGAGATGATGATGATGATGAAGCAACGCGACAAGATGGACCGATGACCTGGTCTAGGTCGTTGGTAAAAGCTGGATGCGAACAGCATGAAGCCGGTCGTTGTGGCGATCTTTGGGAGATACTTATATCCTGCAGTGTACGTCTTTCGGATGAATAATACTTTTCTATCTACCCATCTATATTAGCACGCCAGTTCCCCCGCGGGGTAAGCAGAAAGTACAGAGTTCAAACAGGTTTTTTCCTTACAGACCTCTCTGGCTTTCTCCACTCTCATAGTTCGTCTTACACACGCTCGCCCTTCAGATAAGACACGATCTTGGTCTAGGTCTTCCCCGGTAGCTACATCCTACCACTTTCGCATTGTATATCTGTTTTGTCATTCTTTCTTCCGACATTCTTTTTATATGCCCGAACCAGCGGAGCATACGCTTTCTCATCTTTACACCGATACTATCTCTTACACCTACACGCTTTCTTACTACGCTGTTGCGAATACGGTCGGTTAGCTTGACTTCGCACATCATCCGTAGAGCTCGTTTTTCAACCGCATTGATCCCGCTTTCACTCTTCTTACATACCTAATTCTAACTGCAATACAACAGCGCTGGGACAAGCACTCCATCATACATGGCCAGCTGCGCCTTTTGGCTTAAGTGCCGGCTCTTAAGTAGCTTTCCCATCGCACTATTTATTCCATTTCCTGCATGAACTTTTTCAGCGGTGTATTTTCCATCATTACTGAAGGTATCTTCAAGATATAAAAACTCATTCACTTACTCACATCACATCCTTACCAACCATACTACAACTCCCTTACTTAAATCAATACCCATTACTTGCACATGTATGGAACCGGAAGCTAAGACCTGTTCATGTGTCCATCTGGAAAGGGCTACTAGCTTAACGTACTTAGGCGTTATAATTGATAGTTCACTTAAATTTCATGCACACATTAACACTCTAAATAGTAGACTTCGTAAACTTATTTATGTTTTTAAAACACTAACACAAGTTGCGGATGGATAAGTTGCAAGGCTTACTTTTTTCTGCACTTGTCCAATCATTACTTAGATACTGCATTATATCCTGGGGAGGACCAAATAAGACAACACTTCTTGAGTCGGAACGGACGCAGAGCGCTATTCTTAAGTTCTCATTTTTCTTACCCTTTCGGTATTCCACTACACTCTTATACCAAAAAACTGGAGTACTAACGGTCAGACAACTTTTCATACTACACACAATACTAAGATAGCATTCACTGTTAGAGTATTCCCCATCATTGACTGCTAACAAAAGGAGGTATGATCCAGTCGAACTTCGTAATACGACACTCTCGGCCAAAGTTTCCACTAGGTTCTTCTTTTATCTCGGACGTTAACTTCACAATGATATAAATAGACTACTAGCCATTTTTCCTCTCGCTAGATACTGTTGTAAAAAGAAACTGACTGCATGGCTACATACATTGGACTCTGAAGAAACCGAAATAAATTGTAAATTTTTACACAACCATACACAACCCACACACACACACACACACACATATTTACATACAGAATACGTTCACTATGTTATTGTTAACCCATTATAGGCTGATTATGTTTTGTTTTATGTTTAGTTTAGTTTTCCGTTTTGGCCGGCTTTTTTTTTATTTTCTACTTTTGTTTAGTGCCTACCACGTAGTATGATTCTGTGCAAGAGGGGTGGCGGCCTGGAGACCTGAAATACACCTTTATTGTCTTGCCTAGTTTAGGCACCAGACTAGTGTTGTAAAAACGCTCGAGTCGGCGCTTAAAACGCTCGCGTCTTTTACGTGTTTCAACACTCGTGAGCGTCGACTCAGCGCTAAACGCTCGACTTCAGTGCTGATTTTTACAACACTACACCAGACTCCCAAAACTTTTATGTAAAACTAATGTAACTACTTGTTATCTCTGTGGTAAGTTAATAAAGCATTATTATTATTATTATGTAATCCTTATATAAAATAATTTTTTTGTAAGCGATTTTTTCAAAAATAAGCTTTTATAGTGAAAACACTACCAGGACATCTTGTTTAGTTAAGGAGTTCCTATGGCCTTCTTCCGGCTTGATGGACGCCATTTTTACCGAATTCAAAAAAAAAGGAGGTTTTCAATTCGACTGTGTTTTTTTATATGTATGTTACCCGATCATTCCGCCAATTATCAATCGATTTTAATGATTATTTTTACATTGTGTTCAGTATAGCTCCAAGGTGGTCACATTTTAATTTCATCGGTATTGGAATTTGGACGTTGAAGATACACCAGGGAACTCCTTAACGACAAACAATATGAATGCGTAGATTGAGATATTATGGGTATTACGTCAATCCTTTAGGTGCCCTGCCTATAACTAATCAGAATATTAACCGACTTCAAAAAAGGAGAGGTTGACAATTCGTCTGTGTTTTTTTTTATAACGTCTTCATCTATGAACTGATTTTGATGATTCTTTTTGCGTTGGGCTTAGTATAATTTTGAAGTGGTCCCATTTTAATGAAATCGGTATTGAACTTTTTACTTACGGAAGATATACCAGGGGACTCCTTAACGGCGAATAGCACGAATGTATAGATTCCGTTATTACTGTACAACTCAGCAAAATAATATAATATAGGTATATAAATATTTATTATTTTCCAAGACGAAAATAATGACAAATCGCCCAATCCTAAATACCTAACATCATAATTGGTGATTCCTTAATAGGAGTAGTACAAGAATATGTGTATCTTGGGTATTATTTATCCTTAGGCTCAGAAACTATTACTAAAGATATCTTTAGACGTATTCAGCTAGGTTGGGCTGCCTATGGTAAACTTGCTAGCATATTTGACGCCGAAATCCCACAGTGTCTGAAAACCAAGGCATTCAATAAATGTGTCCTGCCCATCCTCACTTATGGTGCCGAAACCTGGTCGCTTACAAAGGGCAGCCTATGTTAAATCAGTGTGGCACAAAGAGCTATGGAGCGAGCCATGTTGGGCATCTCCCTTGCCGACCGAATACCTAACATAGAAATCCGAAGGCGGACGAAAGTTGGAGATGTTGGTAAACGGATCACGAGGTTAAAGTGGAAATGACCAGGGCACTTGATGAGGCGGAATGACAGCCGGTGGACCAAGGCTGTAACAGAGTTGTGGCCCAAAAAAGGGCGCAGGCCTAGAGGCAGACCATCAGCCAGATGCAGTGATGCCATGGTGAAGGTAGCCGGAAAATTGTGGAGTAGGCTAGCACAGGACCGGAACGAATGTCGTAATAGAGGAGAGGCCTACACTCAGCAGTGGGTAGATACAGGCTGTTTGATGACATAAATATTAGTAAATAATTTACTCGTAACTTAAAATTGTAATATAAAAATCTTTAAAAAAAAAGGTAAACCGACTTCAAAAACAAAAAAATAAATATTTGAAGTCGGTGCCATGTAACCGACTGCACTTACCAGTATTAAGTACTTAGCAATGCCATTTCAACGATCCTAAACACGAGGGGGTTATGTTGTGTAATTGACATGTTCCGATGGTCACCCTCCGTATCTATCATCAGACCAGCTACATGGTACCATATTGCATTGTCACCGAACTTACATACGTATGCCAAATATCAGCACAATCGGATACCCACAAGTGCTTGAAAAATGGATCACAAAATTTAAACCGGAAAGACAGACAGACAGACGTACGAACAGTGCAAGTAATTAAAAGCTTGTAAATAGATGCAGCTCGCGACTTTTTTGGACCAATATTTCTTAAGTCCTTTTCTCACTTTTAAATGGAAGAAGGAAAAGGAGGCCTTCGCCCAGCAGTGAGATAGTATAAGCTTATAATAATAATATTATTACGTTGTTTTCCATAAACGCAACTAAATAGCTTGGTCCTGTTAGAGCGTAAAGCGCTCCTGATACTGAGCCGCATAGTCGCGGGTTCGATCCCCGATCGACGGAACAAATCTTTATGTGTTTGTGAATTTCATGTTTTTAAACGCACCAAGGGCGCAGGAATTAATATAATTCCAAGTGTGGGACGTTATTTAAAATATAAATAGAAACTTTGTAAACCTTACGTCGAAACATATTGTAAGTATGGGCTTAAGAACGTGGAGTCTATTCGCTGTTAATTAAATTTAATGCATTTGTGATGGGCGTTTGTACTTTTATCCAAAAGTATTTAGAAAAATTCGCGACGCGAGGGCCGTCTTTATTTTAGAATTGTCTATTAAAAATTAGTTCGAAGTTTAAATCCACAATAAATTTTCATCGTCTTTTATTTTTTCACATTATTGTCCAATATTAAATTCAATCTAAAACCGGTCCACTGCTGATTTCTGCCCCTAAGCGGGGTTGGCAGACATAGAAGAGGGTACACCACATTTCGCCGGTATTGTGAGGTACGCCGTTGTAATAGGGGGCGAGCCTGTTGCCATTATACCGGGCATAATTCCAGACTACGGGTTGCTATCGAGAATTTCTCGATAGAAAATTTCTAACAACATTTTCTCATCTCGGATTCGAATCCAGAACCTCTACATCGCCAGCCGCACCACGCGCCACAAAGCAAACAATGCAGTGAATTTATAAATAATTTGATATTCACTTACCATTAAATAAACAGGATGACATTTTTCTAAGTCGACGTTCAAAGAAATCGATTATTTGTGTAGGCAGCACTTCCAAAAGTCGAAATTATTACATTTATTATATCTACCACGGAATCGGAATACGGCCGGCGGGATCCGGCGAGAAATTCAACGGCCTAATGAATTAAGTTGTTTATTTAACCGGCTTTTTTATTTTAATATTTTTTTAAATCATATTTTTTTTGCAATTATTTAAGTTGATTTGTTCGACTAGTTTTATTGTTAATTTTTTTTTACATATTTAATACAGCAAGTTGGGTTTTTTTTTTTTGTAATATTTTTTCTACGGAGCTTTGCAACTCCGCATCCCACCCTGCATCACCTTTTGCTGTAATATGCTTCTTTGAGCAACCACATACTTCTTTCGCGGATTCCACCAAACTCTCTTTCAGGCTATTCCAGCATTCATCTACATTTGAGTCCGAAGAGCCTGCTGAAAAAAGCTTGTCCCGGACTCTGTCTTCATACATTCTCCTCACGCTCTCATCTTGCAACTTGCAATTACTATTATATTTCAATTTATCGTTGTACCAATGTATTGTACCAATGTTTTGTTTAATTTTATAATTCACTAGGTGAAACGGTTATCTCACACCCAGAATGAATAAATCCGTGACATTTTGTCGCACCAGCTGTGCGAGCCCTCCTGCGCGGCTTGATTCAAAAACATTGTATTGACGTATACAGCAGACTATTTTAACTTGCATACATGAATTACGAGCTGACAAAATTTTGTCCTGTATGAGAAACGTATTGCCGCTCGAATCAGCCCTGCAGCTAATGACAAATGGATGAAGATGAAAGTCGCATCTCACTCGATGACTATTAAAGTTAACTATCAAAGTATATTGGATTCTTCTGTTTGATGTTACAAAGGTAGAAATTATATATATAAATTATATCCGTCATTGTTTATTCCGAGAATGACAGGATATAAGAAGTTGGTAGTCAGAAGCGACCTTAACTTTGCGCAGTATGTGCCGTGCTTACTTCGAGGGAAGATATCCAACCCGAGCATACTGGAATGGATTGGATTGTGTGTGCCCGATAAGTACCTATGTGCACTGTTGCAGGAAACCACGACTTTTCGCGGTAGCCCGAGGGCGAACGCACCTACTAGTCTTTTTGGCGAGATCTTTGATCAAATCCCATTTCACGCATATTGTATACAAGAATATTTAAAATGAGGATTCCTGACAAATAAAAAGATATACAGTTAAACGAAAACCTACTTTATTTTGCATTTAAATCATATACTGTTTATAAATGTGCGCAATTAATTAAAAAGCTAAATACTTTATAAATCCCCATTACTCATTATGTGAATTGGGACGGTTTAGGGACTGACACGATGAGATTGTTATAATCGAATTTTTTTTAATATACAAAATTGGTTTCAGATTCCTTTACAAATATTATTCTGTGTATCCGACTAAAAGACATAGTATGAGAAATTAATAAAAAGATGTGGATTCGCTATCTTGTTATATTCAAATTGATAGTTTAATAGATTTTTAAATAACTATACGTGAGCAAGAATTAAGCGATTTATAAGGAGATGTTTCTTATCAATCGCATGATTCGTAAATAAATATTGAAATTAGGGTATTTTGTTTTCTTTTTGTTTCTTAATTATTGTTATTAGAATCGATTCAGTCTCAATTATAAATTAACTCAATACGATATGTAATCGATTCTATTTCATTGAATTTTACTGTCACCACATTTCTAGAAACGTGAAATTCCAAACGTCACCCCATTTCTTGTGGAAAAGACTACAACATACTAAAATGTCTTTGCTAGTGGCGGCTCTGTGGAGCGGGTTACTCTATTCCCTCTGTTATGGTCGAGGAGAGTGATGGCTGCTTCTGAAATCATACTCGTGAACGGATGCTGCTGATGGGGACTGGTCCATCCTCTATCCTTTGACTAATTAAACAGTAACCGTAGTACTGTTGAATTTTGTCTCGTTAGGTATCACACTGGAGCTATAACCAATCATTTTGTACGCACTCTTTACATATTTTATAGTAACCCTTTCTCTTTCTCTTACTATTATTATTATACTTTTTATTACATACCTTTACAAAGTCCCTAATTTGTAAATGAGAGGACTATGTAGACACTGACTGATACCATGAATCTAAGTACACCTATGTTTAATCTTTACTTAAGCACATCTATTTAGCTCGTTCTGCACTGTTCTCCAATACCCCATGAATGCAATGTATATTAAAGGGATTGTAAAACTCTCATTTTTAAAAAGAGTAACCGTGGACTTTCTTGCCCTTCTTCTCCACAGGAATGAATGTTCGAACGGGTGGTAGACTCTTAAGTAATCAATAATTTTCTAATTTTGACTATTCAGAAGTGCCTTTTGGTCTACATGATTAAAAAACTTTTGATTTTGATATTGACTATAGACAAAATAATCTTCACGCGTATCATGCACACGCTAAATGTAATTGCCGATAATATTTACCTTTTTTTTTTTGTTCTATGGATGAATTCAAAAGGGTTACTCTAGACACGTTATGTTACTGTATTAGGTTACACTGTTGTATTGTGGTAGTCCTGTGATAATAGTGTATGAGGGTAAATAAATAAATAAATAAAAATATTATGTTTTTATTTTTTCCTGTGAGCAGGCCCATTACAAGATGGGTCGCGGGTAGAATCTGGATATGTACAGCGAGAGTCCGTCATGGTGGCGGTCTCTAGGGCCAAAAGACGTCCACTGCAGGAAAAAGAAGGGAGCTCCTTTGTCCTGCAGTGGACGTCTTTTGGCTGAAGATACAGATGGGTATGAAATAGAGTATGCTCAGTTCTTTCTTAGGCGGCCAATTTTATAGATACATGTTGTGCGATAACTAAAGACAATATAATTGTTTCGAAATTAATTTGTTCACTAGCGTCCCGGCTTTGCACGGGTGAATTCTACACATAAGCCTTACTTTTGGATCATTCGCCCATTGGTGAAAACCGAATGGAAATCCGTTCGGTAGTTATTGAGTTCGCGTTCAGACAGACTTTGTTTCATAATGTGTAGTGATAGTGATGATAGATTTCCGAATGCTTGCTTTTGGTCCCAATTGTATCAATTTTATTGTTTAGTTGCCACACCATATTTGTTCATGAAATTGGCCATTTTAGAAAAAACGGACTTTATCGGTGTAAACATGAGAGTCTATTCCTGTGATTCGGATACATATAAAATATGTCTTAAGAAAGAATGACATAACGGATATGCAATGCGAAGGTGGTAGGATGTAGGTACCGGGGAAGATCTAGACTATCTTGCCGTGACCGAATTGATCAGGCATATGTCTTATATGATGGACGATAGTGCCGCAGACGTCTGTATAATAATCATAATCATATCTTTATTTGCGAATATGGGTATGTATTACATAAGATCTTCAGTGTTTGAGGTGTTTCACCATATCCAGCTTCATGGCATGCAAATATTTAGTATCTTATAGGCTAAAAAACTAAACTAAAATAAAAACGTGGTCCAGTGGTTACACTTTCCATTCTGATATCGGTTTTAAACCTATGCGCGAATATACGCGATATATACGAATATAATACCTATTGCGAACTCGTCCAATCATAGGAATCCGCTAATCTTAGCCGCCGCCGACTACGAACCTAACTTCCCTCCTATCAGCGCCGTCCGCGGCATGTTCTCACCGACCCTCCCTTACATCTTTCGGATACAGATAACGCACACAGGATCAGACACCGACTTTGCCAGCGAGGTCGAAGAATCCCTTGCCCGCCGGCCGGTGCAGAGACACTTAGTATACCCCCTCCATAGTGACTGCCCAAGCCGAGGTCGTTACTCCTTGAGGTGCCCTTGAGCTAGTTGTCCCCTTGCCCTTCTAGCTCGAGCGTAGTGGTTGCACGCTCGCTCTTTTGTCCGGTGAAGCTGTAAAGTCCCCGTGGCCACCAGCGTAGATCATTTACACACACAAAGCAGTTACACTAGATCAAGTACCTAGTCGCATGTTCGAACCTCCCGCAGAACAAACTTTTGTGTGACACACAAAAAGGTATTTATTTCGGTTTGGCTCTTTGACATATATGTTTACTGTGGTGTTTCCTATGTGAATTTTATGATTATAAATGCACCACGACATTGGAATAATTCTTAGTGTGAGGATACGTTTTAAAAAAAACATGAACGAAAAGAAGTATGTGACATAATGTTTGTCTGATAGCAATTATTAGTGTCCGACTGAAGGTCGATTTTTGGCTAAAGCTGATTAATAGGCCAACGCCAAAACCTTCGGGCAAAGTCGAAGCCGAATAGCCCTTAGAATTGGTTTGGTTTCATCTATATATATCATTACGCTAGATTCCTTGCGGGGTAGGCAGAGAGTACAGAGTTCTAACAGGTTCTTTCCTTATATACCTCTCTGGCGTCCTCCACTCTCATAGTTCGCCTTATACACGCTCGCCGGTTACGGAGACTCTGGACTTGTCTTTCAGATAAGACTCGGTCTATTTGGTTTCTTGATTGGCTAATTCTTTAAAAAGTTATGTTAAAAAGTTATGTTATTAACTTAACGAGATGATAATACATTTGGCTAAAAATAATAACGCTGAAATAATATTATTTATTTACTTCAAAGCATTCGTAAGTCGTAAATCGTAATAGATCGTTCGATTTCGGTGCTTACTGACTCAGCTTTGGTCAAAACTAAGGTCCATTTTGGCGAAAGCCGAAGGTTTCCAGGAAGGTAGTATTTTTGGCCGAAAGTGGCCGAAACCGAAGCCAAAGCCAAAGCTTCGGTCGGACACTAGCAATTTTCTAGAATGAGACGATCCATTTTCGCTTATAATTATCGGTAGTCACTAGTGTAACAAGCTCTCGGGTAAGAAACATATTTCCAAATGATTCTGCAGGTGTATATGGAGCAGATTGCGAACGCAAGCCCTTTGTTGGCTAATAAGCCTGGATATCTAGGTAACGGGTGCTATAATCAATAATAAGTGATCAAACGAACTTACCTGAAGTGAAGTTCGATCATTATTATACGAAGTCCTTCGTTCGAAGATATAAACATGCAGCTCTCTCTACTCGCTTGGCAGGCCGCTAAGTTTTTTAGAAACGTCAACGCCTCCTCTATGGTATCTGTGGACATAACCTCTGCGACCATTCCTTTAAGAGGTAGTACATTTCAACTTTACCAACGGGCAGGGCGGGTTGGGTACTTATATCTTCGAACGAAGGACTTCGTATAATAATGATCGAACTTCACTTCAGGTAAGTTCGTTTGATCACTTATTATACTGTGTCCTTCGTTCTCGATATTAACATGCAGCTGTTTAGAGCTATAAGGGTAAAGTTGAAGTATACCATATGAATGTCATTTTTAAAACATAATATGTACATATAACACATTCCCGTTGTTTGCATTGCTATACAACACAAATACAACATATATATATATATATATATATATATATATATATATATATATATATATATATATATATATATATATATATATGTGGGATCGTTCTTGAGTAAAAGCTCAATCTCAAAAAATCTTCTCAAGAAAAATGCCATCTGCCGTAAAATTTACTTCGAAGTCTTTCAGGATAGGATTCCCTAATATAACTTTGACAGGTATAGCATCATCTTTGACTACATGGAATTTAATGTCGGCGTATTAATCATCAATTATAAGTATGGCATTCAAAACTCCTTCAGTACGTAGTTCTTTTCCAGCAATTCCAGTCAAATTAATTGTGAAATCTCTATTATAGCTTGATTTGTCTTTCAGAACGTTCTCAACTTCGGAAATATTGATCAAATTAACGTCACTTCCGGTATCGATCAAGGCTATCACTTCAACATCATTATTCTTTATCTTCTTGCATGGAGTTTTAACTTCTTCTGTCTTTTCTGTAATATCTTCTATCTCTTTTGTAGTATTTATTTTTATGTTTGAATTATTTTGGATATTTAGGGTATTCTTAGGTTTGTTTGTACACTCCGGTCCCTTATGTCCAAATTCATTACATCTGAAGCATTTGATACCCTTCTTACAAGCTGGTGCTTGATGATCTAAGTCACCGCAGTTAAAGCATCGCTTGACGTGGTAGTTTCTCTGAATTTGAGGACGTTGAGGAGTCGTGTTAGACGTAATAGGGCGGTTGGACATTTTCTTCTTCATATTGCTGTAGTTCTCTAACTTCTTACGGAAATCTCTAAGGTTTGATGCACCATACAACATAGATTTATTAGACTCACTGTCTCGGATGCCATCGATAACATATTCTATAAGCGCATCGTCTTCAATTTTACCGTGAAGTGCGCACTCCTTCATGTGGAGAAAATACTGCTGGTGCGTCTCATCACTTTTAATTTTTCGTGAACTGAGTTTTTTATGTATAGCAGCACTATTTAGTTTAGAACCAAATTCTTCCAGTTCCACTAAGCAGGCGTTTTGCATAGATAAGTTTTTCAGTTTCAGTCCAGTTCATCAATTGTGCCGTATCTTCCAATTCGTCAAACCATAATAATATAGGGTAAGTATCATCGCCACTAAAAGTTGTCATTGACTTCTCCAAATCACGAAACGGGATATAAGGTGGGTCATCATGAGTGTCCCGACCTTCTGCTTCTTTAATATCCTTCTTCGGCGGCATCTTGAATGGGTAAGTAGTTTAGTCTTGAAATTTCAAAATAAATCAATCTTCTTATAAAATCTTCTTAAATCGTAAGTGTGGCCAACATCTTATATTCGTCATAGAACCTTCTTCTTAATACGTTAAATCTTCTAGTCTTAATATTCGCGAAATCTTCTTATCATTATAATAACCTCCTTCGTAAAACGTGAATAATCATTACTCGTAAAGTCCGGTAATCGTAATAATTGCCGTCTTGAAACTAATATTTTTATTTCACCTTCGTATATTCTTTCATAAAAAACATTAATTTATGACGTAATAAACAGCGTCCCGTAACATTTTCCAAACAGTTCGTGCATCGGTGAACCATAATTCGCGTCCCGAAGCATTCGGTGCAGCGACAATCCGTGTCGGTAAAGAAGTCTCACGCGCTCAATTTCTTGAATGAATTCGAACGAACCGTTGTACTATCTTCGTTTTGTTCGAAAAAGGGTCGGTAAAGCAGATTCAAAATGACTTGCCAGTTGTTCGTATTTTGTGGATAGTATCTTCGTGAATCTTCATAATTCTTTCTCACTGATACTTTTCTCGATCCCGGAGGGGCCCCCAAAAAGTTGTGGGATCTTTCTTGAGTAAAAGCGGGATGAATATATCGAACTTCTTAATTTTTTCCTTCACAACCACTTCGTACACGTCTTAACAAATTTACCATCCTCCTCTTTTTCCCTCTAACCTTAAGCTCCTATCTCTTTCTTAACCTAATAGAATGTTGCCACTGCAATGAGATTAGATAATAGTAATGGGAAAAACAAATTAAAAAACGTAATAAAAATAACACTCCCCACATATATATATATATATATATATGTATACAGACGAGTACATATACACATATATTTTTTAATACAACCAGTCTGTCTAACTTATTCAAAATAAATTTATTTAATCAAATTCTATAACATGATATGTTATATAGCGTAGATCCATCCCAACAAAAATCTTTAAAGCACCTGTTATAGCACATCTGTTGTCCATAACTCATTACTACCGGGTAATAATAATCAATCATTACTTATCAGCTATCAGTGCATTCTCCATCTGTTATGTCTTCTATAGTATATAGATTTTTTTTTATACATGACTCTTTATATAACGAGAGTTAAGGAATTACCGATCCAGAACTTTGTTTATATGAAATTAATCCCTTTATAATAATTCTTGTATCATAGAAAACCGTTCCGAAACGAACTATGAGAGTGGAGGAAGCCAGTAAATAAAGAACCTGTTGGAACCCCGCACCCCCCGCCTACCCCGCAAGGGGTCTGGCGTGACGATATAGATAGAGATAGATAGAAAACTCTTACTGTGTACTAGATCTGGAAACAAAGTATGTTAGTACCCAATCTATAACAATATAAGACAAATAAGACAGGGAAACCTGTTTCCCCACTAAAGTGTCTTCCAAGTGGTATGTGGGGCTACTTTTTTTGTTTTTTTTTTATTGTCAAATGCTCTCTTTTTTGAGTACAGTACCAGACAAAGGCTACAAATTATATTGGTGATTATAAGGATGCTTTGCTATAATTACTTATTTAATTTATGATAAAGTATTTTCCTTTATGTCAAAGTTCGGTTATATTTAATGTTAGTTATATTTATAATCCTTAAAGATGTACATATACCAAAATTTAACATTTTTGTACTAATGGCCTTATCCATACTAATGGACTTCCAATGTCCATTGTGATTTGTTTTTGGTGGGCTGATAGGTACACTGTGGGTTAATATTTTTACACACGATTGACGACGATGAGGATTGTTGTTCTATATTGGTTACAACACTGGTGGTTTCTTGAAATTTAAACTAGTGCTTTTAAATAGATAGTTATAATTCCATATTGGTACTCCACTATATTAAAACTCATTTAATACAAAATATATACTGCTGACCACAAAGGTTCTTATCCCAATTAATGTTTCATGACTGTATTGTTAGGACTCATCTTCCCTGGCTACCCTGCAAGGGGCCTGGGCTGATAATATTGATAATTATTAGTTTTATGTTAACTGGATAGACCAGATATTTTATATTATATTTTAAGGATGTATGTGTGTAACACAAATTATTGCACAACTTGCCTGTCTCAGCATCGGTAGGCTGAGATATTATATATGGAATATTTCCACAATTCTGTTGCTTGTTAGATATAACATGCATTGTTATAAGTAGAGATTACTTTGGCTCATCTGTTTATAAACCCTGTTCAGGGATAAATATTGCAAGGTTTACCTTTTTAATACAAGCGGTTATAATATTGCACAATTCTTTGTGTAATAAGCTCCACTTTGGGCTATTTCAGGATTATTATACAAGTATGTCTAATAATGAAATCAATGCAAAACATTATGTTTCTGCAAATGAGTGGCTGATGTTATTAATAATGTATTGTTATTCATAAATTCATAAACAATGTCCCTTTAGTTTCCCTTGCAGAAAGTCTCCTTTAGGAGATATAATATCACAAATTGCTTATAGTTTTGTATGTTGGGTCCCATTTTAGATTCTTACCATTGTAGAAATGTGAACTGCACAGGAGCACCTCATGGGTGAAACTACCCTATGAGTAGTATGACCTTCAGCGCATATCTCGTATGGGCCCCAAGTCTTGCGGATCACGCCGATGCATCTCGTACACCACTCGTGTCCTTGAATTACCGTTAAGTCTTGCGGACCACGTCGATGCATCTCGTACATCGCCCGTGTCCTTAAATTGGCATCGATCCTTAACAATCATCATTATTGATTAATGTCCCCCCTAATTTCTCTCATTAGAGTTATTACATTGCCAACTTATAGACGGTAAATAATTGTTTGCAGGTATATTGTGTGTTAAACTGTTTTTACACGAAGAGGGACATGAGACTTCATAAGTTTACTTTTCGAGTGAAGACTTTACAAGTCTTAATATGACAAAACTCACGTCTCCAAATATTCGATATTATATACATAAACAAGTTAAGCTGAAAACGCCACAAATAAACAACTATCAGTTGATCGTTTTAGAATGTACTTTTTTGTCAAGACTTATAATTAATATAAGAATATTTCTGAATTTGCCTATACGATGTTTTAAATTTATTTCACAACATCACTTGAGTATATAAACACCTTTTGTTATATAATTTCACTGCTACGACTATATGATTAAATTAAATGTCGACCAAAACTTTATTACAAGGCATCGGCTGCCGCGCTAAAAGAAAGAATGGTCGCAGAGGTTATGTCCACAGATACCATAGAGGAGGCGTTGACGTTTCTAAAAAACTTAGCGGCCTGCCAAGCGAGTAGAGAGAGCTGCATGTTTATATCGAGAACGAAGGACACAGTATAATAGCCGTCACAATACCTAAACAACATGTACTCAACTCAACATGAACATAACTCAAAGTAAAACAATTAATTGTGAACCTTATATCGTGTTCAATCAATCAATCAATCAATCAGCCTATCGTAGTCCACTGCTGGACATAGGCCTCTCCTAACACGCGCCATTGCACACGGTCCCCCGCCTTCCGCATCCAGTCCGTCCCAGCGACCTTCTTGAGGTCGTCGGTCCATCTAGCTGGGGGCCGTCCTACCTTACGCTTACCAAGTCGCGGTCTCCACTCTAGGACACGCTTGCTCCATCGGCCGTCGGTCCTTCTGCAGATGTGACCAGCCCATTGCCACTTTAGCTTACTGAGTCTGCGAGCTATGTCGGTAACTTTGGTTCTTTGTCGGATTACCTCGTTACGAATTTTATCCTTCAAAGAAACGCCGATCATAGCTCGCTCCATAGCCCGCTGTGCGACTTTGAGTTTGTGGACTAGTCCCACTGTGAGTGTCCACGTCTCGGCCCCGTAAGTCATAACAGGTAGAACGCATTGGTTGAAGACTTTAGTCTTCAGGCATTGCGGTATAGGCGAAGCGAAAACGTGACGTAGTTTGCCAAATGCTGCCCAACCCAATTGGATCCTGCGGTTGATTTCTTTCTCGAAGTTGTTCCTACCAAATTGGACAACTTGTCCAAGGTAGACATACTCCCGAACAACTTCGAGCATCGAACCATCGACGTAGATCGGTCCCGGCGTGACATGCTCATTAAACATGATCTTGGTTTTATCCAAGTTCATGCCGAGACCGACACCTCGAGAGGCTCCATTTAGGCTATGCAGCATTCCGCTCAACTGTTCCAGTGACTCTGCCACGATGACGATATCATCGGCAAACCGAAGGTGTGAGATGTATTCGCCGTTGATGTTAATGCCCCGCCCAGTCCAGTCCAGCGTCTTGAAGACGTCTTCGAGTGCATTGGTGAAGAGCTTGGGGGATATTACATCCCCCTGTCTTACCCCTCGATGCAGCTCGATCGGGTTGGTCTTTTGGTCCTGGAGCTGGACGGTCATTGTGGCGGTATCATACAGACATCTCAACACCTCGATATAGCGCCAATCGATGCCACATCGCTGCAGAGCATCCAAAACCGCCCAGGTTTCGATGGAGTCGAAGGCTTTCTCGTAGTCCACGAAAGCCATACACAGCGGCTGATTGTACTCTTCGGTCTTCTGTACAATCTGCCGAACAGTATGGATGTGGTCTACGGTGCTGTAGCCTTTTCGAAACCCGGCTTGTTCCGGTGGCTGGAACTCGTCAAGTCTTCTGGCGAGGCGGTTTGTGAGTACTCTCGAGAACAACTTGTAGACGTGGCTCAGGAGTGAGATGGGTCTGTAGTTCTTCAGCAAGGTTTTGTCACCTTTTTTGAAGAACAGAACCACCGCACTCCCGCTCCACGCTTGAGGTGTTAAGCCCTGGTGGATGACGGAATTAAAGAGACTCGCTAGCTTTTTCAGGATTGGAGTCCCGCCTGCTTTTAGGAGCTCAGTGGTGATTCCGTCATCGCCTGGCGACTTGTTGTTTTTGAGCTGCTCGAGAGCCACTCTGACCTCGTCCTGGTTGACATCAGGGATGTCTTCCGTATCGTGGCGTGCTAGTGGCGCTCTGTGGTCGTCAGCGCTGGGTCTCGAGGGTTTAGCCATCCGTGATGCGTACAGGTCTTTGTAGAAACTCTCAATTTCCTCGAGTATCTCGAACTTGGAGGTCACGGTTTTGCCATCCGCTGTATTAAGTTTCGTCAGATGGGATCTACCTAGCTGGCGAGCGAAGACTTTGGTGCCTCTGTTCTGTTCAATCGCAGCCGCGATGGCGCGGGTGTTGGAACATCGGAGGTCACGTCGCACCCGCTTCCGGATCTTCCGGTTGAGGTTCCTCCCATCCGGCGAAGACGCCTGCGTGGATGACATTTCCCGTCTCTGCCTCATAAGTTCGAGAGTCTCGAGCGAGAGTTTAGACTCTCTGTTACCGCTTTTGCCGGGAAACACCCTTCGAGACACATCCTGTAGCGTTTTGACCACTGTGTCGGTTTTCTCGTCAACATTGCCTTCGGTTTCCAGCAGGTCGAAACGATTTTGAAGCTCCAGTTGGAACTTTTCGGACCCTAAAGCTATTTGAGGCGCAGTAGGTCTGAGAGTAGACCTCATCATGCGACGTCTTTCGGCCTTGAAGTCTATATTTAGAGCGCCTCGGACAAGTCGGTGATCGCTGCCGGTATTAAACCTGTTGATCACGGAGACGTCTCTAAATATAGACTTCCTGTCAGTCATGATGAAGTCTATCTCGTTCCTCGTCACAGTGTCGGGGCTTCGCCATGTCCACTTTCTATGAGGCTTCTTCTTAAAGAACGAATTCATCAAGAAGAGCCCCTGCGACTCCAGAAAGTTGACCAGCATCTGCCCCCTGTGGTTTCGGCGCCCCACGCCGTGGGGTCCGATTATCGTTTCGCCGCGTTCTTGTACTCCCACTTTGGCATTGAAGTCCCCCATAACAACGTTGTAGTGAGCCTTGGTGGTGCCATGTAATGCCTTGGCTATGTCTTCATACATGGCTTCGGCTATGTCGTCGCAGTATGTCGAGGTCGGCGCATATACCTGTACCACCTTCAGGGTGTACCTGTTGGTGATTTTAATTATGAGGTACGCTACCCGTGTCGACACACTGCTGACTTCCACAACGTTGTTAGTGAGAGCTTTGTTGACCAGGAAACCGACACCGCCCTGAGAGGGCCGATCACCTTCCCGAAAGTAAAACAGGTGGCCTGACTCAAGGGTTATCGTGTCCTCGCCCTGTCTTCGGACTTCGGATAACCCCAATATGTGCCAGTTTATGCGACCTAGTTCTACCTCGAGTTCAGCGAGGTGTTGGTCCAGCCGTAGAGAGCGTCCATTGTACGTAGCCAGGGTCAGGTGTTTTTGGTAGCCTTGTGTCGTAGCCCGGAGATTCTTCGCACCCCCTGCCCCGCTGTTACCGCGACCGCTACCGTGGCAGCGGACAGCGGGACTACCGGGAACTGGGGGCCTTTGCGTTTGGTGTCTTAACATATTAAGAGGTTTTTGGCCTACTATACCACGCTGGCCAGACGGGTTGGTATAGGGTTTGTTTCAAATTTTCCTTTTCTGGTCGTTGATCGGATGACGTTACTACCTTTGGTGGACTCTTACCACCAGCCAAGCAAAAGTATGGCTACTGGGGCATTCTAAGTTTTTCTTTCGCTTCCAGCCCAGTAAGGAAGTATCGTGTTCAATACAATCAAATACCAAAATTATTTAACGCGTCGACAAATACTTTATTGCTTAATTGGAAAACTTTACTGTACGTCATACAAAAAAAGCTCACATTACAATGAATCATTTTGAGTTGAGCTCGACACTGGAAAGCAAAGTAAAATCGCAATGAAGATTTAATTTTATTTCATGCAGTTAAAGTGTTAATTCGAATGTTTGCGGGGTATTATATATATATAATTATTATAACAGTAGTTGATAGATTTCTGTTCCCACAGGACCTTTCCTTACAGATCTCTCTGGCTACCTCCACTCTCATAGTTCGTCTCATACACTTTTGCCGGTTACGGAGGCTCTGGACTTGCCTTTCACATAAGACACGGTCTATTTGATCATGGTTACATAGTCTAGGTCTTTCCCGGTACCTACATCCTTCCTCTTTCGCATTGTATGTCTGTGGCATTCTTTGTTCCGACATTCTTCCTATATGCCCAAACTACCGGAGCATACCTCTTTTCAATTTTATACAGAAGTTTCTTTTTTCCTAGAATTAAAATCAACATTATTTTGTAACTTGCTAATGGTAAGGACACGATATGAATGGTAAGGATCCTTTAGCTGCGAGACCGTGGTATTCTAGCGATCACTTAGTTTCAGCAACGTTCATCTCTATTGGTCTGAGATGGATGACCGTTTGTGGCAATTCTATTTTCGAGCATCTACGTCCTTCGGAAAGCGCGATTTACAAGTCAAATGCAGGTTGCATTGGGCTTGTAAATCAAAAATTTAAGATAATATAAAATACGTTTCGTCCGACCTACCATTCGAGCCCGCAACCTCGTGATCGCCAGCCGAACTATACGCCATTAGACCATCGAAGCAGATAGTCGTAGACGTCGTAGTTTAGTTACTGAAAATTTATTTAGTGCCATCTATCAGTAGCAATCTAAAGGTCTTGTATTTTATTGTTTCGAATGAAGTACATCTGAATGATTACTGAACTTTCCTACAATCTGCAATTCCCTTTAATGTTATTATGAAACAATAGATGGCGCTATATACATATATATATATATATATATATATATATATATATATATATAGCGCCATCTATTGTTACATAATAACATTTCAGGTCCGGAAGAGGATGTTCGGATCAAGTTTTCTCTCTTCGCAACATCGTAGAGAAGCATCTGGCAGTGGGCCGGAAGGTTTTCTGCGGCTTTGTGGATCTGGAGCCTTCTCCAGTCCATCCGTTTGATAAAGTTGTGCGAAAGAGACTTTGTGACATTTTGCCTGAGTATGGTATAAATGGCACTCTGCTGCGGGCCGTCCAGTCCATCTATGTGGACTGCAAGGCATGCGTACGGGTGGGTGGTAACATGTCACCCTGGTTTGACGTTGAATTCGGCGTCAAGCAGGGTTGCGTGTTGTCCGCTAGACTGTTTATAATATATTTGGATAAAAGTTTTCAAAGACTGAAAGCGATGAATGAAGGTGTACAAATGAGTGATCTAGTGGTAAATCATCTACTATATGCAAATGACGCGGTATTGATAGCGCCAACAGCCACTGATCTGCAATCACTAATCACAGTTATGAAAGACGACTGCATGAAAAATGGCTTACATTTGAATGTGAAGAAAACCAAAATTATGGTTTTTGAACGGGAAGAAACCAGAACAAATGCAAGGATTGTGGTTGGGAACGATGTGCTGGAGCAAGTGAATGAGTTTGTATATCTTGGATGCGCATTTAGTAAGGATGAAAAATGCACCGCTGACATAGAGAGAAGAGTGAGTGCAGGGAACAGAGTGAATGGCGCGATGGGAAAGCTATTTGGGAGTCGGCACTTAAGCCGAAAGGCGCAGCTGGCCATACATAATGGAGTGCTTGTCCCAACGTTGTTATATGGCAGCGAGAGCTGGCTATGTAAGAAGGAGAATGAAAGTAGGATAAATGCGGTGGAAATGCGAGCACTGCGGAAAATGTGCGGTGTGAAGCTGACCGACCGTATTCGCAACAGCGTAGTAAGAAAGCAAATAGGTATGAAAGAGAATATCGGTGTGAAGATGAGAAAGGGTATGCTCCGTTGGTTCGGGCATATAAAAAGAATGACAAAACTGATATACAATGCGAAAGTGGAAGGATGTAGGTACCGGGGAAGACCTAGACTATCTTACCATGACCAAATAGACCGGGTCTTATCTGAAGGACAAGTCAGGAGTCTTCGTAACCGGCGAGCGTATATGAGACGAACTATGAGAGTAGAGGAACCCAGAGAGGTATGTAAGGAAAGAGCCTGTTGGAACTCTGTACTCTCTGCCTACCCCGTAAGGGATCTGGCGTATATAACTAAATATAACACTATTTTTCTATTCAACAGTATAAAAGATATCCAAAACCTTATATTATTTATTCGCAAATTACGGACACTACGTTCATTTTATTAGTAACGCAGTTGTTTTTCAAACTCAAACTCAAATAATTTATTTTGTATATGCCCTGCGGGGGCGCTTACAATTACTTAGTCAATTTACATTTTTCTTTTAAATCTAATTTAACTACAAATCTGCCACCGGATCGAAACGCGGCCTCCACTGAGAAGAAGAAGAAGACCTCCGGTGAAGACACTCAGCGGGTTTGTCTTTTTTATTCAATTCTCTTTCTCTTTTTTCCTTCAAATTTTTTATCATATTGTGTGAATACAATATTTAGGATACAATTAAATAGCTTACACTCTAGCTCCAGTGTGATGCCGTACGACCGAGATATTAGTCTCATTAGTCTCAACTAATGAAGTTATTTATAAAGAGTGTCTGAAGGATTCCAGATGGACCAGTCCCCAAAAGCAGCACCCGTTCACGAGTATGACTACTGGAACAGCCATCACTCCCTTCGACCATATTAGAGGGAAGGGAGTAACCCGCGCCAGACCATCACCGCAAGCAACGACATTATAATGAGCATGACCAAACCAACCCCCAGAGACGGTGGTCCGATAGGGTCTATAAAGCAGCAATACCTCAAGCTAGGCAGGCACAACACGCTACGCTTTACCATAATACGCTTACATATACGCTTTAATTTCAAAACAAAAATTAAATAGCATTTCTAAATAATATGCACTTCAATCTCACGCTGTCTTATCTTCTATGTAATCCGAGATTTTGTAATATGCTTTCTTACATAATTTAGCCTTAATTATGGTTTTAAATTTATTAATTGGCAAATCTCCAATATCGTGGGGAAGTTTCTTAAAAAAAGGTATACACTGGCCCATGAACGAATTGCTGATTTTGTGGAGATGCGAGACGTGTTTTCATAGAACATATTGCTGTCCTAGAGCATAAGGCTCATGTTATAAACAACAATATCTCATAATATTTTCTAGATGGCGTTGTACTTGAATTTTGTTATAAAAATTATAAGTTTGGAACTTTATCACAATTTCAATATTAATATTTTTTGCATAAAACTTTTAATATTTTTTTTTCTTGTGTTCCCATCAACTCATAAAATCTTAACTACCTTGCGTTGCTATATGAAAACAAACCATAAAGTTAATGTTTTATAATTTAATGTATCTCGTTAATTTCAAGTTGTTGTACCTCTTAAATAAAATGACAGCCTCTGCGCGAGGAGAATAAGCTAGATGAAGTAAATGCTTCAGATTCTATGTTCACAGTTATCGGAAGAGGTGCATGTGTTTATTGTGTTACCGCTGAGTTGCTGCCGTTAAAATATAAGAATTGACGATATTTACATTATAATTATCCTTATACGCAGCTATTTAGTGTATATTTACAATATATTTAAATATTAACTACTGCGTTACTACTACAATGCATTAATATATAGTAACGAAGTTGTTATATTGGTAACGCAATTGTATTAGGTGTATTTTTTAATTATTAATAAACAACCATAATACCAATACATTACTTCTTTATTCAGAAAAAAGTTTCTGCAATAAAGGGCTTTGAACCCGCGAAAAAGTAACGTCATCATAAGCTCAAGATAAAGCTGGTTACTACTACTAAATATTACACACTTGATTTTGGTTTAGCGTCAAAGTGGTGTTGAATGATTGATGATTTCATGTGTAATATTCGCGTAAATCTAAGAACTCAGTATATAAATCGCTATTTAAAAATGGGTTTATCTATTAATAACTGGACCAATGCGAGTAGGACTTGCGCTCTGAGGGTTTCGTACCGGGTTCGGTTTCGTGCCAGTTTCATCACAACTTTGTGGTTTCGGTTTCGGCGGAAATTTAGCCGAAAGTAGGGCCGAAACCGAAACTACGTTCGTGAACTTTCGGTGGCGTTTGGGCGCTTTAGGCGAGTGTCGGAACGACTGAACTAGGCATGTCGATATAACAAAATCTATCTTTGAATTAATTCTAATCGATTACACTGGAATCGATTTGGAACTGGAACCTGTTTGAGCCTGTTGGATGTCTTGATTAGTACTATAGTTTTAAGTTTCCCTAAACATTTTCAATTAACAAGATAGCCCCATAATGTACATGGGCTTGTTGGATTTGTTTTGATAAGTTCTATAGACTACAGTTGCCAGAGTCTGGTGGTGGAGACAGAAAGTGCCTCCACCACCATAATAGGGGGCGAGCCTATTGCCTTATACCGGGCCCAATTCCACACTCCGGACTCGTACTGAGAAGTTTTCGTTAGAAAAACTACACTGTCCAGATCTTTAAAACTTGTCAAGACAAATCCAATGACACCAAACACGGCAGGATTATGTTCAGTAGTTGAGAGGTTCTATTGGCCACTCTCCAGCTCCATTAACAGACTCTGGGCATCATCCGGGTCTAAATAACTCGTCCAGACGAAATTCAACGATCCCAAACACGGTGGGGCTATGTTTAATAGTTGGGTAGTTCCGTTGGCCACATTTTCACTTCATCATGAGACTGATCTGGAGCTGGGTACATAGTACTATATTATTGCATTGTCACCGAACTTACATACGTTTGCTATTTTCAGCACAATTGGATACCCGAAGTGCTTGTAAAATAGATCACAAGTTTTGAACCAGAAGCACAGACAGACAGACATACAAACATAAAAGCTTGTAAAAACTTTGCTATGCTTCGTTGGTCTATTGGCGAATAATGCGCGTAGCGATCACGAGGTCCTGAGTTCGAATCCCAGGTGAGACCAAATGAAATTTTTCGATGGTAATATTTCCAGTATCAACTGGCATTGTGCTCGATGTAATGGCATTAGGCTTGCCCCCTATTTACTAAGACCTAACCTCCGACCATTGCGCATATCGTATGTGCCAATGTAATAGGGACGAGGCTAATGCAATTATACTGGGCACAATTTCGGGCCCCGGACTGATACTGGGAACTTTTCTATAGGAAATCTACATTATGGCCGCTCTAGAATTTGTACGAGATCCTCCACTATCTCTAAACGCATTATACGTTACCTACTAGACCAACTTAAGCTAAAAGGCGCAGCTGGCCATGCATAACGGAGTGCTTGTCCCAACGCTGTTATATGGCAGTGAGAGTTGGGTATGTAAGAAGGAGAACGAAAGCAGGATAAATGCGGTCGAAATGCGATCTCTGCGAAAGATGTGCGGAGTCACGCTGACCGACCGTATTCGCAACAGCGTAGTAAGAAAGCGAGTAGGTATGAAAGATAGTATCGGTGTAAAGATGAGAAAGGGTATGCTCCATTGGTTCGGGCATATAGAAAAAATGCCAGAAGAAAAGATGACAAAACAGATACACAATGCGAAAGTGGAGGGATGTAGGTGCCGGAGAAAACCTAGACTATCTTACCATGACCAAATAGACCGTGTCTTAGCTGAAGGGCAAGTCAAGAGTCTCCGTAACCGGCGAGTTTGTATGAGACGAACTATGAGAGTGGAGGAAGCCAGAGAGGTATGTAAGGAAAGAACCTGTTGGAACTCTGTACTCTCTGCCTACCCCGCGAGGGAGCTGGCGTGATGATATAGATAGATAGATAGATAGACCTTTTAAAAAATCCCTTTTTCTTTTACCAAAATATTAGCAATAAAAAATAACTACATTTCATTTTCATTCTATGTAAACATAAAAGAAGAAATCACGTAATGACAGAATCGGCTCCCGCGGAGGCGGTACTCTCATTTACTACAGGAGGTCCCTTCACTGCATCCCTCTCGATCCCCCCGCGCTCACCAACATCGAAGCCTCGGTCTGTCGCGTCTCTCTCACGGGGCACCAGCCCATCGTGATCGCCTCCGTATACCTTTCCCCCACTAAATCCGTTCTCAGGAGTGACTTTGAAACACTCCTCAATCTGGGAAGCGCCGTCATTCTGGCGGGCGACTTCAACAGTAAGCACGTGGCCTGGAACGGTCTCACCACTTCCCCTAACGGTAGGAGCCTTGACGCCCTGGTCGACGTTCTCGACTTTGACGTCATCGCACCTATGCACCCTACCCACTATCCTAACAAGCCCAACCACCGACCCGACGTCCTGGACATGGCGCTTCTGAAGGGTGTCACCCTGCGGCTGCACTCCTTGGAAGTAGTCCAGGAACTCGACTCTGACCATCGACCTGTAGTCATGAGACTCGGTTCCCCCCTTCTGCTCCTCAGCGATCCAAAAAGACGGTGGTGGATTGGCATGCGCTAAGCACGGCCTTGGCGAATGCCGACCCTCCCCCCCTGCCTCTCAGCTCAGACTCCATCCCGTCCCCTCAGGACACCGATCAGGCCGTAGATGCCTTCACCGAGCACATCCGATCGGCTGTCAGTCGATCGTCCAAGCAAGTCGAGGCGAAAGATCTCTACCTCAACCGCTTTCGACTGCCGGACGATGTTAGGGATCTCATTCGTTCCAAGAATGCTTCTATCCGAGCGTACGACTCCTACCCCACCGAAGCCAATCGGACCCGGATGCGCGCTTTATAACGAGAGGTAAAGCGTCGTGTCGCGGAGGTCCGGGAGGAACGGTGGGGTGACTTCCTAGAGGGCATCGCGCCATCGCATCTGGCCTACTGGCAGCTGGCGCGTAGCCTCAAGTCCGACTCCACGACTGACATGCCCCCGCTGTCCCGCCCTTCAGGCGCACCCCCAGCCTTCGATGACGACGAAAAGGCCGAGCTTCTCGCCGACTCCCTCGAGAGCCAGTGCGCCCCCAGCTCTCAGTCCGTCGACCAGTCCCACGTCGACGCGGTCGACAGGGAAGTCGAGCGCAGGGCATCCCTCCCCCCCGTCGATTCCTTACCTCCTATCACCCAAACGGAGGTCGAAGATCTAATTATGGGTCTCAAAACTAAAAAAGCCCCCGGCTCTGACGGCATTTCGAATCGCGTTCTGAAATGCCTGCCCGCCCAACTCATCTGCCTCTTAGTGGCCATATTGAACGCCGCCATGGCGAACTGCACCTTCCCCGCTATGTGGAAGGAGGCGGACGTCATAGGCATTACCAAGCCCGGCAAACCTCGCAATCTCCCCGCGAGCTACCGCCCTATCAGTCTCCTTAACTCCCTGGCCAAGATATACGAGCGCCTACTTCTGGCGAGGCTCAAAGAGTTCATAACGTCCAGGGGTATCCTTATCGACGAGCAGTTTGGCTTTCGAGCCAAACACTCTTGCGTCCACCAAGTGCACCGCATCACGGAGCACATCCTCTTCGGTCTCAATAGACCCAAACCCATCTACACGGGCGCCCTCTTCCTAGATGTCGCGAAGGCATTCGACAAAGTCTGGCACAACGGCTTGATCTACAAGCTCTACCAATTGGGTGTGCCGGACAGACTCGTGCTCATCTTACGAGACTTCTTGTCGAATCGCGCCTTCCGTTATCGCGTCGAAATGACGCGCTCCACTTCCCACTCCATCAGTGCTGGAGTCCCACAGGGCTCAGTTCTCTCTCCGCTCCTGTTTAGCCTTTACACGAACGACATTCCTCGTTCGAGTAAGGCGCATCTAGCCCTATTCGCGGATGATACCGCTCTCTACGTCTCGCATAGGAATAAGGGTTTCATTACCAGACACCTTCAGGCATCCGCCAATTCCCTAGGGAATTGGTTCAGGAAGTGGCGTATTGAGGTGAACCCGGACAAGAGCGCTGCGGTGTTCTTCTCCAGAGGTGCCACCCCGCGCCACTCCCTGCGCCGCCCTAGAAGTAATCTCGGCCAAGTGACCATGTTCGACCGACCCATTCCCTGGGTCAAAGAGGTCAAATATCTAGGGGTCACCCTAAACAGTACCATGTCCTTCGGCCCGCACATCAAGCGGGTCCGTCACCGAGCATCATTTGTGCTCGGTCGTCTCCATTCGTTAATCTGCAAGCGGAGTAAAATGTCCCTTAGAAATAAGGTGACACTTTACAAAACTTGCGTTCGACCCATCATGACTTATGCGTGTGTTGTGTTCGGGCATTCGGCCCCCTCTCACATCGATAAACTCCAAGTGGTTCAAAACCGCTTCCTCCGTAAAGCCGTAGGAGCCCCCTGGTTCGTACGGAACGTCGACCTCCACTCCGATCTAGGTCTCGAACCTATTCGCGCCTTTATTAAAAAGGCGTCAACACGTCACTTCGCGAACGCATCTACCCATGCGAATCCGTTAATCGTAGCCACCGCCGACTACGATCTCCCCCCCGACCCCTGCCGCCACCGCCGGCCGCGACATGTTCTCACCGACCCCCCCGATGCTTTGTCATCCCTTCATTCCGCTCAGAATACGGGCGACGACGACGACGTAGTAGTAAATCCCCTCCCATAGCCGGCGGTTGACCGGTGCACTTAGTAGTGCACCCGTCCCCCTACAGCGACTGTCCCAACCGAGGGCGCCTCTTCGAGGCGCCTCTTCGAGGCGCCCTCGGTAACGGAATTGGTGTGATGATCTATCTATCTATGTATATCATCACGCCAGATCCCTTGCGGGTAGGCAGAGAGTACAGAAATGTTATAGATATATAGATGGTGTAATGATACAGACAAATTATTTATTAAATTTACGCAGCGAAAATTTACTCGCCATTTGCTCTAACAAGGTGGAAAATTATAAGAATTGGAATAAGTATCGGGGCTTCAAAGGTTTAATAATAGACATAAGCTCCTTGAGTGCAATATTGGTAACGAGGGGCTCTTTTTACCGTGGGGGTAGGCTGCGTGAATATTGTATACCGAAATTTTTATTTACTAATTGATGATGACTTGATCCTGTGGTTAAGGGCCGGCCACTGGATCGAGTAGTCGCCCGTTCGATCCCCGCACGAGACAAATATGTGTCTCATAATTTGCGCCCTCGAGTATGTCGCCTCTTGCCCTTCTGGCTGGCTAGAGCGTAGTGGTTGCACGCTCGCCTTTAAGTCCGGTGAAGCTGTAAAGGCCTCGCGGCCAACAACGTACATCATTCACACACACACACAGAAGAAATCAACAATCTGATCCAATTTACGTCTGACACTGTACACAGATATTTTCCATCACATTCTCATTATTCACCACAAATCAAAATAGTTCCATAAAATGTTACCAGATAGCGCAAATATAGCGCTGTAATATATTCATGGGCATTGCGGCAAATAATATTTTTTTATATGATATAATTATAAATTAACAATTATCGTATTTTCTCGTTTACTATATCTATCTCTCTCTCTCTCTCTCTCTCTCTCTCTCTCTATCTTGTCTCTTTAAACATCATCACGGCAGGTCCCTTGCGGGGAAGACATTAGAAGCATAGTTCCACAAATAGTACTAGATATGGTCACTAGACAGCGCTATATTAATTTTTCATTGGATTTGAGGGAAAATAATTATTTTTTATATGTTATAGTTATAAATTAACAATTACCGGACTTTTTTCTTTACGTGTACTTTAAAACCTTGCTTCTTACCAAATTCCATGGTTCTAGGTCACAGAGAAGTGCCATATAGCTTCTGCTAAGTGACTTTAAATGACCATATATTTTGTTTGGGTTTACCCAGAACCTTCATTTTGTTACACCAGTAAGGGACCGAAGACTTTCGTATTTGATATAAATTTCAACGTAATACCTTTAGCCCTCCTGAGAAAAAAGGGTGATAACCGTCGGACAGACGGACAACGAATTGATCCTAAAAGGGTTTTGTTTTAGGTACGAATCCCTAAAAGCATTGGTGTACACTGATACATGTGTAATTATATCAATTTGCACCATTATTAATCTATTCCTTTTGATCGTGTAAAAAGGGTTAATTCAAGTTGAATTAGTAATGCAAAAATCATTTGAAAATCAGTTTAGTTCACTTTGTGATTGAAATATATCATTTTACACATTGTTAATTCAGAAAAATGCTTAGTTATATTAATATGTAAAAAAATCCATTCTAAGCCTTTGGAACATGGGGATTAGATTGGAAAGTAAATTTTCTGGTGCATAATGATGTGTAATATCAAAAGTGCTTTAACTCGAGTTGTATCACCTTTACAATTTAATTATTGGCATACTCCTACAGTGCATATTGCGTTTTTAATAATGCGTGTTACAGCGCAACAATAAAAATGCGGATTATCAAAAAATATTTGTGTTTTATTACGGGAATACAGTACAATATATAAATAATACGTGTTGTCGCGTTCGTTGCAATTGTTGGTCTCGTTCTGTGGTCTAAGTAATGTCTGACGACCGCTGCGCGCTCGCGTCGCACCTCTCACCCCTCTGACATCATTAACATCCTCCTCTCGTTGAAGCTTTGGGGTTCAAATCCTCATTTTCCGGGGGGCGCATCAGAGGACAAGGCCGGTTGAAGGCCCTCCTTATGATTCCGTTCGTGGTCTGAACGTCTATGATTCTACCGATCCCATCAGATCCTGGATGAATGCGTCCAATGCACCACTTCAGTGGTGGACATCCGTCTTCCTATATTACAACCATATCTTGAACATGCATTTCGGAGTAATTCTGCTGCTTCCATTTAACTCTTTGCTGTAACTCAGAAATATATTCGTGATACCATCTACGCCAAAAATGCTGTCTCATATGCTCTACAGTTTCATATCTACCAAGGCGGCTCTCCTTCATCTCTGTCAAATCTGGTGACGGAATTGAAGTCAAAGATTTGCCGATTAGAAAATGAACAGGAGTTAAAGGTCACTGGGATTATTAGAGATGGGACACAAAGGTCTATAATTAAGTATGGCCTCTACCTGGGAAAATAGTGTTGCTAACTCTTCATAAGTCAAATGCCTATCCCCTAATACCCTTTTAATGTGGAATTTTGCAGCCTTTACTCCCACCTCCCACAGTCCTCCGGAATTTGGTAAATACGCTGGAGAAGATAGATAGAGTACTCTTTATTGTACACCAATGAAATTACAATTAGTAAACAACTAATTACAGACTAATATGTACAATTGGCGGTCTTATAGCTAAAAGCTTTGAACCTAATGTTTTTATCTGCTCCAAATTGAGCAATGTGATTTAAATTAGAACTTAAAAAACTACGAGTACCTAACTCGTTGCTAGCTCCTACAAAATTAGTTCCATTATCACAGAAGATAATATTGGGCTTACCTCGACGAGCTATGAACCTTCTTAATGTTAAAATAAAGACTTCCTTACTTTAAAGACTTACTGCTTCTAAATGAAGAGCCTTGGTTGCAAAGCATACAAAAATACACAAGTAGCACTTGCTGATTTTACAACCACGGCCCTTTCTGTCAGTTATATAAAAATGACCTGCAAAGTCAACGCCTGCACATTTAAATGGTATACCTGGAGTTAGATGCTGGCTTGGCAGGTTTCCCATCATAGGAACTACAGTTTTACCCCTTATCCTTTTCCTTATCCTTAACATTACGAGCTAAATTTCTACAATCAATAATCCACTCTTACTGAAGATAATAAGAGTTGAGGTCCCGCGTGCATAAGTCTCTTCAAATATTAAAATTGCCAATCTATGCCGCGAACTATTTAGTATTGGGTGCTTTTTATCGTAGGAATACGTGGAGTTATCCAAACGACCTCCAACTCTCATCAAACCATTCTCATCTAAAAATGGATTTAACGACAATATACTAGAATTACGATGTAACTGTATATTAGAATTCAATATCCTTAACTCATTAGACTTTCTACTTGTGATAATTTAGCTATATATACACTACATTTATTTTTGCAATTATTTAACATATTGAATAGTATTGGGGGTCTGTCCAAGAGCGTGCTCGTCGCGACCCCTGCCAGTCATTATGGCTGCAATCTTGGACCGAAGACGTACCGCAGTGCGGGCTAGGGCGTCCCCCGAGGCGACGCGTACCGGCCCGCCCCCGTCGGTACGAATATAGGTGGAAGCGGCGATGGGGGCCGCCACCCATCACGCCGGGCCCGAACTGGCGAGTCGTGGGGTGCAGAGTGCCGAATAGGCACTTGGAATGTAAGAGGTGGTATGGAAGATAAGATGCATGAGGTGATTGATGTGATGAAAGAGAGACGCCAGGATGCTCTGTGTGTAACAGAGACTAAGCGGAGGGGCAGTGAAACCTGTGATCTTCCTGATGGAACGATGGCTCTGTGGTCTGGGGTACCGCAGAGCAGTCGTGCCAGCATGGGGGTGGGTATCTTGCTGTCCCGTCGCCTGGCCTCTGGAGTGAGAGATTATGGCCTGTGCGATGCGAGACTTCTCTGGGTCCGTTTAAAACTGGGTGTCACTAGAGTATTTTTGGTCGCAGCGTATGCTCCCGTAAGCTCGTCGACACCCCAGGACCTTGAGAAGTTTTGGGATAATGTCAGGGAAGTTCTGGATTTGGCTGAGGCTAACGAAAAGGTGATTTTGTGTGGCGATCTGAACGGATGGGTAGGAACCAGGCGGCAAACTTGCGACGCTGCTCTGGGTCCTTATGGTGATAAGAGAGTGAACGATGCAGGTAAGCTCATTGTAGATGTTTGTTTGGAAAGGGGTCTCCTTGTGTCTAACACGATATTCCAGCACAAGGACATACATATGTATACGTGCAGAAGGAATGAACAAAAAAGCATGATAGATCTGATCCTGGTTGATAACCGTCTCCGAAGCAAACTACAAGATACGCGTGCGTATAGAGGCCCCACTCTGGAATCAGACCACTATCTCGTAGTTGCGCGGTTTAGTGGTCTGTTCAGGAAGTGGAGGCACTGGCGAGAGCGTATCCCCTTCGGAGACCTTGAAAGATTAAAGGTTGAAAAGTTGCAAGATGAGAGCGTGAGGAGAATGTATGAAGACAGAGTCCGGGACAAGCTTTTGACAGCAGGCTCTTCGGACTCAAATGTAGATGAATGCTGGAATAGCCTGAAAGAGAGTTTGGTGGAATCCGCGAAAGAAGTATGTGGTTGCTCAAAGAAGCATATTACAGCAAAAGGTGATGCATGGTGGGATGCGGAGTTGCAAAGCTCCGTAGAAAGTAAGAAGAAAGCGTGGCAGGACTATGTATCTTCTTTGAACCTGAATGCCAGTATGACAGAGATGAGGAAAGAAATATACCGGCAATGCAAGAATGCCACTAAAACTTTAGTGAAAGAAAAGCGTGAAAGAGCCAGTATGATTGAGGAGGAGAGGCTGACGAAGAACTTCGAGAACAACACCAAACTCTTTTGGAGCAAGGTGAGAAAGGCTCGAGGTGATTCGTCAGGCTCCAGAATGGAAAGGATAAAATCTAAAGATGGTGACATTCTTGCAGACACACAAGCTGTGCTAAACCGGTGGAGTGAATATTTTGGAGAAATGTATGGAGATGACCCGGATGCAGATGCCGCAGACGTGCCCAAAGGCGAGATTGCGGCACCAGAATCAACAGAGGACATCACTATGGAAGAAGTTGAATGGGCGATAGGAAGTATGAAAAACGGTAAAGCTGCGGGAGTAGACATGATATCTGCCGAGATGATCAAATATGGTGGAACTTGCGTCCGGGACGCTTTCCAGGCCCTTGCAAACCTTTGCTGGAGGACCGGTAGAGTCCCTACAGATTGGCGCCGTGCAGTCATAGTACCCTTGTATAAAGGCAAGGGTTCACAATATGACTGCGCCAATTACAGAGCCATCAGTTTGATCAGCTTGGCAGCCAAGGTGTACGGTAAAATTATTGAACGGAGAATGCGCGTGAAGTCTGATGGAATGTTGTGCGAGGCACAAGGGGGTTTCAGGTCTGGAAGAGGATGTTCGGATCAAGTCTTCGCACTCCGCAACATCGTAGAGAAGCATCTGGCAGTGGAGCGGAAGGTTTTCTGCGGTTTTGTAGATCTGGAGAAGGCATTTGACAGAGTTGTGCGAAAGAGACTTTGGGACATTTTGCCAGAGTATGGTATAGATGGCACTCTGTTGCGAGCCGTCCAGTCCACTTATGTGGACTGCAAGGCATGCGTACGGGTGGGTGGTAACAGGTCACCCTGGTTTGACGTTAAAATCGGCGTCAAGCAGGGTTGCGTGTTGTCCGCTAGACTGTTTATAATATATCTGGACAAAAGTCTTCAAAGACTGAAAGCGATGAATGAAGGTATACAAATGGGTGACTTAGTGGTAAACCATCTACTGTATGCAGATGACGCGATTTTAATAGCGCCAACAGCCACTGATCTGCAAACACTAGTCACAGTTATGAAAGACGACTGCATGATCAATGGCTTACACTTGAATGTGAAGAAAACCTAGATTATGGTTTTTGAAAGGGAAGAAACCAGAACGAATGTAAGGATTGTGGTTGGTAACGATGTGCTGGAGCAAGTGAATGAGTTTGTATATCTTGGATGCGCCTTCAGTAAGGATGGGAAATACACCGCTGACATAGAGAGAAGAGTGAGTGCAGGGAACAGAGTGAATGGTGCGATGGGAAAGCTACTCGGGAGCCGGCACTTAAGCCATAAGGCGCAGCTGGCCATACATAACGGAGTTCTTGTCCCAACGCTGTTATATGGTAGCGAGAGCTGGGTATGTAAGAAGGAGAATTAAAGTAGGATTAATGCGGTAGAAATGCGAGCTCTGCGGAAGATGTGCGGAGTGAAGCTGACCGACCGCATTAGCAACAGCATAGTAAGACAGCGAGTAGGTATGAAAGATAGTATCGGTGTAAAGATGAGAAAGGGCATGCTCCGTTGGTTCGGGCATATAGAAAGAATGCCAGAGGAAAGAATGACAAAACAGATATACAATGTGAAAGTGGAAGGATGCAGGTACCAGGGAAGAACTAGACTATCTTACCACGACCAAATAAACCGAGTCTTATCTGATGGAAAAGTCAAGAGTCTCCGGAACCGGCGAGTGTGTATGAGACGAACTATGAGAGTCGAGGAGGCCAGAGAGGTATGTAAGGAAAGAACCTGTTGGAACTCTGTACCTTCTGCCTACCCCGCAAGGGATCTGGCGTGAGGTTATAGATAGATAGATAGATAGATTGTCCCAACGCTGTTATATGGCAACGAGAGCTAGGTATGTAAGAAGGAGAATGAAAGAAGAATAAATGCGGTGGAAATGCGAGCTCTGCGGAAGATGTGCGGAGTGAAGCTGACCGACCGTATTCGCAACAGCATAGTAAGAAAGCGAATAGGTATGAAAGATAGTATCGGTGTAAAAGATGAGAAAGGGTACGCTCCGTTGGCTTGGGCATATAGAAAGAATGTCCGAAGAAAGAATGACAAAACTGATATACAATGCGTAAGTGGAAGGATGTAGGTACCGGGGAAGACAGGAGTCTTCGTAACCGGCGATCGCGTATGAGACGAAGTATGAGAGTAGAGGAAGCTAGAGAGGTATGTAAGGAAAGAACCTGTTGGAACTCTGTACTCTCTGCCTACCTCGTAAGGGATCTGGCGTGATGATATAGAATAGTATTTGTACCGGAAAATCAAAAGATTTTTTTCAGAAAATACAAAAAAAAGCGAAACATTGAATTTTTAGAAAGACACATGGATTATACTCCATACCTGTTTGATGAATTTCAATGAAATTTGGGATAGTTGTAGCCTGTACCAAGGACCACAACTCTGTATACTTATATTTTCGAGAAATGTAAAAGTTTCTGAGGAAAGAAAAAAAGAGTCGATTTTGATAAATCATTTTTTGTTCCAAAACAACTAAAACTTTATTACTGTTTGTACCGAACTGCAACGTTACGACGTAAACTATGTGATTTTGCCTACACATAAATTCCTCCATGAATTGATATTGGACTCAGATTCGTCTCCTCACGAAAAACTATGCAGTAGGTAAAATTTAAACACTCAAACATGATTTCGTGCATAAACCGACGATGCATTCAGGTTTGTTTCTTCCGGAGAGAACTTTAACGATGAATGGGCCGGATACGAAACTTTAACGACGATTAATATCTTACAAGAAGTCTAACACTTTTTGAGATGGCGTTAGTGGTGTGTGTTGAATAAGATCGCGCTATAGTTTAGTTTATATTTTACAAAGACCACCTGTGCGAGCTAAGTGGGGCTAAGACTGAACCAGGCGATAGAGATAGTTAATACAGAAATAAGTCTGGTGGAAGATACAATATATTCACACACGGTTCTTCCGGGATAGCCGTTATTTCTTCATACTTATATGGCAGAATGGATCTTACTAACACTTTTTAGGTGTTTTAGGTCTCGAAATAATATTCGAGATACTATTTATTATAAATCGAACACATAACATATTTTATTATGTCGGAGGACCGGGAAGCAAATATGGGGTAGGATTTTTGGTAAATAAACGTTAAAGAATTCATACCTTGTTCAGATAGAATAGCAGTTCTTAAGATCAAAATAAAGTTCAAGAAGACACTTACCATTGTACAGGTTTATGCCCCAACATCAGCACATCGAGATGAAGAAGTTGAAAACTTCTACGACTTGCTTAATAAAACCTGCGATGAGCACAGGGGGACTTAGACTTTGGTCGTAGGCGACTTCAATGCCAAAATTGGTAGAGATAATCATGACAACACAAAGACTCTCGGACCATATGGATTGGGTAATAGGAACCAAAGAGGAGAGCGTCTCGTACAGTTTGCTTCCGGCCAAAGTCTGAACATAAGCAACAGTTATTTTTATAAAAAAAATACACCTTCGTTGGACGTGGCCGTCGCCAGACGGCATAACAAAAAATGAAATTGATTACTGCCTTTCTTCCAATAAACAGATTATAACTAACGTAAGTGTGCTTAATGCTATAAAATTCAGCTCCGATCACCGACCACTACGTACAACAGTAAAATTTAATCCAAAAATACACCGATTGAAAATGATAAAATCCACGATTAAAAGACTAAATAAATCATCCATAATTATAAATGAAAATATATTTAATTAAGAATTATACAATAGCTTTAGTATACTGGATACAGCTTCGGAAAATATTACAGTACAGTATAATAACATAAAGAACGCAATAGGAGAAGCAAGTAAGAAAATAAAATGTATTAAATATAAAGAAAGAAAATTAACGGATAGCACGCAAAAACTTATTGAAGAAAGACAGAAATTTACCTATTACACCCGCGAATATAAAATAATAGACAGAAAAGTTAAAAGGCAGATAAGACAAGATATTAGGAATTACGACGTGAACTTAATCCAGAATACGCTTGAAAGGAATACATCATTAACAATAGCAAAACAAGGCATAGGAAAAGGAAAGTCGCGAACTACTAGTATAAAAGATATAAATGGAACACGACAGAGGCAAGATCCTGCAAATTAGCACAGATTTCTACAAAAAATTATATTCCCACAGTTCAACTCCCACGTAAACCAAAAACTTTTACTCATGTCCGCCTAATACTGCATCATTTACAACCGATGAAATTTATCGCGCTCTGAAGAACATGAAGTATAACAAGTCTCCTGGTGACGATGGCATTACAACCGAAGCTCTAAAAGTCGGAGAGCCGACTTTATTACCTTATCTCACCAAGTTTTTCAAACTTATTTAAAAAACGGGGAATATCCCAGATAAATTCTGCCATTCTAATATCATATAATTAGATAAAAAAGGAGATAAATCAAATATAGAACATTATAGACCAATCAGCCTAATTTCACACGTTTACAAAATTTTTATAAAAACAATAGAAAACAGGATATCCGGAATACTAGTCAGCCACCAACCTTCCGAACAAGGCGAATTCCGACGAGTATTATCTACAACTGACCACCTCCATTTGCTCAAACAAACAATTGAAAAACATCAAGAATATAATTTACCCCTATATTTAGCTTTCGTCGATTACTCAAAGGCGTTTGATAGCATTTACCACACTGCTTTGTTTGACGCTCTTGAATCCCAAAACATAAACGGACCATCGTTTCCATTAAAAAGAGAAGATGAGTACTAATTTCAATAGAGAAGATGGCTGGGTGCTTCCATTGACTTGGGATCCAGTAATTAATATTATCAAATCCAAAACCAAGCATAACATTGCAAGACCTCAAGACACCGTGAGCTCATTCTGCGTAGATCGGACCAACAAAAACAAAAATAATTAAGAACTTTGAGGGTACCCCGGAACAACTATGCCTTTTAGACGTCTAACACCTCAGTCCTTCTCGTGACCATAGGTGCTGCAAAGCACTCGAAACGTCGGGAACTTAAAAATCAAAATAAACCGCGATAAAAGCCGAAAAAATAGTTTTATTTCATGTGTAATATTCGCGTAAATCTAAGAACTCAGTCTATAAAACGCTGTTTTAATATGCCGAGATAGCGTATCCATGTTTATATATTAATATTTCAGTCAGATAGATTAATATATTCCTAAAAAAAAACGGCAATAGATTTTGTACATTTAAAAAAAATAACATCGATTATAATGATTTCATTGTGTCTATCCCTAAAACGCAAACCGTTTAAATTTATAATTGATTAAAAGAGTTTCATTAAGTTTTAAGTATGTTAATATTACACTAATTTATGAACAGTATATAATTTAAATGAAAACTCAAGTATTAGTTTGATGGATTTTTATATTTCTGTATATTTTTTGGATTCTATATTTTCAATATTCTTAAATATAATATGCGTAAAATGGAATATTATCAAACATCACCGGACCCATGTCTCGTTAAAAAGATAGAAGGAGTTCCTCGGTAAACTGTAATAAACAAATAAAACAATTTGTCACGAAAAAATAAGATTGTCCATTAGTTTTCACACGGTATTTTTGGCCCGCGACCAAAATCGCTACTAACGCTGCCATAAAGTGAAATGTCACCTCATTGTCATGTCTGAAATGTCACAGGTGACATATGCCCAAGTTTTTTTTTAATTAGTCCGTAAAATATCGAACCCGCTGAGGTGTTAGGTACCACAGAAATCGTAATATGATCTCACAGGTACAGTAATATCTTGTCGTTTAAGTAATATAAGAATACTTTGTAATTCATTACTATCATTGTGGTTACTTAATTCTTCAATTTATACAACCATAAAATCAAAATTGCCTGCCTTGTAACCGCATCATAACGCATCTCAGGACAGGACAACCTTTAAATAAGTCAGCAATGTTAAATTTTAAATGCGTGTGTATACTTTAACCACTTTATGGCTTGTTGGTTGCTAAATAAATCTAAAATACTTGCGTTGGTTTCATTCTTCTTTCCAGGCGAGCTTCAAGACGAAAGACATATATGTCCCCTTCGAGTGATTATGTCGTCTAGAGATATTAGGAACTCTATGCGACAATATTACTTAAAGGGGAGCATACGTTGCCATCGCCGCTGAAGTCAATGGTTGTCCTCATGTCGATGCTTCATGTTACAGAGCTAAAGTGTCAATTAGTACCAGGCCAAAAATAATTATAGCTGTAAAAAGAAACAAATGCAGACTGGAAATTTTCAAAGTGCATTCATCTAACCTAAGTAATTGAATACTCACCTTCGTCTGATCAGACACCTTACTCCAGAAATCGTTAAAAAATAGAAGGAATTGCACTCGAAGCGGAATTGTATGCAGATATAGCTAGATATACTTAGTACAGAAACAGTCATACAATCGAAAAAAGCTACAGTATACTTACATTATCAGGAAAAAAGTCGAAAATCTGATGATTTTGAAAGCACGTTACTTTAGATTTTAGAATTGACATGCAGGTAAATAAAACCAAGTACGACTACCTTGCCTCGACGACAACTGCTTTGGTATTGAATATACATCCAGATGATGTTGATGTGCTTTACGTGGCAGATCTCCTGACTCAGGAAGTGTATGCAAATAAGAGAAAAGAAGTTAAATTAGCACTCAAATGCGTGGCGAATTGTGTATAAGTGTATTATAATTTGAGTAAACATAGATCTATTCATATTATTCTAAGATGATATTATAAAAACTGTAATGGGCTAGGTTTGAAGCCTACTTGTGTGACTGGATTATCTACAGACATACCCCACTCTCTAGAAGTTGCTCTTTGCTTAAACATTACTAGGGCGTCTCGTTGCGATTTAAAGAGCCGAAAACTGGGTGCAGTGACTTGCCTTGGGAGATGACTAGGTCCAGCAGTGGCCTGACGCAGGCTCATGATAACTCACCTTTTGTCGGGATGCCGGGAAATCCCTTCTCCCTCGGCGGTCGGAAAGATTTTTTTTACTTTTTGGGGTAAATGTTGATGACTTTAAAATTACCACGACTAAATAAACCGAGTCTTATCTGATGGAAAAGTCAAGAGTCTCCGTAACCGGCGAGCGTGTATGGGACGAACTATGAGAGTCGAGGAAGCCAGAGAGGTATGTAAGGAAAGAACCTGTTGGAACTCTGTACTCTCTGCCTACCCCGCGAGGGATCTTGCGTGAGGTTATAGATAGATAGATAGATAGACATTAAAATTGCGGTAAATATATATACTCCAACTACTAAGGATTTTAGAAGTAGAGTCAATGTATTTTTGTCATCGTAAAGAAGTACTTATCTACCGTATATTGGTAGTTAACTATATTAAGACTAACTAATGAGGTACTTTATCGCTTCAAGTGGGGAAAAAATATATTGTTGTATTGGCAACACCAACAAAATGGACCCCCCATTTTGTATAAAAATTACGACCGCAATTCATTATTTAAATAATATAGCACTTGATTGCGCTAATTTCACATAAAATATAATTCCATCTTGTTTCTTTTTGAGCTCAAAAGCATTTTTATAGGTTGGATCGACACAAGATGCACGCAGAGTACTTTACTTAATATGACGTTCAGAGAGTGACTACTCGCGTAAGCATGAAGCTTACCGTTGTAAAAATAACGTTTAGCGTTGAGTTAAAACTAGAGCGTTTAAGCGTCGACTCGAGTGTTTTTACAACACTAATGAAACTATACTAGTTAGGTGTCGTTTTTCTTGATTTCATTTTAGGTGCGTTTGCGGCTCCTGGTTATTCTATATTCTAAGGGTTTATACCAGACCGATTTGTGTGCAGGTTCACCGCTTTATGCTACTAGGTGATCTCACCTCAACGACGATCTCAGTGCAAGTAAAAAATTAAAATTAACAACGTCACGCCAATATTCTCCAAACGGGGGTGTCAGAGGTGTACTGTCTACACGCACTTATCGCAGACGATGTTAGGCCCCATGTAATCGAGGGCGAGCTAATTGCCATCATATCGGGTACAATGCTGACCTCCGGACTGATACTAGAATTTTTTATATCGAAAAATTGGATTGTTGTGGAAACGAACAACGATTTCCGTGCTCTGTAGTTAAATTTTTCATTAAAATAATTCTGTTAAAATTAGTACCACGTGGAACAGTAAAATGAAACATTTGCAACTCGCTCGCCGCGACCGCACTCTAATAAACCTATAGTGCGACAAGGATATTTTTGCCCGTGAATGACATTGACAGGTATTTCAACAGGTGGGTCCGCACGGTTGCTAATTAAACAAAGAACTTGAGTAAATTTCATAGCAAACGACAACTCTGTGACTGTCATGAAGTGACATTTCACTTGATTACTCTGTTATTGGCCGCGGGCCTAAAATATCCTTTGAACGCTTTAAGGGCGTAAAAATGGGCTGCCAAGAAAAGTCTTCCGTAAATAAGTACCAAACCCAGTCAGCCAGGTCCCTTGTGGGGTAGGTAGAGAGTATAGAGTTTTAACCATGTCCTAACAGGCTCTTTCCTACAAATATAAAATTCTTGATAGTCTTTAAATCATTCTTCTTCTCATTTTTTTGTCACTTTTAAGTCTTTTTTCATTCATTTTTATCACCTCAGCAACTGCCTTTCTTACACTACATCTGGCACTATTACAATTCGAATGCTTTTTGTCTTATCTCCTTATCTCTATGGATATTGTTGACAATTTAATAAGAAATGATCTGCCAAAAAGCCCACATTCACAAACATCCAGTAAGTCCTCATACCCCACATGTATGTACCCTACAAGTGCACCCTTTAATGAGTGGGTTGTGTATGCAGATAATGTAGTGACATAAGCGGGGTCTCACTAAAAACCCAGACCAATAACTATTTTGCAATAGTATCTTAAAATAGAATTAATATATGTATGCTTACTCACTTATAAGTATTCCCAAATTCCCTGCGTACTTCAGCACTAAATTAACTTCTTCACTTTCATTAGCATAGCCTTTCTTGAGTCAGAAGATCTTTCATGTATGGCACATTACATTCTTCGGATAAATAATATTAGCCCTGTTAAGAAACTGTCCCACTGTTGGGCACGGGCCTCCTCTCAAACTGAGAGGGTTTAGGCCATAGTCCACCACGCTGGCCTAGTGCGGGTTGGCGAACTTCACACACCTTCGAGAAACTCTTAGGCATGCAGGTTTCCTCACGATGTTTTCCTTCACCGTTAAAGCAAGTGATAATTAATTTTTAATACGCACATACTTTCGAAAAGACAGAGGTGCGTGCCTGGGTTTGAACCCGAGACCTTTGACTTTGCAGTCCAACGGTCTAACCACTAGGCTATCACTGCTTACTAGGCTATCACTTCTTCGGATATTCAATGCCAAAGCCGTTGCCGTCGAAGTGTGGTAGTCGCACTTGGTTCCATTCAAGGGCATGTAAAAGCAAGAATTAAAGTAACGGCCTTACAAAATATTAGAGTGACGACTTCTTCACCTAATAACATACAAATTCTGCGGCTTCATTCGACTGGTTGATTATTTTTAAACCAAGTATACCCAGATAGATCTGCATAGAATTCTGCTACGAAAGCAATTCTCTCTAATGTTTAATGTTTACTGGTGTTAGATGCGTGATCGTACGTAGGGAAGCATCCAAACACCTCGGCTGTAAGGATGTACTGCAAAGATTTTCAGTCGGTATTTGTTTCATTTTGCAAAAACAATTATTCTTGGGCTTGTCCTAATTGACATTCCAACTCTGCACCATGTTGCATCGGCACGAAGATAACCGTTGACTTCAGCGGTGATGGCAACGTATGCTCCCCTTCGTGTAATAATGACATCTAGAGGAACTGACACTCTAGCTGACTTCATAACCCAAAGGGGGCATAGATGACTTTCATCTTGAAGCTCGTCTGGATAGGGTAATAAAAGAGGAAAAAAGAAAGTATTATTTCAAGTATTTTCAGTGCGGGTGCCCTGATTCTTGTATGAGAACTATAATCCAAGAAGTGGTGATAGATACTTTTGTAACACACCCAGACCTTCACACTTAACTAAAATTAACAACATAAAAAATACGAATTAAATCTACGGTTATAACGGGCTCTCTGATCGCTGTTAAATCATTTTTACTCATTAAGGGTACATCCATATAGACCGGTTAAAAGAGCGATTGTTCGTGCAGATAGACTGAAGACTAATGCACTGCAAATAGAACCGGTGGACTACGTACCGGTGGAGTACGAAAGGACTAAGAAATAGGTTGAGTCAGTCATTTGCTTTTAATATTTCACACCAAGTGTAATGGGACAGCTCTCAAGCATCCAAAAAGAAGTGAATGGTAAAACTAAATCGTAATTCGATGACCTGCATCAAAATTGGCTTCGCTCTCCGAGCAGGTCATGGTCCGGGGTCCGGCAACTAGGGGTCCGTTAATGGACCCCTAGTCGCCTTTCACGATATCCATAGGATGATACACTGGCACCATTTTACTTCCTGGCAGCTGCAGGGATCCCGGCACTATTGTAGGTATCCTGAAATAGAGGCATAATTTTTTAGGCGTATTGCTATATGCCAATTCTTTAAGTGTCAAAATGCTACTTATACAATATTATGTATGTTGCATTTTCTTGCATTTCTTGCAGTTCCAACAGGTTATTTCCTTACAGATATTTCGTTCGATATTTATTGAACGGAGAATTCGCGTGAAGTCCGATGGAATGTTGTGCGAGGCACAAGGGGGGTTTCAGGTCTGGAAGAGGATGTTCGGATCAAGTCTTCTCACTCCGCAACATCGTAGAGAAGCATCTGGCAGTGGGGCTGAAGGTTTTCTGCGGTTTTGTAGATCTGGAGAAGGCATTTGACAGAGTTGTGCGAAAGAGACTTTGGGACATTTTGCCAGAGTATGGTATAGATGGCACTCTGTTGCGAGCCGTCCAGTCCACTTATGTGGACTGCAAGGCATGCGTACGGGTGGGTGGTAACAGGTCACCCTGGTTTGACGTTAAAATCGGCGTCAAGCAGGGTTGCGTGTTGTCCGCTGGACTGTTTATAATATATCTGGACAAAAGTCTTCAAAGACTGAAAGCGATGAATGAAGGTGTACAAATGGGTGACTTAGTGGTAAACCATCTACTTTATGCAGATGACGCGGTTTTAATAGCGCCAACAGCCACTGATCTGCAAACACTAGTCACAGTTATGAAAGACGACTGCATGATCAATGGCTTACACTTGAATGTGAAGAAAACCAAGATTATGGTTTTTGAAAGGGAAGAAACCAGAACGAATGTAAGGATTGTGGTTGGTAACGATGTGCTGGAGCAAGTGAATGAGTTTGTATATCTTGGATGCGCCTTCAGTAAGGATGGGAAATACACCGCTGACATAGAGAGAAGAGGGAGTGCAGGGAACAGAGTGAATGGTGCGATGGGAAAGCTACTCGGGAGCCGGCACTTAAGCCATAAGGCGCAGCTGGCCATACATAACGGAGTTCTTGTCCCAACGCTGTTATATGGTAGCGAGAGCTGGGTATGTAAGAAGGAGAATGAAATTAGGATAAATGCGGTGGAAATGCGAGCTCTGCGGAAGATGTGCGGAGTGAAGCTGACCGACCGCATTAGCAACAGCATAGTAAGACAGCGAGTAGGTATGAAAGATAGTATCGGTGTAAAGATGAGAAAGGACATGCTCCGTTGGTTCGGGCATATAGAAAGAATGCCAGAGGAAAGAATGACAAAACAGATATACAATGTGAAAGTGGAAGGATGCAGGTACCGGGGAAGACCTAGACTATCTTACCACGACCAAATAAACCAAGTCTTATCTGATGGAAAAGTCAAGAGTCTCCGTAACCGGCGAGCGTGTATGAGACGAACTATGAGAGTCGAGGAAGCCAGAGAGGTATGTAAGGAAAGAACCTGTTGGAACTCTGTACTCTCTGCCTACCCCGCCAGGGATCTGGCGTGAGGTTATAGATAGATAGATATTTCGTTTCTTCCACTCCCATAGTTTATCTCATGACTCAGGGTTCTAAGATTAATAAATATCATGAAATAAGACATTTGAAAAATATCGAATTCGCCTATTCGGAGATCTCTAAACATAAAAAAAATAATAAGTGTAAATCTGTCTGTTTCTCTGATTAATCGGGCATCAAGTAAAAATGATTAAAGTGTAACTCAAAAGTACCATTACCATAAATACCATTGTTACCACATACTAATGTCGCCGGCTCAGCAGCACAGGCCAGCTGGTTAGTGCCGGCGCCTTCAAAGCGTTGCAAGCCGGTCATCTTTTCTAGCAGTACCAGAGTGGCTACATCTGTGACATACGCCTACACTTATCAACACCTAACTACCGGATGGACTACTATGTACCTTTTAAATAAATGTCTTTATTTACAAAAAAATTTAGGGCACACCCTCTTATGCAAATATTACCAATAAACCAATGCCGCCGGCTCAGTGACACATCCCCGCCTCTTTGTTGCTAGCGCCTTCACAACGATGCAAGCCGTATATATACATATATACATACATATATACATACATATATATATACATATATATATATATATATATATATATATATATATATATATATATATATATATATATATATATATGTATTCACATATTTCATACGTTTCATATAATGATTGGGAATAATAGCTTATATATGGTTCGTTTAAAATTTTACTTGAAAAAAATATCGGCACGATACTTATCGATATTTTTTTCGTTTCTTTATCATTACTGTCACCGGGTATCTATGATGTATCATTATTCGCTACCGTGCATGCCTGTTGGATGCGTTAGTTTGGTCTTCCGCCATGGCACAAAATCACACAGGGATCGCATTAAAAAGAATGTTGGCCTTTATCTAATGGTATGGCCCGGAACACCTCCACACAAACTTTACCTCTTTATAATATTAGTATAGATAATAGTTTCTGCCCGCGACTTCGTCCGCGTTGACTTTGGACAAGAACCCAACATTTTACGGGATAAAAGTATCCTATGTGTTAAGGCTTAAATAAGATAAAAAGTTATGATTCATATTAAACCAAAAAGTACTTATGAATACTCGCAAAAAAGGGTGAAAATTTGGTTAAGACTACCGCCCATTCGGGATGTCATTTTAATAAAGACTTTAAAATGCAAATTTTTACTTACCACGCTTTTTGTATACAGTGTGCTCATTAGTGGTATAGAAGATCAATGCAGAACGTGCTTAGGCTTATTCAAAATTTAAACATATGAAGTACTTACAATAGTGTATGTCAATTAACTCTACTTGGTTAACTCATGTACAAAACATAAACAGTTCTAGTAATACAGACTGTTGGTTGTATCTTCCCGTAATTCTCAAAGGTCGCTAGACCGCTAATACTTAAATAAAAAAGGGTATCGTTGCCCACTTGTGTGGAGGCCGAGTGAAGTATACTTAACAATAACTATAGCTAGTTATTGGCACTACCCCACGGTAACGTACTCTTCACTTTAATTAAGAGTTATTTCAAGTAACTGTCTTACAATATTAGGAAAATATGGACTAAAACAAATAAAACGTACTTTAAGTATTCTATTCGTATAATTTCGAAACCGGTGGTAGTTGTTTTTGACGTTTGTAAGCGTTTTCATTGGCCTATACAATACCTATACAGTGTTTATACTCCACAAATTGGGTAAGTACGTAAATGTTCAGTGCGAATCGAGTAAAACATAGCGTCGGTCAAATATAGTGGTTCTAATACAGCGCAAGTCAATATATAGAAAAATAAAACAGACAAAGCAATTCAGAGTATATAATCGCGAAGGTTGAAATGACAAATTATAAATGCATGTTTATATATAGATCAATATTGAGTTAATATGTATACAATAAAATATATTATATTATTATACATTAAAATATTACGACAAAAATTATCGACCATCATTATGGTGGTAAAGGTAAGCGACCATATCACTTAATTGGTATAAAGATACTTGCTCTGGTTTCAGTGGTATTTCAGGCGAGCTTCTAGATGGAAGTCACATATGTCCCTTTTGAGTTATTATATCGTCTAGAGATATTAGTTACTCTATACGATATTATTACTTAAAGGGGAGCATACGTCACAATTGCCGCTGAATTCAATGGCTATCTTCGTGCCGATGCGATGTGCTACAGAGTTGGACTGCCAATCAACACAAATCCAAGAATAATTAGCGTTGCCAGAAGAAACAATTATAGTCTAGTATTCTACTTAGTACCTCCTCCCAACCATGCCGTTTGAATATTTACCATCGTGGGATCGAGCATCCATCTCTGGCAATCTTTAAAAAACGAGAAAGAATTATACTAGATGTGGAGTTTATTGCAAACATAACTGGGTATACTTGATTCAAAAATAGCACGTTTGTCGCATCCAGCCCCAGCATTCTTATGTTCTCAGTAGACGGAGTTGCGTCTTTGACGCTTTTAAATGCAGGTTAGTCTGATTCTCGTATTTATATGCTTCTTATAAAACAAAGTACGGCTGCCTAGCCAAGATGACATCTATTTTGACATCGAATATTCATCCAAGCAATGTGGATTTGCCTTACGTGGAAGATTTCCGGACTAAAAAGGTATAAGTTAACAAGGGAGAAGAAGTTAATCTGGTTTCCACCAGATTTTACCAAATGCGTGGTGAATTGTGATACATTACACAGAATACTTTCATTTATGCTTTTCTAGGATGTTATTAGAAATCGGTAATTGGATCGGGTTGTGCGGCTTAACTGTCTACAGATACAGCCTTCTCCTTAAAAATTGCTTTGTTAGGGTGCATGTTTGCAATGTGCAATTTATTTTTAGAGACTTAACTTATTTAGAGACTTGAATAGAAACTTTATCATTCACTCTATAACCATTATATATGTCATCATTATTAGCCTCTTAATTAAGATATCATAGGAAACTCAATGCACGTTTAACGTCCTTACGCGTTGCCGATTACCAAGTTAAGCAACCAATAATCGCGCTTATGCTACGTTTCGACCACGAAGTTCTCGACTGCCAGCCCTCTTCTTGAAGTTCGTGCAGTTGCAAAGGACAGACAAAACGGTGGCAACCAATCACGAAAACGCACCAATGTCACTCGGGTTGTCAGTTGCAATTCGGTGTTGCCAGTGGTGATTTTCGAAGCACTGTGGATCTGTGGACACATTGTGGAGATATGCAGTAACCATGGATTTCAATACAAAAATCCATGGCAGTAACAAGGTTTTGGTATGTATATTTAGGTGAAAGCAAAGGGCTAAAGTCAAATCACGGAAACATGTCACTTATGACCCGTTGCAAACTTTAACATTTACAAGCTTCGCGGGCACAGTATTAAAAATAATTTAATATTTACTATTAACGGGTGCTTATATAAGCATTTCCCACAATAGCTACATGGATGCCAGTGCTAACTGTGATAAAGTAAAAATTACTTTTAACTTACCTTATGTGTCCTCCTGCTGAGCAAAGGTCGATCTCTCCTCCCTGCACAGATCGCTATCCTCGATGAATGGTGACCGGCCGATTATCATCTAGGTTGTTCCCTCACCGATTTTTGCCACAGCGACGATTTCAACGTTCTATAATTGAATTTTTATCTTAAATTATATCGCCACACGGTATGACCGATTAAGTAACCAAAATAGGCCCAAAGAGACACAAGTATTGACTTTTTGAGAAGAGAGAGAGAACCAAATCCAAAACCAAGCATAACACAGCAAGGCCTCAAGACACCGTGAGCTCATTCTGCATAGATCGGACCAAAAAAAAATTTAAAAGTTTGAGGGTACCCTGAAACAGCTGTGCCTTTTGGACGTCTAACACCTCAGTCCTTCCTGTGACCATGAGTGCTGCAAAGCACTCGAAACGTCGGGAACTTAAAAATCAAAATAAACCGCGATAAAATTCGAAAAATAGTTTTGTTTCGTTCGTTTTTTTTGTTTTATTGGGTATTTGTGTATGTGAATTTTCATGTTTGTAAACGCACCCACGACACAGGAATAAATCCTAGTGTGGGGTAACGTTTTTTAAGAAATAAAATGAAACAAAATAAAAAAAATCATGTGTATTATTCGCGTAAATCTAAGAATTCAGTAAGAGAGAGAGAGACCCAAAGTATTGGCTTATACACGGTGTAATTTTAGTCGTCCTGGAGCAAAAGCCCAGGTGATGCCGTGCAAAGCGGTGCCAAATACTGTTCACTGATACCAATACTAAAAAAAACTTCAATAAGTAACACCTCTAAAACAATACTAATTGTGTTAAAAACGTAGGTGTTTTTAACAAGCGCAATATGACATTGTTCGCAAGAGACGCGTCTATTGGGCAGAGCCAGTTGACGAAGCTGAAGACGGAGGACGGAAACGTAACGTCAAATAGGTCAGAGGTGCTCAGGGAGATAGAGAGGTTCTATGGAAAGTTATATACCTCAGTAGCTAAACCTGTTGTTGACTTGGTAAAAGACCCAAGAGCCAAGCTAACCCGACACTGCACTGAAGATATCCCGGACATCAGCCTGTGCGAAATTAGGATGGCTCTCAAACAACTTAAAAACAACAAAGCGCCGGGTGAAGACGGAATTACTGCAGAACTTCTGAAGGCGGGCGGATCGCCGGTACTTAAAGTCCTTCAGAGGCTATTTAATTCCGTCTTGCTTGAAGGGAAAACGCCGGAAGCATGGAACAGGGGTGTGGTGGTGCTGTTTTTCAAGAAAGGTGATAACACCTTATTGAAGAACTATAGGCCCATCACACTGCTGAGCCATGTTTATAAGTTGTTTACGAGAGTCATTACGAATCGTCTCGAACGAAGGCTTGATGACTTCCAGCCTCCCGAACAAGCCGGTTTCCGGAAAGGTTTTAGTACCATAGACCACATACATACGCTGCGGCAGGTTATACAGAAGACTGAGGAGTATAATCGGCCACTATGCTTGGCGTTTGTGGACTATGAGAAAGCCTTTGATTCGATCGAGACTTGGGCGGTTCTTAGATCTCTCCAGCGATGCCGCATTGACTATAGGTACATCGAAGTGTTGAAGTGCTTGTATAATAACGCCACCATGTCAGTCCGAGTACAGGGGCAGTGCACGAAGGTGATCCCCATAAAAAGAGGAGTAAGACAGGGAGACGTCATTTCTCCGAAACTGTTTACGGCCACCTTAGAGGACGCCTTCAAGCTCTTGGAATGGCAAGGACTTGGCATCAACATCAATGGCGAATACATCACTCACCTTCGATTTGCCGACGACATTGTGGTCATGGCGGAGTCGCTGGAAGATCTAGGACGAATGATCGGTGACCTCAATAGAGTATCCCAACAAGTGGGTCTTAAAATGAATATGGACAAAACAAAAATAATGTTTAATGTCCATGTCGTACCCACCGCACTCACCGTTGGGAACTCTACTCTTGAAGTTGTAGACGAATACATTTACCTGGGACAGGCAGTCCGGTTAGGTAGGTCCAACTTTGAGAGAGAGGTCAATCGACGAATCCAACTCGGCTGGGCAGCGTTCGGGAAACTGCGCAACATCTTCTCATCCAAAATACCTCAGTGCCTAAAGACTAAAGTTTTTAGTCAATGTGTGTTACCAGTGATGACATATGGATCAGAGACGTGGTCTCTTACAATAGGTCTCATAAAAAAGCTCAAAGTTGCTCAGCGAGCTATGGAAAGAGCTATGCTCGGCGTTTCTCTACGTGATCGAATCAGGAATGAGGAGATTCGTAGAAGAACCAAGGTCACCGACATAGCCCTCAGGATTAGCATGCTGAAGTGGCAATGGGCTGGCCACATAGCGCGAAGATCGGACGGGCGTTGGGGCAGAAAGATTCTAGAGTGGAGACCACGTATTGGCAAGCGCAGCGTAGGACGACCGCCTGCCAGATGGACCGACGATCTTGTGAAAATCGCAGGAAATCGTTGGATGCAGGTGGCATCGGACCGGTTACGCTGGAAAGCGATTGGGGAGGCCTATGTTCAGCAGTGGACAAGTATAGGCTGAAATGATGATGAATATGACATTGAGAGGCGGCGCGGCTCATCAGCTGGTCGGTAGATACCTTCGGTGTTTCTAATTTTCACTCTAGTTATGATATTCGGATAGGTCAATAGATAGATGTTACTTACTGAGTTCTTAGATTTACGCGAATATTACACATGAAATAAAACTATTTTTTCGGATTTTATCGCGGTTTATTTTGATTTTTAAGTTTCCGACGTTTCGAGTGCTTTGCAGCACCCATGGTCACGGGAAGGACGGATAAAATCCGAAAAAATAGTTTTATTTCATAGATGTTCCTTATTTAAATAATCGGCGACCGAAGACTATGTACTCTCACATATCCCAGATGAAATTTGCTTCCAGTGTAATAGAGGACGAGTTTGTTGCCTAATGGCACAATTTCAGATTTCGGACTGGGGCTGAGAATTTTTGCAATAGAAAAAGCACTTTGGCCGAACCCAGGGCCTCGTGATCGTCACTTGCATTTTGCGCCAATAGACCAACGAGGCAGCATCTTAGAATAGTATAAATAGATGTATCGAGTGATACATCTATTTATACTACTAACAGCTGTGCCTTTTGGACGTCTAACACCTCAGTCCTTCCCGTGACCATGGGTACTGCAAAGCACTCGAAACATCGGGATCTTAAAAATCAAAATAAATCGCGATTAAATCCGAACAATAGTAGTAGAATAGTATAAATAGATGTATCACTCACGTTATAAGCGTATAATTCATCACGTATTTCAGCACGCTTCGCTTCGTCTTCTTCATTAACAAAGACCATCTCAGTCAGGAAATTTTCCACGTATGGCAAATCCACATCACCTAGATAAACATTCGATAGCAAAACAGGTGGTCCTCCAGGTAAGGTAGCCGTACTTAGTTTCATTAAGTAGCATATAAATGCCAGAATAAGACTAACGAGCCTCTAAAATTGTCAGAGACGCGACTTTTTCTACAAATAACCTGAGAATTCTGGCACTGGTTTCGACTGGCATAATATTTTCAAACCAAGCACGCCCAGTTGTGTCTGCAACAAACTCAGCTTTTAGTACAATACTTTCTATTCATTTAACGATCAGCAGAACTACATTCTCGATCTTACGAAGGCAAATATTCCAATACCGAGATCGGAAGAATGGATTGAGAAGATATCTAATCTATAATTGTGACGTCTGGCAACGTTATTATTCTTGGATTGGTACTGCTTGGTAGTCCAACTCTATAGCACATCGTATGGTCACAAAGACAACCGTTGAGATCGGCGGCGATTGCAACGTATGCTACCCTTTGCGTAATAATGCCCTCTAGAGGAATTGATATCTCTAGACGACGTCATAACTCAAAGGGGGCATAGATTTTTTTTTTTTTTTTTTTTTTTTTTTTTTTTTTTTTTTTTTTTTTTTTTAAACGTTGCCCCACACTAGGATTAATTCCTGTGTCGTGGGTGCGTTTACAAACATGAAAATTCACATACACAAATACCCAGACCGGAGCAAATAATTGTGGATCACACAAAGATTTGTCCCGTGCGGGAATCGAACCCGCGACTATTAGACACAGTGGGCGGGGCGGGCTATGCCCTTAACCACTGCGCTAAATCGTCCGTGACTGATGACTGTCGTCTTGAAGCTTGCCTGGATAGGATACTGAAACAGAAAATTGAAAGTATTGCTTTCAGTTGTTGTAATTCCTGTCCTACAAATATTATAAATTTGTATGTTTGATGTTTGTTTCACATTCAAGCAAAAACGGCCAAACGAATTTTGGATGACTTTTTATCCCTGAAAACGTTAGGGTCCTGTTTAAAGTCAACGTGGACGTAGTCGAAGGCAGAAAGTAGTAACACCATAACAATCAGAAGTAATGGTTACTTACACAGAATTATACTTGAACAGAAAAAACTGAGAAGGTTCAGCGGCTTATGCCTCTGACCGTTCATTCATACTTATATGCTTTAACAAAACTTGTTGCTAAGTAGCTGCCTTTTTAGAAATATTAAAAATATATAGTGTAGTCTATTATTTATAGCAGTATTTCCCAATAAGCGGTACGCTTCCGCCCGGGGGTGCGTGGACTTACATGAAGTAGTACACGCCGTAATCTAATGACTAAGTTAATTTAACCATTTAACCGGAAAAACAATAACGCAAACAACAACCACCGAAATATTTTAAATCGATTATAGGTAAACCATAAACTTGACCCTCCTGTTGGTAGCTTGGCGCGGGGCGGAGGTGCGCTCGACGAATCAACTACTGATCATTTGCGTGTCCGTTGGCGTACAATTTGTGGCTTATGGGGTACACGAATTTGAGTTATTTTCTGAAGGTGTGCGCAGAAAAAACTAATTGGGAACCACTAATTTAATAAGAATACATGAAAAAATTTTTGTTGAAGTTTCATGAAATAATAATGGCGCATCATTGTTATTTTAACGTACTTCAAACTTGTTTAACTTACAACTTACTTTAATTTACCAAGGCCTGTAATTGGCCTTTGTAAGTTTTTTCAAATTAATAATAGAGTTTACGAAGGAATTTGAAACAGCAGAACGATGAATGACTGAGAGAAAGGATTAAAAGTAAAAAGTTAAGACCCATCTATCTAGCTATATTATCACGCCAGATCCCTTGAGGGGTAGGCAAAGAGAACAGATTTCTAACAGGTTCTTTCCTTACAAACTCTCTGCCTTCCTCCACTATCATAGTTCGTCTCATACACGCTTGCCGATTACGGAGACTCTTGACTTGCCCTTCAGATAAGACACATGGTAAGATAGTCTAGTTTTCCCCGGCAACTACATTCTTCCACTTGCGTATTGTGTATCTGTTTTGACATCCTTTCTTCCGACATTCTTTCTATATGCCCGATTGAACGGAGCATACCCTTTCTTATCAAAAGTTAAGACAAGACCATAAAAAGAGAAAATCTTGTAAGTATTAAATACCGTCAATAGCCAAACAACAAATTGCAACTCACAAAACCCGTGTTATGCAATGATGAATCTGACTCGAAGCCTGAACGCTTTCATAACATCTTTACTTACACGTGCAGGGTTTCACTTCCTCATCAAAACGTAAATAAGTGAAACGCCTCAGTTGTTCACATTTATACGGGTGCAGCAAAACGGTTACATCGACAGTAACTTAAATGTTAAAAAAAGATACAAACACAGCCTTACAAACTTGTTCTACAGTTACAGCGCTTCTTTAAACTTCTCTCGGAAATTTCTCAATGATCATATTATACAACGTCTTTTCTATATAAAAACCGTCATGTGCGTAATAAGTCAGCTACAGAATAGTGTTTTTTTTTTTTGATTTTTTAACCTGATTTTACTGAATACAATGAACTTTATGATATATTGACATTATTTTTAATTAAGTCACTCTGCTCCATCGAAATCAGTCAATAAAATAAAAAAATGATAACTCTTTACAGTTCTAAGCTCTCAACTTAAAAGTTATCATTTTGAAACCCAAATTATTAAATCATGCGCACATTTTTGCATCGATCTGTTACCTATCTTCCTTAAGTTAAGTACATACACTCTTAGAATCTTTTCTTTCGTAAAATATTACAGATTCAATAAAAATTGATAAATCAATAAGATTATGTTTGAGCCGTTGAAAATCAGCCACTTTAACTGTAAGGAGTTTTATTTTCGCAACAGCGATTAAATTGTTCAAAGAGCTTTGTTTGATAAAGAGGATCTATTGCTTTATTAATTCGTGAGGGTTGTTAATAGCGCAGGTAAATTTAGAGCGTTGCTTGTGATTAGCCAACGGTGAACCATAAAAAGTTAAAAAACAAGGACTGATTTTTCAAGCATCGGAGCTTAGTACGAACAATGTGAGGTTACAGTAACGTTGTCGAGAAAGCGTGCTTTCACGTTCATTTTATTTATTATTTAATAAATTTGTGCGGCCTTACTCAAACGATGTATAGCGAGTGAATAGGTATCCACTGATATCTATCTCTCTTTCTGTCATGTGTTCTTTGCGTTCGAGAGAAGAATAAAACAATGGGTAACTATATCGCTGTTATACCATATTTATTGGTATGGGTTGGTGTGTAAGGATAGCATATCGAGTTGATAGCGTCACGCTTAGCGGTTAAACCACTCTATAATAAATGATAAAAGTAAAACAATTGACTATTTTGTTTATGCAACTGAGTTTTACCTTCATTCTGATGATGGAAAAATGAGGCCTAAATTATTAAATTCAATAAATAAACACCGTCTCGCCTATATTTCTCTCTCCGCGGGTGGCAGAGGTGTAGTGTGTGCACCCACTTTTCGGACTCGTACTGGGAAGTTTTTTTCAGAAAAACCACATTTGTCCGGCCTAGGATTTGAACCCAGGACCTGGTGATCACAAAGCGATGTTCTGGCTCGAGCGTAGTGGTTGCACACTCGCCCTCTTGTCCGGTGAAGTTGTAAAGGCCCCGCTGCGCGTTGTGTGTGTGTGTGAATGATCTACGCTGCCACTACGATTGCCACTAAATCAACGAGGCAGTTATTAAAAACAAACAAATAACCTAAAACTTTATAGTTTAAACTTTGGAATTGGCTTTCTATTTGTTACCCGTATTGTTGTATTACTAATAACCCAAATATATTTTTTTTATTCCTCCTATTTTTTGGGCTTAGCACACGCTATTTCAAAATATTTTAAGTAGCCTACGCCACTCCCGCCATTATGATGAATTCAACGGCATGAAATGATAGAACCAGCAAGCCAAGCGGAAAGGAAGACTCAAAAAACATTATCCTCTTTCTTGTGCCGTCGCGTAACTAGTATTTGGTAGTATTTTACCTTCACGATATAAATATTTAAAAACGATCTTAAAAAGGATACAATAATTTAAAAACAAAATCGTATGGCGCATGTAATAAATAAGTAAGAAATAGGATCTATAGGATTTGATATCCTCATAATTCGGTTTTCCCGGTTTGGGGATGAACGTCACTGTTACCTGCCGCCAGATCCTAGGGGTATGCCCGAAGGCCATACACGCCCTGAATAGTCTACACAGGTGTTGGTTGAGTACTCGTTCCCCATCTTGTAAAAGAATGGGATAAACACCATCCGGTCCAGGGGCCTTAAATGGTTGAAAGCTCTTTAAGGCCCATTTGAGTTTATTCTGTTCCACAACTTTCCCTGCCGTTTTCCAGTTAGCTCTGGTTGTTTTTAAGCTAAGCTCAATCATATTGACATCATAAATGGTGTCCTCTTTTTGTATTTCTACCGAACCCGGGAAATGCATGTTGAACATAGTTCTGAATGTTTCTTTTCCGTTGTTTGTGAGTTCTCCTTTCTCATTCCTTACTGTAGTAAGTGGATTTATTTTGGCCGTGGATATTGCCTTGGCTAGCCTCATACGCTCTGGGAGGCTGCATATGCTTTGGCAGTGGACTGTGCTCTCCGGACAGTTGTTAGTCCAGGCGCTATTTACTGCCCTAGTTAGGTTATCTGCATCAAACTATATCTAATATGGAGTTGAGTCCACCTAGCTCTATCTTAAGGTTTCTTTTGTACGCAGTCCAATCAGTGTTCCTGGGGTTGCGCCTTTTTACGTTTCTGTAATTCGTTTCCGCTTCGTACCGGAAAAATATGTAATTGTGATCTAAAGATGAGATCTCATTAGAGACATGCCAGTTACCTATTTTCTTGCTCGCTTTGTTGCTGGCAACTGTATGTCAATAACTTCCGATTCACAAACGTGGGCTTATTGCCTTTATTAAGAATTTGTAGAGGAGAACTTACCAGAAATTCTAGAAGTTTTTCCCCTCTCTGATTAGTGTCCGAGCTGCCCCAGACGATGTGATGCGCGTTGGCATCACAGCCAATGATAAGCTTAAAGTTGTTTGTGCCGGAGTAGTCGACCAAGTCACGTAGTTGTGTTGTAACTGGATCTGTATATTCGTAGGGCAGATAGGCAGCCGAGAAGATAACATCCCGGCCGCCCCTTTTACCTTCCAATTTTAATTTCATTGTGGTGATGTCCCTGTAACAGAAAGTGGACACAGGCATTGCACTTATGCCATTTCTGACAAAAATGCAGGTCCTCATGTCATTGGTTGAGTAGTTATGGAACAGGTAACCCCCGCCCCATCTAAGCCCCGTATCTGTCCCCTATATATGTAGGGTTCCTGTATTAGTGCTATGTCAAAGGAAGCCCTGCGCAGCTGGCGATCTAGTATCGTCGTAGCCGCCTTAGAATAATGTAGGTTTATTTGCACACACCTTAGACCAAGCTCCGTTGCCGTCGAGTTTGTGCACTGATCCGGAAGACCAGATTAAGGAAATTCCCCTACTTGCAGCTCTCCAGGTCGCTGCACTCTGGGGCAATTTCGTAAGTCCCAGCAGGGGTCGAAGCAATGCCCAGGCTTTCAAAGCCCGCGAGCCCATCCGATCTCGTCGACATAGCTGGCGACGGGGCCGGATGGTCCGAGAACAGCGGAGCGTCCGATCCGGAGCGGTAGGAGGTTTTGCCGTCGGTTCAGCGGGTCTCTCCAGAGCCCCCTCTTTGTCCCCGGGAGTCTCGAGAACTTTGAAAAAGCTACGTTCAAGACCCGCATGCAGCATATATCCCGCTTCCTTAATAAAGTCAGCAGAGACTTGGTCCATGAGTATAATACTCCTAGCCAGTAGTCCCTCTGTCATCGTATTCACGACTCTCCAGCGGTTCGTGTTGATGGTTTTGTGGAGCCGCTGGAGCATCTGAAGTTCTTCAGACAGAGGGACTTGTTCATTAATTTTTGTTCTTTTTCAGGCCATTTTAACAGGCCTGGGTAAGTCCCAGTCTTTGATCACCTTTAACTTGACATCTCCGAGGGTTTGGCCGTCGTAATGTCTCAGCTAGGTGACCGCTTCCTCGCTTGAGCATGCAATGATTCCACCCTGGATTCCCTTACATGGCAAGGATGGGATCGCTCCTCATCCTTACCCTGAATGACTGTTTCAGTTGCCAGGCGATCTTCTCGTCTAGCATGGTTTTCGGATAGTCATCCTCTATGATGGCCATCCTTGTTGTCGTCAAGGCATCCTTAAAGGAGGACCCAATGCGAGCTCGCTTTGTGTCCCCCGTAGTGTCCCTGGCCTCATCGCTGATCCCCCTGGCCCGTTTCGAGAGTGTGGCCTCCTTCGCCGGTTATTGGGAAATAGCAGTTTGCCTAGCCACCCTGGATTCCCTTCCACTCTATGGCAAGGATGGGATCACTCCTTATCCTCACCCAGAATAACTGTTTCAGTTCCCAGGCGGTCTTCTCGTCTAGCATGGTTTTCGGATAGTCATCCTCTATGATGGCCATCCTTGTTGTCGTCAACGCATCCTTGAAGGAGGACCCAATGCGAGCTTGCTTTGTGTCCCCCGTAGTGTCCCTGGCCTCATCGCTGATCTCCCTTGCCCGTTTCGTGAGTGTGGCCTCCTTCGCCGGTTATTGGGAAAAAGCAGTTTGCCTAGCCAGCTCTTTGCAAGTCCGCTTGCACGCTTGCGCTTCTTCGGGAAGACCTGGTCACACAGTCCGCCAACGCTGGTCGGCTGTGCGGTACAGTTTTCGGGTCCAGCAGAGCTAGACGCCTTGACCTCCGCCTTGGCAACCAGGGGTAGACTGGAAGACACTGACTCTCCCTTAGAACCGCCTAGTTGTTTGCTTGAAGAGACCAGACTGGCGCCACCGGTAGGGTTCGCTGCCGTCACTTGTCACTTCACCTTTTTATTGCCCATAGGCTTAGTGTTCTGCCCTGATGGGCCTTGTGCGCATGATGCACCTTGTCCCCTTTTGGAGACCATGTTGGGGTTTAGTTTCTGGTTGTCCATATGACTTTAGAAGATTTTCGCTCTGATGATTCCCCACCCGCCACGGAGCCCTCACCTTTGGGGATGCTTTATAAGCACCAGGGCAATCATCAGACTATAGGATTCCAGGGTGAGTTGTCTACCAGACTAACGGCGTTTGCTTCCACTTCCACGTAGTGTAGGCTTACACCGCCGCCTGCGGACCCCTTCACCCCAGAACTCTAGCCTAGCCCATCTGAAGGATGGACTTCAGCCGAGTGGCTGCCACGCGGCTACGTGACAGCCTCCCGTTTGGACAGAGATCCAAGAGGCGTGTTGCCAGCGACAGACAACAACTACCGGTCCATCGCCGACTCAACCTCCAGGACTCCTTCACCCTGCTGTACGGGTCACCGCGCATGGCATAAACACTCACGAGATCCCCCCCCCCCCCCAATTCCCCTGCCGCAGCACCCAGTCCTAAGCACCGCGTCATGTCGGGTCATCCGCTATCGCCAATAAGATCCCCCGTGAGGGAAGTTATTGACGATACCCGGGGTGCACCGTCCCGTGCCCATTGTCGTTCTTCTGGACGTATCCGCGGGACTGGGTCGGTCGCACTAGGAGGTTACCCGACCGTAGCACCCCACCTGGATTAACACATAGGATAGGAGGATTTTTATCCCAGCAAAATGTTAGGTTCCTGTCAAAAACCAATGCGGACTAAGTTGCGGGCAGAAACTTGTCTACAATAATAAAATACTCGTCTATTATGTCTTCCAGAAATTCCTTAAAAGAATCAACAGCCTGTACATTACTAAGTAAATATTAACTGGTGAACACGTTTAGAAAAAAAAATATAAGTTATGTAAGATTTTATAAACAAGAGATATGTAAGTACTGCGCTATGAACTTATATAATAATTAGGTAATAAGTTGCCTTACAACTATGTGTCTAGAAGTTCCGTTGGCGTATACAGTTTTAAAAGAAATTCCCAATTTTGATATCTGATTAGCAGCATATTATTTTTTATTTCGAAGAATGAATCTAGTACCAGGGGGTAATCCTGATGCAAAAAAAAAACACATATTATATTATTCTTTCAGATAGAAAGTCAGATTAATCAAAAAACTTACATATTCCTGGAATCTATCGATCTTATCTTTACGCCAGATCTCTTGCGGGGTAGGCAGGGAGTTTAAAGATCCAACAAGTTCATTCTTATAAATAATAATAATATAATCACAGTTATTTAAAATCGTCAGGTTATCATATACAATTTGTGCCATATAAAAAATCTTTCCCTATGTCGTACAGTTTTCATAAGACGGGGCTTATATAAATCTATGTTGTTTTTGACAAAGACATAAACAAATACATAAAGAACACTTCAATAAGTATATCTACCTACTGACCTACCCGAATATCATAGCTAGGATAACAATCCGGAATACCGAAGGTATCTACCGGCCAGCTGCCGCGCCGCCCTTCATGTCATTTTGCGCATGGTGTAAGATAAAAGTTGTTTTTTTTTATTGGACTTAATTAGTTATGTTATAGGGATGTTACTTATTGAAATGTTTTTTTATAAATCTTTTTAGGACCGGTGAACAGCTGGCATTGGATACATAACCGGGGCGTTCACTCCAGGACGACTGTAATTACACCGTGTACATAATAGCATAATTATTAAGTTCAATGGCAAGGATTGTGGTTGTAAACGATGTGCTGGAGCAAGTGAATGAGTTTGTATATCTTGGATGCGCATTCAGTAAGGATGGAAAATACACCGCTGACATAGAGAGAAAAGTAAGTGCAAGGAACAGAGTGAATGGCGCGATGGGAAAGCTACTTGGGAGCCGGCACTTAAGCCGAAAGGCGCAGCTGGCCATACATAATGGATTGCTTGTCCCAACGCTGTTATATGGCAGCGAGAGCTGGGTATGTAAGAAGGAGAATGAAAGTAGGATAAATGCGGTGGAAATGCGAGCTCTGCGGAAGATGGGCGGAGTGAAGCTGACCGACCGTATTTGCAACAGCGTAGTAAGAAAGCAAATAGGTATGAAAGAGAATATCGGTGTGAAGATGAGAAAGGGTATGCTCCGTTGGTTCGGGCATATGCCCGAACCAACCATCAGTTTTGTCATTCTTTCTTCGGACATTCTTTCTATATAGAAAGAATGTCCGAAGAAAGAATGACAAAACTGATATACAATGCGAAAGTGGAAGGATGTAGGTACCGGGGAAGACCTAGACTATCTTACCATGACCAAATAGACCGGGTCTTATCTGAAGGACAAGTCAGGAGTCTTCGTAACCGGCGACAAAATATGAGAGTGGAGGAAGCCAGAGAGGTATGTAAGGAAAGAGCCTGTTGGAACTCTGTACTCTCTGACTACCTCGTAAGGGATCTGGCGTGATGATCTAGATAGATAGATTGATTAAGTTCAAGATACTTTGATTTCATTGTTCTTACTAGGCGAGCTTCAAGACGAAAGTCATATATGTCCCCTTCAAGTGGTTATGTCGTCTAGAGATATTAGTAACTCTACACGTCATTAACACCAAAAGGGGAGTATATGTTTCCATCTTCGCAAAAGTGAATGGTTATCTTCGTGTCGATGCAACGTGATGCAGGGTAGAAGAGCCAATTAGTACCTGTCGAAAAATGATCATTATTGCAAAACAACACAAACACAGACTGGAAATCTTAGCAGTAAATCTATTCTACCACGGTATTTGCATATTTACCTTCTTGTGATCACGCATCTAACTACGGTAAGTGTTAAACAAAATAGAAAGAATTATACTGGAAACAGAATTCTATGCAGCTATAACTGAGCATACTTGATCTAAAAATAATATGCCAGTCAAATTCAGCCCTAGAATTCAAACGTTATCGGGAGAAAAAAACATAACCTTGATTATTTTAAAGAGTTTTTGCATTGAATGATGATTAATCCGACCGATTTCGGCCATGGCGACGACTTTGACCACTAGTCGGAGTAATGGCGCTGGTGCGCTCGAAGATGGCTTATGTAGCCTATCTTCGCGGCGAAACTCCGTGCACACTGAGGGCACGTGAGTACGCCGTTCTCATAACTGTATGTTATGACAGCAGGTGGGCGAGCCTTTAGTTGATCGCGTTTGGCATCATGGTCAGCTTCACGCTGAGCCTCGAACTCGCGTACTTGGCTGATCACCATCCTGCGCCATTCTGGCCGCTGTGCAGCCAAACGTTCCCAACGAGAGGGCTCTATGTTGCATCTCTTCATGTGTCGCTTTTGGACATCCTCGTACCGGAGGAGGGGACCGCCATGATTCCGCTTGCCCTTCTCCAGTTCAGAGTAGAAGATGCGCTTCGCAAATCTGTCCTCCGCCATACGAGATACGTGACCGCACCACCGAAGCTGTCGACGCATTAAATAGTCCTCAATGCCACCAACATTGGCTCGTCGCAGAACTTCGGTATTTCGCACTCTATCGGACCATCTGATCCGCATGATGGAACGGAGGCATTTAAGGTGGAAGCAATCCAGAGTGCGAATGTGGCGGCGGTATACACACCACGTATCAGGGGAGTATAGGAGGTTTGGCAGCACGATTGTTATATACACCGATATCTTAGTGGGCAACTTAAGGTTATGCGAGCAGAAGACCTTGGTACATAGCTTGCCGAATGCCGCAGCTGCGGCACTCACCCTGCTATTGATCTCAGCATCAAGGTCACACTTGGATGTTACAGTGTTCCCCAGATAGCGAAATTTATCCACCTGCTTTAGCACATCCTCACCAAGTTTTATGGTCAGTGTCTCGTGACCGTGTATGTCCAGAGACATCACCTCCGTCTTATTGACACTGATCTTTAGGCCGAACTTACGGCAGGCTTGGTGGAATGCGGACATCAGCTATTGCAGGCCGTCTAGGGATTTTGATAGGAAGCACAAGTCATCAGCATACATGATCTCAGTGATCAGTGCGTAAGAGAGTTTAGTGCGAGCCTTAAGTCTAGCCAAGTTGAAAAGGCTGCCGTCTGTGCGAGAAACAGTGTGTAAGACCTCTCCAACTACCACCGCAAAGTATAAGGCGAACAGAGTAGCCGCTAAGACGCATCCTTGCTTCACCCCACAGGTAACGGGGAAGAAGTCTGTCTGTTCACCGTCTACGGCAACGCAGCATTGCATGTCGTCATGCAGGAGTCTAAGAAGTCTCACTAACTTTTCCGTGCACCCGAGCTTACCTAGCACCAACCATAGAGCTTCCCGAGGCACACTGTCGAAAGCCATCACCAGGTTAACAAAGCAAAGGTACAGCTGACAGCCCTGTTCCCTGCTCTTTTCTTGCAGTTGACGCACAGAGAATATAACTTCGCATGTGCCTCGGCCCGGTCGGAAGCCAAACTGGGTTTCAGGCAGAATCTTTTCAGACAAGTTCTTTAGGCGGTTTAAGAGAACTCTAGCAAAGACCTTTCCGGGGGCTGAAAGGAGCGAAATACCGCGGTAAGAGTTGCAGTCAGGTCGGTCACCCTTGTTCTTGTAAAGCGCACTTATGCGCGATACTTTAGAGGGGTCCGGAATGCGCTCCTCCTCCCACATGCGAACAAATAGTTCCAAAACTAGCGTGTGCAATTCCTCTCCGCCGTATCTTATCAGCTCTCCCGGTATAAGGTCAATGCCAGCCGCCCGTTTGTTTTGTTGCTGTCTGATGGCAGTTACAACCTCGTCACGCAATAGAGGCTTGTCCAGCTCAATGGCAAGAGGGAGCTGAGGCATTAAACCGATACTTTGCAGATCAGCTGATCGATCCACATTTAGCAGAGTGTTGAAGTGTTCCGCCCAGCGCTTTAGTATATCCTCCTTGCTCGTCAACATGTGACTACCATCTAGAGACTTTAAAGGCACCCTTGCGTGGTAGGACGTACCAGTCAGCTTACGTACCTCACTGTAGAACTCTCCCAGCTGGTATGTGTCAGTGAGCCATTGCATGTGACTAGCTTTGTCCTGCCACCACTTGCCTTTCAAATGTCGAGACAGCTTGCGCAATTCGAGGTCACTAGCTTTAACAACCGCAACGCTTCCTCTTTGTCTATTGTACTGTCGCAGGAGGTCTCGGTGTTTGTCGAATGCTGCCCGCAGGATTTCATCATTTCCATCAAACCAGTCTTCGTTGCGACGGAATTTTTTTACCCAGTACAATTGAAGCGGTATCCATGATATGAGATGACAAAGTTCTCCAGGCAGCATCAACATCACTTACCTCATTAGCTGGCATCAGCTTTTCAGACAGGGCTTCAGCGTATTTCTCCCTGACCACGATATCTTCTAGCTTATCAAAGACGCAAGCTTTTTTATAGGAGATCTACGCGGGCGACGGGGCGGATTCGTAGCTTAATGACAATAAGTCGGTGGTCAGACCAACAGTGCGCACCACGCATGGCGCGGGTAACCTGTACTTGGCTGAAATCTTTTTGCCTTACGATTGCATAGTCAATCAAATGCGAATGCTTGGATCTTGGGTGCATCCATGTCGTCTTGTACTTGGCGGCAACCCTAAACATAGTGTTCGTAATTGCCAGACCGTATTGAGCACAAAGACTGAGCTGTAACTGACCATTGCTGTTCATGTTGCCAACTCCATGTCTACCCAGAACTCCAGGCCAAGCTTCATAGTCCCGACCAACCCTGGCATTGAAATCGCCCAGCAATAAAACCTGCTCCCTGGCGTTGATGCTATCGAGGCAATGTGTCACTTCCTCATAGAACTTTTCCTTGATGTCATCAGACTTGTCTAACGTTGAAGCATAGACACTGATGACATTAAGGTAGTTGTCTTTGTCCAGGTGAAGGCGCAGTGTGGTTACGCGGTCTGAGATATGTACAGGGTACTCCTCTAAATGCTTTGCTAAGTGATTCTTGATGGCTAAACCCACCTCTGATCGTCGAGTTTCGGAGGCAGCGGTACCTTTCCAGAAGAAAGTGTAGCCGCCACCTACTTCCACCAGCTCTCCTTCATCGGGGAGATGTGTTTCGCTGAGAGCAGCCACATCCACGTTATAGCGATGAAGTTCCCGAGCTACTATGGTGACATCATAGTTCAAAGGGGCCATACATGATTGGTCTTGAAGCTCACCTGGAAAGGATGATGAAACTGTAACATAGTGCCCTTTTCGCGTAGCTGCCGTGATTTTTATGTACATACATACCATAACGATCATAGTCTCATGAATGGTGAGTGATGGTTGTAACGCATCAATGTTCTGGTCATCCAGATTTCCCCAAAAGGAACCGCCCACAAAATATAAGATGATTCGGTTGCGTGATACCTATATTGATGTTGAAAGAAAATCTACACTAAGAATCTTTCTGCATCAGAACATACATTTTACGTACTAAAAACCCATACTGATACTAATATTTGCTGGTCTCACTAAGACTTGTGACTGTTCGATCCAGGGTAGGCAGAAATTGCTCCTTGAATTCATTTTCCTTTAGTAATAAAATAATCATATTTCACAGTCATTTCTCACGTGAAATTTCAAAAAATTCGCTATCAACTAGTTTTAAATAACTTTGCACTTGCGACTGTGTTTGCTACTGAAGAATGAATCATAATCGATCTGCTAAACGATGAAATCCCAACAATGTACAATTTAGTATCAATTGTGATTTTATCAGTCATTGCGAAATAGTAGGTGAGATGAATGAAAAAGTATTTCATATGTTTTTTGGCATGCTATCTGTGAAATAATTCATGCCTGATCCAGTGATGAAGAAACTACACTCAGATCATTATTATAAAATTGTGGTTACAATGGTCGCCTGTGCAGCGAACGCCCAGATGTATCACTTAAGGTTTGATCATACAGCCGACGGAGCGCGACGGGAGCGTGACGGAAGCGTTCGGCTGCATCCGGTTGTGACGTTTGCCGTCGCGCCGAGCGGGCTGCACTGTGAGGCGTCTCCCGTACCTTTCAGTACATTTCAAAGCCTCGCCACAGTCGCGCTTCCGTCGTGCTGCGTCAGCTATGGTGAAACTTTCTCTCGCATTGCCCGATTATAACTCTAGACCGACGGATTGCCCAATCAGACGAATGTATCATCATCTGGATCATCATCATAATCAGGATCTGTTTATAATATTTGGCAACAACTACACGCGTAATTTTAGTCATTCTGGAGCGAAAGCCCAGGTTATATATCCAATGCTTACTGTTCACTGGTACTAAAAAAATAATAAAAAGGACACTTCAATAAATAACATCTAACTACTGACCTATCCAAACATCATAGCTAAGGTGAAAATGTAAAAATAAGGTTTTTAATGCACTAAATTAGTATTGATGAGATATTACTTATGCAAGTGTTATTTTTGTTTCTTTTTTGTATTATTACCAGTGAACAGTAGTCATTGGATACACGGGCATTCTCTCCAAAGCGACTAAAATTACGCCGTATATTGCGACGACGAAGTTGTCTGAAAAATATCGATGTCCAACGGAAATTGGTTACGCCCGACCAGCGTACTACAATTAAAAAAAAAACTTATGGAACTGCCAACTATCGTTTTGCTGGAGAAAAATCTTTTTGTCTCCAGCCTTCTCTGTAGAAGAGCGGGATATTAAAAGACCATTTCACTTGTCCCTAAATCGAAAACCAAGTGCGCCACTTTGCTTTCGCTATGGGATACAACAAAATCGCGCGATCGCTAAATGTAGAAAATAATGTTTTTAAAATTACTCACTAGAAAAGTCGCTAGTGCGTACTGAGAAAGACAACTATACATTACATTATTTAACTTTACGATGGTTGCAAACCATGTCTAATCGCGGTGCGTGCTATGCCGAAGATCTACGCTCAGAGTAACTGTCCATAAGGTCACACAATATACTTTATAAGTTAAGACTTATATCTTGTAATTACCTAAAATGTCTGGGAGCTTCATTTTCAAAATACCCGTTAGGATTAACATTGACACATTGAAACAAACAAAAGAAACATTAATACTTAAACTACTGGAGCTAGTTATGATGTGCTCCTGAGTAGCTTAGATAAGAGTACTTAGGATAGCTTCTTGTAGCTTTTGTAAGACAAAAAGCCACAGTTTTCTTAACTCTGTGCACTAACAGTCTAACAGAGAAACACTTTGGAGAAATCGTTATCTTTTGAAATAGGAATGTTGTTGTCTTCGACTTCTTTGGGACTGTTGTAAATGCTTCTCTTTTTAACATATATCTCTCTTTGGCTGACAGACAGACAGTGTAACCTTTGCCTGAGTTTGCAATTGCAAAAGTTCGGCCCGATTGCTGAATCCACAAAAATTGTGACTTGTGGGAACAACCTAAAAGGGGGTTTAATGATTGAAAACCATTTAATTTTGAAACGCCACTGATTTCCATAGAACAAGCGGCAATCAGTCAATTCTAAACTCAAAATCAAATACCCAAAATACTTTAGGCGCGCATCTATGCGACGAGTACCCCCAACCTACGTTGTCTGTAGCTATATAATTATAATGTTAAAAACTTTAATGGAAAACTTAAACGTAAACGTTAATGGAAAACTTCACAGGCAAATGAAAAAAATCAATAGGATTATCTGATCTCTACGAAATAAGCCATTTAACCTTTACCGTGTTTTATTTTTATAATAGCAATTAAATTTTCTGAGTTCTGCTAAAGAGAATCTAAAGCTTTCTGCGGTAGGGTTGTTGATAGAGTAAGTTATTGTTAGCACGCCCCTAAAAGGTTACCTGAAGGTGAAATATCAGAAATACAGTCGTATAAGGATTTTTTGGCCCGCCAAAATAGGAACAAGCGCTGACTTAGTGAGATATCTTTGTTGTGTTTTTGCTATAAAGGCTTGTTTTTAAAAAAGGTCTTTTTAAATTAAATTTATTTAATTAGTAACCATGCGGACCCACCTGTTGAAATATCTCCTTGGAAGAAGGAACATTTTACTAAATGTTAGCCCTGCTTTCACGCCAAAGGCCCCCTGACAATGTCAACTATGAGCCAAAAGATCCTTGTAGCACTATAGGTATAGTGCGTTAAAAAAAAAGCATTTGATATGCAAACCTTAAATTATATTTTCTAAACGTCTCACATGCTTTTGCCTTGACGTCTCGTTATTTTGACTTTTAAATTTCAAATTTAATAGTAATAATGACTGCGCTTGCTTAAAAATCCCGAATATATATAGCATGATTCATATTTCTAAGTAAACACATTTTCTGGATACAGTTTCATCCAATTTACTTCCTTTTGTTGACTTTATTATTAACTATTATATTAGCCGATATGAGATCTTCGTAGGGCTGTGGTACCTCAGTATCTGTAGCGACAACTAAGGTTAAGCAGCGATGGTCTCGGTCAGACGGAGATTGGTGACCGTTTGTTGTATTTCCTTTTTCGGGTCCAGTAACTACTGCATTTAGTTGGAAGTTTTATAGCTATGGGTGCCTTAGTAAGTTCCAACAACACGTAGCCGCAATCCTGCCTCCGCCAATCCGCGCTGGGTCTGCGGTGGCGCATGACCTAATCTGTTCTACCTCGGTTTGAAAGAGAAGGGTAAACGACCCTGCAGATGAACGAACTAGGTTAGCATAAAAAATCTTGTTGTCAAACAGACTGATTGAAATAAAACTGACCGACGATTTGACGCAGTGGTTTGTGGTGACGCAGCTTAAGCCGCTCGGCGCACTGACAGCTAGTTGCGGGTTCGATTCGATTATTGGTTTCGGTCTGGGTATTCGTGTATGTAAAATTTCATGTTTGCCAACGCACCTACGACAGGAATAAAAGCTAGAATTGGGTTACGTTTAAAAAAAAATAATTAAAGACGATATAATTTTCCTTTTGAAATGAAATATTTTGAGATCTTAGATTTACGCGAATATTACACATGAAATAAAACTATTTTTTCGGATTTTATCGCGGTTTATTTTTGATTTTTAAGTTTTCGACGTTTCGAGTGCTTTGCAGCACCCATGGTCACGGGAAGGACGTGTAATCTGTATTACAAAATTTTGAACTTTTAACGATTTGTTCTAGACAGTCTATTTATATTTAAACTGGTCTATGAAAACACGAGAACATTGGAAGCCATAAGTCAAAGGAGATATTTATATTATTTTTAATTAATTATATCTTATGAATGGCCTGTAAATGAATAAGCATATCAATTGGTTGGGAAAATAAATTAAAAAAATATCCGGCTAGCAGGACTCGCTTTAAGGGTTCCGTACAAGTGCCTCTAGATATAGTCGCTATTTTAATTATTAATGGAACTTCAGATTTTTTTTAAAATACAAAGCCCCGCCAAACATGAAATTCACATGCACACACACACAGACCGAAACAAATATTTGTGGGTCACACAAAGATTTGTCCCGTGCGGTGTTCCCGCGACTTCTCAGTTCAGTGGTCGGTGCGACTCAAGCTTTTAACCACTGGACCAAGCTGTCCGTCAATTTTTGATGTAAACTAACAATTTCCGGACTTTTTCCATTATTCGAATATTTTATTTGTCTTTTTTTTAAATATTGTTGTGGGATTGCCAATTTTACCTTTCTTTCAACAAGAAGTATTCTATTTTGAGTAGGTTTTGATGAGTGTGTTTAAATTACCATAATATCATTTGATTGTACAGAATTATAAGCTATTATGTATTCCATCGTCATAAGCCTGTAGAATATTAAGCATATTTGACATAATTTTCAAATTGATACTTCTATCAGTTCCTAAGGAATGTAGTCTTTACTATTGGACAGATAGACATGCAGATGGATAACATCCCGTTTTTACTGATTGAAGTACGGAACCCAAAAAAGTAATTAGCAACTTATTTCAGTAGTTTCTGACTTAATTTTAACATAATATTATGTACCTAAGTACCTATTACTTAGGGTTGATATCACCTAAATTGTCAAAGCCGTACAAGAATATTTAGATACAAAACCCAATAACACAACTACTAATGAGGCAAAAACTCTTATTATTAATAAAACGATTCTTCGGATTTCATCGCGGTTTTAAGTTCCCGTCGTTTCTAGTGCAGCACCCGTTGATTCAAGGGAGGAATGCGATAAAACACGAAAAAAAAATTATTTGTGTAATATTCGAGTAAATCTTAGAACTCAAATGCTTATTAAAAACTTAATCTTAAATGTCGTTTCTTTTAATATCTTAGTAAACTATAAGTCTTATTCTCACTACGTACCTTAAAAGTGTAGGCAGTGACTAAAGCTCGTCAAATTTTGGACGATACTTTTTCAGACATACTTATAATAGTGTAAATAAAATTAGCTCCATAACAATATCTAAAGACCGCGTATTGGATCTTTTGAAAAAGTTAGAACTATCTAAGTCCGGTGGCCCTGATTTTATACCACCTATATTTATAGTGATATGCGCTGGGAGTCTAGTGATACCGATCTCTATACTTTACAGACGTTCTCTTAATGAAGGTGTAGTTCCTGTGATTTAGAAGTCAGCGTTTATTACGCCGGTTTTTAAAAAGGTGACAAGTCCAATGTCGAAAATTATCGTCCCATCTCCAAACTGTGTTTTTTGCCAAAGTTTTTGAACGAATCGTCTACAATGAAGTTTATTCAGCTCTCGGTAATAGCTTGGGTGAGGAGCAACACGATTCGTAGACGGTCAACAACAACAAATTTAATCTTAAGTAATGACATCATTCTGAAAGGTATGGAACAGAAAGCACAGGTAGATGTAATGTTTACTGACTACAGCAAATGCTTCGATCGCATCGATCATCATGTGCTGTTGCGTAAGCTGCTGTGGGCTGGTGTTCATGGTGATCTATACCGCTAGTTCTGCTTTTATATAAAAAATCGGTCGCAGGCTGTGGTGCTACAAGGGTATACATCAAGCTGGTGCTCAATCCCCTCCGGAGTGCCTCAAGGTTCGTTACTCGTCCACTTTTGTTTACCATATTTATCGCAGATGTTAAATTATGCTTATAAAACTCTAAAATTTTACTATATGCAGATGACATGAAAGTTCTTAAAGTAGCCCGCTGCTTATTAGACTCTTTTCAATTACAGGATGATCTTAACAGATTCGTTTCATACTGTTCGGATAACAAGCTCCAACTCAATATTTCTAAATGTTCTTTCATGACCTTTACTAGACAAAAATCAATCATAGGTTCTGGTTACACACTCAATAACCAAAGCATTTGTAAAGTGAATCATATAAGAGACCTCGGTGTAACACTAGATAGTAAACTATTGTTTGATAAACATGTTGATATTATGGTTAATAAAGCATCCAAAACACTCGGTTTCATTATCAGAGCGACGGCATGCTTTCGCTCTCTTAAGCCAGTCAAAATCCTATACTGTTCATATGTTCGAAGCATCCTAGAGTATGCGTCTCAATTGTGGAATCCGCAATATCAAGTTTATATCTCACGAATAGAAGGCATACAAAAAAAGTTTCTACAGCATCTAGACTACAAATCATAGACTGTTTCAGTGGACTATGATGATCGTTGTAGGCGATATCATTTCCTACCTTTGCAGGAACGGCGACGTATTAATGATGTTTGTCTTCTAGGTAATATTGCGAATGGTTCTATTGATTGCCCTGAGATTCTGGCCAATATATCTCTCCGCACTAATCTAATTGGTTTCAGGCAGCGACCTATCTTAAATGTGCCATTTGCTAGGACAAATTATAGACAGAATGCATTCTTCGTACGTAGTGCCATATGTTTTAATAACCTACCGACGGACATGGATATCGATCTATTCAATACTAGTTCCAAAACAATAAGAAAACGCATGAATACAGCATTCTTCTTTAGTTAGAAAATAACTGAAGCAGGCATCACTCAGACTGTACTGTTCTTTAATTGATTGTTGGTTTTTATATTGTTTTTAATTTTTTTTTACTGGCGTTATTTATTTTTTGTTTTGTTCTAGTTTTTCTATTTTTTATTATTATTTCACTATCATTGTGTAAATTTCATTACGTTTTCCTTTATTTTTATTTTATCTGTGTGGGCTTGTAATTAGCAACATTGTTATTTGTTGGTTTCAACATATTATTTTCGTTATGAGTCTGTAAGCTTACCTAAATTAACGAAATAAAAAATAATAAAAAAAAAAATTCACACTTCAAACACACTCACACAACTCTTTGGCTTTATCTACATTCATACATCTCATGAATTCGCGTTGATTATACAACGTGTAACGTAATTAACGCAAGTTCTGAAAGTAGTTTGTTCTAAACCGGCAACTGAATCGATTCCAAGCTGCTACTGGTTACGTTCGCTGTATTAAAGAAAACTTAATAATTATTCAAAACAATACGGCTATTTTAATTACATTTCCAATACATATACCTATAAATGCACACAAAAGTACAGGTGTCGTGGTTGACTTGGACACCAAAGAGCTTGAAGAAATGTTAGAAAACTCCTTAAAATTATTTATTTTTATTTTAAGTCTTAAGGAGTTCCTATGACCTCCTTCGGGCTTGATCATTTGACTCTGGGCACCATTTTGATGTAGAGTACTTATCCTTGCCATTTCAACGATCCTAAACTCGAGGCGTTATGTTGTGTAATTGAAATTTTCCTATGGGCACCTTCCGTCTCTATCATCAGACCAGCTACATGGTGCCATATTGCATTGCCACCGAACTTACATACGTATGCCAAATTTCAGCACAACCCGATAACCGCAAGCGCTTGAAAAATGGATCATAAAATTTGAACCGGAAAGACAGACAGACATACGAACAGCGCAAGTTAATAAAAGCTTCTAAATAGATGCAGTTCGTGACTTTTTGGACCAATATTTCTTTAGTCCTTTTAACACTTTTTAATGGAAGAAGGAAGGGGAGGCCTTTGCCCCGCTGTGGGATAGTATAAGCTTATAATAATAATATTACCACATTGTTTTCTTTAAGCGCATTTAAATAGCTTGGTCTTGTTAGAACGTAAGCCGCTCCTCATACTGAACAGAATAGTCGAGAGTTCGATCCCCGATCGACGGGACAAATCTTTGTGCGGCCATAAAGCTTAGCTTCCGTCGAAGTGTTTGTGGATTCTATGTTTTTAAACGCATAAATATAATTCCAAGTGTAGGACGTTATTAAAAAAATAAGGAAAAACTTTCTATACAAAACGTCGAAACATGTTGTAAGTAATAGTAATAGGTAATAGGGTTAAGAAAGTGCAGTCATTGTTCTGTTAATTCAATTAAAGGCATTTATGAAGGGTATAGTAGGTTACTTTTTTTTTCAAAAATATTTAGAACAAAAAACCGCGATGCGACGGCCGTCTTTATTTTTGAATTGCCCATTAAAATTTTAGTTCTAAGTTTAAGTTCACAATAGAGTTTTTTGGTCGCATACATTTCCAATATTAAACTCAACCTAAAACCGGTCCACAACTGATTTCTTGAATTCTAACTGAACAATATTGACATATTAAAATAATAATCAATAATAAGAAAAACATCACATTATACATAAATAAAAAAACAATGAAACACCGTCATGCCTTTCTACCCCAAGCGGGGGTAGAAATTTCTAACAAGATTTTGTTCAACCTCGGATTCGAATTCAGATCCTCCACATCGCCAGCGGTGGTGCGCCACGCGCCATATGAGAAACAATGCAGTGAATTTATAAATAATTTGATATTCACTTACCAATAAATAAACATGATGACATTTTTCTGAGTCGACGTTCAAAAAACTCGATTATTTGTGTAGGCTAACCGCATTTCCAAAAGTCGATATTATTACATTTTTTATATCTACCACGCGGCCGGCGGGATCCGGCGAGAAATTCAAGGGCCTCATAAATTAAGTTATTCATTTAATCGGCTTTTTCTTTAAATATTTTTTTAGAAACATGATTTTTGTAAATATTTAACAAATATGTAAATTGATTTATTCGACTAGTTTTTTGTTAATTTGTTCTTGAATATTCAATTCAGCAAGTTGGGTTTTCTTAGTTTTTTTGTAATATGTTTTGGGATTGCCGATTGAGGGGTTACTCGGTCTATAATTAGAACTTGTTTTAAGGTTTTGCCATGTATAGGGCACGTTCGTTCCCGCCGGATAACTGAGCGCGAATGATGGACTACAGTGTTTGATGAACTCTATTGTAGACGAGACACTTTCGCGCTTGACGCTTAGACTTAGTTTACGCTTAGACGTAGTTCACACGATCACTCTTGGCTGTTAGTCTGAGAGAGACGCCATTATGTGTAAAAGTAAGAAGGTGGAAATGCTTCTCTTTTTAATGTATAACACTATCTCTCTGGCTGTCAGTCTGATCATGGAACCTCTATCTTAATTCCTTGAGACGTGGCGACCTCTAGAGAAGGTTAACTAAAAAGATATTTCAATGGAAACCATATTATTATGGCGATAAAGATCAGTTTTTAATAAAGTTATTCTAGCACGTTTGATAAGGGGTCTACAAAAATAAAATGTTAAGGACTGATTTTTCAATAATTAAACATTATATATAGCAAGGCGTTCGTAGCGCTTCAACCGCGGTGTTCTTACCGATTACCAAGGTTAAACAGCGTTCGACACGGTTGGCCTGAGATGGGTTACCGTATGTGGTATTTTCATATTCGAGCGTCTCCGTGCTTCGCAAGGCACACTAAGCCGTTGGGCCGAGCTAGCACTTAATGTGGTTGACGTTAAGCCAAGTTGGAAGCCTTAAAGGCAGCTTGATAAGTTCCAACAGCAGGTGGCCACAAACCTGCCTCCGCCAATCCGTACTGGGTCCGTCTGATGAAGTATGACCTAATCTCTCTTAACTTGATTTGTGAGAGAAGGCCTTCGTCCAGCAGTGGGCAGTATAGGCTGATATTATAAATAGTACATATAAGTTTTAGGATAAAACAAGTATAAAATAAGAAGAAAGACTTTTTCGAAGAATAACTTTTTCATCGCGTACTTACTATGATATTATGAATCAAGACGGTCGGCTTATCTCCGTACACCTACTGCAGGGCTCGTATTTTGACCGCATTTATCCTGCTTTCATTCTCATTCTTTAATTTTATGTTATTTATTTTAATGTTTTTTTTTTAAACGTAGCCTTATACCAAGATTTATTCCTGTATCGTGGATGCGTTTACAAACATGATAATTCACATACACAAATACCGAACCCGAAATAATCGAACCCGCGACTATTCGACTCAGTGGGCGGAGCGGCTTAAGCTCTTAACCACTGTGCCAAATCGTCGGTAAACAAAATTCTGTCATACCTACCCAACTCTTACTGTGACATATAGTGTGTGATAGTGCAGGGCACAATGCCCGCAGAACTGACGGCCGTAGGAACAGAAAGGTACTCGAGCGGTGACTACATACCGGAGGATGTGGAGTGGGCAGGCCCCTCACAAGAAGGGCCGATGATTTGATGAAGGTCGCGAGCTGAAGCTACACTGCAGCGTACATCACAAAGGTCGGTGGTCGTGGCGATCTTTGGGGAGGCCTTTGTCCTGGAGTCGACTACTTTTGACTGATGATGATGATGATTACAAATTATGTTCTAAGATCACGTATCGTGGTGCAATAAAATTTGAAACTATAGTGAAATAAAAATAAACATTGTCACTTGAGCTCGTAGTAGAGGTGCTCGTAGCGCCGGCCGACCACGGTGTACTTAGCGATTACCAAGGTTAAGCAGCGTTCGGCTCGGTCGGCCTAAGATGGGTGACCGTTACTGGCATTTCAAAATCGAGTGTCTCCGTGCTTCGGAAGGCACGTTAAGTCGTTGGTCCTGGTTACCTCTTAATGCGGTAGACGTTAATCCTAGTTGGAAGCCTCATAGGCGGCTTCATAAGTTCCAACAGCAGGTGGCCACAAACCTGCCTCCACCAATCCGCACGTGGTGGAGTATGACCGAATCTCTCTCACCTGGATTTGTGAGCCTTTGCCCAGCAGTGGGACAGTATAGGCTGATATTATTATTATTTAAACACCGTTACTCCTATAGTACTATATATATATAGTAGGGGTGGCAGAGGTGTACTGAGTACACCTAATTATCGCCGATGGTGTTAGCTCCCATGTAATAGGGGCGAGCCTATTGCCTTCTACCGGACATAATTCCAGACTCCAGATTTACACTGGGAATTTTTTGTCCAAAAAATTACCTGAACCCGGTACTTCGTGATCGAAAAGTGAGGTGCTTTGCCACTACACCAACGAGGCAGTCAGTTAAAACTAAAGTAATTACTATTTACCCTTATAATTAGCACAGACTGCGCTTCCCGCATGAAAGCTTTGTACTTTAACGTGGTTTGTAGTTTAACCTATTAATAAACGGGAAAATACATTAAAAGTATCCTTCAATGATATGTTAAAGTTTGCAGTTGTATTTTTAATGGAGTATTGGCTTCAGGCAAAGAAATTCCTCAACGGTAAACAGCATAGACATGGAATTTTGTATACACATTTCTAATTGGTCGTTTTAAATTGTACTTTTATCTGGCTGCTGCACCCAAGGTTGGCTCCTAACGAGGGAACTCCTCAACACTTAATGGCACAGACACGAAATTTAGTACACGTATTCAATTATAATGGCCCGTTCTAAGTTCCACCATGACATGGCTGCTGCACCCAGGATTAGCTCCAGATTAAGGAATTCCTCGACGGCCAATACATAGACACGAAATTTTGTAAACAAAATTATTTTGATTAGTCGTTTTTAAATTGAACTGCATAAAAGCTTGTTTTTAAAAATACCCTAAAATAAAATTATTTTATATAGTAATGCCATCCAGTTCTATGTTTAAAGGAGGTTTATACTTTCGAGACTCCAGCTCATGAGTCCAGCTCAGGTCAGTTTAAAATCGATTGCATATTTTGTGTCTAACAGACAAATTAGGAAACAGACGAGAAAGCCAATTAATAAAATTAATATTTCTATAAAATAAGAAAATCGATTTCAAATAATGCAAAAGTGACAACACAAAAAAAAATAGAAGTTTTTAGCACCAACTTCAACTTTTTTTTCGGTTAGTGCGGTTACTTGGCATCGACAAATTGGCCTAATTTAGAACCTCCTCCGTTTTTCAAAGTCGGTTATAAACGTGATAATATAATAGAATCTTCGATGTGAGATAGTTCGAAGATTAAGATCGGTGTTTTCATTGGTATTGTGTATTAATAAACATCGCCCCATATATTAATTAACATCGATATATTAATAAACATCGAAATTATATTCAGAATTTCAGGGAGATAACACAAATTCTAACAATCTCGTTGATTCGTCATTGGCCAATAACGGCTAGCGATCACGACGTATTGGGTTCGTATCCTGGGTCGGACAAAGGGTGGTTTTTCTATCAAAAAGTTGTCAGTAGTAATCCGGGCAGTTATTGCGAATTTTTCGTTAGCCGGAATTCTAGACTTTAAATCTAAAATTGTGTCTGGTATAAAAGGTTCGACTCTATTATTTGTAACCTTTCGTCCTTGGGCGTATAAGGGTTAACATGGAACATCTCTACCGCTTAGGGAATAGGCGTGACGGTTTTGTTATACAAGTTTTTTTATGTTCAAAGTTGTAGGATAAAAATCTTACAAATTTACACATTTGGTTTGGTAATCAAACGGCGGCGTAGTAGAAAGCGACCACTTAACAAGTTTTTTGTTGATCTACGTTGTGGATCACAAATCGCAACTCAAGAGAGGCATGGGCCTGCTCGCCACCAATATATCATTACCAATATTACGCTCCTTGAGTGTAATATTGGTAATGAGACGCTCTTTTTACCGTGGGGTAGGCTGAGTGAATATTGTATGCCGAAATTTTTATTAACTAATCGATGATGACTTGATCCTGTGGTTAAGGGCCAGTCAATGGATCGAGTAGTCACCTGTTGGATCCTCGCACGAGACAAATCTGTGTCTCATAATTTGGTTTCATTTGAGTGCTTGTGTATGCAAATTTCATGTTTGTAAACGCATTTACGACACGAATTTATAGTGTGGGGATACGTTATTCTTATGATAGAAAACGCGTGCTAAAATCAGAATATTTCTAATTCATGTTAACCATTATAGTATTTATGAATCATCAGAAAAGAGAAAGACTCTACCACCATTTCGGAATGTTATTTCTGGCTGCCACCCCGAGATCAGCCCCAACGACGCAGAGTGTGGTTACCCGGCAACGTGAGCTTAGAAATAATAAGTCAAACGACCCGAGTGCAGAAGGAGGGTAGGTAATATTTTTCGAGTGTATATGTATGTTGGTTTGGCAAGTGCCGTGTAACAGGATTTGACTAAGGAAGGAATTTCCAGCTAGACGGGTGTTTGTGTCTGGCAGGGCCTGCGTTTCCGAGAATTTTGTCGAGATTTGTTTTTTGATTTTGTGCAGATTCGTAACGCGTCGTGCAAATTCACATATCGCGTTCTAGTAATGTGTAGAAAATCTTTGCCTATATTTGACGCCATCTGTGGGTAGGTAGTCGTAACTTTGTAGCGATGTGTAGGGTTACTACATAGCTATGAATATTTCTTTGGCACGCTCTTTAGCCTAAGCAGCTTACTGGAATTTAAACAAGGGCGGTATCATTAGATTCGTCTTTTAATTGAGGAAGTGAAAAGGATGCATTATTTGAAAATTATGACAGTGATCGTAGCGGCGCGGAAAACTCCACGCTCAGGGTCCACCTCGTGTGACCTCAGAGTAGCTCCTGCGATATTGGTGCAGGAGGGTGTCCGGGTACTTGGTGCGACGGGATTGGCTTTTAAGCCCGTATTTTTAAGCTTTGGGTTATTGTTTGGGGGGTATTGGTAGGCCATGCGTCTATCTTAAGGGGTTTGGCCAAGTGGCAAGTGTTTTGCTTCTATTCTCTTGCTGTAATCGCTAGCGCATTGTCCTGACCACTTGAGTTTTCGTTGTAAAATGTAATTTTTTGTCATTTGTTGTAATAGAAAACGAAAAAATGTTCGGGAATCACATTTCGTAGCAAAAATTTACATAGTGAGGATAATGCGCTATCGATTGCGGCAAGAGAACAAAACACTTGTCACTTGGCAACTTATGTCGTTTTTAACACGATTTTATTAGCTTGACTTGTAACTATGTATCTATTATATATACTACAATTTTTACAAATTTCAAGGCGTCCAATTTACTTTAAAATTGATACTTGTATCAAGAACCGATGCCAATATAATAATTTCTTAACTTTGGCCTAATCTCCTGACCAGAATCACCAGGATCTGTCTGTTTGTATTTACGGTTTTAATCTTGTGATCCATTTTTTAAGCACTTGCGGGTATCCGATTGAGGTAAAATTTGAAATACTTATCTAGAGTTGGTGATAATGCTATAATATGGTACCATGAAGCTAGTTTGATGATGAAGTCGGAAGTTAGCCATGGAAACGTGTGAACTATACGACATAATCCCCTCGTGTTTAGACTTGTTAGATTGGTATTGACAAGTACTATATAACGAGATCGTGATCAAGGTCTGACGATGGAGCTGATAGATGACCAATGGAACCACCCAACTACTTAATATAACTTTGTCTTGGCGAGCCTATCTAGCTGGGGGCCGTCCTACCTTAAGCTTACCAAGTCGCGGTCTCCACTCTAGGACACGCTTGCTCCATCGGCCATCGGTCCGTCTGCAGATGTGACCAGCCCACTGCCACTTCAGCTTACTGAGTCTGCGAGCCATGTCGGTAACCTTGGTGCTTTGTCGGATACCTCGTTACGAATTTTATCCTTCAAAGAGACGCCGAGCATAGCTCGCTCCATAGCCCGCTGTGCGACTTTGAATTTGTGGACTAGTCCCACTGTGAGTGGCCACGTCTCAGCCCCGTAAGTCATACTCCCACCTGGATTATTTTTATTTAATCTTATTGAGGAATAGCAAACAGTTATACACAAAGTTCTACAATATCCCATAATACTATATTACCATAATATACTAAATAAGTGTGTAAATACGCTATTCACATATTACTAATTAATAAACTAGTCATTTGCTTAAAATTAGAAGATCAGGAAACAGTAAAAGGGCATGTATTTATGATATAATCCCATTATTATTCGATCTTGTCAGTTAGTCAGTAAGTTGTGGCTGCGGATATAGCCTTTATAAGGAAACGGTGCGCCTTCATGATGGCTCGTTTGCGCGGCAGTACAAATAGTATCTTAAGTCGCCAGATGGCGCTTAGAAAGTAAACAACCGTTCTCTGTAGTTCCGTAAATATAAATCATTTAAAATAGTTTAAACCCGTTATAACGTGATAAAATCATTTAATTAAATTGATTATCCGTTCCTCCATATTAACAAGTGTTATCTAGACATGTAATCTCCGATAACTACGTTTTTATGCGTAAAATGTGTGGACTGCAACTAAAACTATCTACCCACTGAAACAGTTATAAACTCAAATTAGTGATGTGAGTGTTTAACATATACTGAAAACTCAGTAAAGTAAATCTACCATATAACTTAGTGAAAAAGTGACTTTCGAAATCCAATCGTTATTATTCAAATTAAATACTCGTCTACATTCTGCGTCCAGCGCCATCTACCGGACAGTAGCTGACGTTAAATATTCTGCTACTCGATAAGAGAAAGCGCTATAAACAATATGCCTCACGTCTAAATTTGGTTGTTGTACAAGTCGCATGACTGCTTCAGACACCTTAAAATGTGTGGAATGTAGAATTTTATGCCATTATGATTGCATTGTAAAGCAAGGAGAGACTCCTTTCAAAGGGTTGACTGCAGAATTTACGTCGTCATGGGTGTGCCCTTCTTGTACAAGTAAAAGACCCAAGATGGACAACACTGACACTCCAGTACGTTGTCCGCTATCGGACTCTTGCGAACAAAATGTCACTCTACGGAAAAAAATACCACCCCTATCGATACGACTATAAATGAATTTCGAGATATAGTTCGAGAGGAGATGTCAACATTATTAGATGAATTTAAATCCAATATCCTTCGCCTATTTGACATACAAACCACTGAGGTATTAAACCGTTTAACTCGAGTAGAGGAGTCCTTCAACAATCTGCAACATAAGTATGAAGTAGTAAAAAGGAACCTAGACGATAATATAAATATTATTAGTGGCCTGGAATCTGAAAATAAAGAGCTCAAATCCACAGTAGCCAACCTCAGTGCCCGCTTAGCCCAAATAGAACAACACTCCCGAGCAAGGAACTTGGAAATACAATGTATACCTGAATATAAGTCGGAAAACTTAATTAAAACAGTTAAACAAATAACTAATACTGTAAAATACAATCTTAGTGAGGTAGACATACATTTGTGCACTAGAATATCTAAATTGGACAAAGAAAGTAAGCGACCTCGCTCGGTTATTGTTAAATTTAGCTGCCCTAGAGTGCGGGATGAGTTCCTGGCTGCAACTATCACCTTTAATAGGAAAGCTACATCGAATCTGGAGAAGCTAAACAGTAGTCACCTGGGAATAGCGGGGGACAAACGCCTCATTTACATAGGCGAGCACTTATCACCTGTGATGAAACGTGTCCATGCTGCTGCCCGAGCTAAGGCTAAGGAACTAAACTATAAATTTGTATGGGTGAGAGGTGGTAACGTCTATCTTAAGAAGAATGAGTCATCCGAATACAAACTAATTAAGACCATCGAATCTTTATCTCAGCTGGAATAACTTCACAATGTAGTATTCTTCAGTTTTGATTCTCTTTTTTTTGCAGATTATCTAATATGCAGTGTCGCTTTTACTTTTTACTTCTTAAAAATATGGATAATAAAAGACAGATAATACATGTTGTTTAAATGTTTCTGTATTCAGTCAGTCTCTGTTAAAGAATATATAGGTAATTATTCTAGAAAATATAAATCTTACAGCCACTTATTTACATATTTAAAAAAAAAAAATTCTACATCTATCCATGCATATTATCACGCCGAATCCCTTTCGGGGTGGACTGGGAAGTCAAAGTAAGTGTTACAGGGTACACAACCCACATAAACTTCTAGACTTTTTATCTCAGACTAATAAAATAATGCAATTATATATAAATAGAGGATATTTTATTAATAAGTCATTTATTAATATAAATGTTTCTTACTAATGTTTTATATATATTATGAATAGTTTCTTATTATTGTGGTAATTATATTTATGGTTTTTAGTTACTTAAATGAGAATATACCTAAATTCAACATGTACATTTTGTTACATAATGTTCGTGTACATAAACATAGAAAAATCAAAGATATCCTCAACGGATCTCTGCCGTTTATCTGTACCTATCTATTAACCAAATCTGTAATAAATAACAATTAAGATTTTTTTTAATTACTTGTAATTGAGTTTTTAAGTTATTCAACATTTTATTTAAGTTTGAATAAGTTAACAAAAAAAATACTCAAATAAGTTAAAAGTATTTAAGTTAAAAAGGGTGAGCCCGTTATTTATACATAAAAAAAATTGTTAAAGATATGCATATTTTGGTTATTTATTTTTAACTAGGAAACTTTATTTTGTTTTTGTGTTGGTTTTAGTTGTAGTTCGCACTTATATGCGTAAATGCCTTTTATGATCTCAACAATTTTTCATTTATCTTGTTATTACCAAAATGTCAGAGGCCTTAGGTTAAGTACTGTACAGGTTCAACAACAAATATTACAAAATAATTACGATATTATAATTCTAACCGAAACATGGCTAATGACAGTTTTTTTGATTCAGAAATATTTGATGACAGATATGAAGTGTTTAGACGAGACAGAGAGAGCTCCCCTATTTACAGTTATATGCAAAGGGGAGGTGGCGTTCTAGTTGCTGTAAAAAAGCAGTATATATCGCGACGTATGTGTGACTGGGAGAGTGACTGTGAGGATGTGTGGGTCAGAATTGATTGTGGTAAACCGGGGGAGCAGATCTTGAATTTATGCGCGGTTTATTTACCTCCTCCTGTCACCCAAATTACATTAGATAACTACTTAAATTAGTGTGGCATAGTTCTTGAAAACAACAGCTCTGTTATTATTGTAGGAGATTTTAATCTAAGTGGAATTAACTGGGTAACTGATAACACTGATTCGTTTACTATACCAAAAAATTATGCAAACAGCGCTATAAAGAGTAGTTTAATAGACTTTATGTCACTAAATGACATTGTTTAGTTTAACCACATTTCGAACAGCAACAATAAAATTCTGGATCTTATCATGAGTAACTCTAATACTAATATAAAAGTCACTGAATGCTCTAACCCCATAAGATATGTCGATACGTTACACCCGCCTTTAAAAGTACTAATCAAAATGGATATAATCTCTCGAAAAAATCACAAAAATAATGTTAAATATACACCTAACTTTCGAAAAGCTGATCATGAAATAATTAATCGTGACTTAAATAACATTAATTGGCAAATTGAGTTTGAGGAATGCGGTAATATACACGAAATGGTAGACAAATTTTACAAAATTATTAGAAAATCAATTGAAAGCCATGTTCCTTTTTCTAAAAAGAGTAATAGTAATAATTACCCTATCTGTTTCTCGACGTCTCTAGTTTTTATGCTCAAAAGAAAACATAAATATCACCTAAAGTATAAAAAATTTCGTAATCCCTTGGATAAAATCAAATTTGGTTATTTACGCGCTGATTGTGAAAAATTAATAGTTAAATGCTACAATAATTACATCACATCATTAGAAAATTTGATAACTAAAATTCCAAAGTTTTTCTGGTCACACATCAAGAACCAACGCAAAAATAGCTCTAATTATCCTCCAACTATGATTCTAGGTGATATCAAAGGCCACAGTACAATGCAAGTCGCTGAACTATTTGCAAAACATTTCTCCTCTGTTTATGAACTTGATAGCATTGGTGACAGTGATAATGACGATGTAATTAACGTTGATAATATTATTGGCTTAGGGCAAGAAATCCAAGACTTTACAATCGAAACCAGTACCATAGAAGGTAAACTCAAAAACTTGGACTTAACAAAGGAAGCAGGACCAGATAATATTCCCCCGAGTTTTATTTTAAACTGTGCCAAACAACTGTGTCAAACTTTGCACATCATATTTAATAAATCTATAGCTACAAGTACATTTCCTGATAAATGGAAGGAGGCCAGAATCGTACCAATTCACAAGAGTGATAAAAAATATTTGATCACTAACTATCGACCTATATCCATACTGTCAACACTCGCTAAAGTCTTTTGAGTCATTAGTGTATCCGTATATTTATAACCATGTTAGAAATAAATTATCTTCTTCTCAGCATGGTTTCATGACACAGATGTCCATTAATTCAAATCTTTTTTTAGTTTATTGACGATATTGCACTTGCTGTTGACAAACGTGGACAAATAGACACAATTTATACAGATTTTTCTAAAGCATTCGACAAAGTGAATCATCGTATACTAATAAATAGACTGAAAAATATTGGGATTGTTGGTCAACTACTGGATTGGTGTGCATCTTACTTAAGTAAAAGATCTTCTAGGGTGGTCATGGATGGGCACAGCTCTAATCCTTTTACGCCTACTTCCGGGGTGCCGCAGGGCTCAAACTTGGGTCCACTTTTCTTTAATATTTTCATTGATGATATAACTGGGATCTTTACACACTCAAATTGTTATCTATTTGCTGATGATCTCAAAATAATGCGTTCTATAAATAATGTCAACGATGCCGAGCTTTTACAGCGTGATATAAATAGACTCTCTTCATGGTGCATAAATAACAAAATGTTTTTGAACCCCTCTAAATGTGTCCATATAAAGTTTACACTAAAACACACCAAATTCAACATCAACTATAACTTATCTGGAGAGGTTATAAAAGAAGTATGTGATATCCGTGACCTGGGAGTTGTAGTTGATACAAAACTTAAATTTTCTTTACACATCGACGGAATCTTGAATAGTGCTAACAAATCACTAGGCTTTATTTTGCGGAATGGCAGAGAATTCAAAAACATATCCACCACATTATTGTTATATAACAACTATGTCAGGAGTAAACTCGATTATTGCTGCGCTGTTTGGTCACCTGTCTATAGTGTTCATATCAAAAAAATAGAAAAAGTTCAAAAAATGTTACTAAAAAACATGTCCTATCGATTCACACCACCGAGAAACATAAAATCGTATGAAAATAGAGTCAAGCATTTCAAAATGCAAACATTAAGGGATAGACGTGATTTGTTAAACATGTCTTTTCTTTATAAAATTATTAATGGCGTCATTGACTCCCCTCCTCTTCTCAGTAAGTTTTTTATTAACGTGCCTGCGCGGCTGCCCCGAAAACCCCGTCCCTTGTTCCATATCCGATCATGTAGAACTAATGTTGGTAAACATTCACCTATTCCTCGACTGTCTTGTCTCTACAATAGACTTACATCTAAAAATGAGAATATTGATATATTTAATAACTCACAATCAAAATTCAAAAAAGAAATATTAAAGAGTTGTTGTTGAACCTAAAGCATTATTATTTTTCTATTTTTCTTTTATTTAAACTTTCTAATTATAAAATATATTTTGGTACATGCTGTGATTACCTATTATCAGAGTTGCAATTAGAATAAGGTTTTATGTATATGTAATGAATATTTGTAAACGGGGTCCGTAGTCCGTAGTCTAAAATAACGCCCAGTATGATAATAAAAATACTTTCAACCAAATTATTTCGTACATTCTACTAATAAATGTAAAAGTTTGTATGTCTAGATGTTTGTTACTCAATCACGCAAAAACTGCTAAATGGATTTGGATGAAATTTTGCACAGATAGTTTATTATCGGGATTTACATATAGGATACTTTTTATACCAGATAACGTTCGGGTTCTTGACTAAAGTCAACGAGGGCGAAGTCGCGGGCAGGAACTAGTAGGTTATAAAATAACTTGTGTTAAAGAGACGCAGTATGATGACAATAAAATCGCTCTTTTTACATTGAGACTGTTTTGGCTAACTCCAGGTATTAAATGGTAATTTTTGGGAAAAGGTTTAATTGAATGATGACACGACGGTGTACGGTAAAAGAGTGTATTTAAAAAAGAACATTTAAAATTGGGACGTTAGGAACAAGTCCCTTAAGAAAACAAATAGCTACAAACGCTGGGCTACTACATTTATTTAAGAATATTAATAAAGGCGCTTATAAACGAAACATGCCCCCGAGCGTTGAAAGTATCACTTTCAACCAGACTTATCAGTTTCCAGGAGTGGGCAAATCTTGCTAAACGATCTGCGAAGCAGACCGTTGGAAGTCTTGATTTCAGCAACTCGTATAACACCATCTTTGCCAGGGAATACAGTAACTTCAATGGCGGCAAATTGTCTTCCTTCAGAAGAACCAGAGAACCCAGGTGAAGCATTTGAGCATCCTTGGAACGCCACTTCACGCGTAATTGCAGCTCAGATATGTACTCTTTGCTCCATCGAGCCCAGAAATGCTGCCGCAGTTGCTCGATGAGTTGGAATCGAGTAAGTGCGTTGAACGAGCGATCTTGAAGATCCGGTGATGGTAATGAGGTCAGCGGTCGGCCGATGATGAAATGTCCAGGAGTTAATGGCGACATGTCTTCGGGATCTGATGATAGTGGAGTCAGAGGCCTTGAGTTCAATATAGCTTCGATTAGAACTAGCGTAGTATATAACTCCTCGTAAGTCAAATGACAATTGTCCAACACTCTTATCAAATGATGCTTAGTCGACTTCACACCAGCTTCAGCAAGACCAACGAAATGAGGGGAATATGCAGGTATAAAATGAAAATTAATTCCCTCATTTGCCATCTCTTCAGTTAAAGAATTGCAGTTATCCTTCAAAAAACTCGATAGATCATTATACGCACCGACAAATGAGGTACCGTTATCGGAAAAAATGTGTCTAGGTTTTCCTCTCCTTGACATAAATCTGCGCAACGCTAGTAAGAATGTATTGCTGGTTATATCACCCACCAATTCTAAATGAATGGCCTTTGTCGTAAAACAGACAAAAATGGCGACATAGACCTTAACTAATTTACATCCTCGACCTTGACGTGAAGCAGATAAAAGAGGACCGGCGTAGTCTAAGCCGACGGACTCAAATGGAAACCCTGCTAGAACGCGTTGCGGTGGTAGGTCACCCATAATTGGAGACAGAGAGAGTTCGTCCCTTCATTCGACGACATAACACACATTGTCGATAACATTTCCTTGCTAAGTTGCGACCTCCGATGGGCCAATATTTATCTCTGATTGAGTTTAATAGTAATTGCGGCCCTGCATGCATTAAGCGTTTGTGTTCTAAATTAAATAATAATATGGTAAATCGATGAGTGGACTGTATGAGTATGGGATACTTTTTCTCATAAGGAAAATTAGAATTTGTAAGACGTCCACCGACGCGCATGGTTTGATTATCATCTAAAAATACGTTAAATTTAAGCAATAGACTCTTTTTTGGTAATTTATGGTTGCGGATTAAATGTTTATACTCGGGGAAAGATTCATATTGAGACATCAATAAATTTAAAGCCAACTGTAGCTCTTGGGTCGTAATGGGACCAGTAACTAATGATTTTCTACAACCTCTAATAAATCTTAACACAAATGCAACAGTGTGGTAAAGTCTCAAAAAATTTGAATATCTATCAAATTTAATAATGCCGTTATTATTATCAATAATAGTACTATGTAAAACAACATTTGGTCTTAATTCTGGGAGTGTATCAATATTATTAAGTGGATGGTTTGAATGCCAGAAAGATTTGTCTTCGCTGAGAATGGTTGGACCCGACCACCACTTCTTCAAAGTTTTAATGGACTTTATGTCCACTTCGCGAGATATGTAGTCTGCTGGATTATCACCAGTAGAAATATGATTCCACTGGCAGTTGCCAATTTTATCTAAAATATCTGCTACCCTATGCCGCACAACGGGTTGAAGTTTACTCGGCAACGTGTTTAACCACCCTAGGACAATGGTTGAGTCCGTCCAGAAAATAGTGCGAGAAATCTGTTGAAGATGACGATCATCTGGATGGACATTTATTTGTCGATACATTTTTTCGACGTCTGCCGTGATAACATATTTATGCTGCCTAAATCGCAGCAAAATTGACAATAAATCGTCCTGCACTACCGGTCTAACCATCTGAAGTTGTTTAAAATAAGTATCTGAGTTAGTGGGACTGCTTGCGTTGAAAACCACTCGTAATTTTGTGGTACTACTGCTTTCACGCAAGATTCCATGATGAGGTATGTAATGTGCGTTTGGTTTTGGTTGGCATTTAGTCATGTGACCTAAGGTTTCATATTCTAGCATGAAATCCTTATACAAGCTTAATAAGTTAGGTTTAACGTTAAGTTCACGTTCCAGCGAAAGGAAACACTGCCTTGCACGAGGTAAAGACTCACCCAATAATTCAGGTGAATGTCTTAAAGGCATCCTAACGCAGAAACGACCATCTTCCAGACGTGTTGTGTTTTTAATAAAATGATCTTCACACAAACTTTCTTCTGGAGAATATTGGGAACTTATAACAACCTGTTCCAGTTGCCAAAACCGAACGAGATTATTTTGGATTTCATCGTGCTCATCATTGTTTTGATCGGGGTTATTATTAATAAAATGACACTTAATTGGAGACTGCGACACATAGCCTCTTTCAATAGGGCCTGACACGATCCACCCTAGTCTCGTGTCACAGAGTGTCGGTAGTCCGTCTCCTAATGTGATCCTCTGCGATCTTACAACGGCCCAATAAATATCGCAACCAATTATTAAATCGACTGGGGCGGGTGTATGAAAATGTGGATCTGCAAGGCAAAGTTTTGATGGAATATTGATATTATTTAAATTAATTTGTTTATATGGAATATAATTAGTAATTGTTGGCAAAATAAAACACTGAATATTACTAAAATAACTCTCATCTAAAGATCTGATTTGCAAACGTCATAATTTATTTATGTGCGATGCAACATTGTTACTACCTAAGACAGAGTTATTAACTGTGGTAGTCGGCAATCCTAACTTTTTAAACAATGATTCGCTCATTAAACAAGACGTGCTACCACTGTCCAATAACACACGGGCAATCAATTGTTGATTATCTATACTTATAACTCTTATTAAAGCAGTGGACAATAACACATCCCGGTGTTGAGAATCATGCATCGCCGCTACACTTGCAGACAGCGATAGTGATAAATCTGCATTGGGAGCGGGAGGTTGTGTCGCGGATCGCCGTGCCTGCCTATCAAACGGAATGTTGCTATTATCGGTTAGCGCTGGAGTGATCGCAGAAACCGGTTGTTATCACTGTTGCATTTCGATCCATCCGATACATGAACCAATGTATTGTGTTTACGACGACAGACCTTGCATCCTTGTTTTTGGCAGTTATTAGCGTAGTGACCGTAATTTAAACAATTATAACATAGTTTATAATCGGGCAATAGTTAGAGCCGTGTCTCATTTGTGAGCGCTAAAAACTGAGGACAATTAACCAGTTTGTGATTACTGTTGCATTTCGGACAATATTTTGACCGTGAGATAAGTTTCGAAACTGAAACCATGGACCTTATTTTAGTATTATTGGGCTTACTAAGATAACTAGACCCTTTAATGCCAGCATCAGTAGTCATTTCTATGGTTTCCAGCAGATCAGCACGGTTTTTAATATAATTTATAAACATATTAAAAGTTATTTTCTCATCACGGCTGCAATTACTTTTAAATTCTTCCCATTCTCGATAGGTCTTGCTATCAAGTTTATGTGTAATAATGTGGATGAGCAGTGTGTCCCAGTGTTTAGTTGGTTCACCTAGAGACTCTAATAGCCGTAAGTTTTTGTTTACGTCGTCCAAGATACGTTTTAGATTGGCAGATGATTCTCTAGTTACGGCTTGAAGATTAAATATGGCTGATATATGATTTTGTATCAGAAGCCGCTTGTTCTCGTTGCGATCGCAAAGTAGTTGCCACGCAACAGAATAATTCGTTGACGAGAACTCAATGGACCTGATAACTACCGCAGCAGAGCCTTCCAACGAAGCTCTTAAATAATGAAACTTATTTATGTTGTCTATGTCGTCATTTAGGTGAATTAAACTACAAAATGTGTCGTGGTACTCCAGCCAATTGTCGTAGGAGCCACTAAACTTAGGTAACTGTATGATAGGCAACTTAACCGCGTTATGACCACTAGATCTTCGTGAACCTGCCTCACTACATGCATTTTCGTGAGCCCTACAATCAGCAAGGATTTGCTTTGCTTGGGACAATATTTTAAAGTACCTAGATTCAAACTCGTTGCGTTCAGACATTTGATCTTCGATGTCATCGCTTGAACACTCTATAGATACCTGTACCTCATCATATCGGTTGAGCATGTTCTCCATACGACTGATGCGAAGCTGCAATTCGTTAACCTCGGGGGGCTTCTACGACGAAACATCAAGGGACTCCATGTAAGTGTCAAAGGAAGGTAACTGTCCCTTGTAGCTAGCACGTTTTCTAAATAATTTTTCATCAGACATTGCAAAGGTTGTTATGTAGTCGACTGGAATTTATACCGTTAAAAATTACCCTTAATTGTAATAATTATTGTTATTTTATGTTTATAAAGTTTTTATTGCAGTAATATTCATAATATTTTTTTTTTTTTATTATAATTCACAAAACTGATGTACAATCTCTCATGCAATATTACAGAGTCTAATACATTAGGTCTGATTGACATCTACTAGATGTGAATCCAGCATGCATATTTTAAGCAAGACAAAAATTAAGTGGGTCTAGTGTAAACTACTATAATCTGCTATGAACAAATCAAGACACTGATTTTAGACTTTATTGAGGCTACAGAACCAGCAAAGACATCCATTTCGCCGCGAATGGAGTTGGCAAGCGAAAGCATACGAGATATGGGCGAAAAAAGACCAATATTTGTGCGACTGTGAGGCATAATAAAAGTTTTCCGATTAATTAAGCGGCTGCCAGTACGCGGAATACAAATATGCACTTTCTCTAAAAGCCCAGGTGAATCTATTAAGCCATTAATTATCTTGAACAGAAACATAACGTCTAGAGATTTTCTACGTGCGCTCAACGATTTCATTTTATAGTGACTCAGTCTGGAGTTATAGGAATTCAAAATACGGCATTTGTTGTCTGAATAGCATAAGTTATATAGGAACCTTTTTTGGACTCGCTCTATTCTATCGGAGTGCACCTGGTATGACGGACTTCACACTGTGCTACAGTATTCTAGAATACTTCGTATAATGCTGTTATAAATTAAAATAGTTAGGAACGGTTCTTTAAAGATTTTCATTTCTCTGACAATGAACCCTGACAATTTTGATGCCTTACTTATAATTAGGTCATAGTGATTTCTAAAATTTAATCTACTATCTATCAGGATACCAAGGTCTCTAATAGTGTCCACTTCTTGGAGCGGGTTATCATTAACTGAGTAAAAAGCTTGGTTTGTTATAGTTTTACTACTAAATTTAATGAAGTAACATTTGTTTTCATTTAATGACATGTTGTTTTGTTCACACCATCGACATAAGTTATTTATATCCAGTTGTAGTTGATTAGTATCAGAATCACTATATATAGTTCTATATATTTTCAAATCATCAGCAAAAAGTTTGTACTCTGAATCAATTTTACTTCCTAAGTCATTTATAAAAATTAGAAAAAATAGAGGTCCTAGGTGAGAGCCCTGAGGTACTCCTGATCACATCAAACATTTTTTGGATTTAAAACCCTTGAGATACACTAATTGCGAACGATTTCTCAAGTAGGATTCACACCAACGCAGCAACGACCCATGAACGCCCATACTTCCCAATTTAAGTAATAATAGGTCGTGATCCACTAAATCAAAGGCCTTTTTAAAGTCGGTGTATATTGCATGAACTTCTTTACCCCCATGTAGTGCAGATGATATATAAGACACATACTCGGTGAGATTAGACAATGTTGATTTTTTGGGGCGGAAGCCATGCTGGTTATCATCCAATACATTTTTTATGTGGAAGAACATTTTTTTCTGTACTAGGGATTCAAGCACTTTACCACATGTAGAAAGAATAGACACTGGTCTGTAATTTTTAACATCATCAACACTACCAGATTTAAAGATTGGCGTGATGTGTGCAATTTTCCACGAGTTGGGGTAAACTCCTTGTACTAAAGAATAGTTGAATATCATGGTCAGAGGAACAGCTAAGTTTGCTGCACATTTTCTGAGAAAAAGAGGAGGAATTGAATCAGGCCCTGGTCCTTTATCGGAGTCAAGAGAAGACAAATACTCAAAAACTTCTCTTATTTTAAGTATACAACTACTAAACGTGTTATTGTTACAAGGGTTAGGTGAAGCTTGAAGGGTGAGGTTTGACGGACGATTTAGCGCAGTGGTTAAGAGCTTGAGCTGCTCCGCCCACTGTGTCGAATAGTCGCGGGTTCGATTCCCGCACGGGACAAATCTTTGTGTGATCCACAATTATTTGTTCCGGTCTGGGTATTTGTTTGTGAATTTTCATGTTTGTAAACGCACCCACGACACAGGAATAAATCCTAGTGTGGGGCTTTTGATATAAAAAAAAAAAAAAGAAAGCTGAACTTGAGGGATGGCATGTATTTCGATTAACTCTATAGATGGATTGAAAATGATCGGAAAACAATTCACAAATTTCCTGACCGCCCTTAGCTGTATTGTTGTTATTCAAAGTCATTTTATTAGGAATATAACTGTTGGCTATTCGTTTGTTTTTGAAGTACTTCCAAACGTATTTAGGATTTCGACGCAGGTGTGTGGCGATGTTGCTTTTAAATTTTGCGTAACAGTCTTTTATTAACACTCTGCAGCGTGTTCTCAAGCAATCAAACGTAATTTTATCTCTGGGGTTCTTATACTTTTTATATAAAATGTGATATTTAGCTTTCTCCTTTATGACTTTTAGTAAAGCTCGACTGTACCAGACGGGATAGCGCTCCTCGCATGGTCGGCTAATAGGTGTGTGTTGTTAAATGATTAGCATTAGAATATCGTAAAATCTAATCACCATTTCGTCAATATTAGTAATAGAATTCAATTCATCAGACCAATTAATTTTCGCTAGTTTGTCGTTAACATCATCATAATTACAAATATAAAAATTTAAATTGGAGACTTTCCTTTGCACTAGTGGACTAGTAATATAGCAGACAATGTAACTATTTTTAATAAAGAGGGTGCATTAATAATCTAGTTTCACAAATAAGTTATTATAACAATATGCGCTTTAAATTGTAATATTAACTAATAATTTTAATAAATGTTAAAAACGAACAATGTTTTTATTAATTTATTTTCCCAATTTAACAATTTTCAGCAAGGTGTAATTAACAAATTAATGACCGATCACGCTACCTAATCATTGATATCTAAGTTTTAATCAACTAATACAATAATAAGTGTGTATATAAGTAAATATTACAACACTTTGTCGATTAATTGAATTTAGATTACAATTTAACATATAATTTTAACATAACGGTAGATACACGTGATTAAGACTCACCTTTTCCACTATTTTGCACTAGCACTATTTAATACCTGAATAGAGTGTTGGGTAGAAATCCATAGAAAGCTAGTCCTAAATGAAGGTTCAACTCCTCAGATCCTCAAATCCTCACAACTGGGAATCCTCGTAATAGTACGTGGCTTGATCTTTGGTGTCCTTCAAATTTCTTTCTCCAAACTCCAAAAAATGCCAATAAATTAATTTTCCAGCGTATCTAAATCTTTGCCTGGGTCATCTGGCTTCGACTAGGACCATGTTTTGGCTAACTCCAGGTATTAAATGATAATTTTTGGGAAAAGGTTTAATTGAATGATGACACGACGGTGTACGGTAAAAGAGTGTATTTAACAAAGAACATTTAAAATTGGGACGTTAGAAACAAGTCCCTTAAGAAAACAAATAGCTACAAACGCTGGGCTACTACATTTGTTTAAGAATATTAATGAAGGCGCTTATAAACAAAACAGAGTCTGTTTGCTTGTCTGTCCTGATTTTTGTAAGAGAATGGAATCTCAATTCTGCCAGCATCCAGTTTCAGTGTAAATTAAATACGAGAATTGGCCTTCTAAATGTAGAGGGATTTTTTGGACGAGCTGAGTTTTAAATGGATTTTTGAGAAAGAGCTGAATATCACATGAATTTTTGAAATAGAGCTGTGTTCTAACTGGGTATTTAAATAGAGTTGAGTTCTAAATGGGTTATAGAAAGATAATTGAGGTTTAAATGTATTTTTTGTAAGATACATGTAAGGTACATGTGTAAGTTGCTAGAAAAAATAGGAGTAAAAAGCAGAAAATGGTTCAAAAGGGATTACTCCCAGCAGCGGGTTAATGACAGCTGATAATGATGCTGATGATCCTAACGTCTATAATAAAATACCTAATGATATTAAAGACCTAGATGTGGAGCAATCTAAAAAGAACTTATTCCAATTACTAATCGATAAATGTATTTTATTGATGAATTTATTTCACTGACGTAATTATTATTATTATTTTTTAATAGATTATTCACTTATATTTCATAATGTTAGTGAATAATCTAATGGACATTATTACTATCAATTACTATTACATTTCAATTTATCATTATTGTACTAGTGTTTTGTTTCTTATTATTACATTGTTTGATAATTTTATAATTCATGAAATAAAACTTTTTTTCAGATTTTATCGCGATTTATTTTTGATTTTTAAGTTCCCGACGTTTCGAGTGCTTTGCTGCACCCATGGTCATGGGAGGGACTGAGGTGTCAGACGTCCAAAAGGCATAGTTGTTGCGGGGTACCCTCAAACTTCTTAATTATTTTTGTTGGTCCCATCTACACAGAATGAGGTCACGGTGCCTTGAGGTCTTGCAGTGTTATGCTTGGTTTTGGATTTGATTATATTATATACCAGATCCTAAGTCGATGAAAGCACCCAGCCATCTTCTATGGAAATTACGATGTTTTTTAATTTCAATAGCCTCGCGAACCATCCTTGGTAAGAATCGGTATTCTTTCACGAGGTTTTGTGGTTTATCAAATCTGATGTTATGGCGGGTGCGGTCAAGGACATGTTCACAGACTGCAAACTTCTTTGAGCGACGGTGTTTTAGGTCAGGTATGTGTTCCTTAACCTGAGTTTTTACAGATATTTTTGTTTGTCCCATATAAGAGAGACCATATTCACAATCAAGCTTGTGTACCCCTGCATCTTGTAGAGGGATGTAACACTTGACAGATGGTAAAAATTGACTGATCTTCTTCGGCGGCTTATAAAATGTTTTAATTGTAGCACGCTTCAAGATGTAGCCAATTTTGTCCGTGACTTCTGTCATGTAAAGTAGCACAGTAGGGAGTCGCTCAACTGTGGCTGGTTTGACTCGGTCACTATGACGTTAGCGTGGGACTCGAAGCTTATTGTCGTACAGGACTTGCTTGATATGTTGAAGCTCGGCAGCCAGATGTTTCTTGTCACAAATCCCTGAGCTCTCTGAAACAAAGATTTACTCACGGTAGCTAACTGTGATGGATGATGGTGAGATCCACCGTTAAAGTACCTATTAGTATGGGTCTTTAAAAAGGTTGCTCATGTTAAAGAGGTGCTTGTGGATCTGCGAGACCGCAGTGTTCTAGCGATCACTTAAGTTAAGCAGCGTTGAGCTCGATCGGTCTGAGATGCATGACCGTTTGCGGCAATTACATTTCCGAGCGTCTACGTGATTTGGAAGACACGTTAAGTCGTTGATCTCGGCTGCCAATTAATGCCATAGTCGTCACACCGGGTTTGATGCCTTATAGGCAGCTTGATAACTTCCAACATCACCGCCTGGCACCTGGTGACCACCAACCTGCATTTGGCCTATAATTCAGAAATTTTAGATAAAAAGTCACGTTTCGTCTGACCTAGCGTTCGAACCCGCGACACCGTAATCGCCAGCCGCCATACTATACACCACTAGACCATCGAAACAGGTAGTCGTAGTTTAGTTATAGAATATTTATTTAGCGCCATCTAACATTACTAATCTAAAAGTCTTGTAACATCTTAATGATTACTGAACCTGCCTATAGTTTCCCTTTAATGTTATTATGTCACAATAGATGGCGCTATATATAGATGTTTAAATAATTTCCTATTCAATGGAATAATAATTATTGGCATATTTTTACAATCACGAAGCACATACGAAGTGGAGATGGCCTAAGTTAATGAGCCTGTGGAATTCCTAAAAGTCATGACGTCATCGCGGTGGACGTGGCTTACCTCAGTAGTGATGACAATCACTACTCGTTCTATTCACACGACGCTTAAGCATGCAGAGCTATTAAATATTCTCTAGTTTTATTTGAAAAAGGACTTCTAATATGAAATGTTGCGTCATAACATGCAAAAAATACTCGGATCGTCATTATGGTAACCCAAATAATATCTCATTTCACTTATAAGTATTTTTTTCGTAATTTATTGAATTACTTCTTGAATAGTCTATTTATGTTATGTCTCCAAATTAGTAATAAACAGTACTATTATTCGACACTAGGTGGCGTACTTTCTTTATCACGTAAACACTAAAAATGATGTTAAGAGCATTTATGAGTTTAAAATGATGTATTATATTACTTTTAGATTATAACATGTTAGTTTTGGCTGGCAAAAATATCTAGTAATCGTTTTTATCACGTTTTAATAACAACGCGGTTTGATGTGCCCGCCATCTATTATGAAATAGGCAGTATTAAAACAACTGAGCTAGATTTCCCATCGGCTCGGAAACGTATAAATTCCTACGTTACATAGGTTGTATGTCATGGCAGCAACCTGGTAAAGTTGTACTTAAATAAAACACGTTATCAACATAAAGTCGTTTACTTTTTATTCAAGTCCTCCTTTTTTGGCATCCGTTAATATTTTGTTTAGTTCTATAGTAAGGTACCTATATAATGATTATAAATTAATAATAACTCAATCTACGCATTCGTATTGTTTGTCGTTAAGGAGCTTTTTGGTGTATTTTTAAATCCCAAGATCCAATACCAATGAAATTAAAATGGAGCTTGGAGCTGCTACACACTAAGCCCAAAGCCAAAAGAATCCTCAAAATGTTTCATATATAATAATGTTAATTCAAAAAGTTACTTTTAAAATCGAGCTTTTATAGCAAAAACCGTATGGCAAAACACAACGGAGACCGACATATACTATGGTTAAACAAGGTCTGGGGTCTAGAGCGCTACGTAGATCCTACAGGATGCGCTGATGAAACTACCTGTTGGGATACCGAGATCAATAGTAGATTCAGGAGCGGTGTTCTTGTGATCTGTGCTTACGATCTAACCATACAAAAAAAAACTATCGACTATATGAACTCTATAAAAAACTTTATAACGCGATTCACTATCACGGGCGCCGTCTAGCGAGGTTATATTGAACTAAAACTAATATAATTTAATAATACGTCAACAATGGTACTTGTCAAGACAAATTCAACGAACTCCAATATGCCGGCATATGGTTATGCTGAGTAGTTGGGTAGTCCCCTGGCCACCCTCCAGCTCCATCATCAGACCCTGAACGTCGTCCGGATCTATAAAACTCGTCGTAATTGAGTAGTAGCGGCTTTGATGCTCGCTCGGGATAAATCTTTGTGTGACCGATTGAGTTATTATGTACTGTAGTCTCAAGTATTTTTTGTAGCAAACGTGTCTCGCAACGTGACACCTTCGAGTGATGAGTTTTATTTACTAAAATATGCCTTCTTATGCACAGAGATACTGCTTAAACAACTCTAGAAATAAAATAATGTATTATCTATGAAAACACACGCTCCACGCTCACTTCCCCCGGTCATCAAGTTGCGGGCCATTTTTTTGTTTGACTTTACAAATCTTTTCTGGAAAGCACATAATTACTTAATGGTGTAACCTGTAACCAATAAATATTTGTTTCAGTCAGGGTTTTTGTGTATATAAAATTCATGCTACGTTTATTAAAAAAGTACAAAAAATCCTAATCTTAAGCTGGCGACACATGTTTGAAAGTCAAAGAAAAACCGCCAGTTATACTAAGCCCTACCGGTACTTACGTACGGTTCGGTACTTGGTCCTATCGGTAACACGGGAGTTCGTAATAATAATAATATAATTTATTTGTGAACATATGTATAACAAAGATGGTATACAGAGTAATTAATGTTTTGCTATGCTCAGCGAATACTTGGCGTACAAATATTTGTTACCACACAGTCATAAAATGGAGAAAACTTTACATTTATTGAATTAATTTCTTGTCAATATTAGGTAATATGTGACTAATTATTGGGTAAAATGTATCATTTGTAAAATTTTGTATTATAATCTTCTTGTATTATATTATAAGATTTTTATATTAAGAATTTCTAAATTTGTCCATTAAAATTATTTAAACATTCTGTAGTTCTGATATACTTTGGCAATTTGTTGTATATTTTTGGAGCTATTGTGAATATACTTCTACTGTGTAATGTTGTTTTACAAGGCATTAAACATAAATTATCAGCTCGTCGCAAACTATTGACATGTATAAATTTATTTTTATTGCGTTTTACAAACATAGCTACTTCGATTTTTAGTTTGATAAACCATGGCTTAGATAGATAGATAGATAGAATACTCTTTATTGTGCACACCAAATACATTATAACAAAACAAAGTAGTTGTTGTAAAATAACAAGCACAATTGGCGGTCTTATTGCTAATAGCAATTTCTTCCAGACAACCAAGTCGAAAGAAATACAACAAAAATAAAGGGCAGTTGGTGGCGTACATTTATTCGAATAAAGTAACTATACATATACAAAATATGACATACATATATAGTAAGAAATATATTAAATTTATACATAGTGCAATAGAAATAAACGTAACGTATAAATAAGGATAGGTAAATACAAAAGGTTAGAGGTTATGACGGCGTCTCACTATTGACAACAGAGAGGAAGTGGTTCTTAACCATCATTTTAAAAGTAGCAAATGTCTGTGCACGTCTAATTAACTCAGGTAATGCATTCCACAAGCGGACAGCTTGAACTGAATAAGATTTATCATAGAAATTTGTGGAATGCATCGGTGTTTTTAGTCTGAGATTTTCCGGTGACCTTAGGAATCTTGAATGTGTTTCGTGAAGAAACTCAAATCGTTCTTTGAGATAGGATGGAGATGCTGGATTGAACAAGATGTTGTATAAAAGCGATAACAAGTGAGTATTCCGGCGAAGACGAATTGGTAGCCACTTGAGCTTAGCACGGAATTCTGAAATATGATCATATTTTCGCAAACCAAATATGAATCTTATGCAAAAATTTTGAAGCCGCTCAAGTTTATTAAGTTGGCTCTCAGTAAGATCGACATAACTGGCGTCTGCATAATCAAGGATAGGAAGAAGAAGGGATTGTGCGAGTGCAATTTTAGTGGCAGTGGGGAGAAAATTTCGCAGCCTCCTCAATGAACCTGCGGAAGCAAAGATCTTGCGGCTGAGATTTTGAAGATGTGGACCCCAAGTGAGATTGGTGTCGATGTAAATCCCCAAATTTTTCACAGTGGGACTTATTGGTATTGTGACACCGTCAAATTTTATCTGGGGAAGTTTCGACCAATCGACACGCATAGTAAGCCTAGAGCTACCAATAACAATAGCTTGCGTTTTAACTGGGTTGACCGTGAGGCCATGACTTTTACTCCAGTCGCATATTTTATTTAAATCTTCATTAATAGTGTAAACAGCCTCCGACAACCTGGTCAGTGGAGCTTGTGAGTAAATTTGGAGATCATCTGCATAAAGGTGGTATGAAGAACGTAATTGGTTGGAAATAGAATTAATAAAGATAGCGAAAAGCAAAGGAGATAAAACGCCACCCTGTGGAACACCGGCATTCGTATTGCACCAAGAAGAGTAAGTATCTTCGATGCGAATGCGTTGCCGGCGACCAAACAGGTAATTACGAAACCAATCAATCGCCGTTGGAGATATGTTAATAGAGCATAGCACTCCAAGTAGAATATCAAAGTCCACTGTATTAAAAGCGTTGCTAAAGTCGAGCAACGTAAGTATAGTTAGATTACTATTTTCCATTCCAAGTCTGATATCATCCGCAATATTCACCAGAGCAGTAACAGTACTATGACCAGGGCGAAAGCCGGACTGAAAAGGATTAAAGAGACAGTTGTTGTTAAGGAAACAACTGATCTGATCATGGACGAGCCGCTCAAGGACCTTGGATAGGAAAGGTAATATGGATATGGGACGATAATCGGAGAGGGAAGTCGGATTGGATTTCTTAGGTAATGGGATTATTTGGGCTTCTTTCCATGACGATGGAAAGTGGCCACTGGATATGGAATGGTTTAAAATATGGGAAATAGTAGGAAGGATTTCATCCAGGATAGGGAGGATAATATTACGGCTGATACAATCGCTGCCGATTGCGTTAGATGTGATCGATTCTATGCTCTTCTTAACATCACAAGCGGAAAATTGACTGAAGAAAAATGGAGAATAGTCGGGCATCGGTATGGAAGAAAGATAGTTTAACGTATTTAATTTTGTAGTCTTATCGAAGTGAGACGACCTGTTCTACCTAAATTATAAATTGGGTTTTTGGGCCTTAAAAACCTTTTCATTTCCAACCACATTACCACAAAATATTATCCCATACCTCAGTATAGATGAGACCAAACCATGATATGCTGTTAAAAGAACTGTTTGATTGACGGTTTTACTAAGCATGTATAACGCATAAGAATGTTGATGTAGTTTGTTGCATATTTTATCTTTTTGTTTATTCCAGTTTAGAGATTCATCACACATATAATCCAAGAAATTTTGTGGCATTAGCATTACTTATGTTTATACCTTTATAATTTATATGTAAATTAAAGTCTTTGTTTTCATTTGCTCAAATGTCATTGTTACCGTTTTATTGAAAATTAGAATTTATTTTTAAACTGTTCATAGTCAGCCAATTAATCACAGTTTCAATATTTGTATTTATTTCTACTTCTATTGTATTTAATTCATTTTTTTTCAAATCTAGTGTACTATCATCTGCAAAAATTATCATGGAATGCGAAGTCGCTAATGGGAAATCATTTATATAGATAACGAAGAGTAACGGCCCAAGGATACTTGCTTAAGGTACTCCATATCTAAAGGTTCTTGGACTAGATTTAAATAATGATTCTGTATTTTTACTAACATGATAAATTATTGTTATTTGTTGTTTATTGCAAAGATAGGATTCAATTAATTTGTAAATATTACCTCTAATACCGTACGAATTGAGTTTTCGCAATAAAATTGAGTGCTCGGCACAGTCAAAGGCCTTCGACATACTCGTATACATAAAAAGTGCTGCTACTGGTAAGCATTTATCTACACAGGTTGTTATTAATTTGAGAAATTTACAGATATTGACATTTATAGATTTATTTTTACGAAAACCTAACTGATTCTCTGTAAGCAAACTGTTCTTTTCAAAGTATATATTTAAATGGTTGCTAATTACTTTCTCAACTATTTTAAAAAAATACTGGAACTAATACTATGGGCTTGTAGTTAGACATATTTTTTGTGATCTTTTTTTAACAGTGATTTAACAGTTGTTTTTTTCAGTTTATTAGGAAATATACCATCTGTTGTACATATGTTGATAGTATGGCTCAATACGGGGGCAATAATATCCGATACAACGTTCGTACATGTGTCTTTACGGTGAAATGTCTCATTAAGGTCCTATCGATTAAATTGATCGTCCGTCGGTCAATTGGCTTTTCGATGATTTGGCTTTGTAAAAATGGGCTTCCAAGAAAAATCTTCGAAAAATAAGTACCGAACCCCGTCAGCCAGATCTCTTGTGGGGTTGGCAGATAGTATAGAGTGCCAACCATGTTCCAACAGGTTCTTTCCTATAAATATAAAATTCTTGATAGTTTTCTTCCTCTTTTAATAAATGGCCCCACACTTTAACAGTGTATTTCGCTAATGGCAAGAACCTTCATAGTCTTTTAATAATTCTTCTTCTCAATCTTTTGTTAATTTTAAGTATTTTCAAGTCTTTCTCTCATCACCTTAGCAACTGTCTATCTTACGTCAAAGGGCATTGTTCTGCGTCCATACATGATTTTCCATACAGCCTTTACAATTTTACCGGCCGAGAGGGCGCGCGTGCAACCACAACACTCGAGCCAGAAAGGCAAGGGGACACCTATCTCAACGGCGCCTCAAAGAGGAACAGCTTCGGCTTAGGCAGTCGCTATGGGTCTGCACTAGGTATCTCGCCAAGGTGCTCTGCACCGGCCGGCGGGCAAGGAATTCTTGGACTTTGCCGGCGAGGTCGAGATCTGACCCTGTGTTGGTTAAAACAGCCGATATGCCTCATGCCACTTTGCCTAATAGTAGTGATTATGTTCGCCGCCTTGTCGCTGACAATCGCAACTTTTCTGTTTTGTAATATCCATTCATTTACTTTTAGTAATACGTAGTAGCAGTCTGGAAAATCAAAAACAAGTAACACCTCAAAATATCGAAAGTTTGTTTTAGACATGTCAACCCAAAGGTACATAAAAAGAAAGCATTAAATAAAGATTATTTTGAGACCACTGACTAACCATTCATAATGGACTTTAGGACTAGTACCAAATACGCGAAAAAAGCGTCCTTGGTTTACATATACAAATAATAACTTTAATTTCAGTCCTACAGCTTCAATCTTAATGACCGTTCTTGCTTGTACTATAAAAGTCAAGTAAGTAAGTCATTCCGTCTGCATGATAACCTGAACGTGATTTATTTATACAATTATAAGGGATCTGGCGTGAGGTTATAGATAGATAGATAGATTTGAAAATTGAATGAAATTCTGTGATTTTAAGCAAATGGTTTCTTGCAAATAATAAAACAACCCTTTTTTTCACTTTATTTGAGTAGTTTGTCACAATACAGTACGAAGTTATAAAAGTGCTGATTGTATATCTTTTTTGGCATTTTGTATATACTTTCGTTCGGACACTTTGGAGCGCGGACACGATGTCAATTTTGATTCGGCCGGTCAATGTTTAAGATCACACGTTCGGATGTCGTGGAGAAGAAGGACATGAAATACCACGGTTAACCTTTTTTTAAATAACTAAAGTTTTATAATTCTTTATGTGATAAAATGTTTGATACAATAGGATAAATGAAGTATGGAAAAACAATTGAGAATGAGCTAAATAGTCTTAATTAATTAACATTAAATACAAAAGTTGACATTTTATGACTTACACATAGTGCAATCAATAGTTCACTCATTTCAAAATATAGAAACTATGTTGTTATACAAGTACATGTTTGTAAAACATACGTTACATGTGATACTGTACAATATTATGGATGGTAATTAGAAGTGCATTTAGCGAAAACATTTTTCTGTCAATTATTAATGTCACAACGTTAACTCATTAATAGGATAGAAGTAGAATTAAAATGGTTCATATCAAATATTAATAAAGATTGTTCAATATCAGAGGATACTTAGAAAAAAGCTATATAATATTGTTCCAAAAGGATGATAGATAAAAAAATAGTGCTAAAAGATTTGCTCATTACCCTATTTAGAAGAAGTTTCCTGGTGAACAGGGTAATAAACAGTTATATTAAATCGTAAGGTATTTCGTTATCCACAAGTTGCGTCATGAAAAAAATGTTCATTAATTTTACAGTTGCACAGATGGCCCGCAACTAAAATCGGAACTAACGCTGTCATCAAGTGAAATGTCACCTTATGACATTCACAGAGTTAACGTTTACTATGAAATTTACCCAAGTTCTTTTTTTAATTAGTATCCGTGCGGACCCACTTGTAGAAATATCTCTTTGAAAGTAGGAAAATTTTACTCAATGTTAACCCGAGTTTTACACCTACACCCCCTGTCAATTTCATTCATGGGCCAAAGATTCTTGTCTGTAGTTTTTGATGAAAACTTTTGACGCAAAACACAAAACAATTGCAACTTAAACATAAAAAAATAATATCGAGCCCGTTGAGGTGGTAGGGTAAAGTGTTACAGTAAGGCGGTTTTTATCGCTAATTTAGTACAAGGATACTTTGTAATTCTTTATGATCATTCTTGTTAATTTAGTTCTTCAATTTCTATAAGCATAAAATCAAAATTGTCTACTTTGTAACCGCATCATAACGCATCTCAGGACAACCTTTAAATAAGTCAACAATGTTCAATTGGAAATGCGTGTTTACTTTAACCACTGTATGGCTTCTTTGTTTGCTAAATAAAAATAAAATACTTGCTTTGGTTTCATTCTTCTTTCCAGGCGAGCTGCAAGACGAAAGTCATATATGTCCCTTCGTGTGATTGTGTCGTCTAGAGATATTAGTAACTCTATGCGACATTATTACTTAAAGGGGAGCATACGTTGCCATCGCCGCTGAAGGTAATAGTTACCCTCATGTGGATGCTTCGTAGTACAGAGCTGAAGTGTCAATCAGTACCAGGCCAAAAATAATCATCGCTGTAAAAAGTAACAAATGCAGACTGGAAATTTTCACAGTGCATCCATCTAACCTAAGAATTTGAATACTCACCATTGTCTGATCTGACACCTAACTCCAGCAATCGTTAAAGATAGGAGGAATTGCACTCGAAGCGGAATTTCATGCAGATATAGCTAGGTATACTTGGTACAAAAATAAACAAACAATCGAAAAAAGCCACACTATACTTACTTTATCAGGAGAAAAAGTCACAAATCTGATGATTTTGAAAGCACGTTACTCAGATTCTAGCATTTACATGCTGGTAAATATTAATAATAATAATAATTTTCATGTACTGAGTTCTTAGATTTACGCGAATATTACACATGAAATAAAACTATTTTTTCGGATTTTATCGCGGTTTATTTTGATTTTTAAGTTCCCGACGTTTCGAGTGCTTTGCAGCACCCATGGTCACGGGAAGGACTGAGGTGTTAGACGTCCAAAAGGTATAGTTGTTCGTCGTCACTCAAAAAAGTCTGCAGTCTGTGAACATGTCCTTGACCGCACCCGCCATAACATTAGATTTGATAGACCACAAATCCTCGTGAAAGAACACCGATTCCTACCAAGGATGGTTCGCGAGGCTATTGAAATTAAAAAACATCCTAATTTCAATAGAGAAGATGGTTGGGTGCTTCCATCGACTTGGGATCCAGTAATTAATATAATCAAATCCAAAACCAAGCATAACACTGCAAGACCTCAAGACACCGTGTGCTCATTCTGCGTAGATCGGACCAACAAAAACAAAAATAATTAAGAAGTTTGAGGGTACCCCGGAACAACTTTGCCTTTTGGACGTCTAACACCTCAGTCCTTCCTGTGACCATGGGTGCTGCAAAGCACTCGAAAAGTCGGGAACTTAAAAATCAAAATAAACCGCGATAAAATCCGAAAAAATAGTTTTATTTCATAATTTTCATTGGTATCAAAAGAGGATGTACAGTTGCTTCATTGTCCTATAAATGAAGTTACACAGTATCTTAAAGCAAATTAATGTGATTCTGTGCCTAAACTAGGAGAAATCCTGTAACTCAGACCACAGAGCTCTTTCTACTTTATAAGACGATACAGAGATAAAGTGACAAAATATAACAGCAAACCATTTCGTTAAAGTAATAATCCAAAATTAAAATTTAATCTAAAACTTGTTTGTGTGTGTGTGTCCCCTCTGTGTGTGATAGTGTCAGTGAGTGAGTGAATGTAAGAGGATGTGTGAGAATGTGGAAAATAAAAATAATAATATGCATTGAAATCTTGAACTTGATTTTTAATGTAAGATTATTTAAGCATGGACATTTAAGAGATTTTCCGTTTCTAGATAGGTTAGATTTTTAAAATAGTTGCATTATATCAAAAGCACGTCTTGTTTTTTCAGTTTTTTTTTATGTAAGCATGCTTACTTTTAGGTAACGAACAAACCAAATCTTTCCTACGTTTCATAAATAGATTCCGGTCAAATTCGGTATCAGTGTGTTGTCTCAAAATAGTAACGAGGATGAATAACTTTCGTACAGTTAGTACATTACACAACTCGTGTAGTTTGTCAGTGGGAAAGAGGATAGGCCTAAACGTAGAAACTTTTAATACCGCTCTTTGAGCTATTTCTAAACCTCTGAGATGTGATTTAGCTGCTCCACCCCAAACAGTTATGCAATATGTTAAGACTGACTGGCAGAGAGCTAGGTATACTTGATGGATTAATGTGGGTGTAGCAATATGTCGTAGATATTTAAAAATAAATATTAATTTTCTGACCCTGTCTTGCAGATTTTGCAGATGTGGTTGAAAGCTAAGATGTTTGTCGATGACAACTCCTAGATATTTAAGATTAGAAGTTTTTGCTAACGGGGGGCAACTACATGTACTAGTTCCTAAACAAAAGCAACTATGAGCAGTTAATTTTAAGTTAGCAGGAGGTTGAGAGGAATTTTTCATACTAAATGATATGTATTTCTTCTTTACAGTGTTTAATGTTAAAATATTTGTGAGGAGTCACTGGGTTACGCGATTAAGGCCATCTTGTGCAATGTGGAATGTTTGCTCCCAGGTATTGCCATGGTAGTGGCCGAGGTCTAAAAGGTCATTAATGTAGATCAAGAAGAGGACGGGGCCCAGTATACTGCCTTGGGGAACGCCGAAGGTTATCGATAACTCCAAACTGATATAGTTATCAATCCTATTTCATTGTGATCTATTTGTAAGGTGATCTTTAAAAAGGCTTAACTGAACTCCTCTAACGCCCAAACTATCGAGTTTTTTTAACAGTAGGGTAGCAGAGAATATACCAATGACATCGACTGTCTCTGTCACCCCCTTTGTATATAGGGATAGCAATTGATTTTTTTAGGTAGTTGGGGAAGATCCAATATTTGAAGCATAAATTAAATATATGTAAGGGGGGGGGGGGGACTAAAACTGTTGCATATTGTTTTAGGAGGCCATTAGAGATCATATCCCATCATGAAGTGCAAGTATTTTTTAAGTTTATTATATATTTTCTCCAAGTCTGTATCCAAAAGCACGAAAGATGAAGAATTTAAAGAAGTGAGAGAGTATGTAGGAACGTATTGGTTTGAATTAAGAATTGTTTCAGCAAAAGATTTCCCAATATTACAAAAGTAGCTATTGACATTGTTTATCGAAGATTCTTTGGCGGGGCCAAGAAGTTCTAAGGGTCTGTTTTTGTCCTTACATGTGTGTGTGATCTTTTTAATAACGTTCCAAAGGCGCTTGTTGTTTTTACCAGCAGTTTGAAGTTCTTTTTTATAGTACTCATGTTTTAGACGCTTAAGGATAGCATTATAAAAGTTCCTGCGCCTGGTATAAGACATTTTAAGAATAATATTATCTGGGGATCAGGGGGAAAGTTTGTGACTGTAGTTTCGCTTTAAGCATGACATAATCGAGACATGCGTCGAGCCGGGTAGGAAGGGTATGAGCTGGAAGTAAGTCATTACTAGTACACATGTTTTGGTATTCTTGCGCTGAGATATCGCCAACTTCTCTAGAGATATCAATATTTATATCTCCTATTATAACTATGGTATTAAAAGAGGAGAGGAGGGAGAGTATACTGGCCAGTGAGGCGTTAAAATTATCAAGATTCAAATAGATCTTCTAGACGGAGAACGATAGATTGCAATGATAACAATATGAACTCCTAGTTTTATAATAAGACAGTTTGCATCATTCAGAGCTGGTTCTTCCACGGTGATTCTAATATTATTCCTACTATAGACTACTACACCATCATTTTGTAGTGGATTTTTTAAAGTGGTACGACAGTCATAGCCAGGGATTACAGGTAGAGTGTTATTGCAGGATAACCAACATTCTGATAAAATAATTATATTGCATTCTAGTTGGAGTTGGTCCAATACAACAGAGAAGTCGTCAAAGTTACGCGAGATGCTACGTATATATTGATGAATGATTCGAAGTCGGCCGGTTATGCTTAGAAATCTTGTTCCATTCGATAATATCACAGGAAAAAGATTCAGATGCGGAAAATTCGTCAATTTCCTTATACAATTGATCAACCATCATCATCATCATTTCAGCCTATACTTGTCCACTGCTGAACATAGGCCTCCCCAATCGCTTTCCAGCGTAACCGGTCCGATGCCACCTGCATCCAACGATTTCCTGCGATTTTCACAAGATCGTCGGTCCATCTGGCAGGCGGTCGTCCTACGCTGCGCTTGCCAATACGTGGTCTCCACTCTAGAATCTTTCTGCCCCAACGCCCGTCCGATCCTCGCGCTATGTGGCCAGCCCATTGCCGCTTCAGCATGCTAATCCTGAGGGCTATGTCGGTGACCTTGGTTCTTCTACGAATCTCCTCATTCCTGATTCGATCACGTAGAGAAACGCCGAGCATAGCTCTTTCCATAGCTCGCTGAGCAACTTTGAGCTTTTTTATGAGACCTATTGTAAGAGACCACGTCTCTGATCCATATGTCATCACTGGTAACACACATTGACTAAAAACTTTAGTCTTTAGGCACTGAGGTATTTTGGATGAGAAGATGTATGTAAGATGATCAACCATGATTATTAGTAATTAATGACGATTCATCTAGTTGTATTATGATGGTATAGAATTGATTTATAAAATCAACATGCTGGTCTGCACTCCAAAATAAAGACATAGTCAAGTATCTGTTTATAATAGGAACATTATTTTTTACAAAGTATAGTGAGTTGTAATTAAGTTCAAGAATATAAATCATATTGTAGATGTGTGAGTTGTTAAGTGTAGGTACAGTTAGGAATAGAACAAAATTAAAAAGAAACTTAGGGTTTAGTCAATCTGATTTAGACTGTAGATTTTTAGATCATTTTCGTCATTAACTCTTATGTGCGGTTCGCCATCCTTTTTGCGAAGGAATATTCTGCCATATGAGGACCAGCAGTAGGAATAGTTGTAGCTTTTAGCAAAGTCCCTGGAAAGAAAGTACAGACGTTTTGTTTTGGGAGTAAGGCACTCCGAGGTGAAGATAGATTTCAGAGAACCTTCCAGTTTTAGATAGGTCGAATTGAGTTTCGAGCTGCTCTTGTTGAAATTCTTTAAACAATTCATGAACTTTTTCTTTAGTATGACAGAAATGAACTCAAGCTGAATAGGTTTAGGAGCATCCTGCTTAGCGATTCCACGAAAGACATCTTTAATGTCGTTTACCTTTATTTATAAGCTTATAGTTTGCCGTATATCCAGGATTAATTTTGCAAGGGATTCCTTGGATTCATTTTTCAATTTGGGTACATTACGGAACTCTATTTTAGCCGCACAGTTAGACCTTTCTAAATTTTCAATTTTAGTTTCGAGTAGTTTTATATAGGATTCATATTCTCCACGCTTACTTAGTTTATTTAACTCGATTTTTATGCCATCATAATCTTTCGAAATTAGTTCCATCGCAGAGTTAATGGATTCATTTTGCATTTTTAACTCATTTACCAAAGCAATAAGTTGCGAAAATTTACCACTGTGCAGTTAATAAATTCTTCCAGTTTTTTTATTTTGCAACTCTATAAAGCCATCGAGACTATTCTTCTGAATTTTAGCGAATTCCGAAAAAAGTCCTTTCATTTTATAAATACATTGTGTGTCGCTCTATCGTCTTCTTTTTAAGCGTTCCATATTAATATTACTTTTTTCAGACGGATTCATGGGGGAAAAAGATATGTTCTCCATAGCCAAGTTAAAATCAGAAATCGCCTTTTGGGGTGGAGAACGTTGCATGTTTGGCAAGATTTCCTTTTGTTTATTTCGACTAAACCAGTCTGATAGCGAGCTCCAATAAAATACTATTGTAATACGTATTACGTAGACACTATGAATCATATATTAGTTTATATTTGTGTGATTTAGTGCGCAAGCGTAGAATGGTCCTTGGTCTCAGTAGCGGCGTTTGAGCAAGATCGGTAGCAATATATTTCCTTTTCTAACGGTGTACTGGGCGGCGGCACTAAGTTGGAAAAATAAAATTAAGTACGACTGACTATCTTACCTCGATGACTGTTTTGGTATTAAATATTCATCCAGATGATGTAGATGTGCCTTACGTGGAAGATCTCCTGGCTCAGGAAGTGTCTACAAATGAGAGAGAAGGAAGTTAATTTAGTGCTAAAATGCGTGGTGAATTGTGATACACTTATAATTTGAGGAAACATACATCTATTCATAGTATTCTAAGATGATATTATAAAACTTTAACTTGACTGGGTTTGAAGACAGCCCACTTGTGTGACTGGAATATCTACAAACACAGCCCACTCTCTAAAAGTTGCTTAAACATCACTAGGGCGTCTTGTAGCGATTTAAAGAGCCGAAAAGTGGGCGCAGTGACGTGCCTGGGGATATCCCTATATCGAGCAGTGCACTGATGAAGGCTAATTTTGTGTGTGAATAATTTACGCTGTTGGCCGAAGTCAGGGCATCGAGAGGGTGACGCAGGCTAATGCTGACTCACCTTTTGTTAAGATACCGGGAAAGGGTGGCCTCTCATTCCTCCCTTCATTAACCACACGGTTGATGCTTAGAATATAGATAAACAAGAAACCGCATCTAGCCGTAATTGCATGTCGCGCGCAGAAGCCAAAAACTACACAACGTCCCGTATTCGCCGCATTTCCCAACCGCGTCATGTTGGTAGCTCGGAAAGATTTCCCATTGCACATTAAAGTAGACGCACTTTTTATTCATATTAACTAGAGAAATAGATATACTCCAACCTACAAGGTTTTTAAAAGAAGAGAGAATATACTTTCGTTACCATAACAAATTACTTATCTATACTAATATAATAATTCGGAAAGATTTCTATTTTTGTATGTTTGTAACGAATAAAGTCAGAAAGTACGGGACCGATTTCAAAAATTATTTCACAATTAAAAAGCTACCTTACCCAGAAGTAACATAGGCTATATAACATAGACCCGATAAATGGCGCTGTTTTCTGCCGGGTACGATGTCGCGGGAAACTGCTAGTCTACCATATATTGGTAGTTAATTACATTAATACCATTTAATACTACAACTAATAAGGCACTTACCTACTTCAATCAGAGAAAAATTGCAACATCAACAAAATGGATTTCTATAACAATTACGAACATAATTAATTTAATATTTAAATAATGTATTACATGGAATGTCCCAGCTTGTTTATTTTTGAGCTCAAAAGCATTATTATAGGTAGGATCGACAGAATATGGCACAATTTAATTTTTGAAGCAGAGTACGTTATCTAATCCAACGTTTAGAGAGTGACTTCTAGCGTGAACGTGACTACATGCAGTTTTTCTTGATTCCATTTTATGTGCGCTTTCGGCTCCTAGTATATTCCTCATATATTTTAAGGTTTTATATCAGACCGATTTGTGTACAGGTTCTCGCGCCACCGCTTTCTGTATCTAGGTACCACAATGATGATCTCAGTGCTAGAAAATAATAAAAATTAACACCGTCACGCCTATATTCCCCAAACAGGGGTGGCAGAGGTGTACTATCTACACCCACTTATCGCAGGCGATATTAGGTCCCATATAATAGAGGGCGAGTTTATTACAATGCCGAACTGGAACTTTTCCTATTGAAAAATTACATTGTTGCCCGACCTAGTATTCGAACCCAGGACCTCGTAATCACCACGCACATTATTCACTGCTAGACCAACAACGATCTCCGTGTTCTGTAGTTAAAGTGTTCTTTAAAATAATTCTGTTAAAATTAGTACCATGTGGAACAGTAAAATGAAGCGTTTGCCACTCGCTCTAGAACTTTCTTGAAATAATTACTACCAGTATCGTGCTCAAAATATTTGATTGTCAGTCGTCGGCTTCTTTTACGAAATATCTATACACGTTGTAAACAATTTCACGTGACCTACTGTACAGGTTTCTCTCTTTTTATTTTAAATACTATTGTATAGTTTTCCTTTTTTTGTACTGGCTGTACCGCCCGCGTGTTCGGTCGTGTCACTGCGCAGCCCGCCCGCTCGCTATCTCTCGCACGTACGTAACTACGTAATTAGTTTAATCGACTTGAATAGTTGGTGACGCCCGCACCTACGTAGATAAGTGATCTCGGTGGCTCGTGTATACGTGCATACGAGATTAAATCTCTGCGTCTGGCTCGCGCGGCGAGTAAGTAGGCGAGCCGATAGGTAGACGCGCTGTTTTAACGGCGGTCGGCCTTCCCGCGTTTTTGTAACGGTCGGTTTCTCGGGAACTGCGTGGTTCGTCGCGCCTGTGCTTGTGTGTTACATGCTTGTGTGATTACGTGTTTGCATTCGCTCGCGCGTATGCAAATACGTCTCGTGTAGGTACGTTTCGCGGTTCGCTCGCGCGTGACTAATTACGTGGGTTGCTAGGCAGACGCGTCGTTTTAACGACGCGGTCGGCCCTCCCGCGATTTTTTCGTAACGGATTTGGTTCGATTACGTAATAGTGTTTGGGTTGTAAAACCACGACTTTTGTCCGTTTCGTGGTAAGTCCGGTGGGCGCCTAACGGTGTCATAAGCCAGGCTTGAGCGGGACCCGAGCGCTCGCCTCCCTCCTTCAGAGGGCGGCTATCTCGGAAGGGATTGAGCTCTGGCCTTGGGGGCTTCAGCGCTCTCGATTTCTCCAGGACCCTACCTTTACCCATCCCGCTATCCTATTCTCCGTGCGGCGGCTCTCTTCGCCCCAGAGCAGTTAGAGTTTGGTGCCGCCCGTTTGCCCTTAAGGCGAAGGGGCACACCGCGTCTCCCCGGTAGTGCTACCCCCTCGCCGCCACCCGGTGGGGGGATCTGGGCATTGTTGACGCCCGGGTCTTAGGGCCCTTTTTAAGTTCACCCGCCCTACCATTTCCCCTCTGGAAATGGCAGACGATTTCCCTCCCGAGTTCATCCGGGAATTAGGGAGGTACATCGTGCTGAATTGCCCGGACATCGTCCGGAAATTCAGCGCGACGTACTCGCCCTCCTCGCCCGACGCGTCGCCCGCGCACGCGCCGCCTCCCGCCCCCGCGCACCCCGCGCCTTCTGCGCGCCCCGCGACTCCGTTCACCGCGCCGAGAACGGAGTTAGTTGCGCCGCCCCCGACCCCCGCTGACCGCCCCGTCTCGCCATGCGGGTCCGAGCCTCTCTCGGACTCAGATATGGAGGTCGAGCACGCGTCCGCGCGACGCGCCGCCCCCGCCCGATCCTCGTCCCCGTTGTTCTCGTCGGAGGACGATTTCATCCCCATCTCTAATGGGAAGCGGGCGCGTAAACCGCGCGACTCGCCGCCTCCCAAAATTCAGAAGGCCGGGAACGTCTGTTTCTCCCGGCCCCTCCGGCCCCCGGCCGTCTCCCAACGCGGCCGAGAGAACCTCCCCCTTGCGCGCCCCGCACGTCCGAATATCACTCCCCCGCCGCTTGTCATTCAGGACAAGAGCGCCTGGGAGCGTATTTCCAAGGCGATTTATAATCGCCAAACTAATTACACGCACGCGCGTTCCACCGCGCAAGGCATAGCCATCAAGGTGGCGTCCTCGGACGACCATCGACGGTTATCCGCGTTCCTGCGATCGAATAAGATCGCTTATCATGCATACACCCTGGAGGAGGAAAGGGAGCTCAGGGTAGTCATCCGCGGTGTCCCTAGGGAGCTGGACACCGCCGTCATCAAAGAAGACCTCCTGTCTCAGGACCTTCCTGTGCCTGTGTCTAAGGAGGCCTATGACATGGTGCTTGTCGTCCTCGACCGCACCGAGTCCGGCCGTAGGGTTTTCAACCTTAAGGCCGTATGTCACATCTCTGGCCTAACCGTGGAGGCCCCCCACAAACGTGGCACGACCGGGCAGTGCCACAACTGTCAGATCTACGGGCACTCTGCCCGTAATTGTCACGCGCGCCCTCGATGCGTGAAATGCATCGGGCCGTCTCTTGGCGTCAACGCGTGGGCGAAGCCGCTGCCCTACACTGCGGCCCCCCACCCGCCAGTAGGCCCTACCCGCCCGTAGGCCCTACCCGCCCCCCGAAGCGTGCGTCGGCGATCCCGCCGGCGGCAGCTTGTCTCCCTCCGCCCACTAACATCAGTCAGGACTTCACCCTGATTTTGAACGTTGCGGACTCTATAAGCCCCGCTTTACTCCCCAGAGTCCAAGAACTCGCCCTAGGCTCCGCGCCGCCACTAACTTGGCGGACCAGGTTCTCCTGACCGCGGAATACAGGGACATCTCTGAGATCCTGGCGTCCCTTAGAACCCAACCCCCCCGCACCCAATACTGGATTTACGACCTTCCCGTATTAAGCCCCACTACATATCCCTGGCGTTTTTTAACGCCGATGGCCTTCGCTCCCAGCGGGATCAGGTTGCTGATTTCCTCCGAGATCATCAACTTGACATCCTCCTAGTGCAAGAAACCTTCCTCAAGCCCGTACAACGCGATCCTAGGATCGCAAACTATAACCTCGTGCGTAATGACAGAATTGGCTCCCGCGGAGGCGGTACTCTCATTTACTACAGGAGGTCCCTTCACTGCATCCCTCTCGATCCCCCTGCGCTCACCAACATCGAAGCCTCAGTCTGTCGCATCTCTCTCACTGGGCACCATCCCATCGTGATTGCCTCCGTATACCTTTCCCCCACTAAGCTCGTCCTCAGGAGTGACCTTGAAGCACTCCTCAATCGGGGAAGCGCCGTCATTCTTCAACAGTAAGCACGTGGCCTGGAATGGTCTCACCACTTCCCCTAACGGTAGGAGCCTTGACGCCCTGGTCGACCTTCTCGACTTTGACGTCATCGCACCGATGCACCCTACCCACTATCCCGGCAATCCCAACCACCGACCCGACGTCCTGGACATGGCGCTTCTGAAGGGTGTTACCTTACGGCTGCACTCCTTGGAAGTAGGGCCTCTAGTTGCTTCTCATGATATTCTCAGGATTGATAGAGTGGCACCATTCTACTACCGGGCAGCTGTAGAGAACCTGGCACTATTCTAGGTTTCCTGAAATTGAGGCATAATTCATTAGACGTATTCGTATATGCCAATTTTTTAAATATCAAAATGCTACTTATACTACTCTTCACTTAAGATTCTGTTATATTACTCTTCACTTAAGATTTTCTGTTGATATGCCCACACGCTAGATTCCTCAGGTTGGGAAGCAAACTGAACACCAAAGGTTTTAGGTTCAACCCTCAAAAACTCACTTACCTCATCGGTCGTCGTTTGGTCATCACAGTTAAGACTGGTTTTAGAGTATCTTGCCTCGTGGACCTGACTCTTGATATGTTCATTTACACACATACAGTATACTATTATGAATTGTGAAGTGCCTCTATATCGATATATATCATCACGCCTGATAACTTGCGGGTCAGGCATTGAGCACCGAGTTCCAACAGGTTCTTTTCTTACAGACCTTTCGTTTAGTCCACTCCATGTCATGACTCAGGGTTCTAAAATTATATAAAATTCGGAGAGCTATGAACATAAAAAATAATAATTATAAGTCTGTTATCTGATTACTCAAGAAAAATTATTAAAGTCTGATTCAAAAGCGCTATATGTTTGATCAGAATCAATTAGATAGAATCAGGAATACAGCTTGAGAAGTTTAAACAGAAACGGATAGATAACAACGTATGTCACTGAGCATTCTTAGTATTTCAACTCGTTCGCACTTTTGTATTGTATCAAATCCATTGTTTTTAATCTAAATAATATTAAAGTATGTTGCTTATATTTAATTTCGACAATATTTACCAACATTTTTAATGAAAGAGTAATACCGAGTATTCCCAAATAGACTGTGTCTTATCTGTAGGGCACGTCGAGAGGCTCCGTAACCGGCGATCGTGTACGAGACGAACTATGAGAGTGGAGGAAGCCACGGAGGTCTATATGGAAAGAACCTGCTGGAACTTTGTACTCTCTGCGTACCCTGCATAGGATCTGGTGTGGTGATATAGATAGATAATACCGATTTAAAATTTGAAAATATTCGGCGTATTAAGTTGGTGACTATATTATACTCTCATATACTATTGGTACCAAAACATCAATGCTGCCGGTGCAGCGTCACAACCCAGCTAGTAGATGCCGGCACCTTCACGATGATGCACACCTAACAACTTTCCTAGCAGCATCAGAGCCTTGCATCTGTGACATATATCAACAATTAGAAGCACCTAATTACTCGACCAACTAGTATATACTATTCGAATTTATTTATTTTAGAACAGGGAACAGCTTGAGACATGTTAAACGGGATCGAGAAAAATGTAATACACATAATGACGACATCTCAACTTTCCCAGAAACATAAGAGCCGCTGCATCTGCGGTATATTTTCTGTTTTAAAAACGTAGCCCCACACTAGGATTTCTTCCTGTGTCGTGGGTGCGTTTACAAATATGAAAATTCACAAACACAAATACCCAGACCGGAACAAATAATTGTGGATCACACAACGATTTGCCCCGTGCGGGAATCGAACCCGCGACTATTAGACACAGTGGGCGGAGTAGCTCAAGCTCTTAACCACATCGCTAAATCGTCCGTCAACAATAAAAGGCACGTCATCTGCACTATGTATAATAATAATAATAAGTCCGCAGGGCAGCTTGTGGCGAGCTGTTGGTGAGTAACGACACCACGGACCCGAGTGCTTCAGAGAGTCGGTCAGGGCCCCCAACTCGGCGTGTCTTCGTCGGTCGAGTAGAACCCGAAGGGTGCCCGCAGGACTCTCGGCTCTGGCTAGCCTTAATTGGCCGTCCAGAGAGGAGCCGTGAGAGCTATATCGACGTAGGAAGATAATGCGTTCCTACGTCGATGTACTCCAGGGGTGGAAGTGTTAAAGGGCATAACGCCGCGAGTAACTTCGGAGAAAGCGCAGCACACCTCTCTACACCCCTGAGCCGCTCACACCGGTGTTGCCCTCAGTTGTCCTAGGACGACCGTTTGGGGGTGCTGGGTCGGACAACCTCCTCGTGGTGCACCCTGGGCGCCTTCAGCAGCTCTTTCGTTTCCCGATGGGACTGCTGGCGGCGGCGAATAGTCCGACGTGTATGACGGGAGTCGCCATGCTGCCCCTCACAATCTCTGGCTTTCAGAGAGGGTGGGGCGCAGCAAAAAATTGGAGAAGCGTTGCCCGGGGGTTCTAGGTACCTCTCTGGGCTTCAGAGAGGACCAGCGAGACTCCGCGGTAACGGCAGTCGGGAGAGGGCGTGAAGCCCTAACATAACCCTTCCCTTCCCCTTCTCTATCCCCATCCCTAACTTCCTTCCCAATCCTTTCTCTTCCCCTCCTAGTTGTCGGGTCTGGTGTGCGCTTACCCCGCCTCCAGACACGGTCTTGGACCACCGATGGCGAACCCGTAACCGGCAACGATGAGCTTCGACTCTACGCTGGGACGGGGGCCTTGCCTTCGCCGGCTGGGCCGCGTGGAAGAAAACCACTTTAAAAAATTACCAGCCGCTAGTGCGGCAACCCGAGGCACCGGCCGACCCCTCGGTGTATATAGGCTTGCCCGGGTGCAGGGGGCTCCGCCCGGGTCGACGATTTATTTCCCCCATTCTCGTGGGACTAAAAATGGAACCGAATAAAAATAATTTCGAAGTTAGGGAGGAGGAAAAGAGCAGTGGGGAATCCGGCTGCTCGAGTGCAGAGTCTGTTAAAGATGATGGCGGCAGCTTAGAGCGTTGCTCCGAGCTCTCAAAAAGCAGCGGGCTCAATCGCAAGTGCGAGAAAGGAGGTGGCATAGCATTAAAATCGACGTCCAGCCATAAACTCATGCCGGCGCCAGAAAAGGTGCTAAAAGCGCAAAGAGGCCGAGGCGGTGTCAGCACCAGCGCTGCCAGAACCAAGCGCGATAGAAGAGGTCGCTTTTTGCGAAAAACCGACACACCAGCCACAAGCGAGGTTGAGTCAGACTCCACGGAGTCATCGCAATGTAACCTCCTGACCTCGACCCGGAAAAAGAAACCGAAGAACGGGATCGAGACAGAGCTGACGCAAATGTCGGAAGATGCCCGCGTGAGAAGAAGTGCGCTGGGGATTGACGTTGCACAGGAGGGCCCTACTGCGGCAGCGCTTGGAGAGCGTGTCCAGGAGGATGTGGCCATCATCCTGAGGGTCGCTGCCAAATCAGGAAACCTTAAGGGCACGTATCAACGTGATCTTAAGAATGCGGCGGCCTCCATTAAGGCGCCCACAGAAATGCTACAGGCGAGAACTTCAACGGCAGAGACCGCCAAGCTACAGGTAGATAACTCTCGCCTGCAATCTGAACTGGCGGAGCTGAGGGGCGAAGTGGTGGCGCTGCGAGAGGAGCTCGCTCGAACGCGCCAGCCGGTAGTTTCTCCTCCGCAAACATCAGAGGAGGAGTGGGAGCTGAGGATGCGCGCCATTATGGTAGAAGTTGGCACAATGGTCAACGTGCGGCTGGACGCCATCGAGGCGAGACTCCCACCGGAAAGGCGCCTCCGTCCACCCCTGGCTTCAGACGGCACCAGTGCCTTGGCGGTGGTTGGAGCCCCGTCGCGACTATCGCAGTCGTTACTGACGCCGGCTGCGCCCTCACCACCGAAACCGTCGCCCGCGCAGCCGCACGCGCCGCTGGCTCCTGCAGCCAATAAGAGGGCCCGAAAGGCGCGAAGGCCGGGTATTTTGGTGCACCCGCCGGTTCCTGAGCTTCCCCCTGTGGAGGTCCAGGTGGTGGATCCGCCTGCCCCTGGAGGGGGAGGGTCCTGGGCGACGGTCACCAAACAGCCGAGAAAGGCCCAGAAGGGTCCGTCGCAACGGGCGCCCGAGACGCGTAATCCTTTGCGTAATAAGCGTGAGAGGAGACCTCGAAAGGCTCCTACGACGGCAGCGGTATCGGTCACCGTACTCGACGAGAAGACCACATATGCCGAGGTCATGACTGCGGCAAAAAGTCGCATTCGCCTTGCCGATCTCGGCATCGAGACGGTGGCCCAGAGGAGGGCTTTGACTGGGGCGCTTCTCCTGCAGCTGGAGGGCCCAGAATGCCAGAACCAGGCCGACAAACTTGCGGCGCGGATGCGCGAGGTCCTATCCGACCTCAACGTGCGTATCATGCGCCCAACAAAAACGGGCGAGATTCGGCTCTACGGCCTGGACGACGCCGCGACGCCAGAAGAGATAGTTTCAGCGGTCGCCGCGGCGGGCGAATGTGCGGCGGTTGACATTCGAGTTGGGCCTATTCGCCGTACGTCCACAGCAATGGGAACTGTGTGGATCCAGTGCCCATTGGCCGCCATGTCTAAAATTGTGGCGGCCAAAACCGTTAAGGTGGGCTGGGGGTCAGCAAGGGTCGAGGCGCTGGAGCAGAGGCCGTTATATTGCTTCCGGTGCCTCGAAAAGGGCCACGTGGGCAGCAAATGCCCCACCGGGGTGGACCGGAGCACACAGTGCTACGCATGCGCTGAACCCAATCATAGGGCCGGCGCGTGCACGGCACGGGAGCTAAAATGCCCCCTATGCTCCGCGAAAGGGTGTGCAGCAGATCATCGGCTGCACACGAAAAAATGTGTCCCCCCGAAGGGAAAAGGGAAGGGAAAAAAGCAGGTCCCTTTCCAAACACAACCCCAGGCGGCATCCGAGGCACCGGCCACGGAAGCGGGCTCCGATAGCCCGCCGGGAGAGCCAATGGAGGCCTAAAATTCTCTCCCCAAAGGATTTTGCAGGGCAATCTGAACCACTGCCGTAACGCGCAGAACCTGCTCCTGCAAACCGTTGCGGAGTGGTCCATTGCCCTTGGCATTGTCGCCGAGCCCTACAATGTCCCGGACCATCCTCGTTGGTTCGGGGACAACACGGGCTCCGTCGCCGTCTATTGGGGGGGAGGAGAAGGCGCTCCACCCTGCTCCTTGATAGAACGGGGGCAGGGGTACGTGGCTGTGCAGTGGGGAACGATGGTCATAGTGGGCTGCTACGTCTCTCCCAATAGGTCCCTCGCCGACTACGAGGTGTACCTAGACGGGCTGGCGAACTGCGTGCGCAGATGCCTACCCCGTCCGCTGATTGTCCTGGGGGATTTTAACGCCTACTCTAGGGCGTAGGGCAACCCCAGAGACAGTCCAAAGGGAGAGACGCTGCAAGAGTGGGCGGCTGGGCTGGACCTCCGACTCGTGAATCGGGGGTCCGTGAGCACGTGCGTGCGGTGGCAGGGGGAGTCGATCGTCGACCTAACGTGGGTGACTCCCGCTGTCATTAACATGCTGTCGGGGTGGCGCGTAGCGGAGGAAGTGGTCACACTATCCGACCACCGCCACATCCTTTTCGATGTGGCCCTCCGACCCTCCGACCGCCCCAGCCGCAGAGCAGGCAGCCCCCCGCGACGCTGGTCCCTCAAGCGGCTAGATCGAGATCTTCTCGAGGCCGCAGCCAGCGTCGCGGCGTGGCCGGAAAACGCCGATGAGGTTTGGCCCGATCCGGAAAGGGAGGCGACCTGGTTCCGGGACACGATGACGGCGCTATGTGACGCCGCCATGCCCCGGGCCAGCTGTCCCAAGCGAAAGGCGGTGTACTGGTGGTCGCAGCAGATAGCGCAGTTGCGCGAGGTCTGCTTGCGCGCGCGACGCCGGTACACCCGAGCCCGACGAAGAAGGCGAGCCACCGAGGAGGAGAAGGCCAGAGCCTATGAGCCCTATCGAGCGGCTACTAAGGCGCTCCAAATCGCTATTGCGAACGCCAGGTCTCGGTCTTGGAGCGAGCTCCTAGAGGGACTCGACGGGGATCCATGGGGGCGCGCCTACAGGGTGGTGCTGGGCAAGCTTCGCCCCTGGGTGCCCCCCTTGACGGAGACCCTAGACCCTGAACTGCTGCGTCGGGTAATCGGCGCACTTTTCCCGACGGTTCGGGGTAGTCCCTCAGTCCCCCCGACGGTGTCGTCGGCCCTTTACACCGACGAGTTGGGGGTGACCGAACTGGAGCTGGACCGAGCCGTTAGCCGCTTGCGGGCTCGAAATACCGCGCCCGGCCCCGATGGTATACCGGGGCGGGCGTGGGTGATCGCTCTGGCCGCCCTGGGGGACAAGCTGAGGCGGCTATTCAATAGCTGCCTCCGTTACGCCAAGTTCCCCACGGCCTGGAAGGAGGTTCGCCTGGTCCTCTTGAAAAAGGAAGGCAGGACTACAGACACACCCTCTGCGTACCGTCCCATATGCCTGCTAGACGAGGCCGGCAAGTTGTTCGAAAGGATTCTTGCCGCTCGTCTCGGTGGGCATCTGTCGCGTGTCGGTCCCGACCTGGCTGAAAGCCAATACGGCTTCCGACAGGGGCGTTCCACGCTAGACGCGATACTTCGCGTCCGCTCCCTGTCGGCGCAGGCCGTGTCCCGGGGTGGGATGGCGTTGGCGATAAGTCTGGATATCGTCAACGCCTTTAATTCCCTGCCTTGGGGCGCGATCCTGGGGGCGCTGGATCACCATCGCGTCCCCCTATACCTGCAGGCCGTGGTCGGGGACTATTTGCGCGACAGATACGTCCAGTACATCGGACAGGGCGGTACATTGCACCGGAGGGAAGTGTCTTGCGGGGTTCCGCAGGGGTCCATGTTGGGCCCCCTGTTATGGAACCTCGCTTACGATGCAGTCCTGCGTGTCGATCTCCCCCCCGGCGTCAGCGTCGTATGTTACGCTGACGACACATTGGTGTTGGCCGAGGGGGACACCTTCGAGAGGACCATAGGGCTCGCCGAGCTTGGGGCAAAGGTCGTCGTCGCCAAGATCCGCGAGTTGGGCCTGGAGATAGGGCCTCATAAGACCGAGGCGCTATGGTTCCACAAACTGCCGAGGAGCAGAGAACCAACCGACTCGTGGATTCGCGTTGGAGACTCGCCAGTCCGGGTGGGGAGGTACCTAAAGTACCTAGGCCTCACTCTGGACAGTCGCTGGGGCTTCGAGGAGCACTTCGAGCGCCTAGTCCCCCGGGTCGAAAGGGTAGTGGGTGCTATGACAGACTGCTGCCCAACCTTGGGGGACCGTCGGAGGACGTGCGCCGCCTCTACGGGGGGGTCGTGCGATCGGTGGCCCTCTATGGGGCGCCCGTGTGGTCACACCGACTGTCGGGCGTCCGGCGCAGCAGGATGAAGATCCAGAGCCTGCAGCGCAAGATGGCCATCCGCGTCGCACGAGGATACCGTACTATATCCTTTGAGGCGGCAACACTCTTGGCGCGCTTTCCGCCGCTCGACATCCTGGCGGACATGGACGCGAGGGTCTACGACCAGACTCGTGGCGTCCGCCAAAGTGGCGAGGGCGTGCCTGCGCTCGAAGAAGTGAGACGGCGGGAACGACGGCGCGCTCTGGAGGAGTGGCGCGCGAGGCTTAGTCAAGAGCACATCGCGCGCATGCGCGTCGTCCAAGCTATCCTGCCGTCCTTCGAAGCCTGGCACCAGCGGAGGAGAGGGCGAGTCACCTATAGACTTACTCAGATAATCACCGGTCACGGTTGCTTCGGTGATTATCTGAGGAAGATCGGACGCGAGGCGACGACGACCTGTCACCACTGCGGTGGGGATCAGGATTCCGCCCAGCACACGCTCGAAGAGTGCCCAGCGTGGGCCTCCGAGCGGCGGATCCTGGTCGACCGGATCGGACCGGACCTCTCCTTGCCGGCAATAGTAGCGGCTATGCTGGCAGGGGAATCGGCGTGGGGGGCCGTATCCTCCTTCTGCGAGACTGTGATGTCCCAGAAGGAGGAGGCCGAGCGGGATCGGGAGAGGGCCGATCCTGCTCGACGAAGGCGACGGCGCCGGGGCGGAGGCACAGCCCGCCCAGGCCCCCCAGCCCAATAGCCCGGGGCTTCAGAATACGGGCTAACTCGCGTCTCCCGCCGTAATATCTGGCGGGGGACCCCCCCCTGCACCAACATCAGCAGGGGGGCCTTCGGGGTCGCGGACGCAAGGGGCGGGGGCCTTGAGCGTTCTTCACGAGCGACCCCGAGGAGGACGGCGGCGTGGTGTGGCCCACGTCGCCGTGAGCACCGCGTTGGTGCGGGGGAGAGCGTGTCATTAAGTCTCCCCCCGAAGGCGGGCTCTTCAGAGCGTGGCACAAGTGCGTTCCATACGGAGATCCCGGAGCCCCTCCAAAGTGCTGATGTCGGCCACCCTGGGGTTTTTAGTCGGTAAGAATCCGACACGCTCCGCGAGTTTCCCCCGAGGCTCGCGGAAGTCCTATGCAGGATTTTCCCCAGGTAAAAAAAAAAAATAAAATAAAAAAAGGACGACCGTTTGAGGGCCCATCTAGTAAGCGGCGAGTCACCACCGGCCACGGGTAATTAGGTATCACTCATTATGACCGGTGTCCGTCCCCTTTGAAATAGTCCAGTTTTTGTCCATCAAACCTCATTTACATAGCCCTTGTTTTCTTTCCATAATTTACAATAGTCCTTGCACCTGCCGGGGTCAGTTCGCTGGTTATGTTTCTTCATTTTCAGCAAGTGATCTCAGCAGGTGGCTTACATAACATTAACTTCTCGCAAAGGGCCTCTATGTGTTGGACCCATGTCCCCATGCAAGCCTTTCAAAGGTCCGGGTAAAGCCCGTGAATAATAAAAGCCTTTTATTCAGTAGGTACATGCAAAATTAAATAACATACAATTTAACTATCTATCTATCTATATCATCACGCCAGCTCCCTCGCGGGGTAGGCAGAGAGTACAGAGTTCCAACAGGATCTTTCCTTACATACCTCTCTGGCTTCCTCCACTCTCATAGTTCGTCTCATACACACTCGCCGGTTACGGAGAATCTTTTTTTTTTTTTTTTTTTTTAAATACGTAGCCCCACACTAGGATTTATTCCTGTGTCGTGGGAGCGTTTACAAACATGAAAATTCACAAACAAATACCCAGACCGGAACAAATAATTGTGGATCACACAAAGATTTGTCCCGTGCGGGAATCGAACCCGCGACTATTCGACACAGTGGGCGGAGCAGCTCAAGCTCTTAACCACTGCGCTAAATGGTCCGTCAAAGACTCTTGACTTGCCCTTCAGCTAAGACACGGTCTATTTGGTCATGGTAAGATAGTCTAGGTCTTCCCCGGCACCTACACCCTTCCACTTTCGCATTGTATATCTGCTTTGTCATTCTTTCTTCTGGCATTCTTTCTATATGCCCGAACCAACGGAGCATACCCTTTCTCATCTTTACACCGATACTATCTTTCATACCTACTTGCTTTCTTACTACGCTGTTGCGAATACGGTCAGTCAGCGTGACTCCGCACATCTTCCGCAGAGATCGCATTTCGACCGCATTTATCCTGCTTTCGTTCTCCTTCTTACATACCCAACTCTCACTGCCATATAACAGCGTTGGGACAAGCACTCCGTTATGCATGGCCAGCTGCGCCTTTTGGCTTAAGTGCCGGCTCCCAAGTAGCCTTCCCATCGCACCATTCACTCTATTACCTGCATTCACTCTTCTCTCTATATCAGCGGTGTATTTCCCATCCTTACTGACGGCGCATCCAAGATATACAAACTCATTCACTTGCTCCAGCACATCGTTACCAATCACAATCCTTGCATTCGTTCTGGTTTCTTCCCGTTCAAAAACCATAATTTTGGTTTTCTTCACATTAAATACAATTTAACAATTATAACTATTCTGTTGACACCGGCTGTTGGTCCGCGTACCTTAAGGCAAAGGCCTCCTCCAATTCTTTCCATTTATATTTTTAGTAGCCATTCTCGTCCACGTCTTATAAGAAAGATTATATTATGTAGTGTAGAATGTAGTAAGCTACATTCTACACTACATACTCGGCGTACATTTCTGAGGCGCTGCAATAGCGCTTCAATCCCATCAGCTGTCTAAAAATATTGTTGTTAGCTACTCGAATGCCATCTTGCGCCCGTTTGGTATAATTAGTTCAGAGATGACACGTGTAAAATGTTTGGCAGTATGATCTAAATGTTTTCACGTCAGGAGCCGGTTTCGAAAACTTTCTAATTATCATGTTACCTACAACACAATGCTCTGCGTTGCCGCTCAACATCTGCGTCATCTTTAAGGCTCGAAGTAACAATATGACCACGGTACTTGAAATGGTCCACTATTTAAACAGCTTTACGGTTAAGAAAAACCTCTGGTATATTATCTGGTCCTTTCCCCGATCTGAGGACTACCATTTCTGTCTTTTTAACCGACTTCAAAAAGGAGTAGGTCCTATTTTCGGTTGTATGTATGCTTTTTTTTATGTATGTTCAGCGATATTTCCGTCAATTGTGGACCGATTTCGATGATTTTTTTGCATTGGGTTGAGTATAGCTCCGAGGTGGTCCCATTTTAATTTCATTGATATTGGACCTTGAACTTAGAAGATACACCAGGGAACTCCTTAACGACAAACAATAGGCTTGTGTAAATTGAGATATTATAGATATTACGTCAATCCTATAGGTACCCTACTATAGAACTAAGCAGTGTATTAGCCAACTTCAAAAAAGGAGGTTTATAATTCGTCGTTTTTTATAACTCCTTTGCTTATGAACCGATTTTGATGATTCTTTTTGCATTGGGTTCAGTATAGTTTTGAGGTGGTCCTATTTTAATGTTATTGGTATTGGACTTTGAAGATACACCAGGGAACTCCTTGACGGCGAACAGCACGAATGTATAGATTCCGTTATTATAGTCATTATATTAATCGTGTAGGTACCTTACTGTACAACTCAGCAAAATAATATAATATCGGTATATAAATATTAGTAAATAATTCACTCGTCACTTAAAATGGTTAAATAAAAATCTTTTAAAGAAACGTGCCAAGTAACCGACTGCACCAACCAGCACCTACTTCAAATATTTATTTTTTGCTTTTTGAAGTCGGTTTACCTTTTTTTAAAAGAGTTTTTGCTGTTATAGACCACACTATGATCTTTAGCTTGACTATGATCTTTAGCTTTGACGTTAATACCAGAATTACGGCCGGAGATGTATTAAACGCGGTTAAGTCTATTTCAAAAGGCAAATCGCCTGGACATGACGGATTAAGTGTTGAACATGTCCAAAACGCTAGCCCTCACATGTGCAGAGTATTAGCTATGTTGTATAGTTTTTGCATATCTCACTCTTACCTACCGTCTGACATGATGAGATTTGTCAGATGTATCTAACTATAGACCTATTTCCTTGGCAACGATAGTTGCAAAAGTTTTTGACAGCATTCTGAATACACAATTAAACAAACACCTTAAGTTGCATGATAACCAGTTCGGCTTTAGGCCGGGACTGTCTACAGAAACTGCAATATTGTGTCTCAAGAGTGCTGTCAAATATTATACGGTAAGGGAAACATCTGTCTATGCTTGCTTTCTTGACCTTTCCAAAGCTTTTGACCTGGTCTCATATGACATATTGTGGAATAAAATGAGATCATCCCATATACCGAATGAACTTATAAACATATTTAAGTATTGGTACAAGAATCAGGTTAACAACGTAAAGTGGGCAGGCACCTTTTCGGATTCGTATAGGTTGGAATGTGGGGTGCGGCAGGGGGGGTTGAGCTCTCCCGCCATTTTTAACCTGTACATTAATGGACTGGTCGAGGCGCTCAGCGAGCAACATATTGGTTGTCACATAGACGGCGTCTGTTTCAATAACATAAGCTACGAGGACGATATGGTTCTGCTGAGCGCCTCGGTCTGTGGACTTAGAAAGCTGCTCAGTATCTGTGAGGGCTATGCAACGGATCACGGGCTCCTTTATAATGTAAATAAGAGCCAGTGTATGGTCTTTCAGGGTGGACTAAGAAAAGTAACAGAAATGCCACCTATTCGACTGAATGGCTCACCTCTAGAAAGGGTAGATACTTTTAAGTATCTTGGCCATTTAGTAACACCTACCCTGAAAGACGATGCAGACATTGAACGAGAGCGAAGAGCGCTGTCGGTTAGAGCGAACATGGTTTGCACGGTGCTCGATTGACGTAAAAATAACTCTTTTTCGAGCCTATTGCACTACTTTTTACACATGCAGCTTGTGGACAGACTACACGCAAAAATCGTACAGCGCTCTTCGAGTACAATTTAACAACGCGTTCAGGATGATGCTGGGGCTCCCTCGCTTTTGCAGTGCATCGACAATGTTCGCGGAAGCGCGCGTAGATTGCTTCAACACAACTGTGCGCAAGAGAGGCACTTCGCTCGTGCGGCGGGTGCGGGGGAGCTCCAACAGCATGCTGGCCACGCTCGCGGACAGGCTCGATTGTCCCTACATTACCCACTGTTGTAAGCTTCAGGTTGCACACAGGGAGTGACGACATTGGGACCAATTCATCTTATGTGACATTATTTCAATTTTATGGCAATGATTTTAATTTTTTATAAAAAAATTTTAATGTTTAATGTGACTGCTGATTTGACTTTATTCTATTTTATTGATTATGTGAGTCTTTGATACTTTTTAAATAAATTATTATTATTTAGCATACTTTTCACAAATTGCGATCAGTTTGCGCAAGCCCTTGATCGATGGGCTGATCAGCACCATGTCGTCTGCGTAAATCAGACTGTTGACATATCTGCCGTCCAGCCTGAGCCCAACAGGACTGCTCAGCTCCCTGATCAAATCGTTGATGTAAGTGTTAAATAGATCGGGAGAAAAGTAAGGTCTCCTTGTCTCACTCCACAGGATAGTCGGTAACAGTCGGTAATTCGGTCCCCTACCTGAAATTGTTAGTCTAATTTCGGTACCAGTACTCGAGAAGATCAACAATCTCAGCTGGGATATTTGTGCCACGCAGTTTCTCCCAAAGTATGTCGTGATTAAGCGTGTTAAAACACGGCTTATATCTAAAAAACAGGAGTATACTGTTTGGTGGTGGTGTTATGCTGTTTGTAATAGCTGACAACTTGTTTTAATGCAAATACTGCCATATTGGTCAAAACAAAAGGGCGAAACCCAAACTGACCATCATCATATTCAATTGCCGTGAAGTGGGCGTGAACAACACGTTCAAGCACCTTAGCCATTATGGTAGCAAGCGATATTGGCCTATAGTTGGCCATGCTCGAGATATCACCTGTTTTATTTTTCATTATAGGAACAATCAAAGTTCGAATTAGTTCTGAAGGTAAGTAACAATGTCTCTCGCAGAGTGTAAAAAACAATGCCAACACCACACAGATATGCTGGCCCGCATACAACAGATGTTCTATACTAAGGTCGTCATGGCCCGGGGACTTTCCTCTTTTCATATTCCTTAGTAACTTCATTACTTGTTTCGGTTTGTTTATATAACAAGTAGTCTTAGGGCCATAACTAACCTGTTGCTTACTATTCATATATTTTACTAAGCAATTTTGTACATTAAAATGATAACGAAACATATTAGCGATATTCTTTTTATTATTTTTCCCATCTACGTTTACTGGCCAAATAGTTTGACCATTAAATTTTTTGGTTGCTTTCCAAAATTCAGAAAAATTACCTGCAGCTCGATGTAGAACCAGCATATCCAGTTTGATTTTATTCTGATTGTTTAGTACGTACTTAAGCGCTGATTTGAACTCTCTGCGGGAGGCAACCATATTCTCATGATAATAACCCGAGCATGTCCTATATGTCCGGCCCATTTCCATTTAAGACGCCTTATTTTCAGTGTCGCGTCAGTTAACTTAGTTTTTTATGTCAGTATTTCTTTTGCGGTCTTTTCTTTTTATTCCCAACGTATTTCTCTCCATGCCGCATTGACAAACGGCTTTTTAGTTTAATTGTACTTCACTATTCATACTGCACTATATACTATTACTGTTTATAGTATCAGTCGCACTCGCAATCCGCTAGTGACCGCACGCTTGTTTAATCCGCTGCATCTTCCAGTGTTTCTCAAACTATTGTCGCAATGTTTACTTGCATTAGTTGTGGCTTAGAACATACTGACGGTCCAACTTGTAGTGTATGTAATAATCAATACGATTACGGTTGTGCTGGAGTTACGGAACTTGGCTTCAGGAAGCTGGGTGAAAGGAAGAACTCCTGGCGTTGCCCCAAATGTAAGTTGTGTCTGACACCATCAACGACTCCAAATTCACCAATGCCCACCCAGTTGGATAATATTCAGGAGCAACTGAACAATATCGTTTTCCAGTTAGCACCATTAGCGTCACTTGTCCAGGATGTCAAATCGATTAAGTCTGACGTTGCGAACCTAAAGGAGTCGCTTGAGTTGGCACATGATTTAATTGGCGGGTTTTCGAGTACTGTCAAGCCCCTGGAAGCTAGATTGACTGAAGTTGAGAAGGCCACAAATGTGATCCCAGGTCTCTAGGCTGAAATATCCAGACTCAACTTGGAACTTGATAACAGGGACCAGTGGGCTAGAGCCAATAACGTTGAGATCAGAGGAATACCGCAGAAAAATACTGAGAACTTGTATGAATTGGCACAGAAGATTGGCGTTTTATGTGACTTTCCTATAAAAAAGGAAGCTATAAACTATATTGCTCGCATATCTACTCGTGTTCCCAATGTAAATAAACCAATAATAATATCCTTTAATAACAGATATATAAAGGAGGAATTAGTATCGTCAGCGCGGAAATCCAAACAACTCAGCCTTCCTAACTTGGGCTTCTCCGTCACTGGAACCTTTTATGTGAACGATCATCTTACACAACGCAACAAAAGTCTACTAAGTAAGGCAAGATCTTTGGCAAGAGAATGTAACTTCCAGTACATCTGGGTCAAACACGGTAAAATCATGGCCAGGAAGTCCGATACGTCGCCGGTATTTTTTATCAAGTGCGAAGGAGACCTAGAAAGTATTTCATAGTAATTGGTTTCTACAAGTTAATTTTAATAAATGTCCATTTATTTTTCGATATATTTGTGCACAGTTTGAGAACCACACTCGCTTTATTATCCTTAATGTGCCTTTTTGGTTTAGACAACCAGTTATCGCACGTAAGCTCGCATCCCTTTATGCAACTTTCACTCGCCCGGGCCCCGTCACCCGTGCTTTTAGCATTCATTACCGTATGCATTGTCTGCGACCAGTGTTCGTATTCGATACAAATCCATCACCGGCGGCCGGTGAGTTTTATTTAATTACCTTACATTTTACACATTTTTATAAAAGGCAGGCTAATTATTTTACTTTCAAATTGATATGCAGATTTATTTACGTTAGTTCAAGATTGACTGTTAGTTTTCTTTCTACGCTAGGTTTTTACGTTAAAATACCTATTGTTCGTATCAGTACTAATTTAATATACCCATTGGGCCAAATTTTGTATTTTATAAACTTATTCGATGCAAAATACACACGTAATTACGTTTTTTCGGTCGAGTTGTTTTACTAAGGCTTTGTGCTGATTATTGCTAATGGCTCCCTCAAAGATTATTACTTACTATCAAAATGTTCGAGGGCTACGCACCAAAACACATATATTAAAACGAAAGCTTCTTCTATCGTCTTATCACATAGTTTCGTTAACGGAGACCTGGCAGATGGGGGGACTATGTGATAATGAGTTGTTTGATGATAGGTATGTTGTCTGGAGGCGAGATAGGAACTATCTGATGACGAAAGAAAAATATAGAGGTGGTGTACTGTTGGCAGTTCATCGCGACTTAATTGCCGTAGAACGCCCGTAGTGGCGTTCGAGCGCGGAAGATCTATGGGTTACTATTTCCTTGAGTAATAATAACTCCTCAATAACTAAATTACGTGTATGTACTTTGTGCCTCTGTAAAGAAAATTTAGGCAATTCATTTAACACTCAACTTAACAATTTTTCAGCAAGAATGTCTATTATTGTTAACACGTGCCCAAACGACTTATTTATGATTTTAGGCGACTTTAATTTGAGCAATATCGACTGGCATGATGAATCAAACTGTTTACAACCAAGAGGGATCCGTAGTGAGCGACAGGTATTCTTTTTTGACACACTGACAGAATATAATCTTAACCAATATAATCTGAATAGAAACATAAATGGACGAGTATTAGATTACGTGCTGTGCAACAAGGACGTGACAGTAATGCCTAGCGACAATCCTCTAGTACACGAAGATGTTCATCATAAGTCATTGGAAATACCTTTAAATTTAGATTCTGGAATATCATTACACACTAAACCTAGATTTAAATATATGTATGAAAGGGCAAACTATGTCGCTATTAATTCACTGCTCAGTGACATAAATTGGGAAGTCTGCTTAAATGATGACTCACTGGACACTGCTACCGATATATTTTATAAACATTTATATACCATCCGAGACAAACATATTTCCCAAAAAATTGTTACTAAGGGTTCCTTTCCGCCTTGGTACAGCGCTGCTTTAAAAAAAATTCTAAAAGAAAAACATAAATATTTAAAAAAATACCAAAATTATGGCAGTAGTAGTGACCACAACACTTTTTGTTTTCTTCGAGAAAGAGCTAAACGTGTGGAACAAGAATGCTATGCCAACTATATTAAAAGAACGGAAGATGCTATAATCAAGCAACCAAAACTGTTCTGGTCTTTTATTGAATGAAATAGAAGTAGCTCCAATTGCCTTCCCTTTACCCAACATTTAAAGGAACGGTTGGCGGTTGATGGTGATGAAATCTGTAATATTTTAGCCTCCTATTTTCAGTCCAACTTTCTTTCTCCATCATCAAGCTATGACGACCCTACCTCCCTCAACTCGTCATCAGATCATACGAGTATGGCCAGTATTGGTGACATTGGGATTTGTACTGATGCCGTTTATAACTTATTAAAATCTGTAGATCAAACTAAAGGAGCTGGGCCAGATCGGGTTGCGTCATCATTTATTGCTACCTGTGCTCATAGCCTAGCACGTCCACTCACTATTCTTTTCAAAAGATCAATCTCGGAAGGCATAGTACCAAAAATTTGGAAATCTGCATTTATTACGCCAGTACACAAAAATGCCAGCAAAAACGACGTAAAAAATTATAGACCAATATCCAAACTCTGTATTTTCGTTAAGATATTGGAAAAAATGTATATACCCAGGTTTCAGAGTCATTGTCAGCAACTTTCATACCCGAACAGCACGGATTCTTAAAAAAACGGTTTACTGCATCTAATCTTCTTTCTTTTATCGAGTTTGTGACGTCTAACATAGACTCTGGAGGGCAAGTTGATGCTATTTTTACAGATTATAGTAAAGATTTTGATCGCATTAATCATCAAATACTGTTAAAGAAGCTTATTTTCGCCGGAATCTATGGTAACCTATTCAGATGGTTCACATCTTATATTGAAAATCGATCTCAGGCAGTGGTGGTAAATGGATTTTCTTCAGTCTGGAGTAACGTACCTTCAGGTGTCCCCCAGGGCTCTTTACTAGGGCCTTTGCGTTTTAACATCTTTATTAACGATATTAGTTACTGTTTTAAAAATTCCAATTTCCTCCTTTATGGCGACGATATGAAAATATATAAAAAAATTAACAACTCCAATGACTGTCGACTTCTTCAAGAAGATTTATTTAGATTTGAACAATACTGCCGCCTTAACAAACTAGATTTGAACGTCGACAAGTGTAATTTCATAATATTTTCTAGAAAATTACAACCTACATTTAATAATTACTTTCTCAAAGGTAAAGAGTTGCGAAAGGTAGAGGAGATTCGCGATCTGGGCATCATACATGACTCCAAATTAACTTATGAGAAGCATATAGATTATATTGCTGCTAAAGCCAATAAGGCAATTTGTTTTGTCATAAGGCCATGTACTCAGTTTACCAATATAAAAGTAGTTAAAATTCTTTACTGTTCCCTGGTGCGTAGTATCCTCGAGTACTGTTCTCAAGTATGGAATCCACATTATAATATGTATGTGGATCGACTTGAGTCAATTCAGCGTAGATTTTTAAGATATTTGCAATATAGATGTAGGGGCTCTGATTTGAATTACATAGATCGGTGTTCTAGACACCATATTCTTCCATTACAAGAGAGAAGAAGGATAGCGGACATTGTCTTTATAGTGAAAATTGCCAAAAATCTAATAGATTCACCGGAACTTCTCGGAAAATTTACTCTTAAAGTCCCAAATAGAACTGTAAGACTGCCTGTATATTTGGATATTCCTTTAAGTGCATCTAACTACAGGCAAAACACATTTTTTATAAGATCTGCCAAAGAGTTAAAAAAATTGGTCATCTTCCCGGAACTTGATATCTTTAACCCAAAGCCGCATCATTTTAAACAATTATTACTGAAAACGTGGTTTAGTGGTTCTCAAACTGTTAGCTGAACATTTATTTCATTGTTTAACCATACTTTTATCTTTCAATTAATGAACAAGCATGTTGTTAAACATATGTGAAAACATTTTAATGGTGTATAGATTCAATTAAGGCATTACATATGTTATAAATCACTGTATGTTTTCTGAATAAAATAAAAATTAAAAATGAAATAAAAAATAAAATAGCTTTACTGTTACCATCCTTCCTTCTAATCCTTTTTGAATCTTTTTATTCATTTTTGAATAGGGAACAGTTTGAGGCAAGGCACGCGAAAACGTAAAAACATAGTACTCACCCTCATACAAAAATGTAGCCAACACCAATGCCGCCAGTTCTACGGCATAGATCGACGGGTTGGTACCAGCGCGTTCACAAGTATGCCAGCCAGACGACTTTCCCAACAGTATCTGCAACATATGCCAACAATTATAGGTATGTCAATACTTACACACTTTTTAAAATATTATTTACTAAATATTTTATTTATTTTAGAATATGGAACAATTTGAAGCTGGTCAAGTGGGATCGGAAAAATGTGGTACCTAAAAAATGAGGGTGACCTCATACAAAAATGTTACCAACACCGATGCCGCCGGTTCTGCGACACAGCTCAACGGGTTAGTGCCGGCGCCTCCACAACTACGCAAGTCGGACAACTTTCCCAGTAGCCGCTGCATCTGCGGTATATACAAGCCATTATAAGCAAGTTACTACTAGTTGAACTATTTACAACGTACGTTGCGTTTTACTATACATTTCATGCGTTGCATATGCTAATTGGGAATAATATCTTTTATATTGTTTGTTAAAATTTTAACTTGAAAAAAATATCGACACGATACTTATCGATATTTTTTTTCATTTGTTTATCATTACTGCCACCGGGTATCTGTGATGCAATACTATTCGTTACTGTATACGCTTATTGGATGCGTTAATTTGGTCTTGTAACATGTTACAAAATCTCACAGGGATCGCAATAAAAAGAATGTTGGCCTTCATCTAGTGGTATGGCCCGGAACACACGAAACAAAAAGAAATATTGGAAAAAAATTTGAAAGCCTACTCCATCGAATCCAATGTCAAAATGTAAATACTTGTTTTAATGTCCTGTTACGGATTTCCAGCAGCATTACACAAATAGCAGGTCCTCCCTGGTAGAAAAGTTTTGGAAGTGGCAAATTTTGGAAGAAATATATATATTGTGAAAATTTAGGCAATAAGCATTTAGGTACGGCGGAAGACTTAGACTATTTTATCATGACCAAATAAACCGTGTCTTATTATGCCACTTTTTATTTGGGCAAATAAAGCACATTGTTTTTTAAGGTAGGCAAAAAAGTACATTGTTTCACACACACCGTCACGCCTATATTCCCCAAGCGGGGGTGGAAGAGGTGTACTGAGTATACCCACGTTACGCCGACGATGTTAGGTCCCATGTAATAGGGAGCCTATTGCAATATACCGCGGGCACAATTCCAGACTCCGGACTCGTACTGGGGAGTTTTTGTTAGAAAAACTACATTTGTCCGACCTAGGATTTGAACCCAGGACCTCATGATCACAAAGCGATGCGCTTTGCCACTAGACCAACGAGGCAATTGTTTCAAAATAAAGTATTATTTATTTCACTTTACTATTTTATTGAACAACATATTTTTTAGACCTAGACTATCTTACGACGACCAAATAAACCGAGTCTTGTCAGATGGAAAAGTCAAGAGTCTCCGTAACCGGCGAGCGTGTATGAGACGAACTATGAGAGTCAAGGAAGCCAGAGAGGTATGTAAGGAAAGAACCTGTTGGAACTCTGTACTCTGTGCCTACCCTGCAAGGGATCTGGCGTGAGGTTATAGATAGATAGATAGATAGAACACATTTTTTATTGCTTTTAGCAATTTCCAATCGCTTTTATCACTGCTCAACAGCTTCACGGCATCTTTACAGTCTATGATACCTTGAATAGATTGAAGAAAGTAGTAATTAGGAAGTGTTTATAGTATTTACCACTTTCTTTAAGTTGCTGAGGTTAGATGTAACAATTTTTTTTTTTTAAGTTTTCTTTCTAGCTTGCCTTAGATTCGGATTTAACACCAGACATCAGCCATGTTTAAAATTGCGATCTTTTTTTTTATTTTAATGAAAAATTTATTTTAGCAAAATCAAAAGATGCGAAATAAAGTATTTTTGCGTACTTTACAGTTCTCATAAAGTATACTTACCCTTAATAATGTACAATACTTATAATAAAGTACGGGTGGCAACCCTAGTCTTACCTGAAGGGCAAGTCAAGAATCTCCGTAATCGGTAAGCGTATATCAGACGAACTATGAAAGTTGAGGAAACCAGAAAAACATGTTCACCTAAATACCCCAGAAGGAGAGAAAGAGAAAGAAGTAAACGGTATGCAAATAACTTACTTAGCTGAATGCTGAAAATGAACAAATAAATAACTATATACATTTTACAGCGAACCCTCAGCAGGTGCGCGGACTACTTAAACTTTGGAAAGAGAAGAGAAGACTTCAGTTGCAAGGACGGGGAACAGGGACACTCAGAATAAGGTTGTTGTGAACATAACTTGAACTATTTCGAAGTATATGGACGCCAGCCATAATTGGTAATATATAATTATTTGTGGCTGGCGGTGACTTGTCGCTTAAGATGATCGTCATAAGACAATTGGGCATCTATATGCAATAACATGTCAACCATATTCAACGTGGCGTTTAAATGAATACTCAAATTGTATGACAATTTTCCTCACAACTTGTCCTCGATTTGATCGCTGTCGTTTCCCAAAAGAGACGTTCCGTCGCCGCGTTGAGTGTTCCTTTTATACTCTGATTAATATTCTAGAAGGAACGCGAACCCTCTAAGTACATCGATACATCAAACAATAGCCGGCGCGCCCCACAAAGCGGGATTATTATTAAATACCTAGTTGTACGTGACCAAGTAGGTTCTTGTTTTCCGCGACTGTGCGCCGGCGATAATTAAAGGGGAGGAACCTACTAGACGTTAGGACTTAAGCGCGGATTCTAGATTTCTCTTTCTTTTCTTTTCTTTTCTTAACTCTAGATCATATGTTTTATACCAGGTCGACTAACACTTGCGGTCTATCATAAGATGCGGGAGCGAATTTATGGTAATAGTCATAAGTGTTACACTGGATGCCGACTGTACTATTTTTCTCTTATTCTTTTGCTATCTGTGGAAATTTGTAAATGGCTTTCATTTGTTTAAATTTTATATTTTGTAGTTTGTTATGCTAGCTGTAAGTTTCCCAAATATAATAAAATAAAATAAAAATAAAAAATAGAATCGTTAGGGGACCTAAGATGTATAGTGCGTTTTAAAATTAACATCCCCGATCAGAGATGTAATAATAATGTAATCAGATTAATGATTACAATTGCATTTTGTAATATTCAATCATGATTCAAGGTTGAAAGTATAATCTTAATCGTTGAAGATTACAGAATGTAATTGTAATCGTTAACCATTAATGCACCATTACGCCTATATTCCCCAAGCGAGGGTGTTTAATCATTAATCTGATTACATTTTGCCCATCTCTGCTCCCTATAAGGGATTCATGAGATATCGTGGTGAATTTAGGTCGTAACAGTAATCATTAATACACCATTAAACCTATATTCAACCACCCCCGGTTACACATTAATCACATAACATTTTGGCTATCCTGTAAAAGAATATGTTTGTGAAACATATTCTACAAGTGAGTCTGCACAATATTATTTCTGTGGTTAGTTAGCAGTGCATTTTTCAGTAAATTTATGATGCCACAACGTTAACTCATTAATAAGAATGAAGTAAAATTAAAATGGTTCATATCAAATACTAAAAAAAATTGTTAAATATTAGAGGATACTTAGAAAAAAGCTAAATAATATTTTTCCAGAAGGATGGTAAATAAAAAATAGTGTTAAAATATTTGTTCATTACCCTATTTAGAAGGAGTTCCTTAATAAACACTGTAATAAACAGTTATATTAGATAGTCGGGTATATCGTTATACACAATTTTGTGTCATGAAAAAAAACGATTGTTCATTAATTTTACACTTGCACAAGGATCTTTTGGCCCGCGACCAAAATCGGAACTAACGCTGTTATAAAGTGAAATGTCACCTAATGACAGTCACAGTTACCATTTTCTATGAAATTTACCCATATCTTTTTTTAATTAGCGACCGTGTAGACCCGCCTGTTGAAATATCTCTTTGAAAGTAGGAAAATTTTACTCAATGTTAACCCGAGTTTTACACCTACACCCCCCTGTCAATTTCATCCATGGCCCAAAGATCCTTGTCTGTAGTTTTTGATGAATACTTTTTGACGCAGAACACAAGACAATTGCACCTTAAACATACGACAAAAAATATCGAGCCCGTTGAGGTGATAAGTACGAGTACCACAGAAATCGTAATATTTTTACACAGGTACAGTAATGCGGTATTATCGCTTAATTAGAACAAGAACACGTTGTAATTTATTACGATCATTCATGTTAATTTAGTTCTTCAATTCATACAAGCATAAAGTCAAAATCGTCTGCTTTGTAACCGCATCATAACGCATCTCGGGACAAGACAACTTTATAAGTCAAAAATGTTCAGTTGGGAATGCGTGTTTATACTTTAACCACTGCGTGGCTTGTCGGTTGCGGTAAAAAAAATAAACTTGCTTTGGTTTCATTCTTCTTTCCAGGCGAGCTGCAAGATGAAAGTCATATATGTCCCCTTCAAGTGATTATGTGGCATAGAGATATTAGGAACTCTATGTGACATTATTACTTAAAGGGGAGCATACGTTGCCATCGCCGCTGAAGTCAATGGCTATCCTCATGTCGATGCTTCATGGTACAGAGCTGAAGTGTCAATTAGTACCAGTACAAAAATAATTATTGCTGCAAAAAGAAACAAATGCAGGCTGGAAATTTTCACAGTGCATCCATTTAACCTAAGTATTTGAATACTCACCTTCGTATGATCAAACATCCAACTCCAGCATCGTTAAAAAGGAGAAGGAATTGCACTCGAAACGGAATTGTATGCAGATATAGCTAGATATAGTTAGTACAAAAACAATCATACAAGCAAAAAAAGCTACAGTATACTTACGTTATCAGGAAAAAAGTCGCAATTCCGATGATTTTAAAAGCACGTTACTCAGATTTTAGAATTGACATGCTGGTAAATAAAATCAAGTACGACTACCTTGCCTCGACGGCAACTGATTTGGTATTCAATATTCATCCAGATGATGTAGATGTGCCTTACGTGGAAGATCTCCTGGCTCAGGAAGTGAATACAAATGAGAGAAAAGAAGTTAATTTAGTACTTAAATGCGTGGTGAATTGAGATACATTTATAATTTGAGTAAACATAGACCTATTTATAGTATTCTAAGATGATATTATAAAAACTGTAATAGGTTGGGTTTGAATACAGCCCACTTGTGTGACTGGAATATCTACAGACACCCCACTCTCTAAAAGTTGATCTTTGCTTGAACGTTAACGTCGGGAACTAAAAATCAAAAATAAACCGCGATAAAATCCGTAAAATAGTTTTATTTCATGTATAATATTCGCGTAAATCTAAGAACTCAGCACAGGATTTACGCTTAAAATATAGAAAAACCAGAAAACTCAACTAGCTGTAATTGCATCCCGCGGCCAGAAGTTAAAAACTACCAAATACTCGTGCCGCATTCGTCGCACTTCCCACACGCATAATATTAGTAGGTCGAAAAGATTTTCAACTTTTTGTGGTAAATGTTGATGACATCAAAATTGCGTTAATGTGCATTTTTATATATATTTACTCAAGAATTATAAATACTCCAACTACTAAGGTTTTTAGATGAGAGAAAATGTATTTTTGTTATCGTGAAGAAGTACTTATCTGCCGTATATTGGTACTTAACAATATTGACTATACGATACCGCTTCAAGTAGGAAAAAATTAAAATGTTATATTAGCAACACCAACAAAATGAACCCCCCATTTTGTATAAACATTACGAACGCAATTCAATGTATAAATAACATGGTACCTGAATGCGCTAGTTTCACATAAAATATAATCCCACCTTGTTTCTTTTTGAGCTCAGAAGCATTTTTATAGGTAGGATCGACACAAGATGCACGCAGAATACCTTTTACCTACCAAATTTAATACAACGTTCACAGAGTGACTACTCGCGTAAACATGAAACTTAGCGTTGTAAAAATGAGCACTAAACGTTTAACGTTTAGCGCTGAGTCCACGCTAATGAGCGTTGAAGCACGTTGAAATCTAGAGCGTTTAAGCTTCGACTCAAGCGTGTTAGTTAGGTGGCGTTTTTCTTGATTCCATTCTAGGTGCGTTTGCGGCTTCTGGTTATTCTATATTGTAAGGGTTTATACCAGATCAATTTGTGTGCAGGTTCACCACGTTCTGCGTCTAGGTACCTCAACGATGATCTCAGTGCTAGAAAGAAATAAAAATAAACAACGTCACGCCTATATTCCCCAAACGGGGGTGGTAGAGGTGTACTGTCTACACCCACTTATCGCAGACGATGTTAAGTCCCATGTAATAGAGGGCGAGCTTATTGCCAACATATCGAGTACAATGCTGACCTCCGGACTGCCACTGGAAATTTTTCTATCGAAAAATTGAATTTTTGTCCGACCTAGGATTCGAACCCAGCACCTTGTAATCGCACATTATTTGCCACTAGACCAACAATAATCTCCATGCTCTGTAGTTAAATTTTTCTTTAAACTAATTCTTTTAAAATTAGTACCATGTGGAACAGTAAACTGAAGCATCTGCAACTCGCTCTAGAACCTTCTTGAAATAATTACTTCTACCATCATGCTGAATGTGAAAATGTTTGAATTTGTCAGTCCAGTCGTAGGCTTCTTTTACGAAATAATTATAAATATTGTAAACAATTTCACGAGACTGACTGAGTATAGGTTTCCCTTATTTTAATTTAGATGCTATTGTACAATTTTATGTTGGGATCTTAACAACTTTGTATAGGTTAATATATTTTGAATTGGACGCGACCGCACTCTAATGAACCTATGGTGCGACAAGGATATATTTGCTCGTGAGTGACATTGACAGGTATTTCAACAGGTGAGTCCGCACTGTTACTTATTAAAAAAAGAATTTGGGTAAATTTCATAGCAAACAACAACTCTGTGACTGTCATGAAGTGACATTTCACTTGAAGACAGCATTAGTTCCGATTTTGACCGTGGGCCAGAATATCCTTGTGGGACTGTAGTCGCACATGAGTCGCACTATATGATGTGGCAAGGTACCTGATTACTCTGTTATTAGCCGCAGGACAAAATACCCTTTGAGCGTAAGTTTAGGAAGTTTACGGACGGGCTTCCAAGAAAAGTCTTCCGAAAATTAGTACTAAACCCCATCAGCTAGATCCCTTGTGGGTTAGGCAGAGAGTATAGAGTTTAAACCATGTCCCACTAGGCTCTTCCCTATAAATATAAAATTATTGATAATCTTTAAATCATTCTTCTTCTAAGACTTTTGTCAATTTTAAGTCCTTTTTCATCCATTTTCATCACCTTAGCAACTGCCTTTCTTACATCAAATCTGGCACTATTACAATTTGAATGCTTTTTGTCTTATCTCTATGAATATTGTTGACAATTTAAGAAGAAATGATCTGCCAAAAAGCCCACATTCACAAACATCCAATAAGTCCTCATATCCCACATGTATGATGTATGATGTCCCACATGTATGATATCCTCATATCACCCTACAAGAGCACCTTTTAAGGAGTGGGTTGTGTATGCAGATATTGTAGTGACATGAGCACTACAAACCCAGACCCAGCAATAGTATCTTAAAATAGCATTAATATATGTATGCTTACTCACGTTATACGTGTTCCCAAATTTCCTGCGTACTTCAGCGCTAAATTAACTTCTTCACTTCCATTAGCATACTTCTCGAGTGAGATGATCTTTCATGTAGGGCACATTACATTCTCCGTATAAATATTCAATGCCAAAGCAGTTGCCGTCGAAGTGAGGTAGCCGCACTTGGTTCGGTTCAAGGGCATGTAAAAGCAAGAATCAAAGTAACGGCCTTCCAAAATATTCAGAGTGCAATTTCTTCACCTAATAACATAAAAATTCTGCGGCTTCATTCGACTGGTTGATTATTTTTAAATCAAGTTTACCTAGATACATCTGTATAAAATTTTGCTACGAAAGCAATTCTCTCTAATGTTTAATGATTACTGGTGTTAGATGCGTGATCGTACGAAGGGAAATATCCAAACACCTCGGCTGTAAGGATGTACTGCAAAGATTTCCAGTCGGCATTTGTTTCATTTTGCAATAAAAATTATTCTTGGGCTTGTAGTAATTGACATTCCAACTCTGCGCCATGTTGCATCGGCACGAAGATAACCATTGACTTTAGCGGTGATGGCAACGTATGCTCCCCTTCGTGTAATAATGACATCTAGAGCAACTGACACTCTAGTTGACTTCATAACTCAAAGGGGGCATAGATGACTTTCATCTTGAAACTCGTCTGGATACGGTAATGAAACAGAAAACAGAAAGTATTATTTTAAGTATTTTCAGTGCGGGTGCCCTGATTTTGTATGCATACCATAACCCCAGAAGTGGTAATAGATACTTTTGTAACACACCCATATTGCAGACCTTCACACTTAACTAAAAGGAACAAAATAATAAAAAATACGAGGTGAGTTTACGTTTATAACGGGCTTTCTGACCGTTGTTAAATCATTTTTACTCATTAAAGGTACATCCACATAGACTGCTTAAAAGAGCGATTGTTCGTCCAGATAAACTGAAGACTAATGAACTGCAAATGGAACCGGTGGACTACTTGAGTACGAAAGGACTAAGAAATAGGTGGAGTCAGTCAGTTACTTTTAATGTTTCACACCAAGTGCACTGGGACAGCTCTCAAGCATCCAAAGTGAAGTGAATGGTAAAACTGAATCGTAATTCGATGACCTGCATCGAAATTAGCTTTGCTCTCCGAGCAGGTCATGGTCCGCGGTCCGGCGGCTAGGGGTCCGTTAATGGACCCCTAGTCGCCTTTCATGATATCCACAGGATGATACAGTGGCATCATTCTACTTCCTGGCAGCTGCAGGGATCCCGGCACTATTCTAGGTATCCTGAAATTGATGCATAAATTTTTAGGCGCATTGATATGCCAGTTCTTTAAATATCAAAATGCTTCTTATAAAATATTATATATATTGCATTCTCTTGCATTTCTCTTCACTTTGCATTTTCTATTGGTATACCAACACGCTAGATTCCGAGGGTAGGAAGAAAATAGAACACCAAAGATTTAAGATTCAACCCCCAAAAACTCACTTGCCTCATCGGTCATCGTTGCGTTATCACAGTTCAGGCTAGTTTTAAAGAAACTTGACTCGTGGACCTGACTCTTGATGTGTACATATACACACGTATAAAATACTATTATGAAATTGTAAAGTGCGTATATCCCTTGCGGGTTAGGCAGAGAGTACAGAGTTCCAACAGGTTATTTCCTTACAGACATTTCGTTTCTTTCACTCACATAGTTCATGGTTGTAAGGGTCCATGACTCAGGGTTCTAAGATTAATAAATATCATGGAATAAGACATTTGAAAAAAATATCGAATTCGACTATTCGGAGATCTCTAAACATAAAAAAAAATAAGTGTAAATATTTTTGTTTCTCTGATTGATCGGGCATCAAGTAAAAATTATTAAAGTTTGACTCAAAAGTGCGTCGTGTTTGATCCGAATCGATTTGATAGAATTGGGAATACAATACTTGAGAATTTCAAGCAGAAACCGATATGTCATGTCACTGAACATTCTTAGTTTTTCAACACGTACACTTTTGTATCAAACCCATTATTTTTAATCTAAATACTATTAAAGTATGTTGCCAGTATTTGATGTTGACAATATTTGCCAACATTTGTAAATAAAGAGTAATACCGAGTTTTCCCAAATAGACTGTGTCTTATCTGTAGAGCACGTCAAAAGTCTCCGTAACCGGCGATCGTGTACGAGACGAACTATGAGAGTGGCGGAAGCCACGGACGAATATAAGGATAGAACCTGTTGGAACTTTGTACTCTCTGCTTACCCCGCAAGGGATCTGGTGTGGTGATATAGATAGATAGTACCGATTTAAAATTTGAGTATATGCGGCGTATAAGTTGTTGACGATATTTACCCTCATACACTATTGGTACCAACACACCGAAGCCGCGCGCTCAGCGGCACAACCTGGCTGGTTGGTGCCGACGCCTTCACGACGATGCAAGCCGGGCATTTTTCCCAGCAGTAACAGAGCCGCTGCATCTGTGACATATACCAACAATAATAATGACCTCACTACTCAACCAAGGAGTATTTACCTTTTCGATTTAATAATTTAAAATATGAAACAGTTTAGACAGGTCATACAAGATTGAAAAAAATGTAGTGCTTACCCTCATACACAAATAGTATCTACACTGATGCCTCCGCTTGAGTAGCACAGTATAGCTGGTTAATGCCGGCACCTTCGCAACAATGCAAGGCAAGCAACTTCCCAAGCAACATTAGAGCCGCTGCATCTGCGACATGTACCACATCGCTACTCGACTAACTAGATTATACTCGTACTCGTTGGATTTATTTATTTTAGAATAGAGAACAGCTTGAGACAGGTTAAACGGGATCTGTGACATACGCCCACACTTATAAACACCTAACTACCGAATGAACTACTATGCACCTTTTTAATAAATGTGTTTATTTACAAAAAAAAACGTAGCGTACACCCTCTTATGCAAATATTGCCAATAAACCAATGCCGCCGACTCAGCGACCCATCCCCACGTCTTCGTTGCTAGCGCCTTCACAACGATTCAAGCCGGACAACTTTTCCAGAGGCGCTGCATCTGCGGTATATAAGTATATTCCAACAATAAAAGGAAAGTCACCTGTATTATATATAATAATAATAAAAGCCCTTTATTCGGACCAGTAGACACATGTAAAATTAAAATTTATAACATACAATTTAAAAATTATAACTATTCTATTATGGCAAAGGCCTGCTCCAATTCTTTCCATTTATGTTTTAGTAGCCATTCTCGTCCATGCCTTTTCTCCTACTTGTTCTATTTCATTACTCCATCGTTTATTCTGCCTACCTCATTTTTACCACTTTAGGGTACCGAAATGTTATTAATTTACTCCACTTGTCATTACTTTTGAGTATGGGTCTGGCCATGTATATACATTTAAGACGCCTAATTTTTAGTGTCGCGTCAGTTAACTTATTTTCTTGTCTTATGCCACTATTTCTTTTGCGGTTTTTTATTCCCAATATAGTTCTTCCCTTCTCTCCGTGCCGCATTGACAAACGGCTATTTCGTTTAATTACGACTTTTGTTAAACTATGTATACTGCAATATGTATATACTTTTACTATTACTATATAAACATTTTAAATTTTTTTTTAAATGAGGCAAGGCAAGCGAAAATGTAAAAACCTAGTACTCACCCTCATACAAAAATGTTACCAATACCAATGCCGTCGGTTCTGCGGCACAACTCAACGGATTAGTGCGCATTCACAACTCCGCCAACCGGACAACTTTCCCAGCAGCCATTGCATCTGCGGGATATACAAGCCGGCCGTTATAAGCACGTTTCTACCAGATGAACTACTTACAATATACGTTGTGTTGTACTACATATTTCATGCGTGGCATATAATAATTGGGAATAATATCTTATACATTTTTCCTTAAATATTTTACTTGAAAAAAATGTAAGCACGATACTTGTCGATAATTTTTTCATTTGTTTATCATTACTGCCGCCGGTTATCTATGATGCAGCATTATTTGCCACCGTGCATTCCTATTGGACGCGTTAGTTTGGTCTTCCCACAGGCCACAATATCCCACATCGCATCAAAAAGAATGTTGGCCTTTATCTAGTGGTATGGCCCGGAACACCTGAAACAAAGATAAATATTAGAAAAAAATAATAAAACTAGTCCATCCAATCCAATGCCAAAATATAATTACTTGTTTTAATGTCCTGTTACGGGTTTCTTGCAGTAGTACACAAATGGTCCTCCCTGGTAGAAAAGTTTTGGGAATGCTAACTTTTGGAAGCAGGGTGGCATACCTGATACTCAGAATATCCAAAAGATATTCACTGAAGGACATACAGGTCTACGCACCGACCTCGGCATACTTAGATGATTAGGTCAAAGTTATGTATTAAGACATTAGTAAAGCCATACATACCTTCAAAGCACACTTTACAGTAGTTATGGGTGCCTTTAATGCGCGGCTGGGCAAACGGTGCGATGATGATGAGTTGAGAGTGGGGCAATTTGGGTATGGGCAGCGCAACCCCAGGGGTCAGAGGCTGGCCGAATTTCTTGAGAAAGAGGAACTCTTTATGATGAACTCTTTCTTACAGAAGCCGCCTCATAGGAAATGGGCCTGGATGAGTCCTGATGGTTCCACTAAAAATGAGTTAGACTTTATCATGAGCACCAAGCGACAAATATTTAATGATCTCTCCGTGATTCAATGACCAGGTAAAAACCGGCAGCGATCACCGAATGGTCAGAGGTGTATTAAACATTAATGTCTAAATGGAATGATCGCGTCTCATGAAGTCTACGCTTTGACCTTCTTATGCACATATCCAAAACCCTAAGAACTTTCAACTCGAATTGTCAAACCGCTTCAAATTGCTAGAAAGCAGCGCATCAGTGGACGAAATCAACAACAGACTGGTGAAGACTGTCCATACGGTCGGGTCCAAATATTTCAAGCCCCACCGTAATAATGGGCTTCAAAACCTATCTGTATACACCCGGAACCTCATAGCTGAGCGACGTTCCATGATGCTCTAAACCTCCGGTGATGCTAAGTCCTATAGGCAGCTCAATGGACTGATATTGAAGTCCCTGCGACACAATTTACGGTCTTTCAATACAAGGCGTATTGAGGAGACCATAGAGCGGAAAATGGGCTCCAAAGTGATCGCAAGAGACGCGTCTATTGGGCAAAGCCAGTTGACAAAGCTGAAGACGGAGGACTATCGTCTACTAGGACGTCGAATAGGTCAGAGGTACTCAGGGAGATTGAGAGGTTCTATGGGCAGTTATATACCTCAGTAGCTGAACCTGTTGTTGACTTGGATCCAAGAGCCAAGCTAACCTGACACTATACTGAAGATATCCCGGACATCAACCTGCACGAGATTAAAATGGCTCTCAAACAACTCAAAACAACAAAGAGCCTGGCCAAGACGGAATTACCGTAGAGCTTCTGAAAGCGGGCGGAACGCCGTTACTTAAAGTCCTTCAGAGGCTGTTCAATTCCGTCTTGCTCGAAGAGAAAACGCCGGAAGTATGGAACAGGCGTGTGGTGGTACTGTTTTTCAATAAAGGTTTCACACCTTACTAAAGAACTATAGGCCCATCACACTGCTGAGCCATGTTTATAAGTTGTTTTTGAGAGTCATCACGAATCGTCGCACACGCAAGCATTCGAGTCGAATTCGAATTCGAGTCTCCCGAACAAGCCGGTTTCCGAAAAGGCTTTAGAACCATAGGCCACATGCATACGCTGCGGCAGATTATACAGAAGACTGAGGAGCTATGCTCGGTGTTTCTCTACGTGATCGAATCAGGAATGAGGAGATTCTTAGAAGAACTAAGGTCACCGACATAGCCCACAGGATTAGCAAGCTGAAGTGGCAATGGCCGTGCGACATAGCGCTAAGATCGGACGGGCGTTGGGGCAGAAAGATTCTAGAGTAGAGACCACGTACTGGCAAGCAAAGCATAGGACGACCGCCTGCCAGTTAGACCGACGATCTTGTGAGGGTCGCAGGATGTCCTTGGATGCAGGTGTGTCGGTTAATAATTAATTATGTATTTAATATAGCAGTTTCCCGCGACATCGTACCTGGTCGACAACAGCATCACCTACCGGGTCTATGTTATATAGCCTATGTTACTTCTCGGATAAGGTAGCTTTCCAATGGTGAAGGAATCATTAATATCGGATCAGTAGTACCGGAGATTACCCCGAACATCTAAACTCACAAACTTTACCTCTTTATAATATTAGTATAGATAATATTCTGCCTGCGACTTCGTCCGCGTTGACTTTAAACAGGAATCCAACATTTTCCGGGATAAAAGTATCTTATGTATTTATCCAATTAATAAACTATATATGTACCAAATTTCACCCAAATCCGTTCACCTGTTTGTGCGTAATTGAGTAACAAACAAGGGTGGAGTTAATGCCTGAGCCATTTTTTACCTGTTTACGTTAGCTTAATATTAACATATACCTACTACTTTACCTAATATTATCATATACTAAGATGTGTTCAATTTTTGCCACTAGGAAGTGGTAGCCACCCGTGCGCCTGGAAAACCAAGTACAAGTGAAATCGCGAAAAAACACTGAAAACTTGAGAATTTCAAAAACAAAACTTATTAAACATAATTATGTCTACATTCTCCAAACTGTGTAGGCTTAAATAACATAAAAAGTTTTGATTCATATTAAACCAAAAAATACTTACGAATAGTCGCAAAAAGGGTGAAAATTTATTTAAGACTACCGTCCATTCGGGATGTCTTTTTAATGAAGCCTAAAATGCAAAAATTAATTTACCATACTTTTTGTATACAGTGTGCTGATTAATGGGACAGAAGATCAATGCAGAACGTGCAAAATTGGTTTATTTAAAAGTTAAACATATTAAGTATAGTGTATATAAAGTACCTCTACTTGGTAAACTCATGCGCAAAACATATTTTTTTTTTAGTAATACAGACTGTGGATTATAGATATCTTCCCGTAATTCACAGGGGTCGCTGGACCGCTAATATTTAAATAAAAAGGGTATCGTTGCTCATTTGTGTGGAGGCCGAGTGAAGCATACTTAACAATAACTATAGCTAGTTATTGGCACTACCCCATGGTAACGTACTTTTCACGTCAATTAGGAGTTATTTCAATTAACTGTCTTACAGTATTAGGAAAATATGGACTAAAACAAATATAACGTACTTGAAGTATTGTATAATTTCGACCCGGTGGTAGTTGTTTTTGACGTTTGTAAGCGTTTTCATTGGCCTATACAACTAAAAGATTTTTGAATTAGAATAAGTACTGTGTCTATACTCCACGAATTCCGTAAGAGTAAAAATCAACAATCTATATAATAGTGTGTAAATGTTCAGTGCGAATCGAGTAAAATCTAGCGTCGGTCAAGTATAGTGATTCTAATACAGCGCAAGTAAATATATAGAAAAATAAAACAGACAAAGCAGAGTATAATAATCGCGAAGGTTCAAATGACAAATTATAAACGCATGTTTATATATAGATAAATATAGCGTATGTATGTATGTATACTTGATACAATAAATTTATTCCACATTAAAATATTACGACAAAAATTATCGACCATCATTATGGTGGTAAAGGTAAGCGACCATATCACGTAATTGGTATAAAGATACTTGCTCTGGTTTCAGTGTTGTTTTCAGTAGAGCTTCTAGATGAAAGTCACATATGTCCCTTTTGAGTTATTATATCGTCTAGAGATATTAGTTACTCTATACGTCATTATTACTTAAAGGGGAGCATACGTCGCAATTGCCGCTGAAGTCAATGGCTATCCTCGTGCCGATGCGATGTGCTACAGAGTTGGACTGCCAATGAACACAAATCCAAGAATAATTAGCGTTGCCAGAAGAAACAATTATAGTCTAGAAATCGGCTAAGTACCTCCTTTCGACCATGCCGTTTGAATATTTACCATCGTGGGATGGAGCATCCATCTCTGGCAAGCTTTAAAAAAAGAGAAAAAATTATACTAGATGTGGAGTTTGTTGCAGACATAACTGGGTATACTTGATTCAAAAATAGCACGCTAGTCGTATCCAGCCCCAGCATTCTTATGTTATCAGTAAACGGAGTTGCGTTTTTGACGCTTTTAAATGCGGGTCAACCTGTTTCTCGTATTTATATGCTTCTTATAAAATTAAGTACCGCTGCCAAGCCAAGATGACATCTGTTTTGGCATCGAATGTTTATCCAAGCAATGTGGATCTGCCTTACGTGGAAGATTTCCGGACTAAAAAGGTATAAGTTAACAAGAGAGAAGAAGTTAATCTGGTTTCCACCAGATTTTACCAAATGCGTGGTCAATTGTGATACACTACACAGAATACTTTCATTTATGCTTTTCTGGGATGTTATTATAAATCCATAACCGGGTCGGGTTATTAAATAGCCCACTTGTGTGGCTTAACTATCTACAGATACAGCCTTCTCTTCAAAAATTGCTTTGTTAGGGTGCTTGTCTCCAATGTGCAATTTATTTTTAGAGACTTGACTTTTTTAGAGACTGGGATAAAACGTTTATCATCCACTCTATAACCATTATACATGTCATCATTATTAGCCTCTTAATTAAGATATTATAGGAAACACAATGAATGTTTAACGTCCTTACGCGTTGCCGATTACCAAATTAAGCAACCAATGATCCCGCTTATGCTTTGTTTTCGACCACGAAGTTCTCGACTGCCAGCCCCTTCCTTGAAGTTCGTCCAGTTGCAGCGGACAGGCAACACGGCGGCAACCAATCTCGAAACAGCAGCAATGTCACTCGGGTTGTCAGTTGCAATTCGATGTTGCCAGTGGTGATTTTCGAAGCACTGTGGAGCTGTAGACACATTGTGGACATATGCAGTAACCATGGATTTCCATACAAAAATCCATGGCAGTAACAAGGTTTTGGTACAAATATTCAGGCTAGGGCTAAAGTCAAAGCACGAGAACATGACACTTATGACACGTTGCAAACTTTAACGTTTACAAACTTTGACAGTACAGTATTAAAATAATTTTATATTTGCTATTAACGGGTGCGTATACAAGGCTTTCCCACAATAGCGACATAGACGCTGGTGGTGATTGTGATAAACTACAAATTACTTTTAACTTACCTTATGTATCCTTCTGCCATCGCGCCCATAGATCGCTATCATCGATGAATTGTGACCAGCCGATTATCATCTAGAATGTCCCCCCACCGTTTTCTGCCACAGCGACGATTTCAGCGTTCTGTAATTAAATTTTTCTCTGAAATTATATTGCCGCGTGGGGTATGACCGATAAAAAAACCTAAATAGGCCCAAAAAGACACAAATATTGTCTTCTTGGGAAGAGAGAGAGACTCAAAATGTTGGCTTACACGGTGTAATTTTTGTCGTCCTGGAGCGAAAGTTCAGGTGATGTATCCGGTGCCCATTACTCTTCACATACCTGTGAATCCTCTGACCAATAAAAATTAAAAAAAAACTTCAATAAGTAACAACCCCCAGGACTATATTAATTTGCTTAAAATACACCTACTAAGGGCAAAATGACATTGACAGGCGGCGCGGTTCATCAGCTGGTCGGTAGATACCTTTAGTGTTTCGGATTTTCACCCTAGTTATGATATTCAGATAGGTTAGTGGATAGATGTTACTTTTTTAAATGTTCGGTGACCGAAGACTATGTACTCTCACATATCGCAGATAAAATTTGCTGCCAGTGTAATAGAGGACGAGCTTGTTGCCATTATATCGAGAAAAATTTCAGATTTCGAACTGGAGCTGAGGATATTTTCAATGGAAAAAGCACACAGTCATCGTTACCAACCACAAGGATTGTGGTTGGTAACGATGAAAACGAGTTTGTATATCTTGAATGCACCTTCAGTAAGGATGGGAAATACACCGCTGACATAGACAGAAGAGTGAGTGCAGGGAACAGAGTAAATGGTGCGATGGGAAAGCTACTCGGGAGCCGGCACTTAAGCCAAAAGGCGCAGCTGGCCATACATAACGGAGTTCTTGTCCCAACGCTGTTATATGGTAGTGAGAGCTGGGTCTGTAAGAAGGATAATGAAAGTAGGATGAATGCGGTGGAAATGCGAGCTCTGCGGAGGATACGCGGAGTGAAGATGAGCGACCGTATTCGCAACAGCGTTGTAAGAACAGGTTTACAGATGCGTATGTTCTCTGTTGGTTCGGTCACATTATTCGGAAATAATGTCAGAAGAAAGAATGACCAAACAGATATACAATCCGAAAGTGGAAGGATGTAGGTACCGGGGAAGACCTAGACTATCTTACCACGATCAAATATACCGAGTCTTGTCTAAAGGACAAGTCAAGAGTCTCCGTAACCGGCAAGCATGTATGAGACGAACTATGAGAGTGGAGGAAGCGAAAGAACCTGTTGGAACTCTGTACTCTCTGCCTACTCCGCAAGGGCTCTGGCGTGATGATATAGATAGATAGATAGATAAGAAAAAACACTTTTGGCCATCCCAGGATTTGAACCCAAAGCCTTGTGATCGTCATTCGCATATTGCGTCAATAGACCAACGGAGCAGCATCATAGAATAGTATAAATAGATGTATCACTCACGATATAAGCGTATAATTCATCACGTATTTCAGCACCCGATTCACTTCGTCTTCTTCATTAACAAAGACCACCTCAGTCAGGAAATTTTCCACGTACGGCAAATCTACATCACCTAGATAAACATTCGATAGCAAAACAGGTGGTCCTCCAGGTAAGGTAGCCGTACTTAGTTCCATTAAATAGCATATAACTGCGAGAATAAGACTAACGAGCCTCTAAAATTGTCAGAGATGCGACTTTTTCCACAAATAACATGAGAATTCTGGCATTGGTTTCGACTGACATAGTATTTTTAAACTAAGCATTCCCAGATGTGTCTGCAACAAACTTCGCTTTTAGTACAATATTTTCTAATCATTTAACGATCAGCAGAACTAGATTCCCGATCTTACGAAGGCAAATATTCCAATACCGAGATCGGAAGAATGGACTGAGAAGATTTCTAGTTTATAATTGTGACGTCTGGCAAAGTTATTATTCTTGGATTGTTATTGCTTGGTAGTCCAACTCTGTAGCACGTCGTATGGTCACAAAGACAACTGTTGACTTCAGCGGCGATTGCAACGTATGCTACCCTTTGCGTAATAATGCCCTCTAGAGGAATTGATATCTCTAGAAGACGTCATAACTCAAAGGGGGCATAGATGACTGTCGTCTTGAAGCTTGCCTGGATACTGAAACAGAAAATTAAAAGAATTGCTTTCAGTTGTTGTAATTCATGTCCTAATGTGACTAATATTATCAATTTGAAAGTTTGTTTCTCATTTAAGCAAAAACGGCTGAACTAATTTTGGGTGACTTTTTATCCCTGAAAAATGTTAGGGTCCTGTTTAAATTCCACAATCAGAAGTAATGGGATTTTTGAACCCGTCAATATTTTAGACTTCTACCTTTCACAGAAATATACTAGAACAGGAAAAACTGAGAAGGTTCAGCGACTTATGCCTCTGACCGTTCATTCATACTTATATGATTTAACAAACGTTGTTGCTAAATGGCTGCCTTTTTAGAAATATTAAAATATATATTGTAGTCTATTGTTGAGAGCAGTGTTTCCCAATTAGTGGTACGCTTACCCCCCGGGGGTACGTGAACTTACTTGAAGGGGTAGGCGCTGTAATCACGTGACTAAGTTAATTTAATCAGAAAAAGCAATAACGCAAGCAACAATCACCGAAATATGGGTGGCTGAAATCGTCGAAACGGGGTGCGCTTGACAAATCAACTACAAATTTTCCGCGTGTCCGCTGGCGTACAGTTCGTGGTTTATGGGGTACGCAAGTTTGAGTTATTTTCTAAAGGTGTGCACAGAAAAATTAATTGGGAACCACTGATTTAATAAGAATACAAGGAAAAAATGTTACGCTACAGGAACCTACATACCGAAGCCACGTGCGGCCCCAATGGCACGATACAGCAGGTACCGGGGGCTACCTCGGCGCCTTCGCAACTATGCAAGCCGGCCAACCAGACACCAGCAGGAGAACTGCTACATCAGTGTCATGTAGGTCCAAAAACACTCTATACACACTATAACTTAAACATATATCTTATGCGTACTCTCTGCCTACCCCGCAAGGGATCTGGCGTGAGGTTATAGATAGATAGATAGATATCTTATGCGATAGAGGTAAATAACGTGGGAAAAATAATATAAGATTCTATTTCATTCAATAGCTGCTACTTCTTTTCACAGTGCCTGCAAAAATCACTTCAGTAGCAAACAGTAACATGTGAGAGATTAACAATCTCAGTAAAGAGTAGGATGTGCGATACTACTTAATATTATCGAATGAACGATCATTGACTGCGAAATTTCACGTGTGAAATCAATGCGAATTATAATTATAATATCATTAAATAGCAATAAATTGAATGTAAGTAATAATAAACAAATGTGTGGGTCACATAGCGCGAAGATCGGACAGCCGCGGGACAGAAAGATTCTAGAGTGGAGACCGCGTATTGGTAAGCGCAGCGTGGGACTGCCGCCTGCTAGATGGACCGACGATCTTGTGAAGATCGCAGGAAGTCGTTGGATGCTGGTGGTATCGAACTGGTTGCGCTGGAGAGCAATTGGCGAGGCCTATGTTCAGCAGTGGACGGGTATAGGGTGAGATGATGAAACGTAAAAATAGGTAAATTGTAATGCATCTTAGTAGTAGCGCTCCGTATAAGAATCAAATACTCTGAGGGGTGCTCCGCGAGGCTTTTTGGACGGTGTCTGGTAATAAAATGTTCTACTGTGTATACATGGCATAATTTTAATTGTCCTGGAGCCAAAGCCCAATTGATGTATCCAATGCCTACTGTTCACTGGTACTAAAAAACTGTAAAATATTACTTCAATAAGTGACATCTCCATAACAATACTAATATAATGCATTAAAAACATATATACTAAGCGAAAAATGACATTGAGGGGCGGCTCGACTCGTGAGTTGTCCGTTAGATAGCTTCGATGTTCCGGATTTTCACCCCAACTAAGATATTCGGATAGGTCATATATAAGATATTCAGGTAGATGTTAGCTAATGAAGTGTCTTTTTTTTATTACCAGTGAACAGTAGTCATTGAATACACTAGCTGGGCTTTCGCTACAGGACGACTAAAATACACCGGGCATATTATTATTATTCTGTGTTTAGTGTTAGTAAAACCACCGATAAGCTATACAATCTTGCGGATATTGCGTCAAGAATGTTAGTGCCTGAATTAAGAAGCCGTTGCACGGCCTGCCTGAAAAAGATCGGCAACACCTGCAACAGAAAGTAATGTGCATAGAAAATATAAATTTTACAGCCTTAGTTTAGAATATAATATCATATGTGTTCAGATGTCCTGGTACTTCATTTCTAAAATGTCGCAGCGTCACATTCATAGCAGGTCCTCTCTGTTGTTGAACAAGAGAAGTCTTATTCTAAGACCGTACCACTGGTAAGCTAAGGCCTTTTCGCACAAATTGATGTGAGAGGTTATTAACCCACAACTCCACCACGTGGACTCAGTGCGGATTAGTGAATGCTCAAATATGGAAATGCTACAAACGGTCATCCATCTCAGAATGACCGAGCCGAACGCTACTTGACGTCGGTGATCGCTACGAACACCGCAGTTGTAGAACTAATGTCAATAACTGTCAAGTTCAGTCACTTAGCTTCTCTCTGTAGATTCAAAAATCTTTCTTCGTCATGTATACTCTGCATGTTTCATGTCGTAATTTTCATGGGCCTTCCGAGGATTTTAACACCCACTGGCCTCTGGAACTGGTTTTAATTACTATTTCTTTTTGGGTTATGCCATTTATGTTGTTTGCTGGGAAGTATAATGTAGTAGATTTCCATTTGTTTTCCACATCGCTGGAACGAAACTGATTTTGATGGTAACCATCGTCGCTCGTATTTAATACCGTCATGGCCGTAATCCCTTCGATCTCCACTCTGTATGCTACCAAAGATGCAGCTTTCATCTCCGGGGACCTGGAATTGCATATTTACTGGCGGCATTGACTCGCCATGTCACAGAATCATCATTGGATATTGCAAGCATTTTATAGGTAAGCCCTTTCCAAAAGGCTTCCCACTGCATCCGCTGCACTGATTCTGCCGCTGCTGGTCGGCGACTGTAGTTCATAGCTAGCTGGAATAGCTTCCGGCCTTTCCACTATCCGCCAGCTGTGGACCCCGTAGATAGCTAGCAACTAAACCCCTACATAAGTGTCTATCTCTGTCTATCTATATCATCACGCCAGATCACTAGCAAGGTTGGCCTAGAGTACAGAGTTTCAACAGGTTCTTTCCTTACAAACCTTTCTGGCTTCCTCCACTCGCATAGTTCTCATAGTTCGTCTCATACACGCTCGCCGGTTACGAAGACTCTTGACTTACCCTTCAGATAAGGCACGTTCTAATTGGTCATGGTAGGATAGTCTAGACTATCCTACCATGACTAATTGGAGCAAGTGGAGGAATGTGTATCTGTTTTGACATTCTTTCTTCCAACATTCTTTATATATGCCCGATTGAACGTAGAATACCCTTTCTTATCAAAAGTTAAAAGAAGACCAGAAAAAGAGGAAACCTTGTAAGTACAAACCAGTGCAAATCAATAGAACGTCAATAGCCAAACAACAAATTGCAACTCACAAAACCCGTATCATGCAAGGATGGAACTGACTCGAAGCCTGAACGCTTTCATAACATCCTGACTTACACGTGCAGGGTTTCACTTCCTTACCATGACGTAAATAAGTGAAACGCCTCAGTTGTTCCCATGTATACGGGTGCAGCACAACGGTTACATCGACAGTAACTTAAAAGAAAAAAAACAGAAACAAAGCTTTAAAACTTGTTCTACAGTTAAAGCGCTTCTTTAAACTTCCCTCGGAAATTTCCCAAGGATCATGTTATTCAACACTTTTTCTATATAAAAACCGTCAAGTGCGTAAATCACAATAAGTCAGCTACAAAATATTGTTTTCTTTTTACTTTTTTACCTGATCATACTGGATACAATGAACTTTATGATATATTGACATTATTTTTAATTAAGTCACTCTGCTCCATTGAAATCAGTCAATAATATAAAAAAAAATGGTAATTCTGATTTGTTCTAAGCTCTCTACTTAAAAGTTCCTGGATAACATTATGTACTTCGCACCCATCGAATTGTTATCATTTTGAAAACCAAATTATTAAAACATGCGCGCATTTCCTACAACAACTTACCCTCCTTAAGTTAATTATATACACTCTTAGAATCTTTTCTTTCGTAAAATATTTTAGATTCAATAACAATTTATAAATCAATAAGATTATATTTGAGCCGTTGCAAATAAGCTACTTTAACTGTAAGGAGTTTTATTTTCGCAACAACGATTAAATTGTTCAAAAAGCTTTGTTTGATAAAGAGGATCTAATGCTTTCTTAATTCGTGAGGGTTGTTAATGGCGCAGGTAAATTTAGAGCGTTCCGTGTGATTAGCCATCGGTGAAATATAAGAAGTAAAAAAACAAGGACTGATTTTTCCATCACCGGAGGGCTTAGTACGAACAATGTGAGGTTACAGTAACGTTGTCGAGAAAGCGTGCTTGCACGTTCATTTTATTTATTATTTAGTGAATTTGTGTGGCCTTACTTATACGTTGTATAGCGGGTGAATAATTACGTACTGATATTTCTTTAGCTGAAGTGGCAATGGGCGGGCCACATAGCGCGTAGATCGGACGGGCGTTGGGGCAGAAAGATTCTAGAGTGGAGACCACGTATTGGCAAGCGCAGCGTGGGACGACCGCCTGCCAGATGGACCGACGATCTTGTGAAAATCGCAGGAAGTCGTTGGATGCAGGTGGCATCGGACCGGTTACGCTGGAAAGCGATTGGGGAGGCCTATGTTCAGCAGTGGACAAGTATAGGCTGAGATGATGATGATGATGATGATGATGATATTTCTCTTTCTGTCATGTGTCCTTTGCGTTCGAGAGAAGAATAAAACAACGGGTAACTATATACCATATATATATATATATATATATATATATATATATATATATATATATATATATATATATACCATATTTATTGGTATGGGTTAGTGTGTAAGGATAGCATAACGACTAAAAGTAAAACAATTGACTATTTTGGTCATGCAACTGAGTTTTACCTTCATTCTGATGATTGAAAATGAGGCCTAAATTATTAAAATTAATAAATAAACACCGTCTCGCCTATATTCTTCTCTCCGGGGGTGGCAGAGATGTAGTGTGTACCCCCACTGATCGGACCCGTAATGGGAAGTTTATTTTAGAAAAACCACATTTGTCCGGCCTAGGATTTGAACCCAGGACCTCGTGATCACAAAGCGATGTTCCGGCTCAAGCGTAGTGGTCGCACGCTCGCCCTCTTGTCCGGTGAAGTTGGCTGCCACTATGATTGCCACTAGACCAACGAGGCAGATATTAAAAACAAACAAATAACCCAACTTTGTAGTTTAAACTTTTATTAATGTAAATTTTGTCACAATAGCTGCATAAATGCAATTGAAGAGGAATTGGCTATCTATATGTTACCCGTATTGTTATATCACTAATAACCCAAATATATATTTATTTTATTCCGCCTATCTTTTGGGTTTCGCAGACGCTATTTTAAAATATTTTAAGTAGCCTACGCCACTCTCGCAATTATGATGAATCAAACGGCATGTAATGATAAAACCAGCAAGCTTATCAGAAAGAAAGACTCGAAAAACATTATTCTCTCTCTTGTGCCGTCGCTTAACTAATATTATTCACACCATTTTCTCATCGAAGGATTTGGCAGAGGTATATATAGTACGCCTTTATTTCGCCAAGATATTTTGGTCGACTAGTGTGTGAGGCATACAATCTGCAAATGTACTATTTGTATTTATAAACGTATTTATCACAAAGGATAAAGGTATACGGTCGAAACGATTTAACATAAATATGTAAATACATAATTAAATTCACACGTAAATTAATACATTCAGAAGAATTTAAATTCATAAACTTGACAAGTTTCAGAAAATTTTATATACAAGGTTTAAAATATTTAACGCAAGACCTCAGACACCCCAATTAGATTATTGCTTTACGAATTCAATATGAAAATCAAACTTCCAATTTTAAGGAGTTTTATACCATTTTTGTAAGCTCTTTGGTACCCAAATTAACCATAAAATTAAATAACTAATTAACTTTTGTGTGCGTATTGAGGAGTGTGTAATAGAAATACATTTAAAATAGCTGTAATGATTTGAATAATAATTAAATTTCGTTTAATACAGCGAAGAGATCGAGGAACAGAATTTTTCGAAAGTTAAAAAAAAATTGCTAATTTTGAAAATAGTTGGAATCGATTTAGTTGGCGATTTAGACTACTTTCAGGTCTTGCGTTAATTGTGTTACAACGTGTATAAAGATATCTTCACCATTTTCCCGAAAAGGGTGTCCAAAAACATTTGGATTATGAACGCATTCCGCACCCGAAATAGAAATATTTTTCAGATTTTATCTGTTATTATATTTTTTAAAAATAATAAACGAAAACAGAGAAAAGAAATAGACCTTACTACGGAACCTATCAGCGATTTAATACAAAACTGAGCCGACAAAAATACTGGAAAACATTTGTTAAAAAACCTAACAGTACCATGCCAAGTGTAGCGAAAAAGAAGTGATTATTTTTATGTATATGCGCTTCAAATGGAACGCATGCAAACAATCAAAAATGAGGCGCAGAGAGATTTACTTTGATTTAATACGGAAGTTTGCAGCTTTAAAAAAAGTTCGACAAAGGTAAATTTCCCAGTCAACTCCTGGTGCCCTTGCATGCACAGTTTATTTACATTTTCAAACCGTTTCATACGCTTTTACCTTGACATCTCATTGTTTTGACTTTTAAATCCCTGATTTAATAGAATGAACAGATGCTGTTTGTTTGAAAAACTGGAATATTAAACGGGTGATTTGAGTGCAGTTTTAACTTCGCCCGCATCATGCTTGATACGTTCACGATGTAAATATTTAAAAACGGTCTGGAAAAGGATACAATAATTTGAAAACAAAATCGTATGGCGCATGTAACAGATGAAAAATAAGTAAGTAATAGTAGCCGTTGAAAAAACTAACAATTATTCTCATCACTGGCAGTAAACTAATATTGTTATCAATATTTATTTATAAAATTACAATAATACAATTTGACTTAAACTCTTGAAACATAAAATTAATAATCCAATACCAAACCTTAATTTACGCGTTATTGAATTTCTCATTCATTCGTTTCATATAAAAAAGACGTAGCCCTAAACTGGGATATATTTTTGTATCGTGGGTGCGTTTACAAACATGAAAATTCACACACATAAATACCCAGACCGAAATAAATAATTGCGGATCACACAAAGATTTGTCCCGTGCGGGAATCGAACTTGCGACTATTAGATCCAGTGGGTGAAGGGTTTAAGCTCTTAACCACTGTGCTAAATCATCCGTCTGTCCCAAATTAGGTGGATTATAGTAATTTCTGCTACCAGTATTAATTGAATGCACTCCGTGCATGAATGAATGCATTGAGTTTATCGTTTTAAATAATTTTATACTTTTTAGTCGGTTGCAAATAAAAACTAGTGTAATAAAAAACAAAAATTATAATTTTCTGCTTTTTAGTTTTTGTATGATTTTGTTTTTTGTCTAATCTGTCTTTATAATCCTTCCCACAATTTATTTTGTATTTATGCAGAGGTTTAGCGTGACAAAGATCTTGGCCCACGGATGACATTGACAAGGGAGCTATTGTGTGAAAATGTAGTTAACATATGTAGGACCACTCGATCCAGTGCCCAGAGAGACCTAAGCTTTAGCCACTAGACCAAGACGGCGAGGAAGATTATTCTGGTGCTGTCGTGTCCACAATTTCAGATAGCCAGATGATTTGCTAGTACAAAGATTGTTGTTTCCATACAATGTGGCAATGTTGCCAGGGTATTGCGTTTCAAGCGACAACCATTTGGCAAAAATATTGTAAATCTGTTACTTTTTTTAATTTTACCACTTGATAACGATATAAGGGCAGCCAAGACAGCACTCGTCCGCACGAATGCTTTTACAACGCGTGGGGCTGAAGCACTGTAGAGCACTTCCATCAAAATGCACTGTTAGCCACTCGTCACCGACCCTCCCGATATCCTTACTTCCCTTCCTTCGAATACAGATACCGCACACAGTACCAGATACCGCCCTCGCCGGCGAGACCGAAAAATCCCTTGCCTGCTGGCCGGAGAGAGTACCACAGCGAGTCACCTAGTATATGCCCTCCCCTATAGCGACTGCCCATGCTGATGCCGTTCCTCCTTGAGGCACCTTTGAGCTAGTTGCCACCTAGCCCTTTTGGTTCGAGCGTGGTGGTTGCACGCTCGCCCTCGTGTCCAGTAACGCCGGAAAGGCCCGGCGGCCAACAGGGTAGATTGCTCATACACACACATACATACATACACCCACACAAGTATATCATGTTCATACAGGGTGATACAGAAATGGGGTCTCATGCCAAAAGTCGTTGTATTCATACAATAGTTTAAACATTTGTTGTACTACTTTTTATCTCAAAAAAGGTGTCCCTACATATGTTAGGCCCCTTGCCCGGACAGGCCGTGTAAAGCATATAATACTATTTGCCGCGTGAAAGGTTACTCTTCACTTCGAATGAAGTTTATTCTGATTTATTGTCTAATGTGATCTGAGGATCGTACTTAGTGGCGTGCAATTAGAGAGGCCTATGTCCAGCTGTGGACTGCTATACGCACAAGACGATGCTTGTCTAAGAAGTATTCGTAAAAATAAAGTGCTAAAACATAGCGTGCTCTAAGTAATTCTACTATTATTATAAATTTGAAAGAAATGTATGTTTGGAGGTTTAGATGTTTGTTACTCAATCACGAAAAAACGGCTGAACAGATTTGGATGAAAGGACATTGTTCTGCGCCCATACATGATTTGCCCCAGAACCAACAGCAATGAAAAAATACTTGTATGATTTCCAATCACCCATAAATTATCTTGACGCATTTATCATTTATCATAAACGGACAAGCGGGGGAATCGCAAAATTGCATAAAAAGTATTACATTTGACGGACGATTTAGCGCAGTGGTTAAGAGCTTAAGCCGCTCCGGCCGGTGTGTCTAATAGTCGCGAGTTCGATTCCCGCACGGGACAAATCTTTGTGTGATCCACAGTTATTTGTTCCGGTCTGGGTATTTGTGTATGTGAATTTTCATGTTTGTCAACGCACCCACGACACAGGAATTAATCCTAGTGTGGGGCAACGTTTTATAAAAAAAAGAGTAGAAAAAGAAAGGATAATAAAGTACTTCGTCTATTATGTCTTCCATAAATCCCTTAAAATACCACATAACAGAAACACAATAACAGAATTAACAGCCTGTACATTACTTAGTGAATATTTATTGGTGAACACGTTTAGAAAAAAAAATATAAGTTATGTAAGATCTTATAAACAAGAAATATGTAAGTACTGCGCTATGTACTTATATAATAATTAGGTAATTAGTTGCCTTACAATTATGTGTCTAGAAGACCCTTGGCGAATACAGTTTCAAAATCAATTTCTAATTTTGACATCTGATTAGCAGCATATTATTGCTCATTTCAAAGAATGAATCTAGTACATTTCAAAAAATGAAAATATAAAGCACGGGATATTCCTGATGCAAAAAAAACATAAACATACAATAATCAAAAAACATACATATTCCTTGTATCTATCGATCTTATCTTTACGCCAGATCCCTTGCGGGGTAGGGAGGGAGTTAAGAGATCCAACCAGTTCATTCTTATAAATAATAATAATATAATCACAGTTATTTGAAATCGTCTGGTTACCATGCACAATTTGTGCTACACAAAAAAATCTTTCCCTATGTCGTGCAGTTTTCATAAGACGGGGTTTATATAAATCTATATTGCTTTTGACAAAGACATAAACAAATACATAAAGAACACGTCAATAAGTACATCTACCTACTGACCTACCCGAATATCATAGTTAGGATAAAAATCCGGAATACCGAAGGTATCTACCGGCCAGCTGCCGCGCCGCCCTTCATGTCATTTTGCGCTTGGTGTAAGTTAAAAGTTGTTTTTTTTTTATTGGACTTAATTAGTATTGTTATAGGGATGTTACTTATTGAAATGATTTTTTATAAATCTTTTTAGGACCGGTGAACAGCTGGCATTGGATACATCACCGGGGCGTTCACTCCAGGACGACTGTAATTACACCGTGTACATAATAGCATAATTATTAAGTTCAAGATGCTTGCTTTGATTTCATTGTTCTTACCAGGCGAGCTTCAAGACGAAAGTCATATATTTCCCCTTCCAGTGGTTATGTCGTCTAGAGATATTAGTAACTCTACACGTCATTAACACCAAAAGGGGAGTATACTCCCCGTATACGTTGCCATCGCCGCAAAAGTGAATAGTTATCTTCGTGTCGATGCAACGTGATGCAGGGTTGAAGAGCCAATTAGTACCAGTCCAAAAATGATCATCATTGCAAAACAAAATAAATGCAGACTGGAAATCTTCGCAGTAAATTCATTCGACCACGGTAATTGCATATTTACCTTTTTGTGATCACACATCTAAGTACGGTAAGCGTTAAAAAAAATAGAAAGAATCATACTGGAAACAGAATTCTATGCAGATATAACTGAGTATACTTGATCTTAAAATAATATGCCAGTCAAATTTAGCCCTAGAATTCAAACGTTCTCAGGAGAAAAAAACGCAACCTTGATTATTTTGAAGAGTTTTTGCACGAATTTCTCCATAATCTCTCGAACTCAAACAGCGTCTATCAGCAGTAGTACAGTCTCGCATACTCCAATTTTTCGGCCATGGTTCGAGGCGTAACAGCGACTCCATAAAGCGTCTGGTTGTGCAGGGGAAAGTAAAAGGAACTAGACCACGTGGGAGGTCACCAATGCGGTGGACATACGAAATTAATTCCGTAGTGGGAGATGCTTTGATCGAGTGCACCCGAATCTCAAATGATCGAACTAAGTGGATAGATATCGTAAGGCGAGCTACATCAGCCTCCAGTAGAGATGAGTCGTATTTATTAGAACAGATCTAAAGAACAGGTATTTTACGAGTATAGGAGGCACCTAATCCAATTCTGACAATACCTAATCCACCTAATATTCATATGAAATAAAAACTATAAACTAATGTTTAGCCGTTTAGCGCGCTCACTCACACCTGTTCCCGCGCTCTCTCACTCACTCATATGCTTATCGCTTTGCTATCCCGTTTACGTGTAAGGGTGGAGGGAGCAAGACAGCGCTATACAACGTACTGATATAAAACAAATATTTACATTTGTAATAATGAATTGAAATCTTTTAAATTCGCCATCTTGCGAACGCTAACCTTTTGCGGAATATTTAATATCGCAAGACTCAAAACTTCATACATTAGTAAGTTAACAGTCCTAAGCCTGTAAAAAGTATGAAGGGTAGATACCAATTCATCACTAATATATCATTAAATGATAAAATAGAAAACAAGTATTAGTTTATTCAAGCAATTTCGTGCAGAAATATCTAAGCTAATCAAAAAAAAAATTGAATCCGTTTTGAAACTTCCATTTTCTTAAAAGTGTTATAATGACTGTACCCGTTCTTAACTAACAAAACGATTTAACATTCAATTAATTCAAATATCGATAATTCGATATCAGGATTTGATATAGAATAGGCGGATTGCGATCACTAGGTAACGGTATGTGTATGAGGTCATTGAGATTAGGTGGAATAGGTATTTGGATTAGGTATTTATGCAGACTAGGAACAGGTGTACTTAGTACCTGATTTACCTAATACGACCCATCTCTAGCCTCCAGTGACTAAACCTTATCGTGACCACGACCACTCAAGTCAAGAGTGAAGCGCGAAAGATAAGGAGAAGTTAATAAATGAGAAGAGGTTAACTTGGTGCTGAAATGTGTAATGAATTGCGATATACTCATGACCGGAGTGAGCATACATTTATGGATATAATTCAAGGATGCTTCAAAACTGTAACTGGACTGGGTCTGTAGATAGCCCACTTATGTAACTGGACTATTTACAGAACAGCGCACTATCTAAAAGTTCCTATTATAGGGTGCTGAGAAAGCACTACGGAGTAAGGATGAATAACGCTTTGTGGTAACTAAAAAGTATGTATTGTAGAAATGTCCTAAGTAGACAAATACAAGGAGGTACAAGGATTTTTTGGCCCGCGGCTTAAATCGGAACTAACGCTGTCCTCAATTGAAATATCACATTTTAGCAGTCGCAGAGTTGCCGTTCGCCATAGAATTTACCCAAGTTCTTTTTTAATTAGTAACCGTGCACCTGTTAAAATATCTACTTGGAAGCAGGAAATTTTTACAAAATTTTAACCCTGATTTCACACCAACACTTCCTTTCATCTGCGATGGGCCATAAGATCCTTGTCGCGCTATATGTACGCACAATATGCCTTAAAATTTTCAAACTTCGACAGAACAGTTTTAAAAACGCTTTAGCTGCCAGTCGATAAAAAAATCAAACCTCACAAATTGGGATGAAATTCCCCTGTGATAAAAATAAAGTCTCTCTCTGGAATTAATTATAACAATAAGTATGTTATAAAACAATGGATTATAAAAGACCGATTTTTCAGAAATTCTTAATTTTTTATTGGTACTTCTAAGTACTTATTTAAACCAAGATGAACGAAATTTATGTGGGAACAACAGTTTTAAAGGTATTTTTTTTGCAATTATTTTTGTGTGTTTGGGGTTTAGATATTTTTCATGGGCATGCAATCTGTAGGTTATTTGTGATTTTAGGCAACTTTTACATAATCGCTGGCCAGGTGGAATGGGAACACAATCTAGCAGGAACGACAGAAATCAAGCTCTTTAGCTTTTATATTAAAGTGCTAATTTAACCAACCAAATTTTTGACTTGTGTCTCTATAACATTTAGTCAGGGATATGTACATTAGTTACACAACTTTACAAATATGTTTTGTCTTTGTCCTAAAATTTAGTTAAAAATTAAAGGAAAAATACCCATATTCCTTTAAAATTTAGCTCTTGTGGTAGTTATGATTATATTTTTTTTTTTGAGTTGTAAATAAAAATGAATTAGTTCTGTTATTATTCTTGGGTATTTGTAAATTACCACGAAAAAATAAAGAGGTCGTAACTATCACACATGTAGGTCATGCACAGGTCACACAGTGTCTGCAGATGTCACCTAAGTAATAAACAACAATTAACTGTTTTGTAGAAGACTCAAAGAGGTTAAAATGTGGTCTAGAAAATGTAAATACCATGCTGATACATTTTGTTATAAATATGGTATATTTATTAAAGTACGACATATGTTTTTTTATTTAAACGCATGTGAAAAGCTTTGTGAAGCCTACGAAGCTTATTTCAACTTCTCCTGTTCAGAATCTAGACAAACCCTGGGTTTCACATGTTGCTTGCATAAACTGCAAAAGATGCCATCATATACGGTTTGTATAATGGTATGATGCTGGTAAAACTTTTTGCCAGTTTATAAAATCCAAAATTATTTACTAGTGCTCAACAAAACAGTTGAAACAGTTTTAAAGGAGTAGCTTCTGGATTTTTAGGGAATAACAAAATTGAAAATTACCGAGAGCTAGTTGATAACTTGTTAGAAGAGTTTAAAACTATGCAAAATGTCTGTAAAAGTACATATGGTTTTTCAAAAATATTGATTAACGTTCTCCTGGATACAAAAGAAAACTTTTTCAGGCCATATATATGTTTTTTCATCTAACTATCGATAAATATATCGAAATTTCACACCCTCTTATGGCAGTGAAAATTTCCGTTAACTTCTGTTATTTAGTGCTTTCGCATTGCGTTGCATCTCGAAACAATATCGTGTTTATCGCTCACCTGCAACAACGAATGACTTTAATGCGTTATCACCCCTTAGCACTTATGCATCGTGATGTAGTACAGACGGGTAAGGACCCTATAAGAGCAACGCCTAGCAAGTGAACTGTGTCTGCAGATAGCTTAGTGACATTAACGGTCTGTCCACAAACCCAGCTCAATTATAATTCTACAACAGCATCTTAAAATAGTATAAATAGAAGTATGGTTACTCACGTTATTAATGTTTCATAATTTTTCACGTACTTCGGCATCAAATTCACCTCCTCTCCTTCATTAACATATGCCTCCAAACTCAGGAAATCATCCAAGTAAGGCGCATCCACATTCTTCGGATACATATCCAATGCAAAAACAGTTGCTGTCGCAGTAAAATAGCCGCACTTGGTTTTATTCAATGGAATGTTAAGCCCAGGATCAGAGTAATGTTCCTTCAAAATCACCAGTGCAGCGACTTTATTCTCGACAACATAAGTATTCTGGGGCTGGCTTCGACTGGCATATTATTTTTAGACCAAGTATACCCGATGATATCTGCATAGAATTCCACTTCCAGTATAATTCTTTCTATGTTTTAAAGTTTACCGGAGCTAGAAGTCTCATCTCAAGAAGATATATTTCCAAATACCGTGGTCGGTTGGATATACAACGACGATTTCCAATCTGTAGATGTTTCGTGTTATAATGATGATCATCTTTGGACTCGTACTAATTGACATTCCAACTCTGTAGCACGTATCATCGGCACGAAGATAACCGTTCACTTGAGCGGCGATGGCAACATATGCTCCCCTTCGTGTAATAATGACATCTAGATGAATTGATATCTATAGACGACTTCATAACCCAAAGGGGGCATAGATGACTTTCGTCTTGAGGTTTGCCTGGATAGGATAATGAAACAGAATAATGAAAATTTAACTTTAGGCCTTTTACTGTAATTGCTAGTAGGCATACATGCCATAATGACCATAACTCTGTCATTGCCCTTCTGCAGTTGTCAGTGATGTTTGTAACATTTCGATATTCCAGCAATCCACATTTCACCGAAATAAACAGCCCAAAATTGGAGGTGAGACTATTGCCGAATATATAAAAATCAATTGCCGTGCGTTAGTCTCGCAAAATCTCGAAAAGGGCTCGAAGGATTCGACTTTTTTTTGTATTGTTCTTCTAAATACTGTAATTTAGGAGACATGAAAAACCCAAAGGAACAGCCGACAAATCGAAATTGGTAAATTGTATAGGAATTGCCACTTAGGATTACTTCCAAGAGATGGCGTTCTTATGAATAGTCAATCAAATTAATGGTAGGTGGTACAAAAGTCACCGGATCATCTGGTCGTAAATATAATAACAGGATAAGACACTAATAAGTTCTGTCCTCAAAAACTCCCTAGCTTCGTTTGTCGTTGCATCATCATAGTTTATCGTTAAGTGACTGGTTTCAGAGAATTTAAAAAAAAAGACTTTAGGCCGGGCCATTAATGGGTGTGTTACATTGAAGATATTAAAAAATAATATCGTGGGCTGATTATTGACCTACTTCTGCAACTCGAATCTGTAACCCTGGAATGGTTTAGCAGAGACATCCAGAACTCTGCAAAAAAGCCGGTTTGGGAAAATATGTTCCACGGCATATTTCTATAATGACTAATGACCGGATTGTGTATTCGCATGTTGCATGTGCTTTTGCATATCTAGTCCCTTTTGACGTGTTATTGCAAATTTTAACTAAAAAATAGTGTGATAATGAATATTTTCACGCTATATTTATAATATTTTAAAAATTGATCACCACCTCTGTCATACCGCACGTACATATGGAACAGTACCTGATCGTTTCTGTTTACACTGGTAGCCAAATGTAGAATATTTTCATTTGTGAACAATATAAATGCCTGGTAACATTTATATATAGATAAATAATAAAAATACTAAATATCTAATAATCACTGTGGTTTCTATTATGTGGTATTGCATATATTGATATTTTTCATGCATTTTTCATGTGTATTTCGAGCTTGTTATGTTGCATATAATCCAGTCTCTAATGACATATAGCTACTAAGACCAGTTTTTTAAAAGTCTTTACTTATGGGATGTGAACAGAAGGCAGACATCCGATAAAATGGATAGATGACCTGGCGAAGGTCGCGGGTAAAAGTGGGATGTGTACAGTACACAGCCGTTCGGTGACGATCTTTGGGGAGGGCTTTGACACTTTGACCTGCTGTGGACATCTTTCGGTTAGTGATGATACCTTAGCTGAATTTTTTGGTCTAGGTGGAGCATCACGCGTGCGGAAACGGCAGTAAATTTATATACCCATAAAGCGAATAAATTGTAATACACATGCACACGCACACACTGACAGCTTTTGAACAAATTGTCAAAAAACCGCACACTAGCATTACGCACACATCGTGCGTGACTGAGGCCGTTTTTAGGAGCCGTTTTTGTTAGCAATGCTCCGTCTTAGGATAATACTCGTACTTACGGGTTGAAAAGAGGATTGGAAGTTTATATGAAAGGAAGAGTTTTGAAGATGAAAAATATTACTCATAAAATTAGTAAAAGACAACGTCTTTCCTATATTCCCCAAGTGGCAGAGATGTACTAAGTACACAAACACATGACCGACGTCGTTACGTTGTGTATGTGAATTATTTTTCGTAAACGCACCCAGAATATAGGGATAATTCCTACTGTGGGGCTACGTTTTCATAAAACAAAAATTTATGGCATCGATATATCACTTTAAAACAAAGTCCCCCCGCCGCGCCTATCTGTCTGAACGCGATGAACTCAATATCTACCGAACGGTTTTTCATACGGTTTTCACCAATGGACAGAATGATTTAAGATGAAGGTTTATGTGTATAATTACCAGTGTGAAGCCGGGGCGGGGGATAACATCGTCGGGGAAACGTGGGTGTACTCAGTACAACTCTGCCACCCCCTCCAGGGAATATAGACGTGACGGTGTGTGTGTCTGTTATATATTAATAATATGTTGATGACCTTTGGTAACCAGTATTGTGACGGTTCTATTTGTTGGAAGTTTTACAAAAAATATACGCCTTGGGCCCTCATTCGCCAGTGCAGTACCATTAAACTATCATTTCATGAAGTTCTCGTAACGCCCCGCGTTACGTGTCTAGTAAATAAAGGCCCTGCTGCCAACGTGCTGCACCGGCTTAGACGTATCCGGACCGGCCCCCTTCCTTCCGTCGGCTTGTTGACCTGCATCTCCAAAGGGATCGGTTACCACTACAGAAATCGTAATAATAAAACACTACATGTTAAATAGCGCACGATTTTGTTTGAAACCGTTGTCGCCGCTTTGCCATACGTGCACAGTATGGCAACACTCACACTGCACACTCACATTGTTGCTGTAAACGATATTTTCCGACGAATTGTATTACCTAGTAAGTACAAGTTTTGGACGACTTTCATACCACTTTTAGCCACTGTACTGGACTGTATGCGAATAAATTGGACCACGCAGTCCTGAAACATTTTGTGTCTTTCACATGACTTCTAATGTCTCATTACTACGATTTCTTTGGTTACCACCAGTGGGAGTGGAGTTAGTGAAGAGAGGCTAAGTGGTACTCTTTTTACCATGTATTGCGCATCATTCAACCTTGAACCCTTTAAACCCATTCGGGTTGTATTACTAGCTGTTACCCGCGGCTGTGGACGCGTTTATTTTGCAATTCATACTCTAATATGTTTGAAGATCTAGCTTAGTTAGGTGTATAAGCTGTATTACTGTAAAGTTTCATCACTATCCGTTCAGTAGTTTTTGCGTGATAGTGTAACCAATATACCTCCATTCTAACAAACTTTCGCATCCCAGTAGCCAAGTCGATTTTACAGACGTTATCGAATGCGACAAGAGAATAACAACCATGACAATACAGGTAGCAACGAAACGCTTGCCACTTGTTTAGGCCTTCCGGTATATAATCGGTACAGCCTTTATAAAATCAGAGTGGATCGAAGAGCTATGGAGCGAGCTATGTTGAGCATCTCCTTTATCGACTGAATCATCGTCATCATCTCAGCCTATACTTGTCCACGGCTGAAATAGGCCGCTTCGATCGCTCTCTAGCGCAACCGATCCGATGCCACCTGCATGCAACGACTTCCTGTGATCTTCACAAGATCATCAGTCTATTTGGCAGGCGGCCGTCCCACGCTGCGTTTGCCACTACGTGGTCTCCACTCCAGAATCTACCTGCCGAATACCTAACAGAAATCCGGGGGCTGCCCAACCCTATTTTAAGTAACGCTGACGGCAAATCTATATATATCAATGGCAACTCTAATAGCACCTTGCCGCACCATTATAGTGCGACTCATGTGCGACTACAGTCCCACAAGGATATTTTGGCCCACGGTTAAAATCGGAACTAATGCTGTCTTCTAGTGAAATATCACTTCATGACAGCCGCAGAGTTGCCTTTTGTTATTAAATTAACCCAATTTCTTTTTATAGTTAGTAACCATGCGAACCCGACTGTTGAAATATTTCCCTCTAAGTTGGAAAAGTATACTAAATGATAACTCTGATTTCACACCAACATGCCATTCACGGGCCAAAATATCCTTGTCGCACTGTAGGATCTTTTGGCGCGTGGATTTTATTTTGGTTTTGGTTTGTTTTTTTTTTAAAACGTAGCCCCACACTAGGATTTATTCCTGTGTCGTGGGTGCGTTTACAAACATGAAAATTCACATACACAAATACCCAGACCGGAACAAATAATTGTGGATCACACAAAGATTTGTCTCGTGCGGGACTCAAACCCGCGACTATTAGACACATTGGGCAGAGCGGCTTAAGCTCTTAACCACTGCTCTAAATCGTCCGTAATGACAGGGGGCATGATGAAATAAGGATTGCCATTTAGTAAAATTTTCCTACTTCCAGGGAAATATTTCAACAGGTGGGTCGGCACGGTGGATCTAGCTCAAGAGAGACGGAGTGGCTCAATCAATTTAATTAAGTATCTCCATTTTTCCATTGAATTACAGAACATCATAAAAAATATTTTGAGACATTCCTACTAATTAAAAAAGAACTTGAATAAATTTCATAGCAAACGGCATCTCTGCGATTGTCATGTAGTGACATTTAACTTGATGACAGCGTTAGTTCCGACTTTAGCCACGGGCCAAAAGTTCCTTGTCGCACTGCATGGTAAGGTTAATTACACATCAATGTCTATTGATGTTAAAATAAAATAAGAAAATTACAGAAATAAATCGCGGCTTACTATTTAATTTCATTTCACGATCAATTGCTTCTTGATATTTTATTGAATCATTGGCTTTTCATCTCATGCATAGCAGCGGCCATTCATGATACAAACTTATTAAAAAATATTAGGTATAAGTATCTTCTTTAATGGTGTGCTTATGGCTTCAAGTTACTTCGGATATTCGTGATTAATTCAGTTTTTTTTGAGTGACGTCGCGTCCTGAAGGCTTGGGCACATATCCGACGGGCGGGACGGCGATGCGACGCCAACGGGTCGTGGGTAATGTTTAATTGGTTATAGCGACTGGAGGCTAAGCTGGCTGCAGTGATGATTTTACCTTACAGTATGTTCACATCGTTAGTAACCAGATGTTCGACGCTTTTGCGAACTGCTTTGGTGGCTATACAGTTTGACTGTAGGGCACATTTGACGGACTTTTTTTTGCTTAATTAATGTAATCCCTACAAAAATATGTATATAATTTAATTGCATATATATAAAGAAATTTAATTTATTTTCCTATGTTAACATCACATCACACTGTATGTTTTCATCACCCCTATCTTCCCAAAGAGGCGTGGGAGTGTTGTACAGTGTACACCCACTGTTCGCCAAAGATGTTTGGTCCTATGTAATAGGGAGCGAACCTATTGCCATATACTGGGCACAATTCCAGACTCCGGACTAATTCTGGAAATTTTTACATGAAAAATTACATTTGTCCGACATAGAATTTGAACCTAGGACCCCGTGATCACCAAGCGCATTAAGTATATAAATATATTTCTATAATTTTGATTTATTCTTATTCTAATTCTATGGATTAAGGGGCATATAGGTTTAGCCTATGGGTAGGTATTTAAAAACCCCTTGCCCAGACATCCAGACCACATATGTACTTATTTCCGAAGGTCACACAAATATCAACCTTGTAGCATATGAATATGGATAACTTCTCGATCGTTACGCGCGTCCTATGGGGCTTAGCACGAACAGATTGACGTCATGGTAACTACGAGAGCGCCCTGTCATCTTCATCGCTATTTAATAAATGTGTAATTTGAAAAGGATGGCATATCAACTCAATAGCGTTACACTAACGGCACTCTGTTCAAGCTAAGCCCCTTGAGATACATGTGTCACCTTCAATATCCACATTATGTAAATGTCGTTCGTTTTACCTAACCAAGTGTCACCGGATATACCTTAGAAGATAAACAACTATATTCTTATAACAGAAATAAAAAGATCAATATATATATTGCCTACGCAATGATTATATTCAAATTAGGATCCAAGATTTCTCACAGACTCTTTATACAAGTAAATAAAAATGAAAAATATACACAGCCACGCCTCTACTCCCCGGGAGGGGACCCGGCTACCCGCATAAATCAACGAATTAATAAGAGATGTAATAATAATAACATCAGCTTTACTGTCCCACTGTTGGGCGAAGGCCTTCTCTCACAAATCGAGGTAAGAGAGATTAATTAGGTCATACTTCACCACGCGGACCCAGTGCGGATTGGTGGAGGCAGGTTTGTGGCCTGCTCTTGGAACTTATCAAGCCGCCTATAAGGCTTCCAACTCAGCTAAACGACTACCTAATTAAGTGGTAACCGGGAACAACGGCTCAAAGTTGCAACGACGCAGCACGGAGACACTTGGATATGAAAATGCCGCGAACGGTCACCCATCTCTGGCCGACCTAGTCTGGCGCTGCATAACCTTGGTAAGAACACTGCGGTTGCACAGCACCAAGAGCGTAAGTGATATACAATAAGAGATGTAAATGAGTAAAAAAATACCAAACCGGTACCAACATATATTTCGGTATTTTATAACCCGAACACGGGCGAAACTACCGAACAATACGGTTAAAAACTAAAAAAACTTTGCCGCTGTACATTTATTTATACGACTTGGAAAAAAAGTAGCACACGTATAGTTCGATGAGAATAGTGCGACAAGGATCTTTTGGCTCATGGCTGACATTAGCACGGGCGTGTCAGTGTGAAATTAGGTTTACTATCTCGTAAGTTTTTTTTTACTTTCAGGGAAATATTTCGACAGGGGGGTCCGTATAGAGCTTACAATAATATAGAAGCCGCGCGCATTCATAATTCAACAAACGCCCCGCACTCACCGCACTTCCCACCCGTGTAATGTTGGTAGCGCGGAAATTTTACCACCTTTTGGGGTAAAGGTTGATGACTTAGAGTACATGATAATAAAATCATTGTTGCAGTATCGAGTATTTTCATGCAAATTAAAGTTTATAGTCATTTAATGCAGGGAAAATATATATTTACCATTTTAACTATTTAGTTGAAACCGTGATGTAGTAGTTAGCTATATTAATACCATTTAATACTGGAACTTATAAAGTCCTAAGCAAATAAAACTATGGAAAAATAAAATTGTTATTCTAGCAACACTAACAAAATGGACCCTCTTTTACTATGACAATTACAGACGGAAGAATTAATTCGATATTTAAATAATACTGCACCTGAATACGTTAGATACGTATGAAATGTGATCCTATCATGTATTTTCGCGGCTTCCATTCCAAGGCTCCCTGGAAGTGATCGCTTTTTAGCGATAAGGCCCTTTGTGTTACTTTTAGTACTTCTTGTTATTTTGAGATCTATCTTATTGGTGCACAATAAAGAGTTATCTATCGATCTATTATATTAACGCAATAGAGAATTGAATTATATATAGTTTGCTATTATATTTACTTGGAAGTAAGAAAATTTTACACTTAGTTATTACCTAATTTCAAACCCACGCCCGCTGTCCAAAAAATTCTTGTAGCTACAGATACCACAAACAAATGTGGCGGCAGAAACTTAAATATGGAATTAGCAGTGACAGCAGTATGTTCACCTCTGAAATGTACAAAAGGTTTTTGAAAGTAAAGAAAACGAGACATTAGAAGGAATTTTATAAAATTTAATTGGAGAAAATAAAAATATAATGGGTTTGCGTTACAACATGTGAAATGACACTGACAGATAATACAATGACCATCTTTTAAGCGTACTATTGTTTGATCCATTTGATCGGACACTTTGACAGTAACTATAATCAATCTGTTTTATCAATTGCTCGTAATTAAGGTGCTCTCTCTTTCTCTCGATCGATGTCATCACGCTGATCCCTTTTAGGGTAGGCAGAAAGTACAGAGTTCCAACAAGATATTTTCTTACATACCTCTCTGGCTTCCTCCATTCTCCATTCTCCATCACCATCATTCCATTGTCAAACACGCTCGCTAGTTAAGAACTTTCGACTTGTCCTTCAGATAAGACGCTGTCATTATAAGATAGTCTTGGTCTACCCCAGTACCTACATCCAACCTCTTTCGTATCTGTTTCGTCATTTCCCTTTTTCATACCTTTTTCATTTAAACACCGATATTTTCTTCTACACCTACACGCTTACTTACTACGCTGTTGTGAATGCGGTCGGTTAGCTTGATCCCGAACATAATTCTCTTTCTTGCATACCCATCTGTCACTACCATATAACAAATGGCACTTGGACAAGCACTCCGTTCGTCCGCCGCCTCCCAAGTGGCTTGCCCATCGCACCATTCATTCTATTCCCTGCAATCACCCTTCTCTCTATATCAGCAGTGTAAATCCCATGTTTATATCACAACCAACCTCAACCCTTGCATTCGATCTAGATTCGTCCGGTTCAAAAACCAAACCTTGGTTGTCTGTGTTTTTTTGGTGGTAATTAATAATATCTCAAAAAATGTTTAATCAGACAGCTATAGTACGCGCCACGTAGGCTTATAATTATTTAATTAAATTTTATTAAAAATAAATAATTAGGATGTGTGATTCGGAAGTATAGAGTGCAGGTAACATTTTGTATATAGTTCGAGATCTACCATAAAAATGTGCTGTGGTACTCACCATTTGACGGCAGTGACTACGCAAAGCAGAATGCCACAGTCGCGGCGCAGAATCTGCTCGCATACCAAGATGTGTCCAATCGTAACCATGGTATCAGTCGTGACCATGAAATCGTGGTGGCCGGCCGAGAACCTGGAAAAATAAGAATGCGCGAGTAAACCTGCAAAAGGAAATATTTTAGGATTGTAAACACAAAAAAAAACATATTCAAAAACAATAAGGGAACGCCTACATTCGCCAAGCAGCAGGTGTATTGAGTATACATATCACAAGATCTCCATAATAATACTAATTTATTGCAATATAAAACACCTATACCAAGAGCAAAATGACATGAGCGATGAGGAACGTCGGGGTTCCTCAGCTGGCGGGTCCTCAGATACCTTTGGTGTTTAGGATTTCCACCATATCTATATTTCACCGATGGTGTTAGTTCCTGAGAATGTTCTACCTTTGTAACTTCGGCGACAATACGATGATATGATACTATGGAGCTGGTCTGATGATAAATACCGAAGGTGAGCATAGACACTCCTCTACTACTCACTATAGCCCCGCCGTGTTTGAACTCGTTAGATTTGTGTTGACAAGTACTATGCCTATTGCCTCGAGACCGTTGTAAAATCACTAGATTATTCAAACCGCAATCAATCCCCTATGAATATTTCCTGACCGAATGGCTGAACAGATGGGATACAACAACAAAGGACCGTCACCTCTACATGTTATTTCCGTCTGTACGAGAGCGTTTGACAAGAATATGGCTGGAGCCACACAGTGGTCAAGCCACTGTGTGGCACAATTTCTCACAAAACATGGCAACTTTAAGAGTAAATTATTCTCTTTTAAACCGGCACCTTAACCGCTATATCAATATTCCACGTGTAATCGCAAGTATGAACAATCGGCACACGTACTGTGGGAGTGCAGTCTCTGGCAAACCGAGCTTACCTAATGGTAAGCTCGGTTAAACAGAAATACGTCTGCGAAATACGTGCAAACCCTGGGGTTTCCCTGTACCGGGGGGTACCCTGGGGTAATCTACTACACGGATCTTATAGAAACTTGTGATATTTTCCGTGCGTTCAAGCGTTTTGGCCATACCTATTACTGAAGTGAAACATGAGGCTCACAAATAGGCTCTGATAATATTTTTTCTCATCCATGGTGCTTTATAACTGGGCTTATCTTAGTTGTAGTCTTTATGGCTGTGTCTTCCGCTTTGCAGAGGAGAGAAATAGAATTTTATTTTTCCGACTCTTCCTGTTTTTCTTTCTAATTAAAGTTCCAGATAAATAAAGCGCTTCCCGGGACACCTCAAGGTTCAAAACTTGGAATTATCTAACGAGACCATGGCTTACAGGAATTGCATTAGTGGGAATGTGTGGCGGGCTTAGTCCCAAAAAAAGTACTATAGACCTAGGAGCACCTAGAATGCACCTGCCAACCTTCCTGCTTCAGGATCCAGTCAAGACTAATCAATTACCCTTTGGGTACGTATCAACAGCTGGATTGCATAGCAATCCCTGGGTAGATTTAACATTAAAAATGACAAATTATATTATAATAATTCGAGTATGTAACATGTGAACAGCCAAACTGAACAAAATTTTGTATTATACAGATCATATAAGTAATGTTATACGTATCAATGTGAATGATGGAGGAATTCAGATAGACAATAAACAAATTTTAACGCTAAAAAGTTTAAACTTAAATTAACGTTAAAAAAATTTTCTCAAAACAAATTTTGATTTGTCAAGTTTTAAATGAAAAACTAATAAATACATTTTTAGTTTGGATATTTTTATATTCAGGCATTTATTAGATTTTATTTGGCAGAGGGATAAAGGCTACTATTGTGTTTTTATAAACAAGCTTCAGAGTGGGAAATCTGGCTTCGTATGGGGAACCGATCATTTTTCAGGTCAGGAATATAAAAAATATATTTAAGGTTTTGGTAAAGAATAAAGACTGTCGGTGTTGCTGCTTTAGCAAAATCATCCCTCAAGGGAATTAAATAGGAGATACAATTTTGTATGGGAAAATCAATATTTTCAGTGAGGGATATAAAAGTTCATATTTTGACTTTTGGAATGAACTTAAGGCTTACGTGTTGGTGTATTTTTTTCAAAATTATCCTTCAAGAGGGTTAAATAGGAGATAATAGTGTCTACCGGAAGCTCATCATTTTCTTAGTTAGGACAGTAGGTGGGTATTTGAGCATGGACAACTATTATTATGTTGCTTGCTCTAAAAAAGGAATTGCGCAGTTTCTACATTTTAGCTCCAAATAAGAAACCTACCAATATTGTGTACCAAGAAACTTGGTAAACAATATTATAACAATATCCATAGACTTTTCGCATGACATTGCGCGCGTGAAAATCATGAGTCAGCCTAATCAATTCGATCCTATGCCAACCAATTGCGAGCAAACATAAACAAGAATAGAATCTGAAAAAAAAACTTAAGAAAATATTTTCCAAACACTGGTAAGATACCGCGTGATTCCCGGCTTAGAATAGGACCAATCCATCGGGTGTCGCACAAAGCAACTAAGGGAAAACTAGGGAATGGGCATTATTCCGGCGATTTGTTTTACTAGCGGGAGGGCGAACAGTAGTTCCAAGGTGGTGTCGGGTTTATCGTCCACAAGTTACTCATAAACAACGTTGTGTCTTTCACTAGTGCGTCGAGCAAGGTAGCGTACCTGATACTCAGAATGTCTAAAAGATATTAGCTGAAGGTCATATATGAGGTATGATGACATCAGTCGAGCCATGCATACTTCCAAAGTACTTTACATTGGGTGACTTCAATGCGCAGCTGGGCAAAAGAGTTGAAGATGATATGAAAGTGTGGTAATTTGGATATGGGCAGCGGAACCCCAGGGATCTGCCTGGATTTCCGCAAAAAGAGGGACTCTGTATTACGAGGCATGCCTTTTAAGTTCTGTCGTTTCCATATTTCCCGGCAATTTTGAATTTGGAACTGTTCTATCATATTCGAATGTGTTTAAATTTTGAATCTCAAAACAGTTGAAAGTATTAGGATTAATGCTATAATTTAGTCGCAGCGTCGATTGGAATCTGTCTGGTTACGTACGAAAATGAATCTTTCTAAGGAAAATGTTCGTGCATAAATTTTCTACAACTTTAGAAGAGGCCTGACACGGCTTCAGTATTTTGAAGAGCTATCATTTGTGTTTAGTGATGAAGCCCCATGTCTGCGGACTGTCGAACGCTGGTATTTAGAACTCCAGCGTGGACATACTAGTGTTAGTAACAAATCTCGCGAAGGACGCCCAAAATCAGCTTTCACTGAAGATAACATCATTGCTGTGAGACAACTAATCTCGAAGATCGTCATGTGACGTATCAAGAGATAGAGGCTCTATTAGGCATCTCAGGGACAACCATTCAGAAGATCTTGCATGAAGCGCTTGGTGTGAGAAAGCTAGTTTGCTGTCGGATACCGCATCTGCTTTCCGACGATCACAAGGCGGCCCGCGTCAGATGGTGTAAGAAAACTCTGCAAAGGTTCAACCGAGGAGGGTCAAATCACGTCTACGACATCATCAGTGGTGACGAATCTTGGATCTATGCCTACGATCCTGATTCCAAACAACAATCTACAATCTGGGTCTTTCAAGACGAGCCAAAGCCGACTAAAGTTGTTCGTTCTCGAAGCACTTCAAAGAAGATGGTGGCCACGATCGTTGGAAAAACCGGCCATGTTGCGACTATTGCACTTGAAGATCGTAGAACGGTTAACGCAGAGTGGTATACCACAGTTTGTTTACCTCAAGCCATCGCCGAACTTCGAAAATCTAACTCAAAGCGACGCATCATCCTGCACCACGACATCGCAAGCTCGCACAGCGCTCGTCAAACGATTGAGTATTTGAAGCAGGAAAAAGTAGAAATTCTTGACCATCCTCCATACAGTCCTGACCTAAGCCCTAACGATTTCTTTATATTTCCTAAAATAAGGAAAAGTCTTCGTGGTCAAAGGTTCCAGTCCGGTGAAGAAGCAGTCGACGCTTTGAAGTCAGCCATTTTGAACACCCCCACTTTAGAGTGGAATAAATGTTATAATAACTGGTTTGAGCGAATGGAAAAGTGTATTAAGCGACGTGGTGAATACTTTGAAAAACAATAAAAAGTACTAGCCTAGTAAAAGTAGCCTAGAGGTTAAACCGATGGACTGCAAAGTCAAAGGTCTCGGGTTCAAACCCAGGCACGCACCTCTGTCTTTTCGAAAGCATGTGCGTATTAAAAATTAATTATCACTTGCTTTAACGGTGAAGGAAATCATCGTGAGGAAACCTGCATGCCTAAGAGTTTCTCGAAGGTGTGTGAAGTTCGCCAACCCGCACTGGGCCAGCGTGGTGGACTATGGCCTAAGCCCTCTCAGTTTGAGAGGAGGCCCGTGCCCAACAGTGGGACAGTTTCTTAACAGGGCTAATATTATTATATATTATTAAGGTTCTAGTTGTGTTTTTTTACTTCAAACGACAAAACTTAAAAGCCATGCCTCGTATGAACTCTTTCTTCCAGAAGCTGCCGCATGGAAATGAACCTGGATGAGCCCTGATAGTTCCACAAAAAATGAGATAGACTTTATCATGAGCACCAAACGACAAATATTTAAAGATGTCTCCGTGATTCACAGGGATACACATATAAATCCGCAGTGATTACTGAATGGTCGGAGGCTCATTAAATATTATTGTCAAAATGAAAAGATCTGCGATCGTAGATCCAAAACCCCGAGGACTTTCAACTCGAATTGTCAAACCACTTAGAATTGCTAGACAGTAGCGCAGCAGAGGACGATATCAACAACATGCTGGTAGAGATTGTCCTTACAAAATAGGCCCCAAAATCAATTCGACTACACCCTCCTGGGTGTAGTCATGGCTGAGCGACGTTCCATGATGCTCCAAACTTCCGATGATGCGAAGTCCTATGGTCAGCTCAATGGACAGATATTAAAGTCCTTGCGACACGATATATGGTCTTTCGATACAAGACGTATTAAGGAGACTATAGAGCAGAATAAGGGATCTAAAGTGTTCGCAAGAGACGCGTCTATTGGGTAAAGTCAGTTGACGAAGCTGCAGACTGAGAACCGAAACGTAACGTCGAATAGGTCAGAGGTACTCAGGGAGATATAGTGGTTTTATGGTCAGTTATATACCTCAGTAGCTGAACCTGTTGTTGACTTAGTAAAAGACCCAAGAGCCAAGCTAACCCGACACTATACTGAAGATATTCCAGACATCAGCCTGTACGAGATAGGGAGGGCATTCAAACAACTGAAAAACAACAAAGCGCCGGGCGAAGACGGAATTACCGCAGAGCTTCTGAAAGCGGGCGAAACGCCGGTACTTAAAATCCTTTAGAGGCTGTTTGATTCCGTCTTGCTCGAATGGCAACCGCCGGAAACATGGAACAGGGTGTGGTGGTACTGTTTTTCAAGAAAGATGACACCTCTTTGAAGAACTATAAGCCTATCACACTGCTGAGCCATGTTTATAAGTTGTTTTCGAAAGTCATCACGAATCGTCTCGAACGCAGGCTTGATGACTTCCAGCCTCCCGAACAAGACGGTTTCCGAAAAAGCTTTAGTACCATAGACCACCCACATACGCTGAGGCACATTGAAGGGTTGAAGTGCTTGTATAATAACGCCGCCATGTCAGTCTGAATACATGGGCTGTGCACGAAGGCAATCCCCATAAAAAGAGAAATAAAACAGGGAGACGTCATACCTCCGAAACTGTTTACGGCCACCTTGGAGGACGCCTTCAAGCTTTTGGAATGGCGTGGACTTGGCATCAATATCAATGGCGAATACAATCACTCACCTTGAATTTGCCGACGACATTGTGGTCATGGCAGAATCGCTGGAAGATCGAGGACGAATGCTCGGTTACCTTAACAGAGTATCCCAACAAGCGGGTCTTAAAATGAACGTCCATGTCGTACCCACCGCGCTTACCATTAGGAACTGTACTCTTGAAGCTGTCGTCGAATACATTTATCTGGAACAGGCAATCCGTTTAGGTATGTCAAACTTTGAGATTCTAGAGTGGAGACCACGTGTTGGCAAGCGAAAGATATACCAAATCGGCCGCAACCCGAATTTACGAAACCGTTAAATTAAAACCACATATGTAGATATACCCATATCCGTGATCAGACACGTCCACCGTTAGTCCTAAACCGGTTTTACACTGCCCCATCTTGAATGCTGCCTGCTGCAACTTTTGTCTGTTGAATGAAGAGCTGGATCATCACTAGGTCGAACAATCGATCAGCGAATCCTTTGTGAGTCTTTACTTTGACTCCCTCTCGGGAACCTACACGTATTCAATTGCACATCAACCAAACAGTTCAAATAATCATTAAAAAGCTATGATTTACTTCAAAAATGCGTAAACGGCAACTCAGTAATAACATTGTTTGAGAGGTCAGAAAATGAGACTACAGACGTTCTTCAGTTAAACACTTTATTTGCACCTTTTGAATCACTTTTAACGTTCTTCACTTCTCAAGTCCCGAGACACGAATGCCCTTGTTGGCGTGTCGCATCGAATGATGTGAACTAAATGAATGACCGAACAAGATTGTGAGATTGAACGAACTATTAGTCGAAAAAGCAAATGTGACACGCCAACATAAACATTTAAGTACTGCTTTATTATTAAGAGTTTATAAATTGTTTTTATAAGTGTTTTGTTAAGATAATAAATCAGATATAAATAAATAAAAGCTAACAGTCGGCCTTTCCTGGCAATTTCACGTCCCGTGAAACATTTTGATTAGTGATTAGTACATTATCATGATCCTAATATAAATCTGCTGTATAATTAATTATAAACATTGAGTCATAAACTCCTTTTATTGTTATAAATATTTAGAGACTAAATTTCTTATTGAATTTTATTTCATGATATATCTTAGTTTTATTATTAGTTACAAAACTTTTATTTCTATGATGAATTTAGTCTCTTATTATCAATCACACATCACACCTGTACAGATAAGCACCGAAGGAGTTGGGGTGGCCTCTACATATCCACCAACAACTCTAGCATGCCATAGCCCCTTCATGTCTATAATCATGCGTACATACGGTACCGAAATGCACAAGTATAAGCGTGGGCCCTGTAGGAATTATTGTGGCCTCTACATATCCACAATAATTCTGGCATGCTGTGGCCCCTTCATGTCCCCAGCACACCTACTACAACGCTATCAATACAAATCTAGTCTTATTATTAATCACACATCACACCTGCATAGATCAGCACCGAAGGAGTTGGGGTGGCCTCTACATATCCACCAACAACTCTAGCATGCCATAGCCCCTTCATGTCTATAATCATGCGTACATACGGTACCGAAATGCACAAGTATAAGCGTGGGCCCTGTAGGAATTATTGTGGCCTCTACATATCCACAACAATTCTGGCATGCTGTGGCCCCTTCATGTCCCCAGCACACCTACTACAACGCTATCAAAACAAATCTAGTCTTATTATCACTCACACACCACACCTGCACATATAAGCACCGAAGAAGTTGGGGTGGCCTCTACATATCCACCAACAACTCTAGCATGCCATAGCCCCTTCATGTCTATAATCATGCGTACATACGGTACCGATATGTACAAGTATAAGCGTAGGCCCTGTAGGAATTATTGTGGCCTCTACATATCCACAATACACCTGTAATACTTTCACTACAAATAAACCGAACTACCGTGGCCTCTTCATATCCACGATAGTCGTGGCATGCTGTGGCCCCTTCATGTCCACAACACACCTACCATCGTTACTTGTTGCTTGAATTAATTACTCAACAATTATATGTCAGGTCTAAATTCAGCGAATTACTTATTAACATAATATTGGTTATTTCCAAAGTTCCTAATTAATATTATTCAATTGTAAGGTTACATCATTATGCACATGAAAACTGCTAGGTATATAGCAGTTACTAATTATTTACTCAGTGGCAACCATTACAGCCCAATCAAAAGAAATAATCATTAGTCTTCAATCATCATTTTCGGATCCTGTTTCACTATCACTAGTCTGTCTACTGTAAGCTAGCCACGGGTATATCTTGTCTACTGGGAAAACGCCTACAAAATTCCTATTACCCTTCCGAGATATTGGGGTGTCCTCCACTTTATATCTGTCATTGTCAAAAACCTTTATGATACGATAAGGCCCACGAAGTTTAGGAATCAATTTTCTACTCTTCCCCGTTGACTGAATTTCTCTTTCTACTCTGACTAAATCACCTAGTCTAAAACTAGCTTTCTTTCTACTTTTATCAAACCTTTTCTTCTGATGTGTCTGATTCTTTTCAATATGTCGTGATATTTCTTCTCTAACGTTTTCTAAATTATTATGTACTTCGGGTTCATCCACTATATTCAAATTAAGTAGTGAATTTGGTGTACCTATCAGGTCTATTCCAAATAACGCTTGGGACGGAGTCTTTCCAATACCTTTGTTAAGTGTATTATTTAAGCCCCATTGTATTTCAGATACGCATTCATCCCATAAATGTTCGGATTTGTTATGGTTAGTAGCAGATAGGGCGGCAAGTATTGTGCGATTATAGCGCTCGACCTGTCCATTTGCACGGGGTGTTGCTACTGCATTCATAACATGCTTAATGCCCAACGAATCTATATACTCATGAAAACGTTTAGATGTAAATGACGTACCTCTATCTGAAATTATTCGCGTGGGAACACCAAACGTGTGAAAATAATTCTTTAAAGCGGATATTGAACTAACAGATTTTGTATTTTTGACGGGCACCAAGATGATATACTTCGTAAACGCATCTATAATCAACAACAGGTACGAGTTTTTCTTTTTACTTCGCACGAATGGGCCTAGATGGTCTATGTGTAGAGTATGAAAGGGACGTTCTATCTTTGGAATAGGGTGCAGTTCGCCAGCCCTTTTGCCAGCTGGTATTTTGGTATGAGCACATTCCAGACAGGAGTTTACATACTTTTTTATAAATCTTCGCATTTTGGCGAACCAATATTTACTTCTAATTTTATCATAAGTTTTGTCAAACCCAAAATGCCCCATGTCATCATGGTGAGCTTTTAATACTTGCCACCTAACTCCCTTCGGCACAACCCAACGATCCCCAGCCTCAGTTTTCCTGTACAAAAGACCTTTTTTAACTACAAAATTATTTGTTATTTCAATAATATTGTCTGTGTCTTTATCTTTTAGAATAGTAACGATTCGCTGAAGCTCAGGATCACTTTGCTGCACCGTAGCTACCCAACTAGTGTCGACACATCTTACTTCCAACTCTACAGGATTTCGGCTAAGAGCATCGACGTGTGACATAGTTGCTCCTGCCTTATAAACAATTTTGAAATCGTACTCCTGCATTACATTCCACCATCTTGCGACTCTAGGTAAAACATCTCTTTTCTCGAATGTGGCTCTTAATGAATTACAATCCGTTACAATGGTAAAGTGTACACCTAAAAGGTAATTTCTGAATCGTTCTAATGAACCCGCGACTGCCAATGTTTCTAAATCATACGAAGTAAAATGTGATTCCTCAGGGGAGGTTTGTCGGCTATAATATGCCACTACGCTAAAGGGGACATCTTTATTGGGTCTTTGCAGTAAAATTCCCGCAATTCCAATTTTTGAAGCATCTGTGTGTAGTTGTGTTTCAAATGCGGGGTTATAAAAAGCTAAAATAGGACGTTTTACTAGTTCACCTTTTAAGCTTACAAAAGCGTTCTCCTCGGAATCAGCCCATTTCCACTTTGCATCTTTCTTTAGAAGTTGCGTTAGTGGTCGAGCAATAGATGAAAATCCTCTGATAAACCTGCGGAAGAAGCTCGCGAGGCCTAAGAACTGCCTAACTTTATGTTGATCTGTAGGTCGAGGGAAGGCTTCGACGGCTTCTATTTTTGCTTTACCGGGCCTTATCCCATCTGCACAAACTTCAAACCCTAGGTAATCTATAGATTGCATTAAAAATTTACATTTCGATAATTTAAGCGTCAAACCTGCCTCTCGAAACAAATCCAAAGTTGAGCGAAGTTTATGTAACCCCTCTGAGACTGTTTTTGATGGAATAATTACATCATCCATATAAGCAAATGCTTCTTTAAACCGCGCGTTTCCTAGAATATTATTAATCGACCGTTGAAAGTTAGCAGGCGCGTTTACAAGTCCAAACGGCATTCTATTGAATTCATAATGCCCATCGGGAGTTATGAACGCGGTTATGTGTTTTGAAGATTCCGCCATCGGTAATTGATAGTAACCGGACATAAGATCTATGGTACTATAATATTTAAAGCCGGACAAACTATCTAATTGATCATCGATCCTCGGTAAAGGATAATGTTCTTTCATAGTCTTTTTATTCAGTGCCCTGTAGTCTATACACAACCTGTATTCTCCAGATTTCTTTTTTACAAGTAGAATCGGAGAAGCATAACAAGAAGTCGAAGCTTTAACAATCCCCGATTCTTCAAGATCTTTAACCATATTACGAACTACTTCACGTTCTGTGTAGGGCATGCGGTATGGTCTATATACAACCGGCGTAGTATCGCTCAGCCGTATCTCCATCCCAGCACTGTCAATACATCCGAGTTCTTTATTTGAGAAAGCAAAGCAATTTCTATATTCTTTTAATAGATCAATCAGTAAATTAAGTTCATTTTCATTTATTCGGTCACCTACAATCACAGTTTTAATATTAAAAGTATTATCAAGAGAGTCTCTATCTTCGTATCTTTCTATTTGATTTACGCTTGAATATTTAATTTTTTTCAACGGGAGGGAGCGTGCAATAAGAGTGTCTTTATTAATTTTAAAACCGGTATCTAAAAGTCCTTTAAGGACAAGTGTTGCTCTGCCATGAACTAATTCCAATATGCATGGAGTTATATCGTACCTCCTTTGAGGTTGCAGGCAAAAAGTTGGCTCTATTAACACTTCACCGTTATATAGTGGTTTGGCATATACAGGGACGTCAGTAATACCGGTAACAGAAGTAGTTTCGCTAACATAGAGTGTTATGCTATTAAATGTATCTGTCAACTTATTTGTAATCATTAATTCGTCATTTGTCTTGTAAATTACAATATGTGCCTGTTCAGTAAAAGTTTGTCCAATAAGTAAAGGTACCTTTAAGTAATGATCTGGAACAACCAGTACTTCTACCCAAGCCGACACAGAGTCTATTTCGAGTTGCACTAAACATTTTCCCGTGCAATTAACTACTGAATTACCAAACCCTCTCAGTACGGGTAAATCGCTAGTAGATAACATTTGGTTCAAAGATTGTGCGTTAGATTGTCTGAGCATAGTTGTTTGGCTACCAAAATCAATAAAACAATCTACAATATGTCCGTTAACCTTGGCTACTTTAAAATACTTTAAATCATTATCCGGGTCTGTTGATATATTTAAAACAGTCTTATTATTTACGAGCTCGCGTTTATTACGACAGTTGTTAGCTAAATGCCCTACTTGGTGACAGTGATCGCATCTTTTGATTGGGAGTTTACATTTAAAATATGGATGTCCTTCTTCTCCGCAATTAAAGCACTTTGTATTAACTTTATTTATCGCATTATCTCTGGCAGGTTTATTTAGTCTGTTTCCAGAAATACCCGCCGACAAGGCCGGGCTTAACTTTTCGGTTTTCTTTGTCATTCTTACATTTCGAAGGAAAACTAACAATTTATCGGGTTCGTTAAACTGAACAGCTTCCGCGCTAGTCCTAACCGATCGATCTTCTATACCAAATAAGATACAATCAATGGCATTCTTGCCCGTGATATTGCATCTATTTAATAGAACTATCTTTTCGTAATAATATTCTTCTAATGAATCCCCGAACCGAGCCCTGCAGGCAAGCATCTCTGACAACAGTCGTCCGTAATTATCATCACTAGGAAATGCTACACGTAACTTTTCCTGCCACTCTTCCCATGAATATAATAAACTAGGTAAACCTTGATACCACTTTTGGGCTAACCCAGCTAATTTTGGTAAAGCGTAATGTATAACTTGGCGTTCCGACCAATTATAAATCTGAGCACATTCATTTACTTTCGAAATCCAACTATTTATACTTTGGTTCCTTTTCGACGGGTCGAATTCAGGCACGACATTCATACTCGGAAAACGTTCCATCGACCCTTCAGTTCGGATTGATTTTACCAGTTCATTAAACACCGTTAGAATATTACTAGAGTCTAGGAATGGAGTATGGTTACTGGTTGGGGGTGGCGACACATCTACATGCGTGCTGCTTGCTGTGCCGCTACGTCGCTGCTGTCTGGTGTTTCCACTCGCCCGTGCCACTGGAGATGCCGCGGGAGAGCGTGAATGTCTTCTTTCTCTTCTATTACGCCGCGAATGCTTGCGCCGAGATCCACGTCTTCGCTGGTCCCTAGAGGACTCTGCGTCACTGGACGTCACATCAGAGCTCCTCGTTCGCTTTCGGGACCGGCGGGTAGGCATGTCACTTTCTTATCTGGAATAATTTATATACGAGAACAAGTAAATGTTTTAAGAAGGGAAAAAAAACTCTACAGGTCATAGGTGTAAAATTGCAACAAAATAGTTTTGCAATTTCATGAAAGTAATAGTGTAACATAAGCAAACAGAGTAAACTTATAAGGTTTGTACCCATACCTACTATATCATAGTAATCTCTAATTATATTAAACCTTAGGTAGTATGCAGCAAACAGATTTTAAAATATAATAGGAAACTAAAACAGCGAAGTATATAATATCTACTAGATTGTGGGTAATTTCAAATTCGAATAATTTCCATAAAATAATGAATCAAAACATTACCTTATGCTTGAAAATCCTTTTAACCATGACGATTTACAAAAGCGAAAATAAAAATAGAAAATAGGGGGTAAACTGAATTTACAGATAAAACCGGCAAAACATTGTTCAATTAATTTAAATTATATCAATCCATGATGCCAATAGATTAAACAAATAATAACGAACCTTTAACGGGCGTGGATTCATGCACCAAAACAGTTGTCAGTTTCGATGTTATCCCACTTCTGACCTTTGAGAGGTCAGAAAATGAGACTACAGACGTTCTTCAGTTAAACACTTTATTTGCACCTTTTGAATCACTTTTAACGTTCTTCACTTCTCAAGTCCCGAGACACGAATGCCCTTGTTGGCGTGTCGCATCGAATGATGTGAACTAAATGAATGACCGAACAAGATTGTGAGATTGAACGAACTATTAGTCGAAAAAGCAAATGTGACACGCCAACATAAACATTTAAGTACTGCTTTATTATTAAGAGTTTATAAATTGTTTTTATAAGTGTTTTGTTAAGATAATAAATCAGATATAAATAAATAAAAGCTAACAATTGACTGAAATATACTACTGTACCACATCGCTAGCGAGTTTTAGCGTGCGACGCGCTCTAACTGGGCTTCGAAAAAGTTGACATGTGCAAAAACCCTTGTAGATTTTCCCAGGCTGATCCGGTAAAAATATTATCGTAGCCGACACACCGTAACAGCCGTCATCGATGACAAGTCGACAGCGATATATTGAAATCAATTACTGATTATTTGACTACCCTGCATGTTTTACGAAATGTAGTTGGTACTTGGAACTTAATTTCAGCCAAAATAAACCTCCCAAAATATTGAGGAGCGACTAGACTCGTTAGGATCATACAACGACGATGTACATTTATAGCTCTTTCCTAGTAGCCTACAAAGGAGGTGAACATCTCTTTTACATTCAAATCTAGACCTATCTACGGTTAGAGAACTGATGTGCGAACTTTGTTTCGCTTTTGCGGCGGTAGAAGTCAGTATATGTAAGTCGTAGCCACGGAAATATCCCTATATTCCCCCCACATTTGCTAAACGAGGAATACGACTGTCATCAATTCAACAACACAGAAAAGGTTTTCAAAGTAGGAACAGGTAGATTTAATGATATAAAGCAGATTCTTCGCAGCTTCAACTGCTTCCGTAGAGCGAGTAAAATAAAACGTGTATTTACTGAGTGCTTAGATTAACGCGAATATTACACATGAAATAAAACTATTTTTCGGATTTTATCGCGGTTTATTTTTGATTTTTAAGTTCCCGACGTTTCAAATGCTCTGCATTATGAATTACCGGATCCAGTAATTAATATAATCAAATCCAAAACCAAGCATAACACTGCAAGGCCTCAAGACACCGTAAGCTCATTAATCCGCCGTAAGCTCAGTAAAAATAATTAAGAAGTTTGAGGGTACCCCGGAACAACTATGCCTTTTTGGCGTCTAACACCACAGTCCTTCCCGTGACCATGGGTGCTGCAAAACATTCGAAACGTCGGGAACTTAAAAATCAAAAATAAACCACCACAAATTCCGAAAAATATTTTTATATCATGTATATCGTGTATTTGTAGATTAATAATATTTATGGAAAATTAAATTTATCTGTTTAAAAGTTCAGCCTTAACTTTAATGGTAACTGAGGTTGATTAAGGTTTGTATATGATTATTGATATATTTTTGATAAGCGATATAATGTTTATACTGTAAGCATGTTCTCAGACATGTGCAGTTACATATCAGACATTTTGTCAAAAATATAATCAAAATGTCTGATTAGTGAATGCTGTCTGACACTATACGAGTTTATCGCCGCGGACTTCCCGGAATGCCAGTCGCCCATGAACTGACATCGGCTATATATCAGTATCGAACAGTGATTTTTCTGTGCCTGTAAATTTTACTTACTGAAGTTGGTCCTTGCAAATTTGAGCCAAGCTAACCTCCCAAAATCTTGAGCTACGACCACATTAGTTAGGATCATACGATGCTGATATATGTTGAGAACTGTTTGGGATTAGCTGCCAAACGGAGGAATATTTTTTATTAATTCCAAGTCTAGATTGATCTATGATAGGAGAAGTGGTGTACGAGTTCGCTGCGTTTTATTTTATAGCAGTTACGGCCATATTACTACCGTTCTCCATATTCACTTTGCGACAAATATGGTAACGAACTCAACAAACAAAAGAAGAAATATCGAAAGAAATACGATATAGAGTAAATTTTATACAACGTCGATTGGATCATTAGAGTGAGTAAAATATTAATATTTACATTTAAAAAATATGTTTCTGTGTCAAAATCATGTGTATCAGTTTAAAATTGAGGTTTTATTTTAATTAGGACTAATGTTGACATGTATTGATAACGTATGTCTGTCAGGATACCAGAAGAGATTTTGGCTTATTAATATATTTTTTTCTATTATTTTGACGCCCAATTATATTACATTCTCATACAATGTTGAACTCAAAGTGATGACCCAAATTAAAACTCCATTTTTAAACCCATACAGTTAATTTTGAAAAACATGTTATGGGAAGGTAACACGATATGTTTTATTCCCTCTACAGAAGCAGTTGATATTGCGAGGAATCTGATCTATATCATCATGTCTTCCTTTCCTTGCTTTGAAGATCTTTTCTATGTTCTTGAAGGAATTGCTGTCGTATTCCTTGTTTAGCAAATGTGGGGGGGATTATAGCAATATATCCGTGGTTGCTATTTACATAGACTGACATCCACCGCGACAAAGGCGTCACTAAGCTCGTATATAATTTCTCCTATCATTGATGTTTCTGTAAGAATGTAAAAGATACATTCCTCTCCTGTGCAGACGACCCGGAAACAGATGTCAATTTACATCATCGTTCTATGATCCTAACAAGTACGGTCCCAACTCATGAATTTGGGAAGTTAACTTGACTCAAATTCACTTCCAAGTTAAAATTTCAGTTCGTACAGCAAACATGAACGGTCAACAAATCACTAACCCATATCGATATAATCGCTGCTTACAGGCCATCGGCGACGGCTGCTCTGGTTTGTCAGCGACGATAATATTGTGACCGAGTCGACCAGAGAAAAGCTTTCTAAGGGCCTTTGCATATGTAGACTTTTTTAATGCACAGTTAAAGCGCGTCAATCGTTAAAACGCGATCGGGACGTGATATACCAGCACATTTAGTCAATGATACCATGAAGTTGTCATGTACGTACGCTCTATGAAATTCACAGCTTTTTAATCATCGATAAAACTCTTCGGTTGGTGTACAATCGACCGTGTGTAGGCTCCCTGAAGAGACTCAAAATGTAGACTTATAAAGGATTCGCTATTCGATCGTTCGACCTAATGATGTCAATTATCCTGAATTCGTCTTCATTGATTTTCATCCCTGTACCACTTCATCGGCGTGAAGATAGTAGTTGATTTCAGCAGTGGTGGCAACATATGCCCCCCTTGTTATTAAGTCACTTAGAGGAATTAGTATCTCTAGACGACATCATAATTCAAAGGGGACATACATGATTGGTCTTGAAGGTCGCCTGGAAAGGATGATGAAAATCTAACGTTGTAACGCATCAAAGTTCTGGTCATCCAAATGTCACCAAAATGAACCGCCCACGAAATAGAGGATGATTTGGTTGCATGATACCTATATTGATGTTGAAAGAAAATCTATACTAAGAATTATTTCTGCATCAGAACATAAATTTTACATACTTAAAACCCAGACCGAGACTAATATTTGCTGGTCTCGCAAGGACTGCTACTTAAATTTATTTTCCTTTAGTAATAAAAGAATTATATTTCAGTCATTACTCACGTCAAATTTCAAAGGTTATTAATTTTAATCCGCTAACAGCTAGTTTTATATAGCTTTGCACTGTGTTTGCTACTGAAGAATGAATCATGATCGATCTGCTAACCGATGAAATCTCGACAATGTGCAATTTAGGATCAAGCGTCATTTTACCAGTCATTGTGAAAAAAAAAAGTATTTAATATGATTTTTCGAATGCTATCTGTGAAATAATTCATGTCTAATCCAGTGAAGAGGAAACTACGCTCAGATCACTATTATCAAATTGTACTTACAGTGGTCGCCTGTGCAGCGAACGCCAAGGTGTATCACTTAAGGTTTGGTCATATAGCCGACGGAGCGCGACGGGAGTGTGACGGAAGCGCTGGGCTGCGTTCCGTTGTGACGTTTGCCGACGCGCCGAGCGGGGCTGCGCTGTGAGGCGTCTCCCGTGCCTTTCAGTACATTTCAACTCCTCAAGTCTCGCCACCGTCGCGCTTCCGTTGTGCTGCGTCAGCTATGTGGCGAAACCTTTACAGTCTAATGACGCCCCAATATAACGCAAGGCCGATCGATTGCCCAATTAGACGAATGTATCATATAATCAGGAACTGTTTATAATATTTGGCAACAATTACACGTGTAATTTTAGTCGTTCTGGAGCGAAATCCCACATTATATTTCCAATGCTTACTGTTCACTGGTATTAAAAAATGAATAAAAAGAACACTTCAATAGGTAACATCTACCTATCCAAACATCATACATAGCTAAGGTGAAAATGGAAAAAATAGTTTTTTAATGCACTGAATTAGTATTGTTAAGGAGATGTTACTTATGCAATTGTTCTTTTTGGTTTATTTTTATTACCAGTGAATAGCAGGCATTGGAAACACGGGCATTTGCTCTAAAACGACTAAAATTACACCATATATTGCGACGACGAAGTTGTCTTAAAAGTAACGATGTCCAACGGAAATTGGTTATAAGCCGAGCAGCTTACTACAATAAAAAATCTTATGGAACTGCCAACTATCGTTTTACTGCAGAAAAATCTTTTTATATCTACCCATCTCTGTAGAAGAATGGCATATCAAACGACTATTTCACTAGGTGATCGTAACGCGACGCGTTACTTGTCCCTAAACCGAGTGCGGTAAAGCGCCGTGCGCGCTGCTTTGCTTTTGCTATGTGATACAACAAAATCGCGCGTTTTCGCATCGCTAGCTAGATTTAAAAAATAACTAAAAATGCAGAAGATCTACTCTCAGACATAGTGTCAATTAAGTCACACAATATGCTTTATAAGTAAAGAATTATATCTTGTACTTACGTATAAAATCTGAGATATTCATTTTCAAAATACTCGTTAGGATTAACCTGAAACAAACAAAATAAACATTAGTACTTAAACTACTGAAGATAGTTATGGTGTGATCTTGAGGTCTGTGGAATAAGAGTACTAAAGATAGCTTCTTGTAGTTTTCGTAAGACAAAAAGTCACAGCTTTCTATACTCTGTGGACTGACAGTCCACAGAGTAAAGAAATACTTTGGAGAAATCGTCATCTTTTGAAATAGGAATGTTGTTGTCATAGACTTCTTTGGAGATGTTGTAAATGCTTCTCTTTTTAAACATATATCTCTCTTCGGCTGACAGTCGAGTTGTACAGATGGTACAGTCATAAATGGATCATTTCACCCATGGCCAAAATGAGAACTAACGCTGTCATCTAGTGAAATGTCACTTCATAACAGTTGCAGACTTGCCGTTTGCTATGAAATTTACCTAAGTTCTTTTTTACAAGCTTTTATTTATTTTTTATTTATTCAGTAAGGAAAACCAACAGCTACACTTATGAGAATAAAAGTAATGTAAGCAATATAAAGCCAATTACAGGTTTTCACGAATAGCTCAAAATTTGTGACAGAAACTTTAGCAAACAATACTAATACACAAATTCATGTTACATAAGTAATTAGTTACATGTGAAAAAACTTGAGGTTCAGCAGCTCTCCTATCTTATTGCTCTTAATAGTATATGGATCAAGACAGAACTCCTTGCATAATTTATTGAAATCATTATTTGCTCGCACCATATAAGAATTTTGTCTGTAATTTGAAGAGACTAACGGAACAGAAAGTGGTAGGTTTGGACCTTTGAGGAAAATTAAAACATAATTTTTGGAGAAGAGTGGGGCAGTCAATTTCATTCGAGATAATTCTTTGCAAGAATGTGCAGTCAGCCATACGTCGGCGATTAACTAGTGGTTGAATGTGAAACTTCTTACATAGGTTTAAGTAATTATCGGAATGGAAAGAGATCTGTAGTCGGTAGCATAAAAATTTAATAAATCTTTTTTGTATGCCTTCAATACGGTGTATATATTTGTCGTAGCGAGGGCTCGAAATTTGTGACACATACTCCAAGTGACTCCTCACAAACATGCAATACAGTATTTTAAATGTTTTAGCTTGTTTAAAGCACCCGGATAGCCTCATAATAAAGCCAAGTGCTTTGTGAGTCGTGATGGACACCTAGGTTGGGTATGACATTGCACCTTGATAGTAACTGATCTTTAAGCATGTATGATGTAGGATGTATTGAACGCTTACGGCTAAATGTGACAACGGAGCATTTCGACGGATTAAGATCTAGCTTGTTACGTTGGCAATAATTATCTAGACGCAACAAATCAGATTGAAGAGCATCCATAGCATCGGTTGATGATATAGAAGAGAATACCTTCATATCATCAGCAAAACAGAGCAGATGGGAGGTATGGAAGCAAGAGTGGATGTCATTTGCATAGATAATAAAAAGCAGCGTACCCATCAAAGAACCCTGGGGAAAATAAAATAAAATAAAACACCACTAGGTATCGGGACCCAACTAGAAATGTAGTTATTTATAACAACAGCCTGTGACCGATTATCAAGGTACGACGAAAACCATCGAAATAAGTCTCCGTGTATGCCAATGTTAAGAAGCTTCAGTTTAAGAATGTTATGATCGATGCGGTCAAAGGCCTTACTATAATCTGTGTAAACGACATCGACTTGTGCCCCATTATCCATACTTAACGTAATGAATTCGTTTAACAGAGTAAAATTTGTTACAGTTGACCTGCCTTTCAAAAAGCCGTGTTGGGAGGGACTAAAGGAATTCTTTATCGCTGCATAAACCTAATCATAGACCACCCTTTCAAACACTTTCGCTAGTATGCAAAGTTTGGAAAAATTGATCTATAATCTATAATTGAGTATGGCAAACACCCCCAATTTATTAAAATGGAAGATAAGAATAAAACCAGGCCCCTAGTCCCCGGCGGTCCTGTTCGTCCTGGCCACGGTAGCAGCTATGGTAACGACAGGACAAGGGGTGCTAAGAATCTCCGGCAGAGATTCGGCTACCACCAACATCGAAAATTGGCCCTGGTGACATACAATGCACGCACGTTAAGGACAGATGAGAAGCTTGTTGAGCTGGAAGAAGAGATAAACAAGTTGCGGTGGAATATTGTTGGTTTATCGGAGGTCCGAAGAAAGGGCGAGGACACGATAACCTTAAAACCCGGCAACTTGTTTTACTACCGGGAGGGTGAACAGCAGTCCCAAGGTGGTGTCGGATTTATCGTCCACAAGTCACTCATAGACAACATTGTGTCCATCACTAGTGTGTCGAGCAGGGTAGCGTACCTGATACTCAGAATATCCAAAAGATATTCGCTGAAGGTCATACAGGTCTACGCACCGACCTCGGCATACTCAGATGATGACGTCGAAGTAATGTATGAGGACATTAGTAGAGCCATACATACTTCCAAAGCACACTTTACAGTGGCTATGGGTGACTTCAATGCGCGGCTGGGCAAACGGGGCGATGATGAGTTGAGAGTGGGGCAATTTGGATATGGGCAGCGCAACCCCAGGGGTCAGAGGCTGGCCGAATATCTGGAGAAGGAGGGACTCTTTATGATGAACTCTTTCTTCCGGAAGCCGCCTCATAGAAAATGGACCTGGATGAGCCTTGATGGTTCCACAAAAAATGAGATAGACTTCATCATGAGCACCAAGCGACAAATATTTAATGATGTCTCCGTGATTCACAGGGTAAAAACCGGCAGTGATCACCGAATGGTCAGAGGCACATTAAATATTAATGTCAAAATGGAAAGATCGCGTCTGATGAAGTCTACGCTCCGACCTTCTTATGCACACATCCAAAACCCCGAGAACTTTCAACTCGAATTGGCAAACCGCTTCGAATTGCTAGACAGCAGCGCATCAGTGGACGAAATCAACAACAGGCTGGTAGAGACTGTCCATACGGTCGGGTCCAAGTATTATAAGCCCCACCGTAAAAATAGACCTCAAAAACTATCTAACTCCACCCGAAATCTCATGGCTGAGCGACGTTCCATGACGCTCCAAACCTCCGATGATGCTAAGTCCTATAGGCAGCTCAATGGACAGATACTGAAGTCCTTGCGTCACGATTTACGGTCCTTCAATACAAGGCGTATTGAGGAGACCATAGCACAGAACAAGGGCTCCAAAGTGTTCGCAAGAGACGCGTCTATTGGGCAAAGCCAGTTGACGAAGCTGAAGACGGAGGACGGAAACGTAACGTCGAATAGGTCAGAGGTGCTCAGGGAGATAGAGAGGTTCTATGGGCAGTTGTACACCTCAGTAGCTGAACCTGTTGTTGACTTGGTAAAAGACCCAAGAGCCAAGCTAACCCGACACTACACTGAAGATATCCCGGACATCAGCCTGTACGAGATTACGATGGCTCTCAAACAACTCAAAAATAACAAAGCACCAGGCGAAGACGGAATTACCGCAGAGCTTCTGAAAGCGGGCGGAACGCCGGTACTTAAAGTCCTTCAGAGGCTATTTAATTCCGTCTTGCTCGAAGAGAAAACGCCGGAAGCATGGAACAGGGGAGTGGTGGTACTGTTTTTCAAGAAAGGTGATAACACTTTACTGAAGAATTATAGGCCCATCACACTGCTGAGCCATGTTTATAAGTTGTTTTCGAGAGTCATCACGAATCGTCTCGAACGCAGGCTTGATGACTTCCAGCCTCCCGAACAAGCCGGTTTCCGGAAAGGCTTTAGTACCATAGACCACATACATACGCTGCGGCAGATTATACAGAAGACCGAGGAGTATAATCGGCCACTATGCTTGGCGTTTGTGGACTATGAGAAAGCCTTCGATTCGATCGAGACTTGGGCGGTTCTTAGATCTCTCCAGCGATGCCGCATTGACTATCGGTACATTGAAGTGTTGAAGTGCTTGTATAATAACGCCACCATGTCAGTCCGAGTACAGGGGCATTGCACGAAGGCGATCCCCATAAAAAGAGGAGTAAGGCAGGGAGACGTCATTTCTCCGAAACTGTTTACGGCCACCTTAGAGGACGCCTTCAAGCTCTTGGAATGGCAAGGACTTGGCATCAACATCAATGGCGAATACATCACTCACCTTCGATTTGCCGACGACATTGTGGTCGTGGCGGAGTCGCTGGAAGATCTAGGACGAATGCTCGGTGACCTCAACAGAGTATCTCAACAAGTGGGTCTTAAAATGAACATGGACAAAACGAAAATAATGTGTAACGTCCATGTCGTACCCACCGCACTCACCGTTGGGAACTCTACTCTTGAAGTTGTCGACGAATACATTTACCTGGGACAGGTAGTCCGGTTAGGTAGGTCCAACTTTGAGAGAGAGGTCAATCGACGAATCCAACTCGGCTGGGCAGCGTTCGGGAAACTGCGCAACATCTTCTCATCCAAAATACCTCAGTGCCTTAAGACTAAAGTTTTTAGTCAGTGTGTGTTACCAGTGATGATATATGGATCAGAGACGTGGTCTCTTACTATAGGTCTCATAAAAAAGCTCAGAGTTGCTCAGCGAGCTATGGAGAGAGCTATGCTCGGCGTTTCTCTACGCGATCGAATCAGGAATGAGGAGATTCGTAGAAGAGCCAAGGTCACCGACATAGCCGTTAAGATTAGCAAGCTGAAGTGGCAATGGGCGGGCCACATAGCGCGTAGATCGGACGGGCGTTGGGGCAGAAAGATTCTAGAGTGGAGACCACGTATTGGCAAGCGCAGTGTGGGACGACCGCCTGCCAGATGGACCGACGATCTTGTGAAAATCGCAGGAAGTCGTTGGATGCAGGTGGCATCGGACCGGTTACGCTGGAAAGCGATTGGGGAGGCCTATGTTCAGCAGTGGACAAGTATAGGCTGAGATGATGATGATGATGATGATCTATAATTTGCAACATCCGTTTTAGGTCCTTTCTTATGAACAGGAGTAAAGAATGCAGGTTTCCAGATTTGGGGAACAGTACAAGTAGAGAGAGACATTTTAAACAGTAGACATACAGGTACGGCAATAGTTTTAGCACATCGTATAAGAAATTTTGGTGATAAATGGTCGGATCCAGCGGATTTGTACGGATCAAGCTAACTGAGTAGTTTTTCTATTAGTTCCACATCGATATAGATTGTATAAATGTCAGACAGTGAATGAATATAACTTGAAGGAACTTACTTGAACTATATAAATTTGAAGGATGATCAACTTCATTATTAGTAGATGGTACATCGGTGACAGGGTCAAGGAAAGTTGATTGGAAGTGTGAAGAAAATACATTGTAAATTGATTCCGGAGTGGAAACAGTATTATTACCATAGACAAGCTGGCTAGGAATCGTATTCGGTTTTGAATGATATTTCACAAACCTCCAGATACTTTGGATTTCCCTTAATAGATACTTCAGTAGACGTTATATAGTTGTTATAGCCGTCGGCCTCCACTTTTTTTCACCCTATCCCGTAATAGTTTAAATGATATGTTATCTGAGAACCTCCCATATAATTGAAATTTTCGTAGGTATTTAGACTTTTCTTTAATAAGTCTCTTAAGCGATGTGTTGTACCAAATAGGATAGGAATTATGTGTGACCTGTTTAGTAGGGATAAAATTATTTTGTATGTCTGATATAGTTGAATAAAATTTGCTAACAGCATCGTTAGGTAATCGACTACTGAACTCTTGCATCCAATCAACAGCTAGAATTTCGTTATTGATAGTAGTAAAGTCACCTTTATCAAACATATATCGGTTGTACGGTGCAGGAGTCAGACAGGTGGTACTGGAAAAGCTCGTGATAATGGACATTGCCGAGTGATAGCCATCAACAGGTACTAGTGGATCTAGGCATTCAGATACAGATACGATCTCATTGCATAACACTAAGTCTAAGATAGAACCGCATTTATTCAGTACACCATTAAATTGGTGGAGGCCTAAAACTTGTAATTCGTCCGTCAGCATGTATTCGTCAGTACTATTAATATTTGAAGGCAATAGTGTGTTATTGTTTGGGTGCCATGTTATTTCGCTCATATTAAAATCTCCAATAATTAAGAAGTTGTCCGATGGATTATTTAGAACTATGTTATTTAGGCTGTTAAGAAAGTTGGCAAGTTGTTCAGAAAACGAGTGACCACGGTTTTGCTTACAAAGATAAATGGCACAGATGTTGAGTTTTAGATGGTTTCTACGGTTTGGCTGACGAAATCTTAATGATATCCACAGGTCCTCGGCTGAGGAATTAAAAATAGGTTGTGGAACTACAGAGATTGACTTCCGGACAGCTATTAACACGCCACGCCAGGTTTGAAAGGTAAGGTGATAATCCCGATTGATCACCAAACAACTCCGAGTCAGAGATTCCTTCGAATAACCATGTTTCCGTTAAAATAATTAAATCAAAGGCATTGAGACAAAGCTGTCTATAATAATAATAATATAATAATAATAATAAATTTATTCATTTAAGATCAGTGCATGATACAATCTTATTCGAACTTATATTTAAGTAGGTATATTTACCGGTTTGCCTGAACTAGGTCGAGACCTGTGTTTCAGGCATGATTAGTGCTAAAGCATCGTAAATCTAATAATTTTAATTACAATAATACAGCTTATTTGATTAGAAAGTGGCTTAACTAATAACATATGTTTTATTCTACTTTTATAATAAAATTAAAGTTATGATATGCTATGAGAAAATATGTTATCTACAAATTGCTAGTAATTGTTCCGTCTGTTCGTAGGACATTCTTTGTAAATAGTTATATAGCATTTGTTTGCAGCTACAATAATTTATTTTTGTATATTTTTAGTGCTTTATTTATTCTATTGCACAGAAAAGGTCCTAGAAAAGTGAAAAATCTATTAGTATATATATGTTTTGAAGATGAATTTGAAAGGCAGACTATATCTTTCCGTCTCTTATCAATAGTCATGTCAGCTGTATAAGCGAGTGTTTTATGTTGTTTTAATAGTAAGTGCATTATAAAGAGTTGGCGGACTGTTAACACCTTGCTGGACTTATATAACAGAATAGTGGGAAAGCGAAAAGAATGGAAATTGGCAACTTTTAGAACGGCTCTTTGGGCACGTTCGAGGGGCAGTAAAACAGTTTTTAGGGCTCCTCCCCATGAGGTAATACAGTACTGGATTATGGACTGACATAGGGTTAAATATTCTTGTGTCACTAGTTTTGAACTAGCAATTTTTCTGAGTATTTTAAATACATATATTAATTTACGGACTCTTCTGACTAAACATTCAATGTGTTGGTTAAAGGAGAGTGTATCGTCGATAATAACTCCGAGGTATTTCATATGGTTGGTGTTCTGGATAGTAGGACAGTTGCAGGTGTTAACTGTGGGGTTTTTACAATGGTGTGCATATATATGAGGGTTAGTTACAGTGGAGTATGGCTTGCGCATAACGAAGTGAACATATTTAGTTTTGTCAGCATTTAATGTTAATAAGTTGTTATGAAGCCAATTATTTACTAAATTAAATCCAAGCTGTGCATACTCGTACAGCTCGTTAGTGGTTTTGGCGCTAAAATATTTGTGTCCAATATTTAGATTACACAGGTCATTAATGTAGATCAGGAACAATGTAGAGGCAAGTATACTACCTTGAGGGACCCTAAAGCCTGTGTTTCTTTGGTAATCGCTAGTAAAATTATCTATTTTAACACATTGGTACCGTTCGTCTAGGTAGTCTGCAAACAGTTTTAACTGCGTGCCCCTAATGCCTAGAGCCTCTAGTTTTTCCAAGAGCAAAGGAATAGAAACGGTATCGAATGCTTTGGCTAGGTCAAGGAATATTCCTAAGGTTTGATATCCTTTGCCAAGTTCTTGTGTCACAAATTCAGTAAATACATGCATTGCGTCAGCCGTGGATAGTTTAGCCCTAAAACCAAATTGCATTTTTAATAAAAAATCGTTTGTTTCAAGATAACTGACTAATCTATTGTTGATGATTTTTTCTAGTATTTTGGTAATTGAGGGAAGTAACGATATAGGTCTATAATTTGTAACTAAGTCTTTGCTCCCGGATTTAAAGACAGGAATCACTACTGCCTTTTTTAGACATTTAGGGATTATTCCATCAGAAAGACAAAGTTGGAATATATAGGTTAGTGGCGGTACCAAGATGTGCTGGAAGCGTTTAAAGATCTTGTTATTTATGCCGTCCCAACCAGTTGCGCAATCGTCCTTTAGTCCTGAAATAATTCGTTTTATTTCTTGTTCATCAGTATCAAACATTGCAAACGTTTTTGTACTAAAGTTCTTTTTTGTTTGGTAGATAGACGTAGCTGTATAAGTGCGCGTTTGTTTTCGAATATCCTCTGCAAGGTTCTTACCGACATTTACAAAAAATTCGTTGACATTATTAGCTGAGCAAAGGGGTGCAGTATATGTAAACAACGAATTCGAACTTGATTCACGTTGTTTAGACGTAAAGGTAATATTCTTAATATGTTTCCAAATTTCTTTGCTATTATTACCTGCTCTCTGTAATTTATTTCAATCGTGTTCAATTTTTAGCTTTTTTAACAGATTATTACAGAAATTTCTGTACCTTTTATAGGTCGTTTGAAGAATTAAATTATCGGGGTATCTCTTCGATCGCTGATGGAGTTTATCTCTGTGTCTTATACACCGAGTTAACCCAGGAGTAATCCATGGCTTAATATTATGATGTTTATTCTTTACTGTTATTAGTGTCGTGTTTCGTATAATAGCTTGTTGGGCAGTCTCAATTAGGTACGATAGAGATAAGTTAGGGTCAGCAGTATTGTAAATGTTGTCATAATCAATGTTGCGTAAGTCATGTTCGAGTTTGTTCATGTTTAATTTGGTATTAGTCTGACGGCGATTTAGCTTAGGCAGCATCAAATTTACTTTTAGTAGGACAGCGTAGTGGTCGGTAATAAAGGAATTAGTAATAAGCGTGAGGTATTGAAGGCTGGATTTGATCATCATGTGATCAAGGCAGGAACCGCTCTGATGTGTAGTCTTTGTATGAGAGGGAAGGAGCCCATGGTATGAGCACAGATTTAGATAGTCTTGAATTCCTGCATCGTAATGTTCAGATCCAATATTAATATTTATGTCACCTGTTAGTATAATATTTTTAAAAGACGCTAGTGCTGTAAGTGTATGATTCAACGAGTTTAAAAATGGGTCTAAGTTCCTAAAAGAGCGAGACCTATACATGGCAATAACCGCTGTGTTTGTACCTAATTTAACAATCAAGCAGTTACAGCCTTGAACAATTGGTTCGTCGATGGTGATGTTCAGCGATTCCTTCGCGTAAATTATCACTCAATCATTTTGATTGTGGGTCGTTTTGCTATAAGATAAATTGTACCCGGGAATCTGTGGGAGGATATTGTGGCGGTTTGATAACCAGCACTCGGTTAGGACTATTAAATCACAATAAAAATTAAGCCTATGTACAAATAGATTAAAGTTCTCTAAATTCTTGTAAATACTACGAATATTTTGGGTAAGTATGGTTAGCGAGTTTTTGTAGATGGTGAGATATTGTCTGCAGTTCTTAACATCACAGGACTTTGACTCAGGGATGAAAGCGTTATCTATTTCGCTGATTAAATTAATATCCATCCTAACTAATTTAAATTACTAATTAATTAAAAGTTCTAAAAAAAACACAGATGACTGTGGCGCTCTTAGGCGCCTTCATAATCAACAGAGTTAATGTACCTATTTTCAGCAGCCTTTCTAGCCGGGCAGTCGATGTCACCTGTCCTATGATCGCTAGGTTTTTTGTAGCGCAGGCATGTTGCACATTTAGGTGAGTCGGTTTTCTTTGTGCAGTCTTGGATTGAGTGGCCTTCCACCCCGCAGTGGCCACACGTTGGGGTTGTCGCTTTGCAGAATTTTGCTGAGTGGCCATATTGCTGGCATTGGTAGCATCTGGTCACTAATGTGAAGTCTCTTACCGGGCACGACGTCCAGTTTATGAAAACTCTGTCCTAGGTTATGAGGGCTTTACGAGTAACTGCCGATACTTCTAAGATGTAGTTGCAAGTATCAGAGGCTTTCTTGCCTGATTTGTGGCTTAATTTTGTTGTGTTCATAAATGTATCCCGAGTCATAGCTGGGAGTTTGTCGGCTATATTTTGCTCGAAAATACATTTAAAAACTTCTTTCTCGGCCATTGTTGCGGGCACTCCTAAAACTATGATTCGTGGTTTACGCTTATGTGGTTCATCAACTGTTAGACCTGACGTAGCCAACTGGACATTCTGCTTCAGCTTTTCGGAGTCACTCTTTGTCTCGGTGCTTATGATGACTCCACCGTTTCTAATTTTGCGAACAGCACGAACTTTTAGCTTCATTTGTTCGGGGCATATTGCTTGTTGGACTATTTGTTTTGTTTCCTAACTTGTCTTCGATTTATCGCACGGATAAATTGCCACGGAACTGAGGGTGCTCGGACGAATGAAGCTGTTTTGGTTTTTCTTCACCATGTCCGCAAAAGATGTGCTTGCTGGTGCTGGTTTTGAGCAGGACTCAAGGGATTCTTTAAGCTCTGTTAAAAGATCGGCTAGGGTTTGTTGTTCGTTCAAGGTCTGCAGTGAACTGTGCGTTTGGAGCGCTTTTTGTTTTAATGACTGGTACTGTACAGCCATTTGTCCGACACCGTTTCCAACTTTTCGGCAAAGGTTTGTAATTTTAAGTTTCTGCTCCGTATTTAACTTCCCGTCGGACGCAATGTTGCAGATCTCGTTTAAACATTGCTCGATTGAAGACATCCAGTTCTGTATTTCAGGTGTTGAGACCACTTTTATTCTCTCATCCTGTTGCCTCTGGGTTTGAGGAGTGGGCGTCGATGGAGGGGTGCGGCGTGTCAGACCGCTCCGATTAAAGGGGCTGCTATCCATAACTATCAAAAACCACTATTGTCCATTTCAATAAGTCACTAATGTTACGCTTATCGCGCTAAAATACTAAACTAGGTCACTAATAATGAATTGTTAAAATTATTGTAATTATATTTATGCACGTCTGCATTCGCCGAGAGTCACGCGATGATCTATAAAAAGATGTCTATAAAAGGATTCAGTTTTCGTAGGCAATCCACGTACATTTTGGTAATAAATAGATATTTTATTATTATCCATTATGCACTGGATAAATAACTCCATTGTAAACATCGATACAATAATTCCAACAACATATACTATAACAACCGCTTAGATAAGAGGGTAATAATAAAACATTTAACTTGCTATGTTCGTATGTCCATCTGTTTTTCTGTATTTCCGGTTCAAAAAAGGAAGCCATAGGATCTCCTCAATTCAGTAAGATATCTTTGTTGTGTTTTTGCTATAAAGGATTGTTTTTGAAAAGGTCTTTTTAATTTCTTTTTTATTTAATTAGTAACTATGCGGACAAACCTGAATGTTACTAAATGTTACTAAATGTTAACCCTGATTTTACACTCACAATTTAAACTATGGCCCAAAAGATCCTTGTAGCAATATAGGTAAGGTGCGTTTAAAAAAAAAAAGCATTTGATATGCACACCTTAAATTAAATTTTCCTGAAGGTCTCACATGCTTTTTCCTTGAAGTCTCATTGTTTGGACTTTTAAATTTCAAATTTGACAGTAAAAATGACTGCGCTTGCTTGAAAAACCCCGAATATAAAACGCATGATTCATATTTGTAAGTAAACACATTTTCTGGACACAGTTTTATCCAATTTACTTCCTTTTGTTGACTTCATTATCACCTAATATATTTGCCCATATGAGACATTCGTAGGGGTGTGGTACCTCGGTATAACCAAGGTGAAGCAGCGTTCATCTCGGTCAGACGGAGATGGGTGAATGTTTGTTACATTTCCTTTTTTCGAGGGTCTCTGTACTTCAGAAGGCACGTTAAACCGTTGTTTCCAGTAACCACTACATTTAGTTAGAAGTTTTATAGCCATGGGTGTCTTAGTACGGTCCCAACAACAGGTGGCCGCAATCCTGCTTCCACCAACCCGCACTGGGTCTGTGGTGGCGCATGACCTAATCTGTTTTACCTCGATGGGAGAGAGAATGCGTTTGCCCTGCAATGGAACACAATAGGTTAGCATAAAAAATCTTGTTGTCATAAAACGGACTGATTGAGATAAATCTGACGGACGATTTGCCGCATTGGTTTAGAGCTTAAGCCGCTCCGCACTGACTGGGTCGAATAGTCGCGGGTTCGATTCCCGCACTGGACAAATCTTTGTGAGGCCCACGATGATTAGTTTCGGTCTGTATATTCGTGTATGTGAAATTTAATTTTTGTAAACGCACCTACGACAGGAATAGAATTGTTTAAAAGACTAAAATTAAAGACAATAAAATGTTCCTTTGATGTGAAATATTTTAACTTAAACTGTAACTATTTTTTTTTCTTTGACATCCACAGGGAGTGCAGTCACACTCCTGCCATTCTGCTGCCACGTAACTAGGGATCCCAAAAACCCACACAAACACCGTCATACCTGTATTCCCCAAGCGGGGGTGCCTGAGGTGAACTGTGTACACCCACTTTTCGGCAACAATGTTCCAAAAATATGCTAGCAAAACACCACACAGCGGTTTACTAAATCATTTTCACCACTAAATGCTTGGGCACATACCCGACGGGGTGGGACGCGACGCAATGCCGACGGGAAGCGGGTAGTTGTAATGTACTGAACTATACAGGCTTATCGCTATCTTACCGATAACGGATTTATTTCGGCGACATTTATTAGTATCTACTATCAAAGCTATCGATTTGATACCAACTGAAATCGATAGCTTTGACAGAAAATACTACCAAATGCACCTAATGTCATTAAAATGAATTCTTTAGGACTATCAACCGGAATCGGTAAGATAGCGATTGTGATTAATGTCGTAGCCTAGGAGAGACACAGTTCGGCGTGGCGGCCTCCGTGGCATCACGCCGAACTATGTGTCCTCTCTTGTATAGTTCAGTGTATGACAACTACCACACACGTTCCGTCGACGTCGCTTCGCTGTCTCGTCCCGTCGTTTAAGTGCTATAAGCTTAATAAACACATAAAGGTGGCATTGTATTTCGTGAATTACTTGACATTTCAAAACAAACAAAATATTATTTATTGAAGAGTTAAAGTATTATTTTCTCGGTTCAATCGGTATTATTAAAGCTCCCAGAGTATTGCCGCGTCAGTGTAATCTGTATAACAGAATTTTGAATATTTTTATTATACTGGTCTATGAAAACACGAGAACATTGTAAGCCATAAGTCAAAGGAGATATTTATATTATTTTTAATTAATTATGTCTTATGAATGGCCGTTACTATTCATGAGATGAAAAGCCGATGATTCAAAAAGCAATTGATAGATATCTAATCAAAACGTTGGGAAATTAAATTTTAAAAAAAATCGGGTAAGTGCTAGTAGGAATCGTTTTGCGTGTTCCGTACATGTGCCTCTATATATTGTCGCTATTTTAATTATTCATAGAATTTTAGGATTTTTTTAAAAAAATATGAAGCCTCGCCAATCATGAAATTCACATGCACAAACACACAGACCGAGATAAGTATTTGTGGGTCACACAAAGGTTTGTCCCGTGGGGAATCGAATCCGCGACTTCGATCGATCGATCGACGATCCAGTGGGTGGTGCGACTCAAGCTCTTAGCCATTGGATCAAGATGACCCCTATTTTTTATGTAAAATAACAATTTCCGGTCTTTACCGGCCTCCGCTCTAACGCGATAAAATCCGAAACAAAGTTTTGTTTCATGAGTAATATTCGGTTAAAACTTAACTGCTTAATCTTAAATGTCGTTCCTTTAAATATATTAGTAAACTATGTCTTATTCTCACAACGTACCTTAAAAGGGTAGGCAGTGACCAAATTTCGACAAATTCTACAATTCAAACACCCCTCTTTGGCTTTATCTACATTCATACATCTCATGAATTCGCGTTGATTATGCAATATGCAACGTAATTAACGCAAGTCCTGAAAGTGGTTTGTTCTAAACCGGCAACTGAATCGATTCCAACTATTTTTAAAGTATGTTACATTTTTTAATTATCAAAAATTGTTGTTACTGGTTCCGTTCGCTGTATTAAAGAAAATTTAATGATTATCCAAAGCAATACGGCTATTTTAAATACATTTCCAATACTTATACCCCAAAATGCACACAAAAGTACAGGTGTCGTGGTTGATTTGGACACCAAAGAAAATGGTAGAAAACTCCTTAAAATTATTTATTTTTATTTTAAGTCCTCTTAAGGAGTTCCTATGGCCTCCTTCAGGCCTAATAATTTGACTCTGGGCGCCGTTTTGATGTATAGTACTTGTCATTGCCATTTCTACGATCCTAAACACGAGGGTTATGTTGTGCAATTGATATGTTCCTATGACCTTCCGTCTCTATCATCAGACCAGCTACATGGTACCATATTGCATTGTCACCGAACTTACATACGTATGCCAAATTTCAGCACAATCGGGTACAAGCAAGCGCTTGGAAAATGGGTCACAAAATTTGAACTACAAGTTAATAAAAGCTTGTAAATAGAGGCAAATGGCGTCTTTTTTGGGCCAATATTTCTTAAGTCCTTTTCTCACTTTTAAATAGAAGAAGGAAGGGGAGGCCTTCCCCCCAAGTGGGGTAGTATCAGCTTATAATAATAATATTATCACGCACAATATAATTCCAAGTGTGGGACGTTATTTAAAAAAATAGAAACGTTCTAAACAAAACGTCGTAACATGTAAGTATGGGGTTAAGAACGTGCAGTCATTTTGCTGTTAAGTCAATTAAATGCATTTATGAAGGGTATTTGTACGTTTTTTTTTTCAAAAATATTTAGAGGAAAAAACCGCGATGCGACGGCCGTCTTTATTTTTGAATTGGCCATTAAAATTTTAGTTCTATGTTTAAAGCCACAATAAAGTGGTCACATACTATTCCAATATTAAACTCAATCTATAACCGGTCCACAACTGATTTCTTGAATTCTAAATAAACAATATTGCCATATTAAAATAATAATAATCAATAATAAAAAAACATCAAAGTTTACAAAAAAAAAAAAATGAAACACCGTCATGCCTTTCTACCCCAAGCGGGGGTAGAAATTTCTAACAAGATTTTGTTCAACCTCGGATTCGAATCCAGAACCTCGACATCGCCAGCGGTGGTGCGCCACGCGCCACAAGACAAACGATGCAGGGAATTTATAAATAATTTGATATTCACTTACCAATAAATAAACATGATGACATTTTTCTAAGTCGACGTTCAAAACACTCGATTATTTGTGTAGGCTGACATTTCCAAAAGTCGATATTATTACATTTTTTTTATCTACCACGGTATCGGAACGCGGCCGACAGGATCCGGCGAGAAATTCAACGGCCTAATAAATTTATTTATTTAATCAGCTTTTTTCTTTAAATATTTTTTTAAATACATTATTTTTGCAAATATTTAACAAATATGTAAATTGATTTATTCGACTAGTTTTTTGTTAATTTGTTCTTGAATATTCAATTCAGCAAGTTGGGTTTTTTTTTAGTTTTTTTGTAATATGTTTTGGGATTGCCGATTGAGGGGTTGCTCGGTCTATAATTAGAACTTGTTTTAAGGTTTTGCCGTGTATAGGGCACGTTCGTTCCCGCCGGATAACTGAGCGCGAATAATGGACTACAGTGTTTGATGAACTCTGTTGTAGACGAGACACTTTCGCGCTTGACGCTTAGACTTAGTTCACACGATCACTCTTGACTGTTAGTCTGAGAGAGACGCCACTATGTGTAAAAGTAAGAAGGTGGAAATGCTTCTCTTTTTAACGTATAACTATCTCTCTGGCTGTCAGTCTGATCGCGTAACCTCTATCTTAATTCCTTGAGACGTGGCGACCTCTAGAGAAGGGTAGCGAGAAAGATATTTCAATGGAAACCATATTTTTATGGCGATAAAGTTCAGTTTTTAATAAAGTTATTCTAGCACGTTTGAGAAGGGGTCAATTCAACAAAAATAAAATGCTAAGGACTGATTTTTTATAATTAAATATTATATATAGCAAGGCGTTCGTAGCGCTTCAACCGCGGTGTTCTTACCGATTACCAAGGTCAAACAGCGTTCGACACGGTTGGCCTGAGATGGGTTACCGTTTTTGGCATTTTTATATTCGAGCGTCTCCGTGCTTCGCAAGGCACGCTAAGCCGTTGGGCCGAGGTAGCACTTAATGTGGTTGACGTTAAACCAAGTTGGAAGCCTTAAAAGCAGCTTGATAAGTTCCAACAGCAGGTGGCCACAAACCTGCCTCCGCCAATCCGCACTGGGTCCGCCTGATGAAGTATGACCTAATCTCTCTTACCTCGATTTGTGAGAGAAGGCCTTCATCCAGCAGTGGGCAGTATAGGCTCATATTATAAATAGTACATATGTTTTAGGATAAAATATAAACAAGTATAAAACAACACTTTTTTGAGTAAATGAGTTTAATTGTTTTACTTTGATATTGAGTCAGGTTACAATTTAACGATGGCTTGGTCCAGTGGTTAGAGCGTAGGTCGCTGCGCTCACTGGATCGAGTGGTCGCGGGTTCGATCCCCGCACGGGAAAAATCTCCGTGTGACCTACAAATGCTATTTGCTCCGAGTGTTAGTGTATATTTGTAATATACTTAACCTTACTCATTCATCATTTTTATTATAAAAGGATAGTCACAATCCTTATCTATAACCAACCATAGAACTATGTGCGTTAATTGTGAAATTCGTGGAATATGTATTCCATTAAATTCACAATTATAAATGCTAATAAAATTACAAAGACGTAAGTAACTTTTCACACCCAAACCGCAGAACAGATTTTGATCAAATGCGACAAGATTTTATCCAGGGCAAGGACATAAGCTACTTTTTGTCTCAAAAAAACTTAAAGGTGTGAAATATACGCCTGAAAATAACACAAACGATGTTGCGAGTACAGCGAGTATGAAATAAACGCCGCAATTCGGTTGCAGTTAAGGTATCGAACCTTATTGCGGATTTTTGTGAATAGAATCGGCCCCGTTAACTGCGTATATAAAAATGTGTGAGCGGAGAAAATCGTCCCACCCGATATTTCTTAGAATTTGTTTCATGAACCTTCTTAGAATTTGTTATGTCTGAGATTACGGCCACCCGAAGCAAATAAAAGGTCATGGTTGTAACAAAGGGGCCGGTTTTTCCACGGTATTTTATGTAATCTTTTTATGCTCGTTTTCCGCTGAAAGACGTCCACTGCTGGACGAAGGCCTGCCCAAGATTGTGGCGACAACCAGCTTTGTACTATCTGTATCCAGCTTCTTGTACTTTTTTGTCTGTGTGAGTGATCCACGCTGTTGGATACGGGGCCTTTGCAGACCGGACAAGAGGGCGAGCGTGCAACCACTACGCTCTAGCCAGAAGGGCAAGGGGGCAACCAGCTCAAGAGCGCCTCAATGAGGAACGGCCACGAATTGAGCAATACTAGGTGGGCATATACTAGGTGTCTCGCCGTGGTACTCTGCACCGGCCGGCGGGCAAGGGATTCTTCGATCTCGCCGGCGAGTTCGGTGTCTGATCCTGTGTGCGTTATTTGTACTGGATAGAGAGGAAGGATTCAACCACTTGTTTCCACGGCCTTTTAAGAGCGTCACGGGTTCGATCCGCGGGCGGAACAAATCTTTGTGTGGGTCAGAAATGGTCGTTACGGTCTGTATGTTTGTCTAAGTGAATTTCATGTTTGTAAACATACCCACTACACAGGTATTGTTCCTAGTGGATACGATTGTCTTTTATTTTAGCATTTAATTTAAACGTTTTTATGTATTGTTAACTATACTTATTATTTTTCCCGTTTAATAATCATATAGATACACATATCGCACCTGCGCTCAAATAGCGGCATAACTTAAAATCGTATGTGTTTGGTTTTGAATATAAAGGTCCTCACTAAAAAATATATATTTTTTCCAAACGGTATTTTAATTTCTATAAAATTGCTCGCCGCTTTGTTACAGTGTTTTGCGGCGATTTCGCGTGTTTCTGCAACTTGCAGGTTAAGTAACTTGAAATGATAAAAAAGAAACAATTTTGAGTTTTGACACTCTTCGAGCGGAGGGGCGATATGTTAAGTATGTGCCGTGGTTGGATTGTAGTTGAAGTGTTTATTTAATGAAGTTATTAAGTATTGTAGTCTCTGTCTACCCCGCGAGGGAACTGGCGTGATGATATAGATAAATAGATGAAGTATTGTTATCTATATTAGGCATGTTGATGGTCCTAAGCGAAGAAAATGAAACAGATACTTCGCCAAAAACACCCACATTTTTATAACCAAAATAAATTTATCAATACAAATACTTCCTACGCAAGTATTGTATTCAAATACGTAACCATGGAGATTTCTCACACACTCTTTTTATACAAGAAACTATCTGTTTCATGCGGCTTCGCAAGCTATCAGTTTATTTTTGAAACGTGGTTCCACACTATGATTTATTCCTGTGTCGTGGGTGCGTTTACAAACATGAAAATCACATGCACAAATACCCAGACCAAAACAAATAATTGTGGATCACACAAAGATTTGTCCCGTGCGGGAATCGAACCCGCGACTATTAGGCCCAGTGTGTGTGGCTTAAGCTCTTAACCACTGCGCTCAATTGTCCGTTTATATAGCGGCATACAACAACGCTACCTACCGGCTCCAACTATAGCTAAGAAACACCTAGGTGACACACCATAAGCACAAAAAAACATAAAAATCGTTAAAGTCGTTTAAGAGGGGAAGAATTACGAACTCGCGCATATTTTTGTATATATAACTAACATAAATATAATCCTACTAATGCTATAAATGTAAAAGTTTGTATGTTTAAATGTTTGTTACTCAATCACGTAAAAACAGATGAACGGATTTAAATAAAATTAGGCACAATCGTTGTTTATTATCTCATTATTTATTTACGAATCATGCGATTGATAAGAAAAAACGCCTGATAAATCACTTAATTCTTGCTCACGGGTATTGTTATTTAAAAATCTATAAAACTATCTATTTGAATATAACAAGATAGCAAATTCACATCTTTTTATTAATTTCTTGGCTATGAGTATAGTATGTCTTTCAGTCGGATACACAGAATAATATTTGTAAAGGAATCTGAAATCGATTTTGTACATCTAAAAAAAATATCGATTATAACAATCTCATCGTGTCAGTCCCTAACTCGCAAACCGTCCCAATTCACATAATTGAGTAATGGAGATTTATAAAGTATTTAGCTTTTTAATTAATTCCGCAAATTTATAAACAGTATATGATTTAAATGCAAAATAAAGTAGGCTTTCGTTTAACTTTATATCCTTTTTATTTTACCGGACTCCTTATTTTAAATATTCTTGTATACAATATGCGTGAAATGGGATTTGATCAAAAGTCTCGTAAAAAAGACTAGTAGGTGCGTTCGCCCTCGGGCTACCGCGAAAAGTAGTGGTTTCTTGCTACAGTGCACGTAGGTACTCATCGGGCACACGCAATCCAATCCATTCCAGTATGCTCGGTTTGGATATCTTCCCTCGAAGTAAGCACGGCACTGCGCAAAGTTAAGGTCGCTTCTGACTACCAACTTGTTATATCTGGTCATTCCCAGAATAAACAATGACGGATATAATTTATATATATAATTTTTACCTTTGTAATATCAAACAGAAGATTCCAATGTACTTTGAGAGTTAACTTTAATAGTCATCGAGTGAGATGCGACTTCCATCTTCATCGATTTGTCATTAGCTGCAGGGCTAACTGGGGCGGCAATACGTTTCGCATACAGGACAAAATTTTGTCAGCTCGTAATTGATGTATGCAAGTCAAAATAGCCTTCTGTATACGTCAATACAATATTTTTGAATCAAGCCGCGCAGGAGGACTCGCACAGCCGGTGCGACAAAATGTCACGGATTTATTCATTCTGGGTGTGAGATGACCGTTTCGCCTAGTGAATTATAAAATTAAACAAAAAATTTGTACAATAACGACCAATTGAAATATAATAGTCTATCTATATCATCACGCCAGATCCCTTACGGGGTAGGCAGAGAGTACAGAGGTCCAACAGGCTCTTTCCTTACATACCTCTCTGGCTTCCTCTACTCTCATAGTTCGTCTCATACACGCTCGCCGGTTACGAAGACTCCTGACTTGTCCTTTAAATAAGACCCGGTCTATTTGGTCATGGTAAGATAGTCTAGGTCTTCCCCGGTACCTACATCCTTCCGCTTTCGCATTGCATATCAGTTTTGCCATTCTTTCTTCGGACATTCTTTCTATATGCCCGAACCAACGGAGCATACCCTTTCTCATCTTCACACCGATATTCTCTTTCATACCTATTTGCTTTCTTACTACGCTGTTGCGAATACGGTCGGTCAGCTTCACACCGCACATCTTCCGCAGAGCTCGCATTTCCACCCCATTTATCCTACTTTCATTCTCCTTCTTACATACCCAGCTCTCGCTGCCATATAAAAGCGTTGGGACAAGCACTCCATTATGTATGGCCAGCTGCGCCTTTCGGCTTAAGTGCCGGCTCCCAAGTAGCTTTCCCATCGCGCCGCTTCTCTCTATGTCAGCGGTGTATTTTCCATCCTTACTGAATGCGCATCCAAGATATACAAAATTCACTTGCTCCAGTACATCGTTACCAACCACAATCCTTGCATTCGTTCTGGTTTCTTCCCGTTCAAAAACCATAATTTTGGTTTTCTTCACATTCAAATGTAAGCCATTTTTCATGCAGTCGTCTTTCATAACTGTGACTAGTGATTGCAGATCAGTGGCTGTTGGCGCTATCAAAACCGCGTCATCTGCATATAGTAGATGATTTACCACTAGATCACTCATTTGTACACCTTCATTCATCGCTTTCAGTCTTTGAAGACTTTTATCCAAATATATTATAAACAGTCTAGCGGACAACACGCAACCCTGCTTGACGCCGATTTGAAGGTCAAACCAGGGTGAAATGTTACCACCCACCCGTACGCATGCCTTGCTCTCCACATAGGTGGACTGGACGGCCCGCAGCAGAGTGCCATTTATACCATACTCAGGCAAAATGTCCCAAAGTCTCTTTCGCACAACTCTATCAAACGCCTTCTCCAGATCCACAAAACCGCAGAAAACCTTCCGGCCCACTGCCAGATGCTTCTCTACGATGTTATATAATAGTAATTGATAGTAATAATGTCCATTACATTATTCACTACCATTATGAAATGTAAGTGAATAATCTATTAAAAAAACAATAATAATTAGATCTGTGAAAGAAGTTCATCAATAGAATACATTTATCAATTAGTAATTGGAATAATTTCGTTTTAAATTGCTCCACATCCAAGTACTTGATGTCAGTAGGTATTTTATTACAGACATTAGAATCATAATCATCATCATTATCAGCTCTCTATAACCCGCCGCTGGGAGTAAGCCCATTTTCCACGATTTACTCCTGTTTTTTCTAGCAACACACATGTGTTGCTAGAAAAAACAGGAGTAAATCGTGGAAAATGGGCTTACTTACATAAGTTACAACTTACATAAGTTGTTCCAAAAATACATTAAGAACTCAATTGTCTTTCAATAATCCATTCAGAACTCAACTCTATTTAAAAATCCATTTAGACCTCAGCTCTATTTCAAAATTTCATGCAAAACTCAACTCTATTTCAAAAATCCATCTGAAATTTAGCTCTATTTCAAAAATCCATTTAGAACTTTTTCGCCGGCGATGTTAAGTCCCATGTAGCAGGGGGCGAACCAATTGCCATATGCCGGGCACAATTCCAGAATCCGGACTAATACTGGGAAGTTTTCGTTAGAGAGGCTTCATTTGTCCGACCTGGGATTTGAACCCGGGACCTCGTGATCACCAAGCGACGCACTTTGCCAATACACCAACGAGGCAGTCATATAGTTTAAGGACTAATCACTAAGAGGCGCAAATCAATTAGGAAAAACCCCGACTGTAACTTTTAATGCGCTAGTAACTTACTTCATAACTTACTTAAATAAAGTACTTAGTGCTTAATGATTTTGATGGACGGTAATAACTTTTACAGAGTGATTTATTGGATGTTATATAAAAACATACAGCTCTTAGACAGCGACCGTTGCTCCACACTCCCTTTGCGACATGTAACTATAGAAGAAATTCGTTTTTCTTACGTAGTACGCGATCATTCAACAACTTTTCTGGTGACTTAAATCTTGACATATTTTGTACCAACATGGGCACGGTATGACGGCTCCTAACTGAACAATTTTTCTGAGCAAGTGTGTAGCACCCAAACTGCAAATTTTGTTCATTCTTTGTTCCTTTTTTTCATTAAGTAATTATTAATCATTTGTTTTCCGTTGGATACTTTTTTGTTTATCTTGTTTTCTTTTTATTTTATTTTCAAATTTATAATATTAAATTAGTGTGTAACAACATCGTAACTAACTGTGGAAGCTTGTTATTAGCAACTTGTTTACTGTTAATATAATAACATTTTGTTATTAGCCTGTAAGCTTTCTTAAAAATAAATAATCTTAACTGTAACGGATTTAAAAAAAAAAAAAAGCTCAGCTCGTCTAGAAAATCCATCTACAACTCAGAAGGCCGATTCTCTTATTTAATTTACACTGAAACTGGATGCTGACTGAACTGAGATTCAGCTCCCTTCCAAAAATCCATTAAGAACTCAGGTCTGAAATTAAAACTCCATTTTCTTGTAAAAATATATAAGAGCTTATATAACCAAATAATTTTATTGTCTCTGGGCGTGCCCATCTCCCACTTAAGGGGCGAAAGGAAGCTTGGTACGAGAACTCTACGTAAAAAAAACTTAAATTGAGGGGCGCGGCCTACTGAAGTAGGAAACGCCCAGTTGTTATGGTAACGTGTTTTCAGACCGAGTAACGATTTTATTTCTATTTTTACCTCAGAATACACGTGGAAACTTTATGAAAAGAAAATATTACAGGTACCATACTTAAGACAGGCTAACAGCCTCAATCTAAAAAGAGCGATTTTATTGTCATCATACTGCGTCTCTTTAACACAGGTTATTTTATAACCTACTAGTTTCTGCCCGCGACTTGGGCCGCGTTGACTTTAGTCAGGAACCTGAAAGTTTTACGGGATAAAAAGTATCTTATATGTCAATCCAGGTAATAAAATATCGATGTAAAAGTTCATCCAAATCCGTTTAGCCGTTTTTGCATGATTGAGTAATAAACATCTGGACGTACAAACTTTTACATTTATTAGTAGGATGTACGAAATAATTTGGTTCAAAGAGTTTTTATTATTATCCTGGGCGTTATTTTGGACTACAGACTACGGACTACGGACCTCGTTATCGCCACCCGCACCACTAGACCAACAGACTTCCCACAGTAGTTAACGCTAAAATAAAACAAAAAAAATGTACAAAAAATTACATTTTACAACGTAAAGTCAAGTGGTCAGAATAATGCGCTAGCGATTACGGCAAGAGAATAGAAGCAAAACACTTGCCACTTGGCCAAGCCCCTTAAGATGGATGCATGGCCTACTAATACCCCTCAAACATATACCCGCGGCTTAAAAATACGGGCTTAAAAGCCAATCCCGTCGCCCCAAGTACCCGGACACCCCCTGCACCAATATCGCAGGAGCTACTCTGAGGTCACAGGACACGAGGTGGACCCTGAGCTTGGAGTTTTCCGCACCGCTACGATCACTGTCATAATTTTCAAATAATACATCCTTGTCACTTCCTCAATTAAAAGACAAATCTAATGACACCTCACTTGTTTAAATTCTATTAAATTGCTTAGGCTAAAGAGCGTGCCAAAGAAAGATTCATAGCTATGTAGCGACCCTAGACATCGCTACAAAGTTACGACTACAATCTCGACAACAATCCCGACTTACAAATCCCGACCAAATTCTCGGAAAAGCAGGCGCTGCCAGACACAAACACCCGTCTAGCTGGAAAATATTTGCTTTGTCAAATCCTGTTACATGGCACTTGCCAAACCAACATACATATACACTCGAAAAATATTACCTACCCTCCTTCTGCACTCGGGTCGTTTGACTTATTATTTCTAAGCTCACGTTGCCGGGTAACCATACTCTGCGTTGTTGGGGCTGATCTTGGGGTGGTGGCCAGGAATGTCATTCCGAAATGGCGGTAGTCTTTCTCTTTACTGATGATTTGTAAATACTATAATCGTTAACATGAAATAATAATATTCTGATTCTGGCACGCGTTTTCTGTCATAAGAAAAACGTATCCCCACACTAAAGATTCCTGTCGTGAGTGCGTTTAAAAACATGAAATTTACATACACAAGCACTCAAACCAATCCAAATTATGAGACACAGATTTGTCTCGTGCGGGGATCGAACGGCCGACTACTCGATCCAGTGACCGGCCCTTAACCACAGGATCAAGCATCATCAATTAGTAAATAAAAATTTCGGTATACAATATTCACACAGCCTACCCCCACGGTAAAAAGAGCCCCTCATTACCAATATTGCACTCAAGGAGCTTATGTCTATTTCTAAACCTTTGAAGCCCCGATACTTATTCCAATTCTTATAATTTTCCACCTTGTTAGAGCAAATGGTGAATAAATTTTCGCTGCGTAAATTTAATAAATAATTTGTCTATATCATCACACCATCTATATATCTATAACATTTCTGTACTCTCTGCCTACCCGCAAGGGATCTGGCGTGATGATATACATAGATAGATAGATCATCACACCCTTCCGTTACGGGGTAGGTTTAGAGTAAAAAGTCCAACAGAGGCCTGAGTGAGCAGGCCCGTGTCTCTCCCTCTTGAGTTGCGGTTTGTGATCCACAACGTAGATCAACGAAAAACTTGATAAGTGGTGGCTTTCTACTACGCCGCCGTTTGATTACCAAACCAAATGGTTAAATTTGTAAGATTTTTATCCTACAACTTTGAACATAATAAAAACTTGTATAACAAACACCGTCACGCCTATTCCCTAAGCGGTAGAGATGTTCTATGTTAACCCTTATACGTCCAAGGACGAAAGGTTCCAAATAATAGAGGCGAGCCTTTTATACCTGACACAATTTTAGATTTATAGTGTAGAATTCCGGCTAACGAAAAATTCGCAATAACTGCCCGGATTACTACTGACAATTTTTTATAGAAAAACCACCCTTTTTCCGTCCCAGGATACGAACCCAGAACGTCGTGATCGCTGGCCGTTATTGGCCAATGACGGATCAAGGAGATAGTTAGAATTTGTTTTATTTTCCTGAAAGTCTGAATATAATTTCGAATTCATCTCCGTGTGACGTACTTACCAGCCCACGGCAAAGGACAAAAGTTCAAGGGTGGGGCGATGTTTATTAATACACAAGCGAATGAAAACACCGATCTCAATCTTCGAACTACGTCACATCTAAGATTCTATTATATTATCACGTTTATAACCGACTTTGAAAAACGGAGGAGGTTCTAAATTATTCCAATTTGTCGATGCCAAGTAACCGCACTAACCGATTTGCACCAACTTTATTTTTTTTTCATTTTTCGGAATTTGCGTGTGTCACTTTTGCATTATTTGAAATCGATTTACTTATATTAAAACATTTATAATTTTATTAATTGGCTTTGTCGTCTGTTTCCTAATTTATCTGTTAGATACAAAATATGCAATCGATTTTAAACTGACCTACCCATGAGCTGGAGTCTCGAAACTTTAAACCTTCTTTAAACATAGAACTGGATGATATTACTATTTAAAATAATTTTATTATAGGGTATTTTTAAGAACAAGCTTCTATGCAGTTCAGTTTAAAAACGGTTAAACAAAATTAATTTTGTTTACAAAATTTCGTGTATATGTTATTGGCCGTGGAGGAGTTCCTTAGTCAGGAGCCAACCCTGGGTGCAGCAGCCAGATAAAAGTACAATTTAAAACGACCAATTAGAAATGTGTATACAAAATTCCATGTCTATGCTGTTTAATGTTGAGGAATTACTTTGCCTGAAGCCAATACTCCATTAAAAACACAACTGCAAACTTTAACATAACATTGAAGGATACTGTTAATTTATTTTCCCGTATATTAATTGGTTAAACCACAAACCACGATAAAGTACAAAGCTTTCATGCGGAAAGCGCAGTCTGTGGCAATTATAAGGGTAAATAGTAATTACTATAGTTTCAACTGACTGCCTCGTTGGTCTAGTGGCAAAACACCTCGCTCTGCGATCACGAGGTCCTGAATTCAGGTAGTTTTTTGGATAAAAAATCCTAGTGTGAGTCTGGAGTCTGAAATTATGCCCGGTAGATGGCAATAGACTCGCCCCATATTACATAGGACCTAACATCGTCGGCGAAAAGTGAGTGTACTCAGTACACCTCTGCCACCTCTACTTGGGGAATATAGGGGTGACGGTGTTTAAATAATAATAATAATATCCTATAACCTATACCGTCCCACTGCTGGGCAAAGGCCTTCTCTCACAAATCGAGGTGACAGAGATCATACTCCACCACGCGGACCCAGTGCGGATTGGTGGAAGCAGGTTTGATGCCACCTGCTGTTGAAACTTATCATGTCGCCTTTGGCTTACAACTAACACCTTAACAGGTAACCGGGACCTTATGGCTTAACGTGCCTTCCGAAGCACGGACACGCTCGATTTTGAAATGCCATAAACGGTCACCTGTCTTAGGCCGACTGAGCCGAACGCTGCTTAACCTTGGTGATCGCTAAGAACACCGCGGTCACACAGCGCTACGAGCACCTCTACTAGGAGCTCGAGTGACGGTGTTTATTTTTATTTTACTATGGTTTCAAATATTATTGCACCGCGATACGTGACCTCAGAACATAATATGTAAGCATCTTCATCATCAGCCGAAAGTAGTCGACTGCAGGACAAAGATCGCCACGACGACCACCGACCTTGGTGATGTACGCTATAGTGTAGCTTCAGCCCGCGATCTTCATCAAGTCATCGGCCCTTCTTGTGAGGGGCCTGCCCACTCCACATCCTCCGGTACGTAGTCACCGCTCGAGAACCTTTCTGCCCCAACGGCCGTCAGTTCTGCGGGCGATGTGCCCTGCACTGTCGGTGGTTTTGGTGGGTTTGGTGTCAAAAATTTTGACACATGAAGAAATAGATTGACGTAAGCGTAACGCTATCGAGTTGATACGCCATCATTTTCATACTAAAAATGTACTAAAACAAGATGACGGTGACACCATGTTTTTCTCGACTTCGTTACGACATCGTCAAATGGTTTGTGTTTAGCACTCAGTACTCGAAGCGGCTGCCCTGCTGCCAAGCTACAAGAGCAAGAAAGTGAGTTACGAGAGACGAAATTGCTATGATATATCTATATCAGCACGCCAGATCCCTTGGGAGTAGGTAAAAAGTACATAGTTTCGACAGACTATCAGTTTCGATGTGCCGGAGCAAGTGAACGAACTTGTAAATCTCGGATAAGTCTTCTGTGACGTTGAGAAATACACTGATGACAAAGAGAGAAGCGTGAATGCGGATGATGCGATGGGCAACCTACTTGGAAGCCGGCACTTAATCCATAAGGCACAACTGGCCATACACAACGGAGTCCTTGTCGAAACGCTGTTATGTCACAGTGAGAGTTGGGTAGGTAAGACAGAATTTTTATACCGAAGATTTGGCGCAGTGGTTGAGGTCGCCGACTGGGTCGAATAGTCGTGGGTTCGATTCCCGTACGGGCAAATCTTTGTGTGACCCACAATTGTATTTTCTATCTGGGTATTGGTGTATATGAATTTTCATGTTTGTAAACGCATCCATGACACAGGAAATTATCTTAGTATGTATAAAAACCATTAAAAAGAAAAACAAAAGTTAAAGAATGAGAATGAAAGCAGGATAAATGCGGGAAAAATACAATGTACAGAGTTAAGCTGACCGTCCTCATTCACAACATCCTAGTAAGAAAGTAATAAAAAAGTTATTCTTCGGTGGTTCGGACATAAAACGAATGTTTAAAGAAACAATGAAAACAGATACACAATGCGACAGTGGAAGAATGTAGGCACCGAGGAAGACCTACGCTATGTTACTGTGACAAATAGACCGTGATATTATTTGTTCAATATGTCGATATTCTATTATATGTACATACAATAGACAACATTAATAAGGTACAATAACATCCGGTCCAAGGTTAATTACAAGGTGACGATAGATTGATATTGTTACACTGATTGGTAAATAAAGGCCGAATAAAGCCTCGCCATCGACGCTAAGACCTCCGTTGCGTTCCGATTCATTCACTTTCTCTTGACTAGGCTCGCTAGCTTAGGCCATCTCCTCTTGGTATTTGCTTCATGTTTGTTACTCAATCACGTAAAACGGCTGAACGGATTTAGATGAAATTGGGCAGATTTATTACCTGATAATTCAGGTAATAAACTATCTGTACACATTACACATAGAATACTTTTTATCCCGAAAAAATGTAAGGTCCCTGTCCAAAGACAACGCGGACCAAGTCGCGGGCGGAAACTAGCTAGTATTAATTTAGTTAAAATGAAGCGACAGTGTTACAAGTAATTTAAACCAAATTATTAAAAACAACTTGACTGCGTCACATATAGAATATTTTATTTATTTGTAGCTTGATGAACTATCCTACAAATATCCGCATTGACTTTAGACGCGAACCTAACATTTATCCGAGGTAATAAACAATGTTTGTGCCTTATTTTATTTAAATCCGTTCATCTGTTATTACGTGATTAAGTAACAAACATTTAAATGTACAAATTTTACATTTAAAATATTAGCAGCATTATATTTATGTTAGGTATATATTTATTACGGTGTGCGTCTGATTACAGTTCTCCTCCCTAAATAACCCAAACGACTGTAATTATTTTTTTAGTAATTATGGGATCACCTGAATGGTTTTTAGCTATGGTCGGAGCCGGTAGGTGGCGCTGTTGCCGACCGGGGCAAACACATGTGAAGCCAAGAAAAACAGCTAGTTTCTTGTATAAAAAGAGTGTGTGATAAATCTCCTTGGTAACGTATTTGAAAAACATCCTTGCGTAGGAAGCATTCGTATTGATCATTTTATTTGGGTTACAAAAATTTGGGTGTTTTTTGCAAAGTATCTGTTTTATCATCCTCGTTTAGAAACATCAACATGACCAATATTGATAACAATATTTAATAACTTAATTAAATAAAAGCTTAAACTAACAACCAACCACGGAATATATTTAACTTACCTATCGCTCCACCGCTTAAATAGAGTCACAACTCAAAATTGTTTCTTTTTTATCGTTCACGAGAAATCGCCGCAAAACATTGACCTGGAATTTCATAGACATTAAAATACCGTTTAGAAAATAAATGCTTTTTAGTGAGGAACCTAATTTCCCAAACCAAAAACATAAGATTTTAAGTTATGGCGCTATTTGAGCGCAGGTGCGATATGTGTATCTATATGATTATCAAATGCTACAAATAATAAAAAAAAATTACCAATACATAAAAACGCTTAAATTAAATGCTAAAATAAAAGAAAATCGTATCCCCACACTAGGAACAATACTTGTGTAGTGGGTACGTTTACAAACGTGAAATTCACTTAGACAAACACACAGACCGTAACAACCCTTTGTGGGTCACACAAATATTTAGCCCGTGTGCGGATCGAACCCGTGACGCTCTTAACCAACTCTTAACCAAGCCATCGCTAAAAATACAACTGGTAACATACTAACGACCTAACGAAGGTGGCGGGGGACAGCTGGATACGGACAGCACAAAACCGGTCGTCGTAACAAGCTTAGGCAGGCCTTGGTCCTGCAATGGTCATCTCTCAGCTAAAGTAGATTATGTAAACATTAGAAAAAAAGCCGTGGAAACAGGTGGTTCAATCCTTTCCCTCTATCCAGTACAGATACCGCGCACAGGATCAGACACCGACCTCACTGGCGAGGTCGAAGAATCCCTTGCCCGCCGGCCGATGCAGAGCATCACGGCGACACACCTAGTATATGCCTCCCAATAGCGTCTAGCCAAGCCGAGGCCGTTCCTCTTTGAGGTGCCCTTGAGTTTGTTGCCCCCTTGCCCTTCTGACTCGAGCGCAGTAGTTACACGCTCACCCACTTGTCCGGTCTGTAAAGGCCCCGTGGGCAACAGCGTAGATTACTAACACACAAAAAAAGTGGTTGAATTTTACGACCTGGATATGGTCGCGGGTAGATCCACTTATCAAGCCGCCTATAAGGATTCCAACTCCGCTTGACGACTACCACATTAAGTGGTAACCCGGACCAACGGCTTAGCTGCCTTTCGAAGCACGGAGACGCTCGAATATGAAAATGCCACAAACGGGGTCGCACAGCGCTACGAACGCCTAATAACGAGCGCGGAAACAACAAGTGGTTAAATCCGACGATGGGCATTGAGCATGTAAGGATGATATAAAAGACCGTGGAAACAACCGGTCCCTTTGTTATAACCATGGCCTTTTATCTGCTTAGGGTGGCCGTAATCTCAGATATAACAATAGTTATATGAAACAAATTCTAAGAAATATCGGGTGGGATGATTTTCTCCGCTGACGCATTTTATATAGGTACGCAGTTAACGGGGCCGATTCTAGTCACAAAAATCCGTAATAATCAAACCTTAACCGCAACCGAATCGCGGCGTTTATTTCATCTAACTGTACCCACAACATCGTTCGTGTTATATTTATTCGTATATTTTACACCTTTAAGTTTTTTTTTGAGACAAAAAGTAGCCTATGTCCTTGCCCTGGATAAAATTTGTGTGTGGAATCAGTTGTGTGTGACAAGTTACTTTCGCATTTATAATATTATTGGCTTTTATATTATAATTGTGAATTTTATGAAATCCATATTCCATTAAATTCACAATAAACGCACGTCCTACTATGGCTAGTTATAGATGAGGATTGATCCATTTATAATACAAAAATAAGGATAATCTACTAGAATTACGTGTGTAAAATTAAATATTTTTATTTTGCATTACGTTACGAATGTGTAAAGATTGGTATATTACAAATATACACTAACACTCGGAGCGAAAAAACATTTATGGGTCACACAGAGATTTTACCCGTGCCGGGTTCAAACTAGCGAGTACTCCATCTAGTAAGACTCAATATCAAAGTAAAACAAAAATCATTTATTCAAAAAAAGTGTAGTTTTTAACTTTTTTAAATTTTATCCTAAAACCTATATGTACTATTTATAATATCAGCCTATACTGCCCACTGCTGGACGAAGGCCTTCTCTCACAAATCGAGATAAAGAGATTAGGTCATACTCCACCACGCGAACCCAGTGCGGATTGGCGAAGGCAGGTTGGTGGCCACCTGCTGTTAGAACTTATCAAGCCTCCTTTAAGGCTTCCAACTTGGCTTAACGACCACCACATTAAATGCTAGCTGGCACCAACGGCTTAGCATACCTCCTGAAGCACGGAGATGCTTGAATATGAAAATGCCACAAACGGTGACCGATCTCAGCCCGACCGTATCAAACGCTGCTTAACCTTGGTAATCGGTAAGAAAACCGCGGTTGGAGCGCTACGAACGCCTCGCTATATATACTTGATGATTGAAAAATCAGTCCTTAACATTTTTTTTGTAGAATCGCCCCCTAAACATGCTAGAATAACTTTATTAAAAACTGAACTTTATCGCTATAAAAATATGGTTTCAATTGAAATATCTTTTTCGCTACCCTTCTCTAGAGGTCGCCACGTCTCAGGGAATTAAGATGGAGGTTACACGATCAGACTGACAGCCAGAGAGATAGTGTTATACGTTGAAAAGAGAAGCATTTCCAACTTCTCACTTTTACATATAGCGGGGTCTCTCTCACACTGATAGTCAAGAGTGATCGTGTGAACTAAGTCTAAGCGTCAATCGCGAAAGTGTCTCGTCTGCAACAGAGTACGTCAAACACTGCAGTCCATCATTCGCGCTCAGTTATCCGACGGGAACAAACGTGTCCTATACACGGCAAAACCTTAAAACAAGTTCTAATTATAGACCGAGCAGCTCCTCAATCGGCAGTCACAAAAAAATAAAAAACCCAACTTGCTGTATTCAATATTTAAGAACAAATTAACAAAAAACCTAATCGAACAAATCAACTTAAATATTTGCAAAAAAAAATATGATTTTAAAATATATTTAAGAAAAAAAGCCAGTTTAATAAACAACTTAAATTAGGCCGTTGAATTTTTCGCCGGATCCCGCCGGCCGCATTCCGATTCCGTGGTAGATATAATAAATGTAATAATTTCGACTTTTGGAAGTGCTGCCTACACAAATAATCGATTTCTTTGAACGTCGACTTAGAAAAATGTCATCCTGTTTATTTAATGGTAAGTGAATATCAAATTATTTATAAATTCACTGCACTGTTTGCCTTGTGGCGCATGGTGCGGCTGGCGATGTCGAGGTTCTGGATTCGAATCCGAGGTAGACAAAATGTTGTTAGAAATTTTCTATTGAAAAAATCTCGATAGCAATCCGTAGTCTGGAATTATGCCCGGTATAATGGCAATAGGCTCGCCCCCTATTACAACGGCGTACCTCACAATGCCAGGGAAATGTGGGTGTACCCTCTTCTATATCTGCCACCCCCGCTTAGGGTAAAAAGGCTTAACCGTATTTTATGATATTTTTATTTTCGTAGTTTTTGATGTTTTTTGTTATTGATTTTTATTTTAATATGGCAATATTATTCATTTAGAAAAAAATCAGCAGTGGACCGGTGTTAGATTGAATTTAATAGTGGAAAATTATGTGAAAAAATTAAATTTATTCTGGATTTAAACTTAGAACTAAAATTATACTAGACAATTCTAAAATAAAGACGGCCGCCGCATCGCGGATTCTTTTCTAAATACTTTTGGTTAAAAGCGCAAATGCCTATCACAAATGCATTAAATTGAATTAACAGCAAATAGACTGCACGTTCTTAAGCCCCGACTTACAACATGTTTCTACGTAAGGGTTACAACGTTTCAATTTTTTTTAAATAACGTCCCACTTAGAGTTATATTTATTCCTGCGCCCTTGGTGCGTTTAAAAACATGAAATTCACAAACACTCAGACGAAATCTCAGACTCGATCGGGGATCGAACCCGCGACTTTTCTGTTCAGTATGAGGAGCGGGTTACGCTCTAACAGGACCAAGCTATTTAGTTGCGGTTATGGAAAACAACGTAATAATATTATTATTATTATAAGCTTATACTAGCCCACTGCTGGGCGAAGGCCTCCTATTCCTTCTTCCATTTAAAAGTGAGAAAAGGACTTAAGAAATATTGATCCAAAAAAGTCGCGAGCTGCATCTATTTACAAGCTTTTAATTACTTGCACTTTTCGTAGGTCTGTCTGTATTTCCGGTTTAAATTTTGTGATCCATTTTTCAAGCGCTTGCGGGTATCCGATTGTGCTGATATTTGGCATACGTATGTAAGTTCGGTGACAATGCAATATGGTACCATGTAGCTGGTCTGATGATAGAGACGGAGGGTGACCATCGGAACATGTCAATTACACAACATAACCCCCTCGTGTTTAGGATCGTTGAAATGGCAGAAGTCGGTTTACCTTTTTTTTAAGTTATTTTATTTAACAATTTTAAGAGACGAGTAAATTATTTACTAATATTTATATCATCAATCAGCCTGTATCTACCCACTGCTAAGTGTAGGCCTCTCCTCTATTACGACATTCGTTCCGGTCCTGTGCTAGCCAACTCCACAATTTTCCGGCCACCTTCACGATGGCATCACTACATCTGGCTGATAGTCTGCCTCTAGGCCTGCGCCCTTTTTTGGGCCACCACTCTGTCACAGCCTTGGTCCACCTGCTGTCATCCCGTCTCATCAAGTATCCTGCCCATTTCCACTTTAACCTCGTGATCCGTTTACCAACATCTCCAACTTTAGTCCGCCTTCGGATTTCTATGTTAGGTATTCGGTCGGCAAGGGAGATGCCCAACATTGCTCGCTCCAAAGCTCTTTGTGCCACACTGATTTTATATAGGCTGCCCTTTGTAAGCGACCAGGTTTCGGCATCATAAGTGAGGATGGGCAGGACACATTGATTGAATGCCTTGGTTTTCAGACACTGTGGGATTTCGGCGTCAAATATGCTAGCAAGCTTACTATAGGCAGCCCAACCTAGCTGAATACGTCTAGAGAAATCTTTAGTAATAGTTTCTGAGCCTAAGGATAAACAATACCCAAGATATATATATTCTTGTACTACTCCTATTAAGGAGTCACCTATTATGATGTTAGGTATTTGGATTGGGCGATTTGTCATTACTTTCGTCTTGGAAAAAAAATATATTTATATACCTATATTATATTATTTTGCTGATTTGTACAGTAAGGTACCTACAGGATTGATATAATAACCATAAGAACTAAATCTATACATTCGTACTATTCGCCGTTACTTTGAAGATACACCAGGGGACTCTCCCCTGGTGTATCTTCAAAGTCCAAGTTCCAATACCGATGAAATTAAAATGTGACCACCTTGGAGCTATACTGAACCCAATGTAAAAAATAATCATTAAAATCGATTCATAATTGGCGGAATGATCGGGTAACATACATATAAAACAAACAGTCGAATTGAGAACATCCTCTTTTTTTGAATTCGGTTAAAAATGGCGTCCATCGAGCCGGAAGAAGGCCATAGGAACTCTTCAACTAACCAAGATGTCCTTGTATTATTTTCACTATAAAAGCTTATTTTTGAAAAGATCGTTTACATGAAAATTATTATATATAAGGATTACATAATAATAATAATGCTTTATTAACTTACCACAGAGATAACAAGTAGTTACATTAGTTTTACATAAAAGTTGTGGGAGTCTGGTGTAGTTTTGTAAAAATGAGCGCTGAAGTCGAGCGTTTAGCGCTGAGTCGACGCTCACGAGCGTTGAAACACGTAGAAAACGCGAGCTTTTTAAGCGCCGACTCGAGCGTTTTTACAACACTAGTCAGGTGCCTAAACTAGGCAAGACAATACAGGTGTATTTCAGGTCTCTAGGCCGCCAACCCCCTTGCACAGAATTATACTACGTGGTAGGCACTAAACAAAGTAGAAAATAAAACAAAAAGCAGGCCAAAACGGAAAACTAAACTAAACATAAAACAAAACTTAATCATGAAATAAAACTATTTTACGGATTTTATCGCGGTTTATTTTTTATTTTTAGTTCCCGACGTTTCGACGTTCCCTCCCGTGACCATGGGTGCTGCAAAGCACTCGAAACGTCGGGAACTAAAAATAAAAAAATAAACCGCGATAAAATCCGTAAAATAGTTTTATTTCATGTGTAATATTCGCGTAAATCTAAGAACTCAATATGAAAACTTAATCAGCCTATAATGGGTTAACAATAACACAGTGAACGTATTCTGTATGTAAATATGTGTGAGTGTGTAGGTTGTGTATGGTTGTGTGAGAGTTTACACTTCTTTTCGCTTTCTTCATAGTCCAAAGTCTGTAGCCATGCAGTCAGTTTCTTTTTACAACAGTATCTAGCGAGAGGGAAAATGGCTAGTAGTCTATTTATATCATTGTGAAGTTAACGTCCGAGATAAAAGAAGAACCTAGTGGAAACTTTGGCCGAGAGTGTCGTATTACAAAGTTCGACTGGATCACCTCCTTTTGTTAGCAGTCAATGATGGGGAATTCGCGAGATTTGTCACTAACACTAGTATGTCCACGCTGGAATTCTAAATACCAGCGTTCGACAGTCCACAGACATGGGGCTTCATCACTGAACACAGATGTTAGCTCTTCAAAACACTGAAGCCATGTCAGGCCTCTTCTAAAGTTGTAGAAAATTATTGCACGAACATTTTCCTAGGAAAGATTCATTTTCGTACGTAACCTGACAGATTCCAATCGACGCTGTGACTAAACAATAGCATTCATCCTAATACTTTCAACTGTTTTGAGATTCAAAATTTAAACACATTCGAACATAGAACAGTTCCAAATTCAAAATTGCCGGGAAATATGGAAACGACAGAACTTAAAAGGCATGCCTCGTACAAGCAAGCGCAGTCATTTGTAACCGACTTCAAAAAGGAGGAGGTTCTATGTTCGGTTGTATGTATGCTTTTTTTATGTATGTTCACCGATATTTCCGCCAGTTGTGGACCGATTATGATGATTTTTTTTCTGTTAAATTTAAAATTTAAAAGTCAATACAATGAGACTTCAATGCAAAAACATGTGAGACGTTCAGAAAAATGTAAAATTCATTTAAGTTGTGCATATCAAATGCTGTTTTTCTTAAAACGCACGATACCTATGCTACAAGGATCTTTTGGCCCATAGTTTACATTATCAGGGGGCGTTGGTGTGAAATCAGGGTTAACATTCAGTAACATTTTTCTACATCCAAGGAGATATTTCAGCAGACGGGTCCGCATGGTTACTTATTAAATAAATTTAGTTTATAAAAACCTGTTTAAAAACAAACCTTTATAGCAAAAACACAACAAAGATATCTTACTTATTTGAGGTGTTCCTATGGCTTCCTTTTTTGAACCGGAAAAACAGTAAGGTAACGGTTCGTAGTAACGGTTGTCTGGAAGAAATTAATTTAAGCGATAAGACCGCCATTTGTACTGTTTTTGTATTTAAATTGTTTCTTGTATTGTTTTTTTAGTGTACAATAAAGTGTATTATTATTATTATTATTAAGACAGACAGACATACGAACATAGCAAGTTAAATATAAGCTTGCTATTAAAATAAAAGCTTGTAAAAAAGAACTTGGATAAATTGCATAGCAAACAGCATCTCTGCAACTATCATGAAGTGACATTTCACTTGATGACAGCGCTTGTTCCTATTTTGGCGGACCAAAAGATTACACGACTGTATTTCTGATATTTCAGGTAACATTTAGGTACGTGCTAGAAATAACTTGCTCCATCAACAACCTTAACGAAGAAAGCTTTAGATGCTCTTTAGATACTCAGAAAATTTAATTGCTATTATAAAAATAAAACACGTTAAAGGTTAAATGGCTATTTGCTAGGGATCAGAAATAATCCTATTGATTTATTCATTTGCAAGTGAAGTTTTCCAATAGCAAACAGATTTTAATGTTATAATTATATAGCTACAGACAACGTACGTTGGGGGAACTTGTCGCATAGATGCGCGCCTAATATAGTTTGGGTTTTTTGGTTTAAAGTTCAAAATTGACTGATTGCCTCTTGTTCTATGGAAATCAGTGGCATTTAAAAATTAAATGGTTTTCACTCATTTAGCCCTCTTTTAGGTTGTTCACACAATTCAGATTTTTTGTAGATCCATCTATCGGGCCGAACTTTTGCAATTGTAACCTCAGGCAAAGTTTACACCATTATATTTACCTACACTTCGGTTATACGGTCTCAATTTGACCTCGAAATAAAGAAGTTATATCGCTACAAGGATCTTTTGGCCCGTGGATCATATTGCTAGGGGGGCATTGGTGTGAAATAAAGGTTGTTATTTAGTAAAATTTTCCTACTTCCAGAGAAATATTTCAACAGGGGACCCACCTGTTGAAATTAACGGTTGTATGCACGCTTACTTATTAAAAAAAGAGCTTGGGTAAATTTCATAGCCAAAGGCATGTCTGCAACTGTCATGAAGTGACATTTCACTTGATGACAGCGTTATATTATTATTTAAAATTGCTAATTCAAATAAAACAATTGCTGTCTGTGGAGACTTCAATATAAATTTATTCGAAAATAATACAGTAACCAATAGATTTTTAACTCTTTTACAGTCATATGATTTGCTAAACACTTTTATTGAGCCTACTAGGATAACAGCTACGAGTGCAACGTCCATTGATAACATATTTACAAATCGGAAACCGGTGAGCAAGAAAATGATAAATAAGCTGGACTCGGATCACTGTGGGCAATTAGTCGTATTTAATAGCAATATCATCACACCACAAGGGAAATGTAGTTTTATTCCGATAACCGCCTGTCGCCTTGAGCACTTCCAAAATAATGTAGCCAACAAACTGCCTAGATTACCACTTCACAGCGATCGAAATACTTGTTATAATTTGTTATTCAATCTTATTGATGATGAGTTTCATTACGTATTTAAAAAGAAGATTTCATCAATCAAAAACCGGGCATTGTTTAGTGAGTGGGCAACCAAGGGCATTTACAAAAGTAGAAGAAGATTATATGAATTGTATTGTGAAAGGGCATATAATCCTGGTCCTTGTTGTAGTTTATAGAATATGTTAAGAAATATTCTAAAATATTCAAGAGAGCCTGTTCTATTGCTAAATCTCATTATTTGAAAAAAATAAAACTATATGGAACATAATTAATAGTGAAACAGGTAGAAATACAGTACGTAGTAATGATTTTCATCTTAAAATTGATAATTTGGACATTAAAGCGGATTTAGATGTGGCGACTGAGTTTGAGAAGTTTTTTACGAATATTCCTATTATTACAACTAAAACACTACATTCGTCTTCTACTTCTGCCGAATCGCTACTAAAACAAAGCGTTTCTGAGTGTAACGTGTATTTCAAATTTTCTTATATTGATGCAAAAGATATCACTTATACATTTAAAGCTTTAGACATGAAGAATACTGCGGACCTGTGGGGGGTAAAAATCATTTCGTCTATAACTGAAGTAATTGCTCCGCGATTAGCATCGGTATTTAATAGTTTTATTTCAAGTGGTATATTTCCTGATCTCATGAAAGATAGCAAAGTAATACCGTTATTTAAATCAGGTCGTAGTTTTGACCCTTCCAACTTTCGGCTTATTTCTGTCCTACCCACCTTAAGTAAAGTATTTGAAAAAATCATTTTAAAGCAATTTTTAGGTCGCTTTTCAAAAAACAATCTACTCCATAACAACCAATTCGGTTTTACAAGAAACCGTTCAACAGTAGATGCGGGAGTAGAATTGTTGAAGTACATATTTGATGCCTGGGAAGAGTCACAGGATGCTCTTGCTATATTCTGTGATTTGTCTAAGGCGTTTCATTGTGTGCATCATGAGACACTCCTAAGGAAATTAAGCCACTACGGCATCAGGCACAGCGCTCTCGATCTCTTGGCATCCTATCTAGATAATAGAATTTAGAGGGTTGATATTAACGGTATGAGATCTAGTGGATCTTTGGTCACTTTGGGCGTTCCTCAGAGTTCTATCCTTGAACCATTCCTGTTTTTAATTTACATTAATGACTTACCTTACTTTGTAGGGGACAATCACAAAATTGTTTTGTTCGCAGATGATACACATCTCTCTTTTTTAAAATTAAAAGACAATTGCAAAATTATGACGATGTGAACAACGCAATTACCAAAGTTGTGCATTGGTTTAACAGTAATGATCTCGTACTCAATGATAAGAAGACTAAGTGCATAAAATTTTTGTCGCCTAACGTGTGGCAGGTAGGAGCTTATGTGCAACTATATGAAGTCAAGTTAGATCTTGTTGAATCAACTTCTTTTTTAGGTATTACCATAGATGCCAAATTACAATGGGGCGAACATATTCAAAAACTATCTAGAAAGTTAAGTTCGGCAGCTTATGCGGTTAAAGAATTAGGCTCCTAACCGATGTTGAGACGGTAGAATCGTTTATTTCAGTTATTTCCATAGTATTATGTCCTATGGAATCTTGCTTTGAGGGTGCTCTGCACACCTTAACACCATATTCATACTACAGAAAAGGGCTATTAGAGCCATTTACAATCTATCTCCTAAAGAATCTCTCAAACATAAGTTTAGGGAAATAAACGTTCTAACCGTTATTTCCCAATTCATATATGAAAATTTGTTATATACGAAAAAGAATATAGACAGATTTGAAAAATTGAGTGATATCCACACTGTAAATACTCGGAGTAAAAATAATCTTACTGTACTTGTCACGCGTCTCCACAGAATTAGCAATTCGTTCATGGGCCAGTGTATACGCTTTTATAACACACTTCCCTACGATATTCGAGATTTACCAATTAATAAATTTAAAACCATAATCAAGACTAAATTAAGACTCTGAAGAATTTCTCTGTACTCTCTGCCTACCCCGCAAGGGATCTGGCGTGTGGTTATAGATAGATAGATAGAAGACTAAATTATGTAAGAAAGCTTATTACAAAATCTCGGATTACATAGAAGATAAGACCACGTGGGATTGAAGTGCCATGTTATTGATAGTAATGCTATGTATTGTTCTCTTATAATTACGGCAATGTTAAAGTGTAGCGTGTTCTGCCTAACGAGCTTGGGGTATTGCTGCTTTGTAGACACAATGTGGCTACCGTGTTTGGGGTTCTGGTTTGGCCATGCTCACTATAATGTCTTTGCTTGCGGTGGCTGTCTGGCGCGGGTCACTTCCTTCCCTCCAATATGGTCGAGAGGAATGATGGCTGTTCCAGCAGTCATACTCGTGAACGGGTGCTGATTATGGGGACTGGTCCATCTGGAATCCTTTAGACGCTCTTTACAGATAACATTAGATTCATATCTCGATCGTAAGGCATCACACTGGAGCTCGGTCATAAACTATTTTATTGTAACCTAAACATTGTATCCACACAATATGATTTAAAAAAAAGGAAAGAAAGAGAAGTAAATAAAAAAGACAAGCCCGCTGAGTTTCTTCGCCGGGTCTTCTCAGTGGAGGCCGCGTTCCGATCCGGTGGTAGATTAGTAGTTTAATTAGATTTTAAAAAAAATGTAAATTGACTGTTAGCGCCCCCGCAGGGCTTATACAAAATAAATTATTAGAGTTTGGTTTGAAAGCAAAGTAGCGCACTCGGTTTTCGATTTAGGGGCAAGTAACGCGTCGCGTTACGATAATGTCGTGAAATGGTCGTTTAATATCCCGCTCTTCTACAGAGAAGGCTGGAGACAAAAAGATTTTTCTCCAGCAAAACGATAGTTGGCAGTTCCATAACTTTTTTTTAATTGTAGTACGCTGCTCGGCTCATAACCAATTTCCGTTGGACATCGTTACTTTTCAGACAACTTCGTCGTCGCAATATACGGCGTAATTTTAGTCGTTTTGGAGCGAATGCACGTGTATCCAGTGTGGTTGTTGTTCACTGACTGTTCAAAACAAAAATAACATTTACCTAAGTAACACCTCAACAATACTAATTTAGTGCAATAAAAAAAAAATATACTTTCACTTTAGCTATGATGTTTGGATAGGTCAGTAGGTAGATGTTATTTATTGAAAAATCCTTTTTATTCATTTTTTAGTACCAGCATTGGATATATAACCTGGCTTTCGCTCCAGAAGGACTAAAATTACGCGTGTAGTTGTTGCCAAATATTATAAACAGATCCTGGTTATATAATACATTCGTCTGATTGGGCAATCTATCGGTCTTGCGTTATAATCGGGCAATGCAAGACCGTAAAGGTTTCACCACATAGCTGACGCAGCACGACGGAAGCGCGACTGTGGCGAGGCTTGAGGAGTTGAAATGTACTGAAAAGTATGGGAGTCGCCTCACAGCGCAGCCCGCTCGGCGCAACGGCAAACTTCACAACCGGACGCAGCCGAACGTTTCCGTCACGCTCCCGTCGCGCTTCTTCGGCTATATGATCAAACCTTAAGTGATACATCTGGGCGTTCGCTGCATAGGCGACCATTGTAACCACAATTTTATAATAATGATTTGAGTGTAGTTTATTCATCACTGGATTAGGCATGAATTATTTCACAGATAGCATGCGAAAATTCATATGAAATACTTTTTCTTTCATCTCACCTGCTATTTCACAATGACTGCTAAAACCACACTTGATACTTAATTGTACATTGTAAGGATTTCATCGTTAGCAGATCGACCATGATTCATTCTTCAGTAGCAAACACAGTAGCAAGTGCAAAGCTATTTAAAATTAGCTGTTAGCAATTTTTTTGAAATTTCATGTTAGATACGACTGTGAAATATGATTATTTTATTACTAAAGGAAAATGAATTAAAGTAGCAATTTGGCCTACCCTGGATCGAACAGTCACAAGTCTTTGTGAGACCAGCAAATATTAGTATCAGTATGGGTTTTTGAAAGGGAAGAAACCAGAACGAATGTAAGGATTGTGGTTGGTAACGATGTGCTGGAGCAAGTGAATGAGTTTGTATATCTTGGATGCGCCTTCAATAAGGATGGGAAATACACCGCTGACATAGAGAGAAGAGTGAGTGCAGGGAACAGAGTGAATGGTGCGATGGGAAAGCTACTCGGGAGCCGGCACTTAAGCCATAAGGCGCAGCTGGCCATACATAACGGAGTTCTTGTCCCAACGCTGTTATATGGTAGCGAGAGCTGGGTATGTAAGAAGGAGAATGAAAGTAGGATAAATGCGGTAGAAATGCGAGCTCTGCGGATGATGTGCGGAGTGAAGCTGACCGACCGCATTAGCAACAGCATAGTAAGACAGCGAGTAGGTATGAAAGATAGTATCGGTGTAAAGATGAGAAAGGGCATGCTCCGTTGGTTCGGGCATATAGAAAGAATGCCAGAGGAAAGAATGACAAAACAGATATACAATGTGAAAGTGGAAGGATGCAGGTACCGGGGAAGACCTAGACTATCTTACCACGACCAAATAAACCGAGTCTTATCTGATGGAAAAGTCAAGAGTCTCCGTAACCGGCGAGCGTGTATGAGACAAACTATGAGAGTCGAGGAAGCCAGAAAGGTATGTAAGGAAAGAACCTGTTGGAACTCTGTACTCTCTGCCTACCCCGCAAGGGATCTGGCGTGAGGTTATAGATAGATAGATAGATAGTATGGGTTTAAGTACGTAAAATGTATGTTCTGGTGCAGAAAGATTCTTAGTGTAGATTTTCTTTCAACATCAATATAGGTATCACGCAACCGAATCATCTTCTAGTTTGTGGGCGGTTCCTTTTGGGGAAATCTGGATGAGCAGAACATTGATGCGTTACAACCATCACTCACCATTCATGAGACTACGATCGTTATGGTATATATGTACATAAAAATCACGGCAACTACACGAAAAAGGCACTACGTTACAGTTTCATCATCCTTTCCAGGCGAGCTTCAAGACCAATCATGTATGGCCCCTTTGTATTATGATGTCGTCTAGAGATACCAATTCCTCTAAATGACTTAATAACAAGGGGGGCATACGTAGCCACCACCGCTGAAATCAACGATTATCTTAACGCCGATGCAGTGATACAGGGTTGAAAACCATCGAAGACGAATTCAGGACTATTGACATCATTAAGTCGAACGATCGAACAGCGAATTCTTTGTAAGTCTACATTTTGAGTCTCTTTAGGGAGCCTACACACAGTCGATTGTACACCAACTGAACAGTTTTATCGATGATTAAAAAGCTATGAATTTCATAGAGCGTACGTACATGACAACTCAATGTTATCATTGACTAAATGTGCTGGTATATCACGTTCCGAACGCGTTTTAACGTTTAACACGCTTAAACTTTACATTAAAAAAGTCGACATATGCAAAGGCCCTTAAAACGTTTTTTCCTAGCTGCCACGGTAGCAATATTATCATCGCTGATAAACCGGAGCGGCCGTTGCCGATGGCCTGTAAGCAGCGATTATATCGATATGGGTTAGTGATTTTTTGACCGTTCATGTATGCTTTACGAACTGAAATTGAAACTTGGAACTGAATTTGAGTTAACTTCCCAAATTCATGAGTTGGAACCGGACTTGTTAGGATCATAGAACGATGATGTACATTGACAACTGTTTTCGGGTCGTCTGGACAGGGGAGGAATCTTTTACATTCTAAAAATAGAAACATTTATGATAGGAGATATTATATACGAGCTTTGTTACGCCTTTGCCGCGGTGGATGTCAGTCTATGTAAATAGCAACCACGGATATATTACTATAATTCCCCCACATTTGCTAAACGAGGTATAACGGAGTAAAATATATCGTGTTACCTTCCCATAACATGTTTTAACAAATTGACTGTATCGGTTTAAAAATGGAGTTTTAGTTTTGGTCATCACTCTGAGTTTCACCTTGTATGTGAATGTATTATAATTGGGCGTTAAAATCATAGAAAAAAATATATTAATAAGTCAAAATATCTTCTGGTATCCTGAGTGACATACGTTCTCAGAACATGCCAACCTTAGTCCTAATTAAAATTAAACCTCAAGTATTAAATTGATACACTTTATTTTTCAGAAACATATTTGAAAATGTAAATATTTTGTATTTTACTCACTCTATATAATCGACGTTGTATGAAATTTACTCTATATTATGTTTCTTTCCTTGTTCTAAAAACATTTCTTCTTTTGTTTGTTGAGATCGTTATCATATTTCTCGTAAAGTGAATATGGAGAAGTATAGTTAAAATAAAAAAACGTAGCGAACTCACATATCACTTCTCCTATCATAGATGAATCTAGACTTGGAGTAAATAAGAAATATTCTTCCTTTTGGCAGCTACTCGAAAATCGTTCTCAATTTACATCAGCATCGTATGATCCTAGCTAATGTGGTCGTAGCTCAAGATTTTGGGAGGTTAGCTTAGCTCAATGTTTCAAGGGTCAACTTCACTAAGTAAAATATACAGGCAGAAAAAAGTCACTGTTCGATACTGATATATCGCCGCTGACAGGTCATCGGCGATGGCCATTCCGAGAAGTCCGCAGCGATAAAACCGTGTCGGACAGCTTTCGCTAATGGACATTTCAATAATTTTATTGACAAAATATCTGATCTGAGAAAGCTCTTACGGTATAAACATTATATCGCTTATCAAAATTATATAAATAATCATATACATACGTAAATCAACCTCAGTTACCATTAAAATTAAGTTGATTTATACCGTCACGCCTATATTCCCCAGAGTGGGTGGCACAGGTGTACTGTACACCCACGTTTCGCCGACGATGTTAGGTCCCATGTAATAGGGGGCGAGCCTATTGCCATATATTGACGGACGATTTAGCGCAGTGGTTAAGAGCTTGAGCCGCTCCGCCCACTGTGTCTAATAGTCGCGGGTTCGATTCCCGCACGGGACAAATCTTTGTGTGATCCACAATTATTTGTTCCGGTCTGGGTATTTGTGTATGTGAAATTTCATGTTTGTAAACGCACCCACGATACAGGAATAAATCCTAGTGTGGGGCTACGTTTTTTAAAATAAAAAAAAAAAAAAAAAAAAAAAACAATACCGGGCACAACTCCAGACTCCGGACTCGTACTGGGAATTTTTCGTTAGAAAAACTACATTTGTCCGACCTAGGATTTGAACCCAGGACCTTGTGATCACAAAGCGATGCGCTTTGCCACCAGACCAACGAGGCAGTTGATTTATGAACAGATACATTTAATTTGAGACCGCGAGTGGAGACCGCGACTTGGTAAGCGTAAGGTAGGACGGCCCCCAGCTAGATGGACCGACGACCTCAAAAAGGTCGCTGGGACAGACTGGATGCGGAAGGCGGAGGACCGTGTGCAATGGCGCGTGTTAGGAGAGGCCTATGTCCAGCAGTGGACTACGATAGGCTGATTGATTGATTGATTGATTGACATTTAATTTTCCCGAAATATTATTAATCTACAAACACACGTTATATTATACTCGCTCCACGGAAGCAGTTGATGCTGCGGGGAATCTGCTTTATATCATCAAATCCTGTTCTCGCTTTGAAGACCTTTTCTCTGTTGTTGAATAGATCGCAGTCGTATTCCTCGTTCAGCAAATGTGGGGGGAATATAGGGATATTTACGTGGCTACGCCTTTGTAGGCGACTTTGAAGGAGTTGTGAATGTACATCGTCGTTGTATGATCCTAACGAGTCCAGTTGCACCTCAATATTTTGAGAGGTTTAATTTGGCTGAAATTAAGTTCCAAGTCCGGTGTGTCGGCTACGACAATATTTTTATCGGGTCGGCCTGGGTAAATCTCCAAGGATTTTTGCACATGCCAACTTTTTCGAAGCCCAGTTAGAGCGCGTCAAACGCTAAAAATCGCTGGGGATATGGTACTGTAGTATATTTCAGTCAATGTTATTACTGAGTTACCGTTTACGCACTTTTGAAGTAATTCATAGCTTTTTAATGATCATTTGAACTGTTTGGTTGATGTGCAATCGAATGTGTATAGGTTTCCTAAAGAGAGTCAAAGTATAGACTCACAAAGGATTCGCTGTTCGATTTTTCGACCTTATGATGATCCAACTCTTCCTTCAACAGAGAAGAGTTGCGGGAGGCAGCTTGATGGGGCAGTGCAAAACCGGTTTAGAACGAACCGTGGACGTGTCTGATCACGGATATGGGTATATCTACAGATGTGGTTTTAATTTAACAGTTTTGTCAATTCGGGTTCCGGCCGATTTGGCATATCTTTCTCTGAAAACATTTTAATTAATACCCACACAGACTATTGTTATGTATCCTTACAAAATTTACAAAAATAGCTGGCTAAAGAGCCAAGTGGACTGTTAGCAGTCGTTAAGGGGAATAAAAATCGGAAACATGTACGCCGTACATTTTACAACGAAAAGTTACGTTATCAACACAATACACTGTCGGATTAAAGCAAGATAATAGAAATAACCGCTTAGCACTTGACTACCGAATTAGAACAACTACTGTTTAAGAGAGGAAGTACCCTTTACAACTTTAAGCTAAGCTTATATAAGAAGGTGGAAGCTTCATAATGGTGTAACCAGGTAGCTTTACATCATTATGCAGCCCATGCATACTTTCTTATACAGCTTCAACACAGCGTAATCGCTTTCATTACCCAAGTAGCATTACTACTGCTTGAAAAAAACAATGAACCTAAATGTTTTTTGTCGGATAACGGTCAAATGAGTATTGCTTTGTATTGTATGTAACGCACGAACAGCGTAAAAAAATCTTTTTTAAAAATTTTTTTCTGAATTTATAAACTTTTCAAGTATAGAACAAACACATTTACCATTCCAAGTTAAAGAAGAAAGCCGAAGATTCCCATTCTTGGTCAAAGGCATACGTAGTTCCGATATACACAATAGACCTTACATAAACATAATTAATACCTAAATATTTTCTGAAAAGCTGCAGATGTGAAACTTCATTGCACTTGAAATAAAGCCTAGCTTTAATATTCAACTTTTAGTATAACACTTGCTGTACACGCGACTTCATTCGCGTGATTTTCAGGCACGTTATGTGATTACGACGTCACTTTAATTTATTCGTATTTTTATTTGATATGTTCGTCTACTTAACAACCAGTAACACAAAAATGATGACGGGACTTACCTGATCATCTTAGCCTATAGTTGTCCACTACTGAACATAGGCCTCCCCAATCGCTGGTAGGTGGCCGTCCCACGCTGCGCTTGCCAACACGTGGTCATCACTCTAGAATCTCAAAGTTTGACCACCTAACCGGACTGCCTATCCCAGATAGATGTATTCGTCGACAGCTTTAAGAGTAAAGTTCCCAACGGTGAGTGCAGTGGGTTCGACATTGACATTAACCATTATTTTCGTTTTGTCCATGTTCATTTTAAGACCCACTTGTTGGGATACTCTGTTGAGATCACCGAGCATTCGTCCTAGATCTTCCAGCGATTCTGTCATGACCACAATGTTGTCAGCAAATCGAATGTAAGTGATTGTATTCACCATTGATATTGATGCCAAGTCCTCGCCATTCCAAGAGTTTAAAGGCGTCCTCCAACGTGGCCGTAAACAGTTAAGGGATATGATATCTCCCTGTCTTACTCCTCTTTTTATAGGGATCGCCTTCAAGCACTGCCCCTGTACTCGGACTGACATGGTGGCATTATTATACAAGCACTTGAACCTTCCGATGTACCGATAGTCAATACGGCATCGCTGGAGAGATCATCAAACAATTGCACAAATCTCGATCGGATCGAAGGCTTTTTCATAGTCCACAAACGCCAAGCATGTTGGCTGATTATACTCCACAGTATTCTGTATAATCTGCCTCAGGCTTTATAGTACCATAGACTACACACATACGTGTGTGTTCTATGGTACTATAAAGCCTTTTCGGAAACCAACTTGTTCCGGAGGCCGGAAGTCATCAACCCTGCTTTCGAGATGATTCGGCAAGACTTTCAAAAACTTTTGTCTCACCTGCTGAGAGCCTTCCACCTGGACATAAATTACTATGGCCGGTCTGGAAGTCTTTAAATAGACTTCGGACCCAGGTCGGTCGGAGCAAGGAAAACATGCGAAGGTGGAAACTCACTGACAGCACGAATCTGGAGTGTTTGTGTGGTGCAACCCAAACGATGTCTTACCTTGTATCGTGTCCTGCATTCTCTAACTCCTGCACACAGGGAGACTTGATGTCTGCTTCCGAAAATGCAGTTATTATGGCCGCTTTCTGGGCCGCATCCATACAATTGTATCATGTTTGCCGTCGACACGCTAACCTCTGTACCTCTCTCTCGCCCTAAGTAACTCCAGCCTATTTGACATTAAGTTTCTGGCCTCCGTCTTCAGCTTCGTCAACTGGCTTTGCCCAATAGCCTCGTCTTTTGCGAACACTTTGGAGCCGTATTGAAAGACCGTATAATATGTCGCAAGGACTGTAATATCTGTCCATTGAACTATAGGATCTAAGACCCCAAAAACTATACGACTACACCTGGGACCTCATAGCCGAGCGACGTTCTCTGACGCTTTAAATTTCCGAAGATGCGAAATCTTCGGAAATTTAAAGCGTCAGAGAACGTCGCTCGGCTATGAGGTCCCAGGTGTAGTCGTATAGTTTTTGGGGCCTAATTTTACACAGGGGCTTAAAAAACTTGGACGCGACCGTATGGGTAGTCTCTATCAGCCTGTTGTTGTTATCGTCCACTAATGCGCTACTGTCTAGCAATTCGAAGTGGAGCCTTAGTAGCCGCTCGGTAGGGCTCATAGGCTCTGGCCTTCTCCTCTTCGGTGGCTCGATTTCTTCGTCGGGCTCGGGTGTACGGGCGTCGCGCGCGCAATCGATCTAGCCGCTTGAGGGACCAGCATCACGGGGGGCTGCCTGCTCTGCGGCTGGGACGGTCGGAGGGTCGGAGGGCCACATCAAAAAAGATGTGGCGGTGGTCGGATAGTGTGACCACCTCCTCCACTACGCGCCACCCCGACAGCATGCTAATGACAGCGGGAGTCGCTTACGTTAGGTCGACGACCGACTCCCCCTGCCACCGCATGCATGTGCTCACGGACCCCCGATTCACGAGCCGGAGGTCCAGCCCAGCCGCCCACCACTCTTGTAGCGTCTCTCCCTTTGGACTGTCTCTAGGGTTGCCCCACGCCCTAGCGTGGGTGTTAAAGTCCCCCAGGAAAATGAGCAGACGGGGTAGGCATCTGCGCACGCAGTTCGCCAGCCCGTCCGTCCGCCACTACGGCCATTGCTCCCCACTGCACAGCCACGTACCCCTGCCCCTTTTCTATTAAGAAGCAGGGTGGAGCGCCTTCTCCTCCCCCCAATAGACGGCGACGGAGCCCGTGTTGTAGGGCTCCGCGACAACGCCGAGGGCAATGGACTACTCCGCAACGGTTTGCAGCAGCAGGTTCTGCGCGTTGCGGCAGTGGTTCAGATTGCCCTGCAAGAATCGTTAGGGAGGGAATTTTTAGGTCTCCATTACTTCCGGCGGGCTAAACATACCCGCTTCCGTGGCCGGTGTCTCGGGGGCCGCCTGGGATTGTGTTTGGGAAGGGACCTGCTTTTTTCCCTTCCCTTTCCCCTTCGGGGGGACGCACTTTTTTGTGTGCAGCCGATGGTCTGCTGCACCTTCGCAGAGCACAGCGGGCACTTCAGCTCCCGCGCTGAGCATGCGCCGGCTTTATGGTTAGGCTCAGCGCATGCCTAGCACTGTGTACTGCGGTCCACCCCGTTGGGGCACTTACTACCTACGTGGCCTTTCTCAAGGCACCAGAAACAGAACAGCGGCCTCTGCTCCAGCGCCTCGACCCTGGCCATCCCCCAGCCCACTTTTACGGTTTTAGCCGCCACGATTTTGCAAATGGCGGCAAGTGAGCACCGGATCCATGTAGTTCCCATGGCCGTAGGCGTGCGACGGATCAGCCCAACCCGAACGTCGCTTTCTGCACACGCGCCCACCGTGGCGACCGCCAAGGCCACCTCTTCGGGCGTCGCGGCATCGTCCAGGCCGTACAGCCGGACTTCACCCGTTTTGACGGGGCGCGTGATGCGGACGCTAAGGTCGTTTAAGGCCCCGCGCATCCGCCCCGCAAGGTCGTCAGCTTGGCGCTGGCAGTCTGGGCCTTCCAGCTGCAACAGCACCGCCCCGGTTAAGGCCCTCCTTTGGCCCACCTTCTCGATGCTGAAGTCGGCAAGACGAATGCGGCTTCTAGCTACACTCATGACCTCGGCATATGTTGTCATGCCGTCGAGGACCGTCAATGTGACCGCCGCCGTTTTTGGAGGTTTCGGCGGTCTCCTTCTCCTCCGCGACCTCTTCTTAGACTTGGTCGCGGGGAGCCAGCTAGTGGCCAATGGTTGGGCAGTCTTCAGCTGTGGGGTCCTTCGAGGCTTTTTGGCGACAGCCACCCAGGTCTCCGCGTCGTGTGGACCTGTTAAGGCCGGTTCGGTATCCCTAAGCCGAGGGGCGGGCACCACCGGCAGTTCTAGCACTGGCGCAAGTGCTGAGGCTTTTCTGCGTTCAGCCTTTTTAGGTTTGGGCCTACTTGCCCCCGCTGAAGGTAGAGGCGCTGGACCAGAAGGCGCGGATGCAGCCGACGGTCTTCTTAAGTCTACAGCTAGTGGTGGGCGGACTATTCGCTGCAGCTGATATTCTCGTTATTATATCACTTATTAATTCGTTGATTTATGTGGGTGTACGCCATCCCCACCCGGGGAACAGAGGCGTGGCTGTGTATATTTTCAATTCTTATGTACTTGTATAAAAAGTCTGTAAGAAATCTTCTTGGAAACGTATTTGAACATAATCGTTGCGTAGGCAGTATCGGTATTGATCATTTAATTTCTGTTAAAATAATATGGTATATCTTCTAAGAAATATTAGGTGATACTTGGTTAGGTAAAACGAACGACATTAACATAATGTGGGTATTGAAGGTGACAAATGTATCTCAGCGGGCTTAATTCAGTCTGTTTGGACTGTCGTTATTGTAACGCTATTGAGTCGATACGTCATCCTTTTCAAACTACACATTTACTAAATAGAGATGAAGGTGACAGCGCGCTCTCGACAATACCATGACGTCAATCTGTTCATACTAAGCTCTATATGACGAGCGTAACGATCGAGAAGATATCCACATTCATATGCTACAAGATTGATATTTGTAAACCTATATGAAAAGATAAAAATTATAGGAGTATATTTATTTACTTAATGCGCCTGGCGATCACGAGGTCCTAGGTTCAAATTCTAGGTCGGACAAATGTAATTTTTCATCTAAAAATTCAAAGTTAAAGTCAAAAATTATTTATTTGTTAAGCCAATACATAAGCACTTACAAACGTCAAAATTATTACATTTTTTACATCTACCACCGAATCGGAACGCGGCCTTCACTGAAAAGATCCGGCAAGAAACTCAGCGGACTCTTCTTTTAAGGCATGTTTCGGATATCTATAGGTAAAATAAGCGAAACAAACAAGTCTAGTTGTCTCAATATCAGTTAATAATCTAATTTTCTTTACGGCATATGCCGCTGAGCTTAACCTACCAAAAAATTGTTCAATATGGGAGCCCCATTGTAATCTGGCATCAATGGTGATACCTAGAAAAACAGTTGACTCTACAATATCTAAATGTACAAACTCCATTTATTTGTACATTGGTTGTCTTACATTAGGCGTTGTGAATTTAATACATTTTGTTTTCTTCTCATTAAGAAGAAGATTATAAATGTTGAACCAATGAACAACCTTAGACAGTGCGTTGTTCACATCGTCATAATTAATCAGCTGTCTCTTAATTTTGAATAATAAAGATATATCAACCGCAAACAGCACAATTTCCTGATTATCCCCTACATAGTAGGGTAAGTCATTTATATATATGAGGAATAGAAATGGACCAAAAATCAAACCCTTGGGCACGCTCATAGTCACAATAGAACCGGGAGATCGTTTTCCATTAACATCGATCTTTTGAATTCTATCACACAGATAAGAAGTCAAGAGGTCGAGAGCCTTGTTCCTAATTCCGTAAGTGTGTAATTAACTAAGAGGAGTTTCGTGATGCAATTTCCGGAGAAGAATTTCCTGAAGAGAATTGTGCCCGGTGTATGGTAAAAGGCTCGCTCTTTATTACATGGGACCTAAAATCATTGGCGAAAAGTGGGTGTACACTGTACAACTCTCCCACCCCTTTGGGAGTATAGGCTTGATGAAAATATACAGTGTGATGTGATGTTAATATAGGAAAATAAATTAAATTGCTTTCTATATTTACATATGCAATCAAATAATATACATAGTTTTTTTAGGGATTAAATGAATTACGCACGAAAAGGTCCGTCATTCGTGCGTGGAACATCGGGTTCTAACGATGTGCACATACAGTAAGGTAAAATCACCACTGCATTAACTAACACTCTATTCGCTGTAACCAATTAAACATTACCCACTACCCGTTGGTGTCGCATCGCAGTCTCGCCCCGTCGGGTATGTGCGGGAGCCTTCAGGGTCCCGACGTTATTCAAAAAAAATACTGAATTAATAAGGAATAGGCAAAGTAATACTTGAAGCCACACCATCAAAGAAGATACTTATATTTTTAATTAAGTTTGTATAATGAATGGCCGCTGCTATGCATGAGATGAAAAGCCAAAGATTCAATAAAATATCAAAAAGCAATTCATAGGAATCTAAGTGAATCGGGAAATTAAATTAAATCAATAGACATTGATGCGTAAGTAACTTTACCATACAGTGCGACAAGGATCTTTTGGCCCGTGGCTAAAGTCTGAACTAACGCTGTTATTTAGGAAAATGTCACTTCATCACAATCGCAGAGTAGCCGTTTGCTATGAAATTTACACAAGTTCTTTTTTTACTTAATGGGAATGTCTCAAAATATTTTTTATGATATTCTGTAATTCAATGTTATTTACTGCGTTAACATGGAGCAACTTGATTAAATTGGTTGTACCAGTGCGTCAACTCTCTCGAGCTAGTTCCATCGTGCCGACCCGCCTATTCAAATATTTCCCTGGAAGTTGGAAATTTTTACTAAATGGCAACCCTTATTTTATCACGCCATCCTATAGTGCGACTAGGATATTTTGGCCCGTGATTGGTATTTACTTCATTGGTGTGAAATCAGAGTTATCATTTAGTATGCTTTTACAATATAGAGGGAAATATTTCAACAATCGGGTTCGCATGGTTACTAATTATAAAAAGAAATTAGGTCAACTTGACAATTCACTTGATGACAGCATTAGTTCCGACTTTGGTCGTGGGCCAAAATATCCTTGTGGGACTACAGTTGCACATAAGTCGCACTATAATGATGTGGCAAGGTATAATTAGAGTTGCCATTGATAACTATTTATAGAGTTGCCGTCAGCGTTACTTAAAATAGGGTTGGGCAGCCTCCAGATTTCTGTTTGGTATTCGGCCGGTAGATTCTAAAGTGGAGCCCACGTATTGGCAAACGCAGCGTAGAACGGCCGCCTGCAAAATGGACTGATGATCTTGTGAAGATCACAGGAAGTCGTTGGGTGCAGGTGGCATCGGACCGGTTGCGCTAGAGAGCGATTGAAGAAGTCTATGTTCAGCCGTGACAAGTATAGGTTGAGATGATGTCGATGATTCAGTCGATAAAGGAGATACTCAACATAGCTCGCTCCATAGCTGTTCGAGCCACTCTGACTTTATAAAGGCTGTACCGATTATATACCGGAAGGCCTATACAAGTGGCAAGCATTTCGTTTCTACGTGTATTGTCATGGTAATCCTTGTTATTCTCTAATACTCGTGTCGCATTCGATAGCGACTGTAAAATCTACTTGGCTACAGGGACGCGAAAGTTTGTTAGGATGGAGGTATATTTGTTACACTATCACCCAAAAACGACTGAACGGATTGTGATGAAACTTTACAATACAGCTTATACATCAAAATAACACAAACAGATAGATTTTCAAACATATTACAGTATGAATTGCAAAATAAAGCCGCCCACAGCCGCGGGTAACAGCTAGTAATACAACCCGAATGGGTTTAAGGGGTTCAAGGGTGAATGATGCGCAATACATGGTTGCACAACAAAGAGAACCACTTAGCCTCTCTTCACCAACTCCACTCCCACCTACTAGCGGTGAGCCCCGTTACGTCGGACCTGATGCCGTGGTAACCAAAGAAATCGTAATAATGAGACACTAGAAGTCATGTGAAAGATTATCACAAAATGCTTCAGGACTGCGTGGTCCAATGTATTCGCCTACAGTCCAGTACAGTGGCTAAAAGTGGTATGAAAGTCTTCCAAAACTTGTACTTACTAGGTAATACAATTCGTCGGAAAATATCGTTAACAGCAACAATGTGAGTGTGCAGTGTGAGTGTTGCCATACTGTGCACGTATGGCAAAGCGGCGACAACGGTTTCAAACAAAATCGTGCGCTATTTAACATGTAGTGTTTCATTATTACGATTTTTGTAGTGGTAACCGATCCCTTTGGAGATGCAGGTCGACAAGCCGATGGGAGGAAGGGGGCCGGTCTGGACACGTCTAACCCGGTGCAGCACGTTGGCAGCAGGGCCCTTATTCACTAAACACGTAACGCGCTGCATTACGATAACTTCATGAAATGATAGTTTAACGGTACTGCAGTAGCATAATGAATATTACATAATCATTCCGCGAAGTTATCGTGGCGCGCTGCCGCTGGTTATAGCGAATGAGGGCCCAAGGCGTATTGCTGGGTATATTTTTTGCAAAACTTCCGACAAATAGATCGGTCACAATACTGGTTGCCATAGGTCTAATGTAATTTTTATAAATAACTAGTGACCCGCCCCGGCTTCACATGGGTGAATTATACACATAACCTTCCTCTTAAATCAGTCTGTCCATTGGTGAAAACCGTATGAGAAACTGTTCGGTAGTTATTGAGTTAATCGCGTTCAGTCAGACAAACAGACGCGGCGGGGGGACTTTGTTTTATAATATGTAGTTATATATCGGTGCACTAAGTTTTTGTTTTATGAACACGTAGCCACATACTAGGAATTTTTTCTACGTTGTAGGTGCGTTTACGAATAATAATTCAGATACACAACGTAACGACGTCGGTCATATGTTGGTGTAATCAGTACCTCTCTACCACCGCCGCTGGGGAATATAGGCGTGACGTTTTCTTTTACCAATTTTCTAACAAAAATTTTTAATTTGAAAACTCTTCCTTTTAAACAAACTTTCACTCCCCTTTACAACCCTCAGGTGTCCTTAGACGGAGCATTGCTAACAAAAATGGCGATTCAATTTTTTGACAATTTATTCAAAAGCTGTCAATGTGTGCGTGCGTGTGCGCGTGTGTACTACAATTTATCAACCTTATGGGTATATAACTTTTAAACTGGTCTTAGTAGCTATCTGTCATTAAGGACCGGATTATATGCAACATAAGAAGCATGAAATATATATGAAAAGTGCTTAAAATGTGTATTCAAGCCATTTTCGAGGTTTTGCGAGACTAACGCACGGCAGTTGATTTTTATATATGTACGGCAATAGTCTCACTTCCAATTTAATATTTCGGTGAAATGTGGCTTTCTGGAATATCGATGACGACCGCAGAACGGCAACGATAGAGTTATGTTTATAATGGTATGTATGCCTACAAGCAACTACACTAAACACCTAAAGTTAAATTTTTATTATTCTGTTTTATTAACCCATCCAGGCGAGCCTCAAGACGAAAGTCATCTATGCCCCCTTTGGGTTATGAAGTCGTCTAGAGATATCAGATCCTCTAGATGACATTATGACACGAAGGGGAGTATATGTTGCCATCGCCGCTCAAGTGAACAGTTATCTTCGTGCCGATGATACGTGCTACAGAGTTGGAGTGTCAATTTGTACGTCCAAGGATAATCATCAATGCAAAACGAAAAATCTGCCGATTGGAAATTTTCGCAGTACATCCAACCGACCTCGATAATTGGATGTTTATCTTCTTGGGATCAGACATCTATCTCCGGTAAATATTAAAAAATAGAAAGCATAACACTCGAAGTGGAGTTGGATGTAGATATCACCAGGTACACTTGGTATAAAAATAGTATGCCAGTCGAAGCCAGCCCTACAATTCTTATGCTATCAGGAATAAAGTCGCTTCTCTGGCGATTTTGAAGGGGCATTACTCTGATCCTGGCTTTAACATGCCTTAGAATAAAACTAAGTGCGGCTATCTTACTTCGACAGAAACTGTTTTTGTATTGAATATGTATCCGAAGATTGTGGATATGCCTTACTTGGATGATTTCCTGATTGCGGAGGTCTATGTTAATGAAGGAGAGGAGGTGAATTTGATGCTGAAGTACGTGGAAAATTATGATACATTCACAAAGTGAGTAAACATACTTCTATTTATACTATTCTAAGATGCTATTATAAAACTGTAATTGGGCGGGGTCTGTGGACAGACCGCTAATGTTACTAGGCTATCTGCAGACAGCTCACTCGCTAGGCGTTGCTTATTAGGGTTCTTACACGTATTTACTTCATCACGATGCATAAGTGCTACAACAATGTGGTGATGACGCATTGAAGTCCTAAACACGATATTATTTCGCGACGCAACACAATGCGAAAGAACTAAATAAAATTAATGCACATATCCCTGACTAAATGTTATAGAGACACAAGTCAAAAATTTAGTTAGTTGCATTAGCACTTTAATATAAAAGCTAGAGAGCTTGATTTCTGCCGTTCCTGCTTGATTGTGTTCCCATTCCAGCGATTATGTTAAAAGTTGCCTAAAATCACAAAGCACTTACAGGTTTCATGCCCAGACGCCTCATTACTCTAAAAAACTGCAGTAAAGTAACTGTTCTTCTACTATAGTATACAATAAAGGATGATGAGTGGCATAGACCTTCTGTCCTTTAATTATACACAACAAGGCGACAAGGGTCTTTTGGCCCGTGACGTTGACAGGGGGCGTTGGTCTAAAACCATTAAGTAAAATTTTCCTACCTGCAAGGAAATATGTCAACAGGTGAGTCCGCACGGTTATTAATTAAAATAAGAACTTGGGTAAATTTCATTCCAAACGGCAACTTTTCGGCTGTCATGACATGCGATTTCACTTGATGACAGCGATAGTTCCGCTTTTGGCCGCGGACCAAAAGATCTTTACGGGACTGTATTACTGCTCGCTTGCGCTCAGCGTGCGGACGTGTTTGCTAATTGTTTGTGTTATAGTATACAACTACCCGTGTCACAAATAAAAAAAAAAAATGGTGCAGTGTAAAAAATGTAAATTATTTTTATCTATAACAAAAGACGATGTGATTAAATGTAAAGGAGCCTGTGAAAGTGTATTCCACAAGAAATGCGTACGAAACAATCAACAATTTACGCAAACAGAGTTATGCGATGAATGCCAAAAATCATGCTCTTTCAAAGTACCACAATCTTCAATCATTAATATTGATCCCCAAAATATAACTGTAGAAACTCTTCTAATGGAAATGAACAAAAAACTGGAAGTTATCTTTAAGGTGGAAAAAAAACTAGATGAACTTGCTGATACAGTAGATTTCTATGCCGAAAAATATCAACAAATGCTTGATTTTAAGAAAAATGCTGAAAATAAAATAAAGGCTGTGGAACAGAGATGTGTATACCTTGAAAAATGCAATATTGCCTTAGAAGAAAGAGTAATTAGTTTAGAGAAGAAGGAGAAAGAAAGTAATATTGAGATTGCATGTTTGGTTAAGAACCAGGAAAACGAAAATGTACTGGAAGTCGTTTCCAACATTGCTACTAAGCTTAACCTAAACCCAGAAGATATTGAGAGTGCAGTGAGGGTAGGCCCACAGAAACCGGGAGCAGATAGACCGCGCCCTGTTATTGTCAAGCTGCGGTCTAAATACGTCCGGGATCAATGGCTGCAAAAACGAAAAGCCCGTTTGACGAATAATGATATCTACGGCAATGATAACAAAATGAATATATATTTAAATGAAGATTTAACTAAGGCTTCAAGGCTACTGTTCTGGGAAACTAGAAACCGTTTGAAATCGACATATAAATTTATTTGGATCCAAAACTCCAGTATTTTAGTAAGAAAAAACGAAAACGATAAAATTATCCGTATAAAGTCAGAAAATGACATCAAATCGCTATGCGATGATACTATAAACAAGTAAACAGCGACCCATGATGCTGCGTATCCACACTACGTGATTTTGCTAACAACAAAATTCAACGAATCATTTTATTTGAACTCATGTGAAATTGAATATAATAAATATAAGGATTTACACACCTGGACGCAACATTTCATAAAGAATCACTTAAACATTATTCATTTAAATATAAGATCTCTCCGGAAACAGTTTAACCAGTTGCTTGTTTTACTTAACGACTGCATAGTCGAACAAAAAATAAGTGCTATTGTTCTCACCGAGGTGAATATAAAGAATGAGGAGCTGACTCTTTATAATATACCTGGATATATAGCGTATCCTAATACTAGGGAATCAAGAAGAGGAGGTGGAATAGTGATATATGTGAAAGAATCTATACAGTTTAACATGGAAATACCACCGATACAACTAAAAGCAACAGAGTTAACATATGGAAAACTAAATATTGGTACGAGAACTATATATCTTGTTGCTATATACCGACCGCCCAATACGAATAAATTGTCATATATCACGGAATTGAACATTATCCTAACAAATATACCAAACTCAGAAGAAATTATACTGATAGGAGATACCAATATCGATATTTCACAGGAAACAAACTCCGTAGTAATTAAATATAAAAACATGCTGTGTGATAACGGCCTGCAATGTACTATTCCTGCGACAGAGATAACGCGCGAAACAGTTGTCGATGGACGACCGACGGCGTCTAATATCGACCACGTGTGGGCGCGCGCCGCCCGCGGCCGGCCACTCGCCGCGCGCGCACATCTGCTCAACTGCACCCTGTCGGACCATTACCTAGTGGGAATAAGTACCATAACGGATAAAGTATGCACGAATAGCCGAGTGCAAACGATTTTAAATGAAACGATTATAAAAAAAGAATTATCTACAATTAACTGGACTGAGCTGTTGCATATAAATTGCCCTATATTATTATTTGAAGAATTACAGAAAGTGTTTATTAACGCCTATGAGAAAAGCAGGGCGCATAGGATATTAGGAAAAAGCAGAATTACGCAACCATGGGTAAATAACGAGCTTAAGAAAAAGCTAGAACGCAGAGACATATTATTTAGAGCATGGAAATCGACCCCTAAGAATATGAACAAAAGGTTACAATACACAAAATACAGGAATAAAGTCAATAAACTCATAGATGTGGCGAGAAACAGATACAGACAAGAAGAAATAGAAAGATGTAATAACGATTTTAGAAAAATATGGTTAAACATAAATAAATGGTTGGGTAATCCAAAAACCAGTTTAGACAGTGTAATTCTAAAATATCTAGGCAAGACTAGTTCTACATATAACATTTGTAATACTTTTTCGAAAACTTTTACGGAAGAAATAATAAAGATAAAACATAATTGTAATAGAACTTTCTTAGACAGAAACTCGTATATAAGACCAAGTGATGTCACTTTTTATTTTAAAAAAGTAGAAGCATGTACCGTCGGAAAATTTATTAATAATTTAGATTTTAACAAAGCGCCTGGATTAGATAGAATTAGAGTGCAAGATATAAAGATGGTGAAAAAGGAAATAAGTCCCATAATAGCAAAATTTATTAACATGTGTATATGTGAGGGAGTTTACCCGGATCTCTTAAAAAAATCGATAATACGACCCATTTTCAAGCAGGGTAACCACTTAGATTATAGTAACTATAGACCAATCGCGATTTTATCAGTGATAAATAAATTAGTGGAAAAAGTTATAGTTAATCAAGTGAGTAGCTTTCTGGAGCGGCACGGCATAATATCGGATTCACAACATGGATTCCGAAAGGGGCGAAGCACTGCCACGGCGCTTGCGCAGTTTACCGATTATGTCAATAATCATCTGAATGAGGGTAAGTTTGTAATAGCTATTTTTATTGACATCAAAAAAGCATTCGACACCTTGGAACACGATGTATTACTGCAGGCAATGGATGAATGTGGTATTAGGGGGCCAGTCAACCGGTGGTTTAAAAACTATTTACAGAACAGAACCCTTCGTACGACGATAGACGGAACCACCGGAGATGAAGTGAAAGTGAGACTAGGCGTGCCTACTGGATCCGTGTATGGTCCGGTTGGGTATATAATGCTCGTGAACAGTGTCATTAACGTAATACAACATAGCACAGCTTTTATGTACGCCGACGATATGTGCCTATTATATTGTTCCGACAATATTATAGATGCGCAAGATTGTTTACAATCAGATTTTGAGAATATAACTAAATGGGCCCATGATAATGGTATAATTATAAATTTTGCCAAAACTAAAGCCATGCATATTAGTTCCCCGTACAGTAAGTACAGTAAAGCTGGGTTAAACAGTATAAACATTATAGGTCATACGTATGAGTGCCTGCACAATGATAAAGTTGGCTGTCTATGCTCAAGTATAGAGGAGGTGGATCGGTATAGGTACCTGGGTTTGTTAGTGGATCGTAACCTAAACTGGAAGTTACACGTAAATGACGTTTGTGGTAAACTTAGATCGATCCTGGGTAAATTCTTTCACCTTAGCTCTTTTGTAAGAAAAAACATACTGTATGTTCTCTATTATGCGCTTGCTGACTCATTGATAAGCTATGGTTTAAGCAGCTACGGGCTCACGTTTAAGACACAGTTGGATTATATAAAACAATTACAAATTAGACTCTTAAAATACTTAGTTAATAAAAAGGTTAAACAACAATGCAAACCTGATTATGAAAACCTGTTTTGTATTTGTAAAATACTTCCAGTACATCTTAAAGTAGAATATCTCATTGCTATTGAACAATATTATAAAACAGATTATAGAGAATTGATAACGCAGAAGTACTATACCAGGCAGGTTAAACGAGGAAAATTCATAATACCATCAGTTAAAAATTATTATGGACAGAGAACACGGCGTTACTTAACACCTGTAATATATAATAACATAAGTTTGTTGAGATGCTTAAGAAAAGATACATCAATTGCAACATTAAAGAAAAAACTTAAAAAAAATATGCTTCTACTACTTAAAAAGTGACAGTTGTTATTGTTTCGATAATAATTAAAAGTGTACTGTAGTGTAAGTGTTTTGTAGACAAACAGAGCGCCTCCTTCGCCAACAAACTGTGTCGTGCAGTTTGGCGAATTTGTATATCATTCTATTTGTAACTATTTATCGAAATTAAATAAATTAAAAAAAAAAAAGTCAACATTTTAGTTCCTGTCATATGAACGTCATGTTTATAAAGACCTGTGTTTTTAATACACACGTAGTTATGACAAGTACTAAAATGCTAAAATCTCGTCTCAATCATTAAATCATCATCATCATAAAATAAACGAACAATCTTATCACAAAACAAAATTCTTCATTGTGGAAGAGTGCTGTGAAGCTGTGGTGCGAGAACCTAGACACTAATGGGGCTAAATGAGGGCCGCCAACTTACACTCAGCAATAGGACATAAAAGGTCAGTAAGCAATAATACTCTAGAGCTGAAGGCCAATTCTCTTCCTAAATGTTGACTGAATTGATTTTAATTGTGAATTTACTCACAATTGATATTCTGCTCTACTGAAAGATCAGTTCGATTTCAGTATCATATCAGTCTAATTTCGATATAATGTCAAGTTATTCAAATGAAAATTTATATTGTATTCCGATTCGTTCTAAGACTTTGTGCTAGTTTCGTAGGTATTTCAATCGTTTGTCGATCTCACCTGCCAGTCTAAATTAAAGGATCAACTCATTACAGTCAAACTCCGGTCAAATACATATGTCTTATTCAATCTTCGATTTGACGTTTGTTATTGTTTAAGAATACAAATTTTATTGTTTATGTTTCAGTAGACTGTTAACATCTTGTTTAAGTTTCGTTCCTATTTCGGTTTGGTCGATTTTAACATTTCTGAGATTTTATCGAACGTGTCGAAACTGCGTTTTAAACATTTTATTATGAGAATTCGTGGCAGCATTCGTGGTGGATCATGGTGACTTTCATTGTTTCGGACATTAGCACGCCTCTGCCCAAACCATAACAGAGAAACAGCAGTAGTCCCGTTATAACTTGTTCTTTGTACGTCAAGCGAAACTGTCTGTTCTAACTATGATTCCTTGTCGACTGATTATGATTCTATGTCGTTCCTGCTCGATTTTGCTGATCTGCTTGGAACATGGTTATATCCCTGCGCTCAGTTCGCCATTTTGTTACGGTACCGAGTTCGTTTCGTACGTATCTATGGTAGTTGACAAATTTATATAACGAAACTTCCATTCTTTGATTGCAAATTTTACAAAAAAATGTAATTTAAGATGTCCAACGACTACTAAAGCGACGACATTTAACTCCGATTGCTACAAATGAACTGATGACTCGCTTGAGGTTCCTATTCGAATTGCGACATAATGATTTTGCATTATTATTTTCACGGCGAAGGTGTATGCCCATGCCATATATTAGTATGCCCTTAACTTTATCTTTTTTTTAATTTTTAATAATTTTTCTTGTTGTAATTTTTTTGTATATTTTTCTTGTAATTAGATTTATGTATAATGGATGCCGCGTGGTTCCCGGCTTAGAATAGGACCAATCCATCTCATCCCATCGGGTGTCGTACAAGGCGACTAAGGGAAAACTAGGGAATGGGCAGCAGCGTTCCCTTATCACTTCGAAGACCAATAACTGCGCTCGCCAACCCGCCTGCCAAGCGTGGCGAGTAAGGCAAATCCCCCAATTATTATGGAAGAAATGTATAAAACCAGGCCCCTAGTCCCCGGCGGTCCTGTTCGTCCTGGCCACGGTAGCAGCCATGGTAACGACAGGACAAGGGGTGCTAAGAATCTCCGGCAGAGATTCGGCTACCACCAAAACCGAAAATTGGCCCTGGTGACATACAACGCACGCACATTGAGGGCAGATGAGAAGCTAGTTGAGCTGGAAGAAGAGTTAAACAAGTTGCGGTGGAGTATTGTTGGTTTATCGGAGGTCCGAAGAGAGGGCGAGGACACGATAACCTTAAAATCCGGCAACTTGTTTTACTACCGGGAGGGCGAACAGCAGTCCCAAGGTGGTGTCGGATTTATCGTCCACAAGTCACTCATAAACAACGTTGTGTCCATTACTAGTGTGTCGAGCAGGGTAGCGTACCTGATACTCAGAATATCCAAAAGATATTCGCTGAAGGTCATACAGGTCTACGCACCGACCTCGGCATACTCAGATGATGACGTCGAAGTTATGTATGAGGACATTAGTAGAGCCATACATACTTCCAAGACGCACTTTGCAGTGGTTATGGGTGACTTCAATGCGCGGCTGGGCAAACGGGGCGATGATGAGTTGAGAGTGGGGCAATTTGGATATGGGCAGCGCAACCCCAGGGGTCAGAGGCTGGCCGAATTTCTGGAGAAAGAGGGACTCTTTATGATGAACTCTTTCTTCCAGAAGCCGCCTCATAGGAAATGGACCTGGATGAGCCCTGATGGTTCCACAAAAAATGAGATAGACTTCATCATGAGCACCAAGCGACAAATATTTAATGATGTCTCCGTGATTCTTAGAGTAAAAACCGGCAGTGATCACCGAATGGTCAGAGGCACATTAAATATTAATGTCAAAATGGAAAGATCGCGTCTGATGAAGTCTACGCTCCGACCTACTCGTGCATATATCCAAAACCCCGAGAACTTTCAACTCGAATTGTCAAACCGCTTCGAATTGCTAGACAGCAGCGCATCAGTGGACGAAATCAACAACGGGCTGGTAGAGACTGTTCATACGGTCGGGTCCAAGTATTTTAAGACCCACCGTAAAAATAGGCCTCAAAAACTATCTGACTACACCCGAAACCTCATGGCTGAGCGACGTTCCATGACGCTCCAAACCTCCGATGATGCTAAGTCCTATAGGCAGCTTAATGGACAGATATTGAAGTCCTTGCGACACGACTTACGGTCCTTCAATGCAAGGCGTATTGAGGAGACCATAGAGCAGAACAAGGGCTCTAAAGTGTTCGCAAGAGACGCGTCTATTGGGCAGAGCCAGTTGACGAAGCTGAAGACGGAGGACGGAAACGTAACGTCAAATAGGTCAGAGGTGCTCAGGGAGATAGAGAGGTTCTATGGACAGTTATATACCTCAGTAGCTAAACCTGTTGTTGACTTGGTAAAAGACCCAAGAGCCAAGCTAACCCGACACTGCACTGAAGATATCCCGGACATCAGCCTGTGCGAAATTAGGATGGCTCTCAAACAACTTAAAAACAACAAAGCGCCGGGTGAAGACGGAATTACTGCAGAACTTCTGAAGGCGGGCGGATCGCCGGTACTTAAAGTCCTTCAGAGGCTATTTAATTCCGTCTTGCTTGAAGGGAAAACGCCGGAAGCATGGAACAGGGGTGTGGTGGTGCTGTTTTTCAAGAAAGGTGATAACACCTTATTGAAGAACTATAGGCCCATCACACTGCTGAGCCATGTTTATAAGTTGTTTTCGAGAGTCATTACGAATCGTCTCGAACGAAGGCTTGATGACTTCCAGCCTCCCGAACAAGCCGGTTTCCGGAAAGGTTTTAGTACCATAGACCACATACATACGCTGCGGCAGGTTATACAGAAGACTGAGGAGTATAATCGGCCACTATGCTTGGCGTTTGTGGACTATGAGAAAGCCTTTGATTCGATCGAGACTTGGGCGGTTCTTAGATCTCTCCAGCGATGCCGCATTGACTATAGGTACATCGAAGTGTTGAAGTGCTTGTATAATAACGCCACTATGTCAGTCCGAGTACAGGGGCAGTGCACGAAGGTGATCCCCATAAAAAGAGGAGTAAGACAGGGAGACGTCATTTCTCCGAAACTGTTTACGGCCACCTTAGAGGACGCCTTCAAGCTCTTGGAATGGCAAGGACTTGGCATCAACATCAATGGCGAATACATCACTCACCTTCGATTTGCCGACGACATTGTGGTCATGGCGGAGTCGCTGGAAGATCTAGGACGAATGCTCGGTGACCTCAATAGAGTATCCCAACAAGTGGGTCTTAAAATGAATATGGACAAAACAAAAATAATGTTTAATGTCCATGTCGTACCCACCGCACTCACCGTTGGGAACTCTACTCTTGAAGTTGTCGACGAATACATTTACCTGGGACAGGCAGTCCGGTTAGGTAGGTCCAACTTTGAGAGAGAGGTCAATCGACGAATCCAACTCGGCTGGGCAGCGTTCGGGAAACTGCGCAACATCTTCTCATCCAAAATACCTCAGTGCCTAAAGACTAAAGTTTTTAGTCAATGTGTGTTACCAGTGATGACATATGGATCAGAGACGTGGTCTCTTACAATAGGTCTCATAAAAAAGCTCAAAGTTGCTCAGCGAGCTATGGAAAGAGCTATGCTCGGCGTTTCTCTACGTGATCGAATCAGGAATGAGGAGATTCGTAGAAGAACCAACGTCACCGACATAGCCCTCAGGATTAGCATGCTGAAGTGGCAATGGGCTGGCCACATAGCGCGAAGATCGGACGGGCGTTGGGGCAGAAAGATTCTAGAGTGGAGACCACGTATTGGCAAGCGCAGCGTAGGACGACCGCCTGCCAGATGGACCGACGATCTTGTGAAAATCGCAGGAAATCGTTGGATGCAGGTGGCATCGGACCGGTTACGCTGGAAAGCGATTGGGGAGGCCTATGTTCAGCAGTGGACAAGTATAGGCTGAAATGATGATAATGCATGCGGTGTTTACTATATCATTCATCTATCGATCCATTACTATCCGATATCATCATCCGAAACATTTTCGTCGTCTGTATTGTCATTAAAAATATATTTTCAATAATCTTTCAAATCTGTGTGTGTTATTTATTTAAGAAGAATATCTTAAACTCAAACATAATTGTAAAAGAAAACCTTTAAAACTGTTGTTCCCATGTACATTTCATTCATCTTGGTTTAAATACGAAATACTTAAAGCTACCAATAAAAAATTAAAAATTTCTGAAAAAATCGGTGTTTTATAATCCATTGTTTTATAACATACTTATTGTTATAACTATTTACAAACAGTGACTTTATTTTTATCACGTGGGAATTTTATCCCAATTAGTGAGGTTTGATTTTTTATCGACTGGCAGCTAAAATATTACCATAGGACCTAGCCAATAGCAATCATTAAATCGTTTTTAAAACTGTTCTGTCGATGTTTGAAAATTTTAAGGCATATAGTGTGTACATATCGTGCGACAAGGATCTTATGGCCCCGCAGATGAAAGGAAGTGTTGGTGTGTTCATGAATCAGGGTTACCATTTCGTAAAATTTTCCTGCTTCCAAGGAGATATATTAACAGGTGCACGGTATCTAATTAAAAAAGAATTTGGGTAAATTGTATGGCAAAGGGCAACTCTGCGACTGCCAAGATGTGATATGTCACTTCAGGACAGCGGTAGTTCCGATTTTAGCCGCGAGCCGAAAGATCCTTGTACAACTGTACATCTATTATTTGTCTGCTTAGGATCTTTCTGCACATTACTACAGAACATACTTTGTTAGTTACCACAAAGCGTTATTCATCCTTACACCGTAGTGATTTCTCAGCACCCTATAATAGGAATTTTTAGATAGTGGGCTGTTCTGTAAATAATCCAGTTACATAAGTGGGCTGTCTACAGACCCAGTCCAGTTACAGTTTTATAGCATCCTTGAATAATATTCATAAATGTAAGCTCACTCAGGTCATAAGTGTATCACAATTCATCACACATTTCAGCACCAAGTTACCCTCTTCTCATTCATTAACATAGACCCCTTTAGTCAGGAGCTCCTCCATGTAAGGTGCATCTTCATTCTTTGGATGCATATTCAATGCAAAAACAGTTGTTTTCGAAGTGAAGTAGCCGTATTTATTTTACAGCATATTAATGCTGAAATCTGAGTAATATGACTTCAAAATAATCAAGGTTGCGTTTTTTTCCTCCCGACAGCATTTGAATTCTAGAGCTGAATTTGACTGGCATATTATTTCTAGACGAAGTATGCTCAGTTAAATCTGCATAGAATTCTGTTTTCAGTATGATTCTTTCTATTTTTTTACGTTTGCCGTAGTCAGATGCGTGATCACAAGAAGATAAATATGCAAATACTGTGGTCGGATAGATTTACTGCAAAGATTTCCAGTCTGCATTTGTTTTGTTTTGCAAGGATGATCATTTTTGGACTGGTACTAATTGACTCTTCAACCCTGCATCACGTTTCATCGACACGAAGATAACTATTCACTTTTGCGGCGATGGCAACATATACTCCCCTTTTAGTTATAATGTCGTGTAGAGTGACTAATATCTTTGACGACGTAATCACTCGAAGGGGACATATATGACTTTCGTCTTGAAGCTCGCCTGGTAAGAACAATAAAACTAAAGCAAGTATCTGTCACATAATGACTAAGCTATTATATACACGGTGTAATTTTAGTTGCTTGGAGCGAAAGCCCAGGTGATGTATCCAATGTCTACTCACCGGTCCAAAAAGATTTCAAAAAAAATCATTTCAATAAGTAATATCTCTATAACAATACATATTAAGTACATTACAAAAACAATTCTTAACCTACACCAAGCGCAAAATGACATGAAAGGCGGCGCGGCAGGTGGCCGGTAGATACCTTTTCCCAGCTATGATATTCGGATAGTTCATTAGGTAGATGTACTTATTGAAGTATTCTTAATGTATTTGTATATGTATGTGTCTTTGTCATAAGCAATATAATATAAAAAATAAAAAAATAAAAACCGTAACGCCTATATTCCCCAGAGGGGGTGGCAGATAAGCAATATAGATTTATATAAGCCCCCTCTTATGAAAACTGCGGGACATAGGGTTTTTATTTTTGTGTGGCACAAATTGTATATGTTAACCTGACGATTCCAAATAACTGTGATTATATTATTACTATTTATAAGATTGAACTCTGTATTATTATTTATAAGAAGAACTCTGTAGTCCCTGCCTACCCCGCAAGGGATCTGGCGATCTGTCAATTGGTGTCAGGGCGCTTTTTTATGATATCTATTTAAATCGACTGTAGCATTTGCTTATGTTTTGTTGACGATATTTGTCTTTCCTATATCTATATCTTAGTCCCACAAGAATTTTATAAAAAAACAGATAATAGTTTAGGGCGTGCCTTGCTTCGGTTGAGCCGTTCTTTCCATATCTCTGTCCTCGTCTCAGACGAAGGATCTAGAGATCTGGGGAGTGCACACTGTTGCCTCAGGCAGGAAGTAGGCCGTCCTGATACAATATAAAAACGAATTCGCGGAGTAACAAATCCTTTTTCGACGCCAGAGCTCGCACGACAACTTCTCCTAAGTAATAGTGATAGTACCAGTGCTTTATTAAAATAAAAAAATAGAAAGTTTTAGATTAACAACATTTTTCAACCCCCTTGAAAACTAGGGGTCCACCGTACGGGTTGCAAAAGTACGGTTTGGGAGACAGCAGGCCACACTTCTGCCCGTCGACTCCCGCTGACCTCGGCGGCTGAGGGCCTTCTATAGGGCACCTCCAAGTTCCCCACCTAGCCGGTGGAAACTGATCACCGAAGACCCACGGCGTCACGGGCTCGAACAGCCGAAAGTTAAGTCCCCAGCGCCCATAGGTTTTTTTTTGTGTGACCAGAAAACTCCCCTGTGCCGAGAATGCACACCCCGAGTGTAGAAAATTATTTACTTATTTTAATTTCTGTTTTCTTCTTTTTGCGATTTTTATTTGTTTTCATTTATTTAAATTTTTTTTTTTTCAATAAGCAATTGTATTTTTATAATTGTGTTTTTATTTGTACCCGCCGTCAGGCGGTCGTAACAGCATCAGAATTATGCCCTGGTATAACTTTTTTCTTCGAATTATTCCTCGAAATGTACTAGATTCAATTCAATCAATCTTTCAAATAATTTTCTACTCACACCTGAAAACATATTTGTAAGGCAGCTAAAAATTAAACAATCCGGTAATGTCATTAAAATGACTTGGAACTTTATTAATAGTGAAACCGGTAGGACAACAGTGCGAAACAGAGACTTTAATTTGAAAATTGGTGATAAAAATGTGAGAGCGGATCAGGAAGTAGCGTCGGAGTTTGAGACTTTTTTTACTAATATTCCTTTGTTAACTACTAAAACTCTGACGTCGTCTTGTTCTTCGGCTGAGTCGCTTCTTAAACAAAGTGTATCAGAATGCAGCACATCTTTTGAATTTTCGGTTGTCAGTGGGAAGATATAATAAATAATTTTAATAATCTTAATATTAAAAACACGGCGGATGTATGGGGGCTGTCTGTAAAGACAGTTAGTTCTATAATCCATATTATTGCCCCCCACTTGGCATCTGTGTTTAACGGTTGTGTTGCTAGTGGTGTATTTCCCGATCTTATGAAACTTAGTAGAGTGATTCGTTTATTTAAATCGGGTAGTACATCGGATCCAAATAACTTTCGGCCTATTTCTGTGCTGCCCACGTTAAGTAAAATATTTGAAAAAATTATCCTAATACAGTTGATAAGCCACTTTAGTAGTCATAAACTACTTCACAAAAACCAGTTTGGATTCACTAAGAATGCAGGTGTTGAATTAATGAGAAATATTTTTATGGCCTGGGAGAACTCGCAGGATGCTTTAGGTGTATTCTGCGACTTGTCTAAGGCATTTTACTGTGTGTGATCATGAAATTCTTCTCAGGAAATTACAACATTACGGAATTAAGAACAGGCTGTTCGAGCAATTTACAATTTGGCGCCGAGAGCTTCTCTTAAGGAAAAGTTTAGAGAGATAAATATTCTAACTGTTGCATCACAATTTATATATGAAAATCTACTATATGTTAAAAAAAAAATATCAGTAATTTTGAAAAATATAGCGACATTCATCATGTCACACGGAACAAAGATGATCTTATTGTACATTCCACTCGTCTCCACAGAATTAGTAATTCTTTCATGGGGCAATGTATACGCTTCTACAACAAATTACCCATAGATATCCGTAACATGCCTATCAATAAGTTTAAAAAGGCAATTAAAACTAGACTCTGTAAGAAAGGGTATTATAAAATTTCGGATTATCTTGACGATAAAACAGATTGGGTTTGAGCAGCTCCTCAATCAGCAACATTTATAAATGATGTATAATACAATTTTTAAAAAACAAAGAAATGGTTATCGGAAAGGTCAAACAAATTAAATTAAAAGACTAGCCCGCTGTTAGTTTCTCGCCGGATCTTCTCAGTGGAGGCCGCGTTCCGATCCGGTGGTAGATGTAAAAAATGTGTGCTTATGTATTGGCCTATACAAATAAATGATTTTGGACATTGACTTTGAGTGCGCTATGATAAAATAAATTTATTCTTGATTAACAGCAATGCGAAGATTTCAAATGCATTTCTAAAACGTATTTATCAATTCGTACAAATTTCATTATTAATTGGGGTATAATAGTGCTTAAAAAAGGGTAATAAACTTTAAATTTTGAAATTTCGTTTACGTATTGAATTTGTGAAGCAATTATTTAATCGGGGTGTCTGAGTCTGCGTTATTTACGATACAGCTAGTATAACTTATTTTTTTTTCTAAACGTGTTATCCAATTAATATTTACTTAGTTATATACAGACTGTTGATTCTTTTATATTCTCCGGAAATTTATGGAAGACATAATAGACGGATTATTTTGTTATTGTACAGATTCTGCCCGCGAATTCGTCCGCGTTGGCTTTAGACAGAAACTAATGAGAAACAATAAATCAGAATAAACTTTATTCGAAGTGAAGACTACCCTTTCACGCAGTAGGTAATATTGAATGCTTTCAACGCCTGTCCGAGCAAGCGGGCCTTACATGGATGGGGTAGTAACACCTTTTTTTTGAGAAAAAGTAGTACAATGAATGCTTATACGGATGTATAAATACAACAACTTTTGGCTTGGTACCCCATTTCTGTGTCACCCTGTATAAACATAACATACTTTGTGTGTGTGTGTGAGTGATCTGCGCTGTTGGCTGCGGGGCTTTTACAGCTTCACCGTACAAGGGGGCGAGCGTGCAACCACTACGCTCGAGCTAGATGGGCAAAGGGGCATAGCTCAAGGGCGCCTCAAGAAGGAACGGCCTTGGCTTGGGCAGTTGCTGTAGGGGAAGGCATATACTAGATGTGTCTCCGTGGTGCTCTGCACTGGCTGGCGGGCAAGGGATTCTTCGACCTCGCCGGTGAGGTTGGTTTCTGATCCCGTGTGCGGTATTTGTGTTCGAAAGAAGGGAAGTAAGGGTATCGGGAGGATTGGTGATGAATGGCTAACAGTACATTTTTATGAAAGTGCTCTACAGCGCTTCAGCCCCGCGCGTTGTAAAAGTGTCCCGTTGTAAAAGTGTTGTGCCCTGATATCGTTATCATGTGGGAGAACAAAAAAAAACAAAAACACTTTTACAAGCTCTACTGACAATATTTTTCCCAAATGGTTGTCGCTTGACAACGCGTTACCCTGGCAACATTGCCACATTATATGGAAACAACCTCAATAGAGTATCCCAACAAGTGGGTCTTAAAATGAATATGGACAAAACAAAAATAATGTTTAATGTCCATGTCGTACCCACCGCACTCACCGTTGGGAACTCTACTCTTGAAGTTGTCGACGAATACATTTACCTGGGACAGGCAGTCCGGTTAGGTAGGTCCAACTTTGAGAGAGAGGTCAATCGACGAATCCAACTCGGCTGGGCAGCGTTCGGGAAACTGCGCAACATCTTCTCATCTAAAATACCTCAGTGCCTAAAGACTAAAGTTTTTAGTCAATGTGTGTTAACAGTGATGACATATGGATCAGAGACGTGGTCTCTTACAATAGGTCTCATAAAAAAGCTCAAAGTTGCTCAGCGAGCTATGGAAAGAGCTATGCTCGGCGTTTCTCTACGTGATCGAATCAGGAATGAGGAGATTCGTAGAAGAACCAAGGTCACCGACATAGCCCTCAGGATTAGCATGCTGAAGTGGCAATGGGCTGGCCACATAGCGCGAAGATCGGACGGGCATTTGGGCAGAAAGATTCTAGAGTGGAGACCACGTATTGGCAAGCGCAGCGTAGGACGACCGCCTGCCAGATGGGCCGACGATCTTGTGAAAATCGCAGGAAATCGTTGGATGCAGGTGGCATCGGACCGGTTACGCTGGAAAGCGATTGGGGAGGCCTATGTTCAGCAGTGGACAAGTATAGGCTGAAATGATGATGATGATGATGATGGAAACAACAATCTTCGGACGAGCCAGTCATCTGGTGTATGTAAAATAAAACTTCTATGTTGTGGAAACATGAAATCGCCTTTAAACACCGTGGCAAAGCAGCCGAGAGGTTATGTGTTAATGTTATCTAGCGGCTATTTGCCGACTGTACACGTCTGGTTTTAAATTACCAGCACCCCTGCTACGTTTCCCCACTTTATATTTCGTAGCGGATATTGATGGTAGCCAAATTATTACTTGCCGTCCATCGATATACTATTCGTACGGAGCACAAACAAAATGACAGCCATAAAATGGCCGCGTTTGGATATATCTATTTACGCATATATGCCTACAGTGCGACAAGGATTTTTTGACCCATAGATACCATTGACAGGGAGGTTTGAAATTAGGGTTATTAAGGAATCCGGTCATGCCTTTCTTTAAAAATGCATTGTCATCGGGTCAAATTTGAACTCCGTAGAATATGTGGTTTTGATTTAGCTTGCAAGATTTGACCTGAACAGAAAAAATATTGTAATAATAAAAAACACGACGGCACCAGAATAATCTTCGTCGACGCCTCGGTCTAGTGGCTAAAGCTTAGGTATCTCTGGTTACTGGATCGAATAGTTGTGACATATTTGTGTGACTCACATTAGACCCACAATTGATTATTTCGGGCTGGAAGTTTAAATATGTGACTTTCATGTGTGCAAACGCATCCACCATACAGGTATAATTCCTAGTGTTAGGAAATGTTATCAGTAAACTAAAATAAGAACTCAGTTGCTTTAACGTCGTGCTCCTGGCTGTAAAATGTCATATAGTAGTTCGACTTTACAATAGCACCAAATTGATTCATAAATCCTCATCGTTTCATGTTTCGAACTACGTTGTCGGATCTCGCTGCGCCTAGGGGTTTTCCTAAATTGATTACCAATCACTCATTGACGGCAAAATCCTCCTTTTGTACCTGGCTAATAAAATCCAGCTACAAACGTTGACCAAAGGGCTAGTGCAGGGGCTTTAAAACGTAATTTGCATTTTGGCGTGTCCAAGCATTGTGTAGTAGTGGCACAAAAATCCAATAACAGTAGGTACCCTTCGTACAAATAGCCAGGGTCCTGATTTAGTATGACCAATTGAACACGCAACGCGGCGCGTTACGATAACTTCGTGAAATGAATCGTTTATAGAATAGAAACTTTTTTATTAAAGTAACCAAAACTTATAGACGGGCTAGTAGACTCAATACTAATATTAGTATTACCTATTGTTAATTGCCATTGGCTCTATCGCGTGTGTCTAACCAGTTAACATATTTAGAATGCTGTTTATTTATTTAGAGCTGTTACAGCTGTCCTGCACCCAGCGCACCATGGATACACACCCTTTTCGCGTCGTTGTGTAAAAACAGTCTAATAGTACTCCGGTGACATTTAAAATACCACTTCACGTTCTTTTCACGAAGTTTCGTAACGCGCCGCATTTGGTCGTAACAAATAGGGACCCAGGATTGATGCACTCACACAGGCACACGTCGCTACGAGATAATGAAATCAGTTTCGCGGGCGTATCACTTGTTAGGGTGCAACGTAGGGATGCAATTATCCAGATTTTATTTGATGTTTTCACATAGGTTTGTTGGTCCCGTCAGCGAAGTCAGTCGCCGAACGTAATTAGTTTTTTGGGTTGCGCGCTTTTGTTTGTTACCATATCCATTATTGTTGCTAATATTTGATTTAGATCTGTGGTTTCGACATTGAGTTATTGGTTTCGATGTGGTTTCGAGAATGTGATGTAAAGAATATTTCGTTCTTTAATTCTCGTTCCTTAATCCTATAATTAAATAGAGAATTAAAATTTTATCTTGATTATAAAATTCAAATAATAGCAAACTATATTTTTTTAGGATTCTTTTGTAATTGTTTTAAAAGATGTATATTCTAATGACAGTATACTCTTATTTTTCGCAAGTCCAAAAACACTGCTAACAGTTCCAAGTAATTAATCTGCAAATGTAGCTCATTCGATTTCCGCTGTTCATTTCCGCCGTTTACACGCTGATTATTACAAAACGCACCCCAGCCGGTTCTAGAAGCGTCTGTAAAAAATGAAACGAAATGAAACGACTCTGGCTTAAGAGGAATTACTATAGTTAAAATTTTGCGTCGTATGACGTATGCCGTTCCAGTGCTAAGAATTTTTGTCTCTCGAGATGTTTCGTGTAGCTAGCAGCCGCTACGTACCCAGTGTACGCTGGGCATGCTGCAGTTAATACACCGATCAATTGAGCGAATTCCTTAATTGTACAACGAGGTAAAGAGCATAATTTTTTAACCAAATTAAATATGTTTTTACGTTTGTCGCTAGGTAAAGCTAAGCACATGTCGGCTGTATTATATATAGAACATAAATATTTGCATTTTTGCGAAGGTATTAGATTACTTTTTTCAAAATTTATTACAAAACCTAAACAGGTTAATAACTTTATAGTTTTATTTACATTTATTAAACATTCATTATACGTATGACCAATACAAAGAATATCATCTAAGAAAACCACGGACGAAAAACCACGGTATCTATCTAATTTTGTAAAGGTCCTCGGTGCTGATGAAAGTCCATACGACATGGCGGTAAATTTATATGTGATGAATTCATCAACTGTACGCTCAAAAAGAAATCTTAAATACTTTCTATGTAAAGGTGAAATCGGTACGAGAAGGTAGGCTTCTTTTAAATCAATAGTCGCCATAAACCCATTCCTAGGAATAATCACCTTTTGAAATGTTCGTAAGCCATAAATTTATTTAATAAACTTTAAATTCAAAATCAATCGTCTCCCGCCGTTTGATTTGGGTGCTTAAATTATATTTGAAATGAATTGATCATTATGCGGGTTGCACTCGGCTATCGCACCTTGCTCTAACAGATTATCAATAGCAATAGCCATAGCATTTTTCTCAGACACAGAAAACTTATTGGAAGGTACTACATTTTGAAAAACTGGGTTAATGAATGGTATTTCATACCCATATCGAATCCAGTCAAGTACCCTCTTATTATTGATTATTTTTGACCAGCATGAGTGAAAAGACAGCCTACCGGCATGTACCTGTTCTACTGGTGTCTGGTAGCACGATGTTTGTTGTAGCTCGTCGTCGGTCGAGAGGGCACGGACAGCGGCGCCGGTCGACGACAGGATCTCGCCATCGGTGTTCGTGCTGGCTCTCCTCGCCCCCCCCCCCCCCCCTTGTTCGAAAAATTTAAACTATAGTTGGGTTATTTGTTTGTTTGAATAATTTAGGTCTCATTTTTCAACTAACGAAATATAGGTAAAATTATTCATAGAATATCATCAATCATATATAAAAAAGTTAAATTGTTTCATACATTATATTTTACCCATTGTTTTATTTTTTTCCAGAGCCATAGGATGAGTGAAAAATCAATCCTTGTTTCTTTACTTCTTATGTTTCACCGTTGGCTCATCACACGGAATGCTATATTTACCTGCGCCATTAACAACCCTTACGAATTAGTAAAGCATTAGATCCTCTTTATCAAATAAATCTCTTTGACCAATTTAATCGCTGTTGCGAAAATAAAACTTTTTAAAGGTTTACCTTTAAAGAGTTCTCTAAAATATTTCACGAAAGAAAAGGTTCTAAGAGTTCAATGAGAGTAGGTAATAAACAGCAGATAGATACGAAAATGCGCGCATGATTTAAAAATTTGGTTTTCAAAAATGATAACAATTCGACGGGTGGGATTATGATAGTACATTATGAGCATAGAACTGAAAACTGAAAGAGTTAGTCATTTTTATATTATTGACTGATTTTGATAAAGCAGAAGGACTTGATTAAAAAATAATCTTACTATGTCATAAAGTTTATTGTATTCAGTGAGATAGGGTAAAATAGTCTCTAATTTGTAGACGACTTATTGTTCTTTACATACTTGACGGTTTTAGTGTTATAAAGAAAAGGTGTTGTATAACATAATTCTTGAGAAATTTCCAAGAGTAATTTAAAGAAGCGCTCTAACTGTTGAACAAGTCTTAAGGCTTTGTTTCTGTTTATTTTTACTTTACAGTTGCTGACGATGTAACCGTTTGCTGCTCCCGTATACACGGAAACAACTAAGGCGTTTCACTTATTTACGTCATGGTAAGGAAGTGAAACGCTGCACGTGTTGAAGTAAGGATGTTATGAAAGCGTTCAGGATTCGAGTCATACGGGTTTTGTGAGTTTCAATTTGTTGTTTTGCTATTGACGATCTATTGATTTGCACTGGTTTGTACTTACAGGGTTTCCTCTTTTTATGGTCGTGTCTTAACTGTTGATAAGAAAGGGTATGCTCCGTTGATTCGGGCATATAGAAAGAATGTCATGATGTCAATGAATGGCAAAACAGATATACAATACGCAAGTGGAAGAATGCATTTGCCGGGGAAGACCTAGACTGTCTTACCATGACCAATTAGACCGTGTCTTATCTGAAGGGCAAGTCAAGAGTCTCCGTAACCGGCGAGCGTGTATGAGACGAACTATGAGAGTGAAGGAAGCCAGAGAGGTTTGTAAATAAAGAACTTGTTAAAACTCTGTAGTCTCTGCCTATCCCGCATGGAATCTGGCGTGATAATATAGATAGATAAATGGGTCTTAAATTTTTACATTCATCGTTTTGCTGTCTCAACTTCCTTTGTAAACTCTATTATTAATTTGTAAAAACTTACGAACACTTTAACACTCGGTCTATAGCACAGATACCAATGTCGAAAGAAATAATTAACAAACAGATAATAATAATATAGGTACAATGCGAAAGTGGAAGGGTGTAGGTACTGGAGAAGACCAAGACTATCTTACCATGACCAAAAAGAATGTCCTATCTGAATGGCAAGTCAAGCGTTTCCGAAACCGGCGAGCATGTATGCCACGAAATATGAGAGTGGAGAAAGCTTGAGAGGTCTGTGAGGAAAGAACCCATTAAAACCCCTTGGCCTATCTTGCTAGTGATCTGGTGTGATGATTTAGATAGACTGAGATTGACACTTATGTAGGGGCTCAGCTGCTAGCTACCTACGGGATCCACAGGTGGCGGATAGTGAAAAGGTCGAAAGCTATTCCGGCTAGCTATGAACTAAAGTCCCCGACTAGCAGCGGCAGAATCAGCAGGATGCGGTGGGAAACCTTTGGAAAGGGCATGCCTATAAAATGCTTGCAATATCCAATGACGATTCTGTGACATGGCGAGTCAATGCCGCCAGTAAATAGGCATTTCCAGGTGCTAGGAGGTGGAAGCTGCATCTTTGGTAGCATACAGAGTGGAGATCGACGGGATTACGGCCATGACGGTATTAAATGCGAGCGACGATGATAACCATCAAAGTCGGTTTCGTTACAGCGATGTGGAAAACACATGGAAATCTACCACATTATACTTCCCAGCAAATAACATAATTGGTAAAACGCAGAAAGAAATAGTAATTAAAACTCTTAGTTCCAGAGGCCAGAGGGTGTTAAAATCCCCGGAAGGGCCATGAAAATTACGACATGAAATATGCAGAATATACATGACAAAGAAAGATTTATGAATCTACGGAGAGAAGTTAAGCGACTGAACTTGACAGTTATTGAAATTAGTACTATAACTGCGGTGTTCGTAGCGATCACCCACGTCAAGTAGCGTTCGCCTCGGTCATTCTGAGATGAATGACCGTTTGTAGCATTTTTATATTTGAGCATTCACTAATCCGCACTGAGTCCACGTGGTGGAGTTATAGCTTAATAACCTCTCACATCAATTTGTGCGAAAAGGCCTTAGCCAGCAGTGGGACAGTCTTACAGTAAGACTTCTCTTGTTCAACACCGGGGAGGACCTGCTATGAATGTGACGCTGTGACATTTTAGAAAAGAAGTACCAGGATATCTTAACACGTAAGATATTATATTCTAACCTAAGGCCGTTAAATTTATATTTTCTATGCTCATTACTTTCTGTTGCAGGTGCTGCCGATCTTTTGCAGGCAGGCCGTTGCAGACTTTTTAATTCAGGCGCCAACATTCTTGACGCGATATCCGCAAGATTGCATAGCTTATCGGTGGTTTTACTAACACTAAGCACAGTATAATAATATACACGATGTTATTTTAGTCGTCCTGTAGCGAAAGCCCAGCTAATGTATCCAATGCCTACTGTTCACAGGTAATAAAAAAATAATAAGAAGGAGACTTCAATAGCTAACATCTACCTACTGACCTATCCGAATATCATAGTTAGGGTGAGAATCCGGAACACCGAAGGTATCTAGCGGACAACTCACGAGTTGCGCCGCCTCTCAATGTTTATTTGCGCTTAGTATACATGTTTTTAATGCATTATATTAGTATTGTTATGGAGATCTCCCTTATTTTACAGTGTTTTAGTACCAGTGAACAGTAGGCATTGGATACATCAACTGGCCTTTCGCTCCAGGACAACTAAAATTATACCATGTATATACAGCTAAGATCCTCTACAAATTATGTATCTTTACTGGTTACGTTTCATCATCTCAGCCTATACCCGTCCACTTCTGCACATAGGCCTCCCTAATCGCTTTCCAGCGCAACCGGGTCGATGCCACCAGCATCCAACGACTTCCTGCGATCTTTACAAGATTGTCGGTCCATCTAGCAGGCGGCAGTCCCACGCTGCGCTTACCAATACGCGGTCTCCACTCTAGAATCTTTTTGTCCTGACGGCCGTCCGATCTTTGCGCTATGTGACTCACACATTTGTTTATTAATACTTATATTCAATTTATTGCCATTTCATGATATTATAACTTTAAATCGCAGTGATTTAACACGTGAAATTTCGCAGTCAATGATTGTTCATTCGATAGTATTAAGTAGTATCGCACATCCTACTTGCTGAGATTGTTATTCTCTCACATGTTACTGTTTGCTACTGAAGTGACTTTTGCAGGCACTGTGAAGAGAAATAACTAGTTACTAGTTTCTTCCTCGCAGGCAGAAACTAGTAACTTCGTCCGCGTTGACTTTAAACAGGACCCTAGCATTGTTCAGGGATAAAAAGTCATCCAAAATTCTTTTAGCCGTTTTTGCTTGAATAAGAAACAAACATCAAAACATACAAACTTTCAAATTTATAATATTAGTAGGACAAGAATTACAACAACTGAAAGCAATTCTTTCAATTTTCTGTTTCAGTATCCTATCCAGGCAAGCTTCAAGACGACAGTCATCTATGCCCCCTTTGAGTTATGACGCCGTCTAGAGATATCAATTCCTCTAGAGGGCATCATCACGCAAAGGGTAGCATACGTTGCAATCGCCGCTGAACTCAACGGTTGTCTTTGTTACCATACGATGTGCTACAGAGTTGGCCTACCAAGCAGTACTAATCTAAAAACAATAACGTTGCCAGACGTCACAATTATAGATTAGAAATCTTCTGTATCCATTCTTCCGATCTCGGTATTGGAATATTTGCCTTTGTAAGAGCGGGAATCTAGTTCTGCTAATCGCTAAATGATTAGAAAGTATTGTACTAAAAGCGGAGTTTATTGCAGACACACCTGGGTATGCTTGGTTTAAAAATATTATGCGTCGAAACCAGTGCCAGAATTGTTATGTTATTTGAGGAAAAAGTCGCGTCTCAGGAAATTTTAGAGGCTCGTTAGTCTTATTCTGGCATTCATATGCTACTTAATGGAACTAAGTACGGCTACCTTACCTGGAGGACCACCTGTTTTGCTATCGAATGTTCATCTAGGTGATGTGGATTTGCCGTATGTGGAAAATTTCCTGACTGAGGTGGTCTTTGTTAATAAAGAAGACGAAGATTATACGCTTATGACGTGAGTGATACATCTATATATAGTATTCTAAGATGCTACCTCGTTGGTCTATTGGCACAAAATGCGAGAGACGATCACGAGGCCCTGGGTTCAAATCCTAGGTCGGCCAAAAGTGCTTTTTCCATTCTCAGCCCCAGTTTGCAACCTCAAATTTTGTCCAATATACAGCTACCAGCTCGTTCTCTATTACACTGGAAGCAAATTTCATCTGCGATATGTGAGAGTACACCTTCGGTCACCGAACATTTAAATAAGAAACATCTATCTACTGACCTATCCGAATATCATAACTAGGGTGAAAATTCGAAACACCGAAGGTATCTACCGACCAGCTGATGAGCCACGCCGCCTCTCAATGTCATTTTGCGCTTCGTAGGTGTTTTTAACCAAATTAGTATTGTTCTGGAGGTGTTACTTATTGAAGTTTTTTTAATTTTTATTAGTACCAGTGAACAGTATTTGGTATTGGATACATCACCTGGGCTTTCGCTCCAGGACAACTAAAATTACACCGCCAATACTTTGGGTCTCTCTCTCTTCCCAAAAGTCAATATTTATGAATGTCTCTTTGGGCCTATTTTTGTTATTTTATCGGTCATGACCAACGCGGCGATATAATTTAAGAGAAAAATTCAATTACAGAACGCTGAAATCGTCGCTGTGGGAAAAAACTGTGGGGGAACAACCTAGATGCCAATCGGCTGGTCACCATTCATCGAGGATAGCGATCTATGCAGGGAGCATAGATAGACCTTTGTTCGGCAGGAGGACACAAAAGTTAAGTTAAAAGTAATTTGTACTTTATCACAATCACCACCGACGTCCATGTAGCTATCTATTGTGGGAAACGCTTGTATAATAAGCACCCGTTAATAGCAAATATTAAATTATTTTTAATATTGTGCTGTCAAAGTGTATTAATATTAAAGTTTGCAACGTGTCATAAGTGACATGTTTCCGTGATTTGATTTTAGCCCTTTGCTTTAGCCTAAATATATATACCAAAGCCTTGTTACTGCCATGGATTTTTGTATTGAAATCCATGGTTACTGCATATGTTCACAAGGTGTCCACAGATCCACAGTGCTTCGAAAATCACCACTGGCAACATCGAACTGCAACTGACAACCCGAGTGATATTGCTGCGGTCCCTAAAAATAAATAGCACATTGCAGACAAGCACCTTAACAAAGTAATTTTTATGGAGAAGGCTGTAATAGGCTGTAATCTGTAGACAGTTAAGCCACACAAGTGGGTAAAATCTAGTGGAAACCAGATTAACTTCTTCTCTCTTGTTAACTTATAACTTTTTAGTCCGGAAATCTTCCACGTAAGGCAGATCCACATTGCTCGGATAAACATTCGATGCCAAAACAGATGTCATCTTGGCTAGGCAGCCGTACATGGTTTTATAAAAAGCATATAAATACGAGAATCAGGCTAACCCGCATTTAAAAGCGTCAAAAACGCAACTCAGTCTACTGATAACATAAGACTGATGGGGCTGGATGCGACTAGCGTGCTATTTTTGAATCAAGTATACCCAGTTATGTCTGCAACAAACTCCAGATCTAGTATAATTCTTTCTCTTTTTTTAAAGCTTGCCGGAGATGGATGCTCGATCCCACGATGGTAAATATTCAAACGGCATGGTCAGAAGGAGGTACTAAGTAGATTTCTAGACTATAATTGTTTCTTCTGGCAACGCTAATTATTCTTGGATTTGTGTTGATTGGCAGTCCAACTCTGTAGCACATCGCATCGGCACGAGGATAGCTATTGACTTCAGCGGCAATTGCGACGTATGCTCCCCTTTATGTAATAATGCCGTATAGAGTAACTAATATCTCTAGACGATATAATAACTCAAAAGGGACATATGTGACTTTCATCTAGAAGCTCGCCTGAAAACAACACTGAAACCAGAGCAGTATGATCGCTTACCTTTACCACTATAATGATGGTCGATAATTTGTGTCGTAATATTTTAATGTGTAATAATATAATATATCTATATATAAACCTGCATTTATAATTAGTCATTAGAACCTTCGCGATTATTATACTATCGATAACGATACCCTTTTTTATTTAAGTATTAGCGGTCCAGCGACCTCTGTTTGTGGGATTTTGTGGCATGTTGGAAGACCAAACTAACTAGGCATGCACGGTGGCGAATAATGCTGCATCATAGATACCTGGCGGCAATAATGATAAACCAATGAAAAAAAGCGTGCCGATATTTGTTAATTTAAAATTTTAACTAACAATATATGAGATATTAATCCCAATTATTATATGCAACGTGTGAAATATGTAGTACCACGCAACGTATATTGTAAATAGTGCATCTGGTAGGAACGTGCTTATAATGGCTTGTATAAACCGCAGATGCAGCGGCTGCTGGAAAAGGTGTCCGGCTTGCGTAGTTGTGAACGCGCCGGCACTAACCCGTTGAGCTGTGTCGCAGAACCGACGACATCGGTGTTGGTAACATTTTTGTATGAAAGTGAGTACTACATTTTACCGATCCCGCTTGACCAGCTTCAAATTATTACATATTGAAATAAATAAATTATATATATTAAAATAAATATACTAAAATATTCGTAAATATTATTTTAAGAAGTGTGTAGGTGTTGGCATGGTTATAATTGTTGGCATATGTTACAGATGCTGCTACGAAAGCCGTCCGGCTGGCATACTTGTGAAGGCGCTGGCGCCAAGCCGTTGAGCCGGCGGCATTGGTGTTGGTAACATTTTTGTATGAGGGTGAGTACTACATTTTTACGTTTACGCTTGCCTTGCCTCATTTAAAAATAAATAAAAAGATTTTAAAAGTATATATAGTAATAATCAAAGTACAAACAGTAATAGTAAAAGTATATACATAGTGCAGTATACATAGTTCAACAAATACGCAATTAAACTAAATAGCCGTTTGTCAACGCGGCACAGAGAGAAATATATTAGGAATAAAAAAAATGCCATAAGGCACACAGACCAACAGCCGGTGTCAATAGAATAGTTATAATTTTTAAATTGTATGTTATTTAATTCTATATTTTATGTACCTCGTCTGAATAAAGGGTTTATTAGGATTTATTATTATTATTATTATATATAGTGCAGGTGACGTGCCTTTTATTGGTGGAATATACCGCAGATGCAGCGGCTCTTATGTTTCTGGGAAAGTTGTCCGGCTTGCATCGTTGTGAAGGCGCTAGCAACAAAGAGGCGGGGATGTGTCGCTGAGCCGGCGGCATTGGTTTATTGGTAATATTTGCATAAGCGGGTGTGCCCTAAATTTTTTGTAAATAAAAGGTACATAGTAGTCCATCCGGTAGTTAGGTGTTGACGCCTACACTAAAGGCGTATGTCACGGATGTAGCGGCTCTGGTACTGCTAGAAAAGATGACCGGCTTGGAACGCTGTAAAGGCGCCGGCACTAACCAGCTGGCCTGTGCTGCTGAGCCGGCGACATTGGTATATGGTAACAATGGTATATGAGGGTCAGCACTGTTTTTCTAAAATAAAGAAATTTATTCAAAAAGTACGTATTGAGGTGATGGCATCCAATATTGAGATGTTTGAAATTGTAGTCATATGTCACAGATGCAGCTACTCTGATGCTGCTGGGAAAGTTGTCCGGCTTGCAAAGTTGTAAAAGCGCCGATATCAAGCCTTTGAGTTGTACCGTTAAACTAGCAGCATTAGTTTAAATTGGCAGCAGGGTAAGTACTATATTTTTCTAAATTAAAGAATTTCCATCAAAAACGTACATATTCATCCAGCGTTGAGATGTTTATAATTGTGGGCATGTGTCGCAGATGCAGCGGCTCTAATGCCGCTAGGAAAGTTCTCCGGCTTACATCATTGTGAAGGTGCGGCATCAATCAACTGGGCTGTGGCACTGAATCGGTGGCAACGGTGTAGATACTATTTGTGTTTGAGGATGAGTATTACATTTTGTCGATCCCGTTTGACCTGACTCAAGCTATTCCCTATTCTAAATTAAATAAATTCAAATAGTATATAAACCCGATGGAGTGTTGTGTGAGGCACAGGGAGGTTTCAGGTCTGGAAGAGGTTCGGATCAAGTTTTCTCCCTCCGCAACATCGTAGAAAAGCATCTGGCAGTAGGCCGGAAGGTTTTCTGCGGTTTTGTGGACCTGGAGAAGGCGTTTGATAGAGTCGTGCGAAAGAGAATTTGGGAAATTTTGCCAGAGTATGGTATAAACGGCACCCTGTTGCGAGCCGTCCAGTCCACCTACGTGGACAGCAAGGCATGCGTACGGGTGGATGGTAACATGTCACCTTGGTTTGACGTTAAAATCGGCGTCAAGCAGGGTTGCGTGTTGTCCGCTAGACTGTTTATAGTGTATCTGGATAAAAGTCTTCAAAGACTGAATGCGATGACTGAAGGGGTAAAAATGGGTGATCTAGTGATAAACCACCTATTGTATGCAGATGACGCGGTTTTAATAGCGCCAACAGCCACTGATCTGCAAGCACTAGCCACAGTTATGAGAGACGACTGCATGAACAATGCATTACATTTGAATGTGAAGAAAACCAAAATTATGGTTTTTGAACGGGAAGAAACCAGAACAAATGCAAGGATTGTGGTTGGTAACGATGTGCTGGAGAAAGTGAATGAGTTTGTATATCTTGGATGCGCCTTCAGTAAGGATGGGAAATACACCGCTGATATAGAGAGAAGAGTGAATGCAGGTAATAGAGTGAATGGTGCGATGGGAAGGGTACTTGGGAGCCGGCACTTAAGCCAAAAGGCGCAGCTGGCCATACATAACGGAGTGCTTGGCCCAACGCTGTTATATGGCAGTGAGAGTTGGGTATGTAAGAAGGAGAACGAAATCAGGATAAATGCGGTCGAAATGCGATCTCTGCGGAAGATGTGCGGAGTCACGCTGACCGACCGTATTCGCAACAGCGTAGTAAGAAAGCGAGTAGGTATGAAAGATACTATCGGTGTAAAGATGAGAAAGGGTATGCTCCGTTGGTTCGGGCATATAGAAAGAATGCCAGAAGAAAGAATGACAAAACAGATATACAATGCGAAAGTGGAAGGATGTAGGTGCCGGGGAAGACCTAGACTATCTTACCATGACCAAATAGACCGTGTCTTAGCTGAAGGACAAGTCAAGAGTCTCCGTAACCGGCGAGTGTGTATGAGACGAACTATGAGAGTGGAGGAAGCCAGAGAGGTATGTAAGGAAAGAACCTGTTGGAACTCTGTACTCTCTGCCTACCCCGCGAGGGAGCTGGTGTGATGATATAGATAGATAGATAGATAGTATATACTAGTTGGTCCAATAATACGGTGTTTATAATTGTTGGTATTTGTCACAGATACAGCGGCTCTGTTGTTGCTTGGAAAGTTGTCCGCCTTACATAATTGTAAAAGTTCCGGCATCAACCCACTGAGTTGTGCCGTTGCACTGCCAGCATCGGTGTGCTGGATGCAACGTTTGTGTATGAGGGTGAGAATTACATTTTTCCGATCCCGGTTGACGTGTCTCAAGCTGTTCCCAATTCTAAAATAAATATACCCAAAAGTATATACTAGTAGATCGAGTAGTGACGTGCTTATAATAATGGGTAAAAATAATGGGTTTGATACAAAACAAAAGTGTAAACGTGTTGAAAAACTAAGAATGCTCAGTGACATATGTCGCTATATCCGTGTCTGCTTAAAATTCTCAAGTATTATATTCCGAATTCTATCTAATCGATTCTGATCAAACAACGCACTTTTGAGTTATACTTTAATCATTTTTACTTGATTCCCGATTAATCAAAGAAACAGACACATTTACACTTATTATTTTTTTATGTTTAGAGATCTCCGAATAGGCGAATTCGGTATTTTTTCAAATGTCTTAGTCATCTATCTATCTATCTATATCATCACGCCAGATCCCTTACGGGGTAGGCAGAGAGTACAGAGTTCCAACAGGTTCTTTCCTTATATACCTCTTATTTCATTATTAATCTTAGAACCCTGAGTCATGAGATGAACTATGTGAATGGAAGAAACGAAATATCAGTAAGGAAATTACCTGTTGGAACTCTGTGCTCTCTGCCTAACCCGCAAGGGACAGACGCACTTTACAATTTCACAATAGTATGTTAAATGTGTATATGTACACATCAAGAGTCAAGTTCAATAGTCAAGTTTCTCTAAAACTAGCTTGAACTGTGCTGACGCAACGATGACCGATGAGGCAAGTGAGTTTTTGAGGGTTGAACCTTAAATCTGTGGTGTTCTATTTTCTACCCTGGGAATCTAGCGTGTTGGCATACCAATAGAAAATGCAAAGTGAAGAGAAATGCAAGAAAATGCAACATACTTAATATTTTATAAGTAGCATTTTGACACTTAAAGAATTGGCATATAGCAATACGCCTAATAAATTATGCCTCAACCTTAGGATACCTATTATAGTGCCGGGATCCCTGCAGCTGTTAGGTAGTAGAATGGTGTCACTGTATCATCCTGTGGATATCATGAAAAGCGACTAGGGGTCCATTAACGGACCCCTAGTTGCCGGACCCCGGACCATGACCTGCTCGGAGATCAAAGCTAATTTTGATGCAGGTCATCGAATTACGATTTAGTTTTACCATTTACTTCTTTTTGGATGCTTGAGAGCTGTCCCAGTGCACTTGGTGTGAAATATTAAAAGCAACTGACTGACTCCACCTATTTCTTAGTCCTTTCGTACTCAAGCAGTCCACCGGTTCCATTTGCAGTTCATTAGTCTTCAGTCTATCTGGACGAACAATCGCTCTTTTAAGCAGTCTATGTGGATGTACCCTTAATGAGTAAAAATGATTTAACAGCGATCAGGGAGCCCGTTATAACCATAGACTTAATTCGTATTTTTGTGTTGTTTATGTAAGTTAAATGTGAAGGTCTGGGTGTGTTACAAAAGTATCTATCACCACTTCTTGGGTTATAGTTTGTATACAAGAATCAGGGCACCGCACTGAAAATACTTGAAATAATACTTTCTTTTTTCTGTTTTATTACCCTATCCAGACGAGCTTCAAGATGAAAGTCATCTATGCCCCCTTTGGGTTATGAAGTCAACTAGAGTGTCAGTTCCTCTAGATGTCATTATTACACGAAGGGGAGCATACGTTGCCGTCACCGCTAAAGTCAAGGGTTATCTTCGTGCCGATGCAACATGGTGCAGAGTTGGAATGTCAATTAGGATAAGCCCAAGGATAATTGTTTTTGCAAAATGAAACAAATTCCGACTGGAAATCTTTGCAGTACATCCTTACAGCCAAGGTATTTGGATATTTCCCTTCGTACGATCACACATCTAACACCAGTAAACACTAAACATTAGAGAGAATTGCTTTCGTAGCAGAATTCTATGCAGATGTATCTGGGTATACTTGGTTTAAAAATAATCAACCAAGGTGAAGAAGTCGTCACTCTATATATTTTGGAAGGCCGTTACTTTGATTCTTGCTTTTACATGCCCTTGAATGGAACCAAGTGCGACTACCTCACAGCGACAGCAACTGCTTTGGCATTGAATATTTATCTGGAGAATGTGCCATACATGAAAGATCTTCTGTCTATGCTAATGGAAGTGAAGAAGTTAATTTAGTGCTGAAGTACGCAGGGAATCTGGGAATACTTATAAGGTAAGTAAGCATACATATATTAATGCTATTTTAAGATAAAGCAAAATGGTTATTGGTCTGGATTTTTTTTGTGAGACCCCGCTTGTGTCACTACAATATCTGCATTCACAACCCACTCTTTAAAAGGTGCACTTATAGGGTGCATACATATGGGATATGATGACTTATTGGATGTTTGTGAATGTGGGCTTTTTGGCAGATCATTTTATTAAATTGTCAACCATATCCATAGAGATAAGACAAAAAGCATTCAAATTGTAATAGTGCCAGATGTGGTGTAAGAAAGGCAGTTGCTGAGGTGATAAAAACGAATGAAAAAAGACTTAAAATTGACAAAAAAAATAAGAAGAAGAAGGATATAAAGACTATCAAGAATTTTATATTTGTAGGATAGAGCCTGTTAGGACATGGTTAAAACTCTATACTCTCTGCCTACCCCACAAGGGACCTAGCTGACGGGGTTTGGCACGTATTTTTTAAGCCCTTTAAGCGCTCAAAGGATAATTTGGTCCGCGGCCAATAACAGAGTAATCAAGTGAAATGTCAATTCATGACAGTCACAGAGTTGTCGTTTGCTATGAAATTTACCCAAGTTCTTTTTTTAATTTTGTAACCGTGCGGACCCACCTGTAGAAATACCTGTCAATGTCATTCACGAGCAAAAATATCCTTGTCGCACTATAGGTTCATTAGAGTGCGGTCGCGTCCAATTCAAAATATATTAACAGAGTAAAGAAATATACAGAGTTGTTAAGGCCCCCGACATAAAATTGTGCAATAGCATCTAAAATAAAATGAGGGAAACCTATACACAGTGTCACGTGAAATTGTTTACAATGTTTATAAATATTTCGTTAAAGAAGCCTGTAACAAATTCAAACATTTTCACATTCCGCATGATAGTGGAAGTGATTATTTGGAGAAGATTCAAGAGCGAGTTGCAAATGCTTCATTTTACTGTTCCACGTGGTACTAATTTTAACAGAATTATTTTAAAGAAAATTTAACTACAGAGCACGGAGATCGTTGTTCGTCTAGTGGCGAATAATGCGCGTAGCGATTATGAGGTCCTGGGTTCGAATCCTAGGTCGGACAAAAATCCAATTTTTCGATAGAAAAAATTCTAGTATCAGTCCGGAGGTCAGCATTGTACTCGATATGATGGCAATAAGCTCGCCCTCGATTACATGGTGCCTAACATCGTCTGCGATAAGTGCGTGTAGACAATACACCTCTTACACCCCCGTTTGGGGAATATTGGCGTGACGTAGTTTATTTTTTTCTAGCACTGAGATCATCGTTGAGATGAGATCACGTAGACGCATAAAGCGGTGAACCTGCACACGAATCGGTATGGTATAAACCCTTAGAATATAGAATAACTAGGAGCCGCGAACGCACCTAAAATGGAATCAAGAAAAACGACACCTAACTAGTGTAATTTCATTAGTGTTGTAAAAACACTCGAGTCGACGCTTAAACGCTCTAGTTTTCAACGTGCTTCAGCACTCAGCGCTAAACGCTATTTTTACAACGGTAAGTTTCATGCTTACGCGAGTAGTCACTCTGTGTACGTCTTATGAAATATAGTACTCTGCGTGCATCTTGTGGCGATCCTACCTATAAAACTGCTTTTGAGCTCAAAAAGAAACAAGATGGAATTATCATCATCATCATTTCAGCCTATACTTGTCCACTGCTGAACATAGGCCTCCCCAATCGCTTTCCAGCGTTACCGGTCCGATGCCACCTGCATCCAACGATTTCCTGCGATTTTCACAAGATCGTCGGTCCATCTGGCAGGCGGTCGTCCTACGCTGCGCTTGCCAATACGTGGTCTCCACTCTAGAATCTTTCTGCCCCAACGCCCGTCCGATCTTCGCGCTATGTGGCCAGCCCATTGCCACTTCAGCATGCTAATCCTGAGGGCTTTGTCGGTGACCTTGGTTCTTCTACGAATCTCCTCATTCCTGATTCGATCACGTAGAGAAACGCCGAGCATAGCTCTTTCCATAGCTCGCTGAGCAACTTTGAGCTTTTTTATGAGACCTATTGTAAGAGACCACGTCTCTGATCCATATGTCATCACTGGTAACACACATTGACTAAAAACTTTAGTCTTTAGGCACTGAGGTATTTTGGATGAGAAGATGGAATTATATTTTATGTGAAATTAGCGCAATCAAGTGCTATATTATTTGAATATTAAATTGCGTTCGTAATTTTTATACAAAATGGGGAGTCCATTTTGTTGGTGTTGCCAATACAACAATTTATTTTTTCCCTACTTGAAGCGGTAAAGTACCTTATTAGTTATAGTCTTAATATAGTTAACTACCAATATACGGTAGATAAGTACTTCTTTACGATGACAAAAATACATTTTCCCTACTTCTAAAATCCTTAGTAGTTGGAGTATATATATTTCTTGATGTAATATGTATAAAAATGCACATTACCGCAATTTTAATGTCATCAACATTTACCCCAAAAAGTGAAAAATCTTTCCGACCGACTGCGACGAATGTGGAACGTGTGTTTAGGAATTTTTGACTCCTGGCCGCGGCATGCAAATACGTATAAACCGTGTGGCTAATGAAGGGAGAAGGGATTTCCCGGCATCCCGACACAAGGTGAGTTATCATGAGCCTGCGTCAGGCCACTGCTGGATCTAGGCATCTCCCAAAGCAAGTCACTGCACCCAGTTTTCGGCTCTTTAAATCGCAACGAGACGCCCTAGTGATGTTTAAGCAAAGAGCAACTTCTAGAGAGTGGAGTGTGTCTATAGATAATCCAGTCACACAAGTAGGCTGTCTTCAAATCTAGCCCATTACAGTTTTTATAATATCATCTTAAAATAATATGAATAGATCTATGTTTACTCAAATAATAAGTGTATCACAATTCGCCACGCATTTGAGTGCTAATAATTTAACTTCTTTTCTCTTATTTGCATACACTTCCTGAGTCAGGAGATCTGCCACGTAAAGCACATCAACATCATCTGGATGTATATTCAATACCAAACCAGTTGTCGTCGAGCCAAGGTAGTCGTACTTGGTTTTATTTACCTGCATGTCAATTCTAAAATCTGAGTAACGTGCTTTCAAAATCATCAGATTTTCGACTTTTTTCCTGATAACGTAAGTATACTGTAGCTTTTTTCGATTGTATGACTGTTTCTGTACTAAGTATATCTGGCTATATTTGCATACGATTCCGCTTCGAGTGCAATTCCTTCTATTTTTTAACGATTGCTGGAGTAAGGTGTCTGATCAGATGAAGGTGAGTATTCAAATACTTAGGTACTTAGATGGATGCACTTTGAAAATTTCCAGTCTGCATTTGTTTCTTTTTACTGCGATAATTATTTTTGGACTGGTACTAATTGACACTTCAGCTCTGTACCATGAAGCATCGACATGAGGAAAGCCATTGACTTCAGCGGCGATGGCAACGTATGCTCCCCTTTAAGTAATATGTCGCATAGAGTTCCTAATATCTTTAGACGATATAATCACTCGAAGGGGACATATATGACTTTCGTCTTGAAGCTCGCCTAGAAAGAAGAATGAAACCAACGCAAGTATTTTAGATTTATTTAGCAACCAACAAGCCATACAGTGGTTAAAGTATACACACGCATTTACAATTGAACATTGCCGACTTATTTAAAGGTTGTCCTGTCCTGAGATGCGTTATGATGCGGTTACAAAGCAGGCAATTTTGATTTTATGGTTGTATAAATTGAAGAAATAAATAACCACAATGATCGTAATGAATTACAAAGTATTCTTATACTACTTAAACAATAGGACATTACTGTACCTGTGTGATCATATTACGATTTCTGTGGTACCTACCACCTCAGCGGGTTCGATATTTTACGGACTAATTAAAAAAAACTTGGGTAAATTTCATAGCAAATGGCAACTGTGACTGTCATGAGGTGACATTTCACTTTATGTCAGCGTTAGTAGCGATTTTGGTCGCGGGCCGAAAATACCGTGTGAAAACTAATGGACAATCTTATTTTTTCGTGACAAATTTTTTTATTTGTTTATTACAGTTTACCGAGAAACTCCTTCTATCTTTTTCACGAGATATGGGTATGGTGACGTTTGATAATATTCCATTTCACGCATATTATATTTAAGAATATTGAAAATATAGGATCCAAAAAATAAACAGGAATATAAAAATACATCAAAATACTACTTGAGTTATCATTTAAATTATATACTGTTCATAAATTTGCGTAATATTAACAAACTTAAAACTTAATAAAACTCTTTTACTCAATTAGTTACTCATCAATCAAACGATAATCCACAATCATCGCTTAATGAGCAGTCATTGCAGAATGAACTCTCCTCTACAGTAGGTGAGATATACTCAGAAAAAATACTTACCAAGCTCTCTACAAATCAAACCAAATTAATACAAACATACAAACCCCCATATTTTAACCCGTATTCTATGTTCTTTTATCCAACTAATAAATAAATAATTGTACTCTGAGGCAGAGGTGTTAAATGTTCGTCAACTGTACATTGTACAAGTGTGTACATGTGTGAAGATAGTACTTAAACAACACAAGAAACTTAAGCACTCACCTGAATATCCCCTCATACTAAAACGGCGTTTATTTAGAGCACCTCAAGTCGAAGTTAAAACTGCATTTGCACAACATATGCAACAATTTATGCTATCTCACTTATACAACAAGGTTCTTAAGTATTGCAATTTAAAAGAATGTAGTATTATGCAAACTAAAAGATTAGTACGTAAATGGCTACTTACCCTATCCTATTTTAAGACCGAAGAACTAATGAAAGTAATTGCATGAACCATAATATAATATACACATAAGTACACACAAAAATGTTAACGCGTACTATTACCCACACGCACATTCAAACACGCACAGACACATAAAGACACACACACAAACACACACACACACACATACACACACATCAAACATGCTCGTATACGTCGAGCACAATTTTGGCCATATTTTTATTTATTAACAGGAGTTCCTTAGTTATTTTTAGAGTTAAGAGATTATTAGATTGTAAGTCTTAATAGATTAGATTAATAGATTGTAAGACACATATATTTTTTATACCATCATACTTTATTGCTTGTTAAAGTTGACTAGTTTATGTAAAAAGGTATTTCTGTATACTAATAACATCATCATAATGCACGACGTCACGTTTTGTTGACTGTATCGATCGCGGCAATTTTATCATGTATAACATTATTTTGATACACCTTCGCCTCCACGAGACAGGCTTGGCCTAGTGTGGAAGGCACCAGTAACTCTAGCTTCTCATGAACCTTTTGTCTAATGTTTAGTTTTTAAGGATTTGCAAGTGTCTATTTTTTGGAAATAAATTATTATTATTATTATTTCTTCGCCATTGTATTTTAATACAATTACACAGATGTTCCTTCGTCTAAAATACAGCAGCATCCAATTAGGAAATCCTTGGCAAGAGTACAGTGTCCTTTAACCTTCTAGAAATTTTATCTTGACAAACGTCCTAAATTCGTCCTTTAGGCTGGTAATGCTTCAAATTATCCTGGTCACGGCACCAACTTATTGTTGCAGCGCAACAATAAAAATGCGGATTACCAAAAAACATTTGTCTTTTATTACAGGAATACAGTACAATATTATGTGCTGTCGCGTTCTTTGCAATTGTCGGTCTCGTTCTGGGGTCCTAGTAATGTCCGACGACCGCTGCGCGCTCGCGTCGCACCTCTCACCCCTCGATGAATCCTTTCAGAATTTTATGGAAGAAAAAATTCAAAATTTTGAGTTTGTTTCGGATCGCTTGCACAAAATAAATTCTCACATGACGTTCAGCATTATGAAAAACTGTCTTTTTGTTCCTAAATTTACGTCGATGCAGCCACCTCTGGACAAATAACGACATTTTACAGAGGCTTGACAACATCGTGAGAGATACAGTAAGCTCTATTTCAAATTGTTGTCAAGATGATCGCTCATGGTTCCAGGCTTCTCTTCCGATCAGGAAAGGAAGATTGGGGATTCACAAAATTTCAAGTTTATCACTCCCAGCCTTCTTGTCTTCAGTCCATAGCACACTTGGTCTAGTAAAAAGAATTTTGTTACAGTCTTTAACCAACTTTAAAACCCAATATTTGAATGAAGGCAAGGATGCTTGACTATTGGCCTGTACAAATACTACTCCTCCCACAGATCCGACTTCCCAGAAGCAGTGGACCGCCCGATCTGAGAACTTATACGAAAAAACGTTGTTGAAACGTCCCTTAGTTCTGCGAATCGTGCTCGTATCCACGCTGCTTTTGAGTGGGAGTCGGGTCATTAAAAAGTGACAAATCCTAACAACACTGTAAACGTCAATTTGTCGCTAGATTTGTGAACACGACTATAAATGCGTGAAAACATTAAATTTAGATTACTAAATCTCAATAAAATAACTGAATACATGCAACATATTAAAGTTGTACGTATTTAGGCACTTAATTATAATTTAGTGGTGTATCATCATCATCATCATTAGTCGAGAGACGTCCACTGGAGGACAAAGGCCTCCCCCAAAGATCGCCACAACAACCGGGTTTATGCTGTACGTGTTATGTTCATTTTTTACCTGCGACCTTCACCAGGTTATCGCTTCACCTTGTAGGTGGGGGTACGAGGTCGCCACTCGAGAACCTTTCTGCCCTAACGGCCGTCAGTTCTACGAGCGATGTACCCGACTGCCACTTAAGTTTGGCAATTCCGAGAGCTATATCGGTGACTCTGCCCACCTCCTCATTTATGGTGTATTCATTCAGCTTTTTCCAGTACCTTCACCAGGTCATCGGTCCAACTTGTAGGGGGGTCTTTATTTCAAGTCAGTCTTTATGGTACTAAATTGACGTCTCCAACGAATAAGTCCAGTATTTATATTTGGCACAAATAACCTTATCGACGGGCACGAAAGTTGCGAATGCCATTTATTTTGTTTGGCATATGTAAATTTGGTCTATGGTACTGTCGAAATGTAGGTATACAAATTTGATTTTTAATACGCCAACTAGTTTTAAAACACTACTTGTCAGTCCTAAGCCTAATAAAATATGAAGGGAAATCGTTATTTTTCTTAAATTTTTAATAGCACCAAAATAAAAAACACGTGACTGCCTCGTTGGTCTAGCGGCAAAGCGCATCACTTTTTGATCACGAGGGTTCAAATCCTAGGTCGGACAAATGTAGTTTTATAACGAAAACTTCCCAGTATGAGTCCGGAGTCTGGAAATGTGTCCGGCATATGGCAATAGGCTCGCCCCCTATTACATGGGACCTAACATCGTCGGCGAAAAGTGGGTGCACTCAGTACCCCGCTTGGGGAACATAGGCGTGACAGAATGTTTAATAAAAAACAGTTTTTGACCCTAATGAAAACTAATAATGATACAGAGGGCAGGCTATCACGGGCGATAAGACTTTTCTTGCGTGGGAAATAAAACTATTTCCCTACGAGTTTTGCACGCAAGTCAAAATAGTCTTGTTTATACATCAATGCAATACGATTCTTTAAATGCGTCAACCTTTTTCCACGGCACGCCCCATGCTATCTGGTAAGAGAAAACGGTTATCGCACCTAGGACGATTAAATCCGTGTCATATGTCTTGTCTCACCGCATATGCTAGCTGTGCTAAATATGTGTACCATGGCTTTTACCTCTATTTTTTGGTGTTTCTTTGTTAATAATAGATTGAATAATATTTAATGTTTAACAAGTTACCTGTACTTGCGTGCAATTGTCGTAGACGTATTTGTATGATCTCTTTAATTTGGGACCCCTCGATACAGGCATGCCTAGTGAGGGGACCAAGTATAATAATTTAATTAATTATTGAACCGCCAATTTACAAATTTGTTTAATTGTGTTTTCATATTGTAAATTTATATGTATTTTGAGAATAAACATTTTATACCTTAAGCTACTTTGTTGATAATAGCGATTATTTTCAACGAGTTGTCGCTGACATTTCTCTCCTATTTGTAAAAAAAGTAAGTAATACCTTACCTACCTACCTTAAAATAACATAATAAAAAATTGGTAAACAATTTTTTTTTTACTATGTAACCCAAATGTACTTAAGAATAGTCAACTAAAAAAGAGTGAGTTTAATTTATGACTGTCACTCTCATGGATGTCGTGGAAAAAGGGACATGAAATACCACGGTTAACCTTTATTTTTTAAATAACTGGAGTTTTATAATTCTTTATGTGATAAAATGTTTGATACAACGTGATTAGTGAGGTAACGAAAAACAATCCAGAATAAACTAGTGAATCTTAATTAAAAATTTAATATAAAAGTTTACATGTTTTGACTTACCTATAGTACAATTAATAGTTACATAGTTCACTCATTTAAAATATTGAAACGATGTTTTTATACAAGAAGATGTTTGAGAAAACATACGTTAGATGTGAGACTGTAAAATATAATTTATGAGGTAATTAGTAGTGCCATTTTAGGGTGGTGCGTCACACACTAAACCTCCCCCGTTTTTTGAGAGAAAAAAAAATGAATTGGATTTTTTTTTAATTTTAATACAATGACCAAAGAAATTTTGTTTACAAACAAAAAAATCATCAAAATAACTAAATAAAAAAATATTTAAACAAATAGGCATAACAAAAATAACAATTCATCAAAAACGAAATTGAAAAAAAATCTTATTAGAAATGTATTAATTAATAGTGAATAATAACAAAAAATAGTAATTATTCACTTAATTACTATTGACCATATAATCTTCTTGTGTAGAATCAAAATCAAAAAAAATATTATTTTAATTTATAACAAAAAATACTGCATATTACATACAAGGTTACACGATATCATTGTTACACTGAGAATTTTAAAGATGATTTAAATATTCATTAAAAAAATTACTGGTTACTCCATAATACATTAATAGCTTATTATAGTTATCATTATATTCAAATTTGTTTCTTCTATATTCCATAAATTCTCACATAAATAATCATGTATTGATACCTCCATTGCTCATAAACATCTTATCTTTTTTCTCGTCTTAATTCAAACAATAAAATTCTTTGACATTATCATTCCTTTCTTTAATTAATTAGGTAGGTTTACACTTATAACACAGGTCCTAACTCACGTCGGATTCTAATCTATTTTATCCTTTTTATCACATTTTCATTTAGGTACATTTCATTTATTTTTTCGACTTTCCATATTTATTTTAACAAGGGGCATAATTTAAAACATACATAGTCTCCAACAATTTTCACAGAGAAATTTCGTTTACACCATGATCAATTTGAGGAACTGAACCCTTATTTGTACCTTTATTTACTTGTATACCTCATACCTACCTATAAATAAACAATTTTCAAGCTACGTCCTCAAACAATACCATATTATTTATACTTTACACTCCTAAATTGAATCTTTTGGTCTATAAGAACTCTGCGTCGCTTTTGGGTGATCAATCCATTTGCTTGTCAGACCTTATTTACCAAATTATTCCCATCTGCTGTTTAACATCATTTCAAACAATCAAAATCTATCTATCTATAACCTCACGCCAGATCCCTTGCGGGGTAGGCAGAGAGTACAGAGTTCCAACAGGTTCTTTCCTCTTTCCCATCAAAATCGTTTTATAAAACAACTCTATTCTATTCCATACTAGGTTTAACATAACTTACAATCCATCATTTCTATGTATCTTCTCATTTAATAATATAACACTTACTTCTTGCACACTAAAGGTAACAAAAGATGTTAAAACCACAAATATTTTATCAAAATTGCTTTCACCTTGCATATTTACCCATATTTAAAATTTCCACATAATTGTCAGTGTTAAATATTACATGGGTACTTAAGAGATTGATTTATTTTTAGAATTAGTTTCAAATTATAACCACAGTTCTAGTACATTATGCATGGCCTGCATAAATATTGCTACAAACGTTATCTTTATATTCACACACGTTATTGCTAAAAGATAAAACATTATGCAATACTTGTATGGAACACATTCCTAAGCGTATGGTATCGGTATCAGATTCTAAGACCACCTTTTCCGGAGAAGTCATAACGATCAACACTATTTAATTACGACACCATGTATCAGTAATATGAAACAGATAATAACATCATTGTAACAAATAATTTAATAGAATTGTTTTAAACCTATTTAAAATAATTCTTGTTACTTCTAGTTTAGATTAAGCAGATCAATATTTAAAAGAAATTGTACAAGCAGATATATTTTAAAATTGAAAAAATTGTATGTAAAAAAAGTTGAAGTGCCTTCCCTAATAAATCTTACAAAATGCATTAAGTACATATGATTACATTTAACTCATACGAGATCTAGGACATATACGAGGAGGGATCAAAAAGTAGTGAGAATGATATAGAATATAATGACTATTGATAACTTAATGATTTATTTTTCTACATATTTTCCGAGTCTCTCTACACACCGAGTCCAGCGCTTTTCCAAGGCTTTAATCCCTTTCACAAAAAAGTTTTCTCTCCACGGCATCCATCACCTCGTTATCGTCTTCGTACCTGTTTCCCCTTAAGTATTTTTTCAATTTGGGGAACAGATAAAAATCGCTAGCCGCCAGATCTGGTGAATAAGGGGGATGGTCAACCAATATTTAAAAGAAATTGTACAAGCAGATATATTTTAAAATTGAAAAAATTGTATGTAAAAAAAGTTGAAGTGCCTTCCCTAATAAATCTTACAAAATGCATTAAGTACATATGATTACATTTAACTCATACGAGATCTAGGACATATACTAGGAGGGATCAAAAAGTAGTGAGAACGACATACTCCTTGGTTAAAGAAATAAAAAATACTGGCAGGCATAGCTCAGATACATATTTGTAATATTAATAAACAAAAAATCTTCGATTCTCTTTTGTTTTTTTCGGAATGTAGTCATTTGTTTGCGTCAAAGTTAACGACGCAAGAGATTCATTGCGATTTGGAGGCATCATTAGGAGAGTCTGCTCCGCCGTATTCCACTGTCGCAAGGTGGGCTTCTCAATTTCGAGTAGGGAGAACGAGCACGGAAGACGAACATCGTTGCGGCCGTCCATCGATGTCAGTCACCCAAGAAAATGTTGCGAAAGTCGAGAAAATTGTATTGAGCGATCGAAGAGTTACCATCCGATACTTAATTCAAGAAACGGGCATTTCATATGGAAGTATTCAATCTATATTGAAACAATCTTTGAATATGAGAAAAGTCTCCGCAAGATGGGTGCCGAGAATGTTAACTGACAGTCAGAAACAAAATCGACTTGACATTTGGAAGATGTTGTTGGACAAGAAGATTCTGAAAACTTTTTGTCTCGTTTCGTAGCAATGGACGAAACATGGGTCCATCATTTTGATCCCGAGACAAAACAGCAATTTTTGCAATGAAAACGGCCATCATCACCGACCCTGAAGAAGTTTCGTGTCGTAGTATCGGCTGGCGAGGTAATGGCCTCAATATTTTGGGTCTCAGAAGGAATATTGTTGATTGATTACCTGGAGCGTGGAACCACTATTACAGGCCAATATTATGCAGCTTTAATTCCCAAGTTGAGGAATGCCATCAAAGAGAAAAGGAGAGGGAAACTTCGAACGACAACGCACCCGCGCACAGGTCGGCAGTTGCGATGGTTGCCATTCAGCAAGCTGGCTTCGAATTGGTTGACCATCCCCCTTATTCACCAGATCTGGCGGCTAGCGATTTTTATCTGTTCCCCAAATTGAAAAAATACTTAAGGGGAAACAGGTACGAAGACGATAACGAGGTGATGGATGCCGTGGAGAGAAAACTTTTTTGTGAAAGGGATTAAAGCCTTGGAAAAGCGCTGGACTCGGTGTGTAGAGAGACTCGGAAAATATGTAGAAAAATAAATCATTAAGTTATCAATAGTCATTATATTCTATATCATTCTCACTACTTTTTGATCCCTCCTCGTATTATGTTATTTTTTATGTATTGTCAACAGGCAGTTTATGTATATTATTGATTTAAAATATTAATTCCATATTAAAATAGAACACGAGATATAATAACAGATAGATTAAACACAAAAAAATAGAATTGTCCAGTTAAATATGCGAAAACAAAAGAAAAAAAGACAATGTCACAAATCGTCACCTCACTTCACTTTCTGGAGATTCTGACTTCATGGCTCCGTCATCTTGCGCTCACTTCTACACTTACAGCTCCTAGCTGCACCAGCATCAGACGCCAATGATTCCTAGCGCTCAACAAGTATTATTCTTTCCATTTTTTCCAGATTTTTCAATGTTTTATCTCTTATCATTAAAATCTTCATCCAAAAACGTTTCTTCACTTAATGAAACTCTAGCACAGAACTGCCCAAAGGCAGCCCTGGCAGGGTCGCCATGCAATGATGTTAACACGTTAAATATAAAGTTATCATACCTCTTATCTTGATTATTGATTCCGTGTGGGTACACAATACACTTTTTAACAAATCCTGGTCACCCGATTCTTTCGTCTGCTCTGATCGAGCGCTCGAGTCGAACTGACTTAAAAATGGCCAGCCTCATCAATTTATACTTTTAATTGAGTCAAATCGGATACCATTATAATCAGCGCTCACGTTAAATCAACAAATCAACAAATGAAATACTATTTTTTTTCTGTAACAATTAAAGGTCAGATAAAATACTTTAACAATTCAAAATAAATCATTTGTAACAGGAAATCGTGACATTCGGCCATCCGGCATCGTGATGCCTCCTGGCAATCACTTACTCATAATACAAAAAAATAACACTTATATAATATACAGACATTCTAATTTGCCCTTATTAGTTCTTCATAAGTGATAGCATACCCATTTTGGTCTTTATACATAATCATAACGCTTCCCGAAACAACTATTTCAATTACGATTATATTAATTATTATCGTCACGCCTATATTCCCCAGACGGGGTGGCAGAGGTGTACTGAGTACACCCACGTTTCGCCGACGATGTTAGGTCCCATGTAATAGGGGGCGAGCCTATTGCCATATACTGGGCACAATTCCAGACTCCGGACTCATACTGGGAATTTTTCGTTAGAAAAACTACATTTGTCCAACTTAGGATTTGAACCCAGGACCTCGTGATCACAAAGCGATGCGCTTTGCCACCAGACCAACGAGGCAGTTATTATAATCATAAATATGTATCTTTAAATAATTGCCATCTGTTTTTTTGTAAACAAACAAAACTAACATCATGGTACATTAATTTATTTTGTATAGAAGTAGCTAAAGGCGTATCTAAATCGTGACATTGGCTATACACACATTATAAATCTGGGGATCTATATAGACTCCAATCTTACCTGGGGCCCACAACTGCAGGAAGTCAGTCGCAAGATTTTTGCATCTGCAGTATCTTTAAGAAGGTTGCGCAATTTTTTGCCATCTGCCACTAAAATAGCACTCGCACAGTCCCTTCTCCTTCCTATATTTTAGATTATGCAGACGCCAGCTATCTTGATCTTACTGAGAGCCAACTTGATAAACTTGAGCGGTGGTTTTGTCTGTATAATTATATTGTGTACGTATGCATATAGTAGTAATGTATAACAAGTGTATAACATATTTATCTTCACAGTGTACGCCACCAACTGCCCTCTATTTTTTTTTCTGTTGTTTCTTCCAACTGGTTGTCTGGAAGAGATTGCTATTAGCAATAAGCCAATTGTATCTTTATATTTAAATGATACATTGTATATCTCTACTGTATTTTTGCTGGTGTACATCAAAGAGTATTCTATCTATCTATAATTATTAAACGTATTTCTGTTTAACAGATTTTGATCCCAATTTTCAACCTAACCAAACCCGAATTACATTCTATAGCATCATTAAGATAGATACCACGATTTGAAGAACCTATGAATAATAAGCGATAAGAGTGATTATTTTGCATTTGCCAACCCAACTGCATTACTTTCTTTACAACCACGTTACTCTGTGACATATGTATTCGCTCCCAAGAGGCAACAAAACTGACTAGACCTCAGACATCCCAACTAAATTTTTGCTTTACGAATACAACAGCAAAACCGAACATTAAATTTTAAAGGGTTTTTTACCACCTTTCAAACATTTAGATATACAAAATAATCACGACACTTGTGACACGATACGAAAAATGTTTTAGAAATGCATTTGAAATCTTGTCTATTTTAATTTATTTATTCTTTATTGTACAAAATAACATTGATTAGTTGGAACATTAAAACAAAAGATGTACAAAGGCGAACTTAACTCAATTTGAGTATCTGCCAATGCTCAATTTGAGTATCTGCCAGTTAACCCTAGAGTGAAGAAAAATTATTTATGTGGAAGTGAGGGCAATTGCAATTGGGCAAAACAATCACGGAACCAAAAAAAGTAACAGAAAAAATTCGGAGTATATAGTAAGAAGTAAATAAATGATTTATCCACAAATATGAATTAATATAATAAAAACACAACACACATATACATTATATATATTAACTGGAAAGAAAATACTTTTTGACTCTTCTTTTAAAAACATCTAAAGAATAGTAATCGGGTATGGAGTGTAAAAGGGAATTCTAAAGTTTCACCGCACGTACAGTAAAGGAGCCATCATAGAGTCATCTTAATTTTGAATTAAGATTTAATTTTGTTTAATACAGCGGACTATCCAGATACTTGACCAAATAGAGACAGCAATTCTTGCTAGCTTACATTCGAGTATAATAAAAATAGATGGGGCTCAATTGCCGATTTGGAGTCAACCACTTTCAGTTTCCGCGCCGTCCACGTCACACGCCGTATACACACAATTTCTTTAGCACAGCTGCTTTCATCATCGGTACGGGACGGAGATAGCAGATGCTTCAGTTTCACCATTACAAACCTGCAATGACATTGTCTCGGAGATGTAAAGTCGGCAGCATGCCGCCCAATACTCATCGTCGCAGACCGCACCAGGTGGAGTACTAGCACAACCCTCTGAAGTCATTGTAATATCTCACAACAAATAATAGCAAACACGCGACGTGTAGTGAACCTAAAAGTATTTAGTGGGAAACATATCCACTGAATAATGCAACAAATGAGGTATCCTGTATCCAGCGGCAAACATACCCACTGAATCCGCCAACAAGTGAGCCATCCAGTATCCAGCGGAAAACATATCCACTCAATCCGACAACAAGTGAACCATCCAGTATCCAGCGGAAAACCTATCCACTTATTCAAATAACCCGCTATTTACCCAGAATCCCTTAGAAAACATATCCACTCAATTATTCGACAAATAGCAACCAACTCAAAATCAAGCAAAAACATCTATGCTCCCCCTCTAGCATAGTATCCCAGCAACCATTTCCTCCTCAAATTTAACCATGGTGAAATACCTTGATCGTCGTGATTCTTATCATGGACTACAAAAAGCAAGTCTTGAAGAGTAGAATTAAGAATTTATGCAATGTAGCCTTTATAATGAATTTATAATAATAAATGAATAACAGAAATCCTCTTTTACTTACGATAATCGATGTGGCGTATACCTTTTAGTGCTGTGGTGGCGAAAATAAAGTCACAAAATCCAATGATATTATATTTTTCATTCGACACAATCTGAAAAATGCAATATATTACGCTATTTAATCTAGAAATTAACCAGCTATTGCGAATTATTGGGAAATTGGAGAATTTTGTATTTTTGTTAACGTGGAGGGTAAATTTGTCCGTTGTTTTTTTTTACAAATTACTTTTGATATTAATATTTAAATGATTACTTTGTTGTGATAATTGATCAAAAGAATAATTTGTAGCACTTATAACTTAATCCAATAGACCTAAAGACGTTAGATGGGAAAATGGAATAGATGTAATAAGTTTAGTGTGCAAGAAGTTAGTGTTATATTATTAAATGAGAAGATACATAGAAATGATAGATTGTAAGTTATGTTAAACCTAGTATGGAATAGAATAGAGTTGTTTTATAAAATGATTTTGATTGTTTGAAATGATGTTAAACAGCAGATGGGAATAATTTGGTAAATAAGGTTTGACAAGCAAATGGATTGATCAACCAAAAGCGACGCAGAGTTCTTATAGACCAAAGGATTCAATTTAGGAGTGTAAAGTATAAATAATATGGTATTGTTTGAGGAAGTAGCTTAAAAGCTGTATTATTTATTTTATTTTATTTGGGATAATAAACAGTTAACACATTACAATAATGATAACTGATGTATTGTACAATGTTTTAAATGTGCAACCAACAACGTTATCCACATATTAAATATGATAAAGGTATTTTTTTCTTAATACTAGATGCCGCTAGTGTTTTATTAAAACAGTAGTCAGTGCGACAGTGGCGCGCACCGCATACAGGCAGCCAAGCGTAAAATATGCTGAATGTAAACATATGTTATTAAATAATATTCTTGGGTAAGTATGAAGATTGTTATTATTTTATTTGCGTAGTAATCATTAGTGTGTGTGTATGTTATGCACGTAGCATTCTAATGAGTTAAGTACTGCCCAGCTCATGGATGATGTACTAATACTGGCCAAACTGCCCACATGCGATGTACGCCACTACTCTGAGACAATAACCCCAGGCATGCACGAGCGCCCCCCCCCCCCCCTCCCCAGCACGCATTAGTAAAGCGCTGGAATGAAATAAATGGCTAACAGTAAATTTTTGAGTGTTGTGTAGCGCTTTATCACTGTGCGCCGCAAAAGCGTCCATGCAAACAATGGGTATGTTATTGCCTTAACAAAATTAAAAAAGTAGTAGAAAGAGAAGAGAAAAAAAAAGAAACATGAATCAACAAATAAATTAAATCGTATTCAGTGGATCCACGGACAACACAAGATATGAAAATGTCATTAAAAAAAAAGGAAAAGACAATAAGAGAGAGCAAATATTGCCAGCTTAAGATGACTGGTGCTAACTACTAGAACAATCGACGTCAAAATATTTAATAAAAAAAGGAGTTCAAAAAAAAAAAGGAAAGAGTAATAAATGAAAACATAGTTCCACACTAGGAATCACTCCTGTGTCGTGGCGAGTCCACTAACACGGAATCCATACGTACAATCAGACCGAAACAAACAACATTGGTTTTATTAAATTAAATTGAAATTTACTCAGAGCGCATTTAAACTTATAGGTAGGTAAGGTGTACAAGTAAATAAAGGTACATATAAGGGTTCAGTTCCTCAAATTGATCATGGTGTAAACGAAATTTCTCTGTGAAAATTGTTGGAGACTATGTATGTCTTAAATTATGACCCTTGTTAAAATAAATATGGAAAGTCGAAAAAATAAATGAAATGTACCTAAATGAAAATGTGATAAAAAGGATAAAATTGATTAGAATCGTACGTGAGTTAGGACCTGTGTTATAAGTGTATACCTACGTAATTAATTAAAGAAAGGAATGATAATGTCAAAGAATTTTATTGTTTGAATTAAGCTCTAGGCTCCGGATTTTCGTCCCTGCGCCAGCGGTGAGCGGTGGCTAGGGCCCTCGCCTCAATGTGCCATGGTGGCATTCCAGCTAGCAGGGTGGCTACCTCATAAGCGATCGTGCGGTACCCGCGGGCTACTCTGGCAGCCAGCAAGCGCTGTGGTCGGCGTAGGAGCGCAATGCTGCCGAGCGTCAGGCATTCAGCCCATATTGGGGCCCCATACAGGGCTTGGGACCACACAATACCCGCATATAGCCTCCGGCAGGATGCCTCCGGATCACCAAGATTAGGCAGGAGCCCAGCCAGCGCGCCCGCAGTTCTGATTAGCTTGGAAGCCAGTGTTTTAAAATATGGCTCGAATCGCCAGCGGCTGTCCAAAAGCAGACCCAGGTATTTGAGCTGTCTGCCGATGGAGATGCAGACCCCTCCAACCACAATGTGGGCATTGGGAGGCGGAGGATTCCTGGGTCCGTGGAATGTGACAGCCTCCGTCTTCTGGAGAGCCACACTTAATCCCAGCTGTCGGATTTTCCCGACAACGTGGGATACGCCCGCTGTCGCCAATATTGCCACATCCCGGTGTATCCTCGCCTTTGCCATGACTAGCGTGTCGTCCGCGTAGCACGTTATCGCCACTCCCGGCAGCAACGCACCACGCAAGACCCAATCGTATGCGATGTTCCACAAGAGAGGTCCTAGTACCGACCCCTGTGGAACACCACATCCCACGCCTCTCTCACCCCATTGCTCCTGCCCAGGGTAGGTAATGAGCCTCTCAGACAGATAGTCCCCGACGATGCAGCGGAGGTAATGCGGCACCCCATGGTACGTTAGGGCCGCAATGATTGTGTTGTGGGGGATTGAATTGAACGCGTTGGCAATGTCTATAGACACTGCCAACAGCACCTCCCCTCCAGAGATAGCTTCCGCCACCATCGCCCCAACTCGCTGGATTGCATCGATGGTGGACCTAACCCGCCTGAAGCCGAATTGGCAGTCACTAAGGTCGGGCCCCACCCGCGTAAGATGCTCGACTAACCTACCAGCAATTACTCTCTCAAAGAGTTTTCCCACCTCGTCGAGCATCACCAACGGGTGGTAAGCCGACGGCGAGTCCACTGGTCGTCCCTCTTTTCTAATCAGGACCAGTTTCCCAGTCTTCCACAACTGCGGAAACCGGCCCTGATTTAAGCATTCCAAGTAAAACCCTCTCAGGCGGGGCCCCAACGCCCCAAGGGCCAAGGCCAACACCCGCCCCGGGATGCCATCAGGTCCAGGTGGCACCTTCTTCGCCCGAAGCCTGCGGACCGCAATATCCATCTCCACATCGGATACAGCAGGAACCGCAAGGTCGCGCGACGGCGCGGCATATCCCGGTGGACGAAATATGGCAGGCGGGGTGTGTTCCGTTTCCCCTGGAAACAGGCCCGTCATCACCTCCTCTACCAGTCGCGGCTCCATGGAGCTGGTCAGCGGCGGAGCCCAGAGGCGCAGTTTGCCTCGCACCATCCTGTACGGCCGGCCCCACGGATCGGCATCGAGGGACTGCGGGATGGCGTCCCGCAGGATCCCTCTCGCAGCCCCGTACGCGGCATAGAGCTCCTCCTCCCTCTCAGTGGGTCCGACGGCTATGTTTCGTCCCCTCCACCTTCGATACCTGGTGTATAGCGGTGCGCCGCCACGCAAGCCCGGCGAAGCTGCGCGATATCCGGCGACCACCAGTACACCTGACGCCTACCAGAAATCCTCTGCCGCACACGGGGCATAGCCGCATCACACACCGCGGTCAGCGCCTCCCTAACCCACACAGCCTCCCACTGCACATCGTAAGGGGCCACCGGCGCCGAAGGCCAAGACTGCACTTCGGCAGCCTCGAGCAGGGCCTCCGTATCTAGACGGGCCAGTGACCATCGAGGGCCAGACTCGCCCCCGATGTCTCTTCTTATGTTGCGAGACCGGGTAGAGACGCTAAACCTGACGTATCTGTGGTCAGACAGCGTCTCCACCGAGTCCACGACCCGCCACCCCCGCACACGGCGCTCCAAATCAGGGCTGCCGAACGACACGTCCACTATTGAGCCGCCATTTCGCCTGACACAGGTGGGGGTTGCTCCCCTATTAAGAACAGGCAGTCCGTGTTCTACGGCCCACTCCTCCAGCATCTCGCCCCTCGCGTTGGCGGTGGGAGAACCCCAAGCCGGGGATTTGGCGTTACAATCCCCCAGCACAAGCATAGGACAAGGGCGAGATCGGGCGACCAGGGCACTCAACCGCAGCAGGAGATCCTCGAATTCAGAGAGTCGGCGGTTGGGCGAAAAATAAACGCCAACAATAACAATGCCTCGGACAAGGGCAGAAACGTATCCTCGACCTCTATATACGCCCTCTAGGGACAGACAGCCGCCGCTCCGCGATACGACAATAGCCACCAGTCCGTCAACATCTCCAGCCCAGTTGTCAGAGGGCGGCACATAATATGGCTCCGCCACTACCGCAATATTACTTGACCACTCTACCATAGTCTGCAGAAAGAGGTATTGAGCCCTGGCCGAGTGGTTAAGATTGGCCTGGAGGAGACTAATAGGTGTACTATCCATTATTAGTCTCCATCCGTTCTGCCGACTTTGTGGCACCGCGGGGAGCAGGCGGCAGCGCCGCCGGCCGCTGTCCCGGTCGCATTAACCTCTCTGCTGCTGCAGCTACCTGTGCTGGACAGCTTTTTGCGACTGCCTGATGGTCGGCAGGCTTACCGGCCCTCTCACACAGCAGACAGTGTGGAGGGGCGGTGCAGCCACCTGTCTTGTACCCCTGTTCACCGCATTTGTAGCAGCGGTTGCTACAGTCCACACCTGTCTTGCATCGGACGCCTGGATGCCCCCCCAATTGGCAGCGGAAGCACCTCATGGGTCTAGCTTTCAGGAGTTTCACCTCCGCTGTGACCCAGATACCCTGGGACTACCTGTCCCAGGTAAATGTATTCGTCGACAACTTCAAAAGCAGAGTTATAAATTGTTATAAATTAAAATTATATTTTTTTGATTTTGATTCAACACAAGTAGATTATATTGTCAATAGTAATTAAGTTAATAATTACTATTTTGTGTTATTATTCACTATTAATTAATACATTTCTAATAAGATTTATTTTCAATTTCGTTTTTGACGAATTATAATTTTTGTTATGCCTATTTGTTTAAATATTTTTTAATTTAGTTATTTTGATGATTTTTTTTGTTTGTAAACAAAATTTCTTTTGTTTAAATTTTTTTTTTGTTTAAAATTTTAAAAAAAATGCAATTCATTTTTTTTCTCTCAAAAACGGGGGAGGTGTAGTGTGTGACGCACCGCCCTAATATATATAAGGTAGCGCATAGGATTTAGCACATTATATTAAACATTATTGCACCAACAAGACGTTTCATTCGACACACCCAGTCGCCCTGAACAGCACATCATTGCAGCACCTATGAAGAAACAACCCATACCTCTGTTAGAGTTGTGCGGGTGTTTGCTAGCCGCGGAACTAGGTTTAAAAATAAGTAAGGTCTTGACTGTTAAACTTGACAGTTATACATTATGGACAAATTCGACTATTGCTTTAAGTTGGATAATGCATCTAAAGATAAAAAGTTGGAAGTATTTGTGGCAAATCGTGTGCAATAAATTAAAAATATGACAAATAACTGTGAGTGGAGGCATATCCCGACGAAGGAACCCCCTGTGGATTTACGCGGGGGGTAGACTCTTTCAATGAAGAAGTATCGTCTCTTTGGTTTAGGGGCCTATTTTTTTGGAATAAAGCAAGGAAATCTGGCCTTACTTATTTGTAAAGACTTGCACTATTGACGAAGTTATAGTATTTAATCAAAAATAGTCAAGGAGTCAGATAATAGAGTGATTGAATTTCATAGATACTCATCACTAAAACGTTTAACACGAGTCATGGCTTACGTATGGAGGTACATAAATAATTGCAAAAATAAAAAAGTAAAAATGTAGGTAATTTAAGTGTAGAAGAAATAAATAAAAATAGTGTATATATAGCTAAATTATCACAAGTAGAAAGTCAAATGAGTTAAGGATATTGAATTCTAATAAACAGTTACAGCGTCATTCTAGTATATTGTCGTTAGAGAGAGAATGGTTTGATGAGAGTTGGAGGTCGTTTGATAACTCCACGTATTCCTACGATAAAAAGCACCCAATACTAATTAGTTTGCGGCATAGATTGGCAATTTGAAGACGCGCATAAGAGTCTTATGCACGCGGGACCCCAACTCTTATTATCTTCAGTAAGAGAAAGATATTGGATTATTAATGGTAGAAATTTAGCTCGTAATGTTTATAATAAGTGCATATTATGTAAAAGGATAAGGGGTAAAACTGTAGTTCCTATGATGGGAAACCTGCCAAGTCAGCTTCTAACTCCAGGTATACCATTTGAATGTGCAGGCGTTGACTTTACAGGTCCTTTTTATATAACTGACAGACAGGGCCGTAGTTGTAAAATCAGCAAGTGTTACTTCTGTATTTTTATATGCTTTGCAACCATGGCTCTTCATTTGGAAGCAGTAAGTGATTTATTTATTTATTTATTTATTTATTGAACAAAATCCACAGCCCTTAAAATTTATGTGAGTAACTTAGATATTCTACATACAGCCAATAACGGATTTACATTTTGTGTACTAACATATTTTTGTGCGACTAATCATTACATGCTTGTAGTTTAAATATTAAACGTAATGTCACAAAAAAAAAAAGGAAAAGGAAATTGTTAGACAGTGTTTTTCTATGTATGTGTAGATATGTGTGTGGAAGTGTATGTGTAAGTTGAGTGTAGAAATGTTTGTGCGTTAGTGTATGCTATATTATATCATGCCATATTTTTAAAACCTCTTATTCAAAATATTACATACTGCAGTCCTGAAGGTTTGTTTACTATTATGGAAGATATCCGTGCAACTAAATCTTTTATTATAAAACCTTTGCAACCTGCTGACAAGTGAGTTCTGAGCATAATTTGTACTTGCATGTGGTACTGCAAATAGATTCGTGTGCCTTGTCCGCGTCTTTGGTACACTAAAACTTAATATTCTGTGTGCCAATTCAGGACAATCTATGTAGCCATTACATATGCCGTGTAAAAAAGCCATATCAGCAAGAGTTCGCCGATCTTCGAGTGTCATAAGATGGTGAAATCGACACGATTCCAGGTAATCTTTAGAGTAACAGCCAGATCGAAAGTTAAGGTGTTTCACAAATTTATTCTGTATGTATTCCAAATTCTGAGCATAAGTTATATACTGTGGACTCCAAACACAACTACAGTACTCAAGTATGCTTCTAACATATGCATTGTACAAAACTTTCAGGCATCCCACATCAGTAAACGGTCGACTAACACGTAATACGAAACCGAGACTTTTGTATGCTCTATTAACTATGCTCTCTGTATGCTCAGAAAACATTAACTTAGAGTCTATAAGCACGCCTAAATCTTTCACTAAAGTTGATTTGGTTATTTTAATTTTATTTAAATGATATTCATGATTTATTGGATGTTTTTTCCGGGTAAAAGAGACAAATAAACATTTGGTTACGTTAATACCAATCCGGTTATAAGAGTAATAGTGACTCAATCTATCCAGATCAGCTTGAAGGTTCGCGCAATCATAACTATTTCTTACTTTCATGTAAATTTTGGTATCATCTGCATACATGAGGAAATGTGCGTGTTTAAAGCAGCTACCCACGTCGTATAGATAAGCTGCATACAGAAGTGGGTTGCATTTAAGTAAGGAATCCTTTATTTTAACATTAAGAAGGTTCATAGTTCGAGGTAAGCCCAATATTATCTTCTGTGATAATGGCACATTTTGTAGGAGCTAGCAACGAGTTAGGTAGTTTTTTTAATTAAGATCACATTGCTCAATTTGGAACAGATGAAAACAAAAGGTTTAAATTTTCTCTAGCGTATTCATCAAATTTTGAAGGACTGTGGGAGGCGGCCGTGAAGGCTGCAAAATTCCACATTAAAAGGGTAATAGGGGATAGGTATTTGACTTATGAAGAGTTAGCAACACTATTTTCTCAGGTAGAGGCCATACTTAATTCTAAACCTTTGTGCCCCATATCTAATAATCCCAGTGACTTAATTCCTTTAACTCCTGGCCATTTTCTAATCGGCAAATCTTTGACCTCAATTCCATCACCAGATTTGACGGAAATGAAGGAGACAGCATTTTTGGCGTACATGGCATCACGAATATATTTCAGAGTTACAGCAAAGAGTTAAATGGAAGCAGCAGAATTACTCCGAATTGCATGTTGGAGATATGGTTGTAACAAAGGAAGACGCATGTCCACCACTGAAGTGGCGCATTGGACGCATTCGACACATTTATCCAGGATCTGATGGGATCGGTAGAATCGCAGACGTTCAGACCACAAACGGAACCATAAGGAGGGCCTTTAATCGGCTTGTCCTCTGATGCGCCTTCCGAAAAATGAGGATTTGAACCCCAAGGCTTCAACGGGGGAGGATGTTAAAGACGTTAGAGGGATGAGAGGTGCGACGCGAGCACGCAGCGGTCGTCGGACATTACTTGGACCCCAGAACGAGACCGACAATTGCAATGAACGCGACAACACATAATATTGTACTGTATTCCCGTAATAAAAGACAAATATTTTTTGGTAATCCGCTTTTTATTGTTGCGCTGCAACACGGAGGTTACTGCTATTAATTACTTTGATATTGGGTACCAAATCATTCTTATTATTTTCTTAATTACATCTTTATTTGAAACTGTATCAAATAACTAGAGTTCGCACTTTGTATAGCCTAATTCCAAACCGATGGATCCGAGTTCTTCAATTAACAACTTCAGATCACGCAGAACCATATCTACGTCCCCTCCAAGTGATCCAAATGACCCACCGAGGTACCACATATTGAATTTTGACTCTAATCGCATTATAATAGGGCGAATTGCTAAACTGAATATGGCCGGACCAAGCGGATTATCCTGTTGACAGCCGACGGCCGACTCCTACCTATAGGTTACCTTTATAAGGTACCTATATGTAGGAATAGATTACCTTTGTACACTAATTTTGATGGGTAATCCATAAACATTGCCGAAAAAAATTAAAACAATCGGGAATTTTGTGGCTTATTTAAATCAACAGGGCAAATCTAGTAACCGCGTTCTTTACGCCGTCATTCAATGTAAATGTTCGCAGTGCATGAATGGCAGCCTCACAGCCACCTCCCAAGCCAAAGCCTATGTGCAGGAGTTGAAAATAATCCTTCAAGGGATTGAAAACCTTCTTGCGGCGGAGAGTTGTACCGACCGCTATAGGTCTTATACCCCCATCCTTTTTGGAGAAGGCACACAAATTCCCGCCAAATAGGATGTCTGTAATACAAGGATGAACCTTTTTATGGGGGGCATAATTGTTATAATTTTGTTTTAATCGCGAAGTCAGTGAGTCTGTATTTCTAGGATCAAATGGGACATGGAGGACTCTAAAAGAGGAAGTTAACAGATGTTCCCAAGCACGTTGTGAGTTATCTTTGAGAACGATGCTGATGGTAGTTGAGAGTGATGCTGCAATGGATATACGGGTTCCACGAGGTATTCGCTTTACAATTAATTTGGTGGATTTAAGGTGACCTAATATTTGCCAGAAGGGGGTGAGAGATATCTGGTTACTATTATCTTCATACGCAATTGGTAGTTGGTTGTTGAATTGAATTGAAACAGGAACGGGAGATGGAACGTTGGAAGATGGAGGATTTAGGTTGTGTAATGTACCTCTTTGGAGTGGATCTTAAGCCCTTTTGGTCCTTTAAAATACCGAGGTTCTGAGCACTCGGGGTATTGGACAAGATTGTCCAACGACAGCTGACATGGATTCGGACCCACAGCATTCCTTGTCGATGGAACATGAATAGACATATAATATACAAAATAAAGCACTAAAATAACTATAAATCAGAAACATACACCATAAAAACACAAACATACACTATGATGTTAGGTGGCTAGAAGAGATGGCAACATTTATTTATTTAATGCTTTATGCACTACAGGTACAAAGGCGGACTTAATGCCTGAGGCATTTTCTACCAGTCTACCTTAGGGTGATGCAAAAACTAGTAAAATAGGTGCAAATCCTTAGAAGATAAAAATAAAGAGAAAAAAAAATATATACAAAAATCGGTCTTCCACATTGCTATGGCGATGTAGCAAATTCCAAGATGAATCACGGCTGCTGTTTGATAAGTCGAGCTGCACCCTGTTAGCAACCGGCCGTTTGACGAGAGCCCTGTCAAAGGCTCTCAGCTGGTTTTGCAATAAACAGCTGATTTTAGCGTATTGCGATGCTACCCACACGTATACAAAGCCCCTTCTATGCAATATATATATAAGGGGTAGAGCTGAGGCACAATAGCAACATTTATTTATATAAATGAATAGTTGATTTTAAATTGAAAAACTTGACGTTGCATCAAGATAAGACCGAGATTAAATCGAATCTAAATAACATTAATTCCTTTTTAACGTTAAGGTAGTTGTTTTTTTTTTTTTTTAAACGTGTGTGGGGCTACCCACACTAGGATTTATTCCTGTGTCGTGGGTGCGTTTACAAACATGAAAATTCACAAACAAATACCCAGACCGGAACAAATAATTGTGGATCACACAAAGATTTGTCCCGTGCGGGATTCGAACCCGCGACTATTAGACACAGTGGGCGGAGCAGCTCAAGCTCTTAACCACTGCGCTAAATCGTCCGTCATGTAAAAACAATATCGATAATATTCTGATAACGTTATTTGAATTATAAGTTCAATATTTATTACATATATGATAGTCTGAAAGGTATATATTCTATGGGCCAGTAAGTTGTATAAAAATATTTGTCAATTTCTGTTGTCTGTATTAAATAAATTATTGTTATTTTATTTACAGTTCGTATTACAAAAAAAAATTAATTAACCCAATAATTATGTTCAAAATAAATTTATTTACTACACGATTTATTGTTTTAATGCACATTGAGTAACATTCAACCTTAATTTAATAAAAACAATATTTTTTTTTACTTATGTCAATAATTTATGTCCGCTGATTTAGTTTTTAACTCTCCACTAGTAATCTTAAGCTGACAACATTTCTTTTTATTTTGACACGATTATAGACACTTCGTAGCGCTGTGCGACCGCGGTGTTCTTATCGATCACCAAGGTTAAGCAGCGTTCGACTCGGTCGGCCTGAGATGGGTGACCGTTTGTGGCATTTTCAAATTCGAGCGTCTCCGTGCTTCGGAAGGCACGTTAAGCCGTTGGTCCCGGTTACCACTTAATGTGGTAGTCGTTAAGCCGAGTTGGAAGCCTTAAAGGCGGCTTGATAAGTTCCAACAGCGGGTGGCCACAAACCTGCCTCCACCGCACCGCACTGGGTCCGCGTGGTGGACTATGACCTAATCTCTCTCACCTCGATTTGTGAGAGAAGGCCTTTGCCCAGCAGTGGGCAGTATAGGCTAATATTATTCAAACTGAGTATATGTACCTTTATCTATTAAAAATTAATAATATAGTATATTATTATATTTTAATAAGAAATTATTTGCGCCTACCCCGCAAGGGATCTGGCGTGATGATATAGATAGATAGATATTAATTTTTAATAAAGGTAAAATAAAGGTACAAAAACTTAATTTTAAGTTATGAACTGGCATCAAAGCGAGAGATAGGTATGCCATGCGAACATAATTTTTCCCATAATCAGAAAATAGTTTAGCACCTACTTGTGGCGCCATCTTTTGATAGATAATCACATTGAAACTGTAGTTTGGAGTAATTGTAGTTTTGCTCTATCAATGGCTCGTGTGTGTGTGTGTGTGTATGTGTGAATGATGTACGCTGTTGGCCCAAGGCCTTTACAGCTTCACCGGACTAAAAGGCGAGCGTGCAGCCACTACGCTCTAGCCAGTCAATGGCTCTTCTTCACTCTATACAATAGAATACAACACTTTCAGATTATTACCGATAGATGACAGTATACTAAATTTAAATGATGCAGAAGACTAAGCGAGAGACCATTGTATAAGACAAGGGGAATACTTATAATATTGATTTATTAAAAATTCTATGAGTTTCATTATAGGTGTTCGTACACATTAAATTTCTGTATGTGAATACAGTAAAGAATTAATTTCTTGCGTAAAACTTAGGTTAGTTAATGCTCACTAAAATGTCTTTGCTTGCGGTGGCTGTCTGGTATGGGTCACTTCTTTCCCTCTAATATGGTCGAGGGGAGTGATGGCTGTTCCAGTAATCAGAGTCGTGAACGGGTGCTGCTTGTGGTGACTGGTCCATCCGGAATCATTGGGCTCATGTCTTGATCGTATGGAATCACACACTGGAACTTGATCCTAACTATTCAATTGAAACATAAACATTGTACTCCCACAATATGAGAAAAAAAATTAAAAAGCATAAAAAGACGGCTTCTCTTTTTGTGACGCTAAGTTTCTCACCGGATCTTCTCAGTGGAGGCCGCGTTACGATACAGTGGTGAAAGTTTGTATGTTTGTTACTCAATCATCCAAAAATGGCTGAACACGCTTGGACAAAATTTGGCACACAGATAGTACCTGGATCAATACAAAGGATACTTCTTATCCCGAAAAAATGTTATATTCCTGTCTAATGTCCACGCCGGCGAAGTTGCGGCTAGAAACTAGGACAAAATAAATTATCTATCTATCTATATCATCACGCTAGATCCCTTGCGGGGTAGGCAGAGAGTACAGAGTTCCAACCAGTTCTTTCCTTACATACCTCTCTGGCTTCCTCCACTCTCATAGTTCGTCTCATACACGCTCGCCGATTACGGAGACTCTTGACTTGTCCTTCAGATAAGACTCGGTCTATTTGGTCATGGTAAGATAGTCTAGGTCTTCCCCGGTACCTACATCCTTCCATAAATTATTTGAGTTTAAATATTTTTTAGTAAATAAGATGTACTCGTGTGCATATATTAGATGTATTAGAATGCATTTAGAATCTGTAAAAATAGGGATAATATAAACTGAATACTGTGTGCATGCAACAGACTAATACCGCACATGGTATATAGCGTACTATAGTATTAGTGACGTAACTAGCATTAAAGTACCTAGCAGGTATGTGCAATCACATTGTAACAAAGAAGAATCAATAGTATCATGCAAGCCCAAGGGAGGCATTAGTTAAAAGACATTATTAACTAATAGCTCTACGATAGTAGAATTTATTACCTGGGTATAAGAGTGATGTATAACATTACTTTACGGTACTATAAAAATGAAACATTACCTAGTTTTAAAAGATCTCGCCGCGTTCGCCCTTTGTTTTCGCGCTTTATTACGAGTATTTAAAAGCGTCTTTCGATCCGTAACACAGTACCCGTTTGCCCCTTAACAAGGGGCAAACTTATTTCTAATATTTATGAAGTACCCGTATGCCCCTCATACAATAAAAGCATTATTTTTTAAAATAAATGTGTATTGTAATCTGAATTTTATTTCGTTGTGACTACAATTTATTTTGAATTAATGGCTTTTAAAGCTTTTCCAAAACTGTATTTTGACAAAGGAGGGGCGAACGGGACTATTTTAACTTTCAAGTAGCGAACGGGTTCATTAAAGCTATTAGACGAACGGGACGTACGGGTGCGAGATCTTTATGAGTGATCTACGCTGTTGGCCGCGGGGCCTTGACAACTTCACCGGACAAGACGGCGAGCGTGCAACCGTAGTGTTTGCACGCTTGAGCCAAAAGCGCAAAGGGGTAACTAGCTCAAGGCCGCCCGCGAAGGAACGACCACGGCGGAGTAGGGCCCAGAGCGTAAGAGACAGGTTTAATCTCATTGTGATCACCTAGCTGATCAACGGCAAGAAATTAGTGTCCAATGATCACCAAGCGGCAAATCACCCAAGTGGATATATATCGCACGTATTTCCTCGTATTTGAAAATCTCTTATACCCCGGTGTATAAATTGCTACTGCCGCCTCTTCCCACCTAGAACAATGAGCAGTACCGCATCAGCGTCGGCTGTTCACATAGTCCTTTCGCACTTCAAGCATCGTTTTGTGTATCTCTTATGTTTCTAAATCTCCCGACATCAGATTTTCTTTTCCCGAAATTATATCACCGTCACGCCTATATTCCCCAGAGGGAGTGGCAGAGGTGTACTGAGTACACCCACGTTTGGCCGACGATGTTAGGTCCCATGTAATAGGGGGCGAGCCTATTGCCATATACCGGGCACAATTCCAGACTCCGGACTCATACTGGGAATTTTTCGTTAGAAAAACTACATTTGTCCGATCTAGGATTTGAACCCAGGACCTCGTGATCACAAAGCGATGCGCTTTGCCACCAGACCAACGAGGCAGTTGGTCTGGTGGCAAATTATATCGTTTTCATTAAAACATCCTCTAGGCAATTGTGAAAATAGCTCAGCTATGGTTTTTTGTTGCGCCACCGTCACATTTTCATTTGTATTTTATATATTTTCTGAGATTTTTATCCTTGAGTTTTTTCCAAAATTATTTTTCTCAGAAATGCAATAAGATTTCTATGCCTGGCAATATTGAGTGGGCATGGCCTATCGATTGACTTCCGCTAAAATAACCGCCAACAAAAGAAGCGCCAGCCGGGCAATGATAGTGTGAGAAGGGAAGTAGTGCGTAAGCGGCGCGTTAATACCACTAACCGTCCCTCACTTCACGCGGGAGTGGGCAGTGTGTAAATTGGGTATTAAGTGTGCCAAACCTAATATAGGTGATAGTGCTTATCAATACGCACAACTAGGACGACACTTAGCGGGAATGAAAAAAAAAACCAGCATCATATACTTTGATGAAATATTCTGGGGGTATAAACATTTGTTCTATCAAGGTAACTGAGACGGCTTTTCCTTATTACAAGATTTTATTCAACTAGCAATGTTTGTTTAAGTCAAATCTTGAAAGCGGAATTTCAACTTTTTAGGACAAGGCTCTAACCAGTTACTGAGTAAAATGTCTCTTAGTAATAAGGTGATCGTATCTCAACAAGTGGGTCTTAAAATGAACATGGACAAAACGAAAACAATGTCTAACGTCCATGTCGTACCCACCGCACTCACCGTTGGGAACTCTACTCTTGAAGTTGTCGACGAATACATTTACCTGGGACAGGTAGTCCGGTTAGGTAGGTCCAACTTTGAGAGAGAGGTTAATCGACGAATCTTACTCGGCTGGGCAGCGTTCGGGAAACTGCGCAACATCTTCTCATCTAAAATACCTCAGTGCCTTAAGACTAAAGTTTTTAGTCAATGTGTGTTACCAGTGATGATATATGGATCAGAGACGTGGTCTCTTACAATAGGTCTCATAAAAAAGCTCAGTGTTGCTCAGCGAGCTATGGAGAGAGCTATGCTCGGCGTTTCTCTACGCGATCGAATCAGGAATGAAGAGATTCGTAGAAGAACCAAGGTCACCGACATAGCCGTTAAGATTAGCAAGCTGAAGTGGCAATGGGCGGGCCACATAGCGCGTAGATCGGACGGGCGTTGGGGCAGAAAGATTCTAGAGTGGAGACCACGTATTGGCAAGCGCAGCGTGGGACGACCGCCTGCCAGATGGACCGAAGATCTTGTGAAAATCGCAGGAAGTCGTTGGATGCAGGTGGCATCGGACCGGTTACGCTGGAAAGCGATTGGGGAGGCCTATGTTCAGCAGTGGACAAGTATAGGCTGAGATGATGATGATGATGATGAATAAAATGATACTTCACAAGACTTGTGTACAGCCTATCATGACGTACGCTTTGTTCGGGCACGCGGCCCGCTCTCACATTGACAGACTCCAAGCTGTCAAGTCCCGATTCCTCCGAAAAGCCGTCGGTGCCCCGTGGTACATTCAGAATGTCGATCTCCATTCCCATATTGGTGTCGAACCTATTCGCGCCTACTCGAACCTATTCGCACCGCCTGACTCCTATCAGCCGCTACCGCCGCTGGCGGCATGTTCTCTCCGACCCTCTCGATGCCCTTACTTCCCTTCTTCCGAACACCCGCACACAGGATCAGACACAGACCTCGCCGGTGCGGTCGAAGAATCCCTTGCCCGACGGCCGGTGCGGACCACCACGGCGACACACGTAGTACATGTTCGGCACATACCCATTGCACAAGCCAAGACCGTTCCTCCTTGAGGCGCCCTTAAGCTAGCCCCCTTGCCCTTGCACGCTCACTCTCTTGTGTGGAGCTGTAAAGGCCCCGCGGCCAATAGTGTAGATCACTCAAACAAGAAACAAACAAAAAAGAACTTTTATCCTAGGGATAAAAGTCATTTGACATGTTGCTTACCTGAAGCATGACCTGATTCTACTCCCAGAATTTCGCAAAAGCCAAAATTTTGTATAGACATCTAATTTCGATTGAACAATACCTGTATGCTTACTCTTGACACTCGATTTCAATCGTAATTTGGGATTGGGTTCGAAATCTTGTCAATCGGTACTCTTGAACGCTACAGTAGCGCACGATTAACTCGATTACGGTGGAATTTTATGGAACTAATTGAGTTCGACTATTCTCGATTGTGTACTATTTTTGGCACTCTTGACGTGATTTGACATTGACGTATCGAGTTTGGATTCGAGTTTGCGATCGAAGTAACACAGTTAACAAAAGTTTACTTTTGCGCGATCGAGTGTGTTGTTTTATGTGAAATATTGCGAATACATAGAAAATAATGGCCCGCCTAACGCTCATGTTCGATATGTTAGAGAGATCCAATAATCTGGATGTAAGGCAAAGAAGAAGTTTGCGGAGGATGGCGCGTTATACCAATAACGCAATTTTCATGACCGATGTGGAATTAAACCATTATCGGTTGAATAAAAATCTAGCGGCATATGTACACGTTTTGAGGTATGTTAATAGTATGGTTAAGGTATAAACTTACTTCATTATATCGTGTTATTTTTCTAACCTATTTGTTAATTTTAGGTTTTAGTAGCACTATCATTTTACGCCACTGGAAGCTACCAGCGTTTGGTGGGAGCTACGCATGGGACGATGATGTCCCAACAGTCTGTGTCGAGAGCCTTAAAAGAGGTGACAGACGCCCTGAATTAAGATAGAATTCTCAATAAGTGGCTTAAATTCCCACAGACACGACAGGAAAGATACTTTATTAAAAGAAGGTATCAGTAGAAAATATATTTCTGTTGTTATTTACCACCACTTATGATAAATGGTAGTGGCTACATTCAGTTGGCTTTAGATTTAACAAAGAATGACAATTATCATAAATTATTTCAGATTTTATGAAAAATTCAAGATTTCATCGGTCATAGGTGCCATTGACTAACCCAAAATGAAGAACGATTTTACAATAGAAAATGTTACCACTCAAGGAATGTTTTACTTGTGAGTTATTTTTATAGAATTGTTTTACATACATACATTAATTCAAAAATATTCCTGATTTACTTAATATGTATTCTATTCATTGTAGATTTGCAATGCAGACTTGAATATTTTAAGTGTGGACTCATCTCTTGGGGGTGGCATGTGACAGTTTTGTTTTCAATCCGAATTATTGAATACAGAAGTATTTACTTAGTACAAAGATACCTAATTCTTTAGAAACATATTAATTAATTGTTTAATACTTTTCAGGTGGCTTAGGCAATTCTCAAATGGAGTATTTAATGGCTCCTATAATAGATGCTGCTGCAGGTTCACCTGAAGAACATTACAGTCAGTTGCAATGTATTGCACACAATAATTTAGAGCGCCCAATTGATGTGCTAAAGAATAGATGGCGGTTTCTTCTGGGCCACAGAGTTCTACATTACCACCCCGATAGAGCAGCCAAAATAATAAATGCTTGTTGTGTGTTGTAAAATATTTGCAACCAGGCACAAGTGGGTGATTATGCCCAAAATGTAACCATGCCACCGCTGTGGGGGAGTCAGACACAGGAGCCACCAGCTGAAAAGTTACGGAGAGGCCATGAAGCACGTTCACATTTAGAGTGTGAGCTGTGGGCGGCCAGGAATCATTGATTTTTTTATAATATATATTTTTTGTAAGATTCCACATACTTTAAAAAATAAAACTCATGCTTTTTCAATAGTTTTATTTTTTCATTAACTTGATTATAATATTGAGTCTCTCTGAAATATTCACAAAATAAACTATTATATTTGACTGCCTCGTTGGTCTGGTGGCAAAGCGCATCGCTTTGTGATCACGAGGTCCTGGGTTCAAATCCTAGGTCGGACAAATGTAGTTTTTCGAACGAAAAATTCCCAGTATGAGTTCGGAGTCTGAAATTGTGCCCGGTATATGGCAATAGGCTCGGTTCGCCCCCTATTACATGGGACCTAACATCGTCGGCGAAACGTGGGTGTACTCAGTACACCTCTGCTACCCCCTCTGGGGAATATAGGCGTGACGGTGTGTGTGTTAAACTATTATAGGAACTTCAAATTTAATAATTAACTATACATATCTATCTATAACCTCACGCCAGATCCCTTGCGGGGTAGGCAGAGAGTACAGAGTTCCAACAGGTTCTTTCCTTACATACCTCTCTGGCTTCCTCGACTCTCATAGTTCACTAAACTAAAGTATACATATAATTCTGCTTAGTTCTATAGTAAGGTACAGAATTGACATAATACTCATAGTAATACCCTGTTTGTCATTACTCCTGAACTCACTGGTGAATCTCCAAAGTCAAAGGCCCAATGCCAATAAAATTAAAATGGGATTACCTTGATATAATACTGAACTGAAAGCAACAAGAATCATTATAAAAATACTTAACTAACGAGGCAGTAAATATTAAATAATAGAAATTTAAAATAATGAATAATAGAAATCGTTTATTGTTATAGCTCTGGCTATAATATGAGAAGATTATCTTATTCTAAGCTCAAAATATACCAAATGCCTTGTCATTGCCGGAGTTGTTTAATAAAGCAATTGTGTATTGATTTTTATTATTATTGTTCTCTCTACCCAAGTACTATAACGCAAACAATGAATTTTATTTGCGCGGGATGTACACTTTTCAAATAATTTAGGCAATGGCAACGTATTCATTCTGCCACCACATAAAATTTTTTCGATTTAAAGCTTATAAAAAAGAGATAAGAATTATTAGTATAAAATCACACAATATGTATGTAAATATATATGATATATAATAAAAAAACAATAAATTTGATGTGTCTGATTATTTATTTAAATTTGGTAGTTGACGTTTTGTAGTATATAGCCACACTGGTTCTCGATTGTGTATTCTATTTCAATTTCAATCCAATAGTACACTCGATTCGTTCAAGAGTGCCAATCTCTTTCGGATTGAAATTGGAACTGTTTCGAGATCGTGTCAGCTTGAGATTGGGATTGGTTTCAAGAGTAGGCCTACTGGTTGCATAAAAACCTGTTTTAAAAAATTTCTTAACTAAATTATATTCTGGCGAATGTCGTCATCATTTGGAAACCTGTATAACGTCCAACGAAGTTTGAAACAATAGAAACCTGATTTTGCAAGAAAATTTTCCCAACCTGCGTAAGAGCCAGTGAAGTGTATATATGTATCTGTCTTAATATCGATAATAAACCAAACTAAAATTGTTTGTTGTTTGAACTAATATATCTTAAAAATTGTCTCGCTGATATTGTGGGCGTATGTATGTGGGTCTATGTGTTCTTTAAATGTTTTCGTAATTTTCTTTTGCTTTGAAGTACTTTTAGTGCTATGTTATTTACGTCGTGTGTGCTGTGATGAAAACATTGTGATACTAAGAAAATATAACCACACATTTTAAGATTCAAGTACAAAAAGCATAAAGAAGTACAAAAAGTCTAAGTCAAAAATAATCAATTTATATAGAGGCCAATAAAATGCACTTATAAACGTCAAACATAACAACCTTTCAGAAAATCCGCCAAAAAGCTTTCTTTAACAAAATTGTTTATTTCTACAAAGCTTTTGGCTAGCCATGTCATTTTTTAACGAAATGTATTTGACGTCATATGTTTTGGGATCGTTGATTTAAGAGCTGCTCAAACCCAATTAGTTTTCTGTTCAGGTTATTTGAAATTTTTAAAGTATCTTTTAATATAATTCAGTTTCGATGGACTTGTTGAACTTATTAAAATGCACTTTTACGAAATGTGCCTTTTTAGAAGTCATGCGAAATATTGTAGAATTACATAAATTATCTATCTATCTATCTATAACCTCACGCCAGATCCCTTGCGGGGTAGGCAGAGAGTACAGTGTTCCAACAGGTTCTTTCCTTACATACCTCTCTGGCTTCCTCGACTCTCATAGTTCGTCTCATACATGCTCGCCGGTTACGGAGACTCTTGAGACTACATAAATTATTTAAAGTATTTTTTAAATATGCTAACATTATTTTGTGTTTCAAATAAAAATCGTATTTATTTATTTATTTCATTGAATTTTACTCTCGGACGTAATTGCAGATTGCACGAACAGCTCATTGCTGAAAAACGACAAGTGAACACACACACAAATCCTGCGGAATATCACCGAAGGATTAGCCTTTCCCTATGAAAATAACAGAAATAAACAAATTTTGTTGTTTTCATATCAGTGAATAACCTAATTTCATTACTGCATATGCCACTGAGCTTCACTTACCAAACAATTGTTCAATAGGAAGACCCCTACGTATCGCGCTTCGTAGTTTGTACATCAATAATTATATAAATTCGTCCAACGGATTTAATTTAATGCCAAAATTATGCTTGGTTTTCAATGGGTTCAAAACCCATTAAGTGAAAAAACTAACACATTATAAGATTGTTATTATTATTAATTAGCCTACATTCTCCCAATGCTGGGCAAAGGCCTCCCTCCATCTCCTCCACTCTACTCTATTCAGGGCTATTGAGCGCCAATCGTTTTTAAAGGAGTCCAGTTCGTCCCGCCATCTCATCCTGGGCCTGCCGCGACGCCGTTTAAAATTGGGAGGAACCCAGTTGGTGATTATTTTTGCCCGAGATGTGTCATCATCATCATGCGACAGACATGACCAGCCCAATCCCATTTCAGCTTGGCAGCTTTTTGGGCCACATTATAAGATACATAACAAAATAAATAAATTACAGAAAGCTGTTCAAAAACTAGGTACTGTGGGAGTGCTGAATGCTGAAGCTGTTGTCCTCAATATTTTTATAAGTTGCTTGAAAATGGGAAGCTAACCGACAACATGTGACCCTACAATATTTCTTTCAGCATCAAAATCCATTGCCTGAACTTAAATAATTTAAGATTATTATAGTAATTAACATTATTAAATTGTCATCTCATTTTATAAATAATAGTGTTACTTTTCGTCTTTTTGTGGAGTGAGCTGAAAGTAAATAATTTTGTACCCTCTGCCTACCCTGCAAGGAATTTGAAAAGATAATATAGGCAGATAGATTTAACTTTCACTGGATTGAAAACAAATTCAGCTAGCTTATAATGAGTAATTTAACGACACGTGAATTTTCTGAGATTGTATGTGGCAGGTGATCACTTGGATGCATTATTATGATGATGATATCAATACTTACAACAGCAACTATTAGTATAAGTATATTATTGAATCTGCTTCAATGGGTAAATAAAACGAAGGTAAAGAATTTTTTTAGACGCTGATTTTGTTTTCACTTAACACAAATGAATCAACTGTAAAATGACTACAAGATGCCTTGTTGGTCTAGTGGCTAAGTACATCGCTTCGTGATCACGAGGTCCTGGGTTCACATCCTAGATCGGACAAAATGTAGTATTGCTACCGAAAAATTTCCAGTATGCGTCTGGAGTCTGGAATTATGCCCGGTATATGACAATAGGCTCGCCCCTATTACATGGGACCTAACATCTTCGGCGAAAAGTGGGTGTAGACAGTATATAGGCGTGACGGTGTTTTATTATTAACCATAATAGGAATATTGACGCCGTGAAATAAGTGTTACTATTTGGTTATCGATAAAAAAATCACATCACTAATAACCTCAACTACCACCAATCCAACATTCATGAAAATACAATAATATAAGCCATAATTTAGTTATAAATAGGAATAAGGATGATTTATTCTTAGTGTTTTACATCATTAAGTTAATAAACCTTAAACATGTAAAATAAATACAACAACTCCCCAATGAAACGACAATAACATATTCATGTTTTTCTTTATGTGATGTTTACGATTACAAATGTTCAAATCAGTGTGTAAAATTTTTGTAGATACTTCTTCTTATTTTAATTAATGGCCGCACACTTTAACAGTGTATTTCGCTAATGTCAAGTAGGAATAGAGTATAACAGTAAATTATAAAAAATGGCTTCTTGTCGCCAATTCGGCAAAAAACAAAAGCAATAGTAATTACTTCAAATACCGTGATTGAATTGACACCTAGTGACAATATATATTTTTTTTATAATTGAAACCATAAAGCTATTACAGAGGAAATTTATCCGTAAAGGAGGTTGTTTTATCGACTTAAATTTAAATATAGAAGGATTTCATAGCACACCAGGCTGACCAAACATTTAAAACTCGTGAAATATCAGTAAACAATAAGAACAGACAAGATATTTTTGTCTATCTCTTGCTTATTGACTGACATGACTAATATGACATAAGAGTAAGCAGTGCAAATATATAATACTTTAGCGCTTACTCTATAATACTCTAATTAGGAGTGTTCGCAACGGCTATATATTAATAACGCGTTATAACGATACGCTACTTTTAAAACGCCTATTATTTTTTACGCTATTTATAATAGTTATTACTTCGCTTCGTTGAACGACGCCTTTTAATTATTGTCGCAAAACACGCCGCGCCGCCGCCGTAAGCTGTTAAACGATAAAAATGAAATATATATCTAATAAATTAATTATTTACACGTAACTAAAACTAACTTTTATTTACAGTTATTACAATAAACAAACCAACGATTTATTTGCATAAAATTTGACACGCGATGTCGCAATCCCTCACAAACCCACGATAAATGCATAAGTACGTCATCCAAGATCACGCCAGTGATTCGCACTGATTTTATTAAAAAATAATCTAACGTAACCAACACGTTATAAATAATGTATAATACGAACAAATATATTGGCGCGAATCATAATAAATAACCTAAAACCTAATAATATATTACTTTCATTACTGGACACTCATTTAAAAATAGATCATATGTAGTTGTCTTAGAGCATAATATAACACGTGACTTTTGACAAAAATATTATACGTCTAAGTGAAATTGACCTTAAGTCCAGTCAGTCAGTGTCGCTGTGTCGCGTGGCAGGCTGGTAGGCGGTCGGACAATATCTAATATAAGTAACGCATAAAAAATAACGCTTGCCTGAGGTAATAAATAATAGGTGATTTGATTATTTATTAATCATTGATTATTTTTTCAGTTATGTAATATAACGATCACTCCTAACTCTAATAACGTCAAATTTACAAAAAATCAAATTGTTTTTTATACCAATGTTTGCTCGGAGCAAAGACTTCATTTTGGTTCGGAACTGCGTGGCCTATTTTTCCGCTTATACAAGCGGTCACAGGTCTGAAGTCAGTTTATTAAAAAAATATAAATCATTTTGTATTATTTATATTATTTTATCTTATAGGACTTGGCACAGGTGTACGTAGTTAAATAACCTTTGTTTTCTTAATATGCTGTTTTCAAATTAGAAACAAAATAGAAAAAATGTTAGAAAATCCTTTGTCTCAAACTATGTATACGTTTTATAAACACCTACTCTAAAAGGAATAGATATCAGGTACTATATACATCTATGCTAAAAGGGTTAACATAAGCCACAAATCACCATAAAACGACCGCATGGGCGTTGGCCAGGGATAGGCTTAATTATAATTTAAAAAGAACCACTATAAGGCAGTTAAACTAATTATACACAACAGTGGTTGGCTCCCGGTGACCCGGCCTACATTCGTACGAATACGACACCAATCTGACCTGACCTCCCTTACCCCCCTCTCCAACAATTCCAAGAGAACTATGAGAAGAATTGAGTTATAATATCAGGGGTCAAGTTATGATGGTCGATATCCGTGACGTAGTTTACTCGTAGGTTTATTCTTGACTTGACCGATATTTCGGGACCATGTTTCGAAATTATTTTTTATTCTCATTCATTTAAATGGTCGAGGTCAGAGAAATTAGGTTATACCTACTCCACTACGCGGACTCAGGTAGCCAAGTAGACTTTCTAAAAAAAAATAAACACCGTCAAGCCTATATTCCCCAAGCGGGGGCGGCAGAGGTGTACTGTGTACACCCACTTTTCGCCAACGATTTTAAGGTCCCATGCAATAGGAGGCGAGCCTATGGCATCATACAGGGTACAGTACCAGATTCAGAACTGATACTAAAATTTCTATCGAAAAACAACTTTTTGTCCAACCTGGACGCTACCGATTGCAGAAGAGAATAGGAAAAAAGGCTTGTCACTTAGCTAGGCTCTCTGTGATTGGTTGAGCAGGTCGGTGGCCACCTGCTGTTGAATCTTATCAAGTCGCCTACAAAGTTTCCAACTTGGCTCCAGCCAAGCCACAACTATACCATCAATAATCCAGACTGCTTCGTTCGTTCAGTGGCGTAAACCACTCCGCTCACGGACCCAAAATACCCGCGGGTTCGATCCCCGCACAGGTCCAATCTACATTTATTTACTTATTCTTCATGCACTTATGGAATACATACTTAATGCCTGAGGCATTTTCTACCTGTCTACCCTAGGGTGGTGTGAAACAAGTGTGGTAGGGGTGAAATAAACAAATTTAAGAAAAAAAGTAACGAACATAAATATATATCATATCCGATTATTTCAAGATCACAATTAATTGAATGTCAAGCAAGTATTTTCATTTTAGTAACCTTTTAATCTTATCTATAGACATACTCTACAACTTTAATAACTACTTGAGTGTGTTTAGTTGTGAAGCGATGACAGATGACAGCTGTCTGATGACGACTTACCGATGACAGATAGTCGATGTGCGATGGCGTACGGCACTGGGTTGTTATGCGATTGGCAATAGGGTCGGACGTATCGCGGAGCAGCTAACCTCATTGCATTCCATGTGACAATATTAATCTCCAACTATAGTGCACATCCTCGGCTACCAAAGTTTGGATATCAAGGTAGATAAATGTACTGGACAAACCTTAGTGTTATTTCAAAATATTCTGCATGCTGGGGCACCATGCCGACGCCTATGAAAATAAACCAACTTCAAAAAGCAAAAAATAAATATTTGAAGTCGGTGCTGGTTGGTGCAGTCGGTTATTTAGCAAAGACTTCAAATATTCATTTTTTGCTTTTTGAAGTCGGTTTACCTTTTTTTTTAAAAGATTTTTATTTTACAATTTTAAGTGACGAGTGAACTATTTAGTAATATTTATATACCGATATTATAATATTTTGCTAAGTTGCAAGACATCAGCCTGTACGAGATTAGGATGGCTCTCAAACAACTCAAAAATAACAAAGCGCCAGGCGAAGACGGAATTACCGCAGAGCTTCTGAAAGCGGGCGGAACGCCGGTACTTAAAGTCCTTCAGAGGCTGTTTAATTCCGTCTTGCTCGAAGAGAAAACGCCGGAAGCATGGAACAGGAGTGTGGTGGTACTGTTTTTCAAGAAAGGTGATAACACTTTACTGAAGAATTATAGGCCCATCACACTGCTGAGCCATGTTTATAAGTTGTTTTGGAGAGTCATCACGAATCGTCTCGAACGCAGGCTTGATGACTTCCAGCCTCGCGAACAAGCCGGTTTCCGGAAAGGCTTTAGTACCATAGACCACATACATACGCTGCGGCAGATTATACAGAAGACCGAGGAGTATAATCGGCCACTATGCTTGGCGTTTGTGGACTATGAGAAAGCCTTCGATTCGATCGAGACTTGGGCGGTTCTTAGATCTCTCTAGCGATGCCGCATTGACTATCGGTACATTGAAGTGATGAAGTGCTTGTATAATAACGCCACCATGTCAGTCCGAGTACAGAGGCAGTGCACGAAGGCGATCCCCATAAAAAGAGGAGTAAGGCAGGGAGACGTCATTTCTCCGAAACTGTTTACGGCCACCTTAGAGGACGCCTTCAAGCTCTTGGAATGGCAAGGACTTGGCATCAACATCAATGGCGAATACATCACTCACCTTCGATTTGCCGACGACATTGTGGTCGTGGCGGAGTCGCTGGAAGATCTAGGACGAATGCTGGATGACCTCAACAGAGTATCTCAACAAGTGGGTCTTAAAATGAACATGGACAAAACGAAAACAATGTCTAACGTCCATGTCGTACCCACCGCACTCACCGTTGGGAACTCTACTCTTAAAGTTGTCGACGAATACATTTACCTGGGACAGGTAGTCCGGTTAGGTAGGTCCAACTTTGAGAGAGAGGTCAATCGACGAATCCAACTCGGCTGGGCAGCGTTCGGGAAACTGCGCAACATCTTCTCATCCAAAATACTTCAGTGCCTTAAGACTAAAGTTTTTAGTCAATGTGTGTTACCAGTGATGATATATGGATCAGAGACGTGGTCTCTTACAATAGGTCTCATAAAAAAGCTCAGAGTTGCTCAGCGAGCTATGGAGAGAGCTATGCTCGGCGTTTCTCTACGCGATCGAATCAGGAATGAGGAGATTCGTAGAAGAACCAAGGTCACCGACATAGCCGTTAAGATTAGCAAGCTGAAGTGGCAATGGGCGGGCCACATAGCGCGTAGATCGGACGGGCGTTGGGGCAGAAAGATTCTAGAGTGGAGACCACGTATTGGCAAGCGCAGCGTGGGACGACCGCCTGCCAGATGGACCGACGATCTTGTGAAAATCGCAGGAAGTCGTTGGATGCAGGTGGCATCGGACCGGTTACGCTGGAAAGCGATTGAGAAGGCCTATGTTCATCAGTGGACAAGTATAGGCTGAGATGATGAAGTTGCAAAGTAAGGTACCTACAGGATTAATATAATCTATCTATCTCTATCTATCTATAACCTCACGCCAGATCCCTTGCGGGGTAGGCAGAGAGTACAGAGTTCCAACAGGTTCTTTCCTTACATACCTCTCTGGCTTAATTAATATAATGACTATAATAACGGAATCTATACATTCTTGCTGTTCGCCGTTAAGGAGTTCCCTCTTGTATCTTGAAAGTCCAAGGTCCAATACCAATAATAATAAAATACGACCACCTCAAAACTATACTGAACCAAATGCAAAAAGAATCATCAAAATCGGTTCATAAGCAAAAGAGTTATAAAAAAAAGAATGAATTATAAACCTCCTTTTTTGAAGTTGGCTAATATACTGCTCACTTCTATAGTAGGGTACCTATAGGATAGACGTAATACCCATAATATCTCAATTTACACATGCCTATTGTTTGTCGTTAAGGAGTTCCCTGGTGTATCTTCTAAGTCCAAGGTCCAATACTAATGAAATTAAAATGGGACCACCGCGGAGCTATACTGAACCCAATGCAAAAAAAATTATCAAAATCGGTCCACAATTGACGGAAATATCGCTGAACATACATAAAAAAAAAAGCATACATACAACCGAACATAGAACCTCCTCCTTTTTTCAGTCGGTTAATGAAGAGAAATCCACATTTCACCGTTGCCAGCATTGAAACGGCCATCCCGAAAAATGTAATCGCCGACATGACAACTAATACTGTGGGGAACCAACATCTTGTGCAAATAGTCTTGCAAATTTTTTTATAAAAGAGGTTCGATAAATTGCCATTTTGAGTTCTAGGGGCAAAGCATTTCAAGGAAGGATATGTGATCCACAAGTGTTTTTGTATGAAAATTTAATATTTGTAAATATACCCACGTCATAGTAATGATTCCTAAGGTGCGAAATGACGCTTATATCGACATTAGCCTTTGGATATGAATGTCAAAACGGCGTAAGTGCGCTTACGACTTGGAACCCTTTGTCCGTTTTGGAAGACAAATGCTGGATTATTGGTAATTAAATAACAACCTATTAAGAGCAACTTCTATCCGTCGTGACAAATAACTTGTCCTGTGATTTATAAAATTACGTGCAAAAACAGCTGTTCCATAAATTTTGTCGGTTGTCAACAGTATTTTTCTATTAAACACCTAATTTTTTAAACAGCGAAAATTAAAAATAGCAGAATATAGGTTACATTGTGTGTTATGGTATACAGATACAGCAGTACTAATAACCCTGACGCTAATATTGTTGTAGCGGACGAACAGCCAATCTAGATTCGTAGTAATTCCTGTATAGAGATTATAGCGGACAAACAGCTAATCTAGATTCGCAGTAATTCCTGTATAGAAATAGTATATAAGGTTTAGCACATAAGGACAGGAAAGGGATGGCCGAATTACCATCTCTTTCCCGGGCGAGCGGCCGGGACGTTATAGGCTCCGCGACCGGTCGCTCTCCGTACAACTCTCACTAGTTGCACGGGACAGGAAAGGGATGGCCGTATTACCATCTTTCCCGGGCGAGCGGCCGGGACGTTGTAGGCTCCGCGGCCGGTCGCTCTCCGTGCAACTCTCGCTAGTTGTGAACCCCAACGAAAATATATTAGTAGCGCACATTCGCGGCCGCGTCGCCGCAAGTACACGTCAAAGTCGACTCACGTGGGATCGCGGCCAAACGGAAACCGGTCGCGACCGAAAAACGTACCCTGCAGAGATTCCGACAGATGCGCAGAGATACCTCGGAAAATAGGTATGAGGTCGGACTGCCGTGGGTAAACGAGAGTGTCAGCCTGCCGCCCAGGTACGATTCGGCGATGCGCCGGCTGGCAGGAGAAGAAAGGAAGATGGACAAGCCGCCCGACTTTCGCGGTTTGCGTACGGCACCGGTGAGAGGGCCATTGAAAGGGCACGAGACAGAGTGCCGAGAATGGCGAGGAACGCCCACCGGACACAACGTCGCGGACGATGCCATCCGCGCTGGACACCCCGACCTTACGAGCCAAGACAGATGGTTCGCGGGACCCGCATTCCTCCGGTGCAAACGAAAGGAGTGGCCGCAGGAGGTCATAGAAGATGCGCCCGAGGAAACGGCATGCGCGATAACACACGCCGATCAGCCCGCGCCCTTGGTGGACCTCAGTCGCTTCCACAAGTACGAGCGAGCGGTCCGCGCGCTGGCTTACGTGATGTTGTTCGCGGAGAAATGTGGACGACGCGACGTAACGATGGGAACCGAGCTAGTGGAGCGCGCCGAACGCGCGCTTATCCGGGAAGCGCAACGACAGAGCTTTCCGGCGGAAGTAGCCCGGATAGAGAAAAGAGAGAGTGTCGACCGACAGAGTCGACTGTTCAAGTTTGTTGACTGATGGAATATTACGCTTGCAAGGCCGCATAAACGCCGCCACAGTGCCGGAGGCGTATAAAAGCCCACCGATCCTGGATGGAACACACCCGCTGGTGAAATTGATCGTGCAACGAGAGCACAAGAAGGTGCATTACGCTGGGCGGGAATACATAGTGAACATTCTGCGCGAGAGATATTGGATATTACGACTGCGTCCGACGGTTCGATCGACCCTCCGACAGTACGTATAGTGCAGAATTAGGTAAACCGCCGTGATACCGGTCAAAGGAGACTTACCCAGCGCACGATTACACGCGAGAGCCAGACCCTTCTCGAAGTGTGGTCTAGATTGCTTCGGCCCGATGTGGGTGACCGTCGGGAGAAGACGTGAGAAGAGATGGGGAATGATGTTCACCTGCATGGTAACGCGCGCAATACACCTAGAACTCATTCCATCGCTCAGTACGGACTCCGCCATCATGGCCCTGCGAAGGATGGCCGCGGGAAGAGGATGGCCGAGCACTTTCTGGTCGGATAACGGCACGAACTTTCGTGGAGCAGACGCCGAATTAGACGCCGCGTACCGGGAATGGATGCCCGCGTTATCAACATTTGGTCAAACAAAGCGAATCAGCTGGCGATTTATCGATCCGGGAGCGCCCAATCAAGGAGGGGCGTGGGAGAGGATGATAAGGAGCGTAAAGACGGCACTGACGATGGTGCTCAACGACCGCGCACCCAGGGAGGAGGTCCTGCAGACCATGGTGGCGGAAGTGGAGTACACCGTAAACTCGCGCCCGCTGACGCACGTACCGGTGAGCCCCGATGATCCGGAGGCGCTCACCCCCAATCACTTCCTATTAGGGACCGCGGAGGGACTGCCCCTAGTGGGACCAAACGAGCCTGGCGATAGGAGGACTTGGAGATCGGCCCAGGCGCTGGCCGACCTATTCTGGGCTCGCTGGGTGAGGGAGTACCTACCCACGTTAACACCGCGGAACGACGTGCGCAGGGCAACCGAAAACATAAAAGAAGGAGATGTCGTGGTGATTACGGAGGGACTTTTACCACGAAATGTATGGCCTAAGGGCCAAGTAGAGCGGACCTATACGGGACCTGACGGCGTAGTGCGGAGCGCGGAGGTGCCGACTCGCGGGGGGGAGAATTGTAGCGGACGAACAGCCAATCTAGATTCGTAGTAATTCCTGTATAGAGATTGTAGCGGACAAACAGCTAATCTAGATTCGCAGTAATTCCTGTATAGAAATAGTATATAAGGACAGGGAAGGGATGGCCATATAACCATCTCTTTCCCGGGCGAGCGGCCGGGACGTTATAGGCTCCGCGACCCGTCGCTCTCCGTACAACTCTCACTAGTTGCACGGGACAGGAAAGGGATGGCCGTATTACCATCTTTCCCGGGCGAGCGGCCGGGACGTTATAGGCTCCGCGGCCGGTCGCTCTCCGTGCAACTCTCGCTAGTTGTGAACCCCAACGAAAATATATTAGTAGCGCACTTTCGCGGCCGCGTCGCCGCACGTCGAAACTGGGGAAGCAAATAGCGAGAAGAAGTATTATCGAAAAGAATTGTAAATTAGAACATAAGAAGCCCTGTGAATTAGAACATAAGAAGCCCTGTAAATTAGAGCATATCAAGCCCTGTGAATATAGAAGAATACAGTCCATTTTTATTATTTGTGAAGTCGGGAGTTTTATTTATAAGCCCCCCACAATTGTTATTAACGTAATTCTGCCTAATCTAGGACAGCTATTGTATTTTTTTTTAATAATTTAAATGTAAAATGACCTTTTAACTTAAAAAGCTTTTATAACAAAAACACGACGAAGATATCTTGGTCAGTAGAGGAATTCCTATGGCGTCTTTCCGACTCCATCATCAGACCAACTCTATGGTACCATATTATTGCATTGTCACCGACTGTACATACGTATCCCAAAATACAACTCAATTGTACAACCACAAGTGCAGTCAGTCAGACATACATACAAGTTAAATAAAAGCTTGCAAAAAGATAGAAAACCGCATATACGAGCTCTTTGTGGAACATACCAATAAGTAGCGCAAGGTTGAAAGGTCGTGACCGTTGCCCGCTTAATACATAGGCTCAATTTACCTGCCCATCCACGTGACAGCATAATACTAGAACCGACTAAAATCATAACCGGACTTGGCAGATAGTTTACGACTTAATACGGCATCGTTAGTCTAGTAGCGTATAATGCAGCTGCAATCCCGAGGCCCTGTATTGGATTTTTTTGATCCGACGGTGTAATTTTTGTATCGATAGATTTTCAGTGGCCACCCAAAGTTTGTTTTCTATCTACACGGTGTAACATATAAAACAAAGACTTCCAATTAGATTATTGCTTTACGAATTCAATACAAAAATCAAACTTCTAATTTTAAGAAGTTTTCTACCATTTTTAAGCATTTTGGTACCCAAATTAATCAAGAAACCTGTACTTTTGTGTGCATATTGAGGTATATGGATTAGAAATGCATTTAAAATAGCCCTTTCGCTTTGAATAATAATTAAATTTTGTTAAAAAACAGCGGCCTGTATGGGTCACAACAATTTTCGCTAATTAAAAGAAAATATCCCTTGATTGAAATCTGCAATTGTGTCCGTTATAGTAGTAGTAGACTACCCCATATTACATTGGGACCTTATAACGCCGGTGTGTTTTATATGTATCCAAAAACATTGTAATCAGAGATCACCATAACCTGTGTGTGTGAATGATGTACGCTGTTGGCCGCGAGGCCTTTACAGCTTCACCGGACTTAAAGGCGAGCGTGCAACCACTACGCTCTAGCCAGCCAGAAGGGCAAGAGGCGACATACTCGAGGCGCCCTCGGTTGGGACAGTCGCTGTAGGGGGACGGGTGCACTACTAAGTACACCGGTCAACCGCCGGCTATGGGAGGGGATCTACTACTACGTCGTCGGCGTCGCCCGTATTCTGAGCGGAAAGAAGGGATGACAAAGCATCGGGGGGGTCGGTGAGAACATGTCGCGGCCGGCGGTGGCGGCAGGGGTCGGGGGGGAGATCGTAGTCGGCGGTGGCTACGATTAACGGATTCGCATGGGTAGATGCGTTCGCGAAGTGACGTGTTGACGCCTTTTTAATAAAGGCGCGAATAGGTTCGAGACCTAGATCGGAGTGGAGGTCGACGTTCCGTACGAACCAGGGGGCTCCTACGGCTTTACGGAGGAAGCGGTTTTGAACCACTTGGAGTTTATCGATGTGAGAGGGGGCCAAATGCCCGAACACAACACACGCATAAGTCATGATGGGTCGAACGCAAGTTTTGTAAAGTGTCACCTTATTTCTAAGGGACATTTTACTCCGCTTGCAGATTAACGAATGGAGACGACTGATCACAAATGATGCTCGGTGATGGACCCGCTTGATGTGCGGGCCGAAGGACATGGTACTGTTTAGGGTGACCCCTAGATATTTGACCTCTTTGACCCAGGGAATGGGTCGGTTGAACATGGTCACTTGGCCGAGATTACTTCTAGGGCGGCGCGGGGACTGGCGCGGGGTGGCACCTCTGGAGAAGAACACCGCAGCGCTCTTGTCCGGGTTCACCTCAATACGCCTCTTCCTGAACCAATTCCCTAGGGAATTGGCGGATGCCTGAAGGTTTCTGGTAATGAAACCCTTATTCCTATGCGAGACGTAGAGAGCGGTATCATCCGCGAATAGGGCTAGATGCGCCTTACTCGAACGAGGAATGGCGTTCGTGTAAAGGCAAAACAGGAGCGGAGAGAGAACTGAGCCCTGTGGGACTCCAGCACTGATGGAGTGGGAAGTGGAGCGCGTCATTTCGACGCGATAACGGAAGGCGCGATTCGACAAGAAGTCTCGTAAGATGAGCACGAGTCTGTCCGGCACACCCAATTGGTAGAGCTTGTAGATCAAGCCGTTGTGCCAGACTTTGTCGAATGCCTTCGCGACATCTAGGAAGAGGGCGCCCGTGTAGATGGGTTTGGGTCTATTGAGACCGGAGAGGATGTGCTCCGTGATGCGGTGCACTTGGTGGACGCAAGAGTGTTTGGCTCGAAAGCCGAACTGCTCGTCGATAAGGATACCCCTGGACGTTACGAAGACTTTGAGCCTCGCCAGAAGTAGGCGCTCGTATATCTTGGCCAGGGAGTTGAGGAGACTGATAGGGCGGTAGCTCGCGGGGAGATTGCGAGGTTTGCCGGGCTTGGGAATGCCTATGACGTCCGCCTCCTTCCACTTAGCGGGGAAGGTGCAGTTCGCCATGGCGGCGTTCAATATGGCCACTAAGAGACAGGTGAGTTGGGCGGGCAGGCATTTCAGAACGCGATTCGAAATGCCGTCAGAGCCGGGGGCTTTTTTAGTTTTGAGACCCATAATTAGATCTTCGACCTCCGTTTGGGTGATAGGAGGTAAGGAATCGACGGGGGGGAGGGATGCCCTGCGCTCGACTTCCCTGTCGACCGCGTCGACGTGGGACTGGTCGACGGACTGAGAGCTGGGGGCGCACTGGCTCTCGAGGGAGTCGGCGAGAAGCTCGGCCTTTTCGTCGTCGTCGAAGGCTGGGGGTGCGTCTGAAGGGCGGGACAGCGGGGGCATGTCAGTCGTGGAGTCGGATTTGAGGCTACGCGCCAGCTGCCAGTAGGCCAGATGCGATGGCGCGATGCCCTCTAGGAAGTCACCCCACCGTTCCTCCCGGACCTCCGCGACACGACGCTTTACCTCTCGTTGTAAAGCGCGCATCCGGGCCCGATTGGCTTCGGTGGGGTAGGAGTCGTACGCTCGGATAGAAGCATTCTTGGAACGAATGAGATCCCTAACATCGTCCGGCAGTCGAAAGCGGTTGAGGTAGAGATCTTCCGCCTCGACTTGCTTGGACGATCGACTGAAAGCCGATCGGATGTGTTCGGTGAAGGTATCTACGGCCTGATCGGTGTCCTGAGGGGACGGGATGGAGTCCGAGCTGAGAGGGAGGGGGGGAGGGTCGGCATCCGCCAAGGCCGTGCTTAGCGCATGCCAATCCACCACCGTCTTTTTGGGTCGCTGAGGGGCGGAAGGGGGGGAACCGAGTCTCATGACTACAGGTCGGTGGTCAGAGTCGAGTTCCTGGACTACTTCCAAGGAGTGCAGCCGTAGGGTGACACCCTTCAGAAGCGCCATGTCCAGGACGTCGGGTCGGTGGTTGGGATTGATAGGATAGTGGGTAGGGTGCATAGGTGCGATGACGTCAAAGTCGAGAACGTCGACCATGGCGTCAAGGCTCCTACCGTTAGGGGAAGTCGTGAGACCGTTCCAGGCCACGTGCTTACTGTTGAAGTCGCCCGCCAGAATGACGGCGCTTCCCAGATTAAGGAGTGCTTCAAAGTCACTCCTGAGAACGGATTTAGTGGGGGAAAGGTATACGGAGGCGATCACGATGGGCTGGTGCCCCGTGAGAGAGATGCGACAGACCGAGTCTTCGATGTTGGTGAGCGCGGGGGGATCGACAGGGATGCAGTGAAGGGACCTCCTGTAGTATATGAGAGTACCGCCTCCGCGGGAGCCGATTCTGTCATTACGCACGAGGTTATAGTTTGCGATCCTAGGATCGCGTTGTGCGGGCTTGAGGAAGGTTTCCTGCACAAGGAGGATATCAAGTTGGTGATCTCGGAGAAAATCAGCAACCTGATCTCGCTGGGAGCGAAGGCCATCGGCGTTAAAGAACGCCAGGGATAGGTTGTGGGGCTTATGGCGGGGAGGTCGTAAATCCATTATTGGGTGCGGGGGGGTTGGGTTCTAAGGGACGCCAGGACGTCATAGACGTCCCTGTATTCCGCGGCCAGGAGAACCTGGTCCGCCAAGTTGGTGGCGGCGCGAAGTTGGAGGGCGAGTTCACGGACTCTGGGGAATAGTGCGGGGCTTATCACCGCCGAGACGTTCATGATCAGGTTGACGTCCTGACTGACGTAAGTGGGCGGAGGGGGACAAGCCGCCACCGGCGGGATCGCCGGTGCGCGCTTCGGGGGGCGGGCAGGGCCCACTGACGGGTGGGAGGCCGCGGTGTAGGGCAGCGGCTTCACCCACGCGTTGGCGCCAAGGGACGGCCTGAGCGGCGGGGGAGGGGGGTCAGCTTCAGTGGCGCGGGAGCGCGGGGAGCTGTGGTCGCTGGCGCAGAAGGCACCGGACGAGGGTGCGCTGAGGGCGCGGGGGGGTGTTGCGCTGAGGGCGCAGAGGGGGGGGCAACCGCGCGGGGGCGGCGGCGCCTCGCCCGGCGCGCCTCGCCCGGCCGCGCTGCCCCTTCGGGGCCTTGGGGCAACCGCGATAGTTCGCGGTGTGCCCCTTGGTGCCGCAGAGGACGCAGCTGGGGGGCTCGGCCGCCATCTCCTTCGAACGGGCGCACTGGGACGTCGCGTGGTCCCCGATGCACTTCACGCATCGAGGGCGCGCGTGGCAATTACGGGCAGAGTGCCCGTATAGCTGGCAGTTGTGGCACTGCCCGGGCGTGCCACGTTTGTGGGGGGCCTCCACGGAGAGGCCAGAGATATGGCACACGGCCTTCAGGTCGAAGACCCTACGGCCGGACTCGGTGCGGTCGAGAACGACCAGTACCATGTCGTAGGCCTCCTTGGAGCGCCCATTGACCATTCTGTGCACCTGGCGCACAGGAAGGTCCTGGGACTGGAGGTCGGCTTTAATGACGGCGGTGTCCAGCTCCCTAGGGACACCGCGGATTACTACCCTGAGCTCCCTTTCCTCCTCCAGGGTGTAAGTGTGATATGCGATCTTGTTCGATCGCAGGAAAGCGGATAGCCGTCGGTGGTCGTCCGAAGACGCCACCTTTACGGCTATGCCTTGCGCGGTGGAACGCGCGTGCGTGTAATTTATTTGGCGATTGTAAATCGCCTTAGAGATGCGCTCCCAGGCGCTCTTGTCCTGAATGACAAGCGGCGGGGGAGTGATGTTCGGACGTGCGGGGCGCCCGAGGGGATCACCATAACGTCTTAAGCCATATTATTTTAATGTAAATGTACCTTGAAAGAGAAACACACATATAATTAACAATACATCCATTTACTGCCTCGTGGATCTAGTAGCAAAGCGCATCGCTTTGTGATCACGAGGTCCTGGGTTCAAATCCTAAGTCGGACAAGTGTATTTATTCTAACGAAAACTTCCCAGTACGAGTCCGGAATCTGGAATTGCGCCCGGTATATGGCAATAGGCTCGCCCCCTATTACATGGGACCTAACATCGTCGGCGAAACGTGGGTGTACCCAGTACACTTCTGCCACCACCGCTTGAGAAATATAGGCGTGACGGTACATCCATTACTCCGAATGAAAGTAGGATAAATGCGGTCGAAATGCGAGCTCTGCGGAAGATGTGCGGAGTGAAGCTGACCGACCGTATTGGCGAGTTACGAGAGAGCTACGAGTAAGTATGAAAGATAATATAATAATAATAATAATAATAAATTTATTCATTTAAGATCAGTACATGATACAATCTTATTCGAACTTATATTTAAGTAGGTATATTTACCGGTTTGCCTGAACTAGGTCGAGACCTGTGTTTCAGGCATGATTAGTGCTAAAGCATCGTAAATCTAATAATTTTAATTACAATAATATAGCTTATTTGATTAGAAAGTGGCTTAACTAATAACATATGTTAGCATTAGAAAGAATGTCATGTTTTATATATCAATGATTAAATATTATAATCATTGATAGTATTTTTTTATATTAATGATAAAAATACTAATAAAAAATTGCGTGCATCATTTATATATAAAAAAAATTATATTCAATATTTTTTAATATAAAATTATTTATATTCAATGGTATCCCTTGAGACGCACACAGTACATACATCCAAATCCCTATAATTTTGCTAGTATTCCTTTTTATTATACGATAATATTCTTTATTTTCTTCTAATAAGGGATTGTCATTGAAAAAAAATACAACGAAGTCGCTATTTACGATCGCTAAAAATAATTCTATATATGAGCTGAACCCGCGATTTTGCTTACTATCTAAAACAATCAACGTTTTTTAGTTCTTTCAATAAGCTTTTGTAAGATTGGAAGTTCTAATTTTATCTCTATCTTTATATTTTTGTTTTCTTAGCCTGTTTTACTATCCCACACCGAAACGAAGGCCTCTGCTTTTTATTTCCACAAATGAAGACCCCTGCTGTTATAAATTTAGACGGCAGGGATTAAGATAAATCTTGTTAAAAAGGGATTATTTCTCTTTCTTGCTACCTGATTTTTAATGCTCTCAAAATAAGCTCCTCAGCAGCAACCTTACCAATATTTATCTCTTATATAACCCGATCAGGCAATACCCCAAAGTTATACATTTCTTTTTGGTCTGGTTTGTGTATCTCAATTTAATTTTCGTAAACGCACCCATGACACAGGAATAATTCCTAGTGTGGAGTTTTTTAAAACAGAGATCCGAATAGTTTCTTTATACAACATTTCCAAAATTACTGTTGTTCTAGAGAGTGTAAGAGACAGCTACTTAACCTTCATAGCTACATAACATTTTACTATAATGCTTATTAACACAGTACAAAGCATCCCTATTCGGTCCAAATGATAAAAATAGATCGATAGATAGAGAAAATGCAGATTTTTAATCTGAATCTAGCGACAACATATATCTCCATGGCGACAACTTTCCGGGAGACTTTGAATTGGCAGGCCCCTTACCTGATGTATGTGGGGGTGTACAGCATAAATCCGGTCGTTATTGTGACGTGTTTTGGCTGAAAATTTCCCCGTGCTTTTGCACGGGGAAATTAACGTCTTTTTGTACTCCACGCACTCCGAGAAGTATATGGATTAGAGACTTCATATTTCGATATATGAATTTTGACTGTATATTTTAGAATCTGATGAAAGAAATACACGATTAAACGATTTTTTTTCGATAGAGAAAAAAATCTAAAGTCATCTGTATTGCTTTACTGTCAAGACTGAGTTTTAGTGGAATTCGGTTATTGAAATTCGCCCTCTGCTTCGATATTTTGTTTTTAAACATAGCCGCACACTAGGATTTATTCCTGTGTCGTGGGTGCGTTTACAAACATGAAAATTCACAAACCAATACCCAGACCGGAACAAATAATTGTGGATCACACAAAAATTTGTCCCGTGCGGGAATCGAACCTGCGACTATTCGACACAGTGGGTGGAGCAGCTCAAGCTCTTAACCACTGCGCTAAATCGTCCGTGATAAATAATAATTAATCTGTGATAAACAAATTAGTGGTAAATTTAATATTATTTATATCTAAACACTATCTAATTTAACAACGTATGTTTATCCAAATAAAACAACCATATTTAGAAATATGGTTTTTGACAGTATACTTTAGAATCTGGTTAAAGAAATACACGATAAAACGAAATTCTCTCGATGAAAAAAAATCTAAAGTCATCTCTATTGCTTTATTTATTCTGATTCCAACACGAAATGCTTAAAAACGAATCAATAGGGTTTACTTTAAAAAACATAGCAAATAATTGTAGCAAAGTTCTTGTAAAGCAGTTTTTTTAATTTAATTGTGAAGATTTTTAGAAAATGGAAAAAATTCGTTTTTACGTCGTTTATTTCTATTCGCGCGCTCAATGTATCCGTCCCTTATTATTCTTTTGTAAAGTAATTGCATCACTGTCACTCTCCCGGTTAATAAATGGCCGATCACAGTAAGCCCTTAAAACGATGTAATAATATCATTCATATAAACGCGTAGGTACCTTAACAAGAACTGAAGTCCAGTCACTAACATAATTCTGCAAAAATCAAATCTCAACCGTCGCTACTAGGCATGCCTTTTAAGTTCTGTCGTTTCCGTATTTCCCAGCAATTTTGAATTTGGAACTGTTCTATATTCGAATGTGTTTCAATTTTGAATCTCAAAACAGTTGAAAGTATTAGGATTAATGCTATTGTTTAGTCACAGCGTCGATTGGAATCTGTCAGGTTACGTACGAAAATGAATCTTTCTAAGGAAAATGTTCGTGCATAAATTTTCTACAACTTTAGAAGAGGCCTGACACGGCTTCAGTGTTTTGAAGAGCTAACATCTGTGCTCAGTGATGAAGCCCCAAGTCTGCGGACTGTCGAACGCTGGTATTTAGAATTCCAGCGTGGACATACTAGTGTTAGTGACAAATCTCGCGAAGGACGCCCAAAATCCGCCTTCACTGAAGATAACATCATTGCTGTGAGACAACTAACTCTCGAAGATCATCATGTGACGTATCGAGAGATAGAGGCTCTATTAGGCATCTCAGGGACAACCATACAGAAAATCTTGCATGAAGCGCTTGGTGTGAGAAAGCTAGTTTACCGTTGGATACCGCATCTGCTTTCCGACGATCACAAGGCGGCCCGCGTCAGATGGTGTAAGAAAACTTTGCAAAGGTTCAACCGAGGAGAGTCAAATCACGTCTACAACATCATCAGTGGTGACGAATCTTGGATCTATGCCTACGATCCTGATTCCAAACAACAATCTACAATCTGGGTCTTACAAGACGTGCCAAAGCCGACTAAAGTTGTTCGTTCTGGAAGCACTTCAAAGAAGATGGTGGCCACGTTCGCTAGAAAAACCGGCCATGTTGCGACTATTGCACTTGAAGATCGTAGAACGGTTAACGCAGAGTGGTATACCACAGTTTGTTTACCACAAGTCATCGCCGAACTTCGAAAATCTAACTCAAAGCGACGCATCATCCTGCACCACGACAACGCAAGCTCACACAGCACTCTTCAAACGATTGCGTATTTGAAGCAGGAAATTCTTGACCATCCTCCATACAGTACTGACCTAAGCCCTAACGATTTCTTTACATTTCCTAAAATTAAGAAAACTCTTCGTGGTCAAAGGTTCCAGTCCGGTGAAGAAGCAGTCGACGCTTTCAAGTGTGCCATTTTGAACACCCCTACTTTAGAGTGGAATAAATGTTATAATAACTGGTTTGAGCGAGTGGAAAAGTATATTAAGCTACGTGGTGAATACTTTGAAAAACAATAAAAAGTACTATAAGGTTGTAGTTGTGTTTTATTCTTCAAACGACAAAACTTTAAAGGCATGCCTCGTACTTAATGGATTAGCTGTAAAATCAATAACTAAACGCCGTTTATCGGCAGCTGTCAAGGCTAAATTTTAGTGGAATTCTCTTAGTGAAATTGGCCCTCTGTCTTCGTTAATTAATCTCTGATAAACGATGTTAGTGGTAAATATAATATTAGTTATATCTAAACAATACTTAACACTATCTAATTTAACACCGTTTGTTTATCCAAACAAAACAACAGAACAACTTTACAACAGAAACGTGGGGGGTCGCTTGCGATTCAGCGAACATTTTCACTCACAGTTTTAAAAATAAAATATTTCATCATATTGCATTTAGCGTTACAAAGCATCGAAACATCACCGTCGCCGGTGCTTCATAATGAGTTAAATGAGATCACCGGACATACACTCTATTTTATATTAGTTGAATTGGCGGCACGCGGGTACCACTTGGCGGTGTACTTGTGGACACAAGTAGTGATGCGACATGTTTGTTGCGGATATTACATGTGTATTTTTTATGCGGAATGGATGTGTACAACATTTGTGTCCTCATTCTTTGCTCAATGAATAGCGGCAGACTAATGTTTTGTTATAATGGAATGAAATTATCCGAACCATGGATATCTATGATTGAAATGTACGTGTGCATTTAATTTAATTTAAATTTTTAAAAAAAATAACGTGGTCAAGGTTTTTTAATTTAAATAAATAAAGAGAATTGTGCCCGGTATAAGCTCGCCCGCTATTACATGGGAACTAACATCCCCGGTGAAAAGTGGGTGTACTCGGTACACTTCTGCCACCCCCGCTTGAGGAATATGGGCGTGACGGTGTTTATAAATAAAAGTCCGTTAGAATAGTTTTTTATTTTAGTTCTAAATTGATAAATCACTACAGAAAATTAACAAAATCATACAAATTTTTGTTGATTTTAATCAAGTAATTGTCTTCAATGAGCTCAGAGCTAATGGGTATAAATAAAACAAAATTTAGCTAAAGGAGAGCTAATCACACTCGGCCATCAATTTACTGATCGCAATGACCTTGTCATTACGGTGAGGGACGGGTAAACATTGACAAGTACAGAACAAAGCCGGTCGTCATGGTAAACTTTGCGGGGCGATTAGTTCTGCAGTGGATGTCTTTCGGCTGATTATAAAAAATATGAATATGGAGATTAAAGGGGATTAACAACATCGAATCTTCTGGTTTTATTCCAGCGTCGTGTCTGTCATAAATATCGGAGACACTAGCTGATATACAATTTTCTGCAAAAAATTCGGATCGAAAACATAATTGATGGACGGCTTGGTCCAGGAATGATTCCTAGTGTGGGGCTACGTCTAAAAAAAAAGAAAGATATAATCGACACATTTTCCTTTTAACGTCCTTCCGTCCTTTTTACTTAAGAACTGTTGGGCTGCAAAAGAGAAACCGAACAGCGGAAATATCGTCTAAAAAGTAGGTACCCTACATTAACGGTCTAGAAGCGCATAGTGTGACTAATTCTAACTAGGACCGCATTTTAAGCAAAGCAAAGTGTCTTTGCAATTTTTCCTGTCAAAAAATCTCCATAATTTCGTACTGCAAAGAGTTGGAGAAGTCTGGAATTATACCCGGTATATTGACAATACAATGACCCTCTATTACATTTAGACCAATCGTCGTCGGCAAAATATGAATTAACAGCTCACCTCAACCAATTCGTAAGAAAAAATATAGGCATGACGGTACATTGTTCTATTTTATTGCAAAAGCACCCGTATATAGATACCTATTTATAGGATAACGGAGGTTAAACAATATAATCTAGATTATACATTTCAAATTCAAAGTAATTTTCTGATTTATTCTTCAAACAAAGAGCTAACATAAGCGGCACTTATTAAACAACTATAATTGGATAAAGGCCAGGTTTATCAATTGTTACAATTGAGACTGATCACGGTCAAGTACCTATTTTCAAACATCCAAGTACCCGACTTCTTTTCCTCCACTTTAATAATAACTTTTCAATGATTTACGTACTCCACCTGGGTAGTAATGCGTTAATTAACACGCTAACAACTACTTTACGCAGATGTAGCTAATGTTCAATGCATTAATTGATTGACACGGGAACGTGTTATTCTTAGTGCCTTAAAACGCACTTGGCGCTCTAGCTTTTACACAGTAGTGGAGCATGAGGTATACAGATAAATTGCAAACAACACAAAATAACTGACAAATAATTGACAAAACAACGACAAAATGATATCAACAATACAATTGTCAAATTAAATTAACATTTAATAAGGGGATTATATCGTGAAAATAGACATAAGACATTCCACAAGTAACATGTGAAAAACTTCCTATGTTTTCATTTATTCTTTTTTCATTTATTTCTGCTACTTTTATTCACAATTGCTGCTAAAATCATTCTTGCGATTTTAGAAAATCGCATATAGTTTGGATCTCATCGTTTAATAGATTGATCATAATTCATTCTTCATTTTAAAAAGTATCAAGTGCGACGCTACGTAAGACCTATTCTTATCGAATTAAAAATGATAGCTCGTTAAATTTCACATGTGAAATCACCAAAAAATAAAATTGTAAAATAAAATTAATTATAAGTAGGAATAATTTCCATAGCTACGTGAAACATCCCTAAAACTCACGTATACATAATCAAATGCTGCAGTATTCGAGACGCGAGCGAGTCGTTCGCACGCGTCCGCGCGCAACTAACTGACGAAAACTCGAACATAAAACAACACAAAACATCGGAGTGACAAAACAGTGAACATTGACAGTGCTAAACATAACCTGTGCTTAAACACCAAAAGGCAAGTACTTCAACAATTTCATAATTAGAACATTTTAATACCTAATTAAAATTTTATCAATAACATTTAAAAGACGCGATGACCTTTCAACTTAACGAAATAACAATCAATATCGGAATCAAATTGAAAATTATGTAATAAAAATAACTACTTATTTGATGGTTTTATTTAAGTTCTAATGAGTTGTATCAATGGGATTTGGATTTTTTTTATTTGATAACCGGGAGTACTATTTGGATAGAGTCCAAATGTAAAAATACAATGCCTAACGTCTCGCTGCAAGTCTGCCTGGGAACTGGGGTCGAGCTAATTCACCCATCCGGGAACGTCGTGTCGACCGATGTCAACTATTTCAAATTATCGCGAGGCGTTTGATGAATTTTGAATCTACCGCAACTCTGACTTCTCGCTAGCCGAATATAAAACGGCCCTAAATAAAAAATTTAGTCGTTTGAATTAGCACTCCAATTTCAAATTGAAAAACGTTGATTTCCCCTTTTTTCGGTAGTTAGTTGTGTCACTAGAAGTAAAATTATTAAATACGCGCGCATTTTTTTTAAATAGCGTATCCGCCGGTTTTAAGAAGTATCCGCCGAAATTTTAGTAACGTATTTTAATCACTATCGTTAATAGCAAAATAAAATATGATTTTTCAGAAAAACAAACAAAGTACATACCCCAAAACTAATGTACCATTCAAGGGACCATCAAGGGACTTAGTTTAATTCCATTTTAATTTTAGTTGATTTTAATTATCTGTCTATATCATGCAATCTTAAATTTTATTTTCTTTGTGATAACTCAGATTTACGCTTTTGGCCCCGGGGCCTTTACAGCTTCACCGGACAGAATGACCAGATTGCAGAAGACAAGATCATCATTTGGACTCTTATCTACTGATTTGTAAAAGTATTCATAAATGGTTCACATTACGGGATTGAAAACGATTGTCGGCTTTTAAAACACAACTCATAAAATCAACTAAATTGTCTTGCTACTGACCAACTGATTTAAAAAATCCATAAACCGTCTTGCAAGTGAGCGATTTCAAACAGAAACAGTGTTGATGTATCGGTTTGGGTGCTACAAATCCGTAAACAGATAAACAAACTCGATTGTTAATGGTTAACGATGCGTCCATAAAATCCAAATTTATAAAATTAAAATAAACATATTAATGAGTTACGTTCAATAATAAATCCTACAACCTACTTAATATAAATCATTAGACAATAAACAGAATAGTCAGGTAGTTCTACTATGTTTAGGGTTGGAAGGTGTCCGGTTTTAGCCAGCTTTATCGCTTAATTTTTAATAGATTTTAGTAATACTCATTTATTTTATAAGTTGTTAGCTTAGTTGTTTTTAATTTTTGTTGTGCATGCTGTGGTCTCCTTTAATTGGAGAAATACACGACCCAAGTATATTATTGTTATTATCGAAAATGTGTATATTTTCAGTTGGAAATTCATATAAATAAATAAATAAACTTTAGCCAACTTTAGCCGGACATGATAGGCTTTTTACGCTTTTTTGCGGCCATATATCGCACTTCCACTCAAATAATTATTTCTTTTTTATCAAGTTATACCCGCTAGTTGCGGAACGGAATCGGGAAAAAAGTCCGAATTGTAAAAAATTGTGGGTAAATCCTGAAACAGGTTATAAGTTCTTATCAATACTCTTACTTAAAATAAAAAGTACCTATCAGTATTTTCATAGAATTTGGTGGAAGAGGCTGAAACTTTTGAAGAGGCGTTTAGGACCGGTGAATGTCGTCATAGTATCTAAATATACGAGTATATGTGATACTAACTTGTCCTTACACTCTGTTTTACCGAAACTTATTTACCTATCTACCGGCAACCACTATCCAAGATTATTTATAGTTAAACCTATCTATATCATCACGCCAGATTCCTTGCGGATTAGGCACAGAGTACAGAGTTCCAACAGGTTCTTTCCTTACAGACCTCTCTCGCTGCCTTTACTCGTTCGTTTCATACACGCTGGTGATAGCATTGATAGCACTTTGCATATTTATTATGAAACAATACTTAGTCATATAACGCAACAATTAACAACCTTATCGTAATAAACTGCTTGATATTCGTATTATCTAGAAATTACGATATTCGAGTTTAATGCATTTTACGCAACGCCATTACACAATAACAAATCTGTAACGTTGGGAAAGCTACTTGGGAGCCAGCACTTAAGCCATAAGCGCAGCTAGCCATACATAACGGAGTTCTTGTCTCAACGCTGTTATATGGTAGCGAGAGCTGGGTATGTAAGAAGGAGAATGAAAGTAGGATAAATGCAGTAGACGGAGCTCTGCGGAAGATGTGCGGATTGAAGCTGACCGGCCGCATTAGCAACAGCGTAGTAAGAAAGCGAGTAGGTATCAGAGATAGTATCGGTGTAAAGATGAGAAAGGGCATGCTCCGTTGGTTCGGGCATATAGAAAGAATGCCAGATCAAAGAATAACAAAACAGATATACAATGAGAGGATGCAGGTACCGGGGAAGACCTAGACTATCTTACCACGACCAAATAAACCAAGTCCTATCTGAAGGAAAAGTCAAGAGTCTATGTAACCGGCGAGCGTGTATGAAACGAACTATGAGAATGGAGGAAGCCAGGGAGGTATGTAAGGAAAGAACCTGTTGGAACTCTGTACTCTCTGCCTACCCCGCAAGGGATCTGGCGTGATGATATAGATAGACAAATCTGCCTATATTTTCCCACTGCTGGGTAGAGGCTGCTCGCAAATCAAGGTGACAGAGAATGCGTCCTATACAACGCGGATCCAGTGCGGATTGGTGGAGGGATTTATTACACAATACAAAATAAATATACACTATTAGACTTCGACAACTACAAAACCAGAGTGACTTCTGTTCTCGTTGTTGTTAAACCCGGTGTTTATCTCCTTAGATAATGACTTAGAGGTTCCCATTAGGAGATGACTTAGGAGTCCCCCTAAGGCGGTGAAAGAGGGGGTTAAAAAATTTCAACGGGAAATCCCATCCGGCGCACGGCTAGTTTTATTCATAAGTTACTATAGTAATTTTATTGGAGATTGACTATGATTCAGTCAGGTAGGAGTATATTTATGTATATTAACCCAATTCGCTTTGACTATGAATGTCTGCAAGCGACTATACCGCGTCTAAACAAATCGCACATCATAATACAGCGGTGTATCGCATTATACCTACCTCTGCCAAACATTGGGCGTGTTATATCAGAAATTCTCGCGTATTGACGCAACCACTTGGTATGCGATTAACCTTAGATCAATACTAAAAGATGTATACAGGGTACATATCTATTTTGTATCGAATTGAATTAAAATTATTTATTTATTTAAAAACTTACAAATTTACATAATTTTTGGAGCCATGATCGTTTGTATAATTTTTCACAGTTTATGTTTGTAATGCTTCTTGTACATTAGGTACTTACTGCTACTCGCGAATTCATGTGTGATATTTATTTTTAAATAAAAAGTAGTGTTTATTATCCTTTTCCAAGATGCAATCTATCTACTAGACTTTTATAAAAAACTGATGATCAGTTCAGACTGCCTCGTTGGTCTGGTGGCAATGCGCATCGCTTTGTGATCACGAGGTCCTGGGTTCAAATCCTTGGTCGGACATATGTAGTTTTTCTAACGAAAACTTCCCAGTATGAGTCCGGAGTTTGGAATTGAGCCCGGTATATGGCAATAGGCTCGCCCCCTATTACATGGGACCGACCATCGTCGGCCAAACGTGGGTGTACTCAGTACACCTCTGCCACCCCCTCTGGGGAATATAGGCGTAAAGGTGTGTGATGATCAGTTGAGGCGAGACAATGTAGCAGACAGTTACTTTCAAATTTATAATATTACTAGTTTCTGCCCGCGACTTCATTCGCGTTGAGACAGAAACAGAAAGAATTCGAGACAGAAAGCTAACATTTTTTTCGGGATAAAAAGTAAAAATCCTATATGTTAATCCAGATAATAAACTATGTGAGTGCCAAAATTCATCCAAATCCATTCCACCGTTTTTGCATGATTGAGTAACAAACATTCAAACATACAAACTTTCACATTTATAATATTAGTAGATTATGTTTTATTTTTTTATGGAGGCGTCACCCTACCTAATTAATGTTATATCGTAAGAGCGTTTATAATAAATAATAATATTAGCCCTGTTAGGAAACTGTCCCACGGCTGGGCACGGGCCTCCTCTCCAACTGAGAGGGTTTAGGCCATAGTCCACCACGCTGGCCCAGTGCGGGTTGGCGAACTTCACACACCTTCGAGAAACTCTTAGGCATGCAGGTTTCCTCACGATGTTTTCCTTCACCGTTAAAGCAAGTGATAATTAATTTTAAATACGCACATGCTTTCGAAAAGACAGAGGTGCGTGCTTGGGTTTGAACCCGAGACCTCTGACTTTGCAGTCCAACGGTCTAACCACTAGGCTATCACTGCTTTGGCTTGCACTAGGCTATCATTTCGAAAACATGTGCGTATTAAAAATTAATTATCACTTGCTTTAACGGTGAAGGAAAACATCGTGAGGAAACCTGCATGCCTAAGATTTTCTCGAAGGTGTGTGAAGTTCGCCAACCCGCACTAGGCCAGCGTGGTGGACTATGGCATAAACTCTCTCAGTTTGAAAGGAGGCCCGTTCCCAACAGTGGGACAGTTTCTTAACAGGGCTAATATTATTATTATATTATAATACCTGAAATCAAGATCGAATCCGCGACCTGCCTGTCTACGCTTAGACCACTAGACCAACCATCATCAATATCATCTTCTATATCTTATAAAACTAACTAGCCACAGTACCTCCTTATCACATTGTAAAAATGTCGAACTCCGTATTTCTACTCCGAAATTATTTCCCAACAAACGTTACTTATCTACAATACGTTATCAGTTTATAATGACGAGTAATGACGGGCCGTGTCGTTAACTGTCCGAAGATAGTTCTAGATACATGCACAGTACATAGCAGTTTCAAATATTTATTATAATAAATCACCCTATAGTATCCCACTATGGGGAAAAAAGACCCTCTTTCACAAACCGAGGGGAGAGAAATTAGTTCATACTCTACCACGACAGGGCCGGCCCTGCCTCTTGATCAGGGTAGAGCGCGATTGTCTTTCAACGCCTTTTTGTCAAATTTTTAAAAATCCTATTATATTGCAAAAATCAATACTTATTGAATTTAATTATAATTATTAGCCCTGTTAAGAAAGTGCCCCACCGTTGGGCTTGGGCCTCCTCTCAAGCTGAGAGGGTTTAAGCCATAGTATACCACGCTGGTCCAGTGCGAAATTCACACAACTTCGGGAAATTCTTAGGCATGCAGGTTTCCTTCCGATGTTTTCCTTCACCATTAAAGCAAATGATAGTTAATTTTTAATACGCACATGCTCTCGAAAAGGCAGGGGTGCGTGCCTGGGTTTAAATTCCGAGTCCTCTGACTTTACAATCCAATGGTCTAACCACTAGGCTATCTATTATTGCTGTGTACCGGAGGCAAAATCAATCTCCGGAGATTTTAGGAGAATTTACAACAAAAACCGGAGAATCTCTAGAGCAAAACCGGTTGATAACGACGCAATGGAAATAATTAGCATATACAAATAGTTCATAGGTAAATAACAGTACGTACGTATACCTACCTACCTGATTACCTATCTCCCCTACTTAATCAACAGTTCTGAGCGCAAGTAGTGGGATTGAGTTTTCATTTATACATTCATGTGTACGTTAACTACGAAATGAACAATACTTATTTAACTACGTGTTACGACTTAGCAGTGATGGCCTAGTGGTTAGACCGTTGGACTGCAACCTCTGTCTTTTCGAAAGCATGTGCGTATTTACAATGAATTATCACTTGCTTTAACGGTGAAGGAAAACATCGTGAGGAAACCTGCATGCCTGAGAGTGTCTCGAAGGTGTGTGAAGTTCGCCAACCTGCACTGGGCCAGCGTGGTGGACTATGGCCTAAACCCTCTCAGTTTGAGAGGAGGCCCGTGCCCAGCAGTGGGACAGTTTCTTAACAGGGCTAATATTATATTATATTATGTTACGACTTACGTTGTTTTACATTATTAAAACTGGTAGACAAATAAAACGATACTTAATAAATTAGTACCTAATTACACATATCTGGGTTTGTCGGGAGTTACTCCTATATGGACAAAATTATGGACTAAGGATGCATTGAAACAACTCCGACATCTTCAGTAATTAATGAATAATCATAATGGTAAATCTCCGGTTTTTATAGAACCGGTTCACATCACTAATATCGATCTACTACTACTGCTTATCTACTACTATCACTGCTTGCAGTTTAATTAAGTAGCACTAATTAGTATACACCTGCTTCTTTAACATTAAAAAAGTTTCTTGCTATATAATTGAATTAGTATTTTGTGCAATTTTGGCGCCCCGTGCCACCTGGCGCCTAAAGAGACCGATCATCCCGCTCTACTCCAGGGCCGGCGCTGTACCACGTGGATACATTGCGGATTGAAAGAGGAACGTACATTAAGCCACAGTAATGTTAAACTGACACAAAGCGATGCGCTTTGCCACTAGACCAACGAGGTAGTCAAATTAAGAATTTTGGATTCTATTTTAACTTTAACAAAATACCATTACACGATAATTTCACCCAATAATCCTAACGCTACGCGTTTGGTTATAGCGAAAGAGGGTCGAGCTGTCGTATAATGATTATTCTAAGGGCCCATCTAGTAGTATGGTAAACCTGCTAATCCGAAAACTAGATTATAGTAACATACTATTACTACGCAACTGTGAGTAAGATTCTCGTAAGACTATAAAATCACATGACGCATTGTTGCCAATTGTATAAGCAATTAAGCTATTTTCGTACTAAAAAAATTGCCCAAACATCCGCTCTTCAACTGAGTAAATTCTTGGAGAATAATTCGACCCGGTTGAACTATAATAATGTAGATTTCGATTTGTATGATTTTCGGTTTGGTCACATAGCTAGGCAAGATGGAGATAGCCTCGAAAAGCTCGTCATAATTGGTAAAGTAGACGGAAAAAGGCCTCGAGGCCGTTCACTGACACGGTGGTCCGACCAACTACGGGATCTGACAGGAATGTCTTCCAACACTGCTCTACGGCAGGCCAGAAATAGAGAAGAATGGAGAAGACCTTTAAACACCTGTGAGATGGCATCCTCCTGATATTGACACGACCCTTAGCCATTAAGAAACGATCGAGATGAATAAATAAAACCACAGGAGAAATATACTACTTTAATTCTGCCGTGTTAAGACCACCCATTTGGATATCTTATAGTTTGGCTTAGTGCTATAAATTTAATCCCAACTAGCTGCATGAGTTAGATGATTTGGCGCAGTGGTTAAGAGCTTAAGACGCTCCGCCCTCTGGGTCAAATAGTCACGGGTTCGATTCCCGCTCGGAACAAATCTTTGTGTGACTCACAATTATTTGTTTTGACCTGGGACGCGAAATAAAGGTGCACTTCGGACTCAACCGTTCTTTCAAAAGAAAACAATTGTGCGAGGTATCAATGTAACTACACCATAATTATATCACCATACTCAATGACTTTTTCTTTCCAAACTTTTTTAAGTGCAAACAACCCAATAGATCCGTAAAAAAGGACCACAAGGGTATTTGTGTATGTGAAATTTCATGTTTGTACGCGCCCACGACACAGGAATAAATCCTAGTTAGTGTAGGCTTTTATTTAAAAAAATAAACTGCATGAAACAATAAAACCTCAAACTATCTGTTATTAATAATAATAAACCAATATCAATATATTAAAGCATTAAAACTGTTATCAGTTTAAATATTTTAGGTTCATGCGGACAGTAACGCTTGAGAAATAAAAAAATAACCCGAACAAGTCCCAGTAGTACTCGCTCTCCGAGGGTTCCGTACAAGTGTCACTAGATGTCGTTATTTTAATTTTCAACTGAATCCAAGGAATACCTTTTTTATGTGTTATAATAACGAATGAACTATTTTTGCCTTACTTGTACTAAGAAATTTTTGGTCCTTGGCAAATTTTGGGATGTCGTTGATTATGCAATCAGCAGTCTCCTTCCATTAGCTTGCGTGGATCATGTTCCCCGGCATCAGGCGGGGGACTTGACATGATTCACTTGTGCTAATAGAGAGGGACTATGATAGATAGAAAAATAACACTTTAATATTCCACCAAAGATACTCGTATGTACAAATTAAATAAATACAAGGTTACAAAGGTTGGGTAACAATGTGCTTATCACTAATAGGGATCTCTTCCATGTAACCTTTCACCTTTGGTGCAATATAACCACGACCATTATCGCAGCCAAACATTTTTCGAACACTGTTCAAATCCCAAACAGAAGAAAGTACGTTTTCGTCACAGCACGAAAAAAACAATATTATTCAAAGCATGAAAACTCAAACGGACGGCTTGGTGTAAAATCCAAAAATATTTGTTTGGATCAAGGTGACAGGATTCATTCCTAGGGTGGAGCTACGTTTTTTTAAAAGTACGAGAAGAAACGTGTGGTTTCATTTTAGCTAGGCAATTTCTTGCTACTGATATCTGGACGCACTGATTTCGTACGGTCAACAATTCGGTCAGTGTCCTTGATTAGTGAAAAATCGAAACTTAAACTTTTAAAACTCCTGGTAAACAGGTTTTTGTATTATGCCCGCCAGAGATGGGCAAAATGTAATCAGATTAATGATTACAATTGCATTTGTAATATTTAATCATGATTTAAGATCAAAAGTGTAATCATAAACGTTGAAGATTACAAAATGTAATGGTAATCGTTAATCATTAATACACCATCACGCCTATATTCCACAAGCGGGGGTAGTTAATCATTAATTTGATTACATTTTGCCCATCTCTGGCGCCCGGTAAGATGGCAATAAGCTCGCTCCTATTGGGACCCGCATTGGGACCTAACATCATCAGCGACATGCGTGTAAACAGTATACCTCTGATACCCTCGTACGGAAAATATAAGCTTGACCGTGTGTTTTTTAAATAAACACTGTCACGCCTATATTCTCCAAGCGGGGTTGGCAGAGGCATATTTTGTACACCTGCTTTTTGCCGACGATGTTCGGTCCCATGTAAAAGTAGGCGAGCCTGTTGCCATATACCGGGCACAATTCTAGACTTCGGACTGATACTGAGAATCGCAAATTCGCGACTATACCAATGAGGCAGTCTATTTTTGTTTATTATACGAAAATCAAGAATTAAGTTTTACGACAGTTTTGACGCAAATAGTAGTGGCAACAACGTGTGTATGTGTGTGTGTGTGTGTGTGTGTGAATGATCTACGCTGTTGGCCGCGGGGCATTTACAGCTTCACCAGACAAGAGGGCGAGCGTGCAACCTCGAGCCAGATGGGCAAGAGAGCATATCTGTATCCGAAAGAAGAGATGTGAGGGCATCAAGAGGGGCGATGAGAACATGCCGCGAAGGCACAGATAGAATGGGAGTTAGGTTCGTGGTCGGCGGCGGCTACGATTGGCGGATTTCTATGATTGGACGCGTTTGCGAAGTATCGGTTGTCGCCTTTTTATAAAGACGCGAATAGGTTCAAGACCAAGATCGGAATGGAGATCGACATTCCGTATGAAACACGGGGCTCCGACGGCTTTGCGGAGGAAACGGGATTGAACCGTTTGGAGTCTATCGATGTGAGAGCGGGCGGCGTGCCCGAATACCTCACAAGCGTACGTCATGATGGGCCGTATACAAGTTTTGTAAAGTGTCATAATCCTTAGGGACACCTTATTCCTTAGGGACATTTTACTCCACTTGCAGATCATCGGGTAAATACGACCGAGCACAAAGGCTGCTCGGTTACGGACTCGCTTAATGTGCGGTCCGAAGGTCATGGTATTATTTAGAGTAACCCCTAGCTATTTGACCTGTTTGACCCAGGGAATAGGTAGGTCGAACATGGTCACTTGACCTAGTTTCCATCTGGGGTGGCGCAAGGAGGGGCGCGGGGTGGCACCTCTGGAGAAGAACACCGTAGCGCTCTTGTCACTTGGTTCACTTCAATAAGAGTGACAACAACAGTTGCCACTACTATTTGCGTCGTAAACTTTTATGTTATACTTCACAATTAGTTGAAACTTTTCACACTACCAAGTGAAAGACAAATACGCTATAATTTTTCCCGAGTCCATTGGACTTTGCAGCCGCAATAATAAAGCGACAAGGTCGCGTCGCAACGATTGCTCGTTTATGTCTGGGAGCTGGCATGCATGCGCGTGGGCAGCAGTCTAGTCACACTAACGATCCACTCCACCGGTTGGCCGATAAAACTTTTATTATAATACCTACTTGCTTGTAAATTTAATGAGCTCGTCATTAAACATAAAAGGCGTAACACACGCACCATATAGCAGCAGTAAACTAGAAATGTACAGAGAGCTTGCTTCGACTTGATATGCCATCCTTGTCACGCTACAAATTTACTAAATAAACTTGAGCGTGACAGCACTATTACTCGCTGGCATCAGGCAAGCGTCAAAGTTTTAGCGCGTCGGTGTTATCAGGGTTTTTGTACCGAAGAATCTTCTCTAGTAATACAGGCTCTGGAACTGTGCAAGATTAATGACAATTGGCTCGCTCAATTAGGATCTAGTATAGTCAATTAAATGTGGGTGTACCCGGTATACCACTGCGCCGCTCGGTTCCGGAATATTAGCGAGGCAGCTAAACTGCGATCCATGTCACCAATTTCAGAATGTTATTTCGTACAAACTGATTGGGTGTTCTCTGACATGAACCTTTTCATAAAATCGTCACCATACAAATATTTGTCTTTGCATCCATTAGTATCATTACAACGTAAAATAATATATATGGGTATATTAACCTATTGACCGCCTCAGTCGAATTTATTCGAAAAATAGTTTGCAGCCGGTATCGCCCCTGTCGTATGTGATCGACAGGAAACTTTTTTTTAATGTGGTTTTTTTCGTGCAGCAATAGTATTGTACCAGACAGGAGTAAAGGCACGGCCAAACCAACGCGCCCAGCCGCGTCTGCGTAAGCGTGCGCGGTGGCGATCAGCTCCTGCAATCATATTTGTATGGTAATACCTTACCAGCGCATCCTGCGCCCTGCGCGCGCTATCTGAGCGGCGTCTGCACGCGCAATCATAGGGAGATACTGATCACCACCATGCACGCCATCGCGGACAATGCTGAACGCTTTGTTTTGGCCGTACCATTACATGTAAAATATAGTGGTTAAAATTCAAAAATCATTGATTTTACGATGTTATACAAATACCTCTAATTCTAGTTGTAACTAGAACAATTAATTATATTTAATAATGGAGTTAACATTGACAGCTAGACTAATAAACTGTGTCATCTTAGCTTAAAAGGTTAGCTGCCGTGTGTAGTGGGGGGGGGGGGGGGGTGTGATGTGCAATTTGTACGATTAGTACCAGTTAAATGTATCTCGTGTGAGAACATGAACCTTAATCCAGCCCTTACATTTAGCTCATTCGTGTCGCATGAAATAAGGCAGTGTAAGGAAACAATAAGTCGCAAGTAAGTTAACACAGGGCCTGACAGGACACAGAGATTTCGACCAGTGTCCTAATGGACACTGGTCAAAATACTACAGTACAAAATACTACAGTAATAAAAATAAAATAAACACCGTCACGCTTATATTCCCCAAGCGGGAGAGGCAGAGGTGTATTGTGTACATTCAGTTTTCGCCGACGATATTAGGCCCCATGTAATAGGAGTGAGCAGATTGCTGATACTGGAAATTTTCATATCAAAAAATTACATTTTGTCCGACCTAAGATTTGAACCCAGGACCTCGTGATCGCTACGCCCAGTATTTGCCACTAGAACAACTAGGCAGTTAACTACAGTGATGACTTTAGTAATTTTAATTATACAGTCGCATCATATAAATCGATTCGAATTTTTATTCTTCTAAATTAATTAATTAAGAAGAGAGAGAATTACCTTATTAATTAACTAATGAGGTAATTCTCTGTCTAACCAATATTGGTTAATATTATCAAAATCAAGAATTACCAATTTATTTGAATATTACGAGTATTTCAGACCAACAAAATAATAGATTTGAAGCTAAACCAAACTGTGGAGGCCATTTAAAAAACCGTTAATTTTAAGCTAGTTAGCTGACACATATCGTCTGCAAACAACATAAAAATGCCCTAAATTCATACAATACCAACCCCTGAATTCTACGGCTGACCTACAAAACGCAGGTAAACCTTCAAGGTTACAAAAACATTAACCATGATTTAGCATTTTACTTTCACGGCCCGAACAATAAATGGCTACAAACGATAGGTCATTTTTCCTGTCTGTCTGCTTTAATATACCTCGGTTATGTATTTCACAACTATTGGAACATTTTAACGTAAACGTTAAATAAAATTGATGCATTGATTGATGAACTAGCTTCCAGAACAACGTATTTTGTATTTTTATATTGAAGAATCGACGTCTGAAATCTGAATGTTTCTGAGCATAATAAGTAAATATCATGTTTATAAACACATTCACGATACGGTAATAATTTCTGGGATGGGATATTCCTGGAAGACGCGGAGGGAGACTTTGGTTTATAATATGTAGTGATGTAATCACTAATAATAATATTAGCCCTGTTAAGAAATTGTCCAACTGTTGGGCACGGGCCTCCTCTCAAACTAAGAGGGTTCAGGCCATAGTCCACCACGTTGGCCCACTGCGGGTTGGCGAACTTCAAACACCTTCGAGAAACTCTTAGGCATGCAGATTTCCTCAAGATGTTTTCTTTCACCGTTAAAGCAAGTGATAGTTAATTTTTAATACGCACATGCTTTCGAGAACACAGAGGTGCGTGCCTGGGTTTGAACCCCAGACCTCTAACTTAGCAGTCCAACGGTCTAACCACTAGGCTATCACTGCTTGGTTTCAATGTAATCACTACATATTATAAAACAAAGTCCCCTTCCGCGTCTGTCTGTCTCTGAACATGATAAACTCAATAACAACCAAACGGATTTTCATACGGTTTTCACCAATGGACGGAGTGATTCCAGAGGAAGGTCTATCTATCTATCTATCTATAACCTCACGCCAGATCCCTTGCAGGGTAGGCAGAGAGTACAGAGTTCCAACAGGTTCTTTCCTTACATACTTCTCTGGCTTCCTCGACTCTCATAGTTCGTCTCATACACGCTCGCCGGTTACGGAGACTCTTGACTTTTCCATCAGATAAGACTCGGTTTATTTGGTCGTGGTAAGATAGTCTAGGTCTTCCCCGGTACCTGCATCCTTCCACTTTCACATTGACTTTTGATTCCAGAGGAAGGTTTTTGTGTTTAATTCACCCGTGCGAAGCGGGTCGCTAGTCCAAAATCAATTACTATTATTTATGTTCGGCGTTCACTTATGTATATTTAAAATTCTTTCTATCTATATCATCACGCCAGATCCCATGTGGAGCAGGCAGAGAGTTCAGGGCTCCAACAGGTTCTTTATTTACATACCTCTCTGGCTTCCTCTACTCTCATAGTGCGTCTCATACACGCTAGCCGGTTACAGAGACACTCGACTTGCCCTTTTACCTGAGACACCATCTATTTGGTCATGGTAAGATAGTGTAGATCTTCCCCGGTACCTACATCCTTCCACGGTTGTGTGGTTTATAGAAAGAATGTCTGTAGAAAGAATGACATTTCTTTATTCTGACATTCTTTCTATATGCCCGAACCACTTAAACATACCCTTTTTAATCTTTACACCGATACTATGTTGAATACCTATATGCTTTCTCACTACACTATATTTCAAAATGTGTACTAATAATTCAAATGGAACATCATACAGGCATAAATACTAACGTGAAACCACGTTAGTAATAGTAAATTGGTACAACATATAGAAATAATTCCTAAAGTGGAGCAAAGTTAGTAACTGTAAGTTGCAACATCACACAGGAAAAATTACTTAGGTGAAGGAACGTTAGTATTAGTAAATTGGAACATCACACAGAAATAATTCCTAATGTGGAGCAAAATTAGCAATACTTACTTGGAACATCACACAGGAGTAATTCCTAAAATCGACCAAAGTTTAAATAAAAATAAATAACTACATACAGGGTGCAAGGGTCAGGTGCGCAAAACCTAAAACAGGTGATAGTACCCATCAATACACTGTTAAAACTGTTTAGCTAACTGTTAAGCTATTTCATACAACATCTGAATATATTTTCTACCAAAAATTAATATTATATTTCTTTTTACAGCAAAAACAGTAGTCACCATGGGTTCGATGTTTCGTAGTGAAGAAATGGTGTTGTGCCAGCTGTTTGTACAACCAGAAGCAGCTTATGTGTCCATGTACGAGCTGGGGGAAGCTGGGATCGCGCAGTTCAGAGATGTAAGCAAAAATACAATTTTAAAAGAGTAACCGTGGAGTTCCTTGTCCTTCTGCTTTATAGGGATAATATTCCGACGTGGTGGTAGTCTTCGTTATTTTTCTGATAAATGACGATTCAATACGAGAGACAATAATAGCAATAACAATCTTTAGGTATTCATACATTTCCATGTTTTCTGACGATTCATAAATAATATAATGGTTTACATAAATAACAGTAATAGCCTAGTGGTTAGACCGTTGGACTGCAAAGTCAGAGGTCTCGGGTTCAAACCCAGGCACGCACATCTGTCTTTTGGAAAGCATGTTCGTATTTGGAAAGAATGACAAAACAGATATACAATGTGAAAGTGGAAGGATGCAGGTACCGGGGAAGACCTAGACTATCTTACCACGACCAAATAAACCGAGTCTTATCTGATGGAAAAGTCAAGAGTCTCCGTAACCGGCGAGCGTGTATGAGACGAACTATGAGAGTCGAGGAAGCCAGAGAGGTATGTAAGGAAAGAACCTGTTGGAACTCTGTACTCTCTGCCTACCCCGCAAGGGATCTGGCGTGAGGTTATAGATAGATAGATAGATGTTCGTATTAAAAATTAACTATCACTTGCCTTAACGGTGATGGAAAACATCGGGAGGAAACCTGCATGTTCAAGAGTTTCTTGAAGGTGCGTTAAGGTCGCCAACCCGCACTGGGCCAGCGTGGTGGACTATGGCCTGGGGACTATGGGACAGTTTTTCAACAAGACTTATATTATTATTACATGAATAAAAACATTCTGATTCTGATTTAAAAACATAATCTTTAGATATATACAAATTTCCAGTGTGAGTGTTTTCGGTAAACAGTTCGACACATTTTGATGTATTTTTGTACTTATTGGGTCTTTGAGTAGTCGTAGAAGTTTTTGCCCTTCTGCTGCACAGGACTGACATTCCAAAATAGTGGTAGTGTGTCAGGTTTACAATATTCCGATTCTGGATCCGATAACAATTCTGACAAGTTATTTGAACAATGCATTTATTCTTAATTTAATTGGCAACATATATGGAGTTGCTTTAAAATATTCTCAATATATTTTCCTTCATCGTTAGCACGTGACAAACAGATATATGCACACAAATTATTAAATTATATTCCTCAGTTTAATTATATTCATTCATTTGTAGGGCAACCCACTTAATGAAGTGTATTCATCATATTAATTATTTGTTTATACTAATATTATAAGCAGCAAGGAATTGTTTGTTGGTTTGTACTCGATAAACTCTGAAACTACCGAACCGATTTCTATAAGTCTTCATCGTTAGAAATTATTTATTACTAGATGTTACCCGCGGCTGCGCACGCGTTTATTTTGTAATTTGACATAGGTCTCTAAAACGCAATCTTATTCAACGCTAACGCCGTCTCATAAAAAAACAAATACAATACTTGGATACTTTTAAACCTACCCTGCCAAAAATCGTAATGGCCCTCTATGACCGTAACATTACAACAAAAACCATTTCTTAGATTTTTGAGTTAAGTCTATACCGTTCTGAAGGCGCGATTTTTCCGACCTGGGATTCACACAAATTATTTAATTATATTCATCAGTTAATTTGTAGGGCAAACCACTTAATAAAGTATGTTTATCTCATTACTTACTATTTGTTTACAATAAATACTGATATTGATAGCTATGTGTAACGTACAATTGATAAAGCATAGCATTCAACTCGAAAGCATTTGATGAATACCCACAATCTATGCACTTCAAGACAAGTTATGGAATAACTTCACTTTATCTGCCTCGTTAGTTAAGTGGCGCGTGTTGCGGCTGGCGGTTATGAGGTCCTGGTTGCGTGTCGAGAAGTGTTTTTTCTATTAAAAAAAAAAATTGTGACAGTTCGCAATCTGGATTTTGCCCGGCAAAATGGCATTAGGCTCAATCCCTATAACAATAACAAAAAACCTGATTCTGTTGACGAAATGTGGGTGTACACATTACCCCTGGGCTTAGGGAATACGGGCGTGACAGTGTTCATGATGATTGTATCGTTTTTATGGTGTTCTTCCACAAAATTTTAACATCTACCTTGAGAGTCTGTAATTGTGTCGACGGGTAGGTATAATGGTAATAAATCCACACCTTTATAATGGAACTAACATCGTCCGTGAAATATAGGTTTTCATAATACACCTCTGCCTGCTTAAGAAAGAAAGAAACAAAATACATTTATTAGCTAGGCTAACAGTACACTAAAAATATAATAACGATAAAACAAAGAAAAACAAGTTACATATTCATATAAGACTTCCGCTAGCCTCGGGGGAAGCTCGCAGGGCGTGTCGGATTCCACCGACTAAAAACCTCCAGGGTGACCGACACCACCACTTGGAAGGGGCTCGGGGATCCCGTATGGAACGCACCAGTGCCAACAAACCAAGCCTAGTCCAAACCGTCGTTAAATAGTTAGTGTACCTTAGTAATGGTTAATTCCACTTAAATTGTCAACAAAGCAAAGCTTCAAACACACAAATATAGCATATTTGTTCGTCGCAGTATAGGAGCGGCCTAAATATTTCCTACCCAAAGCTTCCATGTTGCAATGACATCAAACCCATGATCGTGGAAAATTAAATCACGAACGCAGAATTTTTTGGGTCAGTACACATCGGCGCACGAACACTGTTATAGGACAAGGATAAAAGATATTGCTGTCACTTTCCCTTAACTGCTTTATATGCAAGGGACAGATGCGCAAAACCTGAAACAGGTGATAGCCCAACTTGGTGGCTTGACGATAACTAAATGAAGTGTATCCTGCGAGCAACGGCTTAGTATGATCACTCATTATGGGCCTCAGAAGACTCAAGATCACCCAAGAGCAAAGAGAGGGCTATGCTCAGAGTTTCCCTGCCAGATCGAATCAGAAGCAAGGAGATCCGCACAAGGACCAAAGTCACCAACATAACGCTCAAAATTGCCAATCTAAAGTGTCAATGCGCAGGGCACATCGCTTGTAGACCTGACTGCTGTGGCGGCAGAAATATTATAAATATTATAAGTGGCGATCACGAACCGGAGGATTTGGCGTAGGCATGCCCCTAAAAAGATGGATCGATGACCTGGTGAAGATCGCGGGCAAAAGCTGGATGCAGAATAGCGGTATCTGGTCCCCCAAAAATCACCTGCAGTGCCACTGCAGGACATGTGTTCTGCAGTGGACATCTTTCGGGAGACGAGACTCTCCAACAATAATTAAATAGAAAAATCACAATCTCGCTGAGTTTCTCGCTGGATCTTGTCAGTAGAGACTGCGCTCCAATCCAGTGGTAGATGAATAGATAGATTGGTTTAAAAAAGTATAATCGCAGAGTTGAAATCAATGAGTTCTTTCTTTTGGAAGTCCACTATTGACCGTTGTAGGTTTTTGTCTACAACTATGGAAGGTGATTTAGCTTAATTTCCACACGATAGGCCTGCCGGGCGTTCCCCCCCTGAACTCGCGTGCCGCGTCCACCATTATGCAGGGAGGGAGTGTCCGCTCGTTTCGTGACCTATAGATCTATCGATTCCACCCGTGGTTCGTATTTAATTCAGGTTTCCAAGTCCCGAATTGACTCGAAGGTTGTGAATTAGGACTGGGACATTTATTATTGAGCCTAAAAGCGTTAGCAGAATAGATAAATTTGCTTTTCGAGAAATTATGAATCAGTATATACTGGAGAGTCATCCTGTGTCGCAGTATAGGCTGATTTAAGTAGACCTTCATGTTTGAGAGAAGGCCATTGATTATTATCAAAAATCGAGGTGAGAGAGAAAAGCTCCTCTTGGGTCTTCAAACCAGCTGCTCATTGAAGCGCTTCAGTTTTGGACTACACTATGATGATTACACCAATGAAAAATTTCTTTCAATTTCAAATACCGTAGTCATAGCAAGAAGAAGTTCTAGTTAATAGCTTTGCTAATTATAAGTTTTTTGACTATACATATAAATTTGTTTGCATGTCTTTTAAGTGACAAAACATACTGAGCAACAATTGTACCCAACACACACTATGTATTCTGAACATGTTTTTAGCAAATAAATAATTTTCTTTGAATAATAAAATAATTCTTGACTTGACTTTGGACCAAAGTTGTGCCGTAGTTGCGCCACAACCTTCTTATACAAATGACATGTAAATTTGTAGTGGCGCCACAATTGGTCTATAAGAGATCGTGCGGCTGGCGTTCACGAGGGTCTGGCTTCTAATTCTAATTCGGACTTTGTAATTCGCAGTAACATTAGGCGTTATGCATCTACCAGGCCCGCTTGGAGAATGTATGTAAGGTGGTTTTATTTGTTTTTTAAAACAAAACATATACAAACGTCCTGAAACAAATTTAAACAAGTCACTGATAAATTTCTCTACTTCAAACCAATAAATGTAAAAGCAAATAAAAATTAATTTACATAATAATTATAAAATAAAGACAATTACCTCTACAAAACATCCCCATAACATCCGAATATGTAAACAAACCCTGTAACCATGGCATTCCATTTAGGGGACTACGTACAATATTGATGTCGGCAAAACCCCGTGCCTTATGGGATTGGGAGCCTCCTTCAGCTAATATTATTGTAATCTACATAATACACGAATATTAATATAACTGCTATACATCGCACGCAACTCGTAGGCCGCGCCTTCAATAGTAATGTACACACAAAAACTGTCACGTGTGTGACAGTTTTTGTGACTTAGCGAGTTGTAGGTTTATACAGTACTCCTGTTTGTGCACCCCCTACCACCCCTGTTTGTGGATTTTTTGTATAATAACGTATATTTATAAAAACTAGGAATTATTCCTGTATCATAGGTGCGTTTACTAACATGAATTTCACATATACGAACACCTACACCGAAACAAATGTTTCACATGGTTCACACAAAGCTTTGTCCAGTGCAGGAAACCAACCCGCGACTTCTCAATCCAGTGGGCGGAGCGACACAAGCTCTAAACCACCTGACTAAGCCGTAAATATAGGCATGACGGTGTTTTTTTTTTATTATCATCAGCCGAAGGCACTTCAGAGCAAAGGCCTCCTGAAGATCGGCACGAATCGGTACGATGACCGGCTTTATTTTATTTAAATCAATAAAATACACGTTCGTAAAATATCCTTAGAAAAAAATAAACGGACAAGTGCAAATAGGACTCTCGCTCGGAGGGTTCCATATAAAAGACACTAGATGGCGTATATTAATTTTCATCGATTTCAAGGGAAAAATATTCGGTTTCTGTCAAATACAATCTTCAGACTTTTTTCTTTACTTGTGCTATGAAAGCTTGCTTCTAGCCATATTTCACGTTTCTAGGTCAACGGAAAGTGCCCTATAGGTTTTGATGAGTAAGTTTAAATAACCATATCGTTTGAGTGCATTAACTTCTTTGAGTTTTAATTTGTTATACCACCAGGGACCGTAAATCTTAATATTTGACATAAATTTCAACGTTTACCCGTTATTAAAAAGAAGGGTCCTTATTATGATTTCTGTGGTCCTAACCGTCGGACAAAGTGACAACAAAGTCATGCTATAAGGCTTCCGTATTTGCCGATTAGGGCACGGAACCCTACACTTCGCGAAAACATTGCACTTGAAAATTTATCATTTAACGTTAACAAACACTTACAATCAATCGACCATTAACGACATCACCTCGTTGTTGTTACACACATTGTAGACAACATAACAACACACAACAAGCTCGTGTCATTTGCTTCCAAGAACATACACATCAGATTATGCAAAAATGTGTTAAACTGCTCCAGTACGTTCTAGCAAATCAGAAATTTAAGACAATATTTAGGTACAAAATTCGTGTCTCATTACTCCGCATTGGTGTTTTCATGATGGACATTGACATTTCTCTCACCATGATCGGTAAGAGAAGGCTTTTGCATAGCAGTGGGATTGTACAAGTGGCTTTATTTATCGTAATGCCTATGCCCTAAGCCCTGTGGCGACACTTAAATTCGAATACTACTTTAGACAAAGCCTTATTAAGGTTTTTAAATGAGCTCGCCCCGTGGCTCGCCCTGTATAGATATCCCGTTAGCTGTGCTCCCATACTCTTACGTTTATGTAATGTGGACGTCACGGTGGTGTACACAAAGATTAACAAAGACGCTGAATCAAGTGCACTAAAACCAGCGCACAAAAGTTAATCAAGACATTGAATCAAGATAGGCATTAATATCTTATTACTTAGCATATCCTATTATGTACATTTTGGTATTTAACCATCGATAAACGTCGTCATAGTAAAAGTTATCTGTATAGTTGAGTATTAATACTCTGTTATCATCGATATTAAGTAAACTAGATCGCTTTTGATTAAAACTAGTGGAGTGTTAATTATAGATTGTGGAAAGTCCTAATGAATTTATCATAAATTATTTGTTTGTGAAGTACTTAAGATTTCCCCTGTAAGTAGCAATCTATCAACAAGTTCAATATAACGAGACCAGTTAACTAGTGGCAGAGTTACTTGAAATTCTAAAGATGAAATTGCCAATGTATCTTTAAAAACACCGTCACGCCTATATTCCTCAAGCAGGGGTGGCAGAGGTGTACTGAGTACACCCACGTTTTGCCGACGATGTTAGGTCCCATGTAATAGGGGGCGAGCCTATTGCCATGTACCGGACACAATTCCTGGGAATTTTTCGTTAGAAAAACTACATTTGTCCGACCTAGTATTTAAACTCAGGACCTCGTGATCACAAAGCGATGTGCTTTACCACCAGACCAACGAGGCAGTCAAATTTAACATTGAAATGATGATTTATCTGCCTACCCCGCAAGGGATCTGGCGTGATGATATATAGAGAGATGATGATTTATGAGTGATAACGCTGCTTTATGTTATGATTGGTGATGATGAACTTTCTACAACTGGGTGTAAGTCTGAAAGTCTAATTATTATAATATTCTTAGTCGTACTGTACAAATTTCTAGAAAAATATCTTAAATACTAAAATTGGAGGTACGGAAACATTATGGTCTTTCAATCTGTCAATCAAACGCGTTTATCGCCGAAAACACTTGGCATTATCATTCAATTTAGGGCACTAGTGGTGCCCTGAATTGACTTTCTAGTTTTGTACTGATTTGGGGGTAGACCATTTCATTTGCTTAACAATTATTCATAAATAAATATACATATATATGACGACACATATACACATATGTGAAACGGCGACGCGACGCTGACTGAACGTGGTTAGATTAATGTACCTACTGAACTATACCGGAGAAGACATACAGTTCGACTAGGTGGGATGAGTTGGTTTGAGAGAGAGCTATGTGTCATTTCCAGTATAGTTTAGGACATTACAACCTTCGATTACAACTACCCACCTCCCGTCGGTCTTTCGTGGTCCCACCCTGTCGGATTTGTATTTGTATTCTTTATGATGACTCCACGGGAGTGTATATTTATGTTATTGACGATTATTGCTCATAAAGCACGTCTTTAAAGTAAACAAAAATGTCAAAGCGTAGCGTGTTGTGCCAAACGAGCTAGAAATACTGCTCCTCTTGTAGGCCTTTTCTGACTATTGTCTGGTGTCTAGGATTAGTCAAGCTCACTAAAAAGTCTATGCTTGCAGTGGATTTTTGATGCGAGTTACTTTGATTCCCTTTAACATGGTTGAACCCTCTCAGTCGGAGAGGAGGCCCGTGCCCAAAGGTGGGACAGTTTCTTAACAGGGTTAATATTATTAATATAATTAACTAGCAGTTTCCAGTTAAAACAGCGCCACCTACCGGATTTATGTTATATAGCCTATGTTACTTCTGGATAATGTTTCTCTCTAATGGTGAAAGAATTTTTTAAATCGGTCTAGTATTTTTTGTGTTTATTCGTTACATACATACAAAAATAAAAATATTTCCTCTTTATAATATTAGTATACATATGGTTGAGGGAGGTGATGGCTGCTCAAGATTTCGTTCTCTTAAATCCTACTGGGAATCTTCTAGCTTATAATTATTTTAAAAAAAGAATATTCCTCTTGATCATACATCACCATACATATATACATCCTAGGTCGGACAAATGTAGTTTTTCTAACGAAAAATTCCCAATATGAGTCCGGAGTCTGGAATTGTGCCCAGTATCTAGCAATAGGCTCGCCCCTTATTACATGGGACCTAACATCGTCGGCGAAACGTAGGTGTACTCAGTACACCTCTGCCACCCCCTCTGGGGAATATAGGCGTGACGGTGTTTTTTTTTAATATTACTCTTATATCCCAGTCGTAATCATCACACTGGAGCTAGATTTCATGCTTAATTTTGTATAACATAAAAATGTATCTATACAGAAAATGAGATAGATAAATTATTTTCTGTATTCATTTCTTCTATTATAGTATTGTAGAGTTAAATAAGGAAATAATGTGATAAATATTGCGTAATTCATATTATTCTCGATCAAGCGAGATCAACATACTTGTCTCGTTGATCTGAGTCGTGACCTCTATCCCTCACGCGCAGATATCGGTGTACAACGCTATAAAACACGGAACATTTATTTGATGTGTAATTATAAAAAATATACTGACACTTTTGTAACTAATAGTCTGTTATAATAGCTTAGGCATATATATAAAATGTACTTAAATACATTCGCTGCCGAAAAATTGTGGATTGTACTAACATAGGATTGGAACGAATAGTGTTATGGAGAAGAGGCTATACTCAGCAGTGGAAAGACACAAACCGATTGATAATTATGATGTATATACTGGTGACGAGACGTTCATAGCGCTGCGGAACCGCGTAGTGATCATGAAGGTTATGCGGCATTCGACTCTATTTGATATAAGTGATCGTTTCTTGCTTCGATGGGCACGTTAAAGCCGTTAGTGCTGCTACTTAATGTTGCTGAAAGCCTTATGAGCGGCTTGATAAGTTCCAACATCAGAGGGCACAAAACCATCCTCGACCAAACCGCTCTAAGTACGCATGGTGGAGCATGAATTTAATCTCTATCGCCTAGGTATGTGAGATGAAGCCTTTGACCAGCAACGGGCTTCGTTAATATATTGATGCGTGCTACTTCGTTGGTATGATATTCAGCATGAGCGAATGTAACCAGCACTTGATCTATCCTAACATTCAACACGCGAAATGGTTGCTCATAATGGGCCGCTTAAGAAGCCTAATGAGAGCTATGCTCGGAGTTTCCCTGAGATCAGATAAGAGTAGATTTACAGGAGGGCCAATGTCACCGACATAGCGCTCAGAGGCAAGGCCCATCACTAGGAAAACTGACGGCCATTGGAGCAGAAAAGTTAACATTGTGCCATAAGTCGTGGAGTGGGTATGCTCCCTATAACTTGCTTGACTTGTTGAAGATGTTAGGTAAACCCTGGGCTACGCAAAACCAACGGCCGTGGGTGCGTTTACAAATTTAAATATTACGATTTATTCTTCTTTAATCGCCTGGGTGACCAAAGGCGACTAATTAGTTTAAACATGCAGACCGAAACCATTTTTTGTAGGATACACCAAGTTGTCTGTCCCAAGCTTGCCTCGTTAGCCTAGTGGCAAATCGCATCGCTTTGTGATTACGAGTTCCTGGTTTCAAATCCTAGGTCAGACAAATGTAGTTTTTCCAACGAAAACTTCCCAGTATATGGCAATATGCTCGCCCCCTATTGCATAGGACCTCTGCCTTCCCCGCTTGGGGAATTTAGTCGAGACGGTGTTTACGCAAAGTTTGATCCCCTTCAAGAATCGCTACTGCTCCATCCAGTGAGCCAAGCGGTCTACTAGATCAAGCCGTCGTTTAATACCTATACGATGGAGCATTACGCAATTACTTTTATTACAAGCCAAGTAATAGGCCATTTATTTTATAGTGACCAGCACACAGCTTATCGTGTACATCAAAACGGGACTAAACAATTTGTCACATCCTATCACATGAGAACATCCATAACACTTGCTCATACGAAGGATTATTGTTTTTAATTGAAATGACAATGGCTCCTGCCGTTCTGACATCACGCGGTGCGGTCGTGTAATGAAGCGAATAGATATACGTAAGGTACATTCATATGCACAAATAGTATGTTAACTCTTTGCAAAATTCAAATATTATACAGGAATAGTGTATCGACATCATCAATCAGCTTGTATCTACCCAAATTGTAATAATTGAATGTAAATATTGCACATAGATTAATAGAGATGGTCATAGGACTGTGTGACGGCGGTGTTCTTAGCTTTCACCAAGGTTGAGCAGCTCTGCTCGGGCAGTCTGAGATTCGAGCATTTCCGTGCTTCAGAAGACTGCTAGCCGCCGCTATACCGCCGTTGGTCTGGTTTCCTTAATGTGATAGTCGCCGAGTAAGCCGAGTTGGAAGCCTTATAAGCGGTTTGATAAGTTCCAACAGCAGACGGCCACAAACCTGCCTCTACCAATCCGCACTGACTCCACGTGGTGGAGTATGACCTATTCTCTCTCACCTCGATTTATGAGAGAAGACCTTTGCCCGAACAGTATAGGCTAATATTATTATTTTTATTTTTGCACAGGGGTTATTCGCTATATATTCGCTATCGACACTTCACGAAGTTCGTAAGCGCGCAGCGTTAAGTGTTTAATTGGTTATAGCGAATAAGGGCCCTGGATCTACGTAATCTTAAAAACACTTGATCTGTGAATCCAAAAAGGCGTCCATTGCTATTTAACCAATCACATTGACACTGTGTGAAGTGGGTCATATAACCGATCGAAACAGCGATTACTCGATTCAGTCCGTGCAGTGACCTTTTTTTACTACCTAGAGAAAATTCTGCATAGAACTTTTGCGAGCCTCGGGGGAAGCTCGAGGGCCATGTCGGATTTCTACCGACTAAAAACTCCAGGGAGGCCGACATCAGCACTTTGGAGGGGCTCCGGGATATTCGTATGAAACGCACTGGTGCCCTTCTTCTGCCGCGCTCCAAATAGCCCGCCATCGGAGCCATACCACGTCGCCCTCCTCGGGGTTGCTAATGAAGGGCGCTCACGGCCCCCAGCCTCATATCCGCAATCCCGAAGGCCCCCCCTGCTGCTGTTGAAGTGGAGCGACCTGCATTAACCACTAGACCAAGCCAAAATAAAGTAACCTTATTTATTCTTCTAATTTCAAAGTTTAGTGGTAATTATCTTTCTATATCATCACTAGTTAGATCCCTTGCGGGGTAAGCAAAAAGTACAGAGTTCAGTTTCTTCCGTTCAACACTGCTCAGGCTTCCTCCACTCTCATAAGTATCTCTAAGACATTTCATAATTCATTAGACCATTAAACTCAAATAGGCATACATCTTGCTTTTAAACAAGACAACAACAACATGTACATGAAAACATTTTAATTTTTATTTTAAAAGAGTAACCGTTGAGTTTCTTGCTCTGCTTTTTCACAGGAGTGATATTCCGAAGTGGTGGTAGAGTTTTCGTTACTTTTCTGACAATTCATAAAAACTGTAATGGTTTACATGAATTAAAATATTCTGATTCTAAAGCGTTCAGTCCTAGTATATTTTTTAGTTCAAGAATACAAGGTCTTAGATCTTTCTATAACATTGCTTACCAAATTAGAGTCATGTGATACGACTAACTAATTAGGACTTATGAATAATGTCGCACAGATAATTGCCACTGAAATTGTCAATTACAACTACAACCGCAGCTACAACTGACACATAAATTACGAAGATGTAGCAGCTAAAAGAGGACATATTATAGTGCGACTAATATCTTTGGGCCCACGGATAGCATTGACAGACGTTATTATGAAATTAGGGTTAACGTTTAGTTAAATTATCCTAAATCAAATAAGATATTTCTACAGGTGAGTTCGCACGGGTACTAACTAAAAAAAGATTATGGGCAAATTTCATAGCAAACGATTTTGGCCGCGGGCCAAAAGATCCTTGTACGACTGTATGTCATTTATGTGGTACCTACCACGTCCAACCGTATAAAAAATGTTACTATTTTAAAGATAAGTTGTGCATCTGTGTATTTGTCATATCAGTGTTTTATGTGAAGAAGCCGTGTGACGTAAAAATCTGAAACTTGCAATGCTATCAGTATGTGTGCATCATCATTGTCTTCAGCAAAAAGACATCCACTGCATTACCAGGTCATCCTGTGCATTCAAGCAGCTTTTCCAGTAAAACTGTCAATAAAAGAAAATACAAATTACCAAACAAACACGATTATTTATGATCCCAAATTAAGCAGAACTCGTATTATAAGTACCACACAATAAACCAACTTATGTTAATAGTACCACATATATATGGACGCGGGTGATCTCAGTATCTAAGACCAATAATAATTACCTAGAACCATTAAGACAAAGCCACTGACCAGAAATCGCAACTACGACTCAAGTAGTCGAATGATCTAAGCAGCCTACGACTCCCAGACCTAATGCACGTTTTATTTAATTGAAATATAAATATTACTGTATCAATCAAAGTGCATGCCTTGTCCTCGCCTTTCACACAATGGAAGTTATTAAATATCAACGGCTATTATTATCTAACAAGCAACAATAATAGCTTAATTAATTGGAAACTTAAACAAACTTGATGCATGACGTCCGGCACTAACCCTGGCTATCGCCTGTGGCTTCACTGTCAGCTAAAATACGTCCGCTGTAGGAGACAGCTCTTTGGCTTTTGACCATCTATAGCTTCAAATCAAAGGCAATCAAAATTAATTTTGATGATTTGACCTAACAACAAGTTTTGTAAGAGAAGTCCTTTTGCCAACAACCGGGCAGAATAGTCCGATTAAGAATAGCTCCAAATGTAATTCAGAGTAGCATGTTCATGCCCCCATCCGCAATACGATCCGACTCATGGAACGGAATACCGCGTTCATATTACTCAGTAGCCGATACTTCATGAACCGTTACAACTAATATAAAAATAAGATGAAGCATAAAACAGATGGAGGGTATTAACGCTATAATACGACACAGTTTACGAGGAGCATTTACTGCCAAACCCTTGTCATTTCGGTACGGGTGCGGGCTAGCAATAAAATTCAGATAATATTGTTATCGATAGGGCGTTTCAGATCTTCACCTTCTATATTGCTTATTGTCCAAGTTTTATTTATGTACTGGGCTCCGCGGCATCATCCACCTGAATCTGGTTTATTAAAAAACATAATTTAATCTAAGAGCCGATTCTTTAACCACCCCATACAAAATCTGTTTATCCCATTTTAATCAGCTAAGCTATCAAAAGTGCCTAATTAGTGTCCAATGATCACGCAGCAGCAAACCAGCGAGGTTATATTCAATATTTTTTCTTTGATTTTGGATTCTATAATCACCCACAAGAAAAAAACCGAGGCGATTAAATTCTAGTCTATATCAGAATAAAAATCTTCAAATTTGTTAAACACTGACACTGACATGCCTACATTCCTGAAAATGGCATATATGATGTACCCTCCACACAACACCTATAGTGTCAGGTCCAATGTGATGGTGGGGTCTGTTGCCTTTATACTGCGCAATTCCAGGCTCGAGACTGCTATTGAGATATTTTTTCGTAGTAAAACCCCAATAACACTTTTTGCGACCCATGTATAAGCCACCAGACTAACAAAGCAATACAGAAAGACCATCAGTCAAGCTACTCAAATTCTTTGATCATCTTTAACGATTTATATCTTATCTTCCACAGTTAAACCCCCACGTGAATGACTTCCAGCGTCGCTACGTAAGCGAGGTGAGGCGGTGCAGCGAGATGGAACGCAAACTGCGTTGGGTGGCCGGAGAACTACCAGAACCGCCGCCCCCTCCGAAACCGCAGTGCAGTAGTCTTACTCCAAGAGAAATCAATATCTTAGAGGTTTGTTTGTATTTAAATTCCTGCTGTATAAAATTTACTATTATAAAAGAGCGTCTTAGCCACTTGGCTAGACGCTCTTTTATACTTTTCTAGTAATTGCTAGGTACTTACCTAGCAACTTACATACACTGACTAGATAAAAAAAGCTGACCAGACAACAAATCTGACCAATTAAGGAAACTAAACAATTGAATTAACAAATAAAGAAATAGATTAGGTGACTAGTATACTGGTGAATAAAGGAATTGTCTGTTAGAATCAAATCACAGCGAACAGTACAGTATAGAAAAAATAAAGGACTAAGCAATTTAGGGAAAGGAAGTTAAATAAATGCATAGGATATAGAAGTTGAAATAGAACGGACGGCAACAGGAATTAGTGCAGATCGAAAATAATATCATACGAAAAGTAGAGGTAGCGAGAAACTTAGAGCGAAAACGGCAATATATAAAGCCATGGCCCATTGCATTCACATGGCTTTAACTGTAAAATCAATAGGAATCCTTTACAACCATGCAAAGAAGGGATCAACACACAACCGCTGATAGACTTTAATATATTAAACATTGACAATAAATAGTTTGAATCATTACCGATCTTATCGAAGTTTAATAATTAATATAATAACGTGTTAGTGTAGTTTTGTAACAGACCTTTTGTTCAAACATATATTTAGCAATAATACTGAACGCCGATGAATGGGGTTCATTGAATGTATAAACGATCATGGAATTTAAATTGTTTACATTTATTGTGCATGTACAATGATCCAGTGAAATGGTAAGAAAGACAGAATGAGGCTTTCTTTGAGTATTAAATGTACTATATATTATACTCTAAATGATTTTTTAAATGATAAATGCCTTTACACAAATTACTTGAAATTTACAAGAATATAATGTTAGGTGCAGCGTGGCCTGCCTAGCGAGCGTTCATTGATTTTAAATATTATTTTCGAACGATGTCGACAGGGTCATGCTTACTAAAATGTCTTTGCTAGTGGCGGCTCTGTGGAGCGGGTCACTCTTTTCCCTTTAATATGGTTGAGGAGAGTTAAGGCTGCTTCTCAGTCATACTCGTGAACGGGTGCTGCCAATGGGGACTGTTCCGTCTTTTGTGTGTCCAAGAACAATTTAAAATGGATATGATCGCTGAACAAAGAGCCACAAAAAATTTCAGAAAATTCTGGAAGTCCACTGGTAAACTGGATGTCAGGCCCAGTCTCCCGGTGAGTGTGGGAGGAAAGAATGACTCCACGGAGATTGCAAATATGTTCATGGAGCACTTTAAAATGAGGTCTCCGTTGGACCCACCGACTCTGAACACTGTGGCTGAGACGGACTGTCCAGGAAAGGAACCATTACTTTTCTTAGCCAAACAAGTTAAGGAAGCTATAAATTACATGAGTCGTGGCAAATCTCCTGGACATGACGGGCTCAGTATCGAGCATTTTAAATTTGCGGGAGTTCACCTCCCGAGACTCCTGTCCCTGCTTTTCACGATGTGCGTCAGTCATTCATACCTTCCAACGGACTTAATGAAAACTGTAGTGGTACCCATTGTGAAGAACAGAACAGGGGATATCTCGGACACGGGAAACTACCCACCGATCTCCCTTGCGACGACAACTGCCAAGATATTGGACAGTTTGCTTGATGGTTATTTGTCAAAACATCATCTTGCACGATGCACAGTTCGGTTTTCAGCCGGAACTGTCCACTGGAAGTGCTATCTTAGGCCTCAAGCATACTGTCCAATACTACATTGATAGGAGGACGCCTGTGTACGCCTGCTTCCTTGATCTGTCCAGGGCCTTCGACCTTGTATTGTACGATGTACTTTGAAAGAAGCTCAGGGACACGTGTCTACCGGCACCGATCCTCAATATTATTAAATATTGGTATTCGAACCAGACTAATAACGTAAAGTGGTCGAATTCACTTTCGGAGTCGTATAAGTTGGAGTGCGGTGTAAGGCAGGGGAGGCTGACGTCTCCTAAGCTCTTCAACTTATATGTTAATGACCTGATTGTTGAGCTCAGCAGTATGCGTGTCGGATGTCATGTACACGGTGTGCCTGTCAATAACATGAGCTATGCGGATGACATGGTGCTGCTGAGCCCAACAGCGGCAGGTATTCGAGAAATGTTGAAGGTATGTGAGTCTTATGCGGCTTCACATGGATTAATATATAACTGCAGAAAGAGCGCGTTCATGCTATTTAAGGCCGCCGGTAAATGCCCAGAAACAACACCTGACATTACCCTAAATGGCGTGAACATAAACAGAGTCCATAAATTTAAGTATTTCGGGCATTTCCTTACTGACGACCTTAAGGACGATGATGACATTGAGAGGGAGCGCAGAGCTTTGGCGATCCGAGGTAACATGCTGGCCTGCAGGTTCTCCCGCTGTACCGATCAGGTTAAAATCACCCTTTTTAAAGCCTACTGCCAGGGTATGTACACGGGAAGCTTGTGGGTCCAGTACACCAAAAGGTCGTTGAGTAACCTGCGCACGCAGTATAATAACATTTTCAGGATGTTGTTGGGGCTGCCCCGCTTTTGCAGTGCCTCAGAGATGTTTGCGAGAGCGGACACTGATAGCTTTGCCGCCATCATGCGTAAGAAAACTGCATCACTGCTGCGCAGGGTGCGGGGCAGCCGTAACAGCATTCTGGGGATGGTGGCGGAGAGTGTGTCTTCTCGTATCCTTAAGCAGATGGTGTGGAGGACGATCAATTAGGACCGTTATTTGTTATTTTAGTTATTTGTATTGTTTTTGTTTTCTTTGTTTACTAACACTAGGCATAAGTCGTCTGTATACTAACACTTTGGATCAATGTTGTCCGTAAATAAAGAATTTATTATTATTATGTATGCATTTATTTAAATACAATTTCTTATAAAATATATATAAAAATACAAAAAAAAAACAAATATTCTTATATATATTATACAAAAAATGTGCTCCACTGACAACGGGGTCTACGACCCAAGCTACCGGTGGTCAGGGCTCCAAAGAGAGAAATCTCCTCACGATGCGCGCCGTGTCCAATACCGCCTTCTGTATCAGGCCCTTCACCCAACTGCCAAGCGAGAGCTTCTCGAGGTGTTTATCGAAGCTCTTCGCTATTAGGCCGTTGACTGATACGACCATCGGAATAATGATAGTTGAATCAACATTCCACATGGCGGTAACCTCATAAGCCAGGTCCAAATATTTAGATAATTTTTCTTTTTCGGCCTTCACAAGGTTCTCATCATGCGGAATGGTGACATCAACGAGCATTACACGACGCATCGATCGATCTATTATCACGATATCAGGCTTATTGGCTACAATAGTCCTGTCCGTGATAATAGATCGATCCCAATAGAGCGTGATATGACCACTTTCGAGAACTGAAAGAGGTTAGTACTGGTAGTACGGTACTTCAGAATCCACAAGGCCATATTTAAGAGCAAGTTGCTGATGGATAATCTTAGCCACTTGGTTGTGTCTGTGCAAGTACTCTCCATTAGCAAGACGAGAACAACCGAAAACTACATGTCTAATAGACTCACCGGGACGGTGGCATTCCCGACAAATGTCAACCGTGCCGTCCTTTAGGATGTGCTTCCGGTAGTTGTTCGTCATGATAACTTCGTCCATAATTGCAAATACAAACCCTTCAGTTTCCCCAAAAAGGTTGCTGAAGCGTAGCCAAGTCACGGAAGCGATCTGGTCCACATCAGGCCCTGTAAGAGCCCGATAGAACCGTCCGTGTAGCTCCTTGCCCTTCCATATGGCAGTGCGGTCCGAAATACTTAATACCTGGGGCCTTCGCCAGTTCTCGTTTGCCAAGGAAAGCGGAGTTAGGCCTCTATCGATTGCGGCAACATCTCGATACATCACCACGGACACACTCAAAAAGTACTGTCTGAGATTGCACACCTCGCGGTTGTGTAGTGTCTTAGCGTTTAAAAACCAACGACCACCGCACTTCCGCGGGATGTACAACCTCATAACAGACGACCGCGGGTGATGCATACGATACGCTGTCAGCAATCGACGGACCTTTCTATCCAGGGCATCCAGTTCAGACTGAGTCCATCTTAGTATGCCAAAAGAGTAAGTAAGAACAGGCATGACCCAGCCATTGAAAGCTCGGACCTTATTTCCACCTGATAGAAGGCTTTTTAACACTTTTATCAGGCGGGCAAAGAACCGATCCTTCAATGATTGTTTCATATCCTGTTCAGCTATACTTAAGGCTTGTGACATACCAAGATACTTGTAGGAATCCATTTCAGAGAGAGACCTGAGGGATATATCTTCAGAGAGCTGTAGATTAAAAGAATCTTCAACTCTCCCTCTTTGTACATGGATGACCGCACACTTGTCTACTCCAAACTCCATTCCGATGTCGTTGCTAAAATTGCCGATTATTTTGAGCAACTCCATCAGGTCTGTTTTCTTCGAAGCGTACAACTTGAGGTCATCCATGTACAGTAGATGAGATATCGGCTCACCCTCCGTCCACAAATGGTAACCTAGCTTTGAATCCTTAAGTATAGTACTTAATGGATTCAAAGCCAGGCAGAACCACAATGGACTCGAACTGTCGCCCTGAAAGATACCCCTACTTATCTTTATCAAGTCCGACGAGCCAGAAAAGCCTCCATATCCTGGATGACGAAGAACTGTGGTCCACTGCCCCATACACAAACCGAGGAAAGAGCATAGCGCCGGGTGTACTTTGTATAGCTCTAGCACCCTCCTCAGCCATGTATGAGGCACCGAATCATAGGCCTTCTTATAGTCGATCCAGGTCATGGAGACATTCTTTCTAGATCGTCGCACCTGTTGGCAAATGGCCATATCAATAAGGAGCAAATTCTTTGTACCCCGGGACCCCCCCTTACACCCATTCTGAGTAGGCGATAGAATGTGCTGTGCCTTAAGGTGATTATTGATTTTTATTCTCAGAATGGATGTAAGGAGTTTATAGACCGTAGGTTAACATGTAATCGGTCTATAATTTTTAGGTTCCAAAGTACTGCCAGATTTGTGAATCAAATGAGTGACACCTGTTGTAAAAAGGCTAGGCAGCGATCCCAATTCAAGAGCTTCTTGGAATTGAGATGCTAGACGAGCATGTGAACCCTGGAGCCTCTTTAGCCAGAATGCGTGCAGTCCATCCGGCCCCGGACTTTTCCAATTCGGCGCCGCACGGACCTCACAGGCTACATCGTCACGGGTGATGACTACGGGCTCCATTTCCTGAATGGGCTCACACGATCGTCCAACAACATCAATCCAGTCGCCCTCGGAGTGATTGACGGGCACTGACCAAGTTTTACGCCAAAACGCAGCCATCGTGGCCGCATCTGGCAAGTTCCCATCAGTCACTCTCTCTTGGGGGCGCTCCCAAACCTGGTATACACGCTTTTGATTCACTTGGAAGGTGCAATTCACGTGTTATAGGTCTGCTCTTTCCTGCAGGTCTGCAGGTATAGACCTGCGAATCCTGTTCGCCCATGCATAAACTTTTTGCTTCCAGTAGTCTATGCGTTCAGTGACCCCTGCCATATAGTCCACAGGAGCAACTCCTGTGCCTACAAAGGCTTGGGCCACGAAACGCACAACTCTCGGGCGGTTGTTTCCGGCTTGGAAGCACAAGAATTTCGCTATGAGTGTCCTAGCCATATTTATACGCCGCTCTATTCTGCACTGCCAGAGCGGCTTAGCATTTATGGGCCGGGCGGCTCGATGCAGATTAGGAAATCTTACACCTGCCACCCGACATACCGCCACTGCTCCACAGTACAAAATAGAGTGGGTATCACTTAAGTCCACACTGGTTTCCCAGTGTGATTTTAAAACATTGTCTAGGGCACCCACAAGCGAAATGTTACGTCTATGCATAGGCAAACGGGGTAGGCATGGTCTTAGAGAAATCGGTGCAGACCGATACTCCGCAAAGGCATCCTTCAAAGCTCTCCTCACCTGCTCCTGTAGCTGGTCACTTACACTCACCAGCCCGCTATTTACCTCCTCCGATCGTGCGAAGTTATCCAAAGAGATAGGTTCTTCGAAACCTCGCAAGTTGGATTCAGTGCGGGCAGGGCGTGTTTCGCTGCGCAGTCGCTCAAGTACTATGTCATCCAACAACTGGCATCGCTGGATGGCACGCACTTGATCCGATAGACGTTGCGCATTCACGGTGACAGTCGGGTGAAGCTCCTGAAACAGAGACAGCAATTTCGGACGGTACGCGGTGAGGATGTTTTCTCCCTCCGTAGCACCATAGTAGGCCCGCATGACACTCATATTTAACTCTGCAGTCCATCTCATGCGGCGCACTACACCACCGGTAGCAGGGCAGCTTGTGGCGAGCTGTTGGTGAGTAACGACACCACGGACCCGAGTGCCTCAGAGAGTCGGTCAGGGCCCCCAACTCGGCGTGTAATTATTATTATTATTTGTCTGATTGAACGTGTACCGCAGTGCTGTTGAATTTTGTCTCGTTCGGCATCACACTGGAGCTATAACCAGTTGTTTTGTACGCACTCTTTATATATTTTATACTCGTAGTAACCCTTTCTCTTACTATTATTATTATGTTTTTTATTATATACCTCTACATCTCTATTTTGTAAATAAGACAACTATGTAGACACTGACCAGTACCATGTATCTAAGTACACTTATGATTAATCTATACTTTAGCACATCTATTTAGTTCTTTTTGCATTGTTCTCCCATACTCCACGAATGCAATGTATACAAAAAGAATTGTAAAACTCTCATTTTTAGAAAGAGTAACAATGGAGTATCTTGCCCTTCTTCTCCACAGGAATGACTTTCTGAACGGGTGGTAGAGTCTTAAGTAATCAATAATTTTCTCTTTTTGACTATTCATAAGTGCTTTTTGGTCTACATGAATAAAAAACTTTTGATTTTGATTTTGACTCATTACATTACAAGGTTTCTGAAACCGATGTCAAAAAAGTATTCTTTCCATTACTTCTAAAGCCGCCGGAAGTGACAGTATGTTATGTCCCATTATTACTCATATCCTAAATTCCTCTATCACAACTGGTGTCTTTCCAAATTGTTGGAAAGATGCGCAAATAACTCCACTACCAAAAAAGGCTAATCCTATATCCTGTTCAGACTATCGTCCAATCTCCATTCTCCCTTTCCTATCAAAAGTTCTTGAACGACTCATTCAAAATCAATTTAGTAATTTCTTGAATATTCAGAATATTCAAAATCCATATCAATCTGGTTTCCGCCCTGGTCATAGAACGACTACTGCATTAGTGAACATCTCTGACGACATTCGGCTTGGAATGGAAAACCAGCAGCTGACTATTCTTAATCTTCTTGATTTTAGCAATACGTTCAATACAGTCCTCTCTGGCGATCGACTGGTTTCGTAGCTATCTGTCTGGACGTCGGCAACGTATTCGCATAGATGATACTTTTTCCTCCTGGTGTGAATTTTCTGCCGGCGTACCGCAGGAGGGTGTGCTATCACCACTGCTTTTTGCAGTTTTTATCAACTCAATTACCAACGAGTTAACATCGTCCTATCATCTTTATGCTGAAGACTTACAAATATACTCACAGGCGAATCTTGCTCATCTATCGACTGCCATCCGAACTGTGAATTTCGACCTTAATCATATTAATTCCTGGAGTAAGTCACATGGCCTCACAGTAAGTCCAGCTAAAACACAGGTTATTGTTATAGGCAGCCCCTGGTATATCTCTAGAATAAACTTTGATCAACTTACTGTGATTAATTCCATATTCCATATAGTGACAAGGTGAAAAATCTTGATGTTTTCTTTGATAACACTTTGTCGTGGAGACCACAGGTTACTGAGGTTAGTAGAAAAATCTTTGCTTCGGGAGCTTCTCTTGACGTCTGCGAAATTACTTGCCTATTCGCACTAAAATTGCGCTTGCTCAATCCCTTCTGTTGCCCATCCTTGACTATGCTGATACTTGTTACCTTGACTTGTCCGCGAAGCTTCTTAATAAATTGGAACGGCTTCAAAATTTCTGCATTCGGTTTATTTTCGGCTTACGCAAGTATGACCACGTGTCCAAATTTCGTTCGCAACTTAAGTGGCTCCCTGTCCATCGTCGTAGAGACGTACATGTCCTTTCGCTACTTTACATCTTCTTATTTAACCCGTGCACCTCTATGTATCTTAAGCCACGTTTCTGCTTTCTCGCTTCCACTCAATCTCGTGACCTTCATTCCTCTAATCCACCTCGCCTTACAATTCCTTTTTCTATAATCTAAATCTATAATCTAACTTTTTCACTTATTCTTTCACTGTTTAGAGTATCCGTCTCTGGAACGGCTTACCTGAGCCATTAAGACGCGCTAAGTCCTTGGATATACTTAAGCGTGACATTAAAGCACATTTCCTACAAATTTAATTTAATAAAAAAAAATGTAAAATATTTATTTCATTAAAAATCTAGATATTAACAGTGATATTGTGGTGACTTTCCTAATAAGTATGAAATACCTGTAGCAGGAAGCCACCGCTCTTCCATCCCGTGTTTGCACATAGATTAAAATAAAATTATATTATATTAAGAACATTAAATTTATCTAATATAAAAGCATGCATATGTTTATGTGTGGGTGTGTGTGTGTATTTAATACTTCTAGTTTCCTAGTTTCCCTCTCTAATTTCTACTGCGCTCCTATTTCACTCGTTTCGTTTCTTAACTCTTATACTTATTCTGACATTTATTTATTTATTACGTATAATAGGTAAATTTGGCTTTTTTATGAATATCGCTTGAATTGTTTATTATTATTATTTTAGTTAAAATTCTATTAGATTGTTGCACTCTACCTGTCTGTAATTATTTTTATTGTAAGCATCTCTGTCTAATACCTGGAGGTTGTCTGGAATAAATCGCTTTAAGCGATAAGGCCGCCTTACTGTACCGATAACTATGTCCAATTCTTTACTCTCTTTCTGTAATTTTTTTGTGTGCAATAAAGTATATTATATTGTATTGTACATTTCTTAAGACTATCATCATCATTTCAGCCTATACTTGTCCACTGCTGAACATAGACCTCCCTTTCCTAGACGCTTTCCAGCGTAACCGGTCCGATGCCACCTGCATCCAACGACTTCCTGCGATTTTCACAAGATCGTCGGTCCATCTGGCAGGCGGCCGCCCTACGCTGCGCTTGCCAATACGTGGTCTCCACTCTAGAATCTTTCTGCCCCAACGCCCGCCCAATCTTCACGCTATGTGGCCCGCCCATTGCCACTTCAGCTTGCTTTGTCGGTGACTTTGGTTTTTCTACGTATCTCCTCATTCCTGATTCGATCACGTAGAGAAACGCCGAGCATAGCTCATTCCATAGCTCGCTGAGCTACTCTTGAGTTTTTTATGAGACCTATTGTAAGAGACCACGTCTCAGATCCGCATGTCATCACTGGCAACACACATTGACTAAAAACTAGTCTTGAAACACTGAGGTCTTTGGATGATAAGATTTTGCGCAGTTTCCCGAAGGCTGCCCAGCCGAGTTGGATTCGTCGATTGACCGTCCCAGGTAAATGTATTCGTCGACAACTTCAATAGTAGAGTTCCCAATGGTGAGTGCGGTGGGTACGACATGGACATTAAACATTATTTTCGTTTTATCCATGTTCATTTTAAGACCCACTTGTTGAGATACTCTGTTGAGGTCACCGAGCATTCGTCCTAGATCTTCCAGCGATTCCGCCATGACCACAATGTCGTCGGCAAATCGAAGGTGTGTGATGTATGCGCCATTGATGTTGATGCCAAATTCTTGCCATTTTAAGAGCTTGAAGGCGTCCTCTAAGGTGGCCGTAAACAGTTTCGGAGAAATGATGTCTCCCTATTTTATGGGGATCGCCTTCGTACACTTCCCCCGTGCTCGGACTGACATGGTGGCGTTATTATACAAGCACTTCAACAATTCGATGTAACGATAGTCAATGCGGCATCGCTGGAGAGATCTAAGAACCGCCCAAGTCTCGATCGAATCGAAGGCTTTCTCATAGTCCACAACCGCCAAGCATAGTGGCCGATTATACTCCTCAGTCTTCTGTATAATCTGCCGCAGCGTGTGTATGTGGTCTATGGTACTAAAGCCTTTCCGGAAACCGGCTTGTTCGGGAGGCTGGAACTCATCAAGCCTGCGTTCGGGACGATTCGTGATGACTCTCGAAAACAACTTATAAACATGGCTCAGCAGTGTGATGGGCCTATAGTTCTTTAGTAAGATATTATCACCTTTCTTGAAAAACAGTACCACCACACCCCTGTTCCATGCTTCTGGCGTTTTCTCTTCGAACAAGACGAAATTAAACAGCCTCTGAAGGACTTTAAGTACCGGCGTTCCGCCCGCCTTCAAAACCTCTGCGGTAATACCGTCTTCGCCCGGCGCTTTGTTGTTATTAAGTTGTTTGAGAACCATCCTAATCTCGTACAAGCTGATGTCCGGGATATGTTCAGTGTAGTGTCGGGTTAGCTTGGCTCTTGGGTCTTTTATCAAGTCAACAACAGGTTTCGCTACTGAGATATATAACTGCCCATAGAACCTCTCTATCTCCCTAAGCATCTCTGACCTACTCGACGTTACGTTTCCGTCCTCCATCTTCAGCTTCGTCAACTGACTTTGCCCAATAGACGCGTCTCTCGCCAACACTTTGGAGCCCTTGTTCTGCTCTATGGTCTCCTCAATACGTCTTGTATTGAGGGACCGTAAATCGTTTTGCAAGGACTTCAATATCTGTCCATTGAGCTCCCCATAGGACTTAGCATCATCGGAGGTTTGGAGTGTCATGGTACGTCGCTCAGCCATGAGGTTTCGGGTGTAGTCAGATATTTTTACCTCAGCCAGCCTATTTTTACGGTGGGGCCTAAAATACTTGGACCCGACCATATGCACAGCCTCTACCAGCCTGTTGTTGATCTCGTCCACTGATGCACTGCTGTCTAACAATTCGAAGCGATTTGACAATTCGAGTTGAAAGTTCTCGGGGTTTTGGATATGTGCATAAGAAGGTCGGAGCGTAGACTTCATCGATCTTTCCATTTTGACTTTGACTCTGACCATTCGGTGATCACTGCTGGTTTTTACCCTGTGAATCACGGAAATATCATTAAATATTTGTCGCTTGGTGCTCATGATGAAGTCTATCTCATATTTTGTGGGACCATCAGGGCTCACGCAGTCCCTCTTTCTCCAGAAAATCAGACAGCCTCTGACGCCTCGGGTTGCGCTGCTCGTATCCAAATTGCCCCGTTTGCCCAGCCACGCATTGAAATCACCCATAACCACTATAAAGTGTGCTTTGGAAGTATGTATGGCTCTACTAATGTCCTCATACATAACTTCGACGTCATTATCTGAGTATGCAGAGGTCGGTGCGTAGACCTGTATGACCTTCAGCGAATATCCTTTGGATATTCTGAGTATCAGGTACGCTATCCTGCACGACACACTAGTGATGGACACAACGTTGTTTATGCGTGACTTGTGGACGATATATCCAACACCACCTTGGGACTGTTGTACGCCCTCCCGGTAGTAAAACAAGTTGCCGGATTTTAAGGTTATCGTGTCCTCGCCCTCTCTTCGGAACTCCGATAAACCAACAATACTTGAGTGCAACTTGTCTATCTCTTCTTCCAGCTCAACTAGCTTCCCATCTGTCCTCAACGTGCGTGCGTTTTACGTCACCAGGGTCAATTTTCGTCGTTTTTAATGGTAGCGGAATCTCTGCCGGAGATTCTTAGCACCCCTTGTCCTGTCGTTACCAGGGCTGCTACCGTGGCCAGGATGAACAGGACCACCGGGGACTAGGGGCCTGGTTTTATATATTTTTTCAATAGTAATTGCGGGGATTTGCCTTACTCGCCACGCTTGGCAGGCGGGTTGGCGAGCGCTGTTTATTGGTCGTGGAAGTATCTAGGAGAACGCTGCTGCCCATTCCCTAGTTATCCTATAGTCGCCTTGTACGACACCCAATGGGATGAGATGGGTTGGTCCAATTGTAAGCCGAGAACCACACGGCTGTCAAGACTATACATTAGCTTTATTCTTATTTATAAATATTCGACAACGACTTCTGCATATACCCTTTTAACGTCATCACTGCGCGGAGTTATGTTTTCTTGAACTGGTACTCATGAAAGACCAGCATAATTGCATCCTGCATGTGCTTCAGCATTATGCTGAGTGGGATGGAACCCAGCGCCACAATTATTACATTTTCACTGCACAAACATTTCTTTCTTTTAATTGGGTTATTCAAATCTAAACCATTTAATTGTTTGCTTAGTTAACAGTTTAGTTAATAAATTAACTTCGATTAATATGTTATTTTTGACGTTGTTAAGTAGACTTGTTCCTAGTCACCATTTGGTAGGTGTGTTCCTCTTGGGATATAGATCATACACTACGCTCGTCACTTTTCTCGTTTCACAAGCTTGCGAGCTTCACGAACGTTCACCCAAGTGGAATGAAATAATTGAGGCGAACATGTATCCGTTTTGACGCCGCTTTTAATTTAAAATAACGAATAACATTTGTACTTCGCATATCTGTAAAAAATATGAGTAAGTGGTAAAATTTCATTCTCAGAATCATAATTCATTTTCAGTATATTTGATAATTCTCAGAAGAGTTATAAACATTATCAGCTTAATATAAGCCTCTACCCTTTTGAACATTGCCTCAAAGGGTGGCCAAGAAAAACTTGGGGTACATTGGCAATAATGTACTAGTCATTGAAAAAGACGCATTCCTAATTCGTGTTTTCATTTTTCAGGAAAGAATCGACTACATTGAATCAGAAATCCAAGAGGTAACTCGGAATGCTCGCAATTTGAAAACTGACTACTTATCGTTGATAGAACTAAAGATTCTGATTGAGAAGATGCAGACATTCTTCCAAGACCACAGTGCCCAAAGAAAGATATCAGCTTCAGTACAAATATACAACAATGACGCGGTGTTAGGACATCTCGGGTTCATAGCTGGAGTGGTGGCTACGGGCAGGATACCGTCCTTTGAGAAGATGTTGTGGAGAATATCACATGGAAACATATTCTTCAAGCAAGCGCAGATTGACGAACCTCTAAAAGATCCAATTACGGTAAGGCATCTTATTTCATCAGAAATTTTCTATGAATTGATTAGGTTGTTTTATCGTGGACCTAAAATTTTGTTCCATTAAGGGACCACGAAGGTAACATATTTCTTGCTGTCCCATCGTTGTTTTTCTACGTTTGTAAACATGGGGATAGGAGAGTATGAAGTAAAAAGTACCTATAGTACTCATGAATCGGTAAGCATTGTATGCATGGTCATCAATGTAATTATATGGTACCCTATGGAAGGTTTTTAACTGATAGGTATCAGTCAAATCAAGGGGTCAACTACTTGGGGAAAAAAATGTTGTCAGTCGTTACTATACTACTAATATCACAAATGTGAAAGTTTGTATGTTTAGAAGTTTCTTACCAATCACGCAAAAATGGCTGAACGGATTTGGATGAAATTTGGCAATAGACAGTAGATTATCTGGATTACTACATACAGCTTTTTATTCCGGAAAAATGTTAAGTTCCCGTTTAAAGTCAACGCGGACGATGTCGCGGGCAGAAACTAATGACAAATATAGGTCTTGCTGCTTAGCTTTATTTGGCATAGTATGGAACATTGTGTGGTTTATTAGCTTTTAGTTCTTATATGCTTTTAGTACATTCGTTGAATGGTATTAAAATAGAATAAGTTCGATAGAAACAGTGCGGAGGACCTTGTTATATATTCTTTACTAGCCTGGATATCATGATAATATTTGTAATTAACGGCGCGGACAATTGCGGTAACATCGGTGATAACCAAAGATACAATCTTGTAGATATCACAAAAATACGGTGTGTCCATTACCAATGCCCTTATTTCACTGGAATCGCCGATCAAGTTGTCGTCGATGTTTCTAGTAGTTTAAGAAATTCAGAATAGGTAAAACTATTGATATCTTAAACACATACGTTTTATCTGACTGTCCCCACAGAAGGCGGCTAATATTATTTACTATATTTAAGATTCATTCATATTATTGTGCGTATGTTGATTATCCTTCGTCGCTTTCCACCAATCTTACCATTATTATAAATGTGAAATTTTACTCTATCTCGCAAAAACGGATAAACGGATTTCTATTAAAATTTGGCACGTAGATAGTTTAATACCTGGATAACAAAATGTTAAGCTCCTGTCTGAAGTCAACCCGGCCGAAGTCGCGGGCAGAAGCTAGTGTTGTTATTAGTAAAAGAGGTAGGTACCTGTATAATTATTGGATTGATGTTTAAAAATCGACTAATATACCGTGTTGGAAGACGCATAATTTAGTATTTAAATATTATTATGTTACAGTCCCGAATAAGACTGTATATCTATGTATGTGTCTGTATATTTATATACCCAGCAGGGGATCTGGCATGTTCATATAGATATATCAATATCCTTAGTCCTAGCATTGCGTCTCACGACATTGATAGCAAGAGTTAGTGGTGGTACACTATCCTTCAATAGCCACAGCAGACTGTGTGCCAGACGCAAATCCACAGCTATTTTAAAAATAAACAATGTTTCGTCTTTCGAAAAACAATATCACGGTTATAAACGCAAGTGCATAATTATTCTTGATTTTACATCTTCATTTATTCGAGCGAGTATTAAAATTCTTAAGGTTTGTAAATAGAACAATGCCCAACTTCCCTCATTTGTCTGCTCGGAAATATCTTGAGCAAGCACTTGATTGTCTGCACGAAATTCCACAGCTACTGAAACAGCTGACTCATTTTAAGAACCTACCTATGATAAGTTTACAAAAATTTTACTAATCACAAAACAATTTTGTAAACAAAAACACTGCTATTTCGCAAGCGAGATATCGCTCAAATTCTTTGCCAGACACTATGTCTACATAAATACTATATGTTAACGTAGTGTAGGACGCCCTGTACGCAAGGTGACTGGCAGCGATTAGAAGAGAAGAGCTGAAGATTGAAGTCAGTGGCGTACTTTGGAAGAAGCTTATGTCCAGGAGTGGACTGATGCAGGCTGATGATGATAATATATGGCTACGAGATAAAAGTATCAGCCTATTCTGCCCACTGCTGGGCAAAGGCCCAACCTCAGAATAAGCCTTTGCCTTCTCTTACAAATTCAGGTAAGAGAAATTAGATTATACTCCACCACGCGGACCCAGTGCGGATTGGTGGAGGCAGGGCCACCTACTGTTGGAATCAAGCCGCCTTTAAGGCTTCCAACTTAACGACCACCACATTAAATGGTAGCCGGGTTCAAATATGAAAATGGCACAACGGGTCACCCATCTCAGGCCGACCAAGTCGAACGCTGCTTAACCTTGGTAATCTGTATGAACACCGCGGTCGCTGCGAGTGTGGATACGATAGTGGAAGGAAAAACATATGGTGGACTTTTGATTAAATTAAAAAGAAGTTCTTAATATGGTATGTTCCTACTTATGACTTTTCATTTTATTACTATAAAAAAAAATTACAGGTATATTTATAACAGAACACTAAAAACCACGAAGGTTTGTTCCGAGTGCCATATTAAATTCTAGGAAAACAAAAAAGTATAATAAGCGACAAAAGGTATTAAGTACCCACTAGTTAGTTATCACAACAGTGCAGATTGACTGAACTACAATAATATAAATTAGTTGGGGGTATACAGATGAGTTTTAACGTTCTTGGCTGTGATGCATTGAATAAGAGTTAGATCTAAGTTATTAAGTAAACGAGGAACTATGTATGGAATGGTTCTCTCACCATAAGTGTTTGTGGCTGCGATGGTGATTAATTTTCTGTTAGGTTTTTGTCGTTTTTGGATCTTATGGGGAATTCCATTGTGATGTTTTGTTGAAGAATTATTCTTTTAGTATACTATATGAAACTTTATTGTGAATAGGGAGTACCCTACAGTGTCTGAATAATCCTAGCTCATCATCTCTAAATCTTTCTCTGATATAAGGTGAAACAATTAACTTTAAAATTCTAACTTGTAGATTGAATATAGCATCGAGACAGGTTTTAAAAGTCCTTCCATAGCTATTAATACCGTACCCAATTACCGAGTCAACGAGAGCATTATACAGCAAGAGCCTAACCTTAAACGGAATTCTGTCCTTAATAATGTATAATTACCTAAGAAAGTCCTAAGTTTTTGACATATTTGTGTTACTTGGAGCAACCAGTTGAAATTGGTGTCAATTACTAGCCCTAGGTACGTGGGCTTGTCAACATTTTTGATTTTAGGACAGCAACAAGGCCTTCCTTTTTTGTGTAAACACAAATGGTCGTGGGCTATCAAACTGGTATTATGGGGTACCCGGTTATGCGGCGACCGGATCTGGACAAGTTTGGTTTTTTTAGCATTCATGACTAAACCATTATCATGGCACCACTTAATGTTGTCGAGATCTAACTGCATTTTAGAAAGACCAATATTAATATCACGATCAGAAAAAAGCAAGGCCGTGTCATCAGCATATTGGTAAGAAGTACAATATCTAAGAACATTGTTCATATCGTTGACATAAGCAATAAAGTGGAGATGCCCAAGCACTGATCCCTGTGCCGTTCCTTCGTTAACTGATATAATATTGCTACACGCAGTGCGCACATTAAATTAATATGTCCTACGTTGCAGGTACTTTATAATATGAAGTCCATTACTCGTTTCTGATGTTTTGTTTGTATCTCTAAAGCAGCATAAACATTTCATTATTTCAGCTTATAAATTGATTTATATTTTTTATTTCCTGTATTATTGGAAAATGAAAAATATTTTATGCACTGTACGAGTAAAAAGTGCATTGAACTACACAGACGCGATTGTACACGAGTGCACTTTTACAGCATAATTAAGTGTGTCAGTTATAATATAACTATCACGATTGTGCAGATGATGTCGTGTAGGTAAAGATGACTTACCCCTTATTTTTTCCCGCTGCGCCCGAAAACTCTCCGCTAATTCGCCAATAGAGTCATCAATATCAAATAATATATCGATGGAGTTGAAGGACAGTGACAATTATTTATAAGACTATGACATCTTTGTGGGGTTTTTGCACGTGGGGGCCGATCCGCATAAATACCAGACTGAGTGTAATCATAGATATTATTAATGTGCGCTTACATGAATACGCATGTTTTGCTTTTGTCAATGAGATTGCAATTCTTTAGCTCAGCTGAGCTTGGATTGAGCTCGCTGTTGCTACGCTGTAAGTATAGTCAGCCACCTATTTCTGTTGCATCGTCATAATGTTCCGATAGTTTCTAATAAAATTTTATAGCACTGTTCGGCTATTATTGTATTATTTCTACACAACACTTCATCATGTGTTAGGTTTATGGATTTGCACCACAGAACAAAGAAAGTTTGCACACTTCTAAGGTTTAGGGCATATAAAGATTTTTTTTGTTTTAAGAAGAACGTACGCGTACGACCTACGTACGTACTTGCCGTGTGGTTCCCGGCTTAGAATTGGACCAACCCATCTCATCCCACTGGGTGTCGTACAAGGCGACTAAGGGAGACGACCACGATGTTCAGCAGTGAACAAGTTTAGGCTGAGATGATAATGATGATGAAGAAAAACGTAGCACCGAACTAGAAATTACTCCTGCATGTATCGTGGGTGTAATTCAAATTGAAATCCTATTAATTTGTTAATTATTTTCTTTTTTGTTTAATATTTGTTTCTTTTACATTATTTTATATAACCTTGTATTATTATAAATAACTCGTTGACTGCCTCGTTAGTCTAGTGGCAAAGCGCATCGCTTGGTGATCACGAGGTTCTGGGTTTAAATCCTAGGTCGGACAAATGAAGTTTTTCTAACAAGAACTTCCCAGTTTTAGTCCGGAGTCTGGAATTGTGCCCGGTATATAGCAATAGGCTCGCCCCTATTACATAGGACCTAACATCGTCGGCAAACAGTGTGTACACAGTACACCTCTGCCACCGCCGCTTCGGGAATATAAGCGTGATGGTGTTTATTTGTTTTATTTTTATTTTAAATACAATATAAAATACTCTCATAAATGGCTTACCATTCGTAACTATATGCTAATTACCACGCCCCTTGAAGAACCAATTAACATAATATCGATCACTTGCTAGTACTTAACACCACAAAGTTATATAAAAGACCGGTCCACTCACTAAATCGAGTAGTCGCGGGTTCAATCCTCGCACGGAATGCAGGTGACGGCCCCCGAAGCCATTACCCGCGCACGCCCTTACTAGGGAGGCATTAGATCGGCTTGCCGCCGTCTCCTCCGTCCCACTCTTCGACGCCGGTTCGGGTCAGCGAGGGAATCCTCCTCTCTGACCCGCTCCGCCGCCTCCTTCACCGCCATAACCTTCTCTGCAAAGGTGACCATCGCCTCCCATGACCTCTCACTGAACATAGAGCGAACAATGGCTGACAGGGAGAGGTCCCTTCCCACAGTTGCGACTAACGGACCGCGCTCCTCACCCCAGGCGGGGCATGCCTCGAGTGTTTGCTGCGCCGCATCCTCAGTGCAGCCACACTCGTGGCATTTCGGGTCTACTTCCCTTCCGGCTATACGGTGCAAGTACCTGCCGAAGCAACCGTGCCCCGTCAGGTCCTACTACTAACCTAGCCTTTTTTATTTTATTTTTTACCTGGGGAAAATCCTGCATAGGACTACCGCGAGCCTCGGGGGACGCTCGCGGGGCATGTTGGATTCCTACCGACTAAAAACCCCAGGGTGGCCGACATCAGCACTTTGGAGGGGCTCCGGGATCTCCGTATGGAACGCACCGGTGCCCCTCTTGTGCCACGCTCTGAAGAGCCCGCCTTCAGGGGGAGACTTAACGACACGCTCCCCCCCGCACCAACGCGGTGCTCACGGTGACGTGGGCCACAACACGCCGCTGTCCTCCTCGCGGTCGCTCGTGAAGAACGCTCAAGGCCCCCGCCCCTTGCGTCCGCGACCCCGAAACTACTAACCTAGCCTAATCTAACCTAACCTAAGTTATTGCTACGAGGTCCTATAGGCCTACGCTACAAGTGCCTCTTAAATCTCAGATAATGGGAAATAAGGACGATTATAAACCGACCTACTTAGACCATCCTTTCTGGGATAACCATTATGATATACGCAAGACCAGCGGTTCTTAACTTTTAAGATAACGGAACAATCAACAAATTCCTTTTTATCAACTGTTCATTTTGACGGACGGCTTAGTCCAGTGGTTAAGGGCTTAAGCCGCTTCTGCCACTCGACCGTGGAGCCGCGGGTTCGATTTCCGCACGGAACAAATCTTTGTGTGACCCACAAATATTTGTTTCGGTCGGGGTGGGCGCATTCACGACACAGGAATAATTCGTAGTCCAACGTTAACAATACATAATAACGTTTTTTAAAAAAAGAAAAATTAATGGAGCCCCACTTTAAATGATTACAAATGAAAGACGCTGCTATTTAAAATAACAAAAACTTTTGTTAGATATTTCAACCCGCGTTCTATCTATTTATCGTTTCAATAATAAATAGATAGATAGATAACACTATATTGTTCCACCATAGCTACATTACACGGTAACGCTAAATTTACACGGTAGTGTAACAATGAGCGACCTTATCACTAATAGTGATCGTTTCCAGGCAATATGTATGTTGGCACAGCTCTTTACATTAGGGGTCGTGGGACCCCCCCCCCCCCCCCCGTGGGCTCTTTGGAGCGGGCTGGCTCTTCGGAGCACGATACAGAGGGGCACTGGTGTGTTCCTAATGGAGATCCCGGAACCCCTCCCCGAAGTGTCGATGCTGGCCACCGTGATTTTTAGTCGGTAAGAGTCCAACATGCCCCGCTAGCTTCCCCTGGCTGACGGAAGTCTATGAGGATTTCCCCACGTAAAAAAAGAAGCTCTTTTCGTTAAGTTGATGAAATTTTGCGGAGCTTTGGTGACTTTTCCACGGAAACCACTCGAGGAATCGTTGTGCTACTCTACATTTTGTCATTTACCATTTTTAACCGACTTCAAAATAATGGAGATTTACCAATATTTCCGTCAATTGTGTACCAATTTTGTTGATTCTTATTGCATTGGGTTTAGTATAGCTACAAATTGGTCCCATTTTAATTTCATTGGTATTGTACCTTGGACTTTGAAGACACACCAGGGAACTCCTTAACGACAAATAATACGGATGTCTAGTTTGAGTTAGTATAAGTATTGTGTTAATCCTATAGGTATCCTACCATAGAACTGATCAGAATATTAACTGACTTCAAACAGGGAGGGGGTTTACAATTCATCTGAGTTTTTTCTTCGTCATCTTTATTTATGAACTGATTTTGATGATTCTTTTTGCGTTGGGTTTAGTATAACTTCGAGGTGGTTCGATTTTAATGAAATCGGTATTGAACCTTCGGCTTTGAAGATACCAAAAGACTCCTTAACGACAAACAGCACGAATGTATAAATTCCGTTATTATGGGCATTATACAAATCCTATAGGTACCTTACTGTAGAACTAAGCATAATAATATAATACAGTTATATAAATATTAATTATTATTTCACTCATCACTAAAAATACTAAAATAAATAACTTTATAAAAGGGAAGCCTACTTCTAAAAGCTTTTCCGGTTTCCCTTTATTTTAAGTTATTTATCTTTATAAAAAGAGGCATTACATAAAGTAGCTCAAGTAATCACGTGCCATTAAATAGCACTCCACATCATGAAATATCACTGTATAGCATGCTTTGATAACATGTCAGAAGGGAGGGCCCGGCACGCACGTGGATACATTGACACGAATTTCCTTTCAGCCAGCTTGTTGTCTTTGTAAAAGTATGTATTTATAAAGAGATTATCACTTTTGGTGAGTTAAAGCCTATAATTTTCTTAAATATATAGCGCTGGCCGAATAAAATAGCGACACGACTAAAAAGTAAGTTCAGGAGAAATTAAAATCTATAGTTTTGTAGTTTAAGTGCTAACTCAAACTATAATATTTTGTTGAGACGCTCCAGTGTTACATTTATCCAACGACATTGTATTATGACTGCCTTATAATTCGAGGGACGCATAGTATGGTTAGCGATCACACTTTACTTTCGAACCCAGGACGGGTTCGAATGTAAAGTCGGACAAAGTGTGGATTTTGTATAGGAAAACTTCAATAGTAGTCTAGAGTTAATGTCCAGTATAATAGCCATAGACTCGCTCCCTATTACATTGGGCTGAACAGTATGTACACCTCTGTCCACCCGCTTGAGGAATGTAGGCGTGACTGTGTTTTATTTTTTTCTTTGTTTGTATTATATGTATATTGGGCACTGCCCTCGTATTTGAACTTTGTGATTTGAATCTACCACGTTTCTATTAAATTAATTGTTTTTTGGGTTTTGGAAATTTATAGATTTTTTTAAGGGGTAAGCTACCCAACTGACCCTTGACAAATGTCAATGACCTGATATATGTTGGGAGTAAAAGCTGAAGAAGAACAATACGGGGCGTTATGGCGATTTTTGGTGGAGAAGAAGTTATGTCCTGCAATAGGGGTCTTTAGGCTGATACATGTAAAAGATACCGAACTTAAGTCGATAGTTTTTCTTGTGGAACGCAATCAGAATATTTTTCATTCATATAAACCAATATGAACTGTAACAAAACTCTTCTACCACTTTGGATTGTCATTCCTGTGGAAAAGAAGAACTTCTTGCCCTCTCCATTCTACGGTTACTCTTTTAATATAAAAATGCTACAATATTTTCCATCTACATTTTGTTATGGGGCATGGGGGAACTATGTTAGCAATGTACAATGTGGGATAATATTTGAAAGGGCTGTACATCGCTTTCAAATAAAATGCACTGTTAGCAATTTATTTCATTCCAGAGCTTTACTAACGCGCATTGAAAAAGCGCTCATGCGAAGGTCGGGTAAGACGTTCCCAAGTATTTTTCTTAATTTTTTAATGGAACAGTTTGTATAGCTCATAAAAAGCTGTATAAAGCGACAGTTTCTAAGCAAACAAAAGCTGTAAAAAGCTACAAATGCTAGTTTATTTTGTAAATGGGAAACTACAAGTGGTGACCGGTCATCGACCTCGTGCTTTATATCGATTTTCGCAGTTGTTAACCGCTGAACCTATTATAAGTATTGTGGAGGAAATATAAAGAGTAAAATGTTATTGTACTGAAAACTGTTCGTGGCCTGTGGCGTTTTTGACTCTACGTTTAAGATTTTCATGACATTTATATACAATTGTAATGATCTTAAATTTTATGATTGTGGTATTCGATAACATTTTATTAACTAGTTTTAAGTCTTTTAGTGGGGGCAATGATATGGGAATAGTTGAGTCGTAATCGAAAGTAAATGTCAATAAATGGTAATGAGAATTTTTAGTTAGGTACTTGAATGTGGTTAAGAAAACTAAAGGTTTAAATAAAGTCGGAACTTCATTTCGATCCTTGATTGGCTGATAATCATTACAAGCGAAGCACAAAGTCTACAAGACTATCGGAAGAACGCTCTGCCCGAGTCAAAATTCTATCTATCTTGCAAGGTAAACGAACCAGAGGTGCCAAGTAACTGACCTCACCGGCCAACTGGCACCGACTTCAAACATCTATATTTTGCTTTTTAGTAAACTTACTTTTGTATGTTACTTTAGCTGTAAATTGTATTTCTGGAGCATGATTCCCTTTTTTTTTTAAATTATCATTACATATTAACAAAGTCCCCCCACCGCGTCTGTCTGTCTTTCTGAGTGCGATAAACTCAATAACTACCGAAAGGATTACGGTACGGTACCGAATGGATACGGTTTTCACCAATGGACGGAGTGATATTCAAGAGGAAGGTTTATATGTATAATTTACCCAAGTCGTTAGGGTCGTTAGTTTATAATAAAATCTATACTGAAAATAAACGCTAAAAGAAATGAACTATATGGGAGGGTTGAGGGAAACCCGCGAACTGTAATGTGAGCAGCCTAAACTCCAATCACTACACTAAGGTGTAGTCTGATTATAATTATTTAACTTATCTTCAATAATAATACCCCCTGTGGCTATTTTCTTTTATAAAAAGCTGAAGTTATAAACTACGAGATAACAAGAACACACTACATTACAGTAACATACAAAACATATTTCGTAAGCCGCAGAAACCAGACGCTAGTAAATTTTTATGTAAAACTACCTTCAACAGGGACACGAACTACAAAAGACAGTCTTCGTGGTGTTCTTCCACGGAGAGCAGATAAAACTTCGCGTGAAAAAGGTATGCAACGGGTTCAAAGCCACCTTGTACCCTTGCCCGCCCACTTACAAGGACCAACTGGACATGTTGGCAGGAGTCGAGAGCAGGATTAAAGATTTGAAGATGGTAAGTACGCAACACCAATGATAAGAAGCACTGGCTAGGTCAGTCAGTCAGCCACAGAAGTTTGTAAGAATAGAAATGGAATGGAAAAATCTGGATAGTATAGGAAGATAGATGGGTTCAGTCAGTTTGAGAGGACATTTCCATATTCTAGCGTCTTCATGCTTCGATTTATTTTTTATTTTATTTTATTTATTTATTGAACAAAATCCACAGCCCTTAAAATTTATGTGATTAACTTAGACATTCTACATACAGCCAATAACGGATTTAAATTTTGTGTACTAACATATTTTTGTGCGACTAATCATTTCATGCATGTAGTTTAAAATATTAAATAAAATGTAAAAAAAAAACAAAAAAGGAAAAGGAAATTGTTAGTCAGTGTTTGTCTATGTGTGTGTAGATATGTGTGTGGAACTGTGTGTAAGTTGAGTGTGGAAATGTTTGTGCGTTAGTGTATGCCATATTTTTAAAACCTCTTATTCAAAATATTACATACTGTAGTCCTGAAGATTTGTTTACTTCTCGTATTATGAAAGATATCCGTGCAACTAAATCTTTTATTATAAAACCTTTGCAACCTGCTGACAAGTGAGTTCTGAGCTTTGTACTTGCATGTGGTACTGCAAATAGATTCGTGTGCCTTGTCCGCGTTCTTGGTACACTAAAACTTAATAGATAGATACGTTAAGCCTTTGGTCCCGGTTACTAATTGTCGTAGTCGTTAAACCAAGTTGGACACCTTATAAGAGGTTTGATAGCTTCCAATAGAAACAGAAACCTGCCTTTACCAATACACACCGGGTCCGTGTGGTGGGGTATGGCTTAATCTCTCTCACCTCGATTTGTGTGACAATCTATCTCCACTGAGAAAATCGTTAAGAAACTCAGTAGGCTTTTCTCTTCCTATTATATGATGATGATGTGATCCAGACCGATTTCTGCCACGGCAGCTGCATCAAGTCCGTTAATGTTGACGCGCCCAGGCCTTTTTCTATTATTTATTGTGGTTAGAAACAAGGTTTGGGATACAAATACTTAACAATGCAGTACTTTACGACCGAGATATGACTAGTGATATGAATTTAATAGAATAAATATCTAAAGGATTCGAGCTGCAGCCCCCATACACGAGAGTGACTATCAGAGCAGCCATCCATTCAAACACATTACATATATACAAAACAAAACATCTTTTGTTATTCCGTAAGTTCAACCAACTTACCTCTCAATGCCTACAAGTTTGGACATTAAAATTCCAGGTACTAGAACAAACAGAACAGCACAGGCGTTTGGTCCTAACCAATATAGCGAGGGACATCAGTACATGGATGGTCGCAGTGAGGAAGGAGAAGGCGATATACCACACCCTGAACATGTTCAGTATGGACATCGTGAAGAAATGCCTCATAGCTGAATGCTGGGTGCCGAAACAAGATATAAGCGTCATTCAGAAAGCACTTGAAGATGGAGTGGTAAGGAGCAAACTATTTTCTGCCAAATCAACTTAAATGCGGTAATATTACGATTTTATTTCATTCAGCTCAATTGCCATCTATGGCTTCAAAGTTTTTTATAGTTAATTTTACGACATTTAACTTTTATGAATAGTAAGCCGATCATAGACGTCGCGTATGAATTATATTGATATGCTGACTGTCTTATGATATTATACATGTTACTGCAAAGTACCGCGTATTTCTCACGTCTTCACAGCAATAATGGTTGCGCTATACTGTAACATCTGATAATATCTTACATATTGTTATATACTTGGGGAGACCTATCCTGCAGTCTTTCAGCAAATGATGGTGTTGAATTTGAGTCATAATAAAAATATATAGTATAGCTGCCAAAAGTTACGGGGATTAATATTTAAATGCTACATGCAAAGATACAATAATTAGCATAAATGTTATCAGTTTATACCTTAACAAAAATATGAACTACATCACAGAATCTAATAATTGTAGGTCTCAATGGAGAAAAAATTGTGTTAAATACTAAATAGTTTGTTTTCTGTATTATAAAACTATGACTATACGGTATGCTCCGTTGGTTCGGGCATATAGAAAGAATGTCCGAAGAAAGAATGACAAAACTGATATACAACGCGAAGACCTAGACTATCTTACCATGACCAAATAGACCGGGTCTTATCTGAAGGACAAGTCAGGAGTCTCCGTAACCGGCGAGCGTGTATGAGACGAGTTATGAGAGTAGAGGAAGCTAGTGAGGTATGTAAGGAAAGAGCCTGTTGGAACTCTGTACTCTCTGCCTACCCCGTAAGGGATCTGGCGTGATGATATAGATAAAACTATTTAACACATCTAGACATATACTTATAAGAAATATTTTACTTTATAGAAAGCAAGCGGCAGCCCGATCCCCTCAATCCTTCATTGCGTCCCCACCAGAGAAGTGCCACCGACGTTTAACAGAACCAACAAGTTCACAAGGGGCTTCCAAAATCTTATTGATTCCTATGGAATCGCCAGTTACAGAGAGGTCAATCCAGGTAAATCCTCAACAACGCCACACTTGTACAGGGACTACAGTTTTACACATGCTAAGATTTTGACACCCCTGTTTTGCTTCATCTACATTCATACATCGCATGATTTTCGCCAATTTATAGTGCTATGCAATTGTCCATCTTCAAGTGGACTATTAATTATGTCTTGATTGGTACCCATGGATTACGGAATCCGTGGGTACTATGGAGACAAAATTTAAAAATTCTGAAATTCTGTATAATTTAGTGCACATCACTGTTCTCATATTTTAAGTGCACAATCAACAACAATCAACTCAATGTAACAACCCAAAACGGCATCACGGCGTACGGATCATTTCAAAACTAGGTCGCGTCTAATGACCACTTTTAATTGTTCCAGCGCTGTACACAATCATTACATTCCCGTTTTTATTCGCCGTCATGTTCGGAGACGTCGGCCATGGCATAATTATGACTTTATTCGCTGCGATACTTGTGATCTTCGAGAAGAAATTATCCCAAAAGAAAACTGACAACGAAATATGGAATATCTTCTTTGGTGGTCGATATATTATTCTACTTATGGGAATCTTCTCCATATACACCGGTTTGATTTACAATGACATGTTCTCGAAATCGTTGAACGTTTTTGGAAGCAGCTGGAAGAATGTGTACGATAAAAAGACGTTAATGAATCATAAAATGTTCGATTTGGATCCGAAACTCGCTTACAGTCCAGAAACCCCGTATCCATTTGGATTGGATCCCGCTTGGCAAGTTAGTACTTTGTGACTATTTTCAATGTTATTTAAGGTAATTACTGTACAATGAATTAGTTACTATATTGTTACTTTAAAGTTACTGTACTGCCTTATTGATGGGCAAAGGTCCTTCTCTCACAAAATATCATGGTGAGAGAGAATATCATACTCATCCCCTCAAGCGGATTCCAGGAAGTAATTATTATGTATGAAACTAATAAAACACAATATCATAACCATTGACGATAGAATATGGATTGCGTCTTTGGTCTGGACTTGCATCCTACGTCGGTCAGTGTTAGTGGCTTTTATATCAATTAAATTCAGCGTCAGTCCGGAGTCTGAAATTATGCAAAGTATGATGAAAATAGGCTCGCCTCCTATTACATTACGATCTAATTACCACTCCGTGGATCTTACCACGAAGCACGTAGTCCGTGGATATAACACTGTCGACGAAATGTAGGTCCGCTTCCCTGGTTGGGTAATGTACGCGCATAATTATTTATCACTGCCTTGTTAATAATAAGAAAATAATGATAATGGCAGTAATTTTTATTAATAGTGATGTTTCTTTTTCAGTTCGCCGCAAACAACATTATATTCTTAAACTCGTTCAAGATGAAACTCTCCATAATATTCGGCGTGATACACATGGCGTTCGGTGTAACAATGAGTGTGGTAAACTTCAAGTAATTACTGTATTCATAGAAACTAGATATCGTAGTAAATTTCCCTATATTATTATAGTTAACGTAATAATTAATGATCGGTTTATTCAACAGCTTCTTCAAGAAGTCGGAGATGATATTCCTGCAGTTCATTCCGCAAATATTATTTCTGTTGCTGCTGTTTTGGTATCTGTGTATATTGATGTTTATGAAATGGACGATGTATTCTGCCAGTGCAACAGGTAAAAATTTTGTGTATTAAATTTTTACGTATAAACTGCTGATGTGAGTAATAAGTCTTCAAGGTTAAAGTGAAATCAGTCTCAACAATCCTCTAGCATTGGAAAGACGTCTTTTGCGGACAAAACATCTTCCAATGATGCCAACTTCTTTTTAATAAATTAATCTATAACTTGACTCGACTTGGACACTAATGCGGGAAAGACATGGATATTACAGGCCCAGGATCAATTTGTGGGGGGACGTAAAGGGGAGGCCTTTGCCCAGCAGTGGGATACAGAATAGGCTTTTAAAAAACCTATAACTACTATTCCACTGTTAAATTAACTGCTGGTTTATTGGCTGTGTGGATTGATGGAGACAGGTTTGTTGCCACCTTTTGAAACTTATCAAGCCGCCCACCGGCAATCAACTCTGCTTTACAACTAACCACATTAATGTTTAACTCCGACTAGCGTCTTAGTATGCCTTCTGAAATACCAGACGTTCGAAAATTAAAACGCCACAAACTGTCACCCATCTCACTGCCTGGTGGAAAGCCTGCTTAATCTTGGGAATCACAGCCATGGCTACATAGTTTTTCTTCCTTTTTAACTGAAAGAAGTCCACTGCAGAGCAAATTCCTATCCTGAAGGTCGCCACGATGACCGATTTTGTACTGTATGCATATTCCTTTTAACATAGTCGACACTCGAGAAGCCAGTTCTACGAGCAATGTGCTCCGCTCACTGTCATTTAAGTTTAGCAATTATGAGGGCTATATGAGTGACTTTACCAAAAAATATTGCGTTCCAGATCCAGCATTAGGAACATACTGCGCTCCATCAGTGTTAATCATATTCATCAACATGATGCTACTAAAGAAAAATGAAGATAAGCCACCTTGCAAAGCTCTCATGTACGACGGACAAGATGAGCTTCAGAAGACCTTCTTAGTGTTGGCTTTGCTGTGCATACCTGTTATGCTGTTTGGGAAACCTGTTTATAAAATTTTGATGGAGAGGAAACGAAAGGTAATTTTATTTATATAATAATATCGAAATTGGTTCTTTGGTTCATTAGCACAGGTGTAGCTGACGATTCCGAAATCCTAGATTCAAATCCTAGGCCAAACTAAGTATTTCTCGAGGTTTTTTATATTAAAAAACTAGCTGTATCCGCAACTTCGATCGCGTTATATTCAATAGTGTATTTTAGACCCTTAAGTTTTTTTTGGACAAAAAACAAAGGCCACCCGCCTATGTCCTTCGTCTTGATAAAATCTATCAATCAATCAATCAGCCTATCGTAGTCCACTGCTGGACATAGGCCTCCCCTTTACGTCCCCCCACAAATTGATCCTGGGCCTGTAATATCCATGTCTTTCCCGCATTAGTGTCCAAGTCTCCTAACACGCGCATTGCACACGGTCCTCCGCCTTCCGCATTCAGTCTGTCCCAGCGACCATTTTGAGGTCGTCGGTCTATCTAGCTGGGGGCCGTCCTACCTTACGCTTACCAAGTCGCGGTCTCCACTCTAGGACACGCTTGCTCCATCGGCCGTCGAATCTCCTACAGATGTGACCAGCCCATTACTACTTTAGCTTACTGAGTTTGCGAGCTATGTCGGTAACTTTGGTTCTTTGTCGGATTACCTCGTTACGAATTTTATCCTTCAAATAGACGCCGAGCATAGCTCGCTCCATAGCCCGCTGTGCGACTTTGAATTTGTGGACTAGTCCCACTGTGAGTGTCCACGTCTCGGCCCCGTAAGTCATAACAGGTAGGACGCATTGGTTAAAGACTTTAGTCTCCAGGCATTGCGGTATAGGCGAAGCGAAAACGTGATGTAGTTTGCCAAATGCTGCCCAACCCAATTGGATCCTGCGGTTGATTTCTTTCTCGAAGTTGTTTCTACCAAATTCGACAACTTGTCCAAGGTAGACATACTCCCGAACAACTTCGAGCATCGAACCATCGACGTAGATCGGTCCCGGCGTGACATGCTCAACATGATCTTGGTTTTATCCAAGTTCATGCCGAGACCAACACCTCGAGAGGCTTCATTTAGGCTATGCAGCATTTCGCTTAACTGTTCCAGTGACTCTGCCACGATGACGATATCATCGGCAAACCGAAGGTGTGAGATGTATTCGCCGTTGATGTTAATGCCCCGGCCAGTCCAGTCCAGCGTCTTGAAGACGTCTTCGAGTGCATTGGTGAAGAGGGATATTACATCCCCCTGTCTTACCCCTCGATGCAGCTCGATCGGGTTGGTCTTTTGGTCTTGGAGCTGGACGGTCATTGTGGCGGTATCATACAGACATCTCAACACCTCGATATAGCGCCAATCGATGCCACATCGCTGCAGAGCATCCAAAACCGCCCAGGTTTCGATGGAGTCGAAGGCTTTCTCGTAGTCCACGAAAGCCATACACAGCGGCTGATTGTATTCTTCGGTCTTCTGTACAATCTGCCGAACAGTATGGATGTGGTCTACGGTGCTGTAACCTTTTCGAAACCCGGCTTGTTCCGGTGGCTGGAACTCGTCAAGTCTTCTGGCGAGGCAGTGTGTGAGTACTTTCGAGAACAACTTGTAGACGTGGCTCAGGAGTGAGATGGGTCTGTAGTTCTTCAGCAAGGTTTTGTCACCTTTTTTGAAGAACAAAACCACCGCACTCCCGCTCCACGCTTGAGGTGTTAAGCCCTGGTGGATGACGGAATTAAAGAGGCTCGCTAGCTTTTTCAGGATTGGAGTCCCGCCTGCTTTTAGGAGCTCAGTGGTGATTCCGTCATCGCCTGGTGACTTGTTATTTTTGAGCTGCTCGAGAGCCACTCTGACCTCGTCCTGGTTGACATCAGGGATGTCTTCCGTGTCGTGGCGTGCGAGTGGGGCTCTGTGGTCGTCAGCACTGGGTCTCGAGAGTTTAGCTATCAGTGATGCGTACAGGTCTTTGTAGAAACTCTCAATTTCCTCGAGTATCTCGAACTTGGAGGTCACGGTTTTGCCATCCGCAGTATGAAGTTTCGTCAGATGGGATCTACCTAGCTGGCGAGCGAAGACTTTGGTGCCTCTGTTCTGTTCAATCGCAGCCGCGATGGTGCGGGTGTTGGAACATCGAAGGTCACGTCGCACCAGCTTCCGGATCTTCCGGTTGAGGTTCCTCCCATCCGGCGAAGACGCCTGCGTGGATGACATTTCCCGTCTCTGCCTCATAAGTTCGAGAGTCTCGAGTGAGAGTTTAGACTCTCTGTTACCACTTTTCCCGGGAAACACCCGTCGAGACACATCCTGTAGCGTGTTGACCACTGTGTCGGTTTTCACCAGGTCGAAACGATTTTGAAGCTCCAGTTGGAACTTTTTGGACCCTAAAGCTATTTGGAGGCACAGTAGGTCTGAGAGTAGACTTCATCATGTGACGTCTTTCGGCCTTGAAGTCTATATTTAGAGCGCCTCGGACAAGTCGGTGATCGCTGCCGGTATTAAACCTGTTGATCACGGAGACGTCTCTAAATATAGTCTTCCTGACAGTCATGATGAAGTCTATCTCGTTCCTCGTCACAGTGTCGGGGCTTCGCCATGTCCACTTTCTATGAGGCTTCTTCTTAAAGAACGAATTCATCAAGAAGAGCCCCTGCGACTCCAGAAAGTTGACCAGCATCTGCCCCCTGTGGTTTCGGCGCCCCACGCCGTGGCGTCCGATTATCGTTTCGCCGCGTTCTTGTACTCCCACTTTGGCATTGAAGTCCCCCATAACAACGTTGTAGTGAGCCTTGGTGGTGCCATGTAATGCCTTGGCTATGTCTTCATACATGGCTTCGGCTATGTTGCCGCAGTATGTCGAGGTCGGCGCATATATCTGTACCACCTTCAGGGTGTACCTGTTGGTGATTTTAATTATGAGGTACGCTACCCGTGTCGACACACTGCTGACTTTCACAACGTTGTTAGTGAGAGCTTTGTTGACCAGGAAACCGACACCGCCCTGAGAGGGCCGATCACCTTCCCGAAAGTAGAACAGGTGGCCTGACTCAAGGGTTATCGTGTCCTCGCCCTGTCTTCGGATAACCCCAATATGTGCCAGTTTATGCGACCTAGTTCTACCTCGAGTTCAGTGAGGTGTTGGTCCAGCCGTAGAGAGCGTCCATTGTACGTAGCCAGGGTCAGGTGTTCTTGGTAGCCTTGTGTCGTAGCCCGGAGATTCTTCGCACCCCCTGCCCCGCTGTTACCGCTACCGCTACCGTGGCAGCGGACAGGGTTTGTTTTAAATTTTCCTTTTCTGGTCGTTGATCGGATGACGTTACTACCTTTGGTGGACTCTTACCACTAGCCTAGCAAAAGTATGGCTACTGGGGCATTCTAAGTTTTTCTTTCGCTTCCAGCCCAGTAGGGAAGAATAAAATCTATATCCTTGCCGTATTTAAACAAAATCTGTTCGGCGGACAGCGAAGAGGTAACAGACCAACAGACATAATTACTTTCAAATTTATAATATTCTATATCACGCTAGATCCCTTGTAATTTATTATATTAGTATGGATTTATCCGTAGCAGTGGAACTGCAACAGAGATTTTTTTCTGGTTTGTGGTCTACAACTCCTGACTCTGGTATAGCCATAGCCAAAGCTATGGCCATACATCTCTTATTACATTAGTACTTTTGGGATAGGGAAATGTTTAATGTACATAATAAAACCCTACAACCCCTCTTCTTAGCGTTCCGACAGCAAACATGTTACAACATATGAATGCGGACCAGAACGCGGCCACATTGTCTGTTTGGACGATATAGGCGCGACGATGCATTTGTTTTCTTGATTTGCCATAATATTTCAGTATGTATTAAAAATATTCTCCATCAATCATCAAAGTATCACCTTGTATTTATCTAGAACCCGAGTTTCTCTCCCTACAGACTTGCCATGCCTATCGTGTTCATCATATCAAAATAAAAACTTTGATTCCAGCAATACCAACAAGGCGTGGAAAGTGGAGAGGTGACGGAACAGGAAGCCCAGGACAACAGCATAGGGGAGATGATGATCACACAAGCTATTCACACCATAGAGTACGTGCTAGGCGCCGTCTCACACACCGCCTCGTACCTGCGTCTTTGGGCACTATCATTAGCTCATGCGCGTGAGTACCTTTCTAATTTCGACGACGTGATGCAGTGGTTCAGAGCTTAAGACGCCCCGCTCACTGGATCTAGTCGTCGCAACCTACAATGTACCGCGTGTGGTCCTACAATGTTTGTTTCAGTCTGAGAATTTTTGTATGTGAATTTCTTGCTTTTGACGTGCCCACGATGCAGAAATAATTCCTAGTGTTAAAAAACATAAACTACGTTTAAAAAAATATAGCCTATTTTACAGTAGACGGAAAACCGACTTATCTGTTTGCCCTTGGGCAGTAATGCCTAATTACTGCCCGTGTCAGTACGTTAGCGTCCAAAAATGGAGGTCACTTTCGGAAGTCCAACATATACAATCTTGATTTGCGTGGAAGCGTGGAACTTGAAAAAGTAGCTACTCCCTAATATAAAAATTCCGGTAACTCATTTTCAGAACTGTCAGCGGTGCTATGGCAGCGCGTGCTGCGTATGGGGATGTCGAACCCACAGAAGCCATCGATGGTGCTCGACGCCATCTCCATGTACGTGATATTCGCAGTGTGGGCGTTCTTCACGCTCGCCATCCTGGTGCTAATGGAGGGACTCTCGGCCTTCCTGCACACATTGCGCTTGCACTGGTAAGGAAATCAAACAGTTTTTAGGGAAAAGTAAAACATCTATCTCTGCATACTACATATAATAAAACTGTAATAATAATGTCTGTGTATATTTTTTGGAAATAACAACCCACGGATATCATTATTTTGATGTAGAAGCCAATTCTACAATTTTTGGCTTTAGCGTCCGTCTGTCTATCTGTCCAAGGATATGATCCATCATATCGTAAAAACTACCAGGCGGATTTTGATGAAACTTTGCATGCGGATATCTTAAAATGTTGGATAATATAATAAATAGTATTTACCCCAGAAATTCAAAAGGTTTTTTTCAGAAAATACAAAAATAAGCAAAAGTCTTTTTAGAAATTTACGCTCGCCATCCTGGTGCTGATGGAGGGACTCTCGGCCTTCCTGCAAACATTGCGCTTGCACTGGTAAAACTTCTATAGACACATATCAAAGAGTAACTTTTGACTTAGCTTTCCCATGCTCAATGTGATGATGATTCGGTCTAATCATTAGACTCTGATGGGTCGAGGGTGGGCTGCGATATTATTTTCAGCATAGACTAGCTTTTATCATAAACCGCTTCGTTGGTCTAGTGGTAAAGCGCATTACTTTGTGATCACGAGGTTCTGGGTTTAATTCTACGTCGGCCAAATGTAGTTTTTCTAACAAGAACTTCCCAGTTTGAATCCGGAGTTGGGAATTATGCCTGGTATGTGGCAATAGACTCGCCCCCTATAACATCGTCGGCGAAAAGGCTTGACGGAGTTTATTTTACTTTTTTACTAACTTTCCTAGTCTTAAAATAACGAGGGCTTAGTTAGAGCGTAAGCCGTTTAGATACCTGAATCGAGTAATCACGAGTTCGGTCCCGCACGGAACAATTCTTTGACCCACAAAGATTTATTTCGGTCTGTATGAATTTAATGTTACTAATTACTAAATAAATGTTTTAAGTTTACAATGTTATAAAATCGAAAAGTCAAAGCTGACAGCCAACCTTTATTAATTAGAGTGGCAAACAAGAAGCAGAAATTCACTCACGGAAAAAAAAAATCTATCTACCTATATCATCACGCCAGATCCCTTGAGGTGTAGGCAGTGAGTACACAGCTCCAAAAGGTGCTTTCCTTACAGACCTCTCTGGCTTTCTCCACTATCATATATACTATAATACTTCGTCTCATACACGCTCGCCGGTTACGGAGACTCTTGGCTAGATAAAGAAGTACCTAAATATTTTTCAATTACCACTGGATGCCATGTCATTTTCTGTACATTTAAAATCTCTATTCTGCGTTCTAAATAACTTTCAATTGAATCTAGTCTTTAATAATAATAATGTCAGCCTATACTGCCCACTGCTGGGCAAAGGCCTTCTCTCACAATTAGAGGTGAGAGAGATTAGGTCATATTCCACCATGCAGACCCAGTGCGGATTGGCAGACGCAGGTTTGTGGCTACCTGCTGTTGGAACTTATCAAGCCGTCTATGAGGTTTCCAACTCGGCGTAACTACTACCACGTTAAGTGATAACCGGGACCAACGGCTTAACGTGCCTTCCGAAGTACGGAGACGCTCGAATATGAAAATGCCACAAACGGTCACCCATCTCAGACTGACCAAGTCGAACGCTGCTTAACCTTCGTGATTGGTTAGAACATCGCGGTCGCACAGCGCTACGAGCGCCCCATCCAGTCTTTATTTAATTGAGATTTATAATCTTGTCCTTAGACGAGCCCAGAGTTTCTTTCCAGCTTCTTTATAACCTCATTCGATTTCCAGGGTCGAGTTCATGAGCAAGTTCTACGAGGGTCACGGCTACGCGTTTACCCCTTTCTCATTCTCAGCCATCTTGGAAAACGATGATGAACCCAAAGTCGTGGAAACGGAAACCAATGGGGGGCCACCAGAGTGACCAGAGCCATTCTTGGCGGAGTCTAGCGAAAATTACTAAGTGGGATGGTTTATTTGACAATGGAAATGAAAGGACGCTGACGTTATTTGTAGTGAATATTTTCTATACCGACTGTTTTGTATTCTTGTGAAATTTACACTAGCAGCTGCACTGGTAATGCCTACCGACCGAAAAATGTCTACTGCAGTCAAAAGTCCCAAAGATCGCTACGACGATCAGCTTTGTCTTGTTTGCATGTAGCTTCTACTCGCGACCTTCACTAGGTCATCCGTCTTCCTTATAGGAGACCCGCACTTTCCCCGTCCTCCGTTGAGATCGCCACTTGAGAACCTTTCTGCCCCCGCCAGTTCTACAAGCATCGCTGAGATCGTTGATATCGCCACTTGAGAATCTTTCTGCCCTGACAGTCGCCAGTTCTACAAGCAATATACCCACTACAACTTAAGTTTGGCAATTCGGAGGGCTATATCGGTTCTCCTACGGATGTTCTCGTTCGCAAACTCCGTGCATATGTCTTTCTCCCTTTGGGTGACTATTTTATGAGGCTTATCGTTAGCGACCATGTCTGGATGCCGTAGGTCATCACTGGCAACACACACTGGTTGAGACACTGCAATACTTGATCCAATTTGATCGATGGCGCTACTAATTTCGCTACTAGATTCCAATATAAATATGTATTTCATTCCGCCTTAGCGTTTTAATGAATCAATAACTATTTCTTAGTTCGTAAATCGCAAAATCCGGAATGATGTCTAACACTTACGCTATTTTAATTACAAGTAAATATTTTGTCATTTGTTAATAGCGTCCCAAAATAAAAATTACGTCTGGCGACACCGCTGACGTCATCGTCGTTCCATTTCCAAATTTAAACCGCCCCAGTGGCTTAGAAAGTTATTTGCGTACAAATAAAAATTAGTATACATAAATTAGTGGAATTTAGTCGATTTTTCGGATGTATTGCTAGATATTTTTTTCCGAACTATCAGTAGATTGCTTAGTCTTATTAAAAAGAATATCACGCATTGATTCTCGTATTAAAAAAGTAATCGGTATGTTTAATTTTAAATTTTTCTGGGCCATTTATATGTTATGAATATTGTCGTATTGAATGGCCAAAGGTGAATTAATTACCTCGGACGTACATTCATCATACCAGTTTAATTTTAAAAATACCAATATTTTTTTATCTACGGGTAATATTTAAGAAAATAATATTTTAGCTTATTGTAAATGACAATGCATTCACGTGTAAATAACCGTGATTGCAATGTTATAATGACGGTATGCAGCTAAAAATTACTATGCCGACTATTTTTTCACAAATCGATTATTTAATACTCGAATAAAGATTGACATAAAGATAAATTTTTCGAACGCGAGCAGTCAATTCTTGCCTACGATAATAGAGTTGTCAGACCAACAGGATAAAATACATAAGCCGGACATACATTTTTATTAGCCAAACTTACTTTCTTTTAAGCTAGTCATACTTTTGTAATCTAGATATAAATTTTATTATTTTCAAAAACCATGACATATTATAATTATTTAATAAGTACAAATAAATTCAGTCTGATAATAATTAATTGGTAAATACCTCGTGCAATGGCACACCGATATATTATTTTTAACAAAAGCCGGACACACCGGACACTTGAATGTTTGGCTGGATATGATCATAAAAAAAACAAAATATGTTCAGCTAAAGCCGGAGGCCTGGCAACCCCACATGAAGATAAAGCTTAGATGATATAACGACGCCGAGAACTCTCGCATACAAATTTCTCACCTATAACGGTCGAGAAGTTCTTGTTATTTAAAAAATCTTTATGTCATCGCATTAGTATTTTAACGGGGTCTTTTTAGTACAAAATTGTTCGAATAAAAAGACAAACAAAATAATATAATTATCATAATCTAAGAAGTGTGATCGTGGCGTGTTTCGAGTTATGATGGGTAACCTAATGTGAGACACAATATTTAATTATAGTTTGTAAGTAAATTTTATTTTTGTTGTTTTTTTTAAGTATTTTAGCACTTTTTACACGTTTTAGAATGCTGAACGAACAATAAGGGATAAATAAATAAACACATTTTTAATATCGCTTGTCCGCTGTTTGTACGAGTAATCAGGTACCAAAGCAGTGATAATTTCCAAAGATCGGGATAACGTGCTCACGAACACAATGTAACTAACGCCAAAGAAAAGGTAACTAAAATCGCGCGATTTTTCCTGCATTTGAGCTGTAACTGCCTCCGCGACAAAATAAGAAATGAACTTTCTGTGTTTGATTACTTAGTGCTACAGCGGTTCAAATAAATCCTGACGAAATAAAGTCATATACAATCAAAATCAATATACCAAAATCTTTGGCAATTATTTTGGAACGTGTAAAAAGGCACAACTATATTTTTAGCCAAAGATTATTTTTGTTCAATTATATCGCATGATTGTTAAGAAATCGTTATCTACTCGTGTAAATATTATATAAGTGTCTTCAAATCTAACGAATTAAGTATTCACTTTGATTTTATTATAAGGAATGTTCCATCTTGTTATAGACAATTATTTTAAAATAAGACAAAAATAAATCATTTCATAATTTGAATACTCGATAGTAATGTGACAACATTTCCAGTCAATCGACTAAAATTGATTATGAACTAAAAATAATCTAAATCATTTCAGTTTAATTCCTGAATTAATTAATTAGTTCACATATAAGAAAGCCACGTTTACAAGAACATATAACAGTAGTAGAAAACAGTGATTTAACGTAAAAGTCCTTTATAATCTTAGAATAATTATATTTATTCTAAGTGATATTCATCGGTTTCGTAAATGTGACCTTCTTCAGGAGGTGCGATTACTACTAAATTGGTAATATATAATGCTTTATTTCAATGCCATTTCAGATTTCGTATAAAATATTTAAAGATATATAAAAATAAATACTCATTAGCCGTAATCGTACCAATAATTAAAGTCCACTAACAATCTCAACAAATTATACAATATTATATAATTATGTACTTTATTAACACAAACGGACCAATTCGTGGCCTTATGGAAATCTTATCAGATTGTAAAGTGCTAAATTACACGAAATTAAAGTCTGCAGTATCAAACTTCGTATAAGAGCTTTAATAAAATCTTTATCTACACATTATACCATCGGCACGGTACAGCTACGTTTTACACATAAATTTACTCAAGATAGACAGACAATATTGTAAACAACACTAATTTTACGCCATTCCTCAATATTAAACAAATTTAACGAATCAATATTATTTTATTACATCGCCAACCTTAAATAACACAAAAATATATCATGAAATTAATAAATAATACTAAATAACCTCGCAATTTATCGATAAAATAGTCAAGCATTATTCTATGGATATCCTTAAATAGTCGATTTTAATCGATACAACCATATATGTTCATAATTAATTTCTTAAAAGTTCTAAATATGAATTAAACAAAAATAAGTTAGAAAAAAAAATGGGAAATATATTAAATAATTAGTACGGTCAATATAAATAGCTGTCCATATGAAGCGAATATAGAAAATAAACTATCTTCTACACTACACATAGCCGTATAAAAAACGTTAACCTATTAATGATCAATTACTTACACTGAAATAAATATTATCTGTATAAAGACTCGGACTTAACTACAAGCGCTGACAGAGACAAATCCAAATAGTCTGGCTCTTAAAAATAATTCACACGATACAGAGATCAAAATATCAATACATCTAAAGCCATCTTCCGTGCAAAATCTTTTACCAAAGCCTTTTTTACGGATGGAGCATATACATTTCAAGATTTGATTAAACCCTTTTAAAAAAGATCGCAATCTACACACTCACAGAGCGATTTTAATTCACGCTCGTTGTAGTTCTACAGTACTACAATACCCATTTCATTTTCCATAAATAAATTTTGATATCCATATTCAAATTTTCAAGGCAGGACGATTCTGTTCCACAACCTCTGTGGGCGCGGACGATAACCGTTTTGATGAGACCTTAAACCCTTCATAATAAACATGAGATTTACCTGGAGTTATCATAATTTGTGTTTAAAGAAAAATAGCTCAAACTGTACACAGAAACAGTTTACGACTGACCATTCTGGGCTGATACAGATAGATCTTCATTGGTTGACAATTCGAATAAATAGAGTGACACGCCACGATACCTAATTCTCTAATACCTAATAATTTTAAAAAGTCAGATAACATTTCCGGAATACCGCTTAGTATAGATCTAAAAGTCAACCGCAAACGACTTAAATTTCCGAAGCCATAATGGCACCTATAGTCAAATATAACTGATCTAAACTGACAAATCACCCTACATTCTTTAATCCAAAGAATATTAAACGTCCAATTTCGTCATTTGATAATTTTCATGTCGACTACTTACTTCAACCTTGAAGTGTTATCTACACCTAAATTATGCTATTATTTGAAGAGTTAAGCTGAATGTCAACAGTAATCAATATTTATATTGATTCTTATAGTAATATCTAATCTCTTGAATTCTCATAGTTGTAGAATTACATACCCATTCCTCCAGCAACCATTTCATTTAAAACGATTTATAAAGACTTTCTATACCTTCACATTGGTTTACTCTCTCAGGTCCATTACGTCTTTCCCTGAATGTCCAGTAGGTTCGTTACGCGTTATTTCTACCATCCTATTTTCAGCACAGACCAAAATTGTAACTTTTGAATCCTGCCAACATTCAAAATTAAAAGAAAATGAGGAATTACCAAAGAACACTAGTGAATGCAATCGACAGCAGTATTTGCTGTCTTTGATTGACTAAATACACAGACTATTGTCTTTATTTAAAAAAAAAAATCATTAATTCCGTTTACCAATTCGATACTACTGCAGATTCGGTCGATCGAATTCGGGTCTCTAAACTATTTCAAGAATACTTATCCTAAAAACAACCTGACATAGAAAAGATTCATTCTTCAGAAAAACAAAACAAACGCACAATGACAATTTTCCCCCAAGTCTCCCTCATCAAATTCACAGCTTAACTCATCATCTATACAAGGTGTAGAAACTCTTCAAGGGTTCCGTAGTCTCCGTAACAGCGCCCTCAGCGCTTTAGCTCGCCGCTAGGAGCAACCATGCTTGTGCATCCAGTTCATGTAACGGGCGACATCAGCCTCTGTGACCGTCCGTTTGGTCTTCTCTATAGCAGAGTTCAGGTCTTCGTTGGAGATCGGTGCTTCGAGTTCCGAACGCTTCAGCTTTCGGATCTGCTCAGGGGTTAACCCGGTGATTTTTCGGCGCATCGTCATCATTGCTGCGTCTCTGGGGATGCACAAAAGAATACAGGTATAAAGTAATGTCGAAGCGTATTATTTGAGGATCACAGTTAATGGAATGTCAAGCAGTTAGTGTAATGTTAGTAACCTTTAACCATGAATTTATTACCCTAAACGGATTGAGTAATGTCAAAATACTTCTAGAGAATAATAAACTCTTACTCACAGACTCAACACTGAATTTTCTGATTTAAACAACTCGACAAACCATGATGAGTTAGAGCAATAACCAGGAGCCTGGTGTCTCGGTCGCACCCATTACATTGCAGTATGATGACCATAAGGTAGAACTAATACGGACTTTACCTATTTATGATATGGTTTAAAATACGCTGTATACCATTTATAACAGAGTTCAAAACGAACAAGGTTCTCAATTCGTCTGTATATACAGGATGGATTTTCAAGATGGGACAGTAAGGGCAGCTATCTCAACCGTTACTACAGAAAAGCGGCCTTAGGACTATCCTTAATTTTTACGACATTTGGAGCTGAATTTACAGATTTTGAAAAAATGTACAGTCAGCAAGAAAATGGGCAATTTACTCAAAAAAATTTTCGATGCCAATCGATGCTATTTCTTACAAAGATCAAAAACTTCTACTGGATCAACTGACATTGGATTTTTCATTTGGTAGCCGTACAGCTATCGTAAAAAAGTTAATAGCAAATAGAAACAAATTGACGTTAGAAGCCTCCACTATTTCTATATATATCATCATAACAGAAGCAGAAACAATAAAATGGTTTAGTAAACATATAACACTAGGTCATTGAAGATGTGGCATATGCGTGGAAAGAAAGAATTACCCTCGGGTACTGTTATCGCCGTAATTCTTTCTAAGTCTCGACTTACACATTAGTTAGTTGTCACCATGTCAACAAGTCCATAATAGTAGCAATGTTTGGTCACCCTACTTAGAAACAGACGTAGGGCTCTAAGTGAGTATCCTTATCGTCACGTTTTTTTCCGCATAGTGGTCAATCCGTTTTGGGTAATAAATCTAATATAGACAAGGCATACCTTTAACCTTGTCTATAGACATACTCTATGCCTTTAATTAATAATTGCTTGAGTATGTTTAGTTGTGATGCGATGACAGATGTCAGGTGACGCCGACCATAGACATAGTCCATGTAAGATGGGGCGAACGGTTGGCCGTATCGCGGAGCAGTTAACTCTGCATTCCATGTGACAACATTAACCCTCAATTATTGCGATCAGCTTCTGATATTTTGCTACCAAAGTCAATATATCAAGGAAGATCAGTGTACCGGACGAGAACTAGTATTATATCAAGATTTTCTACATGCTTGGTCACAGAGCGGACGACTGTGAAAACGAAGAAAAAACCCACTTACCGTTACGAGTATTAAACGTGCCACCCAAAAACATAATCGCCGATGAGTATATAGTTTCACTTACCAGGAAAGCGAGCGAGCTTCTCTGCGTACTACCGGAATCTACATACTCGCACAGGGCTTGTATTAGGGAACACAAGCCCTGTGCGAGTATGTACATTCCGGCCAAAACGATAAAACTTGGTCAACTAATCGTGGAGTAACATTGAACGATCATTTCATAGTTATCGTAACGCGCTGCGTTACGTGTTGAATTATCTATAGAGAATAAGGTCGCTGACCAGGACCACTTCCCTACAAACTGCTGTGCAAGTTAACGAAGTGTAAACAAGGAGTAACATCCCTCACCTGCAGATATTACTGATGTCCGAGCCACTGTAGCCATCTAATTTAACAGCCATTGAGTTCAAGTTTACATCTTGAGCTAAGGCCACTTCTCGAAGACTCAAGTTCAGAAGTTTGATTCTCGTAGGTTCTGAAAATCACCATGGCCCTTATTCGCTATGACGGTTAATTAAACAAGTAACGCGACGCGTTACGATATCTTCGATTAAAGGTTTGGTCAAATAGCCGACAGAGCGGGACGAGAGCGCGACTAGGGTCGCGCTCTCGTCGCCCGTATTCTGAGCGGAAAGAATGGATGACAAAGCATCGGGGGGTCGGTGAGAACATGTCGCGGCCGGCGGTGGCGGCAGGGGTCGGGGGGTGCGGCAGGGGTCGGGGGGAAGGTAATGGTATAGAAGAACTCTACGTTAAAACGATATATTTACTCTCAAAACCTCAAGACAAAGAGCCGACACCAATAGAGGTTTAAGACTAACATGCAACATTTTATATAGTATATGCTTAATCCTATATTTTTACATAAGTACACGCACACACACGCGCGCACAAACACTCACATACACATAGTTATACACTACAAAATCAATTATGCCAACATCAACATTTTTCTAGATTGTCTCAAGCTGACAGTAATAATAACACCTCAAATGTTCAAAGGCCTGTCGGTATTTAGCAATTTTCTTATATCTCAATCTGACTATAGTATATTTCGCCTAGCTATTATTATATTTACGCAAAGAATAATCAAGTTTACCATCCGGCAGTCCAATATATATCCTTTTTTCGAATCTTCTTCTGAAAGCCTCATCGATGTCCCAGGGATGGTTCGTCGCAGCCAAAACCATCACGACCTTATCTTGATTGCTGTAATGAATTCCATTCGATAAATTTCCGACTTACGGAAGAATGGTTGTACAGGTAAGGCTGCCAGCTGAACTACTTCAGCCGGACATTTTGGCTTATACGGTCACATCTGGGCAAATATTTACGTGCCGCCAGCCTGTCCAACTTTTATTAAGCTTTTTGTCGGTGTAACTAATTGCACGAGGTAAGTTCTAATAGAATATGGGACTGATTATTGATAGTTGTTAGTTATAGCTGTTTCATTTTGTAACAAAACCGTGATTCGTTTGTACTTGCTAACTTTGTCCAGCTTTAAAAATGTGTGTTTGGCTGTTTCAAAAGATATGACCGGCTTTCAGGGCGAATAACGCCAGAATACGGGTATGGACGCCACGATACAGGAAATTATTCCTGTACATTAAAAATTATTTTAATGTAAAGCTAGGTTCTTTGAAAAAACGGTACTCACAAGACAGCTGCAAGCCCGTCCATTTGTATGAGCAGTTCAGCTTTAAATCTCCTAGATGCCTCGTGCTCAGAGTCAGCCCCACGCACCGCACATAAAGAATCCACTTCGTCTAGAAATATTGTACTAGGCGAGTAGAAGGCTGCCTGGAAATGGAGTAAAATAAATTTATCTACCACACTATTAATTGCATAAAGGCACACTGAGTAAAATTGAACCATAATTTAATAAAAAAAAAAAAAATTTAAAAGCTTTTTAAGAAAAAGCTTTCATAGCAAAAACAACGCAAATATCTTGCTTAGTTGAGGAGTTCCTATGGCTCCAGCTTCTTCCAGCTCCATCATCAAAACCTGAACACCATCCGCGTCTAAAGTACTCGTCAAGACAAATCTAACGAGCCCAAACACGGCAGGTTTATATTTAGTAGTTGGGTGGTTAGTTAGATCTAAACTAGTCCTCTTAAGCTGGCAGCATTTTTTTTTTATTTTGTCTTCGGAACCTGTCATGTTGTACGGACAACGTGGTATTTTGAACGGATTTGTAAACACTAGTTTAGCTAATGGATATTCTAACCATATCGAACAACAATCGGACGAGTTTCTCAGAGTCCCCTCTGTACTTTGACGTGAGCGTGGCTGATGAAACGTTGAAGAATGTGGTACGGCACTCCGTGGCCACTGCCCGAGCGAGCAAGGTCTTCCCGGTGCCTGGAGGACCCGTCAGGAGCACTCCCTTCCATGGTCTTCGGATGCCCTGAAAAAGAATACTTTTAGCATTTTGCATCAATTATATGGCAAAATCAAGACGCTTTGTAGCTGACGCCACATCGCCAAAACCTTCGGCCAAAGCCGAAGGTTATTAAACCTTCGGCTTAAATAACCTTAAGAAATATGGTTCATGATTGGCTAAATCCTAAAACCTAGACTATCTTAAAATGACCAAATAAATCGTGTCTTATCTGAAGGGCAAGTCAAGAGTCTCCGTAACCGGCGTGTCGTATGATGAGTGTGTCGACAGTGTATGAGACGAACTATGAGAGTGGAGGAAGCCAGGGAGGTATGTAAGGAAAGAACCTGTTGGAACTCTGTACTCTCTGCCTACCCCGCGATGGAGCTGGCGTGATGATATAGATAGAGATAGATAGATTAGCTAAATTTAAAAAAAATTATGTTGACTCTTTTAACTTCACGAAATGATTTTAACAACCTACAACTGGTTAAAAATTCACTGAAATAATATTATTTATATTTATTTATATACTTAAAAAGGTCTAGTGGCAAAGTGCATCGCTTTGTGATCACGAGGTCCTGGGTTCAAATCCTAGGTCGGACAAGTGTAGTTTTTCTAACGAAAACTTCCTAGTACGAGTCCGGAGTGCCCGGTATATGGCAATAGGCTCGCCCCCTATTACATGAGATCTAACATCGTCGGCGAAACGTGGGTGTACTCAGTACACCTCTGCCACCCCCATTGAGGAATATAGGCATGACGGTGTTATTTACTTAAAAGCATTCGTCAGTCATAAATCGTAGTAGATAGTTCAATTTCGGTGCTTGCTGGAAACCTTAGGCTTCGGCCAAAACTTCGGCCCATTTTGGCCGAAGGTGGAAGCCGAAAGATTGGCCGAAGCTTTGGTCGGACACCAGTGAATACTAACGTTAACCTCTCGGCCTCTTTATCACAGCATTTTGAATTGATTTTGCGTATTTCCGCAACCTACAGGTTAAGAAGCGTTCAGCTAGGTCAGTCTGATATCCCGAGGAGGACGGCGGCGTGGTGTGGCCCACGTTGCCGTGAGCACCGCGTTGGTGCGGGGGGAAGCGTGTTATTAAGTCTCCCCCCGAAGGCGGGCTCTTCAGAGCGTGGCACAAGAGGGGCACCGGTGCGTTCCATACGGAGATCCCGGAGCTCCTCCAAAGTGCTGATGTCGGCCACCCTGGGGTTTTTAGTCGGTAGGAATCCGACACGCCCCGCGAGCTTCCCCCGAGGCTCGCGGAAGTCCTATGCAGGATTTTCCCCAGGTAAAAAACAAAAAGGCACGTAAATTTGTTGGTCCCGGCTGCCACATGTGCCCATCGTTAAGCAGAGTTTGGATGCCTTATAGGCAGCTTGATAAGTTCCAACTACAGATGGCCATAAACCAACACTGCCTCCACCGATCCTCACTAAATCAATCACAACTTGATGTGAGCGAGTAGACTAATTTATAAGTCAAGAGATTTATAAGGAGAATGAAAGTAGGATAAATGCGGTAGAAATGCGAGCTCTGCGGAAGATGTGCGGAGTGAAGCTGACCGACCGCATTAGCAACAGCATAGTAAGACAGCGAGTAGGTATGAAAGATAGTATCGGTGTAAAGATGAGAAAGGGCATGCTCCGTTGGTTCGGGCATATAGAAAGAATGCCAGAGGAAAGAATGACAAAACAGATATACAATGTGAAAGTGGAAGGATGCAGGTACCGGGGAAGACCTAGACTATCTTACCACGACCAAATAAACCGAGTCTTATCTGATGGAAAAGTCAAGAGTCTCCGTAACCGGCGAGCGTGTATGAGACGAACTATGAGAGTCGAGGAAGCCAGAGAGGTATGTAAGGAAAGAACCTGTTGGAACTCTGTACTCTCTGCCTACCCCGCAAGGGATCTGGCGTGAGGTTATAGATAGATAGATAGATAGAAGAGATTAGTTTTAACGTATGTCAAGTTAAAACTTTGGTACCTCGCGAGTTAAGTAATTAATCATATTTTGTTATAGATTAAAAACAGCAACAATCCTTGATATAGCGTGTTACTTTACGCAGTTCAAGGCCCTCAATGTAATGGCGACAGTTATATCGACATTGGACTATGGTCACGCGAATTCTACTATAATTATTAGTTCGTTTTAAATACAACGGAGCTGTAAAATTCGCCCCAGACTGATAGCGATGATAGCACTGTTGATTTTTTAGTTCAGGACGGTCTGCCATAGCTAATATTAAGAAAGGGACAGATCTATAAACTACGTATATCTAGGTCTCTTTCATACGACGTGACCTGCCCCGCAGCATGTTTAACTAGCCCCCGTTTCCAAAACCAGGCTATGTAACCAGAATTTAAAAAATCTTTCGTATTTGATGCGAAATCATCATCATTTAAAAATTATATAATATTAGTAAGTAATTAATATTACGAAATTGCATAATATATTGCTCATGTTTTAAAATAACTTTGTGCATCTAAAGAGTATTACTCACAACCTGAAAGGGTAAACAAAATCGAGCAGCGGCCGATAACATCGCGCACGCAAATTGCCAATTTAAACTAGGCAAGACCAAGATTAGGGGGGTAATTTCCCACTAGAACAAAAGTTCTCGAAGCGCCCTAGTTTTGCATTACGTTCCTTGCTGAAGAAAATGTTTAAAACTTAATGACTAATACAACTAATTAAGAAACGTAGCCCCACACTAGAATTACATTTCTTTGTCAATGAAATTTACATACACAAACAAACAGACCGAAATTAAACTCCTATGTCATTGAAAGTTACATTAAAACACACACCGAAACATTAGGAGCTACAGAGTTTTTTTTCATGCGGGTGTCGAAGGCGCGACTATTAGAGTGCCTACTATGTTTCTAACCTCTGAACAAAGAAAACTTTTAACCACCAGATCAAGGAAACATAAGTAGATTAATTAACAAGTCTACTTGCGTCTTGTTACCAGACAATGACGATAATGAACTAATTTAGGCGGTAAATGAATGTGCATCGAACTATCATGTGCATCTATTCCTCTATCCATATCATCACGCCGAAACCCTTGCAGGCAGAGAGTGCAGAGTTCCAATATGTTCTTCCTTACAGACCTCTCGGTCAGGCTTCCTCCACTCTCATAGTTCGTCTTATACATGCTCGTCCGTTACGGAGGCTCTTGACTTGCCCTTTAGATAAAAAACGGTTTATTTGGTCATTATTATCAATTACATGCATGTGAAAAGAAAGGTAATTCTATAGTAAAACGTTTTCAAATAAAATGATTAATCATAATCTATATCGGCCTACAAAAATACAAAAGCCAATGTAAATGAATCTAATCCATTTTAAACGACGTATTCACGTGTTCCTTTAGTGCAAAGCATTTGATCATAACACGTGCCTATTCTGGTTTGTGGTTCAAATATAATAATCCTAGCCATTTCCGATTAGCTATTGCAGATGCTACTCAATGGTGGTACATGTTAGAACATGATAAAATGTCTACTTAAAGACATTACCACTTAGTTACCAACGTTATTACAAGAAGTACCAAATATTTCCAATATATATCTCCACATAAGTCCGCGTCATGAATATTGCATATATTTGTCTATAATTATTATATAACTTTCTTTCCAAATTGCAGCATGTTCAAATATACCTATGCAGCTAAAACACTATAATTAGACAGTTAATTAGGAGTAAAGGTAAGATTGAGGTGAAGTAGAGAGCATAATCAATATGATGAATAGAAATTTACGAAGGCTTTCATATTTTATGAAACTGAATATTCTTTCATTTGATTTCACTACCAAAGAATGTCCCAATTGAATACACTTATTGTTTTAGTACAGAGGTTTAAGTTCACTTAACTATCAAACCGTTCGAATTTTAAGTATCAAGTAACTTACCTTGAAATAATCTGGCATAACGAGTGGCAGTACCATCGCTTCTTGCAACACCGACTTTGCGTCATCCAACCCGATCACATCCCTCCAGCGCACATCTGGATTTCTCTGCAGTATGTCCCTTTCTAGCGTCTCCACTAGATGCATCTCGTATCCTGTCGCATCGAATACCTTCTCATCTCTTTCAATTATCGTTACATCGGGACCTTCGTTAGGCACATCTTTTCGTAACGTAGGTTTGATCGGAACAAGTTGTCTGCCTTTCAGTCTTGGAGCTCTGTCGACTGATCTTGTCTTCCTGCCGCTGCTAACTGTTGAAGAATTGGACGATGTTTTACGAGGCGCTATTGAAGGAAGTGTCGGCTGTAAATTGGGATCTCGACGTCGGAGTGTCCCCGCCCATTTTTCAGTCGTGGGATCTGTCTGTTTCGCTTGGTCCATTGGCTGTTCTTGGAACGTGTTCGCAGGTGTTGGATTTACAACTGAAAACAGTATTGGTTTTGTTTCATAAAAAATTAGCCGAAGTCAATAAATTTCGGGTTGTAGCTAAAACATATTATATACATACTCTGACTATAAATTAATTATGGACAAATCACAAGCTTGGTTAATTTTATTGCAGTTGTTTATGGATACTTTAATGAAGTTGAAGGGTCGAAATTATAAATGTAAAAAAAATATTAATTGAAATACAATATAGTACATAGCATGCATATAGATAACGTTACAATTGATACAATGGACTTAAAGTAAATCCAGCAGCTTCAAACTGAGGTCATTATTAAGAAGTTCTATTGCAATACTTTGCCCGTATAGGATTGCACAAATCCATTTAAACAATATCTGATGTCTGATATTCAGAACATGAAGTCGTCTTCAATCATTATGGACAACTGTGTGATCGTAGCCGATGATCGTATCGATTTTATATTTTCCCGTCATTAATGTGACTCATTCTAACTTCTATATATAATGGTAGCATAAATAATATGCATACCTACATATTATCATGACAAAAATGTTTATTTTCTAATAAAAAACAACCACGAAGTCCTACTAATATTATAAATGTGAAAGCTTGTATGTTTAGATGTTTGTTAATCACGCAACAATAGCTGAATGGATATATATAAAATTTGGCGCACCTTACACATTGGCACATTACCTTGATTCACACATAGTTAATTATTTATCCCGCAAAAATTTAAGGTTCCTATCTAAAGTCAACGCGGATGAAGTCGCGGGCAAAAACTACTACGAAATAAGAGGATTGTGGACGATTTGCTAGGCACCCGGATAAGCACAAGAAACGCATCCAGAAATTACCGAAAAACACAGATATAGAAGACCTAACAATAATTTAAATATTTCTGTATGTCGGAATGTTATGAATGTCGGATGAAAGAATGTCAAAACAGATATACAATGCGAAAGTGAAAGGATTAAGATACCGGGGAAGACCTAAACTATCTTACCATGACCAAATAGATCGTGTCTTATCTGAAGGGCGAGTCAAGAGTCTCCGTGACCGGCGAGCGTGTATGAAATGAACTATGAGAGTGGAGGAAGCCAGAGAGATATGTAAGGAAAGAACATTTTTAATTATATCTAATTATTGAAGTATTGTATTGTAAGTACTTTGGAGCTGTTGGAGCTGTTGGAACTCTGTTCTCTCTACCTACCCCGCAAGGAATCTGGCGCGATGATATAGATAGATAAATATTTCTGTAATGATTTAGGTATATCAAAAAAGTTACTCATCAAGCCTCCCCAAAACTGCCGTAACGACCAGCTATGTAGTATACGAGCACAGCTTTTACCCGTATAAAAGTTTCATCGTCAATTGAAAGACGTCCAATACAGGACATAGGTCTACCCAAAATATCTCTATAACGACCAGCTTTATGCTGTAGGCATCAAACCTTAACTCCTATAAAAGCTATAACTCTTCATTATTAGCTGAAAGATGTTCATTGCAGGATATAGGCCGCCTTCAAAATCGCCACGACGAACAGACTGAATTGTACAAGTACGCCCACCTATTATAAAAATACTTTTAGGAGTATGCACTCCTCATCATCTTTTAAAAGGCGTCCACTGAAGGACATAGGCCTCTCCAAAAATCGCTACAACTACAGCTGTACGTATCAAGGGTTAACCCTACCATAGTAAAAATAAAACAATGCACCATCACCTTGCGTAGGCGGATGCCGCGTACCATTAGCGGCGTGCGTGTTCGGCGTTTGGTTCCTCGCCCGCTCCCTCCTCGCTTCGCTCCTCTCGGTCCTCAGCCCATCCCGAGGAGGCTCCTGCCCGCCCTTATCGTGTCCGCTGCGACGAGCCGTCATCCTCGCGAACCCAAACGGCTGCAGGCTCTCTACCATCATGCGGTCCATCATCCTGGCCATTTGGTGGAAGCCTGATGACGGACTAGAAGAAAAATCAGTCGATGGCATCGATGTCGCGTAATGAGGGGACTGTATCCAAAGCGTTTGGTCAACTTAAGTATTTAGTCTCTCTATCTTGCTATTATGAGGGAAAGGCTTAACAAAATCGAAATTTCAAGGTTAAAGCTTGAATATTCGACGGCTCCAACGTATGAACGTGTAAAGTAAAAACAAAACCTTTTCAGGAAGAAATAAAACATGTTATTTATGTCATCATGCCAGACCCCTTGCGGGGTAGGCAGATAAAGTCGAAAGGAGGGCAATTATCAAATATAAATATAAAAACTGTAATTACATGATTGACCTTCAATAAATAAAGATTCAAATTTTAAACTTCTTTTCATACCATATCCTTCAAGCATCACAAGGCCATCGGCGCAGAATCCTTTTGTTGTTTTATTATTTAGACATTACTGTAGCTAGAGGTATCGGCATTAACCACGGATTTTACATGCACTACGAAGCACGAATGAGATCAGATGTTGAGATACACATGGACATTGAATGAATAAATTTCGAGAGAGACAAAAGAGATTCCAGAACGAACACTCACTCACAGTGCTCATATAAAAACAAACTGCGATGAGCTATATATTAATCGGCCTATACTACATACTGTTCAGCAAAGACCTCTCATAAATCGGAGTGAGAAAGATTAGTACCAACTATTCCATACGGACCCAATGCGGATTCGTGATAGCAGGTTTAAGACCACCGGCTGTCGGACCTAAACGGTAACCAACCAGGCTTAACAACAATTAGGTGGTAGCCGGAACCAACGGCTTAACGAGCTTTCCGAAAAAAAGTGGAGTTGCCGCAATCCATCTCAGACCAAACGAGACGAACGCTTAATCTTGGTGATCGCTAAGGACACTAGAGTCCTGCAAGGCTACGAGCAATTATTTAATATATATCCTCGGAAAGTTGGCTCTCTGATTATGGCTCCGTGTAGTTGTTTCAGAGAATAGTGCTCGATCCCTTGATAGAGTAATCTGAAGTGTGTTTCCTACATGGGACAAATAGTTGAGTGACTTATAATTACCTATTTGTTAAGGTCTGGTTTGTATATATGAAATTCATGTTTATAAAATGCACCTACACCATAGAATAAATTCCTAGATAACGGCAACGTATTCCGTAGAAATAAAAAAAAAATTAACTGTGCCTGGGAAAATATAAATTTAGGCACCATATGGGGGTGCCGAAATTGGCAATGTATATTTCCTTGTAATGAAATATCACTTTGTATAAAAGTCTCAAAATTTCGATGACAGAAGTAAAAAATAAATTAAATCGAACGTAGAATCCATGTATTTTGTTGACCGGTAAAGGCAAGATTTGTTTAAAAGTCGACTTTGATAATGAACACTATCCTTCTCTAATCACCCCTTTCGGAATAATGGTCATAATGATACATTATTATTATTATGTATCTCGCTGAGATTCGCGGGCTTTATCCGGACCTTTGAAAGGCATGGGGACATGGGTCCAACACGTAGAGGCCCTTTGCGAGAAGTTAATGTTATGTAATTCACCTGCTGAGATCACTTGCTGAAAATGAAGAAACCTAACCAGCGAACTGACCCCGGCAGGTGCAAAGACTATTGTAAACTATGGAAAGAAAACAAAGGCTATATATAAATGAGGTTTATGGACAAAAACGGGACTATTTCAAAGGGGACGGACACCGGCCATAATTAGTGATACCTAATTACCCGGAGCCGGCGGTGACTCGCCGCTTACTAGATGGGCCTTCAAACGGTCGTCCTAGGACAATTGAGGGCAACACCGGTGTGAGTGGCTCAGGGGTGTAGGGGTGTAGGTGTTATTATTATTATTATTATCTAGCCGTTGGTGTCCCACTACTGGGATATATACCCAATGATATATTACGTTTTTTTAATATGTCCATGTCATAAGTCGGGTTAGGGTCAGTACCCAGCAGTAAAGAATCACTGTAAAGTCAATCCGAGATTATTTGTACTTGCTGTTACTTGCACGGCTTCCTTCCATGTTCAGAAGAATGGCAACGAGAACTTGTGTTTGTATTAATATTTGTTAATACACGTATCAGTAATTCCCTTAAAAAGCAAGTAAGCGCGCGGTTAGCCGCTTTTAATTTTACTATACTGTACACACTAAACCGCACAAATTCAGTCTGGCCGCAAATCGCATAGAAAACCGCTCAGGCGATTAGTTCGCAACTTATCCAGATCATTAGCACGAACAGATTGACGTTTGCGTACCGCTATCGAGTTGGTAAACTTACTAAATAATGATGAATGTGACAGCAAGCTTTCTCGACAACGTTACAATAACCTTCCTCTGTTCGTGCTAAGCCCTCAGACAATATTACGTAGTGTAATTCCAATGTGTGTGTTTAAATATTAAGCTCTCATCTTTTGTTTCTCTTGACCAGTGTGTGTATCCTGGGGGCACGTGAAGTTACATGAAGGGGTCGCGCGGTAATCTCTTGACTAAGTTAATTTATTCAGAAAAAGAAACTATAATACAAACAACAACCGCCGAAATATATTTTGAGTCAATTATAGATAAACGGCGAGCGTGTATGAGTTGAACTATGACAGTGGAGGAAGCCAGAGAGGTCTGTAAGGAAGGAACCAGTTGGAACTCTGTACTCTCTGCCTACTCCGCAAGGGATCTGCAGTGATGATATAGATAGATATATAGATATAGGTAAACCGACATAAACTTGACCCTCGAGATGCAGCCAAACGCGGGGCTGGGGTGCGCTCGACCAATCAACTAATCTTCTGCACTGTCCGTTAACGTTCAGTTCGTGACTTGAGTTTTTTTTAAAGGGTGCGCAGAAAAAACTAATTGGAAACCACTGCTCTAGACCATAATCCTTACACCTACGCACAGCCATGAGCAGGGGATTATATAAAAATATCAGTAACTCTGATATTATGTTAAAATAGAAATTAGGATACAAGTTCGCGCGAATAGTTACTGGCTCGATCCCTGCCATATTAGGCATGAACACCATTTCCCCTTCCTCACCAACTCCATCGTAGGAAAACAGGTATGAGGGTTAATTTAAATAACCCGCACGAGTCTAACACTCTTGGTGCGGTGCGGTGTTCTAGAAGTTTCTAGAGGTACACCAAGATTAAGTAAGCATCGTTCGTCTCAATGAGATTATTCCATAGAATTTTCGTCCTTCGTAAAATACATTAAGCTGTTGGTCCCGACTACCCCTTAATATGGTGGTAATAACGCTACGTTGAAAGCCTTTTGGGCGGCCTAACCTACCTCTATCAATCCGTACTGAGTCTGCGTGGTGGAGTATGACCTCTCTTACCTCAATTTCTGAGAGCACCAGTGGGACTGTATAGGCTCATTTATATACACCAAGACAACGAAGGCCTATAAACGGCGTATACCAAAGTACGTACCCGCAGAAGGGATCATGTCGGAAGTACTGCGTCAATCCTCCAACATTCGGATATAAAAAATCTCCGAAGCCAAGATCCATCAGTCGCCTTAGAAGTCTGCCAGCATTTGCCAAGTACATAAGTGTGACTATTCAAATAACCATTGACGTGCAGGTCAATGGGTTTGCGATAACATAATTTGGTCAAATATGTGTGTATAAATTTGTCTTTACTGGGTTGTGTTTGAAAATCGTGGTGTTTGACAGATTTGTTTTGAAGACGTTGGCATGGGAACGAGTTTGCGGAAACCACAAGGTCTTATGCGTAAACCAGCCAACTTAATCTTGCAGTCGCTAAAATCGTGCTTTTGTCAAATATCACCTTTAAGGGGTAGGTATTATGGCTTTTACTATTGGTTAATTTTTATCGTAGATGAAAAAGTTTTTGTGGACAGTCCGGTGGTCCTTGACTGGTCTACTTTTGGTAAATTCATCAATCTTTTCAGTGTTATAATGACCGAAGCCGTGACCTGTAATTACGTTTGTTCTACAAATACTAACCGTAATAACCGTATAGAAAATTGGACTACAAACGCAATATTGATTTTTCAATACCATTCTATGCGCCCCTTTTTATAGTGGGTAGTTTTGTGTACTCGTATCCAAGGCCTATTGAGAAATAGTTATAATTTTTGCGCCCTAAAGACATAACACGGTATACTTGTGCACATTATCTTAAGAAAACCACAAATAAAGTTAGCATTTATGTTTAGAGAAATCTATTTTTATACTTTTTATATATACCACACGAGATGTCGTTCATTTACCCAGCGTCTCACCAAATCAATGTTCATGCAGCGTTAATGCATGACATGCGACTAAATGTAGTCTATCCCACAGAACTATAATACCACGACAGGATCTGACTATAGTACTCCCGTCTGTGCAACACAGCAAGGTAATCGAACTTGTTTACCCTTCGACAGAACGAAGGTAAACTTGGCAGCACCGTCGAATATGTGCCAAAGTTCAATGACTGGACCCCTCACCTCCTAATTGAGCAACACCGATATTGTGGAGCAATTATTTTCTTGGTTCTACCGTGTCACCGTCTATTTTCAGTTTTATAGATAGTTAGCTCACATAAGGGCCTATTTAGCTCGATTGTCGGTGTATGCGTTTTCTTTGTACAATTCTGCCTACCGCTTCGAGAAACCACAGGCGCAAAAGGTGTACCAGTTCATTTTAAATTAATGTTAAACCGCAACCTAGTCCCTTGGTGCCTCTAGCAAGTAAGGTCATAGTTAAGGTAAGTTAAAATCAGTTTTTTTTGTAATCAGAATACATGTAAACCTTTATTTGTAGGTAGTCGGTATGACAAGTGATGTATCTCTACTATGCTAGTATATCATGTAGTTGAACGAAAAAATTCTTAAAATCTATCTATCTATATCATCACGCTAGATTCCTTGCGGGGTAGGCAGAAAGAACAGAGTTCCAACAGGTTCTTTCCTTACATACCTCTCTGGCTTCCTCCACTCTCATAGTTCGTTTCATACATGCTCCCCGGTTACGGAGACTCTTGACTTGTCCTTCAGGTAAAACTCAGTCTAATTGTTAATAGTAAGATAGTCTAGGTCTTCCCCGATACGTACATCCTTCCACTTTCGCATTGTATATCTGTTTTGTCATTCTTTCTATATGCCAAACCAACGGAGCATACATAACGGACCATTGGTAGAACAAAATTTAATCTTTGTGTTTGTCCCATAAATAATAATTGTCCGTCTATCCACTATCAAAGTAATTGAACTTACCTTGTAACTTCCGAAGGTAAACTTGTCTTTCAATGAAATGTGTGCCAGAGGTCAATGACTAGACGCGCCGCCGTATGTCGGGTCATACACCCTTCATTCATCGGTAATGCAATCGATGCATAGAAATTAATGAACGAACTATGGAAATACGAACAGAGTAGTAAATCCAAACAAATATCAAAAATCGCTACGCCTATCATTTCTCATCGTTCTAATTTTATTCATTCCTCCTTCTTCATCCAATCTATCCTTTTTTTGGAATGCACTACCTCAGGAATTCAGGACGGTAACAAACCGCTTCTCTTTAAAAAAAAAACTACAGGAGTACCTGCTCAAAGTGTTGGCGGAACCCACTCAATCATTTCACTTTCATTAGTTTCACGTCAATATGTCGCACAGTCTATTTTATACAAGGTGTAACATAATAAACGCAAGACCTCAGACACTCCGATTAGAGAATTGCTTCATAAATTCAAAACGAAAACCAAATTTCCAAATTTAAAGGTTTCTACCCCTTTTTTAAGCACTTTTATACCCCAATTAACAACGAAACTTGTATGTGTATGTGTGCATTTTGAGAAATACGGGTTTGGAATGCATTTGTAATCTACTTATTGCTATGAATCAAGAATAAATTTAGTTTTTTATAGCCCACTGAAGGAGTAAAAGCATTTTTTGCAAATTTTAAAAAAAATTTAACGTGCATTAAAAATACTTGGAATCAATTCAGTTATCGATTTAGAACAAACTACTTTCAGATCTTGCGTTTATTATGTTACAGCTTGTATATTGTAGATACTCAGATAGGGTATTGTATATATGATGTGTGTGTGTGAAGGTACACTGGGAGAAAATGCCTCAGGCATTAAGTCCGCCTATGTACATATTATGTGCATGAAGAATTAAATAAATATATAATCCCTGAGTGTGGGCAGAGGTGTACTGTGCACACCCACAGGTCACCGACGATATTAGGGCCAAATTTAATAGAGGGCAACATTAGTGCGATCATTCATGACACGATTTCCGGACCGCTTATCAGACTTCTTCTATAGAAAAACCCCAACAACAGTTTGTCCGATCTAGGAAACGAATCTTGTCAGTCAATTAATCAAAGAGGTAGATCATTATACTCTTCAGTAGTTAAAGGCGACGACGATCAAGTAGATTCCAATTTGATCCTCGCACGGGAAAAATTTCTATGTTACCCACAATCGTTTGCTTCGCTCTAGGTCAGGTACGGCGGATCTTCAAACATTCACGTTCCAATTTTTTTAATGAATAGACCGTTGCACTGCAAAGTCAGAGGTCTTGCGTATTAAAAATTAACTATCATTTGATTTAACGGTGAAGCATGTCAACGAGCAACTGTGCTTGAAGGTATGTGAAGTTCACCAACCCGCACTGGGCCAGCATGGTGGCCTAAACCCTCTCAGTTTGAGAGGCGGTCCGTGCCCAACGGTGAGACAGTTTCTTAACAGGGCTTATATTATTATTATTATTGAACATAGCCAGCGAACAATCTTAACTTAATACTTATACATCAATACTTACATCGTGTTTGTTGCAACAGCAATACACATTTTTATAAAGAAATCATAAGTCAGTCTCCGTAACTGGCGAGCGTATATGAGACGAACTATGAGAGTGGAGGAAGCCCGAGAGGTATGTAAGGAAAGAACCTGTTTGAACTCTGTACTCTCTGCCTACACCGCAAGGGATAGTAAGTACGGTACTTGGTGGATATCATCATCATCATCATCTCAGCCCATACTTGTCCACTGTTGAACATAGGCCTCCCCAATCGCTTTCCAGCGTAACCGGTCCGATGCCACCTGCATCCAACGACTTCCTGCGATTTTCACAAGATTGTCGGTCCATCTGGCAGGCGGTCGTCCCACGCTGCGCTTGCCAATACGTGGTCGCCACTCTAGAATCTTTCTGCCCCAACGCCCGTCCGATCTACGCGCTATGTGGCCCGCCCATTGCCACTTCAGCTTGCTAATCTTAACGGCTATGTCGGTGACCTTGGTTCTTCTACGAATCTCCTCATTCCTGATTCGATCGCGTAGAGAAACGCCGAGCATAGCTCTCTCCATAGCTCGCTGAGCAACTCTGAGCTTTTTTATGAGACCTATTGTAAGAGACCACGTCTCTGATCCATATATCATCACTGGTAACACACATTGACTGAAAACTTTAGTCTTAAGGCACTGAGGTATTTTGGATGAGAAGATATTGCGCAGTTTCCCGAACGCTGCCCAGCCGAGTTGGATTCGTCGATTGACCTCTCTCTCAAAGTTGGACCTACCTAACCGGACTACCTGTCCCAGGTAAATGTATTCGTCGACAACTTCAAGAGTAGAGTTCCCAACGGTGAGTGCGGTGGGTACGACATGGACGTTAGACATTATTTTGGTTTTGTCCATGTTCATTTTAAGACCCACTTGTTGAGATACTCTGTTGAGGTCACCGAGCATTCGTCCTAGATCTTCCAGCGACTCCGCCACGACCACAATGTCGTCGGCAAATCGAAGGTGAATGATGTATTCGCCATTGATGTTGATGCCAAGTCCTTGCCATTCCAAGAGCTTGAAGGCGTCCTCTAAGGTGGCCGTAAACAGTTTCGGAGAAATGACGTCTCCCTGTCTTACTCCTCTTTTTATGGGGATTGCCTTCGTGCACTGCCCCTGTACTCGGACTGACATGGTGGCGTTATTATACAAGCACTTCAACACTTCGATGTACCGATAGTCAATGCGGCATCGCTGGAGAGATCTAAGAACCGCCCAAGTCTCGATCGAATCGAAGGCTCTCTTAGTCCACAAACGCCAAGCATAGTGGCCGATTATACTCCTCGGTCTTCTGTATAATCTGCCGCAGCGTATGTATGTGGTCTATGGTACTAAAGCCTTTCCGGAAACCGGCTTGTTCGGGAGGCTGGAAGTCATCAAACCTGCGTTCGAGACGATTCGTAATGACTCTCGAAAACAACTTATAAACATGGCTCAGCAGTGTGATGGGCCTATAATTCTTCAGTAAAATGTTATCACCTTTCTTGAAAAACAGTACCACCACACCCCTGTTCCATGCTTTCGGCGTTTTCTCTTCGAGCAAGACGGAATTAAACAGCCTCTGAAGGACTTTAAGTACCGGCGTTCTGCCCGCTTTCAGAAGCTCTACGGTAATTCCGTCTTCGCCCGGCGCTTTGTTATTTTTGAGTTGTTTGAGAGCCATCCTAATCTCGTACAGGCTGATGTCCGGGATATCTTCAGTTTAGTGTCGGGTTAGCTTGGCTCTTGGGTCTTTTATCAAGTCAACAACAGGTTCAGCTACTGAGGTATACAACTGCCCATAGAACCTCTCTATCTCCCTGAGCACCTCCGACCTATTCGACGTTACGTTTCCGTCCTCCATCTTCAGTTTCGTCAACTGGCTTTGCCCAATAGACGCGTCTCTTGCGAACACTTTAGAGCCCTTGTTCTGTGCTATGGTCTCCTCAATACGCCCTGTATTGAAGGACCGTAAATCGTGTCGCAAGGACTTCAAGATCTGTCCATTGAGCTGCCTATAGGACTTAGCATCATCGGAGGTTTGGAGCGTCATGGAACGTCGCTCAGCCATGAGGTTTCGGGTGTAGTTGGATAGTTTTTGAGGTCTATTTTTACGGTGGGGCTTAAAATACTTGGACCCGACCGTATGGACAGTCTCTACCAGCCTGTTGTTGATTTCGTCCACTGATGCGCTGCTGTCTAGCAATTCGAAGCGGTTTGACAATTCGAGTTGAAAGTTCTCGGTGTTTTGGATATGTGCATTACAAGGTCGGAGCGAAGACTTCATCAGACGCGATCTTTCCATTTTGACATTAATACTTAATGTGCCTCTGACCATTCGGTGATCACTGCCGGTTTTTACCATGTGGATCACGGAGACATCATTAAATATTTGTCGCTTGGTGCTCATTATGAAGTCTATTTCATTTTTGGTTGAACCATCAGGGCTCATCCAGGTCCATTTCCTATGAGGCGGCTTCTGGAAGAAAGAGTTCATCATAAAGAGTCCCTCTTTCTCCAGGAATTCGGCCAGCCTCTGACCCCTGGGGTTACGCTGCCCATATCCAAATTGCCCCACTCTCAACTCATCATCGCCCCGTTTGCCCAGCCGCGCATTGAAGTCACCCATAACCACTGTTAAGTGTGTTTTGGAAGTATGTATGGCTCTACTAATATCCTCATACATAACTTCGACGTCATCATCTGAGTATGCCGAGGTCGGTGCGTAGACCTGTATGACCTTCAGCGAATATCTTTTGGATATTCTGAGTATAAGGTACGCTACCCTGCTCGACACACTAGTGATGGACACAACGTTGTCTATGAGTGACTTGTGGACGATAAATCCGACACCACCTTGGGACTGCTGTTCGCCCTCCCGGTAGTAAAACTAGTTGTCGGATTTTAAGGTTATCGTGTCCTCGCCCTCTCTTCGGACCTCCGATAAACCAACAATATTCCACCGCAACTTGTTTATCTCTTCTTCCAGCTCAACAAGCTTCTCATCTGTCCTCAAAGTGCGTGCGTTGTATGTCACCAGGGCCAATTTTCGTTTTTGGTGGTAGCCGAATCTCTGCCGGAGATTCTTAGCACCCCTTGTCCTGTCGTTACCATGGCTGCTACCGTGGCCAGGACGAACAGGACCGCCGGGGACTAGGGGCCTGGTTTTCTTCTTTTCTTCCGTAATATTGATTGGGGGATTTGCCATACTCGCCACGCTTGGCAGGCGGGTTGGCGAGCGCAGTTTTTGATCGCAGAAGTGTTAAGAGAACGCTGCTGCCCATTCCCTAGTTTTCCCTTAGTCGCCTTGTACGACACCCGATGGGATGAGATGTGTTGGTCCTATTCTAAGCCGGGAACCACGCGGCATGTGCATGTGGATATGTGCAGCATAAAACCGGTCATCGTAGCGGTGTTTAGGATGGCCTTTATCCAGCAGTGGACGTGATTCGGCTGAAGATAGAGGCACGGTACTTTAGTTTCGTGGCGTGTTTTTGTTCAACAGATATTCCTTTTTGATTTTTCTTTTATTTATAAAAAAAAACATAGCCCCACACTAGGATTCATTCCTGTGTCGTGGGTGCGTTAACAAACATGAAAATTCACATACACAAATACCCAGACCGAAACAAATAATTGTGGATCACCCAAAGATTTGTCGCGTGCGGAAATCGAACCCGCGGCAATGCGATCCGCTCTTAACCACTGCGCTAAATCGTCCGTCAATTTGATTATTTAACAAGACATATCACTTAGCTCGTGTCAAGAGCAATTGTACAATAAACCCAGTCAGTAATTGCACAGAATCTTAAAATACAAACCGACTCCGACGCCCACACGACAATTGGAATTATTGCTACATACACCAAACAAATTGTACCATCCTTCATAATTCCTTCAGCCGATATTGACACTAACGTTCTAGTAACAGAGGTTATATTACTCTGGATGTTTTTCAGTAATATTATAGAGATTGTTTGTGTGTACAAATATGAAACAAAGACGTCTTGTTTAGTGTCCTTTGAAGTACGTTTTAATTAAGGTTACGGTCGTTTGTGAGGAACAACAAAATCTTTATTAAGGTGACTTGTAATAGGGCAAGATTTAACTAAAAATAACATGGACACTACTGGACAAATTAATACGGTATGTCCCCCTAATCTGCCCCCTTAGCGGAACAAACAGATATGAAAAGCTCAGCTCAGCTTTTCATACCTTTTAAGGGTGAATAAGGATAATAATTAAAATCTAAGACTACTGGTCTAGTGTCAAAGCTCATCGCTTTGTGATCACGAGGCCCTGGGTTCAACATTTGTCCTTCTTGTCCGGTGAAGCTGTAAAGGCCCCGCGGCCAAACATCGTAGATCATTCACACACGCACACACACACACACACACACACACACACACACACACAAACACACGCACGCACGCACACACACACACACACACACACACACACACACACACACACACACACACACTCACTCACTCACTCACTCACTCACTCACTCACTCATTCACTCACTCACTCACTCACTCACTCACTCACTCACTCACTCACTCACTCACACACACTCACACACAAATCAAGTTAGTTAGTAGTTAGTTTTTCTAACGAAAACTTCCAGTATAAGTCCGGAGTCTGGAATATTCAAGTACGAGGAGGGATCAAAAAGTAGTAAGAATGAGATAGAATATAATGACTATTGATAACTTAATAAATTTTTTTTCTACATAGTTTCCGAGACTCTCTACACACCGAATCCAGTGCTTTTCCAAGGCTTCAATCACTTACACAAAAAAAGTTTTGACTTGGTCCTGCAAAAAGCTCTCCACGGCATCCATCACCTCGTTATCGTCTTTGTACCTGTTTCCCCTTAAGTATTTTTTCAATTTGGGGAACTGATAAAAATCGCTAGCCGCCAGGTGAATAAGTAGGGTGGTCAACCAATTCGAAGCCAGCTTACTGAATTTGTCGTCGTGATGAAACAGCAAGCCCCTTCGAAGTTTCCCTCTCCTTTTCTCTTTGATGTCATTTCTCAACTTGGGAATTAAAGCTGCATAATATGGGCCTGTAATAGTGGTTCCACGCTCCAGGTAATCAATCAACAATATTCCTTCCGAGTCCCAAAATATTGAGGCCATAACCTTGCCAGCTGATGCCAAAACACGAAACTTCTTCGGGGTCGGTAATGATGGCCGTTTCCATTGCGAAGATTGCTGTTTTGTCTCGGGATCAAAATGATGGACCCATATTTCGTCCATTGTTACGAAACGATACAAAAAGTTTTCAGAATCTTCTTGAAACTTGTCCAACAATATCTTCGAAATGTCAAGTCGATTTTGTTTCTGACTGTCGGTTAACATTCTCGGCACCCATCTTGCGGAGACTTTTCTCATATTCAAAGATTGTTTCAATATGGATTGAATACTTCCATATGAAATGCCCGTTTCTTGAATTAAGTATCAGATGGTAACTCTTCGATCGCTCAATACAATTTTCTCGACTTTCACAACATTTTCTTGGGTGACTGACGTCGATGGACGGCCGCAACGATGTTCGTCTTCCGTGCTCGTTCTCCCTACTCGTAATTGAGAAGCCCACCTTGCGACAGTGGAATACGGCGGAGCAGACTCTCCTAATGTTGCCTCCAAACAGTGTTGGGCACTAATTGTTTAATTGTTCAATTGTAGGACCAAACAATTGAAATTTCAATCGCAGAAAAAATCAATTGCAATTGACGATTGAAAAATTAATTGTTAATTGTAGGGTTCACAATTAACAATTGATCAATGGTAATTGTAAAACGTTGCAATTACCATTGATCAATTGTTAATCGTTTTTTGCATGTTTACGATTAATCAATTAACAATTAAACACACGACATATATTTTCAACACATCCAAGATGGCGGACGTGACTTTTGAAGTAAAATGGGTGTTATTTTTGGGGTTTCAGGGAATACTGATTGCAAATATGGCGTGAATTTCTGGATCTAAGTAAAATACGACGATAAGACTTTTGAAGTAAAATCAATATAGGAGTCACATTTGGGATATTAGGGGATGCTGATTACGAATATGACGTTAATTACTGGATCTAAGATGGTGGACGTGACTTTTGTAACAAAATCAATAGGCATGTCACTTTTATGGTTTTGAAAGAAGTTGATAACGAATATTATGTTAATTTTAAAATCCAAGATGGCAGATGCGACTTTTTATGAAAATCGATATGGGTATTGATTTCGGGGTTTTATGAGATGCTGATTACGAATATGGCGTTAGTTTCTGGATCCAAGATGGCGGACGCGACTTTTTATGAAAATTGATATGGGTATCGATTTCAAGGTTTAGGGAATGATGATAACAAATATAACGTTAATTTTAAAATCCAAGATGGCGGACGCGACTTTTTATGAAAAGCGATATGGGTAACGATTTCAGGGTATTAGGGGATGCTGATTACGAATATGGCGTTAGTTTCTAGATCCAAGATGGCGGACATGACTTTTGAAGTAAAATCAATATAGGTGTCACTTTTAGGGTTTTAAGGGATGCAGAGTATAAATATAACGTTAATTTAAAGATCCAAGATGGCGGACGCGACTATTGAAGTAAAATCGATGTGGGTTTTATTTTTAGGGTTTTAGGGATGCTGATAACAAATATAACGTTAATTTTGAAATCAAGATGGTGGGCGCAACTTTTTATTAAAATCAATAGGGGTATAGATTTCGGGATTTCAGGCGATGCTAATTACGAATATGGCGTTAGTTTCTGGAAACAAGATGGCGGACGCGACTTTTGATGTAAAATCAATATGGGTGCCACTTTTAGGGTTTTAAGGAATGCTGAGTACAAATATAACGTTAATTAAAAAATCCAAGATAGCGGACGCGACATTTGATGTAAAATCAATATGAGTGTCACTTTCTGGGTTTTAGGGGACGCTGATAACGAATATGGCGTTAACTTTTGGAACCAAGATGGCGGACGAGACTTTTGGAGTTAAATCGATATGGGTTTCATTTTTGGGATTTTAAGGGATGCTGATAACAAATATAACGTTAATTTTGAAATCCAAGATGGCGGGCGCGACTTTTTATGAAAATCGATATGGGTATAGATTTCGGGGTTTTAGGGGATGCTGATTACAAATATGGCGTTAGTTTCTTGATGCAAGATGGCGGACATAACTTTTGAAGTAAAATCAATATAGGTGTCACTTTTAGTGTTTTAAGGGATGCTGAGTACAAATATAACGTTAATTTAAAGATCCAACATGGCGGACGCGACTTTGCAGTAAAATCGATATGGGTTTTATTTTTGGGGTTTGGGGGAAGCTGATAAAGAATATAGCGTTTATTTTGAAATCCAAGATGGCGGATGTGACTTTTGAAGTAACATCAATGTGGGTATCATTTCGGGGGTTATGTCCAAGAGCGTGCTCGTTGCGACCCCTGCCAGCCATCTAGGCTGGGTCGTTTCCCCGAGGCGACGCGTGTATTCTAGGGTACCACTAAGCGGTCGTGCCAGCAAGGGGGTGAGTATCTTGCTGTCCCATCGCCTGGCTTCTGGAGTGAGACTATGGCCTGTACGATGCAAGATTCTCTAAGTCCGTTTAAATCCTAAGTCTCACTAGAGTATTTTTGGATACAGCATACGCTTCCGTAAGCTTGTCGACACACCAGGAGCTTGAAAAGTTTTGGGATAATGTCAGGGAACTTTTGAATCTGACTGATGCAAATGAAAAGGTGATTTTGTGTGACGACCTGAATAAATGGGTGGGAACCAGGTGGCAATCTTACGACGTTGCTCTAGGTCCTTATGGTGATAAGAGAGTAAATGATGCGGGTAAGCTCATTGTAGATGCATGTTTGGAAAGAGGCCTTCTTGTGTCAAATACGATATTCCAACATAAAGCGATTTATATTACGTGGAGAAGGAATGAACAGAAAAGCATGATAGATTTGATCCTAGTAGATAACCGTCTCCAGAGCAAACTTTAAGATATCTGTGCATATAGAGGTCCCACTCTTGAATCGGAACACTATCTCATAGTTACGTGGTTTAGTGGTTTGTTTAGAAGAAGAGGCACTGGTGAGAGCATATACCCTTCGGAGGCCATAAAAGAATTATAATTGAAAAGTTGCAAGAGTGAGAAGAATGTATGAAGATCTGTTCATAATGACTCTGGTCCGGTAGAAGCTTTTGACAGCAGGTACTTCGGGCTCGAATATAAATGAATGCTGAAATAGCCTGAAAGAGAGTTTGTTAGAATCCGCGATAGAAGTATGTCGTTGCTCAAAAAAGCAAAGCACAGCGGAAGGTGGGACGGAGAGTTACAAAGCTTCGTAGAAAGTAAGAAGAAAGCGTGACAGGACTGTGTTTTTTCCTTGAATGTAAATGACAGTATGACAGAGCTGAAGAAATAAATATACGGCAATGCAAGAGTGCCACCAAAACTTTAGTGAAAGAAATGTTTGAAAGAACTAGTGCGATTGGAGAAGAAAGGCTCGAGGTGATTCGTCAGGCTTAAGCCAAAAGGCGTAGCAAGCCATGCATTAAGGAGTGTTTGTCCTAACGCTGTTATATGGCAGTGAGGGTTGCGTATGTAAGAACAAGAATGAAAGCAGGATAAATGCGGTCGAAATGTGAGCACTGCGGAAGATGTGCCGTGATTGACCGTATTCGCAATAGCATAGTAAGAAAGCTTGTATGTATGAATGTTAGCATTGGTGTAAAGATGCAAAAGTTCTCTAGTTCTCTAGTTCAGATTTTATGGCAGACATTTTTTCTTCATAAAATGTATTTATACGGCGACTCAAACTTCGACGGCTTACAACTTTCAAATTCTTATCGGATATCTTCAAGTTGCTAAAAATCTCTAAAAAATATGGGTTTTCAATAGCCCTCAATGGGATCATAGAATCAATAAAGAAGTTTATCATAATTTGTGCAAATTTTTCTTGTGTAATATGGCTGGACCTCTTCAACTTTTCTTAAGCCCCTAGTTGGTATTTTTTTTGGAATGTTTGCACCTTTTTTATAATTTTTCTTTGTTTTTATGTATCTTTTATATTCATTTACACAATCTTGTCCATGTTTCCGTTTGAGGTGACTCAGAAAATTGGATGTACACTTGTCGAATCCTCTGATTTTAGTAGTGACAGGCGAGCATTTAGTACACAGAGCTGTAATTATATGTGCTGTTGATTCTTCTGGTAAATATTTGAAAAATGTACCGTCAAGTAGTGCAAGACGCGGGGGTGAAGATATCGACGTGATTGAGCTCGGCCCTGAAGACTGCCCATCTCGATCTAACTGTTCATTGATGTCCGTGTCCAACGTGTTAACTGACATATAACTATATTCCTCTTTATCCATAATGACTATAATGTCCAAAAAGTGTGGAAATATTCGTTGAAATATGCGAATATACTTAATAGAAATAAATGTAAGTTCCTACAATATTCCTGTGTGCGCACGATTCACACTCACAATCTCTATGTTTGTGGAAATTAGTTTAGTTTAAACTACTGCTACTAAAAGTACACACACAAAAGTACTCTGAAGTGAGATCGTGTCGAAATATACGCGATACTTTGCGCTACGCAAAAAAGTTATGACAATATTTTCGTCCTCAATCCTCAGGCCGAATGAACAGAGACATGCGGGATCTCAGTGCGCGGGGTATGTGGTGTGCCCTACCACAGTGTAATATAATACAGTAAAACATCTTAGTACTTATGGTCCGAATTAAACTCACGCACACAGACGCGCGCTCTACACGTCTTCTCGATAGTTTTATTGATATTTAGTAACTCATGTGGTTTTTAACAAATATACTTATATACAATTTCCGAGTAATCTATCATACACACTCTCAATAACAATGAGATTCGAGAATACTTATATATAATGAGAATACTTATTCGTAAAATGAATTTTTGAAAGACAGACGATTTAGCGCAGTGGTTAAGAGCTTAAGCCGCTCCGCCCACTGTGTCTAATAGTTGCGGGTTCGATTCCCGCACGGGACAAATCTTTGTGTGATCCACAATAATTCACACACACAAATACCCAGACCGGAGGGTATTTGTGTGTGTAAATTTTCATGTTTGTAAACGCACCCACGACACAGGAATAAATCCTAGTGTGGGGCAACGTTTTTAAAAAAAAAACTTGCAATAAAGTAAATAATATTTAAGCATAAACATTAAAATCATAAACGTTTTCATTATGCTGTTATTACACAGTCTCTATGGTAAATTGTATTACGCTGCACTCATACGAAAAAATACAGGCTTATAACCACTGCCGTAGATAAGTTTTAATAAATGAAAAAAAAGGTGCTAACCTTAAGAACGTTCTGACGGGGAGTGTTGGTAATTATACTGTGTCCTTCGTTCTCGATATAAACATGCAGCTCTCTCTACTCGCTTGGCAAGCCGCTAAGTTTTTTAGAAACGTCAACGCCTCCTCTATGGTATCTGTGGACATAACCTCTGCGACCATTCTTTCTTTTAGCGTGGCAGCCGATGCCTTGTAATAAAGTTTTGGTCGACATTTAATTTAATCAAATAATCGTAGCAGTGAAATTATATAACAAAAGGTTTTTATATACTCAAGTGATGTTGTGAAATAAATTTAAAACATCGTATAGGCAAATTCAGAAATATTTTACGTCTTGACAAAAGAGTACATTCAAAAAAGATCAACTGATAGTTGTTTATTTGTGGCGTTTTCAGCTTAACTTGTTTATGTATATAATATCGAATATTTGGAGACGTGAGTTTTATTATATTAAGACTTGTAAAGTCTTCACTCGAAAAGTAAACTTACGAAGTCTCATGTCCCTCTTCGTGTAAAAACAGTTTAACACGCAATATACCTGCAAACAATTATTAACCGTCTATAAATTGGCAAGGTAATACCTCTAATGAGAGAAATTAGCGGGGACATTAATCAATAATGATTGTTAAGGATCGATGCCAATTTAAGGACACGGGCGATGTACGAGATGCATCGACGTGGTCCGCAAGACTTAACGGTAATTTAAGGACACGAGCGGTGTACGAGATGCATCGGCGTGATCCGCAAGACTTGGGGCCCATACGAGATATGTGCTGAAGGTCATACTACTCATAGGTTTCACCCAGGAGGTGCTCCTGTGCAGTTCACATTTCTACAATGGTAAGAAACTAAAATGTTACCCAACATACATACCTTAAACAGTAAATACAAAGACTATTGCTATAAACTATAAGCAATTTGTGATATTATAACTCCTAAAGGAGACTTTCTGAAAGGGTAACTAAAGGGACATTGTTTATGAATTTATGAATAACAATACATTATTAATAACATATGCCACCCCTTTGCAGAAACATAATGTTTTGCATTGATTTCATTATTAGACATACTTGTATAATAATCCTAAAATAGCCCAAAGTGGAGCTTATTACACAAAGAATTGTGCAATATTATGAGCACTTGTATTAAAAAGGCAAACCTTGCAATATTTATCCCTGAACAGGGTTTATAAACAGATGAGCCAAAGTAGTCTCTACTTATAACAATGCCTGTTATAACTGACAAGCAACAGAATTGTGGAAATATTCCAAATATAATATCACAGCCTACCGATGCTGAGACAGGCAAGTTGTACAATAATTTGTGTTACACACATACATCCTTAAAATATAATATAAAATACCTGGTCTATCCAGTTAACATAAAACTAATAATTATCAATATTATCAGCCCAGACCCCTTGCAGGGTAGCCAGGGAAGATGAGTCTTAACAATAAAGTCATGAAACATTGATTGGGATAAGAACCTTTGTGGTCAGCAGTATATATTTTGTATTAAATAAGGTTAATATAGTGGAGTACCAAGATGGAATTATAACTATCTATTCATAAGCAGTAGTTTAAATTTCAAGAAACCACCAGTGTTGTAACCAATATAGAACAACAATCCTCATCCGGTGTGTAAAAATGTACACCTATCCACAAATGTATGTATAAATGTACCTACAGTGTACCTATCAGCCCACCAAAAACAAATCACAATGGACATTGGAAGTCTCCTACCAGAGAATGTGAGGTAAGAAAAGCTTAATAGGCTTTTTACATAAAGGCTTGTTTTGTTTTTTTTTTATGTTACTGAAAAAATCAGTTAAACATTCAGGAATACAACATGGCTGTTACAAATAAACCATAATATTGGAGGCTAAAGGTATTCACTGACTTTGGTATGTAACAATGTACCTATGACACTAATAAAAATGTGTGTCTGTCTGCCTTCAACGGCAAACATAACTTTATGGGTTTTGTGCAAATACTGCAAGTAATCCAGACAAGTGAAGGTTAAAAAATCTGGTCCTACATATATTTAACATTATGTATAGAAACATTATTATTAGAAACATAATTTTTAATAATTGATATACAATTTATAGCCATTCTCATTAGAATTTAATTAAAGATAGATGATCACAACGGTGCTATAATCCTTATCCCACAAAGAAACTCAATGCTAATAATAGACATTAGAGTCATATTAAATATACTAATAAAAATTTATTAGGAGCTATTCAGCTTTCTATTGGGTAATGAGTCCAATGGTTTTGGTTTTTGGTTACGTCCTGCATCATTTATAGTGTAATTAATACATTAGAAATTTGAGACACACAGAGGAAAGATTATACATCAATTCATGAATTGAAGAATTAGATGTTTTTATTGTACTTTTGTTTGATAATATGATAATCAATAAATAATATATAATCAAATAAAATTATTCAAGTAATTAATAACTATAAAAAATAGGTTTGTGTTTAGTTTTGAATGTGCACATTTATATTGAGCACCAGTGATGGTTCTGGTACAGTTAGGATATCGGAGATATGACACAAACACAACCTGCTACTATTATGGAAACAGGTGGTTTTAGAGCACTATACATTCTGTAATTTATTTGAAGGTGGTTTAGTGTAAAAATATTGAATTGGAAATGTCATACAAAAAATTTGCATTTTTCATATTGTTACATTTAAATTATTACATCCACATGTTACATGTATCTTATTAATGTATCTATATATAAAAAGAAAATAAAGTCATGCAAATGACTTGATAATAATACCTATTTAAAAATTTAACGATATTAGGTTGACATGATATAGTTGATGAAATATTGAGTTACAATATTTAAAAGTATAGATTATCTTAAACAAGAATAATCTAAAGTATATTTTTATCACAGGTATGATAAATATTAGGTAGTATCTGCAATAACCTTAGTCTTAGGGAACTTGATATTATTTATTTATTATTAATTATAAGACCACGCCAGATCCCAAGTGGGTAGGCGAGGGCGCAAAAAATATTATGATATTAAATGAAATATGAATGATACGTAGGTACTACATGTATAAGTTAAGTGACACTCAATTCTCACAGTTGGAAATCTAGAACTTACTAGAAAGTTACTCATTACAGTTGCTACTTATAAAAAACAGCCACATACAAAGAAGCAGAGGAAGTGTGGCATTTAAGGGTATGAAAAAGTTAAGTTATGAATAGGATTCCCAATATCATAAAGTTATAGTCCGTGGTTTGGTCTAGTTGCCTGTGACTTATTCGCTACTTAAGTCATTACTAAATTAGTAAATTTGAGTATAATTTTCATCAGTAATATAACGGGTCAGGGGTGGCCCGATCGTATTGCCTAAAATGAATGTTCGCGGGCGTTATTGCGCAAGAACGAATTGTTAAGTGATACATAAATATTTAGGTGGCCACTCAGGACATGGAAATGATTCCGGGATAGTTTCGAAATATATAATAATAGTAGTAGTATAGTTTAACAGTGGGGCAGGTTAAAATCAGGTTACCACACATCAGCACTGCCCTTCGTTCCAAACCCAAAAATGGGGGAGGGGGGGGGGGGGGGTGAGATCATATAGTTAATGTACAGAGCCTTATGTGAGGAATAGCTCTAGATAAGGACATTAGTACAAAGGCCTCTAGTACAAAAATGTTAAATTTTGGTATATGTACATCTTTAAAGATTATAAATATTACTAACATTAAATATAACCGAACTTTGACATAAAGGAAAATACTTTATCATAAATTAAATAAGTAATTATAGCAAAGCATCCTTATAATCACTAATATAATTTGTAGCCTTTGTCTGGTACTGTACTCAAAAACGAGATCATTTGATAAAAAAAAAAAAAAAAAAAAAAAAAAAAGCCCCACTTGGAAGACACTTTAGTGGGGAAACAGGTTTCCCTATCTGATTTGTCTTATATTGTTATAGATTGGGTACTAACATACTTTGTTTCCAGATCTAGTACACAGTAAGAGTTTTCTATCTATCTATATCGTCACGCCAGACCCCTTGCGGGGTAGGCAGGGGGGTGCGGGGTTCCAACAGATTCTTTACTTACTGGCTTCCTCCACTCTCATAGTTCGTTTCGGAAGGGTTTTCTATGATACAAGAATTATTATAAAGGGATTAATTTCATATAAACAAAGTTCTGGATCGGTAATTCCTCAACTCTCGTTATATAAAGAGACTAGTATAAAAAAAAAAAAAAAAAAAATCTATATTAAGAAGACATAACAGATGGAGAATGCACTGATATCTGATAAGTAATGATTGATTATTATTACCCGGTAGTAATGAGTTATGGACAACAGGTGTGCTATAACAGGTGCTTTAAAGAATTTTGTTGGGATGGATCTACGCTATATAACATAACATGTTATAGAATTTGATTAAATAAATTTATTTTGAATAAGTTAGACAGACTGGTTGTAAGAAACAATATATGTTGTATTTGTGTTGTGTAGCAATGCAAACAACAGGAATGTGTTATACAAATGTACTCATGACATATTATGTTTTAGAGCTCACGCTTAAAAATGACATTGATGTGGTATACTTCAACTTTACCCTTATAGCTCTAAACAGCTGCATGTTTATATCGAGAACGAAGGACACAGTATAATAAGTGATCAAACGAACTTACCTGAAGTGAAGTTCGATCATTATTATACGAAGTCCTTCGTTCGAAGATATAAGTACCCAACCCGCCCTGCCCGTTGGTAAAGTTGAAATGTACTACTTCTAAAAGGAATGGTCGCAGAGGTTATGTCCACAGATACCATAGAGGAGGCGTTGACGTTTCTAAAAAACTTAGCGGCTTGCCAAGCGAGTAGAGAGAGCTGCATGTTTATATCTTCGAACGAAGGACTTCGTATAATAATGATCGAACTTCACTTCAGGTAAGTTCGTTTGATCACTTATTATACCACTAAAACGGCTTAGATGAGTTACTGGATAGGTAGATACTGTGGCATTACCGACCGACTCTAGCTACCTACGCACGTGCCCTTTGTCGGCTCGTGCCGGTGCCGAAAGGCGACGAGTAACTAGGGTTGCTACCCGTAGTTTATTATAAAGTACGTATCATACGTTATTTAAGTATACCTTGTACTTTATGAGAACTGTAAAGTATGCGAAAATACTTTATTTCGAATAGTTTGACCTTTTAAGATTCATTTTACATAAATCATTAAAAAGAAAAAAATGATCGCAATTAAAAGCAAAGTAGATGATGTCTGGTGTTAAAATCCGAATCTATGGTACTAGATTTAAGAAAAAAACATTATTACATCTAACTTCTCTAACTTAAAGAAAATAGTAAAAACTATAAGCACTTCTTAATTCTTACTAATCTATTCAAGTTAATTATAGACTGTCAACATGCTGTGAAGGTGTTTAGCAATGATAACAGGGACTGAATAGTTCTAAAAGTAATAATAAATATGTTTTTAAACAAAATAATAAAGTGAAATAAATAATACTTTATTTTGATACAATGTACTTTTTTTGCCTACCTTTAAAAACCAATGTACTTAATTTGCTCAAATAAAAGGTGGCAACCCTACTAGTGACGCGCGCGCACTTGTCGGCTCGTGACACTGCCGAAAGGCGACAAGTGCGCGCGCGCTTCTTTAAAGTTTAGGTACCTTTTTATAAACAAACATTTGGTTACCACGGGGGGTTGGCAGAGAGGTGCAGTGTATTGGCCGAATTTCGAATGATTTATGGAACTGGAACTTGTAAAATATTCCATTTTTATATGGACAAAATAGAATACTTAATTTTTACAAGCTTTTATTTGCTCCCTGCCTTACTACTGCTTACTGCCTCGTTGGTCTGGTGGTAAAGCGCATCGCTATGTGATCACGAGGTCCTGGGTTCAAATCCGTGGTCGGACAAATGTAGTTCTAACGAAAAATTCCCAGTAGCAGTCCGGAGTCTGGAGTTGTGCCCGGTATATGGCAATAGGCTCGCCCCTATTACATGGGACCTAACATCGTCGGCGAAACGTGGGTGTACTCAGTACACCTCTGCCACCCCCTCTGGGGAATATAGGCGTGACGGTGTTACGGTGTTACTTTTATTTAACTTGCACTGTTCGTATGTCTGTCTGTCTTTCCGGTTCAACTCTTCTGATCCTTTTCTCAAGCACTTACGGTATCCGATTCAGCTGAAATTGGCATACGTATGTAAGTTCGGTGACAGTATAATAATATGGTACCATGGGGATGGTCTGATGATGAAGTTGAAAGGTGGCCATAGAAACATGTGAACTGGACAACATAATCCCCTCGTGTTTAGGTTGGTTAGTTTGATATTGACAAGTGCAAGTAGATTGATATTGATGTTAAATTAATATGGATATCATTTTTGGGGTTTTAGGGAATGCCGATAAAGAAACATAGTGTTTAATTTGCGCGATATTCGTAATCAGCTTACCCTTAAAACCCAAAAACGATGCCCATATTGATTATTCATAAGAAGTCACGACGCCATCTTTGATCCAAAAATAAACGCCATTTTAGTTATCAGTACCTCCTAAAATCTCATAGATGATGATGTCTTCTTTTGTCTTGAGTCTTTTTAGAAGGCAAACATTCCCTCAAGCTTCGTACTCCCGATTCAAGCCTTACAACACCAGACAGAAGTTTACATTGTACACTCCTACATTGGGCCAACGTTAGGTGTACTTTTTTTGATGATTAATTGTTAATTGTTTAATCGTAAATGTGCATAAAACGATTAACAATTGATCAATTGTAATTGCGTTGTTTTGCGATTACAATTGATCAATTGTTAATTGCAAAACATTGCAATTACAATTGATCAATTGTTAATTGCATAACACTGCAATTACAGTTGATCAATTGTTAATTGTCAATTGTTTAATCAATTGATTTTTGCCCAACACTGCCTCCAAATCGCAATGAATCTCTTGCGTCGTTAACTTTAAACAGAGGTATTTAATAACGGCTCGCACTTCGTTTTTTTCCATTTTCGAGAACACGTTCCGACACGAAGCAAACAAATGACTACATTTAGAAAAAAACAAAAGAGAATAGAAAATTTTTTTTTTATTAATATTACAAATATGTATCTGAGCTATGCCTGCCAGTATTTTTTTTTTTACCAAGGAGTATGTCGTTCTCATTACTTTTTGATCCCTCCTAGTATTTTCCCAATAATTTTTTACACTAAAATTGCAAAAAAACATCACTTGAAAATCGAACAGCAGAGATCAAAACTTTGCTATATCAGGTACTGACAAAGCTTTACTGAAAACTGTCACAGTATAAACTCCTATGTACTAATGGTTCTGAATAAAACATTATTCCATTGTTTCATCCAGACTATTGGCTAGGAATTTTGCGTGACGTAGGTACATACATTGTCTCCCTCATAACACGACATATACAAATGGATTAAAAACTGCGATTCCCATCTAGTAATTAAAAGTTACCAACTATCCCTCGTGGGCGTCCATTGTCAGTGCCCATAACTCTATCTTTCTGTCCAGACATTCGCTCTTCCATTAGTCTGCATACGTAATATCTTGGAGAAACGTTAGTCATAAAAGTGTCCAACACGACAGTTTGTTAAGGTGTGTAGTCTACTATGAACAACGATTTATCGTTTAGCTTAGAGCTTAGGATAAAACATTTGTAGTAATATGAAATTATTTTCAATCTTAAAAAGACATCTGAAAAGAACAATTTAAACGTATTTTTACTAAGAATTAGTTAAGAGAAAACTTTATCAACTGTTATGAGATTTTTTTAAATAATAATTTATAACTTAACTAACCTATGCTTCGTTTTTTCCTTGAACGTAATTCAAGTACTTTTACAAAGGCTGCCTGTTTATTTAGTTTTAGTTCAGTTACTGATATAACGATGATTGAACAATGTTTATGACGAAATAACCAATTCAGGGGCTATTATAAAAACCCTTAACGTGATGTATATTTTCGCTGCCTCTCCACTGGAGTCTGGCCTTTACAGTCCGCCGCTACATCTATCACGCCAAGTGTGAATTAATAAAAGAAAATTTGGGTCTTACGACTTTCACCTTGAGACGAAAATAGCTCATTTATATTCAACTTTGACTTAGGCAGTAAATAAAATATGTGCATTTGTAATATTATAAAAATCCTGCGTCATCAGTATGGGAGTATTTCTTTCTGGCAGTAGCACGAATAGTGGTAAGGTAAACGACAAAATTAAAGATCTATCTATCTTTATCATCACGCCAGATCCGTTGCGGGGTAGGCAGAGAGTACAAAGTTCCAACAGGTCCAAAGTACTTACAATACCATACTTCAATTATTAGATATCATTAAAAATCGTCATTTTACTGAAATTATTACAAAAGAGATTCTCCTTACAAAGATGGGCTCCAATCTAACAACCACAATTTAATATAATACTTCACAAACACAGGTTTAGTTTTGAAAAATATGAAGGTACCTATAGGAAATCGTACACGACGGACTACTGAACGCAAAGCACAAAAGTCTACAAAAGATATCTTTATATCTCACAGATGTAAAAGCACGCCAAGAACGGTCTCTCGTCTGTACTGGACTTAGGATGAACTATGAGAGAGAAGACAAAAAATTCGGTGGAAACTATTCGCATTTTATGCTCTCTGCCTCCCCGCGGGAGTTATAATGTAATGATACCTAAACAGTGGTTAAGAGCTTAAGCCGCACACTGGGTCGTATAGTCGCGGGTTCGATTCCCGCACGGGACAAATCTTTGTGTGACCTACAATTATTTGATGCGGTCTGGGTATTTGTGTATTTGAATTTTCATGTTTGTATTTTCATGTTTGCACCCACGACTCAGGAACATATTCTAGTGTGGGGCTAAGTTTAAATAAAAAGTTATCTATGACTACTTACATTGGCAAACAATACATACGAGGTTAGAAATCGAACGACAATTTGGTCTAATTTTCTAAGTTCGGTATATTTTGAACATTTATGTGATCACCAAGTAATCGTTCCGGTTCTTAATGAACTTGTTTTACAAAGAAAAATAACTTTTTTATTTTTTATTATAATTGAAATGTCTTATACTTGAAATATTCTGATTGCTAAAAGACATCAATAGATGCAAAAGTTAACAAAAGTGTACTGAGAACTGTCGACATTCGTTCGTCAGTGGAAATAAAAGTAAACAAAATTTCACCGCCAATTACTGTCTTTCATCTGTATTGGTTTTATAAAATACACTTTTCTATTCTACGTCTGGCGGTCTCGTGAGTCATACTTTAATAACACCCATAGGCTAGTGATTGCTAGTTCCGTTATCGGAGAAAGAGATCTAAACCACGCTTGCAAAGCGGGTCAGTACTTCGCCGTAATGTACTGAAAGGGAGTTTGGCTAAAAACATTGTTAATTATTATTGAGTATATAATGGTAATTAGTTAAAAAACTGCGCTGGCTTGTTGATCAAGTGTCGCATGGAGCTGCTGGAAATGACAAGGTTCTTGGTTTGAATTAAGATCGCACCGTAACATTAAGGTGTTTTCATCGAAAAATTCTCAGTGTTAGTCCGGTATAATGGCCTAATGGTGTCGATGAAATTTAGGTGTATACAATGCACCTCTACACAGAGCAACTTTTGTAATGAAATGATTATAAGTTACTTGCAATGCATTTGACGTTTTCAAGAAGCTTCATATTGATAGAAAGAACACAGTTGATAAAGAGAAAAGAATGAACTTAAAGAAGGAAGAACCTGTGCCTTTGCTACGTATTACATTCCTCATATGAGGAACACGATACTTACCAAGCAATGTCCCACGCGGAATGGAAAGCGGGATGAGCGCTCATAGAGCCCAATGGCATGCCAAAACCAAACTCGATCTTGACGTCATCAGGTCTCCGAGGCCAGGACCCTCGGGCTGTGGACTCCCTAGGCTCTCCACCAGTCTTCATATCGTTCGTCATTATTCGATCGTATCGATATATCGGGATATCGAGTAGAAATTTATGCGATTAACGACCGTTTTGCCAATCGATTAAAATTATTCTTTCATTAGTATAATGAATGGATAAAATATCGATAGGGAAACTATTATATGAAAAAGCACGTTAAATATAGTTTTTATTATAAATAACGTACACATGCATTATTAGTTGTTCTTTTACTGCACAGTCCTTGAGAATAAGTACTTCTACAATTCCACTCCATAAGAATATAATGCTTAGTTAAAAAAAAAACAAGCAACACACTTAATAATCTGTGTAAGTATTCTTCTAACCTCAATATTTAAAATCACAGACGCTACAGTAATTTCGTAGCGCTACGAAGCTACACTACTACGGCGCTACGACCGCCCGCGACGGGTGACCACAACAAGACTGACATGGTCGGCGGTGCTACGGACGATGACCGAAGCCTCGGAGCTATAAAATTGGAACGATTTTACGTTTGTGACGGATAAGGTACATATGAAATTCATATATGAACATTTTTTTTTAAATAAAATTCTACAAATTAATATATTATAATTTTGTGCGAGGCACAGGGAGGTTTCAGGTCCGGAAGAGGATGTTCGGATCAAGTTTTCTCCCTCCGCAACATCGTAGAGAAGCATCTGGTAGTAGGCTGTAAGGTTTTCTGCGGTTTTATGGATTTGGAGAAGGCATTTGATAGAGTCGTGCGAAAGAGACTTTGGGACATTTTGCCAGAGTATGGTCAAAACGGCACTCTGTTGCGAGCCGTCCAGTCCACCTATGTGGACAGCAAGGCATGCGTACGGGTGGGTGGTAACATGTCACCTTGGTTTGACGTTAAAATCGGCGTCAAGCAGGGTTGCGTGTTGTCCGCTTGACTGTATTTTATCTATCTATCTATTATATCTGGATCAAAGTCTTCAAAGACTGAATACAATGAATGAAGGGGTAAAAATGGGTGATCTAGTGGTAAACCACCTATTGTATGCAGATGACGCGGTTTTGATAGCGCCAACAGCCACTGATCTGCAAACACTAGCCACAGTTATGAGAGACGACTGCATGAACAATGGCTTACATTTGAATGTGAAGAAAACCAAAATTATGGTTTTTGAACGGAAAGAAACCAGAACGAATGCAAGGATTGTGGTTGGTAACGATGTGCTGGAGCAAGTGAATGAGTTTGTATATCTTGAATGCGCCTTCAGTAAGGATGGTAAATACACTGCTGATATAGAGAGAAGAGTGAATGCAGGGAATAGAGTGAATGGTGCGATGGGAAGGCTACTTGGGAGCCGGCACTTAAGCCAAAAGGCGCAGCTGGCCATGCATAACGAAGTGCTTGTCCCAACGCTGTTATATGGCAGTGAGAGTTGGGTATGTAAGAAGGAGAACGAAAGCAGGATAAATGCGGTCGAAATGCGATCTCTGCGGAAGATGTGCGGAATCACGCTGACTGACCGTATTCGCAACAGCGTAGTAAGAAAGCGAGTAGGTATGAAATATAGTATCGGTGTAAAGATGAGAAAGGGTATGCTCCGTTGGTTCGGGCATATAGAAAGAATGTCAGAAAAAATAACGACTAAACAGATATACAATGCGAAAGTGGAAGGATGTAGGTACCGGGGAAGACCTAGACTATCTTACCATGACCAAATAGACCGTGTCTTATCTGAAGGGCATGTCAAGAGTCTCCGTAACCGGCGAGTGTGTATGAGACGAACTAAGAGAGTGGAGGAAGCCAGAGAGGTATGTAAGGAAAGAACGTGTTGGAACTCTGTACTCTCTGCCTACCCCGCGAGGGAGCTGGCGTGATGATATAGATAGATAGATAAAATACTACAATAGTTAGTATTACTGTTTAGTAAACAGAAATAAGCAAAGACTAAGGTTTATCATTTTGAAAGTTTAATAAATATGTATTTAGGTTAAGTACTAAAAATAGTATCTATCTACAATCATTACGCCAGATTCCATACCTACAAGACATACTTCTAAAAAGGAGGAGGTCGAGAATTTGTCTGTGTTTTTTATAACGTCTTTATTTATGAACTGATTTTGATGATTCTTTTTGCGTTGGGTTTAGTATAGTTTCGAGGTGGTCCCATTTTAATAAAATTGGTATTCAACTTTAGACTTTGAAGATACATCAGGGGACTCCTCAACGGCGAACAGCACGAATGTATAGATTCCTTTATTATGGTTATTATATTAATCCTGTGGGTACCTTGCTGTACAACTCAGCAAAATAATACAATATAGGTATATAAATATTAGTAAATAAATCACCTGTCACTTAAAATTTTAAAATAAAAATAAATATTTGAATTGAAATTGTAATATGTGAAGTCGGTGCCAAGTAACCAACTAACCGGCACTAACGATTCTGAGTGGACCAGTTTCAATAAGCAGCACCCGTTCACGAGTATGACAACTTGAGCAGCCATAATAATTGTAATTCAACGATAAATGCATAGCTTTATTTATGCCGTATCTAATTTTCGTTGCTTCGTGATAACCAGGTCGTATGTACTACGACCTCGCTCATTACCATTTTATTAACGTCCCAAATCCAAGTACCTAACACAGAGCAGTGTAGCGCGGTGGAATGTCTCTCTGACCTAGACAGCGTTCCACTAAATACAATAAAAGCACTTTAAATCGATTGTTCTAGTTCACATTATAAGTTATTATGTACTGTTAGACTAGAGAAGACGCCTTAACTAATGTTTTGCAGCACACGGCTCATTTAGTCTATGCCAGGTGCTTACCACAAGATCACACGTAGTAATTTATTATTATTATTACGAACCATTTGTGTCCCATTACTGGGCAAAGGCCTTCCTCCACTTTTGTAGTAATTTATTTATTTATTTACATACTAACACGGCGGGTACACCATTTACGTTCGTATAAAGGAAAATATAAAAAAAGAGAATAATTAAAAGTATGGAAGTGCATTATACAAGCTCATTCATTCCAGTCCCTCACAATACCTCAGACACTCAGACAAAATATCACTCCATGCATCCGCAAACAGTTCACAACCAGGACTGCCGTCAAGGAGAGCGTTCAGTGCGGCGCGGGTGCGCGGGATTGGCAAACGAGCACGCGCTACTGTTCTGTATGTTGAAACAGAAAACAATCTATGTTTCCTGTCCGACAGTAGTTAATAGGAGCGCAGAGCCGACACAACTCATTATGCAGGTTAGGGGCATCTATTTTGCTCCGAAGAATTTGTGACATTTATAACAAAAATATGCTTTCACGTGCACTGAGATACTGCTTAACAACTCGAGAAAAATAAGACTAAAACACAAACATACAACATACATAGAGTTCTGCGCCATTCTTTGTATGGAATAGCTTCTTTAGTACCAAAACTACACTACAATGATGACAAAGTACGTAAAATAAAATAAATAAATACCGTCACGCCTATATTCCCGAAGCGGGGGTGGCAGAGGTGAACTGAGTACACCTACTTTTCGCCGACGATGTTCAATGTCCCATGTAATAGGGGGCAAGTCTATTGCCATATATCGGGACAATTCCAGACTCTGGACTCGTACTGGGAAGTTTTCGTTAGAAAAACTACCTTTTTCCGATCTGGCTTTGAACTTACGGGGCCGAGACGTGGACACTCACAGTGGGACTAGTCCACAAATTCAAAGTCGCACAGCGGGCTATGGAGCAAGCTATGCTCGGCGTCTCTTTGAAGGATAAAATTCGTAACGAGGTAATCCGACAAAGAACCAAAGTTACCGACATAGCTCGCAGACTCAGTAAGCTAAAGTGGCAATGGGCTGGTCACATCTGCAGAAGGACCGACGGCCGATGGAGCAAGCGTGTCCTAGAGTGGGGACCGCGACTTGGTAAGCGTAAGGTAGGACGGCCCCCAGCTAGATGGACCGACGACCTCAAAAAGGTCGCTGGGACAGACTGGATGCGGAAGGCGGAGGACCGTGTGCAATGGCGCGTGTTAGGAGAGGCCTATGTCCAGCAGTGGACTACGATAGGCTGATTGATTGATTGATTGATTTGAACCCGGGACCTCGTGATAACAAAACGATGCGCTTTGCCATTAGACCAACGAGGCAGACAAACTACGCAAAAGAAGGAAATGCATTTGAGCTGATAGGTATCGTAATTGATGAGCATTCCATTCCAGGTAGTAATTAATTCAGCGTATTCATTCGCTTGGGGACCTAAAAGATATATAAAGTAAGAATAAGAATCAATCATTTTAAGTGGAAAATGGAACACAATTATTTCACTTATAATCAAACCTCCATTACACTCCTACCTAATTACCCACAAACCCAAAACTCCACCATAAACTGACCTAATCAAGAAACAATACGTCAAACAAAAATCAACTTTATTATCATAACAAAAGCAATACAGTTACAAACAACAGTACATCTAAACAATAACATACAACAATAAAACTAGGGGAACATAAGATGATAAGCGATCTACACCGTCCGTACTTTTACCCAATATTCCACCTTCATACTCTTTGAAATAAGGCATGTATTTGAATACCATGTTCATCATGGGACCTCTTGCTAGAGTTTTGTTTCGCTCTACCTCTTCCTTGTGCAGAGCGTCGTTTATGGGATTCCTTGGGTTGTCTAATGGAGGTAGTTTCCGTATTTCCCGACGAACCTACAGCAAATTTGATGTTTAAAGCTGTTTTAATTATAACTAGGCGCAGTGTCGTTTTGAAATGTCAGGCGAAGTCATTCAGAAGGGGAAAGGCTGGCTCCGCCATATAACACTCGTGTGGCTGGAAGATCTTCCCTTTGAGAAATCTTGCTACAATGTTCTTAAATGTAAATAAAAAGAAAGCATGGCCGTAACTAAGCCCAAATCTCGCAGCATTCTGCGAGCATACGTCATTCAAAAGTCCGAAGAAGACGTCTTGTATCTCATCTGAATTTTTTTAGTCTGTTGCAACATATCGCCCTAAGAAGTTCAGTACACCGTTCGCCTACATTGTTGCGCAACATATGTCTACACTCTTACTTCTGTTCCTCAACAAAAGCGATTCGGTGACAAGGAACAAGTTGCTCCATGTCGTCAGATTTGTCACACCAGCGACACATGTCACGGGGCATTTGTCCTCTAATGATTACGAGGCTAAAAAATTTGGATGAGGTATTTGGCCCTATACATTCGATACCTAGTCGACAATCAATTACCTCGTTGGTCTAATGGCGAATAGTGCGAATCATACAACCATCATCGGACGAAATATGTCCACCGCAGGTCAAAGGCCTCCACAGCTTTTACCTGCAACCTTCACCAGGCCGCAAGTGCCGAGCGTGGCAATTATGACAATTACCCCCAATGAAAGACATCAGAATAGTGGAAATACTTACATTCCCCAAGCAAGGGAGAGCTGTATTGTTTACACCTACATTCCTCGAGGCCATTGCCATTATTCCGGGCACAATTCCAGACTCCGGATTGATACAAAAAAATAATTTTGAACAGCAAAATCCCATTTTGTCCGATCTAGGATTCGAGCTAAAGGCCTCGTGGTCGCCAGACGCGCTACTTACCACTAGATCACCGAGGCAGTCACGCAGTAAGCTACAGTTGGTTTGATTCTTACCTTCCCTTGTCTTTCAGTACTTTGCTGAGTTTCCATCGTCCGTTCCATACGGTCCAACGCATCTTGAAGTTGACGGACGGTTTCAGCTGCAATTTTTAATATTAACACTATTAGGTATAAAACAATCTACATAAATTTTCACAAATATATTATTGAACTAAATGACGAGTAGTCATTAACAATAATTATACGGAACGTTGACAAACTCGAGTGTTGACTCGAGTGTTAAAAACAATTAATAGTGTTTTCATAATTGTTCATTGTTTCAATTTTACGCTTTAACAACACCTATTTTTTGTTTGTATTTATGTTTAATTACTTGCTGTTAAATCCTACAATCTGAAAGAATTTTCAAGAAACCAGCCTAGGCAAGCCAAGAGTATCTACCTAAAATTAAATACAAAATATTTTTTATTTATACTAATAGATTCTTTAATACAAAATTGTATCAATGTCGAAATAATCTAAAACAGATCGGAACATCTCGTACGCACATGAAAGCAATGAGTTGCATGAATATTTTCATATTGAGTACTTATTTATTGAATAGTAGTAGTAGTAGAATGCTAATACCACAGATGTCCTACAGCTTCTAAGAACAAATTTAAAAATGCCAATACTTCATTTCACTTATTCTCTTAAAAGAATTTCTTAATTTTTTGAGATATTTTAACCAAATTGAACCTAATAATACTGATAATGTTCAATTGAAACACGATTTCATGTATAACGCACTTACGATCAGATAGATAGTCGTCCATTGCTTTGTCAGGTACAGTTCGTAACGTTCCATTATCGAAATTTGCCTCGATATCTTGTGTCGTATTTAGTTTATTTACAGTAATCTCATTAGTAAGGCTCCATGTACTTAAGTTCACTTTAACCGCATTGATTGGCCCCTCAAGTGATACATTAAAATGTTCATTTATCACATCTGCATTAAGAATTCTATTCACATCTTCTGTAACGTATTTCCATGTATTAACATTAACAAGTATTATATTATATCTTTCTAGAATACAATAATATAGAAAATTATTACGACAGCAGCAATCTCTAAGTATCATTAATCCATTAACAAGTAAGTAAGTATCATTAAAACATTATTTCATGTCAAGGAGATTATATCTGGAATTAATGATCATCAATCAGCCTATATCTACCCACTGCTGAGTGTATGCCTCTCCTCTTTGACATTACGCCATGTTCCGGCCCGTGCTAGTTTATCCCACCATTTTCTGTAATGATTATCATCCGTATATTTAATTTCGTCATTCTTATTGTTTATTCCTTCGGTGTTAGCTTCTAAAAACTTTAGTCGTCCAAATATTTTAATTTTAGACTCATACAATCCATAAAATTAAAAGTATCTTACACACCATTCAAAATCAAAAACTCAGTAACAGCAGTCACGTTTTCAGTCACCGTTACAGACTCTAAAATTACCGTCGTATTTTCTTCACTTTCAAGAAAATCGTATTCTGAGTAAAATTCCTTTTCTCTCTTTGATAGATCCTCAGTTGGTATGCCGAGATCTGCAAAGATATGATGCGATTATTAACTGTGGTTACGTTTTAAATAACTTGTTTAGCCATCGCCAAGGTTAAGCAGCGATCGGCTTAATTATTTTGAGATGGGTTATCATATATAGCATTTCCATATTAGAGCGTCTCTGTTCTTTGGAAGGCACGCTAAGCCGTTGGTCCCGGTTACCACTACATGGTAGTTGTGAAGTTAAATTGGAAACCCTATAGGCGATTAGATAAGTTCTAACCGATGGCTACACGCCTGCCTCTTAAATTCTTTGCTTAACAGTGGGACATTACGCGCATTATATAGTAAACTTACTTTCGACTTTATCAAAGCTAGTGAGGTCTTCTATCTTATAAGACTTTGGTCTTCCAACTAGGCTTACTTTCTTCTTAGTTATTTTAGCTGGCTCACTTCTTTTGATTTCTAGTTTGTTTGAAATATTTAGTGCTTGGCCTATTTCAGTGTCTATTGTTAAATTATTCGCCGCAACATTAGCTTCTTCTAATTCTACCATATCAGCATTTCGTCTCTGTATGGAGTTGTAAAATCCTTGAGTGGTTTCAGTATTTTCTATTGTGACTATTGCCAATTGTGTTAGATATATTTCATCAAGACTGCCGAGGTAATCCAGCGTTCGATTGTTTTCTATTTCAAGAACTGTGTTTAGTAAGATGTGTTCTTCTAGTGACATTGATGTCTCTATAAAACTTATTTCTTCTACATTCTTCTCTGAAATACAAAAAATGTCGGTTCCAATGTCTGTTGTAGATTTAATAAGTATGAAATCATAATAGAAAGAATTTATATAAAATAGACAAGCCCGCTGATTTCCCACTGGATTTTCTTAATAAAGCCGGTTTCGATCCGCTGGTGGATTAAATAAGAAACGTTTCAAATATCGCTTGAAGAAGTGAACTTAGGCGCACGAAGTGTTACTTATGAGAATACTGTGGAAATCTAAATATGACACGAAGTATTGAGGCAAATTTCGACATTAGAACATTACCAGCTGTAGTTGACAAAGTTATGGAGAACTATGTAGATGAGCGTAAGAGAGTTATGGAATAAAATGTGTTACGATCGAACATTAATAGTAAGATTAAGTTCAACATAGTTAAAGTATCTCAAAAATCGAAGAAATCTTTTTCGAAGAATTCTAGTTAGTCTCTTAAATAAATGTCTATCTATACCATCTCGCCAGATCTCTTGTGGGGTAGGCAGAGAGTACAGGGTTCTAACAGGCGCTTTCCTTATACAGACTTATCTCGCTTAAAACTAAAGCGATTTTAATAACTATCCATTATTTTAATAGGCTTACTAATATCTTCTACCATGATTACAAGCTTACAACTTACGGAAATTACAAAGCGCATTAAATCCCCGATCAGGGATGGCTCTAGGAGGGCAATTGGTGACAGGTTCTGCAGGGACCCACAGCGGCCGATATGGGACAGGCCCGTGTGGAGCCAGGTTGCAGACTAAACGCTCCACACTTCGGAGACGACCATTCCAGGGCGCCTAAACGTATTCGTCAATTTTATGATGCTTAAAATAGAACTATTTTTTGGATTACGGAGTTTTTGATGCTTAGTTCCCGAGGTTTCGAGTGCATTATAGCAGCTATAGGACCCCTAGAAGTTAAACCTACCAAAACTCATATAATGATCCTTTTTTAAAATTGATACTAGTTTTACTGCTACCATTAACGACCTTATGAGGGAAACTACTGTTTTGGAGATGTTTAACAGTTTCTACAATGACATAGTCTAATTATTTAAATAGTCAATCAAAATCCGTAGTGTTTAGTGACTAATATTTTAATAGTTGACATATCAGTGGGATAAAGTATAAAGGCGGCTCTCCAGTACGGGGTAAATTAACATGCACAATAAACTCGCATCGATGCAGCGTGCGGAGAGCGTAGTTTTTGGTAGCAAACACACTTCCGTACAGTGGGTCGAATCCATTGAAAGTCCGTAAATTTTAAGGGACATTCAAGACCCACTTACACAGTGCTCGCAGCGCTGTGCGATGGCGGTGATCTTAGCGAACACCAAAGTTAAGCTGGGTTCGGCTCGGTCGATCTGAGATGGAAGACCGTTTGTGACATCTTCATATTCAAGCGTCTCCGGGTTTCAGAATGTGCGCTAAGCCGTTGGTCCCGGTTATCACTTAATGTGTTAGTCGTTAAGCCGTGTTGAAAGCCTTAGAGGTGGCTTGATAAGTTCCAAAAGCACGTGGCTACAAACCTACCTCCACTAATCCGCAGTGGGTTCGCGTAATAAAGTGTGACCTAGTCTCTGTCACCTCGATCTGTAAGAGAAAGCCTTTGCCCGATAGTGGGACTGTAAAGTTGATATTATTATTTCGACCGACCGACGACTGAAACGCACCGCTAAAGTCGCCTCAACATTTTTGAACTTCTTGCTAATGATTTAACATTGCATTTCTTTTTAAAATTGTCGAACTGTATTCTAACCACCGAAAACGTACCTACGTATCTGACGATGGAAAATAAATCGCATATATTACTGCTTGCTTACCATAAATCGACTTCGTCCGCATCCAACCATGTAGCTCCTGGACCACAATATTTGTCCAAAATCTCCGTAGAAACTGCTATTTTTCATAGGTCTGGAAATGAAAAATTCTAAATACTTTGCGTAAACACGGCCTTGATTTAATTGCAACCAAAATCGCCCCTATATGTTATGTACGCTCTAGTTGGTGGCATAGGGTCAGTTAGAATCAGAATCAGAATCCTTTATTTGTTAAACACGGGTAGTACAAAGTTGATAATAAATTAAAAATAAGTTTCACCATGTTTTGCCAAAGGCGTACAAATTCAATGGTCATGATTTACATTATGAAATCAAAATATCATGCAATAAAATTAAATTTAAAATAACATTATAAAATTGAATAGTAAATTATAATTGATAATAAATTATGTCCTATTAATTTTCACAAAATTGTCATTAAGAAATGTCTCGACAGAATAATAACATTTTTCAATCAATATTAAACACAGTGTTTTTCTATTTGTGATCTAATTTGTGAATTTTGTACATCTTTTATATATTTTGGTGCTTTATTGTATATTTTGGGCGCCATTCCTAGAACAGTTTTTGTTACTAAAGCAGTCTTACATATTTTATTGCATAAAACACTTCGGTATTGCGCTCTTAATGGAAGATTAGTTATTCTTAGAGTTACCTACTCGTCCGCTAAAGCTACATTCGTTTTTTCGTTTTAAAAAAACGTATCCCCACACTAGGATTTATTCATGTGTCGTGGGTGCGTTTACAAACATGAAAATTCACACACAAATACCCAGACCGAAACAAATAATTGTGGATCACACAAAGATTTGTCCCGTGCGGGAATCGAACCAGCGACTATTAGACACAGTGGGCGGAGCGGCTTAAGCTCTTAACCACTGCGCTAAATCGTCCGTCCTACATAGACCATCTACATCTACATTTAGCATTTGCGACAAACCTATTGTCGTCATATCAACCTGTGAGCATCTCTTTGATTTAGTTGAAACCACCCTAACTACTCCTATATCATGAGCTAGAGAGCCTTTTAACCTATGACATAAAGACAGTTAGTTTAGTTATTCTGAGACTTATCTATCTCTAGGTCTACAAAGACCACCCAGGAAAATTCCTCGATGCCTAAATTAAAATTTGTTGAAGGCATAAAAGATATTCATCTCGTCCACTAAATCTAAATACCACCAACATTCCACAAGACTTGTGTTGTGAACATAAAAAGAGTTGAATGAAGGCAAGGTGCAAGCACTTACGGTATATAATAAGTGATGTTCCCTTTATACAATAGGTTCTGCATGTACCACATGTCGATCATAGACTCGACCCGGAGACCTGGCGCTTCACCTACAACTGACGCCACGCATTGTCCAACGGGAATTGAGTCTGAAATGTATTTGGTCCTATAGACCTATCTTGCGAAATGCCAACTTTTGAAAGAAACCAAAATTACTATTTGAGTTTTGGTTATTTTGTATAAACCCTGTGTTACTATTTGTAGGGGCCCGCCTACAACTAGTCAATTTACTTTTTTTTTAATATAATTATACTTCTAATGTACCACCGGATCGGAACGCGGCCTTCAGTAAGAAGATCCGGCGAAGAAACTCAGCGGGCTTGTCTGGCTTGTGATCTTGTAAATAAAAATTTACTTCTCTTTCTCTTTTTTCTTTACTTTTCTTAATCATATTGTGTGGATACAATGTTTACAATCAAATAGTTTACCATCTAGTTCCAATGTGATACCTTACGATCAGGATATGAATATTATTTTGTTATCTGTAAGGAATGCCTAAAGGATTCCAGTTCATACTCGTGAATAAATAGCATATTAAAATATAATAAAACGGTTAGACCGTAATTCTATTCTTGTGTGCTGTCTACCAAAAGTAACATTTGTTTATTTTACACCCAACCGACGACGTATATTATTATAAGCGTTGCGCCTTGGGAGCAACTTTGCTTCATAAAGTGAAAAGATGTTCACATTTGCGATATGGTTCCATACGAATATGAGTGTAATCCATCTCATTTATGAATCAACGTGTGTGGTTCCTAATTGTAGAGATTGGCAAGCTGAGGATTAAAAGTATCTGTACCTCTGCAACATTGTTTTACAATATCGCGACTACTTCGTCACGATAATTTGGAAGGAAATTTATTAATGTATATATTATTCAAAGGCAGCAGCCTTTTGGTGCGTGAAAGGTGGTGCGAGGTACCGCATAAGGTAATGTTTAAAATATTCGGAGTAAATATAGTCGCAAATTAAAAAAAGTTTAAATAAATCTTTACACAAATCTCGACACACGTCGTGTTCTTCAGGCACCCGCGCCGGACGGCACTGATCTGCCCAACGCTGCGCTTCACGAGCCAACTCTTCAACCCAACGCTGTAAAATAAAAAACATTTAACATACTAAGTTCTTAGATTTGCGCGAATATTACACATGAAATATAACAAATTTTCGGATTTTATCGCGGTTTATTTTTGATTTTTAAGTTCCCGACGTTTCGAGTGCGACAGCACCCATGGTCACGGGAGGGACTGAGGTGTTAGACGTCCAAAAGGCATAGTTGTTGCGGGGTACCCTCAAACTTCTTAATTATTTTTGTTGGTCCGATTTACGCAGAATGAGCTCACGGTGTCTTGAGGTCTTGCAGTGTTATTCTTGGTTTTGAATTTAACTATATTAATTACCGGATCCCAAGTCGATAGAAGCACCCAGCCATCTTTTCTATTGAAATTAGGATGTTTTTTAATTTCAATAGCTTCGCGAACCATCCTTGGTAGGAATCGGTGTTCTTTCACGAGGATTTGTGGTCTATCAAATCTGATGTTATGGCGGGTGCGGTCAAGGACATGTTCACGAACTGCAGACTTTTTTGAGCGACGGTGTTTTAGGTCAGCTATGTATTCTTTAACCTGAGTTTTAACCGGTCTTTTTGTTTCTTGACACCGTGAGCTCATTCTGTGTAGATCGGACCAACAAAAAAAATTAAGAAGTTTGAGGGTACCCTGGAACAACTATGCCTGGCACTCTGTTGCGAGCCGTCCAGTCCACTTATGAGGACTGCAAGGCATGCGTACGGGTGGGTGGTAACAGGTCACCCTGGTTTGACGTTAAAATCGGCGTCAAGCAGGGTTGCGTGTTGTCCGCTAGACTGTTTATAATATATCTGGACAAAAGTCTTCAAAGACTGAAAGCGATGAATGAAGGTGTACAAATGGGTGACTTAGTGGTAAACCATCTACTTTATGCAGATGACGCGGTTTTAATAGCGCCAACAGCCACTGATCTGCAAACACTAGTCACAGCTATGAAAGACGACTGCATGATCAATGGCTTACACTTGAATGTGAAGAAAACCAAGATTATGGTTTTTAAAGGGAAGAAACCAGAACGAATGTAAGGATTGTGGCTGGTAACGATGTGCTGGAGCAAGTGAATGAGTTTGTATATCTTGGATGTGCCTTCAGTAAGGATGGGAAATACACCGCTGACATAGAGAGAAGAGTGAGTGCAGGGAACAGAGTGAATGGTGCGATGGGAAAGCTACTCGGGAGCCGGCACTTAAGCCATAAGGCGCAGCTGGCCATACATAACGGAGTTCTTGTCCCAACGCTGTTATATGGTAGCGAGAGCTGGGTATGTAAGAAGGAGAATGAAAGTAGGATAAATGCGGTAGAAATGCGAGCTCTGCGGAAGATGTGCGGAGTGAAGCTGACCGACCGCATTAGCAACAGCATAGTAAGACAGCGAGTAGGTATGAAAGATAGTATCGGTGTAAAGATGAGAAAGGGCATGCTCCGTTGGTTCGGGCATATAGAAAGAATGCCAGAGGAAAGAATGACAAAACAGATATACAATGTGAAAGTGGAAGGATGCAGGTACCGGGGAAGACCTAGACTATCTTACCACGACCAAATAAACCGAGTCTTATCTGATGGAAAAGTCAAGAGTCTCCATAACCGGCGAGCGTATATGAGACGAACTATGAGAGTCGAGGAAGCCAGAGAGGTATGTAAGGAAAGAACCTGTTGGAACTCTGTACTCTCTGCCTACCCCGCAAGGGATCTGGCGTGAGGTTATAGATAGATAGATAGATACTGACTAGCATGCAGTTGGTAGTGTACTATATAATAAAGTACCCTTAACGATTACCTCATTAAATAGCAGGCGGGATCAACAGCTTCATAAGAATCTAGAAAAAATTGACTGCCTTGTTGCTCTAGTGGCAAGGTGGAACAAATGTAATTTTCCTATCGAAAAACTCCCAGCATCAGTCCGGAGTCTGGTTTTGTGCTATAAAGTAATAGAGTAGACCTAACATTTTCGGCGATAAGTGGGTGTACACAGTACGCCTCTGCCACCTCCGTTAGGGGAATATAGGCGTGATCGTGTTGAGAAAAATTGCATTTTGTCCGACCTAAGCTTCAAGGGCTCCGTAATCGCCACTCGCAATGTGCGCCACTTGACGAACGAGGCAGTCACTCTGTACGGTCAGCAACATAAGTCGCTTAACAGTCTCAGATTTTCAAACCGCTTGTACGCATTGCATCACATACATTATTTTTGTTAATTTACATATATACTGAGTTCTTAGATTTACGCGAATATTACACATGAAATAAAACTATTTTTTCGGATTTTATCGCGGTTTATTTTGATTTTTAAGTTCCCGACGTTTCGAGTGCTTTGCAGCACCCATGGTCACGGGAAGGACTGAGGTGTTAGACGTCCAAAAGGCATAGTTGTTCCGGGGTACCCTCAAACTTCTTAATTATTTTTGTTTTTGTTGGTCCGATCTACGCAGAATAAGCTCACGGTGTCTTGAGGTCTTGGAGTGTTATGCTTGGTTTTGAATTTGATTATATTAATTACTGGATCCCAAGTCGATGGAAGCACCCAATCATCTTCTCTATTGAAATTAGGATGTTTTTTAATTTCAATAGCCTCGCGAACCATCCTTGGTAGGAATCGGTGTTTTTTCACGAGGATTTGTGGTCTATCAAATCTAATGTTATGGCGGGTGCGGTCAAGGACATGTTCACAGACTGCAGACTTCTTTGAGCGACGGTGTTTTAGGTCAGCTATGTGCCAGAACCAGCCAGTGTACAAAAAGACCAGTAAAAACTCGGGTTAAAGAGCACATAGCTGACATATATTTGAGTATGTTGCTAATAATGGGGCTATAACAATGTTCAGTAAAGTTTTTATAATATAGAGTATTAACGGTTCGAAATACTGAGAATGTTCAGCGACTTACGTCGCTGACTGTACCTATTCAGAATTCATTCAGCACCTTAACCATGCTACCTACCTTTTCAATCAACTTCTATCGTAAAAAAATATGGAGAGGCCTTGGTACGCTGCACCGAATAGGTAGTCGTGAATTCGATCCCCGCACGGGACAAATCTTTATGTGTATATATGAATTTCATGTTTGCAAACGCATCACGACTCTGGAATAACTCGTGTGGGTATACTAATTTTTAAAAAGAAATGTTTTTCGTACTAGCTTCAACATATTTCCAGCGCTGGGCATCCCTCGCAGATAGCCGGCAGCTGCTTCATTCCGCCGCCGGTTCAACCTCGCCATGACTCGAGACTTCTCCTCCACAGAGAGGGGGGCCTTTATGTAACCGACGCATCGAGGACTCGGACCTTCCTATATATTGCAACTATTATTATCTGGCTGAGATTAACGGGCTTTACCCGGACCTTTGAAAGATTTGCATGGGGACATGGGTCCAACACGTAGAGGCCCCGTGCGAGAAGTTAATGTTATGTAAGTCACCTGCTGAGATCACTTGCTGAAAATAAAGAAACATAACGAGCGAACTGACCCCGGCAGGTGCAAGGACTTATTATTATTAAGAGCCATTGTTGTCCTACTGCTAAATAAAGGCCTCCCTCCACTATTCCACTTCCCACCGTTAGTTGCTGTCAGGTTGCTTTGGTTACAACTAGTCATGGTAAATTTCACAAGACCATGGGAGGGATATCGCAAACATAGAATGCAAGTACAAAGACAAGTCTATGATGTAAACAAGTAGATAGTAGTGGTAGTCCTGGCCCAGATTATCTTAGGATAGGGATGTGTGGCGTAAAAGGAGAAGGCTTATGCCTTGCATTGGTTGAAATTAGCTGGAAGTGATAATAATATGAAAAATCGACTTAAAAACTCAAAGATTCGCAGGATAACTAGTCAGTGATATAACCCACAGAATAAAGCCAAACACAAATGGCTGCAGGCGAGACACATTGCTTGAAGAACTGACGGCCGTTGGGGCAGAAAGGTTGTCGAGAGGTGACTTTGTGCCAGAAGACATAGAGTGGGCACCCTACTACAAAGTGGAACGATGACCTGAAGAATGCGGGTAAAAGCTGGATTTATATGGTACATAGATAATATACTATACTGGAAGTTAAGAAGAGGCGTTTGTAGCGCTGTGTGACTGCGGTGTTCTTAGCGATCACCTATTAGTGATTAAGAAGCGTTCGACTGGGTCGGCCCGAGATAGGTGAAAGTTTGTCATTTTCATATTCGAGCGTCTCCTTGCTTCGGAAGGCACGTTAAGCCGTTGGCCCCGGTTACTACGTCATGTGGTAGTTGTTAAACCGAGTTGGAAGCCTTATAGGCGGCTTGATAAATTCCAACAGAACGCGGCTTGAAGTCGCAAGTTCGTAGTTCGCCTTCGTAATTCGAAGTGAGTGTAAACCGGCGATATATCCATATCCAGTCGTATATCCAGTCGAAGCTGTCACGGAACAGCTCTATGCGGAATGTGGCGAAAGTGGCATATTGTAAATTCAGTATAAGCCGAACTCTGATGAGGTAATGTGGTCACTACCTGTAAAAGGACGAGTCGAAAGGCTCCGTAACCAGCGAGCGTGTATGAGACGAACTATTAGAGTGGAGAAAGCGAGAGGATTAAGGATAAACCATTGTATAGCAATGGATAGAACCTATTGGAACTGTACTCTCTGCAAGGATTTGGGGTAATGATATACATATATAGAAGTAGATTCATCACAGGCTATGTATTCTTTCATGTTTACTCACAGAAAACTGACAAAATGTATGTGCATTTGTGTTCCCGCACATTCTTGACCCGCAATAGTTGACCGAGGTGCCGGTCACGAGCACGCCCAGAGTGCATAGAACAAACCAAATGCATAGCATTTTAGTATCAAAAACGTTTAATTTTGCACATTTTTTTAATATTTGAATGATCACCTGCTATAGAATTTTGACAGCATCCTGACAGAAATTATAAAGTGACAAGTCCAATATCTTTGCCAATATTTAAACTTCATCAAAAAAGTTTAAGATAATTAATAAACTTAAAACAATTTATTATCAACCTTCTGTTGACCTTCCTTAGGTTGCTAATTTATAATATATAATAATTCAGTATACGGTAGGAAGCTGCTCAGTCAGTGATAGCAACGAGGAGTCGAAGAGCGACTCAGTGGCCTCGCGTTTGGGATACTTATGTTCATCATTGCCAAATAGCATATAATAACTACGTGCAGTGAACTGGTACAGACTGATGATAAGATATAAGTATTCAAAATGATAACGATGTTAATCAAATGTACATTGGAAAGGATAGGTAGATATTAGACGAATGAATAACCACACACCCTAATAGTTTTTTATCGATTATCCGTGACCTATCAAAAAATCGGTAAAAAATCAGATTGCAACATTCAAAAAAGATAATGAAAGTTAATGAAAAATTCGGCCCGATTGTCGGACCAAGTCTGATGTGGGCGGGCAGCCTTATAGTAGTTGGGTGTTTGGATAAGGTTTTGGTAACCGAAATGTTCAGTCATCAGTTATAACCAAAAACAGCGATTGATTAAATCTTAAAAATAACTTGAGGAAAGTCGCTGCGCCGATGGCATTGTCCTTGGCTTTGTTGAAGTCGTAATTAGGGTATACTTTCAATTGTTATAGAATTAGTTTCTTCCACAGACATATTCTTCGTCGCCACTCTTTTGGTTAGTGATAACTGCACTGACCGTAATTGTACTGTAACCATTCCATTACACTTGTTTATGATTAAATAATACGAAAATTATAAATAAAAACACTAATTCCAGAATAAATAACATCCTTTAATATAATAATCATAATAATTTAAAACAAAAAATATAGAACCGATTACCATTATAAAAATCCACAATAACAGAATACCTAAACTCATTATTTACATAATTTCACTTTATCACATAAACTTTACAATTGTGATTTGAAAAAATACAAATTTTTGAAAGCTTCCTCAGAAATGTTATGAAATTTTAAAGTTTCAGATTTTGAAGTACTAACAGAATATCATGACAAATATTAAATTTGATGTTAATTCCTTTATGTTCCTAATATTTCTATAGGAATCTTAAAGTTTTAAACATTTCTGGCCAGTCATACTTTCGTTATCAAGCGTACGTATTAATACAATAAAAAAAAATATTTAGTCGGTAATCATAACCTCCCAACCCATTTGTAAAAAAAACTGTAATTAATTAAGACTAGATTATATTCATTGTACCATAACGTTCAAAGCAACTAGAAGTATGGCACTTCTATGTACAGCCAACAAAGAAAGTTGCTAAGCATAAAAAGATTTTAAAAAATAACAATAATGTTATGTTTTTATTGTTACGGCGTCCGCACACGAGCCACCGTTTACCAACTAAACAATTAATGGCCGGTTTCAATATTCAACTCAAGGATAGATTGCTTACTGTCAGTAGGATTTTGACAGATTTCCCATACAAAATATGTCAAAACTCTATCCGTAGTAGGCAAATCTATCCTTGAGTTGAATATTGAAACCGCCCGTTAGTCGTTAGACATTAAAGTATGAATTAGAATGGAATTATGCACACCAAGTGCAATTGAAAGAATGACAAAACAGATATACAATGCGACAGTGGAAGGATTTAGTTAGGTACCGGGGAAGACCTAGACTATCTTACTATGACCAAATAGTCCGAGTCTTATCTGAAGGACAAGTCAAGAGTCTCCGTAACCGGCGAGCGTGTATGAGACGAACTATAAGAGTGGAGGAAACCAGAGGTCTGTAAGGAGAGAACCTGTTGGAACTCTGTACTCTCTGCCTACCCCGCAAGGGAGCTAGCGTGATGATATAGATAGATAGAACTATATCATTCACCGTTCAGTTGTAAAACCAGTGATTTTAAATCTTTATAAATAAAATTCCGGTGTGTATGGTCTTAATTGTTCTCCTCCTAAACGGTTTGATTTTTTTTTTGTATTAGTCATTTAGATGATTCTTAGCTAGGTTTTTTTTTGGCGGGAAGTCGAAGAGTGATGTTGTCAATTTGTTTTAATTTCTAAAACTTGTGTTATTTCGACTAATAATGTGTAATGTTGGTGGAATATTAACCATTATGTGTTCTTATATGTGCATGAGTGTAGGTAATTGTAACAAAGTGATAAAACGTGCCTTTTCGACTTCCCTCAAAACGGCCGTTGCAATTGGTATGTAAAGTATCCACCGCTTTACTATCCAGGGTGGGGTACTTCATTAATTTCATTATCATCGTTGTCATCAAATTCATCGGGGAGTCGAATTAATTTTAACAAACACGATTATATATCTCACTGGACACTGGCAATATACACTTATAATTAGTGTGAAGCTATAACTTGAAGAAGAAGAAGAAGATTCTTAGCTATACTTGGTCCCGGTAGGTGGCGCTATTATGGACCGGGAAACTCCTAGTAGAAAGAAAAATTCATTGCATCGGATAGGAATTTTCGGATGATAAACACTGTTCTATATGAATGGGATATTACACACACACACCGTCACGCCTATATTCCCCAGAGGGGGTGGCAGAGGTGTACTGAGTACACCCACGTTTTGCCGACGATGTTAGGTCCCATGTAATAGGGGGCGAGCCTATTGCCATATACCGGGCACAATTCCAGACTCCGGACGCGTACTGGGAATTTTTCGTTAGAAAAACTACATTTGTCCGACCTAAGATATGAACCCAGGACCTCGTGATCACAAAGCGATGCGCTTTGATGGGATTGGGATATTCATTTCTGAAACGTATGTATAATAAGCTGAAATCATTGGCTCAGCTATGAAATGAAAATTTGATCGGCGAAGAATCGGCCGTGTGCGGACGTCCTCACTGTATATCCTCGGTTATTTTGTCAGAGATCTCTTCGACGACCGAATGTGAACGAAGTGACATGTATACTCATAACTACTACATTTGTGTAATAATTTATTACCTATTTATTTCCGTTCAATATCCCAACTTACACGGAAGACTTATCTATTAGAGCGTATATATATATTTATAACTATTCTTGCATTTTGTATGTATCCTGTTTTTATCTGGTGGCTTTTGTGACCTCAAATTTACTAACAAAATTTCTTGGATTTTTAGTAGTATTGAGAAGTTGTACTTCTTCATAAAATGATACCTGTACTGTAGGTTATTTAAGGAACAATTTAGTAAAAAATTTATATCAAATTCAATATTTTGGTAATAATAATAAGTGAATACGGAAGCACTTTTGGCGTTCGTATGCTGTGCAACGATTTAGGTAATTGAAACATATCTTATAATCAGAATCTGTACTCCAATACCTGGGGAATAAAATCTTATTGTTAATGCCTTTGTAAAAATATAATATTGTATCTGTGATGTGATAAAATGATGAAACATTATAATTTAAACTGCGAATTAATAGAATTTAATATTAATAAATCATTGCATCGCTAGACTTTAATTTTCGTTCCGCGAGCTTCGCCTACATTTACGAGCCAATATGACAAACAAACGGCCCAAGAGTATCTAATGAATGACGACCATCTGGAGAATGGACCAATAGCGTAAAGTAATATCACTGTGCATCCTGATTTTCTACCAATAAGATCGATTAGCAAGTGAAGTTTATGCCCACGACTCAAATCGGCTATTGTAAGAATATTATTTTTTATTAAAATAGGTTTTCATTTCCAGTTGACATTCGTTTCAAACCCCAACTTAAATAATTTATTATGCCCTGCGGGGGCGCTTACAAATAGTCAATTTACATTTTTTTAATCTAATTTAACTACATATCTACCACCGGATCGGAACGCGGCCTCCACTGAGAAGATCCGGCAAAGAAACTCAGCGGGCTTGTTTTTTTTTATTTAATTCTTTCTCTTTTTTCCTTTCAATTTTTTTTTATCATATTGTGTGGATACAATGTTCAGGTTACAATTAAATAGCTTACAATCTAGCTCCAGAGTGATGCCGTACGACCGAGATATGAGACTAATGAAGTTATTTATAAAGAGTGTCTGTAGGATTCCAGATGGACCAGTCCCCACAAGCAACAGTTTCGATATATCTCCGCTTTTACTAAGCGAATTTTGATACAAAACGTCGCAGGTATTAAAATAACTATTTTTTTTTGAATGCGCATTGAATCCACGCGGAGTGTGACATATTCTCTGAACTCAATTTGTGAGAGAAGAGAATACATTTGCTCAGCAGAACAGCATAAGCTGTTGTATGTTTTTCAACCCGTCAAAATCGATTCATTGGTTCTTGCTTGATGCCCGAACAAACAAACAAAATCTTAATAAAATGTGGTGTCATCACCTTTAAATACTCAATCAACAAGCATTAAAAATATCAATATACAGACACAATCCTGTAACAATTTTGGTAAAAATGTAGATAGAAGTATCAACGTTCATATTCCTATGGGAATAAGGTTGAGTGTCGCGTCTACTCGTCGTCCTGTTTCGGCAAATAATACATAGAGTCTATGAAGTACTTTGTGATGTCAGATACTAGACTCCTGTCGGATATCTCTTGTGCTACGCCGTATATCGCCATCTGAAAAGAAAATCAACATACCCTTATTCGCTATGGCTAATTAAACAAGTAACGCGTCGCATTACGATATATTCGTGTAATGATCCTGTAATGGCACTCCATTGGCACACATAATGAAGGTCAGTGACAATATTATTTTTTCTAATTTTATCATGTAATCAACAATTTTATCAACAATAGGCAATTTTATCATGTATAACATTATTTTGATACACCTTCGCCTCCACGAGACAGGCCTTGCCTAGTGTGGAAGGCACCAGTAACTCTAGCTTCTCATGTACCTTTTGTCTAATGTTTAGTTTTTAAGGATTTGCATGTGTCTATTTTGGAAATAAATTTATTATTATTATTATAATAACATTATCGAGATATCATCCCGTCACTTTCATGTAAAGTTACAAAATTTGGAACGTGATAAGGAGAGGATGTCAACTGAATCACTTTATTGAAGTCCAAATTTTACGTGCGTGAGCCATTGTCATCGCATCGCATTTTTGCTCAAATAGTGGCATAACTCAAAAAAAACAACTAAGAAAAACACGGGAAAAACATATCCTAATCTATTTATTTTCCAGTTTGCGGGTCCTAACTCAAAAAATAACAAAATTGATTTAGTATTGATTGATAATTGATTGATTTAATATTATGCATTTTCATAACCGTTTATGGGACAAGTTTTTTTGGACAAAATACAGAATTTTATAATATAATATCAGCCTATACTGCCCACTGCTGGGCAAAGGCCTTCTCCCACAAATCGAGGTGAGAGAGATTAGGTCATACTCCACCACGCGGACCCAGTGCCGATTGATAGAGGCAGGTTGATAAGTCCCAACAGCAGGCCACCTGCTGTTGGGACTTATCAAGCAGCCTTTAAGGCTTCCAACTCGGCTTAAAGTCTACCGCATTAAGTGGTAGCCGGGACCAACGGCTTAACGTGCCTTCCGAAGCACGGATACGCTCGAATATGAAAATGCCACAAACGGTCACCCATCTCTGGCCGACCGAGTCGAACGCTGCTTAACCTTGGTAATCAGTAAGAACACCGCGGCCACACAGCGCTACGACAGCCTCACAGAATTTAGATTTTTTTTTTTTAAACTTAGCCCCACACTAGGATTTATTCCTGTGTCGTGGGTGCGTTTACAAACATGAAAATTCACAAACAAATACCCAGACCGGAACAAATAATTGTGGATCACACAAAGATTTGTCCCGTGCGGGAATCGAACCCGCGACTATTCGACACAGTGGGCGGAGCAGCTCAAGCTCTTAACCACTGCGCTAAATCGTCCGTCAATTTTAAGTAATTTAAAAAATAAATTGAGTTGTGACACTATTCGAGCGAAAGTGTTATGTAGAAATCGTACCTTCCCCTGCACTGGCCCGCCGGAGTCCTTGAGGCAGGTTTGTGCGACGTCCCGTACGTCCGCTACGAACTTCTCTGCGACGCCCGCCTGCGTGTGCGCGTGAGTCACGCAAATGTGGATGCTGAAACACCGTTGTTAATACTAGATACAAATCTTGTAACAAAATTGTTGGCCTAGTGGCGTATAATACGGCTAGCTATCACGAGGTCCTGGGTCCATATCCTGGATCGAAGAAATCTAATTTTTCTATAGAAAAATCCCCTGTATCATTCCGATGCCTGGAACTGTGTCCGAAATATGGCAATAGGCTCGCCTCCTATTACATGGGGCCTAATATCGTCGGTGAAAAGTAGGTATATACAGAACACCTCTGCCACCCCCGCTTGAGGAATATAGGCGATGTATTTTATATAAGTATATTTATTTAGTGATTAAATTAATTCAGCACAAAAAAACATGGCGGCGCACATTGCGGACATGTCCGTCGGGCGAAAATACGCGTGGGCGCGGCCTGACGGTGTTACTAACAAATCTTGGGGCATGCGTCTATTCTTAAATTGTCTAATGGCGCATAATGCTGGTACCAATCACGGTCCAAGGTTAGAATCCTAGATCGGACACTATTTTTTTTATAATATCAGCCTATACTGCCCACTGCTGGGCAAAGGCCGTCTCTCACAAATCGAGGTGAGAGAGATTAGGTCATACTCCGCCACGCGGACCCAGTGCGGTGCAGTGGAGGCAGATTTGTGACCACCTGCTGTTGGAACTTATCGAGCCGCCTTTAAGGCTTCCAACTCGGCTTAACGACTACCACATTAAGTGGTAACCGGGCCCAACGGCTTAACGTGCCTTCCGAAGCACGGAAGGCACGTTATCCGTTTTTTTTTAAATGCTCAATATTATTGCTCAATGTTATTTTGTATTGTGCCCGATATCCCGACGCCCGATTAAGACACACGGCTTGCTCCAGTGGTTAAGAGCTTGAGTCTCTCCGCCCACTCGATAGACTAGTCGCGTGTTCGAACCCGCACTGGGCCCTTATTCGCTATGACAATTTAAACACGAAACAAGACGTGTTATCAAACATACGTGTTATTGGCGTGGAATGGAATTCTGTATGCCACTGTCAGATTTGAAAACATGACAAGGCTCGTCACACGCCATGTTTCGAACTGTCAAAATAACACGCTCCGCGCTTGCGTGTTATTGAAAACATGTTAAAAACTTGCTAAGGTAATTCAATGTAAACAAACATTTTTAAATAGTTTTATTGCAATTTAAATGATATATTAGGATCATCGCGTCGTCGTCGTAGTAATAAATTATTACTCATAACCAGTGACATTGGAAAATTGTGGTGGCTCATCTATTAAAGTGAACTTCTCAATTTCAACAATAGTGTACACATTTATCTTAAAAATATGGTGTTTTGTTTTAGTTTGTAGTCACAATGAACCGGACGAAAGGTTCTACAGCCCAATTCGCATATTTACCCACCCACAGGTGGAATCTGGGTACATCAATTGTTCTCCTCAAGGAAGGTCATCGAGAAATGTGGAAAGACCTAACCTACCAATTAAATGCGTTAGGAGGCACATTTAAAACTGTGATCATAAAAAACAGTACGTATCTACTAATATAAATGTGACTTTTGTTATTTTATAAAGACAAATAATTTGTGGTGTGCTACACTATTGATTTTGTGGTGAATTAAATATTTGTATCATTGATTTAATTATAGGGCATAGGTGGATGATGTTGACCTAAAATAACATAATAGGCTATTTTTCATTATCAATTTTCATTACAAGTAGAATGTAGGGTTATTATAATGCATTTTCCATGATCAAATAATGTGTTGCATATATTATGAAGCACTAATTATGCATCTAAAAATCATATCTTTCATATGAAACTTCTTTTACAGAATTGCTGATGGTTGAAAAAAATTAGAACACCCAAGTTAACCCATTCTTGTAAAGAAAGATGTGCGGTGATGTCATCTGTGGTGGGAATTTTTATACTAATGAATGAAAGAAAAAGGTTTTTATTTCAATTTGTTTTTCAATTATAGCTGCATAATTATGGTTTGGTAACCTTGGTAGCAAAGTGGAACCATTGTGGTATACCAAACTGTATAATTTTGAATGTTTGTTGTTCAAATCAAATAAAATAGCATTTATTGTGGTCATAGGTTACAAAGATGGTATGTGTTGTAGTTCTGATGAGGACAACAAGTTTCCATTTAACAATACCAAATGACTTGCATGTGATTATTGATTTGTTATTCATAAATAAAATATGTTGATTTACCAATTACTTTTGTTTCATTTATATACATACCTGCCCCGCAGGGGATCTGGCTTGATGTTGTTTTTATTTTATTTTCTTTTTTAATTCTTTAATTTAGATAGATACATAGATTATGTATCTACTATGTATCTGTGTAGATAGATAGCTAGTAAATATAAAGATACATAGTAAATAAACTAAATAAAAACTATAACTTTTAATTCACTGTATGTAAATTTGCAAAACAAACTGTAAAATAAAAAATAAACACCGTCACGCCGGTATTCCCGGAGTGGGGGGCAGAAGGGCATAGGGGCAACTAGGTTCAGGGAGGACCGGCCTCGGCTTGGGCTGTTGCTATGGGGGAAGGCATACATTAGGTGTCTCGCCATGGTAAACATGGAAGAAACTTGTCCGCTGGCCAGTGCAGAGATGCACTGGCCAGCGGACAAGGGATTCTTCCACGTCGCCGGCGAAGTCGGTGTCTAATCCTGTGTGTGATATCGGTATCTGATAGGAGGGAAGTAAGGGCATTGTAAGGGTTGCTGAGAATATGGTGCGGGCAGCAATAACGGCTGATGGAAGGCGAGTCATGTGCGTAGGCGGCAGCAGCTAAAAAGGGCTTTTATATAGGTGCGAATAGGTTCAAGGCTGAAATCGGAATGGAGCTAGGTTTAGTCTGGTTTTTCTTAAGTGGCCAATTTTATGAAAAAACATGGTGTGACAACTAAAGACACTAAAGTGGTCGGTTCGGACGAAGAGCAAGCATTGGGGAATTAATGAATGAATAAAATAAACTAATTTTGAACCAATTGTATTGCCTTAAGTTATCACACAATATTTTTATGTAAAATTGACCACTTAAAAAAACAGACTATATATATGTGTGGGACAAGTCTTTGTTTGTTTAGGTGTGGGTATAGGTTATTGTATTTGACATTCGTACGTTCTAAAACTTGGATCTTTGTTTAATGTTAATTAAAGTTGCCTTTTTTATATCTGGCCCTACTTATTTACTTAGTTTTCAATAGACACATACTTAAAAACATGTTATCAGCACATATAAATATATTTTTACCGAAATTGAATAAGTTGAAACGAATATTCGAAAAACCGATACTTTACCGAAATTAACAGATGTAAGATTATGAACGAATCCAGCGATCTCAAATTAAAAATAAAATTGCCGTAGACAACACTCCTTACGGCATACCGAATGCCATTTTGTAATTCCACGCGAAGGCTCGTCAAGGAAGCGTGTTTATGTTTACTGCTTGTTATGACGTCACACGTTACTTGCGGGGAATCTCATGTGGCATAGCGAATAAAGGCCCTGGAATGTGAATTTCATATCTGTGAACGCACCCTCGGCACAGGAATAATTCCTAGTTTAGCACTAGAATTAAAAAAAAAAAATCTACAATGGCACTATTGCCATTGTATATTTATTCCGATATCGGGGAACACAGGTTGTAATTAGTTTCCAGTCAATTATTTTCCACCCGTTTATGTTAATTAATACTACAGAAATTAATTACAAGAATACCTAGCAGAATACTACTTACCCCGATGGGAACTGGAGTGCGTTCAAGCTCCATCCTTTCTTGTGCAACAAGTCGGCCATTTTGAAAATATCGAACTGTTTGGAGCCGAATGCTACCACCGAAGTCGCTGGCTTGCCGAATATGAAGATGCCTTCAATTTTTCGCAATCTATAAATAAACAAAAATGAACATCTTTTAGTTGAATGATATCGGACTACCTCGTTGGTCTAATGGCTTATAGTGTAGCTGGCCCTCACGAGGTTACGAATTAGTGTAATAAAAACGCTCGAGTCGGCGCTCAAAACGCTCGCGCGGTCTACGTGTTTCAACGCTCGTAACCGTCGACTCAGCGCTAAACGCTCGACTTCAGCGCACATTTATACAACACTATTACGAATCCAAAAAAAAAAACATTATTATGAGTCTGAAATTCTGCCCGGTAGGTTTCACACGTTATTTTTTTTTTTTAAACGTAGCCCCACACTAGGATTTATTCCTGTGTCGTGGGTGCGTTTACAAACATGAATGTTCACACACACAAATACCCAGACCGGAACAAATAATTGTGGATCACACAAAGATTTGTCCCGTGCGGGAATCGAACCCGCGACTATTCGACACAGTGGGCGGAGCAGCTCAAGCTCTTAACCACTGCGCTAAATCGTCCGTAAACACTACTGGCGAAACGTAGGTGTTCACAGTACACCTCTACCAAACACCTCAGTACTCCATGTCCATGGGTGTTACAAAGATATTGAAAGGTCAGCAATCAAAAAAACAAATAAGAAAATAATATTGTTTATTCGATTTTAGATAAAATCCGAAACAAACAATTTCAACTAAATATATACATACGCATACATTTAAGAACTGCGCAAACATTCATCCGTTTTGTGCGTAAACAAATATTTATTTCGGTCTGAATGTATATATGTATTTAATGCTCATGTTTGTAAACGCACCCCAGTTATAAGATTTAGGTTAAGACACAAGCTTCTTTTAAATGTATGGTAAAAAATCATTTGCTCTCTTCTTGTCTTTCATAATTCTTCTATTGTGTTTTACCTATTAGTATGTATTAGTGTGTAAGTATATGTATGTATATAAATATATATATGTATGTAGTATGTAGTGTAGGTCTATGTATGTAGATTAGTATTTAGATTTATTAAATGTAAATAGTTCAATGATAGTGTACGCCACCAACTGCCTTATTTCTCTCTTCAGCTCTTTGTAATGTTGGTTGCCTGGAAGAGATTGCTGTTAGTAATAAGGCCGCCAATTGTGCTACCATTTGTATGTGTATATTTTATTTTCTTTGTTTGTTGTTCTTGCTTATGTTGGTGTACAATAAAGTGTATTCTATTCTAAACTCAAATAATTCATTTTGAATAAGCCCTGCCGCTTACAAATAGTCCATTGACATTTTTTTTAACGTAGCCCCACACTAGGACACACATACACAAATATCCAGACCGGAACAAATAATTGTGGATCACACAAAGATTAAGTCCCGTGCGGGAATCGAACCCGCGACTATTAGACACAGTGGGCGGAGCGGCTTAAGCTCTTAACCACTGCGCTAAATTACTACTAATCTACCATCGGATCGGAGCGCCACCTCCACTGAGAAGATCTGGCGAAGAAACTCAGCGACTTGTCTTTTTTATTTAGTTCTCTTTCTCTTTTCTTTTTTTTCAATCATATTGTGTGGATACTATGTTTAGGTTTCAATTAAATAGTTTACGATCTAGCTCCAGTGTGATGCCTTACGATCAAGTTATGAATCTAATAATGTTATCTGTAAAGAGCGTCTAAAGGATTCCAGATGGAGCAGTGCCCACAAGCAGCATCCGTTCACGAGTATGGCTGGAGTATGGTATGGAACATCCATCACTCCCCTCGATCATACTGGAGGGAAGGGAGTGCCCCGCGCCAGTAATCATCACGCCAGATCCCTTGCGGGGTAGACAGTGAGTACAGAGTTCCAACAGGTTCTTACCTTACATACCTCTCTGGCTTCCTCCACTCTCATAGTTTGTCTTATACACGTTCGCCGGTTACGGAGACTCTTGACTTGTCCTTCATATAAGACTCGGTCTATTTGGTCGTGGTAAGATAGTCTAGGTCTTTCCAGGTACCCAATTTTTAAAAATATATATGGCAATAGGCTCGCCCCCTATTACATGGGACCTAACATCGTCGGCGAAACGTGGGTGTTCTCAGTACACCTCTGCCACCCCCGCTTGGGGAATATAGGCGTGACGGTGTAATATAAAAAAAAACGGACGATTTAGCGCAGTGGTTAATAGCTTAAACCGCTCTGCCCACTGCGTCTAATAGTCGCTGGTTCGAGTCCCGCACGGGACAAATCTTTGTGTGAACAAAAATTATTTATTCCGGTCTGGGTATTTGTGTATGTGAATTTTCATGTTTGTAAACGCACCCACGACACAGGAATAAATCCTAGTGGGGCTACGTTTTAAAAATAAAGACAATAATTTTTAATATGGAACAAAGTATTTTGTAACATGACCACTCACTCTGTTTCGATGTGTCTGGCCATTTTAATGATCTCGTCAGTCATTTCGATGTACCGCGCCTTCCCGACAAACATCATGGTGGCCCAGCACGCAGCTATCAAACCACCAGCCCTACTGCCTAAAAACAAAGAAACAACATATAATTGTCTACAACACTATACTAAAGCGCTCTACACATCATGTGGTTCATACGGAATGTTGATCTCCATTCCGATTTCGGTCTCGAACCTATTCGCGCATTTATTAAAAAGGCGATAACCCTATACTTAGCGAACGCGTCCATCATAGAAATCCGCTAATCGTAGCCGCCGCCTACTACGAACCTAACTCCCCTCCTATCAGCCGCTACCGCCGTCCGCGGCATGTTCTCACCGACCCTCCCGATGCCCTTACATCCCTTCTTTCGGATACAGATACCGCACACAGGGTCAGACACCGACCTCGCCGGCGAGCTCGAAGAATCCCTTGCCCGCCGGCCGGTGCAGAGCACCACGCCGAGACACCTAGTATACCCTCCCCCATAGCGACTGCCTAAGCCGAGGCCGTTCCTCCTTGAAGCGCCCTTGAGCTAGTTGCCCCTTTGCCCTTCTGGCTCGAGCGTAGTGATTGCATGCTCGCCCTCTTTTCCGATGAAGCTGTAAAGGCCCCGCGGCCAACGGCGTAGATCATTCACACCATCGATCACAACCAAAACGACAGCCATTGGATATATTTCCTACGGCCTCACGTTAGCTCTGTTGGCCGCGAGGCCATTACAGCTTCACCGGACTTAAGGGCGAGCGTGCAACCACTACGCTCGAGCCAGAATGGCAAGAGGCGATATACTCGAGGGCGCTTTGAAGAGGCGGCTTCGGTTGGGACAGTCGCTGCGGGGTGAGGGGGTGCACTACTAAGTGCACCGGCCAACCGCCGGCTAGGGGAGGGGATCTACGACTTCGTCGTCATCGTCGCCCGTATTCGGAGCGGAAAGAAGGGATGACAAAGCATCGGGGGGATCGGTGAGAACGTCGCGGCCGGCGGGGGCGGGGGCGGCAGGGGTCGGGGGATCGTAGTCGGCGGCGGCTACGATTAATGGATTCGCATGGGTAGATGCGTTCGCCAAGTGTCGAGTTGTCGCCTTTTTAATATAGGCGCGAATAGGTTCGAGACCGAGATCGGAGTGGAGGTCGACATTACGTAAAAACCATGGGGCTCCTACGGCTTTACGGAGGAAGCGGTTTTGAACCGCTTGGAGTTTATCAATGTGAGAGGGGGCCGAGTGCCCGAACACCACACACGCATAAGTCATGATGGGTCGTACGCAAGTTTTGTAAAGTGTCACCTTATTTCTAACGGGCATTTTACTCCGCTTGCAGATTAGCGGATAGAGACGACCGAGCACAAAGGATGCTGGGTGACGGATTCGCTTGATGTGCGGGCCGTTAGCTATGGTTGGATTGAACTAATTCGAGATAGGCCCAGAGATGGGCAAAATGTAATCAGATTAATGATAAAAATTGCATTTTGTAATATTAAATCATGATTTAAGATTAAAAGTGTAACCGTACTCTTGGATATTACAAAATGTTAATTGTATTCGTTAATCATTAATACATCACCACGCCTATATTCCCCAAGCGGGGGTGGTTGGTTAATCATTAATCTGATTTCATTTTGCCCATCTCTGTGCACCTATTTTTGAATAATTACGAAAAATAATAAACATTATATGATTTAAAATGAATAATTAGATAGATTTTCGTTTATTTGTAAATTCTTGTTCATATTTATTTTTTTAAAAACGTTACCCCACACTAGGATTAATTCCTGTGCCGTGGGTGCGTTTACAAACATGAAAATTCACATACACAAATACCCGGACCAGAACAAATAATTGTGGATCACACAAAGATTTGTCCCGTGCGGGAACCGAACCCGCGATTATTAGACACAGAGGGCGGGCGGGCTAAGCCCTTAACCACTGCGCTAAATCGTCCGTCTGTATTCACTATCTATACTAATATTATAAAGAGGTAAAGTTTGTGAGTTTGGATGTTCGGGGTAATCTCCGGTACTACTGATCCGATTTTAATGATTCTTTCACCGTTGGAAAGCTTCCTTATCCAGAAGTAACATAGGCTATATAACATAGACCCGGTATGTGGGGCTCTTGTCGATCGGGTATGATATCGCGGGAAGCTGCTAGTTTTAAATATTTCGGAATACAACATCACCGTAGCCTTGGGCCGTAAAAAGGTTATAACAGTACCGCTTTCTAGCGGCCTACCCCGCAAGGAATCTCGCGAGATGAGATAGATAGATTCCTAGCTTGACTGACATCTGTCGAGCCAATATGTTCTCTATAGCTAAACGTCCAAATGGTTAAAATAGCATACCATTAACTGTGGGTGATCCATAAACCCCGCCAGGCCATTCTGTAGTAACGGTGTACTGATGATGCCGGTATTCAGGCTTCCTGTACAACACCACCGATGTGCCTTTAGGCGCGAAACCATACTATGAACAAAGAAAACAACGTATTAAATTCTTCCTCATTTTTGAATAATGACAATTATTATTAGGGTTCCGTGCCTCAATCGGTAAAAATGGCAACCCTTATAGAATTACTTTGTTGTCCCTCTGTTTGTTGGACGGCTAATGCCCTTTTTCTCAGGAACGGCCCGTGGTATAAAGTTGAAATTTGTATCACATACTAAGGTCAACGGTCCTTTGGCAGTGTAAGAAAGTGAAACTTGTAAGACAATGCAATCGAAAAATACGGCCATTTAAACTGATTGATCAAAACCCATAGGTAACTTACCGTTAACCTCGAATTATGTGAAAGAAGCGGGCTTCACGATGCAAGCAAAGGAAAGAATCAGAAAATTGTTAAATAATATCACACAAAAACTCCTCGAAATCTATGTAAATTACAATAGCGCCATCTAAGGAACCTTCGCAACGCCGGTTCTACTTGCACTTGTCTAGGATTTTTTATTTATGAAATGGGTATATATGCAGACTAGTTTCTGCCCACGACCTCGTCCGCGTGGACTTTAGACAGGAACCTAACATTTTCCGGGAAAAAAGTATCCTATATGTTAATCCAGGTAATAAAAAACCTGTGTGCCAAATTTCTTCCAAATTCCAAAGAGCTTATTACAAAAGCGATACTTTTTAAATTTTTGTCTGTGTGTTCTGAGTAAAAAAACTGTTTGTTTGTTACGGCTCATCTCCGAAACGGCTGGACCGATTTTGACAGGACTTTCACTGGCAGATAGCTGATGTCATAAAGAGTAACTTAGGCAACTTTTATTTAAGAAAAACATTTTTTGTTAAATTCCACACCGGTGAAGTGGCGGGGTGCAGCCAATATACTATATAACTAAAATACGAGACAATAAAGTTGTGAAGAAAACCTTAATTGCTATATAATCGTATCATAGTTTTTTTTATTTATTTAGAGGTAGGTACCTTGTGTGTATCAGCAGACATGCTAGCAACTCCGGGCAGGCGGAAGTCAAAGGCGGGTATAGGGTGGCCGGCGGCCGGCATGAACGCGGCCACAAACCCGCCGAGACACGCGTCCACGTGGAGAGGCACTTCATACTCCACGGCGATGTCTGACAAAGCTATAATGTCATCCATTGTGCCGTACGGGTAATTGGGGGCCGAGCCGACAATCTGCAGGAGAAAAACAATTATAATAAAGTTATGCCCACAAAAGAAAAAATGTCAGATGTTGGCGGTGGTATACACACTGCCACCCCGGTTGAAGAGGCGAACAACCCCTTTCTTCCCTTCAACAGGGGTGGCACAATTCCAGATACTGGACTACTCAACATTTTTCGACAGAAAAACTTTTTGTCCGAACTAGGATTTTAACTTATTTCCATATCATTATATGATATGGCATAATGCTTTGGAGTTCTTCTGCGGAACTGAATACCATCTTCGTTTTTAAAAAAAGGGCTATTCGTGCAATTTACAATGTGGCCCCCGGAGCTATCCTTAGAGAAAAATTGAAAAGAGATAAATATTCTAACTGTTGTCTCGCAATTTATATATGAAAATCTATTATATGTTAAAAAGAATATTATAGCGACATTCATGATGTTAATACACGGAACAAAGATGATCTTATTGTACATTCTACTTGTCTCCATAGAATTAGCAACTCTTTCGTGGGGCAATATACGCTTCTACAACAAATTACCCATAGCTATCCGAAATATGCCTATTAATAAGTTTAAAAAGGCTATTAAAACTAGACTATGTAGTGAAAGATATTATAATATTTTGGAATATATCGACGATAAAACTGTTTGAGTTTAAGCAACTTCTCATTCTGCAACTCCTAAATATATTTTGTAAAATACTTTGTTATTAAATTAGAATTTTGCAAAAAAAAGAATGATAAACAGAAATTAAGTTAAAAGACTAGCCCGCTGAGTTTCTAGCCGGATCTTCCCAGTGTGAGGCTGCGCACCGATCCGGTGGTAGTTGTAAAAAAATAATAAAATTTGACGTTTGTAAGAGCTCTTGCTGGCCTATACAAATAAAATATTTTGAGTTAGAACCCAGGACCTCTGGACCTCTTATTCGCCGTCAGACCAACGAAGCAGTCATTCTGTTCTTCCTAGTAATCCAGGACCTCGATATCTTCAAGCGCATGATGAACCAAAAGACCAACAGGACAGATATGTACTAAAAAAAATACTCACCAAACAAGTCCTCCGACCTATAGCTTTTCGAACTTTCTCGACGTCTACAGTCAAAGTGTCAGGATTTACAGGGATCGTCTTCACAGACAAGCCCAGGTACTGGGCCGCCTTGTCGAACGCACTGTGCACTGTGGACGGCACTATAATTTGAGGGTTGGATATACCCTTGCTGTATGCGAGGTCTCTAAACGCTTTGCATGCCATTATTATTGATTCTGTACCCCCTGTCGTAACCTAGAATTAAAAAAACTAATATTATTTTACCGCATTAAAATAAAATATTTTTTTCGGTTTTTTATTTCTTCACATCCCGACATTTCGAGTGCTTTGCAGCACCCATGGTCACGGTAAGGACAGAGGTGTTAGACATCCAAAAAAGCTTAGTTGTTCCGGGGTACCCTCAGACTTCTTAATTTTTTTTTTTTAAACGTAGCCCCGCACTAGGGTATTTTTCCTGAATCGTGGGTGCGTTTACAAACATGAAAATTCACATACACAAATACCCAGACCGGATCAAATAACTGTGGATCACACAAAGATTTGTCCCGTGCGGGAATCGAACCCGCGACTATTAGACGTGGAGCGGCTTAAGCTCTTAACCACTGCGCTAAATCGTCCGTCAATTATATAATATTTCTATCGGGCCAGTTTTCTATCGGGATAGACGTAACGAAATATCAGACAGAGAAATAACGCCTTAGAAAGAAAACCTCGGTTATACGAAAAAGTAGATTTCCAGGAAGAAGATAAAACCTCTTTAAAATTATTATTACTACAGCTTAAATTATTGTCCTTTAGTACGCAATTTACATTAATCCTGCAAAGACCTATGAACACGCCAGATCCCTTATTTTAAGGTCCCGTGTTTTAGGTAACTATTCTGCAAAGATAAGAATACATATAGCCAAAATTGCATCCTCTAGGATTTCATTCATCACAGCGTCGTTATTGTATATTTAAAACACTCTCAAGCACCCTCCTGGCTTTAATGATGATGATTATAAATCCAACTAGCAGTGAGTTCCAGTAACGCAGCCGTCCAAATCATAAACGCAATGAACTATATTCTACACTAGAACACTACTGCGTTTATCATTAGGACGGCAGAACTCACGCTCACGCTCGCGAACGTGACATTTGTCCATAAGCTTGTCAACGTTACCACCATACACCCAAATGGAATGGCTGAAATATATAATGACAACGCTAACAACGATTCCCTTCTTAAAATCGGTCGCCGTGGGCGTATTGTGGACGAAATTGATGACGTCATTGATGACATATTTGTTACGCTCGGAACGACCGCAGGCTATAAATAATACGCCGCAAGGGCGCTATGGGCGATTATAATCAAAAAGGGAATGCACTGTAGACATTGGTAAATACTACGGCAATAATAATGTAAGCCTCAAACAAGTAATTAGCATTAATGAACACTGACAAAGTATTATGATTACGACTGTGTTATCGTTGAGATAATTATAATGTATGTACAAGGTCAAGAACAAGCGAACGGATGATGAACTCAGCATATTTTGTATTCAGAAAAAATTCATTGTTTTATTTTAAAGCAAAATAATGAATAACATCTAATACAGATCAGTGACTATCAATATATTGCGATTTTTTTATACTTTATGACGTTTTTTACTATTACACTATATTTTACGATACTCTTAAATATTTTTAAGTATTGATTTATATAATACTTGCACAAAGACATACCTACATTATACCTCGCCGAAAAAAATGGGCTTAATCGTAGCAAATTATGGGTTAGTCACTATCTCACCCGACAAATCTAATCCCACGCGGCTCAGTTGGTTAATCTTCATATTACTGAATTAACTCATTCCTTAACTGAACCCGGTACAAAAGGTTGCATTTAGTTTCTGTACTATTAATATAGATTAAAAAATTTGACGCACTGTGTCTAAAATCATCAAATTGTTGAACAGACACATTCGACTGATATTAAATCGCTTGAAGTGTTTTCATCTGGCTGTACTTTTTGGACGAAAACTAAGAGTGGGATGAGTTGATGAAAGAAAAAAGTAACATATTTTAAATTTCATCATCTCGACCCGCGTATGTTTTCACTAAAAACCTTCGCAGGTTCAGTTGAGGAAAGAATTAATTTAATAATATGGAGTTTAACCATCTGTCCCACGTGGGACGAGATTTTTCGGGTGAGATGGTGACTAACCCCAAATTATACGAGTACTCGCGCCAGCCAATTTCCGAACAATCTATCTGTCTATTTATCAGTTCCCTTGCGTGGTAGGCAGAGAGTAAAGAGTTCCAATGCCACGAAAATAAAATCCACGAAAACAAGATACTCAGGTGGTTTAATTACATTTAGTCAGGGTACAATAAATTCTTATCAGCCGAAAGACGACGGCCTTTGCCACGACGCCAAAGTTAGCAACAGTGCTGAGCGCAAGCAGCTCTTACCTGCGGCCAGCTTTTTATCCAGTTTTTACTCTACATCATAGAGTAAAGTAATATAGTACTCTACATAATTATCATCAACTCGTACTAGCTAGCTATCACATCTTCAACTCACCGTTCCACAGCAATCCTCGTCTCCATGGAACAAGTTGATAGCCATCCGCACGATCTCCGCCTCCATCTTGTTTATACCGGGGAAAACATCTGCGTGGAGCGGATTCGTGTATGCCGTCAGGGAGTACGCGTCACACGCCACTTTGGTGATCTCTTGGCTTACGTGATAAACTGCGCCTGATACACTGCCTTTCTTCCAGTCATATGATCCTATGAAGAAAATGCTCTTAATGCCTGCAATTTTGGCCTTTGAAGCTTTCCTACACGAAATATCGAGCGGGTATTGGGTATGTAAGAAAGAGAATGAAAGTAGGATAAATGCGGTAGAAATGCGAGCTCTGCGGAAGATGTGCGGAGTGAAGCTGACCGACCGCATTAGCAATAGCATAGTCAGACAGCGAGTAGGTATGAAAGATAGTATCGGTGTAAAGATGAGAAAGGGCATGCTCCGTTGGTTCGGGCATATAGAAAGAATGACAAAACAGATATACAATGTGAAAGTGGAAGGATGCAGGTACCGGGGAAGACCTAGACTATCTTACCACGACCAAATAAACCGAGTCTTATCTGATGGAAAAGTCAAGAGTCTCCGTAACCGGCGAGCGTGTATGAGACGAACTATGAGAGTCGAGGAAGCCAGAGAGGTATGTAAGGAAAGAACCTGTTGGAACTCTGTACTCTCTGCCTACCCCGCAAGGGATCTGGCGTGAGGTTATAGATAGATAGATAGATAGAAATATCGAGCGCTAAAGGGGCTAGCTCGTCATTGAGGGAGTTCGTATGTTGTAAATAGCGACTATTTTCCTATGATAACCTCGTTCAGTGTATCTAAAGCAGCCAGTCAAAATTGTAAGTGCCCCACTCAGTGTAGATCCCCTCACCTACTCCTCCTTTTCTCCCACAACTCTCCCTGTACTGCAACTATAACCTCTGGGTTCCCATTATTTAACTATTGCACCTCTGAAACCTTGGTCCGTCAAGGTGCAATTCTTAAATAATGTTTCCAATATTATTGTTCTCACAAAAAAATAAGTAAGCTGTAGTTTTTTATTAACACCCGAATAATATCAACCTCACTTACCTCTTTCATTCTCCTACTTAGTCTTATACACGCTTGCCGGTTACGGACACTCATGACTTGTCCATCAGAACACATGGTCTTAATCATGGTAAGTTAGTTGAGCTGATCTTCTTATTTCTTTAAATTACTTTGGATAGCTTACCCAAACTAACATGATCCCTGACTTCCTCTATAACTTGTTCAGGGCTGAGCCCAGTCTCTGGCAGTTCCCGCCTGATCGTGACGCTCGCCAGCCGCTTCTTTACGTCCTTCCTGAAGTCTGTGTTGATCTCTGTCATCTTCTCCTCAATCTTCCTACGAACTATGGGCACTGAACGGAGCCATCTGAAAAACTCTTTGCGTAGCCGCGTCGTAACACCTGAAGATAATGTATTGGAGTTAGCATATGAACTAACAAGGAAACATGTAATTCCAAACCATAAAGATCTGTGTATGATTCCCTTCACTGTTATTTTTTATTACCTATTTAGGTTTCAGTAACTTGAATAAAAACCCAGATCTCGTGAGTGTACTTGTCATACCTGATTTCACAAAAACAACAAGACATAGGGCCCTAACACCTAGGATATTGATGGAACTGCAAGACACATCTTTATTATTATTTTAGTTCCTTATTTACCCTTTTTTTTTACACCCATATTTTTATACACTCAATCAATCAATCAGCCTATCGCAGTCCACTGCTGGACATAGGCCTCTCCTAACACGCGCCATTGCACACGGTCCTCCGCCTTCCGCATCCAGTCTGTCCCAGCGACCTTTTTGAGGTCGTCGGTCCATCTAGCTGGGGGCCGTCCTACCTTACGCTTACCAAGTCGCGGTCTCCACTCTAGGACACGCTTGCTCCATCGGCCGTCGGTCCTTCTGCAGATGTGACCAGCCCATTGCCACTTTAGCTTACTGAGTCTGCGAGCTATGTCGGTAACTTTGGTTCTTTGTCGGATTACCTCGTTACGAATTTTATCCTTCAAAGAGACGCCGAGCATAGCTCGCTCCATAGCCCGCTGTGCGACTTTGAATTTGTGGACTAGTCCCACTGTGAGTGGCCACGTCTCAGCCCCGTAAGTCATAACAGGTAGGACGCACTGGTTATAGACTTTAGTCTTCAGGCATTGCGGTATAGGCGAAGAGAAAACGTGACGTAGTTTGCCAAATGCTGCCCAACCTAATTGGATCCTGCGGTTGATTTCTTTCTCGAAGATGTTTCTACCAAATTGGACAACTTTTATACACTATTACACGTCAATCATTAGGATTTTTTTAGAATTTTAAATAGAACAGTTTCTCAAAACAATGGCCTGAGTCAAATGAACTAAACCAAGGCGAAAATGCTAGCACTATGAAAAGCGTTATGCTAGCTCTCCTAGCATTTGACTGGTTATTTATTTTATAAGTGTCAATCTTCCTTCTTTAGCTCAAAATTAATAAACAGTTATTATTTAAGAAGAAAGAGCCTGTTGGAACTCTGTACTCTCTGCCTACCCCGTAAGGGATCTGGCGTGATGATATAGATATAGATAGATAGATAGATTTAAGAAGTATATGTTAGGTAATTTTGTTTTTTAAATACCTGCCATTATCATAGTAAAATAACCTGAGGTACAGGACTATTATCATTGCATCCCTAGTTATAATTAAAAACCTTAAAAAAATGTTATTATAAAGAATTTATACAGTTAAAACTTACTCTCTTTAGCATTGTACAGACTGTGTACCCACACTATGGCCAGCACTGAGGATGCTGTCATCGTCACAATCTGCCATGGCTCCTTGCCTTCGAACAGCCTGTTAACGGCCTTCAGTGGTTGAGGACGCTCACTCATTGCTAAAAAAGATATAAATATGTTATTAGCCGAATACAATAGCAGCAAAACAAATAACAGGAAAAATTTAGATCTTTTAGTTATTGTATATGTATAATTAATAAACAAAAATAAATATGTATAAAAATCTTTTAAAAAAAAAAAAAAATAGACTTTATCTGACGGACGTCGTCGGACGGTCTGATCGTGTTGCGGAGTGCGTAACACGGTCAGACTTGTCTAGGTCCCTGGGCGCACAGGGCTTAAGGGTAATGACCGAGCGGATGACTTAGCTAAAAATGAACCATGGAAAAATTCATAGATCCTGAAAAGTTCATAGGCATACCAGATGGAGACTATAAAGGTATATATTTGACGGACGATTTAGCGCAGTGGTTAAGAGCTTGAGCTGCTCCGCCCACTGTGTCGAATAGTCGCGGGTTCGATTCTCGCACGGGACAAATCTTTGTGTGATCCACAATTATTTGTTCCGGTCTGGGTATTTGTTTGTGAATTTTCATGTTTGTAAACGCACCCACGACACAGGAATAAATCCTAGTGTGGGGCTACGTTAAAAAAAAAAAAAAAAAAAAAAAAAAAAAAAATCAGTCGATCTCAACTAAGGCAACTTATTGGAGCATACACAGGCCACTATGGCACAAAAGAAACATCTACACAAGATGAACTTGGCCAGCAACGTGGTATGCAGGAGCTGTGGCACAGAAACTGAAACCATGAAACATATTCTTTGCAAATGCGATGCTCTGGCGGCGCTGCGTTTAAACTTGCTGGAGGTCGACTATTCATCACCAGAAGAATACTGGCTCTTCCCCCGTGGCGGAATACACATCCTATTACAGGGAGTATTTGGGATACCAGGTACATAAGAGCACTAAGACAAAGGGCAGTACAAAAGATCCCATTGGGTCAAAGTGCCCTTGAGGAAAATCAACCCTATATAATGCCAAACAAGATAAGATAATTAATACATTATGATGCAGGTGGAGGTGATGCAAGTTAAGGTTTCATACAACAAAAAATTTCTCTTAAAAAGTTATTGTTGTCCCTTCTCTTCAATCATGACCATATTATAAAGTGCAGAGTATTTTCTCAATGTCAAGTAAAATAAATTTTAGATAAGGCAATCCACTTTTCATTAATAAGGCACAACTTCAAGGATAAAATAGGGTTTTTCTAAAAACATTAAGATATGCCTGCCCTACAAGAGAGCTGGTATGATGGTATAAATATATGGAAAGATAAACAATTGATATTAAACTATTCTGTGTGGAAAACAATCCTAGATGTTATACACTTATAATCCTAGCTGATATATGTTTAATGAAATAAGGTATTATCACTGGGGTGTTCCAAGATTATAGTGTGGAGACCCATGTACTGGCAAGCGCAGCGTGGGACGGCCAGCTACCAGATGGACCAACTATATTGTGAGGATCACAGGAAGTCATTGGATACAGGTGGCATCGGACTGGCTGCACTGGAGAATGATTGAGGCCTATGTTCAGCAAATATAGGCTGAGATGATGATACACACCGCACGCTTATATTCCCCAATGAGGGGTGGCAGAGGTGTACTGAGTACACCCACGTTTAGCCGACGATGTTAGGTCCCATGAAATAGGGGGCAAGCCTATTGCCATATACCGGGCACAATTATAGACTCCAGACACGTACTGGGAAGTTTTCCTTAGAGAAACTACACTTGAGATGATGATGATGATGATAAATGTAGATGATGATAGTAAATGCCCCAAAATGCATTTTGGGGCAGGTCAGATAATTATGGCCAATGAAACACAAAATATTATAGGGACAACCATTGCTCAGTTGTAAGATAACAACAAAAAACTCTGGTCAAACTATTGTTTACGAAATTATATGCTGTGAGGCTTAAATTTCACTAATAGACATGTAATTAATGCGATATTGACTTTGCAATTAGAATAGTAGTATGAATTCACACGGTTACGATTTTTGTTATAATTACTACAAAAGAAAGAACCAAGAATAATATCCGTATGGTAACATTAATCAATGCAGTTACCGGCGATTCAAAAAATATATATATGAAACATTTCATAATTTTAAATGGACACTAAACAATACATTCTATTACAGTATTACAAGTGACTTACCTACGAATAAAGTCCAATATGAGCTAAATAAGCCAATTTTATCTTCTAGTACTATTGATGTAAACTGTTATCACAAATTGTCCACTATTGCTTTTTCCAACCAGTTTCCTCCTCAGCACTCAGTCGTCAGTCGTGATTATTTCACTGATAACGATAATTCAAATAGCCCTCAGTTGAGATAAATGTTTCTATGTCAATAGAAAATCATTGAAAACAATGTAATTAAAATATTACTTGCTAGAACAAAGCTAAGGAACAAAAATAGAAATTCGCAAATACAACTGACACCTGACAGACAACAATTTACTGACAGATGACATAGATAACACTGACATTGACAGATATTTTTTATTAATTAAAAATTTATTCGTGTTAGGCAAAGTAATGGAGCATGATGGAAACATGAATTTCTATAAGCAGAAACGCCATTTGTGTTCCCTAAAAGCAATCATTTTAAGCAATGATCCAGACGACATAAAACAAAGAAACAAACTCGTAAAATAAAAGAAATATTCTTTACCAAGATTCATCATATCAGGGTAGACCTTAGACTTTTGATAACTTCTTGGTCCAAGGGACACCCGTTAGGAAGTTATTAGCCATCGTCCTTTTTCATCGCGTGGTGCCAGCCGTTTGTTTCTTTCCTAATGCGCGTTGAAAAAACGCTCGTGCGAATGAATAAGACTGAATGAATAAGAATATACCTGTTTTGTAATTTAAATTATATATACACACATATATATATATATATCATCATCTCAGCCTATACTTGTCCACTGCTGAACATAGGCCTCCCCAATCGCTTTCCAGCGTAACCGGTCCGATGCCACCTGCATCCAACGACTTCCTGCGATTTTCACAAGATCGTCGGTCCATCTGGCAGGCGGTCGTCCCACACTGCGCTTGCCAATACGTGGTCTCCACTCTAGAATCTTTCTGCCCCAACGCCCGTCCGATCTACGCGCTATGTGGCCCGCCCATTGCCACTTCAGCTTGCTAATCTTAACGGCTATGTCGGTGACCTTGGTTCTTCTACGAATCTCCTCATTCCTGATTCGATCGCGTAGAGAAACGCCGAGCATAGCTCTCTCCATAGCTCGCTGAGCAACTCTGAGCTTTTTTATGAGACCTATTGTAAGAGACCACGTCTCTGATCCATATATCATCACTGGTAACACACACTGACTAAAAACTTTAGTTTTAAGGCACTGAGGTATTTTGGATGAGAAGATGTTGCGCAGTTTTCCGAACGCTGCCCAGCCGAGTTGGATTCGTCGATTGACCTCTCTCTCAAAGTTGGACCTACCTAACCGGACTACCTGTCCCAGGTAAATGTATTCGTCGACAACTTCAAGAGTAGAGTTCCCAACGGTGAGTGCGGTGGGTACGACATGGACGTTACACATTATTTTCGTTTTGTCCATGTTCATTTTAAGACCCACTTGTTGAGATACTCTGTTGAGGTCACCGAGCATTCGTCCTAGATCTTCCAGCGACTCCGCCACGACCACAATGTCGTCGGCAAATCGAAGGTGAGTGATGTATTCGCCATTGATGTTGATGCCAAGTCCTTGCCATTCCAAGAGCTTGAAGGCGTCCTCTAAGGTGGCCGTAAACAGTTTCGGAGAAATGACGTCTCCCTGCCTTACTCCTCTTTTTATGGGGATCGCCTTCGTGCAATGCCTCTGTACTCGGACTGACATGGTGGCGTTATTATACAAGCACTTCAACACTTCAATGTACCGATAGTCAATGCGGCATCGCTGGAGAGATCTAAGAACCGCCCAAGTCTCGATCGAATCGAAGGCTTTCTCATAGTCCACAAACGCCAAGCATAGTGGCCGATTATACTCCTCGGTCTTCTGTATAATCTGCCGCAGCGTATGTATGTGGTCTATGGTACTAAAGCCTTTCCGGAAACCGGCTTGTTCGGGAGGCTGGAAGTCATCAAGCCTGCGTTCGAGACGATTCGTGATGACTCTCGAAAACAACTTATAAACATGGCTCAGCAGTGTGATGGGCCTATAATTCTTCAGTAAAGTGTTATCACCTTTCTTGAAAAACAGTACCACCACTCCCCTGTTCCATGCTTCCGGCGTTTTCTCTTCGAGCAAGACGGAATTAAACAGCCTCTGAAGGACTTTAAGTACCGGCGTTCCGCCCGCTTTCAGAAGCTCTGCGGTAATTCCGTCTTCGCCTGGTGCTTTGTTATTTTTGAGTTGTTTGAGAGCCATCGTAATCTCGTACAGGCTGATGTCCGGGATATCTTCAGTGTAGTGTCGGGTTAGCTTGGCTCTTGGGTCTTTTACCAAGTCAACAACAGGTTCAGCTACTGAGGTGTACAACTGCCCATAGAACCTCTCTATCTCCCTGAGCACCTCTGACCTATTCGACGTTACGTTTCCGTCCTCCGTCTTCAGCTTCGTCAACTGGCTTTGCCCAATAGACGCGTCTCTTGCGAACACTTTGGAGCCCTTGTTCTGTGCTATGGTCTCCTCAATACGCCTTGTATTGAAGGACCGTAAATCGTGACGCAAGGACTTCAGTATCTGTCCATTGAGCTGCCTATAGGACTTAGCATCATCGGAGGTTTGGAGCGTCATGGAACGTCGCTCAGCCATGAGATTTCGGGTGGAGTTAGATAGTTTTTGAGGTCTATTTTTACGGTGGGGCTTATAATACTTGGACCCGACCGTATGGACAGTCTCTACCAGCCTGTTGTTGATTTCGTCCACTGATGCGCTGCTGTCTAGCAATTCGAAGCGGTTTGCCAATTCGAGTTGAAAGTTCTCGGGGTTTTGGATGTGTGCATAAGAAGGTCGGAGCGTAGACTTCATCAGACGCGATCTTTCCATTTTGACATTAATATTTAATGTGCCTCTGACCATTCGGTGATCACTGCCGGTTTTTACCCTGTGAATCACGGAGACATCATTAAATATTTGTCGCTTGGTGCTCATGATGAAGTCTATCTCATTTTATATATATATATATATATATATATATATATATATATATATATATATATATATATATATATATATATATATATATATTCTCATTACTACCTTCTACCGTAACCGGCAAGCGTGTATGAGACGAACTATGAGAGTGAAGGAAGCCAGAGAAGTATGTAAGGAGGGTCTGGAATGATGATATACATAGATAGATAGATTACCTTTTACTTGCGACTGCACCCTCGTGAACCATAGTATGTTTACATTGTAATCTAAACTACTCGAATCATTTTGAACCATTTAGAACTCAAAGCGCATTGCTTCGTGATCACGAGGTCCTGGGTTCAAATCCTAGGTCGGACAAATGTAGTTTTTCTAACGATAACTTCCCAGTATGAGTCCCGAGTCTGGAATTGTGCCCGGTATATGGCAATAGGCTCGCCCCCTATTACATGGGGCCTAACATCGTTGGCGAAACGTGGGTGTACTCAGTACACCTCTGCCACCCCCGCTAGGGGAATATAGGGGGGGGGGGTGACGGTGTGTATTTAGAACTCTAATGTCCGTATTACATAACGTGAATAAGTCGTGAATCTAGTTTTTAAAAATGATATATGTTCTAAAGAACCTGTTGGAACTTTGTACTCTGCCTACCCCGCAAGGGATCTGGCGTGAGGTTAAAGATAGATAGATAGATATATGTACTAAAATGTTAGTTTTAAAACTAGATTCCCGACTGATTTTCATTCTGTAATACGGGCCTAAATAAGAATGCTTTAAATATATTGCACTCAATATTTAGAACCTGGAACGCAATCGCGGCTTAAACTGGAAACAGCTGTTTTCATTATGAGTCATCAACCTCTAGTTTCCTGTATTCCAAACACAACCAAGATGTCGAAAGCTAAAAAAGTTATCGAAGAAGCAAAGGAAATCAACAATCCTGAGATTGATTTGGTTGATAAAGGATTGTCCAGCTTGGACGAGATACCTGGACTGTGTAAGTTAATTGCTTTAAAACCCGTTTAACCATTTATGGGCGGAGTATAACCTGTTCTTGTTCAACAATAACTTCAAGTTGTTTTTCTATGTACTTATTTTGAATGCACCTGTTGATGTATTTGATTCATCATTTTATTATAAATTCTGAGATACGCCTTTTTTAACTCTATTAGTAGTATTTGTAATAAACCCAAGGTTACATAGAATTTTCTGCAGATCTGAACACGAGAGTTATAAATTTTGTTGAAATAAAAGTCTTTGATGAAAATGTAGGTACCTGTGTGTCTGAAGTATTGAGCTTTCATCAGTTTTGTTATATCCGAGTATTATTTCAATTTGGATACAAATATTCTTATAAGTGGGTTAAATTTGTATTATGACATCATTTATTCCATCATCTGTGTGACTCTTTAATTAAAATATTTTTCCTTCCCTGTGCTATAGAATCCCATACCTACGTGACAAAGCCGTTAAATATATAAATTACAGTATTTTTTGTTTCTGAAATAAAAAAAAAATACTAAACTAATTACTTGTGTATTTTTTTATTTTTAAGTACCAGTTAAATATAAGTTTATATGTTAAGTCATTGCATAGATACATAATAAATATAATTGTTTATCAATGATGATGATGATGAGTTACTCCTGTTATCAACTAGAAAGATCTTTAATGCATTATCACACATCCCAAGCAGAGGTGGCAGGCCTACTGTGTACACTAACAGTTCCACCCACAGATTTAGACCCTTATAATGGCTACCGAAACCATACATCACCGGACCAATGAGGCAGGGTAGAGCAATTTTTTAAAATAAATAAAAAAATGATGATTATTCTTTCCAGTTAACCTCATAAACATTACACGCTTATCTTTAAGCCACAACAAAATCCAAGTGGTGCCAGCTGCTTTGGCAACTCTGACCAACTTGGAGATCCTAAACTTCGCCAACAACCACATCCAAGAGTTGCCAGTGAGCTTGTCTTCGCTGCCAAAGTTACGGATACTAAATGTCTCTCTCAACCGTCTCAACGTACTGCCGAGAGGGTTTGGATCATTCCCTGTATTGGAAATTTTGGACCTGACTTATAATAACTTGAATGAGAAAACATTGCCAGGGAATTTCTTCATTATGGGTTTGTAATTTTACTTATTTATTAACAGCAATAACTGTTACAGACAATAATTCATACAGGAAGATAACTTTTTTGGTTGTTAAATGCGGTCATTGTGGGTTGGTGGGTGTCTTGGTGTCCCGTTGCCTGGCCTCTGAAGTTGGACACTGGCTTGTTTATCTGAAAACATCCAACAAGAAACTCTACAGGTCTTTTGTTGTTGAAGCTGTCAAGTCCAGTGGTCAACAGATCAACGCGTTTACACACAAAAAAATCCCTTTATTCACTAATATCACAGTGTAAAAAGATATGTAAACAGTACAGCATCTTACTACTAGCTGCCCGAATAAGAATCATGCACACCGACATTCGCTCTACTCGGCTTCTCTGGGTCTCAGTGAGTAATTACCCATTGACATCTGCCAAAAAAGCAATGATAAAAGCAGTGATAGCCTAGTGGTCGCCAACCCGCACTAGGCCAGCTAGAGAACTATGGCCTAAAGTCTCAGCTTGAGAGGACGCCCGTGCCCAACGGTGGGACAGTTTCTTAACAGGGGTAATATTATTATATTATTATCTGCCGAAAGCTGCTTAGAGCGCGTCTACTCAGACATGATTCAAATACAGCCAGTACTAAGATGCTCTTCTGTTCATTACACATCTTTACTCTGCTAGTATCATGGGCTTTTGATCTGATTTTTTTATCTTGTTTCCAGACAGTCTCCGAGCATTATATCTGGGCGACAACGACTTTGAATACTTGCCTGCTGAAATTAGCAACTTGAAGAATTTGCAAATTGTAAGTTGATGATCACTTAGGTCCTGGGTTCATATCCTAGGTTGGAGGAAGTGTTATTTTAGTGTTTATATCAATTATTCTCATTACCCATCCAGAGTTTGGAATTATACATGGTATAATGGCAACAGGCTTGCCCTCTATTACATTGGCCGAAACCATCGTCGGCGAAATGTGGGTATTTACAGCGGAATGATGGACGATTTAGCGCAGTGGTTAAGAGTCGCGGGTTCGATTCTCGCACGGGACAAATCTTTGTGTAATCCACAATTATTTGTTCCGGTCTGGGTATTTGTGTATGTGAATTTCCATGTTTGTAAAGGCACCCACAACACAGAAATAAATCCTTGCATAGGGCTACATTTAAAAAAAAAATGTAGTGCTCCATTCGAAGAGTAAAGGCATAAATAATAATAAATCAGCCCACACTGTCCCACTGCTGGGGACTACTATCACAAATCGAGGTGATTGAGATTCGAGACCCAGTGTGTATTGGTGGACATAGGTTTGTGACCACTTGCTGTTGGACTGCCTCGTTGGTCTAGTGGCAAGCGCATCGCTTTGTGATCACTAGGTCTTGGGTTCAAATCCTAGGTCGGACAAGTGTAGTTTTTCTAACAAAAACTTCCCGTCCGGAGTCTGGAATTGTGCCCGGTATATGGCAATAGGCGCGTCCCCTATTATATGGGACCTAACATCGTCGGCGAAACGTGGGTGTACTGAGTATACGTCGGCCACCCCCGTTTGGGGAATATAGGCGTGACGGTGTTTTTTGTTTTTGCTGTTGGAGCTTACCAAGTCGCGTATAAGGCTTCCAACTTGGTGACTACAAAATTACGCTGTGTCTGGCTTAACGTGTCTTCCGAAGCCTGAGGACGTCGAATATGGAAGTGCCACAAACGGTCATCCAGGCTGTTCGAGCCGAACGCTGCTTAATCTTGTTGATCGCTAAGAACTCACTCGCACAGCGCTATGAGCGTCTCCCACTCCGATCTCGGTCTTGATCCTATTCGCGCCTATATTAAAAAGGCGACAACCCGATACTTCGCGAACGCATCTAGCCATGCGAATCCGCTAATCGTAGCCGCCGCCGACTACGAACCCAACCCCTCCCGCTACCACCGCCTGCGACATGTTCTTACCGATCCCCCCGATGCTCTTACATCCCTTCTTTCCGTTCCGGATACGGATGACGACGAAGTCGTAGAACCCCTAGCCCGCCGACCGGTGCGTTTAGTACACCCCCTTCCCCATAGTAACAGCCCAAGCCGAGGCCGTCCTCCCTGAGGCGCCTCGAGTTAGTTGCCCCTCTGGGTCGAGCGTAGTGATTGCACGCTCGCCCTTAAGTCCGGTGAAGCTGTAACGGCCTCGCGGCCAACAGCGTATATCACTCAAACACACATATGAGCGCCTCATATAGGCATGTCGATGTTTATTTTGTTTCTCTGTGTGTAGTTGTCGATGCGCGAGAATGACCTGATTGAAGTGCCGCGTGAGCTTGGCCAGCTCTCTCGCCTCAGGGAACTCCATCTACAAGGGAACAGGCTCGTAGTATTGCCGCCAGAAATTGGTGAGTTAGTTCTGTATGATAACGACGGAAATTTACTTCATTCTTACAACGGTAAGTTCAGAGACTCCTCCCGCAAAGAGGTTGTCCCATTAGGACATTCTTAAAATCGCTTTTCGATAATTATGTTAGTCATTTCTTGAACCTGGATTTCAGACTGACCCATTCTCTTAACATCGTCGTGACACATGTTTGCATTAGACTTCAGATATGTATATCATGTAAATTAAAATCTTGAGCTCTAAATCTGAGCAGTATTTCATACGCAATGAGTATGGGTAGAGCATACGGCACAAAGCCGATAGTCGTAGCGATATTTGGGGCGGCCTTTTTCCTACAGTAGGAGTCTTTCGGCTGATCATCATCATAATGTGCTTACAAATGTAGCACTAGCACAACTCATATATATGATTATTTGAGTTAGCACTCTAATTGTATAACTATAAAGCTTCATTTCTCCTGTTCTCGCATTTTAGTTGTGTCGTTATTTCATTATTCGGTCAGCGATATTTAAATGTATCATCTATCGATCAAATGTTGGTATCATACTATTTCCAGGATCTCTGGACCTCGCCAGCAACAAGTCGGTGCTGAGACTTGAAGGCAACTTCTGGGTGCCGCCTATTGAGGACCAGCTCAAGCTTGGACCATCACACGTGCTGGAATACTTGGGCACAGAGACATATAAAGTGTAATTATAATTATTTATTTGTTTATTGTATTAGCCATTGGGACAGTAAGGTTCTCAAGTAGCAGTAGTATATCCTGCAGTGGACGTCTTTCGACTGATGTTATTATTTATTTCGCTCTATATAGTTAACAAGTAACAAGGTGACGCCTTCAGGATCAGACACTGACCTCGCTGGCTAGGTCGAAGAAACCCTTGCCCGCCGGCGTCCAAGCCGAGACCGTTCCTCCTCGAGGCGCCCTTGAGCTAGTTGCCCCCTTGCCCTTCTGGCTCGAGCGTAGTGATTGCACGCTCGCCCTCTTGTCCGGTGAAGCTGGATAGGCCCTGCGGCCAACAGCGTGGATCATTCACACACGCGGTAACGCCATATTTGGTGGGTAATGTCATAAGTACCTGATATAGAGAAATAAATTTGTGCACCATAAGATTAAGTGCTTTTGAAGATCTAAAGCAACGTAATAGTGCCGTCATACTGTAATATCATCACGTCAGACCGCTAACGGGGTAATCACAGAGCACCCTGCGTTCCCCCTCGACCAACGAAGACACGCCAAAGTGGGGGCGCTGACCGATCGACTCTGGCCACTCGGCCCCGTGGTACGATACATCGCCACTCGCTGCCCTGCGCACCGTCAGAGATGGGCAAAATGTAATCAGATTTATGACTACGTAATGTAATTATATTAGTTAATCATTAATACCCCGTGACGCCTATATTCCCCAAGCAGAATCAGAATCAATATTTTTTATTCATGTAAACCATTACAGTATTTATGAATCGTCAAAATAGTAACCAAAGACTCTACCACCACGTCGGAATGTCATTCCTATGGAGAAGAAGGGCAAGAAACTTCACGGTTACTCTTTTAAAATAATATTTTTACAATCTTTCCATCTACATTTTGTTGTGGGGTATGGGAGAACAATGTAGTATCAGGTGAGTCTAAATTAAATTAACCAAGTTAAACTATTCATGTGAATGGCTACATGGTTCTCTCATTTACAGATAAAGAAATGAGGAAGAAAAATGATAAATTTTATTTAACTACTAGAAGGAAGAGAGGGAATAATAAATAATAATAGAAGAACATGTTATCCACATTCTGGTGGAGCTGGAACATCACCTATCCAAGCATTTTTATCTTTTAAATAATCATCAAGAGTATAGTAAGCTCGCTTGCAGAGCGTACGTTTAATACAGGATTTGAATTTATTTTCACTAAGTTGAGTGACGTCAAGTGGAATTTTATTATAAAATCTAACACAAGGGGGTAATTTCATGGGGTATGAAAGACGTGTGAATTTTAGACAGACGAAATTGCGGGAGTGGTTAATCATTAATCTGATTACATTTTGCCCAACTCTGCGCACCCTTTTGGTTATTATTGTTATGGACTGTTGAGTAAAGGCCTTCCGCACTCTTCACTTCAGTCTTAATGTATTAGTATTGTTACGTAGCGTGGTAAATTAAATGCCGAATAACGTGCGAAGTACTTTGTTACGCGTTGTACACACAAAACCGTACGTCGTATGCAAATACACACGCGAACTAATCACGCACTAGCACTACTCTCGTTAGTACTCAAATACTGCTCCCAAGTCGCTGAGTCACTCGTAGTATCCGTATATCGTTGCTAAAGTCGCCGGTTTATTCCACTTCGATCGCTTGTTCTCCATTTGATCACTATCGCTTCCGAGAAGAGGCTGTGTCCGGCCCCGCGCTCTGTGTCCCTTTTATACTCCTATGAAAGTTCTAGAACGGACGCGAACCCTCTAAGTACACCCATAGAAGTACATCGAACAATAGCCGGCGCGGCCCACAAAGCGGTATTATTATTACATACCTACTCGTACGGAAACGAATAGGTACTTGTACTGCGACCGCGCGCCGGCTATTATTAAAGGAGTGGAACCTTCTAGACGTTTCAACACTTAAGCGCGGACTCTAGATCTTTCTACTCAGATCACCGGGGGACCTAAGGATATGTTATGCGTTTAAGAATCGACATCCCCGATAAAGACTTTTCAAGATATGTTCGGGTCGTAACAGTATTTAACGTATTTTGATGTTTCCAGTCTGTACAGCCGCCATATGTCCGCCAAACCGCCGCCGCCGCCGCAGACGTTGGACAAGAGCAAGAAGGCCAGCCGCGCCGCCTAACTACTAACACCTAGTATTAACGTGCCATAATTTACTAAACATGCTTGATTATAAGGATTGACTAGGCAATTAATGTTTACTAGAATTGGGAAGGAATCTGGATGGAGTTACTACTGCAAGCAAACTGGTTATTTGGAATTGTTGACACTGCTAGAAAATCTCATTTAAATTGGTAAGTATAGCATTATGATATAAATAAGGAAGTCTTCCGAACCAGAAAATACAATATTTTTGGAAATACTAATGGTATTTGTATGTGAACAGGACGGAAATTCAAAGTGCATTATTTTTCTACTATTAATTTGAAACAATTGTTCCAAGTAAATACCAGTAATAAGTAAATTCCAGTTAATTAACAACCTTTTTGTTTTAGTTTAGGTAATAAGTAAATATAAAATAGTAATTCGAAAATCTTAGATCTTTATTTACACAAAATCACAATCAATAATCTTAATGGACAAATTTTTAAAGATACTATGTCACAACACACCTTCTTAGATATTTCTAAGATGTAATATTAATATAAAACAAGCAAATATTTTTAAAGGCATCTAATGGTATAGGTGTTATACATATTTTATCTCCTTGGGCAGTATTTCTGTATGTGCGTTAAGGTTGCCAACTTTTTATGGTCCCAAGGGATACACGACGATATCGGGACAAAAAACTAGCCATTACAATTTTATATTCGAATTTTGTTTACTCTTCAGACTTAAAACTATATACAGACGGCTACATCCCTCGGTCTCTACAGCGGTCTCTGTACATTTTTTAAATTATTATTTGTCTTACTACGGGACACGTGGCATCGCTAGTGCACATGCTTATTTAATATGTGCAAATTAAGACTTATTATTATGTGAACAAAACAAAAAAGTGTTGACTGAAGCAAATCGATCGCCCGTTCCCCTAGACGTTGTAGATGCCCTTTAAAATTTATATCTACATACAAAACTATAGACCCGCCAACCCTAATTATTAAGTGCACTTTGTAGACACGTTTACACAAATTATACAATTATTACACGAGTAATTACGGTGCTAATATTTAATGTCTATGTTGTGATTGTGTTAATTATAAATAAACTAAAGAGAATAAATTTATATTAAATTATTACTAACTGGACAGATAGTGTTTAATTATAATTTAAGTTATCAGTCCGTTAAATTGCCCGTTACACTTATGGCGCATTTTTATTAGAACTGCGGTCCGAATCACGCTACTATTGATATTAGTGCTTATGTACGCGTTCCAAGTTAGCGCACTTACGGTATTTTCGGCACGCATATAAGTGCGCTAATAACAATATTAGCGTCATTCAGACCACAGCCTAGGTAGGTAACCGAACATGGTAGCCGCATTTGGTTTAACTGGGTTCCCCGACGAACAACAAGTTCGCAAGTCGGCCAATACCCTAATGAAATCATCCAATTTACATTGGACAAATATATCGTATTGCCTGAACCACCTTGTTTATCTTCTGGTACGTCCACACTTAGCGCTGCTACGCATGCATGTAACGGCATATCGCACGCAATATATTCGACTGCGATGCATCATTCCGATCATGTTGCGAGACAAAATACTATAAAGAGAACACTTTGCAATTTATAAAAGACTAGCTGTTTCTCGCGGCTTCGCATCCGGTCGACAACAGCGCCACCTCCTCGGTCCGACTACAGTTAAGAACCATCATCCATAAGGAAAAAATATATTTTATCAAAATCGGTTGATACACGACACATTTGCATTAATATATAATGAAATATAATAATGTTGACTGCCTCGTTGGTCTGGTGGCAAAGCGCATCGCTTTGTGATCACGAGGTCCTGGGTTCAAATCCTAGGTCGGACAAATGTAGTTTTTCTAACGAAAAATTCCCAGTACGAGTCCGGCGTCTGGAATTGTGCCCGGTATATGGCAATAGGCTCGCCCCTATTACATGGGACCTAACATCGTCGGCGAAACGTGGGTGTACTCAGTACACCTCTGCCACCCCCTCTGGGGAATAAAGGCGTGACGGTGTATAATGAAATAAGTATTAACGAATAAACTAATAAATACTTTGGACGCAAGATGAACGGAAAGTTTAAGACCCGAGATGTAAACAAAAGCTCACAAATGAGGCTATAAGACTTGATACATTTATAGTCGTACCCCACTGGGAAGCCATGGCAACGCAGCCAAACGGACCATATTGAAATGTAGAACTCAGCAACAGTTGGCAACATCTCTGTCAATAGAAATCATTTGTAAAATACAGCACTTAATCGTCATCATAATCTGTATCACCATCGTCGTCGTCGTCGTCGTCGGAGATCTCCATGTTTCTCGTGGAGTTGGCGACGGGCTGTGGTTTCCGGGTTCGCTCCAGGGAGAAGGCGTAGGACTCGTAGTCAAGCACTTCGTCATCACTGAGATGAGAGTTACCTTCCACAAAACTGGCGAACCTGGAATGTGTGCCTATTAGTTCTGTACAATATCACAATAGTCACCTCTATATTTCTAATAAATCGGCTTAAACCTTTCCCCGTATGCTTTATCCCACTGTTCAGCAAAAACCTTCACTTACAAATCGAGATGAAAATAGGTAATACTCCAACATGCGGACTCAGTGTGGTGCAGTGAAGACAGGTTTCTGGTCATCCGCTATTGACACTAATCAAGCCGCTTATAAACTTGGCTTAACGACTCCGACAAAGTATAAACGTGATCTTTGTCCGACGAATCGAAGATAGGAAACAAGTTCACATTGTTTGATTGGTTGGAATAAGCAAACCATACGGTTAAACCTGCCTTCTAAAGTAGGCCCCATAATATACTAATACTGTTTACGTACGTAGGTATGAGCACATACCCGAAATGATGGGCCGGAATAATAAGAAACGCTATATAATACAAACTCGAACATTCTACCAAAATGATCGCAGTTTACTACTAACTACTTCAGGCAGAAGAATCTAATATATTGCGTTGCTTCCTCCATACATATAATAATATCAGCGTATACTGCCCACCACTGGGCAAAGGCGTTCTCTCACAAATCGAGGTGAGATATTAAGTCATAGTCCACCACGCGGACCCATTGCGGATTGGTGGAGGAGGCAGGTTTTTGGCCAACTGTTGCTGGAACTTATCAAGGCTTCCAACTCGGCTTAACGAATACCACATTAAGTGGTAACTGGGACCAACGGCTTAATGCGCCTTTCGATGCACGGAGACGCTCAAATATGTAAATTCCACAAACGGTCACCCATCTCAGGCCGACCTAGTCGAAGGCTGCTTAACCTTGGTAATCGGTAAGAACACCGTGGTTGCACAGTGGCACGAGCGTCTTCAGACATATAAGCTAGCAACAAATAAAACTCATTTACATTTACCTCTTGGAGTCGTTCAGTTTGAGCATGATCCTCCACTGCGCGCAGTCTGGGCTGGAGCAGTACTTGCGAAGGTTCTCCAGCGCCATCTTGGTTTCCCGCGCGCCCTCCTCGTAGTACTCCTCGCTGGTTAATAGCCGCTGCTTTGGGGGGAATTTACGGCGCCTTAAAAAAGACCATGGAATAACTTCACATAATTATTTGTACAATTTGACTTACGATTTGGCGTAGTGGTTAAGAGCTTAAGCCGCTCCGCCCACTGGGTCGAATAGTCGCGGGTTCGATACCCGCATGGGACAAATCTTTATGAGACCCACAATTATATATTTCGGGCTGAGTATTTCAAGCATAATTCATAGGGTGGGGATAGGACCAAAAAAAATATGTAAAGATAATTATCATTAGGTCATCATCATATATCATTAGAAAGGTCTAAAGCATATCTTGTTAAATTTGAAAGACGGTATAACTCAGCCTATCGTCGGCGACGAGTGAAAACCTTGTAAGTGTCTCAAATGAAACGCACACGCCGACAGTTTTGCAGAGTCTCTCTTTTCAAAATGGCATTTTTTAAAGGTTTGCATTTACATTCATAGACGGTCTTGTAAACTATTATACTGAATTATTTACGTACCGAACGTACAAATCAGAAAAAAAAGTTCTAATTTGATTAAAAAAATACAACTTAAGAGGTTTCATTACTGAATTATTTACGTACCCAACGTTCAAATCAGAAAAAAGTTCTACTTGATGAGTTTTGGCGGGAAGTCGAAGAGTGATGTTGTCAATCTGTTTTAATTTCCAAAACTTGTGTTATTTCGACTAATAATGTGTAATGTTGGTGGAATATTAACCATTATGTGTTCTTATATGTGCATGAGTGAAGGTAATTGTAACATAGTGATAAAAGTGCCTTTTCGACTTCCCTCAAAACGGCCGTTGCAGTTAGTATGTAAAGTATCCACCGCTTCACTATCCAGGGTGGGGCACTTCATTAATTTCATTGTCATCGTTGTCATCAAATTCATCGGGGAGATTAATTCATTTAAACAAACACGATTATATATTTCACTGGACACTGGCAAAATACACTTATAATTAGTGTGAAGCCATACCTTGAAGAAGAAGAAGTTCTACTTTGATTAAAAAAAACTCAACATGCTTAACTTGGCTTAACAAGTAGTACAGTTGCTGTAAAAAACAGTTGCTGTATTACGAAGAATTTCACCCGTGACCGCTTAGTCCGACCAATCGGATAACGCGAACTCTTTTCCTATTGTTCCGATTTATCGGACAAAGAAGAATCTAGATTTTTTTACATGTTAATTATGTATGTAAATATTTTATGCCTAGTTGGGTGTGTAGAGCGTATAATCTCTTAATATGGTGGTGTATAACTCACCAGTATCCTCGTATCCTGTCGGAGAGCGAGCGCGGGAAGTACTTCGCGATGAGTGACGTCACGATGACGGCAGCCGACGCCTCCTGGTACTCGCTGCTGAAGAATATCATTAGCACACCCACACACTGGAACATCGGAAAAATATTAACAATAGAGTATCATTGAAAAAGAAAATAAATGGAAAATTTTGTCTGTCCTAGAATTTTCATACAGGTCCTCGTGATCGCTACGCGCCTTATACGCCACAAGACTAACAAGGCACTCAAAAATAAACCACATAACCACTTAGAGCCTGGCAGCCATTTTTATGCATCTACAGGAAAGAAGGACGATCTTAACAATAAAAGCTATTTTACTGGCATCTACACAAAAACAATCAAACGACTCAGTGATATGAAACATGAACGAGAACTAAGAGATACGAAACAGTTGTAGTACAACAAATGCCTCATTTGTATCCGAGTCTCGATCTTACATATTATAAAACGAAATGCTTTATTTTAATCTCAATCGAAAATCAGGGAATATAGTTTTAAAACTATCATTTTAATACAAAACTCAGTATCTGAACTTCACGGCTATGGGTGATTTACATTGTGTAATACAGGCTTAAATCTCGATCTTACGAATGTAAGCTAGATAAGGTCACCGTCTCACAAAACGAACGAATACGCGACGCAATTTCGCAAATACCACTGTTTCAGATACAACTGATCGAATCTAAAGCGAAGCACTTTGGCCATGTCTAAAACAGACAGGGTTGCTGAGCACTTATCTAATCTCACCTGCAAAGTCCACATAACCATGTTCTTACTGCGCTGATTCTTCGGTGGGCCTATTCTATAGCAGACGAGGAAGCTGATAAAGCTGACCACTAGCGTATACCAGAACATGTACATCTGGTATGAAAGCGCCAAGCTTTGAATGTTCTCCCAGATCTGCTGGAAGAGGTACACACCAACCGTCCAGCCGCCGATTAGAATGCCATATGTAAGTGTTTTCTGAAATATACACAAAAAATATACACTCTGACGCCTATATTCTGCGGGGAAGCGGCGTACTGAGTACATCCAATTTTCATAAATAAAGTTACTTAACTGACCTAGTATTCGAACTTAATAACGAGCGATTGCCACGCGTATTATAGAGACCAACGGCCTCGTTGGTCTCTATAAAACGCGTGGCAATAAAAAATATCATTGCCTAGTCTGTCTCGTCAATGATAAATTTTCTTTCTTTTAAAACCTTAGTTTCCATAGTGGTCCAGGTGGTCCCCCAGAGGTCCACGGGAGACTAAGTTGGCGTGACAAAAAAAAATGGGGGTTCAGAATTCGTAAGCGGGGGTCCATGAAAACTTATTTGCATTCGATAGTGAAGAACTAAAATGTTGGCTTGACTTCACCTATCAATGTAGGCAGATATATATTTTAAGAAGCTTAGCGACTGTTACTTGTAAGAACTTGCAACTTGCTTTTTTTCGAAAACTTTTAATTCGTGGTTGGAACTCAGTTGCAACGCAAATTTCCATAGTAAGATCTAATCTTCACATTTTTTGTGGAGTTTTGGGAATATGGTAGAAATGTAGCTGCAGGGGGTCCACCGGAACGAGCTAAATTTTGAAAGTGGTCTATGACAAAAAAAGTCTGGGCACCTCTGTTTTAATACATCACCACACGCACCAACGATGCAGGAATAAATAATTTATTCCTGCATCGTTGGTGCGTATACTAACAAGAAATTGACATAAAAGTCCAGACCAACACAAATGTTTGTGCGTCACACAAAAGATTTGTGCCATGCGGTGATCAAGCCCATGACCTCTTAATCCAATAACACGAGCGGCCTATGCTCTAAACACTATACCAAGCCACTGTCAAAAGTAATTTACATTGGACAAAGATTTTGGATAGTAGAAATATCACTCTAATATAGTATTGTGGTCACAAAGTTGGTTGTATAGTCTATTACAATCTAATTTTCTAAACTTTGTGAACAAACCATCACCATTTTTAGATATTTTAGTTGTGATTGCAACCTATAACAAGTGTATCATGAAGGCGACAGTATTTCCGAAGAGATCGTAATGAAAATGTTGTTAACAAGAAGTCGACGTTTTTATGTTGAGTGAATAAAGGTTTAAAAAATACTTTTAAATTTGATTGGAATATCCTATAGTGATGTATGATAATAATACTCTTACAATAGGTCTCATAAAAAAGCTCAGAGTTGCTCAGCGAGCTATGGAAAGAGCTATGCTCGGCGTTTCTCTACATGATCGAATCAGGAATGAGGAGATACGTAGAAGAACCAAGGTCACCGACATAGCCCTCGGGATTAGCAAGCTAAAGTGGCAATGGGCGGACTACATAGCGCGAAGATCGGCCGGGCGTTGGGACAGAAAGATTTTAGAGTGGAGACCACGTATAAGCAAGCGCAGCGTAGGACGGCCCCCTGCCAGATGGACCGACAATCTTGTGAAAATCGCAGGAAGTCGATGGACGCAAGTGGCATCGGACCGATTACGCTGGATAGCGATTTGGGAGATCTATGTTCAGCTGTATAGACTGAGATGATGATGATGAGACTATAGTGATTTTTCATACTTAATTTTGTATAATATAAAAATGTACATATGTATCTACGCAGAAAATTATGAAAAAAAAATTAATAAAGAATGAGATGAAAAGACAAGTCTGCCGAGTTTCTTGCTGGATGTTCTCAGTGGAGGACATATTCCAATCCGGTGGTAGATTAATGTAGTGTAAGTAGGCAGGGTTTATTCAAAACAAATTATAAGTTCGGAGAAGCCCATTGTCGTACGATGGACAAGGAGCTCCTCCAAAGATCTTCTGACTGACAATGATGATATTATCATGTTAACTGTACAATACATGCAACGAACCTTAGGCAATAACTTGCTGACGTAATACACAAAAACCATGAACGACGCGGAGACACCGACGAGTACACCACATAGGTAAAAAAACACTGGGTTTCCACTTAGCGTTTTCGATGAAAATATAAGTGCCATTCCCAGAAACATTAGCAGAACACGCCAGATATCCACTCCTGTGAATAAAAAACAAATAATGATATACACACCGTCACGCCTATATTCTCCAAGCGGGGGTGGTAGAGAAGTACTGAGAACACCCACGTTTCGCCGACGATGTTTGGTTCCATGTAATAGGGGGCGAGCCTATTGCCATATACCGGGCACAAATTCAGACTTCGGACTCATACTGGGAACTTTTCGTTAGAAAAACTACATTTGTCCGACCTAGGATATGAACCCAGGACCTCGTGATCACAAAGCGCCGCGCTTTGCCACTAGACCAACGAGGCAGTCTGACTGTCAGTCTAATCAGACAACAACAAATAATGATCTATCTATATTATCACGCCTGGTCGGGGTAGGCAGAGTGCAGAGTTCTAACAGGTTCTGTTCTTGCAGACCTTTATGGCTTCCTCCACTCTCATAGTTCGTCCCATACACGCTCGCCGGTTACGAAGACTCTTGACTTGCCCCTCAAATAAGACACGACCTATTTGGTCATGGTAAAATAGTCTAGGTTATCCCCAACAAATAATTATTTTAAAGATAACTCCAATATGAAAATACTGGAGTGATATAGCTAACTGCCTCATGCGACTATTCAATTTTGCGATCACGAGGTTCTTGGTTCGAATCATGGGTCGGACGGACAATCGGTTGGTTTTCTTTCGAAAAATTTCCCAGTATCAGTCCGGAATCTGGAATTGTGCCCAGTATATGGCAATAGGTTCGCCCCCCTGTTACATGGGAGCTAACATCGTCGGTAAAAGTGGTTGTACACAGTACACCTAGTGTTGTAAAAATGAGCGCTGAAGTTGGGCGTTTAGCGCTGAGTCAACGCTTACGAGCGTTGAAACACGTAGACACCGCGAGCGTTTTAAGCGCCGACTCGAGCGTTTTTGCAACACTAAGTACACCTCTGCCACCCCCGCTTCAGGAATATAGGTGTGACGGTGTTTTTTAATATAGCTGTAGTGTCTATTGAGAAACCTCCAGATTGCCTCTGCCTTTTGAATTTTACGTATTTTTTCTTTTATGTGTAATACTAACTCAGTTAATAGGGATATTATATCCAATACTTAGAATTAGTTGTCATATTTAGTCAGAAGTTCTAACAATGATGATTTGTATACTATATAATAATATCAGCATATACTGCCCACTGCTGGGCAATGGCCTTCTCTAACAAATAGAGGTGAGAGAGATTAGGTCATACTCCACCATGCTGACCTATTGCCGATTGGTGGAGGCAGGTTTGTGGCCACCTACTGTTGGAACTTATCAAGCAGCCTATAAGGCCTCCAACTCGGCTTAATGTCTATCACATCAAGTGGTAACCGGGACCAACGGGAGACGCTCGAATATTCAAAATAGCACAAACGGTCACCCATATCAGGCCGACCGTGCCGAACGCTGCATAACCTTGATCGGTAAGAACACCGCGGTCGCACAGCGCTACGAGCGCCCCTAGGGTTTGTATAAATTCGGCTATTTATGAAGTGGGAAGTTAATGAGTGAATAATATAATAATATGTACAAAGCAAGACCTGTGCCAGCCGATCATCATCATGATCTTAAAAAAAAGGCTTTTATTATGCAGCAGACATTTTTCAGCAGTTGATGAAAAGAAACTTACTCAAAACTTGCAATTCAATGCTGTGTTTCTCCTTAGTATTGATAGCCATACATGTTGGTGTAAAAAGACTGATAGACACAGACTTCTGAGCCTTCTTCTGGAAAGGATTGTGTGTGTGTGTGTGTGTGAATGATCTACGCTGTTGGCCTCGAGGCCTCTACAGCTTCACCGGATTTTAAAGGCGAGCGTGCAACCACTACGCTCCAGCCAGCCAGAAGGGCAAGAGGCGACATACTCGAGGGCGCCTCGGAGAGGCGCCCTCGGTTGGGACAGTCGCTGTAGGGGGACCGGTGCACTACTAAGCGCACCGGTCGACCGCCGGCTATGGGAGGGGATCTACTACTGCGTCTGCGTCTACGGCGTCGCTCGTATTCTGAGCGGAAAGAAGGGATGACAAAGCATCGGGGGGGTCGGTGAGAACATGTCTCGGCCGGCGGTAGCGGCAGGGGTCGCGAGGGAGGTCGTAGTCGGCGGTGGCTACGATTAACGGATTCGCATGGGAAGATGCGTTCGCGAAGTGACGTGTTGACGCCTTTTTAATAAAGGCGCGAATAGGTTCGAGACCTAGATCGGAGTGGAGGTCGACGTTCCGTACGAACCAGGGGGCTCCTACGGCTTTACGGAGGAAGCGGTTTTGAACCGCTTGAAGTCTGTCGATGTGAGAGGGGGCCGAATGCCCGAACACAGCACACGCATAAGTCATGATGGGACGAACGCAAGTTTTGTAAAGCGTCACCTTATTTCTAAGGGACATTTTACTCCGCTTGCAGATTAACGAATGGAGACGACCGAGCACGAAGGATGCTCGGTGACGGACCCGCTTGATGTGCGGGCCGAAGGTCATGGTACTGTTCAGGGTGACCCCTAAATATTTGACCTCTTTGACCCAGGGAATGGGTCGGTCGAACATGGTCACTTGACCTCGGTTCCTTCCGGGGCGGCGCAGAGAGTGGTGCGAAGGTGCACCTCTGGCGAAGAGCACCGCCGCGCTCTTGTCCGGGTTCACCTCGATTCGCCACTTCCTGAACCAATCCCCTAGGGTATTGGCGGCGGTCTGGAGTTTCCTCGTGATGCGGGCCTTGTTCCTATTGGAATAATAAAGAGCGGTATCATCCGCGAATAAAGCTAGTTTAACATCACTCGAACGAGGAATGTCGTTCGTGTAGAGGCTAAACAGGAGCGGAGAGAGCACTGAGCCCTGTGGGACTCCAGCACTGATGGAGTGGGAAGCGGAGCGCGTCATTTCGACGCGATAACGAAAGGCGCGATTCGACAAGAAGTCTCGTAAGATGAGCACGAGTCTGTCCGGCACACCCAATCGGTAGAGCTTGTAGATCAAGCCGTTGTGCCAGACTTTGTCGAATGCCTTCGCGACATCCAGGAAGAGGGCGCCCGTGTAGACGGGTCTTCCGGGCCCATTGAGACCGGAGAGAATGTGCTCCGTGATGCGGTGCACCTGATGGACACAAGAGTGTTTGGCTCGAAAGCCGAACTGCTCGTCGATAAGGATACCCCTGGACGTTATGAAGTCCTTGAGCCTCGCCAGAAGGAGGCGCTCGTATATCTTGGCCAGGGAGTTGAGGAGACTGATAGGGCGGTAGCTCGCGGGGAGATTGCGAGGTTTGCCGGGCTTGGGGATGCCAATGACGTCCGCCTCCTTCCACTTAGCGGGGAAGGTGCAGTTCGTCATGGCGGCGTTCAAGATGGCCACCAAGAGGCAGATGAGTTGGGCGGGCAGGCATTTCAGAACGCGATTCGAAATGCCGTCAGGGCCGGGGGCTTTTTTAGTTTTAAGACCCATGATCAGATCTTCGACCTCCGTTTGCGTGATAGGAGGCAAGGAATCGACGGGGGGGAGGGATGCCCTGCGCTCGACTTCCCTGTCTACCGCGTCGACGTGGGACTGGTCGACGGACTGAGAGCTGGGGGCGCACTGGCTCTCGAGGGAGTCGGCGAGAAGCTCGGCCTTTTCGTCGTCGTCGAAGGCTGGGGGCGCTGCGCCTGAAGGGCGGGACAGCGGGGGCATGTCAGTCGTGGAGTCGGATTTGAGGCTACGCGCCAGCTGCCAGTAGGCCAGATGCGACGGCGCGATTCCCTCTAGGAGGACACCCCACCGTTCCTCCCGGACCTCCGCGACACGACGCTTTACCTCTCGTTGTAAAGCGCGCATCCGGGCCCGATTGGCTTCGGTGGGGTAGGAGTCGTACGCTCGGATGGAAGCATTCTTGGAACGAATGAGATCCCTAACATCGTCCGGCAGTCGAAAGCGGTTGAGGTAGAAATCTTCCGCTTCGACTTGCTTGGACGATCGACTGACCGCCGATCGGATGTGTTCGGTGAAGGCATCTACGGCCTGATCGGTGTCCTGAGGGGACGGGATGGAGTCCGAGCTGAGAGGCAGGGGGGGAGGGTCGGCATCCGCCAAGGCCGTGCTTAGCGCATGCCAATCCACCACCGTCTTTTTGGGTCGCTGAGGGGCGGAAGGGGGGGAACCGAGTCTCATGACTACAGGTCGATGGTCAGAGTCGAGTTCCTGGACTACTTCCAAGGAGTGCAGCCGTAGGGTGACACCCTTCAGAAGCGCCATGTCCAGGACGTCGGGTCGGTGATTGGGATTGTTAGGATAGTGGGTAGGGTGCATGGGTGCGATGACGTCAAAGTCGAGAACGTCGACCAGGGCGTCAAGGCTCCTACCGTTAGGGGTAGTGGTGAGACCGTTCCAGGCCACGTGTTTGCTGTTGAAGTCGCCCGCCAGAATGACGGCGCTTCCCAGATTGAGGAGTGCTTCAAAGTCACTCCTGAGAACGGATTTAGTGGGGGAAAGGTAAACGGAGGCGATCACGATGGGCTGGTGCCCCGTGAGAGAGACGCGACAGACCGAGGCTTCGATGTTGGTGAGCGCGGGGGGATCGAGAGGGATGCAGTGCAGGGACCTCCTGTAATAAATGAGAGTACCGCCTCCGCGGGAGCCGATTCTGTCATTGCGCACGAGGTTGTAGTTTGCGATCCTAGGATCGCGATGTGCGGGCTTCAGGAAGGTTTCCTGCACGAGGAGGATATCAAGTTGGTGATCTCGGAGGAAATCAGCAACCTGATCTCGCTGGGAGCGAAGGCCATCGGCGTTAAAGAACGCCAGGGATAGGTTGTGGGGCTTATGGTGGGGAGGTCGCAGATCCCTTATCGGGTGCGGGGGGGTTGGGTTCTGAGGGACGTCAGGACGTCATAGACGTCCCTGTATTCCGCGGCCAGGAGAACCTGGTCCGCCAAGTTGGTGGCGGCGCGGAGACGAAGGGCGAGTTCGCGGACTCTGGGAAACAGAGCGGGGCTTATGACCGCCGAGACACTCATTATGAGGTCGACGTCCTGACTGACGTTAGTGGGCGGAGGGGGACAAGCCGCCACCGGCGGGATCGCCGGCGCGCGCTTCGGGGGGCAGGCGGGGCCCACTGACGCAGGGTGGGAGGCCGCGGTGTAGGGCAGCGGCTTCACCCATGCGTTGGCGCCGAGGGACGGCCTGAGCGGCGGGGGAGGGGGGGCCAGCTTCAGCGTCGCGGGAGCGCGGGGAGCCGCGGTCGCTGGCGCAGAAGGCACCGGACGAGGGTGCGCTGAGGGCGCGGGGGGGTGTTGCGCTGAGGGCGCAGAGGGGGGGGCAACCGCGCGGGGGCGGCGGCGGCCGCCGCGCCTCGCCCGGCCGCGCTTCCCCTTCGGGGCCTTGGGGCAACCGCGATAGTTCGCGGTGTGCCCCTTGGTGCCGCAGAGGACGCAGCTGGGGGGCTCGGCCGCCGTCTCCTTCGAGCGGGCGCACTGGGACGTCGCGTGGTCCCCGATGCACTTAACGCATCGAGGGCGCGCGTGACAGTTACGGGCAGAGTGCCCGTACAGCTGGCAGTTGTGGCACTGCCCGGGCGTGCCACGTTTATGGGGGGCCTCCACGGAGAGGCCAGAGATATGGCACACGGCCTTCAGGTCGAAGACCCTACGGCCGGACTCGGTGCGGTCGAGGACGACCAGCACCATGTCGTACGCTTCTGGAAAGGATTGACCGACCATCCATAACTGTCTTCTGTGTAATCATTGTACACATCATCCGGACTTGAACCAATGTATTGACTATATTTATCATTCCTTATTCTTATGTGGAACTGTTGAAAAATAAAAAATGTTATTATTTGTTATATCATCATTTTTAAATGAATATCTGCTATTATGAGTAGTTAAGTAACCAAGTTTTCGTATAAAAAAATGTGGCTCTAAGCATTATACGGTGAATTGTGGTTGCTAAAAAAAATGCGTTATATAAAATTTTATAGGAGAATGTTTTTATTCAATTTATCAAAGTTATACTTTTTGCACATAGCAGATATTCATTTGACAACGACAATATGCAATAGTATGATATCCTATTACAACTACAACTAAAGCATAGGCAGCTGTCTATGCAGTAAGAGTAGCTACTCTCACTGGATTAATCAGTTGTGGTATCAATCCCCACATGGGTCGAATCTTTGTGTCATTTGTAAGTGTTTATTTAGGTCTAGGTATTTGTGTATGTTAATTTCATGACGGACTCACACCCACAACACCAGAAAAATTCCTAGTGTAGGACTACATTTAAATAATAATAATAAAAAAAAGACCTTTTTAATAACAAGCTTTTATTGCAAGTCAATCCGGCTCCTTACATAACATCTGGGTCTAAAGTACTCGTCAAGACAAATCTAACAAGCCCAAACATGGCGGTTTATATTGAGTAGTTGGGTGGTTTCATTGGCCACCCTTAGGCTTCATCATCAGACCCTGACCCTAACAAGCCTAATCTTGTATGTATGTGTGTGATAGGAGGGGAGTTAGGTTCGTAGTCGGCGGCGGCTACCATTAGCGGTTATCTATTATTGGACGGGTTCGCGAAATATCGAGTTGTCGCCTTTTATAAAGGCCCAAATAGGTTCGAGACCGAGATCGGAATGGAGATCAACATTTAAGTCAACATCAAGTGAGGGATGGTTTACACCACCCGCTTGCCCTTACCTGTTCCTCGTACACCTATAAATTGACTACTGCGCAGCGACTCGCACCTACATTCAGACCGAGCATAAAGTTTGATGCGACCTATACATAACAATATGACGCTTAGGTCAACTTAAATTTTCACCATCAATTACCACTTTTTCTCATTTACAAAAGAAAAATCACCATTATATCGATGGTGACGATTGATTATTACATAAGTATTTTTTTTCACTTACTTTGACAGTCTGCCACAGTGCAAACAAATTCTTTGAAGTTCCAGTGTAGCAGTAAATGTCGACAGTTTGTTTTGAGTGTGATAAATCCCTTTCTATTGTTGTTGGGCCTCCTAGCCAATGCACTGCAAATATTGGAATAAATGCATATGTATTACAGGAGTGATTAAAATATCTTTTAAATTCAGAAAAAAAAAATTACACAATTACAAAAACAAATAACTTAAATCTAGCATGTTTAGATAGTTTACATTCATCAGAACATATTTCAGAGTGATTTTACTATATCCCTGGAGAAAGCCTAGGAGAATTTAAATTCAAATTTCTTTATTTGTAAACATAGGTGCATTATAATATGATGATATTTCACCAACTGGCGTACAAATATTAATTAATAAAATAAATCTTTAACTACACAAAAAACTTATTTATAATACTTACTTCATCTTAGTACATACTTATTTCATTATAATATCTAAACCTCAGTAAACAATTTTATTGGGGTTATTTTATGAGATGTAATATATGACATGTTAACTAACTTTCCGCATATGTATTAAATAAAAGTAATATACCTTATAATATCAAACTATGGATTACACAGGTTATTATTCAAGCTTCAATGTTCCGAAATGAAATACACGATGGCGATATAAATACTTGTGGGAAGCAAGATTTTATTTACTGCACAATGATTGCCTTTTGTTGATAGATTGTGTACGAAAAATTGATTGCAAACAATGCAGTACTTACCGTCGTAGGCTAACGACTTGGACTGTGTAAACAATACCGCAGTTAACAATAATAATAACAAAGCATAGCGTCCACAAACATCCATCTTTGAATGTAGCGAAACCCAGTTATTACACCGTTCGTTCTACTTTTACAGTTACCCGTGAAGTTTTCTACAAGAACATAGCATCTTATTATTTTAAGAACTAGAAAAAATGCGTTATTTACAGAACTTCACCAGTTTGCCTGCACGCGACACAAAAATGACAATAGTTGTCGTAGTAATGGACGTAATCAATCATAACTCGAAAAATCGATATTTATTATAATCGATTATCATTTTCCTAATAATTTACGTAATCGATACCAAAAAATAATCAATACCAATTTGGCAAGAGCAAGTCGGTAGTTTTACACGTATCCTAAGAAGTAAACTGATCAGTTTGTTACAGAGCATCACTTAACTACATCTTGGTCCATGTAAGGCGTCCAATACATTAAAATGTCCTCGTAATATATATTATTATCCAAGGTACTTATTGAACAGGACGAATATAGTACGTTGTGCGCCCTGTTTTCTGGCCAGTGTGCGTCGCGGGGAAAGATTCAAATGAAAAGCTGAACAATTGTTGAAACAGTGCTCCACCCACCAGTTGTGACCCTCTTCAGACAGACGCGCAGAGTTTCTTCCTTAATTTTCAGTGCCCAGTCGCTCGAACGTGCGTGGCGCGATGTTTCGCGCGCTTAAGTACTATTTTATTGGGTCACAACTAGCGGGCTTTGCATCGAGCTTTTTTAGTCGAATAGTCCAATCACATTACAATTGTCTATCCCTTTCTAGGGTAAACTCTTCTAATTCTACCAATCCCTTTTCAGGGTTACACTCTTCTAATTATTCCTATCCCTTTCCAGGGTTACAATCTTCTAATTGTATACTATTGCTTATGTGCTACAACTTACTCTATTACAATATCTTATTTCTAACTTAGTCTATTACATATTATACTATTGTAACTTAATCTATAACAATATCTATTTTATATACATCATGAAGACGTCGTCCTGTACACTTATAATTCACTACTCTAGTGTCCAGTAATGTGATAGTGACAACGAAAAATTAGTTAAAAATATCTGTAAAAGGATCATTCTATTATTCTCTCCTACAGAGAAAAACAATACCAAATAAAAACTTATAAGATAGATTAGATTTGCAATAAATATCTAAACAAAATTGGACGAAAAGGGAGAATATGTCACCACAGACCAAGATTCTGCTCAATATACTCTAGAAGGGTGCCCAGCACGAGAGAGCAAATCCTGGTCGACTGGGTCGGTCTAGACTCTGCTGAAACTTTAATGTCCGAGATGAAAGCTTATAAGTCTTTCGTGTTGCCATAGCTCTAGCTGGTGAGAAATCACCTACGCTCTGATATTATCTGATATATATATCTGATATCATAAGGGCCCCTTCGGAGTTAAGAGACGCGTGGAGTGGCCCATACTGTAGTGACGACCGCGTTTGTGCAAAGAGGAAGCAAGACTAGTTCCCCCATCCCCTCCCCCTAAGTCGAGCTCTTCAGAGCGTTGCACAAGGGAATCGGTGCGTTCACTGTAAGAATTTCGGAGCCCTTTTGTAGGGTTGATGCCGATCACTCTGGCCATTTTGAGTCAGTGAGAGTCCATACACCCAAACCTCGTGAACTGTCCCAAGGATATCGGAAGGAATTTCTCAAGGTAAAAAAATTGTAATAACTAACAAAAAAATAAGAGATATCAAAAGTTTATTATTAATAGAAGATTTCTTAAATATTATTATAATTGAAGTTTAATAGGTAATTTTTATAGTAGCTAGTGTGTAGCTTATTCGTAACCGTATTCTCAAAAAAACATAATAACTATTTTATTACGTCTCTCGTCGTCGTTAATAGTATAACTGTTGGAGCTTTCTATTATGCCTATCTAATTCTTATCTCCATTTATTTTTATTTTCATCAAATCAAATAAAATATGTCCTATAATTTCTAATACTAGGAAAACGGTTGACCTCTATCTTTAAAATAAATGTTTTTTGATTTTATAAAAATGGTGTATTATAAACAATTATACATTTCAGGCATAATCCATAAATTGATGAAAAAATATTGAACGCCCATCACTATTTTTCAATGCTACCAAAGAATTGCGACAGTTCCGCACGTCAGCAGTGTCAGTGTCAGGCAACTGACTACTGACACTTCACAGTAATTTTATTTTTTCTGTCCTTGGAAAATGTCCCTATGCTTTAAAGCCATTGAAATCCTATAATATAAATGCATTTACAACCGATGAAAATATTTGTTATGATGAAACGGCATTATTGTAATTAAAGTACCACAAGGATCTTTTGGCCCTTGGATGACGTTGTCAGGGGGCCTTATTCAAACACGACTGTGAATTTGATTTCTTAGTAAGGTATACGGGTATATAGTAAGGTATTTTAATTTTTATTTTTAAAAATAAGGGACAAAAATGTTCTGTGTTACTTAAAAAATAACGGGTAGATTGATATTGGATAAACATATAACCCACGGCTTTGTCCACGGAGTAAACTAAAATGCTGTTAAAAAGAATAATCATGTGCGCTGGCCGACCAGCATTTATTAGCATGAAAAAAAAAAATCAACAACTAGAGATTGCCACTTCTAGACGAGCTAAGTTTATTATTGATCATCTTTTTAAATTGATACTCCGAGTGGGCAAAGATGTCAACATCAGGAAAGTGCGTGTTATATGTTTCCAAGAGCCGACGTAGCGGGACCCGCACACCAGCATTAGTTCTGCACCTAGGTGTATAAAACAAACAGGGTGCACGAACCCCACGTACCATCGCAGTTCTAGGTACAACATAACATATGTCATTCGTGAGGTCATTACAGTCGAACTTATTATTACATAAGCCAAAGAGCATCATGCTCATAAGCAAAATACGCCTAGACTCCAAGCTAAACAAATCATAACGCATTAATAGTTGAGAATAGGGGATCCTAGTGAGAAAACAGTTATAGTGCATGAAACGCAGAAACTTTTTTTGCACCATTTCGAGCCTGTGAATATATTTGTGATAAAAGGGACTCCAAATTGGTACTGCAAATTCCATCTGAGAACGGATTAAGGCTTTATATAAAAGTAAAAGTGTGGATGTACGTTTGAAATCTTTACTAGACCGTATGACAAAACCGTACATTTTAAAAGCTTTACTGACAATATTATCAATATGGAGATGAAAGTGAAGCTTTGAATCGAGAATAATACCTAGATCACGGATGGAATCAACTTTACTCAGTGAAGTATTATTTAAAGAGTAGTTATAAGTGAAAATATTTTTGTTTTTTGTGAACGTTATGCAGTGACATTTAGGTACACTGAGTTTGAGCTTGTTAACTAAACAGTAATGCGCAAGTCTATTTAGATCATCTTGGAGAAGCAAGCAATCATGAATGTCTCTGCATGATTTGAAAATTTTAATATCATCTGCATACATTAAGAAGTGAGAGTGGTGGAAGCAGTTTCTAATGTCGTTGATAAAGAGGGTGAACAGAAGAGGACCTAAAATAGATCCCTGTGGCACGCCAGAAGTAACAACAACTGAATCAGACTCAACCCCATTAATGACGACTTTTTGAGTTCTCTTATATAAGATGTGAACCAACGCAATAGGTTGCCTCTGATACCATTATATGCAATTTTATCTAGTAGTAGTTTATGGTCCACCCGGTCGAACGCCTTCTGAAAATCCGTGTACACGGCATCAACTTGTACGCCACAATCGAATTGATTAAACAAATAATTTGTAAATAGCATTAAATTAGTAGCAGTTGAGCGACGTTTTACAAAACCATGCTGTTCAGGTAAAATAAGATGGTGAATATAGGTATATATTTCGCTATGCACTAGGCGTTCAAACAGCTTAGATAAAGTGGACAGTATAGAGATGGGTCTATAATTTTCAATGTTGCTTGCATCGCCATTTTTGAGGACCGGAGTAATAAAAGCTTGCTTCCATATATTAGGAAAGGTACCTTCACGTAAACACATGTTGAAAATAATGAACAAGGGAGTGGTAAGAGTATCAGCTGTGTTTTTAAAGAAAATAGGCGGCAACATATCAGGTCCTGGGCCCTTGCTTACATCTAAGCTGGTCAAGGCATTGTGTATAGCGTCACCAGTGAAGACAATATTTGAAATAGTTGTTGAATTTTCAGAAAAAGTGTGTGGAGGTTGCCAGTGGGAGGGATCAAAAAAAGAAGGTTCGTAAACAGAAGTGAAAAATGTAGAAAACATGTTACTAATTTCAGTTGGATTACTAGAGGATACCAGGTTTAAATACATAGTAGCAGGAAAATTTGACTTGCCTTTACGATTTGCAATATACGTCCAAAAATGTTTAACATCAACAGATATATTCTCTTCAACAGTCGTCATATATATTCGGAAGCATTTGTCAGATTCGAGTTTAAAACGTTTACGCTGGATAGAAAAGATTTCGTAATCACATATGTTGCCATATTTTTTCCATTTTATCCAGGCACGGTCTTTAGCTTTAAAGATGCGGACGAGAGCAGGAGAAAACCAAACTGGGAAACGTGGATTTTTGACCCGAGACATAGGAACATGTGATTTAATTACACTATAGATTATTTCGTAAAACCTAAGCACAGCCAATTCAGCAGGCAGATCTGACAGACATGCGTCCCAATCGAATTCATAAAATATGTTGTTTATGTCCTCGTAGTTGGCTCTGCGGTAATTATGTTTAGAAGTCCGCACTGACTTCATTGTTTTACAAATGGTTGTCAATGACGATGTTACACAAAATGGTGGATGATAACTATCCGGAGGCAATAAAGGAACACAAAAGGCGTCTGCGCAATCTACATTGAACATAAACAAGTCCAGAATACGGCCCAGCTGATTTCTAGAGGTATATAGTAAGGTATACGGGTATATATTATATTGTAAGGAATTGGAAATAGACAAAAAGTCACATAAATATTGACCAGCAACATTAACTGTGTGAGGCATGACGTGATTACCGCGATTGAACCAATCAACCTCAGGCAAATTATAGTCACCCACAATGTAAAATGTCGATGTTCCGGGATCGTTAATAATGTCTAATAACGTGTCAAAATGAGCACTGTATACGTCATCTCTAGTACCAGGCGACATATACGTAGCACTTATTACATGTCTTTTGTTGTAAAGTGCAGCAGGGAGTTGTACTGAGACGTGTTCGATATACATATTACCGGCAGGGTGCAGATTCAATACGACAGGTCGTAGTATACGCAATATAGCTATTAACACACCACCACCGTCACGCTTACCAATACGTAAACGGTCACGATCATGCCTAAAAACGATATATCTGTTATCTATAAATTCACTATCCACTATTTCGGGTACAAGCCAGGTTTCTGTTAGAATAATCACATCGTACGAATGAGACAAAATGTTCATGTACAACAAATGCAATTTTGTACGAATCCCCCTACAGTTTTGGTAAAAAAACGATAACTTATAATTATCCATTAGAAGCAAATATAGTGTAGAATGAAGGGCGCATACAATTTAACTTGGAGTCCACTTTCGACAACGTAACTAGCATACGCATATACAAAACATAAACTTTTGTGTCTATGAAGGTGGAATATATAATGGCTTTATAAGAGTATTTTAATATATGGTATACGGGTATATAGTAAGGTATACGGGTATATAGTAAGGTATACGGGTATATAGTAAGGTATACGGGTATATAGTAAGGTATACGGCTATATAGTAAGGTATACGGGTATATAGTAAGGTATACGGGTATATAGTAAGGTATACGGGTATATAGTAAGGTATACGGGTATATAGTAAGGTATACGGGTATATAGTAAGGTATACGGGTATATAGTAAGGTATACGGGTATATAGTAAGGTATACGGGTATATAGTAAGGTGTACGGGTATATAGTAAGGTGTACGGGTATATAGTGAGGTGTACGGGTATATAGTAAGGTGTACGGGTATATAGTAAGGTATACGGGTATATAGCAAGGTGTAGGGGTATATAGTAAGGTATACGGGTATATAGTCAGGTATACAGGTATATAGTAAGGTGTACGGGTATATAGTAAGGTGTACGGGTATATAGTAAGGTGTACGGGTATATAGTAAGGTGTACGGGTATATAGTAAGGTGTACGGGTATATAGTAAGGTGTACGGGTATATAGTAAGGTGTACGGGTATATAGTAAGGTGTACGGGTATATAGTAAGGTGTACGGGTATATAGTAAGGTGTACGGGTATATAGTAAGGTGTACGGGCATATAGTAAGGTGTACGGGCATAAAGTAAGGTGTACGGGCATATAGTAAGGTGTACGGGCATATAGTTAGGTGTACGAGTATATAGTAAGGTATACGGGTATATAGTAAGGTGTACGGGTATATAGTAAGGTGTACGGGTATATATGAAGTGTACGGGTACATAGTAAGGTATACGGGTATATAGTAAGGTGTACGGGTATATAGTGAGGTGTACGGGTATATAGTAAGGTGTACGGGTATATATGAAGTGTACGGGTACATAGTAAGGTATACGGGTATATAGTAAGGTGTACGGGTATATAGTAAGGTATACGGGTATATAGTAAGGTGTACGGGTATATAGTAAGGTGTACGGGTATATAGTAAGGTGTACGGGTATATATTAAGGTGTACGGGTATATAGTAAGGTGTACGGGTATATAGTAAGGTGTACGGGCATAAAGTAAGGTGTACGGGCATATAGTAAGGTGTACGGGCATATAGTAAGGTGTACGGGCATATAGTAAGGTGTACGGGCATATAGTAAGGTGTACGGGCATATAGTAAGGTGTACGGGCATATAGTAAGGTGTACGGGCATATAGTAAGGTGTACGGGCATATAGTAAGGTGTACGGGCATATAGTAAGGTGTACGGGCATATAGTAAGGTGTACGGGCATATAGTAAGGTGTACGGGCATATAGTAAGGTGTACGGGCATATAGTAAGGTGTACGGGCATATAGTAAGGTGTACGGGCATATAGTAAGGTGTACGGGCATATAGTAAGGTGTACGGGCATATAGTAAGGTGTACGGGCATATAGTAAGGTGTACGGGCATATAGTAAGGTGTACGGGCATATAGTAAGGTGTACGGGCATATAGTAAGGTGTACGGGCATATAGTAAGGTGTACGGGTATATAGTAAGGTGTACGGGTACATAGTAAGGTGTACGGGTACATAGTAAGGTGTACGGGTACATAGTAAGGTGTACGGATATATAGTAAGGTGTACGGGTACATAGTAAGGTGTACGGGTATATAGTAAGGTGTACGGGTATATAGTAAGGTGTACGGGTATATAGTAAGGTGTACGGGTATATAGTAAGGTGTACGGGTATATAGTAAGGTGTACGGGTATATAGTAAGGTGTACGGGTATATAGTAAGGTGTACGGGTATATAGTAAGGTGTACGGGTATATAGTAAGGTGTACGGGTATATAGTAAGGTGTACGGGTATATAGTAAGGTATACGGGTATGTAGTAAGGTGTTCGGGTATATAGTAAGGTGTACGGGTATATAGTAAGGTGTACGGGTATATAGTAAGGTGTACGGGTATATAGTACGGTATAAGGGTATATAGTAAGGTGTACGGGTATATAGTGAGGTGTACGGGTATATAGTAAGGTGTACGGGTATATAGTAAGGTATACGGGTATATAGTAAGGTGTATGGGTATATAGTAAGGTGTGCGGGTATATAGTAAGGTATACGGGTATATAGTAAGGTGTACGGGTATATAGTAAGGTGTACGGGTATATAGTAAAGTGTACGGGTACATAGTAAGGTGTACGGGTATATAGTAAGGTGTACGGGTATATAGTAAGGTGTACGGGTATATAGTAAGGTGTACGGGTATATAGTAAGGTGTACGGGTATATAGTAAGGTGTACGGGTATATAGTAAGGTGTACGGGTATATAGTAAGGTGTACGGGTATATAGTAAGGTGTACGGGTATATAGTAAGATGTACGGGTATATAGTAAGGTGTACGGGTATATAGTAAGGTATACGGGTATATAGTAAGGTGTACGGGTATATAGTAAGGTGTACGGGCATGAAGTAAGGTGTACGGGCATGAAGTAAGGTGTACGGGCATATACTAAGGTGTACGGGCATATAGTAAGGTGTACGGGCATATAGTAAGGTGTACGGGCATATAGTAAGGTGTACGGGCATATAGTAAGGTGTACGGGCATATAGTAAGGTGTACGGGCATATAGTAAGGTGTACGGGCATATAGTAAGGTGTACGGGTATATAGTAAGGTATACGGGTATATAGTAAGGTGTACGGGTATATAGTAAGGTGTACGGGTATATAGTAAAGTGTACGGGTACATAGTAAGGTGTACGGGCATATAGTAAGGTGTACGGGCATATAGTAAGGTGTACGGGCATATAGTAAGGTGTACGGGCATATAGTAAGGTGTACGGGCATATAGTAAGGTGTACGGGCATATAGTAAGGTATACGGGTATATAGTAAGGTGTACGGGTATATAGTAAGGTGTACGGGTATATAGTAAGGTGTACGGGTATATAGTAAGGTATACGGGTATATAGTAAGGTGTACGGGTATATAGTAAGGTGTACGGGCAAGAAGTAAGGTGTACGGGCATAAAGTAAGGTGTACGGGCATATACTAAGGTGTACGGGCATATAGTAAGGTGTACGGGCATATAGTAAGGTGTACGGGCATATAGTAAGGTGTACGGGCATATAGTAAGGTGTACGGGCATATAGTAAGGTGTACGGGCATATAGTAAGGTATACGGGTATATAGTAAGGTGTACGGGTATATAGTAAGGTGTACGGGTATATAGTAAGGTGTACGGGTATATAGTAAGGTATACGGGTATATAGTAAGGTGTACGGGCATATAGTAAGGTGTACGGGCATGAAGTAAGGTGTACGGGCATAAAGTAAGGTGTACGGGCATATACTAAGGTGTACGGGCATATAGTAAGGTGTACGGGCATATAGTAAGGTGTACGGGCATATAGTAAGGTGTACGGGCATATAGTAAGGTGTACGGGCATATAGTAAGGTGTACGGGCATATAGTAAGGTGTACGGGCATATAGTAAGGTGTACGGGCATATAGTAAGGTGTACGGGCATATAGTAAGGTGTACGGGCATATAGTAAGGTGTACGGGCATATAGTAAGGTGTACGGGTATATAGTAAGGTATACGGGTATATAGTAAGGTGTACGGGTATATAGTAAGGTGTACGGGTATATAGTAAGGTGTACGGGTATATAGTAAAGTGTACGGGTACATAGTAAGGTGTACGGGCTTATAGTAAGGTGTACGGGCATATAGTAAGGTGTACGGGCATATAGTAAGGTGTACGGGCATATAGTAAGGTGTACGGGCATATAGTAAGGTGTACGGGCATATAGTAAGGTGTACGGGCATATAGTAAGGTGTACGGGTATATAGTAAGGTATACGGGTATATAGTAAGGTGTACGGGTATATAGTAAAGTGTACGGGTACATAGTAAGGTATACGGGCATAAAGTAAGGTGTACGGGCATATAGTAAGGTGTACGGGCATATAGTAAGGTGTACGGGCATATAGTAAGGTGTACGGGTATATAGTAAGGTGTACGAGCATTTAGTAAGGTGTACGGGTATATAGTAAGGTGTACGGGTATATAGTAAGGTGTACGGGCATATAGTAAGGTGTACGGGTATATAGTAAAGTGTACGGGTACATAGTAAGGTATACGGGTATATAGTAAGGTGTACGGGCATATAGTAAGGTGTACGGGCATATAGTAAGGTGTACGGGCATATAGTAAGGTGTACGAGCATATAGTAAGGTGTACGAGCATATAGTAAGGTGTACGGGTATATAGTAAGGTGTACGGGCATATAGTAAGGTGTACGGGTATATAGTAAGGTGTACGGGTATATAGTAAGGTGTACGGGTATATAGTAAGGTGTACGGGTATATAGTAAGGTGTACGGGCATATAGTAAGGTGTACGGGCATATAGTAAGGTGTACGGGCATATAGTAAGGTGTACGGGTATATAGTAAGGTGTACGGGTATATAGTAAGGTGTACGGGTATATAGTAAGGTGTACGGGTATATAGTACGCGCTATTAAAATATTAGTGCTGTGACATTCAGATAACTCATGGGTGATTCGAGTTTGTAACTGGGTTCTTTTGAAGAAGTATAACTAACAAAAATAAATAGGCAAACACCAGTAAATTTTATGATCATTTTATTTGGTAAAGCATATACATTAATGTTGTGGTCATGTTATATCGGCGTAACACATTAAGGCACTTGCATATTCTCGCTATATTGTACTTTAAAAACTTGTACATAGTATAAAAATAATCCAAATATTAATACAGAAATGGGAATGTTACATTAGCGGAATACTGTAGAGACAATACTTATAATATACACATTGATCGGGTCGAGATTTGGGTAGTGTAATGTTCTTGCAATTTAAAGTGAATGGTTCTGGACTAGGCGTGGTCACTACGAACGTTACTTTGAAGAGTTTGTGTTACATTACATTACACAGAGCTGGACACCGTCGATTACAAAAAAGATGCCATTTATAAGTGAGTACGATAGGAATGTTCAAATAAATACACTTAAAACAATGTTATTATTTCATTACTTACCTTAACCTTTTTTAAACGCTCTCATATTGTAAAACATATTTCCCAATTACAGGTTACAGCAGCCATTTTGTTTTAAACTAAAGATATGGCTCTGGTTAAAATGAATATCAAAATCACAGTTTCTTTTATCTTCTTATTTTTAGTTTAGTTTTTTAAAGTTCCTGACAAAAAGATGAAATATAATTTATTAAGCATGAATAATTTTTAATAAAAATAATGAATTTGACATTTTAAAACCTTGTTTTCGATGTCATTGATACACATTTGATATAATTATATAAGTAATTATTTTAATGCTGCTTATGACAGAAAAATGTTTATCTACATTCCATATTAATTTCGCTACAAATTATAATATGCCTATACTTACACTTCGTTTTTTAAGTGTATATCTATCTAATAACTATAGAATATCCGTATTTAGTGATAATCACAATAGAATACTATTTTAATTATTTATATAAGCCAAATAACTTAATGTAAATATTTTTTCTTTTTATTACAACAAAACATAATTATTTAACTTATGCAAGGTTTAGAAGGGCGAAATTAACTAACTTCCGATATTTCTGTCAAGTATTCCCAATTACTCCAAAAAATTCATAATAAAGACTTTAGATGACTTACTTGTCTAGATGGAGCGTCTAGTAGATAAATTGTAGTATGCACACGCACACATTGACAGCTTTTGAACAAATATTCAACAAATCTAAAACTGGGATCACGCACACATGGTGCGTAACTGAAGCCGCTTTTAGGCGCTATTTTTGTTAACAATGTTGTCTATAAAAGTCTTAGTCTAAGGCAGGGCTGTCCAAACCAGATAAGATCTCGGGCCAACATAAATATCTTAATAGGTTGGAGGGCCGCAGAAACATAACTTAGCAGCCTTAACTTTTAAAGACAATAATGTTCTTACAGGAATATTTTCGTATTTGCGGTAAATAAAATGACGTCGCATGCAGCCCGCGGGCCGTGCTTCGGACAGCCCTGGTCTAAGGTAAAGACCTTTAATAATTATTATAAATAGCACACCTAAAGTGATAACTGTGGCCTTCAAATATTTATTGCACTAAAACATTTCTTTAGGCACCTATGAAGGCACGTTGCAAAGCACTAATTTATCTATTCAATAATTGTATGTGTTGATTATTAAATTTATATATTTTCTGTGGAATACTTTTCATTTTCTGCGACGACTAAGATTTCTATGTCCGTCTTGGAATGTTTCTTTGTCTGTAAAAAAAATAAAGCATGTTAGTTAAATACTCGTAAATACATAGGTACAATTATTGACGGACGGACGGCTTGGTCGAGCGATTAGAGCTTAAGTCACTCCGCCCACTGGATCGAGAAGTCGCGGGTTCGATTCCCATTCGGGATCAATCTTAGTGATCCACAAACATTTGTTTTGGGCCGGGTGTTGGTGTATGTGAATGTCATGATTGTAAACGCACCCAATATACAGGAATAAGTGCTAGGTGTTTAAAAAAACAATAGCCTTTCTCCCTCTGCAAGACTGTGATGATCTTAGCAATCGCTAAAATTAAGCAGCGTTAGGCTCAGTCGGTATTTTTTTATAAACGTAGCCCCACACTAGTATGTATTCCTGTGTCGTGGGTGCATTAACAAACATGAAAATTCATATACACAAATACTCAGACCGAAACAAATAATTGTGGGTCATACAAAGATTTGTCCCGTGCGGCAATCGAACCCGCGACTATTAAACAGTGGACGGAGCGACTTAAGCTTTTTATCACTGCGCTAAATCGTCTGTCATTCCGGTTCCGGTTTGATTGGACTATACCATTTGGAAGTCTCTGCGTACTTCGGAATCTAAGTTAAGCCGTGGGTCTCGGCTGCTACTAATAGCCGGTTTCAATTATTAACCGAAAGATTGATTTCGACTATCCCAAAGAACAAAGTCACATATGCCAAACAAAATAAATAGCATTTGCAACTTTCGTGCCCATCGATAAGGTTATTTATGCCAAGTATAAATACTGGATTATAGAACTTCGTTCGTTGGATACATAGATTTGGGTACTACCAGTAGAATGTTGAAATATATCTAATGGAAAATCTGTCATAACACTACAGACAGTAACAAATCTATTTATCAGATAAATATTGAAACCGGCCACCAATGCGGTAGTCGTTAAGGCTGGTGGCCACAAATCTGCACTGGGTCCGCGTGGTGGAGTATGACCACTCTCACCTTGTGTAATGTAAGATTAAAAAAATAAACAATTCTTAAAAAAAACCACTGACACGCCTATATTCCCCAAGTGGGGATGGCAGAGGTGTACTGAGTACACCCACTTTCGCCATGGCTATTTGACCGAACCTTAAAGGTTTGGTCAAATAGCCGACGGAACGCTCGGCTTCGCTCGGCCGACGGTCGGCAGCGCACGTCACACTGCGGGAGCGACGTCACGCGGGCCGGGCCCACGCCCGACACTAGCGACCCGCTTGCACGCGTATTGGTGTCTCGCTCCCCCCGTCCTTCGTTTGTAATCGCGTCGAGCGCGCGCGTCGACGGCGGTGGGTAGTGACGTTTACCGTCCCGCCGAGCCGGGCTGTGCTGTGTGGTGTCTCCTATACATTTGCGTACGTCACAATTCCCTAAGTCGCGCTGGCGTCACGCTCCCGTCGCGCTGCGTCGCCTATGTGGCGAAACCTTTATAGTTTGAATCAGTGGTCCGGTGATTGATTACCGCGTGGGCCCCGTACGTGGTTACCTGTGTGCGCCTAGCGCTTGCGCAGGTCGTGCGAGCCGTAGGGCGCGCCGCCGTGCGCGGCCCACTCGCGCTCGAACTCGTGCTCCAGGATCTCGGCGCCGCGCTTGCGCGTCAGCCCCGTCTCCTCCAGGCTCAGCTCGCACATTTGCATGTCGTCCACGCCTGAAACCGCACGTAACCACAGAAATCGTAATAATAACACCATCACGCCTATACTATTTCCCAGGCGGGGATGGCAGGGGTGTACTGTGTACACCCACTTTTCGCCGACGATGTTAAATCCCATGTAATAAGGGGCGAAACTATTGCTATATACCGGGCACAATTTCAGACTCCCGACTGATACTGGATGTTTTTCTATGGAAGAATTACATTTGTCCGACCAAGGATTTGAACCCGTGATCACAAAGCATATTATTCGCCACTAGACCAACGGGGCGGTATTATAATAACATACTAGAAATATAAGGCTGGCATAATCATTGCGGACCGAAAAGCCCTTGAATAAAAAAACATAAAAAAGCACTACAAATGAAATAAGTGCACCATTTCGAGACCCGAGCCCACTGTTACCGCTGCGTTACACATGCACTTTTCAAACAAATGAACGAAGTCTATACACACTCACATTATTGTAAAAACAATATAAAGTATTTTTAGCCTTATAACTATAGTTACATCTTTGGGAAGACTCTCCGCCTGCGGATATGCTGCAAAGTATCAATTTTAGTCACTGTGCCACCTTAGAATAAAAGTAATCCAGAAGCCGCGTCCAGTCGTAATTGCACGCCGCGCGGTGAAGCCAAAAATTCAACAAACGTCCCGCACTCACCGCACTTCCCACCCGCGTAATGTTGGTAGCCCGGAAAGATACCGCTTTTTGGGGTAACTGTTGATGACATTATAGTAGATGTTAATAAAATCATTATAACGGTAACGTGTACTTTAATGTATATTAAACTCAAGAAATAGATATACTTGAACTATTAAGATTTGTAATAATTTAGGGAGAATAATTTAGAAGATGTAGGGAAAATATATTTTCATCATCTTAACTAGATATTAAAACCATGATGTAGTAGATAACTATATGAATACCATTTAATACTAGAACTAATAAAGTCCTCAGCAAATAAAAATAGGGAAAAAATTAAATCGTCATACTAGCAACACTAACAAAATGGACGCGTGTTTTACTATGACAATTACGTATTATATATATATATATATATATATATATATATATATATATTATATATATATATATTATATATATATATATATATATATATATATATATATATAATATTTAAATAATACGGCACCTGAATGCGCTAGTTAGGTATGAAATATGATTTTTGATCTAAACAGCGTTTTACAGGCACACGCAGAGCACGTTATTCCGCACGACGGTCACAGAGTGACTACTCGTGAACGTGTAACTACCTGCTTCGCAGGTAGTAATTGTTGCTTCAAATAGATGCGCGCCCGCGGCTTCTGGACTATTTTTATTCTAAGTCACATACATTCAGGTAGAACTGAAGCATTTTGTGATAATTTTCACATAACAAGATCACGCGGCTCTACAATTTCTGGTGTGTTGCCAGCAAAACTGAGGGCCATTATAAGGAGCACCTGTGTAGGATACAGCTGGTGTAATGCTAAATAAAAATAATAAATGTAAATTTACTAACATAGTTTAAGCAAATGTTTACTAACAACTTATGGGTTTTTTCGCCTGAAATAAAGATGATTTGATTTGATAACGTGATGTATGCCGTAAACGTACCGGCTTGCAGCAGCACGGGCGTCTTATCGGGGTGCAGCTCCATCTGGCGCGCCACGTACTGCCCGTCGAAGTGCGCGTACCACCAGCCGCGCCGGTCCGCCGCCTCGCCCGCCGCCGGCCGCACGAACGGGATGCGGAAGTACCGGTGCCGAGCGCCTAAGATGTCCCCCTTCTGAGGTAGCCGTGGGGTCTTCGCTGTGGGGACATAGGAGTCTAATCACCTATAATGTCTTCGCTTGCGGTGGCTGTCTGGCGCGGTCACTCCCTTCCCTCCGATATGGTCGAGGGGAACGATGACTGTTCCAGCAGTGATACTCGTGAACGGGTGCCGCTTGTGGGGACCGGTCCATCTGGAATCCTTTAGACGCTCTTTACAGATAACATTAGATTCATATCTTGATCGTAAGGCATCACACTGGAGCTCGGTCATAAACTATTTAATTGTAACCTAAACATTGTATCCACACAATATGATTAAAAAAAGGAAAGAAAGAGAAGTAAACAAAAAAGACGAGCCCGCTGAGTTTCTTCGCCGGATCTTCTCAGTGGAGGCCGCATTCCGATCCGGTGGTAGATTAGTAGTTTAATTAGATTTAAAAAAAATATGTAAATTTCACTAATTGTAAACGCCCCCGCAGGGCTTATACAAAATAAATTATTTGAGTTTGAGTTTAATTATTCACAGAAAGGTCCGTAGGGGTCTTTGTCTCACTGATATCACAAAGTAAAAGCAGGAACGCGACCTCTTATAATAGGTTCCGCCCAGTCGGCATAACAGGGGGGATAACAAAAAAATTAAATTAAGTATTTTAATGTTAAAAAATGAACCCGTTTTCAATTCTATTTCAAAGTCAAAAATCATCTATTTGTAGGGGCCGACAAAAAAGCACTGACAACCTAATATACTAAAAAATCTCAGCGGCCCAGTTTTTTAATTTAAGGTTTTATATGACTGGCCTTTCTGATATCCAATTTTTTAAGGATGTGAAAATTATTTTAATATGTGCATAAAATGAAGATTTTCTGCTTTTTAGTCTTTTATTTATTTATTTATTGTAATGGTCTGCTAACAATTGTTATAACAATCCAATTTCAGAAGAAGTTAGTTAAGTATATCATTTTACACTTAATTGCACGATAACTTAAATGCAAACACCGCTAATCTAATATAAAATTTAACAACTGACAAAAAAATATTGTCTAGTAAATTTTTTTTTAAAGGTAGTGCGACGAGATATTTCAATTAGTTTGGCACACAATGTAGCCAACAGTACAAAAAAAAATCTAATTCGATATTGCATCCAACAAATATTTACGGAAACTACATAGATACCGTGTGAATGTCGGTTCGACCACTATATATATATATATATATATTGTATAATTTGCTCATTCTGGCCACAGAGTTGGATCCCAAAACAGTTCCACGAAACGGTGGTACAAAAGACTGTATAGGAAATATAGGGCTTTTTCTAGGAGCTCTAAATCTAAAACCACTGAGAAGCTGGGAACAGTCTATTTCGTTTCTGAGAATTTTAGTAATTTTCATATTAACTAAACAGGACGAATAGTACGTCGTGCGTCCTGTTGCTGCTGTGGCTGGTATGCGTCGTGAAGGAGAATTCAATGAAAGCCGAATAGTCTTGAAACAGTGCTCCACCCACCAGTTGTGACCCTCTTCGCGCAGAGTTTCTTCCTATAATCTTCCAATGTCCAGTCGCTCGAACGTGTCTGGCGCGATTTTTCGCGCTCTTAAATACTATTTGGTGTGTCACAACTAGTGGGCTTTGTACCGAGTTTATTAATCAAATAAACCAATCATGATACAATTATTCCTGTCCCTTTCCGGGGTTACACTCTTCTTACTATTCCTATCCCTTTCAGGGTTACACTCTTCTATTATTCCTATCCCTTTCAGGGTTACACTCTTCTATTATTCCTATCCCTTTCAGGGTTACACTCTTCTAACTTTATACTAGTGCTTATGCGCTAGGATTCTATGACATTATCTTATTTCTAACTTAAATTACATAATATACTACAGTAACTTAATCTATTATATACAAATCATACAGACGTCGTCCTGTACATTTCTCCCGCCGTGAACTGTCGGCTTCACTGACGGTTCATAAGTCTTCGTGGAGGGACGACGTCGGCAACACTATCAATTTCTTCGCTGGCCTCCGAAGAACTCCTCCCTTGGTGCGGACGTCCACCGCACGCACAATTCCATCTTCTCCAGGGAAGGTCCTTATTATCCTCCCAAGAGGCCACATGTTCCTGGGGAGTACGTTGTCAACAATGAGGACGATGTCCTCCTCCTTCAGGGCGGCGCCGCGTCCATGGGGCTCCCGCCGGTACTGAAGTCCAGGTAAGTACTCCCATATCCATCGTTCCCAGAACATGTCCGCGAGTCTCTGTGCCGCTCTCCAACGGGTGCGGCCGATGAGGTCAGTGTCAGTGAAGGTCCCTGGTGTCGGGTTGCGCGCTGGGCCGTAGAGCAGAAAGTGGTTCGGTGTCAGCGCCTCTGGGTCCTCAGGGTCGACGGGTACATGAGTGAGCGGTCGGTTGTTTAGTGTAAACTCGACCTCCGCCAGCAGTGTGGTGAGAACCTCTTCTGTCGGGTGTCTCTCCGTCAGGATCACGTATAGGGCCGTCTTCACACTGCGCACCAGTCTTTCCCATGCGCCACCCATGAACGGGGCGCCGGGGGGAATGAAGCGCCAGCTGATGGTTTTTCTCGTGGCCTCTTCTCGGGTGGCGTTGTCCAGCGCCTCCCGTAGCTCTCTGTCGGCGCCGCGGAGATTGGTCCCGTTGTCCGACCATATTTCAGTCGGGCAGCCGCGGCGGGCGATGAACCGTCGTAGGGCCCTACGACGGTTCATCGCCCGCCGCGGCTGCTGTCAGTCAGCTGCATCACAGCTGACTCGGTGCTGAGTGATGCGGCGACTTCCAGGTGTACGGCGCGTGAAGTCAGGCAGGTGAAGAGGGCTACGTAGCGCTTCTGTGTGCCCCGACCCACTGTCACAGTCAGAGGTCCGAAGTAGTCGATACCGGTGTACGTGAAGGCCCTCTGATAGTGAGCCAGTCTGCAGGGCGGCAAGTTCCCGGTGCTCGGCTCTGGAGGCGCGTCTCTTCTTCGGCGACAGCTGTAGCACTTGTGTATGACCATCCGGGCTACTGTACGTAATCGAGTTATCCAGTACCTTGCTCGACACTCGTTGATGGTCGCCTCTACTCCGGCGTGGTGCAGCTGTCGGTGTACGTGTTCGATGTACAGGCGGGTGACGCGATGATCTCCGTCCAGCACTGCGGGGCACCGTAGCTCGTCGCTGATGTCCGGCGTCGCACTTATTCGCGACTTGATCCTTATCACTCCACTGATAATCTGCGCTGATAAGGGGCGGAGGCGGCCCTTCGATAGTCTATCACTATTACTCAATTCGCTGTTATACGAGTCGTGTTGTACTACACGCACTAACAACGCCTCCGCTCTTGTCAATAGTTCTGCACTGAGCGGTAAACACTTAACACTGTCCTTATCACTAAACTTAATTCTACACTTATCGCTACACTTATTCCTATTCTTAACACTATTCCACTGTGGGTCCTTTTCGCGATTCCTAGCCTGTCTCTTATAGTTCACTACTTGTCTATTCACACTGCACAGGTCGATGAACTGCAGCACGCGCGCCGTCGCTCGTAGCAGGCGCTCCCACGTAGAGAAGCGCGCTGGATCCGGAACAGCTGATCGCGGTGAGACGGGCCGTTGCTCGGTGATAGTGTGTGTCCGTTCCTCGCCCGTCGCTGCGTCGAGTGTCGGTCGCTCCGCCGGCCATGTTGATGGGTGCTCGCGCAGGAACTCGGGCCCAAGGAACCATCGGTGATGAGAGCCGATGTCCCTGGGTACTTCGCGCGTCGCGTCGTCAGCCACGTTTAGTTTCGTGGGCACCCACCTCCAATCACTTATGGCGCTGTTTTCTTCTATCGCGGCGATGCGATGTGCGACAAACGGGCGGTAGGATCGCGCGCCCGTCTTCAGCCACGTCATGACGGTACGGCTGTCCGTCCAGTAGGTCACTGAGCTTGGCTTCTTGTCATGTTCGGCGATGATAGTCGCACCCAGGCGACTACCCATTACGGCAGCTTGCAGTTCGAGTCTCGGGATCGATGTGAGCATGTCCCGTGGTCTCCGCAGGTGTTGGGTCCACTCGACCCACTGTTGTGCTAGGTCATCGTCGATGTTGTCGTCCCATGCTGTGTCGCGCCGCCATATGTCCTGTAGTATCTGCTTGGCCCCTTATTGTGTTGGGCGAAGCGATTCCGAGCGGGTCGAACAGAGACATTAGTATGCGGAGTGTGTCCCGCTTCGTCGGCGTCGGCTTTTCGAGTATGCCCGGGGGGAGGCGTGCGTCGATGTTGAACCCGATGTCGTCGGTGTCCGGCCTCCACTCCAGTCCGAGTACTCGTTCCGTCTATCTTTCCTCGCTGAGCCCGATCATCCGTCTGTCGTGTCTGATCTATTTTATTCGCGCGGGCTCGGCGTTTTCTTTTGGGACGAGGGCGTCGATTTATTTTCTGTATTTTCTTTTCTTCTATGTCGACTCGTCGTCGATCTTCTGTTCTATTTTCGAATCGCGGTCGATCTTCTCTGTGTACTGTGGGCGCTTCAGTCTGTTTCGTGCGTCGTGAGCGCGCACCGTGTACGACCCAGCCGAGAGGGGTTCGGGAGGCAACGGGTTGATGTCGCTGCCCCCGGCGTACCTCTGACGGCAGCAGTAGGTGCCAATTGTCTTGGCCGATGAGTATCTGGGGTTTCGCTCTTCTGTAGGTGATATCGCTTTCTATGTCCCGCAGATGCTTGCAATCGGCGATGTCTTGCACGGTGACGGCTTGTGGCGTCGACTTCAAGTTCTCAATGGTGCGCGCTAGAATCCGATGTGCGCGCTGGGACGTACCTCTCAATGTCAGCTGGACCCGACGGGAGTTCGATGACCGGACGTTACAATCGCCGATCGCCTCGATGTGCAGTGACTCGCGGGGGCCGCGCGCGCCTGTCTGGTTGGCGAGCTCGGCGTCGATGAGCGTCACCGTTGACCCGTCGTCGAGGAGGGCGTAAGTGTCTACTCCTCCCGCCGGTCCGGAAATGTGTACCGGCACTATCTTGAGATACGATGCGAAGCCTCTTGTCCACGTTGACGCGACTGTCTGCTTCTCCGCGTTGTCGTCTTCCGCGACCCTTTCGCTTTTGACGTGGTGAAGCAGTCTGTGGTGCGAGTATTTGCACCCGTCGGTGTCGCAAGTGAGCCTCTTGCAGTGATGACTCTTCGTTCTGAAGCGTAGACACGCGAAGCATAGTCTTCGTGCCTTCGCGATATCCCATCTGTCGTTGACCGTCGACTCAATGAATTTCTTGCACTTGGTTACCTCGTGCTCTGTGTCGTGACACGCCGCGCATTTTTCTTTCCTTGGGCTCGATACAGCGGTGCTATAAGTCTTGTTAGTCTGTCTTCTGTTCGCTGTATGTTCCCGTTCGGGTGTCACGTGTTCGGGAGGTGCGTAGCGCCCGCATCTGTCAGCCTCCCTACTGAGGAAATCAGAGAACCTCAGTAGGTCGGGTTCTTCTGTCTGTTCTTCCGCTGCGTAGTCGAACCATCTATACTTGAGCGCCGGTGTGAACTTCTCAATGGTCGTCTTGACAGCCTCCGGGTTGTACAGGTACGCCACGCGGTTGAGTGCGCGTAGCGTCGCGACGATGTTCATCACCCGCGTGGCGAACACGCAGATGTCTCTCGGGTTGTCGCTGAGTTGGGGCAGCGCGCGCAGGCGTTCTAGTTCGCCCAGCGCGATGCAATCTGGTCGGCCGAAGCGTGCTTCGAGCGCCCGGAGTATGTCAGCTGTCTTGGCGTTGTATATGAGTAAGTTCTCGACGGCTTCTTTAGCTTTACCTTTTAGCGCTCTTCGTAGTCTCGCGACGTTCTCTGTGTCCGTGAACCTCGGCGCAGATTCTTCATAAGCAGCTTTGAAGGTGAGCCACTCTTGGTGTGACCCACTGAAGTACGGCAATTCAGTAGCGAAGCGGTGGTGCGGGGCGCTCCCGGACCGGGCGGCGAGGGTGATTGCGGACGCCAGCTCACGCAAGTCGATTTGCTGTGGCGGCGTCGCGACTGTCGTTTCTTCATTCTTCGACACGGCGATGGGTGGTGGCTGGATCGGTGCAGGGGGCAACGGCGTTGTCGCCCGCGGCGCTGCATCGATGGTGCGCCCCACGTCTATGTCGTGTGGCCTGTCGGCGATGGCCAGGACGTGAGGTCGCGAGTCGTTCAGCCAGCTCCCGACTCTTTTCTCTGTTTCTTGTTCATCTGATATGCACGTGTCTGCGTCACTCTCGCTTTCTTCATCTTCGGCTTCGATTCGTGATATTTTCGCGGCTGCTAATTGGACTTGCAATTCTAGTAGCTCCTCCTTGGCGCGGGCGAGCTTCAATCTTCGCGTCTTTGTTGAGAGCGTCTTCTTTGTGCCAGTCCTCTTGGACACTGGCTTCTTTGTTTTCTCCGTCGCGGAAGTGTCTGCCGTGGCGGTTGTTTCCGTCATGACAGTAGATTCTGTCGTGGCGGTCGACTCTGACGTGGCGGTCGACTCTGTCGCTGTAGTCGACCCCGACGATTCGGCGACTGGGGCCGATGCTGCTGGTCTACTGGTGGTGGAGCGTGTGATTGGCATGTTTATTTCCTCTATTTTCTTCCTTTTTCAGCTTGATTCTTCTATTTTCTCTTGCGTCTTCTATATTCTCTTGACGACGAAAATCCGGCTCGAAGGACCAAATGAACAGGACGAATAATACGTCTTGCGTCCTGTTTTTTGGCTGAGGCGGTGCAGCGCTGGCGAAGATTCCAACGCTGTCACGCAAATTCTTCTACGACGATAATCCGGCTCTCGAAGGACCAAAATGAACAGGACGAATAGTACGTCGTGCGTCCTGTTGCTGCTGTGGCTGGTATGCGTCGTGAAGGAGAATTCAATGAAAGCCGAATAGTCTTGAAACAGTGCTCCACCCACCAGTTGTGACCCTCTTCGCGCAGAGTTTCTTCCTATAATCTTCCAATGTCCAGTCGCTCGAACGTGTCTGGCGCGATTTTTCGCGCTCTTAAATACTATTTGGTGTGTCACAACTAGTGGGCTTTGTACCGAGTTTATTAATCCAATAAACCAATCACGATACAATTATTCCTGTCCCTTTCCGGGGTTACACTCTTCTTACTATTCCTATCCCTTTCAGGGTTACACTCTTCTATTATTCCTATCCCTTTCAGGGTTACACTCTTCTAACTTTATACTAGTGCTTATGCGCTAGGATTCTATGACATTATCTTATTTCTAACTTAAATTACATAATATACTACAGTAACTTAATCTATTATATACAAATCATACAGACGTCGTCCTGTACATTAACTATGATATTTGAGCTGTGTTTATACTTTCAAGACTAGCTCATATGGAAGCTAGTTTATTGTTTATTTCTTTCATTATTCTTTTTTTTAAAAACGTAGCCCCATATTAGGATTTATTCACATACACAAATACCCAGACCGGAACAAATAATTGTGGATCACACAAAGATTTGTCCGGTGCGGGACTCGAACCCGCGACTATTAGACGCAGTGGGCAGAGCGGCTTAAGCTCTTAACCACTGCGCTAAATCGTAAAATCGATTTGAGGATTTTTACTGGACAACTGATGAACAAACGCCTTCTTATCCGTCACGTGGTAAAAAAATAATACAGACTAGTACCTGCATCCATAATCGACTGTGGCGCCCTCTCTTGGTCGGCCATGGTTGTCTTGCGAGCGTTCTTTGCCTTCCACGCGTGGTACACCTTGAGCCGCCGGTGGAACTCGTGGCGGCAAGCCTGCCGTCAAACAGAAATAATCTTGAACATCCATCCACATATTATTTCGTGTGTGTGTGTAAATGATCGACGCTGTTGGCCGCGGGGCCTTTACAGCTTCACCGGACAAGAGGGCGAGCGTGCAACCACTACGCTCGAGCCAGAAGGGCAAGGGGGCAACTAGCTCAAGGGCGCCTCAAGGAGGAACGGTCTCGGCTTGGGCAGTCGCTATGGGGGAGGGCGTATATTAGGTATCTCGCCGTGGTGCTCTGCGCCGGCCGGCGGGCAAGGGATTCTTTGACCTCGCCGGCGAGGTCGGTGTCTGATCCTGTGTGCGGTATCTGTATCCGAAAGGGATGGAAGGGCATCGGGAGGGTCGATGAGAACATGCCGCAGACGGCGGTAGCGGCTGATAGGAGGGGAATCGACATATTATTTGTACTAAATTTAACTAGCATAGTTGGTATGGGCGTGGTCTTATTTTTATCCATCCCTAGAGAATGTGATGTACTCACAAATCTTTTGTTTTAGTCTTGGCGTATGTAGGGGACTTTTGTAAAGGCACCAGAACGACACAGGAATAAATCAAAGTGTGGGGTAATGTTTTAATTTAAAAAAAAAGTAATGAGATGCCAGTTGAATTTTGTTTTAACCGGTTTTTGATAAAACAATATAATACAAGAATATAAATATCAGAATAATTACAAAATAGATATACAATGCGAAAGTGGAAGGAAGTAGGTACCGAAGAAGACTTAGACTATCTTACCATGACCAAATAGACCGAATCTTATCTGAAGGCCAAGTCAAGAGTCTCCGTAACCGGCGAGCGTGTATGAGACGAACTATGAGAGTGGAGGAAGCCAGAGAGGTATGTGAGGAAAAAACCTGTTGGAACTCTGTACTCACTGCCCACCCCGCAAGGGATCTGGAGTGATGATACAGATAGATAGATAAATATAAAATGAAATGGCATTATTACTTTATTGGTTGAATCGGCTAATTTGCTATATATGTACTAGCGATGGGTGATTATTACTAAAAAAATCTTTTTTAAAAAAGGGAAGCCGACTTCAAAAAGCAAAAAATTGCGTTTTGAAGTCGGATTCCCTTTTTTAAAAAAGATTTTTATTTTACTATATTAGGTGATAACTTAATTAATTTATTAATATTTATATACCTATATTATATTACTCTACTTAGTTCTACAGTAAGGTACCTACAGGATTAATATACTACTCATAATAACTGAATTTGAAATTAAAATGGGACCACGGACTTTTTGGCGGGAAATCGAAGAGTGATGTTGTCAATTTGTTTTAATTTCCAAAACTTGTGTTATTTCGAATTATAATGTGTAATGTTGGTGGAATATTAACCATTATGTGTTCCTATATGTGCACGAGTGAAGGTAATTGTAACAAAGTTATAAAACGTGCCTTTTCGATTTCCCTCAAAACGGCCGTCGCAATTGGTATGTAAAGTATCCATCACTTTACTATCCAGGGTGGGGCACTTCATCAATTTCATTATCATCTTCGTCATCAAGTTCATTGGGTAGTTGAATTAATTTAGAAATGAATATTCGTAAACTTTGTACGATGGCATAATGTAAACGCAATTGCCACGAAAAAAAAAAATGGGACCACCTTGGAGCTATAGTGAATCCAATGCAAAAAGAATCATCAAAATCGATCCACAATTGACGGAAATATCGCTGAACATACACAAAAAAAGAGAAGACTTTTTTGAAGTCGGTTAAAAACAATCGAATCATTAGATTGTTCAGTTCATTCGAATTCGAAAGACAATCACAATTCTTCGATTGTTGGTAGATTGTCATCCAGTGCGTGTGTGTGTGTGTGTGAATGATGTACGCTGTTGGCCGCGAGGCCTTTACAGCTTCACCGGACTTAAAGGCGAGCGTGCAACCACTACGCTCTAGCCAGCCAGAAGGGCAAGAGGCGACATACTCGAGGGCGCCTCGAAGAGGCGCCCTCGGTTGGGACAGTCGCTGTAGGGGGACGGGTGCACTACTAAGTGCACCGGTCAACCGCCGGCTATGGGAGGGGATCTACTACTACTACGTCGTCGTCGTCGCCCGTATTCTGAGCGGAAAGAAGGGATGACAAAGCATCGGGGGGGTCGGTGAGAACATGTCGCGGCCGGCGGTGGCGGCAGGGGTCGGGGGGGAGATCGTAGTCGGCGGTGGCTACGATTAACGGATTCGCATGGGTAGATGCGTTCGCGAAGTGACGTGTTGACGCCTTTTTAATAAAGGCGCGAATAGGTTCGAGACCTAGATCGGAGTGGAGGTCGACGTTCCGTACGAACCAGGGGGCTCCTACGGCTTTACGGAGGAAGCGGTTTTGAACCACTTGGAGTTTATCGATGTGAGAGGGGGCCGAATGCCCGAACACAACACACGCATAAGTCATGATGGGTCGAACGCAAGTTTTGTAAAGTGTCACCTTATTTCTAAGGGACATTTTACTCCGCTTGCAGATTAACGAATGGAGACGACCGAGCACAAATGATGCTCGGTGACGGACCCGCTTGATGTGCGGGCCGAAGGACATGGTACTGTTTAGGGTGACCCCTAGATATTTGACCTCTTTGACCCAGGGAATGGGTCAGTCGAACATGGTCACTTGGCCGAGATTACTTCTAGGGCGGCGCAGGGAGTGGCGCGGGGTGGCACCTCTGGAGAAGAACACCGCAGCGCTCTTGTCCGGGTTCACCTCATTAGACCGCGCGCGCGTAACATTAGTAACAACCTAGCAAACAGGACATGTTTTTTTAATTTTCCATATCATAATTTAAGTATTTAGTAAAAAAAGTATAATTCATAAAAATACTTTGGAATTTGTGGTATTCTATCATGCAAGATTTCCTGCCGGGTAGGTATAGTGATAGTAACTACGTTACATTTATTTACATTGATCTATAATTCAATCGATATTTCTAACGTACTTTGCCTAAGCCCTTTACCAACAGTAATCACTGATTAACTTAAAACATTCTCAAAGTGACCTGTGCATTGGCGATGCGCCATCGATTTTCATTTGTTGGTTGATTGTTATTCGAATGTATTTTTGTTAGGACGAATAAATCGATAATCGAATGTGTGTAACTACAATTGTAGATTGTTTTTTTTTATTCATTTGATAGTTTTTTTCGTTACAATCGCCCATCGCTCACTTTCATTATTTTCAAGAAGCCGGTTTTCAATAATTCACAAAGAACCGGAAGAACCACGTCTCCATTGTTAACGTTAATTAATTGGTTCAAACAAACAATTGTCCCATCTGCTTAGTTGCAATTTATATTTTAATATTATTTAAAGGAATTAAGGGGGACAGCGCGTACGCAGTCCCCACTACCAAAAATTACGCGTCCGAGTTACCCACATTAGGGGTAATCGCAGGGGTCAACCCAACCGCAGTGCAATGGGAAGGCCTCGCCCTGGGGGAACCGCCTTCATGATCACGGTGTCCCCTACGCCAGGTAAGTATGCTTTCATCGGCTACGGCCGAGTCGGGTCATTATTCAGCGGAACACTTTAATACCGAGTCTGATTTCCGTGCAGCGCCATCTATCGGGGCAGCGGAAAACTCGCGTCGAAGTAAGAACTTGTGCTGATTTTATTTTCACAAATGTTATTAAAAAACGTAAAAAGGCAAAAAATATTAACTTGTAGGAGATATTTTTTTATAATCTACTCTTTATCATAACCAGATCCCTTGCGGGATTACTTGCAGAAGTTACAGAGTTCCAAACGGGTTATTGTAGTGTAGCGTTTTAGTGCGGAGGATTGTAGTGTAGCGACCTTTATGGTCACGACACGATTGATGGAACGGTGTGATGGACGGTTTGTGACGGATGTCATTCCGCTAATAAATTATGCCACGGAAAACTGGGGTTTGATTTCTATCCTGAGGGAACATTACAGTGGCGACGAGTTAAATTACGTGTGTTTGGCGTGCTTAACGGAGTAATTATCATACATAAACATGTCCATCGGAAAATTGAATGAATCTGATGTAGTCTGGTATGCGGTCATCATATGTTGATAGACTAGACATGTACTTAAAAGTGAATAAAGTGGTAGAAGATCTGAAACTACCGACTTTGATTGCCAGCATGGGGGACGAGGCTTACGAATTACTAGTAAATCTCGCAAGCCTTCTGAGTTGACATACATGCAAGTCGATAATCTTATGTGTCAACATTTGCAACCGGCGTCATGATGTCCCGCCGAGAGATACCGTTTTCGACAAAAGCGTCAAAATTCAGGACGGAATATCGCAAGTTTCGCGGCGGAATTGAAGAAATTATCACGTAAATGTAAATTTGATTTAAATTTAAATGAAAATTTGCGGGACCAATTTAACTGCGGGTTCAGAAGCGAAGTCAGCGGCTATTCGCGAAGAACGATTCGATGACGTTTGCGGATGCTGTCAAACTAACTTGTTCCTTAGAAGCAGCGAAGCGGGACGCACTGGTGGTCGAAGGTGTGCCTCCATTCCGATCTCGGTCTCGAACCTATTCGCGCCTTTATTAAAAAGGCGGCAACCCGATATTTTGCGAACGCGTCCAATCAATCATAGTAACCCTCTAATCGTAGCCGCCGCCGACTACGAACCTAACTTCCCCCCTATCAGCCGCTACCGCCGACCGCGGCATGTTCTCACCGACCCTCCCGATGCCCTTACATCCCTTCTTTCGGATACAGATACCGCACACAGGATCAGACACCGACCTCGCCGGCGAGGTCGAAGAATCCCTTGCCCGCCGACCGGTGCAGAGCACCACGGCGAGACACCTAGTATACGCCCTCACCCATAGCGACTGCCCAAGCCGAGGCCGTTCCTCCTTGAGGCTCCGCGGCCAACAGCATAGATGATTCACACACACACACAAAGGTCGAAGGTGCGAAAGGGGATTCTGAAGCAAATGTGTTTTCCGTGGCATAATTTATTAGCGAAATGACATCCGTCACAAACCGTCCATCACACCGTTCCATCAATCGTGTCGTGACCATAAAGGTCGCTACACTACAGTTATTACCTTACAGACCTCTTTAGCTTCCTGCACTCTCATAGTTCGTCGCATACACGCTCGCCGGTTACAGAGACGCTTGCCTTGCGCTTCTGATAAGCCACTGTTTATTTGATCATGGGAAGATAGTCTAGGTCTTCCCCGAAGTAAAGTCCAAAATTGTTTATTTGTCAATGAAAGAGCTCTTATAAACGACAAAATTACTACATTTATTAAATCTACCACCGGATCGGAACGCGGCCTTCACTGAGAAGATCCGGCGAGAAACTCAGCGAGCTAGTCTTTTAACTTAATGTGTTTGGCATTTCTGATAACCATTTTTTCTTTTTTAAAATTATAAGTTATACAGCATTGTTTAATGTTGCTGACTAAGGAGCTGTTCAAACCCAATTTGTTTTATCGTCAAGATAATCTGAAATTTTGTAATACAGTCTAGTTTTGATTGCCTTTTCAAATTTATTGATAGGCATGTTTCGGATACCTAAGCCTGTACATTGTATAGAAGATATTTAAAGAAATTATTTAGTATAATTACACTTACCTCTAACAATTCAATATCACAAGAGGTATTGATCGTGTCGCGAAGCTCCGAATATTTCCATTTGGACAGGTCGTACTTTTGCTTGCCCTGCATAGCTTGCTGCATTCTCACGCGCTCTGATCTGTTATTAGCATAGTGAACGTTCAGTGGATATAAAAACGAGCGACATTGTTAATGTTAAGATACTATGTAACACAGTTGGACACAAATAAGGAAAACTCATCAATCATGTCTAACGTAGTATTGTAATGAAAGCTTTAACAGCATAGATATAAATTTCAATTTATCGTAACAATGTTTACTAACCAACATATAATTGCTTATCTTTGTCCAATTATTATATGTACTACCGCATGCTGTATATATTAAAATTAAAGTTTGTTAGTAATTTTCCTTCTAAAATTAAGTAACAATTTATTAAATATTCAACAAAAATTTTGTGTACAATTTAAATCTATCTATATCATCACACCAGATCCCATGTGGGGTGGGCAGAGAGAACAGAGTTCCAACAGATTCTTTCCTTACATACCTCTCTGGCTTCCTCCATTCTCATAGATCGTCTCATACACGCTCTCCGGTTAAAGACTCTTGACTTGTCCTTCAGATAAGACTCGATCTTTTTGGCCATAGTAAGATAGTCTAGGTATTCCCGGTACCTACATCCTTCCACTTTCGCATTGTATATCTGTTTTATCATTCTTTCTTCTGACATTCTCTCTATATGGCCGAACATACGGATCATACCCTTTCTCATCTTTACACCCATACTATCTTTCATACCTACTCGCTTTCTTACTGTTGCGAATACGGTCAGTCAGCTTCACTCCGCACATTTTCCGCAGAGCAGGCATTTCCACCGCATTTAGCCTACTTTCATTTTCCTTCTTACATACCCAGCTCTCGCTACCATATAACAGCGTTGGGACAAGCACTCCGTTATGTATGGCCAGCTGCGCCTTTTGGCTTAAGTGCCGGCTCCAAAGTAGCTTTCCCATCGCACCATTCACTCTATTGCCTGCGCTCACTCTTCTCTCTATGTCAGCGGTACAATTTAAATAATTAAATATAACATTTTATTAGTCTTATTCCCCTTAGAAATTATAAAAATATGATATTTATAATAACTTTTATCTGATATTGTTTACAATGTTACTAATTCTCACCAAAAAACATCGTAATAAAAATATTATGCTACTTAAAAGTTGAAAGAACCCTTCTCTTTTTGATATAATAATCTGAAGGATAAGTCAGGAGTCTCCGTAACCGGCGAGCGCGTATGAGACGAACTATGAGAGTAGAGAAAGGCAGAGAGGTATGTAAGGAAAGAACCTGTTGGAGCTCTGTACTCTCTGCCTACCCCGTAAGGTTTGTGGCGTGATGATATAGATAGATAGATTATTATAATATGTAGACTTTTTAATTAAACCACCAATGTTCCAAACGATTTAAAAATAAAAGATTATTATTATCTATCAGTGCTACAAGGACCTTTTAGCCCGTCGATAACATTGACAGAAGGGCATTGGTGTGAAATTAGAGTTAACATTTAGTAAAAATTTCTTACTTCCACGGAGATATTTCAACAGTACGGTTGAATAAAGAACTTGGGTAAATTTCATAGTAAACGGCAACTCTGAGACTGTGATGAAGTGACATTTCACTTGATGACAGCGTTAATTCCGATTTTGGCCGCGGGCCAAAAGATCCTTGTACGACTATATCTAATACGTTATTAATTAGGTACATAAAACTAACACTAAGAAACAATAATACTACAGTTAGATACATAACGTGCAGAATAGAAGTAAGCAGATAGCCTCATTCGTTAGGCGAGTTAGTGAGTGTCAGTAAATATGGCCCCCTTTCAATTAATTAAACATATTCTTTTTATTTGTATGCTTTTCTAATATAATACTATATCCCTCTCAACGTTACACGTCGATTATTTGTACAGGGAGGGATTAGTTCTGAATCTTTAACATTAAAGAATTTGAAATAAAACTATTTTTCGGATTTTATCGCGGTTTTTTTTTATTTTTAAGTTCCCGACGTTTCGAGTGCTTTGCAGGACCCATGGTCACGGGAAGGACTGAGGTGTTAGACGTCCAAAAGGCATAGTTGTTCCGGGGTACCCTCAAACTTCTTAGTTAACCATCGACTTGGGATCCGGTAATTAATACAATCAAATCCACCGTGAGCTCATTCTGCGTAGATCGGACCAACAAAAATAATTAGGAAGTTTGAGGGTACCCCGGAACAACTATGCCTTTTGGACGCCTAACACCTCAGTCCTTCCCGTGACCCGGGTGCTGGAAAGCAATCGAAACGTGGGGAACTTAAAAAACAAAAATAAACTGCGATGAAATCCGAAAAATAGTTTTATTTAACTATGAAATAGAACTCAGTATTAAAGAAATTGTATTCTATAAATTATTATTATATTTTTATTTCGGTCTTGTTTAGTGTCTCTCTTTTTTGCCTTTGGTTATGTTAAAATTAGATTTACAGTCAGGGCCGTATTTATTTAGGACTCTTTTAATTAGTTAAATAATTGATTGTAATCATTCTAACATGTACTTATGTGGATGTTAGAGGCACTAACTTTGATATGGGAGGGAGGTCAGCGATTGTAACCGATTTGGAAAATAAACCGTTTACGGGCCCTGGTTATGACCTCAGACAAATTAAGGAGAAGAAGGAAGTACAAAACACGACACTATCGAACTCTTTTATTTGTACCTCCCTGATAAATTATTATATATTATTAGTAAAACAAAACTTTAGTTTTTAATCGAAAGAAGGCCAAGATCGGAGCGTGCGAAAGAGAAAACGTTAGTCTATCTCACTCAGTACCTGTTCAATTTATTCTCTCCATTCACTGACTCCATTGTAGGGAAACTGTGCGAACATATCACAATATTACTTACACGCTAATTTCAGTCGGCCACCAACCACAAGTAACGCTTTAGTAATGAATGAGAAAAGACAATTTGAAATAAAAATGTACCTGCAGTGCTAATTTTCTTTGTCACTGTCTTTAGTCTGATATAACTGAGTATGTATAAAGTATTAAAAAGATTTAAATAAATAATCAATTTGTTAATAATATTATTCTTACTCTCATTTATAGGAATAAATGTTATGGGGCGTTTTAAAATTAAGGTGTATGAGTTTATAATCAGTGTCATTAAAAAAATAGTTTGGGCTACAGGGGAAAGCTCACAGCTGTCGTTAGTTATTAAAGTGAAACGTTAGATTGCGGGACCGTGCGATATTTTTACCGTCGTGAATTCTGTTGTTAATCTTCAAAAAAGGTACCTATATGTGTTTTCCTATACATTGTTAGACGAATGAAAAAGAACTGTTGAAATTTTAAGACTACAAAAAAAGTGCCGACTTTCTTCTTGATATTTAAATAGAGAATTTTACGGATTTGTGATATACTGTTACCTAATAAATATAATTTGCAATTTTTAGTAGATTCTTCTGGTAAATTTATTTCTAAATATTATACATTATTACTAACACGTGGTTGGCTGGTGGCACAAGTATTTCGTAGTGGAAAGCTATATACAGGAAGAGACTTCAAGACCAAATGTGCGCTCACGATTAATCATATTGTACAGTGATTTAGGCTGCGTATTCGTTGATAATAATATAACTTAATATCGATACATATCACTGGCTGAGTTGAATAGTGACATAAGTAAAAAAAGTAGGAACGGGGGACATAAGGCTTTTTGTTTTTAAAAATAGAGTACTATCTGCATTAACCAAATTTGTAAGTTCTGTCCCTATTACATTTAGCCAGTGATATTGTATTTTCAATTTTTAAAATCGTTGAAATCAATTTAAGAAGCAATAATACTGCCCTGATATGGAAGGACACCAATTTTGAGATAGACCCCGAAAACAGACTGTATAACAACTAAGTAGTGTATGGACTTAACCGCCTATACATATCGTATTATAGAACTGCCGTACATAAAGAACAATTTTAACATAGGCCGGTAATACATCAAACCTCTATGTAATACATTGTATGCTAAATTTCCTGAAAGTTTAAACAAAATAGGCGGCAAATATTATTTGGCGACAATGTAAGTGTTCTTCTCTTGTATCAGGGCAGAATCTAAGTACCGAAGTATGGCAAACTTTAACACATGTATCTGGTACTTTTGTATTTTATCACACTTGAAAGGAAGCATAAATGCTGTGAAGGTCATATTTAAAATCAGAATTTGAGTTTACCAGCTTTGGGTAAAACTTGGTACTTATTGAAGTCATTTGGAAATTTTACATAATAAAATAGGGTCTATTTAAAATTCACTTAGTCATTTTTGCTGCATAGAATAAACAGGATTTTTAAATAATTATAATATATAATTATAAAGGGGCCATAGAAAGAACATTGAAAAGGAATGATTGGAACCGACTATTTAGCGGTCTCTAGAAATGAAACGGATATCTGTTTGTTCGGGCAACACGCAAAATACACATGAATTGATTTGGACAGGGTCAAAATTGTTTGGGTAGAACTAGAGATGAAGTTTGACCCCTTCGTAGGAAATGGGCGGGTACTAGAGAGAGGTCAAGCTTCTTAAGTCAAACTATAGGTTTTTATGTATTGTATTTTGACGCGAGAAAAGTCAAGTAAGCATATAAAATGTTGAAACAAGTCATACCTGCGTAACTGCGGCGGGGATCCTTCGACGTGACCATTCGTTTCCTTCGCCAACCGCACCGCCATCTCGTGGTCTCTTCTTTCTTGTTCTAATCTGTAAAAAAATAAGACGTTATTGTATATCTAATTTATCTATATCATTACGCTAGTTTCTTTACGCTGTAGGCACAGACTACAGAATTCCAGCAGGTTATTTCCTTACAGACTTCACTGGCTTCTTCGTCTATCATAGTTCGTCCAATTGACACTTGTTACATAAGACACTAGGTATATAAAAAATAATAAAATAAATGTCATCACGCCAGACCCCGCTAAGTATGTGGCGTGTTTCTAGGAGTCTGGTGTTTTTTATCATCACACCAGATCCCTGTCTGGTGCGATGATATAGATAAATAGAAGTACCGTCACGCCTTTGTATACAACTAAAGGCCGACTTTGTGTGTGTGTGTGTGAATGATCTACGCTGTTGGCCGCGGGGCCTTTACAGCTTCACCGGACAAGAGGGCGAGCGTGCAACCACTACGCTCGAGCCAGAAAGGCAAGGGGGCAACTAGCTCAAGGGCGCCTCGAAGAGGAACGGCCTCGGCTTGGGCAGTCGCTATGGGGGAGGACGTATACTAAGTGTCTTGCCGTGGTGCTCTGCACCGGCCGGCGGGCAAGGGATTCTTCGAGCTCGCCGGCGAGGTCGGTGTCTGATCCTGTGTGCGGTATCTGTATCCGAAAGAAGGGATGTAAGGGCATCGGGAGGGCATGAGAACGGCGGTAGGGGCTGATAGAAGAGGGGAGTTAGGTTCGTAGTCAGCGGCGCCTACGATTAGCGGATTCCTATGATTGGACGCGTTCGCAAAATATCGGGTGGTCGCCTTTTTAATAAAGGCGCGAATAGGTTCGAGACCGAGATCGGAATGGAGATCGACATTCCGTATGAACCACGGGGCTCTGACGGCTTTGCGGAGGAAACGGGATTGAACCGTTTGGAGTCTATCGATGTGAGAGCGGGCGGCGTGCCCTAACACCTCGCAATCGTACGTTATGATGGGCCGTGCATTATACACATGAACCTTCCTCTTGAACCTGACCGTCGGGGCTTTGCTCTGCAATATGTAGTGATAATAATGATGAGTGTACGCATACCTCTCTCTGTTCTCCTGGTCGGCCTTAGCGGCGTCCTCCATTTGCTTCTGCAGTTTGAGCGCGGCCAGCCGGTCCTGTTCCTCTTGCCGCTGCCTCTCCAGCTCCTCGGCTTTGCGTCGGGCTTCCATCTCAGCTTTACTGTACATTTATTAATTTATTGTATTTGCATAGGTCACATAGAACATTACAGATAAGACTAATATGCTTCTTCTGCACTTACTCAAAAAGATTGGAAAGTAAAGGCAAGCATTCAAAAAATGTATAAAAAGAAAAAACAATAAAACAAAAAAAGACTAATTATCCATTCACTCCGTCGTACTCGTCCATTTACTCAATACTCAATCGTTTATTGCAATCCACAACTTTAACATAGTAAAGCTGTTATAAAAATAGGAATGGTACAATTAGTCCATAATTGTACCTGTTAGGCAATATGTGAGAGGAGGTTTATCTAAATAAAAAACCTCTTTGCTTAAAAATGAAAAAAAGCATATCGGACTTTAAAAATATTACAATAAGCATATCGGACTTTCGCTCAAGTAGTGACGTAAGTCATGCAACTTTCAAGAAAAAAGGCTGTTACATTTATTCACATTTTTCAATATTTGGGTTCTAAATAACATATTTAGCAACTGTTTAAGATTCTGAACTTCTACAGGATAGTATATTAAGTAATCTGAAAATATTGAAAAAATCTAATTTTGAGTTGTGACACTATTTGAACAAAGTCTGCGTATCCAAAATGTTTTGAAGCGATTACTTTTTTTTAGAGCATGATACTTGTATGTTGTAGGATAGGATACTTGGATCTTTAATAGGATCCCTTAATAAAAAAAATCTTTATATAGGTTTCTTTGGCACACCTGCCAGGTGATTACTGATCAAAATACTCACAGTCTGCGATGTTCCTCTTCTTGTTTGAGTCGATCCAACTCTAACCGTTTAGCTTCTTCCGCGGCTCGCATCTCAGCCTCAATCCTACGCAACCTTTCTTGTTCCTCCCTGAAACATTTATTACATATTCCCAAGGATTAGATTCAGAGAATAAAACATACTATCAATACTAGGAATTGCCTCGTCGATCTAGTGACGTAAAATGCGCGCGACGATAACGAGGTCCTGGGTTCCAATTCTAGGTTGGATAAAGTGCAATTTTTCGAAAAGAATCCCAATATCAGTCTGGTTTGAAATGAAATTGTGCCCAATTCACCCACTATTATAAGGGATCTATCATCATAGGCAAAAAGTGGGGTACAGAGAACAATTCTGCTTTATTTATTTTTTGCCTGCCTTCTTCCCTCGTTGGTCTAGTGGCAAAGCGCTTCGCTTTGTGATCATGAGGTCCTGGGTTTGAATCCTAGGTCGGACAAGTGTAGTTTTTCTAACGAAAACTTCCCAGTACGAGTCCGGAGTCTGGAATTGTGCCCGGTATGGCAATAGACTCACCCCTATTACATGGGACCTAACATCGTCGGCGAAACGTGGGTGTACTCAGTACACCTCTGCCACCCCTGCTTGGGGAAAGTAGGCGCGACGGTGTTTATTTTTTTTTACTAAAATATAATTGTTTTTTCACCTGTTCTTTTGATCGACCATAGCCTTCTGCAGCGCGGCCATCTGTGTCTCAACCTCTTTGGTCAGCTTTGTGAACAATTGGTCGATTTCGGCGCGTGTTATCTTCTCATTTGACTGAAACAAAAATATAAACCATATAAGATTACTACAATATTACATTAATAAATCAGTGCTATACTACAACTGGGCTATATATAAAGGCTTTCTGTCAATAATAGAGCCGTTGTAAATATTTTTTTCCGCGAAACTGCGAAAATGTCTCTAAACTGGTAAAACTAACTAAGCAAGGGAGGTATTATGTCGCACAATTTTAAATTAAAAATAAGCCTGGAAGTAGTTTTCATGATGGAATTATAATTCATCGGAAAGTATTTTGTGTGTGTGAGATTTCAAATTGTACATGTGTGTCGAAGCGGCGACTATGGTTTTAGACCTATATACACTCACGCCTTCGTCCCACTGGGGGAGGGAGAGTCTACAGTTCGCGACATACTCTGACACACCTCTTTTACTTTATCTATGTTGATACAGTTCATTCATCTACGTTCATTTTAGACGTAATCCTGCTCCATTTCATTTCAAGTGTCTTCAATATTTATAGACTTCTAGTCTAGACTAGTCTTCAATATATAAAATACTTACAAAATCCTCTCACCTTTCCTACTCCTCCTGTTTTCTTTTCTATCTAATTAAACTTGTTGCGAGTTCCAATACAAAGCGCTTACCGGGACACCCACCCCATTGTGGATCCTGGCTTAATCCCATATAAAAAGTCCTTTCACCTTAATAGCTCCACAGGCGCTCTTAAAGGAGTTGCTCAAGATCACGATATTCTTAAGCGCGCTGTACTTTTCATTCTTCAGCTGCTCAGAGACGGCTTCCATCTGCTGCAGGTTCTGTGTGAGCACATTGATCTTCACCCTGCCCTGGTACGGTACTTGCGCCGTACTAAGTACTCGCGAATGACTTTTTTTACAATATAATAGTTATAGACGCCTCTTACCTTGATAGCCTCACAGACATTTTTTAATAGAGTTCCTCAGGTTCTCGATATTCCTAAGCGCGCTGTCCTTCTCTTTGTTCAGCTGCGCAAAAACTACCTGCATCTGCCGCAGGTTGTGCGCGTCACGCCTTGGTACTCCAGTACTTGCACCGTACTAAGTACCCGAGGATAGTGGTTTTTACCATACAATACTTATAGAATCCCCTCACCTTGATAGCTCCACAGGCGCTCTTGATAGAGTTCCTCAAGTTCTCGATATTTCTAAGCGCGCTGTCCTTTTCTTTCTTCAGCTGCGAGGAAACTGCTTCCATCTGCTGCAGGTTGTTTAAGAGTGCCCGGATCTTGGCCACACCCTGGTACCGTGGCCGGTGCTTGCGTCGGACTAAGTACCCGCGGATGCTCTTCTGAAGAAGCACCAGGCACTCACGACGGTACAGGATCTTGTTCTTTACTGGAGGAGCAATAGGACTTAATTTGGCGAGAAATGTACAATATGTACAAAGTACCTACATCAAACTTGTTGGTTTAATAAGAACTGTAAAAGCTAACGACACTGTCCGAAATTCAATTCGAACTCAGGATTTCGTGGTCGCCAGCCTCATATACTATCCCACTACTATCCAAAAAGGCCTTTTACAATTCGACTCAGAGGCGTCTATGCAGGCTGAGTATAACCTATTCTCTCTTCCCTTCCCTAGTTCCTACAGCAGATGGACGCAAACTTGCCTCCACTCATCTATTAGTGGAGGCAGGTTGGCATAAGTCCTTATTCGCATAAGCGCTTTTTCAACGCACGCTAACAATACATTTTTTTAAAGCGCTTATAGGCCATCCAAAGCGCGCGTTAAAAAAGCGTTTATGTGAAAGAGGGCTAACTACCAAATTAAGTAGTAACCGGGTCCACCGGCTTCACCTAAGACATTCGAATATGGAAAAGCCACAAACGCTCACTGATCCTAGAGACTTACTAAGACCTATCAAGCTAAACGCAGTTTAACTTTGTTGATAAATATGAAGAGGAATAACCAAAAAAACAAGCCTGCTGAGTTTCTCGCTGGATTTACTCAGTGGAAGCCGCGTACCGATCCCGTGGTAGATTAGGATTTTTTAAGTGTCCCCGCAGGCTTTATACAAAACTAGCTGTTACCCGCGGCTACGCACGCGTTTATTTTGTAATTTGACATATGTTTCTAAAGAGCAATCTTTTAATTCAACGCTAACGAAGTCTATTCTATTCTATTATATATCATCACGCCAGATCCCTTACGGGGTAGGCAGAGAGTACAGAGTTCCAACAGGCTCTTTCCTTACATACCCCTCTGGCTTCCTCTACTCTCATAGTTCGTCTCATACACGCTCGCCGGTTACGGAGACTCCGGACTTGTCCTTCAGATAAGACCCGGTCTATTTGGTCATGGTAAGCTAGTCTAGGCCTTCCCCGGTACCTACATCCTTCCACTTTCGCATTGTATATCAGTTTTGTCATTTGTCATTCTTCGGACATTCTTTCTATATGCCCGAACCAACGGAGCATACCCTTTCTCATCTTTACACCGATACTCTCTTTCATACCTATTTGCTTTCTTACTACGCTGTTGCGAATACGGTCGGTCAGCTTCACTCCGCACATCTTTCGCAGAGCTCGCATTTCCACCGCATTTATCCTACTTTCATTCTCCTTCTTACATACCCAGCTCTCACTGCCATATAACAGCGTTGGGACAAGCACTCCATTATGTATGGCCAGCTGCGCCTTTCGGCTTAAGTGCCGGCTCCCAAGTAGCTTTCCCATCGTGCCATTCACTCTGTTCCCTGCACTCACTCTTCTCTCTATGCCAGCGGTTGTATTTTCCATCCTGACTGAATGCGCATCCAAGATATACACTCATTCACTTGATCCAGCACATCGTACGCAAACGAAGTCTCATAAAAAAAATAAAACTATATAAAACTTGGGTACTTTTAAACCTTTTCTACCTACCCTGTCAAATATCGTAATCTGGCGAAATAACATTTAAAAAAGGTACATTGCGAGCTAAGTATGTAACATAGTTTTGTCAGTACATGTCGTGTCAGTCTTCTCGTAAGAATATACAGTTCATGTTCATGGTCAAAATTATGTTAAGATATCTTAAATAAATGATTATACAAAGTTTCATGTACCGGCCATTCATCGTTAAAGATTTTATTCCAGAAAAGACAATCCAAAATGCATCGTCGGTTCAATCAAACGTGTATGTACAGTTTCAGGCGATTGCTTTGAACCACCGAAGAGTTTCTCGTGAGGAGACGAACCTGAGGCCAATATCAGTTCATGGAGGAATTTATGTGTGGGCAAAATCACGCATTTTAACGTAACATTGCAGCTCGAGACTAACAATAATAAAAATAATATTTTTTTTTATGGTTTATCTCGCGATTATCTCGGATTGATTGTTGTTTCCGGGATAAAAAGTATTTATTATTTTAAGTTATAAGTTATTACCATACCAAATTTCATTGAAATCCATTTGGTGGTTTTTGCGTGATTGAAACACCAAGAGACAGACAGACACAGACAATAATTAAAAAAAATATGTATTGGCCTCTATATCGATAAGGTAATATACCCCAATTAAAATTTTCGAAAAATATTGAAAATACAGATTCGGCTCGGTTACAGTTTTATTATATGTACAGAAGATAGATAGAAGATAAATGATTTAATCACTATTAAAGTAGCACTCTATTAAAGTAAGAACGAGATTAATTACCAGTTAAAAAAAACTCACATTTAATAATAGACAGTACAGCGAATATGGACTTCCTCCACCTAGACTTGACGAGCCACGAGAGTACCGCGTCTACTATAGACTTCAGGTTCTCCGGGTCCGACTTCATCATGGTGTCGAACTCCGAGTACTTGCCGGGCCGGAAGAACACGCGGGTCACACCGAATTTGTAGTCCTTGTCTGATAGGCCAAAACTGTGGACTATTGCCTGAAATACAAAAATATATGATGATGCCTTGTCTGAGAAATTGAGTCAAGAGAACAGGTCATATTTCAAGAAGAGGACTCAGTGTGGGTTGGTAAAGCAGGTGAATCACCACCTGCAGGGCTACCACAGGTGAAGCGATAAGGCATGTCACGGGTTTTGTCGCTCTATGTGCCAGCATGGTGTGCCATGACCAAAGATTGACATCAGAATACTTGTTTCAAGTATTTCATTGTACGTACGTGTCTGTGATGTATAGGCATTTTAACTGGACTATAAAGACTTGAATCACGGGCCGACAAAATTTTGTCCTGCGCGAAGTCTTGCCGCCCGTTATAGCTGTATTGCTGATGGAATTTCTTACCCTGCCTATAAAGCTTCCAAGCACGCTTAATAATTACTATATTAGGAGGCAGTTCGGCCTAACGGCTTAATGTACTTTCCGAAGTACGGAGACGTTCGTACATCGAAAATCGAATACCACACACGGTCATTTATCTCAGCCGTTGCTTAACCTGATCGTCAAAATAATGTGGTTTCGCAGCGTCATATATTGTTCTGAGCGTGAATAACAACAGATAATGATCGTTCAGCTAATGATTATAGTACTAAATATGTTTGCATTCATATTTCGTGAATCTTTCTCTAAACCGCTAGACCAAGCCGTCGTCAAATAGAAATGGGAACATTGAACATGGCTGTTACCATTGAATATAAGATATAATAACTACTATGAGAAGACAACATACCTCGCAGAAGACTTTAGGCGTGAGCTTGTGCAGCTTAGGCGGCAGGTACCCCTTGTACATGTCGTGCAGGTCGTTGAAGGGCGCGCGCGACGGGTAGCCGTGCTCCATGAGCTCCAGCACCGCCGTGGTGCCACTGCACTGCAGCTGCGCCAGCACCAGCGAGCTCTCCACCTCGCGCCCCACCATGCGCGAGTTCGGCTTGATGCAGCGCACGAAGTTCGTGCCCTACACACAACAACGTGCCTATCAACTACTATAATACCCCTGATGCTAGCCCCACCATGCGCGAGTTCGGCTTGATGCAGCGCACGAAGTTCGTGCCCTACACACAACAACGTGCCTATCAACTACTATAATACCCCCCATGCTAGCCCCACCATGCGCGAGTTCGGCTTGATGCAGCGCACGAAGTTCGTGCCCTACACACAACAACGTGCCTATCAACTACTATAATACCCCCCGATGCTAGCCCCACCATGCGCGAGTTCGGCTTGATGCAGCGCACGAAGTTCGTGCCCTACACACAACAACGTGCCTATCAACTACTATAATACCCCCCGATGCTAGCCCCACCATGCGCGAGTTCGGCTTGATGCAGCGCACGAAGTTCGTGCCCTACACACAACAACGTGCCTATCAACTACTATAATACCCCCCGATGCTAGCCCCACCATGCGCGAGTTCGGCTTGATGCAGCGCACGAAGTTCGTGCCCTACGCACAACAACGTGCCTATCAACTACTATAATACCCCCCGATGCTAGCCCCACCATGCGCGAGTTCGGCTTGATGCAGCGCACGAAGTTCGTGCCCTACACACAACAACGTGCCTATCAACTACTGTAATACCCCCCGATGCTAGCCCCACCATGCGCGAGTTCGGCTTGATGCAGCGCACGAAGTTCGTGCCCTACACACAACAACGTGCCTATCAACTACTATAATACCCCCCGATGCTAGCCCCACCATGCGCGAGTTCGGCTTGATGCAGCGCACGAAGTTCGTGCCCTACACTCAACGACCGCGTCATATGCTCACTGACACTCCCGATGCCCTTACTTCCCTCGTTTCGGATACAGATAGACCGCACATAGGATTAAATGAGGACAAAGAATCTAGAGCACGACGGCGATACACTTCCTATAGCCCCCCCCCCCCCCCCCCCCCACATAACGACAACAACAGCCTAAGCACAGGCAGTTCTTCCTAGAGGCGCTCTTGAGCTAGGACGCGCCTTCAGTATGGATGGGAAATACACTGCTGACATAGAGAAAAGAGTGAATGCAGGGAACAGAGTGAATAATGCGACGGGAAAGCTACTTGGGAGCCAGCGTTTAAGCCAAAAGGCGCAACTGGCAAAAGCACTTCTTTTACATAACGGAGTGCTTATCCCAACGCTGTTATATGGCAGCGAGAGCTGGGTATAATATTAGCACTGTTAAGGAACTGTCCCACTGTTGGGTACGGGCCTCCTCTCAAACTGAGAGGGTTTTGGCCATAGTTCACCACGCTGGCCCAGTGCGGGTTGGCGAACTTTACACACCTTCCAGAAACTCTTAGGCATGCAGGTTTCCTCACGATGTTTTCCTTCACCGTTAAAGCTAGTGATAGTTAATTTTAAATCCGCAAATGTTTTCAAAAAGACAGAGGTGCGTGCCTTGGTTTGAACCCGAGGCCTCTGACTTTGCAGTCCAACGGTCTAACCATTAGGCTATCACTGCTTTTAAGACCTTGGTATTCGGTAGAAATTCGAGCTCTGTGGAAGATGTGCGGAGTGAAGCTGACCGACCGTATTTGAAAGAGCGTAGTAAGAAAGCGAGTAGGTATGAAAGAAAGTATCGGTGTAAAGATGAGAAAGGGTATGCTCTGTTGGTTCGGGTAAGCAGAAAGAATGACAGAAGAAAGAATTACAAAACAGATATACAATGCGAAAGTGGAAGGATGTACCGGGGACGGTACCGGGGAAGACCTAGGATGACTCATAACCAAATAGACCGAGTCTTATCTGAAGGACAAGTCGAGTCTCCGTAACCGACGAGCGTGTATAAGACGAACTATGAGTGTGGAGAAAGCCAGAGAGGTATCTAAGGAAAGAACCTATTAGAACTCTGTACTCTCTGCCTACCCCGCAAGGGATCTGGCGTGATGATATAGATAGAGATAGATAGATAGCCTATACTATCCCATTGCTAGATGAAGCACTTCTTTTACAAATCGAGATAAGAGAATATATCGTACTCAATCACGCGGATTGGTGGAGTGGGTGAATTGATGGAGGCACGATTGTAGCCACCTGCTGTTGGAAGTTATCAAGCCAATAACGCTTCGAACTTAATATAACCATAGTAATTAGTGTCAACCGTGGCTTAGCCCAAACTTAGAGCACATTTCACGTGCATGCATAGCGACGTGGCTAAAAGTGTTAAAATTTTATTTGTGTGCGTTAACCTCGCCACCGAAACTAGAGGGAACAAATATTTATAAAAGAAAGAAGTTTCTTTGACACTTTTATAAAAAAAAAATTGAAGTCGGTGCCATGTAACCGACTGCACCAATCAGTACCGACTTCAAATATTTATAAAGTCGGTTTCTCTTTTTTAAAAAGTTTTTTATTTTACAATTTTAAGTGATGAGTGAATCTATTATTGTTATTTATATACCTCCTTTATATTATTCTACTTATTTATACAGTGAGGTACCTACAAGATTGATATAAAACTGTTAATTACTGAATTTTCACATTTATGCTGTTTGCTGTCAAGGAGACCCCCGGGTGTATCTTCAAAGCCAAATGTCAAATACCAATAAAATTCAAATTTGACCATCACGGAGCTATGCTGAATCTAATACAAAAAGAATCATCAAAATCAGTTCATAAGCAAAGAAATTACAAAAAAAGCACAGACGGATTATGAACCTCCTCCATTTTTGAAGTCGGTTAACATTCTGCTTAGTTCTCTATAGTAGGGTACCTATAGGATTGACGTAGTTCCCATATTGTCTCAATTTGCACATTCCTATTGTTTGTCGTTAAGGGGTTCCACGGTCACGGTTCCGGCGGGGCAGGGGGTGCGAAGAATTTCCGGGCTACGGTAGGCCGCCAACCTCACAAACATGAACTGACCCTGGTATAACGGACGCACGCTGCGACTCGATGATTCTGGGCTTATGTGAAGTTTGAAGAGAGGGAGAAGACACCATAACCATAGAATCTGGCCATCTTTTGTATTTTGGAAGGAGATCAACTTTCCCAGGGTGGCGTCGGCTTTCTGGTCCATACAGTCTTCGCTGACAACGTTGTAGAAATATCCAGTGTGTCAACAAGGGTGGTATACCTCATAATTAAGCTGACCGAGAGGTACACCCTCAAGATCGTGCAAGTTTATGCACCGACTTCGGCACACTCGGACGAGGACATAGAGGTACTCTACGAGGACATCTCTAAGGCCCTTCATAATACCCCTAGGGCACACTACAACGTCGTCTTGGGAGATTTTAACTCCAAAGTGAGAGTCAAAACTGACAACGAATTCATACGGTTATAGCAGCAGAAACGACACGGGGGAAAATGCTCGTCAACTTTCTTGAAAGAAAAGGGCTGTTTATGATGAACTCTTTCTTCAAAAAACAGCTCTAAAGAGGGTGGACGTGGCGAAACCCCGATGGTAAAATTAAAAATGAGATCGACTTCATCATGGCGGATAAGAGGCGCATATTTAGAGATGTCTCAGTGATCGCAAGATTTAAAACCGGAAGCGATCATCGGCTCGTACGGGGTACCTTGAATATAGAATACAAGCGCGAAATAGTCCGCTTGATGAAGTCCAGGCTCCGGCCGAATCTGCTTCAAGCCGCTATGAGTTCCCAAGCTTTCCAGCTACAATTGGATAACTGATTCGCTGCCTTTGAAACCACTGACAGCGTTGATCAGAAATTCGACCAGACTCTTAGAGAAGAAGGCACTAAATTCTGCGAAACGAGGCGTGCAGACAGGAAATCTAAACTTTCGAGAAAGTCTCTGGAGCTTATGAGCGAACGACGCCAAAATGCTCCCTCAACCTTGTCAGAACACCGGGCCTTAAATAAAAAGATCACGAGGCTGGTTCGACGCGACCTTCGAGCTTTCAACACACTTGAGATCGAGAAAGCCATCGATCAGAACCGGGGGTCGAAAGTGTTCGTCCAGCCACTCGGGAGAAGCCACTTGACAAGGTTGACTACACAAGCGGGTAATATAGTCGCTTCTAAGCCGAATTTTTATAGCCAGCTTTACGCCTCACAAGCACCTCGACCCGAATCTCTTAGAGGAGATCCCAGAGCCACCCTTACACGTCACTTCACAGAAGACTTGCCTGAGTTGGCCCTTAAACAGCTTAAAAATGGAAAAGCCCCGGGTGAGGACGGCGTCACGACTAAGCTTTTGAAGGCAGGAGGTACCCCAGTTCTAATGGAGCTTCGAGAGTTATTCAATGCTGTCCTGTGCACTGGGAGAAATCCGCAGGCATGGAACAGAAGCGTGGTCGTCCTGTTTTTCAAGAAGGGTTACAATCGACCCATTTCGCTTCTGAGCATCTGATACAAGTTGTTTTTAAGGGTCATCACGAACCGTCTTGCACAAAGGCTCGACGAGTTTCAACCCCCGGAGCAGGCCGCGTTTCGAAGTGGCTACGGCACCATAGACCACATCCACATAGCGCGGCAGATTGTACAGAAGACTGCAGAGTATAATCTGCCCCTATGTCTAGCCTTCGTAGACTATGGGAAGGCCTCTGACACTGTCGAAACCTGGTCAGTTCTGGACTCCTTGCAACGATGCCAAGTCGATTGGCGATACATCGAGGTGATGAGATGCCTTTTTGAAGCCGCAGCAATGACCGTTCAAGTACAGAACCAGCGGACTGAAAATATCCACCTGCGCCGCGGACTGCGCCAGGGTGATGTCATATCTCCAAAACTGTTCACCAACGCATTGGAGGATATGTTCAAAACGCTGGACTGGAAAGTTCGCGGCATCAATATAAATGGCGCACACATCTCTCACCCGGCGCACACTTCTCTTAGGGATCGAATCTGGAACGGAGTTTTTCGTCAGAGAACCAAGGTTACCGACATAGCTCAGCGAATTAGCAAGCTGAAATGGCAGTGGGCAGGTCACATATGTCGCAGAACCGATGGCCGTTGGGGCAGACTGATTCTTGAGCTGAGACCGCGTGTCGGCAAACGTAGTGTAGGGCGCCCCGTAGCTAGGTGGGGCGACGACATTCGTAAGGCAGTGGGCAGGGATTGGAGGATAGCTAAAGATCGAGCTCAGTGCACATGGGAGAGGCCAGCAGTGGACTGACACGGGCTGATGATGAAGGAGTTCCCTGATGTATCTTCAAAGTCCAAGGTCCAATACCAATGAAATTAACATGGGACCACCTTGGAGCTATACTTAACTCAATGCAAAAAGAATCATCAAAACCGGTCCACAACTGACGGAAATATCGGTGAAATAACTTAAAAAAAGAAAAAATAAACATACAGTCGAATATAGAACCTCATCCTTTTTGAAGTCGGTTAAAAATTAGATCACGTGACGTCGCCCGGTTATGAAATAACACGAAACCGCTCGCAACAATACTGAGCCATTTCCAATCATAATATTAAGAATTAATTCAGTATATATAAAACGCCTTTTAATACCGCTTTATTGCAAAACAAAATAAACACTTACGTTCTCTTTCAACTTATCCATCAGCTGCGACAGTTGACTTTGGAACTTAGCGCCCACTGAAATAAAGTTGAGTTTTCCTTTCGCATTGTTGTTATCCGTGGTCTCGAAGAGCTGTTGGACTAAACGGCTGTTGGACTCTTGTACAAGGAATTCTAGAGAAGCGTGGAGTGCGTCGTTATTCTTTTCAATGAATTGATTCTGCGAACAAAATTTACGAATATCTAGTTATCATTCTATCATATCATCATTTGTGATCGGACACATTTATGTTGTATTACTTAGAAGTGATAGCCTAGTGGTTAGACCGTTGGACTGCAAAGTCAGAGGTCTCGGGTTCAAACCCAGGCACGCACCTATGTCTTTTCGAAAGCATGTGCGTATTAAAACTTAATTATCACTTTCGTTAACAGTGAAGGAAACATCGTGAGGAAACCTGCATGCCTAAGAGTTTCTCGAAGGTGTGTGAAGTTCGCCCACCCGCACTGGGCCAGCGTGGTGGACTATGGCCTAAACCCTCTCAGTTTGAGTATAGGCCCGTGCCCGACGGTGGGACAGTTTCTTAACAGGGCTAATATTACTTATACAAGGTGTAACATAATAAACGCAAGACCTGAGACACCCCGATTAGAGAATTGCTTCATAAAGTCAAAACGAAAACCAAATTTTCAAATTTAAAGGTCTTAACCTTTTTTAAAGCACTTTTATACCCCATATATAACAATGACACTTGTACGCGTATGTATGCGTTTTGAGAAATACTCCATCTTCTTTTGCTATGAATCACGAATAAATTTAATTTTTTATAACACACTGAAGGAGTAAAAGCATTTTTTGCACATTTAAAAAAAATGTAAAATACATTACAAATTGTTGGAATCGATTCAGTTACCGATTTAGAACAAACTACTTTAAGGTCTTGCGTTTGTTATGTTACAGCTTGTATATCCTCAAAAACTGTAGCTTAACAGGACGGGTATTTTATAGAAATTTAATTTATATCAATGTAAAAGGGCACAAGCAACTCGTCGCTCCCATAGAACGAAGTTACAAATGTCAAACAAAATACATAAATGGCATTTGCAATTTTCGTGCCCGTCGATATGGTTATTTATGCCACTATTAATACTGGATTATAGGACTTTGGTCGTTAGACACGTTAAACTGTCCTTATACCGGGCACCATAGCAGACTGAAAATATTTCGATGGAAAAAATCTCACTAAAGCTTCCCCGGTCTAAGATTAGCCATTGGATCATCGCTACCATTAAATAATTTATAATAAACTGATACATAAATCTATCTCTCTCTTTCTCTCAATATCATTACGCGAGTTCCGATAGGTTCTTTCCTCGCTCCTTTCCTTCACTCTCATAAATAAATGTTAAAGGTAGTGTATATTTTATATAGTTTGTACCTTTTTTTCTTAAATTCATTATGTAATAATTTTTTTTATTTGAGTGCTTCGTCGGTCCGATGGCTAAGCTCATCGCTTTGTAATCACGAGGTCCTGGGTTCAAATCCTAGGTCGGACAAATGTAGTTTTTCTAACGAAAACTTCCCAGTATGAGTCCGGAGACTGTAATCGTGCCCGGTATATGGCAATAGGCTCGCCGCCTATTACATGGTACCTAACATCGTCGGCGAAAAGTAGTAGTACTCCGTACACTTCTGTCACCCCAGCTCGGGGAATATAGGCGGGAACTTGACATGCCAATTGTAAATCAAGGAATGTTGTGTACATCTATAATTGATATTCATATAAGATTATTAATATTGTTAAATGCTATTTGTAAATGTGACATATACTTTTTTTTCTTTTTTAAATACGTAGCTCCACACTAGGATTTATTCCTGTGTCGTGGGTGCGTTTACAAACATGAATGTTAACACACACAAATACCCAGACCGGAACAAATACTTGTGGATCTCACAAAGATTTGTCCCGTGCGGGAATCGAACCCGCGACTATTAGACACAGTGGGCGGAGCGGCTTAAGCTCTTAACCACTGCGCTAAATCGTCTGTGTGATTGATATGCTTATATAAATAAATAATAATGGTTACCGTGTTATAGCAGACGGCGCCGGCGAAATGCCTGAGTAGGAAGCCTTCGTCGTCGCGGAGTGTTCGGTGCGCCTTGAGGCGCGACGTGCGCGGGACTTGAATCCTGCCGTCAGACTTATATTATTGAACAAACACCACTAATCTTACACTCATCCGACTCCCCCTGCCCACCCAGTTCAAGCACTGCACCTGCGTGTTCTAACAAAGCAGAGTTCAAACTCAAACAATTAATTTTGTATGAGTACAAATATAGCATATAGCATGATAGCAGTGACAGCCTAGTGGTTAGACTGCAAAGTCAGAGATCTCGGGTTCAAACCCAGGCACGCCCCTCTGTCTTTTCGAAAGCATGTGCGTATTAAAAAATAATTATCACTTGCTTTAACGGTGAAGGAAAACATCGTGAGGAAACCTGCATGCCGAAGAGTTTCTCGAAGGTGTGTAAAGTTCGCCAACGCGCACTGGACCAGCGTAGTGGACTATGGCCTAAACCCTCTCAGTTTGAGAGGAGACCCGTGCCCAACGGTGAGACAGTTTCTTAACAGGGCTATTATTATATAAGTACAAATAGATAATTTACATTTTTTTTTAGTCTAATTAAACTACTAATCTAACACTGGATCGGAACGCGGCCTACACTGAAAAGATCCGGCGAGGAAACTTAGCGGGCTTGTCGTTTTTTATTTAATTTTTTTTTCCTTTCTATTTCTAGTTTCTTGGGTGATATGCAGCTGGGTTATTATTGAACACTAATTAATCACCTTTGAACACCCAGGTGACATAATCCATATGATCAAAGGGAAATAAACCTTTAAGTAACCGATAAATCTTAAGCCAGGAAATAAGTTGGAAGTGATTTTTCGATTGTTGAAATAGATATTTTTTCATTTTACGTATGGTATGGTGACACCGAGGAAAAATAAATTACTTACACCAAATTTATTCGAGCTGGCAAAGAAAGGGTCATGATATCTGTAGAATAAATTCTAAATAAAACAGCGTAAGAAAGAGATAGCATACCTATTGTTGTTGATGGCCAGCTGTTTGTGTACGGAATGTGTGAAGTGACTGAATTCAGGTTTCGGCAATTTTGACTCTTCATCCAGTAAGTGGAAGATTCCATGATTCTTACTTTCGATTAGATCTATGAAACAAAAATGTTGGTAAAATATTTTTGTTATGCCATACACCATCTGTACAAATGCTAATTGTACAGGCTGTAGATTTGGATCTTCGCAAAATTTATGGAATACGTAAAATATGGTGTGCTTAATTACATTACATAAAGCGAGCTATGTAATAAAACTATTTTTCGGATTTTATCGCGGTTTATTTTGATTTTTAAGTTCCAGACGCTTCGAGTGCTTTGCAGCACCCATGGTCACGGGAGGGACTGAGGTGTTAGTAGTCCAAAAGGCATAGTTGTTCCGGGGTACCCTCAAATTCTTAATTATTTTTATTGGTCCGATCTACGCAGCACGTGATCTGCAAAGCACTCGAAACATCGGGAACTTAAAAATCAAAATAAACCGCGATAAAATCCGAAAAATTGTTTTATTTCATGTGTAATATTCGCGTCAATCTAAGAACTCAGTATATAAAGCGAGCTATGTTTTTTAGTCCATATTTTTATAATACTCATTAGACAAATCAGAATAACCTTAAGTCGAAGAAAACCATACCCTACCCACGTGCTTCGCTTGATCCGCTATCGCGGCTCAATCACACGCTGAGAAACAGTACCTGTTCTTTTTCTATTGATTGATTGATTGATCCGACCGATTTCGGCCATGGCGACCACTTTAAAGACCCCTAGTCAGAGTAATGCCGCTGATGCGCTCGAAGATGGCTTATGTAGCCTATCTTCGCGGCGAAACTCCGTGCACATTGAGGGCACGTAAGTACGCCGTTCTCATAGTTGTATGATATGGCAGCAGGTGGGCGGGCCTTTAACTGATTGCGTTTGGCGTCAAGGTCAGCTTTACGCTGAGCCTCGAACTCGTGTACTTGGCTGTTCACCATCCTGCGCCATTCTGGCCGCTGTACTGCCAAACGTTCCCAACGAGAGGGCTCTATGTTGCATCTCTTCATATGTCGCTTTTGGACATCCTTGTACCGGAGGAGGGGACCGCCATGATTCCGCTTGCCCTTCTCCAGTTCAGAGTAGAAGATGCGCTTCGCCACTCTTTCCTCCGCCATACGAGATACGTGACCGCACCACCGAAGCTGTCGACGCATTAAATAGGCCTCAATGCCACCAACATTGGCTCGTCGCAGAACTTCGGTATTTCGCACTCTATCGGACCATCTGATCCTCATGATGGTACGGAGGCATTTAAGGTGGAAGCGATCCAGAGTGCGAATGTGGCGGCGGTATACACACCACGTCTCAGAGGAGTATAGGAGGTTTGGCAGCACGATTGCCATATACACCGATATCTTAGTGGGCAACTTAAGGTTATGCGAGCAGAAGACCTTGGTACATAGCTTGCCGAATGCCGCAGCTGCGGTACCCACCCTGCTATTGATCTCAGCATCAAGGTCACACTTGGATGTTACAGTGTTCCCCAGATAGCGAAATCTATCCACCTGCTTTAGCACATCCTCACCAAGTTTTATGGTCAGTGTCTCGTGACCGTGCATGTCCAGGGACATCACCTCCGTCTTATTGACACTGATCTTAAAGCCAAACTTACGGCAGGCTTGGTGGAATGCGGACATCAGCTGTTGCAGGCCGTCTAGGGATTCTGATAGGAAGCACAAGTCATCAGCATACATGATCTCAGTGATCAGTGCGTAAGAGACTTTAGTGCGAGCCTTAAGTCTAGCCAAGTTGAAAAGGCTGCCGTCTGTGCGGAAACGGATGCGGACTCCCTGAGAAACAGTGTGTAAGACCTCTCTAACTACCACCGCAAAGTATAAGGCGAACAGAGTAGGCGCTAAGACACATCCTTGCTTCACCCCACAGGTAACGGGGAAGAAGTCTGTCTGTTCACCGTCTACGGCAACGCAGCATTGCATGTCGTCATGCAGGAGTCTAAGAAGTCTCACAAACTTTTCCGTGCACCCGAGCTTACCTAGCACCAACCATAGAGCTTCCCGAGGCACGCTATCGAAAGCCTTCTCCAGGTCAACAAAGCAAAGGTACAGCTGACAGCCCTGTTCCCTGCTCTTTTCTTGCAGTTGACGCACAGAGAATATAGCTTCGCATGTGCCTCGGTCCGGTCGGAAGCCAAACTGGGTTTCAGGCAGAATCTTTTCAGACAAGTTCTTTAGGCGGTTTAAGAGAACTCTAGCAAAGACCTTTCCGGGGGCTGAAAGGAGCGAAATACCGCGGTAGGAGTTGCAGTCAGATCGGTCACCCTTGTGCTTGTAAAGAGCACTTATGCGCGATACTTTAAAGGTATCCAGAACGCGCTCCTCCTCCCACATGCGAACAAATAGTTCCCACACTAACGTGTGCAACTCCTCTCCGCCGTATCTTATCAGCTCTCCCGGTATAAGGTCAATGCCAGCCGCCCGTTTGTTTTGTTGCTGTCTGATGGCAGTAACAACCTCGTCACGCAATAGAGTCTCGTCCAGCTCAAAGGCGATAGGGAGCTGAGGCATTAAACCGATACTTTGCAGATCAGCTGATCGATCCACATTTAGCAGAATGTTGAAGTGCTCCGCCCAGCGGTTTAGTATATCCTCCTTGCTTGTCAACATGTGACTACCGTCTAGAGATCTTAAAGGCACCCGAGCTTGGTAGGATGAACCAATCAGCTTACGTACCTCACTGTAGAACTCACCCAGCTGGTTTGTGTCAATGAGCCATTGCATGTGACTAGCTTTGTCCTGCCACCACTTGTCTTTCATATGTCGAGACAGCTTGCGCAATTCGAGGTCACTAGCTTTAACAACCGCAACGCTTCCTCTCTGCCTTTTGTGCTGTCGCAGGAGATCTCGGTGTTTGTCGAATGCTGCCCGCAGGGTTTCATCATTTCCATCAAACCAGTCTTCGTTGCGACGGATTTTTTTACCCAGTACAGTTGAAGCGGTATCCATGATATGAGATGACATAGTTCCCCAGGCAGCATCAACATCACCTACCTCATTAGCTGGCATCAGCTTTTCAGACAGGGCTTCAGCGTATTTCTCCCTGACCGCGATATCTTCTAGCTTATCCAAGTTCAAAGAAGCAAGCTTTTTTATAAGAGATCTACGCGGGCGACGGAGGCGGATTCGTAGCTTAGTGACAATAAGTCGGTGGTCAGACCAGCAGTGCGCACCACGCATCACGCGGGTGACCTGTACTTGGCTGAAATCTTTTTGTCTCACGATAGCATAGTCAATCAAATGCCAATGCTTAGATCTTGGGTGCATCCATGTTGTCTTGTACTTGGCGGCAAGTCTAAACATAGTGTTCGTAATTGCCAGACCGTATTGAGCACAAAGACTGAGCAGCAACTGACCATTGCTGTTCATGTTGCCAACTCCATGTCTACCCAGAACTCCAGGCCAAGCCTCATAGTCCCGTCCAACCCTGGCATTGAAATCGCCCAGCAATAAAACCTGCTCCCTGGCGTTGAAGCTATCGAGGCAATGTGTCACTTCCTCATAGAACTTTTCCTTGATGTCATCAGACTTGTCTAACGTTGGAGCATAGACACTGATGACATTAAGGTAGTTGTCTTTGTCCAGGTGAAGGCGCAGTGTGGTTACGCGGTCTGAGATATGTACAGGGTACTCCTCTAAATGCTTTGCTAAGTGATTCTTGATGGCAAAACCTACCCCTGATCGTCGAGTTTCGGAGGCAGCGGTACCTTTCCAGAAGAAAGTGTAGCCGCCACCTGCTTCCACCAGCTCTCCTTCATCGGGGAGATGTGTTTCGCTGAGAGCAGCCACATCCACGCTATAGCGATGAAGTTCCCGAGCTACTATGGCGGTCTTACGTTCGGGGCAGGCGTTGACATCTCGATCAAGAAGCGTTCTCACGTTCCACGCGCCGAATGTCATAACAGGTGTTCTTTTTAAATTTCCTTTGCGGCGTCGACCACGATTTAAATGATGCGATGATAGCCGCGGTTACTACCATCTGCCATGTCGGGACGAGCATTTTTTAGGGCACCTTTTCTAGCCCCCTCCCCAGCTGAGCGGGGAAAGCAGTGCCTCCCTAAACAGGGCTGCTTTGACATCCCAAGTGCTGCCGAGCCCGTGCTGTCGTCCCAAATGTGCAGCTCGGAAACGACCACGGCGTGTTCTCACGCCCCCGGGACCGCCTGCGTGCAGATATCAGACAAAGCCTAGTTTGCATCAGGCTAGACCTCTCTACTTCTACCCATCGCCACAGGACTTTTGCGTACTCGGAGTCCAGTAACGGAAGCGGTCAGATGCGCAGGAAATATTAAGGTGCACAAGTATACGCGCGAGACACAGGTGCACATACTCATCCTTATCCTTCTGGGCCCAGTGGAACGGAGACCGTTACGACCGGAGAAGGACTCAGACAGACGGAGCAGTATCACGGTGAGAAAGATACAAGGAGTCAGTATTTTCTCACACTCCCTTAATCGCCTTCTACGATACCCACGGGAAGATATGGGGTGGCGCTATTCTGCTCTGCCGGCACCACACGGCATCTTTTTCTATACTAAAAATATAAAGAGGAAAGATTGTGTATATGTTTGTAACGAATAAACTCAAAAACCAATTTCTACGATTCTTTTACCATTCGAAATCTACCTTATCCAGACGTAACATAGGCTATATACCATAGATTCGGTAGGTGGCGCTGTTGTCGACCGTGTACGAAGTCGGGAGAAACTGCTGGTTATTTTAAATACATAATACAAAAAATAACTAATTTTAAACTTGAAATAAAACTATTTTACGGATTTTATCGCGGTTTATTTTTTTTATTTTTAGTTCCCGACGTTTCGAGTGCTTTGCAGCACCCATGGTCACGGGAGGGACTGAGGTGTTAAGACGTCCAATAGGCATAGTTGTTCCGGGGTACCCTCAAATTTCTTAATTATTTTTGTTGTTGTTGGTCCGATCTACGCAGAATGAGCTCACGGTGTCTTGAGGTCTTGCAGTGTTATGCTTGGTTTTGGATTTGATTATATTAATTACCGGATCCCAAGACGATGGAAGCACCCAGCCATCTTCTCTATTGAAATTAGGATGTTTTTTAATTTCAATAGCCTCGCGAACCATCCTTGGTAGGAATCGGTGTTCTTTCACGAGGATTTGTGGTCTATCAAATCTGATGTTATGGCGGATGCGGTCAAGGACATGTTCACAGACTGCAGACTTCTTTGACAAAAAACACCATCGCTCAAAGAAGTCTGCAGTCTGTGAACATGTCCTTGACCGCACCCGCCATAACATCAGATTTGATAGACCACAAATCCTCGTGAAAGAACACCGATTCCTACCAAGGATGGTTCGCGAGGCTATTGAAATTAAAAAACATCCTAATTTCAATAGAGAAGATGGCTGGGTGCTTCCATCGTCTTGGGATCCGGTAATTAATATAATCAAATCCAAAACCAAGCATAACACTGCAAGACCTCAAGACACCGTGACCTCATTCTGCGTAGATCGGACCAACAACAACAAAAATAATTAAGAAATTTGAGGGTACCCCGGAACAACTATGCCTATTGGACGTCTAACACCTCAGTCCCTCCCGTGACCATGGGTGCTGCAAAGCACTCGAAACGTCGGGAACTAAAAAAAAAAAAAAAAACCGCGATAAAATCCGTAAAATTGTTTTATTTCATGTGTAATATTCGCGTAAATCTAAGAACTCAATAATTTTAAACTGTTGATTTTTATGAATTTGTGTTTACTCATTTTAGTTTGTTGCTTTTTTATGAATTTAAGTTCAATATTACCATTGTAACAATCCTTGAAATTTTGCGAGGATACAAAGGCAATAAATACAAAGAAGGAGGAGACATTCTGTATAGAGTTTACACTGGTGCCTTACCTATACAGTCCTGGTTGTCAACGAATCTGATCTCCGGTACGTTGAGTCCCTCGCGCTTGTACAGTTCCTGTTCGTTCTTGAGGATGCGTTCGTTGAAGAACTGCTGCAGTTTCTCGTTGCAGTAGTTGATGCAGAACTGCTCGAAGCTGTTCATTTGGAAGTACTCTAAGGACGATAAAGTTACCATAATTGAATGATCAGATATTAAGAGGGAGGAATAAGAAAGTAAATTCAGAGAGAATTACTATTACTGAGATAGCGAGCCACATAGGCGGCCCCATCGTCACTTTTCATAGGGTGAAATAGGGGCCAATCGCTGACCAGTCTTTAATAAAAAAAGTCATACCGAATTCCTAAAATATCACTGGTATATAAAATACTAGCGAATATAGTAGCGACAAAACTCGCAAATCAGTACTCTAATTTAAGACTAAAAAGCATGATTTTCGTTATTCTTGTTTATTTAGTTGTCACTATTCCAACCAGCGAGCGATATATCGTTGGCTAAATGCAATACTGATTTAAATAAAATAGCACGAACAGAACAATTAAAGATTTATTGAAAAAATAAAATGTTCTTTTCATTTTTATATTCGGCTAGCGATATTTATTATATACTCAAAATAAAGTGCGTATGAACCGAAAAATAAAACACCCAAATAGACAACGCAAGTCAAACAATTGAGGGGCGAACTCTTAAAGTATTTACTTATTGCATCAGGTATTACAGTGGCAAATGTTATGTAATAATTCTTCTAAAAAAAATTCAAACATAACGGGCTGTTTTAAATCTTATCATAACATATTTGTGAAAAAACAATGTGAACCGTCAAAATGGGATTATTCATTTTCAAATTCCTCTAATACGGACATATTAGTAAAATATAATAAGTTACTCACCAAAACCAGCGATATCCAAGACACCAATATAGTAAGAGGAGGCCTGGAAGGGTATGCTGGCGTTGATCCGATGCACGATGTAGTCGAACAGTCGGCTGTACACCGCCTTGGCCAGCGCGTCCCGCGCGTTGCTCGCTTCATACGTCTTCAGGGGTACCCTGCCGATCCACACACACACCTTATCACTACTACTTGTCCCGTGAAGCTGTGAAGGCCCCTCGGCCAACAGCGTAGACCATTAACACATACACACAAAAAAACAACTGTTTACAGTTACATTATGGGCGCAGTAAAGATATGTAAATAGTAAAGTATCTTAGTACTAGCGGTCCGAATGAAAATCACTTACTCGGGCGCGCGCTCTACATGAATTGTCAGAAATGTTTAGCTGGTAGATAGTACCCTCAAAGATCTACCGAAGAGCCGCATATAGCGTGCGTCTGTGTGCGAAATTCTCATTTGGTTGAAAAAAAAAACACTTGTTTACAGTGACATTATGGGCACGGTAAATATGTGTAAATAGTAATAATAATAAGATTAGCCCTGTTATGAAACTGTCCCACCGTTGGGCACAGGCCTCCTCTTAAACTGAGAGGGTTTCGGCCATAGTCCACCACGCTGGCCCAGTGCGGGTTGGCGAACTTCACACACCTTCGAGAAACTCTTAGGCATGCAGGTTTCCTCACGATGTTTTCCTTCACCGTTAAAGCAAGTGATAGTTAATTTTTAATACGGTTTGAACCCGAGACCTCTGACTTTGCAGTACAAAGGTCTAATCACTAGGCTATCACTGCTATGTGTATATAGTAAAGCATCTACATACTAGCGGTCCGAATGAGAAACACAGACGCGCGCTCTACGCGGCTTTTAGGGAGTGTTTGGCGGGTGGCTACCCCGGTAGACCTACTAAGTGTGTATTGCCTTTGTTATTTTTCTGATTCATAAATACTATAATGGTGTACATGAATAAAAAATATTCTTATTCTGTTTCTAAGAAGCCGTGTTGAGGGCGTCTATGTGCATGATTCTTATTCGCATCGGACGACACACTATCACTGGTTTACTACATAGGCGCAGTAAAGATGTGTTAATAGTAAAGCATCGTAATACCGGATAATATTATATCGCTGATAATAAGATGCCCTACTGTTTACGAGTACGGCATTAGTTTGTTTTTATTATTATTGTTTACACTTACATTATGAGAGTTTCTTGATGACGTCGTTAACTTAATTTGAATAAGTGTTAGAAATCTCTATACAAATCAATTTGCTAATAACTAAGACAGACGTATTATAAATTAATTTTGGTATTGTCACGACTCCGATATCTCGAAGAAATTTTGTGGGAATACTTTGATTTTAAAACGATTTTAAAATCTTTTGATGTAAAGTGAGAGCAAGAACCGATTTTTAGAAGACTCCACCCCTTTTTAATGTCACTGACGAGTGAGTAATCGTGGTAGATAAGTAGCTAATAATAATACAACTCTCTCAAATATGTCGACTGTTAGCTCAGAATGTTACTGAACCGCAAATCTGATAAACAATTGGTCGGGTTAGCGGTCAGTAATATTCTGAAAGATTCTAAGATACACAGCACGACGACAGTGTGCTCGGAAACGTCGGCAAACACTTCAAGAGTAAGCGACCGAATTAAAATATAACGGTGACCTTAGTCACGACGTACGGACTTCGACATCTATCTATGCAAATTGGAACTATTGTTACTGCAAGTGTATAGTCTATTCCAATCAAACTTTAAAACTTTTTAAACAAACCATATCAGCATTTTTAGATGTTTTAGTTGTGATTGCAATCTATAACAAAAGTGATATAAAGGCGACAGTATTTCTGAAGACATCGAAATGAAAATGCTTATAGCAGGAAATCAACGTTTTATGTTGAGTGAAAAATTTGTAAAATGTTTTAGTTTGATTGGAATAGACCTTAGTACTAGAACGTGCTGAGTACTAGTGTATATCCGTATTTGATGTATGTAGCATTTAATTATCCATATAACATTATCTAATGATTAACACAAGCTTCATTTCGTGAATAATCATTCAATAACATTTCAGATAGCAAAAATATAAAGATAAGTTATAATCGCTGGCCGAATCGAATAGTGACACAACTAAAAAGCCAGAACAGGAGAAACTTTTTGCTTTCGAAATAAGAGCGCTAATTCAAGTAATCAAAATTCTGATTTAGGTCACTATAACATTCGGCCAGCGTATATGGACATTCTTGGTCAAGTCGAATAGTGATACAATTTAAAAAGTAAGAATAGGAGTCGCTTTCTGCTTTTGAAATTAGAGCGCTAATTCAAGTAATCAAAATTTTAATTTAGAACACTATAAAATTCGGCCAGTGTATATGGACATTCGTTGGTCGAATTGAATAGTAATATTAATTGTTAAACAAGAACATGAGAAATCTAGCTAGATTTCTCGAAGCTAGATTTCAGAAAGCGAGTATGTATAATTACTCTAATGCATAACTAAAGAGCTCTTTAGTTAAGTATTAGAGTGATTATTCAAATAATCATTAATATACACATACAATCTCTGCGAGTCTTTATTAAATTCGTATACTAGGTAAGTGGGCCAATGACCTAAAGATCGCTGGTAAAAGCGTGTACAGCATTAAAACGGTCCTTGTATTTTGGCCTCCTCTTCCTGACTTATTTTGAACGATGATTTATGTAGCTGAGGCACACAGCTTTAACATGTTCTTTCTTTAAATATCTCTAGAGCTTCCTCCACTCTCATAGATGATGAATTTTTAGGAGACCTTTGTACTGCAATAGACTTCTTTCAAATACTGATGGTACTAGAAAAGTAGAATCATATCAGCCGGAAGGCGTCCAAAGGCGGCCCTCAAAGATCGCTCCGAAAACCAGCTTTGTGTTCCAGATTGTACCTGCAACCTTCACCAGATCATCGGTCGGCCCACGAGAAAAGTGCAGATACTCACATAATGGCAGTTCCCTTGATCCCTCCTCGCGAGCTCTGCATGAGCCTGGAAACGAGGGCCATCCTTAGTTCCCCTGCGTCCACGCCCAGCAGTTCCCCCGCGGTTACTAGTGCGGCTTCTGACTGCGGAGTCACCCGGCATCCCCCACGGGCACCACCCTCTTCTTCAAACTCAACGTTCCCGAGGTGGAGAACGGCTGCCACTACCGAGTATACGGATTTCTTCTCGCCTTCTGTTAGACCGACGCGAGATAGAGCCTGGGAATTTAATATTACAAATAAATTATTTCACGCTTACTTTCCTAAAGCGGGTATGCCAAACTTGATTTCATTAGAACAAAATGCTTCATCGAGGTTCATTCTGCACTAGTTGGTCAGTTTAATTAGTCGGAATGGAACGACGGGGTGTACCGTATGCCGTTAGCCGAGCGCGAAATTTTGATATATAGGACATACGTCTGTATTAGACCCTAGCGTAATTTCAGACAGCTATAATTTCAAACTGTTACATAGAATACTTCGATAGAAAAACCCCAATAAAACTTTGCCTTCTATACCATTTTATAGAATAAACGTAAATTGAGTTGTGGCAGTGGCTAGGAAAGTGGACATGAAAATAAGCACTTTTAGTTATAATAAGTCAGGATATTTATAGCACTGTTGGGCGAAGTCTGACTCTCACATATCGCGGTAAATGAGTCATATTCCACCACATGGAACGAGTGTAGATTAGAGAAGCCAGATTTATAACCACCAATCACGGGTTATGATACACAAATCACGTTCTATTTAACATTTCATAATAATAATTTATTTAAAAATTAAGTTATGGATGAGATCGCACAATGACGGCATCAGAATTTCCAGAGTTTAGCCTGTTTATTTATTTATTTATTTATTTATTTATTTAGGTATACCAACAGTTATTACAGTAAACCGTGTTACAAGTTTTTCATACAAATCCATTATCGAACAATGCTGCACAACCAATTATAGGTACACACAACATGTAATAGGTACTTTAATCGTTGGGAGAAGACAATGTTTCACTCAACCAGCGTATTGTAATATAATAAAACAATAATAATAGTTTAAGCAAATGAAAACAACACAAGACTTAGACTTAGAGTTTTTGACATTACAGAGAGCACAGGGGAGACCCCAACAATGGGTGGTGTAATTTTGTTTTTGTTGTCTATGGTGAACAGAAAGCGCGGGTGAAAGCTGCCAGACTATCTGCGTGGATATCACAGCGATCGCTTCGGCTATTTATAAGTTTGCATAGACGTGGTACTGGAGAGTTTGCACCAAAGTTCGTTCGCCGAAGAGGTGGTACTAATGGGGTTATAGGTTTACGGGGAGAATTTCGCGGTACTCTGAAACAAAACTTACTAAGAAGCTGAGGGGAGTCAATTTTATTCCTAAACAGCTTGTGAAAAAACTTAAGATCTAGAATATCTCTGCGTTTCTCTAAAGTTTTCATTTTATAATGTGATAGCTTATCTGTATACGACCATTTAGTTTTTTTCCCCTTGGTATTTGAATAGGCCAAGTGATTTAAAAACCTCTTTTGCACCCGCTCTATACGCAATGAATGTGTTGCATAATGAGGCCTCCAGACCACGCTACAGTACTCCAAGATACTTCGTACTAAGCTATTGTACAAACATATTTTGGTGCGTGAGTTATGGAACATTTTGCCGTTGCGAATTACGAACCCCAACATTCGAAGGGCTTTTTTAATAATGCTGTCAACATGTGGCACAAAAGATAATTTGCTATCTAGAAACACCCCTAGATCCCTGATACCGTTTACTTCCGTCAGTGAGGTTCCATTTATACTGTAGGCTGTATTTATATTTTGTAATTTCCTGCTGAACTTGATATGTCGACACTTGTCACAGTTCAACAAGATATTGTTTCGTTTGCACCACTTAGAAAGTCTATCTATATCTTCCTGCATGAGAACAGCATCCTGCTGAGAAGTAACTGCTCTTACTAGTTTAATGTCATCAGCAAACAAGAAGGGGGTAGAATGGTGAAAACATGTAATGACATCGTTGATAAAGATGCTAAATAGAACAGGACCTAAATGCGAACCTTGAGGGACGCCTGATTCAACGCTGCGACAGGTTGAATGAAACCCATTGACGACTACATAAAACTCTCTCTGGCGCAAGTAGGATTGCATCCATTCAAGCAGGTCACCAGAAACACCGTACATGGAAAGCTTTTGGAGTAGTATTTTATGGGACACGCTGTCAAATGCTTTACTGAAGTCCGTATATACAGCGTCTACTTGTGTGCCTTTATCCATGAACTGTGTCACGGTCTCTGTGTATAATGTAAGGTTTGTACATGTTGACCGGGATTTTATAAAGCCATGCTGTTGCTCACTTAATATCCTTCCAAAATGACGCTGTATATACGGGCATAGCAATGATTCCAAGATTTTTCCAAATATAGACAGAATCGATATAGGTCTGTAGTTGCTCACCACCTCCCTATCACCATTTTTAAAGATCGGAATTACTTTAGCTAATTTCCATTTATTCGGGAAACACCCTGAAGTAATAGATTTGTTATATATTATTGTTAAGGGGGTGGCTAAGCTTGTTGCACACCTTGCAATGAATATTGTGGGAATACTGTCAGGACCTGCACCCTTTGATACGTCGAGGTTTTTCAGTTTCCTTAAGACGACGTCCCGGCTCAGTGCCAAAGTGGATATGTTGTCATTTATTGAATTAGAGTGTGTAATGCTGCAATCCAGAACCTCCGTGTCCTTAATATAGGCCTTGGAGAATGTTGAAGCAAAGAGATTACATATCTCTGTGCCTTCAGACGCGGATGTGGTCCCATCCGAGATTATTGCTGGGTAGCTACTCTCCCCGCCGCGTTTGCCCTTTACATACGTCCAGAAATATTTTGGGTTAACAGTTATCGCTTTTTCAGTATATTCTATATGTATTTTATAACACGTTTTTATCTGTTCGTCACATCGTTTATTAATTAAACGCAGAGACACAGAATCTAATGGGTTATGATATTTTTTAATTTTTTTCCTAATTCTGTTCTTTTCTCTTAACATTCTAACTAAATCTTTACTAAACCAGGCTGGAGTTTTTCTATGTGTTTTTCGACTCATTGGTACATACGTGTCGATGGTCGTCTCCAAAATGTTGTAAAACATGTTTACCATGTCATCGACGTCTCTACAATCGCGAAACAATTCACTCCAGTTCTGACTCTTTAGGTACTCATTTATTTGTCCGTAATCTGCTTTATAAAAGTTTGTTTTTTTGCAGTCGCTATTAGGTTCAAGTTGCTTAATTTTATTTAACAAGGATATTTGTATGTTTAGGGGAGGGTGAAAGTTATCAATGGGACTTAATGGTTCCGCTTCACAAACAGTGCAACCCGGAACATCCACCAGCACAATGTCAAGCATCTTTCCATTTTTATTTGTGATGGTGTTACATTGGTGTAGACCATTAACCGAAACGAAGTCCGCAAGTATCTCACCAAGCGTGGAATGTTTCTGTGCAAAATTAGAATTGCTCATCTCCGACCAGTTCACGTGACCCATGTTGAAATCTCCCACAATGCAAGTATAAGCATTAGAATTATCTAAAACTTCATTACATCCATCCAGAAAGTGCTCAAGCATACGTCGTGACACGGGCGGCGGAAGATAAATTGTACAAATTTCAAGACTACAAGGTTGAGCTGAGCCCCGGGGCGATATATCAATAGATACCCATAGGTCTTCACAGTTGCTTTCTCTTACTGTTAATCTTGTAGCGTTTAAACTTTTTAACACAGCAACTAATACCCCTCCGCCATCCTTGTCACTATGAAACCCTGAGTTCTCTCGATCCCTTCTATAGACTAAGTACCTGTCATCGAATAGTTCTTTGCTATATACAGTACTATTAAGCCAAGTTTCTACTAAAATTATGATATCGTAGTTACAATTCAATACAGAGCAAATTAAATTATGTGTTTTGGTGCGTAAGCCTCTAACATTCTGGTAAAATATATTTAGTGTTGAGAATTTTGACAATTTTAAGTCTAGAGAATCATGAGTAGTTAGGGGGTCTACTTTAACTTATTCAATGATGCAATATCTCTAACAACTATATACTCCGACGACACGTCCTTTCTCATCAGGATCCGACCGCTTCTCACCCAAACAAACTTGTATCCAACCTCTTTCGCTTTAATTCGGGCTGCTGCATGGATAGCTCTATTTGTTGGGGAAAGGTGCTCCATGATAAATACCGGTTTTTTCTCTCCAGCTATCCCAAGGTGAGAAGAATTTAGCTTGTCATTGCAATGAGCCCTGTTGTAGGCTATTGCAGCTGCCAAGAAAGTGTCTCTAGTTCTAGGTGAGCAAAACTGAACTACAATTGATCTTGGGCGGTTGGACTCGCGGTTTAATTTGGGTGTCCTAGTACAGTGAAGGATTTGCTCATCGGTTATCCTGCATCCTATAACTGAGCCCAATTGTTGAGTTAGTGTAATTAAATTTTCAGTTTTGTATTCTGGCACGCACTGTATCTCAACATTGCTGCCACGAGTATGCTGTTCAATTTGGTTCATTCTAGTAGTTAAGGTATTGATTGTACTTTCCAGTCTCTCATTCTCCTTCTCGAGTTCTTTGACCGCATCCGATGATACCTTTAGCTCCTTCTTAATGTCGTCATACTCTTTGCTAATAAACATTATTGAGTCTTTCACGCCCTGTATTTCGTCCTTGATAGATTTCAGTTCAGAGCCTATCAAGGACTTTATGGTGTTCCTAAGTTCAGACATCATTTCGACTCTCTCAGTCTTTAAGACTTCTGTAATAATGCTTCTCAAATCATCCCTGCTAATAGGGCTAGAATTAGTTAACTGTGGTGAGGACAGAGCTGGCCTTTTCTTAGATCTGGATGTAACATTTTCCGCTGCATCGATACTTTTGACAGGGGTGTTATCGTTCTTTCTGTTACCTCCCTTGGTTTGCGCACTCTTACACAGGGGGCACAGCCAAGCCGGAGTGAGCCATTCAGCATTGCTAGCCCACTTAGATGTTGATTGTAAACAAGCCAGATGAAATCCCTGTTTACAGTTGCAACATGTTGCATAGTCACCATCACTGAATTCATTACAACAACCCCACTCAATTGAAATTGACATGATGGTGTCAAACAGTATATAATAGTTGGCAAACGGTTTAAGAGTTAAAACTGATTAATAAAAGAAAAAAAATAAGCAAATATACTATAAAACAGTAAAAAAAAAGTTAAAAAAAAAGTCAAAAACGAAAATGTTGCGAATGTGTGATTTGATCGCACATCTGTATAATCCGGAGCGCTCTTACTACAAGTGAGCTAACCGTTCTACCAATGGGAAGTTCTAATAGTTAAGTGTATGGTAGCACATTAACGAAGTAATTAGTCTGCAGAATACTGTCGTTGACCTTCCTATTGTTCGTCAATGTCACCTATTGTACACTTTTTATCGAACACAGATTACTTGAGTTTGTTTATTATCAATTTTGCCACAGTTTAATAACACTTCACTTAGAGTCTTACTTTAAACTAAAGAGCAGATCAAAGCACACGTCTCGGTGTAGGTTTAAGGACTAATAATGAACTTTTTCGAACAATTTAGAATAAAAAACATCGAAGACGAAAGAAACACGTCCGCTCACAACAAGTTGCGGGTAGATATCGATGTTTATAGGTTATCTTTGTTTTAACCTATAATTTGACATAATGCCAGTGCTAACTATAACATACCTGATGCAGTCTCTCAAAGTCCTCAACATCGTCAAGAATGGGGTCTCGTAGGCCACCTTTGGCTGTTTGCTGCTTGCTCTTGCGGTTTGCGCTGATCTTCTTCTCGGAATGCGGATTCGTAAAATATTGCGTACAGCCATTCTTTAGGTACTGAAAGCAAAATACGGGGTATGTTACTAAAAATATAATAGTATAGATTATATTTTGTTATACACGGTGTAAGGGATAGGTGCTCAAAAGCTAAAACAGGAGACAGTACCCATGAGGTACCCCTCGATCATTTTTTGCTATGACAACAGTCACCAAAAAATAAACAAAATAAGCGTTTACATACAATATGTTGTTGTATCCACCAAAAATGTACAGAAACAGCAGATTTTTTTATTTCTGATAAACGATGCCTTATTAAAAGTTGTTCGTATTCATGACTACTACGAGCTGTTTCAGGTTTTGTGTCCTTCACACCCTGGAGAGTAAATGAAGCAACTGGGGACACGTAATGACATGCAAATGCCTTACTCCTCATTTATCTCCGGAATCGATATCAGCAATAACTTGCCTAGTTAGTAATGACATATACTTGGTATACCTACTTGCTTCTAAAGCGTATGGAAATGCCTAGGTGAGAACTAATGTTCATACCATTTCGAAGACTTCTAAACTGGGAAGGGAATAAAGTGATTTCAAAAACTCACCAAATAGTCATCAGGCTTCGTGATCTTCAAAGCTGTTCTCAACTCCTGCGGGGCTCCCGCACACAGTAGATAAAACACATGGTAGTTCCTCTCCTCCGCGCTCTGGGTGCATATCCTCGATTTCTCCAGGAGGTAATGGGAAATATGGCCGCCCACGACCTGGTATTTGCTATTGAAGTGCACTTCCATGAACTTGCCGAAGCGAGAACTGTTGTTGTTTCGCGTTGTCTTCGCGTTACCAAAGGCTTCTAGGATCGGATTGGCTGGAGAAATGATGAGTAGGTAAGTATTCTTTCTTAGGGGATAGAGATAGATGGATGAAAGAGGGGTCATAACCTAGCAATGTAATAGCTTAGACCGATGGTAGGTGGTTGACCGAAAAAATGAGCAGGTAAATATTCTACCGACCGTATTCGCAACAGCGTAGTAAGAAAGCGAGTAGGTATGAAAGATAGTATATGCTCCTTGGATCAGGCATATAGAAAGAATGTCAGAAGAAAGAATGACGAAACAGATATACAATTCGAAAGTGGAAGGATGTAGGTACCGGGGCAGACCTAGACTATCTTACATTGACCAAATAGACCATGTCTTATCTGAAGGGCAAGTCAAGAGTCTCCGTAACCGGCGAGCTAGAAAGAAACTCTGTAACTCTCTGCCTACTCCGCGAGGGAGCTGGCGTGATGATATAGATAGTAAATGTTCTTCTTCTAGAACAGCAGCAATTTAGACTAACAAAAATATTCTCGTTATGGCTGCTTGGCCAAAAATAAGCGGTCGTAATTTGTTGGGAAATAAAGCATGAGACTTTGTTAAAGAGCAGGATAGCCGAACAGGGTGAGAAGAAAAAAGGCATTTTGAATGAAATGAAGACCACCACATGCTTCTAAATTAATACTGTTCAGTTACTCCCAATAAAGGCAGCTTCTTATTTTAGGCGGAGTACCGAGACTGCAGTCCTGATGCTTCAGTTATGAACATCTTGCAAAAGGCTACACGAAGTTATCATGTTCAACCTACATTGAGCTATTTAATTGAGCCGCGTGGTTCCCGGCTTAGAATAGGACCAACCCATCTCATCCCATCGGGTGTCGTACAAGGCGACTAAGGGAAAACTAGGGAATGGGCAGCAGCGTTCCCTTAACACTTTTACGACCAAAAACTGCGCTCGCCAACCCGCCTGCCAAGCGTGGCGAGTATGGCAAACACCCCCAATTATGGAAGAAAGTAAGAAAACCAGGCCCCTAGTCCCCGGCGGTCCTGTTCGTCCTGGCCACGGTAGCAGCCATGGTAACGACAGGACAAGGGGTGCTAAGAATCTCCGGCAGAGATTCGGCTACCACCAAAACCGAAAATTGGCCCTGGTGACATACAACGCACGCACATTGAGGACAGATGAGAAGCTAGTTGAGCTGGAAGAAGAGTTAAACAAGTTGCGGTGGAGTATTGTTGGTTTATCGGAAGTCCGAAGAGAGGGCGAGGACACGATAACCTTAAAATCCGGCAACTTGTTTTACTACCGGGAGGGCGAACAGCAGTCCCAAGGTGGTGTCGGATTTATCGTCCACAAGTCACTCATAAACAACGTTGTGTCCATTACTAGTGTGTCGAGCAGGGTAGCGTACCTGATACTCAGAATATCCAAAAGATATTCGCTGAAGGTCATACAGGTCTACGCACCGACCTCGGCATACTCAGATGATGACGTCGAAGTTATGTATGAGGACATTAGTAGAGCCATACATACTTCCAAAACACACTTCACAGTGGTTATGGGTGACTTCAATGTGCGACGGGGCAAACGGGGCGATGATGAGTTGAGAGTGGGGCAATTTGGATATGGGCAGCGCAACCCCAGGGGTCAGAGGCTGGCCGAATTTCTGGAGAAGGAGGGACTCTTTATGATGAACTCTTTCTTCCAGAAGCCGTCTCATAGGAAATGGACCTGGATGAGCCCTGATGGTTTCACAAAAAATGAGATAGACTTCACCATGAGCACCAAGCGACAAATATTTAATGATGTCGCCGTGATTCAAAGGGGAAAAACCGGCAGTGATCACCGAATGGTCAGAGGCACATTAGATATTAATGTCCAAATGGAAAGATCGCGTCTGATGAAGTCTACGCTCCGACCTTCTAATGCACATATCCAAAACCCCGAGAACTTTCAACTCGAATTGTCAAACCGCTTCGAATTGCTAGGCAGCAGCGCATCAGTGGCCGAAATCAACAATAGGTTGGTAGAGACTGTCCATACGGTCGGGTCCAAGCATTTTAAGCCCCACCGTAAAAATAGGCCTCAAAAGCTATCTGACTACACCCGAAACCTTATGGCTGAGCGACGAACCATGACACTCCAAACCTCCGATGATGCTAAGTCCTATAGGCAGCTCAATACAGGACAGATATTGAAGTCCTTGCGACACGATTTACGGTCCTTCAATACAAGACGTATTGAGGAGACCATAGAGCAGAACAAGGGCTCCAAGAGACGCGTCTATTGGGCAAAGCCAGTTGACGAAGCTGAAGACGGAGGACGGAAACGTAACGTCGAATAGGTCAGAGGTGCTCAGGGAGATAGAGAGGTTCTATGCGCAGTTGTATACCTCAGTAGCTGAACCTGTTGTTGACTTAGTAAAAGACCCAAGAGCCAAGCTAACCCGACACTACACTGAAGATATCCCGGACATCAGCCTATACGAGATTAGGATGGCTCTCAAACAACTTAAAAACAACAAAGCGCTGGGTGAAGACGGAATTACCGCAGAGCTTCTGAAAGCGGGCGGATCGCCGGTACTTAAAGTCCTTCAGAGGCTGTTTAATTCCGCCTTGCTCGAAGGAAAAACGCCGGAAGCATGGAACAGGGGTGTGGTGGTACTCTTTTTCAAGAAAGGTGATAACACTTTATTAAAGAACTATAGGTCCATCACACTGCTGAACCATGTTTACAAGTTGTTTTCGAGAGTCATCACGAATAGTCTCGAACGCAGGCTTGATGATTTCCAGCCTCCCGAACAAGCCGGTTTCCGGAAAGGCTTTAGTACCATAGACCACATACATACGCTGCGGCAGATTATACAGAAGACCGAGGAGTATAGTCGGCCACTATGCTTGGCGTTTGTGGACTATGAGAAAGCCTTCGATTCGATTGAGACTTGGGCGGTTCTTAGATATCTCCAGCGATGCCGCATTGACTATCGGTACATCGAAGTGTTGAAGTGCTTGTATAATAACGCCACCATGTCAGTCCGAGTACAAGGGCAGTGCACGAAGGCGATCTCCATAAAATGAGGAGTAAGACAGGGAGACGTCATTTCTCCGAAACTGTTTACGGCCACCATAGAGGATGCCTTCAAGCTCTTGGAATGGCGAGGACTTGGCATCTACATCAATGGCGAATACATCACTCACCTTCGATTTGCCGACGACATTGTGGTCATGGCGGCGTCGCTGGAAGATCTAGGACGAATGCTCGGCGACCTAACCAGAGTATCTCAACAAGTGGGTCTTTAAATGAACATGGACAAAACGAAAATAATGTTTAACGTCCATGTCGTACCGACCGCACTCACCGTTGGGAACTCTACTCTTAAAGTTGTCGACGAATACATTTACCTGGGACAGGTAGGCTGGTTAGGTAGGTCCAACTTTGAGAGAGAGGTCAATCGACGAATCCAACTCGGCTGGGCAGCGTTCGGGAAACTGCGCAACATCTTCTCATCCAAAATACTTCAGTGCCTAAAGACTAAAGTTTTTAGTCAATGTGTGTTACCAGTGATGACATATGGATCAGAGACGTGGTCTCTTACTATAGGTCTTATAAAAAAGCTCAGAGTTGCTCAGCGAGCTATAGAGGAAGCTATGCTCGGCGTTTCTCTACGTGATCGAATCAGGAATGAGGAGATTCGTAGAAGAACCAAGGTCACCGACATAGCCCTTAAGATTAGCAAGCTGAAGTGGCAATGGGCGGGCCACATAGCGCGAAGATCGGACGGGCGTTGGGGCAGAAAGATTCTAGAGTGGAGATCACGTATTGGCAAGCGCAGCGTGGGACGACCAGATGGACCGACGATCTTGTAAAAAACTTGCAGGAAGTCGTTGGATGCAGGTGGCATCGGACCGGTTACGCTGGAAAGCGATTGACGAGGCCTATGTTCAGCAGTGGACAAGTATAGGCTGAGATGATGATGATGATGAGCTATTTAATTATAGCTTTAAATTTATTTTATAGACGAATATAATATATATCCGCGTGGTTCCCGGCTTAGAATAGGACCAACCCATCTCATCCCATCGGGTGTCGTACAAGGCGACTAAGGGAAAACTAGGGAATGGGCAGCAGCATTCCCTTAACACTTCGACGACCAATAACTGCGCTCGCCAACCCGCCTGCCAAGCGTGGCGAGTATGGCAAACACCCCCAATTATGGAAGAAAGTAGAAAAACCAGGCCCCTAGTCCCCGGCGGTCCTGTTCGTCCTGGCCACGGTAGCAGCCATGGTAACAACAGGACAAGGGGTGCTAAGAATCTCCGGCAGAGATTCGGCTACCACCAAAACCGAAAATTGGCCCTGGTGACATACAACGCACGCACATTGAGGACAGATGAGAAGCTAGTTGAGCTGGAAGAAGAGTTAAACAAGTTGCGGTGGAGTATTGTTGGTTTATCGGAGGTCCGAAGAGAGGGCGAGGACACGATAACCTTAAAATCCGGCAACTTGTTTTACTACCGGGAGGGCGAACAGCAGTCCCAAGGTGGTGTCGGATTTATCGTCCACAAGTCACTCATAAACAACGTTGTGTCCATCACTAGTGTGTCGAGCAGGGTAGCGTACCTTATACTCAGAATATCCAAAAGATATTCGCTGAAGGTCATACAGGTCTACGCACCGACCTCGGCATACTCAGATGATGACGTCGAAGTTATGTATGAGGACATTAGTAGAGCCATACATACTTCCAAAACACACTTTACAGTGGTTATGGGTGACTTCAATGCGCGGCTGGGCAAACGGGGCGATGATGAGTTGAGAGTGGGGCAATTTGGATATGGGCAGCGCAACCCCAGGGGTCAGAGGCTGGCCGAATTTCTGGAGAAAGAGGGACTCTTTATGATGAACTCTTTCTTCCAGAAGCCGCCTCATAGAAAATGGACCTGGATGAGCCCTGATGGTTCCACAAAAAATGAGATAGACTTCATCATGAGCACCAAGCGACAAATATTTAATGATGTCTCCGTGATTCATAGGGTAAAAACCGGCAGTGATCACCGAATGGTCAGAGGCACATTAAATATTAATGTCAAAATGGAAAGATCGCGTCTGATGAAGTCTACGCTCCGACCTACTCATGCATATATCCAAAACCCCGAGAACTTTCAACTCGAATTGTCAAACCGCTTCGAATTGCTAGACAGCAGCGCATCAGTGGACGAAATCAACAACAGGCTGGTAGAGACTGTTCATACAGTCGGGTCCAAGTATTTTAAGACCCACCGTAAAAATAGGCCTCAAAAACTATCTGACTACACCCGAAACCTCATGACTGAGCGACGTTCCATGACGCTCCAAACTTCCGATGATGCTAAGTCCTATAGGCAGCTTAATGGACAGATATTGAAGTCCTTGCGACACGACTTACGGTCCTTCAATGCAAGGCGTATTGAGGAGACCATAGAGCAGAACAAGGGCTCTAAAGTGTTCGCAAGAGACGCGTCTATTGGGCAGAGCCAGTTGACGAAGCTGAAGACGGAGGACGGAAACGTAACGTCAAATAGGTCAGAGGTGCTCAGGGAGATAGAGAGGTTCTATGGACAGTTATATACCTCAGTAGCTAAACCTGTTGTTGACTTGGTAAAAGACCCAAGAGCCAAGCTAACCCGACACTGCACTGAAGATATCCCGGACATCAGCCTGTGCGAAATTAGGATGGCTCTCAAACAACTAAAAAACAACAAAGCGCCGGGTGAAGACGGAATTACTGCAGAACTTCTGAAGGCGGGCGGATCGCCGGTACTTAAAGTCCTTCAGAGGCTATTTGATTCCGTCTTGCTTGAAGGGAAAACGCCGGAAGCATGGAACAGGGGTGTGGTGGTGCTGTTTTTCAAGAAAGGTGATAACACCTTATTGAAGAACTATAGGCCCATCACACTGCTGAGCCATGTTTATAAGTTGTTTTCGAGAGTCATTACGAATCGTCTCGAACGAAGGCTTGATGACTTCCAGCCTCCCGAACAAGCCGGTTTCCGGAAAGGTTTTAGTACCATAGACCACATACATACGCTGCGGCAGGTTATACAGAAGACTGAGGAGTATAATCGGCCACTATGCTTGGCGTTTGTGGACTATGAGAAAGCCTTTGATTCGATCGAGACTTGGGCGGTTCTTAGATCTCTCCAGCGATGCCGCATTGACTATAGGTACATCGAAGTGTTGAAGTGCTTGTATAATAACGCCACCATGTCAGTCCGAGTACAGGGGCAGTGCACGAAGGTGATCCCCATAAAAAGAGGAGTAAGACAGGGAGACGTCATTTCTCCGAAACTGTTTACGGCCACCTTAGAGGACGCCTTCAAGCTCTTGGAATGGCAAGGACTTGGCATCAACATCAATGGCGAATACATCACTCACCTTCGATTTGCCGACGACATTGTGGTCATGGCGGAGTCGCTGGAAGATCTAGGACGAATGCTCGGTGACCTCAATAGAGTATCCCAACAAGTGGGTCTTAAAATGAATATGGACAAAACAAAAGTAATGTTTAATGTCCATGTCGTACCCACCGCACTCACCGTTGGGAACTCTACTCTTGAAGTTGTCGACGAATACATTTACCTGGGACAGGCAGTCCGGTTAGGTAGGTCCAACTTTGAGAGAGAGGTCAATCGACGAATCCAACTCGGCTGGGCAGCGTTCGGGAAACTGCGCAACATCTTCTCATCCAAAATACCTCAGTGCCTAAAGACTAAAGTTTTTAGTCAATGTGTGTTACCAGTGATGACATATGGATCAGAGACGTGGTCTCTTACAATAGGTCTCATAAAAAAGCTCAAAGTTGCTCAGCGAGCTATGGAAAGAGCTATGCTCGGCGTTTCTCTACGTGATCGAATCAGGAATGAGGAGATTCGTAGAAGAACCAAGGTCACCGACATAGCCCTCAGGATTAGCATGCTGAAGTGGCAATGGGCTGGCCACATAGCGCGAAGATCGGACGGGCGTTGGGGCAGAAAGATTCTAGAGTGGAGACCACGTATTGGCAAGCGCAGCGTAGGACGACCGCCTGCCAGATGGACCGACGATCTTGTGAAAATCGCAGGAAATCGTTGGATGCAGGTGGCATCGGACCGGGTACGCTGGAAAGCGATTGGGGAGGCCTATGTTCAGCAGTGGACAAGTATAGGCTGAAATGATGATAATATATATCTGCATTTCGACGACTAATTATCAGGAACACCAGTAAAGCAGCCTGAAGTGATTAAATAAAATCATTTCACAAGGCCAACGTAACGACATTAACATAATATAAATAAATTCTTAATTCATACATATGTGTCAAGCATGGAACCAGTTTTTGCACTCTTATAGTAAATATTACGAAATATATTAAACGATGACATTTAGATATTTGTAATATTATGACTGGAATTTATTTTTAAATATTACGATTTATCAACCTTAATAAATAACTGCGCAGTCCATTAAAAATAATATGAAATAGGAAAGTCAACGAGACGTGATAAAAAATGTAAACAAACTTTCAGAGGGTCATATCTTTTGTATTGAAAAAGTCGACAAATTCAATTTTAATTACGTAAACCGCTGTACTAGATGTGTCCATGAAAAGTTTAAGTTAGTTATTTTCTCACAAAACCTAGTATATTGTCACTTAGGACTTTACATTTGGTATTAAAACATTTCGTATATGCATAGTATATGGTCTACACAACCCTATAATTTGACAGTAAATGCATCTTTGGACCTTTTTTATCTCCTCCATTTCTAATTTTAGGATCCCGAATGAACGTGAATTCCCGAAAAGCGGTACAAATGTTGTCAGTTCATGCACCTCCCTGTACTAAGAGACACAAATCAACAGCAGCTTATTTCGATATAAAGTGGGAAAGAAAGGGACAACGATAATAATCTAACGCAACTCAGTAAAAGACAGCATGTTAACAACCGTTTTCTCGGCTCATTGGCCACACTTTAATTTCGGAACCGGGTGCTACCTAGTAGAAGAATAGGATCTCTTTCCTATGAATGCCTAAAATTTATGAAAAATCAGAAAGTAATAAATAGTAAGTACTTGTACATTTTGTACTTTACATTTATATGATAAAAGTATATTACCTTATACTTTTTTACGCATAAAAAAGTCAGCAACCCTATTGACCACCACCCCGGGGATATGGTCCTGACCATTAAATTACGTATAAAATGTAGTATTACCATCTAAAATCTTTTGTTCAACTGGTCCTGCGCCCTTCGCCCATAAGTCGCACAGGTACTTGAGTATGTACTTGGTGGACTCAGTCTTGCCTGCTCCCGACTCCCCGGAGACTATAATGGACTGAGACTGTTTTAGAGACTTCATGTCTCGGAAGGCTTTGTCGGCTGAAAAATAAATAAGTTTTTATACAGCACAATAAAGATGCGATATAAATTAGAACTAAATAAGCACAGACATTATTCGATTGCAAATATGGTTCTTGTGCATAGCCAAAAAGGTCTTAATCAGATATAAGCCAAACGTCAGTGCACGGCCTTGAATTTTATCAGAATTCTTAAGGGTTTAAAAAAAATATAACTGTTACCTGACATTGTCAGGCAAATAGCTTTTGACATAAATTGCTTTAAGCGAGAATAGGCCAATAGAAAAATCTAGTTGTTATCATAAGTCATAAAATCATGCCGGACAGCTTTCGGGTTGATTTGAAAACTGTCATTCAGACGGTCACAAGTCCAAGCAAAGAAAATGTTTTGTGGAAGTAATATTCATAATTCACATACCTATAGCGAAGACGTGAGGCGGCAGCTCTCCCAATGACTTCCCTTGGTATTTTTTGATGGTGTTCGACGAATACATATCAGGTATATCCTCGTAAGGGTTCACAGCCAACAGAATATTTGCTACGTACGTCTGTAGACCAAACACGGAAACCACATGTTTTAGTTTATTCCCTTCTAGTTTTACCCAAGACTGATAGATGGATATTACCAGTTTTAAATAAAAAGCGATTTAAAACGACAATTTGTAAGTCGAATGTAGTAATGACACAAAAGATATATCGTTGGCCGAATGAAAGTACTGGCACAACTTAAAAAAGCGAAAACTGAAGAAATCAAGCTTTTTAATGTGCTAAGTGTTTATTCAAATAATTTATTGTTTGAGTCGTGACATTATTACACTAACATTACGTTAGCGAAATATTTGTGAAAATCTTTAAGGCCTTAAAGGAGGGCACGTTTGTTTTTTTCACAATAACATCTCGGAAACCAGTGTAATGTGTGAAATTTGAGGAGAAATATGATTTCCTATTTTCATACAAAACTCCTCATTTACCCTACATAGGATCTGGTGCAATAAATATATCTATATGTTTTCAAAACCGGAAACAATACATACGACCTTTGCTATACATTGCTAGTTCGATGCCATTACCTATTTTTAGGAAATTTCTGGTACAGCGATGCGGGCGTAAAAGTCATCTAGTTAAACAAAACGAGGAAAACAGCTCTAATCAATACTCGCACATAATTCTTTACGGCGCAGTAGTATGTATGTTTCCAAGGTGAAAACCAACTTCAGGTGGCATGAGTCATTCGTTTTATTACTTACGTAAATCTTGTTCTTCTTGTACCGTGTTAGGATGTTGTTCAAGAGTGTCGCTTCGTTTAGGAACATCAGTTCACCTGAAAGAAGTATATATTTGACGACGGCGTCACTTAGTGATCTGAAAGAGGTCTCTGCTCATTGATCAACTATCAGATCTTTTTATGACCCAAAGATATTTGCTTCGGTCTGGGTGTTTAAGCATGTAAAACTTTTCGTAAATGCCTATAGGAATAGAATGGGGCGACCGTTGCAAAATAGTCCTTAAAATTTGTTAGGGGGCGTCTTGTCACGCCATCAGTTCTTTCTAATATGCATAAAAAAGCTGCTTGCGTTCATGCCTTTATCATAATGTTCTCGTAGGATGGGAAAATAAAGATATGTGGAACAATATAAATATGCAAATCCAAAAAGGGACGTAAGTATTAATCGTACCCTGGGTGATATTATCCTTTGGATTATTTCGTTTCGAAATAGCCAAAAGTGTTATAATTCTACTTTATTTCATCATCATTCCTTCATTCATTTCATCGTTTAGATGATGAAGATAATGATAAAAAAACGTATTTATGCAAACCAAATATCCAAAACCTTGAAATCAACCCACGTGACAGAGTATATTCCTGTTGCTAGATTTTGTTATACAATTTTAACGATTTTTAAAACATTTAAGGAAAACCAATTGGTGATATTGTACCGTTCCGATAACAACGCGAATAACGCGATACCGGGAACAAAAGAGGTAAAAAATAGCAGTCGACCTCTTAAAAACACATGAAATTCCCTGTTCTACGTAGCCTTCTCCACAAGCCTTGGTTCACTGGATCAAGTGTTTGTGAAATCAATCACTGCATAAAAAAAAATTCATGAGCTCTTACTTGTATACAAAAGCGAGGGTGAAATTAATATTTAATGAACAACCTACATTACTAGCAAGGCAAGGATATTTAAAATAAAAACCAGTACATTATTCAAATCCTGAATTTAACAACTAATAAGCGTGAGAATATTATCAGCCTGCAACATAACAATTTCACATTGCCAAGTGTTTCATTATTTCAACAATAATAACGCTGAACATTCCTTTAAGACTACACTTGAATATAGACGCGTTCGCGACTCGCGATCGTAAACTGCATCCGGTAATTAAGGAGGCATCATTTTTTATAATAAAATGAACTGATCGAAACAGGTTTGCATCGATTTAAGTTGTGACTGGATCGATTCTTGCCTATTTCGGAGATAATAATCATGAGATCTCCGACTTTATAACGTAAATTAATTGTCTACTCTCGATAGTAGCATAAGATGGCCTATCTTCATACTGTAAGCTTTTATTAAATAGTTTAATTATCGTTGGACGTAAAGGTATGTTATCTTTGCTTAGTACGCCTATTTTATGTTACTTAGTTGTAGGGAATAGGTTTAGGATTAATGTTTTCTAGAATCACTAGATGCAGCGATTAAACTTGTTCGACAACTTTGGACCAAGTCGTATTCGTGACGATGTAAATGTTGTAGAAATTTAAAACAATATTTTCACTTAACCATGAATATTACGTCTTTTAATTTCATTACTAAAAAACTTAAAACATTTTCTTAATCTTCGTAAACGATTATCTCTGCAAGACCAGTTAGATTCCTTTCAAAATTCTGATGATGAAGTTGATCATTCAACTTATGTAATAGTTGTTACTGGTTATTAGATTAAAAATAATTATTATACTTTCTCAGGTGTTGATATTAAATCAACTAAAATGTCGTATTTATTTAGAATTCAAGAGTAAAGATCTGTACATAGAGTTATCAGGCTACGGGATAGTAACATAGGTGTAATAGCTAATAATAAGAATCGTAGTACTAAGAATGGATTTAGCAATCAGCTTTGGGAAAAACCTCTATCAAAACAACGTACACAAAAAAACATACTGAAGATGATTTCAAATTATCTTTTTATGTCAATCTCCTTTAATTATTACAATTGTGTGTCTGCCGGTGTAAGCAGAAACGTAGATAAGCACTGCATGATCGATAGCACTTACGATAGAAATAAGATTAAAAACTCGGTTGAATACGACGATTACAGGAAACAGCTACTTACAATTGTCTTCTACATTTTTGGCAGGGTCTCCAGCTGGGAATATGTCTTCGAAGCTGCAGACTCTTTTGGGGTACTTGTTGTCGATGGGGAACACATCGGCTTCTTCACCCATAAGCTCGTGCAGGCGCGCCAGTATGAACCCCTCGTTGGGGTCCCGCACCCACACCAGCTGTTTATCCATCGTCATTGTTTACTGGAATGAAAGATGCAGACGGTAAAGTAAAGATCTTAAGTTGTTGTCATTTATTAAATTCACCTGAACGTATCTACCCGCCGGCGTCAAATAGTTATTATTCTATTACTAGTTTCTGCCTGGGACTTCGCCCGCGTTGACTTTAGACAGGAATCTAACCTTTTCCGGAATAAAAAGTATCCTATATGTTAATCCAGGTAATAAACTATCTGCGTGCCAAATTTCATCCAAATTCGTTCAGCCGTTTTGGCGAGATTGAGTAACAAACATCTAAATATATAAACTTTTACATTTATAATATTAGTGGGATTGTGCCTTCACTTTGTCTCTCATCAATATTATTATTCTCTTGTGCTGTGTCAAATAAATTTCCTTTTTTTCTTGTATTCCTATTACCTGACGTATTTTGCTTTGATAATCAGCTTAAGTTAGTTACTGATTCTATTATTTCTTTTCGTTCAGTTCAGTTATCATTATATTATCATTAATACGTGAAGCAAAAACTTTGTACCCCTTTTTACGACAATTGCGCGGACGGAGGACTATGAAATTTCCCACACTTATAGTATATATAGAGAAGGAGTGCAGAAAGCTAAAATTTCTTTTATATTATGTATAAAAAAACATTAATTCAATAAAAAAAAAATTACACACACTACCATGTATTTGACAGACACACACACGCATATAAACTCTAAATACGTGAAGCAAAAACTTTGTACCCCTTTTTACGACATTGCGCGGACGGAGGACTATGAAATTTCCCACACTTATAGTATATATAGAGAAGGAGTGCAGAAAGCTAAATTTTTTTTTATATTATGTATAAAAAAACATTAATTCAATAAAAAAAAAATTACACACACTACCATGTATTTGACAGACACACACACAAGCATATAAACTCTATTGTTAAGTGTTTATAAGTCTGTGGTAAAATTGAGAACAGATTAATATTGTGTCTTTAATATTATTTGTCTATAGTCTTACTGAATGTCAAACATAACCAGCAAACGATGAAAGAATAGGTCGAATTTCGACCAATGGGCGACCACTGGTCTCAATAATTTAACATCACTGTTACTTGTTAACAATTTGTAAATTTAAAAATTCGCCCCTTATGTTAGCACACAGCAAATATATCAACGATACTACCACTCTTTTAGACTTAATATTTGCTGAATCATAAGAATCAATAGTAAAAATATCTTGCGTAAGCCATTGTTGTTACGCACATTTTTGGACTTGAACTTAGCAAACCATTATCCAAACCATCTACAACGGTACTTATCGTATTGTATGAATCAATAACAAATGAAGATTCAATAAAAAAATCTGCATATGATTCTAATTCAGCTCACACCAACATTCCCATAACTTTATTACAACAAATGATAACACTACACCCACAGAATATGAAACAAGAAGGAAGCGTTTAACATAACAACATAACTGCGCTTAAACATGGTGTATAAGTACAACAGCTTTAATTACAAGAGTATACTATTAACTCACTTTCGTGATAGCACTCCGTACTATAACACTTTCATATGTATTACGTAATTGGGATTATAAAAAAAATAACAATGGTCGGTCATGTCCGTTTTGTCGTTACGGTGAGCGAGCGACCGGAAAGAAAAAAATAAGTCTAACAGAAATTTAAATTTTTAAGCGTAACGAGGTTTTGCTGGTTAAATTCATATTATATCATTAAAGTGTTGCGAGGTAAACAGAGCACAAGAATTGGGGCGAGATATAACGGAATAGTTATCTGGTTAAAGTTTATTAGGTACTAGTCGTGAACCCGATAGAATTAACAATAAACTGTTTAACCATTTTAGGGGATGAATCTTCAAAAAGCATTCCTCAGGGGTTAGTTACCTTTTGTAAAAGGAACTCCTGTGCAAAATGTCATGCTTGTCTGTCCGTCACTGTTAGTTTTTTAAATAGATATGTATGTTGTAAAACTTTACAACAACTGTTACATTCAGATAATATTAATTAGTATTGCCAAAAAATATTCATTTAAAATTAAAGAAATTTTGTTAAGTCGTTACAGTAAATAAGGTATAGTTGCGTAAGTAATAAAACGAGTGTACACTGGAGTAAGTAGAACACTTAAATTCCGATCTTTTAGTCAGTATCAGTCTTTGATTCAAGTTCCGAGTAATGATAATCGCAATGTTATCCCAGCATCATACATCAAGCTTAAGATATACCGTGGTGTAATGATTCATCAGAGATATAACATATTCTGAGGAAGGAAACGGTTGAATGGGGAAAGAGCAGATACTAAAAGTATGTGACTATCATCAAAAGTCCGACTAAACGACTGAAGTCACTGCCAGGTAACTAACAATATCCACTCCTTTACTATAAAAAAGGTTGAAAAACTTAATCATAATTAAGTTAATGTTTCTCGTATCGAGATTACAAGAAATAATTTGGACACGAATACAAACTGTTTCTGACATACCGTGAAATAGGTTCTCCACTACTAGTGAAAGGATTATAAAAGTCGGTTAAGTAATTTCCGAGATTAAGTCAACCAAAAAAGTAAACGTACAAAAATAAAGCCAACCAGTTTCTTTATTTCATAAATTTCATTGGAGTTCTGACAAGCAAGTCATCGATGCGACAGAAGTAGAGCAACGGACTGTGAAATGAAATGCCCCACCTCTTGTGCTTCGTAGTAGAGGTTGTTTATTTATTCTCTATCTTAAAGAAAAACAAACAAAACGTTACAAAAACTGGAAGACTTTGTAGCCTACAAATAATTATTATGGTTAACAGAGGTCTGTAAGGAAAGAACCTGTTGGAACTCTGTCCCATCTGCAAATCCCCGCAAAGGACCAGACCCGTGATGATATAGACTCGTAGATTATAGTAAACAATTAATTGGCAACGTTATTGATATAACCTTAAGAGGTTCACAATATAGGTCAAACAGCGATCAATAGCGAGCAGCCTACTTCATTATCTGTGAAAGTCGGACCCAAATCAACAAAAATGACGAAAGAAAATAATTATGGTGAAGTGTTGTCGAGCATCGTGGCGTTTTACGTTAAAATTGCAAAGGAAACAAGTGGCCGATGTCGTAAATATAGTCTGCAAAAAACCTGTTCTTAATTATACCAGACACGGTAATTTAACGGAAGACGAATGACTCAAATAACATGTAAGATACTTGAATTTTTAGTAATAGATCCAATAATTTGTGGTGAAGGAATGTTGCTCATTTTAACCTACTTTGGTAAAATAAAATGTCTTGTTTTAAAATTATTTAAATTAAGAGATTCACTTTGAGTTGCTACCTAGTTAAAAATAGATGGTAACAAAAAATAAACCTGCACAACATATTTATTATATCGTTAGTATAATAACTTTTTAGCTTTATATTCTAAATTGGCATTTTGACTATATTCTTAACAAAATTCACATCAATTAGTTGAAGAAGTATTATTTTTAGTTATGCTTCATGATAAAATTGTAACCAGTTCTAACGAGGCTTAGAAAAGCATTGTGACTATAATGAGAAACGCGTATGAATACAACAAAGGGGAACTGGCATATATAAATGCTTTGAAATTATGCAGCCAAACGAGAGGAAACGAAAGTACATAAAACTAGACAAACAAAATAATTTTAAGAAGTGTTTTTGATGATATTACGTATTTGGTAACAAGCCTGTTTGAGAGCTGGTTGGGCTTAAAAATGTACTATAAAAATAATCATATAATAAAAAATAAAAAGAATAATTTGCGAAATGAACTGATTTTAATTAGACTTATTGGTATAAGAAGATAAGATACTTAAAATGCTAGCTATCAATTCGCATCTTCTACAACAAAATCGTCGGTATTTAGCAAATGAAGACACAATAACAATAAACCATCAAAATCTTTACAACACTGCACTTAGAAGGCCCGCTTTCGAGAAAGGTAATCTTATCAAATCTAATATAACTATCAAAGAAACATCTATGGCTGCGATATATTTTAACGACGAGTGCAATCAATCCAGCGATCATTGTATTATAATCGTCGGCAAGATGTAATGACTGTGGAATTATAACTTTAACGACGTGGTCTTGATTAGAAAACTAGAGACTTTCATTTTTTGCTTGTGATCCTTCATTGAAAAAGAAGATATTATTTGTTGACGTGACACCATCTATGTGTTGGTAGCTTTCAATGAGTCATTGTTAGTACTTGAACAAATATGTTTTTAAATAAATAGGCACTCGTATATTCGATACATGTTATTCAAATATCCGACAAAGTTTAATTTCATCGACATCTGTTAAATCAAACACATTAAGGCGCTGCTTCTGAAAATTGAAGTCTTAGGCTCATGTTGATTTGAATGTTGTACGGGTTCGGTTATAAGAATCGCACCAATTAAGTACTGTATGAATTTGCTACATCCGTATTTCTCTTTCTTACAGACAACGCCGTAACGATTGTTCTTACTTGTAAACTTTTGTCAAATCCATTTCATACAACAATAATATCCGAATTTATTCTACATTCTATAGCACAGTCGTAAACCTGTGTGAATTGCACATTGTTCTCAACTCAACAATGACCTGAATGCGTTCTTTGCAGTAATATCAAAAGTTGAATGTGTTTGTTCACAAGAATTGAATGATTATCTTGAAAGATAGTTTATTTAACCTTGATACCGTAACTCAACAGTAATGAAGGTTTAAGATAACAATGTTAATGATGGCTAGAATCAATTAATCTATCGTTGCTTTTTATTTAGGTAACACTTGAAAACGAAAAAGTATACAGCAGTCTACGTCACTCATGTAAATATATTAACATCCTAATTTAGAGGTGTGACGCATCAAGACTAAAGTGACCCTAGTCCTAGTAAACAATGAAATCACCAGATTACATAGAATGAATTCTGGTGGACAGATTATAGAGGGCTTTGGAACAGATGCACATAACTTGAAATATGTGATAGTACCTATAGATACGATCAAATACTATAACGATATCTAATGGAAATAAGCGGTTTCATACCAAATGTTAAGACAATTCATTAAAATGTATGATACAGCTTTTTTAATTTTTTCCTGTAATTGTGGCCATAGTAGAGGTTGGTCGTATTAATAAGATCTATCACCTTTTTAAGATTATGCGTACCTATCTAATACCCAGTATTATATCAGATTAGAAAGCGTTTATCTCCATATCGCAAAGTCAGGTCAAAGCACCTAGCTTTTGTCAACGTAATAATGCTAACAGAAGAACACCAATCATGTCAATGAACTTTCACATTGTAGACTGTTTGTATAACAATGTTCTGGACTAACCTTGGTAGGCCTTCAGGCGACTTTAGTTTTTCTAATAGCAGCCGTAAATAATTCCCTTAGAGCTCAAATTTGTGTGAGCTCGTTAAAGTTCATGGACATGGTATTTCTGGACAGTACTGGTAGTTCGCAGCCTCGAACTGTGCCATTTTCAGAAAATGGATACGAAGGGACCACACCTTGCTACTTTCCTGTGTCAACTGCCGTTAATAATGCGATACATCCAACTATTCTGGAATAAAATGGAACACCGCAATATGGGTAGGGTGATTTTTATACCATCTTTTATAGAGGATATGTGTCCTTTTATTTATGTATACATGAATTTGTGTAAATCTGTACTTCTAGTGTACGTTAACTAAGGCAGGTTGTATTTGAGTGAGATTTCTCAAGTTTAAGAAAAAGATTTAATTTAGCTGGTTGGCATTCACAGGCGCTATTGTGTGCACGAACACAATAATAATGAAATAAAGATGTAATTTGACAAATACTACTAATAATGGATTTAGGCGACAAAAGCATCTATTGAACACAACAAGGTAAAAGTATACCAATAAGTATCAATAACAGTCATGCCTTGAAATGAATCCAAAGTACTTAGAACTACTCCAACATGTTAGTTATAGACAGATGTTTCGTGAGTAAACACGTACACAGATACCCATAGTAAAACAAATAATAACGTTCTTGCAGTACCATCGGATCAAGATCATAAAAATGACACACTGTCGGAAAAACATTCGGTCAGAGGTAAATAAATACCTGAGGTAAATACTTAATAAAAGAAAACAACTTGAAATAAACAAAATACTGAACGTGAATACAATAAGTCTTGTGGATTATATGATGATAAAGTTATCATTCAAGTGTACTCGAAAGTTATTACAATCGAAAACAGAACAGAATCGAGTTACAATCCCGTTCGTAATAACGCTGTTAATGTGGAAACTGTCACGACTGGTTGCCGCCGTGACTCACTGCGTTGCAAAGTTAAATTGCCATTAGTCGACCTCCGGGGTCGCGAGGCGATTTGAGCAGTACTTATTTTATAATGAAAATTGGTACTTGAATTACGACTAACTGGTGACATTCTTTAATATGACCTTTATTATTTTAAAAGTGGATACAAATGAGTTGAACATTGCGTACAGAAAATATCGTTTTGGAAGAACATGACCAGACGAATTTGTCAATCCCACGTATGTTAGGAATTTTCGACTGAATAAATTTTGTATGAAGATGTAACGAAACTTTCTATAGTAATATCGGAATTTCGATACCTACCATGCTTAGTTCTTATCGCGTTTAATCGCAACCTTTTAAACTCCAGGTACTATAGTCACCTGACACAAGTAAAGGTTACTACAACACAATACTTACGCAATCACGTAAAAGACTAGACTCTGAGTCAAGTAGTGAACTTGACTTATTTCTACTCGTTAGCACATTATTAAATTCAAATTACTTCTAAAAATATCGCAGCAAATTGAATGATAAATCTACTAAACTGATTACAATATGTGACTCTTTTATCTTATCTCAACCAAGGTTTAGACACAATGAAAATTCTTCTAGATATGAGTTTCCAGATATTAGTCAGCTTGTACGAAACAATAGTGGACTAACGATATTTTAAATGAAAAGAGAAACAGTTTCAACATCACAAACTTGAAATTCAAGATGATTTTAGTGGATTTTTTTCGGCGCAGAAGGACAATACGATGGCATAGTGCAAAATATGCTGAAATAAAATCAGTTGTCGACGGAGTAGTAAAGAAAGTGTTCAGAAGCGATGAACACAGATATTACGAATAACTTGTATGTATCTAAAGGTTGTATAGTGTAGGAGTAAAAGTAAATAATGAAGAACCTGAATTGTAAATAAGCCTCTACAATAGAACCCGAATCACCTACACAGAAACTCAAACATGTTAATCCTTGATTTTAGAATAATAATATCAGCCTATACTGCCCACTGCTGGGCAAAGGCCTTCTCTCACAAATCGAGGTGAGAGAGATTAGGTCATACTCCACTACGCGGACCCAGTGCGGATTGGTGGAGGCAGGTTTGTGGCCACCTGCTGTTGGAAATTATTAAGCCGCCTTTTAGGCTTCCAACTCGGCTTAACGACTACCATATTAAGTGGTAACCGAGACCAACGGCTTAACGTGTTTTCCGAAGCACGGAGACTCTCGAATATGAAAATGCCACAAACGGTCACCCATTTCAGGCCGACCGAGTCGAACGCTGCTTAACCTTGATTATCGGTAAGAACACCGTGGTCGCGCAGCGCTACGAGCGCCTCGCGATTTTAGAATACTGTAACCATATCAATAATTAAGAAAATAACAAAAATAACTCAGACACGAATTCAGTTGGAAAACTGGCATAATAAATATGGCAATAACACCTATTGATAAAGTTGTACGTAACGAGACGTCACTATGCAAAGATTAACTTACGTACTGTCTGCATGAATTAAAACACAAATGGTGTCTAGATATTACGAAGAAACAATTGCTGACGTAAAAAGCCTTAGTGTGAAGTCGAAGTGTAATTACACTCCGACTTAATAAATGTTATTTATATTAATCCAGACTTAAAGCTATCATCCCCAAGAAAATCTTGCACGCGAGGTTGTGCTATAGATATAGCACAGAAAAGTGTCTACATTAAGCTACTCCCAGTCGTAAAACACGTCCGAACCTTTGATTAATACTAACACACAATTCTTTACCATCACTCGACGTAAGACGTAACCCGTCTAATGTGAAAAAATGTGCGTATTAGTCATCGTGTTCCCTCAATGCCAAGGTTGGAGCAGCGCCGATTTTGGTAACGCTTAAGTAAACTGGTTTCAAAGAATATGTCGGTCATATGGACCGACTATGCGAACAGGCAACCGGTAAATGTAATGTTCGGTGAAGGTAACGCGTTTATCGCAATCGATGTGGAGCTGGAGCGGTTACTTTTAGAACGGTCGCATTTAATGTGGACCATTGAAAACGTAATTTAAACGGTACCCCTGATGGCAGATGTGATGTCCATGTAGCCGGTCGAGACACTTAAGGCAATTGAAATGTAAATTGTATAGAACGTGTATAGACTTTTAATTTCAACGATCGAACAGTAGCTGTATGGCAACGGAGAAAGCCAAGGATGCTTAGATGAATAAAGGAAAGCTTGCTCCATAAATCATGAAATGCAACGCAGCAGTAGCGAATGTTGCAAATTGGATTTAATTTACTAATGATCTATGTTATGGGTTTAACATACTGAGTTTTTCTGCAGTCTGTAAACATGTCCTTGGCCGCATCCGCCATATCATCAGATTTGATAGACCACAAATGAAACAACACCGATTTCTACCAAGGATGGTTCGCGAGGCTATTGAAATTAAAAAAGCATCCTAATTTCAATAGAAAAGATGGCTGGATGCTTCCATCGACTTGGGATCCGGTAATTATCTATCTATCTATCTATATCATCACGCCAGATCCCTTACGGGGTAAGCAGAAAGTACAGAGTTCCAACAGGCTCTTTCCTTACATACTTCTCTGGCTTCCTCTACTCTCATAGTTCGTCTCATACACGCTCGCCGGTTACGGAGACTCCTGACTTGTCCTTCAGATAAGACCCGGTCTATTTGGTCACGGTAAGATAGTCTAGGTCTTCACCGGTACCTACATCCTTCCACTTTCGCATTGTATATCAGTTTTGTCATTCTTTTGTCGGACATTCTTTCTATATGCCCGAACCAACGGAGCATAACCTTTCTCATCTTTACACCGATACTCTCTTTCATACCTATTTACTTTCTTACTACGCTGTTGCGTATACGGTCGGTCAGCTTTCCGCCGTCCGGTAATTAATATAATCAAATCCAAAACCAAGCATAACACTGCAACACCTCAAGACACCGTGAGCTCATTCTGAGTAGATCGGACCAACAAAATTAATTAAAAAGTTTGAGGGTACCCCGGAACAACTATGCCTTTTGGACGTCTAACACCTCAGTCCTTCCCGTAAACATGGGTGCTGCAAAGCATTCGATAGTCGGGAACTTAAAAATCAAAAATAAAGCGCAATAAAATCTAAAAAATAGTTTTATTCCATTATGGGTTTAAGTTTGTATGTATAGGGGACAGATATATATATAGACTTCATCTGCGCATTTGTTGCAATCTAAACATGATATTATGATAGCCAGATGCAGACGTATTTTCCATAATGAAAACTTAAAATAGGCTTATATCTGAGATTTCTTAAGAAGTCCGTGCTATTGCAATTACCAATCCAACTAAATCATAGGAAGGAGGACATAGGAAGTTAACATAAAAACAGGCGTACAAACATAAAATGAAAATTATTTTTTTAAAAGTACCAATAAAGACAATTAATCCAGTAAAATAAAATAACTGTCAATGCGATCAAAGTTGGTACAAACATAAAATATGATTATTATTTATTATAATTTTTGTTCAGTCAAAAGTGTGCCAGTTAAATCAATAATTATTAATTTATTTATTAGCGAGAAAAGAAAAAAAATCATTTACTAATTCTTAATACAACTACACAGATAAAGTTGAAAAATTTATGTAAAAGTGGGATCATTAAAAAAGCCATTTAAATTATAGTAACACTTTGATATAAGAATGTCTTTTAAATGTTTCCTTAATAACTTATAATTATAGTCTTTGTATTTATTTGGTATCTTATTGTAAATTGTCAAAGGTGCCATGCAAAATACACTTTTATTCATAAGTGCAGTCCGAGACGTTTGCAAGGAAAAGAGCCTGTTGGAAAAATCTTATCAGCTCATTTTACGACATATCGGGATTTTCGGGCAAGGGGCTAGTTTCTTCCTCTTTTTAACTGACTTTGAAAAAGTAGTTTTGTGTTTCTCTGTATCATATTATCTCATATTCCTCATCATTTTTAAGTAAAAGCACACACCGTGAATGTTGTCTCATTCACTTATTTCTGATCTGATAACTAAACTAAAGAGCTTGGAATTGCTGAATGGATTATGATAATTACTGTTTTTATGATATATGATTATGATAAGTACTTATTGCTTAATTTGAAGTCGATTTAGTTGTAAGCTCTACGCTAGTTATCTTAAGCTGGGTGCTTTTTTTTGATAGAAGAAGCTGTCATCTTGTCTGCCGATTTGTTAACACGAGTGTAAGCTCGCTAAATTCAACCCTAATGTGATTTTAAATTTCAGCATAGCCAGTGATTTAATAAAACCGCAATGTAAAAGTAAAACGTACAATTACGACACTGCGGACGTTAACTAAGCGAGATATGCCGATCAGATACACATAAACAACTGGTTTGCCCGCGACACGGAACAGATTTAGTGTTTCCGCTTGCGCATCATTTTAGTTTCCTCTTAATAAAAAGTTTATGTAAGCTACAATTTATAACCGGAGATGTGTGAAGTTTACGACTATATCCTGCAAAGTGGGCTCTTTCTCTCTTTTTGCTAACGGTTTCTACGGAGAGGTGTATTTTAATTAATTTTGATCTTTTACTATTCAAACTCTTTGTTCTGTTGCTTCGGCCACCGTATTGGTTTCCTTCTGCAGCTTGCTGTTAAGAGCACCCACTGTAACCTTTGCCTTAAGTTGTATTATATATGCACCTACCTATATAAACTCTATGAGGGTGGATGCGGTAAGTTTTTGCTTAACTAGTTTACCAGCCTGACAACATTGCATTCCGACACCTTAACGATTCAACACCCACTTGATTCAAAGTAAAGCATTGTTATTAGTGCCTGTACTGTGTTTTTCAATGCTTTATTGCCGAATATTCTATGTTATACGTGATGTCTTATCATTACGATGTTAAAACGAAATGCTTCAAAGTAATTTTCCATTATGTAAAACATAACCTGAGTTTCATCTAAATTTAACAAAATACAATGATCTAGATATTGTTTCCTATCTTAGCTTACCATAACTTTTAAATAGACATCAATCAATCAATCAATCAGCCTATCGTAGTCCACTGCTGGACATAGGCCTCTCCTAACACGCGCCATTGCACACGGTCCTCCGCCTTCCGCATCCAGTCTGTCCCAGCGACCTTTTTGAGGTCGTCGGTCCAAATAGACATGTGTCGTGAAAATTTGTAACCTGCCATAATCACTTTAGCGGCATTAATGTTATCATACTTTGCCGTGAAAGAGGCAGTGCCATAAGCTGCGTATACTCACGTATCTTTTACACATCGTAATTTCCCTGATCGAATAATCAAAATATATTCATTATGTAATAAAAATATTGATAACATTCTATGATAATATATCACGTTCAATTCGTAATTGTCACCATCAATGAGGTCAAGCTGTATCGATGGTGCAGGTTAACGAATAAATCATCGTCCTGGGCGGGCACATGGCCATATCAATTGATACTCGACTCCCCTAGCCCGAGGCTGTCATACCGTTGCTTGTATAATTGAAACGGAAAAACTAAATGACGCAGATGATAAATTACATACCGTGTGACGCTCTCATGTAAATTGCGATGTTACTGAAGTAGGGGAGAATTCCCCAGTAACAATCGAAATGCGAGCCCTGTGGAAAATGTGCGGAGTTAAACTGGACGACCATGTTCGTAACAAAGAAAGTTTTGGTATAAAGATGAGAAGGTCTTGCTCCGGTGGCCGGACATAATATACATATTAAAGAATGCTGGAGGTAATAATGTCGGAACAGATATAGGGTACACGTATATGGGAAGACTTAGGCTACCTCTCATGATCACATAGGCCGTGTCTTATCTGATGGACAAGTCAAGAGTGTCCTAACCGGCCAGCGTGTATGAGAGGAACGAAGTGAAAGGCGAGAAAGTTTTGTAGGATAAGAGCCTGTTGGAACTCTGTACTCTCTGTCTATACCGCAAGGGACCTCGATATAACAGCATGGCTGGCCTGTCTATGTGCGTTTGTTAGGACATCACCGCCATCATTGTCCGCGACTGGGCACTGGGGGCACTGTCGTGTCGTCAAATAAAGAAAACAAACAGTGCATGTGTACTGAGTTCTTAGATATACGCGAATATTACACATGAAATAAAACTATTTTTTCGGATTTTATCGCGGTTTATTTTTTGTTTTTTAAGTTCCCGACGTTTCGAGTGCTTTGCAGCACCCATGGTCACGGGAAGGACTGAGGTGGTAGACGTCCAAAAGGTATATTTGTTCCGGGGTACCCTCAAACTTCTTAATTATTTTTGTTGGTCCGATCTACGCAGAATGAGCTCACGGTGTCTTGAGGTCTTGCAGTGTTATGCTTGGTTTTGGATTTGATTATATTAATTACTGGATCCCAAGTCGATGGAAGCACCCAGCCATCTTCTCTATTGAAATTAGGATGTTTTTTAATTTCAATAGCCTCGCGAACCATCCTTGGTAGGAATCGGTGTTCTTTCACGAGGATTTGTGGTCTATCAAATCTGATGTTATGGCGGGAGCGGTCAAGGACATGTTCACAGACTGCAGAAGTCTGCTTGCGATAAAATCCGAAAAAAAAAGTTTTATTTCAAGTGCATGTGTACGTACATACACAATATATGTTCATACTTATATACAGAGGTGTCGGTAACGGTAACAGTGTCGCGAGTTCAATTGTTTTTTCCCATCTCAAAAAATGCCCAATGCGCCTAAAGAAGTTTGTACGTCAAAAACATTTTGCAATTCTTTACTTGTTGCCGCAAGTTCGAAAGATAATAATATCCTGTTTTTAATCTAAAATAAACCGAAATATAGCAATATTGATTATCGAACCTTAATAATGTAACGTTGATAATATTATTGGCTTATAAAGTAAATTTCAATACTTATATAATGTCAACCTACTTTAATTTTAGAAATCAAGTTTTATTATACGAGATATACATAAAAATCGGCATAGCACGCTAAGTTTACTGATCCAGAAGCATAAAATTAGACTGAATCCACATATTATTTACTTTTAGTAATGAAATTCTAAAACCCAGAATTTTGTAACAAAACTATAAAGTCTAGTGGTAAAAATATAATAGACGACTAAGAAATAAACAGTAAACACTTAGTATGATAATCCAATAACCAAATATAGGAAACTAGGTGAACTAACTTCGCACTATGTTAAGTCTTATTATCCCCTTAGTATTAGCAACACAAGCGCTAAATACGTTTGCGGTACAGCACAGTATCTACTGCAATTATTATGACGTAACTAAAATTAATTACTCGCATCACGCCAAATCTCAGCTGTTGTACACGCTACGGTGATTTTAAAAAATAGGAAACTGTAACGTTGATCTACAAAAAAATCTTTACCGGCGAGATTTATGAAATAGCAATCTAGCAAAAAAAAATAACATACGTACAGCAGACAAATTGGACGATTTTCCACGCTGACCATAGACTACTTTCTAAGCCTGATGTCTTGAAACAATCTGTTGAAACAGTGACTAGCGCAATAGCTCCAATGTTACAGTGAAATTCCGTGTTGATGAAAGATTTCTCATTAAAGTAAACGCTGACATAATTAGTCGCGAAGGTGTTTGCCATCGTGATCGTAAAACGGATATCATCCCGTTAGTGCCAGATAATCTCTTCGGCCGAACCGATACGGTAACGGTAAACGTGCCTTTGGATACGAAGGCAAGCTGGGGCACTGTAGCGTAACGTCCAGAAGCCTTGCAAGAACGATCGATATCGTATAACGTGGGAATGCAGACAGAAAATCGTTTGGTGAAGTTGCGCAATAAATAGACAAATACAGCTACTGATAATTCCATAGACATTTATTTAGAAATGCATACTTTCTAAATCTTAAGGTCATTTTGTCGGAAGACTCGTACGCTGATGTTGCTAAATCATCATACTGAAGATGTGTTTACGAGGCGTTTTAAAAGGCTTTCACTACTGATAACCCATTGTGAAACTACACTCATACGTATGAAACGGAAAGTGCACAATGACTAAACGAATGTGTACTTATATGAAAATAATAATCTGTTCGACCTTACAACCAAATAATGAACCTAAATTGGGGGATGACGTTCTTAAATAGTAAAATTACGGAACGGATAAAAAGTGCAACATCTTCCAAATAACAATCTGAAATAACACCTTAATGTAGACTTTTTATCTTTAACGTGCTCATTTTACCAGAATGATAATTAAAACAAGTATTTACACTTCAATTACCATTGAAATCAAAGTACACGAATTGTTTTACACACAAAATTACCGCATTAATCCAACATTTAACTATTTACCATTATTGAAGTTATAAGAGCCTCAAGGGACAAGGATTGGGTATACGTTATAAATCATTTGAGCTTCCACAAAAAAATTATTTCCACTAATTCAAACCTAAAAACTGATATCAAACCTGTCGCTTAACATCTATACTAATATTATAAAGAGGTAAAGTTTGTGAGTTGTGATGTTTGGGGTAATCTTCAGTACTACTGATCCGATCTTAATGATTCTTTCACCATTGGAAAGCTACCTTATCCTGAAGTAACATAGGTTATATAACATAAACCCGGTAGGTGGCGCTGTTGTCGACCGGGTACGAAGTCGCGGGAAACTGCTAGTAATATATAAAACCGTACTCTGGTCTTTGAGATATGGATGCGATAGAGGCTAACGCTGCGAAATTATCTTATTATCCATATTAATTACTTTAAAATCCATATTCTGTACTCTCGTAATCTTTATGAGAAACTTTTAGCTATCGACATCGACGCATGAATGCGTCTCCATTTTGAGAAATCCCTATATACGCAAGCCAAAGGCGTTGTGCTATGTGCGTTATAGTAGCACGATAGATTTTCTAGTTTAGTCTTCCCGCTGAAGGTTGAATACTGCAAGGGTTATGCCACGCCTTTACCATAATGTCAACCGAGCTTTTGAAGAGGCAATGCATTATAATATCATCTAGCTAGACAGAAATCAAACAATGCAACTTTCACCGATGATAATTTATGCTTATTGAGGGGTCACACTTAGCTCCAAACATAAAACATTGCATAGTGGTCGTCTATCTCTGTCACACTTACTATCAAGGAGAGTGTAAAGTATAGTCCTTTACTAGGGGTAGGATATCCGTGTTTCCGTTAACTATCAGCCCGTGACCATGCCTTCCGTTATGGGGTGCTGACATAGCCGTGACGGTTCACAGTGCATTTTTACTTATACTAATGACCATGACGTCATCGCATAATTTCGTGGAATGAAAAATGATAATGCTGATATTGTTTTCATTAAACGTACATTATATACACCTAGTTAAGCTGTATAAATGTGATGTCGATAAAGATAAAATTAAAACCTTTATAATTTCCATTCAAAATTCTTGGTAAGACTTCTAAACCTGATTAGGTAACATTCTAAGTATGTTTTCATGGCACTTAATCATTTGATCTAAGCCTCATAAATAGATGTGTGTCAATCAAAATGACCTTAAGTATGTATTTACATACATCTTAATAGCGAAAGTACCGAAGTAAATCTAACTTTCCATAAATTACATTTTAAGGATTAGTTATAAGAATGTGTTATATGTTTTATATTTACATTAAAAAGCAAATGGTAACTTTGTAAAGCAAATAAAATAAACAGATGAATGAAATAAAACTTTTTCGGATTTTTGATGATGATCAAAAATAAACCGCGATAAAATCCGAAAAATAGTTTAATTTCATGTGTTAATATTCGCGTAAATCTAAGAACTCAGTATGTAAACAGATGAACGTAATATTATCATAAGAATCGTTGTGGTCCTCGCTATTATAATTATAACTATTGGGATAGCAACCAACCGTAATATCAAAATGAGTGGAGTTGCATAAACTGTAGCTTTTATATGTGCATAAGCATACTGTAAGACTTTCTATTTTATAACCACAATGAAAATACATGTGCTCAGCCTGCGATCACATTCAATGTTGATATTTTTTTCCTTTATGTTTATTTAAAAAAACATAGCCCCATACTAGGAAACATTCCTGTATCATAGGTGCATTAATAAACATGAAATTCACATACACAAACACTCAGACGGAAACAAATACTTGTGGTCGCACAAAGATTTGTCCCATGCCGGAATCGAACCCGCGACTACTCGATCCAGTGGAGTGGCTTAAGCTCTTTACCACTGGACCAAGCCGTACGTCACATTATAACTAGAACTTCATCAATCAAGGTAAAAACGGCTTAATAGTTTGCGGATTAATTTTGTCTTCAAAAACCACTAATGATTTTATATTTCTTTGTTTTATAGGCCATTTTTAAAGGGACCAACATTTGGAAACGATGTCGTACCTACCCCAAACAGACTATCCAGATTTGATTTTAGTATATAACAGAATGAAAATTTACTTGGTACCTACAGTAAATTTATTTGGAGGAAGAGAAAATAAATACGTCCAAATAGACAGTCCTATCTAAAGGTACAAGTCAAGAGTCACCGTAACCGGCGAGCGTGTATGAGACGAACTATGAGAGTGGAGGAAGCCAGAGAGGTATGTAAGGAAAGAACCTGTTGGAACTCTGTACTCTCTGCCTACCCCACAAGGGATCTGGCGTGATGATATAGTTAGAGAAAATACATTTACAAAAATCCAAGTCATTATTTGAACGAGGAAATAAGCGTTGGATATTATTTTGTTATGGTTATCTTGGTCTCAAGAAATGTCTTGATATTTAATGATTTCCGTAGTCTCAATGATCGATCACCATATACCACGGACAGGGGATATTGACATTATTGCCATTGGGTGTAATGGAAGCCATTATAAATTAGTCCTATTGTATTATACATTCACAATATTTGTATTGTTCTATAGAACTGGAGTAGAACAGCTTTCGACTGCGTTAACCATTCACTGGGATCAGTTTCTCTTACAAATATTGTTGTCGCATTTATGGAAATATTTAGTTATGTTTTCTTTTACTTGGTAACGATTGCGGTTACAAGTTATATCAATATAATGCGATGACGTAATCCAATGACGCGGTGCCACCCAGGGACAGATGTTTTGCCCTCTACATTTCCTAAAAGATAGAATAGTACAAATTTAAATATTTATAGTCTTAAGATTCTTGAGATTTGATTGTTCTACAATGCAGACATTCCAATACGCCAACGCAAATATTGTAAAGAAAAATCCTAGTCAACATATATCTTGGTTTCAGAGACCAACTTTTCTAATCACTACGCAACTGATCAACACACATTACAGAACACATAAGCTTTATCATTTACTGGAACGTGCGATGATATACAATCCAAAGTGTCATGCTATACAATGTGTAACATAGTAAACGTAAGACCTGAAAGTAATTGTTCTAAATCGATAACTTAATTGATTTCAATTTTTTAAAGTGACATTTTTTTTATTAATTTTCAAAAAATGCTGTTCCTCCTATAGTCCGCTTTAATAAACTAAATTTATTCTTGATTCACGAGAGATGCATGAGATTTCATAATCAATACGCACACTTACACGTACAAGTTTCATTGTTAATTGGGGTATAAGTGCTTAAAAAAGGAGGTAATTTTAAATTTGGAAATTTCGTTTTCTTATTGAATTTGTGAGGCAAGTATCTAATCGGGTCTTGCGTTATTAACGATACAGCTTGTTTATACTCTCTGCAAAATAACATAATAAGACAATAAATTAATAAGAAATCAGATAAGATTTGATAACTTGATTAAACAGATATCAAACAATATAAAAATTCGTAAAATACTTCTAAAATCCGTGTTTGATACTCGTTAAAATAGTTCGGCCGTTTATATGCATATGCACATAATTTGTATTGTTAGTAAAAGTTATCTAATTAGTAAACAAGAGGCCTTCAACGGTCAGTGGATTCAAGTTGATCGATGATGATGAAGTAAAAAATCGCTTTATTTTCTTTACTGTAAGCGTCAATTATATTATCTATTTAGTTGATTATGATTTCGGTACCGATGTACTAGCCTGTATAGCACCGCGATGCGGTAAAGTTGTCCTTCAATCAAATCTAAAAATCTAATCACTATTCTATTTACCGATAAAATTTTAACTACCTGCAAGATGTTGCAAGGGTGTTTAACTTGGTGTTCAATAAAGGGGCGGCCAATGAGGAGTAAGGATTATTTATATTCTTACTGAAAGGCATAGAATAAATAGTATGCAACAAGATCATTCTATCGGCGTACATTCTATACATGCAATATCGTCATGCAAAAAGATTGTGTTATCTAATCTTCCATTTCACAAAACCTTCGTACCGAGTGGCTTATACTAAAATCTAAGCCACACCTTACTCACTCAAATGAAAAGCGAATTATAAAAAATACAAAATATATTTATTACATTTTAATATTATAAATAAAAAAACATTATTAGATCACATTTGACGTCTGTTGCCGAAGGAGATGCCCGACTGCTGGCCCTTGTTGGTGCCATACTGAAGGGAGATGACGTTCTGGCCCGCCTTCAGCTGCTGATCACTGAACTCGCGGACGTTTCTGTCTGCCTCTTTCGGGCCGATAGACGGCTTGCCAAAGTTAGCTGCCTTCCTTCCCAGCGACTGCAGGCACACCACGACAGAGTACAGATTCTGCCTCTCCCATAAGTCAATAGTCTGGAACGTCTCTTGCGCCGGCACACCCAACTTCTTAACGGCCTCCAAAAATGCGTTAATGTTCTCCATGCACTTGAACGCCATCGTCGACTGGTTGATTTTCTTCACTGAGCCTTCTTGGAGTGCGTTCACTAGTTTGCAAAGGAGGGTTCCATCTTTTAGCACCTCATAGAGATTATCGGCGTTTCCTGAAGTGTTAGCCGGCTGGCCGGTAATTACCCTGATCCATTCGAGAGTTTCGTGGGCGATGTCGTCGTTGTACTTGCTGTGGATCCTGGCTTGAGCCTCGGCGTTGATTCCAGCTTTGCCAGCGCGGTATTCGCCCATTTTTAATGTTAACAAGTGTGCTGACACGTAGTCACTGAACTCCTTATGATAAGCGTCCTTACAATATCAGGTTGACAATACGTTTGATAGCGATTATCGCGCGTTGCACGAACGTATAATATTGGTTTTTATCACGTTGGTGTATTATCTTGCAGTATAAATGATTTATAATTATGTTGCCGGCTTGAAGCTTACGTTTATTGGTGTTGGTAAAAGTTGGTATAGAAGTGACTGTATTATCGAAGGTGACTCAAGATTCAAAAGTATTCTTTTGACGCATTCTTTACACGCATTCTTAGAGATAATTATCTGTTTGTAATAGTTATTATGAATATGTTTAATACTTACGTCTATCCGGCTAGATATACGTTATTAGTTTCAAGGACACCAATGACTATTGCGCTTAGGTCACCTTTATTACTTTCAACGAAATCTATGTTAATCGGAGATAGTAGGTTAGAAGTTTCTGGAATATTGCTTCATTGGTCAAATTTATCTATTGATAAGTATGTGTTGGCGTTCGTGATTATATGTAGATACTGTATCGTAAGATAGAGCTTTTATATGGAGCTGATACCTATTCATTAAAAGTAGTTATGTGTAATTTATTCATATCGATACTAAGTGTAAAGGTGGGGTTCCACAGCAGTAATTTTATCCGCAAGCAATTCTGAGCAAGCGTTGTGTGGTTGTGAGTTATTCATCGTAAACAAAGCAATCCTCCCGTTTTTTCGGGACGAACTCGCCAAAAGAGCTTCGTACTCGCGTGCGAAGTTGTAATACCTCGTTCACCGAACCCACTGCCGATTTTCTCATAGCCGAATGTTCATAACGTACGAATGCGCGCAGTGAAGAAGCAGCTTAAAGGGGTCTCTTTTATTTGCTTTAAGCCTGTCCGTTTTATAATGCCAACATTTAAGTGGAAAATCGACAGGGTCGCGAAATGACAAGATCGCAAAATGCCAAGGTCTCAGAATGACAAGATCGCGGAATGACAAGATTGTAGAACGACAAGATTGCAGGATACAACCTCGTCATTATGCGATCTTGTCATGTTGCGACCTCGTCATTTTTCAACCTTGTCATTTTGTGATATTGGCATATAGCAACCTCGTAATTTTACAACCTTGTCATTGTGTGATCTTGTCATATTGCAACCGCGTCATTTTACAATTTCGTCATTTTGTGATCTTGTCATATTGCAACCTCGTAATTTTACAACCTTGTCATATTGCAACCTCGTCATTTTACAACCTTGTCATTGTGTGATCTTGTCACATTGCAACCTCGTCATTTTACAACCTTGTCATTTTGTGATCTTGTCATATTACAACCTCGTCATTTTACAACCTTGTCATTTTGTGATCTTGTCATATTGCAACCTCGTCATTTTGCGATCTTGTTATTTCGCGACTTTGTCGTTTTGCCATTTAAATGTTGGCATTATGAGACGAAAACGCTTAAAGCAAACAACCAGAAATGTCAAAACCGCACGTTTTTATTGACATTGCTTTCTGTGAGCATATCAACAGAAATGGGCGGATTATCCTGTATCAACTCTATTTTTTTAGTATGAGTATGGCTATAAAGTAGCACTTAATAATCAAATTTTTATATGTACAATAGAATCATGTCGATTCCATATACAAGTCTGAGAATTCAAAGACTAATTTGCAAAAACCATAGCAAACAAGTTCCACGCATCTATTTCAGGGAGTTAGCAAGGGTCACGGAGCATTGGAGAGATTTGTATTAATCCTGTGTTGAATTTAATATCTGTTTTTAGGGTGTACAAATGAGGTGTATATTTTTGAAACAAAATTGCTGTCTAAATGGAAAGGAATGTTATGCTCACTAAGTAAATGTCTAAAAGGGATAAGGCTAAAAGACGCTATAAAAAGTATCCTACAGATGAGAACTGGTCTAGGTACAAAAAGTTACGAAATCGCTGCAATCGTATGTGTAGGGATGCTAAGAGACGCCACATACACGATTCAGTCCAAAATTTCAATACGACTCAGGCGTGGCAATTCCTAAAGTCTCTTGGTATCGGTAAAGCTTCCAACGAGAATACCCTAGATATTGATCTTAATGATATAAATACGCACTTTTCAAAGTCGCCTGTCACCTTAAACAGTGATATTAAAACTTGTACTCTTCATGAACTTTCTCGCCAAACCTTGCCTGTATGCCCACAATTTTCTTTTCAGCGTGTTACAGAGGACGAAATCAGAAAGTCAATTCTATCTATTTCTACTAAGGCTGTAGGTGATGATGGCCTTCAAATTCAAATGCTTCGCCTCCTCATGGATGAATTGATTTCTGTTATTACTCACATTATTAACTGCTCACTTGAGTCTAGCTCCTTTCCCTTAGCCTGGAAGAAGGCCCACGTTCTACCGCTTCCTAAGGTTTTAAATCCTTCGACCGCCTCCCAATTCCGACCAATATCAATCCTTCCTATCCTATCCAAAGTTCTGGAAGGCGCTGTCCAGAAACAACTTTCGTCCTTTCTTTCTTCCAATTACCTGCTTAGTCCTTATCAGTCTGGATTTCGTACTGGCCATAGTACAGTAACTGCTCTGGTCAAGATTACTGATGATGTTCGACTGGCAATGGAAAATAAACTTCTTACTGCTCTAGTTTTGCTGGACTTTAGCAGTGCCTTTAATTCTGTCCATTTTGACATTCTCCTGGGAATCCTCTCTTCACTTAATGTATCTTCCTCTGTAACAGCCTGGTTCAACTCATACCTTCGCGGTCGCTCGCAGTCGGTCCGCTATAATGAGGCCTCCTCAGAATGGTGTGATCTTTCAGCGGGCGTACCGCAGGGTGGCGTGCTCTCTCCTCTTCTTTTCTCGATATTTATCGATGCGATCACTAAAGTTATAACGTCACATTATCATCTCTATGCAGACGACTTGCAGCTATATCGACATTTTAAGGTCGAAGAGTTTTCTGTGGCCATTGATGCCATCAATAGTGATCTTGAACGTATCAGCCAGTGGGCTAAGAGTAGTCAATCCTGTAAAATCGCAAGCTCTCATTATTGGTGGCAGGTATTTCTACAATCTCTTGGACCTTCAGTCTCTTTCTACAGTTATTTTTAACGCTGTTCCTATACCATATTCGACTAGTGCGAAGAATTTAGGTGTATACATAGACTGCAATCTTTCATGGTGCACTCACATCGCGGAAGTCAGCAGGAAGGTATATTATTCATTTCAATCTCTTAAACGGCTCCAGAATTTCCTGCCTTTTCAAACTAAAATAATTCTCGCTCAATCATTTCTTCTGTCACTTTTAGACTACGCTGATGTCTGTTTCCTTGACGCGACAGAGGAACTTCTTAACAAACTCGAACGTCTGCTGAATTTGTGTATCCGCTTCATTTTCGGTCTACGCAAATATGATCATGTCTCCGAGTATCGATCGAAACTGAAGTGGCTACCTATTCGCCGACGTCGAGATTTACATATTCTCTCTCTTCTCTTCTCCGTCCTTCATAACCCTAGCTCGCCTGTATATCTTCGTGAGCGTTTCGAATTCCTTATCCCTAGGGACAAAACTTGTCGTACGGCTACCTCTCTTCTTCTCCGAACTCCTGTACTGTACGTGCGGTGAAACTCTGGAATTCCCTTCCACACTCCATACGCGATGGCTGTTCTCTAGATGTTTTTAAAAGACGAGTTAAGAGTATTTCCTTTCTAGTTAATATTTATTGTATATATATATATATATATATATGTGTTGTGTATTTATTTTATTAATTCATAGTTGTGTATATGTAAATAGGTATTGCATAGTTCATGTAAGTATATGAAAATATTTATTTTTAGTTTCGATATTATATATTATTAGTATAATTTATATATTTATGTACTTGTCATTATCAACTCTGAATTTTAATTCTGTTAGTTTTTAGTTCCGTGATTGTACAATTGCCCTCACTTCCACATAGTTTCTCTTTCCTCAAAGGTTAACTGGAAGATAACTCAAATTGAGTTAAGTTCGCCTTTGTACATCTTCTGTGTAAATGTTGTTTCTGTGTTCTATTGTACAATAAAGAATAAATAAATAAAAATAAAATAAGTATATGATTTCATGTCAACTTTAATGAGTATATAACTATCATCTGCAATATCATAAGACTTTTGCAGGATATAGATATTCCCTAAAGATTGCCATGATGACTGAGTTAGTGTTGTCTGCTTTTACACTCAACCTTCACTACCTCTTGGTGAATACCCACTTTATATTTTATGATACATGCTACTCTAGAATTTTTCTAACCTGACGGTGTCCATTCTACAACATGTAATGTTTTACAATGCATTAAGGTTGAGGCAAATTACTATATAGATATTGGTGATCTGGAATCTGCCTGTACACATATTATATTATAGAAAACTGAATTTATGTACATACTTTACCAAACAGTCATTCATATAGTAACTAGTGCTGCTGTGTGAACAAGCAAAACCATTACAAAACAGAGCCTCGTTGGAGGCACAGATGTGCCAATTTTTATTGTGTTTTATTGTTGGTCTGAACACAATGGCCCGTGCGGTGTTGTTGCAAACAAAGGTATCACAATGCTAAACTGATATTATCATTGATAATTATCTTGGAAAATTTATTTAAACAGATAAAGATTTGATTGCTTGCTTTCCTTAAAATTAAATAAAATTATGGTTTTCGAAAATAAAACTATGATTTGAAGGATCCAGGGAAGCAGGTAGATACAACCATTGATATACATGTTAACACTCAATGGATACAGCTAATATGTACATAGATACAATACAATATGAGGCTTTCAAGTCTCTTTATTTTAATAATGTACACACAGCCCTTAAAACTCCTAAAACATACTAGAATCAGAAATACATACATATAAAAATCAATATTATAATAATTAGCAAACTTAGAAAAAAGTGTTTTGAATTCATAAATAGTGTTTTGATTAAATTTATTGTGGTATGCTGAATAAAAACTTTCAATAACAACAAATGCTTTTGTTGATTTTCCAAATCCAAGGCTGTATGCAAACTTTAGTAGCAGACTACAAAAAATATAACAGAAGTGTAGACAATAGTAGAAGGTAGGAATATTATAGGTGTCAAATACTATAATGTAAAATAAAAATAAATAGCATACCATACCATATCATATATTCCCCAAGCATCGGTGGCAGAGATGTACTATATACACACCTTATTTGATGGATGATATTTAGTCCCAATGGAATATGCCATTATGCCAGGTACAATTCCAGCCTCAGATAGGTATTACATATTTTTTGATAGGAAAAGCTATAATTTTTTTTTGATGTAGGGTTCAAACTCAGTACCTCATAGTCACTGTCAGTCAGGACCTCATCCACATTATGTGCTACTAGATAACAGAGGCAGTCAGAGAATAATGTAACTAATTAGATACAATAACTGCTTGTTGGAGGATGTAATGACACCATGTTCACAGGCTGTACAATGGAATAGACATAGTTAAAGTTGCTGTACAGTATGTGTCACAAACACAATGTGTTGGTCACAAACAAAAATGTGTTGATCACAAACACAATGCATTGGTCACAAACATCCTTACTAATATTATAAATGCGAAAGTAACTCTGTCTGTTTGTCTGTCGCACTTTCACGCCAAAACTACAGAACTGATTTAATTGAAATTTGGTACACAGATAGTCTAGAGCCTGAGAAAGGACATAGGCTTCTTTTTAATGCGAAAAAAGGGTTGTAACAGGTTGAAGGGGGGGATGAAAAGTGGAATGGAAGTATCATCATTTTTAGATCTAGAAGCTTGAAACTTATTTTTTAGGCTGTTGATTCGATATAAATAAATATGGTATTCAAAGTTTGTAAAAGTTTTACCCTCAAGGGTATAAAATAACAATAGGGAATAGGGGATGAAAGTTTGTATGGAAATATGTAAGGTTTATGTGAATGTTTTATAAGTTTGCAACAAGAGACAAAATATTAAATACTACCCAAAGTATTTAATACTACACTATTATACGCGGACAAAGTCACGGGCACAGCTAGTATTACATAGTTCACAAACACAATGCAATTATCCCCAACACAATGTGTTGGTCTCAAGCAGTAACTGCTCAATGAAGGATGTATTTTATGATGGAATAGGACAGCGTAGATTGCTGAGCGCACAGAATGAATGGATCAGATATTGATAAATATGTAAAACAATGTCAGACCTACAATGAGTGACACTTCACAAAAACAAAATTGATGGAGAACAATAATAAACAAAACTTACCTACATAATGACATGGGTACGGTTTGATATCGATCTAAGAAGCATATTACAGAACGTAAGAAAGTTGTGAATTTAGTTTCAAAAACTGATTTATGTACTAAAATGTTAGTCTTAAAACTAGATTCACAACTGATTTCGTTCTGTAATACGGCCTTAAGGCTTACTAAGTATTATAGAGTGGTTTTCTTATTTGTCCTTTAGGTGACTAATTCCACTTTGGACATTTTAAAGTTGAAAATAAAGTATTTAAGATTTTTCAAGGCTATATTATCATCATCATGAAAAGAATACTATAAAAAACTTTTTTATTACATAAATTTACATTACCAATAAAAAATCAATTTCTACCCGCAGTCCAATAAGATTCTACATAGATTCGTGGCTGAACATCCCAAATTTAATTTACAAGCAACCAATCTACGATAAGATTACGCCGAAATCAAACAATACAATAGGTGAGACAAGTATGAAAAACTGAAAACGAGTTGAACAAAACTTACTGAAACGTTTCTCGAACCAACTTTACGACACTTTACACAGTACAGTAACTTAGTAAATAATATCCATTGTATATTTTCACCAGACCACCACACATACACGCGTCGACTTTATAAATTTTTGAGACAACCGGACGCGTCGCAATAATTTCTTAACAGCGAAGCATAATGAAACAAAAAATAACATACGCAAAGTATTCCGTTCGGAAATGACTTCTCTGCGGCGTCCCCACCACGTGACAAGTGAAGTGACGTTTACGCTGCCCGCTGATTGGTGGGTGGCTACTGTATAGTTATTCACTATAGAGAGTTTATTATATCGATATGATTGAAATTTTTTTTTCGAAAGTGTATCGATGTCGTAGCGCTGCCTGGCCTCGCTGTTCTTAATAATCACAAAGGGTAAGCAGCGTTTGGCTCGATCAGTCTGAGAATCAGTCAGGAAGAATATTTGTCGCATTTCCATATACAAGCACAAAGACCGCTAAGCTGTTGATTATACACACCGCAACGCCCATATTCTTCTAGCGGAGGTGACAGAGGTGTACTGAGTACACCCACGTTTCACCGACGATGTTAGATCCCATGTAATACGGGGCGAGCCTATTGCCATATACCGGGCACAATTCCAGACTTCGGACTCATACTGGGAAGTTATCGTTAGAAAAACTACATTTGTCCGACCTAGGATTTGAACATCGTGATCACAATGCGCTTTGCCACTAGACCAACAAGGCATTCGAGAGAGCTGTTGATTATATAAAAAGAAATCTGGAAATATCATAGGGACAATAATAGACAGACTACAGTATTTATGTCCTTTGTCCTGCAGTGAACAACTTTGGGACGATGATGATCATAATGTAGACAATATTTAACATAAAATGGTAGGTAATTATTAATGTAAATAGTCATCATGCCCTTTATCATCGTAATGAACCCAGAACTAAGTCCACTAAATTTGTTGTATCTGCTAAATTGCTGTTGTTTTTTTTATTGTTTAAAGTTGTTATTTGCAAAATAGAGAAATAATAATAATATATGATTATATTTTTTTTGACACTTTTATACTTAGCTGAAAGCCTATATTAAGTGATAAATGATTATTATTTGTATTACTAATAATATAACACCCGTACACAATTAGCCTTTAGTAAAAATAATATTTAAATTTAAAAGGAAATTCTTTACCTTATCTTGGACAAGACTTTAAAATAGCATTATTAAAGTAACATAATTTGAGTCATGCCACTTTGTCGATATCGATAGATGAATGTAATCATAATGCACATTAATAACAGTAGCAAAGGAGGAGTTTTGGCGGGAAGTCGAAGAGTGATGTTGTCAATGTGTTTTAATTTCTAAAACTTGTGTTATTTCGACTTATAATGTGTAATGTTGGTGGAATATTAAGCATTATGTGTTCTTATATGTGCATGAGTGAAGGTAATTGTAACAAAGTGATAAAACGTGCCTTTTCGACTTCTCTCAAAACGGCCGTTGCAATTGGTATGTAAAGTATCCACCGCTTTACTATCCAGGGTGGGGTATCATTAATTTCATTATCATCGTTGTCATCAAATTCATCGGGGAGTCGAATCAATTTAAACAAACACGATTATCTCACTGGACACTGGCAAAATACACTTATAATTAGTGTGAAGCCATAGCATGAAGAAGAAGAAGAAGAACAGTAGCAAAGCTGTCACATTGACATATCAACTTTCGTTCTAAAATCAGAAGTTCAGGTATAGGTATATTATTTTTGACAAATAACTCAACAAATTATCCTTTGAAATTATCTATTTGGTCAGCTGGTTACAATTATAGCATTTAAATAATCTAATCTAAAAATATGGTATCGGGTACCTGATAAAATCGAGCTGATTTAATAAAACCAACGGTAGCTTGCTGCTTCGCATGAAGGTGGCAAGAGTGGTGTGAAATGAGAGAATAAGAGTACTTCCTCCCATTCCGATCTTTGCTTGTTTCCGGAGGGGTCATATTCATACAAGACTTGGGAACTGAACTTAGAAATATATTTATTCTAAGGAGCTGAACATGCTTGTTTTATTGTCATAATCATGGAATATCGACGGTGGTCGCTTTATTTCTTTAAAACTGCACTGTTCAACGAAAACTTCGAAATGTTGGTGTAAACGTTCAGACCGAAACAAACGTTTATGGGTCACACAAACATTTTTGTCCCATGCGGAAATCTAAACCGCAACTGTACGGTAGTACTCGATCTATTGAGCGGGCAAGCTACGCTCTAACCATAAACTAGACCAGAGAACTTAGCACGAACAAATTGATTGATATGCCATCCTTTTATAAGCCTGATCTGTACCTACTTATGTGTCTATTCCAATCAAACTTTAAAACTTCATAAAACTTTTTTCACTCAACATAAAAACGTCGATTTCTTGCTTACAGCATTTTCATTGCGATGTCTTCGGAAATACTGTCGTCTTCATATTACACTTGTTATAGATTGCAATCACAACTACAACATCTAAAAATGATGATGGTTGGTGTTTAAAAAGTTATAAAGTTTGATTGGAATTGACTATATGTATGTAACGGAATCTTTTAACTTGATTTTCACCAACTTCAAGTCGTCCGAATAACTCTAAAATTGGTACATCTATCAAGGACCGATGACAATACAATAATTTTACAACTTTGACCTAATATTCTGAACCGGATCACCAGGATATGTGTCTGTCTGTCATTCCGGTTCAAATCTTCGTCCATTTTGCAAGCACAAGTATCGGATTGAGCTTAAATTTGGCATACGTATATAAGTTTAGTGACAATTGGCCGCGGGGTCTTTATAACTTCACCGGACAAGAGGGCGAGCATGCAACCACTACGATCGAGCCAGAAGAGCAAGGGGGCAACTAGCTCAACGGCACCTCAAGGAGGAACAGCTTGGGCAGTCGCTATGGGGGAGGGACATGTACTAGGTGTCTCGCCGTGGTGCTCTGCACCGGCCGGCAAGGGATTCTTCGACCTCGCCGGCGGGGTTGGTGCCTAAACCTGTATAACATTTGATGTCAAGCACCCCACGCTTGAAAAACTTTTTCACAAATAAATTATTTAGTTATTATTTTCTCCTTTCTTTTCGGCTTGCTATTTAAGCGTATTTTTTTTTAAATATAAGTTATTACACATACAAATTTACTAAATATAGATGAACGTGACAGCTCGCTTTCTCGATTACGTACGATAACGTCAATATGTTCGTGCTAACCCCTTAGGCCTTATTGCGGGACCTTTACTGTTCAGCAAAGTTGGGCACAAAATTAATTGTAAAAAAATTAAATTGCAATTAAAATATTTCGGATTTTGTCCCTGTTTATTATAATAATAATTATATTAGCCCTATTAAGAAACTGTCCCACTGTTTGGCACAGGCCTCCTCGCAAACTAAGAGGGTTTAGGCCATAGTCCACCACGCTGGCCCAGTGCGGGTTGGCGAACTTCAAACACCTTCGAGGAACTCTTAGGCATGCAGGTTTCCTCACGATGTTTTCCTTCACCGTTAAAGCAAGTGATAGTTAATTTTTTATACGCACATGTTTCCAAAAAGACATAGGTGCGTTGGGGTTAGGTGGGTAGGTGGGGTGGGGGATGGGTTGGAACCCGAGACCTCGGACTTTGCAGTCCAACGGTCTAACCACTAGGCTATCACTGCTTCATTGTTTATTATTCGATTTTAAGTTCCCGACGTTTCGAGTGCTCTATAGCACCCATGGTCACGGTAGGGACTAAGGCGTTTGACGTCCAAAAGTCATTGTTATTATAGTTGTTGTTATAGGGGGCTCAATTTAATTGCAATTAAAATAACAATTGATTGATTCTCCAATTAAAAACTGATTGAATAATGCCCAACACTGCCGTTTAGCAAGTAGAGCTGTTATCATAGTGTACGGACCTGGAATAAAAATCTTACAAAGAAACCCCGTGTCTACAAGAAAGATACTGCTAGATTCAGCTTACAGCATACCTACTACGATTTTGCAAACGGACCGAACAGTAGGCATCATTAAGTTAATATATGGTGTACAGGACAGTTGCGCCTAATCTAAAACACGTAATATTTGGTACTTACCAATACGGTTAGATGTTGTTACGTTTTTTATAAACGTAATTTGTCTCACTGTTACGCAAAGATCTCTCCCTTTCCTTCCAATATCTATAATAATAATATCAAGGAAAGAAGACAGTAGGGGATTTTATTAATAGTTTAAAGATATTTTTCATAAACAAAAAACCCTCGAGCCCACTTCATAAAACTGTTTGTAAGATAGATAATACTTATACGCCTTTGAATCTTTTTTAATACTAATATAATTGCTATAGATACTATAAAATACAATAACTGGAAACGTAAAGAACTACATGGTAGACATCTAAACAATCTAAATCAGTCACATATTAATAAAGAAGCTTCCAATAAGTAGTTAGAGGTAGGAGGTTATTCCCTGAAACTGAAGGTTACCTCGCAGCAATACAAGACCAAGTAATTAACTCTAAAAACTATAGGGAATACATAATAAAAAATAGAAATCTCACTATCGATTTATGCAGAAAATGTCACGACAAACCAGAAAGAATACAGCACATCACGGGAGCATGCATCACTAACACAAAATGACTACACTCATAGACACTACCAACGCGCACACATAATACATCAAAAACTAGCTGTAAAACATAGCCTTATTCAAACATCTCATACACGACACACACCCTGTTACAAATACGCGCCCTCTCCAGTATTAGAAAACTCCACACACAAAATATATTACGATCGCACCATACACACAGATCACACTATATACAACAACAGACCAGATATCACCATAATCGACAAAACAAATAAACATACATACATAATTGATATAGCCGTGCGTGTGTGTGTATGAATGATCTACGCTGTTGGCCTCGAGGCCTCTACAGCTTCACCGGGTTTTAACGGTGAGCGTGCAACCACTACGCTCCAGCCAGCCAGAAGGGCAAGAGGCGACATACTCGAGGGCGCCTCGAAGAGGCGCCCTCGGTTGGGACAGTCGCTGTAGGGGGACGGGTGTACTACTAAGCGCACCGGTCAACCGCCGGCTATGGGAGGGGATCTACTACTACGTCTACGTCGTCGTCGCCCGTATTCTGAGCGGAAAAAAGGGATGAAAAGGCATCGGGGGGGTCGGTGAGAACATGTCGCGGCCGGCGGTGGCGGCAGGGGTCGGGAGGGAGATCGTAGTCGGCGGTGGCTACGATTAACGGATTCGCATGGGTAGATGCGTTCGCGAAGTGACGTGTTGACGCCTTTTTAATAAAGGCGCGAATAGGTTCGAGACCTAGATCGGAGTGGAGGTCGACGTTCCGTACGAACCAGGGGGCTCCTACGGCTTTACGGAGGAAGCGGTTTTGAACCACTTGGAGTTTATCGATGTGAGAGGGGGCCGAATGCCCGAACACAACACACGCATAAGTCATGATGGGTCGAACGCAAGTTTTGTAAAGTGTCACCTTATTTCTAAGGGACATTTTACTCCGCTTGCAGATTAACGAATGGAGACGACCGAGCACAAATGATGCTCGGTGACGGACCCGCTTGATGTGCGGGCCGAAGGACATGGTACTGTTTAGGGTGACCCCTAGATATTTGACCTTTGATATAGCCGTATCCAATACAAACAATATGCAGACGACAATAACTGAAAAGATAAGAAAATACACAGAACTGCGCGAAGAAATAAAACGAATTTGGAAAATGGATCAAGTCACCATAGTCCCCATAGTAATTTCAACAACTGCAGTAATTCCGAATCAACTTTTTAACAGCCTGCAAATACTTAACCTGTTAAAATATACACACCTTACACTACAAAAAGCATCGATTTTAAATACATGTCGCATAGTCCGCAAATTCATACAATTAGACCATGACAATAGCCTGGAGTCTCAAACACAAACATTATAAATATAGATTTCACTTGGCGCCACACCCGTGTTTTCTTAATCATACCGGGGAAACCCGAGAACCAATAGTTTTAAAACAAAATAATAATAATAGTCCTTGCACCTACCGGGGTCAGTTCGTTGGTTATGTTTCTTCATTTAAAGCAAGTGATCTCAGCAGGTGACTTACATAACATTCACTTCTCGCAAAAGGCCTCTACGTGTTGGACCCATGTCCCCATGCAAACCTTTCAAAGGTCCGGGTAAAGCCCGTGAATCTTAGCGAGATACATAATAATAATATATGTCTGTCAGTAATGGCCATTCTACTTGATATCGCGTTACCGCTGCTACTCCGGCTACGATGACCGTGTTGTGGACCCATTCGGTTATACTCAGTTTGGCCCACTTATTTGTTTTGTGTTTCCATTTGGCTTAAGTTATAACGACATATACTCAGCCTATATATTTAGGTTATGATGTCATCCTGTATTGTCCCCAGTGGCGTATTTACCAGCAGGCTGAGTAGGCTGGAGCCCAGGGCGGCAAATTTGGCTCAATTTTATTTTTATAAGTAGTACATGGTTAAGCTTTTCTCAGCCCAAATACTATTTCTTGTGTAAACTTCTCTTAATCGTGAGTTGTAAGAATAATCTAGGAACTGACACAACGATCCCTTAGTTCACAATACTAATAACGGAAAAAAGCTGATGTAATGAGGACGATAGAGCACAAATCCGATCAACAAAAATTAGATAAGTATCTTATAGGTTGCATAAAATTTCATATCCTACCCCTGTATGAGCGTAGGTGAATAGCAGACTCATCCTTTCTTTTCAAACTGTTCAACGGGTCGGTGGATTGTCCCGAGCTCCTAGCCAAGATTGGGCTGCGTGCGCCAACCTAATTTCTTAGAAATCGAAAACTGTTAAATGTACCTACGGCTAAAAGTTCTTACCGCCAAAATTCTTATGTGATACGAACGTGTAATACGTTTAACGCTGCGCTGCGAGAAGTCGATATTGATCTATTTACAACTAGTGTTTCAACACTTAAGAAAGCACCATGTGAACACTTTTTTTTACTACAATTTAACTTGACCAGTATAAGTCAGTAGACTTTATTGCCCTGCATAATATCGTAACTCCACCTCATCCAACGCGCTAATTGTTGATAAATATACCTAATCATAATTTCTGGTAGATGTTATGAAAGCGCTTAGACTGTGAGACAGATCCATCCGTGTATAATACAGGTTTTGTGAGTCGCGATTGTATGTATTGTATGGCTGTTTCGGTCTTCTGTAACGGTATATTAACTGCCCTGTACTTATAGGGCTATCTCTTTTCAAGGTCTTGTCTTTAAACGTTTAATCCTTTGATCTTTGTGTCGTTCTTTGTTTTGCTGTCTCAACTTTCTTCGTAAACTATATTACTAATTTGTGAAAACTTGTAATTGGACTTCCTTTTCTGTAATTTTACTTATATCTGTTTACTAGCTGTAAGTTTTCTTGAGAAATAAAATAAAATAAATCATAAAATTGCAATTTCATTGACAAGGAGAAGTCAGGAGTCTCCGTAACCGGCGAACGTGTATGAGACGAACTATGAGAGTGGAGGAAGCCAGAAAGGTATGTAAGGAAAGAACCGGTTGGAACTCTGTACTCTCTGCCTACCTTGCAAGGGATCCGGCGTGATGATATATATATAGATAGAGAGAGATTAACAAAGAAAATGTAATTAATATGATTGTGAACTAGGGTATTGAATAGCAGAGGTTAGTAGGGACGGCGAAAATTTAATAGCCTACTGGCGGCAAATGTGTAAATGCGCCACTGATTGTCCCGCTTTTGGCCAAAGCCACACAACTTTAACAAAACGAAGTAAGAGTGCGGATTGGTTGAATAAGGTGATTGATGAATTAAAAGAAAAATGTGATGTCACACACAATATTTATACTTATTCCACTAAAATGTATGAAACGGCAATTTTTTTATTTTCGGTAAGTGTCACCGCAGTGAAAGTTATTTGTATTAATAAATTATATTCCTTGTTTCAGGTTTTGCGAATCTATCTCTTAAATCTGTCACACTATCTATCTTTATCATCACGCCAGGTCCCTTGCGAGGTAGGTAAATAGTGCAGTTCCAAACCGATTCCTCCACTCTCATGGTTCGTCACATATACGTTCGCCGTTTACGGAGACTCTTTGCCTTTCGTATAAGACACAGTCCGTCACACTTCTTTAAAAGAATAGCGATGTGACAAGTTGATTGGGTTCGATGTTCTAAGGATCGAAGAAGAAAAGATTTCGAAGACGAATAATATTATACCCATTTGTAATTTTAAATTGCCGACATAGCCCTCAAAATTTCCATACCGTGGCAGTGGGCGGGACACATCGATTGTAGAACTAAAAGCCGTTGGGGCAGAAAGGTTGTTGAGTGGCGACCGACCGGAAGACGTGGTGAGGGCCCACAAGGTGGACTGATGCCCTGGTAAAGGTCGTAGGTAAAAGATCGTGGCGATATTTGGGGAGGCCTTTGTTCTGCGGTAGAAATCTTTCGGCTGATTATGATGAATTTTAAATTTGTGACAATAGAAATAAAATTATATATTCTTTCATCTGTAGTTCATCTCTAGGACTTAACAATTGATGATGAATCTTCATATTTTATATTTGATAGAATAATCAAACGCACCGAACGACTGGCGCAGTCTTCAAACTTACACGCAACATAGATGAGCCTATTGTACATTCTCATCGTCTCCACAGAATTAGAAATTCTTTCATGGGGCAATGTATTCGCTTTTACAACAAATTACCCCTAGATATCCGAAACATGTCTATCAATAAGTTTAAAAAGGCAATCAAAACTAGACTCTGTAAGAAAGCGTATTACAAAATTTCGCATTATCTTGACGATAAAACAGATTGGGTTTAAGCAGCTCCTCAATCAGCAACATTAAACAATACTGTAATACGGTATACTGCAATTTTGAAAAAGAAAAAACTGGTTATCAGAAAGGCTAATCAAATTAAGTGAAAAGACTAGCCCACTGAGTTTCTCGCCGGATCTTCTCAATGGAGGCCGCGCTTCGATCCGATGGTAAATTTAAAAAATGTAATAATTTTGACGTTTGTGAGAGCTGATATATTGGCCTATACAAATAGATGATTTTTGACTTTGCTTTATTATAAATAAATTTATTTTTTAGAACAAGCTTTTACGCAGTCAGGTAATGGTGCAATTTAAAACCACTAATCAATATTACAAGCAGTGATAGCCTAGTGGTTAGACCGTTGGACTGGAAAGTCAAAGGTCTCCGGTTCAAACCTAGGCACGCACCTCTGTTTTTTCGAAGGCATGTGCGTATTAAAAATTAATTATCACTTGCTTTAACGGTGAAGGAAAACATCGTGAGGAAACCTGCATGCCTAAGAGTTTCTCTGAGGTGTGTGAAGTTCGCCAACCCGCACAACCCTCTCAGTTTGAGCGGAGGCCCGTGCCCAACAGTGGAACAGTTTCTTAACAGGACTAATATTATATTATAATCAATATTAAACGTGTGCCTACACAAAATTTCGTGTGTGTTGTCCGTTCCAGGGAAGAATCAGGTCATGCTTACCATAAAAATACATTGTCGTCGGAACTGAACTTGCAACTCCGTAGGATAAGTGGTTCTAGGTCAGCTTAGAAGATTTGACTCAAATCAACAAACATTGCAAGCTAAATAAAAGCTTATAAACAGCTTGTAAATCAGGCATATTTTTTTGTTTAATAAATGAAGAAAATGCACGTACGGCATTGTTGCTGGGGTATCTAAGCCCACCTTACGTGGCAGTAGAATCGCACCACACTCGCACATCTTGTGAATGTCGTAAAGGCGACTAAGTTAGATCACATAGACCGGCTCGAAGATCATTGGAGAGCGCTTATTTCTACGCACAGAACGTGGCGGGTTGGCTACATGACCGCGAAAGAGCTTGCGAACATGGTACCCCCAAGACTGCCCAAGCCAAGGCCGTTCCTCTTAGAGGCGCCCTTAAGCTAGTTGCCCCCTTGTCCGTCTGGCTCAAGTGTTGTGGTTGCACGCTCGCCCTTTTATCCGGTGAAGCTGCAAAGGCCCCGTGGCCAACAGCGTAGATCATTCACACCACACACACACATACCCACACACACTGGTCGCAACTAGCTGCACTAGGTAATGATGTTCCAACTCCCAGGTGTCTGATACTTATCAAAACGCTGTTTTTATATTGGCGTCGTCATAGTAATTGTTGATCGTATTGATGGGTCACCTATACCGGTTTTGTGCACCTGTTCCTTACAGCCCATGTGAATACTTGAACTTCCAAGAAGATTTGCTATTTGAGTATTGACTCTAACAGCCTAAGTGTTAACGACAGTTCAAATCTTCCCTAAACCGACAAAAGTGAACAGGAGTTATACTATTTTATCAGTTTTAAAGAATTTCATAAGCTTCAAGGCGATCTGGTACTAGATATTTAGGAAATATCCATCCAATGTCCAAAATTCAAGGTGGAACGACCCAAAAGCAGGAAAAATTCAGCAGTAGAGTCCACCACCACCAGATAGGTATCTCCTAACCTTCTAACACTTTCATGTCATATCATATCACAATGCAAGGTAAGCGTCTCTTGATCGGATGCGTTGCGTTGCGATGTAAACAAAACCTCGGCATCGGTATGGATATGCCGAGGTCAGCCGGCGGGCAGAGGGCGCGGGCGGGCGCGGAGGGCGGGCGGCGCATGCGCGCGGCCGCGGTCGGCGCGCGCGCCGGGCGGGCGGCAGTCCGCGCGCGCCATGGCTCGGTGGCTGAAGGCTCTGGCGGTCGTGCTGCTGCTCGCCGTCGTAGCGGCGCGCAAGTCCCCCGCGCAGACCAAACACGAGCCCCAGATCGAGGAGGTCACCGCCAAACAGTTGGAGCGAGTGCTGGACGAGAAGGACTTCGTCGCGGTATACTGGTGTAAGTGGGCGCCGGCCGCCCGCCGACCGGCGTCGTTTAATTTTGCGAGCTTTCGCGAGCGGAGCCTGGCCCGTGGCCAGCGCGGGGGCGGCCGCCGTGGCGAAACGTCCGCGACGGCGCCCGTCCAAATGGGTTATCGTTGCGCTGGCGCTCCTCGCGAGGGCCGGGAGGGACACCGCCGAGGCGGCCCGAGCTTTCGCCCGTGCGCATGATATTTTCGAAGTGATCGCCTCGGAGCGGCCCGTTATGCAACCGAGTCGCCGAGACGATAAAACTCGACCCGGCCGCCGACCGCCGCGCCCGTCGACGCGGCCTAAAATGGTCCCGAGTCTCGTTTTCCACCGTCCCACCGATGCTGGCTCCGACAAGGTCGCGGAGCGCCTACGCTCTTAGCTCGGTTAAAACTGCGTGCCGCCGCATGTCCCGCTGAAATAGACTTCCATTACGTGGTATCGGCATTCCGACTATTTCTATTGTCGCCAACTGTCGATGTGATCAGCTCGACGATACGTCACATTCTTGACGATGTTTTTTTTTCTTTCTTTAAGTGTAAGCTGTGCGTGTGTGCGTGTGAGTGCGAGCCGACCGAGTGCCGCTATAGGCTAATTCGTCAGATATAGATTAATTATCTTGACGTTTCTATACTCGTTGCCATGTCTGCTATACATGTCTCACTCATTCGAAGGATGCACCGGTCGGTCTAGTCGCAAAAAGTTCGATAAATCACTGTCGAACACGCAAGATTGTCTCTTGGCTAAGAGTTAGATTGTTCCAAGCTAACTGCAGGTGTTCTGGGAAAAATTGATTAGGAGCATCTGTAAAATTATTTTTATAAATGCATTTTGCCCAAATTTATTGTCATTGAACCTTAAAATTATATTATAAACAAAAACATAAACAAAACAGATACCAATAAAAAATCAATCAATTATTTTCAATAGTCGATGAGACATTAGCTAACATTAAATATATGTATGTATATGTATACGTAGTCTAAAAAATTTAAACCTATTTCATTATCTAATATTGTTCTTCAAATTGAGTAAGTTAAAGTAAATAAAGCAACTAGTTATCTACTTTATATGAAATAAAAACTAACTAAGAAACTAAAATTTAAGATTTCCATAATTAAATCAAAATTTTATGAAGATGTCGCGCCGAGGCTCTTGATAGCACGATGGCATACATGATAGTTTTTTGTATTATATAAATAGGCCCGGTTGCCTAGTAAGTGTTACAGAAAAGACATAATTACGAAAATGCTCATTCGTAAAACTGTTTCATTGGAATACTTCCAAAACCAAGAATGCTAGCATTAATTCCTGGATTAATGAAAATTTGTGTACGAGAATACATTAATTTTAACGAATTAATTAAATCCTGATGATAGTTTTGTGAATAATCAGCGTTGTTATTCTAATTTGTGTCGCATTGCGTCGGTTAAAAGGGTTTATGATACAAATTTCCTATTGCTCATTATCTACAAATGCATACAGCACGTTATTATTTTTAAAATAATGTGGGGTATCATCCACATCTTCATTATATGCAGAAATAGAAAAGTTTCATGTCAGTTTAGAAAAAAATATTTTAAATCTCGGTTTTCGACGAATTATCACTGATTTTATTATCTGATTCACTTCGTGTGACATTAATTAGTAGTTCGTCAAGACTGATCTCAATTTATTTCTAATTTTAATGTATACGTTACATTCTAATAGCTCTTACTAAACATGAATATAGTATATCACAATTAGACTACCCAAAACTGCAGTGTTGATTGACGACGATTACGATCAGAGATGGACAAAATGCGAATGAATAGCGGTGTAGAGTGGCGGTGTATTTATGAATAGCGATTACAATTACATTTTGTAATCTTTAACGATTACCATTACACTTTTAATCTTGAATTATGATTGAATATTACAAAATGCAATTGTAAACATTAATCTGATTACATTTTGCCCATCTTTGATTACGACTGTGGTTGTTATAACGCACGTGTTGCGTTCTTTTTTATTTTTCTTACTGTTTATTATGTGTATAAAAATTATAATGAGATACGTTAGGTATATGTATTGTTATCTACGCCATAAGAGATCTTTTGATGTTCCTAGCGCCAGTTTTAATTTGCCTAAAAATGTTCTTTTTATCCAGAAAAATTACTGCTATGTTGCAACAGTAATGTCGCAATGTAGTGCGTAACACATCGTTCACTACCATGAATTATGTATCTCATTCTAGTTCATTGACGTGTTTCCTCATTCTAACGTCCAATTCTATCAAACTTCTTGCAATTACTGCCAAATGTCAAGTGTTAACGTCATTGGCCTTCACAGCGAAGATTTCAGCGTTAAGGCTATCCTACGGAGTTCAGTTCTTGTACTCATGATGACTTTCTTGACAGACTTTAATGTTAATGAAAGCAGAAAAAATATGGAAATAACATTTTACAATAAAAAGCCACCTAGTCAGAACAAGATAGTAGACATCAATGCTTGCAAGTTCGCTAGGATTGCAGATGTTAAGTTTAACGGATACATTTGCATTACAGGTTTTAAGTATAGTGATCTTAGTTTCTTTTTTCTCAAGGAAGTTTAGACTATAGATACCTGTTAAATTTATTTATTAAGCCAGTGGATATTTGTTTAAAGAGTTAAATCGGTAATTATTAGAGCCATAGCACTTAGTCATACTTAAATATTTTTGGCCTAATTTCATATAACTTTTTTATATCTCAATAGTTATGATATTTAAAAGGATTGCAGATTTTATAAATGGAAGGCATGCGAATGCAACGTTTTCTAATTTCGTAGTATTTTCGAAAGATGTTTAAATTAATCAGGTGAAATTCTTAATAAACACGAGCCTACAAAATCTACGGAAATGACCGAAGAATAATTTTCAACAGTTAATTTCAGTATGTCCCACGTAATAAGCCTTGGAAATGGATATATGTAAGAGGGCAAATTCAAAAAAGGCGCTGAATTGAATATAGGAACACTAAAATTAGAAAATGGTAAAAGTACTTACAGTTGGTATGAGACGTAGATATCGGTCTTGTTTAGACAGAATGAATGTATTGGTTGTGCATCGAATCGAATAATAATTATTTGTCACATGCTTGTTTTTAAGATTGCTATTGAAAGAGGAAGAAGTTTACTAAGCAGGTCCTGAACTAAAAATCTTAAAGGCGTTTGTTTGTATGGCATAGTTAGTTGTTTAAGCGAAGTAATATATAGTTACTCTAAATATTACATTGTGATGTTTAAATTACCCGAGCAGGGGTGGTAAATGCTGACGACTATTTTAGGTGCCATATAATAAGGGGCGAGCACAATATCGGGTTGCTATTGAGATTTTTCGAAAGAAACAGCCAAATAAAACTGTCCGATCTAAAACTAAATATCCTTCTTAATATTTCGTTTATCGCTCATTTTATACATCCCGTTACTAGGTTTATATATAACAATACATTCATAAGCCATGTTTTAGAAATTACAAATAAAAAAAATATATAATTAAAAGTTTGTTAGGAAAGAAATATCATTATGAATGAAATATATCGGTAATATTTCTGTTAAAACACTTAAGAAATGAAGATATATTCAAATTCATAATTACATTAGTAACGGCAATAATTTTATGGTACCTTCTTTAATCTTAGAAGAGTAATTAAATATTGTTTACATTTCCGCTTTAGTAGGTTGGTAACTTCGGAAAATACGATACCTAGAAGACGTATTTGTTTGTGGGCTTTAAAAATACTTGGTTTCCTATTAAGAAATTCTTTGATATTGTATATTTTTTCTAATTGAATATGATTAAATTAAGCAGCTATTTGTTTTAAAATGTTTTACAACTTTCAGAAGACATCTAAGTGCCCTAAAGTTTTAAATTATTCGAAAATGTTTAGTTCTTTAAAAAATGACATCAAAGAGTATAAGAAAGGCTCTTTAACACTTTGTAATGAGATTACAACGTAACGATCTACTCCACCTTCGAAGGTAATCATAATTCATAAACCATGCTGTTGCTAGTAAACAAAACGAATGTTAACGGAGCTTAAGCGATCAAAAACGATTAAACACAAAATTTGTTTCTCAATCCAAACAAATTGCCAAATTAACTACGACACCGTCATTGCGAATTTCTCACCTACGTGTTCCTTTTTGCCATATGAATCAGAACAAACCAAAAATAACACAAGATATATGAACTGGGTCAGTGTCTACGTCATACTATAGAGATGTCCACGAATAAAAACTTATAAAAAGCTTTATTGAAGTCAAACTTCATTCCGCAAGGGGATTAGCTAACGAAAATTACACCTGGAAGTTATAAAGATTGCTAATGCACTGTGAGTAGTCTGATAAATAAAAAGAAAGGAAACAAATCACTTGTAACGACGTATTTATTGGGTTTGCAAATATTTAATAGTGTTATATTTTATGAGTCATCACTAACTGTAATTATCTTTGAATAATCTTAATTCGTTACTGCTTACCACTATCAATTATGCCTCGTCTATGGCACATGAGACATCACTGAAAGAATTGTTATTAGGGTTTTGTAGTTGTTGAGATTACTCGACACTACTCAAGATTAATGTGTTCACTTGCATTACCAGTTCTGATTAAGAACTTATGAAGCTATGGAAGACCAAAGTTTTTGACCAGTGTTTGTTGCCAGTTACGGTATTCTCATGATGAGTCTTATAAGAAGACTTCCTTTTCCTTTCTTTAAGTCTTAACGATCTTTGGGGAAGTCTGTTTTCTGCAATGGACGTCTTTCGGTTGATATTAATCAGTTGACGTTATTTTGAGTTTGAGGTCGCTTAGTGGTGTTTAGACTTATTTATCATTGATCAGTGCCGGAGACCTAGATTGAAACACAAACACATACGTCAGACGATCACGGCTGCAGAATCAGACGTTGATTGTTATCAGTTATGTTGGACATAATTAAAAGTTTAAATTCGCACAATATGGTCATCAGATGATTTCTTCAAAAGTTATATCGAATATGTTAGTCTATTTCAACCTACATTTACTTAGTACTTAATTTACTACATTGGTTTTGTATCATTTTAGTATATATTTCAGTACTAATTCAAATTGTTTCCAATTTCCTGCGGTCAATAATATATTTTTCGCTCCTTCTAAATAAACGAAAGTATTTACTACGAATTTTACGATTGACGATGAAAGTATATTTATCATAAACCTAAACAATTTATTCTTAGATTATTCCATGAATATTCTTTAAATTGCATTGCATTTATTGCTAAATTAACTTTTAGATTTTCAAGAACCATGAAACCACTGAAATATAATCAAGTTGTAATGATTTACAATTTTAAGCAAAACTCTATTTTAAAGTCAAATTTTGGTATAATTAATTATGCGGTACAAATAAAGCCTTTAAACAAAACAGATTAAATGGAACAACGGCGTAAGAAATGTCTTGAATGCAAATCAACGTGAAGTACTTCGGTGTATAGCTCTGGACGAATTTGATTTTTAACCGACTTTAAAAAAGAGGATTCGTCTGTATGTATTTTTTTACGTATGTTTAACGATATTTCCGTCGATTGTGGACCGACTTCGGTGATTCTTTTCCATTGAGTTCAGTATAGCTCCAAGGTGGTCCCATTTTAATTTCATTGGTATTGGACACCAGGGAACTCCTTAACGACAAACAACACGAATGTAGATTGAGATATTACCTCAATCCTATAGGTACCCTACTAAAGAACTAAGCAGAATATTAACCAACTTCAAAAAAGGAGGAGGTTCATAGTTAGTCTGTTTTTGTGTATGTTCACCGATATTTTTGATAGTTTTGGACTAATTTTAATGATCCTTTTTGCATTGGGTACATTATAGCTCCGAGGTGGTCCCATTATAAATTTATCCTTATTGGACGTTTTTATGCAAACGCCACGATATCAGTCAGTCTCCTTGGCCAGAACTCAAACCCCATCCAACTGCAGCGATCTCCGAAACTGTTCTTCGCCACACTGGAAGACGTTTTTAAGCATGGCATCAATATCAACGGCGAATACGATCTCTCTCACCTTCGATTTGCCGACGATATCGTGGTCATGGCTGAGACCCTGGAAGACCTCGGCACTATGCTCGATGACCTCAGTAGAGTCTCTCAACAAGTGGGTCTTAAAATGAACAGGGACAAGACGAATATCATGTCAAAGACCCATGTCATACCCACTCCTGTGACGGTAAACTGGAAACTCTACACTCGATGTTACGTAGACATTACATACCATACATATCTCATCACTTGCGGGTAAACTTAGCTCCGCTGCTTACGCAGTGTGGAAAGTACGGCAACTTACGGATGTGGATACAGCACGTTTAGTTTATTTTAGATACTTCCATAGCATGATGTCTTACGGTATCCTACTGTGGGGTAACGCTGCTGACGTGGAAAATGTATTCATACTGCAAAAAAGAGCTATCCGTGCTATTTATAATCTGGGATCTAGGGCTTCCCTCAGTATATATATGACAATATAGTGTACATACGTAAGAATATCCATTTATTTGATAAAGTGAGCGACGTTCATAAATTAAACACGTGAAATAAACATACACAGGTATTACCAATTTTTAGGCTTAAAAAAGTATTCACTTCCTTCATAGGAGTCGGTATTCGCTGCTACAATAAGATACCGAAGCCCATGTTAGATTTGCCACTTAACAGATTTAAAAGTTATATTAAATCTTCACTAATGAGTAAAGGATATTATACTGTTAATGATTTTTAAACGATAAAAATGCCGTTACACAAATTACCTGAAGTTCACAAGAATATAATGTTAAGTGCAGCGTGTCCTGTCTAGCGAGCGTTCATTGATTTTAAATATTCATCGTAGTCGTGGATTGCTCATGCTCACTAAAATGTCTTTGCTAGTGGCGGCTCTGTGGAGCGGGTCACTCTTTTCCCTCTAATATGGTCGAGAAGAGTGATGGCTGCTTCTCAAGTCATACTCGTAAACGGGTGCTGCTGGTGGGGACTGGTCCGTCCTCTTTCCTTTGTCTGATTAAGGATGTACTGTTGAATTTCGTCTCGTTCGGCATCACACTGGAGCTATAACAAATTATTTTGTACGCACTCATTACATATTTTATAGTAACCATTTCTTTTCTCTTATTATACTTTTTATTATATACCTCTACAACATCTCTATTTTGTAAATGAGAGGACTATGTAGATACTGACCGATACCATGAATCTAAGTACACTTTTGATTAATCTATACTTAAGCACATCTATTTAGCTCGTTCTGCATACCCCATGCATGCAATGTATCCAACAAAATCGTAAAACTCTCATTTTTAAAAAGAGTAACTGTGGAGTTTCTTGCCCTTCTTCTCCACAGAAATGACTTTCCGAACGGGTGGAAGAGTCTTAAGTAATCAATAATTTCCTCTTTTTGACTATTCATAAGTGCCTTTTGGTCTACATGAATAAAAACTTTTGATTTTGATGATTATGTATACCTGGGACAAATAGTAAAGAGGTCAATCGTTGAATCCAACTCGGCTGGGCAGCGTTCGGGAAGCTTCGTAATATCTTCTCGTCCCAAATACCGCAGTGTCTCAAGACAAAAGTCTTTGACCAGTGTGTGTTGCCAGTGATGACTTACGGCACCGAAACATGGTCACTCACGATGGACCCTATAAGGTTCAAGGTCACCCAAAGGGCAATGGAAAAAGCTATGTTCGGAGTTTCTCTGCGAGATCAAATCAGAAATGAGGAGATCCGCAGGAGAACCAAAGTCATCGATATAGCTCTCAGAATTGCCAAACTTAAGTGGCAGTCGGGTACATCGCTCGTAGAACTGACGGCCGTTGGGGCAGAAAGGTTCTCGAGTGGCGATCTCGTACCGGAAGACGTGGAGTGCGTAGGCCCCCCACAAGGTGGAGCGATGACCTGGTGAGGGTCGCAAGTAGAAGCTGGATGCGTACAGCACCAAGCCGGTCGTTGTGGCGATCTTTGGGTGAGGCCTTTGTCCTGTAGTGGACGTCTTTCGGTTAATGATGATAATAATGATGATGGACCTTGGACTTTGAAGATACACCAGGAGACTCCTTGACGGCAAACAGCACGAATGTGTAAATTCAGTTATTATGAGTATTTTATCAATCCTGTAGATAGGAATAATATAGCATAGGTATACAAATATTAATAATTAATTTACTCATCACTTTAAAAATTGTTATATAAAAACCTGCCTCGTTGGTCTGGTGGCAAAGCGCATAGCTTTGTGATCACGAGGTCCTGGGTTCAAATCCTACAAATGGTCCGTCGGACAAATGTAGTTTTTTTAACGAAAAAGAGTCCGGTGTCTGGAATTGTGCCCGGTATATGGCAATAGGCTTGCCCCTCTATTACATGAGACCTCACATCGTCGGCGAAACGTGGGTGTACTCAGTACACCTCTGCCACCGCCTCTGGGGAATATAGGCGTGACGGTATGACGTTATATAAAAAAAAAAAAATTAAATACGGAAGCCGACTTCAAAAGGCAAAAAATAAATATACGAATTCGGTGCCAAGTAACCGACTAAACCAACGGGCACCGACTTCAAATATGTTTCTTTTGCGTGTTTTTAATTTTTTTTTTAATATAAAATTCAAGGCATTGCATATATTTTTGATCTTAAGTTTAAAGAACCGCCTTTGATGAAAGACAGAAATGATTTACATGTTGTACCTGCATGATATTATCGCACCACACTCTAAAATATAAATAGTATCTACGTCTGTTATTTCGAGATCTAAACTATCCAGTTCAATCTCCAGCTTTTTGTTTATCCGGTCCAGCAAGTCTTGAACGTTTGTAAATAATTTGTCTCAACGTGAAATATTTCGATTCGAGATGTATTCAGTTCCAGACGGTTTGTTACGAGTATTTTTATAGGAACGGTGACTTTACTTAAACAAATTTTTTAATGGTGTCTGGGTTGAGTTTCATTATTCTTTCTTGATAGTCTGATGTTCAGTGTGTTCTTTAGCTGTAATTGTTTTATTTTAAACTTTATTGCTATCTAAATATACTTAAGGTATGACGTCTGCATCTAATCGTGGTGATTGTTTTGCATGTTCTGCATTCTCATGCAACGTATCAGTTCCGGCTACGCTGTCTAGATGTTTATATTGGGATGTCCACCCTTATGACTCAAAATCTAATTATTGTCTTTGTGATCATGTGTCTGAGTGATTGAATAAAATATATTAATCCGTCGAGGTATTCTAGGTCTTAAAGGCGAAATGCCCCTGTCACATTAGGGTCAAACATACCTAGGTGAAATATGGATATGTACACCCCTGCCTATTTTGTGACCCTGCCTACAATGTGACAAGGGAGCGCATCGTCTTTCTGCGGTCATATCATAGCACAAATGTCTTTATCTTTTCATCCTTCTTTTATTTAAGGTACTCTTAGACATAGAGTTTGACCACACGAGATTTTCTTTCGGCCCTGGCAAGTAAGAATATTACGTAGATTTTAAGAAACCCAAGAGTGTAAGCCAAGATTTGAACCCCTCGATACCCTCTATACATCATGAAACCAAGACGAGCATTTACCGTTAGTTTATAACTACTACTTCTACTATCACGACTACTGACGAAATCAGATAAATATAATTAGGCAGTAATTTGGATTGAATGATAATCAGAACCAGTTCGTCTGAAACCTTTAAATATCAATCAATCATTTGCTATGGTTAAATAATTTCCTCTGAACATTTCAGTAGCACTAGTAAAACGAGTTCATGCACTTGAGGTAACATAAACTGGCAAAAAGCTATTAAATTGAAAGCAACGTCGGCCACAAATTAAACCATGTTGCGGGCACCGTGCAGTGGAAATACGTCGTAAATATTAACTGGCAGCGCTGTCGCGACTTCTTCGCAAGATTTAATTACGAGTTTATTTCCTTACGTTAATGTTTCTTGCGTCACGTGCCCAGAATCATAATCGCATGCAAAATTTAAACCATGAAATACACCGGAATAACAATGACATATGTTCGTCAAACACCTCAGTCCTTTCCGTGACCGTGGGCGCTGTAAAAACCATTGTAAAACACTTGGAAACGTCGGGAACTTTCGCGTATATCTAAGAAGCGAATATATTAATATTTAGCAAAAGAGTTTGAGTAATGAATAAACTTTTTGAAGCTAATTTTAATATTTTCGAAGTATACTATAATTCACTAAGCGCAAAGCCGGTCGACGTGGCGATCTTTGGGGGAGGCTTTTGACCTGCAGTGGACATTTTACGGTTGATGATGATACTATCTATCTATATCATCATACCTGATCCCTTAATACCTGGATGGTACTTTATATTATTTTTACTGTAGAGCTCGTGCACGCGCATCGTGGTAACGACTACGTGCTTATCGATCACCAAGGTTCAATAGCGTCGAAATGTGTTTTTTTTTATTATAAACCATTTTGGTGCTTCCTTGGGTGCTAGTTGAACGATTTGATGAGTTTCAACTGCAATCCTGTTTCTACCAATCTAAATTGGGTTCCCGTAGCGAAACCTATTCTTACTCATCTTGATTTATAAGACAAGGTTTTGTTTGGTTTTGCCTTGCATTAGGACATGTTAATTTTTCTTCATAAAATTGTTAAAGGTTTGTGTTTGTACAATATATTACAAAAATTGTGATTGGCTATTATAGAGGTCTCCAAAAACGAAACGTTTGAAATTTCTATTCATCTGTTCAGGTAACACACAAAAACAATTAACCGCTATTTGTGCACCAATTAAGTAGTTCTAAATTAAAACGTGCAATATGTTGAATAAAAATTGCTTGGGTAACAGTCTGGGTCAAGCAGTTTGTAGTCTAGAATTGTGCCCAGTATAAAGGCAATAGAGTCGCCTCCTATTTCTTGAAATAAGTAATACCAGTGTTGACTGAATGGTGAAATAAGATGACAAGTGCCTCATTATAATATGTATAATTTGACAAGTGCCGTGTAACTGTCTGCACCGTTTGTTAAAAATTCAGAAATGTTCAATTCGAGATTTGATTAGTTAAAATGTCATAGAAATGTTATGTATTGTGTATTACCAATATCCATAATTGCAATCGTGTTTAATTTACATTTTTCATATAATCTTATATTATATTCGTAACGACTTGTTTAACAGTCGATTCACAGAGATTTCAGTAGGAGTTGTGAAACCATAATAATAACTGCTATTATAATTCAACATTCCAAACATTTACGTAAGACACTTCATCTTGTCTACATAATTTACTGCAAGAGCCAACATTGAGTTTTACTCATTACTTCTTAAATTAAGAATACATTCGTTAGTCATAATGTTTCCAGTTTTGGTAACAATGTATCTAGATTTGGTCAGAATGTTTTCAGTTTTAGTCAGAGGTTTCCAGTTTTGGTCAGAATGTTTCCAGTTTTATGGTTATCTTTACCGATTAAGACATCTAATGAGTTGTATTTGATAATGTTAGGGACAGGTGCTTAAAACCTAAACCAGGTGGTAGTACCCCTCAATAAGATCAAATAATACGATAACGACAATGACCGGACAAAAATAAGCCAATTCGTACAAATTGTTGATACCCATTTCAACAAAAAGCATGCACACAGTTGATATTTTTTATTTGCGATGTCATCATAGTAAAATTTGCCAGTTGTATTGAACAGGTGCCCAATAGTTACCTAATAACCTGTTTTAGGTACACTCTACATCACTGATTAAATTATATTTCCCATAAGATTTTATGGACTATTTACGTCACTAAATATATTATGTTTATTCGTAACAGTTTTCCTACAATTTCAACTAGCATCATCAGCTTTAAAGCTTTCTTGTATTCATTCTACGTCAGCTACTGATGTGTCAGCGATGCTACTATGTGAATGAATCGCAAGTTCTTAGGAATTGGTTCTTGCAGGATTATTTGTAAAAATACTAAGAGGATTTATCTCATGTCTCTGATAATGTAGCTAGTTTCATAACGAGTCACATTGAAAACCTAAATGAAAAATATAGCATCACGGAATTTCATTTTGATTATGCATTTGGCGGTGTCATCGGTATGCGGTACTATATCATCTAATCGTTGTTTTCGTTTTCACACAAATTATCTATAGCTTCTTGATTTTCTACTTAAAAAATCTTTGAATCTTTAGCTGTATAGATGGTCACATTGACAGTGGTTCATCTTATTGTTCAAATAATATATATCAGCGATATCTTGGTCAGATTAGCGAATTTTTAATAACTGAAAGTTTCTGATACATTTTAAACAAAATAAATATAAACTTTGTCCAACTGAAGTTTTGTTCAGAATGTGCGCTTTGCTTTGCTCAGATCAGAGGCTGGCGGGATGATTACTCAGATTTGGGGTATGATTACATGATGATAATGATAGTAAGTTTGGTTTAAAGCTTTCAGTATAGGCTAAAGTCACTGAACCGTGTAGTCGCGGGTTTGATCCCCGCATGGAACAAATCTGAGTTCGTGCGATCCATAGTTGCTTATGTATGTGTATGTGTGTGAGTGAATTTGATGTTTGTAATCGTATTAACGATGTCTGTATAATTCCAAGGTTTGGATACTTTTTTTTAAATTTACTTGTGACAATGTTTCAGAAAAGCGAGTTCAGATGTTGTTCGGTTTCTAAACTCTGTAGTAATAATTTCGAAAGTTAGGTAATATAATTAGATAGAAAATTTTAAGGGAATAGGATGAGGAAAATAACTCACTTAAGGGACGAATTTAAAAAAATACTATCTCAGAGCTCTCACCTACATTATAAAAGAAGCTCTAGTGCAAATTTACATGCTTCTAGATTCAAGCTTTGTTAGACAGTCATTCGCTGTTAGAGTTTCATGAAGAATTTGATGAACTTAATTTTCAAACAGATGCAAGAAGCTGCGTTACGTGTGACAAGGTACTAGAAGAACTAGAGAAGATCGATGACGATACAGACACATTCGGCGTGGACTTCGTCAAGATCAACGACAAGCGGCTCGCTAAGCAATATGGCATCACGAAATTCCCCGCCCTCACGTACTTCCGTGAGAAGGAACCGATCATATACGAAGGTCAGACGACTAATAACTTTTAAAACAATGCTTTTAATTTAACATCCGATTACAGGTTTATTAAGAATGTGATCAATTAAGAAATTGTACAACTGTGCTCTGTCAATCTTCTTAAATGGTTCGTTTGAGAAATTAATTCTGAGCTGTAGAAATAGGTAGTGTGTAGGGTAGTGCTTGTTAAGCGTTGGGATTATCAATTCCAGTGGAATAATACTGCGATTGCTAAGCACTTATCATGCACGTTTAGTTCATCAAAGTAAATCCAAGTTCATTTGTATAAAATAATGTTTATAGAGATCTGTAACGAACTTGCCTTTTAATATTAATTGTTCGATTCTCTACTGTAGGGTAATAGCCTCCTCTTTTTAGTGCATATCGTCGTGGTACCTGTACCGCTTAATCAACTCGAAGTTATTCTTGTTGTATTATTTTTACTGAATCTGAAACTGAGCTGGCAGCAACTTAATAGCAGATAAACGAAGGAAAGCTTAAGGTGAAGAATATTATAAATAGAAAAGATTCTTTTAAAAATAGCATCAACTTGCGTGACTATTATTCTAAAACCAAATGTGTCACAGTTGTAGAATGTTTCGAAGTGGCAAATTTAGGTCTTATTTCACTGAAAGAGATCAGATGATTTTATTTTTATTGTTCCCCGCTAATTATAAACTTTGATTCAAAGGAACCTACTTCCCTAGATTCTTAAATTTATCACTGTGTTTTTTATACCGGATCTACGGCTATATATAAACGATGTGATTTAATCTCCCTTGCTTCTAAAATATTACCGCAATCTACTGATTTCGCTGTTAGGTATTTGTGAAAGTATTTATCAACTTTATAGTAATCAGGCATATCAGAATTTGATTTTTACGTTAAATCGATTTAAAAACTTTGCAATATAGGATGGTCATATCAGAATTTTTTAGTACTTGAACATACCCAAATAAAATTATGACCTCACTATACTTTGTAAGGTTATTATTTATTGCTATATTTGAATGGTTGTAATTATAGCACTATAATAATTTTTTTCTAATTATTATCGTCAAATATTCACAATTTTAGGAGATCTCATGGACGAAGAAAGCGTTCTGGATTTCCTGACGAGTTTAGAAGCAATGGACCTTCCCGACAGGATAGAAGAGGTTAATCAAAAGATCCTGTTGAAAATCATTCAGGAAACAGACTATGTAGCTGTTCTCTTCTGTAAGTATTGGAATAATACAGTCTGGGTTTTGTTCATCGTATATTAGCAACTGTGGTAAATTCGAGCCATTTTTTTCAACTAACAAACGTTATCTCCAATAGTACTGTAAATTCTTTGGGCGTAGTCCTCTCGAGTAGAATATCTTCCACTCAGACATAATCATCATAAATGTTAGCTAAGGTTAGAACAGGTGTCTGTGTATTGTGCAGTGTGTTTTGATTGTGTTTTTGACGTAGGTCCTGATCACAAAAGTTGCGGCCCGTCAAACAGTAAGTAAGATTCTCAGCCGGCGGCACGCCTCCTTCTAATATCAATTTGGCTATAACTCTTCTCGCTTTTTAGAGTAGCATTTGTGTACTATGTCTCCAACGTGCTTTTAGCTTATTCTGCGAAAATATATGTTGGCAGCAGAGAATTGTTAAATCATCTAAATAAGTATTGAGTATCTCCGCTTAAATCAAAAATCAATTATGGATACAGCTAATTAAGTATCTGGCTTAGATGCAACACACAACATGTAGTTGACTCACTGGGCAAATCCGGTCGCTACAATCTAACGAATATTCTTATTACTTTAACTCTGCTGTTAATTAAAACCGAGCGCTCTTATTGTGAACGTTGCATTTATCTTTTGAAACCTATCGCATTAATCTTCCGCCTAACTGGAATCTTACTGTTCCGTCTAGATGGACGTTTTAATGTCTGGTTTAAGGAAGAGCTAGAATCAAAAACGTGTTTGCATTATCGGGCCGTGAGGCGAGCTATTTTTGCTGCGCTATTTGCGTCCCGCCAGCAAGCTCGGATTGACGGACCGACATGTCACGACTATAGCATCAGCCGCATATTCTCTCTCCTTAACGACGGCGAAAATACTATTCAAATCTAATCTTATAAGTCTAACGTAATGTCGAAGAACGTTGCCAAATAAGAATGAATTAGGTACGTCTAAAACACTCCCAGAATAAGATCATGTGATGACCTTGACCTAAATATGTGATGGAAGTGTCCAATAGATGTTGTTAACAGTATTCTCATATTTACATTTAAGCTGTTTGGAATTTAATTGATAATAAATTTACATATGAATTTCTTCGTATGTATATCTACATTTTAGATAGAATATATTTTGTTATACAACCTTACCACATTAGACTTAAAATCACACGTTTATTATTATACTCTGAATTCTCCACAATCAAGATAGCCCTGCTTCTTAGAGTAGCAGTAGTTTTTATTTTTAAAATTTTTCTATTTGTAAGCACTACAACACAAATCATAGGAGATTGCACGACACAAGCTTTATTTGCACTCAGTTTTTTAACACACAAAGCAAATTCAGAGAAGCCTATAGGCACTTAACAGCACTGCTTCACGTCTTACGAGGCATGAGCTAGCAGCGACCGTTATTCTGGGCGAGTCACGTAATCAGTAAGGATCCAACGTGTTACAGATAAGCCTGAGTGTAAGAAATGTGCTAAAGCACTCCAAGAGTTGGAGAACATCGACGACGAGGCCGACCAACTTGGGATCGGTTTCGTGAAGATCCACGACGAAGAATTAGCCGAAGAGTACAGTCTTGGAGGCTTGCCAAGACTGGTGTACTATAGGCATCAGATACCTATTATCTATGAAGGTTTGTGAGTCATTTTTTACGTTCGTATCGACGAAAATGGTTGGTAATTTTAACAGAGGCCGTGTTTTACGTCAAACAGCTATTCAGTTTGCACGTTTGTAAATTGTTGGGGTTGTTACGAGCAGTAACTGAGTGTTAGGTAAATGTAAAATAGTAAACTAGTAAAAGTACCGGTAAATTATGGGCAATAACAGTCCGAAGACTTTCAGCGATTAAGAGATTTACAGATGGCTAAAACTTAAAAATACTTTAGTCTACGATTACCTTGTTAGTTTATCTGAAAATCTGGATTCTGTAATAGCCTGGCATTTTATATTTAGTTTTGGAGTGTTAAGCATATATTTTTGGGTAAATTACAGGTGAATTGAGCAAAGAAGAGGATGTACTCGAGTGGCTGATTGCGAACAAGTCCACGGGGGATGAAGAGGATATCATCGAAGATGTCACTGCTAAGACGCTGAACACGTTGATTGGAAATGTTGATAACCTTGTTGTACTTTTCTGTGAGTACCCATATCCTAATTTGTTTTATCTAAGAATCATGATTGGCTTAATGGGGCATAATGTAAATGTTGTTTAGAAATTTAATTAGTTATTTATATTACTATGTTAATATCACACTGCATGTATTCCTTAAAAATAACGATCGCAAATTCCTGGGTTTGAATATTAGGATTGTAAGTAGCGGTGTGTGAGTCTCTGCCGCTTCTGCTCTGGGGAAATTTTGAACTTAACCAGTTAGCTCGGCCACTAACGGAGAGGTCAAGCAGTACCTTGCAATAAAGTTCAATACAACAGATTTTAATTCAAACCTAAGGCTAAGGCTTTATAATTATAAACTATCTTCTATGTATACGTCAAAGTAAAACGGTTTCGTCAAAATCGCTTCTGTAGTTATTGCGTGATGTCCAAACAAACAGACAAGAAATGTTTTAAACTTCGTTTGGGCACAGAAATGTCATAATCATCGAACCTAATGTTGTTTATATATATATATATATATATATAAAACACAGTATAATAATAATAGAAATACAGAAATAAAATTAAAAAACTTAATATAAGTAACTTATGTTTAACACAATTGAATTCCATTTCAGACGACCACGGCGACGAAGAATCAATGACCGTTCTCGGCGAGTTAGAGAAGATAGACGATGACTGCGATCGCCACGGCATACAGTTCGTTAAGATCGACGACCAAAAAGCGGCGAGGGAATTTGGCATCGACAACGTACCATCCATAGTCTACTTCGAAAAGCAGATCCCTAATGTTTACGACGGTAAGATAATTTTGGCACCACAAAAGTTTATTCTTTGAACATATTGAAAATCTGTCTATGTTAGCTTTATAATGACGTCTGACTATTATTTTTGGATTTATAGGTGACCTTGAGAACGAAGAGGAGATATTAGAATGGCTCGTAGATCAACTCGAAAAAGATGAAATTGAGGACGTTACTGATGAAATGTTGGATCGTTTAATCAAGGATGGCAAAACTGTCGCCGTGCTGTTTTGTGAGTATTTTGAAAAACAAATCAAAAATAATTTCTTGCTTTATATATAGCCAAGGTTATTTACTTTCCAATATATTTTCACAGATGACAATAACGACCGTAAATCACAGAAAGTATTAAACGAATTGGAAAATATCGACGACGAATGTGACCAACTCGGCATTGCGTTTGTGAAAATTGATAACGATGAGGAGGCCCTAGAATATGGTATTGAAAAAGTACCTACGCTGCTATACTTTGAGAAGGGTATCCCGACATTCTATGAAGGCAATTTGGAAGAAGAAGAAAAAGTGTTAGAGTGGCTCAAGCACCAGACGGAAAGCGACGAAATCGAAGATATCACTGATGAAATGCTCGACCTGATTATAGATAAAATGCAATATGTCGCTGTACTGTTCTGTAAGTATTTTTTAATGTTTGCATGCACGGCCTTAACATTGGCTATGCCACTTGAAACTATGCCAGCTTTTTAAATTGTTACACGTCTAAAAATAGGAAATTTCATGATTTAGTAGAGAACTATCAAGAACTGACATATAAATGAAATACAGTTTTTCGAATTAATTACAGACGACAAGGACCAGAAAAAGAGTCAGAAGATCTTGGCTGAGTTGGAGAATATTGATGATGAGTGCGATCAAAATGATATTGCTTTCGTGAAGATCGACGATGACAAGGAGGCTAAGGAGTACGGTATTGATACCATCCCTACTATGGTATTTTTCGAAAGAGGCATTCCTCATGTATACGAAGGAGACTTAATGAAGGAAGAAGAACTTCTTGGATGGTTGCTTCACCAGAAACGTCACAGCGAAATTCCTGAAGTTACTGACGAAATGATGGACAAACTTATTGAGAGCACTCCATACCTGGCTGTAATTTTCTGTAAGTTTACTTTTTAGAAGAATTAGCTAATTCAGCAAAACGAAAGTAAACAGCTCGTTTTTTGCTTAACATAGCGTCTATCTTCAAATTTAAATCATATTTTAATTGATGAAAGGATTTAATAAATTAAAATAAGATAAAAATTATAATTATCCTTACTTATGTAGTTTTAACTTTTTCAATATTTAACTTTCAGACTAATTTCTTACATGCCTTCATGGAGTCATAAATAAATAAATAAATACACTAACTAAATATATTGCTTTGTAGATGACAAAGATGATAAACAAGACATTAGGATTCTGAATGAACTCGAAAACATCGATGATGAGTTAGAAAAGGAAGGAATCGTTATTGTACGTATGGACAACGAAGCTGAAGCCAAGGAATTCGGTATTGACCATCTCCCGACCCTCGTGTACTTCGAAGAAAATATCCCGGCTATATACGAAGGAGACCTGATGAATGAAGATGAAGTATTAGAATGGCTCATTGAACAGAAGAACAGCGCAACTATTGAAGAGGTCACTGATGAGATCTTGGCTGATCTTATTGAGGAACACGAATATGTGGTCGTGTACTTTAGTAAGTATAATATTTAACTAAACAGCATTTATAATTAAGCAGATTATTGTCCCATTACTAGTAAAGGCGTCTCGCCAATTGAGGTGATAAAAATGTATTTAATAAAAAAAATTAAAAGGGTTCGATTTGAATGAAAATATGAAAAAAACAATATCTCCTATTGGTTTAACTTTCGCAAACGTAGCTATCAAAGTATCGTAGCGAAGTGTAGGACATTTATCCTAACACGAACTTGTATGGACTTTTTTCCGGCACATAAAAATCTGGCATAAATAGGAAGATTTGGTTGCCCGTGCGTTGTGTACGTCCTCCTCAGTATAATAGATAATATTCTTTAAAGTAGAAACGACTTGATAACGCATTAAATAACTTCTAGATAACCAGACCAAAAATATTATCGATAAGTTTATCTAATGTTTCGAAGTAATTTCATAGTATTGCTATACACTAATTTCAGGCGGTAACTGCGAGGAAGGAGAAGAATGCGACAATATCTTGGACGAGCTAGAAAACATTGACGATGAGCTTGACGAAACAGGCATCATCTTCGTCACGACCGAAGATCTGCTGCTTGCCAAGAAGTACGGCATCAAGACTTTCCCCACGCTCGCGTTCTTCAGAAACAAGGACCCGCTTATTTACAAGGGTGAGTAACAAACACTTCAATAACCATGAACCTCGAAACATTTTAAAATCTGTAGCAAGTTTTACTGTACTCAAAACAATAAAGATATACGCGAATCTTAACCAGCATATAAATAATACTCGAAAATAGTACTAATACAAGAAACATTTCTTTCAACTACAATTTACTTAATATCCTGGTGTATCGCAAGCTAAAAATAGTTCCTAAATTATAGCTCCAAGAATCCTAAAACTATGTTTGTACTTGAATTTATGCAAATGTTAATACATGCGTATTTGGAATCCTAGGAGATATCGAAGATGAAGACGAAGTACTGGCTTGGCTGACAGACGAAGATACTCTTGAGATCCCTGGAAAGATTGAAGAAGTTAACTCTAGGATGCTAGAAAAGATCTTGGAGGAAAACGACCACGTTGTTGTATTCTTCTGTAAGTGCCGTTACATCTTAATTATTTATAAGAAAATCGAAGACAAAAACTGTTAAAGTAATTGTAAAGTTACCTCCAGTAAAGGACTCAGCAATCTTGTCTCGTAATATCAGCATTTGATAATTGATATTTAAAGTACCTAAATATGTTAAATGTAATAATCTTGATACAGGTAGTAATAATAAGTTTTCCGTTCCTAAATATTTATCTACTCGTAATTGAATACCTCTGTTCAATTTTATTTTTGATACCATAATGCTAATTAATCAATATTTAAACGATAATTGAAAGCGGTGTGGTTCTTTTGCAGATAGCGGTTCCTAATCGTTTATAAGTTTATAACTATCTAAAAATCTTATAATATTGCAGATAAAGAAGGCGATAAAAAATCTCAGAAAATATTAAGTGAACTTGAAAATATTGACGACGAATGTGAAGAGAAAGACATTGATTTCGTCAAAACATCCGATGCTGGAATTGACAAGGAGTATGATCTCGCTGATTTACCGGCTTTAGCGTTTTACAGACACAAATTCAGGACGATTTACGAAGGCGATCTGATGCATGAAGAGGCTATTCTTAAATGGGTGTTGGAACTTCATGATACCCAGCCTGATGTCATTGAAAATGTAGACAGAAAGACATTGAAAGATCTTATTAATGACGTTGAGCACTTGGCAGTTTTCTTCTGTAAGTATTGTTGTTACTTTAACATTAAAAGATAACATTAATAAATGAAAAAAAAGTAACAGTTGATAATATTAAAAGATTAAGAGTAAATAAGTAATTTGCGCTCTAAAAGTGGTACGTTAAAGTTGGACGAATTGGTCCACTTGTCGATGTCGCTTTGAGATAACAAAATAAATAAATGTTTTATTATTTCTCGCTAGTAGAAACACAATTATACTTGTGCGAGTAAGATGTTAAGTGGTTGTTAACCCGTTTATCTATAAGAGTAATGCTATTTTTAAAACACCATATCCCGTGCAGGTAACATATAAATGTAAAAAAACATTGAATTCGCTAAATTATGCTAGAACAATGCTAGGTCCCAATGAAAAAGAGGGCCAGCTTATGGCCTACATACTGGGCAGAATTCTAAACTCCTAACTACCACTGTGATTTTTTCAATAGGAAAATTAACATAGTTTGTTATAGCATTCAAACCCCAAGACCTATAAATTATAATATTGTTTTAACAGACAGCGAAGATTGTGGCACCTGCGATGATATTCTTGAAGAGCTTGAAACCATAGATGATGACACTGACAAACACGGCATTCAATTCGTTAAATCTAAAGATTCCAAACTAGCTTCCGATATCGGAATATTCAGCTTTCCTGCGTTGGTTTATTATGAAACAGGTGTTCCAATCATGTACGACGGTAAGTGACCCTTTATAATTTTTTTTTTATTATCTTCCTTTTTATATGCATATATTTAAGCTCCTCGTTTAACCTAATTGGTTTAACGTTGAACTGTAAACATTTTAGAAACTATATAAATAAATGTTTCAATGATCTGAAAATTTAACAAATGTGTCCTGTTTATAGGTGATTTAAAGAACGAAAATAAGGTTCTGCAGTGGCTTGTAGATCAAAAAAGTAAGAACCCACATCCATATAATAAACGTTTTCAATGTAATGTCTTTTTATTTACAAGGATTTTTAAATATAATAATATAAAATTTTTAAATTACAATATATTACGTGCATGACATCATTCTTGATAATATATCTATGAAACAAGATGTAACTACTTTATGCCTTAAATGCTGGATGTTTGAGCTATGTCATTTTGCATGACAGTAACTAATGCCTGCAGGTGAAGATAGCCACAAACATAATAAAGCTAATATTAAATCGAAGGCCCATGCAGATGGTGATAAAATAACATCAGGGCGCGCAAGAATTCATGATGTAGATGCAGAAAAGAGACACGCTCCAAAAAATGTGAGACCAGCAGAGTGGAAGATTATGGGAACGTTAAAAGTTAGATTTCCAGGAGACGTTCAAAAGAAAAGCCGTGCTGACAAATTAAGTTCAAAGGCCGATGACGACACCGAAAATGATGATGATTATGAAGATGATGACGATGATGATAATGATGATGACAATGACGATGACGACGAAGATAACCTAAAACTTAAATCCATCAAAAATATACTTAGATTTAAAAATCAAAATGAAGATGCTACATGGCAAAGAATTGGTAAATTGAAAATACGTTACCCCGGCAACAAGCCAAGAAAACATTTGGGTGAGAGTGACCATGACAGTGACGATAACGACAATGACAATGACGATGACGAGAACGATGATGATGGTAATGACGACGATAATGATGACGAAGTCGATGATGATGACGAAGACGATGATGATGACGAAGAGGATGAGGATGACGATGACGATGTTGATGGTGACGAAGGCGATGATGATGACGAAGACGATGATGATGATGACGAAGACGATGATGACGAAGAGGACGATGATAACGAGGATGACGAAGATGATGAGCATGACAATGAAGAAGAAACCAAAGGGGCTAAAAATAAAGTAGGCAAAGTCGCGCGTCGTAGCGGAGCCGATGATGATAGTGAAGAGAATGGTATATTCGGTAGAATAAAACGAATGTTCACAGGTAATTGAGTAGCGTTGGCCCCACGGTTCTGCGACCTGCACGAACCCGCATCACCTCTGCATGGTCAACAGCCCGCATGGGATCCGCATGGGACCCACCGATACCTAGCTATCGCCTGCAGTCATTCGCGAACGCTTACCAATAAATGTTTTTGGAATCTTATATTTACTAACATTACCATTAGACTATAGCGCTTGGCAGTCGGCGCGTAAATTATGAGCGTGCGCGACATTAACGCAGTTAACAGTCGCTATTGTTGTCACCGTTTATTCGGGTTGTAAAAGAGATTTTTACTGACTGCAGGCGATCGCTGTTTCTACATTGGACTTGGCGCGAAACCGGCCGTCCCAAAAATGACTTATGAACCCTACCAGTGCTGTCCCACTAAAGTTCAGAGTCCGACGAAGGTGGCCAAGGCCACGCCGACTAAGGTGCCGACCAAGAAGATAGAGAAGGAGAGGCCGAAGCCGGAGAAGCCGACCAAGGGCAAAAACAAAGCGCTCGCCAAGCCGGAAAAACCGTCCAAGGGAAAGAAAGGTTTATTCGAGGGTGACAATATTTGGTGGTGGTAAAAGTAATAAATGTTAGAGATATCCCTTGCCTTGATATCGACTGGGATATCATCGCAAGTAGCGAGGTGCACGCTAGGTATCAAGTGGACACGAATGTTATCGTCTAATAGTCCTATAGATTTTGTTTTCACCTCTGTATCGTCTAATAGTAGAAGAGTATGATCTAACGTTGCATCTATCTGTCATGGCATATTAACATTGCTAGCTTTTAATAACCTCGTGTCCCTTGATCCCTGCTAGTACCTAACAGGGTTGAATGTTGTAACATGTTGCACATGGACTGTACTCGCACGCCAGATTACAGTTGTCGTAATATGATAAGCCTGCGAAATTATTGACGTTGCGAATACAGCCTTTAAACATCATTTACAAAATGTGCTTTACGATATAAATACAAGATCATGTGAGGACTAAATATTGGGATGTCTAGTGACATCGTTAGCAGGTGTACAAATCGTTATATTCATTGTAAATTGATTCCAATATTTAGAAATTAAATGTGAAACGATAAGTTACAGTAACAACTATTAAGGCATTTCTATTGTATTTTGCCGTGCCATCTTGAAAGACTTATAAATGTTGTAAGGATTTCATGTTCATACATAGTTTTCTAGTCTTCATGGATTCTCATTATTTTGTAATGCTACATTTGATAAAATACTACTTTTAAAAATAGTAATATAAACTATAGTTCATAATTTTTTGTATTACGATCGACTAATGATTTAATTTAAATAAGCGCAGTGCCGGATATCAGTGCAATAAATCTAATTCATTATCATCTCTTCAGTAACCGATAGGGATCGGACCGTGTTGGACGATTACCATCACTTTATGCCTTCAATTACGTAGGTTGTTAGGTAACGTAACGAATATTGTATAATTTTGTTTCCATTGAAGTCTATTGTTGTGGTTAGAGTCGTCTAAACCTTTCCGGTCGAACAGTGATGGCAGAGTGTGACAATATTGTCGATATGTAAGTTGTATTGTTTGGCCGAAAATTCGCATGAATGTTTAATTTATTTTATTGTTACGTTGAATTGTTGAGTCGGCGCTGGAACAACTTTTTTTTGTTAAAAATAAATACGTTTTTCTAATAAAACAATACTATCATTACTCATTTTACACACGAATGATGTCAGCATGGTATTGCTGTAGTTGTATCCGCGCATGCCACTATTGGATTAAACTGGTGAGTTTACAAAGTGTAGTCAAATGGATGTGGTTTCTTAAAATAGTTTGGTTTATAGGGATTTCAGAATGAAGTAAAGTATGCAAATATATATTTTAGGGGATCTGTTGGACGAATCGGAGGTACTTGATTGGATGATCAAGCAGAAGGAAGATGAAAGTATAGAAGAAATAGATAGAGACAAACTATTCAAATATATCGAATCTAAGGAATTCTTAGCTGTTGTTTTTTGTAAGTATATAAACAAAAGAAAATAATTATGAATTAATAAACTTTTATAATGTTCCATATATTGAAACGAATCTTACTATTTCAGACAGAGACGATGATCCAGAAAGCCCAAGAATACTAAGGCACGTTGAGCTCATAGACGATGAAGCAGCTGAATATGAAATTAAAATAGTAAAATGCAGCGATAGGCTTATGGCAAAGAAATATGGTTTCCGTAATCCTCCTGGTATAACATACTTCAGGAAAACTAAATACATCAATTACGATGGTGACATAGATGATGAAGAAGAAATATTGGACTGGCTGACCAACCCTGAAAATATGGAACTTACAGATCATATTGAAAAAGTTAATCGTAAAATGTTCCAGAAAATAAGGCATACTTCGGATTATGTAGCAGTTTTCTTTTGTGAGTTCTCTGTCTTTTAAGAGTTGTATGTGAAAAAAAAATCAATTAAATTAATTTATCATGACGTAATTATAAATCCAACTGTATTGCACATAACACATGTTTTAGACAGTAATGACTGCAAACAGTGTCCCAAAGTGCTAGCCGAAATTGAGCATATTGATGACGACGCGGATGCGGCTGGCATAAACTTTGTGAAGATCGACGACAGGCAGATGGCGAAAGAATACGGAGTGTTCGCGCTACCTGCCGTATTGTTCTTCAAGATGGGTTCAAAAGATCCTGTCATATATGCTGGTACGTTACACATAAAGAACAACATATTCTAGCGCAGTTTATTGAGAATGTTCCCTTAACTAATATGATTTCAGGTGATCTGTATGATGAGCAACAACTACTTAGTTGGTTACTTACTCAGAAAAATCCAGCTGGTGATATCATAGAAGCTCTTGAAGGCCAAGAATTGCTAGATTTGATAGAAGAGTCAAGTTCTCTTGCGGTTTACTTCTGTAAGTTACATGATATTATAACGCACACACCTTTATACTTTACACTCATGACACAACTAATTTTATATTCTGCTGTTTTACAACTTAATCTGATGCTGAAGAAGATAATATTACGAGTATGATGCTTTGGGATATAATACATTGAATATAATACAAAACCAATAAAACTTTTGTATAATTATTAACAATATTGCTTTTTAATAGGGAACAAAACGTTATGCGAAATTTGCAATTCGAAAACGATGAGAAAATCTACAAAAAAGAAAGATAAAGAGCACGACGACGATGAGGGACAGGAGCAAGATGGTACTCCTATCCCATTAGAAACATCAATAATTATCATTTGCGATAATCGCTTCCACGCAAATGCAAACTTTTTAATGATCCTGTCTGTCTAGTCACTTCTTTTGTTGCATGTAGCATGCCTTCTCTTGCATATCCATTAGGTATTTATGGTTATTTATTGTAAGGTCTATGTTATGGTTAATTAGTGTAGCCCCTGTTTTTATATCCAGTTATCTGTGAAATGTTACGAGTACCCATATTTTGAATTGTGATTTACCAAATGTTAGTAAATAATGAATGACCTTAGTTGTGGTTTTTGTTTATGTAGCGGCACTTTTAAATGAAAGAGTGTTCACACAATGCCTAGACATTTTTACCATCCAGTTATGTCTGCTCACAAATTGGTATTACACTTTAACTGGTAACAGATTTAAATATTGCAGATGGTCCGGACTGCGAACAATGTGCTGGTATATTGGAAGAATTAGAAAATATCGATGATGACTGTGACAGGCACGGCATCAAATTTGTCAAGACCCAAGACTACTCAATAGCCGAGTCTTACGGTGTAACAGACTTCCCCGTATTGGTATATTTTGAACACAATGTACCAAATGTGTATGAGGGGTCGTTGGCTGAGGAAGAAGAAGTACTACAATGGTTGATTACACAAAAAACTGAGGATCGTATAGAGCTTATTACTAGAGTAATGTTGGAAAAGATGGTAGAAGAAACGCAGTATTTGGCTGTATATTTCTGTATGTATGAGTGTCAAAGCTTATGTATAACTATGTAAGATTTTAAAGGTAAAATAGATATACGTATATATTTTTTTATATTACAGATAAATTGAATTGTCATATATGTGATCATATTCTCGAAGGTTTGGAAAGTATAGACGACGAATGTGATGTCTACGGTATACACATGGTAAAGATTCAAGATCCCCAATTAGCTAAGCGATATTCGATAAAGACTTTTCCAGCAATGGTTTATTTCAGGTGAAAAACAAATACAGAGCCTTGTAATAACGATAGTTATTTAAATGATAGAATTTTAATGTTGTACTTTGTTACCAGGAACGGTAATCCTCTTCTTTTCGAAGGTGATTTACAGAATGAAGAATCTATACTGGAATGGCTTATTGATGATGATAATAGAGAGCTGGCTGATGAAATTGAATCCGTAAACGATAGAATGTTGGAGAGATTGCTTTATGAATCACATTTGCTTGTTGTCTTTTTCTGTAAGTTTACAATTACCTCAATTCCTCGATTGGCTGTTTTTTTAAATTTAATGTTATGAATGAGTTTAGCTCCTATACTAAATTATAACAAAATAAAATACGTTTTTCCATAATCATCTCCAGATGACGACGAAGATTGTCCAGAATGTGAAGAAATTCTGGAATCTCTGGAACAAATCGATGGAGAAGTTGACCAGTACGGCATTGATTTCGTCAAAATTGCAAGTGCTGAGGCAGCGGCCACGTACAACATTGTCAATATCCCTTCATTAGTTTACTTCCGAAAGCAAGTCCCAATGCTTTACGATGGAGACTTACATCAGGTGGACAGAATATTGCAATGGTTGACTTCTCAAGATGTTTTTGAGATTAAAAATGAAATTGAAGAAGTGAACAGGAAAATGTTGGATAAATTGCTAGAGGAAAATGAATTCTTGGCTGTTTATTTCTGTAAGTGTAATTAAATTGAACCTGCCTATCGCCTATGTAGCAAGTCATAACACAACATTAACTGACGCGTTTGTTACTTGTACTATTGTAGTTGACTATACATGGTCCTTAGTTTTTATTTAGGACATTATTTATTACGATTTTTATTATTTACTAGATCAAAAAATTATGAGAATAACCACTGTCTCAATTCTCTAGATGAAAAGACGGCAGAAAGTAGGGCGGTGCTGGACAAATTGGAGAACATCGATAGTGAAACTGATAATTTAGACATCACGTTTGTCAAAATGCAAGACCCACGATACGCACGCAAATGGGGTGTTACCAAACTACCAGCTATTGTATACTTTAGGAAGAGATTCCCAAGTATATACCGTGGTAAGTATGATTAATTCTGCGGGCTACGACAGAGCTCCCGCGTTGTCGTATAGCTAGTTAAAAAAGTAAACCGGAAGAAAATTGTAATTTCTAATGCAAAAAATATTTCCAGGTGATCTAATGTCAGAGGAAGAAGTGTTAGAATGGCTTCGAAAGAACAGATTCCGACAGCCCGAGCTGAACATCTTCATGTACGCGTTGATAGCACTTTCAATAGCGTTCATAATGTACACAGCTTTCTTACTGCAGTGCTTCAAGCCGGCGCCACCAGCCGCAACGCCGCACCCGAAACAAGCGTGAAACATCCGCTAAAGACTTTGTCTTAAACTATATTGTGACTTATCAGCCTAACGGCTTCGATCGTATCACCGATTTTGACATTGATCATTTAGTCCTTCACGATCCACCGATTATTTCAAAACATGGACTAAGGATCATTATTAGACGTAACACGTTCTTGGGATCAAACTTTTATAGAGTTCTTTTAGTGGATAAACGAAAAACATTGGATTGACTTACTTTCTTCTTGTACTTAGCAGTACCATTGTCTTCATTAGTGACATTAGTTTCATTCGATTCTTTATCTAAAGCAGTTTCGTTAAGACTGTATTCTCTATGGGACTGTGTGAGACCGTTCCCCATTATCCAATCCATGTGTTGATTCATTACACCGATTATTTCTTCTTGTTACTTAATGTCTATAGCCTTTTAGGTTTCGTTGAACCTTAGTTTAATTTGTGTTTTGAGTTTTCTGAGCTCTCGAACAATCTTACACTACATTTTCCGTATTCTGAGCAATCCGTTAGTGTACGTTAGTCTTCTAGAGGTAAAGTAAGTAAAAAAATAGCGATTTCTACTAGACCGTTTCATTTTAGATGAATTCGATTATTTTGTTTCTATTCACCAATTAATTCATACTCTCATTTCTCGTTTCGATTGCAAAAGGTTCTTTATTTAAATTACTGCTCCTTATCAGTTTTTTATGTTTAAAAACGACAATCTCTATAAAATACTTGCAGTCTCGTAAATAGTTCTGTACTTTAGTTGGTGATTTTGTTTTAGAGCTCACGTTTTTTTCGAGTGACTGTCCAATGGGCGGGAGCCGGACTGACGCCCGCATGGTACTACGATACTTTAGTTTAATTTCAAATACTCGTCGCTGAGAGTACAGAATTGACGTATCTACGACGTCAATGGAGTATAATGTAGTTTCTCGATACGATGGGAGTAAATTCGGGGTTTTCCATTTGTTTAAGTAACGTAGTAACATGCCCGAAATACTCTGTATCATTCCCGCTCGTATTGTATATTATTGTGTATAATTATAATGATACCTTCATTGATAAAACGATAAGGGATGCATGGGTCTACACATGCGGGCTATGAACGCACGAAAAATGGCCTACATGCGGCCGTACGAGTTCCTTTTTTTCAAATTATCGAACAGGCGTTTAACTATCAAATTCAATCTTTAAAAAACTTTTATAATTTATAAATTTGTAAATATTTGTGATCTAAATAATAATAGCCAATTTTTTATATAGAAAGGCTCTTTTTTGTGCGGAAGTAGTATAAATTAAAAAAAATATATGCTCATGCGCTAAGACATGCGCACTCGTTAATGTTAACGTTGTATATAAAATGTAAATACCTATATAAAATAAATAAAAATAGTAAAATTATCATTGATATTTTTTGATTTTGTATAACTACCTGCAATCAAAGACGGTCAAACTCTCTCGGTAATGGTCTTCCCTTCAATTATCTATCTATTAGATACCACTTCTATGGATACTTAATAAAAAAAATGTCATTTTATAAGAACATGGAAGGATGTAGGCACCTGGTGCCGATGGGTCAAGAGCCTGTTGGAACTCTTGTACTCTATGCCTAGGGTAGGCAAGAAATCTGGCGTGATGATAAGGATAGAGAGAGATAGATAGAGATAATTGTATAAAAATCTATTTATTTAATAATCTTATTTTTAACAAACTTAACAACTACTTCTACAATATCAGCCTATTGACTCGAATTATCTTTGAGGATTGAGGGCCATTGCGGCCGATAAATTAATTCCCATTTAACTAAAAATATTTAAAAATAATACCACCTATTAATATTTTCACAGACAATTATTGACTTTTTGTAGACCTACAAAAACAAGGTTTAAGAAATATACATGTTTAAAAATTTGTTTTTTTTTTAACGTAGCGTATCGTAAGCTTGATTTTACAAACATGAAATTCACATGCACAAACACCCAGACCGAAACAAATATTTGTGGGGCACACAAAGACTTTTCTCGGGCGGGGAACCTATTAATTGATCCAGTGGGCAGACTCAAGCTCTGAACCACTGGAACAAGCCGTCTGTCAATAATTGAGGATAATATTACAAAATAGCAGTTTTAAGAAAGTTACCTGTCTACCTCTCATAACATATTTTTCGTATATACAGTTATAAACTGATCTCTTATTCTTTCCTTTACTATGTTTTACAGGAGTTCTCTCTATACGAATTCTTTATAACACAAATGTTTATTAATTACCTAAAAATAATATAGGTAACATAAATAAATTAATTTCAATGATATTGTGTAGCCACAGCTCTGAACTACCCACACAAAATTTCATTCCCATATTCCTATTGTACTCGTATTAATATTTTTAAACATCAACTCTACACTTTAGAAATACAGAAGTAATTATGAAAGTTCTGGTGTAACTTAATAATAAAAAAAATTAAAATTGCTAAAGTGACGTTAGACCCTTAGGTCGAATAAAGGTTTGGTCAAATAACCGACGGAGCACGACGCAAGCGCTCAGCTACGCTAGGTCGTGACGTTTGCGCCGAGCGGGGCTGCGCTGTGTGGCGTCTCCCGTACATTTCAGTACATTACAACTCCCCAAGCCGCGCCACCTTCGCGCCCAGCGGGGCTGCGCAGTGTGGCGTCTCCTGTACATTTCAGTACATTACAACTCCCCGAGCCGCGCCACCGTCGCGCCGAGCGGGGCTGCGCTGTGTGGCGTCTACCGTACATTTCAGTACATTACAACTCCCCAAGCTGCGCCACCTTCGCGCCCAGCGGGGCTGCGCAGTGTGGCGTCTCCTGAACATTTCAGTACATTACTACTCCCCAAGCCGCGCCACCGTCGCGCCGAGCGGGGCTGCGCTGTGTGGCGTCTCCCGTACATTTCAGTACATTACAACTCCCCAAACCGTGCCACCATCGCGCTCCCATCGCGTTGCGTCGGCTATGTGGCGAAACCTTAAATGTGACTACCAATGACACGAACGGGGGAAGGCTTTAAAAACTTTGTATGAAGTAAGTGTGGATGGTCACTAAAGCTTAAATAACTGCACTGCCCTTTTTCATGCCCAATTCCCTTATTATCGCCATATTTGCATCAATATGAAAACGAATTGACGCAAAAACTGCATCCAAACTGCAATTTTTCAGCTGGCGAGCAGTTCAAATACAGCTCGTTTATATAAACCCCTAATCGAATCCCTCGCGAGAAGAAACTACAAAAACGAATAAGGTAATATGGCAAGACTGTTGTGCCAGCTAGAATACCGTGCTCTTCTTACGTAATGACTAGTTGGGCATCTTCATGGTATTTCAAATATTTCTTCTTCTCATTCTCGAAGAGACTGATCAGCCGTTGTTTGAACTCGGCGTGTACTGCGTTCACCTCTTCTTCTGATGGATCTAGATTCCTTTCCACTTCCATCGGGGCGCCAACTGGAATAAAATGATATATAAACCGTAGCCCCACACTAAGAATCATTCCTGTGTCGTGGTTGCATTTACAAACATGAAAATTGATATTCACATACATAAACACTCGGGCCGAAACAAATATTTGAAAGAAAGAAATAAAGAAAAATTATATATTTTGTTTTCACACAACTAAACACAAAAGAACGAAATCAGTAACAAATGTAATTAACATGACAAAGAGTAACAATAAAAAGTAGAAATGCAAAGCAGTGATTGTGTGAGACCCAAAATTGGTCCCTGCCTCAGCTAATGCCGCAGCTGTATTATGCTGAAGCGCCGATCTTCCAGCAGCGCCATATTTCGGTAACATTACGGGCGGTCTCTTTCAGATATATGTATAAAAAGTCTAAAACTACTGCATCATATACTATATGAAAAGCGCTTGAGCAAACGAGGGATTAACAAACTAAAATTAAAATTTTGCCCTGTGGAAACCTAATCTTTCAAATAATCTTATCAAAAATATATATTTGTTGACTGTGGATATTTTGTAGTTTTTTTGAGTTTTTTATTATTTGATAATTGGCAGCACTGTTTCGTTTTGCTGTCAATCAATGTCAATCCAAGGTGTGCCCAAGCAAAATGGTGCGTACGACGTGGCGAATCGATAAATCGTGGCATCGGCAATCGTTTCGACGACTGGACGACTGAGCGACCCGATTTACATAAAATACCCATACATACATACATAGTCGTTATTAAGTGGGTCACACAAAGATTTGTCCCGTACGGGATCGACCCCGTGTCTCCTCGATCCAGTGCATGCAGTTAAGTCTTAACCATAGGACGAACCCGTCCATCGAAGTTGCCTCTTAGCAGTAAAAACCTTTGTACTATGTGCCTAACCCGCAAGGAATTTGGCGTGATGATATATAGATAGAAAAAAAAACACGAACACCGTGACGCATATATTCCTTAACCGATGGCAGCAGTCGAACTGTGTACCTACACCTACTTTTCGCCGACGATGTTAAATAGAGGGCGAGTATATTGTCATTGTACGGGGCACAGTACTAGACTCCGAATTGATTCTGGAATTTTTTCTATAGAAAAATCGTGTCTATTGCCATTGTAACGGGCACCATGCTGGGCTCTGGATTGATACTGGAAATTTTTCTATAGAAAAATTACACTTTGTCCGAAACTTCGGCTACTAGATTAACGTCTGTAGACAGAAAACGATAAAAACATGAAATACAATTGAATAATGAAATAAAACTGTTTATTGGATTTTATCGGGGTTAATGTTTGATATTTTAATTCCCGAGATTTCGTGACCATGGGTGCTGCAAAGCACTCGAACGATGATGTTTTTATTTCATTCATTAAACAAATCATCTTTCTATCTATCTAGTATATCATCACGCCAGATTCGCGGGGTAGGCAGAGAGTAAACAAATCATAATTATACATTCTCAGTATTCAACGGACCCCGCACTAGACCAACCTGTTTCGCGGGTTAATGAGGAAATAAGTAACATAATCTATATACATAAAACTGTAAGGAAGTCGTGTCTGTACATGGAATATTTTTAGGAAATAACAACCCAGGGGTATCATACTATCGATGTAGAAGCCAATTCTACAATTTTTGGCTTTCGTGTCTGTTTGTCTGTCTGTCTGTCGAAGGGTATGAACCGGCATCACGCAAAAACTACCAAGCGGATTTTGATGAAACTTTGCACGCGGATACTCTAAAGTATTGGCTAACATGTCGAGTAGTATTTATCCTAGAAAATCAAAAGGTTTCTCCAGAAAAGACAAAAATAAGCGAAACATTGGATTTCTAAAAAGACACTTTACTCCAAACTTGTTTGATGGATCACAACTCTGTGTACTTATATTTTCAAAATTCTAACTGATTCTTCTTTCAGGAAATCAAACAGTTTGTAGGGAAAAGTAAAGCATCTATATTTATACATACAACGTATAATAATACTGTAAGGAAGTCGTGTCTGTACATGGAATATTTTTAGGAAATAACCCAGGGATATCATTCTATTGAGGTAATTTTAAGCCTATTTTGTAATTTTTGGCTTTTGTGTCTGTTTGTCTGTCTGTCAAAAGGTATGAATCATCATAACGCAAGAACAACTGGCGGATTTTGATGAAAAGTTTGCATGAGGATACCTTAAAATGTTGCTTAATATGTTGTATAGTATTTATCTCGGAAAATCAAAAGGTTTCTCCAGAAAAGACGAAAATAAGCGTAACATGAGAGTTCTAAAAATACACTTTACTCCAAACCTGTTGAATGAATTTTAATTAAATTTTGTGTTAGTGTAACCTGTATTTGAACATCACAACTCTGTGTACTTATATTTTCGAAAGATCTAAAAGTTTCACAGGAAAAAACAAAGTCGATTTTAATAAATCAATCATTATTTCAAAACAGCTTAGACTACAAGATTGCCGCGGGATAAACCATAAAACTTTACACGTAACTGTTTGTCCCGAACTGCAATGTTACAATGTAAAATATGTGATTTTGCCTACACATAAATTTATCCATGAATTGATTTTGGACTCAGGTTCGTCTCCTCACGAAAAACTTTTCAGTGGTTAAACTTGGCACTTACTTAAAATTGTTCATACATGTTTGATTTTAATATTAAACATGGTTTCATGATCGGACCGATGATGCATTCAGGATTGTTTTTTCTGGAGGGAACTCTAACGATGAATGGGCCGGATACGAAACTTTAACTACGATTAATACGGGTGTCGTACAAGGCGACTAAGGGAAAACTAGGGAATGGGCAGCAGCGTTCCCTTAACACTTCGACGATCAATAACTGCGCTCGCCAACCCGCCTGCCAAGCGTGGCGAGTATGGCAAACACCCCCAATTATGGAAGAAAGTAAGAAAACCAGGCCCCTAGTCTCCGGCGGTCCTGTTCGTCCTGGCCACGGTAGCAGCCATGGTAACGACAGGACAAGGGGTGCTAAGAATCTTCGGCAGAGATTCGGCTACCACCGAAACCGAAAATTGGCCCTGGTGACATACAACGTACGCACATTGAGGACAGATGAGAAGCTAGTTGAGCTGGAAGAAGAGTTAAACAAGTTGCCTCCGATAAACCAACAATACTCCACCAGTATTGTTGGTTTATCGGAGGTCCGAAGAGAGGGCGAGGACACGATAACCTTAAAATCCGGCAACTTGTTTTACTACATGGAGGGCGAACAGCAGTCCCAAGGTGGTGTCGGATTTATCGTCCACAAGTCACTCATAAACAACGTTGTGTCCATCACTAGTGTGTCGAGCAGGGTAGCGTACCTGATACTCAGAATATCCGCTGAAGATCATACAGGTCTACGCACCAACCTCGGCATACTCAGATGATGAGGTCGAAGTTATGTATGAGGACATTAGTAGAGCCATACATACTTCCAAAGCACACTTTGCAGTAGTTATGGGTGACTTCAATGCGCGACTGGGCAAACGGGGCGATGATGAGTTGAGAGTGGGGCAATTTGGATATGGGCAGCGCAACCCCAGGGGTCAGAGGCTGGCCGAATTTTTGGAGAAGGAGGGACTCTTTATGATGAACTCTTTCTTCCAGAAGCCGTCTCATAGGAAATGGACCTGGATGAGCCCTGATGGTTTCACAAAAAATGAGATAGACTTCATCATGAGCACCAAGCGACAAATATTTAATGATGTCTCCGTGATTCACAGGGTAAAAACCGGCAGGGATCACCGAATGGTCAGAGGCACATTAAATATTAATGTCAAAATGGAAAGATCGCGTCTGATGAAGTCTACGCTCCCACCTTCTAATGCACATATCCAAAACCCCGAGAACTTTCAACTCGAATTGTCAAACCGCTTCGAATTGCTAGACAGCAGCGCATCAGTGGACGAAATCAACAATAGGTTGGTAGAGACTGTCCATACGGTCGGGTAAAAGCATTTTAAGCCCCACCGTAAAAATAGGCCTCAAAAGCTATCTGACTACACCCGAAACCTTATGGCTGAGCGACGTACCATGACACTCCAAACCTCCGATGATGCTAAGTCCTATAGGCAGCTCAATGGACAGATATTGAAGTCCTTGCGACACGATTTACGGTCCTTCAATACAAGACGTATTGAGGAGACCATAGAGCAGAACAAGGGCTTCAAAGTGTTCGCAAGAGACGCGTCTATTGGGCAAAGCCAGTTGACGCAGCTGAAGACGGAGGACGGAAACGTAACGTCGAATAGGTCAGAGGTGCTCAGGGAGATAGAGAGGTTCTATGGGCAGTTGTATACCTCAGTAGCTGAACCTATTGTTGACTTGGTAAAAGACCCAAGAGCCAAGCTAACCCGACACTACACTGAAGATATCCCGGACATCAGCCTGTACGAGATTAGGATGGCTCTCAAACAACTTAAAAACAACAAAGCGCCGGGTGAAGACGGAATTACCGCAGAGCTTCTGAAAGCGGGCGGATCGCCGGTACTTAAAGTCCTTCAGAGGCTGTTTAATTCCGTCTTGGTCGAAGGAAAAACGCCGAAAGCATGGAACAGGGGTGTGGTGGTACTCTTTTTCAAGAAAGGTGATAACACTTTATTAAAGAACTATAGGCCCATCACACTGCTGAGCCATGTTTACAAGTTGTTTTCGAGAGACATCACGAATCGTCTCGAACGCAGGCTTGATGATTTCCAGCCTCCCGAACAAGCCGGTTTCCGGAAAGGCTTTAGTACCATAGACCACATACATACGCTGCGGCAGATTATACAGAAGACCGAGGAGTATAATCGGCCACTATGCTTGGCGTTTGTGGACTATGAGAAAGATTCGATTCGATCGAGACTTGGGCGGTTCTTAGTTCTCTCCAGCGATGCCGCATTGACTATCGGTACATCGAAGTGTTGAAGTGCTTTTATAATAACGCCACCATGTCAGTCCGAGTACAAGGGCAGTGCACGAAGGCGATCTCCATAAAAAGAGGAGTAAGACAGGGAGACGTCATTTCTCCGAAACTGTTTACGACCACCATAGAGGACGCCTTTAAGCTCTTGGAATGGCGAGGACTTGGCATCAACATCAATGGCGAATACATCACTCACCTTCGATTTGCCGACGACATTGTGGTCATGGCGGAGTCGCTGGAAGATCTAGGACGTATGCTCGGCGACCTCAACAGAGTATCTCAACAAGTGGGTCTTAAAATGAACATGGACAAAACGAAAATAATGTTTAACGTCCATGTCGTACCCACCGCACTCACCGTTGGGAACTCTACTCTTGAAGTTGTCGAAGAATACATTTACTTGGGACAGGTAGTCCGGTTAGGTAGGTCCAACTTTGAGAGAGAGGTCAATCGACGAATCCAACTCGGCTGGGCAGCGTTCGGGAAACTGCGCAACATCTTCTCATCCAAAATACCTCAGTGCCTAAAGACTAAAGTTTTTAGTCAATGTGTGTTACCAGTGATGATATATGGATCAGAGACGTGGTCTCTTACTATAGGTCTCATAAAAAAGCTCAGAGTTGCTCAGCGAGCTATGGAGAGAGCTATGCTCGGCGTTTCTCTACGTGATCGAATCAGGAATGAGGAGATTCGTAGAAGAACCAAGGTCACCGACATAGCCCTTAAGAATAGCAAGCTGAAGTGGCAATGGGCGGGCCACATAGCGCGAAGATCGGACGGGCGTTGGGGCAGAAAGATTCTAGAGTGGAGACCACGTATTGGCAAGTGCAGCGTGGGACGACCACCTGCCAGATGGACCGACGATTTTGTGAAAATCGCAGGAAGTCGTTGGATGCAGGTGGTATCGGACCGGTTACGCTGGAAAGCGATTGGGGAGGCCTATGTTCAGCAGTGGACAAGTATAGGCTGAGACTGACTTTAAATTATACTGACAAAACTTTGCTACATACTTAGGTGGTAATGTACCGTTTTTAGATATTATTACGCTAGATTATAATCTTTGACGTACAGAAGATTTAAATCAGAAATATTTTACCGATAATTTTAAAATTAATAGATAAAGTAAAATCCTTCTTGAAAAGGAAGGTATTGTATTTTTTTTCATGAGACAGCGTTAGTATTGTGTATTGAATAAGATCGCGCTATAGTTTAGTTTATATTTTACAAAGACCACCTGTGCGGGCTAAGTGGGGCTAAGACTGAACCCGGTGGTAGAGACAGTTGATAGAGAAATAAGTCTGATGGAAGTTGACAAAATATACAATATATTCACTACACGGTTCTTCCGGGATAGCTGTTATTTCTTCATACTAAAATGGCAGCATGGAACTCACTACTTTCAAGGTGTTATACTTTTTATTCCCGAAAGAATCACGGTTCTTGCGACATAGCTGGTGTTTATTCATATTAAAATGGCTAAACTAATTTACTTGAAACTTTATATATCTTACATCGTAAAACAAAACAGAATCTTTTTATCTCGAAAAATACTCGCACGACTTCTGCGGAATATCTATTATTCCTTTATACTAAAACGGCTGAACGGATTATAACGAAACGTAATACGAAAACAATCACACAGGTATAGCACAATGCGAAAGTGGAAGGATGTAGAACAACTATTTATAGTTGCACAAATTATATACAATATTGACAATTATATAAAAACAGCAAAGAATTATTAATAAAGTAACAAAAAAGGAATATACATATTTACACAGGTTCAAATGGTTCCACGCCGCTTTCAGTTGGTAGAGTACCTAGAATGACGTAGGTATCGGGTAAAACCTATCTTAAATAGACCATGTCTTATCCGAAGAGCAAGTAAAGAGTCTCCGTAACCGGCGAGCGTATATGAGACCAACTATGAGGGTGGAGAGAGCCAGAAAGGTCTGTAAGGAGAGAACCTGTTGTAACTCTGTACACTCTGCCTACCCCGTAAGGGATCTGACGTGATGATATAGATTGGTAGATAGTATTAAAGGTTTTGGTATTAAAGTTATTAAAGTATTGGAAAGGGGTCTTCTTGTGTCTAATACGATATTCCAGCACAAGGACATACACATGTATACGTGGAGAAGGAATGAACAAAAAAGCATGATTGATCTGATCCTGGTTGATAACCGTCTCCGAAGCAAACTACAAGATACGCTTGCGTATAGAGGCCCCACTCTGGAATCAGACCACTATCTCGTAGTTGCGCGGTTTAGTGGTCTGTTCAGGAAGTGGGATGGTGGGATGCGGAGTTGCAAAGCTCCGTAGAAAGTAAGAAGAAAGCGTGGCAGGACTATGTATCTTCTTTGAACCTGAATGCCAGTATGACAGAGATGAGGAAAGAAATATACCGGCAATGCAAGAATGCCACTAAAACTTTAGTGAAAGAAAAGCGTGAAAGAGCCAGTATGATTGAGGAGGAGAGGCTGGCGAAGAACTTCGAGAACAACACCAAACTCTTTTGGAGCAAGGTGAGAAAGGCTCGAGGTGATTCGTCAGGCTCCAGAATGGAAAGGATAAAATCTAAAGATGGTGACATTCTTGCAGACACACAAGCTGTGCTAAACCGGAGGAGTGAATATTTTGGAGAAATGTATGGAGATGACCCGGATGCTGATGCCGCAGACGTGCCTAAAGGCGAGATTGCGGCACCAGAATCAACGGAGGACATCACTATGGAAGAAGTTGAATGGGCGATAGGAAGTATGAAAAACGGTGAAGCTGCGGGAGTAGACATGATATCTGCCGAGATGATCAAATATGGTGGAACATGCGTCCGGGACGCTTTCCGGGCCCTTGCAAACCTTTGCTGGAGGACCGGTGGAGTCCCTACAGATTGGCGCCGCGCAGTCATAGTACCCTTGTATAAAGGCAAGGGTTCACAATATGACTGCGCCAATTACAGAGCCACAGTTTGCGCATGAAGTCCGATGGAATGTTGTGCGAGGCACAAGGGGGTTTCAGGTCTGGAAGAGGATGTTCGGATCAAGTCTTCTCACTCCGCAACATCGTAGAGAAGCATCTGGCAGTGGGCCGGAAGGTTTTCTGCGGTTTTGTAGATCTGGAGAAGGCATTTGACAGAGTTGTGCGAAAAAGACTTTGGGACATTTTGCCAGAGTATGGTATAGATGGCACTCTGTTGCGAGCCGTCCTGTCCACTTATGTGGACTGCAAGGCATGCGTACGGGTGGGTGGTAACAGGTTACCCTGGTTTGACGTTAAAATCGGCGTCAAGCAGGGTTGCGTGTTGTCCGCTAGACTGTTTATAATATATCTGGACAAAAGTCTTCAAAGACTGAAAGCGATGAATGAAGGTGTACAAATGGGTGACTTAGTGGTAAACCATCTACTTTATGCAGATGACGCGGTTTTAATAGCGCCAACAGCCACTGATCTGCAAACACTAGTCACAGTTATGAAAGACGACTGCATGATCAATGGCTTACACTTGAATGTGAAGAAAACCAAGATTATGGTTTTTGAAAGGGAAGAAACCAGAACGAATGTAAGGATTGTGGTTGGTAACGATGTGCTGGAGCAAGTGAATGAGTTTGTATATCTTGGATGCGCCTTCAGTAAGGATGGGAAATACACCGTTGACATAGAGAGAAGAGTGAGTACAGGGAACAGAGTGAATGGTGCGATGGGAAAGCTACTCGGGAGCCGGCACTTAAGCCATAAGGCGCAGCTGGCCATACATAACGGAGTTCTTGTCCCAACGCTGTTATATGGTAGCGAGAGCTGGGTATGTAAGAAGGAGAATGAAAGTAGGATAAATGCGGTAGAAATGCGAGCTCTGCGGAAGATGTGCGGAGTGAAGCTGACCGACCGCATTAGCAACAGCGTAGTAAGACAGCGAGTAGGTATGAAAGATAGTATCGGTGTAAAGATGAGAAAGGGCATGCTCCGTTGGTTCGGGCATATAGAAAGAATGCCCGAGGAAAGAATGACAAAACAGATATACAATGTGAAAGTGGAAGGATGCAGGTACCGGGGAAGACCTAGACTATCTTACCACGACCAAATAAACCGAGTGTTATCTGATGGAAAAGTCAAGAGTCTCCGTAACCGGCGAGCGTGTATGAGACGAACTATGAGAGTCGAGGAAGCCAGAGAGGTATGTAAGGAAAGAACCTGTTGGAACTCTGTACTCTCTGCCTACCCCGCAAGGGATCTGGCGTGAGGTTATAGATATTATTAAAGTATCTTTAGTCGTGAAATAATAATATGAAACATTGTTTACACACTAGATCATGCCGATATTATCCGTTTAAGTGGTATATAAAATCACACCAATATACATTTGGTGGGTTTTCACCGACCTGTATGAAGGCCCAAAAGATAATAATCATATTTTGGGTAAAGAAAAGCCTGGCAATATTTCGATTTCTCTCTTCCTCTTCACAGATGACTGAAAGCCTGGAGACCTGCTGAAATTGTTCTACAGCGAAAATTTACTTATATTTAAGTTGACTTTATAAATACTTTTGCAAAACAAAGACGACTTGATTTAAGCGCTAAAACGTAGACTGTTTAATTTACTTTGTAACAGCACGCGGGAATATTGATTTGGGATTAGTGATTTTGAAATAAAGAAGATATTTTATGGGCTTACGAGCACAATAAAAAAAAATGTTTGTTTGTGTTAACATCCAGATAAAAAATAGCATAATATGTTAATTGTTGAAAGTTGTCAGTCTAATAATCTTTAAATTGAACATATCAAGATATTAAAAAAGAGTGATTCAATCAAAATAATTTTATTTAATGGGAATATTAAGGAAAATCGAGAATTGATTTTTTTATCCTCGGTTTAATCGAGAATCGATTCTTGTACGTTCGATTCGATAAGATTCAAAGATCAAATTTTCTTACAATGAATATTTTTTCTTACTTGCCTACTCCGTGGTAGACATTCAAACACACACAAAAGGGACTTACCAACAGTAGTTACAGGTATCCTCATTGGCAGAACACCATAAGAGTACTGGAACATGCCTCTTCCGATGGGAAATATAGGCGAGATACCGGTCACTTTGCGGACTTTCTCCTGAATTCTGCGCATCAGACTCGTGTCCGGGTTATTAGGGTTGCGGAAAAGATCTGTCTCGCCAAATGTAAACACTGGAACTATTGGGGATCTGGAATTACAATCAGCATCATTACACACATGATCAATATTATTATAATCTTTAGTGAGCAACCTAAATGTCAGTATAAGAGAAAAGGTATGTGTTGAAGTGGGAAGTGGGTGGTTGTAAATGATATTTTTAAAAGGTATAACTGTATCTCCCTCTGGTTGTCAGTCGGACTGATAAGTAAGTTGCATTAAGTGATATCCGGATAAACCAAAATGTTTATCGTTATACTGTTGTGATTAGAATCAGAGTGGCTTAACCAATATTTAAATATAAATTTAACCCAACGAATTTTGACCTAAAATGCATACCTATTACTGGTAGGATTATTTTAAAACCACAATAGCCTACGCTAATTCTTTTAATAAGCTATCGTCGCTATAGCGTCATTGTAATTAGAGCGTTTCCGTGCTTTGCGGGACTCGTTAAGAATGACCTAGTTGTTGTTGTTGGATTAAAATAGTTAAATCTAGGCGCAAACGTCCCTACTCAACGCTAAATGCAACAAATTACCACGAGTGATTATATACTCTTTGCCAATTACTCTATCTAAATTAAATTAGTAGGTAAATCAATAAATTAACAACACCAATATCTTACCCAGACTTCATAGCTATCCGTATAAATCCTTTTCTCCTACTTAAAATCACTCTGTACTCCTTGGGATGAGCTTCCAACGCTTCAGCAGCCCCCCCTACACTCAATATCACACATCTGCCCTTATTTTTCTTAGGGTCCAACAGATACATTAGACTTTCCGGGGCTGACGCACACATTCCGAGCGCTAAAGCTAGTTCTCTGAACAAAGGAACTAAGAAATGTCCACCAAGAGTTATCATGCTAGTGGACATGCCAGGAAATAACTGGCTAAAGTTTCGGGCATGAGTGCAAAGAGCCCCGAAGGCCCCTAACGGCAGGATCCCGTGAGGGAAGCAGGCGAACATGTAGTTTTGATTTGGGTCCAATTCGGCCGTCTTGACGAGTTTTACTGGGAAATAGTCGCTGTAGTATTTCCAGAATGTCCAGCCTCTCACCCAGTCGCTCCTGAAATGAGATGATATTTTCGGTTATGAACAAGTTGGCTAAATAGCAAGATGCTTAAGATGGTACCAAGCAAGGGGCCTAGAATGCATTTTTTTTACAACCCCTTCTCTTACGACAAAAAGTAAGATTGCAGTAATACTATCTCTTCTTTGGGTTCCTTTCCAATTAGTGAAGGTTGGCAATTAGCTGTACATATTTCTTTTTATCTTTCCGACTACTACTTAAGAGCTTATTCCTGCGAAAAGAGGTTATGGAGGAGAAGTTATGCCAGTGAATGGTGCAATGGTATTTGTGCTGATGATGATACTCACGATCGCCCACCAAGTTTACCAGTTTCAGCGTCGTACAACATCCAGACTCCATACATGATGGCCAGCCACCACAACTGTGAGTATACCAACTTGATGTAAAGGTAAGCGGCGACAGCTTCACCGAATATCACGATGAATATCCACACGCTGGCAGCCAGAGTCTGCAGGCGCCGGGAAGTGGGGACATCCATGGGAGCCCATTGTATACCAAGGAGGTCTGATGCTTTGCTGAAATAGTATAGTCAACTTATTTATAAAAGGAATAAGATTATTTCTTGATCAGGGGGATACAATCGTTTAGCAGTATGATTGTTATCTTGGCGTGAAAAAGGGACATAAATGTTCGCAATTTATAGCTTCGTCTTTTTCTCGCAGCCAAGTAACATTGTAATAATAATGTTAAAGAGGTTGATTAAAAACTATGTTTAGTTACCTAAATGATTTCGTTTTCTAAACTGTTATATATTTCTTTATGTGTGGCACTGGTAGTGCTGAGGGAATGCGGTGTTCTTAACCGAACATAGAGGTTAAGCAGCGCTCGGCTTAGCAAGTCTGAGATGGGTGTATGTTTGAGGCATTTCTCTAACTGTCTATGACCGTGCTTCGGAAGACACATCGAACATCTCTGTGCTTCTGTTGCCCAGCAGTGGGACAGTCCTCCTCCTTCTCCTCGAGTCGTATTCCTCATGTCTGAGGGTCCTCCACCTCCACCTCCCAGGAGTCTTGCTCTTGTGATGTTCCGCCATTGTCCCCTGTACTCGGCGACATGCAGCGCGTTGTAGACGGTAGTGTCCAGAGTAGTGCGAATCTGGTCAGACCAACGTGTTGGGCTGCGGCCTCGAGGTCTTTGTCCATCGACCTTCCTAGTGACCATGAGCTTATCTAAGTTGTCACCGTCTTTTCTGGCAATGTGGCCAAAGAACTCTAAGATACGGTTAAGACAGATGGTAGAGAGTCTTGTCGTGACTCGTAGCTGTTTCAGTATCGATACGTTAGTTCGATGAGAGTGGGACAATATAGGTTGTATTATTATTATTAATAAGGGATGCTAAAACTAATGACGCTAAACAGTATATATCGTTTTAAACTGGATCATGTTGGTTACATTTAATAAAAGATATTTATGTTTGTCTATATTAGAAAGTGTGTTTTGTGGCTGCTAGTTTGTTTGCTATTATTATTTATAGATTACATTTTCACTTGGAATTTTAAAATACTTATTGCAGTATTGTTGTTTGACGGGGACTATCTATCTAATCGGGTTGATTTAATTTTACCTGATTAGTAAGTAGTTCATGCACTTTGATACGAGGTATCTGTGGTTTTTTTATTAATACGTAAGTAAATATAATATTATAAAATAGCTTGTTGAATCATCGCGCTATATTGCCCAAATGACTATCGATATATATGAGTTAAGTACAAGTAATTCTATCTCTATTCATCTATATCATCACGTCAGATCCCTTGCGGGGTGTCAGAGAGTAAAGAATTCCAACAGGTTCTTTTTTTACAGACCTCTCTGACTTCCTCCACTCTCATAGTTCGTCTGATACACGCACGTCAGTTACAGAGACTATTGACTTGCCCTACAGATAAGACACGGTTTATTTGGTCACGATAAGATAGTCTAGGTCTTCCGCGGTACCAACATCCTCCCACATTCGCATTGTACATCTGTTTTGTCATTCTTTCTTCTTTCTATATGCCCGAACCAACGGAGCATACAAGTAATTATTCAAAATCTAGGATCATAAAAGTAAAAACATTCCATTTTCTAATAGGTACATTTTGAATTTTTTAGCGCCAACAGCCACTGATCTGCAATCACTAGTCACAGTTATGAAAGACGACTGCATGAAAAATGGCTTACATTTGAATGTGAAGAAAACCAAAATTATGGTTTTTGAACGGGAAGAAACCAGAACGAATGCAAGGATTGTGGTTGGGAACGATGTGCTGGAGCAAGTGAATGAGTTTGTATATCTTGGATGCGCATTCAGTAAGGATGGAAAATACACCGCTGACATAGAGAGAAGAGTGAGTGCAGGGAACAGATAGAATGGCGCGATGGGAAAGCTACTTGGGAGCCGGCACTTAAGCCGAAAGGCGCAGCTGGCCATACATAATGGAGTGCTTGTCCCAACGCTGTTATATGGCAGCGAGAGCTGGGTATGTAAGAAGCAGAATGAAAGTAGGATAAATGCGGTGGAAATGCGAGCTCTGCGGAAGATGTGCGGTGTGAAGCTGACCGACCGTATTCGCAACAGCGTAGTAAGAAAGCAAATAGGTATGAAAGAGAATATCGGTGTGAAGATGAGAAAGGGTATGCTCCGTTGGTTCGGGCATATAGAAAGAATGTCCGAAGAAAGAATGACAAAACTGATATACAATGCGATAGTGGAAGGATGTAGGTACCGGGGAAGACCTAGACTATCTTACCATGACCAAATAGACCGGGTCTTATCTGAAGGACAAGTCAGGAGTCTTCGTAACCGGCGAGCGTGTATGAGACGAACTATGAGAGTAGAGGAAGCCAGAGAGGTATGTAAGGAAAGAGCCTGTTGGAACTCTGTACTCCCTGCCTACCCCGTAAGGGATCTGGCGTGATGATATAGATAGATAGATAGATACATTTTGAAATGTGTTGTTGTCATCATCAGCCCAAAGACGTCCACTGCGAGACTAAGATCTTCCAAAAATCGCCATAACAAGGGGGTATGTGTTTTTAAAAAGACCTTTTTTAAAAACATGCTTTTATAGCAAAAACACGACGAAGATTTCTTGCTTAGTCAAGAAGTTTCTATGGTTTTCTTCCGGCTTCATCATTAGAACCTGGACACCATCCGGGTCTAAAGTACTCGTTAAGACAAACCCAATAAGCCCAAGCATGGTAGGGTTATATTGAGAAGTTGGGTGGTTTTATTTGCTACCTTTCGGCTTCATTGTCAGACCCTGAACATTATCGAGATGTATCGTACTTGTCAATAGCAATCTAACAAGCCTAAACACGAGGGTGTTACGTTGTATAGTTCACATGATCCTATGGCCACCTTTCGACTCCATCATCAGACCAGCTCTATTACCAGACGAACTTACATACGTATGTCAAATTTCAGCTCAATCGGACCACCTAACGCATGGGCCTCCTAACGCATTTAATTGGTAGGTTAGGTCTTTCCACATCTCTCGATGACCTTCCTTGAGGAGAACAATTGATGTATCCAGATTCCACCTGTGGGTGGGTAAATATGCTAATTGGGCTGTAGAAGCTTTCGTCCGGTTCATTGTGACTACAAACTAAAACAAAACACCACATTTTTAAGATAAATGTGTACACTATTGTTGAAATTGAGAAGTTCACTTTAATAGATGAGCCACCACAATTTTCCAATGTCACTGGTTATGAGTAATAATTTATTACTACGACGACGACGCGATGATCATAATATATCATTTAAATTGCAATAAAACTATTTAAAAATGTTTGTTTACATTGAATTAAATGTAAACAAACATTTTTAAATAGTTTTATTGCAATTTAAATGATATATTATGATCATCGCGTCGTCGTCGTAGTAATAAACTATTACTCATAACTAGTGACATTGGAAAATTGTGGTGGCTCATCTATTAAAGTGAACTTCTCAATTTCAACAATAGTGTACACATTTATCTTAAAAATATGGTGTTTTGTTTTAGTTTGTAGTCACAATGAACCGGACGAAAGCTTCTACTGCCCAATTAGCATATTTACCCACCCACAGGTGGAATCTGGGTACATCAATTGTTCTCCTCAAGGAAGGTCATCGAAAAATGTGGAAAGACCTAACCTACCAATTAAATGCGTTAGGAGGCCCATTTAAAACTGTGATCATATAAAACAGGTACGTATCTGCTAAAATAAATGTAACTTTTGTTATTTTATAAAGACAAATAATATGTGGTGTGCCACATTACTGATTTTGTGGTGAATTAAATATTTGTATCATTGATTTAATTATAGGGCATAGGTGGATGATGTTGACCTAAAATAACATAATAGGCTATTTTTCATTATCAATTTTCATTACAAGTAGAATGTAGGGTTATTATAATGCATTTTCTATTAGTGAGTCTTAATTGTCCATCAAATAATGTGTTGCATATATTATGAAGCACTAATTTTGCATCTAAAAATCATATATTTCATATGAAACTTCTTTTACAGAATTGCTGATGGTTGAGAAAATTAGAACACCCAAGTTGACCCATTCTTGTAGAGAAAGATGTGCGGTGATGTCATCTGTGGTGGGAATTTTTATACTAATGAATGAAAGAAAAATGTTTTTATTTCAATTTGTTTTTCAATTATAGCTGCATAATTATAGTGTGGTAACCTTGGTAGCAAAGTGGAACCATTACTGTGTGGTATACCAAACTGTATAATTTTGAATGTTTGTTGTTCAAATCAAATAAAATAGCATTTATTGTGGTCATAGGTTACAAAGATGGTATGTGTTGTTGTTCTGATGAGGACTTACAAGTTTCCATTTAACAATACCAAATGTCTTGCATGTGATTATTGATTTGTTATTCATAAATAAAACTTGTTGATTTACCAATTACTTTTGTTTCATTTATATACATACCTGCCCCGCAGAGGATCTGGCTTGATGATGTTTTTATTATTTTACTTTTTATTTTCTTTATTAATTCTTTGATTTAGATAGATACATAGATTATGTATCTATCTATGTATCTGTGTAGATAGATAGCTAGTAAAGATAAATATACGTAGTAAATAAACTAAATAGAAAAGTATACCTTTTAATTCACTATATGTATATTTGCAAAACAAACTTTAAAATAAAAAATAAACACCGTCACGCCGGTATTCCCAGAGTGGGGGGCAGAAGGGCATAGGGGCAACTAGGTTCAGGGAGGACCGGCCTCGGCTTGGGCTGTTACTATGGGGGAAGGCATACATTAGGTGTCTCGCCGCGTGCATCTCTGCAGAGATGCACTGGCCAGCGGACAAGGGATTCTTCCACGGCGCCGGCGAGGTTGGTGTCTAATCCTGTGTGTGATATCGGTATCTGATAGGAGGGAAGTAAGGGCATTGTAAGGGTTGCTGAGAATATGGCGCGGGCAGCAATAACGGCTGATAGGAGGCGAGTCAAGTGCGTAGGCGGCAGTAGCTAAAAAGGGCTTTAATATAGGTGCGAATAGGTTCAAGGCTGAGATCGGAATGGTGCTAGGTTTAGTCTGGTTTTTCTTAAGTGGCCAATTTTATGAAAAAACATGGTGTGACAACTAAAGACACTAAAGTGGTCGGTTCGGACGAAGAGCAAGGATTGGGAAATTAATGAATGAATAAAATAAACGAATTTTGAACCAATTGTATTGCCTTAAGTTATCACACAATATTTTTATGTAAAATTGACCACTTAAAAAAAACAGACTATATATATGTGTGGGACAAGTCTTTGTTTGTTTAGGTGTGGGTATAGGTTATTGTATTTGACATTCGTACGTTCTAAAACTTGGATCTTTGTTTAATGTTAATTAAAGTTGCCTTTTTTATATCTGGCCCTACTTATTTACTTAGTTTTCAATAGACACATACTTAAAACGATGTTATCAGCACATATAAATATATTTTTACCGAAATTGAATAGGTTGAAACGAATATTCGAAAAACCGATACTTTACCGGAATTAACAGATGTAAGATTATGAACGAATCCAGCGAAATCTCAAATTAAAAATAAAATTGCCGTAGACAACATTCCTTACGGCATACCGAATACCATTTTGTAATTCCACGCGAAGGCTCGTCAAGGAAGCGTGTTTATGTTTACTGCTTGTTATGACGTCACACGTTACTTGCGGGGAATCTCATGTGGCATAGCGAATAAAGGCCCTGGGCCTTGAGATTTCGCTGGATTCGTTCATAATCTTACATCTGTTAATTCCGGTAAAGTATCGGTTTTTCGAATATTCGTTTCAACTTATTCAATTCCGGTAAAAATATATTTATATGTGCTGATAACATGGTTTTAAGTATGTGTCTATTGAAAACTAAGTAAATAAGTAGGGCCAGATATAAAAAAGGCAACTTTGATTAACATTAAACAATGATCCAAGTTTTAGAACGTACGAATGTCAAATACAATAACCTATACCCACACCTAAACAAACAAAGACTTGTCCCACACATATATATAGTCTGTTTTTTTTTTAAGTGGTCAATTTTACATAAAAATATTGTGTGATAACTTAAGGCAATACAATTGGTTCAAAATTAGTTTATTTTATTCATTCATTAATCCCCAATCCTTGCTCTTTGTCCGAACCGACCACTTTAGTGTCTTTAGTTGTCACACCATGTTTTTTCATAAAATTGGCCACTTAAGAAAAACCAGACTAAACCTAGCACCATTCCGATCTCAGCCTTGAACCTATTCGCACCTATATTAAAGCCCTTTTTAGCTGCTGCCGCCTACGCACTTGACTTGCCTCCTATCAGCCGTTATTGCTGCCCGCGCCATATTTTCAGCAACCCTTACAATGCCCTTACTTCCCTCCTATCAGATACCGATATCACACACAAGATTAGACACCGACCTCGCCGGCGACGTGGAAGAATCCCACTTGTCCGCTGGCCGGTGCAGAGATGCACTGGCCAGCGGACAAGTTTCTTTCATGTTCACCACGGCGAGACACCTAATGTATGCCTTCCTCCATAGCAACAGCCCAAGTCGAGGCCGGTCCTCCCAGAACATAGTTGCCCCTATTCCCTTCTGCCCCCCACTCCGGGAATACCGGCGTGACGGTGTTTATTTTTTATTTTAAAGTTTGTTTTGCAAATATACATACAGTGAATTAAAAGGTATACTTTTTTATTTAGTTTATTTACTATGTATCTTTATCTTTACTAGCTATCTATCTACACAGATACATAGATAGATACATAATCTATGTATCTATCTAAATTAAATAATTAATAAAGAAAATAAAATAATAAAAACATCATCAAGCCAGATCCCCTGCGGGGCAGGTATGTATATAAATGAAACAAAAGTAATTGGTAAATCAATAAGTTTTATTTATGAATAACAAATCAATAATCACATGCAAGTCATTTGGTATTGTTAAATGGAAACTTGTAAGTCCTCATCAGAACAACAACACATACCATCTTTGTAACCTATGACCACAATAAATGCTATTTTATTTGATTTGAACAACAAACATTCAAAATTATACAGTTTGGTATACCACACAGTAATGGTTCCACTTTGCTACCAAGGTTACCACACCATAATTATGCAGCTATAATTGAAAAACAAATTGAAATAAAAACATTTTTCTTTCATTCATTAGTATAAAAATTTCCATCACACATGACATCACCGCACATCTTCCTCTACAAGAATGGGTCAACTTGGGTGTTCTAATTTTCTCAACCATCAGCAATTCTGTAAAAGAAGTTTCATATGTTGGATATGATTTTAGATGCAAAATTAGTGCTTCATAATATATGCAACACATTATTTGATGAACAATTAAGACTCACTAATAGAAAATGCATTATAATAACCCTACATTCTACTTGTAATGAAAATTGATAATGAAAAATAGCCTATTATTTTATTTTAGGTCAACATCATCCACCTATGCCCTATAATGAAATCAATGATACAAATATTTAATTCACCACAAAATCAATAATGTAGCACACCACAAATTATTTGTCTTTATAAAATAACAAAAGTCACATTTATTTTAAAAGATACGTACCTGTTTTTTATGATCACAGTTTTAAATGGGCCTCCTAACGCATTTAATTGGTAGGTTAGGTCTTTCCACATTTCTCGATGACCTTCCTTGAGGAGAACAATTGATGTACCCAGATTCCACCTGTGGGTGGGTAAATATACTAATTGGGCTGTAAAAGCTTTCGTCCGGTTCATTGTGACTACAAACTAAAACAAAACACCATATTTTTAAGATAAATGTGTACACTATTGTTGAAATTGAGAAGTTCACTTTAATAGATGAGCCACCACAATTTTCCAATGTCACTGGTTATGAGTAATAATTTATTACTACGACGACGACGCGATGATCATAATATATCATTTAAATTGCAATAAAACTATTTAAAAATGTTTGTTTACATTGAATTACCTTAGCAAGTTTTTAACATGTTTTCAATAACACGCAAGCGCAGAGCGTGTTATTTTGACAGTTCGAAACATGGCGTGTGACGAGCCTTGTCATGTTTTCAAATCTGGGCCCTTATTCGCTATGACAATTTAAACACGAAACAAGACGTGTTATCAAACATACGTGTTATTGGCGTGGAATGGAATTCTGTATGCCACTGTCAGATTTGAAAACATGACAAGGCTCGTCACACGCCATGTTTCGAACTGTCAAAATAACACGCTCCGCGCTTGCGTGTTATTGAAAACATGTTAAAAACTTGCTAAGGTAATTCAATGTAAACAAACATTTTTAAATAGTTTTATTGCAATTTAAATGATATATTATGATCATCGCGTCGTCGTCGTAGTAATAAATTATTACTCATAACCAGTGACATTGGAAAATTGTGGTGGCTCATCTATTAAAGTGAACTTCTCAATTTCAACAATAGTGTACACATTTATCTTAAAAATATGGTGTTTTGTTTTAGTTTGTAGTCACAATGAACCAGACGAAAGCTTCTACAGCCCAATTAGCATATTTACCCACCCACAGGTGGAATCTGGGTACATCAATTGTTCTCCTCAAGGAAGGTCATCGAGAAATGTGGAAAGACCTAACCTACCAATTAAATGCGTTAAGAGGCCCATTTAAAACTGTGATCATAAAAAACAGGTACGTATCTACTAAAACAAATGTGACTTTTGTTATTTTATAAAGACAAATAATTTGTGGTGTGCTACATTATTGATTTTGTGGTAATTTAAATATTTGTATCATTGATTTAATTATAGGGCATAGGTGGATGATGTTGACCTAAAATAACATAATAGGCTATTTTTCATTATCAATTTTCATTACAAGTAGAATGTAGGGTTATTATAATGCATTTTCTATTAGTAAGTCTTAATTGTTCATCAAATAATGTGTTGCATATATTATGAAGCACTAATTTTGCATCTAAAATCATATCTTTCATATGAAACTTCTTTTACAGAATTGCTGATGGTTGAGAAAATTAGAACACCCAAGTTAACCATTTCTTGTAGAGAAAGATGTGCGGTGATGTCATCTGTGGTGGGAATTTTTATACTAATGAATGAAAGAAAAATGTTTTTATTTCAATTTGTTCAATTATAGCTGCATAATTATGGTGTGGTAACCTTGGTAGCAAAGTGGAACTATTACTGTGTGGTATACCAAACTGTATAATTTTGAATGTTTGTTGTTCAAATCAAATAAAATAGCATTTATTGTGGTCATAGGTTACAAAGATGGTATGTGTTGTTGTTCTGATGAGGACTTACAAGTTTCCATTTAACAATACCAAATGACTTGCATGTGATTATTGATTTGTTATTCATAAATAAAACTTGTTGATTTACCAATTACTTTTGTTTCATTTATATACATACCTGCCCCGCAGGGGATCTGGCTTGATGATGTTTTTATTATTTTATTTTTTATTTTCTTTATTAATTATTTAATTTAGATAGATACATAGATTATGTATCTATCTATGTATCTGTGTAGATAGATAGCTAGTAAAGATAAAGATACATAGTAAATAAACTAAATAAAAAAGTATACCTTTTAATTCACTGTATGTATATTTGCAAAACAAACTTTAAAATACAAAAAAAAAAACACCGTCACGCCGGTATTCCCGGAGTGGGGGGCAGAAGGGCATAGGGGCAACTAGGTTCAGGGAGGACCGGCCTCGACTTGGGCTGTTGCTATGGGGGAAGGCATACATTAGGTGTCTCGCCGTGGTGAACATGAAAGAAACTTGTCCACTGGCCAGTGCAGAGATGCACTGGCCAGTTCGGCGAGGTCGGTGTCTAATCCTGTGTGTGATATCGGTATCTGATAGGAGGGAAGTAAGGGCATTGTAAGGGTTGCTGAAAATATGGCGCGGGCAGCAATAACGGCTGATAGGAGGCGAGTCAAGTGCGTAGGCGGCAGCAGCTAAAAAGGGCTTTTATATAGTTGCGAATAGGTTCAAGGCTGAGATCGGAATGGTGCTAGGTTTAGTCTGGTTTTCCTCAGTGACCAATTTTATGAAAAAACATGGTGTGACAACTAAAGACACTAAAGTGGTCGGTTCGGACGAAGAGCAAGGATTGGGGAATTAATGAATGAATAAAATAAACTAATTTTGAACCAATTGTATTGCCTTAAGTTATCACACAATATTTTTATGTAAAATTGACCACTTAAAAAAACAGACTATATATATGTGTGGGACAAGTCTTTGTTTGTTTAGGTGTGGGTATAGGTTATTGTATTTGACATTTGTACGTTCTAAAACTTGGATCTTTGTTTAATGTTAATTAAAGTTGCCTTTTTTTATATCTGGCCCTACTTATTTACTTAGTTTTCAATAGACACATACTTAAAACCATATTATCAGCACATATAAATATATTTTTACCGAAATTGAATAAGTTGAAACGAATGTTCGAAAAACCGATACTTTACCGAAACTAACAGATGTAAGATTATGAACGAATCCAGGGAATCTCAAATTAAAAATAAAATTGCCGTAGACAACATTCCTTACGGCATACCGAATACCATTTTGTAATTCCACGCGAAGGCTCGTTAAGGAAGCGTGTTTATGTTTACTGCTTGTTATGACGTCACACGTTACTTGCGGGGAATCTCATGTGGCATAGCGAATAAAGGCCCTGACAGTGGCATACAGAATTCCATTCCACGCCAATAACACGTATGTTTGATAACACGTCTTGTTTCGTGTTTAAATTGCCATAGCGAATAAGGGCCCTGTACGTTATAGGTTCTCGTAGTAAACGAGACAAGTATTATAAATCATGACGCGATTGTGTTATTTACTTAGTTGCTTCGTTAGTCTAGTGAGGCATATAAAGGCTTGCAATAGCAAGGTCCAAAGTACGAATCCAAGGTCGCAAAAAATGTTGATACAGTTTTTACCGTCCCGTCTATATCCTCCAAGTGGTGGTTCCTCCAAGGGCAGAGGATGAATATGCCTATTTAAAAATTCTCGGTAGCAATCTATTCAGGAACAATGTTCAGTATAATGGCAATAGAATCGCCCCCTATTACATTGGGACCTAACATCGTTGCCGAAATGTGGGTATATGGAGCATATCTACACTCTACAGGTGTTTATATTTTACATCTACGTTTTACAGACATTTCAGAAAATGTCTTGTGTAACATACATTTAGAGAGAGATTAGTTGAGACAAAGGACATTGTTCTGTGTCTATACATGGTTCGCCCCAGAACCAACAGCATTAAAAAATGCTTGTATGATTTCAAGTTACCTGCAAATTATCCTCATGGATTTATTATTACACGGACAAGCGGGGGAATCGCATTATTGCAAAAACGTATTAGATTTTGAGGTTATAATTTTACTAAATTAAAAAATAAAATTTAATAACTAAACAACTAAACTAAAACTAAACCAACATCTGAAAAATCGTTATGTGAAAATATATTAGCAATTATCAAATCGATTATGGTTAAATGTAATAGATTGAATATAACCGATTGATAGGATGGTATCTCCAACCGTAATTTGAACACTTGACATTCGGAAAAGTCGTCGGCGATTTCGATTTACGTACTTACAGTGCTTTTAAATATACGTTTTAAATTGCAAATTGGCCGTTAGATACGGATATTTGTAAGTACTAGGATAAAATAAATAAATAATTATGGTATAGGTTACATGTTTGTCGGTTCTGGCGCCATTTTCGACGATGTTCTTTAATAACCAGCGATTGTGGTCCGTCCTCACAGATTATGTCGCACCTGCTAGTCTGCCCCTTGTGTCCCGTCACCTGTACGAGGGAAAAGCTGAGCGCGGTCAAGGATGGCGCGTTAAAGTGGCCACTCACTTGGCGGGACAAATATGAACCACTGATATGAAAATTTATACATACCAGGAGTGTAACGCTTGTCTTTAAGGAATGAACCTGTTAGAACTATGTAATCTTTGCCTACTCTGATAGGGATCTGGCGTGACGATATAGATAGAGAGACGAGTGTAATAACATTTATGTCTAATCTATACTTAAGCCTATTTAACTTGTTGTGCACTAAAATACCTAGTTGTAAAACTCTTATTTTTAAAAGAGTAGCGGTGGAGTTTCTTTTCCTTTTCTACAGGAATGATATTACGCGCGGGTGGTAGGGTTAAGTAATTACTAGCCTTTACTTTTTTCTGACTATTCATAAGTACCTTTCGATTTATATAAATGCAAAAGAAGATATCTTGAATATATATCATTTTTACATGACTAGCTGTGACTCGTGGCTACGCATGAGTTTATTTTGTAATATTTTTTATAAATTATGGTTTATGTGCTTTTCTGATGTTTAAGCTATATTACTGTAAAGTTTCATCAAAATCGATTCAGTCATTTTTGCGTAAAAGAGTAACACACATACTTACAAACTTTCGCACTTATTAGTAGGAAAAATAATGTGGGAGTTGTCCTTCAACGCTTACCCCGTACTGAGGGACACGATAAGCATGGTTCTTATCTGTCAATAACAGGAAAATACTTTGCATTTCGATAAGGTCCATTAATCACGTGATGTTTTTTAGCAACTTCTTAAGCGCAACGCAATGTGACTACTGCCTCCCGCGCGTTGCCCCTTCCCCAGCGCTCTCGCGTATTCGTAATAGATCGTTCAATTTCGGTGCTTGTTAGAAACTCTGGGCTTCGGCCAAAACTTCAGCCCAGTATGACCGAAGTCGAAGTTTCGGCCGAAGTATTATTGGTCGAAGGTGGCCAAAGCAGAAGGTTCGGTCGGGCACTAGCTTTTACTTGCAACAACAATCGAAACTAATATTATAACTTCGAAAGTAACTCTGTCTGTGTGTTTGTCTGTTACCTTTTCCCGCTCAATTGCTAAACAGATGTTAATCAAATTTGGCAAGAAAATATGTTTTAATCCAGTCCTACGACATTAGGTGCTATTTGTCATAAAAAAGCCTAAGGGTGTGAAATACACGCCTGAAAATTACGCGAACGAAATTGCAGGTATGTAATGCTAGTTAACCATATATATATATATATAAAAATATTAAAATTGATGCCAATTACAGGACCAATAAATTTTAGGTAGGTCGTTGTTATTCAGCAAGTGGGGGTAGAGCTAAATATTTATTTATAGGTAGGTATCATACAGGTGGATCGAGAGCAGTAAGGGCAGCTACCTCAACCAATGTCGATACGGTCAAACGGTCTTAGGAGACTATCCTTAACTTTTTGCGATATTTTGATCTGCACTTACAGAGTTTGAAAAAATGTACAGGCGGCAAACCAATTACATAAAAACTTTTTGTTGCCATTCGATTCTGTTGCTTATCTATCTATATCATCACGCCAGATCCCTTGCGGGGTAGGCAAAGAGTACAGAGTTCCAACAGGTTCTTTCCTTATACCTCACTAGCTTCCTCCACTTATAGTTCGTCTCATACTCGCTCGCCGGTTACGGAGACTCTTGACTTGACTGTTTCCCATAAGGATCAAAAACTTCTATTGGGACAATTGAGGTTTCTCCAGCCTAGAAAAGTCAAAAATCGCTAAATCCTTTTCCCATTTATTCCTTTTCTTAAATCCTTTTTTCGCGTTCGCTGACTTCTATAACTCTTACCTCACTTGGGTTCAGAGAAGTTTTTGATCCTTATAAGAAACAGGATCGATCACCCAAAGGGCAATGAAAAGAGCTATGCTCGGAGTTTCTCTGCGAGATCGAATCAGAAATGAGGAAATCCGCAGGAGAACTAAAGTCACCGATATAGCTCTCAGAATAGCCAAATTTAAGTGGCAGTAGGCGGGGCACATCGCTCGTAGAATTGACAGCCGTTGGGGCAGAAAGGTTCACCACTTACAAGGTGGACCGATGACCTGGTAAAGGTCGCAGGTAGAAGCTGGATGGGTACAGCACAAAGCCGGTCGTTCGATGGCGATCTTTGGGGAGGCCTTTGTCCTGCAGTGAACTTCATTCGGCTGATGATGATGCCCATTTTCTTGCTGACTGTACATTTTTTGTTAAATCTGTAAATGCAGTTCAAAATATCGCAAAATATTAAGGATAGTCTTCTAAGACCGTTTTCCTATAGACCCAACGGTTGAAGTAGCTGCCCTTACTGCCCCATCTCAAAATTCCACTATGTATATCTGAACTATAAAAGTATATGGTCTATAATTATGATCCAATATAAAAAACAACGATTTACATCCTCTATAGTACAGGCACTACGTATTTAATTTAGAAATGCGTACACATTCGTAATAATTAGTAGGTATGCATTCATCATTAGCAAGTTGCCGTTAGCAACACGCAGCAAGTATAAGAAGGAGATGCCATTATTAGATTTCCCTATATAATCAAGCGTGTCACTGCGCCGGGTGGCGCGGGTTGAAGGGATCGTTACACTCCGCCTATTTCTGTATTTGCCATCGAACTGAAATTGATAGACTAACGTAAACCACGCCCACCGCGATTACGTTAGGGCCTAGTTGGAAGACACAGTGCACAGTTACTTGGGCAGACTCCTCTTCATATTTGCTTGGTGGTCTTACCTAACTTTCAGAAAATTCGTTCTAAACAAAAATGTGTTTCGGCCTAAACAAAGATTGTAAGTAGAATAAAAGCTTATAAATATATTAAACTTTATATCTGAACTTTGGAATCTATTTTTAAGGTATTTGGTATTAATTGGAATGCACAATATTGCGAATACACATGGCCTTCACAGCATGTTGTTACAGCAAATGTTATCTATTATAGTTACGTACTTACAATACTTAATAACTAAATAACGATTCTGGAATCAGGGGTAGGTGGGAGTAGTGTTGTGTTTGTGCCCCGTTTATGCCCCGTAGATATTCCAAAAATTTGTAAAAAAAGAAGGTGCTTCATTGCACATGATTTATGAGAGTGCAAGTGGTGATGGAAGTCTGTGCGGAAAGAACCTTTGGCAGTATTTGCCAAACGGAAGATCTTCCAGCCAGACGGGAGTTTTGGCTGGCGGGGCCTGCCTCGCCTCCGAGAGTTATTGTCGGGGACTGGTATATATGCAACACGTATAAACGAGTATAAACTCTCATACCGCGTTCTAGATGTCTATGAGGAAACGTTGTCGATTTTATATTTGGCACTATCTGTGGGAAGATGTAGTCACAGCTTTGTAGCGATGTATAGGGGTCGCTACAAACCTTTTGGCATTCTGCCTACCTTGCAAGGGGTCTGGCGTTACGATATAAATAGACTAGTTTACAAAGTATTAACTATCTATTCCGATGCTGTAGCTTATCACTAAATAGCATATAATTTATTCCAATCGTCTCTGTATGTATCTAGCTGCACGCCTACACTAAGTGTTGATATCTTAGTTTGATATATTTAGGTAATCTACATTGTATCAAAACATAATCCGTAATGATTCTAAGTCCCCTTTGCGTATTATCATAAAGTAGAGACTGATAAGCAAAATATAATGATGTGGAAACCCCCAAGTAATGGAATGTAAGTTTTAACAGAATATAACTACACACATACATAGAACATACTTAACTGAAAATTATTCTATAGAAAACTCCGACAAATATACAATACATGCGTCACAGTGCCTATTTATTTTTTACTATGAGACGAATACTTCATGTGGACGGCAGGTGGCACCGCGAGCCTTTAACCTTTTTGCAAAGTCTCTTCTTGTAGGCTAGTGTCTAAAACATCCTGGGTGGACCAGTCCCCACAAGCGTTCAAGAGTGTGGCTATTAGAATAGCCATCATTGTGAGACATAGTCTGTGGGCCATGTGGTGACACTTAGGTTGTTCCCAGACTTCAAAACCAATTGCTTTCGAAAAAATAATCTTTCATACATTAGTTCCCGCTACTTCCATGAATAAGTTTTACAGTATAGTCAGCTAGAAAATATATTTTTATGAAGTAACGATCTTCTAGGAGGAGTATTTTTTAACAACCAAGTTTATGAATAAGTTTATTAAAGTTTAGTTTAGTAAGTTTATTAATGATAATTTGTCAAAACGAGCACGAAGCCAAAAAAAAATATTTTTTCATCGATAATCGTTTTAACGAAAATGCCACAGAGACTACTAGCATTGTCATAAAGACATGAATTAGGAATAGTTCGAAAGATGGCTACTTAATCTAAATATACCCAGTAATGCTATCAAGTTATCAACAACGCACCTTCTCTCCCTGTTCATATTGACTGTATTTCTTGGAAGTGCTAAAAATAAGACTAGGAACAACCTCTTATCTCCAATATAGTTGAGAAACATGATGGCTATTCAAATAGTTTAACTCGTGTACGCTTGGGGGGACTACTGGTCCACCCGGAACTAAGACAGAAGAAAATCAGAAGTGCGCCACGAGACTAACACGGCAGTACACGGTAAATTGCACTAGTAAGAACCGGGACCTACTATGAGAGTGGAGGAAGCGAGAGATGATTTAGCGCAGTGGTTGGGTCGAATAGTCGCGGGTACGATTCCCGCAGGGGACGAATCCTAGTGTGAAGCTACGTTTTTCTTTTAAAAAGTGTAAAATATCCTGCTGGATCTCTGTACTCTCTGCTGGATCTCTGTACTCTCTGCTGGATACAGATATTGCTGTGCGAACGCTCTAAAACGATTCAGAGCTGCAGTAGATTGACCCGTATTTACCAACCAATAGAACAAATAGAAATATAAATGCAGTTTTGTAAAATGGGGTTCAAATGTCCGGGAATTCGTGGATAGAAAAAGCCCAACTCGCAAAGAAGCATTAATCTATATATCTCACGCCAGATCCCTTGCGGGGTAGGCAGAGAGAACAGAGTTCCAACAGGTTCTTTCCATTCATCGTTAGTAAAAAATAATTTCCAAAAGAACTGGGTATTTTATGTATGTATTTAATATCTTTTTAGCATGAGGGAATAAATATACAACCCGTAAGTGGAAGGATACCTGGTACCGGGGTAATCTTAGTCTATCTTGATTACCGTGATTTTGATATGATTGGAAAAATGCTTCAACTAGTTGGTCGTTGATCGGGTTAGTTACTTGGAGTGAAGAGACAAGATCAAATAGACCCTGTCTTTCTTCTCATCTAGTGTACAAGTCCAGGAGTCTTCGTAACCGGCGAACATTTGTTTGAACGTGTATGAAAAGAACAAGATCTGCCGTATTTATGATTATAGATAAATACTTATAGTCAGCTATTTTCCTGCCAGTTACCTATCTACCTACATTTTATCTAAGCTGGTTAAGATCAGTACTAAGAAATTATGAATATTCATTTCCCTCTGATCAGCGCTTTTAGGATAATTGTGTAGTTTTTTATGAGAGAACTAAATACAGCACCATCACACCTCCATTTCCTAAGCGGGGGTAACATAGGTGAAGTGTGCACCTAAATTTGACCAACGAAGTTCCAGGCCCACTATAACTGCGACGGGAACGAGCCTATTGCGATTATAGCGGACACAATTCCCGAACTCTATTGAGAATTTTTGATAGAAAAACATGGATAACAATTTTTCTGGTCTAACATTGGAGCTCAAGACACCATGATCGCTAACCGCACCTTGCCCCAGCAAACCAACGAGGCCGTGATAAGGAATTTATTAGTAAATGCAATGTGTAATAAAACGGGTTAAAATGTATTAAGTACACAGATAGCGTTGGGTAATTTGCCTTTACAAAATATGCATTGGTCGAATGTGATACCGGCGCATATAAAGCAAAAACAGGAAGATTCAAGCATTATATTCTAAAAATTAGAGTCCTTATTCATATAATCATTTTTTAAGTTGTGTTTAAACGCCCGACCAGCGATATATTTACAAGTTAGGTACAACAATAGCATGCAATTTCTTTGACCACCGGCTCATTAGCTGTTTTTAAGACTCAGAAATTCAAATTTACCAAACGTAAAAACATATTTTGCAATGAATACTTAGTAGGTATGAATTAGACATCTCTTTTTCTTGCTTTATTTGCAGTGTTTTAGCTATTTTTAACCATGATATAACATACCCACTAATAATCTTAGCTTATCTTAGAATTACACTGTGGACCATATTTTCATAATGTCCTTATTTTCTTTTTTTTATCTAATGAAATTTGTTGCGGATTTCAAATATGAATACGCTACCCTATACACCCGGAGGTCATATATTGATTGATGATTGTATTGAGACCGTTGTGGCTCCTGGCTTACAGTTTTTTTTTGTATTTGTGAATGATCTACGCTAGCCGGAGGGCAACAGGGCTTACAATTGTACTTAGCAAGAGGACGAGCATCCAACAGCTACGCTCGTGCCGTAAGGGCAAGGGGGGCAACTAGCTCAGGATCGGTTTCGTCTTGGCCTGTCCCGTCCCTATGGGGAAGGGCATATACTAGGTGTCTCGTTGTGTTGCTCTGCACCGGTCGCAGTGGTGGTAATGTGCGGCGAGCTTCGTATTTTTCAGCAAAATATTAAACGTCCATCTAATGTAAACTTTCATACAAACGTAACATATATTTCCCACTTAGATAACAAGCAGTTATCACTCAAAACTAATGTTGTTATGTGTAAACACAATCCAATTCTTATCGACACGACGTTAACTCGCAAGTGTAACTCTAAACAAGTTTCCGATGTTTACTAAGTCATCGACGACTTATTAAAATAAGGAATAACATTCAAGAACATCTGGCGAGAATACATATACCTACTTTAGCGTAATGTGTATGCTTACTATATAAACGTTTTATACTTACTAGGAAGTATATGCCTATAGGTTGCTGTTAACATTTAAATGGTACAGTTATTTCAGTCGCATGCCGGATTTATCCGGAATGCATGGTATCATTTGCACATCTAATAACATACATATCTATAGGAACGTAAGAGACGCATGGCATTTGATGGATGCCTCGAAATGTCTGTCTGTTTCATACACAAGTCCAGTATGCATACTAGTATTACAAATCTGAAAACAAATCTGTCCGCTATCTTTTTACGCCTAAGCCGCTCAACAGATTATAACTTTACACTTAAAATAATTTATAGGTCTGAGTTACAAAACTACTACAAATACAAAGTAATACTAATTGGATTAGTTTGGGTAATTGATTAGTTGAGGGGTTTAAATAAATATAAGGAAGTTTAATTTTTCCTCGAATTTAAAGGAAATTCGGTGTTGAACACAAAATCCAATAGATATTGATATTAGTAACACCACATAGTTATGTTGACGATATAACTCCGATAATATCTTCACTGCTGCTGCTGTCTAGAGCAAGCTGATGCAAAGAGTTTTGATATTCTAAACTCTGGAAGTAGTTATTCAGGTCACACACAGTAATCTGTGTAAAACTAAATCGTCATGGAATGATTTTATACAAAGCCAACAAGTATAATTGCACAAACAAATTGAATAAATAAAGTCCTTGTTGGTCCACTTTATTTGACGACTAGTCTCAACCGTATTAAACAAACTATTATCACTAGACTGATATCCTAAGAATTGTTTTTAAATGGACTCCATTCTGCCCTTGCCTTATAGCCCTTATAACATGAAATATGCCTCATAACCACATTGATAATATTGTGTAAATGTTGAGTGAAATATAGGTGTTTTCTAGCTCTAGATTCTGGGCCTCATAAAATTTGTAACATGTTTTATGGCGATAACGAATTATAAGGTATTATAAATGTGTACTTACTTAAATAACTTCAAGATAGTTTCCATAATATGCGCAAGCGCAGACGCCACATGGGATTTATGAACCACGAACACACACGCTTGCTTCGGCGTTCCAATGACGACTAAATCAAGACTAAATTAAGACTCAGTTTTAATCTCAATGTCACTGTTTATGGTGAATCATTGTCAATTGCGTTTAAATTGCGCGATAATTGGGAATTTAATTGATAAATTTAATATATTTTGTATAATTAATTTATGTAATTTATCCCTGCAAATGTGGGTAGGCTAAATAAATTATTCGCGTAATTTAATGGAAAAAATCTTGAATCTAAATAACTACTATCTTTTCAAAGATAAGAGGTTGTTTTATGAAACCCCGTAATAATCTATGTATCTATATCATCACGCCAGTTCCCTTGCGGGGTAGGCAGAGAGTACAGAGTTCCAACAGGTTCTTTCCTTACGTACCTCTCTGGCTTCCTCCACTCATAGTTCGTCTCATACACGCTCGCCGGTTACGGAGACTTGCCCTACAGATAAGACACTATCTATCTGGTCACGGTAGGATAGTCTAGATCTTCCCCAGTACCTATATCCTTCCACTTTCGCATTGTATATTCCCCTATACAATGCGAAAGTGGAAGGATACATAGTGCAAAGAACATCGTAAGAGCGAAATTTTTATTACGAATTACATTCTAGTAATTTTAAAATATATTTAACCTATCCGGTCGTCGTAGCAATTTCTAGGGAAGACTTTATTCTACAAGAGACGGCTTTAGGTTGAAGATAGATTATCTAAACCTTGTCTTGCTCACTTCTTAGTATCTGCAAATTTACAATTTAATCAATATTTTAGCTGACTGACTGTAATCAAGACTAACTCAAAAAATCGATTCTTTGAATAAATACTCCAATTTTAATAACTATAACGTTTGGTTTCTCTTATTCTTGCTTTTTAGTTGTGCCACTATTCCCTTCGGACAAGGATTTTTAATAGCTAACCATAAATATACAAATTTTAAACAAAATATTAAGGAAAAAGAAATAGGTATCCTTAGCTTGTCGACAATGTTTTCTATAATAGGGCACGGTACAATAAGCCCACAGAAGGTAAACTACCTCAACCCATGGGCGCACATTGCATAGCGTTAAGGTTAGTGACCTCCAATGTAGACTAACCAACATTTTTTTTGTATTTGATAATTCATAAGAATAGAGATCTATGAAGAAAGGAAGGGGAAACGTTTTTATCTGTAGTTTGCTTAAAATTAAGTAAAACCCCATTAGGAAAATAATGCCTATGATATTGTTGTAAGATGCAATGGATTATTTGTTCAGGTATTTAGGTTTTTGGCTAACATCACGGCATTGTAAGGTGTCGTTCAGCGCAACATATGTATGACACACGCCGGTATGCGTCTTTCCCACAGTATAATATTATAATAGCATGTAGCTGTATCAATAATAATAATAAATAACTAATACATTGAGATATATATTGTGACGGTGAGGGCCCCTGCTATCAGCTGCTACCGCCGTCTGCGGCATGTTCTCACCGACCCTCCCGATGCCCTTTCATCCCTTCTTTTGGATGCAGATACCGCACACAGGATCAGACACCGACCTCGCCGGCGAGGTCGAAGAATCCCTTGCCCGCCGGCCGGTGCAGAGCACCACGGCGAGACACCTAGTACACGCCCTCGACTGCCCAAGCTGAGGCCGTTCCTTCTTGAGGCGCCCTTGAGCTAGTTGCCCTCTTGCCCTTTTGGCTCGAGCGTAGTGGTTGCAACCACTACACTCGCCCTCTTGTCCGGTGAAGCTGTAAAGGCCCCGCGGCCAACAGCGTAGATCATTTACACACACACACGCACGCACGCACGCACGCACGCACGCACGCACGCACGCACGCACGCACGCACACACACACGCACACACACAGTATAAGTTCGAACCCATATAGGCGGCTTGGTAATTTCCAACAGCAGGTGGCCACAAACCTGGCTCCATTAAGCCGCACTGGCTCCACGCGGTGACGATTGACCCAATCAGTCTCACCTCGATTTGTAAGAGAATGCCTTGCCAGTGGGTCAGTATATGGTTATTGATATGTATATTTATGTTATTTACAACGTGGGCTGGCGTTAGGAAAATACAAACGCACACTCTGTTTCATTAATTTTGAACGTTAACGATTAGTTTAATTTTCTTTTTTAGATTTATTCCCAAAGAATCATTCTTTGTCCATCTTTGGATAAAACGTGCTCCCATAATGATTGATTTAAACAGCTTTTAAAAATATAAAAATAACTAATATTTTATTAATAATTGAATACATAAGAGTAATTACCAAGGTACATACTTTACCATGTTTTAGGCTTTTATCAGATATGTTTTACGGAAAAAATGGCTGCCAGAGCGAGTGTAATCTATTTTTAATGAAACACAGAACGGTGGGGGGCGGCGTCAGCAAAATATGGCATGGAGTGACAAGGGGGTACAAGTCGTAAGTGTCGTGATGGCTCAAGTATAAGACTTCAACTGTGACAAAAATCTTTAGAAATTCATACTAATATTATAAATTTGTCTGTTCCTTACCTGTTCATGTTCAAACCACTGAACAGATTTTGATCAAATTCGGCAAGGAAATAGATTTTATCTAGGGGAAGGATATTGGGTACCATTTGTCTCAAAAAAAACTTAAGGATTTTAAAATACAAATAACGCGAAGTTGCGAGTATAGTTGTATATAAATAATTTTGTAAGTGCTATTTGAATTTAAAAAATTCTAAATTTAAAATTGAAAAATATGTGAATCCAAAAATATAAAATTAGTGCCAAGTAATTTATGGATGACCCCCAAACAATTGTTTACACTATCTTCAGTAGATCAGGTGTTATGGCTTGGGCTCTCAACAGTCTATTTGTGTCATCACAAAACATCTCTGGTGGGGTGAATTCTCAATATGATTGTACGCAATGACTTAAAAAAATAACCAAAGCTGCACCAGCATGTTCACAATTGTTAATAGTTTATAAAAATCTCTTTTTCAACTTCTCCCATCTTCTCAGGAAATCTTTAGTTTATTACAAAGGCATAATCGCTATACATCACTATTAATAATATCACGGAAGTCCTTGATCCTTTGCTCAGTCTCTCTTAGGCTATCTTTTAGGTCCTTGTGGATTTCACTGTATGCTTTAATGGACTGATTGGTTTCAGTAAATATGTTTTGCAATATTTGCAGGTGTAGGATTCTGTAAGAAAAGATTCAGTTGTTACAGTACCTCTATGAGATCCCAAAGGCTTACACTCTGCGTAGAGCGAGGAACTATATCGAGGCTCTAAGCTGTAAGGTAATCGTAGAACCGATGGCCATTGGGTCAGAAAGGTTCTCGAGTGGCGACCACATACTGGAAGACGTGGAGTGGGCAGGCCCCTACAAGATGGATTGATGATCTTGAAGGCCGCGGGATGAAAATTGGATGCGCACAGCACAAAGCCGGTGGTTAAAGCGTACTTTAAGGGAGGAACCTAATGCTGCAGTGTGAATGTCTTTCGGCTGATGACACAGAAGCTGTAAGGTGCTAACTTGATGTTTTTACCAACGTTTTAGACTAACCCCTAGTCAAAATCACGCCAAAATTTTTTTAGTACAAAGTGTCTTAAATATTTTTAGGGCGAGTTAAGGTTACCTGCCGCTTTTCGGTTAACAAATCCCGCGTTCAACGAAAAAAAATGCACATGATATTTCAATAATACGCCCTTTCAATATCCCCTCGACCCTTGTGATATTTCGTGATTATTTTCGAACCCCCTCCCCCCTTTCGAGCCTCACGTGATTAGTGGACGATCCCTAAACTGTGGTTTTGTATTCATGGGGAACATTGAATACTTATTTATTGTTTGACTGCCTCGTTGGTCTGGTGGCAAAGCACATCGCTTTGTGATCACGAGGTCCTGGGTTCAAATCCTAGGTCGGACAAATGTAGTTTTTCTAACGAAAAAGTATATGGCAATAGGCTCGCCCCCTATTACATGGGACCTAACATCGTCGGCGAAACATGGGTGTACTCAGTACACCTCTGCCACCCCCGCTTGGGAAATAGGCCTGACGGTGTTTTAATTGCTTAAATAGCTTTATTTATACTTTTAGCGCATATAGGTAAAGCGATAATTCTCTCAACCCATCTGAGTGAGTGGGATGCGAGTTCATGATTGATTAAGTGTTAAGAGTATAAGCTGCTTCTCTCACTGGGTGGAGTAGTCACAGATTTGGTGAAATATGGTAAAATCTTTGTGTGAATCACAACTGTTTTTTTCATTGTAAATTTGAACAAATGACAATAATTGCCAGTGTGGGTCTATGAGCCATGTTTAAAAAATGTGTGTGTTCAGTATTTCATGTTTTTAAAAACACCTACTTCACAGGAATAAATCCTAGTGTAGAGCTGTTTTTTAAAAAATAATACTCACTTTGACTTCAAATCCAAAATCTTGGTCTTCAAAGTCAGCAACTCGCTAGAATCATCACTGAACTTTGTAACTTCTCCGACTCTGTGGTTGAGCCACTGCATCATCAGCTCCACTTTCTCACTCTCCTGCTCCTCAATGGTATTCAGTTTATCATCTAAGCTCTCTTTTAGTTCCTTTATTTGGTCATTACAAGTCTTTTTATTTTCAAAAACCGTCTGTTTTAAATTTTCTAATTCATTTGTGAAAGTTGGAAGTTTAGTTTGTATTTTCTGTATGATTGCCTGATTAAGTTCTGCCTGTTCATCAAATAGAAGTTCTGCTGCAGTTTGGTGCATAAATCCTGGAGAATGAATAATAAAAAAAAAGTAAAAAAGAATCCTACACTAAGAATTATTCCTATGTCGTGGATGCATTTACCAACATGCTATTCACATGCACAGACACCCAGACCAAAACAAATATTTGTGGGTTACACAAAAATTTATTCCATGCGGGAATCCAACCGGCAACTTCTCAATCCAATAGGCAGAGCAACTCAAGCTGTAAAGTACTTAAAAATAATAATTTACAACTTAAAAGCTGGAAAGTAGGATAAATGCGGTAGAAATGCGAGCTCTGCGGAAGATGTGCCGAGTGAAGCTGACCGACCGCATTAGCAACAGCATAGTAAGACAGCGAGTAGGTATGAAAGATAGTATCGGTGTAAAGATGAGAAAGGGCATGCTCCGTTGGTTCGGGCATATAGAAAGAATGCCAGAGGAAAGAATGACAAAACAGATATACAATGTGAAAGTGGAAGGATGCAGGTACCGGGGAAGACCTAGACTATCTTACCACGACCAAATAAACAGAGTCTTATCTGATGGAAAAGTCAAGAGTCTCCGTAACCGGCTAGCGTGTATGAGACGAACTATGAGAGTCGAGGAAGCCAGAGAGGTATGTAAGGAAAGAACCTGTTGGAACTCTGTACTCTCTGCCTACCCCGCAAGGGATCTGGCGTGAGGTTATAGATATTAAAGGATTATGCAAGCGATCTAGTTTGATGATATAGATTCTCATACATGCTCGCTAGTTAAGATAACTCTTAACTTGTCCTTCAGATAATATGCAGTTTATTTGGGCCTAGTAAGATCTATAACTAGCTGGGCTTTCCCCGGTAGATACCGAGATGGAGAATGTAGATACATCCTTCCACTTTCGCATTGTATATCAGTGTAGAGACCCTGTTGGTACTTTGTACTCTCTGTCTACACCGCAAAGGATCTGGCGAGTTATTGGTAGATGTATCTATGATAGTATAGAATACACATATTTGTATCCTTTTGCCTAGCTCACGGAGAATTTTTTGTGACGTGTTTATGATCTATGCTTTTGGCCGCACACACGATCAGACACCGACCTCGCCGGCGAGGTAGAAGAATCCCTTGCCCGCCGGCCAGTGCAGAGCACCACGGCGAGACACCTAGTATACACCCTCCCCAATAGCGACTGCCCAAGCCGAGGCCGTTTCTGCTTGAGGCGCCGCAGGGAGCGTAGTTGTTGCACGCTCGCCCCCTATTCCGGTGAAGCTGTAAGCCAACCGCGTAGATCATTCACACACACACACACACGCTTTTGGCCGCGAGGCCTTTAGAGCTTCACTGGACAAGACCTCACGAAGGATACACATGTAGCAGGTCAAAGAAAACAAATTAATCTATATATAATCAAATAAATCCCACCTTATACATACCTAAGACAGTAGAGGTACTTTCATCAGCTGTGCTCAATTTATGCAAGCTGGAGTAATGCGTCAGGTCGCAGTCAGCGATGATCCTGTTCACTTTTGCCTTTAATTTATCCGATAGCTTACTGTTCGTGCTGCACACCTCTTTTATTATATCCAAAAGTATGTTTTCTTGGGTTGTCTTCATTTCTACTCTCAAATCATCTGTGCTCGTAACGGAATCCATGATAGAGATGTGTGATTATAAATCCTTTGGTCAATTGAATGAATTAAGATTGTTTATAAATAATTGATAATTTCACAAATAAACAAAATCTTGTTACCACGACAACCGTTTGACTTTATTTTGAAATAGTAATTCAAAATTCAACATTGTATTTTTGAGGTTTGATTTGACGTTTATTAATGATGAGGTTTTATTTAGTTTTATTCAAGTACCTACTTAACATTACCAAAAACGAATCATCATCATCATCATCATCATCTCAGCCTATACTTGTCCACTGCTGAACATAGGCCTCCCCAATCGCTTTCCAGCGTAACCGGTCCGATGCCACCTGCATCCAACGACTTCCTGCGATAAAAACGAATGAATATACTTAAAAATAATATTTCAGAACTTAAATGCTGGATTTAAAACAAAGGGAAATATTTTATTACGTATCATTTTTTATTTATTTAGAGTTTTACCATCATAGATCCGACTTAATTATTGTTTCCGAACGAAATCTAAACAAAAGTTTATTAGGGGCCGTTCGCACGAGCGGTTTTTTGCAGCGCTGGAATAAATCGCCCTAGGCGATATTTAATCGCTTGCACAATAAGTGTTCAAACGAGCGTTAAAAAATCACTTGAAAATGTTATGGCTTCACACTAATTTTAAGTGTATTTTGCCAATGTTCAGTGGAATGCTTGATCGTGTATGTAAGATTTCTAAAAGAATTCAACTTCCCGATGAACAATAATTAGAGATGATCGACTTCATATATTATAAAAGGGAATGGTTTGACGGATTTGAGAAAAGAAATATACACATAAATTGAATAAGATAACTTGAAAAACAATTATAGACACGTACAAAATTAAATATAGATATTATAATTGGGGGGGGGGGGGGGGGAGCAACAGCAGAGGTCCATAGATCCTTATTGTTTAACTGCTCACTCTAATGCGCAGTATAATTGTATATTATTATTATTATACTGTTTGCTTTGACTGACAACACTGCTCTTTCAGTTCTAACAAAATTTTGACACCGTGAGCTCATTCTGCGTAGATCGGATCAACAATTATAATTAAGAAGTTTGAGCATAGACGAAGAATGCCTAGACACCGCATATCGCCGCGGAAGCGTGTCAATTTTATGTCGGTGTGAGTTTGTGAAACTGCGTTAATGTGCGTGATTAGGCAAGTGATTACTAGTACAGATTTATCGATAAGAAAATTTATTGATAATTTATGATATTAATTAACAAATATTTACTTCATGCAAAATCGTAACTGACTCATATAAATTATGATTTCGAATTACTACGAGTAATTAATATAAGTTCACACATACGTATTATAATGCAAATCTTAAAAACGAATCTGTAAACATCGATATTAGTATGTACAATTTAATACAATAGTAAAGCCTCATTGGTAATGCGCATAGCGATCACAAGGTCGTCGGTTCGAATCCTATGTCGCAAAATAGTAATTATTCGATAAAAAAATCTAGTCCGGAGTCTGGCACTGTGCTAGGTATAATATCAATAGACGCATCCTCTACTACAGGAGACCTTACATTGTTGAACGACAATTGAGTGTACACAGTACACCACTCCCACTCCCGCTTGGGGAATATAGGCGTAGCGGTGGTTTCAATTTTTACATCACATTTACCCTACGTTTGCACGTGCGCTTTTTCAATGCACTTTAGTCATGAAACTAGGATGTATGGTCAGCGCATATCGCTGAGGTAGCGTGGCAATTTTATGTGGGAGTTAATGAATCTGCGTTAGTGTACTTTAATAGGGAAGTGATTACTAGGACACCCCTTATCAACGTAAAAGACAATTAATGATTAAAAAATATATTTATCCGAACCGAACAGAAAACCTTAAGTTACCTGAGAATCTAGAGTAAATATGTTAATTTATTAAATAACATTAGTGTACACTGACACATGTGTAATTATTTATTTTTTTTGTTTTCAAAAACGTACCACACTAGGATTTATTCCTGTGTCGTTGCGTTTACAAACATGAAAATTCACATACACAAATACCCAGACCGAAACAAATAATTGTGTATCCCACAAAGATTTGTCCCGTGCGGGAATCGAACTCGCGACTATTAGACACAGTGGGCGGAGCGGCTTGAGCTCTTAACCACTGCGCTAAATCGTCCGTCGAATCAATTCACACCATTTTTAATCTACCTCTGCTGATTGTGTATAAGGGATTAATTAAAGTTGAATCAGTAAGAGACTGCCTCGTTGGTCTGGTAGCAAAGCGCATCGCTTTGTGATCACGAGGTCCTGGGTTCAAATCCTAGGTCGGACAAATGTAGTTTTTCTAACAAAAAAAACCCAGTATGAGTCCGGAGTCTGGAATTGTGCCCGATATACGGCAATAGGCTCGCCCCCTATTACATGGGACCTAACATCGTCGGCGAAACGTGGGTGTACTCAGTACACCTCTGCCACCCCCACTGGGGAATATAGGCGTGACGGTGTTTTTTTTTTTTTGAATCAGTAAGTCAGAAAAAACTTGGAGCAATCAGTTTAGTTCAATTTGTGATAATTGAAGATATATCATCTTACACTTTGTTAATTCTGAAAAATCCTTAATTATTTTAATATGCACAAAAAAAACTTCCTCATTTTAAGAGACATGGGCATCAGATTGAAAAATAGCAGATTTTTGCTGCTGCATAATGTTTATCTATATGATCACGCCAGATCCCTTACGGGGTAGGCAGAGAGTACAGGCTCTTTCCTTACATACCTCTCTGGCTTCCTCTACTCTCATAGTTCGTCTCACACACGCTCGCCGGTTACGAAGACTCCTGACTTGTCCTTCAGATAAGACCCGGTCTATTTGGTCATGGTAAGATAGTCTAGGTCTTCCCCGGTAACTATTCTAATATATCAAAAGTGCTATAACTCGAGTTGTATCACCTGGAGGTCCAGATTTAAATTTGAATATGGCACTTAAATAAGATTTTTTAATATTGAGTTCTTAGATTTACGCGAATATTACACATGAAATAAAACTATTTTTCGGATTTTATCGCGGTTTATTTTTTGATTTTAATTTCCCGTCGTTTCGAATGCTTTGCAGCACCCATGGTCACGGAAAGAACTGAGGTGTTAGATGTCCAAAAGGCATAAGTGTTCCGGGGAACCCTCAAACTTTTTAATTATTTTTGTTGGTCCGATCTACGCAGAATGAGCTCACGGTGTCTTGAGGTCTGTCAGTGTTATGCTTGGTTTTGGATTTGATTATATTAATTACCGGATCCCAAGTCGATGGAAGCACCCATCCATCTTCTCTATTGAAATTAGGATGTTTTTTTAATTTGAATAGCCTCATGAACCATCCTTGGTAGGAATCGGTGTTCTTTCACGAGGATATGTGGTCTATCAAATCGGATGTAATGGCGGGTGCGGTCAAGGACATGTTCACAGACTGCAGACTTCTTTGAGCAACGGTGTTTTAGGTCAGCTATGTGTTCTTTATTCCGAGTTTTTAATTTTTTTTTTACTGTAATTATAATAATGACCCTTAAATCATATTAGCTTATTCTAAAAATTTCTGACACTAGTTTCTACTACTGCATTCTTCATAATATAATGCATTCTTAATTTGAAATACTTTTCACATATTGATTTTATTAATAAATATTTTTGGTCTTCAAAAAAAAACCATAATCAAACTGGTGTTCATTTAAAACTTGAAAAACATTTTCTTAATTTTGAATGTAAAACTTGCAATACGTCGCGAAATATTTTAAATACGTCCTTCGTGTTAAGTTTACTGTAATGGACACTTAACAAAGATGTCAGCAAAACTTTTTCACTTGGAGGTACCTTCTAAACGTTCTAGCACTCAAACGCGGATTCTAAATCACGAAAATCGGTAGTTCCTTCACACGGATATCAACATGCTTTTCAGGGTTCAGATTTATCTATATACGGGCATGGCATACAACGCACCCTCGCGGGGTGGAGGGCACAATGCCAACTCATATAGAGGTCAAACCTCTAATCTTCAGTAAAAGCAGTACTACCCAAAGGGCAAAACTTCATTTCACAACCGAGGCTCTATATGCCATCTGCCGTGAGGTAAGTAGTTTTATTTCAGGTAAAACGCTATAAAGATGAAATAATCATAAATAGGTCCCACCCCCGATTGATAGACGTGACAGTGTTTATCTAGATATTCTATCCTTACTAAATTTCATCCAAATTCGTTTAGTCATTATGACGTGAAATAGGAATTGTTGTTTCAGTATTAATTTATTAAAATCAACAGTAGAACATCACAAGTGGAGAAGCGTAAAATAATGCATATTTAAAATACAAATTAAAGCTTTTAACTCACAGTTAATTATCACCGTATATTAATTATATGAGGTCAATAACGTATATATTTAATGTTAAATACATAATTTTGCTGTGAAACTTCCCTATAATATAATAAGAGGCAATAAACACATACGTGTAAAATGATAATTCAGGATTTTTCCCTTCTCCTTTGCTTGTCCTTGATTTACAAAATACAGCACAAAACGACATAATTTCACTGTATTAAAGTATATTTACTTATCACAATAATTTTCATTTATATTTTAACCGCTGAAACGGACGGGGCGCATTTGATATGGCCCAAACATAGGTCACAACAGGCTACGAAGCACACGTACAGGGCGACGTTGCCAACCTTACAATAGCTTTCTCATTCACTCAACATGGTGATCCGTGTAATTGAGAGAGAAAAAAGACAATGTGTTGAACGATGACCGGCGGAGCGGCAACGTTGTATGACTTCCTCCAGGTAATTTTACCTTCATGAGTTTGAGGGTACCCCGGAACAATTATGACTTTTGGATGTCTAACACCTCAGCCTTCCCGTGACCATAGATTATACAGTATATCTGAGCCCGTGCCCATGGATGCTGCAAAGCACTGGAAACGTCAGGAACTTAAAAATAAAAAATAAACCGCGATAAAATCCGACAAAATAGTTTTATTTCACGAGTTTAGTAATTATAATAATACCAACATACGAATTTGTGACGTTACAATAGGAAAACTAATCGGTTTGCTCTTTTACGCTTACTGCTCACACCGCTTCACTAGCGCCACATTAAAAATAACTGCATAAATCGTTCATCGTTCTGCATGCATCATTAAGTCTCCGCAAACTGACAGTACTGTATTTAACTGGATTCTGGACATTTTTTATTCTGTGGCCCTGTTTGTTGCAGAAAGAAAGAAGGCCGAAAGTATTATTTTTCGGGAATTCATACATACTTGCACTTAGATTATTTAAATTATGAGCGATTTTTAATTATATTTGTGACTTTGATTCATCTACCGCGATGTCTGCAGTATCTACCGAGTCAATAAAGAAAGCTGCAGACGCAGAGCTTGCCTCCAACAATGGACATAACATACATTCGGAATCTCAAAAACCGGGCGAGAATGTAGACAAAACTAAACATCATAAAACTATCAACGAATCTCAGGGAACTTGTTACTGGTATAAACATTTCCTTTGTTAGCTTTTTTTCATAATCGAAAAAGTTTGAATAACCTGATTTTTTTTTAGCGGCAAAGATCGTAACTTGAACATAGCCGAATTATTGTGTGCGTCGTGCAATAGATGGTTTCACGAGTCCTGCATCGGGTACCAATTGGGAAAACTGGTGCCATTCATGACGAACTACCTTTTTATATGCAAGAATTGTTCACCAACTGGACTTGAAACTTTTAAGAAGAATCAGGCTCGTAAGTGTTTTCTGTGCTTTAGATAAAGACAAAAAAGTATATGCCTCGTTGGTCTAGTGGTAAATAATGCGCGTAGTGATCACGAAGTCCTGGGTATGACTCCAAAAATATATTTTTTTCAATAAGAAATTAGTATCATAGTATGACATTGTGCCCGGCGTAAAGGCAATAGGCTCGCCCTCGGGCCTAACATCGTCAGTGAAAAGTGAATGTACACAGTACACCTCAATATAGTACATGTTGGTAATGGCATTAAAAGTATATTATCTTTTAAGATTACTACTGTTTTCTTTCCAGCATTCCCCCAAATGTGTCTTACTGCTATTGCCAACTTGAGACAAGAGAGTGTAAAGGACGGCAGCAACAAACATTTATTTAGTAAGGACCGGGAGATAATACCATACATAGATCAATACTGGGAAGCCATGACAACAATGCCAAGGAGGTAAATATCTGTGTTATTTTATAATCTTTGTAGTATAGAAGGATATTTTGGCTTATCGCTAAAACTAGAACTAACACTGTCATTAAGTGAAAGGTCACTTTATGACAGTTGTAGAGTTGCCGCTTGTTACGAAATATACCCAAGTTCTTTTTTAAATTACTAACCATGTGGACCCACCTGTTGAAATATTTCCCTGAAAGTAGGAAAATTTTACTTAATGATAACCCTTATTTCAAACCAAAATCCTCCTGTCAATGTTAGCCGTGGACCATAATCTCATTGTCGCACTTTAAAGGGGCTGTTGACACTGGTAGAATCATCAGTTAATGATGGAGCCATAGATTATAATTGAAATTGGTCTGTTGTTGTCATCATATAATGAGAACAACAAGTAACAACAGCTTAGTCCAGTGGTTAAGAGCTGGTGGTTTGTCGAATGGGGCAAGTAGTTGCGGGTATGATCCCTGCATGGGTCAAATCTGTGTTACCAACAAACATGTGTTTTGGTCTGGGTGTTTGTGTATGAGAATTTTATGTTTGTAAATTAACACAGGACAGTTTTAGAGTATGTTATAAGAAAATATAAAATAAAACATCTTTTACAAATAGCAAGTAATTTTTTAACTATCTATTTATCTATATCATCACGACAAGCCTTTTGCAGGGTAGGCAGAGAGTACAGAGTTCCAACAGGTTCTTTTTTTACAGACCTCTCTGGCTTCCTCCACTTCCATAGTTCGCTTCATATACACTTATTTTTAACTATACAAGTATAATCCCATGTTTATGGGAAAATGAATTATAAAAAAAATAGCATCTTATGTAATACTTAATTAATGCTGGCCATAAACAGGAAAAAAAGTTTAAATAAGAATAGAAAAAAAATTGATTTATAATAAATAATAATAATAATAATAATAATTTTTATTGTCATAAAATTGAATACAATATTTTGTGAAGTCCCTGACATCTGTGCTAGGTAATAACCTGTGTTACAGAAGTCAGTGCCCTCTCCCATGGTGTAAGGTGTTAAATTATTTCATAATATGAACAAAGCAAATTATTATAAAAATAAAAACAACAACAATGAATAGAAATTAGACAAGGGAATTTAAATGTTAAAATTCTTAAGCTATAAAATATAAATTCTGTGCGCGCGCGCGTGTGTGTATGTGTGTGTGTGTGTGTGTGTGTGTGTATGTGCGTGAGTAATGTAGGAGAAAGTACGTGTTTACTAAAAGACAAAGGTATGAGAGTCTTATGAAATTGCTTTTAGTATTCGTTCTGTGTCTTCATAGTTTAACGACTGCAGCCATTTATTAAGTTTCTGTTTCACCGTGTACCGTGTATGTTTATATATAAAGAGACTTTTGTGTATTTTATTGTAAATCCGAGAGCTTAAAGCACAGAAGTGTCTTCGCGCAAGTGCAGTACGACACTTAACCAATTGACAGACTGGAAATCCAATTCGTCGATTTGCTAGATTTTTATCAAGAGCTAGCATGGAGTGTCGCCGCAACACAGTTCGAAGGATGTAGAGCTGCCTTACAGTAAGAACTTGAGCATCTAAGTACAACTGAGTAGTGGGATAGTCTCTTTTTTTAAAAAATATTACCTTGAGGACTGCTCGCTGAGCTCGTTCTGCCCTCAGTATTACAGTTTTAAAAGTCCCACCCCACACTGGTATGCAGTACGTAATTATGGACTCGCATAGACAGCGATAGACTAGTGTAGATGTATCATAGTCAGCGGAATGTCTAAGCTCCTTGAAGAGATATGTTAGTTTTCGAAGTCGAGAGCAGAGGGAATCAATGTGTTCACGCCAGTCCAACCTTGCGTCAATATGCACTCCTAGATATTTTATATTAGGAACCATAGCAAGACAAGGACAAGTACACTGTGAATTGTCCACACATGTGTGTGCCTCAATCTTATTTGATTCAGGAGGTGTTTTGGCTGAATTAGGTAGGAAAAACTGGATAACTTTTGTTTTTGAAATATTAAGAGTGAGTAGATTAGAAGATAGCCAGTCCATTACCGTGCGCAATGAGAGTTCAGCTCGTTGTCGGGCCTTAATCCAATCATTGTCGTATACAAGCAGGGCTGTGTCATCTGCATATACGAACGTGTCACATTGTTCGAGGGGTAATAGACACAAATCGTTTATATAGATTTGGAATAATGTGGGCCCCAAAATACTACCTTGCGGAATTCCGTAGCTTAGGTTATTTTCATTACTAATGACGGAATCAATTTTAACTAATTGGCTACGTCCATTGAGGTAATCTTTGTAGATGTTTAGGGCCAATCCACGTATTCCAATATGTTCCATTTTGGCCACAAGTCTGGGGATAGAGACCGTATCGAAAGCCTTAGTTAGGTCTAAAAATACACCGTAGCATTTAAGGCGATTATCTAGTTTTTCTACTAAGGAGTTTGTAAAATCGGCAACGGTATCTTCTGTAGAGATTCCTGATCTAAATCCATATTGATTGCGTGCTATTAGACTGTTTTTACTTAAAAATTTAACCATACTAGTGTTTAATATACGTTCCAGAATCTTGGATAGGGAAGTTAAAACCGAAATTGGACGATAATTAGAAACATTGTCTCTAGCCCCACCCTTGTACACAGGATGAACTAAAGCACGTTTAAAAGCTTTAGGGAAGGTACCCGAGTTGATGGCATTATTACACACGTGAGCTATATACGGAGAAAGAGTGCAGCTGGAGTTTTTTAGGACTAGAGCTGGAATATTATCCCATCCGGCTGCACTATCTCTGCGCAAACTGCAAATTATGCTTTGCACATAAGTATCATCAACGAATGGTATAACAAGAGAGTTGCTAGGAGATGAAGATGAAAGTCTGGAAACGTGTTGATTGATTGGGGAAATTTTTGACGCAAGGTTCTTACCAATATTTACGAAGAAGTTATTGATGCTGTTTATCGATGTTAGAGGATCGGCAGAAGAATTAAGTAAGATATTGGCTGGTTGCCTTTGACGACCACTGTGTGTGATATTTTTGACAACGTTCCATAGAGCCCTTGGATTGTTTTTTGCTTTGCAAAGTTCAGATTTTTCATAAGCTCGTTTTAATTTCCTGAGCAGCGAGTTACAAAAGTTGCGGTACCGAGTGTACGAGGTTTTAAAAATAAGATCATGTGGATTCTTGCTGACTTTTCGATGCATTTTATCACGGTTCCGAATGCAGCGAAGTAGGCCAGGGGTCAACCATGGTTTAATCAATGTTTTTCTATTTGAAGAATGGACTACTGTACTGTTATCATTTATGGCAGTCTGAATGCCTGTAATTAAAAGATTAGTTGCTAGATCTGCGTCAGATGTATGTAATATGGGGCTGAAATCGTATTTTTCTATGTCTTTTTTTATAGATTCATAATTATATCGGATTGATCTGTTTTGTGCTAAACATATGATTGGTTTGGTTATATTCAAAAATAAGGCAATAGGTAAATGATCCGTAATGTGTGTATCTAAGACCATAACTCTAGCTGATGTCCTGCTTTTCATCATGATATGATCAAGACATTTGTCCATTCTAGTAGGAAGCACATGAGCGGGTAATAGACCTAGCGTAGCTGTTAGAGTTAAATAATCATCTGAATGTCGATCATTGTTTCCAGGCATTATATCAATGTTCATGTCGCCTATAAGGATAATATTATGATATGATTTTAGAGATGTTAATATATCATCTAGACAGGAGTAAAAGTTCTCTAAGTTAGCATAAGACGGGGAACGATAGATAGCAATTATAGCAGTGTTGTGGCAACAACTTATTAAACAGTTGGCATCAGAAATTATTGGTTCTTTTATGACACACATCAAGGTATTTTTGACATAAATTACAACGCCGTCATTTTGTATAGGATTATTTTTAGTGTGGTGAGATGAGTATCCATGTATGATGGGTATATATCCTGATACTTGAAGCCAACACTCTGTTAATATAATAAAGTCGAATTCTGTTTGTGTTAGAGATAACATTGAAACAAATTGGTCCAGATTCTTATTAATGCTCCTGATATTGATATGAATGATCCGTAAAGTATGGCCGCATTGCCCAATATAATTACAGCATTCTTCTGGAGAACACATAAAAGAGTCAGCAATTGAAACTTGGTCAATTTCGTGAGAAATTATGTCTATGTTCATCATTTTTAGTTATAAGTATGTAGAGTGTCACAAAACACTGGGCGAGACATTTCAGAAAGATTTTGGCAGCAGTACGAACCCGTGTTGTATAGTATAAGTGATATTGTATATGTAATATGATACATGTTGTGCTATGAAGATTCTGTGTTATAATGTTTTTGTATGCATGTATTATGTACGTGTGTGTGTATAGGTTAACGTGTGAGATTAATTTTAACAGAATAATAAAACAATAAAGAATTAATAAATAAAGAAAGAATAAGTCAAACTTTAGGACTTCATGCTGAGATATTAGTCATTTTGAGAGCCGAAGGCGATCAAGATCTGCTTCATTATCTATAATTTCGTGTCGATCTCCATCTTGTTTTTTGAGAAGAACTCTTCCAAATGAGGTCCAGCAGTATTTATAGTTATTAGTTTCAGCAAAACTGCGAGCTAAATAGTAAATGCGTCGCGCTTTTGGTGTTAATTTTTCAGATATATAAACGGGCTTGCTAGGTCCATCCAATTTCAAATGTGTAGTATTCAGTTTGTTTTGTTTGTGGGTATTATTAAATATAATATAAATTGCTGTCATTATTTAAAGGTGAAAAAACTTGATTGTGGGCCATTAATAAAATAGAGAATTTTAATGAGGTAAGTGTATAATCACCGCCATCTTCCACTAATCTGCACTGGGTTAGTGTGGGCTCACAGATCAAGGTGAGCCATACTGCACACTGTGGAGTATGACTCACATTAATTTGTGAGAGAAGGCCTTTGCCCAGCATTGGGACAGTATAGCTTGGTTTATTAAGTCAGTAATAACTACCATTAAATAATGCATTACAATACAGAAACCCATTGTTCTATTGTTTACTTATCAAGCAATTAAAGGGCTCCCAAATATTATCAAATTTACATAATTTGAAAATACCCACTAGTAGCTTAGATGAATTATACTTCTTCAGTAGGTATTGTTTAGGTAATAATTTCGAATTTTTTTTATCTATATCATCATGCAAGATCACTTGCAGGGTAGGTAGAGAGTACAGAGTTCTTTCCTTACATACTCTCTGGCTTCCCAGTTCGTCTTATACACGCTTGCGGGTGATGGAGACTATTGACTTTTTACCATCCATAAATGTGGGTGTGCTTTCCAAGCCTATCTGCCTCTTTCAGGAAAATAAGTATTCACTTTCGCTATATCTAGTATCTTAAATATAATGAATGTTATATATACATATATCGATCATATGTATAGTGATCTGTAGCTATACAAAATACTATTTTAATAGTTAACTTGACATTGTGGCAAATGTAGGTGTGTGTGTGTGTGAATGATGTACGCTGTTAGCCGCGAGGCCTTTACAGCTTCACCGGACTTAAAGGCGAGCGTGCAACCACTACGCTCTAGCCAGCCAGAAGGGCAAGAGGCGACATCGAGGGCGCCCTCGGTTGGGACAGTCGCTGTAGGGGGACGGGTGCACTACTAAGTGCACCGGTCAACCGCCGGCTATGGGAGGGGATCTACTACTACGTCGTCGTCGTCGTCGCCGCCCGTATTCTGAGCGGAAAGAAGGGATGACAAAGCATCGGGGGGTCGGTGAGAACATGTCGCGGCCGGCGGTGGCGGCAGGGGTCGGGGGGGGGGGAATATAGGTATTTACCTACTCTTAGTTACAAAGGATTGACCCTGATAGTAATAATCTTGATACATAGTGTTCTGTACAGTTATGACCAAGAATATTCAAGCAATTTAGTACTGTAACATCATGTTTATGTAGACCATCACGCCTATATTCCCCAAGTGGGGGTGACAAATGTGTACTGTGTACACCAAAACGCCGACGATGGCCCCATATAATAGGGGGCGAGGCTATTACTATTATACCGCGCAAAATTTCAGTCCGTAATGTTGAAAATTTTTCTATAGCAAAACTACATGTTGGGTGACCTAGTATTTGAACCAAGACCTCGTGATTGCTACATGCATTATCTACCCCTAAATCAATGAGGTAATTTTTTTTTTTTTTTTTTTAAAGTAGCCCCACTCTAGGATTTATTCCTGTGTCGTGGGTGCGGAACCGGAACAAATAATTGTGCATCACACAAAGATTTGTCCCGTGCGGGAATCGAACCCGCGACTATTCGACACAGTGGGCGGAGCAGCTCAAGCTCTTAACCACTGCGCTAAATCGTTACATCTTAGACTAAAATATGATTATATGCTATTTATCCTTATCTGTGTTTAGCTATAATATGTGTATAGTATGTAATAGTGTATATTGTAATGTCTGTATATATATGACTAGGTTTATATTATATATGTATGTATTGTAAATTATCATCAATAGTGTACGCCACCAACTGCCCTTTTTATTCTCATTTGTTTTCCTTCCAACGGTTGTCTGGAAGAAATTGCTGTAAGCGATAAGACCGCCATTTGTACTGTTTTTGTATTAAATTTGTTTCTTTTATTTATTTTTTGGTGTACAATAATACAATACAATACAGTACAATATTATTAACCTCTACGTTCTGCACGAGCGCTTTTTCAACGCGCGGTAGTAAAGCGCTGGTATGAAGTAAATTGCTCACAGTACTTTTTTTTGAAAGACAAGCGCTTCAGCACCGTCCGTGCGGCGAGGGGTAAGACTTGTCTAGACAGCATTGCTAACAATAATGGCGCCATAAGTGGCCTCAGTTACGCACATAGAATAATAATAATCTAGAAGCCGCGGGCGCGCATTGGGTTGAAGCAACTATTAGTACCTGCAAAGCAAGTAGTCACACGTTTACGCGATTAGTCACTCTGCGACCATCGCGCGGAACAACGTGGTCTACGCGTGTCATATTAAATTTAATTATGGGTTCTTATGCCATTCCTACCTGCAACAATTCTGTCAAGCTCAAAAAGAAACAGGATGGGATTACATTTCATTTGTAAGTAGCGCAATCGGACATCGTATTATTTAAATATTGAATTAAATGTTCCGTTCATAATTGTCACCGAAAATTATGCGTCCATTTTGTCTGTATTGCCAATACTGCAGTGTAATTTTTCCTTACTTTTATCTACTATGGATGTTAGTTGTTATAGTATTAACTTTTATTAATTTAGTTACTTATTATATAATGACTTATATATTTAGTTACGATGACGAAAGTACTTTTACCACTTTTAATTATTCGTCACGTCGCGTCATTCCATACAGCTTTCTGTATGGAATGACGCTTTTATATGTATGACGCAGTAGTAGATAGTTAAAGTCGGGATATAATTTTATTTCTAGTAGTATAATGATGAAGCCGGATGAATCATAGGCATACATTTTGCCGTCGATGTTAGATACTAAAACATATTTCGCTACGTGGCGGTGGCAGAGGTGTACCGCGTACACCCACATCTCAGACAATATTTAAAAAATGATTCAGCAGAAGGGAGGGATATTAAATATAATATATTTTTTCCGTCCTAAGAATCGATTCCAGAACTTCGTAATTGTATCGCAACGACACATAAAAAAACACTTATAAAAAAATAAACATTATTAACTTACTGCTAATGGAATCTCGTTTTATTTTAAGAACCTACTTAATTACTTCTATTTTTAACGTTAATATATAATATTTTTCTAGCAGTATCTTTATATATATATATATATAAAGATACTTATATAAATATAGAGATACTGCTATAAATAAACAATAATGATTTTATAATTTTTTACTGTACAATTTACCCCCAAAACCATTTTTAACTAGCAACATTATGCGGGTGCGGTGAGTGAGGGACGTTTGTTGTTTTTGGCTTCACCGCGCGGCGTGCAATTACGTCTGAACCCGGCTTCTGGATTATTGTTATTCTATGGTTACGCACTATGTGTGCGTGTTGCCAGCGTTCAATATTTTGAACATTTTGTTCAATAGGTGTCAATTTATGCGTGCGTACTACAATGTACAGTCAGCAACATAAGTAGCTTAACATTCTCAGTTTCCCAAATCGCTTGAACAGTTTTGTTTTGCATCAAATCCATAATTTTTCTTGACCTAAATGTATTTGAATATGTTGCTCATGTACGGGCTTTAACAATGTTTACCAACGTCTGTAAAACAACTACTTACGTTGCTGACCGTACTACTATGATTAGATAAATATTATGCTGTTTCCGCGCGCGCGATGCTTGCGTATGATTTACTTGCCATCTAGACAAGTAAACCATCCAAGGCTCACATGTAGCTTATGAATTCAACTCTGACTATTCTCTTAGGGAAATATTGATGCAATAATGTGTTATAATTTCATGCTCCTGGCTTAACTGCGTCGTAATGCGTTTAACACGCTAACAAAGGCTTTACGAAGATGTAGTCAAAATTTAATGCGTTATCTAATAGAGGTTCGGCAACGTGTAATTATTTAGCGCTTTGTTTAAATCGCATTTTGATGCAGGTATTAACACTAACATTAAGACAGGTGGGGCAGGAGCATGACTAAAAGTTATTATTTTTAGAGTGACCCAGTCCTGGTATGCCACAATACAGCGGGCTCTGATCAAGGACATCCAAGTATTGTTCATGTATGAGGAGGATGCGACTCATGGACCAATGTTTGGGCTCTATAACCTGGAGCTCACTGCAATCAAGCCCAACTATGAGGCTATGATCAAGCAGGGGCAGCTGAAAGTTACCGATATGGGAATTGCCACAAGTAAGTATTTAATATGTAGGGTGAATTTTTGAGACGGGACAGTAAGGGCAGCTACCACAATCTTAGTAGCAACAGGAAAACGGTCTTAGGAGACTTTCTGACATTTTGAGCTGCATTTAAAGATTTTGGGTAAAAATACAGTCAGCAAGGATGGTTGATGGTTTTTGATACTAATTGATCTTGTTTTTTATGATGATTAAAAACTAAACAAAAGTCAGAAATTGAAAAAAAGATTGTGTAAATTGCTTAATTTCCTGACTGTACATTTTTTCATATAGATGCAACTCGATATGTACCTAGAAAATGGTTAGGGATACTCAAAAAGTTAAGGACAGTCCCCCCTAAAACCTTTTCCTGTAATTACAAAGGTTGCATTAGCTGTTTTTACTATCCTTTCTCAAAAATCCACCCTGAATATTTGATTTTATCTGTACTGGTATTATAAACATGCTCAAAACCAGTTTTTGCACGGGCGCTTTTCCAACGCGCAGTGCTGAAGCGCTTTTCCACAAGATGTACTGCTAGCCGTTTATTTTAGTCCAGCGCTTTATTGACGCGTGTTGAAAAAGTGCTCGTGTGAATGAGAAGTATTTGTGCAAGATTTTGGTTCTCTTTTTTTTTTTAAATAATCAAGTTTGGGAAGGTCAAAAATATTTGGAATGTAATTGCCGTAATCACCATGTAAAAGCTTTGTGCGTACAGCAGAAAGCCTATCGTCATTTGGGGATGCCTTTGTCGCGCAGTGGACGTATTTGGATGTATCAGTGTTGTGTTGACTTCTGATATCCGTTTCAATTTTTTTATAATGCCCACGGTTCCCATCTTAATCACGACAGAGGAGCTCCAAACGGATCCTTACTTAAGCCTTACTTGATTAAGTTTATTTTAAACAGGGGAAAAAACTGTCTCTCCATCCTCCTTGAACTATACGTCAGGAACCCATAACCCGTATCTCTGTGATAGGGCATAGGGAGAATCCAGTAACGCCTACACCAAAAAATAGTCAATAGTCAAACCACTTATAAATTACTCTTAAGTAAAAGTGTTTTTTGCATGGCTCCCAAACTGTACAATAAATTACCCAAATCCTTAATTGACATTGAAAGCATTTCTAGATTTAAGACGAAGGTAAAAGAATTATTGACACAGAAGACATACTACACCATAAGTGAATATTTTAATGATCAATTCTGAATATAATAATAAATATTTGACCTAGTAAACATTAATAATTATGGATGACATTTTGAATACTGTGACATTTTACAAATTTATGTGGTATTTAATTTAATATAATACTATTGGACTGAGATATTTTAAAATAGACTGCATGATATGTTTAACCTTTTGCATGCCTTTTGGCAGAATATGGCAAATGTTACCATAATGTATCAAATTAACACCATTTGTTATACCCATATTCGCAAAATAAAGAATTTGAATTTGAAATTATATGGAGCCCACAACCCATATTACTGCGATTCTTAGGGTAGAGGGAGAACCTAGTAAGGTTGAGACCAAAACAAATGATGCAAAAATCATTTCCAAGATAATCTAACACGGTCAATTGAGCTGCGTGGGTTATGCTCTGACTCTTAGACCGGACATTATATCGTACAAATGCAGCCAAGGGTGACCAAGTGTCAAAAAACTTGTGAGTGAAATAAAGAGACTTGAGTTGTTAGAGAAATGCTGTGATGACAAAATACTTTATGGTCTACCTGCGTTTGTGTTTTAAGGAAAAATCATAGGTAGGATTTTGTTGTAGTCTTCGATAAAGTCGGCGTACCTAGCTTTTATATGTTCAAAGATTCCAAAAATTTACGCAGATAAGGGCAGAAAACTAAACGTAAACTTAACGTCAATCTGTCAATTAGTAATTACATAAACATTACATTGCGGGCGAACTATTAGTTTATGGGTGGGGTCCTGACCTCATGGACCCTCTTTTATAATACGCCCATGATGCTAACAATACAATGTTCTTATAGAAAATTCCAGTTCATATATTAGTTTGTTTCATAATGAAACTAATAATTAGCGGTTATGATACAGATTACAGTTAAGCAATCACCATCATAATTGAATCAGCGCAATTAATTGCGCAGCCAATCACAACATCCTGCTACGATCACATAAGTCGCTATAGAATCACAATCACAAACGACAAGTAAAATAAAAATAAACTAAGAATGAACTTTGCGCCTTTAAACACCTAAGTATTTTATAAGTACATATCATATTAAACTGATCGTCTTCATACCAAAATTATGACCTACATCGACCTTTAAAAAATTACAAGAAGTTAAAAATCTAGAGTGCCATAACACCATAACTGACCGACTGACAATGTCGTGTTGGAGCAATGCCAAAACTGAAAACCAAACACTTGAAACAACGCGGTGCATACATAGAATTCTAGACCGAACCACTAAGACATGTTACTGAATAATGACATTGTTCTTTACGCATTGGTGTGTATGTAAACATTAACTTCGTTACGCACACATCTGTATCATTAAACGCTACATCGTGCGTTAGTGTGTCCGTCCGTATATTCGTCGATAAGTACACATAAGAGTGTGGTGTTTGCCGCGCGATTTCTCCTTTATTGATTTTAGATTTAAATAGTTCACATCATAATCACCTTGAACTTTATGGCTGGTGAGTTGCAACTCTACGTTATTTAATTTAAAAAATAATCACAGTTATAGCACCGGTGGCGTGCGTTTCGTGCATACATAATTAGTTTGTACTATCTGTTATCAGAATCGTAATTGCCTCGAACAAATGTTTACTTGTTACGCCTTGGTATGTATTTTAGTAGTTTTTTTTTGCCTCTAGACTGTATGTTTTTAGGAAAATATAATGTATTCCTCGTATAAAGTCGATTCGTTCGCTTGTTTACGTTCCGAGTCCCACATTGTTATGCCGTTTGTCACGTAAGAGCGATTTAATCGGTCGAGGTTCGTCTCGATACGTATTTTATCTTATCAACACTTGCACTAAATATATTAAAAGTTTGTCAGTCACTTCTGATAGCAGTGTTGACGACATGGACAGTAAGTTTTGAGATTTTAATCGATTTTGGTTTGTGTTTTGTATTGTGATCGCTCGGTGATTGTAGAGTTGTCCCGTCATATAAATAATTGTTTCCTGTGTGGTTTAGCAATGAGACTGTATAATTTGCATGATGTACTTCCAACCTACATTTGTCGGTACACTCGCACTTAATTTTATAGCTTGCTTTCGTAAAACTTAAGTTTCTGAGATAACTACGCTACGGTATATTTTATGGTGTTATCGAGTGTAGTTGCCTTTTATGGCGCTGTTCGGTCGTTTATTTTTTTATTCATTATTAATATTATGAAGTTCCTTTTATGCTTTAAACGGTTTTATTTCATACTATACTTGTGACCGATGGAATTTCCTATCCGTTAATGTTTAACCCCCTGTTTAGGGGATCTGTGTAAAGAAAGCCCTTCTTAGTGCTTTTATAAGGATAATTTCATGTATTTATACCCAACGGTTTATGCTTAGGTGAATTACTTTAGTCTTAAGGGTTTATGCTTGCGTTGTCTATTAGTTAATCAGTAAAAGTTTTAAGTTGCATTCGCCGTGTGAATACGTTAAAACATTATTTTTCTTCCGTTTTCTGCACCAAGTAGCGAAGTGTATTAAATTAATAATGATACTGAAATAGACCGTGATGACGTCATGTTATTGTAACTGACGCTTCAGTAGTGTTACCAAATGTGTGTTGTTTTATCGGGACTTTATTTACGGCTCATCATTGGTTACACAACAATACATTAACATAATATTAAACAGCCTGCACAGCCTATGTTAATAATTATATATATAAAAAAAGACACTGATTTCCGGTCTCATAAAAACCCTTATTTTAACGTGATCTATCTCAAAATATTCCAAATTTTACGCTACACTACAATGCAGTAAGGGTTTTCCCAAAGATACGAACTTCCCTATTAATACCTACTTTTATGGACTGTTCTTACGTAATGAAAACATCTATGAAGGTTACGACTTTGCACTAATCAATAACTCATTGTTCGAGAGAATTTATATATATATTTATAGTATAATCTACACTTGTTTTTCTTCGAAAACGTTTTGAAGACCCTCTAATATATTATTGCCTCGTTGGTCTGGTGGCAAAGCGCATCGCTTTGTGATCACGAGGTCCTGGGTTCAAATCCTAGGTCGGACCAATGTAGTTTTTCTAACGAAAAATTCCCAGTATGAGTCCGGAGTCTGGAATTGTGCCCGGTATATGGCAATAGGCTCGCCCCCTATTACATGGGACCTAACATCGTCGGCGAAACGTGGGTGTACTCAGTATACCTCTGCCACCCCCGCTTGGGGAATATAGGCGTACGGTGTTTTTTTTTTACTATTATTTAGCCTTTAGCGTTCCACTGCTTGGCAAAGGCCTCCCTTTATCTCCTCCACTCTGCTTTGTTTAGGACTATTAAGGGTAAGCTCCGTTGGTTTGGGCATATAGAAAGAATTTCAGAAGAAAGAATGAAACAACAGATATACAATGCGAAAGTGGAAGGATGTATATACCGGGGAAGACCTAGACTATCTTACCATGACCAAATAGAACGTGTCTTATGTGAAGGACGAGTCAAGAGTCTCCGTAACCGGCAAGCGTGTATGAGACGAACTATGAGAGTGGAGGAAGCCCGAGAGGACGGTAAGGAGAGAACCTGTTGGAACTCTGTACTCTCTGCCTACTGTGCAAGGGATCTGGTAATGATATTAAGGGCCAATCGTTTATAAAGGCGTCCAGTTCGTCCTGCCATCTCCTCCTTATCCGGTGAAGCTGTAAACTGTAGATCATTGGCATACCACACCAACACAAAACCCGCCATCTCCTGGGCCTGCCGCGAATCTATTATTAAAGCAAATACTTATTATTTTACTCTAAGTGTAGTTAATGATTTGTAATCGGTTGTTCAATTGTATGCTTATTTTGCTGATATCAAATTTTGCCGTTTGAGATTTTATGCAAGAAAAGTTAAATCATTGTCTGCCCGTGTTTCGATTGTACGGTCAGTGACATGTGTCGGTGAACATTCACATTTTTTTAAATCACTTAGGGTCTCTTTCACTATTCTTTAGTAAAGTGCTGGTTAGGTACTTCTCGTTCTCACATCGATAGACTCACAATGGTTCAATCCTGTTTCCTCCGCAAAGCCGTCGGAGCCCCGTGGTTCATACGGAATGTCGATCTCCATTCCGATCTCGGTCTCGAACCTATTCGCGCCTTTATTAAAAAGGCGACAACCCGATATTTTGCGAACGCGTCCAATCATAGTAATCCGCTAATCGTAGCCGCCGCCGACTACGAACCCAACTCCCCTCCTATCAACCGCTACCGCCGTCCGCGGCATGTTCTCACCGACCCTCCCGATGCCCTTACATCCCTTCTTTCGGATCACACAGGATCAGACACCGACCTCGCCGGCGAGGTCGAAGAACCCCTTGCCCGCCGGCCGGTGCAGAGCACCACGGCGAGACACCTAGTATACGCCCTCCCCCATAGCGACTGCCTAAGCCAAGGCCGTTCCTCCTTGAGGCGCCCTTGAGCTAGTTGCCCCTTTGCCCTTCTGGCTCGAGCGTGGTAGTTGCACGCTCGCCCTCTTGTCCGGTGAAGCTGTAAAGGCCCCGCGGCCAACAGCGTAGATCATTCACACACACACACGCACGCACGCACGCACGCACGCACGCACGCACGCACACACGAACGCACGCACGCACGCACGCACGCACGCACGCACGCACGCACGCACACACACACACACACACACACACACACACACACACACACACATACACACACATACAAACACACAAGTACTTCTCGATTAACGCGTTACTTTGCAGTTTAAATTCGCTAGTTTAAAAGTCGGATAGGGGTACTCAAGAGATAGTGAAATTCGGACGTAGACTACTTGCAACTTTAATTGACGATTAGTTTACTTTAGACTTCACTCGGTGGTGGTGAAAGAGACACTTAGACACTTAAGTATGCAACTATATATACTTCATATCTATTACTTGATCACGTTGATACAATATTTGATCGATACTTGATCTAAATAACTCCGTCACGCCTATATTCCCGATGAGGGGGTGGCGGAGGTGTACTGAGTACACCCAATTTTCGCCGATATTGTTAGTTTTTTTTTGTTAGGCTTAATTTAAATAATATTTAAATAGTAACATACTAATATTTGGTTTTGATAAAGTTAACCAGCGTCCGATAAATAAGAGTATTGCAAATTTGAATAATTATGATGTTCAGCGTCTTATGTCGCTTTCCACCCTATCTTTCTTGATGGTAACCAATCACTTATACAGCCAGCAACGTCTCTGTATAGTATTAGTATTCTGTATAGTATCAGTATTAGTATTACTTTTTATGTTACAAACTTTGTTGAACGTTTTTAAAACCAAATTTTTAACAATATATTCAAATATTACATTCATTATTTTTGTCGATCGAAATACGCTCGACAAAAATAATGGATTTGGCGCAAAATAAAAGTGTACAAACAATTTTAAAATCTCAACAATGTTGCTAACCGTACCGTAATTAATGTCGTCCTTTATTATTCTTCAAATAAGCAAAATCCGCAATCCTCAAATTTTCTCACATTGCTATCTAATGCCACGTCCAGACGAGATGTAAGTAGTGTTGTAAAAACGCTCGAGTCGGCGCTTAAACGCTTGAGTCGACGCTCAAAATGTTGCTAAGCGCTGGAGTCCAGAGCCGAGTCGGTTTCAGAGCGCTCGAGCTCGAGGGTTTTATTTAAAACGCTCACTGGAGCGTCGAGCTCGACGTTCGACTCGTTCTCGAGCGTCTAACGCTACGCTCCAGTTTTATGGATGATTTTAAGTCAAGTTCATACATTCATATTTACTGCGTGGAGTACCTATTTATTGTTTAATTAACTTGCTCTTTTCGTATGTCTGTCTGTATTTCAGATTCAAAGTTATTGTTAGTTCAAAGGAGTTTGTGATCTACTTTTCAAACAATTGCGGTTCTCCAATTGACCTGAAATTTGGCATACGTATACTATAAGTTTAGACAGACGATTTAACGCAGTGGTTAAGAGCTTAAGCCGCTCCGCCCACTGTGTCTAATAGTCGCGGGTTCGATTCCGCACGGGACAAATCTTTGTGTGATCCACAATTATTTGTTCCGGTCTAGGTATTTGTGTATGTGAATTTTCATGTTTGTAAACGCACCCACGACACAGGAATAAATCCTAGTGTGAAGTTACGTTCTTTTTAATAAAAAAAAAGAAAAGTTCGGTGACGACTATTCTTTTTCTTTTGTATAGTACCATGAACCTGGTTTTATAATGGTAGATGGCCAACTGAACAACCCCACTGAGTTTAGGCTCGCTGGTTTAGTCTTTACAAGTACTGTCTGCTTAAGTACTTACACAAGTATATAATATCAGCCCATACTGCCCACTGCTGGGCAAAGGCCTTCTCTCACAAATCGAGGTGAGGGAGATTAGGTCATACTTAACCACGCGGACCCAGTGCGCATTGGTGAAGGCAGGTTTGTGGCCACCTGCTGTTGGAACTTATCAAGTCGCCTATAAGGCTTCCAACTCGGCTTAATGAGTACCACATTAAATGGTAACCGGGACCAGTGGCTTAACGTGCCTTCCGAATTATGGAGACGCTTGAATATGAAAATGTCACAAACGGTCACCCATCTCAGGCCAACCGAGTCGAACGCTGCTTAACCTTGGTGATCGAGAAGAACACCGCGGTCGGACAGCGCTACGAACGCCTCAACGCGCCTTACTCAAGTACTTCACAATAGCTCTAGGTAGTGCCCAGGGTCCCATGATGAAACCGAAACGTGGCTATAAGAACTATTTAAATTAAACAAGATAGCACCATCGTTTTTGGGCTCTTTGGATTTGCTTTGACAAATATAATAGACCTAGATGATCAGCAGGATCTGATGATGAAGCCGGAAAGAGACCATATAAACTCCAAAAATGAAAATACTATCTATCATTAGGCCAGATCCCTTGCGTGGTACCGTATTACCCCGCAAAATACTAATTTAATAACAAAAACAAATATTCATTGAACATGACCATCAAATATAAGTTATTTGTATAAGTTATTTGACGTGTCAGACTCACAGTCGACCGCTCTTACAAAATAATTTCTAAAGTATAGTTTAAAGTTCAAGTTTAGTTACAATTTTATATCACTATACTTGGTAACTAGTGTGTGATCATTCAGTGTCAGTGATAGTGATTTTTAACAATTACCAATAACAATAAATACAAATCTAGATTCAAAATTTGCCAAAAACCGTCACAGCGAGTGTTTTTATAAAGTGCCTCACGTGAACGCGTAAGCGACACCGTATCCCTGGCGCTTACGACTTTCTTCTCGCCACCGCGCTGCTAGCTTTGCTCACTAAATATTGCTATTGTGGCTGGCGCTTTGCCGTTATTGCTTGCTTATACCTACTTACTGAGCGCTAATACGATACATTGCGAACGATTGTTGCAAATAATAACAAAAATGAGCAAAAATATGAGCGCATGCGGGGCTTGTCAGAAACAAATTAAAAATGTGGACCAAATATGTTGTTCGAATTGTAATATATCGTATCATCATTTGTGTGTTGGCATAACGTCTACTAATTTTAAAAAGATCACGAAAAAGGCACGTTCCATTTGGTTATGCCCTGAATGTAAGCCTAAACGGTCGTTAGTATCGGATAACACGCCAGCAAGGTCGCCACTTGTAGTGCAAGATGATGATGAAGATGATGATTCTCTTACACCCCAGACGGATAATGACGAACTTGTAACATTGATCCAAGAAAGGATATTAAGCGCCTTAAAGAATGAGTTACCGACTGTGTTAGCAAAAGCTGTCAAAGCAGAACTTTCTCCTTTACAAAAACAGATAGAAGAACTTCGTAAGTCTGTAACGTATTTAAGTGATTGCTACGACGACATAAAAAGTTCTATGGCAGCACTGGCAACGGACAATAAAAAACTGAAAGAAGAAAATACCACACTTACTAAGAATGAAGACAACCTCACGATCCAGATAAACACCTTGGAACAGCACCTGCGCGAGAATAACCTTGAAATTCATGGAGTAGCTGAACAGCGTAATGAGAATCTACCTTCTATCATTCACCAGTGCGCTTCTATCATAGATCTTAAGTTAGCCGACTCTGACATTGTTAATTGTACTAGAGTTGCAAAGCAAAACAGGGAGAGTGGACTTCCTCGAACTATTATTGTCAAACTTAAAAACGTACGATGTCGAGATGAGTTTCTTTCTGCTGCTACAAGATATAATAAGTCACACCCAAATGCGAGGCTTAATACGTCGCTTTTGGGTGTAGCTGGTGACAAGAAACCTGTCTACGTCTCGGAACACTTGTCACCAGCCAATAAGCAGCTTCATGCAGCAACACGGGCAAAAGCCAAACAGTATGGTTACAAATTCGTATGGGTGCGAAATGGACGTATTTATGCACGTAAAGATATAGATACTCGGTACTTATTGATAAGAAATTTGAAAACTTTAGAGGAGATCCGCTAACCTAAAGCCTTGCTCGTCAATCATGTTAACTTTTGTCTTTCGTTATAGTACTACAATTGTTTTTCTTTTTGTATTTTTGATGGCTTTATCTATTTATTATCAGAATATTAGAGGGATGAAGAGTAAAGTAAATGAACTATATCATACAATTCTGAACAATAATTATGACATTATATGTTTGACGGAGACATGGCTAGACAGTAATTTATTCTCTGCTGAAATCTTTGATGAACGATACCAAGTTTTTCGTAGAGACAGGGACGTAGTATTCAAAGAAAAATTCAATAAAAATCACGGCGGTGGCGTATTGATTGCTATATCCAAAAATATTGAAACTAAAATGCAGTCAAGCTGGCAAAATGAACTGGAAGATATATGGGTAACTATAAAAGTACAGAAAACAACGATTAACTTATGCACCGTTTACATTCCATCTTACATTCCTGATGACATATTTGTTAGCTTCATTAATCGCTGTGAACAAACAGTAATAGACTCGACTGAACACTCCAAAATTATTATCATAGGAGACTTCAATTTACGCAATATAACGTGGAAAAATAACAAAATTAGCGACGTATCGGGTGTAAAGGCTACAACGCTAAGAGATTTCATATATCTAGGAAACCTAGCACAACTCAACAATGTAACTAATAGTTCGGGAAGTATATTAGATCTTGTTTTGACTGATCTACACAATATAAGTCTATCTCGTACATCGGGTTTAAGTCGTGTTGATGAACATCATCCCCCGTTCGAGCTCTTACTGACGTTTGACAGTTTTGCTCCACTGTTGGAAAACAATAGGATTCAACCCAAACTTTGTTTTTATAAAACAGATTATGAGGCTTGTTCTAGGGAATTTAAGTATATTGATTGGGAATCTAACGCGACATCTATGGACTGTGATACTTTCCTTCACTGGTTTTATAATATATTGTGGACGACTATAGAGAAAAATACTCCTAAAACAAAAGTTAGAAAACGTAAATACCCTATATGGTTTTCTAATGATCTTATAAAGCTTATGAACAATAAAGAGAAATACCATGCGAAATTTAAAAAATACCAAAATCCCCGTGATTATGACACCTTTACATTACTAAGACAAAGAACCAAAATTGTCATGAAAATATGTTTTCAAAAATATATTGCTAAAGTTGAAGCAGACCTTAATGTTGGTATTAAATCTTTTTGGAGGTACACAAAAAACAAAAATATTACCAACGATATACCAAAATTAATGTTCTATCGTAACCAAACAGCGCAAACAGGCACTGATATTGCTAACCTTTTCGCAGATTATTTCTCATCGGTTTATGGACCAAATAAACCAACTAATTATTCACCTGAATTTCCAACTCACACTCATACTATTCACAGTATTCACATAACAGTTGAAGATGTCTATCGTAAGCTACAAAATCTAGATGTAAGGAAGGGTGCAGGGCCGGATAATATACCACCTATTGTTGCACGACTTTGCGCATCAACATTAGCTAAACCACTGGCAATCATTTACAACAAATCGTTGCAGAGCCAGTTTCCGCAACTATGGAAAATTACCCGCATAATACCAATTCATAAGTCTGGAGACAAGAGTGATGTTACAAATTATCGCCCAATAAGTATTCTAAATTGTTTTGCTAAGGTCTTTGAAAGTCTAGTATATGAACGTATATACAATCATTTATATTCCATTCTCAGCTGCAAACAACATGGTTTTATTAGTGGAAGATCAACAAATTCGAACCTTTTAGAGTATACCAATTATCTGTGCGACGCTTTCAATATGAAAGCTCAAGTTGATTCCATCTACACAGATTTTGCTAAGGCCTTTGATCGCGTTGACCACACTATATTACTACTTAAAGCGGATTACTTGGGCATCCATGGAAATCTGCTGCGGTGGCTTACTTCATATCTTTTGAACCGCACATTGCTTGTGGCTTTACACGGATATGAATCAATACCTTTTTCACCCACATCTGGTGTACCACAAGGGTCAAATTTAGGTCCGTTGCTATTCCTTTTATTTATTAATGATCTCCTATACATTATTCAAAGCAATTGTTTAGCATATGCGGATGATAAAAAAATCTATCAAAGAATTCTCACACCAAACGATTGTGAAACCCTCCAAAGCGATATTGATCGTATACATAATTGGTGTATAGATAATAGAATGAATTTAAATGCGGAGAAATGTAAAGTTATGACTTTTACTAAAAATAAGACTATTATTCAATATAATTACAAAATTAAAAGGACAAGACTACTTAAAGTCAATCAGATTCATGATTTAGGTGTTATTTATGATAGTTCACTTTCTTTTAGACCCCACTATGATTATATCACTAAGAAAGCAAACACAATGTTAGGTTTCATTTTAAGGACAGCAAAACCATTCAAAACTGCAAAACCACTTATAATACTATATGTATCTCTCGTACGCAGTAACCTTGAGTATTGTTCCTCCATATGGTCGCCTATCTATACCAAACATATTAAAAATATAGAAGCCATTCAAGTACGTTTTTTAAGAGCCTTGTGTTCTAAATATGGATTAAGAAAGAAACTTGTTGAGTATGATGATAGATTACATAAATTCAATCTTAAAAGTCTTCAGCAGAGACGAACAATTGCAGACCTAACCTTATTGCATAAAATTGCTGGCGGTAATTTTGGCACAAACCTCTGTGAAAAATTACTTTTATACATACCATCACGATCACAACGTAATCAGAAAATGTTTAGCATACCTCCTTCCAACAATAATGTTTCTCAAAACAACCCCATTCACAGAATGTTAAAATCCTACAATGAGATAGCTGATGTATGCGATATTTGGAATTACAACGATAATAATAATAAATTTAAAGAAGATATTTATAAAATTATAACCAGTTAGGCATAAACATATTGCTTTACTCTCTTTTCCAACCTATTTTTTCAACTCTTTTTATTACGTGTTTAAATAATTATGCATGCTACTTTTGCGATCCTATTTTTGAATCTTAATTATGAACCGTTGTGTAAGTTGTGTACAGTTGGTAAGGACGCCAGATGTAAAAATGTGATTTATTGTAAGTCTTAAGATAAATGATGTAATCTGTCTGTCTGTTACTGTGCCTATTTAAATAAAATAAAATAAAATAAATCAGTGCGTTTTGTTTGGCTATCCTTTGACTGTTGCCGCAATAGCAAGCACACCTAGAATCACAAAACTTCGTCTAATGTACCGACAAATCCTTTGTCGACGCGTTTGATGTTTGTGCCCCAAAATTAAGGATTCGTTTACACTAACGTTTCCGTAAAAATAATAAAGAATGACATAGGTGGTGTCGTCGTGTACTATATTCCCCCAACCTTATACGTAAGGATAAAGGGTGTGTGTGTATATCATTAAATTTAAAAAAAAATCGTTTGTTTTATAGTAGGTATAGCGCATACCCAAACCTTGAGTCTACGAAAATTCGTATTTTTTGTTTTCTTTCACCGGGAAGACATTTTCTATTGATATTAGTTTTCCCCTAAGAAGTTCTAAATACATATATGAAATACGATTACATACTTAATGGTACCTATGATACGATACCATGAGTACAGTGTGTACGCACTTTCAAAAGATTTATTTTACCTATTTTATTAATAATTCATTTTCGGCTCTTCTTTTAACCTCTTTACTCTTTCGGCACGTAATTTTTTCCAACGAAAACTTCCTAGTATGAGTCCGGAGTCTGGAATTGTGCCCGGTATATGGCAATAGGCTCGCGCCCTATTATATGGGACCTAAAATCGTCGGCGAAAAGTGGGTGAACACAGTACACCTCTGCCACCCCCGTTGGGAGAATATAGGCGTGACGGTGTGTAAACACCCTCTGTCCAGAAGCTTGCCATTAGCATATTACTGCTCTTGTACTTGCCACAAGAGCTGCCCTTGAAAAAAATCATGCAAATACTAGCTGCGTGTTGGTCATTTTAAAATTACACACCTTTTTTCATTTATCAAAATTGATGCAAAAATCTTAGTTACTGGTGTTGGGTACGCCTCTGTATATAGTTGTTTCGACACCATAAATATAATTCGATTTTCGAGGATCAAAGAAAAAGAAACTATAACGCTTGAGCACGCAACTCGAGCGTTATAGTCAAAGTCTTCAACGCTCCGTGAGCCTTAAACTCGGCGCTCATTTTTACAAACATAGTAAAAAGATTTTCAAAAAATAAGTTACGAGCCCGCCATTTTGACGTTCACAACACTAGATGTAAGGCGAACGGTTAATATGTAACGCTCGTGCTGCCGGTGTTTGCGCTGATCGGATAGCAGTCGGCATTTTCGCGAATATTTTCCGTTCGTTATGATTGAGTTATGTGTTCATCATCTCGAAGACGAGATCAGATATCGACCAGGAATAATCGAGGATTACCTTGCCCGCCTATGCCCTCTCCCATAGCTACAGATTAAGCCGTGGTAGATTCTCTTTGAGGAGCCGAAGTAGTTTGCCCCTCCTTGTCGTGGGAGCCCTGGTCGGAGCGTAGTTGTTGCATGCTCGCCCTTTTCCCCGGTGAAGCTGTAAAGGTTACTCTGCCAACAGCGTAGATTATTGACACACATAGGTACATCACAGTTATATTTTCCTGGTAGTTCCACTGGCGGGTAATGTGAAGGGGCGGCAAGGGAAGCGACGCCCAGCTGTGGGCGGCGCGGCCGAGGCGGGCGCGCCAGCTGGCAAGAAGGGCCGTACCGCTGACCTCGCTTCACTCAAACTGCCGTCCCACGGGTACCCTACCGAGCACCCATTTAACAAGGACGGCTACCGGTACATACTCGCTGAACCTGACCCTCACGCACCTTTTAGACAGGTCAGTTGAAAATGTTCGTTACCTAAGTGTGCCTTTCTAGCTGGAGCGTAGCTATTCCACGCTTAGCCCTCTCGCCCGGTGATCCTCGAAAGCCCCCCGGCCAATAGCGTCGATTATTCACACATACAAAAGGTAACCAGGTGTAATTAAGTGCCTAAGAATGTCATGGCGACTCCTTACTATTACTCCACCGAGAAACCTATTCAACAAGGATCGCTACCGGGTACCGGCTGACTCTAACGCCCCCTTTAGACAGGTTAGTAGGTGCCTGTTACCAAGTGTGGTAGAGTGACCGAGAATATTATTTTCGGCAGAAGTAGTGCCTATATTTTGGAAGATCAAAGTAGCTTTGACAGAAGTACATCAAACAGGGATATCTTTCTTTCTCCCTGCTCTGCGAAAGATCAAAGTAGAGGAATTTGCAGCACTAACATACTACAATTTTACTAAATCTCGTGTCAATGGTAATGAGTGAGTGATTACTGAAGCTGTTACCTAAGGACTTAAAATATATTTATATTTTTCATATTCTGTACGGACTGACATATTTTGGAATCTCCCGCCATTTTATTTACTTGTGAAAACAAAAATAAAACGCATATGCCGAAATTCGCGAATGATACTATTAGAAAATATTTTTCTCAATTAGGAATTCGACGAGAGCAACGAATGGAGCGGCAAACCGATCCCGGGCTGGTTGTACCGCTCTCTATGCCCCGGCATCGTACTGCTGGCGCTTCATGACAGAGCACCACAGCTTAAGATATCGGAAGATCGGCTTGCTGTGACTGGCGAGAAGGGATATTGCATGGTCCGAGCTACTCATGGTAAGAAATCTTTAGTGCACTCTACAATTCAGAGTGATGACGCTTACCATCTGCTAATTAATCATATTGCGATGTTCCCTATAGTTTGCAGTAGAGATAAATCACACTGTTTATAGTCTTTTTTCACGAGACCAAGGTACGGTGAAGTTTGGTCATGTTCCATTTCACGCATATTGCATTTAACAATATTGAAAATATAGACTCCGAAAAATAAACAGGATTATAAAAATACATCAAAAATATATTTTAGTTTTCATTTCAATCACTGTTCATAAATTTGCGTAATTATTAAAAAAAACCTAAACTTAATATAACTCTTTTAAATTGTAACGGTTTGCGTTTTTGGGGACTGACACTATGAAATCATTATAATCGATCGTGTTGTTTTTTAAAATGTACAAAATCGACTGCCGATTTTTTTTACGATAATATTTTTCTATGTACCTGACTGAAATATTTAGTATTCTCATAGTCAAGAAATTAATAAATGGACGTGGATGCGCTATCTTGACATATTAAACAGTTTTATAGATTTAAAAAAAATAATAAACGTAAGCGACGAATCAAGCTATTTGTCAGACGGTTTTTTTGATCAATGACTTGATTCCTAAATAAATAATGAGATTATTTTATTTTGTTGTCTTTTTGTTCCTAAATTATTTTTATAAATATCAATAGATTTATTCTTCGTTAAAAATTTTCTCGATACGATATTAATTGATTCCATTTCCCACTCGCCACATTTTTAGAAACGACAAATTCTATACCTCAGTGTGACTGGTGAAAAGGACTACTCTGTACCCCGCTTGGAGAATATAGGTGTCACTTTGTTTGTTTGTGTGTTTAGTACTGGGACATTGTCATTCCCTCTCGATTGCCTAATCCTTGGATGGTCTAAGCATATCAATAAAGACTTATTTGCATAGCCCTTTCATAATATTATCGATATTGCATTCAGAATTGCCAAACTTTAGTGGCATTGGGCACATGGCTTATAGAATTCGGAACGCCAGTGTACGGACACAGTGCGCGGACGCAGCTGGGCGCGTTTGTTTGACCGTATCCTTAGAATCGCCAGGACAGACGGGTTACCACGACCTCGTTAGCAAAAGTATTTCAATCTTACTTTGCCGTGGATAAGAGACAGTGTCTCTTTCTTAGCATATAATAGCATCGTTAAAAAAGTTGTCTGCCTACCGCGTAAGAGACCTGGCGTGATGATATAAATAGATACATAGAGGTTGAAAAGATTATGGTACGCGCCCATATCATAACATTGCATCCCCAAATATAAGAAGTATCAGGTAGAGTAGTTGTAAGCGTTGCGACACTGGATTAATTGAGCACCACGACGGCGTATTTATTTATCGAAAGCGACTTTACTTCATCTTGTCACTCGCCCACTTCGGTACACTGGCGCTCTGTGCTTATCTTTTTGCTCAATACTATAAGCCATGTGCCCAATGCCACTAAAGTTTGACAATTCTGAGTGCTATATTGATGATATTAGGAGAGGGCTATGCAAATAAGTCTTTATTGATATGCTTAGACTATAATCGGGAGGGCATAACAAGTGGACGCGTTGTTTTGACCGTACCTTAAGTGCAATGTTGTGTTCAGGCGTGTCCCGCGGCAGCTGGTACTGGGAGGCGTGCGTGGAGGAGATGCCGGAGGGCGCGGCCACGCGGCTGGGCTGGGGCCGGCGCTATGCCAACCTGCAGGCGCCGCTCGGGTACGACAAGTTCGGATACTCCTGGCGCAGCAGGAAGGGCACCAGGTAACTGATACATATTTACCGTATCTGTCTTCTCATCTTTACAAATAAATAAAATTGATGTGTCTGTTTGTAATGTCAAAATAACACCTTTTTACTAAATGCATATGAAAGTTTATACGGTACTTATAAAAAAAAACATAATAATAGTATGTATAATAATAGCCCTGTTAACAAACTGTCCCAATGATGGACACCGGCCTCCTCTCAAACTGAGAGGGCTTAGGCCATAGTCCACCACGCTGACCCAGTGCGGGTTGGCAACACAACAAAAAACAGTTTTTAATTTTTGTCTGTGTCTGCCTTTTTGGTCCGCCTAATCTCCGAAACGGTTGGACCGATTGTGACGGGACTTTCACTGGCAGATAGTTGATGTTATAAGGAGTAACTTAGGTTACTTTTATATTAGAAAATAAAAACATGTTAAATTCCACGCAGGCGAAGTCGCCAGTAACAGCTACTTTGTTATATCGCCGTCCGAAACTATTATTAGTTTCTGGGAAGGAAGAATCTGTTGGAACTCTGTACTTGCAAGGGATGTGACGTGATGATATAGATAGATGAAGTAAAAATTTAGTTTAAATAAGACTTTATTTCAAAACAATAAATTTTGATTTTATTTGCTTTTTAGTTTTTCATTCTACCTGCGATATTTATTATAGTGTTGTAGATTTCAATTCGACAAAGATGCGTCCGTAAGTACGGGCTTCATACTTCGCACGTACCTAGCGTGCGCAAGATGAAGCAAGCGGTATGATATGACTACGGAAAAAGCTCTGTTTTTTAATCTATCTATCTATATCATCACGCCAGATCCCTTACGGGGTAGGCAAAGAGTACAGAGCTCCAACAGGTTCTTTCCTTACATACCTCTCTATCTTCCTCTACTCTCATAGTTCGTCTCATACACGCTCGCCGGTTACGGAGACTCCTGACTTGTCCTTCAGATAAGACCCGGTCTATTCGGTCATGATAAGATAGTCTGTTTTTTAATCTAACTATATAATCACGCCAGATTCCTTCAGGGTGAGGCAGATATTACAGAATCCTAAATTAACAACCCTAAACTTAAATAAACCAATTTTTACGTAGTTTCTAGTCTAATAATATGGAATTTATATCTTTCAGGTTCCACGAGTCCCGTGGGAAGCACTACAGCAACGGCTACGGCGAGGGCGACACTCTTGGCTTCCTAGTCATGTTGCCGGAGAGCGTCAACACTAAATACACACCTAATACGTATAAAGATAGGGTGAGTAAGTTGATAAGTTGAAGTTAACGAGCTTATAATAAGCCTATCGGTTTTACTATCGGAAGAGTGATGTTGTCAATATGTTATAATTTCCAAAACTTGTGTTATGTCGAATTATAATGTGTAATGTTGGTGGAATATTAACCATTATGTATTCCTATATGTGCACGAGTGAAGGTTATTGTAACAAAGTGATAAAACGTGCCTTTTGGACTTCCCTCAAAACGACCGTCGCAATTGGTATGTAAAGTATCCACCGCTTTACTATCACTTCATCAATTTCATAATCATCTTTGTCATCAAGTTTATCGGGGAGTTGAATTAATTTAGAAATTAATATTCGCAATACTTGACATTGGCAAAATACGCATCGTCGTGATGTCATAAACATAAAAAAATAAGCCTATCCCATTGTCGCTTTGTTGTATGGATTCTGCACGGTTTGAAACTGCGCTTTACTAATTTCCTATGTAACTACCCTCTTTTACGAGGTGCCTTACAGTTGGACTTGATATCAGATAAATTGGTATGTTTATATATTTTTGTCAAGTAACTTCAACTTGCGTGTAACGGCTTGGCGCATGAGTGAAAACTTTGAAAGTCAGTGCATGCGCTGGTGCACGCCGATCAGGCTGCAGTGGATTCATGTTTAACACTTCGTTCATTTTTAGACAGAGCTGAGTAAAATAAAGAGAAAAATTGCATTTTTAACCGACTTCAAAAAGGAGGAGGTTCTATGTTCGGTTGTATGTATGCTTTTTTTTTTATGTATGCCCACCGATATTTCCGTCAATTGTGGACCGATTTTGATATTTTTTTTTTGCATTGGGTTCAGTATAGCTCCAAGGTGGTCCCATTTTAATTTCATTGGCATTGGACCTTGGGCTTAGAAGATACACCAGGGAACTCCTTAACGACAAGCAATAGGCATGTGTAAATTGAGATATAATGGGTATTAAGTCAATCCTATAGGTACCCTACTATACAATCCTGTATGCTTAGTTCAAGCAGTATATTAGCCAACTTCAAAAAAGTAGGTTCATAATTCGTCCTTTTTTATAACTCCTTTGCTTATGAACCGATTTTGATGATTCTTTTTGCATTGGGTTCAGTATAGTTTTGAGGTGGTCCTATTTTAATGGTATTGGACCTTGGACTTTGAAGATACAAGAGGGAACTCCTTAACGGCGAACAGCACGAATGTATAGATTCCGTTATTATAGTCATTATATTAATCCTGTAGGTACCTTACTGTACAACTCAGCAAAATAATATAATATCGGTATATAAATATTACTAAATAATTCACTCGTCACTTAAAATTGTAAAATAAAAAAATCTTTAAAAAAAAAGGTAAAGCGACTTCAAAAAGCAAAAAATAAATATTTGAAGTCGGTGCCAAGTAATCGACTGCACCAACCAGCATCGACTTCAAATATTTATTACCTTTTTTTTTTAATATTTTTATTTTTATAAAAGTTGTTATACATTACTGAAACCATCATGTAGATCACAGAAAGAAAACAAAAACGAGCAAGCCTTTGCCTAGAGCGGATGTGTAATGAAAACATTAGACGCAAGATAGAGTACACATTATACATACATAACATGAAACTAATAACTGTCTCTGTTATTTCAGCCACTAGTCAAATTCAAGAGCCATCTCTACTACGAAGACAAGGACAACATACAAGAATCTCTGAACAATCTCAAGCCACTACCGGCCAGCAAGATCTTCTATTTCAAGAACGGCGAGTGCCAGGGAGAGGCGTTTGTGGACATTTACGAGGGTTGTTACTACCCAACTGTGTCTTTGCACAAGAATGTTACTGTTAGCGTCAACTTTGGACCCAATTTTAAGTATGCGCCGTCGAGTGAATATAAGTATAGACCGGTAAGTCTTCTATCTATATTATCACGCCAGATCCCTTGCTACATACCTCTCTGGCTTCTTCCATTCTCATCATTCGTCTTATACACGCTCGCCGGTTACGGAGACTCTTGAACTGTCCTTCAGATAAGACACGGTCCATTTGCTCTTGGTAAAATAGTGTAGGTCTTCCTCGGTACCTGCATCCTTCCGGTAAGTCTTTATTTGTTTAATTAAGGTTAGGCGTCGCTAAGGCTTTCGTAGGGCTGCGTGGTTGTCGTACTCTTAGCATGAAAGGTTAAATAGTATTTGACTCGGGCAGTTTGAGATGGGTGACCGATTTTGGCATTTTCATATCTGAGTGTCTTAATACTGGTTGTTTATCAAAGTTGAAAGCCTTATAGGCGACTAGATGAATGCCAGCAGCAGGTGGCCTGCCTCCAATCCAGACTGGATCTGCATAGTGGAGTATGACCTATTCTCTCAGACCTCGATTTATGAGACAAGATATCGGTCCCACAGCGAGACAATATAGGCTGCTTAATTAAGGGTACACTAAGGTTCATCTCATCATTTAAAATTTGATGGTCAGGATCAACAATTAAATATGTTGAGGATTTTGGCGAGAGAAGTGTCCAAGACATGATCACCCTGTTGAAGGAGACAGATCCCGACGACGTGCCCGCCTTCGTGGCGAAGCAGCTGTACAGGCTGCTCCCCGTCACATTCGACCACGTCGACGTCACCAGGCTACTGAAGGACAAACACCCTGAAGTCCACCCTGGCCGAGGTTACATTCAGGTTGGAGGCTTCGGAAACTACGATCCGCGAACTACGGGAAGAGGTTGCGTCATTGCGTGGCGGTAACCGGGAAAGTAGGTCGCACGAGGCCTCTAATGTCAATGTTCATCGCGGGGCGCAAAATGCATCCGTCGGCAATTTTGAGTCGGCCGAATCGGCGCCGGCTGATGCTAAGGCCCCGCGCCGCCCGCAGCACACCGCGAAAAAAAAGCCTCCCCCCGACAAAACCGGTGTGGGACTGTACCGGTAGAAGATGGCATACTCCTTCGCTCAGCAGTACCAACAACACTGCTGTACGTGTCTCGGCTACACTACACCACTAAAGCCGAGGACATTGCGGAGTACGCCCGTAAGAAGACCTTCTACACTCTGAGGGTCGAGAAGCTGAACTCGCGAAACAATACGGCATTCAATTCCTTCGTTGTGCGAGTTCCCACCGCCAAGCTGGAGACCTTCATGAGCGAGGCGTCCTGGCCGAAGGGTGTCGTCTTCAGGAGATTTGGTGGAAGATTACGAGACGCCACTGCTCAGCGCAACATGTCGCCGTCAACAGATGCGCCTTAGTTTATAAGTTTTTATATGTTACTCGTATATATTCTATGGGCCTGTAAGTTGCACATAACTATTTTTGTGAAACTTCAGTTGCCTGAAATAAATTACATTTATTTAATTTTATAAAAACTGGGATAGGCTATTTTACTATGAAAGCGTCATTATAATGTCTCTATAATGTGAATATACATTGCTCATGCTCTGCATGACCTAACACCTGTTCGCGGCAGGATTTGATGAATGCCACCGACAATCCGGTCGAAGTGGCTGCGTTCTAGGCCGCTTATATACAAGTTGAAACATAATAAACGCAAGACCTGAAAGTAGTTTGTTCTAAATCGGCAACTGAATTGATTCCAACTATTTTTAGCGTTAGTTAATTTATTTTTATTTTCCGAAAATGCTGTTATTCTTTCCGTTCGCTGTAAATAAAATTTAATAATTATTCAAATCTTTACAGTTATTGTAAATGTATTTTTATTACATACACCTCAAAATGCCATACTACAAAATGCATGCGAAATTTGATTTTCGTATTGACTTCGTAAAGCTATAATTTAATTATTGTCCGAGGTCTTGCGTTATTTATGTTACACCTTGTATAGATTCGACATCTGTGCCGTCGAAACGATAAGAATGTGAATATACCAACTAAATGTCCATTATTACATTCCAGATGTCTGAAAAAGCTGAGGAAGCAATCTGTGAACAAACAATGGCGGATCTTTTATACCTTACAGAGAATGAGGGCAAGCTGCGGTTGGACAACTTTAATCTCTGATACAACTAACACCGTTAAACGGTGTACTCATGGATAAATGGACTGAGTGTAGTGCTTACATAGTGTGTAACAGTGTACATTTTACTAAAGTAATTACAAGAAAGAAAATACATTCCAACCACACACACAATCGACGAAATACTGAAATTAACGATTTACTCGAGCCAGAGAGGTATGTAAGGAAAGTTGGAATTCTGTACTTTCTACCTACTCCGCAAGTGACCTGGCGTGCTGATATAGAACGATTATGTCAGACGAATAATGTCAACCCTGAATAATGCCAAATTATAATAATTTCCTACGTGAATATTATCCATTATCTTAAAAGTATAGAAAATTAAAATTTCTCCATTGCTATGATCCTCTACTACTCATCCAATTTGTGTCAGCTGCCTTACGGAGATCAATTAAATGCCATTTTACCTATTTAAATGGGAAACAAGTCGTTGTCATTTTTCGGATTCGCCATTTTTATATTTTGTTATTATTCTGATTCGTCATTTTTAATCTTTGGTACACATTTACAAACACCAGAGGTTGTGTGGGGTTGAACAGGATACTGCTTCAGCATATTGCTGCACCATAATGTTTTATCATGGTGCAGAGCTGGTATTCTGGCAGAAGCTATAAAAAGAGCATTCTATTTGCTGTGACCAAAGGCAGCTCGTTATGATGTCTTTGTGAAATGATCATGTTCTGTATGCCACTGGTGTACTATTAAATGGTTATACATTTCACAAAGTTATTAGCGTTGCTTATATGATTAATTGGTCATAGCTAATAAGGGCCCTGGTATAGTATTTTGACATAATTATGTATAATGCAGTGCATATAGGCAATTAAGCAGTGCCTACCTCAGAAGAATTACATTACACTACTTTTAATTATTACTACATAAATAAAATATCAATTCTAAATTCAGTATTTTTTGCTTAATTGCCTATGCACGCCACAGGTACCATGCAGATATCAACATCCAATTTATTAGAATGGGGCAAATAAAGAATGTAAGATTGTTCGGCTATTACCTAATCTTAAAATTTAAATAGACACATAATCAAGAGCTAAAATATGCGTAACCTAGTACACAATGACTAATTAAATGACCTATGTAAATAGTTCATCAGCCTTTGTACAAAGTCTAATGTTGTCAAAATTTGGAAGTTGATTGTTGAAATTAAATATACTCTGTAAATGGATTGTATTAAGCATATGTAAATGGATTGTAATTAAAAATATAATAAGATTAAAGAAATCCTATCCTTATAAAAATTACTGTCTGTATACCCTAATAAACTTTATCAAAACTGCTATCACTTCACTGCTACCATGTTTGGTGCATTAGAATGATGTATGGAATACAGTATTGGCATTGTATAAAGTATTATAATATTCCTTAAACAATTGATCTGTTACTGGGTAATGGTGTGATTATGATTGTATTGAGAATTTTATTGTCTAAGAATAAAACAATTTTTATATAAAATATAATTTTATTTGCACCTTGCCCTTACACATTCACCTCCAATCAAAGGACATTGTTCTGCGCCCATACATGATTTACCCCAGAACCATCAGCAATGAAAAAATACTTGTATGATTTCAAATCACCCATAAATTCTCTTAAGGCATTTATTATTAAACTGACAAGCGGGGGAATTGCACTATTGCACAAAAATTATCAGATTATGAGGTTATACTTCAGTAGCCATTAATACATGAATGTCGACATAATGTAACCTCACATTATGTGTCGACATTCATTAAAGATGTCGGCGACTTCGATATAAGTACTTTTGCAAATTGTCTGTAAGATACGGATATTTCTCATTATTTTAATAAAATAGACAAATAATGATGGCATTGGTCAAATGTTTGTTGGTTCTAGGGCAATTTCCGATAATCTCCTTTGAGTTTTTTTTACTGAGCTTTTCTTTATTAGTTAGTATTGATCATGACGAGATTGTGTTGACAACACATGATTGGCTGAATCATTTAACCTCTTGGCTGCAACACTTGAAAGCAAAATTGTTTGCCAGATACTATTATAAATATTGCATTATTTTTACAAGAAAATACAAATAGTGTTGTAAAAATCAGCGCTGAAGTCAAGCGTTTAGTGCTGAGTCGACGCTTACGAGCGCTGAAACACGTAGAAAATAAGTGTTTTAAGCGCCGACTCGAGCGTTTTTACAACACTAAATATAATTTTTAGGAAAAATAATTTCAGGAATTTAGGGCAGCAGTGTTACACAAATATAGAAGGGGTCAAAACTCTTTTTGGTGAATGTAATTTATATGGAGTTGTGGCACTGAGGGCACATGAACAAACATTTTGTCTTGTATAGACAAAATGTTAAATGGTGTATTGCTAAATAAGTCTCAATATAAAACAATTTTTATTCAACTAGCTAAATGTAATTTATTTACCAAACCCTCCTTTACAATTAGGACTGCTCTCAACAACCTTGTCGCTCTCCTCCCATTGTTTAGAGGTCTTAGCTACAATAGATAAAGCATGAACACCAGTCTGCAATTCATCTTTAAGAATATCATTCACTAAGCGATGTCTCTGGAATAAAAAATGTTGAAAGTGATGTTTTCCCTGATTTTCAATAGTACACTGAATTAGTCCAACCATTAAACTAGCGAAACTTGTCCCATTTTATGTAAATTCATATTTTTGTGAAACATGTTTCATTAGCGCCAATACAGGCGCGCGCGATTGAGGTGTGGGGGGAGGCATTCAGCAGCCTGCCTCGCCGCGCTGATCACCTGACGACGACACAGACCATAGTTAACGGCCCAGCATACTAGTCGTTTTCTTTTATTATACACCACATTTATACAAACTATATCATTAATATAACAATCTACACATTTTATTCTTAAATATCCTCCAAGTATCCCTAAGAAGCTTGTTTTAGTGCACTGGACCCATCATGTTTAGACTTTGCAGTGAGTTTAAGCAAGCCAATCATACATAGACCTACTAGCTATCTTTGCCAGTGGGGCTAAGTATATATTATTTCTAACAGTGGGAGTTTCCAGGATTACAATGAGAACACTGTTTAAGGTAGTGCTATTTGGCAAATAACTGGATTTGTTAGTTCAACTAAAATTATTTAAGTTTAAACATGAAACTTACTTTTGTGTTAAAAAAACCAAATGCTACAACTAGCCATGGTACAATTTCATTTATAATGTAACTTGTACTATGCTACTCTAAAAAAAATCAGTGACAGCTTTGTGGTTAGGCCGTTGGACTGCAGACTGAAGTCCGAGCATGTGCGTTTAAAAAATTAACCATCACTTGCTTTAATGGTGAAGGAAAACATTTTTCGAAGGCGTGTGAAGTTTGCCAACCCGCCAGCGTGGTGGACTATGGCCTAAACCCTATCAGTTTGAGAGGAGGCCCGTGCCCAATGGGGGGGGACAGTTGCTTAACAGCTAACATTTATGCCACTCTGGGATATGACACAATTTTACGCCTTCTTGCACAAAATATAGTAAGAAAGAATGGGGCATACCTACTCCACCACAGTCCCAGAATGGATTGGTGGCGGGCAATTTTATTTACCATTCTAACAACTGATATATATCACAACCGACAATTTCATCAAGCGAAATTACAATTTGACTTGATGGGAAAGAAGTCTTATATAAGACAAAATCCACGAAGCTAAACTTACGTTTAATCCATAAAAGGTTAGAATATAAAGCAATTAGGATTCAAAAGTATTACCTTAATTAGGGGCAATCCTTCGAACTTGTCAGACACTACAACGACTTTGAAATGTGTTTCTGCACCTTTGGGTACATTGTGCATGTAAGACTCATTTATAACATCCAAGTGTTTGGCTTCTAAAGTTGTTTGTAACTTATTTCTAATTGTGTTTTCTATTATACCAGTTGCTGAAGACATGTTTCTTTGTAGACGAAAAACACCTAAGGAAAATATAAATAAGACAAAATCACTTGAAAATGTAGTGAATAAATAACGATATAACCTCAACTAGTTACTTACACGGTCGAAAAATTGTATTCATAAGTTTAACTGATAATAACGTACTCGGGTAAACAATGAAATAAGTTGTTATGCTAATCTTTGAAATATCAGGTACCTATTTGTAAAACGAAAAAACAACTCGATACTCAAAAATCAGCTGAGAAAACAAACCGATTAAAATGTCAATTTGACATTGACGTTCATTTTTATTTGTAAAGGTTTCTTGACCATGATACTACGTCCCTTAGTCGTATACAGAGAATTTTAATAATTTCTAAATTAATTCATCTCCCCAATGAACTTGGTGACAACCCTGATAATGAAATTGATGAAGTACCCCACCCTAGAGTAAAGCGATGGATACTTTACATACCAATTGCGAAGGCTGTTTTGAGGGAAATCGAAAAGATATGATTATCACTTTGATGTTCATTCGACAAACATGTCTGACATCATTTTTGATAATGGCAATTTATCATCACGCCAGATCTTTTGCAGAGTAGGCAGAGTCGTATTATTACATTTACATTACACGTGTACAGTGCAATAAATACAACAATAGGTTATAAAATTGAGCCATTTTACGAGTTTTGAATAGCTAATTATATAAGTTTGAGATCCCAGGCTGATCAGACCTACGTGATATTATGAAAGCTAAAATTTTGTGAATAAATATTTTAAAAGGTTATATAATGCTTACTCGCTAGCTTCAAAACCGGGATGGTTTTGAGGTGGCGGATATGAGGCATGCCTTTTAAGTTTTGTTGTTTGAAGAAAAAAACACAACTAGAACCTTATAGTACTTTTTATTGTTTTTCAGAGTATTCACCACGAAGCTTAATACACTTTTCCATTCGCTCAAACCAGTTATTATAACATTTATTCCACTCTAAAGTGGGGGTGTTCAAAATGGCTGACTTGAAAGCGTCGACTGCTTCTTCACCGGACTGGAACCTTTGACCACGAAGACTTTTCTTAATTTTAGGAAATGTAAAGAAATCGTTAGGGCTTAGGTCAAGTCTGTATGGAGGATGGTCAAGAATTTCCACCTTTTCCTGCTTCAAATACTCAATCGTTTGACGAGCGCTGTGTGAGCTTGCGTTGTCGTGGTGCAGGATGATGCGTCGCTTTGAGTTAGATTTTCGAAGTTCGGCGATGACTTGTGGTAAACAAACTGTGGTATACCACTCTGTGTTAACCGTTCTACGATCTTTAAGTGCAATAGTCGCAACATGGCCGGTTTTTCAAACGAACGTGGCCACCATCTTCTTTGAAATGCTTCGAGAACGAACAACTTTAGTCGGCTTTGGCTCGTCTTGAAAGACCCAGATTGTAGATTGTTGTTTGGAATCAGGATCGTAGGCATAGATCCAAGATTCGTCGCCACTCATGATGTTGTAGACGTGATTTGACTCTTCTCGGTTGAACCTTTGCTGAATTTTCTTACACCATCTGACGCGGGCCGCCTTGTGATCGTCGGAAAGCAGATGCGGTATCCAACGGCAAACTGGCTTTCTCACACCAAGCGCTTCCTGCAAGATCTTCTGAATGGTTGTCCCTGAGATGCCTAATAGAGCTTCTATCTCTCGATACGTCACATGACGATCTTCGAGAATTAGTTGTCTCACAGCAATGATGTTATCTTCAGTGAAGGTGAATTTTGGGCGTCCTTCGCGAGTTTTGTCACCAGCACTCGACAGTCCGCAAACATGGGGCTTCTTCACTGAACACAGATGTTACCTCTTCAAAACACTAAAGCCGTGTCAGGCCTTTTCTAAAGTTGTAGAAAATTATTGCACAAACATTTTCCTTAGAAAGATTCATTTTCGTACGTAACCTGACAGATTCCAATCGACGCTGTAACTAAACAATAGCATTAATCATAATACTTTCAACTGTTTTGAGATTCAAAATTTAAACACATTCGAATATAGAACAGTTCCAAATTCAAAATTGCCGGGAAATATGGCAACGACAAAACTTAAAAGGCATGCCTAGTATAAGGTAGTATGAAAGTTGTTTTTTAGATATGTCATATCTAGGTATCTAGTGAATAGGATATTGTTAAAAACCCATAGAGGAAGTTTTTAATCCTACCTCTATGTAAAAACCAATATTCTTTAGGACGATTGACATATACTCTTTGCGTCCACCGACAAGTTGTTTCAAACGTACCCATCTTAAATCATTCTTTTCAAACTCCATTTTTTTTTATATTGACTTTGCCATTAATCAATAGTAATGAAATCACTAGTTGCCTAAACTAAGTAAGGCTCTAAAATAAGAAAACCTGACACAAAATAAGATTTTAAAATAAACATGTGCAAGACTGCGCTGCGCCACGCAATTGCGCCAACTCAGTTTACTGCGCCGGATGGGTTTACTCATTTCTTTTCAATGTGTTGGCACAGTGCCGGACCAAGAAATTCAAAAGTTGTTAAGGTGTTTAAATGCTCGCAGAATGCATTGAAATTGAACTCTTCGCTGTTCACTCGGCGCGTTCCATTTTCCTGCGGCATGGCGCTACGCTATGGTACCTCAGGCGTACTCAGTAACTCAGGCGCAGAAAACTGCGCCTGCCCAAGCCAAGGCCGATCCTACTTAAGGTGCCCTTGAGCTAGTTGCCCCTTGCCCTTCAGCCTCCATGGTAGTGGTTGACATGCAAAGGTCGTCCTCTTATCCGGTGAAGCGTAGATCAATCACACACCACAAAAATCTGTTAGGTATTGTTTTCGAGAAATAGTAGTTTGCCCTACTGCCAGACAATTTCCGTAAGCCCTGACCAAATAATTTTATTTTCCAAAGGCTTTAAGTGTTTGTGTGGTACAACCCAAACGATGTCTCACCTTGTATCGTGTCCTGCGTGCCCTAACTCCTGCACGCAGGAAGACTTGGATGTCTGCTTCCGACAATGCAGTTAGTGTGGCCGCTTTCTGGGCCGCATTCATGTAATTTGTATCACGTTTGCTGGCGAAACGCTAAGAAGAAGAAGAAGAAGGCTTTAACCTTTTGTTAGACGCTTCAAAGGCCGTAAATGCGAGCACCTACTAGTAGGTATATTCATAGCAACTAATCTAGATTAGTAGACATTTTTATTTTTGAATTTTTTTTAAACAATCTGTTCGGGCACTTTGGTATATAAAACAAAAACAACCAATTGATAGACACTATTTATTTTTATATAATAAATAATTCTCATAATGAGATCATACTTTCTATAGCAGTACCAAGCATTACTCTTTAGCTCACATGCGAAACCTTCTGAATGTCTTTGCAGAATTTTCAGAGCCCTTTGTTAGATTAATATTCACTGCTGAGCCAACCGGCAGGCAGAAAGCAGGTCCGTAGTTGGACAGCAATTAAACGAAGTACCAAAATGACTGCCTTTTAATGAAAAACCGAAGTTTATTAAAGCAATATGTGTAGCAAATGCGTCTGTGCTTAGCTTAGAATATAAATAATTTACAGTCGTACAGGGATTTTTTGGCCCGCGACCAAAATCCGAACTAATGTTGTCATTGAGTGAAATGTCACTTCATGAGTCTTAAGGTGCATTCCACTTGTAGCCCACGCCGACCACGCTCCCAATTGTGACAATTGCCGTTCCACAAGGTTGTCAGCGCCGCAATCGTACACGCAAGTGGAACGTACCACGTGACCATAGTGATCGAATTGTCAAGTACAAAAGGCGGGATTTTAGAATATTGTTCCTCTAAGTATATTTTTTTGATACAGTAGTAAATTAACATACATATTCATAAAAACGGTCTGTTGTAAAATACCTATAAGGTATTTCATATATGATTATAATTTCAGTGAATCTTAATTGCAAGAAAAAGTAGTCATAACATTTAACCAATTGGAATTATAATAATTCATCCTAACAACCTGTTTCTCCAGTGCGAATCAAGAATTGTGTACATTATTACGAAATCAAGAAGTTCGATAAGTATTACTAAATTACAAAAGTGAACGTAAAGCCGCCAATTATAAACAATGGCTTAATGATATCATGCTCAAAATGTGTCTATTAGGTGCCTATCATCCTTATTATAATTGGTACAAATTACAAAGATCAAACCATACTATGGAATACCATAAAGAACACATACTAAAGAAACAAAATGCTAGGAAATAATTATATAACATAATTACAAAAAAATGCAATTTATTGTAAGTTTATAATAAAGAAAATTTATAAAAATATTGTTTTAATGTTAACTGGCTTGGCTCTCGAGCAGCTCAAAAACAACAAGTCGCCAGGCGATGACGGAATCACCACTGAGCTCCTAAAAGCAGGCGGGACTCCAATACTGAAAAAGTTAGCGAGCCTCTTTAATTCCGTCATCCACCAGGGCTTAACACCTCAAGCGTGGAGCGGGAGTGCGGTGGTTCTGTTCTTCAAAAAAGGTGACAAAACCTTGCTGAAGAACTACAGACCCATCTCACTCCTGAGCCATGTCTACAAGTTGTTCTCGAGAGTACTCACAAACCGCCTCGCCAGAAGACTTGACGAGTTCCAGCCACCGGAACAAGCTGGGTTTCGAAAAGGCTACAGCACCGTGGACCACATCCATACTGTTCGGCAGATTGTACAGAAGACCGAAGAGTACAATCAGCCGCTGTGTATGGCTTTCGTGGACTACGAGAAAGCCTTCGACTCCATCGAAACCTGGGCGGTTCTGGATGCTCTGCAGCGATGTGGCATCGATTGGCGCTATATCGAGGTGCTGAGATGTCTCTATAATACCGCCACAATGACCGTCCAGCTCCAAGACCAAAAGACCAACCCGATCGAGCTGCGTCGAGGTGTAAGACAGGGGGATGTAATATCCCCCAAGCTCTTCACCAATGCACTCGAAGACGTCTTCAAGACGCTGGACTGGACTGGGCGGGGCATTAACATCAACGGCGAATACATCTCACATCTTCGGTTTGCCGATGATATCGTCATCGTGGCAGAGTCACTGGAACAGCTACGCGAAATGCTGCATAGCCTAAATGGAGCCTCTCGAGGTGTCGGTCTCGGCATGAACTTGGATAAAACCAAGATCATGTTTAATGACCATGTCACGCCGGGACCGATCTACGTCGATGGTTCGATGCTCGAAGTTGTTCGGGAGTATGTCTACCTTGGACAAGTTGTCCAATTTGGTAGAAACAACTTCGAGAAAGAAATCAACCGCAGGATCCAATTGGGTTGGGCAGCATTTGGCAAGCTACGTCACGTTTTCTCTTCGCCTATTCCGCAATGCCTGAAGACTAAAGTGTACAACCAATGCGTCCTACCTGTTATGACCTACGGGGCCGAGACGTGGACACTCACAGTGGGACTGGTCCACAAATTTAAAGTCGCACAGCGGGCTATGGAGCGAGCTATGCTCGGCGTCTCTTTGAAGGATAAAATTCGTAACGAGGTAATCCGACAAAGAACCAAAGTTATCGACATAGCTCGCAAACTCAGTAAGCTAAAGTGGCAATGGGCTGGTCACATCTGCAGAAGGACCGACGACCGATGGAGCAAACGTGTCCTAGAGTGGAGACCGCGACTTGGTAAGCGTAAGGTAGGACGGCCCCCAGCTAGATGGACCGACGACCTCAAAAAGGTCGCTGGGACAGACTGGATGCGGAAGGCGGAGGACCGTGTGCAATGGCGCGTGTTAGGAGAGGCCTATGTCCAGCAGTGGACTGCGATAGGCTGATTGATTGATTGATTGAATGTTAACTTAAAACTATATAGAATATGAATAGGTAAGTACTGACATGAATGGAAGATAATTATGATAATATACAGTAATTTTAAAATGTGACTATATAGGTGAATAAATGGCACAAATGATGTCCCTATAAAACCTTGTATGGTGCTATTAAGGACTGCATACACATGATAGTAAAACAGACCATTCCTATATCTTGCGAATGAATAGCAGTTGAAAATAGCCTGAAATAAAATTACTTAATTTTTGGGTGTTATTAATTGTTTCGTGTTCATATTGGTGAAAAGTGGATGTTTACAATAGTGGTGTTTCCATTCTAAATATATCTGGTGCTCCCTTACAGTGTAATGGTCGTGGTCATTTATGCATTACCTAATTTTATTAACATAATAAAAATAATGAATCATTAATGTCTGCCTCGTTGGTCTAGTGGCAAAGCGCATTGCTTTGAGATCACGAGGTTCTGGGTTCAAATCCTAGGTCGGACAATTGTAATTTTTCTAACGAGAACTTTTCAGTGTGAGTCCGGAGTCTGGAATTATGTCCGGTATAGGGCAATGGGCTCGCCCCCTATTACATGGGACCTAACATCGTCGGCAAAAAGTGGATGTACACAGTATACCTCTGCTACCCCTGCTTGGGGAATATAGGCGTAACGGTGTTTATCTTTTTATTTATCTATATTATAAAGAGGAAAGATTTGTATTATTGTATGATTGTAACGAATAAACACAAAAAGTACTGGACCGATTTTAAAAACTCTTTCTGTATTATAAAGCTACCTTATTCAGAAGAAACATAGGCTATATAACATATACCCGGTAGGTGGCGCTGGTGTCGACCGGGTAAGAAGTCGCGGGAAACTGCTAGTTATTTATAAATTTAATTGCTATGAAAAAATCGTGAAATTACAAAGATAATGTTCATGTGGTAGCTTCTTCGATAGCTATATACTTTTAGATTTTTAATTCACATTGGCTATTCATGACTTTTTATTTTGTACATCTCCCTCTTTTTAATTCAATCTGTTTCTTTATAGATGTAAGTAACACTTGTTATAATAGGTAAACTCTGAAATCAAAATAAGGTTGTCAATTATTCAGTAATTATTAAATCAATACTATTTCCTCATTTAACTTTATAGGTTTCTGACTGTCTCCTCTGGGGTAATAGTTGTGATAGTATGTTTCACATGTTTATAAGTATTTGCCTGAAATAACTAACTGAATGCCAATCAATATCAGGATTATGAGTTACTTTGCTGAATGGATAGACACCACACCTTTTATTGGCAAAAACATACAAAGAAAGTTGAGCATGAAATTAACCATAAGTAGTTACTATATATAAAGGGCAAAATAGGCAAACAAAATGTTTTTATTGTGAAGCAAAACACTTGTAAGTCATTACATTAAATATCACATTTAACAATGCTTACTTTTCTTCAATATTATGAAAACTAATATCATGATATTTTATAGCTTCTATCTATATTCTATGTTGGTGTTAAGATATTTGAGACTACAAGTGTAAAAAATATTTTAAGTACAAACTGTCTACTATATCATCATGCCAGATCCCTTGCAAGATAGGCAGACAGTACAAGACATTTATAAATAATACAACTAAATGTAAGTTCGCATTTTAATAAGGTGTAGTAGTGAGGAAGGTAGTACCTAATGTATATATTAAACACTTCTGTAAATGTAGCATAATTTAATAAGGTACCTCGATTTATTTATTGCAGAAACATAATTTTCTATTGCATTACTGCAACATCGTGTGTCCGTAAAGTTCGTATTATTATCCTCCGATGATTATCTACCCGTGTCGAGTTATTTTCACACAATAACGTTCCTTCTATACATTTAGTTTTACCCTGTTACAGCTCATTTCGCGCTTTTCCAAGTTATATTATCTGTTTGATACCGATAATTTATAAAAATAGACTTGTTGAACTTAAGATAAAAATTCTATAATTATTTTTCAAAGTTTAATACCGCCAATTTTGACACTGACAGCACATTGACAGCGCCCAGAGCGACCCACCTCTTGAGGTGGGTCACCGTGAGCGTCTTGTGAGCGAAATCCATGACGTCATCAATGCGATCACATCAATCGCGGGCGCCAAGTGGAACGCCTAAAATGGCGAAAATTTCGATGTTTATACCAAGTGGAACGGACTCTTAGAGTCACTATTGTATTTTGGTTGTTTTTATTCTATTTGCGTGACAGTATCTGAATACGCAACTAGCCTCTAAATATTTATTATTTATTGAATGTTAAACCAATACACCGTTTAACATTAAAATAAAAACACACAATGAAAGTTTATGCGTATTGTCAATGGAACTATCAAAAGCCACAAATCGCGTTCCCGCCAGCTATCTATAATGTAATAATATCTTGCTCTAGATTTTTTTATTGGATTTGATGGATTGATTTTTCATTGGATATTGGGAGTGAGTTTGTTTTCTCCCCGGCCGTCGCGTCGGTCCCATTCGCTTGATATATCGTACGATCAAATAATATCCGTTCTTTTTCACTTTGCACCCCATTTCTGTGGGATCACTGATGTTGTTATGGATTTTATGCTCGCGTGTGAAATATTGATTTACAATTTCGGAATTTATTTGCTAGGTTCTTTGTTTTGACAATGGCGGAGCTTGTTTTCTATCTATCAATATTATCACGCCATATCCCTTGCGGGGTAGGTAAAGAGTACAGAATTCCATAAGAGTCTTTTCTTGCTGTTTTTATATGAAAGAGATCTTTTATCCAAATCATCCATCACTCCCCTTTCTCTGAAAAGCATTGGATTATTTTGTTTAGTCTTTATACGACGGTTACTGTAACTCAGTCATATCCCCAGGGTTATTAAATAGATACACGACGTGATGTACACAGATAACAAACCACAAACTCTTTGAGGTGCCTTTGAGTAGCTTAGTTAATTAGATTTCATATTACAGCGCAGCGTGGTATTCGATTCTTGAGCATTTTCCCGCTAAGGACTTCTTGATCGATGCTTCTCGTTCAAATAGGATTTCTTGTTGTTATTGTACATGTAGACCAAAAAGTATATCTGAATAATCAACGAAGAAAAGGGGGGTCATTACTTAAGATACTCCTGTGGAGAAGAAGGGCAAGAAACTGCACTCTTTTAAAAATGAGAGTTTTACATTTTAATCTTTCTATCTATATCATTACGCCAGATCCCTTGCGAAGTAGGCAGAGAGTACAGACTTCCAGCGGGTTATTTCCTTATACACCTGTCTGGCTAGTTTTACATTTATTTTAGTAAAGTCTAGATTTAAGAACTTATATAACTATTTGCCTACCCCACAAGGGATCTGACATGACGATGTAGATCTAAATAAGTAGCTATTTAAAACAAAAGACTACACCATTTAAACGACTTTTTTTTTTAACTGGCCTATTGTGTCCCACTGCTGGGCAAAGGCCTCCCCCTTCTCCTTCCAAAGAGTTCTAGCCTTGGCCAATGATGGCCATTCAGGCTGATATGCATCAAGATCATCGCGCCACCGCTTTTTAGGCCTACCACGACGACGATGTCCGTGTTCTGGGACCCATTCAGTGCTTATCTTAGCCCACCTATCAGTGTTCATTCGGGTCATGTGACCAGCCCAATCCCACTTGAGTCTAGCGGTTTTTACGCCCACATCTATTACACGGGTCATAGAACGCAGCACAGAGTTCCGCACTCGATCCATGCGTTTAATACCCAAGATGCTGCGCTCCAATGCCCTTTGACAAACTTTGAGTTTGGACTTTTGAGCTTCGTTTAGTGACCATGTCTGCGCACCGTAAGTGAGAACAGGCAAAATACACACGTCGATGAGTTTGCGCTTCAATGTCAAGGGAAGGTCGCCCTTCATATAGTGCCCCATGGACCAGTAGCTCTTCCAGGCTTTTTCGATACGGCGATCGATTTCTTTGCTTTGCCTGTTTTCGAAGGAGACTAGCTGGCCCAGGTATATGTACTCATCAACATAGTGTAGGATTTGCCCATTCACCTCTACTTTGTGTTTGATGCTGTTAGTCATGATTTGAGTTTTTGACCGATTCATCATAAGTCCAACCTCGAGGCTTGTCTTGCTCAGTTCTCCGAGCATTTCTTCTAGTTCGTGGGCTGCTTGAGCAAAAAGGACAATGTCATCAGCAAAACGCAAATTCGTAAGTCGGCTACCATTGATGACAATACCCTTTGTTGCCGATGAAACCGCTAGGTTCTTAAATATTTCCTCAAGAGCACTTGTAAATTATTTTGGTGAGAGCGGGTCACCCTGCCTAACGCCTTTTTCTATTTTAAAGGTTGGACCGGTAGAAGAAGAATTGGTTTTTATTGAGGCTGTGCTTTGATTATAAATAATTTTAATTAAATCTATGTAAGTTCTGTCAATGTTTTGTTTTTCTAGAGCTGTAAATATGGCAGAGTGAAAAATACTATCAAAAGCTTTTGCGAAGTCTACAAAGGCTATATACAGGGGTTTTTGAAATTCGATATATTTTTCTATTACTTGATTTAGTGTTTGAAGATGATCAGTGGTAGAGTAGTTAGGGCGAAAACCGGCTTGCTCTGGAGTTTGATAACTGTTTAGTTTGAAGGTAATACGATTAAGAATAACTTTAATAAAAACTTTGTATAAATGAGATATTAAGCTTATGGGTCTATAATTTGAAATATCTGATTTACTGCCTTTTTATGTAGTAGGGTAATATTGGCGTGACACATTTTGCTTGGCAAAGTACCTGTATTTAGTATAGTGTTGCAGAAATTTGTGATGTGAGGCAATAATGTAGGAGAGCCTATTCTCAACGCCTCAGCTGTTATCCCATCAGCTCCAGAGCTGTTTCTGGTAGGTTGTAGTAGATCGGCATATTGCATCTAAACTTATCTGAATACAGAGCTTTGTAGAATGTTGTGCATATTTCCATGATTTCGATTTGATTGTAACGTATTACTCCATCCCTATCCTGTAAACTGTTGATCCAAAACTTTCCTTTTGCAAAGCCTTGCTTAGCGGTTCTTAGCGATGTTTGTTTTTCTATTGCAATTTTTACTAATTCGGTGTTAAATTTTCTTAAGTCTTTTCTAATTTGGCGTTTAACTTTTCTATCTACAATTTTGTACTCTTTTGTATGTTTTGTAATTTTCTCCCTATCGGATATTAATTTAATGGTGTTTGTTGTTAGTTTTTTCTGTTTATTGTTATTATTATTGTTTATTTTCTTGCTGCTATACTGTATTCCTGATATAATTGCATTATATTGATCTTCTACATTGTCTGAGTCAAAAGAATGATTGTCAAAATAGTTTTTAAGTTCCAAATTAAAGTGGTCATAGTTATTGAGTAAAGTATTTTTTGTATGTTTCTTGAGTGGTACTGAAAAGGTATCGTCTAAGTATTTTAAAATCAAAGTTTATTTTAGCACGGACAGGTCTATGATCCGAACTAAATTTGAATGTATTTATAACGCTAATATCTTTAATTATATGCTTATTAGATGATAAAATGAAGTCTATTTCGTTTATGATATTACCGTCAGGTGATATCCACGTCCAGCGTCTTTGTGGTTTTTTTGGGAAAAAGCTATTGCTAACATGCATATTTTGTCCAAAAGAAAACTGAATTAAACGAATTCCTCTATCATGTCTTATACCAAGACTATGTCGTCCTAAGATATTTTTAAGGTCAGAGTCCTGTCTTGGTCCTATTTTGGCATTAAAATCGCCGAGAACTATATTATATGTTCCTTTATTATCACTACATGCTCGGTTCAACAAATCATAAAAATCTTCAATATCATCATCGGAGTAACTAGATGTGGGGGCATATGTTTGTATAAGTGTAAGTGTTTTCGTATTGGTTAATCTAAATCTTAATACTGCAATTCTTTCTGAATATCCGGTAAATCCGATAATATTTTCCTTCCACTTCTTAGAAACCAAGAATCCTACGCCATGTAGACCACTGGTCTCTCCGTAGTGGAAGAATATATTATTGCTCCGTTTTATTATTTCTTTACCCTGTATTTTCACTTCAGAGAGACCTATTATATCCCATTTGATATCTGTCAATGCATTCTCAAGTTCAATTAGACGTTCTTCTCTTAGTAAGGTGCGTACATTATAGGTTAATACGTTTAGTACATCGGTATCCTTTTTAAAACGAGCCATTGTTGTTGGACGGTATGGTGTTCCCACCCGGAGATTCTTAGCACCCCTAACTCCACCACGTAGCCGACATCCGTCCCCGCTGGCAGCGTGGGTGGAGTTGCCGGGCACTCGGGGCCTATCTTGTACATTACTATGCATCTTGAAAAAGGGGGGTTTGGACATAGTCCCACCACGCTTGTCCAATGCGGGTTGGTGGGTCGCCAGAGCCTCGTTTGTTGTTCAGCAGGTTGCACCACGTGCAGGTGAGGTTGGCTTGGCTCTTAACGATGTTATTTAGAACCCTTACAATTTAAACGACATACAATACCTAAAATAAAATTAAACAAAATAAAGTACCTAGCGGTTACGTATCTAGGCGCTCGTAGCGCTGTGCGACCGCGGTGTTCTTACCGATCACCAAGGTTAAGTAGCGTTCGACTCGGTCGGCCTGAGATGGGTGACCGTTTGTGGCATTTTCATATTCGAGCGTCTCCGTGCTTCGGAAGGTAGGTCCGTTAAGCCATTGGTCCCGGTTACCACTTAATGTGGTAGTCGTTAAACCGAGTTGGAAGCCTTAAAGGCGGCTTGATAAGTTCCAACAGCAGGTGGCCACAAACCTGCCTCCACCAATCCGCACTGGGTCCGCGTGTTGGAGTATGACCTATTCCTCTCACCTCGATTTGTGAGAGAAGGCCTTCGCCCAGCAGTGGGCAGTATAGGCTGATATTATTGCAAGTACCTACTACAGCTATTTTTAAAAGTAACCACGCCGTTGTATTTCCCTATTTTACAAGTAACAGAACGTACGATACAAACAGCATTCGTTTCTTCCGACAATTATAACATCGGATCACGTGGAGCACGAAGGAGGCGCTGCCGGCTCGTGCCATTGCGCTTTTAACGCGATACGTTATCCGGGGCAAAATCTCCATTGCGGCAAAACTAATGTTTATACGTTGCCAACATTACCTTTAAATACACGGTGCAGTTAAAAAGTTGGAGTTTGCTAGCGATACCGCGTAACAAGTCAAAGTCTAAAATCATTTAATGCCAATAAAAAAAGCTTACATTTTTACAACTACCACCGGATCGGAAGGCGGCGTACAATGTATTTATTTTAATTTTATTTTTTAGGAATTAATGACATTTTTTCATTTACACATTGCTTATTACTAAATAATACATTTTTGTAATACAACCACCGTCACGCCTTTATTTCCCAAGCGGGGGTGGCAGAGGTGTACTGAGTACACCCACGTTTCGCCGACGATGTTAGGTCCCATGTAATGTGGGGCGCGCCTATTGCCATATATCGCACACTGCTGTGGAAATCCTACTGACATAAATTGTTCATGCCCCCATCTTGAAAATGTAGAATCCATAAAATACCTGGGTGTAATTATAGACAAAAGGCTAAATTTTCAAGAACACATCGACTTCCTTTCAGCAAGGTTGCGCAAACTCATAGTTGTCTTTAAATCATTGCGACCAGTAACCACTAGAGAGATGATGAAGTCCATTTACTTCGCGCTGTGTCAAACGCTTCTTACGTATTGCATTACTGCCTGGGGAGGGAGCACAAAAACACACTTTCTGGAAATTGAAAGAGCTCAGAGAGCAATTTTAAAAGTAGGCCATAAGCTACCTTTTCACCATTCCACTACTGACCTCTATAAGCGATGGGAGGTCCTGACTGTTCGTCAACTATTTGTTCTACACACGGTCCTCCTACAACACTCCACGCTAAATTATGACCCGACTATCTCTATCAACGCACGACGTAAAGATAGGGTGTGTACACTCCCAAACTTAAAAACTAGTTTCTCTCACCGCTTTTTTTGTTACCAGGGCTGCAATCTTTATAATAAAATAAATCGGGTGCTTTTTATATACGCATCTTCAAATTATACTTGCAAATTAATGGTAACAAGATGGTTGTTGAGTCTAGACTACGCATTTACCGAAAGTCTCTTGCATAATTCACAGTAGTGACCAATGAATTGCCAAATATGCACATACACAGACACCCACACTCACACACTCTCACACACACACACACACACACACACACACACACACACACACACACACACACACGAACACACTCACATGATGGTTAACAGGCTATATAACTGTAATATGTTGTTATTGTGTAAGATAATGTACCTAATCTGTGTCCATGGGGTGGGGTCCTGGTGATCTGTAATACAGGCCTTGGCCTAACTCAGACACCAGCTCCTCACATTCATTTATTATGATATTATAAAAATTCTTACCTTACTTATATTATTACCCTGTACATACACAATGTGAGGAGAAATAAACGCTTTATTATTATTATTATTATTATTATTATTATCGGGCACAATTCCAGACTCCGGACTCGTACTGGGAAGTTTTCGTTAGAAAAACTACACTTGTCCGACCTAGGATTTGAACCCAGGACCTCATGATCACAAAGCGATGCACTTTGCCACCAGACCAACGAGGCAATCAATTTACAGTACGTTTTTATAAGAAAAAATATAAATGTGCACTCACAACGTTATGTATGTATGTATACGGTTCTATAACCTATTATTAAGTTCGAAAATGCTATTAAAACTAGTCTATCCAGTAAAAGATATTATAAAATTTTGGAATATTGATAGATAGAGTAAGTACACTTTATTGTACACCAACACAAGCACGGAACAACAGACAAAGAAAATAAATATACATGTATAAAATGGTGGAACAATTACAATATATTGACGATAAAACTGATTGAGTTTTAGCAGGTCGATTTGAGCATTCAGAAACTCCTTAAATACATTTTTTTAAAATACACTGATCTTAAAAAAATATTTTGTATAAAAAAGAGCGAGAAACAGAAGGGCCAGACCAATAAAACAATTAAGTTAATAGACTAGTTCGCTGAGTTTCTCGCCGGATCTCCTCAGTGGCAGTACGGCAGTACGCCAGTGTAAACGCTCTTGTTGGCCTATGCAATGAAACATTTTTGACTTTGACTTTCACTTAAAAGTTCCCGACGAGAATAGAAGAACAAGCATTGAAAAATACTCGTCGATAGGTACGTGTTTTTTTCCGTAGGTAACAACTGTTAAAGCGCGACTTCCATCTTCATCTCAAATATCTTTCGTCTCAAATCTCAATTCGGGTATCAAGGTTAGATCACATTTTTGAGCCAATTTTAAGATTTCCCGCTCTTACCTACATTCAATATTCTAATTATGAAGAATAAAAACGCTTATTAAAAATCGGTCAACGGGACGCGAGAACTCGAGCAATAACAATACAATGGATTTGTTGATGGTGAATATCTGCGTATTCGATGGTCGATGATTTTGTGATGTGATTTTGGTTAAAAAGCTATGTATACTCTTAGCTTAGATACGCCGTTTCGGAACTCATATAATAAGCACTAATATCGATATTAATGTGAATCGGACTGCTGTCATAGCCAAGTGTAAATAATCGATCCCTTCCCTCCAATATGGTCGAGGTAGCGATGGGCGATTGTTACGAAAAAAACTATCGAATGAATCGACAATTGTAGTTACACACATTCGATTGTCAATTCATTCGTCCTCACAAAAATACATTCGAATAACAATCGACCAACGAATGAAAATCGACGGCGCATCGCCAATGCGCAGGTCACATTCGATACGGGGAGAATGTTCCGATTGTTAGCAATGACTTTTAGTTAATCAGTAATTACTGTTGGTAAAGGGCTTAGGCAAAGTAAGTTGGAAATATCGATTGAATTATAGATAAATTAAAATAAATCTAACGTAATTATTATCACTATACTTACCCCGCAGGATATCTGGCATGATGATAAAATACCACAAACTCCAAAGTTTTATTTATGAATTATACCTATTTACTAATAGTAGTATACATATTTACTAATAGTAAATAAGTACAATTCATAAAAATACTTAAAAAAAATTGTAAAATTTATGTTTATAAGTAATTATATTTATGTACATCAATTATTTTATAAAAAGTTAAAAAACAAGTCTCGATTCAAATCTATCGAACGATACCAATATAATCGATGGTGCGTTCGATTCGTGCGTCGATTGCACACTTGGGACTAAATTTACGCACGCGCGGTTAAAACGCTAAGCAACAATCTAACAATCGACCAACAGTCGAAGAATTATGATTGTCATTCGATTGCATTCGAATAAAAGGAACAATCGAATGATTCGATTGTTTTTAGTAATAATCGCCCATCGTTAGGTCGAGGGGAGTGATTCCAGTGAACACTTGTGGGGACTGGTCCATCTGGAATCCTTTAGACCTTTACTTCCTAGAAATAACAACATTAGTCTCATATCTCGGTCGAAAGGCATCGCACTAGAGCTAGATCGTAAGCTTCTAAATTGTAACTTAAACATTGTACCCATACAATTTTATTGTAAAAAAAAGAAAGGAAAATTAAATAAAAAAAACGACAAGCCCGCTGAGTTTCTTCGCCGGATAATTTGACAATTTGTTGCAGAGTTTATACAAAATAAATTATTTGAGTTTGAGTTTGACTTAAATTTCAGATGCACAGGTATCCAGACTGAACTTACAACTCGATCCTAATTTGGGCTACCTGACGCTCGAATCAGCAGTAGCTAGAACATGCCGTTGTCAGTATCATAGCAGCATCGCGATAAATCTCACCTAAATATTAATAAAATAATTGGCTGTTGCCTACATGTTACGTGTGATGGCCGGAGGGCTTAGCTGGAAATTTTTGAAGTTAGCGTGACGCTAGCGAATTGACATGTCATCCTTTTCGTACTGCAATTTATTAAATAAACATAAACGAGACATCAGGTTCACTCGCTAGCGTCAAGCTAACGTCAATCTTTTCGTGTTAATCTCTAGTGGTCTTCGCACACACCCAGCGTGGGTGTGGGGAATCGGCATCGGGGCAAGGGCCCCCTGGCCGAGGTGTCGTTCGTCGGCAAGCCGACAGGGCGACCAGCAGTGGGCGGCGCGGGGAGACTTTTCGTTTTAAGCCCTCGGCTTGGTGCATTTAAATATTCGATGGCTGGCATTATTAGTTCACCGCATGATATAAAATTCTGATTGGACCGCGGATTAAATTACACAAGGTTTTTTATTAAATACAACGCTGTGGATTTGTATGAAATACTCGTCCATGCTTTTAATATTTTTATATTGGCATTGCTTTTAGCTTTGAGTATGCTTTAGTAGCTTACAAAGAGAATATAATCACTACGTTTTAAGAGGCAGAACTTTATACTAGAGCACGAAATTGCAAATTGTATGAAACTTACACTCAAAGTTCCACCACCATGATCCGATTAAATGTTATTGCTGCCAACATAAAAAAAACAATACTGTCAACATAAAATAAAGAATAGGGATGTAGCCTTGCCAAACCAATATAATAGATCTATCGATATCGATATGTAAAATTTTTAGGGTTCCGTAGCTTAGCAGGTTCAGCAAGTAGTCTTGGTGCTCACAATGAAATAGAATAATAATTTTACGTAATCACACTGAATTTCGAACGATGTGAATACACAGTAAGAAAAAGTTATCATTTTAATTATCATACAAAAATTTAATACACTTTAATTAATTTATTTAATTGATACGGCTTTTTTTAGGGATATACACCAAGTCTTCACATTCCACATACCGCCACTCATTGCTTACATCTGTAAAATTAAGTTTGGGTCTCAAAAAAGAGAAAAACGTAGTACTAAAACCTTTAGTATGATAAATTATTTTATTAAAATTAAAAATTTAAGGTATCGATAACATGACTATACACTATTGTTTTTAATATTTGTATTTATCTGAAGCGCAAGTACTATAATGACTATAAATTAATGTAAAACATAGTATTTTAATAGAAACATACTTACCGATCTTTATCCACTAGAAATTTAGCCATAAATATTATTTTACTTGGCATATTCCGTATTTAATTTTGTTTATTTTGGAATATGCAACTCCACTGAGAAAACAACGGTAATTATATTTTGTACCTAATACACCTTCTAAAGGGATATTAATATAACTTTTTTAAATTAAAGATAGTAATTTTATATGTATAGATTATAGATACATACTTTCAATATGTCAACTTCATTTGACAATTGAAATTGACACATCAGATTAAATATGGCAAAACAGCATAATGCACCTAAATTGAAAAGCAGACATTTATAAAGTACGTATTGAGGATGCAAGGCTTTTGCTTCCAACGGGTTTAAAAAGATAGCAAATTCAATATAAATCATCAATAATCAAGGAATTTCGCCAGCCTGGTAGATTATTGTTTTTTACATTGACATTAATTTACCAGTTATTTGGGACATGTTTGGGACTGTAGGTAAAATGGGGTGAGTAGGGACGATTAAGAACTTTGAAACCAATTATAACTATTTTTTTCTCGTTAGAACCTGGTTATATCTTAATAGATTTTGTTCCGGCAAATTTTATTAAAATTTTTTGATCTTTTTAGTTAATTTGTGTTGATATTATAAGCAATTAACACAAAAATATGCGCGATCCCTGCTCACCCCGGCATCGGGGTTATAAAGGACGCTTGAAGGGAGAGTTGGGAGTTCTGCTAGGGTTGTTACTTTCTAAATTTTAAATGTGAACCATTCTGCTTAAGCAGAAGATAGTACCTACAATACTTACAATATTATGTAGGTATGTAACCTACCTTATTAAATAAAAAAATAAAACATTTGTAAATGAAAAAGAGGCAAAGTGGTAGGAGAATTTGAAATATTTTAGTAGATACATAATACTCCACATAATAAACTCGTAATACACACAGTTTGTCTCGTCATAATTAATAACATTTAACAGAGGTACATTTGCGATGGATTTTTCTAGTACCAAATGGTACTTTTTTAATTCTTGTGGACCAACTTTTGCTCTTGCTTTTTTGATATTTTGACAAATCCTTTTAGAAAGTTCATTTTTGTGTCACTTGAGAAAACCAACCGCAAAATCCGTACGGGAAAGGTTATTTTTAAATCTTTTATGTTGGATTTCCAAAGAATCAAGATACATCTTTACCGCATAGCGTAATTCCAATGTAGTTAATGGGTAACCCCATTCAGCGCACGTAAATTTTGAACTATATATTTTTCAGCATCCTCAGACAGCGCAGTTTGACAGCCAGAAGATTTCATTTCTTGTAATTTGTGACGACCAAGCACTGATTTTGAGATTCCATATTTTTGTGCTACAGAATTTATGGAAGCACCTGATTTTGAGAGTTCGTCTCGAGCTTCTTATATTATAAGCTTATTATATTTTTTCAGAATTTTTGCACCCGGCTTAGGTGTCTAAAACCTTGGCATCCTGTAAGAATCATCAACACAACGCCAATAAAATATTAAATTAAAAAACTGAAGAAAATTATATATATAATACAGTGAAACAAAATTTTGGACATTTTCATCACAGAAGCTTACAACTACCGTATATAAAAAAAACATTTATGTTTTCACTGCAAATTGACAACCCTACGTAAAGTAACCCAACAAACCCCTCTAACGTCCCTAGAAACCTCATTCTCGAACCAACTCCTCCCAGTCACGTCCCATTTCACTTACATACATCATTTTCAGTTGATTTTTTAAAATGTGTATTACAGATGTTAATCGGCAAATATAACTTACATTTTTGTCTTAAGCCTCATCGATTTAGCGACAGTTTCCGATACCTTAAATTACCCGAAATACAGTACTTTTGCTAAAAATCAAAGTTGAAACACATAAAACACCGATGCTTTCTGTCGCTTAACTTTGACAGGGTAAGTTTTCTTAATTTTCGTGGCGTGGGTACTTAGTGTTGATAGGGCATAGAACAAAATATTATCAAAATTATAAAAAAACAAATTGTGTGCGAATCCATAGCCGTAAATTCTTACTAGTAAGGTTTAAATTAAATCTATTCAACTAGTGATGAACTGATCTGGCGGTAGCACTATCTCGAGCGTAGTGTCTATCTGTCACTGTCAACACACACAAAAAAGGTAGCACTAGCATATTGATACTTGCGGTAGCGAAAGCATTACGGCAAATGCCATCACATTCGGCTATTATTTTTTACAAAGATTGTATATTTATCGACCGTTTTTTCTTGGATAATTTGTCTGAGTTTCTGCTACAAGTGCTTCATCAGCATCATCATCATTATCAATCAGCGCGATTAGCGCATTCAGCGTAGTGGTTAAGAGCTTGAGCCGCTCCGCCCACTGTGTCTAATAGTCGCGGGTTCGATTCCCACACGGGACAAATCTTTATGTGATCCACAATTATTTATACCGGTCTGGGTATTTGTGTATGTGAAATTTCATGTTTGTAAACGCACCCACGATACAGGAATAAATCCTAGTGTGGGGCTACGTTTAAAAAAAAAAACAGCTTGTGCTATGTTAGCCTTTCCTCTATTACGCTATTCGTTCCGGTCCTAAGCTAATCTATACCACCATTTGCCAGCCACCGTCACTGTGTCATCGCTCCATCTAGCTAATGCTCTTCCTCATGATCTTCTCCTATACTTTAAGCAAGCATCGTTAATAGTGATAACCTATTTAGCAGAACTATGGCAGGATTCAAATCTCAGTTCACACCTCAATATTTATCCCAACCTATGTCCGATTGTCACAGGCTAACATTAAAATAGGCCACTCAATATCCGAGACGCTCGTTCTATAGGCGTGTCCAGCTGAATGGCTGTCAATGCAACTGTACGCGAAGAGTGTGTGCTGTGTAGCACTTCCAATATCCGGAGTGTCGGCGTGACGATCGTACCGACACGGGCAACTCTGAAAGTGGCGCACTGTGGTAATGTTGCCTGCGTAATAGGAAATTAAAATAGAAAAACATGTATTAGAAAGGTTCAGAAGGGTGCTGCAGATACTTGCAGTGTAAGTTTCTGTTTCGGTGGATAGTTCATGCGATGAAATAATATTATCATTACTAATTGCAAAAAAATATGCTAAAACTAAAGTAGTTTTACAGTAAGCATTCAAATAGTTTTGTTACAAGTTATAAAAATAAGAAACAATATTTTTAAAACAATTTCGAATAATCTAAATTTATATTTGTTCTACAATGCCACGAAACGCTAAACGCTATGATAGAGATTCGACATGTCATAATTTGCGCAGAAAACATCTCAAACATCGATCTTTTTAAAATCTCCTGCGTCGTTATTAATATTGTTTCTTTACGTAATAATATGTATCTGGTGTACCCATATTTTGGAAACCTTGCCATGGAAAACAACGTCGCTATTTATCCTCAAAATTACCAGATTGGCGTCTGGCTACAAGCATCTAAAAACAACTATTTTAGGGAAACTAAATATTGTTATAACAGACAAAAGGCACTGTTATTAATGGTGGAATGTTTGTTGTTAAAGTCTAATTTTCCAAGCTGAATTTAAACCACTTCCTCTTGTCCCTCGGAGCATTTGTAATGTTGACTCAGTTCCGATGTCGATTCATTTTTATGGTAAGCATGACCCGATTCTACATCGCGGATTGGCTTCAGACGAAGGAACTCAAGGGCCAACGGCATAATAACGATATTATGTATGTACACATTTAATTTTGATTGGCTGTTTAAATTTCTCCAATGCCCGGTTGCATAAAACCTTGTTTTAATGTATTTTACCTTTCCATTTATTTATGTTTTAGCCACTGAAACTGAAAACTTACACACTAAATATAACTAAAAACAACGTTTCACAGTTTTCTTGCTCGAGCGTGGTGCTTGCACGCTCGCCCTCTTCTCCGGTGAAGCTGTAAACGTAGAAAGATCATTCACAGACACACACACACACACAAAAGTTTCACAATTTTCTTGCGTTTTCGTTTTAAAATTCGTGCCAAGTAACTGCGGTCACCTCGGATCTTGTAAAAATGGTAACACTGGTAAGTCAGTGTCAATCCCATGCCGGAAACGATCGACTTGGTCAGTCAGCGCTTAATCTATGGTCTGCGCATACAATGGCAACAATCGACCGTTCCTACCCCGCTCTGCTGTTACACGTTATTCCGGATACCCTGCCAGCGTCTGCTACTACATCGGACGTATGGATTGTGTGCCGTGCATAGCATTTATTGATGACGTCAATCGAGAACGCTTTTGGAAATTCGTACAGTGAGCGTTGGAAAAAACAGGTTACCACATCGTCGAAACCTATAGAGGTACTTTTCTGTCAATTGACATTTCCTTGTGTTTTGGACTGTGTGATTTGGAAAAAAATTGTATTTGGTTGTCGATTGGCTTAATTTGGAGGTTTATCCCTTTAATAAATTAACATTCAATGTGTAGTTTCAAATGTTGTACTTATCAGATATTAATAATAGAACCATTTTAGTTTCTCTTCTTGTGTAATTGTCAAACGCGTCCAAAGCCGAAAGCTATTTAAAAAACAACTAATAAAACATTAAATGAGTTCACTACCTCGTTGGTCTAGTGGCGAATGGTGCGCTTTGTGATCACGAGGTCCTGGGTTTAAATCCTAAGTCGGACAAATGTAGTTTTTCTATCGAAAGATTCCCAGTCTCAGTCGGGAGTCTAGAGATGTGCCCGGTATATGGTAATAAGCTCGTACCCTATTACATGAAACCTAACATTGTCGGCGAAAAGTGGGTGTACGCAGTGCACCTTTGCCACCCCTGCTTCGGAAATATAGGCGTGACGGTGTATAATTTTAAACTAAGTACCTATGTCGTGGGAAGGTAGGTAACCTAAGTTTAAATTTGGATCAAATCTTTAAAAAAAAAACCGACTTCAAAAAGCAAATAATAAATATTTGAAGTCGGTACCGGTTAGAGCAGTCGGTTACTTGGCACCGACTCCAAATTTTTTTGCTTTTTGAAGTCGGTTTCTTTAATAAGATTTTTATTTTACCATTTTAAGTGACAAGTAAATTATTTACTAATATTTATATACCTATATTATATTATTTTGCTGATTTGTACAGCAAGGTACCTACAGGATTGATATAATAACCATAATAACGAAATCTATACATTTATGCTGTTCGCCGTTAAGGAGTCTACTGGTGTATTTTCAAAGTCCAAAGTTCAATACCTATTTCATTAAAATGGGACCACCTCGAAACTATACTAAACCCAACGCAAAACGAATCATCATAATCAGTTCATAAATAAAGACGTTATAAAAACACAGACGATTTGACGATCTCCTCCTTTTTTGAAGTCGGTTAATATTCTGATTAGTTCTATGGCAGAGTACCTATAGGATTGACGTAATACCCATAATATCTAAATCTACGCATTCGTATTGTTTGTCATTAAGGAGTTCCCTGGTGTATCTTCCAAGTTCAAGGTCCAATACCGATGGAATTTAAAATGGGACCATCTTGGAGCTATACTGAACCCAAAGCAAAAAGAATCATCAAAATCGATTCATAATTGGCGGAATGATCGCGTAACATACACACAAAATGAAAACATACAGTCGAATTGAGAACCTCTTCCTTTTTAGAAGTCTGTTAAAAACAATTCGAAACAGCCTGTTATTAAAGTGGTAGAAATATATAATCAACATATAAAATAGCCAAAAAGGTATGTAAGGAAAGAATCTGTTGGAACTCTGTACTCTCTGCCTACCCCGCGAGGGAGCTGGCGTGATAATATAGATAGAACATATAAAATGTGTGCACAATAGTTAACGCTAATATCTAGAATTAAGTTTAACGACGGTTTGATTTAGTGGTTAAGAGCTCCACATACTAGATTGCGTAGTTGAGGGTTTAATCTTTGCACGGGAAAGATCTTTGTGTGACCTATAAATATTTGTTTTGGTCTGGGTGTTTGCGTATGTGAAAACTTTATATTTGTAAACGCACCCACACATAGGTATAATATCTACTGCGTTTTTCCTTAAAAAATACCAATCCGTACGGCCAAATAAAAATGCAATAGATTATACTATCATAAAAGTATCTTTTATCGGAACTTCACTAACAGAGCTGGCAGTTTAAAACAGATAACGCTATAAAAACTGTCGGTGATAGAGAGCTTAGGTTTGAATGAACCACCGAAGAATGTTGAAAGAATTAATTTGAATGAATGGTTTTACTTGACTGCCTTATAGATCGGCGTGCTTCTGATTTATAAAGATCAACATTAATGTCATTAGCATCAATAGGCAATTTTCGTGCGAAGTTTTTCTTTATATTGATATTCTCAGAAAATTTTCGACAAGGTTTTTTTTTTTAAAAACTTAGCCCCACACTAGGATTTACTCCTGTGACGTGGGCGCGTTTACAAACATGAAAATTCATATACACAAATACCCACACCGGAATAAATAATTGTGGATCACACAAAGATTTGTCCCGTGCGGGAATCGAACCCGCGACTATTAGACACAGTGGGCGTAGCGGCTTAAGCTCTTAAGCACTGCGCTAAATCGTCCGTCATATTGAATACCATTATTTTTATAGACCTATCTTCCACTGCTTTGTAAAAAATGGAACGTAGTAAATGATTTAGTATTGGGTATTCTCAATTGAGAATGATAAAATATAAAGTCTAAGATAAAAAACAAGAAAGCCAACAAGAAGATTCTGACAAAAAGTATTTATATTGTATGTAGATTAATACAATATCATAGGTCAATGATTATATACCTACTCGCTTTGATATAGAGTCCTACTTGTAATATAGATAAATCTCACCTACTTTTGTTTCCAAATCATTTCCATTGCGTATAACTTGAAAATAAATAATTTATAACACCGTCACGCCTATATTCCCCAAGCGGGGGTGGCAGAGGTGTACTGAGTACATCCACGTTTCGCCGACGATGTTAGGTCCCATGTAATAGGGGGCGAGCCTATTGCCATATACCGGGCACAATTCCCGACTCCGGAAAGTTTTGAAGTTTTCGTTAGAAAAACTACACTTGTCCGACCTAGGATTTGAACCCAGGACCTCGTGATCACAAAGTGATGCGCCTTGCCACTAGACCAACGAGGCAATAAATAATTTAAAAACCCTTAATTCAAAGCCGAAGTACTCAACATCTCGGCGCGGCGTGCAAAATATTTTTCACGAAACCTGTACAAGTCGATCTGGAGTGCAAACACGACTCACAACAATACGAACCATTCGTTTGGAAACAATTCAATTAGGCGGCAATTGGGCGCCTTCGAGGAGTCACTGAGCGGCTTGAAGGATCCTCTTGCTGGCAAAATAGAGCGAGTAATGAAGACGGATTACAATCCCGCAAAAACATGGCGGAGGGGAACGTTGGAAACGAACACGCAATAAAAATGGAGACGGAAAAGAAAAGATGTTTGGAAAAGCTTTGTAGGACTTGTCAGGAGGCACTGTGGCGAAAGCTCCTGTAGATAGTAGGTAATAGTGAGTGTTTTGATGTTATAAGTATTTGTTTAAGTAGATTGTTAAAAGTAAGATAAGCTTCCTGGTGCTGAATTTAAGGCAATTTTATATTTTTTTCATTGCTTAATTTTTCGGACAAGATTTGACTTAGGTGTTATAGCAGGATGGTGCTAAGATTAGTATTTTTGGTAGGTATATAAACGGGTTAAATCCTCTATAGAGCTAGGGAGTACCTATATTTCTTTTTATTTCTTTTTTAATTAATTATTATGGTTATATACCACTCATATATATCCTCTCGCCCCCTATTACATGGGACTTTACATCGTCGGCGAGTACTCAAAAGTATCAGCATTCATTCTCTGACATTCATTTTTTAACCATCTATCAGCAAGCACTTCACAGTTAGGATAAAGGATCGCCAGGAGACGATTGAGCGCGCCAAGCTCGCGAGGTATTGGGGCGTTGGCGCGGGCGACGGTGCGGCACGCGGGCGCCGCGAACAACCTGTGCTCTTGGCGCGACTGTAATTGTGTGCCATATAGGTGAAGTGCCCTATGATATTTTGTACACCCGGTTTTTTTGATGACGATGTTAAATTCCAAATATAGGGCGAGCGTGTTATCATTATACCAGACTTCGGACTCCTACGGAAAATTTTTAGATGGATCAACCCAAATAATAACCAACCAACCACTAGATGTACCAATAGACCAACAATAGACAAGCAAGAGAGTATCATCATCAGCCGAAAGACGTACACTGTAAGACAAAGGCCTCCCCAAAGATTACCTCAACGACAGGCTTTGTACTATACGCATTCAACTTTTACCTACGACCTTCCCCAGGTAATCGGCTATCTTGTGGGAGGTCTCCCTTTCCACGAGAGAGTGATTCATATTTACTACGTTTTTTAGATTTCTTGCCGGTTACAACACAATTAAAGCCCTTCCGGGACACCCAAGTTTTAAACCATGGTGTAATTTAAGTAGACCATTGTGGATGCTGTCTTACAAGAGTTACAGTAGTGGGAATGTGTGGCGGGCTTAGACACAAAACAGTCGGCGTTATCAAACTAGCCACTCACTTAGCGGGACAAATATAAACCATGTACACAAAAAAAAAAGTAGATCCAAAAACACGCTCTCCTAACTCCAGATTAGTAAAAGCAACCAGCAACAAAACCTCACATTAGGTAGGTTTTGCTCCAAACAAGCTCCAAAGATGTAAAAAAGTAAAAATAAACCCGTCACGTTATAACCCGTCGCTCAGTGTGTTACAGCGTGAAATTGCAAGCGCCCCTGTGCCGCACAACTGCCCCTTATTCATTTCACTTCAGTCAGAAGTCCTAGCACGAACAGAATAACGTCATTGTAACGCTATCGAGATGATATGCCATCCTTTTCACACTACATCCTTTTGTCACCGACAAACTTTATTAATATGACTAACAGTTTTTCGCGGCTTTGCTCCAGTCAGCATCAGCGCCTTCTGTCCGGGTCTATGTTACTTCTTAATAATCTAATGGTGAAAGATTGATTAAGGTCGGTCCAGTAGTTTCAGAGTTAATTGATTAAAAACAAACAATTCTTTCCTGTTTATAATATTAGTATAGATATAAGACGAGAGAGTAGAGACATAAACGTATTCCTCACTTAATTATTTAAATTTTTTGTGTGTAATATTGGCACACCACTACGATAGGAATAAAATTGATGCATTCGAAATGTGGTGCTGGCGTCGCTTGCTTCGTATTTCCTGACACCAATGCCTACCGGCGTTCTTAGGGAGCCAACGATCAAAACGAGGCGTCCTACCGTATGCCTAAAGCGGGTATTAACCTACTTTGGTCACATAGCTAGGCGATGAAGATAGCCTCGAAAAGGTCGTGATGGTGGGCAAAGTAGATGGAGAAAGGCCTCGCGGCCGTTCACCGACACGGTAGTCCGACCAAATACGGAATCCAACAGGAATGTCTTCAACACCCCTCTACAATATGCCCAAAATAGAGAAGAATGGCGTAGACTTTTAAACACCTGCTAGATGGCATCATTCTGATAATGACACGATCCTCAGCTATGAGGAAACGACCGAGAAGAATACGGTAATATTATAGTGTTAACTCATTTATTTTATACCAATTGTGTCAAGCAAGCATTTATCCTGTATAAAGCAAATAAATGAATTTGAACAAATTTACTAAACGAAGAAGAACGCGATGGCACAATTTCTAAAAAATGTTATTACAACGTCAAATGGTTTGTGCTAAGCACACAGCTCTCCGGAATTCGCATTTTCCAACTTGGGATTCTTTCCGTGTGTCACGAAATAGGTTTTGTTTTAGAAGGATTTATAATTTTCTTTACCTGTTATGTTTTTGTGGATGTTTTATTTCGTTTCATTGTCAAGTGTTGTGCTCTTTTTTTTTATAGTACTTTTTCTCGTTGTGTTTTGTGAATTTTCTAATATTGGTTACAATATGCAAAATTCAAGTACGGTCACCGTCGCCCCTTATTTAATTTCTTTACGAGCTGATAATCCTTGAATTTTATAAAAAAAAGAAAATAATAAGTTTATGGATATGCACGATAAGGGCAATGGATAATTTTCTATAAAACATATTATTTTAAAAATTTTACAGGCTATCTTTCTGAATATTCTCAAATTCTCCATTCCTTCTTACTGTTTATTGAACAAACGTTGGTCAATATTGCCAAACTCTTATAAGCGACATATTTAAATATTATTTTGATTTGATACAAAACAAAAGTGTTCAAACGATTTGAAAAACTGTTAATGTGTTTACCCACTGTTCAGCCAGTTCTGTGGATGTCGGTACAATGTTAAAACATATTTATATACCTATTTCTTAAAAACGAAATCCCACATTTTAAGAAATATTTCTATGTCGAGGTCATACAACAACAATCAGAACAAAACAATAGTTAAATTTTAAAAAAAGGTAACGAATTCAAAGAATGCAAAAGTAAAAAAAATAACTAAGAAGCAAAACATAGTGGTGTCGGTGCCAGTCGGTCGGTGCAGTCGGCTACTTGGCACCGACTTCAAAAAACACAAAGATCTGTCCCATGCCCCGTTCTCCTATTCGATCCAGTGGACAACACTAACTAAATATCAAGACAGAGCCGTAGTCAAATTGTACCCTTATTTCTCTTTATGAATCCAACTTATCTATTGGTAAAAGTATTACTCCTCCCCTGAGTTACAAATAGCCAGTGCATAATCGCAGTTCAGCCGGATTACAAATTATTTAGTGTCGCTATTTTCTTTGTTCACTTTGAAATACATTTCACAAACTCAACAAAATAACGGAGACGAGCGCACCTTTGTGCCGGGATATTTTAATAAAATTATCTTTAGCTACGGTATTTGTACTCTGAATGTTTTCGAAATGAAAGTAGGTTTGAGATTGCAATACATTTGAATTAAATTTCTAGTGAAAGACACGTTATTATGCGAACATATTTAATTAAAATATAAGCCGATTAGAAGAGGAAGTAATATAGTTACAGATCTATATTTCTTATATATCAATTATAATTTATGATACTGAAATTTCGCAACATCATTACTTTTTAGAGGTCCATACCTTCAAAGGAAATCGGATAAGGTCATAGGTGTGTGTGTCTGTCAATGAGTGATTGGACTGTCAAAATTTACGGAGGTTTTCTGTAATCTATGAGTCTATAACTATCTGTAGTTACTTAACTATAATTAAGTATTATGGAATTGTTAGCTTTAATGAATTCTAGTAGAAACGAGGAGATCCGGGAGAGAGCTTTTAACACATTTTGAGTAAATTTTTTCTCTATTTTATAATGTATCACTAAAACTGAATATACGAAAAATATTCAATATTAAAGTTAGATTTATAATATTGTTACGATCCGAACATACCCCGATATCTTGAAAAGTCTTTATCGGGGGATGTTGATTCTAAAACTCATAACACATCTGACTATGATACGCGTATAAAAGGAGCTCTGGGACGGACACAGTCTCTTCTCGGAAGCGATAGTGACCAAATCGGAGAACAAGCGATCTAAGTGGAATACACCGGCTACTTTAGCAACGATATACGGATACTACGAGTGACTCAGCGACTGGAAAGCAGTATTTGGGTACTAACGAGAGTAGTGTTAGTGTGTGATTAGTTTGCGTGTGTATTTGCATACGACGTACTGTTTTGTGTGTACAGCGCCTAATAAAGTACTTCGCACGTTATTCGGCATATAATTACCCAGCAATCGTAACAATATTAAACTAAAGAAAGAATAGTCGTTGACACTTTGTAGAATAATAGTTTACAATCATGAGCGCCGAAGCCGGAGAGGAACGGAGAGAATTATGTAATAAAACGGGAGCCGGCAACAGACCGTGAAAAAAGCTTTAGTTACGAGACTACAGTAGATAAAGTGGCCATATTTTTAAAATATACAACAATATTTATAAGGGAAGGGACGTATACATGCTATTCGGTTCAGTTCCATGCCATAAAGCTACCGCAGGTCATTGAAATTGGTTGCAACAGGTTGACATTTTGTATTTTGTGGTTGGCTCTCAAGATTTTTACACTAAGACACATTGCAGTATATACTTACATAAAGCATGTGTTTATCACTTGTCAGGTATGCGATAATACAGGGGGTAAGAGACAGTTGCTCTAAACCTGAAATCGGTCATGAAAAAACAAAAATATTTTATCAGTTCGTCGATTTTTTTAGGAATCATCTTTTTTTTGCATAACTATCTATCTACGATAGTGTCTGCATTAGTCAAAACCGGTGTAGATAGTAAAAGCCACCTCCGTGTATCTATGAGGCAACAAGTAATATTTCATAAATATGAATAATTATTACTGTGGGAATACACGCCGGTAACTAAAAAAATGAGTGTTGCATAGGAGTTTTGGCGGGAAGTCGAAGAGTGATATTGTCAATTTGTTTAATTTCCAAGACTTGTGTTATTTCCAATAATAATGTGTAATGTTGGTGAAATATAAACCATTATGTATTCTTATATGTGCATGAGTGAACGTAATGGAAACAAAGTGATAAACGTGCCTTTTCGATTTCCTGCAAAATGGCCGTCGCAATTGGTATGTAAAGTATCTATCGCTTTACTATCCAGGGTGGGGTACTTCATCAATTTCATTATCATCGTTGTCATCAAGTTCATCGGGGAGTTGAATTAATTTAAACAAACACGATTATGCATCTCACTGGATACTGGCAATAATTATACACTTAAAATTAGTGTGAAGCCATAACTTAAAGAAGAAAAAGAAGAAAATGTTTATTTTTTTTAAAGGGCTAGTCTTCTTTACCGACGAGTGTGAGATGAGAATGAGAGAGATGTGTTCGTCTCTTTCTCATTCACTCTCTCATAGTTATGAGAGGAGAGGCAGTCAGAAGGGTCTGAAAGGAAAGAACCTGATGGAACTCTGTGATCTCTGCCTACCCCATAAGGAATGTGGCGATATGATATAGATAGATAGAGTAGTATACCACTAGTAAAAGTGTAGTGGTACCTACTATCAGCTATTTCAAGTTTTGCGTGTCTGTCAATTACATCTTGTATAATGTCGTTGTAATAATATTGTATGTAATTTAAAACTTTTTTAACTTTTCTAGACCGAAACAAGCATTTGTGGGTCACACAGATTTGTTCCCTGCGGGGATCGCATTCAAAACTCCTCGATCCGGTGACTGAAGAGGCTAACGCTCTATGGCTTAGAGCTAAGCCATCCGTATTTATATTGTGAAATCGCTTATCACTGCCCTGTCGCCCTTCCACTAGAGATGACGTGTCGGATATACGGAATATGGATATGATCGGATTGGGATAAAGATAGCGGTTTGGACAGGCCTTAGGAGCTTATAGTTTGTCACTGATAGACGCTTAGCCCATGTTCACGCGAGCGCTTTTTCAACTCGTATTGATAAGCTGGAATGAAACAAATAGCTAACCTTAGGTACTTTAAAAAAAGCGCTTACAGCGCTTCCAAAAGCGCACGTGCGTATGTGGATTTAATGGCAGTATTAGTAGGTTTTTTTTGAAGAATATTACCTCGCTCTTGGTATTACATTGATCGATTACTGCTAGGTTAAGTGGTTTGCGCGTAAGATGCTCGTTTCATTGGATCGAATAGTTTCAGGTTTGATGGATGGACAGGACAAATATTTCTATGTGTCTATTTTCTGCATATTTTCAGTCTAAGTATTTATGAATTCGAAATTTATGTCTGTAATTCACAGTATAAAAATAATTTTGAGTGAGGGACGAAGTTAATTTTTTTACCATTAGATAATTACGCAATCTTGTCCCTAAAAAATAAAAGTCCCCGGGCCACGTTTTATCATTATATTACTCGACGAAACACAAATCCCGCAGCGGCTACCTTTATCAAGAATCATCCCAAAGGCGGGCTAAATTCTAAATGACCTACTCCATCAACAAAATTAATTTCACAAAAACAATTTAAGTGTCCGCCATAAATTATTCAGCGCTGGGTGCTTGTAATAATGTAACCTGAGCCTCGGCATTATAAATAACACCACTAAGTCGAGTGGAAATGTGTATACTACGATTGAACAAACTTTTGTCAGGGTTATGAGTTTCTGTCAGGTGGTATAAGAGACCAAGAGTACGGTTTGAGAAGTAATGAGAAGAATAATTTGAATTTGACGGACGATTTGGCGCAGTGGTTAAAAGCTTAAGCCGCTCTGCCCACTGGGTCGAATAGTCGCGGGTTCGAGACTCACAATTATTGGTTTCGGTCTTGGTATTTGTGTATGTGAATTGTCATGTTTGAAAACGCACCCACTACACAGGCATCAAAATAATAGCAAACACACAAAGGAAAAATGTTGCTAAGTTTAAGGAGTTGGCTTGTATACCTTATGGCCATATTATTATTGTATTATTACTGAACTTACATACTCATACCAAATTTCAGCTTAATCGGATATCTACCCGGAAATGCTAAAAAAATGCATCATAAAATGTTAACCGGACAGACAAACAGACATAACAAAGCAGCTTGTAAAAGAGCTCAAAAATATTTCATTATTATCGTGAACGCTGCATAAAATGAAATGGAATTTTAATTGGCCTATTGCCGACCTAGGATATGAACTCAGGACCTCGTGATCACCAAGCGATTCGCTTTGCCATTATACCAACGAGGCAGTCAAGTTTTTAAGAGCACAAATATGTGTTTTAAAAATTTAAAAGAACTTTGCAAGATATTTTTTTTCTACAAAATTATTTTATTCGTCACGAAGTAAAGTCATTTAAAAAAAATGTTTGCAACCCTGGGCACTGGTACTCAGTCCGGCAGCCTCACAACAACGGCCACTGCAATGCAAATTGCTAGAATAACACTTAAATTGAAACATTTCCAGCATTAAAATTAAGAAATTCAAACTCTATGCTCATGATACAGAGCTTAAAATTGCTGATTATGATCCGAATGAAAACGGTACCATGATATTATTTGATGAGTGGGGAATGAGTGTCCTGAATAAATTTGCAACTGGTTTTACACGATATGGAAATTGGAAAGGTATGGTTTTAATAGGGCTTCCTTGTTTTGCATTAGCTCGGACACTAATCTGTCACGGAGAATCCTAAATGTGATTGTGACGTTTCGAAGGAAATTGTGAATATTATAGTAACACATTAAAATCAAGTTTTGGTTACAGCCATACAAAGATCGTTTGGCTAGAAACGAAAATCAGAATTAACACTGTCATCAAGTGAAATGTCACTTCATGGCAGTCGCAGAGTTGCCGTTTGCTATGATTTACTCAAGTTCTTTTTTTAATTAATAACCGCGGAATTAGGAATATTTTACTAAATGATAACCCTTATATCACACCAACGCCCCCTGTCAATGTTATACACGGGCCAAAAGATTCTTGTCGCAAGATAAGAGACCGTTTGTGGCATTTCCATTTTCGAGCGCATTTGTCCTTCCAAAAGTACATTAATTTGGTTGTAACCGCCACATAATGTGGTAGTTGATAAACTCCCTAAAATCATTATGGACAGCTTAGTAAGTTTCAACAGTAAGGGGCGCAAATCTGCAGGAACCATCTTGCACTGGGTCTGTGTGGTAGAGAATGCATTGCAATGCACCTATTCTTACTTATCTCGAATTATAAGAGCGTGTTTAGGGGACTAATATCTACTAGACTTCCATCTTTTCCAGTTATTCTTCATATGGTTGACGACACCTATGCGATGACGACTGAAGAGTAAAAACATTTATAATATGTATGGGCGTTTTAAATCTGTATAATGCTTCAAATGTCAATTAACTTACATTTTTGTATTCGTGTAAGTGAATTTTCATGTTTGTAAACGCAACCACGACACAGGAATAAATCTAAGTGTGAGCTACGTCTTTTAAATAAAAATAAAATAATAATGTACCCCTCATCTTTATACCAAGACTGAGTTAATTTTAACAACTCCCAACTATAAACATTCACGAAGTAACTGGTATCCTGATAACTTAACAACGTTGTTTCCAAGCTCGTGTTTTTCCATATTTCTGTCACATTCATGATTATGAGCTGTTAATTTTCAGCTCCATTAACTCCTACCCCACGTTAAGTATACGTGTGGAAAATCAACATAATAATTTGCATTTATTCGCCGTTAAGACCTCAGGTACAAAGGGTGAACAGAATTCCGGATTTGTTAAACTTTAGCACCATTCAACGGTATTAAACTGGCTCTTACCTCATAATCCGATTCCGGTGTCGATACAGACGGGATACTTATGGTCAGATGCGCAACATTTTTATTTTGGTCTATCTATCTATCTATCTATCTATAACCTCACGCCAGATCCCTTGCGGGGTAGGCAGAGAGTACAGAGTTCCAACAGGTTCTTTCCTTACATACCTCTCTGGCTTCCTCGACTCTCATAGTTCGTCTCATACACGCTCGCCGGTTACGGAGACTCTTGACTTTTCCATCAGATAACACTCGGTTTATTTGGTCGTGGTAAGATAGTCTAGGTCTTCCCCGGTACCTGCATCCTTCCACTTTCACATTGTATATCTGTTTTGTCATTCTTTCCTCTGGCATTCTTTCTATATGCCCGAACCAACGGAGCATGCCCTTTCTCATCTTTACACCGATACTATCTTTCATACCTACTCGCTGTCTTACTATGCTGTTGCTAATGCGGTCGGTCAGCTTCACTCCGCACATCTTCCGCAGAGCTCGCATTTCTACCGCATTTATCCTACTTTCATTCTCCTTCTTACATACCCAGCTCTCGCTACCATATAACAGCGTTGGGACAAGAACTCCGTTATGTATGGCCAGCTGCGCCTTATGGCTTAAGTGCCGGCTCCCGAGTAGCTTTCCCATCGCACCATTCACTCTGTTCCCTGCACTCACTCTTCTCTCTATGTCAGCGGTGTATTTCCCATCCTTACTGAAGGCGCATCCAAGATATACAAACTCATTCACTTGCTCCAGCACATCGTTACCAACCACAATCCTTACATTCGTTCTGGTTTCTTCCCTTTCAAAAACCATAATCTTGGTTTTCTTCACATTCAAGTGTAAGCCATTGATCATGCAGTCGTCTTTCATAACTGTGACTAGTGTTTGCAGATCAGTGGCTGTTGGCGCTATTAAAACCGCGTCATCTGCATAAAGTAGATGGTTTACCACTATGTCACCCATTTGTACACCTTCATTCATCGCTTTCAGTCTTTGAAGACTTTTGTCCAGATATATTATAAACAGTCTAGCGGACAACACGCAACCCTGCTTGACGCCGATTTTAACGTCAAACCAGGGTGACCTGTTACCACCCACCCGTACGCATGCCTTGCAGTCCACATAAGTGGACTGGACGGCTCGCAACAGAGTGCCATCTATACCATACTCTGGCAAAATGTCCCAAAGTCTCTTTCGCACAACTCTGTCAAATGCCTTCTCCAGATCTACAAAACCGCAGAAAACCTTCCGGCCCACTGCCAGATGCTTCTCTACGATGTTGCGGAGTGAGAAGACTTGATCCGAACATCCTCTTCCAGACCTGAAACCCCCTTGTGCCTCGCACAACATTCCATCGGACTTCACGCGCATTCTCCGTTCAATAATTTTACCGTACACCTTGGCTGCCAAGCTGATCAAACTGATGGCTCTGTAATTGGCGCAGTCATATTGTGAACCCTTGCCTTTATACAAGGGTACTATGACTGCGCGGCGCCAATCTGTAGGGACTCTACCGGTCCTCCAGCAAAGGTTTGCAAGGGCCCGGAAAGCGTCCCGGACGCAAGTTCCACCATATTTTGGTCTGTGGATCATAATTGCGCGCATGGCTTGGTTTAATCAAACAAATCATGGTTGTTGAAAGAACTGAATTGCTGATTTTCTTTACATTTTCGTAACTACTTTCTGTTAAGTTATGGAGGCAGGTAACGTACCGACAGGTAAAATGATTATCTATCTATCTAAATCACGCCAGATCCCTTAAAATAATGATTTGATAATAGATATTAATCACAAAGTAATTGCAGTTATTCATAAAGACCTTATCCCATTGGAATAGGATCGAAATTGAAATAGGATGGATCGATGTCTGATTTTTTAATATATTGATCAGCCACAATTTAGCATCTCGTCTGAGGCCCTCGCACCCTGCCCCCGCCTGAAGTTGCCAGAAAGGATATCACACCAATTTCCCAGTACTTTTCAAAAGATTACAGTAATTACATTTCGCTGTAAATTTTCTGCTCGGTAAAACGTAAACATCGTATTGTTGCTATCATTCTGAAGATTTATTCTGTGGAGCCTTTGGGGTCGAGTTCGCGGCCCGTTTGTTCGCTTGTAGAGTTTACAGTTTAATGATATTTTAAGATGGATAAACAAATGATTGGGGTCCTGTTTGGCTGAGGTCCTGTTTAACTTTGATTATTACGAGACTGTTTCGCAAATAATGTGAATTTAAAAGAGGTATGCATAATGTTTCTGGGACGCTTTTGGGGATATACATGTACGTTGAGAATGTAGCGGAAACAGTGGTATATTGACTGAAAGATTGGGGCGATAGCTTAATAAATTTGAATTTAAGATATATGTTTACTTACATTATCCAATTTTTTTGAACTTCAGATGGAAGATAAGAAGTTAATAATAGCATCTGCAGAATTAGATAAACCTTCCAAGTTCGAAGAAGCGTTTGATAATTTTGCCACAATAACATAATTCATTTATTTGATTAGATTCACCAACAGTTATGTACAATAATTCATTTGCAAGTGATACAAATTTTGAGTTCATGACCAATTGCATAACTAATTACAGGGGAATACAGCATGCATAACAAGTATTTATTCTATATATTGACAGATTATTGACAGATATATTATTACTTAGACAATTGTAATTAATTAGTTTAGTGGTTTATATGAAATTAATTGTGAAAATATATCATAATAAAAATTAAATCACTAACTTCCAGAAAAAATAATCATAATAAAATGAAATACAAAGAAATATTAATTAATCACACTATAATAAAATTGCAAATATTGTAATTAATTATTTTTTTTAATTATTTAATGTCGTGAGCTTTGGCAAATAAATGTTAGTTGGATAAGTTTTCGAAAATAAGTCTACGAAATTCATGTGATTTTACAAATGTTATTACGAATAATGTTATTGTTACTGTCATTTCATCACTCCAGATCCCTTGCGGGGCAGGCAGAGACTACAGAGTTCCAAGAGGTTCTTTTCTTCCGGGTTTTTGTCATTGTTACACTATCTTCTATATTTGGAACTAAGCCACTACTGTAACTCCTGTTATCCATGAACTACAATGGTCTACATAGATGACACCAAGGTTTCCTAACTACGTTACGCTATATATCTTTGGCAGTAACTAGTATTGTCTTGTACTATCTATTGTGTACAATACCTTTGTAAAGCACACACAATAAGTTTGTCTGATTGAATATAGCATTGCGGTTAGTCTGTGACGACAAGTTCGTTAGCGATGACTGTAAGTGCATTAATTGGCTTAGCAGGCTATACCTAAGCCACTAGTGATCTGAATAACCGACTCTATCTGGCTCGTACATTTGTAGAGATCAACTGGGTATATCGAGGAGATTAGTTACTAGAAATGAGGCTTGAAAATCAAATAGTAATAAGCACAACATTTGAAGTGGCGCTAATATGCATCTGCCTTTTTTTCTTTATTGCAATAAGGAAGAGTTAAAAATATTAGGCTTGAGCTTAGTTAAATTTCAGGAATCATCAAAAATAGCAAGAGGGCAGCGAGTCTAGTTTCCCCCTCGTCCTTCTGCAGGTATTTTGGAGAACGGACAGAGAAGCACCGGTGCGTTCCTAACGAAGACCCCGGAGCACAGTTCGCGGCAAACCTATGCAGGATTTTCCCCACATTAATAAAACGATACTGGAAATAATTAAGTTAACCGTACAAACTAAGAAAAGCAGTTTAAAATTATTCAGAACAGAAAGTGTTGTTTAGTGTACTTTATAGGATTTATTATAAATAAATATTTGGATGGCAGAGGTGTACTATGTACACGCACTTTTCGCAGAAGTTATTAGGTCCCATGTAAAAGGGGGCGAGCATTACAGTATCGTTACCATATGTTTATTTTCCTTGGCATTTCCCATTACGTATTTGGTTTTCTGGATTGGTTGGTTTGGTTCTGCTTCTGACGACACCCTGACTAGAAGAGCCATCCTCTAATATGACACTACAATAGGATTCCTCGCTTGAATTATCGATATCTGAGGTTATCTTGCTCGTTAATTTGCCTTTTACGATTACTTCGTCCCTACCACTATATATAAATAATTTACTTGGTAAACTTACTGAATATTAATTACTGAAAATTCACTCCAATCAATTCCATCGACACAATCATCCATTATCCCATTAATTACACGAATTACCTGTAACAGTCAGACAGCATCGAACTTTAGGGCCTATGTACACAACGATTTATTCTCGCGCTTTCGACGCGCCTCACGTGCGGTGCGGTGAAAGTGCGTTTCTTAAACTGTAAAACTTGAAAACAGAGTTCGCAAAAAATAATTGTGAAAAGAAATTAATTGCAATTAAAATGTTTCGGATTTTATCGCTGTTTATTAATGTTTCGAGTGTAGAGCACAGCACCCTGTCATGGGAAAGAATGAGGCGTTTGACGTCCAATAGTCCTTGTTATTCCGGAGTACCTTATTCCAATTCAAATTTTAAATTGATTGATCCCACAATTTAAAAATTTGCATAATGCCCAACACTATTTGAAATAGCAGTTTCGTTTGGACGCAAACGCTACGCAGGGCTACCACGGGTGGAAAGACCTTTCTTGCGCGGTACTAAATTTTGTCGGCCGAAGATTCGAGTGTTGTATGCAAGCCTTGTACATAATACAATTATCGAAACAAGTGTATCAGAAGGTCCGAGACTTATCTGAAGGACAAGTCAAGAGTCTCCGTAACCGGCGAGCGTGTATGAGACGAACTATGAGACTGGAGGAAGCCAGAGAGGTATGTAAGGAAAGAACCTGGTGGAACTCTGTACTCTTTGCATATCCCGCAAGGGATCTGGCGTGATGATATAGATATATAGAGACAAATGTTTTCGTGTCGAAGTTTTGTCACGGCACGCTATTCCTTGGGGAGCCCTTTGTCCTCCCCCAAGAATAGCGCCTTTCAGCTGATGATGGCTGTTGCGTTTAAAGGCGCGTCTACAGCACGTGAGAAAGTCGTCGTGTGTACAGGTCCTTATTCATCCAATGAATATTTTAAAACACTCATTTACGCAAATGAAAGAACACTCAGTCGGCTGCCGTTTCGCTAGTGATTATTCAAATGGAGGATATGAAAGGTACGCTCGCTTTCCGGATATATTGCGTGCTGGAGAGATGCCAATCCTCTTTCACTTTAATTAATCAGACGTAGACAGTCATTTCATTTCATATCGATATGAAATACCCGGGTATTTCCGTTAACAGACCGTGAGGCGCTGGTAACGCTGTGCGACCGCGGTATTCTTACCGATTACCAAGGTTAAGCAGCGTTCGACTTGGTTGGCCCGAGATGGGTGACCGTATGTGGCATTTTCATATTCGAGCGTCTCCATGCTTCGGAAGGCACGTTAAGTCGTTGGTCCCGGCTACCACTTAATGTGGTAGTCGTTAAGCCGAGTTGGAACCCTTAATGGCGGCTTGATAAGTTCCAACAACAGGTGGCCACAAACCTGCCTCCGCCTATCCGCACTTTGTCTGCCTGGTGGAGTATGACCTAATCTCTCTCACCTGGATGAAGTGGGAGAGCCTTTGCCCAGCATTGGGGAGTATAGGCTGATATTATTATATATTATTATTTCCGTTAACCACACAGGTGTTTATTAATTTACCGGATTTATAGAGAATTATGAAAATATAGTCAGGAAACAAACATTCACGTCGTCTCATTGTTCAACAAACCACGCGGTCACACGGCGTTTTTCCTGTGAATTGTAAAAATACCAATGAACTGCAAACAGCAAGCGTTCTGTTTTCTATCTTTCTGGAATCGATAGCGCTATTATTTCACTTTTTGGTATGTGACTGTTCATTGTAAAATGTCATTTCTGTAAATTTTGCAATTACCATCACAAGTCTTCAAAGACTGAAAGCGATGAATGAAGGTGTACAAATGGGTGACTTAGTGGTAAACCATCTACTTTATGCAGATGACGCGGTTTTAATAGCGCCAACAGCCACTGATCTGCAAACACTAGTCACAGTTATGAAAGACGACTGCATGATCAATGGCTTACACTTGAATGTGAAGAAAACCAAGATTATGGTTTTTGAAAGGGAAGAAACCAGAACGAATGTAAGGATTGTGGTTGGTAACGATGTGCTGGAGCAAGTGAATGAGTTTGTATATCTTGGATGCGCCTTCAGTAAGGATGGGAAATACACCGCTGACATAGAGAGAAGAGTGAGTGCAGGGAACAGAGTGAATGGTGCGATGGGAAAGCTACTCGGGAGCCGGCACTTAAGCCATAAGGCGCAGCTGGCCATACATAACGGAGTTCTTGTCCCAACGCTGTTATATGGTAGCGAGAGCTGGGTATGTAAGAAGGAGAATGAAAGTAGGATAAATGCGGTAGAAATGCGAGCTCTGCGGAAGATGTGCGGAGTGAAGCTGACCGACCGCATTAGCAACAGCATAGTAAGACAGCGAGTAGGTATGAAAGATAGTATCGGTGTAAAGATGAGAAAGGGCATGCTCCGTTGGTTCGGGCATATAGAAAGAATGCCAGAGGAAAGAATGACAAAACAGATATACAATGTGAAAGTGGAAGGATGCAGGTACCGGGGAAGACCTAGACTATCTTACCACGACCAAATAAACCGAGTCTTATCTGATGGAAAAGTCAAGAGTCTCCGTAACCGGCGAGCGTGTATGAGACGAACTATGAGAGTCGAGGAAGCCAGAGAGGTATGTAAGGAAAGAACCTGTTGGAACTCTGTACTCTCTGCCTACCCCGCAAGGGATCTGGCGTGAGGTTATAGATAGATAGACCATCACAAGTCAAGCGTATACTAGGTGGTCAGCTGAGTGCTGCTACTTCACAGACTAGAACTAGAGGCTTTTATAGGTAATAAAGTGTAGACACCTGACGAAAATATCAAAAATACAGGGGACCTAACATCGTAGGCAAAAAGTGGGTGAGTACACAGTACATCTTTGCCACCACCGTTTGGGAAATATAGAAGTGCCAGAGATTTTTATATTATTTAAAAATTTAAAAAAACCTTGGTAAACAAACCGTTTAATTCGACAACCGGTCGCAGGCTTCGGGTAATAAAAAAGGAAATTGTTTGAAGTATAATGATCGCCGGGCCGAACCGGTCCACGTTTTGCCGTGCATTAATGAATCCTCACATATGTCGTTTGGCAATCGGTTCGTTAGTATGTATGGACATCATAAGAGTGTAGAGTGGAAAATAAAACTGTGAATTATGGTCTTGTATCCTGTTTCAACTAACCTAAAGTGTCTGATAGATATGCAATGAGAAGCAGTAAAACGACCGTTAATTGCATTACCATGCTAACCTGACCTTCAGGCGAAATTTTATACATGATAGTGTCCCACCGCTATGCAAAGGTCCTCTTTCCTTTAACGATCTCTATCCCCTGTCAATAATGGCCATTCTGCTCGATATCCCCTAAAAACCGCACTAGTATCACATGGTTTATAAGAGAAGGCTTTTGATTTCGTGATCACCACCCGCATTATGCACAAAAAATACGGAAATATATCGCCTTGACTGCTTCATTAGTATTCATAGTGACAAATACCTACCATCGAAGCAGTTAAGGCGTGCTATTTCTGTATTTTTCTTAAAATTTCGATATCATAACAGAATCTAATCGTCTTTTTCAATGCCTTCTCACCATTCTAATTTTACTCACTCTTCTTTGTTTGTCCAATTTATCTTGCTATGGATAGCCCTATTGCAGGATATCAGGATGGCCACAAATCGCTGGTCTTTTAAAAGTAAAGTACAGGATTATCTTCACATAACTTTGACCGAATCATCTCAATATTAATTTCGTCTATGTATATGTGTATTACATTATTCTCTTCATTTTTTGGCCTTCTATGGTTTTGCACCTACTTCACTCGTTTCTGCATCACCCTTAGGTAGACTTTGTACTAATAGTTCATAAATATTAAATAAATAAATAAAATCGACGCCATAGCAGACTGACGTATAAATGTAACAATTTTCGGCATGATACCCCATTTCCGATTTACTATGTAAATTGTTCTGTTATAAATATCAACCCGGTAAAGTACGTGTAGATGAAACTACCTACCACATATAATAATATCAGCCTATACTGCCCACTGCTAGGCAAATGCCTTCTCTTATAATTCGAGGTGAGAGAGATTAGGTCATACTTCACCACGCAGACCCAGTGCGGATTGGTGGAGGCAGGTTTGTGGCCACCTGCTGTTGGAAATTGTCAAGCCGCCGATGAGGCTACCAACTCGGCTTAACGACTACCACATTAAATGGTAACCGGGACCAATGGCTTAACGTGCTTTCTGAAGCACGGAGACGCTCGAATATGAAAATGCCACAAACGGTCACCCATCTCAGGCCGACCATGTCGAACGCTGCTTAACCTTGGCGATTGGTTAGAACACCGCGATCGCACAGCGCTACGAGCGCCTCAACCACATATAATGTACAAATTTTGTTTGAGTTCTGTTTCCTGACCGTACCATACCGGTGGTCAAACATTCGCAATCAGTGAAAACTCGTGTATTTGCCGTGTGCGCGAACAATTGGGTGTAGTGGAGTATAGTCGGACTTCCCCACTCGTGGCCTTATCACAAAATATCATATGGGCACTCTGCAGTGTGACAAAGCTTATTGAAAATAGTGTTTATTACTTATTCTAACTCGCCCCGAGCGTGACAACTACCAGTAGATGGTAATTACCTATCTTTATCATCACGCCAGATCACATGCAGGGTAGGCAGAGAGTTCAGAGTTCCAACAGGTTCTTTCCTTACATACCTCTCTGGATTCTTTCACTTTCGTAGTTCGCCTCATACACGCTCGCCGGTTACGGAGACTCTTGACTTGTCCTTCAGACAAGACTCGGTCTATTTGGTCATGGTAAGATAGTCTAGGTCTTCCAGACGGTAATAATAAGTCTTTTACGTTCTATTGTTTTACGTTAGAGGTTTTAATTATGCTTTTATTATAAAAACCTATTAGAAGGCTGAAATTGAAAATGTATTCTCCTAAAAACTTGTTTCGAAATCATATTGATATCATGAGTTTTATATCCATGTAGACCTATAAGTAATCAGGAAAGAACCGGATTATGATTTCTGAAGTCTCTACCACCTTACCGCTCACTCACCTACCACCAGGGTACTTTTAAAAATAACAATAATGTGAATTTTCCAATTATTTTTACGCTGTATCTGACATTAAATATCGGATTACTATAATGTAATTTGTCCCTGATAAATTGATTAGGAGATGATTTTTTAATCGTCAAATAATAGTTATTTTAAATATTTTAAATTATAAAATACAATATAAACAATTTTTTTTTTAAACCTAGCCCCACTCTAGGATTTATTCCTGTGTCGTGGGTGCGTTTACAAACATGAAAATTCACAAACAAATACCCAGACCGGAACAAATAATTGTGGATCACACAAAGATTTGTCCCGTGCTGGAATCGAACCCGCGACTATTCGACACAGTGGGTGGAGCAGCTCAAGCTCTTAACCACCGCGCTAAATCGTCCGTCGTTAGAAACGTTATATCTACGATATAACGTTATAACGTTAACGATATAACGTCTTCATTTAAAAATAAAATTGTAAACCGTTGTCTAAACTGACAGGCGTTTAAAATTACGATATCGATTGAGAGCGGCGGTTTTTGCCTTCGGGAAAAAAGAGAATTAGGGCTCAGGAACGATTTCATGTGAAAAGAGGATTAAGCCACTGGCGATGCTAAAATCGCCTGCATTTCGCCGAGCCTCTCGCGTAGAAAGGTTTGCACAATGGAATCAATTTGTATTTTGCCTAACAAATTTGACGATCCGTAACCGCAGACCGCTCGGCTTAGCTTTAATTACGTAACTGAGGAAATGAGAAGGGCTTAGTTATTTTATACGGTTAAGATGTTAGCGGGACGACATTTTATCGATTTTGATGTTACTAAAATCGATAATTAAGTTGATTTAAATGTTAATGATGTCGATAACGTATTAATTTAGATGTTATTGATCATTGATACAGTCATTGTAATACAATGGACCACTAAAAGTAATACCTTGATGAAAATTTGGAAAAACAGAACACTTAAATGCAACCAAATGATAATTGGATAAAGATAAGCAATAATGTATCAAACATTTAAATATTGCCACCATAATTTGAAATTTATTTCTACCGTTTAGAATTTAATTTCGAATGTCACGTAGAATGCGACTAATATCTTTTTGCTTAATTCTACCCAACTGTCAAGTATTTTTATGAAATAGTTTTGTTTTGAGCACCTGTCTTTTTCAATTTCGTTGAGGTAAACAAATACTCGTAGTAGAGTAAAATACCGAACCGAACAGAGTATACTTTTTCTATGTATTTTGTTTTTAGATACTTTAATTATGAAAATGTGGTAGAGTCTTAAGTTATTACTGGCCTTTTCTTTATTGTATTATGTATGTATCCGTATGGTGCCGAGCGCTTTACTAGTACAATTTGTCCAAAGTTCGACACCTGGCAACTTTGGACAAATGCACGCTCGGCACTATACGGGCGACCTACTCGTACAACAACACTTATAGATATCTAATGGGTTTAAAGCGCTGTTGTAGTGCCTCCGGGATGTTCGCTGAATTCCGCGTAGACTCTTTTACTGCTATTCAGCGGAAACGTATAGTTTCTTTTATGACCAGGGTTGACTCGTGTAGCAACAAAATAATTAGAAGTCTGGCAGACAGACTGCAGCTGACTGTAACGTATAGAAAACGGATTGAAATTGTGACGTCAGAGTGATAAATGGATTGAAATTGTTACGTGAAAGAGAGGAAAGAAAAAAAAATCATTATTTTCTTTTTTCTATGATTTCTTCCAATTTCCTTACTTTTAGTTTTTTTATATTATTTTATTTTTTATACTAAATGAATGTTTGTAAATTTATGGATCTCTGTGTCTGCAATAAAGATTTATTATTATTATTCTTATTATTGAATATTTATGAGTAATTTTTGGTCTGCATGAATAAAAAACCTTTTTAATTTTTCGAAGAGTCCGACATTTTTTTAAATTTTAGCCCCACACTACGAATTATCTTTGTGTCGTGGATGAGCTTACAAACATAAAATGTACATACGCAAACATTCAGAATGAAACAAATAGTCGTGTTTCAAACAAAGATTTGATTCGTGCGGGGATTGATCCCGCGCCTACTCCGTCCAGTGGGCGGAGTTCTTAACCACTGCACCAAGGCGTCCGTCTATCTGTTTTCCTCTACATATGATCTACTTATAGCCAAGTGAAGCCCAGGAGAGTTAACTTATGGGAGCCGGACGGAGGGATTCAGTAAAGAATTGAAATGTATTTTCCGTTAAAATTATTTGTTGCGCAGGGAATAGCATGTGGGTCGTTACAGCGCTGAATAACCCATTGTTTTCTCAACGCCTGTGTGGGTTGCAGTAGATATGGTGCTTTCAAATTGTATATCTGTTTTTTGAAGGAAGCCTAAAAATAAGTTTGCCAGTCCATCATTTGTAAAATTGACATCTTATGAAGGAACATGTAATTGATTTATAATTCCCATTTATTTCATTATGGTTTTTCTAAATGGTCGGGTTCGATTCTTAAATGGTGTATGAGTTACGTGAAAATCTATGAATGTGGTTTTTCTGTAAAATGTTTAAAATCGACGACGATAGAAAAATATGTTGTAAGTAACCATTACAACATATTTTTCTATCTCTGCTAATTTCCGATGTCTCCATACTGACCGACCTCGAACTTACACTGCACAATAAAAATAATAATTGCTGTGTAAATTAATAGTCTATACATAGGTATTAAAAATATGGATAAAATGACAGTGAATACTCATTTAAAGTATTTAGCGAATATTTGAATAGTTTTAAACTCACGAACTGCTACAATAAATTACACCAGACAACGTGCTAATACCGATGCAGAGTATCACCCCCGTGTAACCCCGTTGAATGGAGATGAATATCAGATGTAATAAAGTTCTTTCTCGTCGGTAGCCCGCAACCGCTCTCCTTAATTAGTTCTTATTACGTTTCAGGGTATAATAATCTTTAACCATGTATTTGTACTGGCTTCCGCAGTTTAATTATTCTGTTCAGTTTGTTAATATTATGTTTATCAACGACTTTTTAGCAACCTTTGTGAAGCAGTCGGAACTTAGTGGTGAAACTTTAGACTAGATTTGTCTAGACTGATAATTGCTATCAGATATGGCACCAAAAGCGGCATCAGTTACGCATTGTAGTCCTTTTCGCCCGTCATGGGTAAGCTGACGTTTAGAATTTGACGTTTCTAGAAATGTGGTAACGAGAAAATTAATAACTAAGAATGAATTGATATTAATGAAAATAATTTAGGAACACAAAGAGAACAAAATAAAATGATCTCATTATTTATTTACGAATCAAGCCATTGGTCAGAAAAATCGTTTGACATATCGCTTGAATCGTCGCTAACGTGTATTATTATTAAAAAATCTATATAACTCTGTTTTAATTTGTCAAGATAGCGCATCCACATTTATTTATTAATTTATTGACCATTAGAATACTAAATATTTCAGTCAGATACATAGAATAATATATTCGTTAAAATATCGGTAATCGATTTGTACATTTTAAAAAACAACATATCGATTATAACGATATTATTGTGCCAGTACCTAAAACACAAAACGCTATAATTTACGTAATTGAGTAATAGAGTTTTATTAAGTTTTAAGTTTTTTAAATACTTACGCAAATTTATGAATATATGATTTATATGAAAAGTAAAGTAGATTTTTGATGTATTTTAATATTCCTGCTTATTTTTTGGATTCTATATTTTCAATATTCTTAAATAGAATAAGTGTTAAATGGAATATGATCAAACGTCACCGTACCCATGTCTCGTGAAAAGTACTATAGTGTGCGTGATCGATTTTTTGAATACTTGTTCAAAAGCTGTCAATGTGTACGTGCGCATGCGTGAGAGTACTACAATTTATTTACTCTGGTTAGATACATTTTATATTTGTGGAAATCATAAGGGGGATGATGCCATAATCGCCACGCTTGGCAGGCGGGTTGGCGATCGCAGTGCAGCGTTAGTAGGTATTAAGAGGACGCTGCTGCCCATCCTCAACTGACGGCCGTTGGGGCAGAAAGGTTCTCGAGTGGCGACCACGTACCGGAAGACGTGGAGTGGGCAGGCCCCCTACAAGATGGACCGCTGACCTGGTGAAGGTCGCGGGTAGAAGTTGGATGCGTACAGCACAAAGCCGGTCGGTGTGGCGGTCTTTAGGGGCGGCCTTAGTCCTGCAGTGGACGTGTTGAATGTAATAAATTATTTCTTTTTTAAATAAACGTAGCCCCCCGTGTCACATAGTCGTGGGTGCGTTTACAAACATGAAAATTTACATACACAAATACCCAGACCGAAACAAATATTTACGGGTTACACAAAGATTTGCGGGAATCGAACCCGCGACTACTAAACACAGTGGGCGGAGTGGTTTAAGCTCTTAACCACTGCGCTAAATCGTCCGTCTGGGGACTGACCTCGCCATATTTGTCGCATGCCCAGTATAGTTTGGCAAAAAAAAACAACTGGTTTCCAGAAAACTATAAATTTGACGGACGATTTAGCGCAGTGGTTAAGAGCTTGAGCTGCTCCGCCCACTGTGTCGAATAGTCGCGGGTTCGATTCCCGCACGGGGCAAATCTTTGTGTGATCCACAATTATTTGTTCCGGTCTGGGTATTTGTTTGTGAATTTTCATGTTTGTAAACGCACCCACGACACAGGAATAAATACTAGTGTGGGGCTACGTTTTAAAAAAAAAAAAATAATAATAAAAATTACATCGCGGCAGGCCCAGGTGGAGATGGCGGGATAAACTAAATTATTTCTTGAAAGATGGTCTTCAAAAGCCGAAAATAGAACGGGATGGAAGTTATGGAGGGAGGCCTTTGAGAGAGGCCTTTACCCAACAGTACGATGGCTGACTGAAACTAATAAATCAAGTGCAATTGTCTCGGTAACGGTAAATATCGTATTAGTTATGATGCATTTTAGGCGTCCTACTTATTAGCTATAATACATTTTAGCCACCCTGCTGGTTATCCACGATGCAGTTTAGGTATCTCGCCTTCTTTATTAGGTGATTTGCTTCATAAAAAACTTACTCTAACCGAATGGCCTTTAGGCCGGGTGGTCTGATAGCCTTGCTGCAATGACAGCATTTTCTACATCTTTCTTATGATTAAAGTATTTGAATATGACCTTTTATGATCAGGGGCAGCGCAAATATGATGAGACTGGAAGGTCACCGGTCATCGGCGAATAGGTCCGACTTCACGAAGCTCAGTGAATACTGAAAATATTTTATTTACGTGTTTATTTGAGTCAGTCGTTCGTTCATTCGTGTGCTTTCTTGTGTACGCGGTGTTCACTCACTGAAAAGTGAACAAACGTGTTTATTCTTTAGAATTTTATTCATATTTTGTATGTAATATTACATTGTGGGAACTGTTTGTTTTTAATTATTGACTAACATCTTTTAAAATATAGGGATACATTTTTGTGTGACTCACAAATATTTGTTTAGGTATGTGTGTGTATATATAAGCGCACTCACGACACTCCAATTATTGCTAGCGTGACATTGTTTTTGTTATACAAAAAATGAGGAACATCTGACTGATAAATAGTTTATTTAAGTGTATAAGTCAAAGAGATAATTCAGCAACTTTTGAGTGGAACATTTGAAAATGTGTGGAACATCTGATTCATTTTTACTAAATTTAGACAATCTCAAAACACAAGTTTATTTATTTTATTTATTTATGTATTTGAAGACCTAAAGCTAATGCAGTAATATAAAAACTTAAAATAACAACGGAAAGCTAATTACAGATCTTCACGGATAGTCGTGGATTATGATAATGGTATTGCGTAGTAGTAGGAAGTTATACAAAAAGAAAAAATATGACAATGTGGAAAAAATTGAATAGGTACAGGGTAGGTTATAGTAATTTCCTATTATAGTAATTTCATTTAAACGAATCAAGGGTAAGCTGCCATCGTGCACATGTAATGCTTGTGGAGAATAAATGTAAATTGAATTGCTTGCTTAACTTATTGAAATTCCTGCTTGCTCGCACGAGTTGGGTGTTTTGTCAAAAAAAAAACGGTAATATAGTCCTGCGTGTTTATAAGTATTTTACATATCCCTGTATAACACACATCCTTTAGAACAGAACATTTGCGACAAAGCTTTCCTTACTTTGTCCTCACACGCGGACAATGGATTATCTAAACACACACATACATACTGTATGCGTCGGTGCGACCAAGAGGACCAATGGTTTTGTTTCTACAAGTCTTTGTACCCGACTGCAAACGAAATGGCCAGTTGCTATGCTTAATTAATTAATAAAGTCTCTGCTTTGATACTGTGTAATGTCGGTGGGTTGGAACTGTTGGAAGGTGGGACTATGCTTAGTAGGTTTTCATTAATTTTATTCAACAATAAGTATAATAATATCAACCTATACTGTCCAACTGCTGGGAAAAGGCCTTCTCTCATAAATTGAGGTGAGAGAGACTAGGTCATACTCCACCACGCGGACCCAGTGCGGATTGGCGGAGGCACGTTTGTGGCCACCTGCTGATTGAACTTATTGGTGGCTTTGATAACTCAGCGGAGGAGCTGGTAATAAAAATAGCGGGCTGTATAACTATTATACTGATTATATTGTTCAGAGCTTTATAGGGGTAGTCGCGTCTATGGTACTGATCGTAAAGAAAAATAAAAATATGTGAGAGAAAGTAGGAACGCGGGTGCACGTATGTATCAGCTGAGTGGCTGAGCTGCGGGCGCCGGGCACGGCGACCGGTCGCGCTTTGCGCACCCCCAACTACTCTTGTTCCCCGCCTCGACACCATGTGTAATATTCGCGTAAATTTAAGAACTCAAGTATGGATTAAGTTTAAGGTCCTACCGCGATCGACCATTTAGTGACCGGTAGAGTGATAGTGATGCACTTACTTTACAAATAAATAATAAGGGACGGATATATTGAGCGCGTGCTCAGATATAAACGATGTATGTGCAAACACACATTTTATCATTTCCTAAAAAAATACCTATGACATAAAATACTTGTTTACTAAAATCATATAATATATTTCAAGTACATTCTATTGACTAGTTTCGTGGTTAAGTGTTTTGTAGTGGAATCAGAAAATGTAAATCAATAGATATGACTACCGATTTTTTTTCTGATAGGGAAGTCAAGAATCTTCGCCACCGGCGAGCGTGTATGAGACGAACTATGAGAGTAGAGGAAGCGAGAGAGGTCCTTAACCTTTAGATTGTGGAAACACGCGAAATCACGCCATATCACCGTGATAAAGCATCAATCAAATCAATCAATCAGCATATCGTAGTCCACTGCTGGACATAGGCCTCTCCTAACACGCGCCATTGCACACGGTCCTCCGCCTTCCGCATCCAGTCTGTCCCAGCGACCTTTTGATAAAGCATGCCAGAGGTTATGTAAAGAACCTTTTGGAAGTCTGTGCTCTCTGCCTACTCTGTAAACGATTTGATATAGAGAAGATAATAAACCTACATGCTAGGTATTTATAGGTATAAAGGTTGCGTGCTAACTGGACGTAAATAAGGGATGTGATAAGGGACTCTTTATGATAGGAAGTGTTTTGCGGTATCCATACTCGGTGATGATAATAAATAGAAAAATGTCTCGTTGGTCTATTGACGTATCACGCTGGTGATCACGGGTCCTTGGTTTCAAATATTATAATTAAATTAAAACCGCTGATTGAAATTATATTAACTGGTTTGTAGGTAACATACGAAGGATCATGAAAAAAAATCGCTCCGGTGACTGGATTGAGAAATCGCGGGTTCGATCTACACATGGAATAGGTCTGGGTCAAACAGCCCACAAACGTTTTTTCCAGTCTGGGTGTTTGTATATTTTATATTTGTTAAAAAACGAAAGGAAATAAATCGTGGACAATGTGTGGGTTTTTGCTATTAGTATGTTTTGTTCACGGCAAATTTCATTTCAATCCATTCAGCCGTTAAAACGCGATTGACCATCCAAAAACTATCTAACCTTTTGCATGTATATATATTATTTTTACTTTTTTGGATAGCAGGATTCACTTAACGTCCCACAAAAATCTTAATTTACTGCGTTGGTTTAAACGCTATAAACATTCTATTACCGAACCGGATAGAGTACAACTGCTGAAAAATTTAGCATGAAATACGATTTTCGTTCACTTAACGGCTGATATGCTAATGCACATGTTCAATGTATGTGTACTAAAGACTTTGCATCGACGGGCGAGGTTCAAGCATTCGCCACATATCCGACGGAGCGGGACGGCTGCGTGTCGTCGGCGGACCGCAGCGCGGCACGTACGTCACACTGCGAGCGCGACAAAACCATTGCCATCGCGTCGCCTCGCTTAACGACACAATGTTAGCGTCCCACTCGCACGCGTATTGATGTATTCATGCATTGATGTCCCTGTGCTTCATTTGTAGTCGCGCTAGGCGCTGCGCTGACGGGTCCTAATGTTAGCAGTCGTGGACACACAACACAATGCTAGCGTCCCGCTCTCACGCGTATTGACGTCTCGTTCTCGCCGTGCTTCGTTTGTAGTCACGCTAGGCGCTGTGCTGACAGGACGTAATGTTTGCAGTCGTGGACACACAACACAATGCTAGCGTCCCGCTCTCACGCGTATTGACGTCTCGTTCTCGCCGTGCTTCATTTTTAGTCGCGCTAGGCGCTGCGCTGACGGGTCGTAATGTTTGCAGTCGTGGACACACAACACAATGCTAGCGTCCCGCTCTCACGCGTATTGACGTCTCGTTCTCGCCGTGTTTCGTTTGTAATCGCTATTGGTGTGGCGGCGGCGGGTGGTGACGTTCGCCGTTATAGACTAACATTGTCATCTCCTTCTCGCCATGCTTCATCTAGAGTCGCGTCGGGTGCGGCGGTAACGGATTGTGACGTTTGCCTTCGTGGACATACAAAATAATGCTAGCGTCTCGCTCGCACCCTTATTGACGTCTAATTCTCGCCGTGCTTTGTTTGTAATCGCATCGGACGTGCGGCGATGGTGGGTCGTGACGTTTGCTGTCGTAGACACATAACACAATGCTAGCATCCCGCTCACACCTGAATTGGCGTCTGGTTCTGGCCAAGCTTCGTTGGTAATCGCTGATAGCATGGCGGCGACGGGTCGTGACGTTTGCCGTCGCACCGAGCGTGGTGGAGCTGTGTGGTCTCTCCTGTACATTTCTGCACATCACAACTCCCGAGATCGTGCCGGCGTCGCGCCACGTTCACGTCCCGCCCGCAATGTGTCGAAAGTGATAGCACGTTGCAGCGCCCATCGCTTCGAGCGCGGAATATTAACAACGCGATCGGTTGTACAGCGCCACGGTTTGCGTTGGACTACCTTTTAGCAGACACTGGAAAATAATATCACATTATATTTGCTACGAGATAAAGACTACAACGATTTTGGGGGATATATATTTTCGTAATTCATATGGGATCTGATGTGTAACTAGCCACGTTTATTGAATCTAATAAGAAGGAAAGAAAAAAACAAAAAATTGCAACGCGCATACAAAACTTGAAGAGACAATAACAGATATATACTAATTTCTAACATCGTTACAAAACGGTCCCGAACCCAGCATAATGCTGGAAGCCTTCAAGAGCAACCAGCGCTGGTCTTCCGCCGGGCCGTTAGGTAACGTCACACAAGTTTACAAGAAAAAGTCAAGACATAGTTAAGTGAGTAAGGAAAATAACAAATACTGATATTAATAACACGATCTTTGTTTGTGTTTACGTTAAACAGTTTTTAGCAGACTATAAAATAATATCCAATCCATATGCTATGAAATCAAAGGTACACAATAACGATTTTGGGTAATAAAACATTATTCATATGGTAATTTATACAAAAATACCCATGCTTTTTGTCAAAAAATTTAAATGTTAAGAAGAACGAACTGATGTATTTTTATTTGAGTAGAGTTCGACTAATATGATATATATGTGTATTAAAGATATTCTACTGGTAGTAATAGTGATTGCGAGCCGTGTTACACTAGTCAGCGTTGCCGCGGTTCGGGAATATTTAAACGCAACTGGTTTTGGCTTGCGACTAACTACCTTTTACACTTGAAAATAAAATCTCGTTTTGTGTGCTCGTTGAAAAGCTATGAAATCAAGGCAGCGGTGGCTGCATTAAGAAGCAGTTTTATATAACAGTTTCTGCGTAGTCTCTGTCTACTCAGCAAGGGATCTGGCGTAAATATATAGAGACACAGAGATTAAGAGAAAGTTTCCCGTGGTTTCGCACGCTTTCATTTTATGTTCACATAGTGGAATCAGTCGACAACAGCGCCACCTACCGGGATCAACTATTGGCTATTTGCTATTATTATTCTTCTTTTAAAAACGATCGGCATTATTGGCTACAGTTGGTCCCATAAGTACGGAAAATCATCGAAATCCGACAAGCCGATTAGGGGAAGAATTACGAACACACACACCGGATTTTTTTACATATAAAGTTGATTGGTAGAATTTTTTTATTTCTAAATATCTGCTGATTGCGGCTGCATTTGTATGTTACTTATAGGAACCTTATCTAGTAGGTCCATAGTAAAAAAAAAGGAATGCCTATGACACGTTATGGAACTGATTTCGTAGTTTGTATATAATTATTAGTGGAAGCAGGCTTGTGACCATCTGATATTGAAACTTATAATCATAAAACGGTCATCAAACTCAGTCTAACTAAATCCGAAGACTGCGTAACCTTGGTGATGACAATAAAAACCGTGGTACCCATTTTCACACACGATTACTTCGTACAACGAAACATTTTTTTTATTGTACCACAGTCAATATAATCATGGTATTATTTAACGGAAAGAAAATCTGTAATTTATAGATATTTTTCCCTAAAATATTCGCGCCATATTTTTCAATAAATGAATTCGGAAACGTAAAAATACTTGAACGACACCCTTTGCGTGTTAAATCTACTGAAACGTTCGTAATAAATAATCGACTGGTGATAAAACATGTTTTATTGAATAAATATATTTTTATTTGAAGACTAGCTGTGCCCCGCGGTCTCTACCGGCGGACCTTCTATCTACCAGAAAGCCAAGTTTTCGCTTAGAGTTCTTTCTGACCTTTTCTTTCTCGTCGTTTTCTTTCTTTCTTCTTGTCAAGGGCCGTAGCGTGATATTTTCTAACCTTCCATAAGAATGTGTCTATCCAATGCAAAAAGAATTTTTCAGTCCGACTAGTAGCTCCAAAGCTTAGCGCGTTCAAACAAAAAAAAGTCTTTGGCTGTAGCATATTAGTAAAGATATTGCTCGTAGCGCAGTGCGGCTGCGGTGTTCTTAGCGAACATCAAGGTTGAGCAACGGTTTGAGATGGGTGACCGTTTGTGGAATTTTCATATTCACCTCCGTGCTTCGGATAATGTACCTTACATTAAGCCAATAGTCCTAGTTATCACTTAATGTGATAGTAGTTAAGTTTGAAGCCTAATAGGCGGCATAAGTTCCGAGCAGGGGGCCACAACCTTGCCTCCATCAATTCATACTGGGAACGTGTGGTGAAGTTTGACCTAATCTATCTCAAATCGATTCGTGAGAGAAAGCCTTTGTCCAGCAGTGAGACGGTGCAGATTCATTTACTATATTATCCTTATTATTTGTTGGGTTATTTCGTGAGTTAAATATTGAATAAGTACAAAAGAAGTAGACAATTTATATTAAGTTTCAGTTATGAAATATGAAAAGAGCTAGCGCACATAGCATAAATTATTCCAAAGTTATACCATTCTGTAGATTAGATACCACCGTTTAAAACTTCGACAACTGAAAGTGAGATATGTAGTTTAATTTATAACTGCTGTATAGTATTTTCTTCTGTTCAGTACATTTTACTTAAAATGATTAGTATTCTGAGTAATATGGTTTCTTTCCGGCTCCATTATTAAACCCTGGACACCATCCGGGTGTAAAGTACTCGTCGGGACAAATCCAACGGAAAGAAAAAACCCCATTACCCTCGTTATTTAATTGTGTATGGAAACAACGAAACAAGTATTCGAATCCTAGGTCGGACATTGTGTATTGTTACGGAAAAAATCTCATTGTCAGCCTGGTTTTGTGCTCAGGATAATGGCCACAGGAAGATGAGCCTTTTAAAATGAGACCTTACATAGTTTGCGAAATCTACCTCAAACTCAAATCGATTATTTCGCATAAACCCTGCAGGCGTGTTTACAACGTGTCATATTTACATTTTTTTAACTTACTAATGTACCACCGGATCAAAACGCGGCCTCCACTGAGAAGATCCACTCCACTCAGCGGGCTTGTCCTTTTTGTTTAATTCTCCATTCATTTTTTACATCATTTTTTTGTATAGATACATACATTTTTATATTATACAAAATGCCTGCCGACTGAGATATAAGACTATTTTAAAATATATGTTATAATGAAAAACCAGAGGATTCTGGGTGGACCAGTCTCCACAAGCAGCACCCGTTCACGAGTACGACTACTTGAACAGCCATCACCTTCCTCGACCATATTAGAGAGAAGGAAGTGACCCGCACCAAATAGACACTGCAAGCATAGACTTTTTAGTGAGCATGATCAATCCCAGACCCCAGAGTGCAGTCGGAAAAATTCTACAAAAGGCGCAGTATTTCTAGCTCGTTTGGCACGACACGCTTTGATATTTTTGTTTACATTAAAGACGTGCTTTGCGACCTAGATGTTGCATATTACTTTGCCATCCCGGCTTGGGAAATGTAGGTGTAATGGATTTTTGTGTTTTTTTTTTCAATAACTGTTTAATATATTGACTCAAACTTTAGAGTTGTATTAACATCCTGGATGTATGCTTGATATTCCTTCACGTAAAAAATACTAAACGAGTTGTGATGAAACTTTATAGTAATAGAGCGTCTACATCAGAATAACATATAAGCTATAATTTATAAAGATTCATTCGCAGATAAAGTCGCGGGCGGGTTCTAGTATAAAATTTATTAATACTTACAACACAAACGATTGATTCTCGATTGAGCTCGGTATATTATACTGAATACAAAAAAAATATTCAGTACTAGCTGTAACCCGCGGCTACGCACGTGTTTCTTTTGTAATTTGACATTCGTCTCTAAAGCGCAATCTTATTCAACGCTGACGCCGTCTCATAAAAAAAACATATCAATACTAGGGTACTTTTTAAATTTTTCTACCTACCCTGCCAAATATCGTAATCTGGCAAAATAATTTTTAAAAAAGGCACATTGCGAGCTAAGTATGTAACATAGTTTTGTCAGTACATGTCGTGTCAGTCTTTTCGTATAAATACACAGTTCTTGATTATGATCAAAATTATGTTAAGATATCTTAAATCAATGATTATACAAAGTTTCGTGTACCAGCCATTCATCGTTAAAGATTTTTCTCCAGAAGGGACAATCCTGAATGCATCGTCGGTTCATGCACGAAATCATGTTTAAGTGTTTAAATCAAACGTGTATGTACAATTTCAGGCGAGTGCTTTTAACCACCGAAGAGTTTCTCGTGAGGAGGCGAACCTGAGGCCAATATCAGTTCATGGAGGAATTCATGTGTGGGCAAAATCGCGCATTTTAACGTAACATTGCAGTTCGAGACTAATAATAATAATATTTTTTTTATGGTTTATCCCGCGATTATCCCGGATTGATTGTTGTTTCCGGGATAAAAAGTATTTATTATTTTAAATTAGAGTATAAGTTATTACCGTACCAAATTTCATTGTTTGGTAGTTTTTGCGTGATTGAAACACCAAGAGACAGACAGACAGACAATAATTCCAAAAGAAAAAAAATGTTTCGTCCTCTATATCGATTTATATCGATATAGAGGAAATTTTAATTGGGGCACATTTCCTTATGGAAATGTGCCCCAATTAAAATTTTCGACAAATATTCAATGTACAGATTCGGGTCGGTTACAGTTTTATGATATGTATATAGTAGAGAATATAGAATAATATATATATAGATGTATAGTGTATAGATATAGATAAAAGATGTAGCGCGTGTTAGAAAAGGTAGAATTAAGATATTGGCTAAGTTATTTAATGTTTTATGTTAAGTCACTAGTATTGTTATTTACTGATTATACTAAATTATGTTATAAGGAAATAAAAGGGGCAGCAATTTAGAAGTTAAAGAAACCCAGATTATCGACATGAAACATATAGTTTATTACTCAAGTCAAATGGCATACACAATAAAATACAATATATACGGACATCATAGGATCAGATGCCAAGACGGGCATAGTAACAATATATAACAGTAGTCACAATAAAAAGGTACTTAACTTGCTTATCCGCTCTCGATTAAAAACTGAACTGTTTCTCAAATTACGTGGCCTTTTATACCCATCAGTTTTTTAAATATAGATGAGAACGTTAAAAGGTTATAATTTGAAAATAAGCCAATACAATTTCAATATAAGCCAATCAGAGCACAGTTACAATTTAGAGTCTAACGAGAACTAAAGGAACGGCAATGAATATAGTGATACCAAAAATAGCTCTGTATTATTTAAATAATCATTAAATAATACTCACAATAATTATTTACAATTCTAAAACATCTTATAAAATTATCAAGTTGTCAATACAATCACATATTTAAATAAATTCAAAAACAACGGAAGTTTATAAATACTTTTTCTAATTATGTATTGGGTATTTAACCAAAATACATCATAAAGTCCTTACTCAAAAGTCTTTAATCAATTTTATACTTAATATTATGGTATTATCTTAGTAATCAATACTAGTAAAATATTAAATATCTAACAGGCGCTTCTCCATAGCGGCATAATTAGCAAGTAGCAAGTAGAGTCGCGCACAGCACGGTGAGGCTATTTATTATTCTTGGCGGCCATTACTTTGCGAGCAGTCAGACAAAGAGAGGGTGACAACGCTATTAGGAGTCTTAGTGCGTCTTCATACCTTTGTGTTTCGAGATAAAAATGTACCATTGAAGTGGTAATATGTTGACGTTGACGATCGTTGAATATTTCTATTATTAACTTTTAGTGTGTTATAAAATATATTCTTCCATCTCAAGTCGTAGTTATTTATTTAAGAAATAACTGCGAGGTGGAGGTGGGCCTTCAGACATGTCTGAAGCACGACCTTGACCTCCCAGTAGTCTGATTATTATGTTTCGCTATATTCCCCTGTCCTTGGTGATATGCAACGCGTTGCAGACTCTAGTGTCTATCTCTATCTATCTATATTATCACGCCAGTTCCCTTGCGGGGTAGGCAGAGAGTACAGAGTTCCAACAGGTACTTTCCTTATATACCTCTTTGGCTTATTCCACTCTCATAGTTCGTCTCATACACGCTCGCCGGTTACGGAGGCTCTTGACTTGTCCTTCAGATAAGACTCGGTGTATTTGGTCATGGTAAGATAGTCTAGGTTTCCCGGTCCCTACTTTCGCATTGTATAGTATCCAAAGTGTAACGAATTTGGCTCGGGCCTCGAGGTCTTCATCCATAAATCTTTCTAGTGACTATCAGCGTCTCCAGCTTGTCAGCGCCTTTTCTGGAAATCTGACCAAAGTATTTCACATACGATTAAGACAGATGGTAGAGAGTCTTCTTTTATATTATAAACTAGCTGTTTCCCGCGGATTCGCACGCGTTTCTTTTGTAATTTGACATAGGTAGGTAGGACTTTTTTGGATAGCATTATTCCAAGACATAAGAGACACTTCCATATTTAGTAAACTTTTAATCTGTTCAGCCGTGTTAATATGGAGAAATAAATTCAATTATCCCCCAAAAATCTTGCATTTCCCGAGCTAAAAAGTAGTCTCAAGCAATCTCTCAAAATTCCTCCATTTTCCAGTGATAATCTATTTAAAATCGGTTCCACCATTCTGGATATTAACACGAACAAACAAACATTTTTTTATTGTGCCCGTATGCACTTAAAATATCTTCTTTATTTCAAAATCACAAATCCCAAATCAATATTCTTGTGCGCTGTGCGGGAATTGTACCCGCGAATATTTGACAAAGTAAGTTAAGCAGTCTACGTTTTATCGGTTAAACCAAGTCATCTTTGTTTTGCAAAAGTATATATAAAATCCACTTAAAAATGAGTAAATTTTTCTTGTAGAGCAATTTCAACAGGGCCCAGGCTTCCAGTTACCTGTGAAGAGGAAGAGGCAAATGTAAGGATTGCCAGGCTTTTTTAGCCTAAATATGATAAATATCTTTGAGCCTTCATGCAGGCCGGTAAAAATCCACCAAATGCATATTGGAGTGATTTTTTACACCATTTACACGGATAATATCGGCATGATATAGTGTGTGAACAAAGTTGCCTATTTCTTGTTACTTATTTAATACACGTTCTATTTGGTTATGGTAAGATAGTCTTGGTCTTTCCCAATATTAACGTTCCACTTGCGCATTTGATATTTGTGTTGTTTCATATTAAGTTCCTTTGTAATCCGTTCAGCCGTTTTAGTATGAAGAAATAACAGATATTTCGCAGAAGTCATGCTACTGTATATATTGCTATGCTATATATTTTTCGAGATAAAAAGTGTTTGGTTTTATTTTACGATATAAGAACCTTTATATAAAATTTTAATTAAATTCGTTTAGCCAGCTATGTCGCAAGAACCGGGATTCTTTCGGGGATAAAAAGTATCTCAAATATTATATCAAGACCTAAAACACCGTGAAAGTGTTAGTAAGATCCATCTTGCTATTTTAATATGAAGAAATATCAGCTATCCCGGGAGAACCGTGTGTGAATTATTTTGTCAACTTCCACCTGACTTATTTCTCTATCAACTATCTCTATCACCGGGTTCAGTCTTAGCCCCACTTAGCCCGCACAGGTGGTATTTGTATAATATAAACTAAACTGAAGTGCGATCTTATTCCACACACACTACTAATGCAGTCTCAAAAAAAACATACAATACCTTTCTTTTTAAGAAGGATAATTAGTTTATCTTTATATAAAATATTATTAATATTTGTATTTCTAATTTAAACCTTCTTTACCTACCCTGACAAAGAGTGTAATCGAGCGTAATAATATCTCAAAACGGTACATTGCCAGCTAAGCATGAAGCAAAGTTTTGTCAGTTCATTTTGTGTTAGTCTTCTCGTAAGATATTATTCGACGATAAAGTTTCGTATTTGCCCCATTCATCGTTAGAGTTCTCTTCGCAAGAAACAATCTTGAATGTATCATTGGTTTATGCACGAAATCATGTTTTAGTGTTTAAATCAAACATGTATGAACAATTTCCAGTGAGTGTTTTTAACTACTAAAAGGTTTTCGTGAGGAGACGAACCTGAGTCCAATATCAATTGATGGAGGAATTCAAGTGTAGGCAAAATCACATAGTTTAGGTCTTAACATTGCAGTTCGGGAATTACATAACTAAGAATAAAGTTTTGTGGTTTATCCCGCGACAATCTAGTAGCTTAAGTTGTTTTGGAACAATGAATAATTTATCAAAATCGACTCTTTTCTTGTTTTCTCAGAAATTGTTAGATTTTTCGAAAACATGAGTATACAGAGTTATGATCCTTGATGAGTACCGGCTACAACTATCCAAAATTTCATTGAAATAAATCAAACAGGTATGGAGTAAAGTGTCTTTTTGGAAATTCAATGTCTCGATTGTTTTTGTATTAAGTGAAAACACCTTTTGATTTTCCGGGATAAATACTATTCAATGTGTTATCCAACATTTTAAGATATACGCGGTAGTTCTCTCTGATTGGTAGTTTTTGCGTTATGATGGTTCATACCCTTGGACAGATAGACAGACAGACAAACAAACACGAAATACAAAAATTGTGGAATTGTTTTCTACATCAATAGAATGATATCTGTCGGTTGTTATTTCCAAAAAATATACACAGACATGACTTCCTTACAGTTTTATTGTATGTAGTATGTAAAGATATAAATGCTTTACATTGTGTTTGAATTCCTGAAAACATAAATATTAACTATATTGTCTGTCATATGTTATATCTCTATGCTAACTTTCACTGACATCTAAAGAGCAGTTTTGGAACAATGAATGATAAATCGAAATCGACTTTTTCCTCTTTCCAGAAAAACCGTTAGGTTTTTCGAAAATATAAATATACAGAGTTATGACCTTTTATATAGGTTACAATTACACAAAATTTCATTGAAATCCATCAAACAGGTTATGAATAAAATGTCTTTTTGGAAATTGAATGTTTTGCTTATTTTCGTCTTATCTGAAAAAACCTTTTAATTTTCCGCGATAAATATTATACAAAACGTTAGCCAATATTTTAAGGTATCCGTACGCAAAGTTTCATCAAAATCTGCTTGGTAGTTTTTGCGTGATGCCGGTTTATACCCTCCGACAGACAGACAGACAGATAAACAGACACGAAAGCCAAAAATTATATAATTGGCTTCTACATCGATAGTATGATACCCCTGGGTTGTTATTTCCTAAAAATATTCCATGTACAGACACGACTTCCTTACAGTTTTATTATACGTATATAGATATAGAAGATATAGATAAAGCGCGCTTTACTGAAGCGACATAATTAGCAACTAGCAAGTATACTCGCACACAGCACGGTGGGGCAGTTATTCTTGGCGGCCATAACTTTGCTAAGATAAAGAGAAGTGGCGAGACAACTATTAGGAGTCTTAGTGCGTCTTCATACCTTTGTGGGTTTCGTGATAAATATTCCTCGCTTAATAATCCTCGCTTTCCAGAAGTCTGATTATATGATTCGCTATATTCCCCGGTCCTCGGTAATATGCAGCGCGTAGCAGACTTTAATGTCCATTGTGGTACAAATTTGGCTACGGCCTCGAGGTCTTCATCCATCGATCTTCCCAATGACCATCAGCGTCTCCAGGTTGTCACCGCCTTTTCTAGCGATATGACTAAAGTACTTTATGATACGTGTGAGACAAGTGGTACAAAGTTTGTCTTGTATAATAAATATAGCGCGCTACTCTGTAGCGACATGATTAGCACGTAGCAAGTAGAGTCGCGCATAACACGGCGAGGCAATTATTCTTGGCGGCCATAACTTTGCGTGCAACTAGACAAAGGCGAGGAGGCTGTTAGGAGTTTAGTGCGTCAAATACCTTTGCGCGTTTTGTAGTAAAAATGTTTTTTTTTTTAAATAGTTGCAATATAGTGTTCCTACTTTTATTGAATTTTTCTACCATTATTTACTTCTAATGTTGTTATAACATATTATTTATGTATATTCCGTATTGTTTAATCGTATTTTTTGACAGTATTTCTATCCATCTGTATCATCCACCAAACCTTGCGGATTAGGCGCAGATCACAGAGATCCCACAATCTCAGATGTAAAATTGTGAAATCTGAGAAAATATTATTTACTGTTATAAACTTAATACATCATAATGTTCGTATTGTCTTCTGTAAATGTAACTTATAATATATCCTTAACAAACATCCTTAAAAGTATAAGCATTTCTGGAGTATAACATAATTTACTGACGATCCTTCTGATTTGACATTTATTAGAAGCTCAACTTGCAAAAGTGATATTATAGAATGATAAATTGGAGTAAGCACTCCAATGAATATCACAAGAATCCAAATAAAACAATCACCAAACAAACAAGAGACTCGTTAGTTGAATGGAGAATAAATTAAGTTAAAGTGCAGTGAAAATAATTAGCGAGTTTGGAGTACGAGCGCGGAACCTTACAACTGTGGACCGGGTCATAAGTTTGTCTAGGCCAAGAACAAAGAGGAGGAAAAGTGAATGGAATCTTGTTTAGAAGGTGATGAAGCAGGACAAAGAGTATCTTAATAGTACAACTATGTCCCAGACTAGAGATAAGATATTATCATATTTTTTGTTAACCATTTCTGTCCCACTGCTGGCCAAAGGTCTCCCCTATAATCTTCCACGTGAGCCTGTAATTGGTCATCTCTAGCCAATCTTTTTGTAAAGCATCTAGATCGTCACGACTACGTCGATGTCTATCTGCACCTATTCTAGCCCATCTTTCAGGGTGCATTCGATTAACATGCCCTACCCACTCCCATTTAAGCTTTGCAGACTTGATAGAAGATATTTTATTAAGATTTTATTTGTAAAAATCAATTGAATTACTTATTCTTACTCGAAATAAAATACCTTTATGCCTTTATTCCCAACGCCAAAACCGAATGATGAAATGAAAGGTCCCCATATAATAGGGGGCGAGCTTGCCTTCATGATGGGTGCAATTCCAGACTCAAAACTGCGAGATTTTTTTTATAAAAACCGTACAGTTTATTTAACCTAGGATTCGACTCGAAAGCTCTAGATCGACCCGATCTGCATCATTAGATCAGCAAGTTAGCATGCATGTTCACGTTTTTTTTTATCAACCTCTTTCGTCCCACTGCTGGGCAAAGGTCTCTCCCATGTTTTTCCATTTAACTATTGATATGGCCAAGGATCGGCCTTGGCCATATCAGACCATCTCCTCCCATAGGCGTCAAGGTTGTCGCGCCTTCTTTTTCTAGGTCTTCCCCGGCGTCGGTATCCATCTGGTCGCCAATCGGTAGTGACATTTGCCCACCTATCTGGGCTCATTCTGCTCAAATTTGAACAGAATGTATACGGATAGATTATAAAAAACTCAGTCTACTGATTGCGTTATTTCGAAACACGAAGGACGGTTTTTGTCCGACGGTGAAATTTTGAACGTACTTGTACATTTACATTGTACCCTTGCATATCTTGCAGTATCTTGACCTTATCTTTTAACTTAAGGCAGATAAAGACAAAACGTCTACATTCCCCTACGTTCAGCCCCTTTTAAAACAGATATTATAAGTGTGTCTGGGGGCTTAGCAATTAAGCTCGACGCATTTCGTATGCAAATAAGACCTCTTTATCGTTTTTGGGTTGAAGCATGTAATATCCAACTCTGTAAGGACTCCCTCTTCAACCTCGCAAATGTAAGGCGCAACTTAATTTTGAGGGTTTAACGTAAGAGCCTAATAGGTTCTTCAATACTATGTTTAAAGAAAATAAGTGGTTATAAGAGTATGCCCAATTTAAATATCGTTGGATTTTGTAATTTTAAAATGGAATGAGTAAAATTGAATACGTGCGGTCTTATTGTATTGTTCACATTACTGCCTCGTTGGTCTGGTGGCAAAGCGCATGGCTTTGTGATCACGAGGTCCTGGGTTCAAATCCTAGGTCGGACAAAAGTAGTTTTTCTAACGAAAATTTCCCAGTATGAGTCCGGAGTCTGGAATTGTGCCCGGTATATGGCAATAGGCTCGCCCCCTATTACATGGGACCTAACATCGTCGGCGAAACGTGGGTGTACTCGGTACACCTCTGCCACCCCCTCTGGGGAATATAGGCGTGACGGTGTTCACATTTTGTATTAAGGCATATCTTAGCAAACATCCTTTTTTTATTTAGTTCATTCGAACCCAAGTGTTGAAATATTTCCCTGCAAGTAGGAAGATTTTACTAAATGATCACCATAATTTTACACTAACGCCCCTCTGTCAATGTTATCCACGGGCCAAAGTATCCTTGTCGCACTCTAATATCTACTAAATTACGCTGGCTGACTGACTGCCATTGACAAAAACTTATAATTTTGAATGAAAGTAACAGGATTTTTAAAAAATAATATCACCCGAAAGCGTTCAATATAATTAACCCTTTTATGATATATGCGATATAACCCATATATGCGAATTACCGATGGGAAACGTTATCGAGCACATTGCTAGAAACTTGAAATATTTACGCATAACTATGGTATACGCTATAAGTTATGCGTACTGAGTTCAATTCTTATTTCTTAATCACTAGAAAAAATACATGAATGTAATCATGTAAATCATTATGCATAAATATTCTTAAATAATTTATCAAGTAAAAAGTACAGAACGAAACAATAGATTTGTGCTTACTTTTTTAGTTGTGTAACTATTTCAGTCGGAAAACGATATGTATGTACGCGTGTCTTTTTTCGGTTTTATTTCAAATTCAATTTTACGTTTTATATCCTCAGTAACTGTAACCACTTCATCAGATTAGGGTCCAAAATAAATTGCTAAAAATCCCACACTCCTAAACTGGAAAGCGTAAAAAGCAGCTTCCAGAAAACTGGCCGCGCCAGGGGGCTTAGCACGAACAGATTGACGTCATAGTAACGTTGTCGAGAAAGCATGTTGATACTATTGAATTACCTTTTATGTACTTTGTACTAGAGAAGACAACGCAACAATTTTTTCTGTAGCAAAAGCAAACCAACGCATCCAGCCGCGTCCGCGGTTGCGTCCCCGGTGGCGATCAGGGTGGCGATCAGTATTTCCTTATGATTGCGCATGCAGACGCCGCCCAGATAGCGCGTGCTGGACGCAGGACGCGTTGGTGTGAATATTTCCGTACAAATATTACTGCAGGAGCTGATCGTCACCGTGCACGCCATCGGTTTGGCCGTATCTTTAGCGTGCATTCACTCTAGCTCACTTTGGGTAAGGTGTTTGCAACGTGAAACGATCGAATGCTAAGTTTTATTTAAAAAATATGCCTTAGTGTTCACGGAGATACCTACTGTTCAAGTAACTTGCAAACAAACAACCCCACTAACCTCGCGGTCATCAAGGTACACACCATTTCTAGTTTGAAGTAGCTTGCCTAGTGCATAATAACGTAATGGTTGACAGGTTTATCTTTATTTAATGAATTTGAAGTGAGAAAAAGATGGCATATCGACTTGATAGCGTTACGTTAGCGTCAAGTTGTTTGTGCTAGGTCTTCAGATAACTTGTCGCCACCGTTGACAGTCCCGTCCGTGAGCTCAGATTAATGGATTCCATTTGGGGACAGTCCCCTATCACTTTTTCGGCGTCCAGGCTCGTCTGTCCCGGTCCTTTGAGATTTCTATGAAACGCTACCTATATTAGTGGCGTAAAAGGTTTTTGTTTGGATGTCACTCATTTTTGTATGGCGGCAACTATGATGGGAATATTTTTCCGGGTGACGCTCGGGGTTTTGGTGGATATTTGCCGTAAAATTTGGTGATTATTTGCGTGGTTTTAGTGAGTTTTATTTGTATGGATGACGTGAAAGGTGAAGATGAGGTTGATGAAGAAGGTGGGAGGGTTTTTATATAATTTTAAGAAACCAGTGCGTCAGTGACATAAGTCATTGAACATTCTCAGTTTTCAATATTCAATACAAGGATCACAGTCCTACAACGATCTTTTGGCCCGCGGCTAAAATCGTAACTAACCCTGTCATCAAGTGAACTGTCACTTCATGTCAGTCGCAGGGTTTCCGTTTGCTATGAAATTTACGTAAGTTCCTTTTTTAATAAGTAACCGTGCGAGCCCACTTTTTGATATATTTCCCTGGAAGTAAGAAAATGTTACTAAATGATAGCCAAAATTTCATACCAACGCCTTCCTGTCAATGTGATCCACCGGCCAAAAGAACTTTGTCGCCCTGTAATTGGGGAGACACGCAAATAAATTTTAAAAACGTTTTCATATTTTTGTTTTACATCAAATCCATTATTATTTTATTTTTACCAAGGTTTGTAAAATAAATAATATTACCGATTGAGGAATTGAAAATGTTCAGTGTCTTATGTGGTAGGCGATTAGCCACCCTTGCGAGTAATAGGGTTTATACTAAGTCACTTTTTGTTACATTCCTTCTAAGACGACATTTTTTTTGTAGAGCCATAGATATTTTTAATTAAAAAAAACTTGCTTCTGGAAGTTATTTTCTTTTTTCACTTTTTCATATAATTCGGCTTCCCCTTGAATATTGTTAAGTGTGAAGAAATAAAACATTTTCGTGTTTATACGAAATTGAAACACGATATTGGAAACAAAATTGCGAGGCGTCGAAGCGACTTGTAATATCCGGTCGGAGCCAGATCGGAGACTAAACAAAACACCCTGCGGACTAAACACTCGAGAACCAACGTAAACAAATTTCAAATTGTAACTAAGCACTCCATATGCTACATTACTTTCCAATGAGCAGGAGATGAAAGAGATGCATGTCTACTGAGTTCTTAGATTTACGCGAATATTACACATGAAATAAAAGTATTTTTCGGATTCCATCGCGGTTTATTTTTGTTTTTTAAGTTCCCGACGTTTCCAGTGCTTTGCAGCACCCATGGTCACGGGAAGGACTGAGGTGTTAGACATCCAAAAGGCATAGCTGTTCCGGGGTACCCTCAAGCTTCTTAATTATTTTTTGTTGGTCCGATCTACGCAGAATTAGTTCACTGTGACTTGAGGGATTGCAATGATATGCTTGGTTTCTTAGTTCTAGGCTTTAGATTTCAATGTTGACGTGACAAATACTGAATTGATTGTTAGATTATTTGATAGAATGTAAATACTTCTTTCTTTTGGGAATTAAAACCACGTACAAACATGTAACAATGAAGTGTCGTGTTATATAATAAAACAGCTATGTCCGGATGATAACTAATTTATTTTAAAACGTACCTCAACATCTTCTCTTTCATAAAAATAATAAATATACTGCTTATTGGGACCTACTTACCTCGGTTGGTAGATGATATATCGAGAGTTAGAAGAAGAACTTGGGGTAGACTGGCACACGACCGCGAAGATTGGCACAAAAGGAGATATATACCTTGTAGTGGGTTGTAGAAAGCTGATGACGATACCGCTTATTATTAATTTAATATAAAATCACGTCGAAGCGACTTGTAATATACGGTCGGAGCTAGATCGGAGACTAAATTAAACACCCATTGGACTAAACACTCAGGAAGCAACGTAAAGACACTTGGAATTACAACTAAGCACTGACTTTCACATGCTGCATCTTTTTCTAATGAACAGGAGATGAATGCGATGGAAGTATCGATCTTTCGAAATTTCAAGATTGAATGTTTAAAGATCGATTTTGTGTACTAGGCTTTTGATTTCAAATGCTAAAGCAACAAGTATTTGTTTGTATCATCGGTATCGATTTGATTGTTAGATTTTTTGATTAAACGTGTGGTCCTTTCTATTTTTCCTGAAAGAAGTCATCATCATCAGACGAAAGACATTCACTTTAGGATAAAGGCCTTTCCAAAAGAACGCCACATCGACTTTTTGCTGTATGTATCCAATTTCAACAAGAAAGTGTTCACCCTTCTTTTGTCCATGAATTTGACTGGATTCAAATTTATAGAGAAAAGAATTTAGGATGTTTTCATGATAAAAGACTGGAGGAAGTATAATGCTGGCATTGCGGAACGATTATGGTTTCAATTTCTACATTTCGAATGAAGTGCGTCTGTAGGATAATTTTGGCTCTGCGTCTGCGCTCTACTTATTAGTTGCATAATTATTTTTTGTCTTTGTGTGCTGCGGTTTCTTTAAGCTTACTATTTATCTTTGCTTTTTTTCTAAGTAAAAACAAATTACAGTCACATAAGTATCTTTTAACCTGCGGCTAAAATCGGAACTAACGCTCTCCTCAAGTGAAAAGTCATTTCATGACAGTCGCAGAGTTGCAGTTTGCTGTGAAATTTACCCAAGTTCTATTTTTAATTATCAACCGTGCGGACCCAACTGTTCGAATATTTCTTTGGAGGTAGGAAAATTTTACTGAATGATAACCCTAATTTTACACCAATCCTCCTGTCAATGTCATCCACGGGCCAAAATATCCTTGTCGTACTATATAATGTCTTCTAGTACAAATAATATGTCGCTGACTGCAGAACAAAGCCCTACTTTAAACGACTGTCGCATCCATGAAGCTAATATTCGCACAACAGTACACTGAGTTTAAAATTCTCATATGAAAGCAATGAATGCAGAAAGATTTCGTTTGGAGTAAGTGTATGTTTGTCACGTTCTCACGCGTCATCAAATTATCTCAGTGTAGACACTGTGATAAAATTTTATTTCGTATTTCAACACAGTTATACTTAGTATTTTCGTACACCACTGCACATAAAACACGCGTTTCTTTAATAATGGTATAGACACACAATTGTCAAAAGTATGCGTGATGAATGCAATTTAGCAAGATAATATCTTCGTTGTGTTTATGCTATAAAAGCTTGTTTTTAAAAAGGTCTTTTTAAATTAAAATTATTTGCTTTATTGATGTATCATATCGCATTTCCTTACGATGTACATAATAATGGACAAGACGCCATTGTACCGTATTCACCAAGACAGACATCTCACAATAAAGTAAGTAAATATTTTGTATGTAAATAATATTATTGGCAGATCGCTGTATTATCGTTTCGTTCACGTATTTGTAATACGAATTATATCACATCAATGACGGATGTTATTCTGGGACGGATCATGTAAGGAGGGTTATTTCTCTATACACTGAGGGTGGCGTAAAGGGGAAAATGGAAAAAATTTACACTCCCGGGCTTTTTTAGTCGCGTATATTCAAATTATTCTAAGATTTATATTAAGTTATTAGGTCACAGTTTGATTGTAGAAACGTGTAGCAACAATTTAAGTTAAGTAGTGTTGCTCCATCATATACAAGAAACAGTCTTTGGGGATATTTTTGAGCTAAGAAATGCTCAGTCATGTACTACTTATAAAAAACAAATTTGTCGCCCCCCTAAAATTTGCTGTCATAGGCTCCAGCCTACTCAGTCTGCTGGTGAATACTTCACTGTGGACAACTATCTAGTGTCTCCATTTTCAAGTGTCTTCGTGCTTTGAAAGTCACTTTAAACCGTTTGTACCGTTTACCATGTCACGTGGGAATCTAAATCCAAAGTTGTAAGTCGTACAGGGCGTTCCAAATAGCAGGTGGCTACAAACCTGCTTCTACCTATCTGGTTCACTGGGTTCTCGTGGTAGAGTATGACTTTTTTGCAAGAGAAATTGTGTATTTTATATGTAACTGCTGTAATTATTTTATACCTACATGTGTATGATATAAGAGTGTTAAATTAAAGTCATGTCAATGTACACTTAGGTGTTAAGCTTACCTGTCAAAATAAAATAAATAATTTAATTTTAGATCAAGGTTTTATGCAGCAGGGAATTGTGCGATTTTAAACGACTAATCAATATTAATTGTGCATACATTTTGTGTCTATGCTATTGACTGTTGAGGAATTCCTCCGTCTGGAGCCAATCCTGGATGTCTAATCAGATCATGCTTACCATAAAAAATGCATTATTATTGGAACTAAAACAACATGTCAAAATCAACTCCATAGGATAAGAGGAAGTGGTTTATAATCAGCTTGCGAGATTTTACCTAAACCAACATACTATCAATCTATCTATATCATCACGCCAGCTCCCTCGCGGGGTAGGCAGAGAGTACAGAGTTCCAACAGGTTCTTTCCCTACATACCTCTCTGGCTTCCTCCACTCTCATAGTTCGTTTCATACACTCTCGCCGGTTACGGAGACTCTTTACTTGCCCTTCAGATAAGACACGGTCTATTTGGTCATAATAAGATAGTCTAGGTCTTCCCCGGTACCTACATCCTTCCACTTTCGCATTGTATATCTGTTTTGTCATTCGTTCTTCTGAATGCCCGAACCAATGGAGCATACCCTTTCTAATCTTTACACCGAGACTATCTTTCGTACCTACTCGCTATCTTACTACGCTGTTGAGAATACAGTCAATCAGCGACTAATATACTAACATACTAAAATACTACCAAACATTGCAAGCTAGATTACTTGCACAAACCTGAGTATAAGACGAGATGTTTCTTTTATCACGTCCAGTCAACTAAATATAATTTTTGTTTGCAAAATATCTTATCTTCAGTTTATCACAACATTTTCATAAAGGATGGTAAAATAAATATAGGTTATAAATAAAATATTTCCTTTGACATTGTTCGCTGCGCAAGAAAATTAATTAAGACCATAGACCAGTGTAAATGAATAGACTGTCCATAGTCATAAAACAAGAAGAAGTGTATATTTATCAATGGAGCCATCCAATGGATCCACCTTAATCTTGAAGTGCACCTTTTAAGCATCTTGGAATCTATTATTTGGTACTGGTTCGCAGGATGGATTCAAGTAAAAGAAAAAGTGCACTAGGTCCCATCGATGGTGCTGTTCAGTAGATTTTAGTGAACGTTGCGAACCAAATAGCCAAATAGCTCAAAATGTATAGATGGCGCTGACTCATACCCGGGAAACTTTCATAATAGCTATTGAAATCATTTAAATAACGTGTTTAATAAAATATTATATAAGTAGGTAATTACTTTAAGTAAACTTACCTAGTTAATAAAATTAGACTTATCGATTAGCTCGCTGAGTTTCTCATCGGATCTTTTTAATGGATGTCGTTCCGGTCCGGTTTAAAAAATAAAGTAATAATTTTGAGGTTTGTAAGTGCTTTATTAATTAAATGATTTTTTACTTTGACTATATTTCACGTTGACATTTTGTCACGTTTTTAATTGATGGCATGGTGCAAACGAGTTACATTTTGACCAACATTGTAAGTCTATTTATTTGAACTTGTCTGTGTTAAAGAAGCATCATGGTGCGTGTGACAGCCACTGTCGAAATGTCAAAATTAATTTATTCAAAACGAGCCGATCACGGATGCTTCTGATGGGCGCTTATTAAAAGGACATTTTTATCAGTTTCCCATTTTATTCGCAACATCAGCTCAATTATACTGGAGGGTCAACGAAAATTCCGTTATGAATAACTAATAAAATTTTGTAGCTGAAAATATGCTTTGAGAAATTTGATGATTTTTTTTTCTTTTATATGGGGTTTCGGTTGTTTATCTTAAGCACGCTAAATTCCGGCAAAGTGATATTGCTTCGTTGTCTAGTGGCGAAAAAAAATGTAGCGATCATGAGGTACTGGGTTCAAATTCTGGGTCGGCCAAGGTGCAATTAAAAAAAACACCGTCACTTTACTTTACATTTAAAAATTTTCTATCAAAAAATTTAATTTTGCCCGACCTAGGATTTGAACCCAGGACCTCGTGACAGCTATGTTCATTATTTGCCACTAGGCCAACGTGGCAGTAATAGTGTAAATTTTCTATAGAATAATATGAATATCAGTCTGGAGTCTGATTCCATTATGCCTGAACGGCTCACTCCCTAGGTATTACATTGGGACTTAAAATCGTTTGCGGAAAGTGAACGTACACAGTACACTTCTGCCATCTATGCTTGAAGAATACATCATCATTATCATCATCTCAGCGTATACTTGTCCACTGTTGAACATAGGCCTCCCCAATCGCTTTCCAGCCTCTGACCCCTGGGGTTGCGCTGCCCGTATCCAAATTGCCCCACTCTCTATTCATCGCCCCGTTTGCCCTGCCGCGCATTGAAGTCACCCATAACCACTGTAAAGTGTGCTTTCGAAGTATATATGGCTATACTAATGTCCTCATACATAACTTCGACCTCATCATCTGAGTATGCCGAGGTCGGTGCGTAGACCTGTATGACAGCGAATATCTTTTGGATATCAGATGAGTATCAGGTACGATACCCTGTTCGACACACTAGTGATAGACATAACGTTGTTTATGAGTGACTTGTGGACGATAAATCCGACACCACCTTGGGACTGCTGTTCGCCCTCCCGGTAGTAAAATAAGGATTTTAAGGTTAACGTGCCCTCGCCCTCTCTTCGGACCTTCGATAAACTAACAATACTCCACCGCAACTTGTTTATCTCTTCTTCCAGCTCAACTAGCTTCTCATCGGTCCTCAACGTGCGTGCGTTGTATGTCACCAGGGCCATTTTACGTTGTTGGTGGTAGTCCAATCTCTGCCGGATATTCTTCGCACCTCTTGTCCTTTCGTAATCATGGCTGCTACCGTGGCCAGGATGAACAGGACCGCCGGGGACTAGGGGCCTGGTTTTATACATTTCTTCCAATAATTGAGGGGATTTGCCTTACTCGCCGCGCTTGGCAGGCGGGTTGGCGAGCGGAGTTAAATGGTCGTGGAAGTATCTAGGAGAACACTGCTGCCCATTTCCTAGTTGTCTCTTAGTCGCCTTGTACGACCCCTAATGAATAAGGATAACTTTTGTCAGAAGCCATTTAATAAAAACAACTTATTTCATGCAATGGTTAAGAGCTTCAGCTGCTACCTCCACTGAATCGAATAACTGGGACAAATCTTTGTATGTACCACAAATATATATTTCTGTTACGACTGTAATACACCGATATTTATATTGATACCGATATCTCGTCAACCCCTTATCGGGGAATATTAATTTTAAAACGCACGCAACACACCCTTAGGTCCCCTATCGATCTGTCAATAAAGATCTAGAATCAGCGCTTACGTGCTAAAACGTCTAGAAGGTTCCTCCCCTTTAAATCATCGCCGGCGCGCAGTCACGGTACACAAGTACCTTTGTATGTGTGTGGGTGTGCGTGGTGTGTGTGTGTGTGTGTGTGCGTGTGTGCGTGCGTGCGTGCGTGCGTGCGTACGAGCGTGCGAGCGTGTGTGTGCGTGTGGGTGAATGATCTACGCTGTTGGCCGTGGAGCCTTGACGAGCGAGGTCGGTGTCTGACCCTGTGTGCGGTATCTGTATCCGAAAGAAGGGATGTAAGGGCATCGGGAGGGTCGGTGAGAACGGTGGTAGGGGCTGATAGAAGAGGGGAGTTAGGTTCGTAGTCGGCGGCGACTACGATTAGCGGATTTCTATGATTGGACGCGTTCGCAAAATATCGGGTTGTCGCCTTTTTAGTAAAGGCGCAAATAGGTTCGAGACCGAAACCGGAATGGAGATCGACATTCCGTATGAACCACGGGGCTCCGACGGCTTTGCGAAGGAAACGAGGTTAAGCCGTCTATCGATGTTAGAGCGGGCGGCGTGCCCGAACACCTCAGAAGCGTACGTCAAGATGGGCCGTATACAAGTTTTGTAAAGTGTCACCTTATTCCTAAGGGCCATTTTACTCCGCTTGCAGATCCTCAGGTGAAGATGACCGAGCAAAAAGGTTGCTCGGTTACAAAATCGTTTGATGTGCGGTCCGAAGGTCATGGTATTGTTTAGGGTGACCCCTAGATATTTCACCTGTTTGACCCAGGGAATAGGTAGGTCGAACATGGTCACTTGACCGAGATTAATTTTGGGGTGGCGCAGGGAGGGGCGCGGGTTGGCACCTCTAGCGAAGAACACCGCAGCACTCTTGTCTGGGTTCACCTCAATACGGCACTTCCTGAACCAGTCTCCTAGGGTATTGGCGGCTGCCTGAAGGTAATGAAACCCTTATTCCTATGCGAGACATAGAGAGCGGTATCATCCGCGAATAGGGCTAGATGCACCTTACTCGAACGAAGAATATCGTTCGTGTAAAGTCTGAATAGGAGGGGGAAAGAGCTGAGACTTGTGGGACACCAGCTTGTATGGAGTGGAGGGTAGAGCGCGTTATTTTGACGCGATACGGAAAGGCGCGATTCGGCAGGAAGTCTGGTAAGCTGAGCACGAATCTGTCCGACACACTCATTTGGTAAAGCTTGTAGATCAAGCCGTTGCGCCAGACTTTGTCGAAAAACATATACCTATTTGTTCACGTATCAATAGGTGTATAAAAATAATACCGCTTTGTGGGTACCGCGCCGGTTATTGTTCAATACTTCTATTGATGTACTTAGAAGGTTTGCGTCCGTTGTAGAACTTTCATGCGAGTATAAATTACGGACGATTTAGCGCAGTGGTTAAGAGCTTGAGCTGCTCCGCCCACTGTGTCTAATAGTCGCGGGTTCGATTCCCGCACGCAAATCTTTGTGTGTTCCACAATTATTTGTTCCGGTCTGGGTATTTGTGTTTGTGAATTTTCATGTTTGTAAACGCACCCACAACACAGGAATAAATCCAAGTGAGGGGATTCGTTTTTTAAAAAAAAGGAATACAGAGCGCACGGACAGACACAGTCCCTTTTCGAAAGCGTCAGCCATCAAATCGAGAACAAGCCATCTAAGTGGAATACACCGGCGACCTTAGCAACGATATACGGATACCTCGAGTGACTCAGCGACTTGGAAGCAGTATACTAACTAGTAGTACTAGTGTGTGATTAGTGCGTGTGTATACTTGCATTCGACGTACTGTTTTGTGTGTACAGCGCCTAATAAAGCACTTCGCACGTTATTCGGCATTTAATTACCTTGCTACGTTTGGGTGTTTGGGTATGTGGATTACATGTTCGTAAACACACCCACGACACATGAACAAATTATAGAATATTCTACGTTGTTTTAAAGAGAGAGAGAGAATTTGATGTTCAATTTATTGTAGTATTCGTACATATGCGTCCATTAATCTAAGGTCTCGGACGGACCTCTGAATGCAAATGACGACCCAAAGCCCGCGGCCAGCAGTTGATCACACACCTTTTCGATTTGTTAACTAAAACGGTCGTGACAACGGTTCTGTTCTTGTTCTGTAAATTGAATATGTAATTTGGATTTAATAAATGTTTAAATTCAGTTTGTTTGATATTAAAATACAGATTTTTAGAGATAATAAGCCCTAAACGCGAGCGCTTTTGCGATGCCTTAAATCGCTGGAATGAAACAAGTGGACAACGATACATTTGTTGAAAAAGCGTTTCAAAAACGTGCGTTGAATTAAAACTCGTGCAAATGCGTGCCAGCTAAAAAAAATGTCTTTTATGTAATTTAAATTAACTGTATTCTTTCTGCTTTACGTCATCCAAACAACATATAATAATCAAGTAACTTCAATTTAACAGAAATAATATATTTTGGTAAAGTGAAAAAGATGGAAACATGTTGTAGTTCCCTCGTCAGTGAATAGACAATTGTCAGACTTGTACATAAGTATATTATTATATAGTAAATATAATTACTATTGCCTATTATGCTTACCCCGCAAGGGATCTGGCGTGAAGATACATAAATATTTTTTGCCACAAGCCTTTCTCCACTCCTTATATATTATATATATAAGATATCAAGTCCTGACTGACTGACTGACTCATCAACGCCCAGCCCAAACCCTTGGACCTAGTAAGCTGAAATTTTGCACAGAGGTTACCTTTATTTTATCGAAATTCCTGAGCGATAGAGAACAAATAGGATTAGTATTTTTGGTTTAATACAATTTTAAAGCACTTTATTTCCGTAATTATAATTATTAGATACTCCAATTTTCTCATGCATATCAATCAATCAATCAATCAGCCTATCGTAGTCCACTGCTGGACATAGGCCTCTCCTAACACGCGCCATTGCACACGGTCCTCCGCCTTCCGCATCCAGTCTGTCCCAGTGACCTTTTTGAGGTCGTCGGTCCATCTAGCTGGGGGCCGTCCTACCTTACGCTTACCAAGTCGCGGTCTCCACTCTAGGACACGCTTGCTCCATCGGCCGTCGGTCCTTCTGCAGATGTGACCAGCCCATTGCCACTTTAGCTTACTGAGTCTGCGAGCTATGTCGGTAACTTTGGTTCTTTGTCGGATTACCTCGTTACGAATTTTATCCTTCAAAGAGACGCCGAGCATAGCTCGCTCCATAGCCTGCTGTGCGACTTTGAATTTGTGGACTAGTCCCACTGTGAGTGTCCACGTCTCGGCCCCGTAAGTCATAACAGGTAGGACGCATTGGTTAAAGACTTAAGTCTTCAGGCATTGCGGTATAGGCGAAGCGAAAACGTGACGTAGTTACATACGCATATAGGTAATTATAATTACTAAAAACTATTTCTAGGATTAATCGAAATATCTACATGATAATGAAAAATTTTCCATGTATTTCAATAGACACACGGGTACCTATAGGTAATTTAATTAAAATTTGACTATATTTATGTCAAATTACAAAATAAACGCGAGTGAAGTCGCGGGAAATAGCTAGTTCAATTACGTTTCCGGTTTTTGAAGGCGATATATGGCGACATATAGTAAATATCAGCTGATACATTATCTACACTAGGTTTAATATATTAATACAAAAGTTAAGGCAAACTGAACTAATATCAATTGGATATCGATGGTAATCTCCCGAGACGTTGCCGCACGCTCCAACCCGGGTACATATGTACCTACATGTGTCGCGCTGGATATTACGGCGGCCTGAATACCCGATCGGATATTCCGGAGTTACGGGACATGTTATATGGCAGAAAGAAAATGTTTAGATTATGCAAAGAGAATTTGTGTTAAATGGTTTAATGTTTGCTGCTATCAGCTTTCTATTCACTGCTCACTGCAGAGCATAAGCCACCAGCACAAGAGAATAAAATAGCTGCGAGGAACAGCAGAAAAAGGACCCCTCTGTCCCATTCTTCGCGATCCTAAAAATTTGCGTTTTCGTAAACTGGACCCACCCATTGGAACTAAATTCGCGGGTTCAGTTGATCTCATACATATTTGAACTGATCCATTGAGCCTGTTGACAAAGGCCATTGTTCTGCGCCCATGCATGATTTGCCCTAAAACCAACAGCAATGAAAAAAGACTTGTATGAATTCAAATCACCCATAAATTCTCCTAAGGTATTTATTGTTAAACGGACAAGCGGGAGAATTGCAATGACACAAAAAGTATTCGATTTTGAGGTTATAATTTAGAAGCATTTAGTAGCAATTCAGTTGCAATACATATGAGGTTATGTTGTGTGTTGACATTCAGTAAAGATGTCGGCGACTTCGATATAAGTACTTATAATACTTTGAAATATGCGCTTTAGGTGACAAATTGACCGTTAGATACGGATATTTGCCAATATTTAAATAAAATAGATAAATAATGATGGCATGGGTCCAATTTTTGATCGTTCTGGGGCACTTTCCGACAATATCCTTTCTAATTTGTATAGACACCGACAAAAGTTTTCTTAGGTTACAATGATGTGACCGGTATGGGGATCTAAGCCGCTATTACTTTAATTCGTGAGGCTTTCGCTCTATCACTCATCGTTATCAAATGTAACTTTACAGTTTCTTTGCTATATTGGTGAAGTTATTTAGAGCTGCCATCACAAACACATGAAAATGTTGAGTTGGAAATGATTACTTTTAAATAGGAAATTCTATACAAGGCCTATAAATTTTATGTGTCAGATAGGAAATTAGCAATATTCTTAGATGATAGATTATGACCACAAGGCATTCTATTTCGTCGGTTAATGCAATTTAAATTAAGGATACCACAAAATTAGAGTGATTGCGTAGATTCAATGCACTAATAAATTAATTGTTGGTTGGTTGGTCACTGGATTCATTCCTAGTGTAAGGCTACGTTTTATATAAAAACATCATATCAATCGTGTGGCTCCATGAGCCATCAGTGACAGGCTATCTTCTTGTAATATGATTATTATAATTATGAATTTTAGTTTAATTGCACTTAATTTGTAAAATGTGGATCTGGTTATCTGAATAAAGATATTGTTATCGTTATTGTTGTCACTACGGCTGGGTAGTTCAAGAATACATGCCATCCGTATAACAAGATCAGTCTCTATTATCATCAATAGCTTCTCTCGGATTGTGAAAGTGGGAATTTGAAAGTGCTTCTCTTTTTAATGTATAACTGTATCTCTCTCTGACTGTCAGGCGGAATGTTTATGTAACCTTTTTGTTACAGAAGCTCGATCCTTACTGAAAACGTACTTGGAATACTCCGGTGTTCCGGAAAATGTTTTAAGGGTAAAATAACATGCTTAGGTTATGTTAAGACTAGAAATAATTAAATATAAAAAGGAGATAAAAAAGGTTTTAATACTTATATAGTTTTGAATCGAAATGTATTTGTGGAGGGAGTTTTGGCGGGAAGTCGAAGAGTGATGTTGTCAATTTGTTTTAATTTCCAAAACTTGTGTTATTTCGACTAATAATGTGTAATGTTGGTGGAATATTAACCATTATGTGTTCTTATATGTGCATGAGTGAAGGTAATTGTAACAAAGTGATAAAACGTGCCTTTTCGACTTCCCTCAAAACGGCCGTTGCAATTGGTATGTAAAGTATCCACCGCTTTACTATCCAGGGTGGGGTACTTCATTAATTTCATTATCATCGTTGTCATCAAATTCATCGGGGAGTCGAATTAATTTTAACAAACACGATTATATATCTCACTGGACACTGGCAAAATAAACTTATAATTAGTGTGAAGCCATAACTTGAAGAAGAAGAAGAAGAATGTATTTGTGCGGTTTAAGCTTTTTTCTTATTGTTTTCAAAAAAGTTGTCGCACACTAGGAGTTATTCCTGAATCTTAAGTGCGTTTTCAAATATAAATTTCACATACACGAACACCCAGAAGCAGACTAATGTTTGTAGTTTCTACAACGAATTAGACCCTTGTGGTTAAATTGACAACTAAATAAATAGCAACGAAAAGAACAATTAGACTAAGCTGTTGACATTGAAGCTATGGTTTTAACTGTATGGTGACTTATTTGTATATTATTTTCAAAAAAATATGTTTTGGAGTAGTTATTTAGTAATCAATGAAAAGGTTAACCATCTTCGAATGATCTTACTGTTTTAGTGATAATTTAAATGTTTATACGACGGATGCAACAAGTCCGCACATTAAATAGTCATAAAACGTAACGTAAGCTGAATATATCTTCCGCTAAGTGTAACCCGCATACGCAATGAGCCCGACTATAGTTGGTTTGACGCACAATTGTGTGTCAGTTGACATAACAAATAGAATTTACGGCGGAAGACGTTCACTAGATAAGTACTTTATCTGTACTGCATACATAGCGATCAATTTTATTTCTTTACTAGACTTAGGCCGTTGTTTCGCATGTGTAAAAAATTATTAGGTTTTAGTGTTTAATGTCGCTTAAGCCGTCGGTTCCGGTTACCACCTAATGTGGTAGCCATTAACCCAAGTTGGAAACCTTATAGGCGGCTGGATAAGTGTCAACAATAGGTAGCCACAAACCTGCCTCCACCAATCCGTACTGGGTCCGCGTGGTGCAGTATAACTTAAGTTCTACGACCTTGATTTTTAAGAGGCTTTTATCGGGCTGTGGGATAGTATAGACTGATTTATTATCGACAATTCTGGGGCCGAAGCTGTTAGCTTCCGTAGGATTCACCCTCGATTACCTACACGTGGTCCCTGGGCCATGCTAAACGAGCAGCATAGCAGGCCGTAGCTGGTTACCCTCCCAGCAAACGCCCTTTTCGTCACCTTTAGTTTGGTGAGATAGGGGTCGATCGCTGAACAGACTTTAATAAACAATATTCATTCTAGCCATCTAATAGAATATTATGAAGGACGCCGGCAGTGCCCTACACGGCTAATATATTAGCGCAGTAAATAGAAAAATAAAAATCCCTCCAAGCCCGGCTTACTCATAAATATACAGTGCCGGTTTTGGATTGCAGCAGTTGTTTTCACAGAAAGGGCCCCGTGCGTATTTGGCATTTTAAAAAACATAACCTTACACACCTGTCTCTTACACCCAGAAATGATTCCTAATCATTGCTGTGTCATGATGGTGTTTAAGGTGCTCTTACAGACATAAAATACACATACACAAATAACCAGTTCGAAACAAATAAATCACGCGGCCCTGGATGAGAATCTTAAGTTAGACAAAATAGGGTATATTATGCATTAGTGTATAGCTTGAAAATTATTCATTCTAGCCATCTAATAGAATATAATGATGAACGCCGGCAATGCCTGCACGGTTAATATATTACAAGAGTAAATAGAAAATTAAAAGTCCCTTCATGCCCGGCTTACTTATAAATATACAGTACGTGTTTTGGATTGCAGCAGTTGTTCTCACAGATAGGGCCCCCTACGTATTTGGCCTGAATTTATTTAGGGCCCCTGTGGAAAGTAGGAAAAATCTACAAGATTTTTTAGTTTCTGACGTAAGTTTTGACGGCATCGCTGGTCTTGTGCTGCATTTTGCGGGATGTCCATAATGTCCTGGGTTCAAATTCTTGATCATGCAGTGTTTAGTATTGATGTTTTTCTGTTGAAACATTATCCTTCCGGGATCTAGAATTGCGCGCTGTATTATAGCAATATGATCGACAGGAAATCGATGGCGACGTGTATCTGTACACTGTTAAGGTACTTTTGCCACACCTTCTAGCAGAATATAGGTTTGATGGTTTAACTTTTTCTATGAAGATTTAGATTATCCGATGGGATATCAAGCAAAATTTTCCGTCACTGTACAATGAAAATTTTGCTTCATATCCCAACAGATAATCTGTATGAAAGAAGCTGAATCATGTTTAATTAATCTGTATTTGAGATTGTCTTAAATGCTTAAGACAAATTTTATGGTCTTTATAATAAAGCTTTACATTTTCTCTTGAAAACTGGTTATGATAATGAATCTGCCTGTACCTACTATCCCACTGCTGGACCTTTTCTCACAAAACGACGTTACAGAAATTAAATCATGCTCTATCACACGTATCCAGACCTACGGAGCAGATTGGTGGAGAGAAACCTGGTCACTATTTTCAAGTCCATCCCTGGCTCCATTTAACACTAACACGAAATAATGTTGTTATAATAGGCGCAAACAATGATTTACGCGGCAACTCGCCGCCGACGTAAAAACCTCCTGACAATGTTACAAATTACGCTTAATCGGCGCTTTTTCCCCTGGGAAACTGTGTACGCACGCTCATTTATTCTTCGCTACATATATAATTTACTTCTATCTATCTATATCAACATCCCAGATCACTTGCGGGGTAGGCAGAGAGTACAGAGTTCCAACAGCTTTTTTCCTTAAATACCTCTCTGGCTTCCTCCACTCTCAAAGTTCGTCTCATACACGCTCGCCGGTTACGGAGACTCTTGACTTTTCCATCAGATAAGACTCGGTTTCTTTGGTCGTTGTAATAATCTAGGTCTTCCCCGGTACCTGCATCCTTCCACTTTCACATTGTATATCTGTTTTGTCATTCTTTCATCTGGCATCTGGAACCAACGGAGCATGCCCTTTCTCATCTTCACACCGATACTATCTTTCATACCTACTCGCTTTCTTACTACGCTGTTGCTAATGCGGTCGGTCAGCTTCACAAGTGAAGTGAAGTGTCATTTTCCGCAGAGCTCGCATTTTTACCGCATTTATCCTACTTTCATTCTCCTTCTTACATACCCAGCTCTCGCTACCATATAACAGCGTTGGGACAAGAACTCCGTTATGTATGGCCAGCTGCGCCTTATGGCTTAAGTGCCGGCTCCCAAGTAGCTTTCCCATCGCACCATTCACCCTGTTCCCTGCACTCACTCTTTTCTCTATGTCAGCGGTGTATTTCCCATCCTTACTGAAGGGGCATCAAAGATGTACAAACTCATTCACTCGTTCCAGCACATCGGTACCAACCACAATCCTTACATTTACTTTATTTACCAACCAGAATTTACTTTCTTTATCAATTGTAGGATGTAGCTTAACGCTTCCAAATGTTGAGGTACATCTTTGCCGAGAATGTAAAATCTTTTCAATAAAAATCTAATATATACTGTGTTCCACATAGCGCAAAGATCGGACGAGCATTGGGGTAGAAAGAATTTAGAGTGGAGACCACGTATTGGAGAGCGCAGCGTGGGAAGGCCGCCTGTCAGATGGACCGACGATCTTGTGAAGAATGCAGTAAGTCGTCAGATGCAGGTGAGAGCGGACCGGTAGCTCTGGAGAGTGATTGAGGAGGCCTATGTTCAGCAGTGGACACGTATAGGCTGAGATGATGGTGATGATGATAGACTGTGTGACTGACTGTTCTTCGGAAAACACGTTGAACGGTTGGTCCCCGTTATCATATATTCATATATTGTGATAGTATTTATGCTAAGTTATAGGCTTGAACCTGCCTCTACCAACCCCACTGAGCCCGCGGGGGGGAAGTAAGTTAGCTGTAAGAAAGAAATTTTAATATTTCGCCTCTAGAAGAGGGTGAAAATTACCTATCGGTAATTTTATCAGGTATCCGTCCTTAGATAAAAATAAAATAAAATAATACTCCTAGTTAATGTATTGATAAAGATAGGTTGATATTAATAATATTGACATAGTATTGAATTTTCAACAAAAAATACTCGAAAGTTTAAATTCCAAAAAGTAAAATTAAGTGAAAAAGTCTGCGTGTTATTTTTTGTAACATAATTTAATATTCTGATTTATTTAAAGCTGCTATCGTATGAAACCCACGCTGATGGCGATATTCGCATTTTGTAAAACATTTACAAACATATGATGTTTGAGTTTGTTTAAAAATATAACATGATAGGAGAAATTTGTGTATTACAAATTATTCTGTTTGTATAAAGTTGTTTGTCTTTTTTTGACCGGTTGTGACTATAGCGAGTATCAAACATTGTAAATAGCTGGTTTCTTTTTTAAATTTTAAATTAAGGTAAATTTGCAAGTAAATGTATTCAATTGACTGCCTCGTTGGTCTAGTGGCAAAGCGCATCGCTTTGTGATCACGAGGTCCTGGGTTCAAATCCTAAGTCGGACAAGTGTAGTTTTTTTAACGAAAATTTCCCAGTACAAGCCCGGAGCCTGGAATTCTGCCCGATATATGGCAATAGGCTCGCCCCCTATTACATGGGACCTGACATCGTCGGCGAAACGTGGATGTACTCAGTACACCTCTGCCAGCCCCGCTTGGGGAATATAGGCGTGACGGTGTACATGAAATCAATTTACACTCCATACCTATATACATATATTCCACTGTTGAGCAAAAGCCTTCAAAAGATTACGTTCTTCCACCACACGGAACCAGAGCGTTTTGGTGGAGGCAGGTTTGTGGTCATCAGCTGTTGGAACGTATTGAGCCGCTTATAAGCGGAGAAGTCCGAATATGAAAATGGCACAAATGGTCATCTCAGACCGACCAAGTCGAAGTCTGCTTTACAGGGGCGATCACTAATAATACCGCGGTTGCACAGCGCCATTACCGCCTAAAAATTTGCAAGTATCATGGGTTCAAAGACAATGGCGAAAGCTACACTACTATGGAAGCTATGCTGCTACGAAGGCTACGCTGCTACGGAGTCGACACCGATAGTAGGTGACATTCAGGGCATAGTATTGCAGCTACGGCCGTAGCTGGTCAAAAGGCCAATTCTCGTTGTAATTAAGTACTCAAAATGCAGTTTCTATTGAATCTTAATGTCATAAATATAACAAATTTGACGGACAATTTGTGGCAGTGGTGAAGAGCTTAAGCCTACTGGGTGGAATAGTCGCGGGTTCGATTCCCGCACAGGACAAATCTTTGTGTGACCCACAATTATTTGATTCGATCTGGGTATTTGTGTATGTAAAAACACACCCACGACACAATAATAAATCCTAGTGTGTAGCTACGTTTTTAATAAAAAAAATAATTTGTATTCTGTAAAATATCAAATCCTTAAGTGATATCGACCAACTCGAATTCGGACCGAAAGTTGAAAAAAATGTACAGTGTATTCTGTTAAAATGTTTAACTTACATATAAACAACAAATATAAAACAAACGTCGTATTGAAGATTTTAGTAAGATCTTTCTTAGATAGACCGTAGCAGTTAAAATTAATATGCGATCAAAATAAATGTAAAATCAAATAACTTGACATAGTATCAAAATTGAAATTAGACTGGGATGATAATGAAATTAGACGGATATTTTTCTGGAGAAGTTAACCAAATGTGAGTCAGTTCATAAATAAATCTCAATTAAGTCAACATTCAGCCTCAGTTGTTATTAAATACAAGTATTAGACTGTATTGGTCTCTCTCATTCAATACAATAAATTCAATTTACTAAATACCGGCTCACAAAAAAATTCTTTAATTTGTAGCAAGTGCCTCTATAAAAGCAAGTGAATTTAATAATAATAATACTTTATTTCACCAAAAATCGTGTACAATGAAACACTTACAGATTACATGACATAATGTTTTAATAAATCCAATGACATCATGTTTGGTTTTAAAGTGTTTGATTGAACTCAGATGCCCAAATTAAGAATTAACTTGTGTTATAGACACCAGTGCTCGCTTCTTAGAAAGTTGAGCTAGAACTATGACACCATTTAATGCCTAGATGCATTTTTATAATCAATTTCAAGTTATTTGTCTTAAGTCTTATTATATCTTAAGTTAATTTTAAAAGGACTGGATCCCCGTGAGAATCGGTCAGGCCTGATTTAAGGGGGTTCGATTTATGTCTGTAGGGCACGCGAGTGTGCCGCGCACCCTACCAGAGCGGTGAAAGGCATGACAGAATGGCGGAATTTATCATTATTCTAAAATTAATCTGCAGATTGTGGAAACATCTTAAATTTCGTCTTGTGAGTCTAGTGGCGTATAGTGTATACGGCAATCACTCTGGTCCTAGGTCCGAATTCTTAAACAAAATGTGGTTTCCTATTAAATAATTTTGAACAGTAGTCCGGAGTCTAGAATTGGACTCGGTATAATGGCAGTAGACTAGCTTCTATTTAATTGAAGCCTAAAAGTGTCAGCAATATACCCACAAGTGTACACAACACAGGGGGTGAACTGTGTTTGTGAAATATAGGCGTAAAGATATTTTATTGATTTTTTTATGAATGATATTTATATCATATATTTTAAACGAGGTTAATATTGAAGGATAGTATACAGTATCTAATGAAAACATTATTATGTAAAACATGGGATCGTTAATGTAATGCGTGGAGTTATGATTGTTGTTGCCGTTTGTAACATCATATTAAGAAAGCATAAAGTAAGAAAAAAGTTTTGATGTAAAGATAAGAATAGATTGTCAACTTTATTACAGGGACATACTGTAAAATGACTTGGATTTTTACCTTATTTACAATTTAGTAAAACTTGATATGACTTACACCAAACCTGGGGACTTAATTGAATTTAGCGATATACGCTCTGTTTTCGATCCGGAAAACGTTTGTAAACAAAAGGACGTGTATTTTAATATAATTCAAACACTTCATTGAAATCAAGGCACTCACTTAATTTAGGCCTGAAATAAAACGTCAGACGAAGGAGGACGAATAAATTAAAATGATGTAGATTTGCTTTAGGAATTGTAAGCAAATTGACGATTTATATTATGTGTGTTACCAATTATCATTGCTTACTAATTATGAAATAGCAATAAGAAACGTGCCGTGATTAATATTTAGGGAGTCTGAGATCAAGTAAGTTTAGTAGTCTGGCCGTAGTCATTAGGGTTATTATTATTAGTATTAGTTGAATCATGGCATTATTTCCCGAAAGAGTAGACATAGTTCACCTACTCCTCTGCGACCATGACATTGTGAAATAAACTCCGATCGGAGTTGGCAGAAAATACCGTTCGCCACATACTACGATCCTGACACCTTTGTTGCGTCATATGCATTTATACATCTCATCATGCATTTTTATCGATTGATAATGGTACGTACTTGATTCTTTTCAAAGAGGCGAAATATATTTTCTCTCTGTCTTTCTATCTATATCATCACACCAGATCCCTTGCGGAATATGCAGAAAGTACAAACTTCCAACAGGTTCATTCCTTACAGACCTCTCCGACTTCCAAAGACTGTAAACATATTTTGCCGTATCCAAGACCCTTAATTTAAGCTATTGATATTCCATTCAAAGTACTTGTGTCTCTAGTGTTTATAGTTAAAGATAAGGAGCTTCGAACATAAAACGTCCCTGTAACTCCGCAATGAGTACTTTACAGTTATTACACAAACACCGAACCCTGTTACGTAAGTTGTTATTGCTAAATGTTACTTGTTATTGCTCTGTTTGTTGCTCTAATGACACTAAAGATGATGCGATATGATAGTCGTTATCTAACGATTCTGGGTTGATGGTATTAATCGATAAACGTCCAGTAGCAGAGACGTTCTTTAAATTTAAAGAGAACATTCATCGCTAATATAACTATCGCTTGTAGCGAAAAGAGTCTTTACCTTCCGGCTCCACCATTTAGATTAGGAATTATAGTAGTTGTAATTACCGATCCAACGAGCTTAATCACGGGGGGGGGGGGAGAGTAATGTGGTGTAGTAAACATGCCCTATGACAACCTTCCGGCTCCATTATCAGACCAGTTCCATATTCCTTTCACGCACTGCCTAAATTTACTCGTTCGCTTAAAGCTACTATAATATCGAGTCCGCCGAGCACTGCTAACGGTAGCGTCATTTTTTATTTACACTACCCCCATTTGTATATTTACAAAATTATACTAGTGATTGCATATTTGCTACAAATTTTCTTACCATTTAAATTATGGATTTCTTAAGCGTGTACTATCCTAACACTCGTGGACTTAAAACAAAATTACAGGAATTTTATCGTAATATTGAAGCGAACAATTTTGACATTATAATCATAACCGAAAGCTGGTTGTGCGACGGAATTTTAGACACGGAAATTTGTGATAGTCGTTATGATGCGTTCCGATATGATCGAGGATGTAATGTGAATGTGAAGGGTGGTGAAGTTATGATCTGCATCAAGCGCTGTTTTTCTGCTGTGATGCGGCCTGAGTTACGATTTGGTTCCACTGAATGTGTTTGGATAACAATTACTAGCCATATATTACGCGATTTATCAATAGATATACCTAATAAAAATAGTGACTTGCATATCGCAGCGGTATATATACCTCCGAACTCTAAAGCCCACAATTGCTACATGACTTCCAAAAATCGTTCGAAAACCTACAACTAGCTAACCTAAAAGATTTATTTTTATTAGTCGGTGACTTTAATTTACCTTTCTTGACGTGGACTTTGGATGGGCACTCCAATAAGACCAATGGTAACTCGCTCTTAATGGAGACTGCCGCCGATTTTATGAACTTTGTTTATTTAGCAGGACTTGCGCAATTTAACTTATTAAATAATTGCTGCGGCAATATTCTCTATCTATCTATCTATCTATCACCTCACGCCAGATCCCTTGCGGGGTAGGCAGAGAGTACAGAGTTCCAACAGGTTCTTTCCTTACATACCTCTCTGGCTTCCTCGACTCTCATAGTTCGTCTCATACACGCTCGCCTGTTACGGAGACTCTTGACTTTTCCATCAGATAAGACTCGGTTTATCGGCAATATTCTCGATCTCGTATTATCCAACTTAACATTAGCTTGTAAAAAATGTGATGCATCATTAGTGAGTATTGACAAGTTCCACCCTCCGCTACTAATACATATTAAAAACTTTAGGATAAAGCCCCTACGCCACAAGCCCAAATTTATTAAAAAGTTTTATAAATCAGATTTTAATAAAATAAATTCCGTTCTCTGCAATATTGACTGGCATGATATCCTTAACAAGGGTACAGTAGACGAAGCGGTAGAGGAATTTTATTCTAATCTTAATTCTATTATTGACAAATACGTGCCTATTGTAAAAATTTCCGGTCGTTATCATTACCCTAAGTGGTACTCACCATCACTGATTAATGCTATTAAAGAAAAATATAAACTACACTCGAAATGGAAAAAGTCTAAAAACCCAAACGATTACTCGGTGTTTGCTTTAATTAGGGCAAGGGTCAAGGTGCTACAGGAGGAATGTTTTCATAGTTATATCTCTAGATGGGAAAAAGAAATTATTGATACACCGAATTTTTTTTGGAAATATGTTAACAGCAAGAGGAAAAACTCCGGTTTTCCGTGTCGTATGATGTACAAAGGTATTACCCACTCCGGTGGGGAAAACATTTGTAATGCGTTCAATACATTTTTCCAAAGTATATTTACGTCACCTCGTACTGAATCTCTAGCCTCAAACAATATCACATTAGTTAAAATCATTTCAGATGACCTAAGAAAAACATTTAAGAAGTTCGATAAGAAAAAGGGTCTCGGTAGAATTCCAGCTCTATTCATTAAACAATGCCAGAAAGGGCTCACAGAGCCACTAAGAATTATATTCCAGAGGTCTTTGGACGAAGGTATCTTTCCCAAGCAGTGGAAAGATGCACAGGTCATTCCCATTCGTAAAGAGGCGACAAAAGGGAAATCACCAATTATAGAGGCATTTCACTTTTAAATATTTTCGGCAAAATGCTAGAAAGTATCGTAAACGATTACCTGTACAGCTCTTGTAAACAGTGTTTACCTACATCTCAGCATGGATTCTTTAAATCTCGCACAGTAAACACTAATCTATCGGAATTTACCCAATATGTATTGACTAATATGGGGGATGGTAATCAGGTAGATGTTATATATACCGACTTCGAAAAAGCATTCGATAGAGTAGACCATAACATCCTTATCGACAAGTTGAAAGCGGTGGGAATCAAGGGAACTTTACACAGATGGCTTGAATCTTATATAAGAAATCGTCGTCAAATAGTTGTCATGGGTAGTTACCGATCTAACTTTGTAACTTTGACCTCAAGTGTTCCCCAGGGATCACATATATCTCCTCTATTATTTAATATATTCTTATTTGACGTAACGCTTTCCCTCCATAACTCGAAATGCCACTTATATGCAGATGACAAGAAAGTTTTCCGCAAAATAAATAGCGAAGCAGACTGTCATCTACTTCATTCAGACCTTAATAGGCTGGGAGAGTACTATAAAACAATAGAATAGGTATTAATACCCAAAAATGTCAGGTTATAACTTTTTCTCGCAAACGCTGTAATTTAATCTTTAATTACAACATCAACAATGAGCCCATCCCGCGGGCGAATCAAGTGAAGAACTTGGGTGTGATTCTCGATGATAGGTGCTCTTTTGAGGCTCACATAGATTACATAACCGGTAAAGCATACAAATCTCTTGGTTTTATTTTACGCACGATTCAACCATTTGAAGACTTGCAATGCTTTAAAGCATTATATTACTGCTACGTTAGAAGCATTTTAGAATTTGCAAGTATCATATGGCGACCTTATTACAAAAAATACATAGATAACATAGAAAAATTTAACACATTTTCATAAAGCACCTTAATTATAAAGCCAATAATATTGATCAGGACTACCTGAATTCATGCACCCGTTTTAAAATTAACACTTTAGAAGAAAGACGAGAACTTTTAGACATGATGTTTTTACATGATATTCTTAATAACAAATTTGACTGTCCACACTTGCTAGATAAAGTTAATCTCAATACTCCCTTTAAAAGAACCAGGAATACTCCACTGCTTTCAACCCCCCGAGCATCAAATAATTATACAAAATTCTCACCTTTTAATAGATTACCAGCATTGTACAACAATAAAGTTTCATCACTTCACCTATTTAATTCTTCTCGCAACACTTTTAAAACAAACATCATAAGAATATTATCAGATAATAAATAATTTTTCACCATCATCATGCCAATATTCCACCTCTAAAAGACACTCACACACACACACACACCCACACACACACACACACCTCACCCACACACACACACACACACACACACGTCACCCACCCACACACACACACACACACACACACACACACACACACACACACACATACACACACGCGTGCACATCTATGCTATTCAATTCTAATTCTTCGTCTGAGGATTAATGTCTACCTTTGTAATTTATTGCTAATTTGCAAACTTCGTCATTGGCGTTTCTTTTTATGTATATGATTGTACCTTATTAATTGTAAGCTGTGAAGTTTCTTAAATAAATAAATAAATATATATAATTGTATCGTTGGACTTATATACGTATGCCAAGTTTAAGTTCAATCGGATACCCGCAAGTGCTTGAAAAGTGTTGACAGACAGACAAACGAACAGAGTATGTTAAATAAAAGCTGGTAAGCCGCTGACATAGAGAGAAGAGTGAGTGCAGGGGACAGAGTAAATGGTGCGATTGGAAAGCTACTTGGGAGCCGGCACTTAAGCCAAAAGGCGCAGCTGGCCATACATAACGGAGTTCTTGTCCCAACGCTGTTATATGGCTATGGCTAGCGAGAGCTGGGTATGTAAGAAGGAGAATGAAAGTAGGATAAATGCGGTAGAAATGCGAGCCCTGCGGAAGATGTGCGGAGTGAAGCTGACCGACCGAATTCGCAATAGCGTAGTAAGAAAGCGAGTAGGTATGAAAGATAGTATCGGTGTAAAGATGAGAAAGGGTATGCTCCGTTGGTTCGGGCATATAGAAAGAATGTCAGAAGAAAGAATGACAAAACAGATATACAATGTGGAAGTGGAAGGATGTAGGTATCGGGGGAAGACCTAGACTATCTTACCATGACCAAGTAGACCGAGTCTTATCTGAAGGACAAGTCAAGAGTCTCCGTAACCGGCGAGCGTGTATGAGACGAACTATGAGAATGGAGGAAGCCAGATAAGTATGTAAGGAAAGAACCTGTTGGAACTCTGTACTCTCTGCGTACCCCGCAAGGGATCTGGCTTGATGATATAGATAGATACATAGAAAGCTTGTAATAAATCAGCCTAGCTAGGCAAAGGCTTTGTCTTACAAATCAGAGTGCGAGAGAATTGATCATACTGTTGGTGACGACTACTACATGCCATGGTAATCAGAACCATTGGCTTATCTTGCTTTTCGAAATGTGGAGGCCCTTGAATATAAAAATTCTATAAACGGTCATCCATTTCAGACTGATCAAGACACCAACCAGCCGGTGAAAGCCGCCGCACCAGCGGACGTAGTTTAGGCATAAAGAATCTTTAGCCTCAATAGTATACATTTATTTATATACACATAATGGTCAATATCTTCAGCGCATTGCCGCTAGATGGCCATGATTTTGCTTTATAGAAACGAAAGACACGAGATGGTCAATATCCTCAGCGCATTGCCGCTAGATGGCGTCTGTACTAATATAAGGTTTTTTGTTGCATTATAAAAACGGTTGTAATATACGAGTGGTCGGCGAATCGGAGCAGTTTTACAAAGTGTTTTGTTTTGTTTCTCCGAATCCAATGAACAAGTAGTAATAATATATATATATATATATATATATATATATATATATATATATATATATATTTCTTAGCCATAGCCATATAACAGCGTTGGGACAAGAACTCCGTTATGTATGGCCAGCTGCGCCTTTTGGCTTAAGTGCCGGCTCCCAAGTAGCTTTCCAATCGCACCATTTACTCTGTCCCCTGCGCTTTTTCTTCTCTCTATGTCAGCGGCTTACAAGCTTTTATTTAACATACCCTGTTCGTTTGTCTGTCTGTCTGTCAACACTTTTCAAGCATCCATTTTTCAAGCACTTGCGGGTATACGATTGAACTTAAACTTGGCATACGTATATAAGTCCAACGATAGAACTATATCTATTTATTTATTTATTTAAGAAACTTCACAGCTTACAATTAATAAGGTACAATCATATACATAAAAAAAAATCTTTTATAAAAAAGGTAAACCGACTTCAAAAAGCAAAAAAATAAAAATATTTGAAGTCGGTGCTGGTTGGTGCAGTCGGTTACTTGGCACCGACTTCAAATATTTTTATTTTTTGGCTTTTTGAAGTCGGTTTACCTTTTTTTATAAAAGATTTTTTTTTTACAATTTTTAGTGACCAGTGAATTATTCTATAGTAGGGTACCTATAGGATTGACGTAATACCCATAATATCTCAATTTACATATGCCTATTTTTTGTCGTTAAGGAGTTCCCTGGTGTATCTTCTAAGTCCAAGGTCCAATGTCAATAAAATTAATATGGGACCACCTTGGATATATACTGAACCCAATGCAAAAAAAATATCAAAATCAGTCCACAATTGACGGAAATATCGCTGAACATACATAAAAAAAAAAAGCATACACACAACCGAACATAGAACCTCCTCCTTTTTGAAGTCGGTTAAAAAGAAACGCCAATGACGAAGTTTGCAAATTAGCAATAAATTACAAAGGTAGACATTAATCCTCAGACGAAGAATTAAAGTAGGATAAATGCGGTAGAAATGCGAGCCCTGCGGAAGATGTGCGGAGTGAAGCTGACCGACCGAATTCGCAATAGCGTAGTAAGAAAGCGAGTAGGTATGAAAGATAGTATCGGTGTAAAGATGAGAAAGGGTATGCTCCGTTGGTTCGGGCATATAGAAAGAATGTCAGAAGAAAGAATGACAAAACAGATATACAATGTGGAAGTGGAAGGATGTAGGTATCGGGGGAAGACCTAGACTATCTTACCATGACCAAGTAGACCGAGTCTTATCTGAAGGACAAGTCAAGAGTCTCCGTAACCGGCGAGCGTGTATGAGACGAACTATGAGAGTGGAGGAAGCCAGATAAGTATGTAAGGAAAGAACCTGTTGGAACTCTGTACTCTCTGCGTACCCCGCAAGGGATCTGGCTTGATGATATAGATAGATACATAGAAAGCTTGTAATAAATCAGCCTAGCTAGGCAAAGGCTTTGTCTTACAAATCAGAGTGCGAGAGAATTGATCATACTGTTGGTGACGACTACTACATGCCATGGTAATCAGAACCATTGGCTTATCTTGCTTTTCGAAATGTGGAGGCCCTTGTATATAAAAATTCTATAAACGGTCATCCATTTCAGACTGATCAAGACACCAACCAGCCGGTGAAAGCCGCCGCACCAGCGGACGTAGTTTAGGCATAAAGAATCTTTAGCCTCAATAGTATACATTTATTTATATACACATAATGGTCAATATCTTCAGCGCATTGCCGCTAGATGGCCATGATTTTGCTTTATAGAAACGAAAGACACGAGATGGTCAATATCCTCAGCGCATTGCCGCTAGATGGCGTCTGTACTAATATAAGGTTTTTTGTTGCATTATAAAAACGGTTGTAATATACGAGTGGTCGGCGAATCGGAGCAGTTTTACAAAGTGTTTTGTTTTGTTTCTCCGAATCCAATGAACAAGTAGTAATAATATATATATATTTCTTAGCCATAGCCATATAACAGCGTTGGGACAAGAACTCCGTTATGTATGGCCAGCTGCGCCTTTTGGCTTAAGTGCCGGCTCCCAAGTAGCTTTCCAATCGCACCATTTACTCTGTCCCCTGCGCTTTTTCTTCTCTCTATGTCAGCGGCTTACAAGCTTTTATTTAACATACCCTGTTCGTTTGTCTGTCTGTCTGTCAACACTTTTCAAGCATCCATTTTTCAAGCACTTGCGGGTATACGATTGAACTTAAACTTGGCATACGTATATAAGTCCAACGATAGAACTATATCTATTTATTTATTTATTTAAGAAACTTCACAGCTTACAATTAATAAGGTACAATCATATACATAAAAAAAAAATCTTTTATAAAAAAGGTAAACCGACTTCAAAAAGCAAAAAAATAAAAATATTTGAAGTCGGTGCTGGTTGGTGCAGTCGGTTACTTGGCACCGACTTCAAATATTTTTATTTTTTGTCTTTTGAAGTCGGTTTACCTTTTTTTATAAAAGATTTTTTTTTTACAATTTTTAGTGACCAGTGAATTATTCTATAGTAGGGTACCTATAGGATTGACGTAATACCCATAATATCTCAATTTACATATGCCTATTTTTTGTCGTTAAGGAGTTCCCTGGTGTATCTTCTAAGTCCAAGGTCCAATGTCAATAAAATTAATATGGGACCACCTTGGATATATACTGAACCCAATGCAAAAAAAATATCAAAATCAGTCCACAATTGACGGAAATATCGCTGAACATACATAAAAAAAAAAAAGCATACACACAACCGAACATAGAACCTCCTCCTTTTTGAAGTCGGTTAAAAAGAAACGCCAATGACGAAGTTTGCAAATTAGCAATAAATTACAAAGGTAGACATTAATCCTCAGACGAAGAATTAGAATTGAATAGCATAGATGTGCACGCGTGTGTGTATGTGTGTGTGTGTGTGTGTGTGTGTCTGCAAAATTACTCATAACGACAAAGTAGTTTCTATTACAAACTCTATACACACACAAATACACACACATACACACACACACACACACCCACATTAAGAATATCATGTAAAAACATCATGTCTAAAAGTTCTCGTCTTTCTTCTAAAGTGTTAATTTTAAAACGGGTGCATGAATTCAGGTAGTCCTGATCAATATTATTGGCTTTATAATTAAGGTGCTTTATGAAAATGTGTTAAATTTTTCTATGTTATCTATGTATTTTTTGTAATAAGGTCGCCATATGATACTTGCAAATTCTAAAATGCTTCTAACGTATCAGTAATATAATGCTTTAAAGCATTGCAAGTCTTCAAATGGTTGAATCGTGCGTAAAATAAAACCAAGAGATTTGTATGCTTTACCGGTTATATAATCTATGTGAGCCTCAAAAGAGCACCTATCATCGAGAATCACACTCAAGTTCTTCACTTGATTCGCCCGCGGGATGGGCTCATTGTTGATGTTGTAATTAAAGATTAAATTACAGCGTTTGCGAGAAAAAGTTATAACCTGACATTTTTGGGTATTAATACCTATTCTATTGTTTTATAGTACTCTCCCAGCCTATTAAGGTCTGACTGAAGTAGATGACAGTCTGCTTCGCTATTTATTTTGCGGAAAACTTTCTTGTCATCTGCATATAAGTGGCATTTCGAGTTATGGAGGGAAAGCGTTATGTCAAATAAGAATATATTAAATAATAGAGGAGATATATGTGATCCCTGGGGAACACTTGAGGTAAAAGTTACAAAGTTAGATTAGTGTTTACTGTGCGAGATTTAAAGAATCCATGCTGAGATGTAGGTAAACACTGTTTACAAGAGCTGTACAGGTAATCGTTTACGATACTTTCTAGCATTTTGCCGAAAATATTTAAAAGTGAAATGCCTCTATAATTGGTGATTTCCCTTTTGTCGCCTCTTTACGAATGGGAATGACCTGTGCATCTTTCCACTGCTTGGGAAAGATACCTTCGTCCAAAGACCTCTAGAATATAATTCTTAGTGGCTCTGTGAGCCCTTTCTGGCATTGTTTAATGAATAGAGCTGGAATTCCACCGAGACCCTTTTTCTTATCGAACTTCTTAAATGTTTTTCTTAGGTCATCTGAAATGATTTTAACTAATGTGATATTGTTTGAGGCTAGAGATTCAGTACGAGGTGACGTAAATATACTTTGGAAAAATGTATTGAACGCGTTACAAATGTTTTCCCCACCGGAGTGGGTAATACCTTTGTACATCATACGACACGGAAAACCGGAGTTTTTCCTCTTGCTGTTAACATATTTCCAAAAAAATTTCGGTGTATCAATAATTTCTTTTTCACATCTAGAGATATAATTATGAAAACATTCCTCCTGTAGCACCTTGACCCTTGCCCTAATTAAAGCAAACGCCGTGTAATCGTTCGGGTTTTTAGACTTTTTCCATTTCGAGTGTAGTTTATATTTTTCTTTAATAGCATTAATCAGTGATGGTGAGTACCACTTAGGGTAATGATAACGACCGGAAATTTTTACAATAGGCACGTATTTGTCAATAATAGAATTAAGATTAGAATAAAATTCCTCTACCGCTTCGTCTACTGTACCCTTGTTAAGGATATCATGCCAGTCAATATTGCAGAGAACGGAATTTATTTTATTGATATCTGATTTATAAAACTTTTTAATAAATTTGGGCTTGTGGCGTAGGGGCTTTATCCTAAAGTTTTTAATATGTATTAGTAGCGGAGGGTGGAACTTGTCAATACTCACTAATGATGCATCACATTTTTCACAAGCTAATGTTAAGTTGGATAATACGAAATCGAGAATATTGCCGATAAACCGAGTCTTATTTGATGGAAAAGTCAAGAGTCTCCGTAACCGGCGAGCGTGTATGAGACGAACTATGAGAGTCGAGGAAGCCAGAGAGGTATGTAAGGAAAGAACCTGTTGGAATTCTGTACTCTCTGCCTACCCCGCAAGGGATCTGGCGTGAGGTTATAGATAGATAGATAGAGAATATTGCCGCAGCAATTATTTAATAAGTTAAATTGCGCAAGTCCTGCTAAATAAACAAAGTTCATAAAATCGGCGGCGGCCTCCATTAAGAGCGAGTTACCATTGGTCTTATTGGAGTGCCTATCCAAAGTCCACGTCAAGAAAGGTAAATTAAAGTCACCGACTAATAAAAAAAATAAATCTTTTAGGTTAGCTAGTTGTAGGTTTTCGAACGATTTTTGGAAGTCATGTAGCAATTGTGGGCTTTAGAGTTCGGAGGTATATATACCGCTGCGATATGCAAGTCACTATTTTTATTAGGTATATCTATTGATAAATCGCGTAATATATGGCTAGTAATTGTTATCCAAACACATTCAGTGAAACCAAATCGTAACTCAGGCCGCATCACAGCAGAAAAACAGCGCTTGATGCAGATCATAACTTCACCACCCTTCACATTACATCCTCGATCATATCGGAACGCAAGGGATCTGGCTTGATGATATAGATAGATACATAGAAAGCTTTTAATAAATCAGCCTAGCTAGGCAAAGGCTTCGTCTTACAAATCGGAGTGCGAGAGAATTGATCATACTGTTGGTGACGACTACTACATGCCATGGTAATCAGAACCATTGGCTTATCTTGCTTTTCGAAAGGTGGAGGCCCTTGAATATAAAAATTCTATAAACGGTCATCCATTTCAGACTGATCAAGACACCAACCAGCCGGTGAAAGCCGCCGCACCAGCGGACATAGTTTAGGCATAAAGAATCTTTAGCCTCTATAGTATACATTTATTTATATACACATAATGGTCAATATCTTCAGCGCATTGCCGCTAGATGGCCATGATTTTGCTTTATAGAAACGAAAGACACGAGTTGGTCAATATCCTCAGCGCATTGCCGCTAGATGGCGTCTGTACTAATATAAGGTTTTTTGTTGCATTATAAAAACGGTTGTAATATATGAGTGGTCGGCGAATCGGAGCAGTTTTACAAAGTGTTTTGTTTTGTTTCTCCGAATCCAATGAATAAGTACCTTGTTCCTTGTCACCACGTCACTTCAAAACTAGTATGTAATTAATAGTGATTATATACTAGTTTTTGTCGTTGTGGCGATCTTTGGGGGAGGCCTTTATCCTGCATCCTGCAGTGGACGTCTTTTGGCTGATGATGATGATATACTAGTTCTAAAGCGAGAGAGCTTCAATACAATTATGCGAAAGCGAGCCACATCGCTAAACCGCAGATTTCGGGCACAGTATAAATATATACAGTAACTCATCTAAGCGGTTTTGTGGTATATTTAGTCCCACCACCACCACTCCGTCAGAGTGTTAGGGTTATCACCTAATTTTTTTTAAAGATATTTATGGCGCTTATTAAGACTTGTCTACTGCAGTGGTTATATACAGTGATAAGCCTGTCTTTTTCCGATATGAGTGTAAAATAATAAAATTTAATACTCTCAAATATATAATACACCTTTATTACAAGTTGTTTCTGGAAAAGTAATTTCTCCTTTTAAAGATAATTATAATAATTCTAAATTCATTATCATTAAACTTCATTGTATTAAAATCTCATGCTTATTGATAATTTTTATGATGGATTATGATCATTGGTTGGAAGACAACTCAAATTGAGTTAAGTTCGCCTTTGTACATCATATCTGTAAATGTACTTACTAATTTATGTTACTATGTACAATAAAGAATAAAATAAAAAAATAAATCATTGATGATTTTTATGATGGATTATTTTTATGATTACTTAGAAATTATGGTCATATGTATACATTTAGAGGAACCACAGAAACCCTCTGATATCAATTTGGAAAGCAATCCAAGATATAACAGAAACTTCAAAACGGCGATAAGTTTTATAATTCTATTAACACATATGTATTGAGAAACCACAGAAGCCTCCAGGTATCGATTTCATAAGCAATCCAAGTAATAACAAAATATTAAAATGGTAATTTTATATTTAATTTATATTACGGCCTAATAGCACAAAAGGAATAAATATTAAAGATTGTGCTAATGTTGAGTGTGAGTGTGAGTGTGAGTGTGTGAGATGTGTTGGTAAAAATTCTTCGAAATAATATTTATCTCTACATACATATAATAAAACTGTAAGGAAGTCGTGTCTGTACATGGAATATTTATAGGATATAACGATCCAGGGGTATCATACTATCGATATAGATGCCAATTCTACAATTTTTGGCTTTCGTGTCTGTTTGTGTCTGTCGGAGGGTATGAACCGGCATCACGCAATAACTACCAGGTGTATTTTGATGAAACTTTGCATGCGAAAACTTTACAGTATTAGATAATGTATTGTATAGTATTCATCTCGGATAATTAAAAGGTTTCTTCAGATAAGACGAAAATAAGCAAATATTTAATTTATAAAAGACCTTTATACTTATATTTTCGAAAAACTTACCAGTTTTTGAGGAAAGAGAAAAAGGTTGATTTTGATTTATCATTCGTTGTTCCAAAACTACTCTTCAGATGTCAGTGAAACTTAGCATGGAGATATTTTATATGACAGACAACATAGTTAATATTTATGTTTTCAGGAAATCTAACAGTTTGTAGGGAAAAGTAAAGCATCTTTATCTCTACATACTACATATAATGAAACTGTAAGGAAGTCATGTCTGTGTTTATTTTTTGGAAATAACAACATACGGATATTGTTCTATTGATGTAGAAGCCAATTCTAGAATTTCTGGCTTTCGTGTCTGTTTTTATGTCTGTCTATCTGTCCAAGGGTAGGAACCATCATAACGCAAAAACTACCAGGCGGATTTTGATGAAACTTTGCATGCGGATATCTTAAAATGTTGAATAACATAATGAATAGTATTTATACCGGAAAATCAAAACGTTTTTTCAGAAAATATAAAAATAAGCGAAACATTGAATTTTTAAAAAGACAGTTGACTCTTAACCTGTTTGATGGATTTCAATGAGGTTCAATTTTGGATTGTTGTAGCCTGTACTCATCATGATGAAAATGATCATAACTCTGTATATATTTTCGAAAAATCTAACAGTTTCTGAGGAAAGAAAAAAAATAGTCAATTTTGATAAATCATTCATTGTTCAAAAACAAATTAAGCTACTGGGTTGTCGCGGGATAAACCGCAAAACTTTTGTTACTGTTTGTCCCGAACTGCAATGTTACGACATAAACTATGTAATTTTGCCTACACAAGAATTCCTCCATGAATTGATATTGGACTCGGTTCGTCTCCTTACGAAAAATTATGCAGTAGTTAAAAGCGGTCACTGGAAATTGTTCATACCCGTTTCATTTAAACATGATTTCGTACATAAACCGATGATGCATTCAGGATTGTTTCTTCCGAGTGAACTTAAACGATGAATGGGCCGGATACGAAACTTTAAAGACGATTAATATCTTACGAGAGACTAACATAAAATGAACTGACAAAATTTTGCTACATACTTAGCTGAAAATGAACCGTTTTAATATATTATTACGCTAGATTACACTCTTTGTCAGGGTTGGTAAAGAAGTTTTAAATCAGAAACATTAATATTAACAAAAAATATAAAAAGATAAACTGATAATCCTTCTTAACAAGGAAGGTATTGTGTGTATTTTTGAGACGGCGTTTGTGGTGTGTGTTGAATAAAATCGCGCTATAGTTTAGTTTATATTTTACAAAGACCACCTGTGTGGGCTAAGTGGGGCTAAGACTGAACTCGGTGCGAGAGAAATAAGTCTGGTGGAAGTTGACAAAATATACAATATATTCACGCACGGTTCTTCCGGGATAGCCGTTATTTCTTCATATTAAAATAGCAGAATGGATCTTACTAACACTTTCAAAGTGATTTAGGTCTCGAAATAATATTCTAGATACTTTTTAAGCCGGAAAGAATCACGGTTTTTGCGACATAACTGGCTAAATGAATTTAATTAAAACTTTATAAGAAGGTGTCCTACACCGTAAAATAAAACAAAATACTTTTCTTTACGAAAAATATCTATCTATATCTATATCATCACGCCAGATCCCTTACGGGGTAGGCAGAGAGTACAGAGTTCCAACAGGCTCTTTCCTTACATACCTTTCTGGCTTCCTCTACTCTCATAGTTCGTCTCATACACGCTCGCCGGTTACGGAGACTCCTGACTTGTCCTTCAGATAAGACTCGGTTTATTTGGTCATGGTAAGATAGTCTAGGTCTTCCTCGGTACCTACATCCTTCCACCTTCGCATTGTATATCAGTTTTGTCATTATTTCTTCGGACATTCTTTCTATATGCTCGAACCAACGGATCATACCCTTTCTCATCTTCACACCGATACTCTCTTTCATACCTATTTGCTTTCTTACTATGCTGTTGCGAATACGGTCGGTCAACTTCACTCCGCACATCTTCCGCAGAACTCGCATTTCCACCGCATTTATTCTACTTTCATTCTCCTTCTTACATACCCAGCTGTCGCTGCCATATAACAGCGTTGGGACAAGCACTCCATTATGTATGGCCAGCTGCACCTTTCGGCTTAAGTGCCGGCTCCCAAATAGCTTTCCCATCGCGCCATTCACTCTGTTCCCTGCACTCACTCTTTTCTCTATGGCAGCGGTGTATTTTCCATTCTTACTGAATGCGCATCCAAGATATACAAACTCATTCACTTGCTCCAGCACATCTTTCCCAACCTCAATCCTTGCATTCGTTCTGGTTTCTTCCCGTTCAAAAACCATAACTTTGGTTTTCTTCACATTCAAATGTAAACCATTTTTCATGCAGTCGTCTTTCATAACTGTGACTAGTGATTGCAGACCAGTGACGAAAAATATATAACATAGAAATATATACAATAGCATGACTTCTGCGGAATATCTATTATTTCTTCATACTAAAACGGCTGAACGGATTACAAAGGAACTTAATATGTAACAACACAAATTTCAAATAAGCAAGTGGAAGAACGTTGATATTGGAGAATACCTAGACTATCTTCCAATAACGAAATAGAACGTGTATTAATAGAAGGGCAAGTCAAGAGTCTCCATAACCGGCGAGCGTGTATAAGACGGACTATGAGAGTGGAGAAAGCCAGAAAGGTCTGTAAGAAAAGAACCTGTTGTAAAGCTGTACACTCTGCCTACCCTGCAAGGGATCTGACGTGATGATATAGATTGATAGATAGTATTGAAGTACCATAAGCCGTGAAATAGTAATATGAAATAGGTAACTTTGTTCACACACTATATCATGCCAATTATCCGTGTAAGTGGTATATAAAATCACTCCAATATGCATTTTAACCGGCCGGCATGAAGGCTCAAAGATATTAATCATATTTAGGCTATAAAAAGCCTGGCAATCCTCAATTTGCCTCTTGTTCTTCGTAGGTGAATTGAAGCCTGGGGACCTGTTGAAATTGTTCGACAACAAAAATTTACTCATTTTTAAGTTGACTTTATAAATATTTTTGAAAAACAGTGATGACTTGGTTTAACCGATAAAACGTAGACTGCTTAACTAACTTTGTCTAATAGTTGCAGGTACGATCCCCGCACAGCGCACAAGAATATTGATTTGGGCTTTGTGGTTTTGAAATAAAGAAGATATTTTAAGTGCATATGGGCACGATAAAAAAAATGTTTGTTTGTCTGTGTTAATATCCAGAACGGTGGACCCGATTTTAAATAGACTATCACTGGACAATGGAGGAGTTTTCAGAGATTGTTTAAGACTACTTTTAGTTCGAAAAATTCAAAATTTATGGGGGATAGTTGATTTTATTTTTCCATATTAAGACATATTATTCTTCCTTACTGGGCTGGAAGCGAAAGAAAAACTTAGAATGCCCCAGTAGCCATACTTTTGCTTGGCTGGTGGTAAGAGTCCACCAAAGGTAGTAACGTCATCCGATCAACGACCAGAAAAGGAAAATTTGAAACAAACCCTATACCAACCCGTCTGGCCAGCGTGGTATAGTAGGCCAAAAACCTCTTAACATGTTAACACACCAAACGCAAAGGCCCCCAGTTCCCGGTAGTCCCGCTATCCGCTGCCACGGTAGCGGTCGCGGTAACAGCGGGGCAGGGGGTGCGAAGAATCTCCGGGCTACGATACAAGGCTACCAAAAACACCTGACCCTGGCTACGTACAATGGACGCTCTCTACGGCTGGACCAACACCTCACTGAACTCGAGGTAGAACTAGGTCGCATAAACTGGCACATATTGGGCTTATCCGAAGTCCAAAGACAGGGCGAGGACACGATAACCCTTGAGTCAGGCCACCTGTTCTACTTTCGGGAAGGTGATCGGCCCTCTCAGGGCGGTGTCGGTTTCCTGGTCAACAAGGCTCTCACTAACAACGTTGTGGAAGTCAGCAGTGTGTCGACACGGGTAGCGTACCTCATAATTAAAATCACCAACAGGTACACCCTGAAGGTGGTACAGGTATATGCGCCGACCTCGACATACTGCGACGACATAGCCGAAGCTATGTATGAAGACATAGCCAAGGCATTACATGGCACCACCAAGGCTCACTACAACGTTGTTATGGGGGACTTCAATGCCAAAGTGGGAGTACAAGAACGCGGCGAAACGATAATCGGACCCCACGGCTTGGGGCGCCGAAACCACAGGGACCAGCAGGTCAACTTTCTGGAGTCGCAGGGGCTCTTCTTGATGAATTCGTTCTGTAAGAAGAAGCCTCATAGAAAGTGGACATGGCGAAGCCCCGACACTGTGACGAGGAACGAGATAGACTTCATCATGACTGACAGGACAGTCTATATTTAGAGACGTCTCCGTGATCAACAGGTTTAATACCGGCAGCGATCACCGAATTGTCCGAGGCGCTCTAAATATAAACTTCAAGGCCGAAAGACGTCGCATGATGAAGTCTACTCTCAGACCTACTGTGCCTCAAATAGCTTTAGGGTCCGAAAAGTTCCAACTGGAGCTTCAAAATCGTTTCGACCTGCTGGAAACCGAAGGCAATGTTGACGAGAAAACCGACACAGTGGTCAAAACGCTACAGGATGTGTCTCAAAGGGTGCTTCCCGGCAAAAGCGGTAACAGAGAGTCTAAACTCTCGCTCGAGACTCTCGAACTTATGAGGCAGAGACGGGGAATGTCATCCACGCAGGCGTCTTCGCCGGATGGGAGGAACCTCAACCGGAAGATCCGGAAGCTGGTGCGACGTGACCTCCGATGTTCCAACACCCGCACCATCGCGGCTGCGATTGAACAGAACAGAGGCACCAAAGTCTTCGCTCGCCAGCTAGGTAGATCCCATCTGACGAAACTTAATACAGCGGATGGCAAAACCGTGACCTCCAAGTTCGAGATACTCGAGGAAATTGAGAGTTTCTACAAAGACTTGTACGCATCACGGATGGCTAAACCCTCGAGACCCAGCGCTGACGACCACAGAGCCCCACTAGCACGCCACGATACGGAAGACATCCCTGATGTCAACCAGGACGAGGTCAGAGTGGCTCTCGAGCAGCTCAAAAATAACAAGTCGCCAGACGATGACGGAATCACCACTGAGCTCCTAAAAGCAGGCGGGACTCCAATCCTGAAAAAGCTAGCGAGTCTCTTTAATTCCGTCATCCACCAGGGCTTAACACCTCAAGCGTGGAGCGGGAGTGCGGAGGTTCTGTTCTTAAAAAAAGGTGACAAAACCTTGCTGAAGAACTACAGACCCATCTCACTCCTGAGCCACGTCTACAAGTTGTTCTCGAGAGTACTCACAAACCGCCTCGCCAGAAGACTTGACGAGTTCCAGCCACCGGAACAAGCCGGGTTTCGAAAAGGCTACAGCACCGTAGACCACATCCATACTGTTCGGCAGATTGTACAGAAGACCGAAGAGTACAATCAGCCGCTGTGTATGGCTTTCGTGGACTACGAGAAAGCCTTCGACTCCATCGAAACCTGGGCGGTTTTGGATGCTCTGCAGCGATGTGGCATCGATTGGCGCTATATCGAGGTGTTGAGATTTCTGTATGATACCGCCACAATGACCGTCCAGCTCCAGGACCAAAAGACCAACCCGATCGAGCTGCATCGAGGGGTAAGACAGGGGGATGTAATATCCCCCAAGCTCTTCACCAATGCACTCGAAGACGTCTTCAAGACGCTGGACTGGACTGGGCGGGGCATTAACATCAACGGCGAATACATCTCACACCTTCGGTTTGCCGATGATATCGTCATCGTGGCAGAGTCACTGGAACAGTTAAGCGAAATGCTGCATAGCCTAAATGGAGCCTCTCGAGGTGTCGGTCTCGGCATGAACTTGGATAAAACCAAGATCATGTTTAATGATCATGTCACGCCGGGACCGATCTACGTCGATGGTTCGATGCTCGAAGTTGTTCGGGAGTATGTCTACCTTGGACAAGTTGTCCAATTTGGTAGGAACAACTTCGAGAAAGAAATCAACCGCAGGATCCAATTGGGTTGGGCAGCATTTGGCAAACTACGTCACGTTTTCGCCTCGCCTATACCGCAATGCCTGAAGACTAAAGTCTTTAACCAATGCATTCTACCTGTTATGACTTACGGGGCCGAGACGTGGACACTCACAGTGGGACTAGTCCACAAATTTAAAGTCGCACAGCGGGCTATGGAGCGAGCTATGCTCGGCGTCTCTTTGAAGGATAAAATTCGTAACGAGGTAATACGACAAAGAACCAAAGTTACCGACATAGCTCGCAGACTCAGTAAGTTAAAGTGGCAATGGGCTGGTCACATCTGCAGAAGGACCGACGGCCGATGGAGCAGGCGTGTCCTAGAGTGGAGACCGCGACTTGGTAAGCGTAAGGTAGGACGGCCCCCAGCTAGATGGACCGACGACCTCAAAAAGGTCGCTGGGACAGACTGGATGCGGAAGGCGGAGGGCCGTGTGCAATGGCGCGTGTTGGGAGAGGCCTATGTCCAGCAGTGGACTACGATAGGCTGATTGATTGATTGATTGATTGATATTAACACGGCTGAACGGATTTAAAAGAAACTGAATATGGAGGTGTCTCTTCCGTCTTGGAATAATGCTCTCCAATAAAATCCTACCTACCTATGTCAAAGTACAAAAGAAACGCGTGCGAAGCCGCGGGTTACGGGTAGTTATTCAAATAAAACAATAAGTGTTCAGCTCAGACGTGTGTGACACCGCGGCTCATTATGTGCCGAAAACCTCCGAGACGCCATGTGCTCTACACGTGTCTGTGTGCGTGAGTTTGATCCGGACCGTAAGTACTAAACTGTTTCACTGTATTACACTGTGGCTCGGGGCAGCGCCAACAGCGTACTGGAAATGATAGCGGGCAGATATGATTGCCCCTATGTTACACTTGTTGTGCGTTACATCTTCCTCTACCGTCGTAAACGTAAAACTGTATATACTAGAATAAGAAAATTCTCATTACTAACAACTGGGCCTAGATGCTTTTAATATATGAATTATTATTATTATTTAGTTAAGGGACAAAGGTCACTAAGTGCGGTCGTGTCCAACACACGTCCACACTTTGGATGGCAACAATTGGATGAACGATTTAGTGAACCTCTTTGGACGACATGCTCACTCAACAAATGTGAACATAATATCGCGGTTTATTTTTATTTTTTTAGTTCCCGACGTTTCGAGCGCTTTGCAGCACCTATGGTCACAGGAAGGACTAAGGTGTTAGACGTTTTTAGTTACTGCACCGATCGCTACCTAAATCGATATGTCAGGGTCCCTTGGGTTCACAATATGTATCTATTATTGAAATAAAAAAGAAATAGCCGCCATTCTAATTTTTTTAGTTACTATACCGATCGCTACCACAATCGATATTTGAGGGCATATGTGGTTTCAAGAATAGGATGCAAGACAAAAAGTCGACCGACGTCGTCCAATGTCACCCGATTTCGTCCCATATCTTATCCGTAAAGTGTCGCGAGTTATTTGTCTCCTTATAGGTACGAGGTTTTAAACTTCTCATTCGCTGTTCTCTCCACTTTTGACGCCACATATGACAGCACACTCAAATTTTGAATCCTCAAACGACCAACTGCTGCACTCTTTGTAATCTAATAAAATTGTGATCAGAAACGTTTATGGAGCGAGTGGGAACGTACTCGGGTAACTGCGGACCCGATGATCAGATGGCATCGGCTCTCGTAAAGGGGACGTAAAAACAGTTCACGGAATCGCAATCACAAACAACGAGGTGCCGTGGAGGTGGGTGATGACGGTGGGTTGGATGCGGCTTTTAAAGATGAAAATTTCAGCTGCGATGTAGGCTATAGATTACATACACTTCTCTCTAGTCCGGCTGTGACGAGAGAAGTGGCCATGAAACGAGCGTATGAGCGTAAACTGCGGTAGTAAGCAGATACTTTAGTTTTACTTTAATTATCATATGATTCCGCGTTTTTGCTGTCTCGTATGAACTCGTGTTTATGAAAGGCCCAGGCACTCGGGCACTCTGTAGGTGCCTCGACATTATGTTGAGTAGATACAACAATATTAACTTAATTGTATTTCATTTTGTCATAGTTTTTTTTCTGTTTATATCGCCGAATAAAGGTTTTCCTTTTTTTCTAGAAGTGAATATGATGGTATTCGTTTTCATGTCAACTTCTCTGCAGACTGCCGCACAAGTGAGCTAAATGTAATCCCCGTGGCTATCATATAAAATTGCACCTTTGTGTATGTCACTGTTTTCATGGTTAAAATTCGTGATTGCTGCAATATATAACTCACTAAATGGTGGCTAAACTTATATACCTCAGTAGCTAAACCTGTTGTTGACTTGGTAAAAGACCCAAGAGCCAAGCTAACCCGACACTGCACTGAAGATATCCCGGACATCAGCCTGTGCGAAATTAGGATGGCTCTCAAACAACTAAAAAACAACAAAGCGCCGGGTGAAGACGGAATTACTGCAGAACTTCTGAAGGCGGGCGGATCGCCGGTACTTAAAGTCCTTCAGAGGCTATTTAATTCCGTCTTGCTTGAAGGGAAAACGCCGGAAGCATGGAACAGGGGTGTGGTGGTGCTATTTTTCAAGAAAGGTGATAATTCTTTATTGAAGAACTATAGGCCCATCACACTGCTGAGCCATGTTTATAAGTTGTTTTCGAGAGTCATTACGAATCGTCTCGAACGAAGGCTTGATGACTTCCAGCCTCCCGAACAAGCCGGTTTCCGGAAAGGTTTTAGTACCATAGACCACATACATACGCTGCGGCAGGTTATACAGAAGACTGAGGAGTATAATCGGCCACTATGCTTGGCGTTTGTGGACTATGAGAAAGCCTTTGATTCGATCGAGACTTGGGCGGTTCTTAGATCTCTCCAGCGATGCCGCATTGACTATAGGTATATCGAAGTGTTGAAGTGCTTGTATAATAACGCCACCATGTCAGTCCGAGTACAGGGGCAGTGCACGAAGGTGATCCCCATAAAAAGAGGAGTAAGACAGGAAGACGTCATTTCTCCGAAACTGTTTACGGCCACCTTAGAGGACGCCTTCAAGCTCTTGGAATGGCAAGGACTTGGCATCAACATCAATGGCGAATACATCACTCACCTTCGATTTGCCGACGACATTGTGGTCATGGCGGAGTCGCTGGAAGATCTAGGACGAATGCTCGGTGACCTCAATAGAGTATCCCAACAAGTGGGTCTTAAAATGAATATGGACAAAACAAAAATAATGTTTAATGTCCATGTCGTACCCACCGCACTCACCGTTGGGAACTCTACTCTTGAAGTTGTCGACGAATACATTTACCTGGGACAGGTAGTCCGGTTAGGTAGGTCCAACTTTGAGAGAGAGGTCAATCGACGAATCCAACTCGGCTGGGCAGCGTTCGGGAAACTGCGCAACATCTTCTCATCCAAAATACCTCAGTGCCTAAAGACTAAAGTGTTTAGTCAATGTGTGTTACCAGTGATGACATATGGATCAGAGACGTGGTCTCTTACAATAGGTCTCATAAAAAAGCTCAAAGTTGCTCAGCGAGCTATCGAAAGAGCTATGCTCGGCGTTTCTCTACGTGATCGAATCAGGAATGAGGAGATTCGTAGAAGAACCAAGGTCACCGACATAGCCCTCAGGATTAGCATGCTGAAGTGGCAATGGGCTGGCCACATAGCGCGAAGATCGGACGGGCGTTGGGGCAGAAAGATTCTAGAGTGGAGACCACGTATTGGCAAGCGCAGCGTAGGACGACCGCCTGCCAGATGGACCGACGATCTTGTGAAAATCGCAGGAAATCGTTGGATGCAGGTGGCATCGGACCGGTTACGCTGGAAAGCGATTGGGGAGGCCTATGTTCAGCAGTGGACAAGTATAGGCTGAAATGATGATGATGATGATGATGATGAAATGGTGGTGGTGATGGTGACAGTCATTTAACAAACGTATGTATGGTACATGACTGACTGAGAGACTGGAACGCATAAATACCACTGGTAGATTGGGAAGCAGTTAGTGCCGAGGTTCGTACTGGTAAAGATAGACATGTGCACACACATGTTAGACAATACAAAAACACCCCGTTAGTAAATGAGAATGTTGATTTTATTACTTTTCTTTCATTTTACTTTACTACCACATCCTTACTCTGCTCTGTATTCGTACTTCCCCGGCACGGGAGCATAGACAAATCTATAGGGGGCACATTTTACGACACGTGTTCGTTAACGGGGTTGTAAACAGATCGTTTCGGAGTCGTTACGTGGCCGCAGTGAGCTAGTGACGCGCCCACACCATTGTGATTTGGCGCTTAATAATTCCACCGGTGTTTTACAGTACCCTATTGAAGAGTTTGTTGTTGACTTTATGCAGAAATACAACAAAGTTATTTTTGTTGTACTAAAATAAAACTACCTTTTACGGACGGACTGTGTCGGAACCTAACATTTTTCCGAGATAAAAACCCTATGTGTTAATCCAGGTTTTAAATTTCATCCAAATCCATTCTACCGTTTTTGCGTGATTGCGTACTAAACATCCAAACATACAAATTTTCACATTTATAATATTAGAAGGATGTAAAAGTATGTGTGTTTGGATGCTTGTTACTCAATTACGCAAAAAGAGCAATTTGGATTTGGATGAAATTTATCACACAGACGCTCGTAGTGCTGTGCGACCGCAGTGTTCTTACCGATCACCAAGGTTAAGTAGCGTTCGACTCGGTCGGCCTCAGATGGGTGACTGTTTGTGGCATTTACATATTTGAGCGTCTCCGTGCTTCGAAAGGCATGTTAAGCCGTTGGTCCCGGTTACCCCTTAATGTGGTAGTCGTTAAGCCGAGTTGGAAGCCTTAAAGGCGGCTCGATAAGTTCCAACAGCCAAACCTGACACTCATCCATCTAATATAATCAAATCCAAAACCAAGCATAACACTGCAAAACCTCAATACACCGTAAGCTTATTCTGCGTAGATCGGACTAACAAAAATAATTAAGAAGTTTGAGGGTACCCCGGAACAACTATGCCTTTTGGACGTCTAACACCTCAGTCCCTACCGTGACCATGGGTGCTGCAAGGCACTCGAAACGTCGGGAACTTAAAAATCAAAAAATAAACCGAGATAAAATCCGAATAAATAGTTTTATTTCATGTGTAATATTCGCGTAAATCTAAGAACCCAGTATTAGAAAAGATGTCGGCGACTTCGATATAAGTACTTACAATACTTTGAAATATTCGTTTTAGATTGCAAATTGTCCGTTAGATACAGATATTTGCCATTATTTTAATAAAATACATAAATAATGATGGCATGGGTGAAATGTTTGTTGGTTCTGCGGCAATTTTCGACAATGTCCTTTGTCTCACCTAGTTTGCAAAGAGAAGGTGTTTTGTTTAAGCAAATGCATTATTTTGACTGTTTTTTTTTACTTTAACATACTAATTCCTTTTTCATTTTTTTAATAACTCTTAGTTTCATTCTATTTAAATTTAATTTTAATAATGCTGATTTGCTCTTTGTGTGATAAAACAAAATATATACTTAATGTTAATATGTCCAAGAAAATATTATTTTTTTGTTTTTCTTGTTGTTTTAATTTTTGATATGTCTACATTGTTATTACAAGTCTTGACTACAATTGGAAGAGCGATTTCATCCTAATATAAGTTTCTTTCAACCTAAATGGATGAGACCTACACTATGTATCTCGAACTTGTAGTTTTGATTTTTTTTTGTATTTACTGTAGCCCACTGCTGATAAGTAGTCGGTTAGTATAGGCTGTTTTTATTGACATCTATTGAACTTTGAGGTATTGCGGTAACTTGGTGATCGCAGGTACTTGCATAATCAGTGGAGGGGGTAGTAAATAAGGCATTACCATCTGAGCCGCGGCTCAGACCGGTCGCGTGGAGACGCAAGCTCGTAAACGGATCGTTTTGGAGTCGTAACGCGTCGCACACTCTGCAACTTTGTGATTGTAAAACTTAACGATTGCGGTATTTACTGCTTTGTTAGTGTGATTCCAACATTATTTTGAACAAATTGTAATATGGGGTTATAAGAATAATATAATAAAGGCGAAAGCTAAAATGGGTACCTGTAATGATGTGTACCGGAAGCGAAATCAGTCTCCGGAGATTTTCGGAGAATTTACAACAATAAAGGAGGAATATTCCAGTGAAAAAACCGGTTGATAACGACGTAATGAAAATAATTAAAATATACCAAATAGTTCATAAGTAAATAGCAGTACATACGTATACCTACCTGATTACCTATCTTCACGACTTAAGTAACACTTCTGAGTGGATTGAGTTTTCATTTATACATTCATGTGTACATTGGCTACGAAATAAACAGTACTTATTTAACTACGTGTTACGGCTTACGTAGAACGTAGTTTTATATTATCAAAATTGGTGGACAAATAAAACGATACTTAATAAATTGGTACCTAATTACATATGTGGGGTTGTCGTAAGTTCCTCCTATATGGACAAAATTATGGACTCAGGACGCAGTCAAAAAAACTACGGTATTTTTAGTAAATATCGGTGAAAAACCGGTTCATGTGTTAACCGGTAAACCTCCAGTTTTTATAGAACCGGTTGACATCACTAGTTACCTGATCATATCTAAACGAATTAAGATGATTTTGTATTAATTAAATTAAAAGTTGAAATTATATATAAGTTGTATTTTTCGTTAACTTAATTCTTACTTACTGCTGAACCAAGGTCTCCAACTCTTTCCTCCAAAGATCTAATAGAAAGAGTCTTATTAAGATAACTAGAATATAAATTGACTAATTTTGGAAAAAGATTTGCTTTAGTAAAAAAAAACCGTTGACAGGAACTAGGATAGCATAATAATTAAATTTACACGAAGTTTTCTCATTCTACTGCGTGCTATTAGAATGTTTCTAATGGTTCTAAAAGTGAGATGGTTCGATTGCTAGGCAATCGTTTTCTAGTTAATTGTTGCAAATAAAATATAATAAAAAAATATAAATTACTAAAACTACAACATAATTTGCTAATACAACAAAATACGCAATATTCCCGTATTTACGAGGAGGGATCAAAAAGTAGTGAGAATGAGATAGAACATAATGACTATTGATAATTTAATAATTTATTTTTGTACATAGTTAGCGAGTCCAGCGCTTTTCCAAGGCTTCAATCCCTTTCACAAAAAAGTTTTATCTTGGTCCTGCAAAAAGCTCTCCACGGCATCCATCACCTCGTTATCGTCTTCGTACCTGTTTCCCCTTAAGTATTTTTTCAATTTGGGGAACAGATAAAAATTGCTAGCCGCCAGATCTGGTGAATAAGGGGGGTGGTCAATCAATTCGAAGCCAGCTTGCTGAATAGCAGCCATCGCAACTGCCGACCTGTGCGCGGGTGCGTTGTCGTGATGAAACAGCACGCCCCTTCGAAGTTTCCCTCTCCTTTTCTCTTTGATGGCATTCCTTAACTTAGGAATTAATCTGCATAATATTGGCCTGTAATAGTGGTTCCACGCTCCAGGTAATCAATCAACAATATTCCTTCGGAGTCCCAAAATATTGAGGCCATAACCTTGCCAGCCGATGCCACGACGCGAAACTTCTTCGGGGTCGGTGATGATGGCCGTTTCCATTGCGAAGATTGCTGTTTTGTCTCGGGATCAAAATGATGGACCCATGTTTCGTCCATTGTTACGAAACGAGACAAAAAGTTTTCAGGATCTTCTTGAAACTTGTTGAAACGGTTAACATTCTCGGCACCCATCTTGCGGAGACTTCATTCATTCAAAGATTGTTTCAATATGGATTGAATACTTCCATACGAAATGCCCGTTTCTTGAATTAAGTATCGGATGGTAACTCTTCGATCGCTCAATACAATTTTCTCGACTTTCGCAACATTTTCTTGGGTGACTGACGTCAATGGAAGGCCGCAACGATGTTCGTCTTCCATGCTCGTTCTTCCTACTCGAAATTGAGAAGCCCACCTTGCGACAGTGGAATACGGTGGAGCAGACTCTCCTAATGTTGCTTCCAAATCGCAATGAATCTCTTGCGTCGTTAACTTTTTTAAACAGAGGTATTTAATAACGGCTCGCACTTCGTTTTTCTCCATTTTCGAGAACACGTTCCGACACGAAGCAAACAAATGACTACATTCAGAAAAAAACAAAAGAGAATCTAAGATTTATTTTTTTTATTTATGTTACAAATATGTATCTGCGCTATGCCTGCCAGTATTTTTTTTTCTACCAAGGAGTATGTCGTTCTCACTACTTTTTGATCCCTCCTAGTACTTTCACAAAATTCCACATTTACTTCCCCAGCGCTTATTAAGAAGAAGAAAATGACATCATCAACTTACGTCGTGTTAATTGTGCGTTGTGTCGCCCCGAGGTGTCGAGTGTCTCCGAGTGTCACACGAGTGTCGAGTTGCATAAGTTCAGCCGGAGTGTGTTGGAGTAATGTCGGGCGTTTCGTCTTGAGTGTGTTCCGAGCATGTTGTCATTTGTGTAGACACTGCGACACACGCACTCAAAGGAATTGTGTGAGTTGGGTCAGTTTATTAGTGTCAGTTGTCAACGAGTATCATCACCAATCTTATTTAGCACTAACTTTTGTATAACATAGGGATAGATTAGTTTCTCACCGGGTTTTCTCAGTGGAGAAAGCGTTTCCATCCGGTGGTATTAGTAAGTTAAAAAAATGTAAATTGGCAATTAAAAGTTTCCAGTGTGGTGTACAGAGTTTATAATAAACTAGCTGTGCCCGTAACTTCGTATGCGTTATTTTCAGGCGGGGAAGGGTGTAAAATCCCTTAAGCCTTTTTTGAGAAAAAGGTAGCATATGCTCTTACCCTAGATAAATTCTATATCCTCGCCGAATTTGATCAAAATTCGTTCAGCGGTTTGGGCGTAACAAGGTAACAGACAAACAGATAGACAGAGTTACTTGCGAATTTATATAATTAGTATGGATTATTTGAAGTCAAAGTCAACAATATGTTATTTGTATAGGCCAACAAAAGCACTCACAAACGTCAAATATTATTACATTTTTAAACTACTACCACCGGATCGGCCTCGCACTGAGAAGATCCGACGAGAAACTCAGCGGGGTAGTCTTATTAACTTAATTGATTTGTTGGGCTGACCTTTCTGTTTATAATATTTTATTTCTTAAGTTCCTAGTAATAAAATAGAAAAAAAAATAAACACCACAGCATCCGCTAGTCTTGTAGTATAGTTAACGAAAACGAGATCTTGCGTTTGATTACTATGTCGAATTAAGTCGGGTATTTCTTCAAATCAAATCAAATCAGTTTATTGTGGTATTGTTTACAGTGGATGTTAAAATTACATTGGTCGTACGCCATATTCTGCCTTTAGGCATGCAAATATCATTAAGAATAATCCAAGAACTGAGTTATAAAGTTTTCTATGAGAACATTGTAAGTCTCAGTTTGGAGTCAATTATGCGCGGTATAGCGGCAAAAGGCTTGCCTTTGGGGTATACTAAAATCTTCGGCGATTTGTGATATTGTATTTCTTTTTATCCATTGATCTTCAGCTGAAAGACGTCCACTGCAGGACAATGAAGAGACCTCCCCTAAAGACCGCCACAATTACCGGCTGAGTGTTGTAATCAACTCCTACCCACGACCCTCACCAGGATATTGGTCCAACTTGTAGGGGCCTGCCAACTCCACGTCTTCCGGTACGTGGTCGCCACTCGACAACCTTTCTGCCCCAACGGCCGTCAGTTCTACGAGCGATGTGCCCCGCGCACTGCCACTTAAGTTTAGCAATTCTGAGTGCTATGTCTGTTTTACAGTGACTTTGGCCCTCCTGCCTATTCAACTTACACCTTTAACTCTTTGAGTATTATACTAGACCTATGTATTAATTTAACTTTACCTACAGTGTAAACGTGTGTTACATCGTCTATAGAATCTTAGTGTTGACGTACTTTATCCCGTCTCAAGTGTCCGAGTGTCGGGACGTTCATTCTGAGTATCAGAGCGTGATGTCATTTATGTAGACATTTATGTGAGACACACAAGCGCTAGGGAATCGAGTTAATTTGAGTGAGGTTGACCCAGATGTTCTAGCGAGGCATTCCGTGGAGTGTTTTAATTCGATTTGAATTACATTTATTAACATAACGTATGGGTAATTACACTTATCTATGATTACTCGGCATTTTGTTGTTAATGGCTAGATTTTATCGTTGTAAAACAGACAGTTGTTCTAATACGCAGTGGGCCTGTTTTTGTATTTTAATAGGTGCTAACTAAGTACATCTCTACCTATAACTTACATACAGGTAAGTAGGTAAGAAATAGGTATACTTAGTACATTCATATTCGGTCACATTTATTTACGTTGAATTTTAAATTTCTCTTGGACATAGAGATTTTGCACACAATGTAAGCAATAGATAATCAGACTTACAAATGTTCGAAATATACAGAGAAGAGAATCCAGATTTGAATTTCGAACCTCGTGAATACAAATGGAGTGATTTACCATAATGTTCTACTATTTCATTGGTTAGGAGACATTATTTAAAAGAAAGGCGAAGACTCTTTAGAGTCTCATATGCTGGCTGATAAACACTAACCCGGCTGCAGCTTACAATATCGTTATCAGATAAAAACAGCTCGTTGTGATGGCGCGGCGCTGGAATACTAATTTTTACTTTTAGTTACTGCTTGTTAGCTTGGTTCTCAAGTAACTTTAAAACTAAAAACTAAATTTTTGTGCTTATTTCAGTAGTTATTTTTTTCTATCTATCTATCTTTATTATCACGCCAGATCCCTTGCGGGGTAGGCAGAGAGTACAGAGTTCCAACAGGTTCTTTCCTTCCATACCTCTCTGGCTTCTTCCATTCTCATAGTTCGTCTTATACACACTCGCCGGTTACGTAAACTCTTGACTTGTCCTTCAGATAGGACACGGTCTATTTGGTCATTGTACGATAGTCTAGGTCTTCCCACGTACCTACATCCTTCTACTTTCTCATTGTATATATGTTTTGATATTCTTGCGTTGTTTGTTTTTTAGGATTCTTAATTGCTTAAAACCAATATTAGGATGTTATAGGACCACTCCTACAAGATGGATCGACCTGATGAGGGACCAGCCAATTTTTTTTAGATTCTATTGGAGCTGGAAATTTTCTTAGGATGTTTTCATTTATTATAATTTGCGGACCTGGATTTGAACTCTGGTTCTTAGGACAATAAGGCGAGCGTTGTAGTACTAAGCTACAGTACAAATATAATTGATTTTGAAATATATAATTTTTACTTTTGAGTTCCTTAAGAATCAAGCAAACAGAGGTTTTTAAGGAACTCAGATATTTATGCTTTATTCAGTTCTTTTTAGGGTTCTCAATTAGTTAAAATGGATCCCTTATAACATCACCTTGATTGACCTGGCGAGGGTCACGGGAAAAAGGTGAATACAGTACAAAACCAGACGTCGTGGCGATCTTAGGAAGAGGCCTTTGTTCTGGAATTCATTGACATTCGGCTGAAGGTAGAATCACTTTGTTTTCTTCTGTCCGACGGTTAAGACCCTTTTTCTAATATATGGTTATGAAGTTGAAATTCATGTCAAAAACTAAGATCTATGATTCTTTGGTGGTAGAAAAAAATGAACATTCTAAGTCCATGGCATTAAAAAGAAATGACCTTTTAAACTCACTCATCAAAACCGCTACTTCCGGTTGACTTAGGATCATGAGTCAGTTGCAATCCATAATTTGGAATTGTGCCCGGTGTGATAGCAATAGGCTCATGTCCTATTACATTGGAACCTAACGTCAATTGGGCAATATAGGCGTGACGGTTTTCTTTTTTATATTAGCTATTTCAATATAAATTACACGCGGTCGAAGTCACGAAACGCGACTTCAATCGTAGCCTAAGTTATTCCTTATAACATCACCTATCTGCTAGAGAAAGTCCCGTCGAAATCGGTCCAGCCGTTTCGGAGTTGAGCCGGAACAAACAGACAGTCAAAATAATTTAAAAATTATGTTTTTGTTATAAGTACCTTATATACTTTCATTTTAGTAAACAGCTGTTATTTTGACATTACAAACAGACAGTTCATTTTTATTTATTTGTATATATTAAAAAAATGTCAGTGTGTATCACAATCTCACATCTGTAACTAATGACTTCGAAAACAACATGTCCATGAACCTGGCTTTCATCTTGAAGTTTTTTCTATTAAAACAAGTTAAAACGAGCCCGCCACGGTGCTTATCCTACCGCCGTCCACGGCATGTTCTCTCCGACCCTCCCGATGCCCTTATATCCCTTCTTTCGGATACAGATACCGCACACAGGATCAGACACCGACCTCGCCGGCGAGCTCGAAAAATCCCTTGCCCGCCGGCCGGTGCAGAGCACCACGGCGAGACACCTAGTATACGCCCTCCCCCATAGCGAATGCCCAAGCCGAGGCCGTTCCTCCTTGAGGCGCCCTAGAGCTAGCTGCCCCTTCGCCCTTCTGGCTCGAGCGTAGTGGTTGCAGCTCGCCCTCTAGTCCGGTGAAGCTGTAACGGCCCCACGTCTAACAGTGGAACATTCACACACACGGTGCTTATCCGCTTACGATAACTAACGATAGTACGTAACGCGGCGTGTTACGATAACTTCGTGAAATGGTCGATTATTGGTACTCCCGTAGCATACATAATACCATTACACGATAATTCCACGAAGTAATCGTAACGCATCGAGTTAGGTTATAAAGAATTAGGGTTCAGGTATTGTTCAAGTTAAATTCGCTTTGCGCCAGCATTCGCGTCGTCCCGGGGGAAATACGACAACTTAATGCATTTGTAACATTAACTTAACATGGCGGTGAATATTATACATGTGTATTACAAACTTTGAATATCATTCGGAGCTTATTTCTTCAGCGTAAATATAGATACAGCTGGGGCTGCATCTATATTTACTCTGTAGAAATAAGCAAGGATCTATTGGGCAACGGCCAAAATCGGAACTAATGCTGTCATCAAGTGGAATGTCACTTCATGACAGAGTTGCCGATTGTTGTGAAATTTACCCAAGTTCTTTTTTTAATTAGAAACCATGCGGCTGCGGCCCATCTGTTGAAATATCTCCTTCATAAATCTAACCTAAGAATAATATGTTCGTAACAATAAAGTTGATATATCCAATAAATAAAGCATTAAAACCCCGAATAAAAAAAATCAGAAAATATTGCGAATACATGCGATCTCTGCGGAAGATGTGCGAAGTCACGCTGACAAACCGTATTTGCAACAGCGTAGTAAGAAAGCGAGTAGGTATGAAAGATAGTATTGGTGTAAAGTTGAGAAAGGGTATGCTCCGTTGGTTCGGGCATATAGAAAGAATGTCAGAAGAAAGAATGACAAAACAGATATACAATGCGAAAGTGGAAGGATGTAGGTACCGGGGAAGACCTAGACTATCTTACCATGACCAAATAGACCGTGTCTTATCTGAAGGGTAAGTCAAGAGTCTCCCTAACCAGCAAGCGTGTATGAGACGAATTACGAGAGTGGAGGAAGCCAGAGAGGTATGTAAGGAAAGAACCTGTTGGAATTCTATACTCTCTCTCTAACCTGCAAGGGATCCGGCGTGATGATATAGATAGATAGATAGATATTATAAATGTGAAAGTTTATGTGTTTAGATGTTTGCTACTCAAGCACGCAAAAACAAACGGATTTGGATGAAATTTAGCACACAGAGTGTTTATTACCTGGATAAAGACAGGATACTTTTTATCCCGGAAATATGTTACGTTCCTGTCTTAAGTCAATGTGGACGAAGTCGCGGGCAGAAGCTAGTTGGCTATAAGTGTAACCTTTTTAGAAAAACCCATCTAGTAACAGAACAATGATTCCACCAATTTATATAATTGCAAAACGGTGGGTTCCAAAATATTCAACCATTCTAATTAAAATAAAACATTGTTTATATACCTAAATATTTTATTCATGTTGTCAACAAAGGCTCACAGGCACAAACCAGGGTTAGCGTTACCTATAGACTAACCCAAGGTTACAACGTTCAATTAAAGACAATTTAACCTTGTTATAACCTTGAGTTGGTCAATAGGTTCGTGTAAGTGGGCCTAAGCGTCTAAAGAGCAAAGATAGTCACTCTACCGTTATTTTTCTTACCATCTGACAGCCGTTTGAAGTAGTTTCACTTGGTGTGGCTATCACAAGTACAAAGTATAATAAAAGCGTGCATAATATATAACTAGATAATACTCTCTGCCTACCCCGTAAGGGATCTGGCTTGATGATATAGATAGATAAAAAAGGGACAGGAATTTGCTTTACGAAGTCAATTACATCAATTAAGTGTCAAGACGATCCTGTCCACACGATACGAAACGATAAATTTAATTTTGTGAATTACATATTCTGGTCTGTAAAGGCAGAATCTGATGGAACTGTGTTGTACGACCTACGCCGTACATTAACCTTTGTTACTTGATTAGCGTAAAGCATTTGTGCATGCAATATACAATGCCAGCGGATTCTATTCTTTGTTAAAGTGTTTGTAAACAATATACATTTAGTATGACAATAAAAAAGTTGCAGTGAAAGCCTAGTGGTTAGACCGTTGGACTGCAAAGTCAAAGGTCTCGGGTTCAAACCCAGGCACGTACCTCTGTCTTTTCGAAAGCATGTGCGTATTAAAAATTAATTATCACTTGCTTTAACGGTGAAGGAAAACATCGTGAGGAAACCTGCATGCCTAAGAGTTTCTCAAAGGGTGTGAAGTTCGCCAACCCGCACTGGGCCAGCGTGGTGGACTATGGCCTAAACCCTCTTAGTTTGAGAGGAGGCCCGTGCCCAACAGTGGGACAGTTTTTTAACAGGGCTAATATTATTATTATAATATTATGACAATAAACTCGAAAAAGAACGGTTAACAAACCGTTAATATAACATTTTAACATAAACAAACAACAAACAGTCTATGTTGGACATTACTCCAACATGTTGGTCCTTCAACCACATATTGTGTCGTGTGATTTGAACTGATACGATCGCGAATCGGTTGAGCTGGCTTCCCCAGGTCTCCACAGTGTCAATTGAGAAGACGCTTTGGTCGTAGAGGGAAGAGTTGCACGGTAGAAGAACCAGGAGTGTGGAACAACAGCCCACACCCTTAATCTATTCGAAGACACTTTACCAACAAGACGTATTCAACAAGACGAGGAACGGCAAGTTATGTCGAAGAACATGTCAAAGATGGAAGTTAACGTTACGTTAAACGTTAACATTACAACATACGATTGGTGAAGGTTCTAAATAACAAGCCAGTAATCAAGTGCGTCAGGATAGATAGATGCAGGGAGGTCAGAAAGCAAAAGAACCTAGGAATAGAAGTTCGAGAAAGAATTAGTGGAAACCGACAACAATTTATGTCTAAGTACATTGAACTCGATCATATGCGACAAATAACTCGTAATAAGACACTTGAATGCTACTTACCTCGTCATGGCGTGTAACGCGCTGAATCCACAATAACGAAGAACGGGGTGGTGTTGAATACATCCGCTAAAACATCTACAGGGTGCAACTTAAATGATCCGAGGTACGAAGGTCACAAACTTCACAACATAACATAACAAACCGTTAACATAACATTTTAACATAAACAAACAGTATATGTTGGATATTACTCCAACATGTGTATTCTCTCCCTGCTCGCAAGAGATCTGGCGTGATGATATAGATTGATAGATAGACATAGCTATAATAGTATTTTTACTGAGCAATAATTTCATCTTCTTGTTCCCATTTATGAGTGGTGAGGTAGGAGTTATGCATGTTATAGCATTTTGAGCTCTCGGGGTCACGATTTGTTGTATTTTTTTATTTTATTATTATTATTAAAGGTACATCAACAATATACATATTATAATCTTACAACATAGGACTAGCGATGTACACAACATTGATTAAGATTTTCCATATTACATTAGAACCATTAACCAATTATAAATATCACACTAATGAGAAGTGGTAAAATACATTAATTGACAGTGAAATGAATGAATAGTTATTAATTAATTATTAAAATAATAAGAAAAAACAATTTATTATATATGAAAATCAATTAATTCATAAAAGTTAATCATCACGAAATAAAAACAATACGGAGAATTTTAATGTATAATAAGTTATGAAGAAATAAAATGTTGAGATAATTTTTTCTTAAAATTATGTAAAGTATCGTGAAAAATGTCAAAGTTGGTCGAGTCTTTGCAAATGGCATTGTACTCTGAACAGGATCGAGCTAGAGGAGAATTCCGTCCAACACTGGTTCTGAATAGCGGTATGTGGAAAGATCTAGTTATAGGTTGTCGGGGGATACTACTAGGTGCAGCGAACGCAATGTTTTCCAGTAGATAATTGCAATCTATCTTGCCATTTATAACCTTATTCACGAAAACTATGTAGTGGATTATACGTCGGTGTTTAAGTGTGTCCATTTTGAGATATTTTAGCCGGTCGTTATATGGGACTCTATGCGATATTCCTGGTGCCATGAAAACCAAATGTCGAGTAAACATGCGCTGGATGCTTTCTATACGCTGAGACTGAACTGTGTATATGGGGCTCCAAACTACACTTGCGTATTCGAGATGACTACGTACAATAGAGTTGTACAGAATTATTTTTGATCTTGGAAGACGAAATTCCTTAGTGTTTCGTTTTATGAACCTGATAATATTGGCAGTTTTCTTGACAACCTCATTTATGTGATGAGTAAAGTTTAATTTGCTGTCCAAATTAACTCCCTGGTTCTTAATTTCAGATATTTCTTTAAGTATTGATCTGTCAATGCAATATGAGGACCGCGTAGTTATTTTTTTCCTTGTAAACTTTATATGACAACATTTATTCACATTGAGAGTCATACCGTTCGTCCGACACCAGTCCCTAATGTTGTCAATGTCGCACTGGATGAGATGCGTATCCGATAATGAGTTCACTGTTTTGTATATTTTAAGATCGTCAGCTTATAATAAGAATTCAGAATGCTAAATTCCATGGACAATGTCATTAATAAACTTTAGAGTCATATCCTTTTACCGATACAATCTGAGGTCTCTTTTCGAGATAAGAGTTATACCAGCGTATTAGGTGTCCATGTATGCCAAGTGCACTTAGCATTTCTATTAATAGAGAATGATTTACTTTGTTGAAAGCGTTAGAAAAATCGGTATAGATTGCATCGACTTGTTTTCCTCTGTCGATTTCCCTTGATAAATATGTTACGTATGACACTAAGTTTGTGTGTACTGAACGACCTGTCCTAAATCCATGCTGGGCATTTGTTAGGGTATCATCCATGTAGTGCGTTAATATAGGACAAACAAGAGATTCAAACAGTTTTGAGAGACAGGAAAGTATGGAAATGGGACGATAGCTTTGTACATTGTTCTGTTCACCTTTTTTGTGGACAGGCACAATTCCAGCTTTTTTCCATTCTTCCGGTAAAACACCCTCATTCAGGGACTGGTTTATTATTAGGGATAACGGCAGGGCAAGAGAAGAACCGCATCGCTTTATGAATACTGGTGGTATAGCGTCAGGACCAGGACCTTTCGTTATGTCCAATTGTTTTATTTTTTTAGAACATCCCTTTCACTGAAATATATATTGCACAAGGATTTATGTGACAAAGTAGGAACAGAACATGTTAACTGGTTAGAAGTGTTATTATAGACAGATGAGAAATGCTCTGCGAATAGATTGGCTATACCAGGGCCAGCGTTCTCGCAAGAGTTACTAGAGTACATTATGCCTGGGAGTGACTGGTCACCTTTCCGTTTATCTTTAACAAACCGCCAAAGTATTTTAGGCTTTTCTCAATATTTGACTCTATGTAAGCAATGTACTTACTGTAACAAAATTTTGTAAGCTTATGACTATGCTCTCTAAGAATTTCGTACTCCAGCTTATCTCTAGGGTTTTTGTACTTGCGGTACCTAGATCTAGTCTTATCTTTCTCAGAGAAAAATTAATTAGTTTTCGGTCAAACCACGGAGGATATACCGACAACTTTGTCGTTCGTTTAGGTACATGTTGTGATATAATGCTTCTCAACGACTTATAGAAAATCGACACCATATCGTTAACGGTTCTGGTTTCGGAAAATCTAGCGTGCCAGTCAATATTATTAAGTTCTAATACGATGTCAACATAGTCAGCTTTATAGAAATTATGATCATTTCTGGGGCGTGGTTCTAGGTATTCGAGTGACGGATCAGCAGAGAGGTTCAGAAGCAGAGCCGGATGCCTTGGAACCAGTTTAGATAGTACATTAGGGGGAACAGTGGTAGTATCGTTTGTCATATTTGTGAGAACTAAGTCCAAAATTTTATTGTCAACATTACAAATATTATTCACTTGTATGACTATTGAGTCTTATTTTTTAATTTAATTGAACTGGTCAGCTATTGACCCTTATCTCACTTGATGAAAAGTGAAGATGAGACCCAAAGTGTGGATCGCTGATTCAGTAATAGCTTTTTTAGTCGGGATTTAAAGACACGTAAGTTATACTTGGCACGTATTGGCAAGCGCAGCGTAGGACGACCGCCTGCCAGATGGACCGACGATCTTGTGAACATCGCAGGAAATCGTTGGATGCAGGTGGCATCGGACTGGTTACGCTGGAAAGCGATTGGGGAGGCCTATGTTCAGCAGTGGACAAGTATAGGCTGAAATGATGATGATGAAATTATACTTCTCCGAAAACAGACGGTAGGAGCGAATTCCATTCTTGAGCAGTAGCAGTTTGTTTATTAAAACTGGTCTGTGGTAATGGTAAGTAGCCATGACGAGGGTAAATGTGCGAATGTCATAGTTTGTAAAGACTAAGTTTTTGGGTCGGATTTCATACTCTGATTATTGTGAGTGAATTTTAGTGACATAATAAGGAAAATTAGGTGGAGCAGGAGCCAAATTAAGTCGGGTCAGTGGGCATGTGGTCGAGTGTTCGATTTTCCGCATCCCGTATGTGAATTCCATCAGTGTAACTACATTTATCCCGTGTTTTTTTTATGTAAAACAGCAAGTCTATTGTTTGTAAGTATTTTGTTGTGAACTTCTGTATCATGATTTATTTTTTTCTGAAGCTTCATCCTTATATTGCGATTATAAAAATATTTATTTATTTATTTAGGATAAAGACACACCATCGACAGAATCACAGATATCACAGTTTAAATATTGTAACAGTTTAGGACAGTGTGAACTGTCATTACAGGAGTGTACAGCTTTTACAGAAAAGAATACAAGATTATTATAGGAACATGCAATCTATTGATAAGAATATTTGAATACAAAAAAAAAACAAACATGAAAAAGTCAAGATTATGGAGATTAAAGATATTATATAATAAAATTGTAATAGATGGTATTTAATCATTTTATTATTATGTCACTTTTATTATATAATTCTAGTCGCAATCAATTTAGAATAGGAGAATAATGGAAATTAAAATAAGATTATTACGTTAACTTAATCTAATACACATTTTTTGAGGTTTTTATATTTTATGATATGTATAAATACCAGTATTAGGAGGCCATACATATATCTAACAACTGAAGCTTTTTGCTACAATTTGCGTCTAGCAGTATATCTTCTTGGTTCAGTAGAACGTAGAGCGATAAAATGGCTATTCATTCTAATAGATTGATTTGAAGGCAATGCACTTAAAACCGGGTCTAAGAGCTCGCCACAAAATAGTTTTATATTGTGACTTGGAATTTTACGTTTTGATAGTTAGTGATCAAAGTTGCATAGAAATTGAATGAGTAAATTTTAAGGTTTCGCCAGATAGCCGACGCAGCACGACGGGAGCGCGACAGTAGCGCGGCTTGGGGAATTAATGCACTGAAATGTGCGGGTGACGCCACACAACGCAGCCCCGATCGGCGCGTCTGCAAACGCCACGATCAGCCGCCGTCGCTCTCGACGCGATTACAAATAAAGCACAGGGGGAGCAAGACGCCAATTCGCGTGCGATCGCTCCTGTAGTGCGACATGTGCGCCACGCTGCCGACCGCCGTCTGAGCGTAGACAAGCGCTTCCGACGCGCTCCCATCGCGCTCCGTCGCGTCGGCTATTTGATTATACTTTTATTGTATCATCTGACGGACCACATCCACTGCAGGACAAAGGTCTTCCTTAACAACGCCTCTACACCTGGCTTCGTGTTGTATTCATCCAGCTTTGACGGACTTGTTAAGAGTTCAAGCCCCTCCGTTCACTGTATCTAAGAGTCGCATGTTCGATTCTCGCACGGGACAAATCTTTGTGTGACCCACAATTTTTGTTTCGGTCTCGGTATTTGTGTGTGAATTTTCATGTTTGTAAACGCACCCACGACACAGGAATTAATCTTAGTGTGGGGCTACGTTTTTTAAAAGAAAAAAAGGTTTAATAATTCGCTTGAACCATCAGGCCAGTTGTCGTAATTAAAAATATTCAAAATGCAGTGCAGATCTAATCGCAATGTCATAAGTCAAATGGTATTCCCGTACAATATTAACATCGACCGGATCAAGGTCGGACCGAAAGATAAACAAAATTTCAACGGTATTCCCATAAATTGTTGAACTGAATACCTAACAAATATACAAAACAAACGTCAAATTGAAGATTTCAGTTAGATATTTTTATTGAGACAGTGGCAGCTTAGATTAACATGTAATCAAGAATATATTTTAAATTAAATAACTTGATATTATTTCAATATTAGACTGAAATCGCACCGATATGTTAGTGAAGCAGTATACCAATTGTTAGTCATTTTATATTTAAATCGTAATTCAGTCAATACTCAGTTGCAGTATCAAATAAATATGAGTATTGGCATTCAGCTAATCGGTATTTTTTTCGCCGGTGGTAGGCTTCGGCCGTAGCTGGTCACCACTCTCCCAGCAGTCATGCTACTAAGCAACCTAATCATCGTCCAGCATGTTGCGCGGAGTTGTTTTACGAGGAGGCTGATCTACCCCGATCATCCCGATTCTGAACTTGATTTAACTTCCATCTCCTCAGCCTATTTTAGAGTGAATAGACTATTACTGAGTCAGCTAGTCACATCATCGGTCCCATCGTCACTTCCCGTCATTAAATATAGGGGTCAATAGCTTAAAGTCTTTAATATAAAAAGGTATAACTTACGGCAGTTCTGACTGTGCCTCGCGCGCGTTCGGTCGTGTCACTGCGCAGCCCGCCCGCTCGCTATTTTCGTATTTTCGCACGTACATATTTCATAATCGACTTGCTCTGTTGGTAACGCCTGCGCTTGCGTGGAGTGGTGATTTCGTTGGCTCGATATACGTGTATACGTACATATATACGTGCTTGCGATATTAGTTCTCCACGTCTGGCTCGCGCGTAGCAACTAGGCGAGCCGATAGGTAGACGCGCCGTTCTGACGGCGGTCGGCCTTCCCGCGTTTTTTGCAACGGTCGTTCCGAGACCTACGTGGTTTGTCGCGGTTGTGGTAACGTGTTTTGCGCTTGCGTGTTTACGTAATTGCATTCGCTGCGCGTATGCTTTTGCGTCTCGTGTAGGTATGGTTCGCGTATCGCCCGGTGCGACCAATTACGTGAGTTGCTAGGCAGCCGCGTTGGTTAACGGCGCGGCTGGCCCTCCCGCGGTTTTTTCCTAACGGGTTTTTTCATAACGGTTTGTAGTTTCGTTTGTATTGTAAATCCACGTTTCTTGTCCGTTCGTGGTAAGTCCGGTGGACGCCGAGCGGTGTCGTAAGCCGGGCTTGAGCGGGACCCGAGCGCTCGCCTCCCTCCTTCAGAGGGCGGCCATCTCGGAAGGGCTTGAGCTCTGGCCTTGGGGGCTTCCCTAGTCAGGGCTCTTGATTTCTCCAGGACCCTACCCTTACCCATCCCGCTATCCTATTCTCCGTGCGGCGGTTCTCTTCGCCCCGGAGCAGTTAGGGTTTTGGTGCCGCCCGTTCGCCCTTAAGGCGAAGGGGCACACCGCGTCTCCCCGGTAGTGCCACCCCCCCGCCGCCACCCGGTGGGGGGATCTGGGCATCGTTCACGCCCGGGTCTTAGGGCCCCTTTCTAGTCCACGCGCCCTGCCATTTCCCCTCTGGAAATGGCTGACGACTTCCCTCCCGATTTTGTCCGGGATCTAACGAGGTACATCGTGCTGCATTGCCCGGACATAGTCCGGGAATTCAGGTGGAAGTACTCGCCCGCCTCGCCCGACGCGTCGCCCGCGCGCGCGTCCGCCCCCACCCCCGCGCACCCCGCGCCTTCTGCGCGCCCCGCGACTCCGTTCGCCGCGCCGAGAACGGATTTAGTTGCGCCGCCCCAGACCCCCGCCGACCGCCCCGTCTCGCCATGCGGGTCCGAGCCTCTCTCGGACTCGGATATGGAGGTCGAGCGCGCATCCGCGAGACGCGTCGCCCCCGCCCGGTCCCCCGTCCCCGTCATCCCCGTCGTTCTCGTCGGAGGACGACTTCATTCCCATTTCGAATGGGAAGCGGGCGCGTAAACCGCGCGAGTTGCCGCCTCCCAAGATTCAGAAGGCCGAGAACGTCTCCGTTTCTCCCGGCCCCTCCGGCCTCCGGCCGTCTCCGTCTCCCAACGCGGCCGCGAGGGCCTCCCCCCTCGCGCGCCCCGCACGTCCGAACATCACTCCCCCGCCGCTTGTCATTCAGGACAAGAGCGCCTGGGAGCGCATCTCTAAGGCGATTTACAATCGCCAGATAAATTACACGCACGCGCGTTCCACCGCGCAAGGCATAGCCGTCAAGGTGGCGTCTTCGGACGACCACCGACGGCTATCCGCTTTCCTGCAATCGAACAAGATCGCATATCACACTTACACCCTGGAGGAGGAAAGGGAGCTCAGGGTAGTAATCCGCGGTGTCCCTAGGGTGCTGGACACCGCCGTCATTAAAGCCGACCTCCAGTCCCAGGACCTTCCTGTGCGCCAGGTGCACAGAATGGTCAATGGGCGCTCCAAGGAGGCCTACGACATGGTGCCGGTCGTCCTCGACCGCACCGAGTCCGGCCGTAGGGTCTTCGACCCGGCCTTCAGGCCGTGTGCCATATCTCTGGCCTCTCCGTGGAGGCTCCCCACAAACGTGGCACGCCCGGGCAGTGCCACAACTGCCAGTTATACGGGCACCCTGCCCGTAATTGTCACGCGCGCCCTCGATGCGTGAAGTGCATCGGGGACCACGCGACGTCCCAGTGCGCCCGTTCGAAGGAGACGGCGGCTGAGCCCCCCGGCTGCGTCCTCTGCGGCACTAAGGGGCACACCGCGAACTATCGCGGTTGCCCCAAGGCCCCGAAGGGGAAGCGCGGCCGGGCGAGGCGCGGCGGCCGTCTCCTTCGAACGGGCGCACTGGGACGTCGCGTGGTCGCCGCCCCCGCGCGGTTGCCCCCCCCCTCTGCACCCTCAGCGCACCCTCGTCCGGTGCCTTCTGCGCCAGCGACCACAGCTCCCCGCGCTCCCGCGCCACTGAAGCTGACCCCCCTCCCTCGCCGCTCAGGCCGTCCCTTGGCGCCAACGCGTGGGTGAAGCCGCTGCCCTACACCGCGGCCTCCCACCCGTCAGTGGGCCCTGCCCGCCCCCCGAAGTGCGCGCCGGCGATCCCGCTGGTGGCGGCTTGTCCCCCTCCGCTCACTAACGTCAGTCAGGACGTCAACCTGATCATGAACGTCTCGGCGGTGATAAGCCCCGCACTATTCCCCAGAGTCCGTGAACTCGCCCTCCAACTCCGCGCCACCAACTTGGCGGACCAGGTTCTCCTGGCCGCGGGATACAGGGACGTCTATGGTGTCCTGGCGTCCCTTAGAACTCGACCCCCCCGCACCCAATAATGGATTTACGACCTCCCCGCCATAAGCCCCACAACCTATCCCTGGCGTTCTTTAACGCCGATAGCCTTCGCTCCCAGCGAGATCAGGTTGCTGATTTCCTCCGAGATCACCAACTTGATATCCTCCTTGTGCAGGAAACCTTCCTCAAGCCCGCACAACGCGATCCTAGGATCGCAAACTATAACCTCGTGCGTAATGACAGAATCGGCTCCCGCGGAGGCGGTACTCTCATTTACTACAGGAGGTCCCTTCACTGCATCCCTCTCGATCCCCCCGCGCTCACCAACATTGAAGCCTCGGTCTGTCGCATCTCTCTCACGGGGCACCAGCCCATCGTGATCGCCTCCGTATACCTTTCCCCCACTAAATCCGTTCTCAGGAGTGACTTTGAAACACTCCTTAATCTGGGAAGCGCCGTCATTCTGGCGGGCGACTTCAACAGTAAGCACGTGGCCTGGAACGGTCTCACCACTTCCCCTAACGGTAAGAGCCTTGATGCCCTGGTCGACGTTCTCGACTTTGACGTCATCGCACCTATGCACCCTACCCACTATCCTATCAATCCCAACCACCGACCCGACGTCCTGGACATGGCGCTTCTGAAGGATGTCACCCTACGGCTGCACTCTGCTGTAGTCATGAGACTCGGTTCCCCCCCTTCCGCCCCTCAGCGACCCAAAAAGACGGTGGTGGATTGGCATGCGCTAAGCACGGCCGTGGCGGCTGCCGACCCTCCCCCCTCCCTCTCAGCTCGGACTCCATCCCGTCCCCTCAGGACACCGATCAGGCCGTAGATGCCTTTACCGACCACATCCGATCGGCTGTCAGTCGATCATCCAAGCAAGTCGAGGCGGAAGATCTCTACCTCAACCGCTTTCGACTGCCGGACGATGTTAGGGATCTCATTCGTTCCAAGAATGCTTCTATCCGAGTGTACGACTCCTACCCCACCGAAGCCAATCGGGCCCGGATGCGCGCTTTACAACGAGAGGTAAAGCGTCGTATCGCGGAGGTCCGGGAGGAACGGTGGGGTGACTTCCTAGAGGGCATCGCGCCGTCGCATCTGGCCTACTGGAAGCTGGCGCGTAGCCTCAAATCCGACTCCACGACTGACATGCCCCCGCTGTCCCGCCCTTCAGGCGCACCCCCAGCCTTCGACGACGACGACGACTCTCCGGTCTCAATAGACCCAAACCCATCTACACTGGCGCCCTCTTCCTAGAAGTCACGAAGGCATTCGACAAAGTCTGGCACAACGGCTTGATCTACAAGCTCTACCAATTGGGTGTGCCGGACAGACTCGTGCTCATCTTACGAGACTTCTTGTCGAATCGCGCCTTCCGTTATCGCGTCGAAATGACGCGCTCCACTTCCCACTCTATCAGTGCTGGAGTCCCACAGGGCTCAGTTCTCTCTCCGCTCCTGTTTAGCCTTTACACGAACGACATTCCTCGTTCGAGTAAGGCGCATCTAGCCCTATTCGCGGATGATACCGCTCTCTACGTCTCGCATAGGAATAAGGGTTTCATTACCAGAAACCTTCAGGCATCCGCCAATTCCCTAGGGAATTGGTTCAGGAAGTGGCGTATTGAGGTGAACCCGGACAAGAGCGCTGCGGTGTTCTTCTCAAGAGGTGCCACACCGCGCCACTCCCTGCGCCGCCCTAGAAGTAATCTCGGTCAAGTGACCATGTTCGACCGACCCATTCCCTGGGTCAAAGAGGTCAAATATCTAGGGGTCACCCTAAACAGTACCATGTCCTTCGGCCCGCACATCAAGCGGGTCCGTCACCAAGCATCATTTGTGCTTGGTCGTCTCCATTCGTTAATCTGCAAGCGGAGTAAATGTCCCTTAGAAATAAGGTGACACTTTACAAAACTTGCGTTCGACCCATCATGACTTATGCGTGTGTTGTGTTCGGGCATTCGGCCCCCTCTCACATCGATAAACTCCAAGTGGTTCAAAACCGCTTCCTCCGTAAAGCCGTAGGAGCCCCCTGGTTCGAACGCAACGTCGACCTCCACTCCGATCTAGGTCTCGAACCTATTCGCGCCTTTATTAAAAAGGCGTCAACACGTCACTTCGCGAACGCATCAACCCTTGCGAATCCGTTAATCGTAGCCACCGCCGACTACGATCTCCCCCCCGACCCCTGCCGCCACCGCCGGCCGCGACATGTTCTCACCGACCCCCCCCAAGCTTTGTCATCCCTTCTTTCCGCTCAGAATACGGGCGACGACGACGACGTAGTAGTAGATCCCCTCCCATAGCCGGCGGTTGACCGGTGCACTTAGTAGTGCACCCGTCCCCCTACAGCGACTGTCCCAACCGAGGGCGCCTCGAACCCTCGAGTATGTCGCCTCTTGCCCTTCTGGCTGGCTAGAGCGTAGTGGTTGCACGCTCGCCTTTAAGTCCGGTGAAGCTGTAAAGGCCTCGCGGCCAACAGCGTACATCATTCACACACACACGGTATAACTTACATAATGTAATAGCATATATCATATCCCTATTCTAAGCCAAACTTGGCCAGGATAGGAATATACGTATTAAATTCGGTTTGAAATAGTAAAAGTGCAGTAACATTTGGTCCAAACAATACGGTAGTCGTTCGCAAGCGTGTTCCCCGACTAAACCAGGATTCTGTATTCATACCGATGCTTTCTTTAAGGCTTACATCTATCTGGTTCTGAGTCTGGTTGTCGTACCCGATGCAGTGCTTACAATCTTGCGGTTATTTTCTCTTCGTTGTTCGTACCTATTACAGGAAAAGTGGGTAGGTGGTTTTGTTTTGATTTTGTTCTAGAATGAGACGCTCTTTTCTTAATAATGTTATCATTGTGTGATCTAAAGTGACTCCAATAATCATCATTATTATCAGCTGAATGAAGCCCACTGCAGGTCAAAGTCTTCCCAAAGACTGTCACAACGACCAGCTTTGTGTTGTAAGCATTCGTCTTTTACCTGCAATCTTCTCCAGGTCATCGATATACCTGCGTTATGCATTATCATATCGCTATTCTAAGCCAGATTTGGTCAGGATAGAAATATATATGTATCGAAGTCTAGTGGCGAATTATGTGCTTTGCGATAAAAAGCTCCCAGTATTAATTAGCCTGGCGTCTGGAATTGTGCCCGGTATATGGTAATAGGCTCGCCCCCTAACACCGTCGGCGAACATTAGGTGAACACAGTACACCTTTGACACCCCGCTTGGAGTATATAGGCGTCGCGGTGTTTATGAGTTCTGTTTGAAATCCTAAAACTGCAGTAAAATTTTGTCCAAACAATACGAAAGTCGTTGGCAAGCGTGTTCTCCGACTAAACCGGGATTCTGTATTCATGTCGATGCTTTCTTTAAGGCTCACATCTGTTCTACAATTCTATTTAGCGCTAACTGAAAGTGTAGTTGTCGTAGTCGATGCAGTGCTTACCATCTTTCAGTTATTTTCTCTGGGTTGTTTGTATGTATTACAGGAAAGGAGTGAAGGTATTTTTATTTTGACTTTGTACTACTGGTAAGATTGTGATTTATCCCTAACTAGATGTAACCTGCGTGACTAAAAGAATTACTTCTTTAAACTACGACATTCGATGAAGTCGGCATCTTTGTCTAGTGGTTAGTGAATACGCCGTTCCACTCACCGAATGGGGTAGTCGCGGGACCGATCCCCGCACGGGACAATGTTTGTGTGAGCCACAAATATTTGTTTAGGTGTAGTTATTTTTATTTGTATGTGTGATTTCATGAATGGAATTGACTAATAGGTATTAGAGTATTTAAGAAATTAGTATTAGAAAATGTATCATACATATATTAAGATATATCACAGCTATATTAAGATATACGAAAGGCACTTAGTTGTGAATTTAAAACAAACTGCTTTTCTTCCGTTCAAGGTTTTATACGGTTGCTGTGTCTCCTATACGAAATTCGTGCAGCATTAGCTTTAATAATGTTGGATATAGTAAATGCGATGACACTTTTTTGTAACATTTGTATCGCTATGCAATTATTCTATGTCAAAGATAGTTTCAGTAAGAATATTAAAGTGCTACAAAAATATCCCGTCATTATTACAATTTAACTAATTCCAAAGTTATTTTATACACATAGTCATCAGTCGAACCGTGTTATTCAACTCAATTTGAACCATAAACATAAAATATCGATAATATAACCTTTATAAACTCAAGCACACCGATTCAAATTTCACGATCCATGAATGCGTGTAAGAAAACGAATTACAGAGAACTTGAAGGCGAATTAAGTTTAAATTCTAAACGAGTCCCTATTACGGCCCATTTCTGTACATGACGAAAAACCCATTAATTGCTTTTCAGTATAAACCTTTTATAATTTGGTCGTTATTACGCGAATTCGCCGTCAAAAGTCGGCTTTTATCCCGCGCGTTTAAAGAGTAATTTGTTAAAAGCCGAAGGTTGTGTATCAAAGAGATCGATAGCGCCGTACGCGTAAATACATTACCCGTAAAGTGTACTGTAATTATTGGGATACTGTTGTGTGTCGGTTTGATTTTTTTTGGGGAAAAAAATTGTGAACGAAGTGGTAGATTTCGCAGAATTCTAATATTTAATTTGTATGTGGTGATCTTTGCCTTTTTGCCATTCTGAAAGTGATACCTTTCGGCTCATGAATGGATAACTTAATATTATATATGAATTTGTGGGCCTGTAACAATATTCCTTTGTTTGTTAGATTTTTTTTTAACGTAGCCCCATACTTGGATTTATTCCTGTGTCGTGGGTGCGTTTACAAATATGAAAATTCACTTACACAAATAACCAGACCGAAACGAATAATTGTAGGTCACACAAATATTTGTCCGGTGCGGGCATCGAACCCGGGACTTTAAGACACAGTGGGCGGAGCGACTTAAGCTCTTAACCACTGCGCTAAATCGTCCGTGTCCGAAAATTTGCTATATCTATAAGAGCTTCATAAACTTTCAAAATACATGGGCAGTGTGCTTAACCGAAGAATAACGTTAGACATGAACTAGATTAAAATGCTGAATACTGAAAGTTGGTAATCTATAGATTTAAGGATAATAATAATTAAATTTTTATACGTAGTTTTTTTCCTTTGTGAAATTTATAGGTTTCTGCTGTATGTGTATGTATTGTTATAGACAAATACGTCAAACATTTGAATCTTAAATAGTTATTTTATTTTTTATAAGCTTTAGAAACCATTTTTTTCGTAGTCGCCTAGCTTGTGTGGTGACTGACCCGCGTGGGCGAGCCGATCGAAGCATACAACTTCTTTTCCATATATACTTCGTGGAACATTGGGTATTTTTTATTTATACTAATTCTTAAAATGATTCGCTGGCTGATGAATATGAGTAAAATAAACACGATGTGCTTTAAGTAAAGTACTGCCTCAATTACGTATTCTATAAATTCCCTAAGAACACAAATCAACAGCCTATATAATAGGTTTTCTTACAGTTCACCCTCCTTCAAGGAAAATAAGAGTAATAGGCATTTTTATTTTATTTTAAAGATTTTGCGTGTATTTTATATAACAAATAAGAGCTCGCCAGTTATCGCGTGACGGCTAAAGGTCGTGGCTCACATCAGCGCCGAAACACCTATTTTGTGCGCGGACGATAAATATTAAAGCATTAACGTGGACGGTTTATCGCGCTGGGGGCGGCAACCGTGAAAAACGGATAAATGCGAATCCCCGCAAATCCCTTTGCCTGAGAAGTTTCACAACGATACTAGTGTGTACAGGGCTTATATTGTGTCTTCAAGGCGCGATGTAGATAGGGCTACCTAAAAGGGATGTTTACATGAAGAAAATTGTAAGCATTTAATATTAAAACACATACCTATAACAGAAAGATACTACATAAACCACTTGGATCAAGATGTCCTTCCACCAGTACTCTACAACTCAGTACCCATAGTCTATTCTTTCGTGGAATGTTCACGTTGCAGAGGTAAGCAGAAGACTTTATTACTCTTTCCAGTCTCTCAAGCGACTCCAAAAGTTCCTGCCTTTTCATACAAAAATAACACTTGCTCAATCCCTTCTTCTTCCTTTTCTGGACTATGCTGATGTCTGTTTTCTGGACGCGACGGAAGAGCTCCTCAATAAACTCGAACGATTTCAGAATTTGTGCATCCGCTTTATTTTTGGGCTCCGTAAATACGATCATGTGTCGGAATTTCGGGCGCGATTGAAGTGGTTGCCTATTCGACGACGTCGAGATACTCACATTCTTTCACTCCTTTATTCTATTCTCCATAATCCTAATTCACCAACTTATCTAAGGGAACGCTTTGAGTTTCTAGTCCCCAGGGGAAAACCCTGCCGCACATCTTCTTCCCTTCTTCTCCGCACTCCTCATCACACTTCTAGCCTTTAAAGTGGTTCGTTTACTGTTCGTGCAGTGCAGCTTTGGAATTCACTCCCACACACTATACGCGATAGTGTCTCACTAGACGTCTTTAAGAGGAAAGTTAAAGAGCATTTCCTTTCATCATGATTTATATATGTAAATATGTATGTATAATTATTGATATATATGTATTTTTTTATATATCGATAAATGTGTATGTATATATTATTATGTTAGGTTTGTATGTATATTTTATATATTGTATAATTATGTATAGTTAGTTCTTTGTACATTTTACTTCGATTGTACACTTGGTACTGTCCTCTGTATTTTCATCTCTCTATGCCTATTAGGTTTGCTGTAAGAAAACTCAATTTTGAGTTAAGCTAGCCTTCGTACATAAACTTTCGTATCTTATTGTTGTTATAATTAAACGTGTACAATAAAGAATAAAAAAAAATAAAAAAAACCTGTTGTTATAGCAATCTCTAGGGAGGTATTTATGTTAAAGTGTCTTTCGGCTGATGGTGATGATGATGATTTGATTAATCCCTAGGTTGCTGAAACAAGCAAAATTTTCTCAAAGCTGTGCCGTGACAAAGCGGCCGCGAGGTTAAAAACTAAATATTCCTAAGATTTATTTTGCTTGCCTCGTTGGTCTAGTGGCGACTAATGGGCTTTAACATCACGAGGTCCAGGGTTCAAACCCTTGGTTGGACAAAAAGTTGTTTTTCTATTGTGCCCGGTGTAGGGCAATAGGCTCACCCCTTTTTACATGGGACATAACATCGTCGGCGAAAAGTGAGTGTACGTAGTACACCTCTGCCACACCCGCTTGGGGAATAAAGGCGTGAAGGTGTTTATTTTATTTATTTATTTTTACAAATTTGCTATTGAACAGTAAAAGCTATAGTCAGTCACCTGTCCCGTCTGTCTGAATTTTTCAAAGCCTTACCTGATCGTTTGCGTGTACTCAAATATTTAGACACGCACATAACATATTTTGTGGATTGGCACTTTAATATTGTAATGGAAATAAAAGTAGTAACATAGCGTAGGGTAAGGGATATAACCGTATCTGTCAACCCTGTGTTTAGTGCGAGAGCTCACTGGCGGATGTCGCGCGTTCTGGCGCTGATAACAGATAGTTGGCGCAAATGATGTAGGTCACCTTTAAAGTTAGACATTTCTGTGTAGGTTAAATGTGCCATTTGCGCGATAATTATGTATGGTAATCGAAACTAGTACATATAAAAATAATTAAATATGAGTGAGGTTTAATTTGTTGAACCTAATTTTTTTTTGTTTGTTCGGCTTAGTTTTTTTCATTCGTTCCAAGGCCAACTCAGTGGCGGTCATCGCTCGTTCTGTTGCTGATAATTCATAGTTACGCAAATGACGTAGGTCACACTAACCTATATACTTAGACATATCTATGAAGGCTAAATGTGCGATCAGTATGACAATTGAGTATGACAATTGAAACAAGTGGTTATCAACATAAATACATCTTTTTCGGTATGCGAAAGTACTATAGGTCTTGTTGGTCTAACGGCGTATGGTGTGGCTCCTGATCACAAGATCTTGAGGTCCACCATTAGATCGGTCAAAGTTATTGATGTTTTTCAGTAGCGGTTCGGAGGCTGGAAGGATTTCTATCCGATATGAAGGTCCGCCCTCTATTGCTTTGGAACTTAACATTGTCGAGGTAAAACAATAGTAGATTTTGTTTTAAAGTAAGTGTAATACAATTTTTCAAAATATTTCGACTACTAAACATATCATAAGTTTTTTTTTAAACTTTTCCGGAAATGGGTTCAGTAGTTTATCGATCACAAAGAAACGAATCTTTTCTCTTTTGATTATTAGTGTAGATTAAAAGATCTGCTTAATGCAAGCGCTGTATTTTGAGCATAATAACAGTAAAATTCTAATCATTATTCATCCACAGTCAAGATTTAGTGCCAGCGAATAATAGAATTATATGTCACTTTTAATAACAAATGATAGGCGATTGCTTTAGACTTTATAGCTATCGTTCGAAGCGCTTTTTTTAAAGGATCTCTCCTAAGTTGGACACAGTTCTCCGTTATTAGGATAAATGGTAGTGACTGTGCAATCTGCGAGCGTTCATTGTAATCTGACAAATCGTTCTTAGCACCTAGAGGTTCATTGTTGAACGCTAAGCGATAAATTTATCTATTTTCATTCAATTTAATCCCTTTATGTAATAAAAATAAGGTTACATTTACACTATGTATTGACATAGCTGATGCATTGTGAGTTAGAGCTAGCAGTTAGAGTTTATACCCAAAATAGAGGTATGTAGGTATGTCTGTATTTGGCATGCTTTGTAGAATAAAGGGTTTGATGGATGTACCATATAAGGTATCGTTTGATTTGTCTTAATTGTAGGAGTGACATAGGTTATGGCGCATCTAAATCAGAAAAGCTAGGGAGGAGAAACAACATTACCAAAACAAGGTAAATAGATAACTATGGGGTATCAAATAAATCAAATTAAAGCTAGTACATACCCTACTCCAACCAAATATTTACACTTTTATACTACTATTATATAATAATAATATTAGCCCTGTTAACAAACTGTCCCACCGTTGGGCACGGGTCTCCTCTCAAACTGAGAACGTTTAGGCTGTAGTCCTGGCCTGGCCACGCTGGCCTAGTGCGGGTTGGCGAACTTCACACACCTTCGAGAACTTCTTAGGCATGCAGGTTTCCTGTTCCTGTTTTCCTTCACCGTTAAAGCAAGTGATAGTTAATTTCTAATACGCACATGCTTTCGAAAAGACAGAGGTGCCTACCTGGGTTTGAACCCGAGACGTCTGACTTTGCAGTCCAACGGTCTAACCACTTGGATTTATGATAAACTATTATATTATAATAAACTATAATTAATAAAATTTTGAAATGGTTTCTTTTTACTTTTAAGCTTATTTTACAAAGTCGATTTTTTTTTGTTTGATTTTAATAATTTGGGCGTATGTCATATATATTTTTACATTTAGCCAGCTCACTATATGCCTTTTGAAGCCCTGATCTAGGAATAATTTAATAAACTATCTATTTATATAATCGCACACACATATATTCCGATAGCTGCGAATGGAAATGAAAATATCCTTATTCATACACCTTCACGAGTGAGATCTTAATTTCTCACACATCACATTACAGTATCAAGCTGTCAGTTTAACCCCATAGCATTAACGCTACGCCATAAAGACGGGACCCAGGAGCACCGAACTCGCTCAAAGCTGTTTGTCGCTGCTCCGATACACATACAAATTTAATTAGTTCCGCCGAATACGTGATGGGATACTCAGTATACTCATAAATATACGATATATGATCTGGTTGACGTCGGTACCGGATGATTTGCTATGCTCTTTAATTTATTATTTATCTATTTCATACATAACTGAAACCATGAAGCACTTCCTCTGCAACTGCGATGTGTTGGCGGTGCAGCGAATGAAGCTACTGGAGGTGGTCTATCCAACTCCAGAGGAATATCGCCTCTTCTCCCCTGTTGGAATCTACAATCTTGTACGGGGAGTATTGGATCTCCAGGTACGTAAGAACGTTAGGGCAAAGGACAGCACAAAAGAATCCATCGGATCGAAGTGCGATAGAGGTCTTCTCAGTCCAAAGCTAGCCAACAATAAGATAACATAATATTTCATACGAATTAAGGTGTTTGTTTTAAATTATATTAATTAAAATGATTAAATGAACGACAAGCCAAGACTCGTCGTAATCAGCGAGCTACAGACTCAAGACAAAGCATGAGAGTGAAGGAACGGAGATTCGTCTGTAAGTATGCTCTGCGTAGGTACCCTGTAAGGGATTTTTGTGATGATATGGATAAAGAGGAATTATATAAAAATATATATGATATAAAAACACTTGTTGGAACTCTGGTCTATGTGCCCATAGTAGTATATCGGTAGAAAAAAATGAAATAGTTAGTATTTTAAATAAAATGATCGTATTAACACCGGTGTTTTAAAGGAACAACTTTTTAATCTTAGGCCCGTATTACAGAACGCAAATCAGTCGTAAATCTAGTTTTAAAACGAACGTTTTAGTACAAAAATCAGTTTTTAAAACTAGATTCACTGATTTACGTTCTGTAATACGGGTTTCTTTTCTCAACCAAATATTTTTGAGAAAAATTGAAATTTTAGCGTTTTACTTAAAATATTGCGCTAAATTAAACACGCACGTGTTCCCTTTCTAGGAGCAGTTAGTCGTCATTACAACACACCTGGAAATCTAATTATTTCCGCCGTAGATATTTGTATAGGATTTTGAGTAAGCTGAACGTGTTATATTGACTCTGTGAGCAAATATTAGTGTTAGTATGTGTACCGTGATGTACGAGGGATACACAGCAGTAACTCTAGTTAATTTGACTTACTATAGTTGTTAATGCTAATTCTTCTACTTTGTGGGCTTAAAATTTTTTGCCGGATGGCTTGGTCCAAAAGAACATTGAATTAAGTAGTCCTGGGTTCGGTTCCGCACGAGACAAACAGTTGTACACCGTCACTCGTATATTCCTCAAGCAGGGGTGGCGGAGGTGTACTGAGTACACCCACTTTTCGCCGACGATGTACCTAACATGTAATAGGGGGAGCCTATTGCCATATATCGGGCACAATTCCAGACTCTGGAGTCATAATGGGTTACAGTTTTCGTTAGAAAAACTACATTTGTTGGACCTAAGATTCGAATACAGAACCACGTGATGCACGGCGATGCGCTTTGCCATTAGACCAACGAAGCTGTCATTGTGTGAGCCAAACCCTTAAGGGAGCCACAAACATTGTTTTTCGGTCTTGGTGTTTGTGAACTGTTCGGGCTCAATTCCAGACTCCGCTCTTATACTGGGAAGTTTTCGTTAGAAAAACTACATTTGTCCGACCTACGATCTGAACCCAGGACCTCGTGATCACACATCACGTCGTACCTCGTAGTATACATTTTGCCAATTGTACTATTGATCAGTATTTACCAGCTAAAATATCTAAAAGTTAACTGACAGAGTGACTTCGACCTCAAAGCCGGGATCAGCTAAGTTTAAAATGGCATTCCCATGTCCTGATCAACTTGGCGGCTCTCTCGCAGCTTTCGGTACAACCAATAAGTTATTTAGCGTGATTCCGAGCAACCGATGGGGGATTAGCGAGTTGAATTATATTGTATTAGTACTTACCGCTTCGTTAATCTTTGGGAATGGGAAATAATTCGGTAATGATAAACTTTCATCTACTGATGTAATTTTGACAACGACTTAGTTTGAGAGTAGGCCGTGTGGAATTGTTAGCATAAGCATACGCATATTCTCACAGACTTTCCTTACCTCTTTTTTTCGGACACAGATATCACCCACAGGATCAGACACCGACATCGCAGTTGAGGTCGAAGTATTCCTTGCCCGCCGGCCGGTGCAGAACACACTGATGAGACACCATGATGACAGCCTAAGCCGACGCCATTTCTCCTTGCCGCCCTTGCCCTTCCAAAAAGAGCAAAGGTTTCAGACGTTATCCCTCTTGGGCTGATCCACCCGGAATCCTTGATTTTAACAGATTAAAAATGCTATTTGTTATGAGCCTCATAATAAAGTCGTATGGCATCAATATGGAGCTAGATCGTAGACTTATTTTGTAACATTAACATTGTATATCTTACTCACTCATACTCAGCATGATAAAAAAATACAAAGAGAATAAAACCAAAAGACAAAACTACCGAGATATTTGCCGGATCTTTTTTAGTGGAGGCAACTTTCTCATTTGGTAGTAGATCAGTAAGTGGATTTGGTAAAGAAAGTTAACATTTTAGTTATTTGTTTTGGTCTGAGTGTTCATCTATCAGAATAAAATTGAGAGCCTAATGCTTCTGTCCAATCTCTTTAGTAAATAGCAAAGAGCACAGAGGATCCTTGTCCTAATCAATTATAAACACAGGACTGAGTTTTCCATTATTCAATTCAATTACTCCAAACATTGCGTTACCTCGTATAACAAATTAATATTTTCATCAATCAGTAGGGCTCTTATTCGTTATGACCAATCAAATACGTAACGCGGAGCGTCACGGCAAATTCACCGGTCGTTGTCTACACCAGCGGCTGGTCTTCACCCTCGCAGTAAAATCATACCGCGAAGCGACCCAGTCGTATTCTGGCATGTTGCGCGGAGTTGCCTTACGAGGAGGTGGGTCTAGCTTGTTCATACCAATTTTGAACTCGGTCTAACTTCCGTCTTCTTAGTCTATTTCAGAGTGAATAGGCTATTACTGAGTCACACGCACACGCATACGCACACGCACATGTACACGCACACGCACACGCACACACACGCACTCAAATATAAATAAAATAGCAATTACATTCGAAAGTGTCTACCTGTCCCTGTACCTGTAAACTATGTCTGTCTATCTGTTGTTTGTCTATTACCTTTTCATGCCTAAATAGTTGAAGAGATGACACTTGGCATGGAGATACATTTTACCTGTGTGGAAAAGGGGAGGAAAGTTTGTATGGGCAACCCATAATTATTCAAGTTATTAACATAACAAATTCATAAATACACTTTTGGTAAGAAATAAATGACTACATGATTCAGCGTTTTTGAAAAATCATCCTTCAGGGAAATAAAACACTACTATACCTATGTCAAATTACAAAATAACCGCGTGCGCAGCAGTGAGGTAGTTAATATAATATTCTAAGCTTTGTCCCTACGCGTTTTAAATAAAGAGTTAATTCCCTTCCTTATTTCTTAGCGGCGTTAATAATTCAGATGTGGGGATGCCATAATGTCGTGAAAGCGATTATGTACGTGACAATGTAGTCGGCTGCGTATGCCGCTTCATAAATTTATAATCAGTTATCTTTATATCACCGCGTCGGGTTGTTTAATGAGTTTTTGGAGCAACGTTACCTGCTACCCTTTTTTGTCCCATGTTGTAGAAGCTGACAGAATTTTCATGCCATTTTGGGTTATATCAGCATGTTCAAATATTTAAGAGTGAGTAGTAAATACAGAGCGTACTTAGTACGACATGATTGACGTTATCGTGGCGTTAGTAGATGTCACGTCCTTGTTTATTTAATAAATTTGTAGTGTGAGAAGGATGACATATAGACTCGCTAGCGTCACGCAAAGGTTACCATTCTGTACTAAGCCCCCTGTAATTACACCTACATCTGTCGGTTGTGAGTGAAATGTTATTCGCTGAAGTAGATGTGACGTGTGCGGAGAAAACGACTTAACAAATCGACATGTAGACTTCGTAATCTGACCTGTCGACTTCGTAAATCGACACGCCGACTTCATAAAACAACATGTCGACAACGTAAATCGACATATCGCCATGGTATTTCGACATGTCGACTTCGTAAATCGACATGTCAACTTCGTAAATCGACATATCGACTTCTTAAATATAGCCGACATGTATAAGGACGTAACTTCGGTAATCAGGACAACAGTGGACCAGACAAAACCGATAGCAGTTACAGAAGGACGGACGATTTAGCGCAGTGGTTTAGAGCTTAAGCCGTTCCGCCTACTGTGTCTAATTGTTGCGGGTCCGATTCCCGCACGGAACAAATCTTTGTGTGATCCACAATTATTTGCTCCGGTCTGGGTATTTGTGTATGGCAATTTTCATGTTTGTAAACGCACCCACGGCACAGGAATAAATCCTAGTGTGGGTTATGTTTGCTTTTTTTTTTAAAAAAAAAAGGAATTATTTGAAATGTCAAAGGTTTTAATATTAAAAATGTCTGAATTTAAATTACAAATGTCAATATTATATTGCTCAATAGAAGCAACTTTGTTATTAGCCAAGTTTTTGGCTGATGTATATAAAAAATATGATAGCGAACCAGCTATCTGTCTAAAATATTTTGAAAGATAAAAATGATCTTTTGTCAAATAGTGTGAGTTATTAACATAACTGTTAATGTCAATGACATGCATTTTGTCACTATTATCATAGACTAGATATATTGACTTTGTACATGACATGTCACATGTTGACTTTGCAAACCGACATGTCAATCTTGTAAAAACGACATTTCAACTTTGTAGAACGACATGTCGACTTTCTAAAACGACATGTCAACTTCGTAAAACGATATCTCGACTTTGTAAAAGGACACGTCAACTTCGTATTTTGACATGTCTACTTCGTAAAACGACATGTTGACTTCGTATTTTGACGAATTCGTAAAACGACATGACCACTTTGTAAAACGATATGTTGTCTTTGTAAAACAATATGTCGACTTTGTAAAACGACATGTCAACTTACTAAATCGACATGTCGACGAAATTGTATTTTAATTGTCGTTGTAACTTTAAAAATTTCGTGTTTCGTCTCTGTGGAGAACACACTTATACAGAGACCCTTATTCCATAAGCTTCGTGGTAAACCTGAAAACAAAATCTTGAAAAATTACAATACTTACCGTGTCTGAAAGCCGCGGTCCTGCTCCATTTCCTGTGTATCCTGAAAGAAAAATCGTCTAAGTTTGGCTACATCGTGTTCCTGAAAAGTGATCATGTTCCAGTACATACTCTGCGTGTTCCTGTAAGTCTTTTCCATGATAACTTTTTCTGCGTTGGTAAAAGTGCAAATCTAACGTAACTTTTAATAAAATAAGTGTATGGTTTCAGTGAAAAGTTTACAGATTTAAATTAATTAATTTTATTACCATTCTAATAATTGTCATTGTAACTTTCCCATATGTATTATTTTTTACCATAAGATAGTTCTAAGAAATATCTCGGTGCCTTATCGCGTTCGCGGTAATCGACACCTCACAGTAGTGAACAATAATAAGTGGCCGTCTATTACACCGAATCGTATCGTGTCGTATTTTGTTAACAGAATATTTTCTTTTATTAATATAAAATGCCTACCGAGGAACCACAAGTTAAACAAGAAAAGTCAGACCTCGTTGAAATTGGAACCCTATTTAAATTTATGGTGGTACCTTCGATGGTACATGCGAAAAATTAAATTCATTTTTGACTAATTGTGACAACGCATTTCAATTAGCTTCCGGTACCCAAAAACCGATTCTATTTAAGTACATTTTATCACAACTTGAAGGAAAAGCTGAGAAAGCCTGTTTCATCAAAGAATTTGATTCCTGGGATCAATTAAATAATTTCTTAAAAACCCAGTTCGGTGAAAGAAAGCACTATACCCATTTGTTGACTGATATACAAGAATGCCGACAGCTTAGCAATAAACCAGTAAATCAATTTGCATTACGTCTAGAAACCTGCTTATCAAAATTATTAACGGAAATAACTTTGTCCAATAAGAAAAAAACTGAATTACCTGGCCGGATAGCGGCTATGGTAGACTTAGCACTTCACACGTTTTTACTTGGCCTTAAGCCTGATATTTCTAATTTAGTTCGGGGTAAAAATCCATCTACCCTTAATTATGCCATTAACTTAGCGGTATCTGAGGAAAAAATCCTTAACCTATTTACTAAACGTAATTTCCACACATCAGCGCCACAACGCCAAGCTTCAAAACTACTCGTCTAGGCCTCCTTATGTTAATTCTAAGCTCCAAACGCCTAAACAATTTGATCGAAATAATCAAAGTCCATTTTGCCGATTCTGTAAAAACCCAGGACATACCATAGAAACGTGTCGGAAACGGGAATATAACAATAACAGGTTTAAAGTTCCTCAAACACCATATTCAAATCAACACTTTACCATAACGAAGCCCGCTCGCGTTAACTGTGAAAGTAATGCAAACGATTCTGATGACCCTGAGCCGCAACCTACCAGCATAGACAATACCCAAAACTATGATGAAAACAATTTAAACGAATAGTGGGACCACGGAGGTTTCTCGTGGTACCCAAACTCCAAACCTTAGCCATACCCTTACATGATAACGACACCCTTTCTATACCCAAGGACCACACGGGTAACCAGCCCCAAGCAAGTGTCCACTCTACTATATCCAAGGGCCACACGGGTAACCAGCCCCAAACAAGTGTCCGTAGTTCTATGTCCAAGGGCCACACGGGTAACCAGCCCTAAACAAGTGTCCGTAGTCAGTCAAAATCCAATACAATTCAATGCAATGAAGTATATGAAATATCATGTATCCCTAACAAAACATCCTTACCTAATATACTCGTTCAAACTTCAATATCTAATAAACCACTCAGGTTTCTCGTTGATACAGGATCTTCTGTGTACCTTATCCAAAACTCTTCCATCCAATCTTACTCCAATCTGAAACTAAGGGGTAACATAATAAAATTAAAAGGTATAAACAGTTGTGAAGATACTATGCCCACTCTAGGTGATTTTGAAATGAATCTAATATTCGGGAAAGAATCTATCCCTTTTATGTTTCACATAATAGAACACATAGACCTACCCTATGATGGTATTATAGGAAATGATTTACTGCATCAGGATTCCATCAAAGTAAAATAGCCCTACAAGATGCCTGCAAGACTGCATTTAGCGTCCCTCAAGGACATTTCGAATTTACTCGCATGCCCTTCGGCCTAAAAAATGCTCCATCAACTTTTAAACGCCTAATGAACAATGTCCTTACCGGTCTCCAAGGAGAACGATGTTTCGTTTATTTAGATGATATTGTCATATATTCTCATGACCTTCGGAGCCATATCCAAAATCTAACTGCAGTTTTCCAAAAACTTCGATCATTTAACCTTAAACTACAGCCTGACAAGTGTGAATTCCTTCGAAAGGAAGTCGGTTACCTAGGACACCTCATTACTAAAAATGGCTTAAAACCTGATCCTAAAAAAAATTCATGTTTACAAAAATTTCCAGTTCCTAAATGTCCCAAGGACATTAAATCATTTTTAGGGCTTGTATCTTATTACAGATGTTTTATCCCAGATTTTTTAAAATTATCTAAATCCCTTACAAGCTTATTGAAAAAGGATGTTCCTTTTGTTTGGACCAACGAACAACAATTAGCTTTCAAAACGCTCAAAGAAAAACTTGTCACTGCTCCAGTCCTTACCTATCCAGATTTTACCAAACCCTTCAACCTTACTTGTGACGCATCTAACTATGCGGTATCCGCTATCCTTTCTCAAGGCCCCATTGGAAAAGATCACCCTATAGCATTTACCTCCAAAACCTTAAACAAATGTGAAATCAACTATAGCACAACTGAAAAAGAACTGTTAGCTATAGTCTCCGGCTGCAAAGCCTTTAGACCATACTTGTTTGGCCGCAAATTTACTATTGTAACAGACCATCGTCCTTTAAAATGGCTTTTTAATCACACTGATCCAAGTAGTAAATTACAACGTTGGCGTCTCCAACTTCAAGAATATGAATACGAAATTGTATACCGCAAAGGTAAATTAAATTTAGCAGCTGATGCGCTTTCTCGTTACTCTGTTAATCCAGTTTATCCTGAAAATCCTGCAAACTTACCTGATACTGACCTAATCGACCTTGGTCCCCTAGATATGAGCCCTTTCAACACAGAGGTTGATGATTTTAGTCCTTTCAATATCCCAAGTCCAGAAAATCTACCTGATCCTTTGTTAAGACAAGGTCAACAATCTTCAATTCCTCAATTAAACCCCATAGACTTGGGACAACTCGAAACTAGCCCTAGGAGTGCAGAACACAACCTTGATTTCGATTCATTATCAACTCCCTCACCTTCTAAAATTACGCCAGACCCAAAATCAAATTTAAATAACGACGATTATTCCAAATTCTTTAAATCGATCTCTGATAAGGAGGTCACACGCAACACCGTCCTAAAAGAACACAACGAAAACTTACTTAAGTCTCCTTATAAAATAATCCTTATTTCTACGTCTATAGATCTTGATGAATCGAATCCTTATATCCCAGAAATCTTACTTAATGCTGAAAATAAAGACGAAATCTTAAATTCTGAAAAGGAATTACATTCCTTTCTGAAAGTAAACCAGGATAATAAAATCGTGTACTTAATATTCACCAAAGTTCATCACTTTGATGAATCAACTTATCCCGATATTTATAATACCCTGAAACAAGTGAGAGGGGAAATCATGAAATCTAAAGAAGTAACAGATATTGCAATATCTGATTTTAAGAATCCTTTTGATCAACACTCATATACAAAAATATTTAATATTCTAACTTATATTTTCCATAACACTAAAGTCTGTATCCATGTTTATTTAAATATAATTATTTATCCTACCTTGAGCGAAAGACCTAAAATTCTCCGTGAAAACCATAATGTCCCAATCGCTGGACATTTAGGTTCAACACGTATGTATAACCGTATACAAAAACAATTTTATTGGAAAGGAATGAGGAGCGATGTAGAGGACTATGTCAAAAGGTGTATACAGTGTCAGGAAAACAAAGCCCTAAGAAAATTGAATAGAGCTCCTATGGAAATCACCACTACTTCCACAGCCCCATTCCAACGAATAGCGTTGGATATCGTAGGTCCTCTGCCGGAGTCTGGACCTGCTAAACTGAAATATATCCTTACCTTACAAGATGACTTAACAAAATACTCCGTCGCTTACCCCATACGTAGCACCACAGCTGAAGAAACTAGCGATTGTCTCATACATTTTATATCCCTTTTTGGGATTCCTAAATCAATCTTGACAGATCAGGGCACCAATTTTACTTCCGACCTTTTTAAGACTACATGCCAATTCCTCAAAATCAAACAATTGTGGTCGTCGCCTTACCACCCACAGACACAAGGCGCTTTAGAACGTAGTCACTCTTAAGGAATATCTAAAATCATTTATCAACGAAAATCAGGACAACTGGCCCACCTACGTATATACTGCTATGTTAACTTATAATACTACGCCACACTGCACGACAAAATTTACACCCTACGAATTAGTCTTCGGACATAAACCTTACCTACCAAACTCCATATACGAAAGTGGTCTTGGAACAACCTATTCAGACTATATTAAAATGCTACAACATAAGTTAAAATACGCAAGAGAAAAAGCGTTAGATAAGATTATCCGGTCCAAAGAATCTTCTAAGTCTTACTATGATAATCACGCTAAACAACCGCCACAATATAAAGTCGGTGATTATATCTATCTCAGGAACCATCTTAGACTTAGGAAAGCTTTGTCACCCATCTGGAAAGGACCGTACAAGATAGTAAAGGTACATAAAAATCATACAGCTACTCTCCTCATCAACCGACGCCATGTGAATGATCATTTCGATCAGTTTAAACCAGCAGAAGTCACATATCCTTCGTAGGCTGTAGGAACTTAAATACATGACTTATCCTATTTGTTTTAATTAGAGTTCATTTCTATATAAATTACTATTTCACCTTATTTCAGCGTCCCAATCAGTGCACAGCCGGATATTGTCCAGCCACTTCCCTCTAATGGTATCTACTGGTATCTACTGGTATCTACTTCGATGGGAAGACTTAAAATAATTAAAGGCAGTTAAATGTCGTAAGTCATATCGATATAACCTTTATAAGTCCTCACCTTGCGAATCTTAACGAAGTACTTAGTACCGTTAGATTTATATGTCAACAATCGAGTATTCACCAGTGCTTGAATACGCTCTCGCCGTTAACAGTTCGCTATAATGATATAACTTGTGAATTGGAATCTATATCTCATTTGATTACTAAACGAAATCGGCGTTCAGCATGGTTCGGCGCAATAGGCACGGCTTTCAAACATATTTTTGGCACTCTTGATGAAGACGATGCACAAAAATATGACTCAGTCATAGAAGTCATTCAAAACGATGAAAAGAAATTAGCTCAGATGATGAAAGATAGTATTTTGATTACTACTTCTACATTAGACTCATTCAAAACTACCATAAATAAACTAATGACTAACCAAAATTTCCTTGATGTTGAGACAAATATTCTTCTAAATTTAACAAGTAATATTACGAAGGTCTCGAATTCTTTGATATTGGAAACTAAGGCTTTAGTAGCTATACTCAGCAATTTGGAAAGTTCTCTCATGACCCTCTCGTTCCAACTCGAGGATTTGATAAATGCTATTATACTGAGTAATCAATCTTACGTCTTAAGTCTTCAAAGACTGAAAGCGATGAATGAAGGTGTACAAATGGGTGACTTAGTGGTAAACCATCTACTTTATGCAGATGACGCGGTTTTAATAGCGCCAACAGCCACTGATCTGCAAACACTAGTCACAGTTATGAAAGACGACTGCATGATCAATGGCTTACACTTGAATGTGAAGAAAACCAAGATTATGGTTTTTGAAAGGGAAGAAACCAGAACGAATGTAAGGATTGTGGTTGGTAACGATGTGCTGGAGCAAGTGAATGAGTTTGTATATCTTGGATGCGCCTTCAGTAAGGATGGGAAATACACTGCTGACATAGAGAGAAGAGTGAGTGCAGGGAACAGAGTGAATGGTGCGATGGGAAAGCTACTCGGGAGCCGGCACTTAAGCCATAAGGCGCAGCTGGCCATACATAACGGAGTTCTTGTCCCAACGCTGTTATATGGTAGCGAGAGCTGGGTATGTAAGAAGGAGAATGAAAGTAGGATAAATGCGGTAGAAATGCGAGCTCTGCGGAAGATGTGCGGAGTGCAGCTGACCGACCGCATTAGCAACAGCATAGTAAGACAGCGAGTAGGTATGAAAGATAGTATCGGTGTAAAGATGAGAAAGGGCATGCTCCGTTGGTTCGGGCATATAGAAAGAATGCCAGAGGAAAGAATGACAAAACAGATATACAATGTAAAAGTGGAAGGATGCAGGTACCGGGGAAGACCTAGACTATCTTACCACGACCAAATAAACCGAGTCTTATCTGATGGAAAAGTCAAGAGTCTCCGTAACCGGCGAGCGTGTATGAGACGAACTATGAGAGTCGAGGAAGCCAGAGAGGTATGTAAGGAAAGAACCTGTTGGAACTCTGTACTCTCTGCCTACCCCGCAAGGGATCTGGCGTGAGGTTATAGATAGATAGATAGATAGAGATCAATCTTACATCCAAACATAATTACTCCAGCTCAACTTTATCGCGAACTGGTTAATAATGATAGGCACCTTCCAAGGAACTCCAGAATTCCCGTTCTAATTAGTATAGATAATATACATTTAATTTTAAGTATATCCAATGTAGCATGTTACTATTTTAATAATAAGCTCGTATTTGTTCTACAAGTTCCATTAGTTACGAATGACGAATTTATTTTGTATCATAATCTAGCACTGCCCACCCCTCACGGAGTGGACAATCCTAAAACATTTAGTATGATTCAACCTTCCAGTACGTATACTGCTATTTCTAAGGATAAAGTTAGTTTTTGTAATCTGGATAGTTTAGATAACTGTAAAACGATAAACTCTGAGTTCTTTCTATGTCAATTACCCACAGTGTTATTAACGAGTAGTAGCCCTACATGTGAAAGCGAACTGCTTGTAAAAACAATCAGTGCTATTCCCGAACAGTGTAAAACTAAAACTATTATCGGTAACCTAGATATTTGGAAACCACTCGTAAATAACAAATGGATTTTTATACAATCTCATTCAAATAAGATATACATAGATTGTGGTATTCCAGAAATACGCGAAGTAGTAGTATTAGGTGCGGGTATACTACACACCCCAGGACAATGTACGGTGTATACCAATAGTATAAGGCTTACATCGTCTGATAATGGTGTAGAAATAAATATCCCAGCTCCTAAGTTAGAGTATAGTATTATTAATGATTCCTGTTGTAAACTAGAAAATAAGTTCGATTCCGTCGATAACAATGTGTCTCCTATTATACTTCAGAATATTGATTTGGACGATTTAAAGTTAAACAATCAAAATGATAGACTACTTTCCAATTTAAATGACATTATTAATAAAGAACCTGTCCTTGTAAAATATGGGACACACTATTTTATATTCAATTCTTTGGTTATACTAATTCTTATAATTGTAACTTGTCTTATTATTTTTAAACTATTTCATGTTACTCCTAGACTTAGGAAATTAATTGTAAAACCGACCCCTATCGAGAATGACGTCACAGACATACAGCTTGAAGACCTAAGTACTTCAGCACCACGTTTAAGAGAAACCGTTTAACTTGTATTTACTGAAATTCGGCATTTATCCCCGAATTTCAGTCTTACGCGAGGGGTTGTTAATAATTCGAAGAAATGTTGACCACCAACCCCGATCTGCTATGTCAGCATCTCGGGGTGGTCGGAACACTGAGCGTAGGAGCGCAGGCCAACAATGGGCCAGTCTGTTACGAAACTCCAAACGGGTCGGTTCAAATACATTTTATTCTGTTTCTATTTCTAATATACCCTTTCCCAGTTAAATATCTTTTTTTTTAAAAACCCGTTGACGAACTCTCTTATAATAGTACGTTTAATACAAGCTTTGAATTTATTGTCACTAAGTTTAGTGACGTCAAGAGGAATTTTATTATAAAATCTAACACAGTACCCTATGAAAGAAGTGTGAATTTTTGACAGACGAAATTGCGGTTGATCTTATTTATTTCTAGGTCGCGTATTATAGCAATGCCTATCGCCTAGTTGATTAAACAGATTTATATTTTTTCTTGTATACATTATGTTTTCATAAATATACTGACATGGGACTGTCATAATATTGGCTTCTTTAAACAATTCTCTGAGAGATTCGCGACTACCTACTGTATCTACCAAACGAAAATATAGTGTGGGTGGTAGGTACACTCTATATTGCTAATCTCATGCTAATCTTTACTCGATGATTTGCAAGCGGAGTAAAATGCCCCTTAGGAATAAGGTGACACTTTACAATACTTGTGTACGGCCCATATATACGCTTGTGAGGTGTTCGGGCACGCAGCCCGCTCTCACATCGATAGACTCCAAACGGTCCAATCCCGTTTCTTCCGCAAAGCTGTCAGAGTCCCGTGGTTCATACGGAACGTCGATATCCATTCCAATCTCGGTCTCGAACCTATTCGCGCCTTTATTAAAATGGCGACAACCCGATATTTCGCGAACGCGTCCAATCATAGGAATCCACTAATTGTAGCCGCCGCCGACAGTGAACCTGACTCACCTTCTATAAGCCGTCTGCAAAATGTTCTCGCCCTCCCGATGCCCTAATATTCATGCACACAGGATCAGACACCGACCACGTCGGCGAGGCCGAGGAATCCCTTACCCGCCGGCCGGTGCCGAGCACCACGGCGACACATCTCGTATATGCCCTCGCCCATAGCGACCGCGCAAGCCAAAGCCGTTCCTCCTTGAGGCGCCCTTGAGCTAGTTGCCCCCTTGCCCTTCTGGCTCGAGCGTAGTGATTGCACCCTCGCCCTCTTGTCCGGTGAATCTGTAAAGGCCCCGCGGCCAACACACACACACACACACACACACACACACGCGCGCGCACACACACACACACACACACACTCAATTTATATTGCTAAAACAAAATTCTATAGATTATTTAGCTTGTTTTTATCTGTAGTTGTATATTTTTCATACTTTTGAGTTTATTTGTTTCTTACTGAAATAGCTCAGAAGGAGGATAATGTTTTTTGAATAATTTGGTTTATTTTCTCTTCTTTGCGTATGTGTCATATATGCAAATTGAATTTCTGTTAAATATCGGGTTCATTCAAGTATCTGGCTATCGCATAAACGATAACTCTCCAAAGCCTTGTGTTTCGTATATAGGATTCAACATCTGTAACTGAATAAGCGTCCGTACGTCCCAGACAAATTACAGTGCAGTACAGTCCGCCCTTTGTCCGGCGCTGGACTGATGTATAGGGCTGTAATTTCAGTAGTGAAGGCTTAACACGAACATGCTGGCGTTATCGTAACGCTGGCAAGAAGACGTGCTATCACCTTCATGTTTATTTAGTAAATTTGTAGTGCATTAAATACCATATCGCTCACGTCTATAATTTCTTTTTTTTCTGTTTGATATACGTAGGATACATACTAGGATTTATTCCTTTATCGTCAGTGCATTTACAAACATGAAAGTTCACATACACAAATAGCCAGACCGGAACAAATAATTGTGGATCACACAAAGATTTGTCCCGTGCGGGAATCGAAACCGCGACCATTAGACACAGTGAGCGGAGCGGCTTAAGCACTGCGCTAAATCGTCCGTCAATCTGATCTGATCGTGCTAAGTATCCCGGGGGGTTTGCGATGAATATATTGACGTTGTCGTAACGCTAGCGAGTTAAGATGCCGTCCTTTTCACACTATTGGTTAATTAAACATAGATGAACGTGACAGCACACTTGATCGACAAACTCTCAAACTCAAATCGTCTATTTTGCATAAACCTTGCGGGGGTGTTCACCAATTGTCACATTTACATTGTTTTTAACTTTTCATTTTCTGTTGACTGCCTCGTTGGTCTAGTGGCAAAGCGCATCGCTTTGTGATCACGATGTCCTAGGTTCAAATCCTAGGTCGGACAAGTGTAGTTTTTCTAGCGAAAACCCCCCCGTACATGTCCGGAGTCTGGAATTGTGCCTGTTATATGGCTCGCCCCCTATTACATGGGACTTAACATCGTCGGCGAAACGGGGGTGTACTCAGTACACCTCTGCCACCCCCGCTTGGGGAATATAGGCGTGACGGTAATTTTCTGTATATACGTTTCATACATTGTTATATTATACAAAATCATTTATGCGAGCCAGCTCCTGTGTGATGCTTTACAACTGAGATATAAGGCTAATAATAATATTTTTAAATATATGTTATAATGAAAAGCTAGAGTATTCTGGGTGGACCAGTCTCCACAAGCAGTACCCGTTTACGAGTACGACTACTTGGGCAGCCATCACCTCCCTCGACCATATTAGAGGGAATGACAGCATCACAATAACGGAAAATGATTTGTGCTCAGAGTCTCAAGGACAGATTGTGACGTTGTTGAAAAGCTTGTTGTTACACTTTCTGTTAAATATCGGATTCGATCAAGTATCTGGCTATTTCGCATAATTGATAACACTCCAAAGTCTTGTGGCTTGTGTAAGTCTCAGAATTAAGCAGAAAAACTATAGTGCGGTATAATCTGCCCTTTGACCAGCGTTGAACTGATGTACAGGGCTATTATTTCAGTACTAAGGGCTTAGGATGAATAGACTAACGTTCGCGTAACGCCATCGATTTGACATACTATCATTTACACACTACAATTTTAATAAATATAGATGAACGTGACAGATTGCTAGACAACCTTACGTTGACGTCATTTTGTTCGTGTTAAGCCCCTAAAGGTCTTAGCATGGACGCATTGAGGTTGGCGTAACTCTATCGAACTGATATGCTATCCTTTTCACACCACACATTTACTAAATATAGATGAACGTGACAGCACGGTTTCACGATAACGTTCGTACGTTCACGTGACGTAACTAGTAACGTGGTCGAGGATGCTTAGCCTTGAAGCAAGCCTTAAAGACAGTATGTGCGGCTATTGCTTTGTCGATGGTCGAAGGCCGATCAATGGAGAAATATGACTGTTTACTCTGCTACCCACAATTGGGCAATACATCGTGTCTTTAATAATACTAGTGGTCGCCCATAGGTCGATATTCGACCTACTCTTTCATCGTTTGTTGGTTATGTTAGACATTCAGTAAGACTATAGACAAATAATATTAAAGACAAACATCAATTTGACGTGTGTTGTGTCAAATACATGGTAGTGTGTGTAATGTTTTTTTCATTGATTTAATGTATGCTTAATGCATAATTTAAAAAAAATATTAGCATTCTGCACTCCTTCTCTATATAAACTATAAGTGTGGGAAATTTCATACTCCTCCGTCCGCGCAATTTTCGTAAAAATGTGTACAAAGTTTTTGCTTCACGTATTAAGAGTATAAATTACGACTGCTTTGTTGGTCTAGTGGCAAAGCGCATCGCTTGGTGATCACGAGGTCCTGGGTTCAAATCCGAAGTCGGACAAATGAAGATTTTCTAACGAAAACTTCCCAGTATGATTTCGGACTATGGAATTGTGTCGGGTATATGGCAATAGGCTCGCCCCCTATTACATGGGACCTAACATTCTCGGCGAAAAGTGGGTGTACTCAGTATACCTCTGCACATATAAGTAGTTTTTTACCATCCGAATTTTGTATCAAATAGATTGTGGGGATATAGCTCAGTGGTAGAGCATTCGACTGCAGATCGAGAGGTCCCCGGTTCAAACCCGGGTGTCCCCTGTTGATCTTTTTGTTTATTAGTAGTTGTCTACGTGATATGCGAGTCATTATTAAACCAATTTTTATGATGTAAAGTGCCTTGATATAAAGGAATATTTGCATTGTTTAGTAAGTGCCTACTTATTTAACATAACAGAATAATACTCGTAAGATACTCAACGCAAATTTTATCTAGAACAATAAAACTGACACTATTTCGTTTCGTAAATTTTTATGAGATAATTTCGAGAGCTTTCCACCTAAATATCTTTTCGACGTTGATTAGGTAAATGGAATAACACAGAAAGCTCGTTTAGACGGCTTATTTGTAACACGTTGCATAATTCATTGGATGTGTCCATTAGAATATAAATTGTTTAGTCCAAATGGTATTACACTGGTAAGTCAGTCGTCCACTCGTTTCGGCGGGATATGCGTAAAATATGTCGACTATGAATTGAGTGGGGTATCGGGAGATGGCCACTGCATTAATAAATAAAAGCGTATGGTTATAGAATGGTTTTTGATCGGGTGTTTTGCCGGCTTTTATTTAACTTGCAATGTTCGTATGTCTGTCTGTCCGACGTTCCGGTTCAAATCTTGTGATTCATTCAGTCAACAGATAGTCCTGCAGTTTTTTTTTAAATGAGAAACGATTGGTAGCCATCCTGAGATCCTGAGGTAATGCATTCCACAGAAGGATTGATTGGACAATGAAAGAAGAGTGGATGAAATCAGTACGGTGAGAGGGACACTGAAGAAGACAATTATTAGAAGAGCGAAGATGTTTATTATGATTGGAGCATAGGTATTAAAATCGGGAAGTAAGATAAGCAGGCGCTACAGAAGAATGAAGGATAGAAAACAATGTTGTCAGTGCCCTTAGAGCTCTGCGTTGACGAATAGGCAACCACTTTAACTGTGAACGATGCTCCGACACTCATGTGTCGGAGCATCGTATTCAATATGCGCAAATATGATCATTCATATTTGCGCATATTGAATACGAATCGAATGCAGTTATTAAGTAGGCGGTCTAGTTTATCGAGTTGATCTGCATTCAGGTCGAAGTAGCACACATCACCATAGTCGATAATAGGAGAGATCAAGGACTGCACAAGCATTGCTTTGGTATTAGAAGGGAGAGAGTTTTTTAATTTATACAGGTATCGCAACGTTCCAGAGACTCTTTGACCAACCGACGTAACTTGGGTCTGCCAGCTAAGCGTAGTGTCGATGTGTAAACCGAGATCTTTGACGCTTGGACTTAGAGGAATAACTGTATCATTGAACTCAAGCGGAGGTAGAGAACCAATGTTTAGTTTGTTAATCAGTCTGGAGCTCCCCACAAGAATTGCTTGACACTTTGCTGGATTCACTGCGACACCGAATCTGTCGGACCAATTTTTAATTGCCCCCAGATCGCGGTTTAATTTGTCGATAAGTTCAGAAATTCGATCAGCACTATCTTGTGAGTATAATTGCAAGTCGTCGGCATATAGATGATACGCACACTGAAGTTCATAGGTTATCAAGTCGATGAAAATGGAAAATAGAAGAGGAGAGAGTATACCGCCTTGGGGAACGCCAGAGTCGAGGTAACGCCATGCTGACAACGCTTCATCACTCAAAACTGACTGCTGACGTTCCCGAAGATAAGCGGAAAACCAATCCAGCAACTCTTAAGAGCACAGACGATAGGAGAGAATGGACAAAAGGATATCGTGATTAACGGTATTAAAGGCATTGGAAAAATCGACCAATACAAGCACGGTGACTTTGGTATCTTCCATGCCTGCTTGAATATCATCAATCACTTTAAGGAGGGCAGAAACGGTACTATGGCCAGGCCTAAAACCAGATTGAAGAGGATTAATTAAATTATTGGAGTAAATAAAATGAGATAATTGTTTATGAGCGCAGGCCTCAAGCACTTTTGAAAGAAAAGTAAGAATGGAGATTGGACGGAAGTGGCTGGGATGGCACGGATTAGGAATTTTGGCCAGGGGGCGGACAAAAGCTTTTCGCCAGAGAGTTGGGAAAATACCGGATTCCAAGGAGAAATTAACGAGGAGGGTGATTACTGGAAGGAGAGAATAGTTATGATCATAAATCGACATATTTTGTCACAGCCAATAGCCCTGGATTTAATAGACATTATGATCTTCTTAACCTCAAAAGAGTCGACTGGAGAAAAGTAAAAAGGATTAATGTGCGGCCGTCTAAGACCACCAAGGCAATCAAGAGTTTGCTGTACAGTTAGACGATCGACAGGAGCAACTGTGGAGAAATGGCAATTAAGATCGTCTAAATTTATTGTTCTTGGTAGGTCTTGACATCGAGACTTGCCGATACCTAAAGTGCCTAAGAATTTCCAAATATCAGCAGGCGAAGAAGATCCAATATTGTTAAGAATATGGCGGCGTTCAGCATCACGTATCATCTTATTACACCGATTTCTTGCAATCTTAAAACTGGCCCAGTTATCTTCAGTGCGATCGTTTTTAAATCTACGAAATTCGCGATTTCTACGCCTTATGGCCATACGAATTCCCGTAGTCATCCACAGAGCGGGTGATCGCTTCAACCTCACTTTTTTACAGGGGCATGGGTTCTTAAAGCTGAATTACCGTTTCGGTAAAGATGCATATTTTGTCATCCATGGTCTCGGCTTCTATTAGGGGTGTCCAGTTGAGTTTGGATGCATCTTCGGTTAATTTATCGATATACATTCGAGCAAAGCAACGTTTATGCAGAATTTTGGGACGAGGTTTGGGAGCTTTTAGGATATAGGAAAGGAAGATAAGATCATGGTGAGAAAAACCAGGGGCATCGTGCTGACCATGGGAGGAAACGAGGGAAGGATTTGAGGTGAGTATGAGGTCGAGCCAGGTATCATCACCTTTGATATTGTGGTGTGTAGCGTGGAGAGGCAGAAAGTGCAAGCTGGCTGACTCAATGAGGTGAAGCAGTTTACAGGAACGAGGGGAATCGTGGGCAAGGAGATTAGTATTAAAGTCGCGCATGATAATGTGATGCACATAATCAGACCCCAAGGATTCTACTACCGATTCGAATTCGGTGAAATAATCAACGGTTGGAGGACAATACACGACACCAATTACGATTTAGGCGCCTTTGACCCAAACCTCGAGGAAAAGAAATTCGGCAGAAGCGGATTGGGTGGAAGATATGGCTAGAATTTTAAAGGAAAGATCACTACGCAAGTAGATAGCAACTCCACCACCGCCTCTGTCAACCCGGTCATTCCGAATGAGAATAAAACCAGGGAGAGCGTAAGAGGTAGAGAGAAGATGAGGTTTGAGCCAACTCTCAGAAATCAGGATGGCGTGTACGTTTATGTTACTGAATGTGTCATACAACTCATCGTGATGACTGGGTATACTTTGAGCGTTTATGTGCAAAATATTCAGTAGATGGTCCACTTGTTGGTCGAATTTGTTCTGTAGAAAGTCACTAAGATTATCATTTAAAGAATTAAAACTTACATTACACGAGGAGACAGTAGATTCATTGATGGAATGAAAGGAGTCAGTGTCTGATATCATCAACTATCATAAATATTATAAATAAATATAAGTCTATTAATATATATTTTACAGATTTAATAAATTATATTATATTATTGTAAGCAAGACTGGTAGCACTACGATACGTTTCTGCATCACCCGCCAGCTAACATCATCAAAACTAAAGCTAAATACACAGGTAGCAGTATACACTTTTACATGCTCAACTCACTCCATAATAATTATAAAAAATAAGAAAATAATAACAAGATCTCCGTGATGATAACACGATTCAAAACACAAATCAAGCAACAAAAAAATGGAAAAAAAGAAATAAATAAAAACAAAGTCTAATAGCTACAGAAAACAATTAGTTTTTGAACGCATCCGTTAACGTCAAAATGACATTTGATTGTCATGGCATTTGGCGACAAGAAGCTAATTTTATGGAAGGTAGATCTTTTTTAGAATTTACTGTTATACTATATTACTACTTGACATTGGCGAAATACACTGTTAAAGTGTGCGGCCATTAATTAAAATAAGAAGAAGAAGAAGATGGACGGTACATGGAGATTGGAGAGAATTTGAAAGAAAAAAATAAATTAAAAAGATGGTATAACATAATTATACCTACATTAAACAAACTAAAGGAGTGAGTAAATAAATAACAAAAGAAACTGATAAAACACAAGGTAAGATGTTCCTATCAATTATTGAACCTATTTGAATTACCTGTATATTGTATACCCACTCATTATTTCCGTCTTTTTAGATCCCCCCCAGCTTCACCCGCGCCCCCCTTCGAAGATGATCCGCCTGGCTTCGGGTGTTGCGTCACCAAGGCGCTCAACTCGTCGGCTGAAGTGATGCGGTGCCGACTACCATCAGGGGCTTTCAAAACAATGGTGCCGTCTTGAGTCCAGCAGGATCTTACGCCAAAATGCAAACGCGCCTTACCAAAGATTCCTTGCCTGCACTTGGTTAAAAATTCCCGGACTGAAATGGGAGACCCCTTCAACCTAGTCTTCGCCCTCCAGGTCGAGTGCTTATCGTCAACGCAAGCGACCCGGACAAGAATGGGCCTATGATGATCTCGCTCAGAGGCCCCAAGTCTGTGGCAACTGCTTACAGAGGATGCTGAGATGTTTTTGAGGCCCATCCTGTCGTGAAGTATGCCTAGGATGACATCCATACTGTTTTCTTGTTCGACTTCAGCGATCCCTAGAAAGAGTAGAGTTTTCCGCCTGTGCCTCGTCTCAAATGTATTCAGCTGCTTAGTGCACTCAGTGATTAGTCTCCGGAGCAGCCCAAGCATGTTAAAAATGAGCTCCCTGAAGGTCCGGAATTCCTCAGCAACTTTTGCAACTGTGTCTTTAGCAGGACCTGCGTTCTGAATTGGAGCTTCAAGTTCTCCCATTCTCTTCATGAAACTCCCTTCAAGGGTTTTCTGAGCTGACAGAACCACATCAAGCTGTGACATGTTGAAATTAGTGATGTGTGGTGATGTGCTGGCAGGCGATGCTAATTGGTGCTAGTTTCACATAAATGTGCCACAAACGTGAGTAAATACCAATCCAATGATAACGACTATGTACAGGTATAAATAACTTGTAAATAATTGCTTATTTATTTTAAATAAAGATAAAAACTTAAAGACAAGACTGTACTTTTTTTAACACCTACCCGAAAAAAAAAAAGATTCATTTAGAAAGCCTTTTTAAAAATAAGCTTTTATAGCAAACACACCACGAAAATATCTTTCTTAGTTGAGGAGTTCTTGTGACTTCGTTCTGACTCCATTATAGTCCTTGGACACCATACGGGTCTAAAGTACGTGTCAAGATAAATCTATTTAATGAAAAAGCATATTCATTTGACAACCCGGATGTCAGCTTGAAGTTTTAGCAATTAATTATTAAAAGCGGTCACCGCAGAGAGCAGGAAACATTTTCCTCTTAAAAATACATGATAATCCTTGAGATATATCTGGAAGCAGAAAAGCGCTAACTGGGCAAGGCCCAGGCCATGGAGAATAAAGATTCTCTATGACCAAACGCGATGCGTTATGATTGCTTCATGAAATTATAGTGTAACGGCCGTATGCGACTAACCGATCATTTCATCAATTATCGTAACGCACCGCGTTACGCATTTAATTGGGCATAGTGAATAAATGCTCCGGGAACTAACGTTAATACCTCAGTAGCTGAACCTGTTGTTGACTTGGTAAAAGAGCCAAGGTAACCCGATCCGTCAAACACAACAAAGCGCCAGACGAAGACGGAATTACCGCAGAGCTTCTGAAAGCGGGCGAAACGCCGGTACTTAAAGTCTTTTAGAGGCTGTTTAAGTCCGTCTTGCTCGAAGGGAAGACGCCAGAAGTATGGAACAGGGGTGTAGTGGTAGTGTTTTTCAAGAAAGGTGACAACACCTTATTGAAGAACTATAGGGCTATCACACTGCTGAGCCATGTTCGTAAGTTGTTTTCGAGAATCATCACGAATCATCTCGAACGCAGGCTTGATGACTTCTAGCCTCTCGAACAAGCCAGTTTCCGAAAAGGCTTTAGTACAATAGACCACATACATATGCTGCGGCAGATTTTATACAGTAGACTAAGGAGTATTATCGGCCACTATGCTTGGCGTTTGTGGACTATGAGAAAGCTTTCGGTTCGATTGAGATTTGGGCGGTTCTTAGGTCTCTCCAGCGATGGCGTATTGACTATCGGTACATCGAAGTGTTGAAGTGCTTGTAAAATAACGCCACCATGTCAGTCCGAGTACAGGGGCAGTGCACGAAGGCGATCTCCATAAAAAGAGGAGTGAGACAGGGAGACGTCATTTCTTCCGAAACTGTATACGGCCACCTTAGAGGACGCCTTCAAGCTCTTGGAATGGCGAGGAGTTGGCATTAATATCAATGGCGAATACATCACTCACCTTCGATTTACCGACGACATCGTAGTCATACACCGCTGACATAGAAGAGTGAGGGAACAAAGTGAATGGGGCGATGGGAAAGCTACTTGGGAGCCGGCACTTAAGCCAAAAGGCGCAGCTGGCCATACATAATGGTGTGAAGTGAAGCTGACCGACGGTATTCGCAACAGCGTAGTAAGAAAGCGAATAGGTATGAAAGATAGTATCAGTGTAAAGATGAGAAAGGGTATGCTCCGTTGGGTCAGGCATATAGAAAGAATGTCAGAAGAAAGAATGACAAAACTGATATACAATGCGAAAGTGGAAGGATGTAGGTACCGGGGAAGACCTAGACTATCTTACCATGACCAAATAGACTGGGTCTTATCTGAAGAACAAGTCTCCGTAACCGGCGAGCGTGTATGAGACTAACTATAAGAGTAGAGGAAGCCAGAGAGGTATATAAGGAAAGAACCTGTTGGAACTCTGTACTCTCTGCCTACCCCGTAAGGGATCTGGCGTGATGATATAGATTGTAGTCATGGCGAATGCTCGGTGACCTCAACAGAATATCCCAACAAGTGGGTCTAAAAATGAACATGGACAAAACGAAAATAATGTTTAATATCCATCTCGTACCCACCGCACTCACCGTTGGGAACTGTACTCTTAAAGTTGTCGACGAATACACTTGCTTGGGACATGCAGTTCAGTTAGGTAGGTCCAACTTTGAGACAGAGGTCAATCGACGTATCCAACTCGGCTGGGCAGCGTTCGGGAAACTGCGCTACATCTTCTCATCCAAAATACCTCAGTGCCTCAAGACTAAAGTCTTTAGTCAATGTGTGTTGCCAGTGATGACATACGGATCAGAGACGTGGTCTCTTACAATAGGTGTCATAAAAAAGCTCAGAGTTGCTCAGCGAGCTATGCTCGGCGTTTCTCTACGCGATCGAATCAGGAATGAGGAGATTCGTAGAAGAACCATGGTTATTTGGACACTATAGAACAAGGTATTAGCCTGTTATCTGAGAAATACGACCCACTAGTAATTGAAAATGAACAAGCCAAGGAAAAAATATTTAAGCTTGAGAAGACAGTGGTCAATATTGGTAACAAATGTGTTTATCTTGAGAAGTGTTACCAAATGCTGGAGAAAAAGGTACAGAATTTTGAACAATCATCACGAAAACATAACCTAGAAATAGTTGGAGTGGAATGTTTACCTGGTGAGAATGTGAAGGAAATAGTGGCAAAGATTGGGAAAAAATAGGTGCGAATTTAGATAAAATTGAGTGGATTAAACGGAGTCGATAACTAAAACCGGACACGAAACCACCCTCCATTCTTGTTGGTTTCGAAACACCAGGCACTGCATCGCGTGATAGCTGGTTGACGTCGTAATGTAACCACTTTTACGATCAACATCATTCCTTGGGGTACGGCGAAGAACAAAATCTACATAAATGAGGATTTATCCAAAACTTCAAGAGCATTGCTATGGAACGCGAAAAAACAACTCCATGGTGTTTACAAGTATGTATGGGTGTCAGGTGGCAAGATTCTCGTGAAAAAAGCAGAAGGCGATAAAGCTGCATGGCTGAGATCGAAAACAGAGTTGCGTGATTTATTAAAAGTAAAGTAGACAAATCGTTTGTTCTTTAGTGAATTACCTAATTGCATCTATTAGTGCACACCCATCCGCACCACCCATCCACCAATCCGCACTGATTCCGCGTGGTGGAGTAAGATCTAACCTCTCTCACCTCGATTTGTGAGTGAAGGCCTTTGCCCAGCAGTGGGCAGTATAGGCTCATATTATTATCTATTAGTGCTAAAATAAACTATCAAATATACTGATATCAATAATATAGATTGCATAACTGATAACGCAGTCACTTAGGTATGTGTTAATGACCTAAACAGGTGGCTAAGTTCATATATAAACAAAAAAGGTCTAAGCGTCTTACATGTAAATTTACGATCAATTAAAAAACACTTTAATGAACTTTTGGTGTCTATTAACAGCAGTATACATACATATAATAGATATTTTAGTCATCACTGAACCTACCTTTGTATAAAATTGATGGATTTAAAGTAAATACATATCTTCGAACGGACCGTAGCGGGGGAGGGGTGATAGTATACACGCGGGAAGGCTTAGATGCGCAATTGTTCGAAACTATGCATTCCATTGGAATACGATCGGTGAAGTGCGTTTCCATTACACTTAATTGTAATAACGAGCAAATACATTTAATTTCTATATATAGACCACCTAGAGTTAATAAACAGGGAAAAGTAATTCAATTTCTACAAGAATTCCGTAACTTACTTGACAGTTTACCTAAACACTCAAAAGTAATTTTCTGCGATGATATAAACACAAATGTACTAAATAAAAACGACAATCATGTTATATCTTATGAGAATCTACTGGCAGAGTTTGGTTTCACAAAATGCATTAATGATGTCACGCGAAAAATAGTCAAATCTTGTCTGGACCATAATTACATTAGAACAAATAATTCGATTGGTTCCGCGGTTATAAAACATAAAATACCAGATATTTATTTTGTATCAGCTGTGGTGGAATGGAAATGCGCATTGCAGATATTGTCATCGGGCGACGGCCCACCTGCGAGCGGTTCAGCGCCGCCGCCGGTCATTAGACAATTTCTTGATAACAGATTGGTCAGAGAAAAACTATTATGTATTGATTTCGATACCTTGTTGTTAATGGAATCTCCGATTGAGTTGTATAATGCATTCTGCCAGATATTTGTACATATATATAACCAATGTTATAAAAATAAAAATACTCACATTAGTAAGAGAAATAACAAAAGTTGGATTAAAAATAGGTTAAAGTTAATGATACAGAAAAAGGATATGTTATTTAAGATTTGGAGTAATGAACTAAAGAATATGCTCAAGCGACTAAATTATATGAAATATGGGAATAAAAGTCCAAAAAAGGATTAATAAAAGTAGAAACATGCATGAGACACAAAGTATAATAAATTGTAATAAAAATATTAAGATGATATGGGAAAAAATAAATAACATTATGGGAAACAAGCTGTAGATTCAATAATTATGTCAAATATGAGGAAGCTGGGAACTACTACGGACATATCTAATAAATTTGCGGTAACTTTCTTACAAGAAATTGAGAGTATAATACACCAATGTAACGAAAATTGGATTAACCGTAATTCATATGTTAAAACTGCTGACATGTGCATGAGATGGCAGCCGGTGACTGGGGCACAGACGTTGAAAATTATAAAAGGCATGAATCGTAACAAGTCGCCAGGTGCTGATCTCGTGCGGATGTCGGATTTGAAATTTGTAGCCGACAAGGTAAGCCCAATTTTGGTAAAACTAGTTAATCTATCTGTTATCCAAGGTAAATTCCCCAGCAAGCTAAAAGAAGTTATAGTACGACCAATTCACAAGAAAGGGGATTTCAAAAATGTATCTAACTATCGACCTATAGGTATATTGTCCAGCATAGATAAAATATTGGAAAAATGTGTAGTTAATCAAATAAGCAAGTACCTGCAGAAAAATAATATTATAAATTAGTGTCAACATGGCTTTTTAAAAGGTAAAAGTACAAATACTTTATTGTCAACTTTCTCAGATGAAATTAATAATTATCTTGGAGAAAAAAAGTTTATTATTGCAATTTTCTTTGACTTTAAAAAGGCGTTTGACACTTTAGAAACAGAAACGCTACTAAACGCGATGGATGAGTGCGGTGTGAGGGAACCACTTAACCGATGGTTCCGTGATTATCTCACATCGCGGTCTTACCGTGTAAAACTGGGTGATGGTTTGAGTGACAGCATGAATGTGCGGCGTGGCGTAACATAAGAATCAGGATGTGGACCAATCTGCTATCACATACATGTCAATAGTTTGTGTGATGTTCTAAAACATTGTTCGGCACACATTTGCAGACGATTTTTGCATAATTCTCGCCGGCACTGATGTGTCTGAGGCCTGCCGTCTAGTACAAGAGGACATAGACGCAGTCGTTAAGTGGTCTCACGATAACGGTATTATTCTAAACGCTGATAAAACTAAACTATTACTTTTACATACATCAAAGTTCTACTCAACCCCTTAATTACACATGATTTTTCATGCTTTAACAATCATTGTCTATCTTGTAAATGTAAAAACATTGAGCGTTTAAACAGCGTAACCTATCTTGGAGTAATCATAGATGAACATTTCTCTTGGTACCACCACATAGATTAAGAATAATATTAGGAAAAATGTATCATCTGAGTTTTAAAGTTCCTATTAGTACCCAACGATGTGTATATATGTCTTTAGTGGATTCTATATTATGTTATGCTCTGGACAGTTACGGGTTAACATTCAAAACTTATTTAGATAAATTAGAAATATTACAAATCCGATTCCTAAAACTTTTGGTTAGCAAAAAGACAAAAATGAGTTGCAAATGTGATTATAGAAAACTATTTCAGATATGTGAGATTCTATCAATTAGTCTGAAACATAAATTATTACTAGCGACAAACCAACACGGTAGTCAAGAGCATAAACTTTTACATGTGACCAACGACCATAATACACGATCTATGACTTCTGGCAAATTTATTGTACCCAGAGTTAGCAATTACTACGGTGACAGAACACTTAAAAAACGTCTGCCTTATTTACTTAACAGTCTACCAGATGAGATCAGACATGAAACTGATAAACTAACTTTTAAAAGAAAACTAAATAAGCTTCTGCTGAGTAAGTGCTAACAATGTCAGATCGGTTAGAACTTATCACAATATATTGTTAAAAAACAAATGTGTGTATTGATACAACTCAAGTGATGAATTTATAAAGAGGCAAAGTTGAACGTTCCCACAGTCAAAACAGTAACATGGTTTTGTTGGGCAATACCCTTACATATGTATTTAGTTATAGAAAAATATTAAATAAAAAAAAATCGACATAGCCCTCAGGATTAGCAAGCTGAAGTGGCAATGGGCGGGCCACATAGCGCAAAGATTGGACGGGCGTTGGGGCAAAGAGATTCTATAAATTATTGAACGGAGAATGCGCGAGAAGTCCGATGGAATGTTGTGTGAGGCACAGGGAGGTTTCAGGTCTGGAAGAGGATGTTCGGATCAAGTTTTCTTCCTCCGCAACATCGTAGAAAAGCATCTGGCAGTAGGCCGGAAGGTTTTCTGCGGTTTTGTGGACCTGGAGAAGGCGTTTGATAGAGTCGTGCGAAAGAGACTTTGGGACATTTTGCCAGAGTATGGTATAAGCGGCACCCTGTTGCGAGCCGTCCAGTCCACCTACGTGGACAGCAAGGCATGCGTACGGGTGGGTGGTAACATGTCACCTTGGTTTGACGTTAAAATCGGCGTCAAGCAGGGTTGCGTGTTGTCCGCTAGACTGTTTATAGTGTATCTGGATAAAAGTCTTCAAAGACTGAATGCGATGACTGAAGGGGTAAAAATGGGTGATCTAGTGATAAACCACCTATTGTATGCAGATGACGCGGTTTTGAAAGCGCCAACAGCCACTGATCTGCAAACACTAGTCACAGTTATGAGAGACGACTGCATGAACAATGGCTTACATTTGAATGTGAAGAAAACCAAAATTATGGGTTTTGAACGGGAAGAAACCAGAACGAATGCAAGGATTGTGGTTGGTAACGATGTGCTGGAGCAAGTGAATGAGTTTGTATATCTTGGATGCGCCTTCAGTAAGGATGGGAAATACACCGCTGATATAGAGATAAGAGTGAATCCAGGTGATAGAGTGAATGGTGCGATGGGAAGGCTACTTGGGAGCCGGCACTTAAGCCAAAAGGCGCAGCTGGCCATGCATAATGGAGTGCTTGTCCCAACGCTGTTATATGGCAGTGAGAGTTGGGTATGTAAGAAGGAGAACGAAAGCAGGATAAATGCGGTCGAAATGCGATCTCTGCGGAAGATGTGCGGAGTGACGCTGACCGACCGTATTCGCAACAGCGTAGTAAGAAAGCGAGTAGGTATCAAAGATAGTATCGGTGTAAAGATGAGAAAGATGAGAAAGGGTATGCTCCGTTGGTTCGGGCATATAGAAAGAATGCCAGAAGAAAGAATGACAAAACAGATATACAATGCGAAAGTGGAGGGATATAGGTGCCGGGGAAGACCTAGACTATCTTACCATGACCAAATAGACCGTGTCTTAGCTGAAGGGCAAGTCAAGAGTCTCCGTAACCGGCGAGTGTGTATGAGACGAACTATGAGAGTGGAGGAAGCCAGAGAGGTATGTAAGGAAAGAACCTGTTGGAACTCTGTACTCTCTGCCTACCCCGCGAGGGAGCTGGCGTGATGATATAGATAGATAGATAGATTAAATAAAAAAAAAATCGACATAGCCCTCAGGATTAGCAAGCTGAAGTGGCAATGGGCCGGCCACATAGCGCAAAGATTGGACGGGCGTTGGGGCAGATTCTAGAGTGGAGACCACTTATTGGCAAGCGCAGCGTAGGACGACTTGTGATCTTGTGAAAATCGCAGGAAGTCGTTGGATGCAGGTGGCATCAGACCGGTTACGCTGGAAACCGATTGGGGAAGCCTAAGTTCAGCAGTGGACAGGTATATGCTGAGACGATGATGAATTTGTGACATAATAACCTATTAATTTGGTTATTGATACTGTGATAGTATTCAAAAAAGGAATGTAATATTAGTGCAGGCTACTGTTCAAATAGCTCAAGGGAGATTTTTTAAGAGGCTTAAAAGAGACTAAATCTCTTAGAAACGACTATACGGAGACTCTATTTTGCATAGCTCAGCCAATGTAAAATGTATGCGTAAATTTGAAATGTAAATATAAGGATGTTTGAAATGTAAGGACACTAGAAGATAGTGAATTCATTTTGTTTGAAGAAATGAAAATAGCCAAGAAAGGATATGAATTACAAATCATCTCAGAGTGGATTCTGCAGTCTCTAAGACTCGCACCCGTCGAACAGAAATAAAGCGTAGGCCACATTGTGATCGGGGCGTGAGCGAGACGCGACGCCGGCGCAACCTGGGGAGTTGTAATATACTGACTGACCCACCGCCGTCGTGCTACCAGCGATTATAAGAAAAATACGATGAGAACGAGACGCCAATACGGATGCGAGCTGGACGCTAGCATTGTGTTTTAAGCGAAGCGATGCCGACGGTACCGTCGCGTTCGCAGTGTGACGTATCCGACGCGCTATTGTCTGCCGGCCGGTGTCGCGCCGCCGTCCCGCCCCGTCGGCTATGGCACGAAAGTCGTTAGGACATACTGGATTCTTATTCCCAATGACCAAATACTTAACTCGGCACGTTAAGAAACTCATCGTGATGTGATCGTTAGCATACAGCATACCATTACACGATTAATTTACGAAGTTGTCGTAACACGATGCGTTGGGTTATAGCAAATAAGGACCTTGGTGTTTGAATACGCATTTTAATGTCAGATACTATTGGAGGCTGATCGAAGTTTTTGCTCTCACAATTTAAACAACATTTTTCTTTTTATATATCTGTTGAACTCAAAACCACTATTCAAAAATGCATGAACATGAAAGCTTTCTCGCTGTGGCTGTCAGTTCCAATAATTTGACCATTTAAATATTTAATAATTCTTGCACACTTAGAAAAATAAATAGTTTTCAGAGTGTTATTTTTTTAAATCTCTTTTTTGCTTGCGACTTTTTTCATAGCGATAGTTTATAATCGAAGTGCATGTTCTAAACGACCTCCTGGAACTAAAATCAATGTGATCGATGTTAATAAATTTAGCTTCTCTATTCAGTTTTACAACAGATACGAGAACGACAGCTTTAGTTTGAATATAAGCTAGGCTCGGTGGATAATTATGGGTTTATCCCCCCCGCACGGGATAAATCTTTGTATGACCCACGGATGTGACGTATCAGTAATCTGTGATTGCACATATACGCAAGATAAACGAGTGATTCTTAGGGTGCATCTTTATAAAATATATTTAAAACAAGAAACACTGGAGAAATCACGAGCAGTGTAAGTAGAGTTATGTAATGTTATAGAGTGAGAGCCCATAGATTCCGGATTTTTTATGATAGGAAAAGCATATTTTATCCTATTTGATAAGGGATTTAAATAAGGAAAGCATTTTCTAACAAATAATAGATGTAGTGTAGCTACTATAAAGTAACTGCATACATTCAAAAACCACGAATCCCAGTTTTGTTAGTACTTAAAATGTGTAGAAATCCTTTACCGTTAATAGATAAACAGCTGGATAATAAAATGTAAGGAAAGAACCTGTTGGAAGTCTGTACTCTCTGCCTACCCCGCAAAGTATATGGCGTGATGATATAGATCGATAAATAGCGCCTGATGTCCTGTTTCCAGCGTCCTTTGTGTAAACCGATTCTTTGCTCGGTGCACTCCGAAAATCTTTGTTTAGTAGGTAATTAGAAAGTACTTTACAGTGAGGAGTTGCTCATCGTATTTGAATACTATTATGCTTGAAAGGTCGCAGGGTGGGACTGGATGCGGAAGGCGGAGGACCGTGTATTGTGGCGCAAATTGAGAGAGGCCTATGTCCAGCAGTGGACTGCAATAGGCTGATTTGACGCGTTAGCGTTTATATGTTCATCAACTCGCCAGCGTCACGTTAATTCCAAACTTTTATTGCTAAACCCTCTGTTAATAAACTGTAGATATTTTGAATATTGATAGCCCACCGTGCAGTTGTGGAGGATAAACGATGATATATATGCATCGATATATTATTCGTACTTGTGTTCATACAAGTGACGGATCACGAACTGAATGACAGCCTAGAAATGGCCACTTTTGCATATATTTACATATTTCTACTCGTAGCTAGCAACAGTTGAAATTAGTTTTGAATTATTAACGACCTCAGATATTTTTAATATGGCACTTTTAGTCACAAACTGTAGTTTTTTAACGTGCTAGTGCGTGTATTTCTATCTCATAGCAAATAAGAGCGCAGATATGGCTCTTCTAACATTTTGAGTACTTAATGTTATTATTATGGTCACTGGCAATTATAATCAAATAAATGACGTTTTCTTACCAAAAGTTACCATCTGAATTTAGTACAAAATTATTTGTCTCCTTCAACTAATAAAAGTTAATTCAATCACACTTTCCGCACACCCAACAAGCGTCTAACAAATAAACAGAATCAACAAACGCCCACAAACTTCGCAGACTTGAGTTATGTGAGCAATAAGTTTAACGCACTCCATAAGCCGTGCAGTGTCTTACGCGAAGATTTGTGGCGTGATCAAACGATAAATCAGTGCGTGTCCAGGGGGAGATGTCCCCAAGGAATGCTCATAAACGCGCCATCCATCACCGTCCAACTTAGATATTAACATTGACGATATACTGTACGCTGCTGTCTGTTGAATGAATTGGATTAAGATTTTGGATTTATTGTGGAGACTAGGCGTTTGTGTTTTGGGGAAAATTTCATTCGCTTGTTGTTGATTTCACTAAATATACTCTAATCTACTAATTATCTCGACCGGTGGGGCTAGTTAGTTTGCAGGTTTGGGCTCATATCCATCGGGGCGCGACGGTAACGCGACGCCGTGTATGTGATCTATGCTGTGGGCCGAAGGGTATGTACAGCTTCGCCGAGCAAGAGGTCGCTTCAGCCGGAAATGCATGGGAGCAATTAGGTACCAAGGCCATTCCTTCTTGAGGCGCCCTTGAACTCGAGGGTGCTTCAAGGGGAATGGCCTCCGATTTGGGCTGTCGCTGTGGGGGAGGATATTATACTAGGTGTCTCGCCGTGGTGCTCTTATGGCACAGGTGTGCGTGTTTTTTTGGTAGAATAAAACCCGTACCATTAATTGTAAGTATAATAATATATTTACAAAGAAAAACATAAAGAATATTCAAAGTGTGTACATACACACGATGTTCTAGAAAAAAGGAATGTCAAAATGTAAAATCCGCCGGTCGCACCGGAATCACGCCTCAGGACCGCGATGTGGCCAGGCGGATTCGGATGATATTCCTACGCCGCCCATGCGTATGCATGCATTTCTCTACCAGCTGGAGGCTAAGGATTCTTCTACCTCGTGACACCCAACGGGATGTGAGTAGTTAATATATTGAATTATACAGGCTCCGAAGTCGCTAGGACCAATTAAATACGTTACGTGACGCTTTACGAGAACTTCATAAAATGGTCCTTTAAAGGTGACATACAGAATCTCCAGTGGCTCCAGTAACATAAAGAATACTAGGTATTACGCATTATTTTATGGAGATGTACTAATACGCCCGTTTAGTCATAGCGGATAAGAGCCCAAGAGATGACACATAACTCGATGGCTGCGATCTGTGTGTTATCTTCAGTTTAGCTAAATACATTATATAGTGCGACAAGGAGCTTGTGGCCCGCGGATGCCATTGACAGGGGGGCGTTGGTGTAAAATTAGGGTTACCAATCAGTAAAATTTTCCTGCTTCTATTTCAACAGGTTACAAATTAAAAAAGAACTTGATTAAGTTTCATAGCAAACGGCAACTCTAGGACTGTCATGAGGTGACATTTCACTTGAAGACAGCGTTAGTTCCGATCTAGCCGCGGGCCAAAAGATTCTTGTATGACTATAGGTACCCACGTCCCGTCAGCGTCGCCGTCCCACCCTGTCGGATATGTGCCAGAGCCTTAAGAGTCCAAGCATGGTTGAATTAGAATCCCGTGAATACTTTTGAAAGGAACTTGGAGGTGTTTGGGTTTGGACAGTGCTATTTAATTTTTTTTTATTAATAACTAGTCAGCAACTGACGCCTATGTCTCCTAATGGAAAGTGATCACGGAAGTTGTCTTCATGTAAATGTCGCGGGGAGGGTAATTCGTTCGTTCCTATTGATGCGTTTAGGAGATGTGATGATGTATTTACCAGGTGGCAGTTCTATCAGTGGAAAATCACAAATTGTACCTATTATTATGGTGTATGTATATCTCAAATTGATATCAATATTCGCAGGCCAATTCAAACTCGTAAGTGATTTAAGGTGAAAGCTCTCGGTTATTAAATTATCGTCTCCGTTTAGGTGCCCAATTTATTAATGTACAAGGTTAAATCATCGATCAATCCCATAACACCGTCACGCCTATATTTCCCAATATTTACCAAGTGGGGACGACAGTGGTATACGGTATACACCCACTTTACGCCGACAACGTAAGGACACACACTGCATTGATATTGATTAGCTACCTAATCGTGGTTATATGCTTGTAGTAAATATTTTACGTCGTTCGATATTTCGTTCAGTCGGATTAAGTAGGCAGACTTCGCAGTCACAGCGAAGTTTTTTTGTTAGTCTTGTTGATACAAATAATATTCCTTGTTAAATTATCAAGTTTACACAAAATTTTATATGAACATCATAATAAAATAATTAACCATCATCGCACAACGAGTCATTGAGGGAGCTCTACGTAGTAGATCTGACTGTTGAGCCATTTTTTGCTTATTAGTTTCTGCTCGCAACTTTGTCTTGGACTTTGACAGAAACCCTACATTTTTCCGGAATAAAAAGTATTCTATGTGTTAATCTAGGTAATAAACTATCTGTGCACCAAATTAAATACAAATCCGTTTAGCTGTTTTTGCGTGATTGAGTAACTAACATCTAAACATACAAACTCACATTTATAATAGTGGTAGGATTTCAATATTTAACTCAAGAATGGATGTGCCTACTACAAGTAGAATTTTTACTTATTCCATACTACAAAATGTGCCAAAATACCACTGACAGTAAGCAAATCTATTTATTACTTAAATATGGATGCCGACTAGTAGTGGAGTACAATAATAATTACCGTGGTTTACCGCCTAGTTTGGGGGCGATTATTTCTAATGATTTTTAATCGTAGAAGTAGCTCCTAGTAGTGCCTACGTTACCACAATCTGAAAACTATTTCTAGCCACAGCCGTATACCATATTTAAATGAAAATAAAAAAATAAAATAAATATGCGGTGTTATATGGCAGTGAGAGCTGGATATATAAGAAGGAGAATGAAAGTAGGATAAATGCGGTTGAAATGCGAGCTCTGCGGAAGATGTGCGGTGTCTAGCTGACCGATTGTATTCGCAACAGCGTTGTAAGTTAGCGAGTAGGTATGAAAGATAGTATCCGTGTAAAGATGAGAAAGGTATGCTCCGTTGACTCGGACATATAGAAAGAATGTCAAAAGTACGAATGATTACCGTGCGTTATTTGAAGGGCAAGTCAAGAGTCTCCGTAACCGAGCGTGTATGAGACGAACTATGAGAGTGGAGGAAGCCAGAGAGGTATGTAAGGAAAGAATCTGTTGGAACTCTGTACTCTCTGCCTACCCCGCAAGGGATCTGGCGAGTGCATTTAACTAACACGTGATGTAAGCAAGTATGGAGACTAGCGCTTCTGATAACATCCGAATTACGCCGGACGGAACCGATGGTCTCGTGACGGTTTTTCGTTATTACACGATTTCTTTCAACTCTTACTGCAATTCGCGTTAAGGAACATCGTTCCAATAAATCAGCCTTATCTTCTTGTCAGGTCTTCAGTCACAAATCGATGTGAGAGAGATTAGGACCCACTTCAGCGTGGTGGAGGTAGGTTTCTGGCCACCTGCTGTTGAATCGTATCAAACGGCCTATAGGGTTTTCAAGTTAGTTTAATGACTACCATATTGAGTGGTAACCGGATTCAACAGCTTAGAGTGTCTTCCGACGAACCACGGAGACGATCGAGTATAAATATGAGCTCAAGGGTGCTTCAAGGGGAATGGCCTCCGATTTGGGCTGTCGCTGTGGAGGATATTATACTAGGTGTCTCGCCGTGGTGCTCTTATGGCACAGGTGTGCGTGTTCTTTTGGTGGCATAAAACCCATACCATTAATTGTATGTATAATAATATATTTACAAAAAAAAGCATAAAGAATATTCAAAGTGTATACATACACACGATGTTCTAAAAAAAAAGAATGTCAAAATGTAAAATCCACCGGTCGCACCGGAATCACGCCTCAGGACCGCGATGTGGCCAGGCGGATTCGAATGATATTCCTACGCCGCCTATGCGCCGCTACATTTTATACCAGCTGGAGGCTAAGGATTCTTCTACCTCGTGACACCCAACGGGATGTGAGTAGTTAATATTTTGAATTATACAGGTACCGTAGTAGCTATGACCAATTAAATAAGTCACGTGGCGCTTTACGAGAACTTCATAAAATGGTCCTTTAAAGGTGACATACAGAATCTCCAGTGACATACAGAATACTAGGTATTGCGCATTATTTTATGGAGATGTACTAATGCGCCCTTTTAGTCATAGCGGATAAGAGCCCAAGACACATAGTTCGATGGCTGCGAGCTGTGTGTCATCTTCGGTTTAGCTTAATACATTATATAGTGCGGCAAGGACCTTGTGGCCCGTGGGTGCCATTGACAGGGGGGCGATGGTGTAAAATTAGGGTTACCAATCAGTAAAATTTTCCTTCTTCTACGCAAATATTTCAATAGGTCACAAATTAAAAAAGAACTTGATTAAGTTTCATAGCAAACGGCAACTCTGGGACTGAAGTGTGTGTGTGTGTGAGTGATGTACGCTGTTGGCCGCGAGGCCTTTACAGCTTCACCGGACTTAAGGGCGAGCGTGCAACCACTACGCTCGAGCCAGAAGGGCAAGGGGCGACATGCTCGAGGGCGCCTTGAAGAGGCGCTCTCGGTTGGGACAGTCGCTGTGGGGGGACGGGGTGCACTACTAAGTGCACCGGTCAACCGCCGGCTATGGGAGGGGATCTACGACTACGTCGTCGTCGCCCGTATTCTGAGCGGAACGAATGGATGACAAAGTATTGGGGGGATCGGTGAGAACATGTCGCGGCCGACGGTGGCGGCAGGGGTCGCGGGGGGGATCGTAGTCGGCAGCGGCTACGATTAACGGATTCGCATGGGTAGATGCGTTCGCGAAGTGTCGTGTTGTCGCCTTTTTAATATAGGCGCGAATAGGTTCGAGACCTAGATCGGAGTGGAGATCGACATTCCGTACGAACCAGGGGGCTCCTACGGCTTTACGGAGGAAGCGGTTTTGAACCACTTGGAGTTTATCGATGTGAGAGGGGGCCGAATGCCCGAACACAACACACGCATAAATCATGTTGGGTTGAACGCAAGTTTTGTAAAGCGTCACCTTATTTCTAAGGGACATTTTACTCCGCTTGCAGATTAACGAATGGAGACGATCGAACACAAAGGATGCTCGGTGACAGACCCGCTTGATCTGCGGGCCAAAGGACATGGTACTGTTGAGGGTGACCCCTAGATATTGGGACTGACATGAAGTGACATTTCCCTTGAAGACAGCGTTAGTTCCGGCTAAATAGCCGCGGGCCAAAAGATCCTTGAATGGCTATAACAACCCAGGTTCCGTCAGCGTCACCGTCTCACGCTGTCGGATATGTGCCTGAGCCTTAAGAGTCCAAGCATGTTTGAATTAGAATCCCGTGAATACTTATGAAAGGAACTTGGACATGTTTGGGTTTGGACAGTGCTACTTAATTTTTTTTATTGAAGACTGGTCAGCAACTGACGCCTATGTCTCCTAATGGAAAGTTTCACGGAAGTTGTCTTCATGTCAATGTCGCGGGGAGGTAATTCGTTCGTTCCTATTGATGCGTTTAGGAGATTCGATGATGTACTTACCAGGTGGCAGTTCTATCAGTGGAGAATCACAAATTGTACCTATTTTTATTGTGTATGTATATCTCAAATTGATATCAATATTCGCAGGCCAATTCAAACTCTAAGTGATTTAGGGTGAAAGCTCTCGATTACTGAATTATCGTCTCCGTTTAGTCCATTATACTAATGTACAAGGTTAAATCATCGATATATCATACAGTATATAATTCCATTGGGGACATTGGACCTTACTCGTATCACTTAAAGTTGTATTTGCAAAAAAAACGGAAGTCTAAATTTTTTAGTACCGTCTACTTTTGCCTGCCTTTTGGTGGTGCCAGTTTTCGTGCGGCGATATTTAATCTAGCTATATTTAATCACCTCGCCACGAACCACATAACATAACGAACTCGCCGCAAATCACATAACATAACGAACTCGAAAATCATTAGGTTCAAACGTACAAAGACCCCGAATTATTTGCATAATTGTAAGAAATACGCGCTGATCCTACTTACCGGAGCGTATATAGTATGTAAATGTGGAAAAATAGGTTTCTGTATGTGAACTGAATTTGCATTGAGGCGGACATGCCTCGTGTGCAAAGCGAGGTTCGCGCTTAGTGAAGGTTAACGGTGGAACTTCACGAGCAACTGTGAACGGCTCAGTTCTTTATATCCACAAACTAAAATACACGAAATGAGGCACGTTAAGCCATTGGTCATGGTTACTAGTAGTTAGGGCGAAGTTGGAAGCCTAATAGATGGCTTGATACGTTCTAACAACAGGTGACCACAAACCTTTATTTTTTTTTCCCTTGGAGGAAATCTTTTAAAGACAGGCCCCCACCTGCCTTTGGGTAGACAGGCGGGGGAGTAAGCAGAGAGGGACTAAAAACTCCACGTGTTCCACCTGCCGCTTTTAGGAAGGCTTCAGGGACGGGGACTTCATCCGCAGCCTCTCCAGCGGTTGACCTTAGTATGGACCCACTAAGTTGCCACCGCGACGCCGCAGAAATTCTCTTTAATGTCGGGGACGTGGGTGCGGGAAAATAGGCACACCCCTTCACCTCGAGGGTGCAAGTGTAAAGCAGGCGACGGCCCCCAATGCCGTCACCCGCGCACCCTCTTTACGGTGGCATCAGGTCGGCATGTCGTCGCCTCCTGCGCCCGCGTCTCCGTCGGCGGTTTGGGTCAGCCAGTGGATCGTCCTCCTTGGCTCGCTCCGCCGCCTCTTTGCGTGTCATGACCACCTAAGCAAAGGTGGCCACCGCGTCCCATAATCTCTCGCTGCCGACCATAGAGCGAACAATCGCCGGCAGCGAGAGATCCGTTCCCACAATCGCAATTAGCGAGCTACGCTGTTCCGCCCAAGCAGGGCAAACCTCGAGCGTGTGCTGCGCAGTATCCTCGGCGCAACCACACTCGTGGCACCTCTGGTCGGCCCGGCCACACGGTGCAGGTACCTTCCGAAGCAACCGTGCCCTGTCAGAATCTGCACAAGCCGGAAGGTAAGCGTGCCTGCCTTTCGGTACACCCACTCCTTCAGCACTGGATGCGTCGCCCGTATGGTCCAGTGGCCTGCACTCGGCTCCTCGAGCCGGCTCCGCCACTCGCGGAAGGCACGCCTCTGCGCCCGCCGCCGCCACCTCGTCACCTCATGGGGTGGGACTCCTCCCAGCGCTTCTATTTCGGCCTTTTGGTGAAACACTGAGGCCAACACGACCGCCTCCAGATCCCAGGGTGGGGTCCCCGCCAACGCGCATGCGGCCTCGTATGACACGGTGCGGTAGCCGCGTATGACCCTGATCGCCATGACCCTCTGCGGCCTTCACAGGAGGGTCCGGGTCCGGGCGTTAAGGGCGCTCGCTCACACCGGTGCGCCGTACAGGGCCATCGACCGCACTACCCCGGAGTACAACAAGCGGCAGTTCGCACTTGCACCCCCAACGTTGGGCAGGAGCCAACTCAGAGCCCCGGCCACCGCCACCAATTTTGGAGCAAGTTGACGGAAGTGCTCCTTAAACCTCCAGCGGCTGTCGAGGACTAGACCCAGGTACTTCATGTGGGCCCTTATCTCGACAACCGCACCACCGACCTGGATCCGCGCTCCCGAGGGCGGGCGTCGTCGAGGCCCATGAAAACAAATGGCCTCGGATTTTTCTAGGGCCACCCTCAGACCGCAACGCCTCCCCTTCCCCCCGCGCCAGGTTATTCGCCATCGCCAACAAGAACTCCCGAGAGAGAAGTTATTGACGATGCCCAGGGTGCACCGGCCCAGCCTCATCACTTTACCAGACCAGTCCGAAGACATGTCATGTCATGAAACCGATGAGGTGGACACACGAGAAGGTTACCTGACCCAGCACCCCAGGTGACCACAAACCTGAATTAACCTAAATTATCTATATCATCACGCCAGCTCCCTCGCGGGGTAGGCAGAGAGTACAGAGTTCCAACAGGTTCTTTCCTTACATACCTCTCTGGCTTCCTCCACTCTCATAGTTCGTCTCATACACACTCGCCGGTTACGGAGACTCTTGACTTGCCCTTCAGCTAAGACACGGTCTATTGGTCATGGTAAGATAGTCTAGGTCTTCCCCGGCACCTACATCCTTCCACTTTCGCATTGTATATCTGTTTTGTCATTCTTTCTTCTGGCATTCTTTCTATATGCCCGAACCAACGGAGCATACCCTTTCTCATCTTTCTCATCTTTACACCGATACTATCTTTCATACCTACTCGCTTTCTTACTACGCTGTTGCGAATACGGTCGGTCAGCGTGACTCCGCACATCTTCCGCAGAGATCGCATTTCGACCGCATTTATCCTGCTTTCGTTCTCCTTCTTACATACCTAACTCTCACTGCCAAATAACAGCGTTGGGACAAGCACTCCGTTATGCATGGCCAGCTGCGCCTTTGGGCTTAAGTGTCGGCTCCCAAGTAGCCTTCCCATGGCACCATTCACTCTATTACCTGCATTCACTCTTCTCTCTATATCAGCGGTGTATATCCCATCCTTACTGAAGGCGCATCCAAGATATACAAACTCATTCACTTGCTCCAGCACATCGTTACCAACCACAATCCTTGCATTCGTTCTGGTTTCTTCCCGTTCAAAACCCATAATTTTGGTTTTCTTCACATTCAAATGTAAGCCATTGTTCATGCAGTCGTCTCTCATAACTGTGACTAGTGTTTGCAGATCAGTGGCTGTTGGCGCTATCAAAACCGCGTCATCTGCATACAATAGGTATCACTAGATCACCCATTTTTACCCCTTCAGTCATCGCATTCAGTCTTTGAAGACTTTTATCCAGATACACTATAAACAGTCTAGCGGACAACACGCAACCCTGCTTGACGCCGATTTTAACGTCAAACCAGGGTGACATGTTACCACCCACCCGTACGCATGCCTTGCTGTCCACGTAGCTGGACTGCACGGCTCGCAACAGGGTGCCGTTTATACCATACTCTGGCAAAATGTCCCAAAGTCTCTTTCGCACGACTCTATCAAACGCCTTCTCCAGGTCCACAAAACCGCAGAAAACCTTCCGGCCTACTGCCAGATGCTTTTCTACGATATTGCGGAAAGAGAAAACTTGATCCGAACATCCTCTTCCAGACCTGGAACCTCGCTGTGCCTCACACAACATTCCATCGGACTTCTCGCGCATTCTCCGTTCAATAATTTTACCATACACCTTAGCTACCAAGCTGATCAAACTGATGGCCCTGTAATTGGCGCAGTCATATTGTGAGCCCTTGCCTTTATACAAGGGTACTATGACTGCGCAGCGCCAATCTGTAGGGACTCTACCGGTCTTCCAGCAAAGGTTTGCGAGGACCCAAAAAGCGTCCCGGACGCAAGTTCCACCATATTTAATCATCTCGGCGGATATCATGTCTATTCCCGCAGCTTTACCTTTTTTCATACTTCGTATCGCCTATTCAACTTCTTCCATAGTGATTTCCTCTGTGGATTCTGGTGCTGCAAACTCGCCTCTGGGCTCGTCTGTGGCACCAGCATCCGGGGCATTCTCATACATTTCTCCAAAGTATTCACTCCACCGGTTTAGCGCAGCTTGTGTGTCTGCAAGAATGTCACCCTCCTTAGATTTTATCTTTTCCATTCTGGAGCCTGACGAATCACCTCGAGCCTTTCTTACCTTGCTCCAAAAGAGTTTGGTGTTATTCTTGAAGTTCTTCGTCAGCCTCTCCTCCTCAATCACACTAGCTCTTTCACGCTTTTCTTTCACTAAAGTTTTGGTGGCATTCTTGCATTGCCGGTATATTTCTTTCTTCATCTCCGTCATACTGTCATTTAAATTCAAAGAAGAGACATAGTCCTGCCAGGCTTTCTTCTTACTTTCTACAGAGCTTTTTAACACTGTGTCCCACCATGCATCCCCTTTTTCCTGTGCTATGCTTCTTTGAGCAGCCACATACTTCTTTCGCTGATTCTACCAAACTCTCTTTCAGACAATTCCAGCATTCATCTATGTTTGAGTCCGAAGTACCAGCTGTCAAAAGCTTGTCCCGGACTCTGTTTTCATACGTTATCCTCACGCTCTCATCTTGCAACCTTTCAACCTTGATTCTTTCAAGGCCTCCGAAGGGGATACGCTCTCGCCAGTGCCTCCACTTCCTGAACAAACCACTAAACCACGCAATTACGAGATAGTGGTCCGAATCAAGAGTGGGGCCTCTATATGCACGGGTATCTTGAAGTTTCCTTCGGAGACGGTTATCTACCAGAATCAAATCTATCATGCTTTTCTGTTCATTTCTTCTTCACGTATACATATGAATATCCTTGTGTTGGAATATTGTATTAAACACAAGGAGACTTCTTTCCAAACACACATCTACAATAAGCTTACCTGCATCATTCACTCTCTTATCACCATAAGGACCCAGAGCAGTGTCGCAAGTTTGCCGCCTGGTTCCCACCCATCCGTTCAGGTCGCCACACAAAATCACCTTTTCATTCGCATCAGCCAGATCCAGAGCTTCCCTGACATTATCCCAAAACTTCTCAAGGTCCGGGGGTATCGACGAGCTTACAGGAGCGTAGGCTCCAACCAAAAACACTCTAGTGACACCCAGTTTCAAGCGGACCCAGAGAAGTCTCGCATCATGCAGGCCATAATCTCTCACTCCAGAGGCCAGGCGACGGAACAACAAGATACCCACCCCCATGCTGGCACGATCGCTCTGTGGCACTCCAGACCACAGGGCCATCATGCCGTCAGGGAGATCACAGGCTTCACTGCCCCTTCGCTTAGTCTCTGTTACACACAGAGCATCCAGGCGTCTCTCTTTCATTACATCAATCACCTCATGCATCTTATCTTCCATACCACCTCTTACATTCCAGGTGCCTATTCGGCACTCTACACCCCACGACTCGCCAGTTCGGGCTCGGCGTGATGGGTGGCGGCCCCCATCGCCGCTTCTGCCTATGTTCGTACCGACGGGGGCGGGCCGGTACGCGTCGCCTCGGGGGGACGCCCTAGCCCGCACTGCGGTACTTGCTCGGTCCAAGATTGCAGCCGTAGCGGCTGGCAGGGGTCGCGACGAGCACGCTCTTGGACAGACCCCCAAACCTAAATAACCTAAATTAACTAGAATAATTTTAGATTAAAAAAACAAAACTTTTTAATATACGTAGTATATTAAAAAGTTTTGTTTTTTTCTTAAACGGACTAAAAAGTATGAAAAAATCTTTCTATATCACCACGCCAGAACATGTAAAATAATATAAAACCAAAAAGGTGGGACGCATGCAATAGATATGCAATACTATCCGTTATTTGTACAATATTAATATACATTAAAATTGTTGGAATTGATTTAGTTTCCAACATAGAACAAACATCTCCCAGGTCTTTTGTTCTGTATGTCACGTGTTGTATACAGAAATTTAGTATTCAGAAATATGAAGTCAATACAAAAACTAAAGTAAGAGACGTCGGATCCCGTATATTTAAACTCAAGTGAAGATGGACAGGACACGACGCAAGATACGGTGATAACATGAGTTATAGAATAGTAGCCACTGAAGGGACATTGCAATCTGAATAAAAATGGGTTTATGATGTGGTTAAAGGTTTCGCCACATAGCCGACCCAACGCGGCGGGAGCGCAACGGTGGCGCGCTAATATACTTAAATGTACTGGACTTGAGGTGTCACACGTCCAAAAGGCATAGTTGTTCCGGGGTACCCTCAAACTTCTTAATTATTTGTTGGTCCGATCTACGCAAAATGAGCTCACGGTCTCTTGAGGCCATGCAGTGTTATGCTGGGTTTTGGATTTGATTATATTAATTACCGTATCCAAAGTCGATGGAAGCACCCAGTCATCTTTTCTGTTAAAATTAGGATGTTTTTTAATTTCAATAGCCTCGCTAACCATCCTTCGTAGGAATCGGTGTTCTTTCACGAGGATTTGGGGTCTATCAAATCTGTTGTTATGGCGGGTGCGGTCAAGGACATGTTCACAGACTGCGGACTTCTTTGAGCGACGGTGTTTTAGGTCAGCTATGTGTTCTTTAACCCAAGTTTTTACTGGTCTTTTTGTTTGTCCTATATAAAAGATACCACATTCTCAATCAAGCTTGTATACTCCTGCATCTTGTAGAGGGATGTGACACTTTATGGTTAAGATAGTAAAAATTGACTGATCTTCTTCGGCGGCTTATAAAATGTTATCATATGTGTTATTCCAGTTAATAAACTGTCCTTGCCAAATTTTGATCTAACAGCGATGTTAGGTTCCCATGTAATAGAGAGCGAGTAGGAATTTTTCGGTCATTCAATCAGTCGAGAGTCTGGAACTGTGCCTGGTATATGGCAATAAACTCGCCCACTATTACATGGGACCTAACGTCGTCGTCGAAAAGTGATGGTGTACATAATACACCTATGCCACCACCGCTTGGGAAATATAGGCGTGACGGTGTTAATTTTTTTAAAGCAACCTTTTTTGGCCTAGGATTCGAACCCAGGACCTCGTGATCGCCACTCTCACTATACGCCATTCGACCAATGCGGTAATGTAATGTTTACATAATATTCTCACGGCCGCTAAATGTTTTCCTGCGGGTATAATACCCGAGAAACGCTGAGCATAGCTGTTTTCATCGCTCGCTAATAGCGAGCACAGCTATGCTCAGCGTTTCTCTACGTGATCGAATCAGGAATGATGAGATTCGTAGAAGAACCAATGTTACCAACAACAATGTTGTTACACGCGGCATCGGACCGGTTGTGCGGGAGAGCAATTGGGGAGGCCTATGTTCAGCAGGGGACATTTATAGGCTCAGATGAATATCGTCGTTAAGTGACCACGATACGATTGGCGAACACTAGATGGAATAGGTCAAATAAATATTAAAATGTTTTTCTATCTAAAACTACTCAGTAGCAGTTTGGATAAGGGAATCGTGCCTGGCATAATGCCTATATATGTTAGCGTGGTCCGACAGCATAGTTCGATACATCGCATAATGCCGATTTATAAATCCGTTTAGTTTGATTGTAAAGTCGAACCACCCGTATATACACTTAACAGGTAAGCGTGGTTCGATTTATCGAATGATACGGACTTCTGAATCCTTCTTGTTCCATTCCATAGTCGAACTACCTGAACATACATTTTACAGGTGATCATGGTTCGATAGATCGAATGATAAGGATTGTAAATATGATGCAGTCGTACCTGCACCTGTACTAAACACCTGTTTTGCCATGATATCCTGGTACAGCATTACTCCTACTGAAAACTTGGTCTTATCACAGCTGGGGGCGATGGTAGTTAATTTTTGGAACAAAATTCAAGGCTGTCAATATTTAAGCAAACGTTTAATACTCAATATGTCCCCGGAACCTGCAAATTAACAATTATGCTCACTCGTGAAACATATGTCCTCCTAGTTCGTCTATGGAATAGAACAAGAAGAACTCAGAAGCCCGTTTCGTTCGATCAATCGAACCACGCTTACCTGTAAAATGTATGCCCCACTGATTCGATTATGGTCTCGAACAAGAAGGATTCAAGTAGTCCATATTGTTCGATTAATCGTAACACAACGATGCAGGAAACCTACAAGAGTTCGATGTCGCCAACTACGTTGTAGGACCACGCTGCCTCAAGGGAAGTGTAAGTGTATGCAGTCCACCTTTTACACTCTGGCTTGGAAAACATGGACGTGACGGTGGTTTTAAATAAACAATACAAGTTACTATATGTCGTCAGACGGCCAAACTAACTAGCACAAGAGCTCAATCTTCAGACTCAGACATGGGCGGGGTTAGGTTTCCAAACAGCTTAACACAATGATTGCCCATCAGTTATTTAATAAAATAACTTATCCACATGAAACACAATATCAACCATTGAATTATCAAAAAAGCAGGATGACCATTTTGACACGTCGTCATCGCATCGTTCTCCACGTTCTGTCCATCTTCCTAATTCAAAATCCCGTTGACTCTCGCGTTCCGTCAGCACGCGGCCGTAGCGCTGACTAGCGGACGACCCGCGCACTATTTGCCACAGATAATAACCACGCCGACATAAATCAGCTTTTACTGTCCAGGTGCTGGGCAAAGGCCTTCTCTCACAAATGTGAGAGAGATTCATACTCTACCACGCAAACCCAGTGCGGATTGGTGGAGGCAGGATTGTGGTCACCTGCTTTTGTAATGATGAGTTACAAAAGCATTATATCTTCCCATTTCTAACTAAGAGAGTCCCAGATTAAGTGTTAACCGGGATCAACGTCCTCCCAAAGCACAGAGATGCTCGAATATGAAAATGCATATGAAAATATGCCTATGAAAATATGTGACCCTGTTTAAACATACTGATTGCTAAGAACATCGCGGTCGCACAGCGCTATAAACTCTTCCTATTATCTATTAACTGACTGCCTCGTTGGTCTGGTGGCAAAGCGCATCGCTTTGTGATCACAAGGTCCTGGGTTCAAATCCTTGGTCGGACAAATGTAGGTTTTCTAACGAAAAATTCCCAGTTTGAGTCCGGAGTCTGGAATTGTGCCCGGTATATCGCAATAGGCTCGCCCCCTATTACATGGGACCTAACATCGTCGGCGAAACGTGGGTGTACTCAGTACACCTCTGCCACCCCCTCTGGGGAATATAGGCGTGACGGTGTGGTGTGTTTGTATTATCTATTAGGCATATTACTGAATTTAAAATTAAATCCAAACTTTATATGCTATATATAGCTATTATATTTTAGAAACCACGCACCACTGACCACAAACCTGTTTTATGTACCTACATGCTGTTTGTCTAAGTCGAAAGTTTACTACAATATTCGATAGTTGTTCAAAGTTGGAAACTATACTAAAATCACAGTTTAAATGGATAGACTGACAAAAGCTATAGACCAAATCATAACTCGCAAACGCTGAGAGCCGAAAATACTCGCGTCCTTAGGATTTACTCTTTTTTACATGTGGTTCCTGGGCAGTGCGAAACGAGCAGCACCTTCGCCAGTGGTAGGCTACGGCTGTAGCTGATCGCCACTGATCGCCACCTTCTCAGCAAAGTCATGGCACTAAGGGACCCAGTTGCGTTCCGGCATGTTGCCCGGAGTTGTCTTACGCTTAAGGCTTAGCGCGATCATACCGATTCGGATCATGGTCTAACTTCAGTCTCGCCGGCCTAACTTAGAGTTAATAGGCTCCTATTCAGTGAGTGAATCACATCTTCGATCCCATTGACACATTCCATCAGGTGACATAGAAGTCAATTGCTAACTTGTCTTTAATTAAAAAAGCTCATAATCTTGTATGCACAGGTGGCACTGATTTAAAATATTAAACTGAAAATTTTATAACAGCCATTGAAACCAGGAAATTTGAGTAACTCCTTTAGTAAAGACCACTAAAACTGTATCATCTTTTATAGAATAAGTAAGAGGAAGTATAAATATATGAAAAAATAAATAGAATTCAAAATCTTTCATTTATCAGTTTTATTTCACGTTGATAAATTACTATATTTTCGTGTTTTTTGACCGGTGACATGATTATAGAGGACGGAAACGATATTTTAGGGCTTTGTAAAACTATTCCCTTGAACTAGTCTGTGCTAAAACTCAGCCCCCAAATATCTAGATCGGTGTATAAATGCAAAGAAAACAAAGCAATAAAGCGAAAGCTTTTCAAAGTTTTAATGGCAAAAATGAACTCTATTTTAGAGAATGGATAATAAATTAAGGACACTTACGAACAAAAATCAAGTAACTTAAGCAAATGCATTTTTATTTTACATGGAATTAGAAAACCTAAGCTAATAAGTTGGTTCGTTTAGGTTTTTCTGGTTTTATAAACAAGAACCCTTTCTGTAATTATTCTATAGTTATAGAAAAGGCTTTTGTATGTGTTAGTTAACATTTACAAAGTCTCTAACATGCCATATATTGTTTACATGTCCTCGTATGCTTTATTTCTTTTTTATATACCTATATCATCACGCCAGATCCCTTGCGGGGTAGGCAGAGAGTACAGAGTTTCAACAGATTCGTTCCTTACACACCTCTTTAGCTTTTAATATGGCTTATGGTATTTATTTCTCTTGTAGCTATTTCCTTTACTCTATCAACGTTTACTATTTAAACCCACAAATCATTCAGGTTTTATTAATCTGACCTTATTAACTGCCTCGTTAGTCTAGTCACGAATAACGTGCGTAGCGATCACGAGGTCCTGGTTTTGAATTCTAGGTTGGACAAAGTATCAGTCCGGAGTCTGAACACTGATACATATAATGTGTATAATGAATAGCAATAGGGTCGCCCTTTATTGCAGTACACTTCTGCCAACCCTGCTTGGGGAATATAGGCGTGAAAGGAAAGGTGTTTATTTATTATTACAGACCGCTAGCAAAAAACAATTATTTGAATAAAATGAATAAAAATGGAATAGTAAAATGTATAATTCGTTTATTTTCCATCGAATAAAATATTACAAGCAAATATTGAGCAACATCCAAAAAGCCACAAATATTGAGTTGCCCTATTTGCCGAGCAGAGTGTCGAATTTCAATAAAGTTGGGGACTGGGGACGTTAAATAGTAACAGTAACGTTGTCTTTATGAAAGTCGATAACGAGGAAAATATTTATGTAGAAAAATGGACGCTTTTTTTAAGAAATATTCAAAGCTTGTAATATTCAGTCTCTCAACGGTCTACTATTTACCGCATGCCACGGCGACCTTGAGGTCTTGGGCACAAATACTAGGGTAATAATTAATTAAAATATACATAGAATATTTTGTTCAATATATATCAGTCTATACTGTCCCACAGCTGGGCAAAGGCCTTCTCTCAAAAATCAAGGTGAGAGAGATTAGGTCATACTCCACCACGCGGACCCAGTGCGGATTGGTGGAGGCAGGTTTATGGCCACCTGCTGTTGGAACTTATCAGGCCGCCTATAAGACTTCCAACTCGGCTACCACATTAAGCGGTAACTGGTACCAACAACTTAACATGCCTTCCGAAGCACGGAAAAGCTCGAATATAAAAATGTCATTAACGGTTATCTATGTGGACAGGGTCAGGCCGACCGAGTCGAACACTGCTGTACTTAGGTGATCGGTAAAAACACCGCGCTTAGCGATTCTTGTTCTTACTCAGTAAAACTGTTTGAAATTAATCTATCTATCTATCTATAACCTCACGCCAGATCCCTTGCGGGGTAGGCAGAGAGTACAGAGTTCCAACAGGTTCTTTCCTTACATACCTCTCTGGCTTCCTCGACTCTCATAGTTCGTCTCATACACGCTCGCCGGTTACGGAGACTCTTGACTTTTCCATCAGATAAGACTCGGTTTATTTGGTCGTGGTAAGATAGTCTAGGTCTTCCCCGGTACCTGCATCCTTCCACTTTCACATTGTATATCTGTTTTGTCATTCTTTCCTCTGGCATTCTTTCTATATGCCCGAACCAACGGAGCATGCCCTTTCTCATCTTTACACCGATACTATCTTTCATACCTACTCGCTGTCTTACTATGCTTTTGCTAATGCGGTCGGTCAGCTTCACTCCGCACATCTTCCGCAGAGCTCGCATTTCTACCGCATTTATCCTACTTTTATTCTCCTTCTTACATACCCAGCTCTCGCTACCATATAACAGCGTTGGGACAAGAACTCCGTTATGTATGGCCAGCTGCGCCTTATGGCTTAAGTGCCGGCTCCCGAGTAGCTTTCCCATCGCACCATTCACTCTGTTCCCTGCACTCACTCTTCTCTCTATGTCAGCGGTGTATTTCCCATCCTTACTGAAGGCGCATCCAAGATATACAAACTCATTCACTTGCTCCAGCACATCGTTACCAACCACAATCCTTACATTCGTTCTGGTTTCTTCCCTTTCAAAAACCATAATCTTGGTTTTCTTCACATTCAAGTGTAAGCCATTGATCATGCAGTCGTCTTTCATAACTGTGACTAGTGTTTGCAGATCAGTGGGTGTTGGCGCTGTTAAAACCGCGTCATCTGCATAAAGTAGATGGTTTACCACTAAGTCACCCATTTGTACACCTTCATTCATCGCTTTCAGTCTTTGAAGACTTTTGTCCAGATATATTATAAACAGTCTAGCGGACAGCACGCAACCCTGCTTGACGCCGATTTTAACGTCAAACCAGGGTGACCTGTTACCACCCACCCGTACGCATGCCTTGCAGTCCACATAAGTGGACTGGACGGCTCGCAACAGAGTGCCATCTATACCATACTCTGGCAAAATGTCCCAAAGTTTCTTTCGCACAACTCTGTCAAATGCCTTCTCCAGATCTACAAAACCGCAGAAAACCTTCCGGCCCACTGCCAGATGCTTCTCTACGATGTTTGAAATTAAAACAATCGTAATTCTATGCAACAGCTAATTTTAGATAAACTAAGGAGATACCTACCAGGAAATTTACATATATTGAAAGTACTAATGTAAATAGAACGTACAGTTCAAACCGATGAATCCAGAAGCATGGAATTTTGACGCATTCGTAGCGCCATGCGACCGTGGTGTTGGTCTGAGATGGGTGACTGTTTGTTTCATTTTCTGCGTGATTTTCCGTGGAAAGGCACATCAAGCAGTTGGTCTCAATTATGACTTAATGTAATAGTCGTTAAGCCAAGTTGGAAGGTTCATAGGTGGCTTGATAAGTTCCAACAGCAGGTGGCCACAAACTTAGGCTGGAGTCATTAAGCCAAATCGTTATAGGTGACTTTATAAGTTGGCAAGTGGCCACAATCCTGGCAGGTGGAGGGTCACTAATCCGCACTGGGTCCACATGGTGGAGTACCTATGACCTTATCTCTCTAACCCCGAGTTTTAAGAAACGGCCACTGCTCAGCAGTGGGACATTATAGGCTGATTTATTAAGAGGGTTCAAAAGCGAATGAAAATCACATCATACACAGCTAATCCTACTTCCTACTAATATTATAAATGTCAAAGTTTGTATGTTTAGATGTTCGGACGGAAAAAATGTAGGTTTCTATCTGAAGTCAACGCGGACGAAGTCGCGGGCAGAAACTAATCATATATAAAATTCCGGTGTGAGTGTGTTCGTAATTCTTCCCCTAATCGGCTTGACCGAATTTTGTTTTTTTTTTCCTATTTATCGGGTCTCCGGGATAGTTTTTAGCAATAGTTGGACCCGGTCGACCACTGAACATTGTAGATTCGGTGGTAGGTGGTTGTATGTTTGTTACTTTTCTGGCGATTCATACATACTTTGCATAAATAAAAAAGTATTTTGATTATCTTTTTCTTTTAAAAACCTAAAGTTCAACATTAAAATAATAAGTGAAACAATCTGGCTCCAGCACACTTGGAATTAATTCTGTAAAAGCAACACAACGATATTTAGCTCTGAATTACCACTCTGTATAATTAGTTAGGGTACGGGTACGACTCGGGATGGGATGCCGAGGAATTTATACTGTATCCATTGAATTTATTATCCACTTGTTCGTTTAATAATTTAAGCACTACGTTATAATGGTTCGCGGACTGTCTTCATAATTGGAGGTTATATTAGTATTGATTGTGTTGCGATTTTGTGTTTGTTGACAATAGATTATTTTACATTAAGATCAGCCATCATAATTATCAATCAATCAATCAATCAATCAGCCTATCGAAGTCCACTGCTGGACATAGGCCTCTCCTAACACGCGCCATTGCACACGGTCCTCCGCCTTACGCATCCAGTCTGTCCCAGCGACCTTTTTGAGGTCGTCGGTCCATCTAGCTGGGGGCCGTCCTACCTTACGCTTACCAAGTCGCGGTCTCCACTCTAGGACACGTTTGCTCCATCGGTCGTCGGTCCTTCTGCAGATGTGACCAGCCCATTGCCACTTTAGCTTACTGAGTCTGCGAGCTATGTCGGTAACTTTGGTTCTTTGTCGGATTACCTCGTTACGAATTTTATCCTTCAAAGAGACGCCGAGCATAGCTCGCTCCATAGCCCGCTGTGCGACTTTAAATTTGTGGACCAGTCCCACTGTGAGTGTCCACGTCTCGGCCCCGTAGGTCATAACAGGTAGGACGCATTGGTTGTACACTTTAGTCTTCAGGCATTGCGAAATAGGCGAAGAGAAAACGTGACGTAGCTTGCCAAATGCTGCCCAACCCAATTGGATCCTGCGGTTGATTTCTTTCTCGAAGTTGTTTCTACCAAATTGGACAACTTGTCCAAGGTAGACATACTCCCGAACAACTTCGAGCATCGAACCATCGACGTAGATCGGTCCCGGCGTGACATGGTCATTAAACATGATCTTGGTTTTATCCAAGTTCATGCCGAGACCGACACCTCGAGAGGCTCCATTTAGGCTATGCAGCATTTCGCGTAACTGTTCCAGTGACTCTGCCACGATGACGATATCATCGGCCAACCGAAGATGTGAGATGTATTCGCCGTTGATGTTAATGCCCCGCCCAGTCCAGTCCAGCGTCTTGAAGACGTCTTCGAGTGCATTGGTGAAGAGCTTGGGGGATATTACATCCCCCTGTCTTACACCTCGACGCAGCTCGATCGGGTTGGTCTTTTGGTCTTGGAGCTGGACGGTCATTGTGGCGGTATTATATAGACATCTCAGCATCTCAATATAGCGCCAATCGATGCCACATCGCTGCAGAGCATCCAGAACCGCCCAGGTTTCGATGGAGTCGAAGGCTTTCTCGTAGTCCACGAAAGCCATACACAGCGGCTGATTGTACTCTTCGGTCTTCTGTACAATCTGCCGAACAGTATGGATGTGGTCCACGGTGTTGTAGCCTTTTCGAAACCCAGCTTGTTCCGGTGGCTGGAACTCGTCAAGTCTTCTGGCGAGGCGGTTTGTGAGTACTCTCGAGAACAACTTGTAGACGTGGCTCAGGAGTGAGATGGGTCTGTAGTTCTTCAGCAAGGTTTTGTCACCTTTTTTGAAGAACAGAACCACCGCACTCCCGCTCCACGCTTGAGGTGTTAAGCCCTGGTGGATGACGGAATTAAAGAGGCTCGCTAACTTTTTCAGTATTGGAGTCCCGCCTGCTTTTAGGAGCTCAGTGGTGATTCCGTCATCGCCTGGCGACTTGTTGTTTTTGAGCTGCTCGAGAGCCACTCTGACCTCGTCCTGGTTGACATCAGGGATGTCTTCCGTGTTGTGGCGTGCGAGTGGGGCTCTGTGGTCATCAGCGCTGGGTCTCGTGGGTTTAGTCATCCGTGATGCGTACAGGTCTTTGTAGAAACTCTCAATCTCCTCGAGTATCTCGAACTTGGAGGTCACGGTTTTGCCATCTGCAGTATTAAGTTTCGTCAGATGGGATTTACCTAGCTGGCGAGCGAAGACTTTGGTGCCTCTGTTCTGTTTAATCGCAGCCGCGATGGCGCGGGTGTTGGAACATCGGAGGTCACGTCGCACCAGCTTCCGGATCTTCCGGTTGAGGTTCCTCCCATCCGGCGAAGACGCCTGCGTGGATGACATTTCTCGTCTCTGCCTCATAAGTTCGAGAGTCTCGAGCGAGAGTTTAGACTCTCTGTTACCGCTTTTGCCGGGAAACACCCTTCGAGACACCTCCTGTAGCGTTTTGACCACTGTGTCGGTTTTTTCGTCAACATTGCCTTCGGTTTCCAGCAGGTCGAACCGATTTTGAAGCTCCAGTTGGAACTTTTCGAACCCTAAAGCTATTTGAGGCGCAGTAGGTCTCAGAGTAGCCCTCATCATGCGACGCCTTTCGGCCCTGAAGTTTATATTTAGAGCGCCTCGGACAAGTCGGTGATCGCTGCCGGTATTAAACCTGTTGATCACGGAGACATCTCTAAGTATAGACTTCCTGTCAGTCATGATGAAGTCTATACTTAGAGATCATAATTATGTTAATGTTAAAATATGACATTTCTGTTGTAAGGAGTGTTGGCCAAAGGGTGTCGAATTCAAAGGATTTCGGTAGAGACATAAATACTCGTTTTTAAAAATTTAATTAATATATATGTGTTAGTCTGTAAGGTGTGTATTCTATGGACCTGAAAATTTTTTGTAAAGCACAAAATTATTTTTGCTGCTAGTGCTGCCCGGCAGCACTCATCTCCAACAGGTATTCGGCCTTCCAACTCAATTAACAAATATTTTAGGGCGATGGCGGTGCGCACTTCTACAACATAAAAATATATCCGACCCCAATACGTCCCAGGGCACATTGTCTGGGTCAATGTTAATACAAATATTAGCTTCTAGGGATGAAACTAATTATCTTTGGGCGGCGGTCGGGCAAAGTGTTATTTCTCTCAAAAAATCACAAAAGAAACTCAGAATGATCTACGTTGTTGGCCGCGGGGCCTTAATATCTTTACCGGGCCATACTATTTACTATTAACACTTACCGGAAATACAAAATCAAATGTTTCAAACATTTTGACGAAATAGATACCCATCAACATTTTGTTCGAATTCATCATGAGTTTAACCCATATTGGGTCTAATCACCTTCTACATAACCAATCTTACAAATCGATCACCGCAGCTAAATCACCGCAAGTAACGTAACTGTACAAAAATTTTCCAACGCATAAACGCATTTATTAATTTGAAACATTCCTTTCACTCTCCATAGAGCGCGCCTTGTAATAATTACAGCGGCTTGCGAACGATTTCAGGTCCCCTCTTTTTGTAAATATAATAACATTAAGTAATTCAACCCTTGGGATAATTACGAAAGGATAATCTCATTTCAGCCGTCGACTGAGAAACTTTTTCGTTGCTTTTACACAGCTAACTAAGCGTTTGCAATTACGCCAATGACATTTATGAGTTTTGCGTACGAGGGTTATAGTGACTCGAAAATGTATAATATAAGAACCATTGTAAAGCGACCCGTTCTAATTGGGTGTACCGTTTGTGTTGTTGAAATTAGTTGGTTATTACTTGTGGCGAGAAGGACGGCGTGTGAATGGATTGTGAAGATAGATAGGAGATTTTGTAAAGTCGAAATCAAAAATTATTTATTTGTACAGGTTAAAAAACACAAACGTCGAAGTTATGAATTCTTTAACATTTACCGCCGGATCGGAATGCGACCTTAACTTAGAAGATACGGCAAGAAACTGCAGGTTAGTCTTTTAACGTGGGTTATTTATTCCACTGGCTTAATTCTTATATATAAAACACATAAGCATAAAGCCCGTCTTATATATAATATATAAAGTTAAAACTATTGGTAAAAATCTCTGTTTCGTGCAATGTGGGTCATGAAGGCAAAAAGAAACTTCATCTTGGTTTCGTGAATAAACCCTGAAAGGAGATCTTATTTTTCAATCAAATTTTAAATCAACAGTTTACAGTATATATTGTTATAAGCACTTATTGTTACGCGAATCATTAAAAACTAAAAATCAAATATATGACAATACCTTGGATGTGCCTTTTAGTAGCGTCCAGAACCTAGCAATATACACGTAATAATATCAGCATATACTGCCCACCGCTGGACAAGGCCTTCTCTCACAAATCAAGGTGAAAGAGGTTAGGTCATATTTCACCATGTGGGCCCAGTGCGGATTGGCGGAGGCGGGTTTGTGGCCACCTGCTGTTGGAACTTATCAAGCCGCTTTTTAAGGCTTCCAACTTGGCTTAACGACTACCACATTAAGTGGTAGCCGGGACCAACGGCTTTACGTGCCTTCCGAAGCACATAGACGCTCGAATATGAAAATGCCACAAACGGTCACCCATTTCGGGCCAACCGAGTTGAACGCTGCTTAACCTTGGTAATCGGTAAGAACACCGCGGTCGCACAGCGCTACGAGCGCCTCGAACCTAGCAATACACAATGATAATTATGCACTTGATATGACTTGGTACTTAGCATTATATCGGTATTTTAAAATAATACCTTAACCTTAAACAGATATACAATGCGAAACTGGAAGGATGTAGGTACCGTGGAAGACCTAGACTATCTTACCATGACCAAATAGCCCATGTCTTATCTGAAGGGCAGGTCAAGAGTCTCCGTAACCGGCGAGTGTGTATGAGATGAACTATAACAGTGGAGGAAGCCAGAGTTTCCATGTAAGGAAAGAACCTGTTGGAATTCTATACTCTCTGCCTACCCCGCGAGGCAGCTGGCGTGATGATATAGATAGATAGATAGACAGATCTTAACCTTCTAATCCAGAACATGTGATGTCTGTAAAAAAATGATCCAATAATGAACTTCACATTTTGACATTTAAGCTCCGAGTTCTTACAGGCTCCACGAAAAACTAACACCGAGGTAAATAGAGAAATCGTGTATCGATCATTACGAAAATAGCGCGCCGAATGAACGAAAGAAACAAATATAAAGCTACTAGTTCTGCTCGCGACTTAGTCCGCATTGACTTTAGACAGGAACCTTATATTTTTTCCGGGATAAAAAGTAGCCTATGTATTAAAAAAAAAACAATTTTGATTTTAAGACCAGCAGTTTCTTAAAACTCAATTATGGGATAACCATTTAGTTACATTTTATTTAAATTTCCAATATCCTAACAAATAAAATTTATGATGTAATATTATATACGGTGTAATTTTAATCGTACCGGAGCGACCGCCCAGGTTATGCATCCAAAGCCTACTGTTCACTGGTACCAAGAAAGAAAAAAAAGAACAATTCAATAAGTAACATCTCCATAACGATACTAATTTAGTGCATTATATTCTGTCACTGTCAATGCAGTAACTATCAAACACAATATTGCGACTTTGGGTTCTAGCCCTTTGAGGTTTACATCTTGCAGTCATTGACTTTTACGTATGTATACATATATACAGATATTTAAATATGTAATATAAGTCTATACGGATATTTATATCAGTATATTCTTATTTGTTCCACTTAATTCCAGGTTGGCATTTCTGACGTCACCCTTATTGGTGCTGCCAGAATACCAGCGCTGCACCATGATCCATTGTTATGGTGTAGCAATATGCTGAGGCGGTATCCTATTCAACCCCACACAAGCTCTGGTGTCTGTAAATGTTTTGGCTAGTTTTTTTTTCTTTTTTTTCTCTTTGTTGTTATTTTTAGGTTTATTTTCGTTATTAATTTTAGTATCTCAATTACTATGTGAGTGTGGTTGAATAAATGTATTTTCTTTCTTCTTTCTTTCGTTAAAAACACCTATACCAAGCGAAAAATGACATTAAGAGGGCGGCGCGGCTTGTAAGCTGGCCGATAGATACCTTCGGTATTCCGGATTTTCACCCTAGCTATGATATTCGGATAGATCAGTAGGTAAGATGTTGATAAGATAAGATCTGATTGCCAAATTTCATCCAAATCCGTTCATCCGTCTTTGAGTAACAAGCATACAAACTTTCACATCCTAGTCCTACTAATATTAAAAATGTGAAAGTTTGTATGTTTCGATGTTTGATACACAATCACGCCAAAACGGCTTAATGGATTTGGATGAAATTTGGCACACAGAGAGTTTATTACCTAATATTACACATGATATTTATATCTCGGAAAAGTTTTAGGTTCCCGTCCAAAGTCAGTGCGGACGAAGTCGCGGGCAGACCCTAGTTTATAATATTAGTATGAAGCCTACTTCTTTTACATTTACCGAATACATCCTACTAATCCTAATTATTAGCATGTATTCACTAACATGCTACTTACTGAAAATAAACATTTGGGTTATTTGTCGCTTATTTTTTTATTAATATATTTATTATTTATTCCCTTAAGTTTTTATGGATGTCTTTTTGTAAAACGTAGTCTTACACTAGGAATTATTCCGGAGTCATGGGCGCATTTACAAACATGAAAGACACGAGCACCCGGACAGAAATAAATATTTGTGGGTCACATAAAGATTAGTCCGATAGTTGACGGACGATTTAGCGCAGTTATTAAGAGCTTAAGCCGCTCCGCCTACTGTGTCTAATAGTCGCGGGTTAGATTCTCGCACGGGACAAATCTTTGTGTGACTCACAATTATTTGTTTCGGTCTGGGTATTTGTGTATGTGAATTTTCATGTTTCGGAACGCACCCACGATACAGGAATAAATCCTAGTACAGCTATGTTTAAAAAAAAATACCGGTTCTGGGATCGAACCCGTGACTACTTGATCCAGTGAGGGTAGGAGTAGGGGTCCTAAATATCTATTATTTTCTTAGTTCTACCATTATTTCAACTCTGTTACATAAATAGAGCGATCCAATCGCTGCTCAAGTCTTTATTAGCTTCAAATATACAGGGCGTTGGAAGCGGCGCGACAAATTGCTAAGAAAATTGGATCCTGCCGTGAACTCTTGAAGTTCTAATGAGAATTCCTGTTCCGGACGTCCATTTTTAATTTTATGAATATTGATCTTAAGAGTTTTATGATTTGTGTTCACTTATACAACTTGAAACTAATTTAAGTAACGCAAGACTTAGGAAATCGCAACTTTTATTTGATTAAGGTCTTATCAGCGATTGGCCCCTATCTCACTTGATGGAAAGTGATGAGTAATGAAGATGGCCGCTCGTTTTCTTAAGTGAGCGGCTCTTCATTACTGAGAGTAATAGCCATTCTGAAATATGCTGAGGAGACGGAACGAGTTCCAAATCGATATGATCCGGCTCGACCGGCCTCCTCGTAAGACAACTCCGGGCATCATGCCGAAACACGACTGGGTCGCTTGGCGGCATGACTTTGCTGGGAGGGTGGTCACCAGCCACGGCCGTAGTCTGCCATCGGTGAAATGATTTTCACTTCCTTTGCAATCTCCATAGAAAGCAGGAGTGGCTATTCTTTTACAGAAGGGGAAAAATGATGTAAATCTTAAAGTTACTTTTAATTTTTTGAATTATAAATTTTAAAATATGATTTCGTTTCGAACTTCTCATTGTAACTCAGTTTTTTTTAGCAGGAGCTCGACGCATTGCGCATTAACCATCAAGCCCCCTGTCAGTCACAGATGACGCGCACAGGAAGTTTTATTGTTATTCCTTTGCCTCATTACTTTTTTAACTTTTGTAAAGTTTGAATTCAGAAGTTAATTTTTATGGCTTGCTTTTTAATATTTTGCTGACGCGCACGGGAATTTAGAGCAACTTAATCATGTGAAGTCGTTACTTGTGCGGCCATGTTCAATTTAGAGATTTCTTAAAATATAATAATGTTTGTTTTTTATTATTTAATCTAAATAAGTCTTCGAGCATCACACAAAATCCGACTAAACTGATTTTTATAGAAACTTTGCATTTGAATAGCCTAGTCTGACTGTAAAAGTTTGATCAAAATCATCGATAGAACTTGCTATGTAGTAGGACATATCCTCATTCGCGCTCCAAATTTGATAAATAATAATACCTAACCATATAACTGATTAGAAGGTTAGGTTTCACACATTATTAATGAAATACGATGAATTCTACCCAAATCTGTCAAAATTTTAACATACACAACTCGTAACTGACAGTTACCTAGGGCTTAGCACAAACAGATTGACTTCAGAGTAGTGCTATCGAGTTGATACCCCATACTCTTTACACTTGAAATTTACTAAATAAAGACGCAAGTGACAGTGCGTTTTCTCAACAACGTTACAATGCCGTCTAATGGATTGTGCTCAGCCCTTTAATTAATTTTTAACCTCACATTTCCTCTTTGGAATCCCATAACTTACCGTTGTTATTGGTGACGTGTCAGTTATTTAGATTATTATTTATAACTAGTTTCTGCCCGCGACTTCGTCCGCGTTGGCTACATACAGTATCCTAAAATTTTAAATATGGATAAAAAGCATCCTTTGTGTTAATGTAGGTAATAAACTATCTATGCGTCAAATTTCATCCAAGTCTGTTTAACTGTTTCTGCGTCATTATGTAACAAACATCTAATCATAAAAACTTTTACATTTATAATACGAGGCATGCCTTTTAAGTTCTGTCGTTTCCATATTTCCCGGCAATTTTGAATTTGGAACTGTTCTATATTCGAATGTGTTTAAATTTTGAATCTCAAAACAGTTGAAAGTATCAGGATTAATGATATTGTTTAGTTACAGCGTCGATTGGAATCTATCAGGTTACGTACTATGAAAATGAATCTTTCTAAGGAAAATGTTCGTGCAATAATTTTCTACAACTTTAGAAGAAACCTGACATAGCTTCAGTGTTTTGAAGAGCTAACATCTGTGTTCAGTGATGAAGCCCATGTCTGCGGACTGTCAAACGCTGGTATTTAGAATTCCAGCGTGGACATACTAGTGTTAGTGACTAATCTCGCAAAGGACGCCCAAAATTTTTTTTGCCAATAAAGTTTATTATTTATTATTATTTAAAATCCGCCTTCACTGAAGATAACATCATTACTGTGAGACAACTAATTCTCGAAGATCGTCATGTGATAGATCGATCGATCGAGAGATAGAGGCTCTATTAGGCATCTCAGGGACAACCATTCAGAAGATCTTGCATGAAGCGCTTGGTGTGAGAAAGCTAGTTTTCCGTTGGATACCGCATCTGCTTTCCGACGATCACAAGGCGGCCCGCGTCAGATGGTGTAAGAAAACTCTGCAAAGGTTCAACCGAGGAGAGTTAAATCACGTCTACGACATCATCAGTGGTGACGAATCTTGGATCTATGCCTACGATCCTGATTCCAAACAACCATCTACAATTTGGGTCTTTCAAGACGAGCCAAAGCCAACTAAAGTTGTTCGTTCTCGAAGCACTTCAAAGAAGATGGTGGCCACGTTCGTTGGAAAAACCGGCCATGTTGCGACTATTGCACTTGAAGATCGTAGAACGGTTAACGCAGAGTGGTATACCACAGTTTGTTTACCACAAGTCATCGCCGAACTTCGAAAAACTAACTCAATGCGACGCATCATCCTGCACCACGACTACGCAATCTCACACAGCGCTCGTCAAACGATTGAGTATTTGAAGCAGGAAAAAGTAGAAATTCTTGACCGTCCTCCATACAGTCCTGACCTAAGCCCTAACAATTTCTTTACATTTCCTAAAATTAAGAAAAGCCTTCGTGGTCAAAGGTTCCAGTCCGGTGAAGAAGCAGTCGATGCTTTCAAGTCAGCCATTTTGAACACCTCCACTTTAGAGTGGAATAAATGTTATAATAACTGGTTTGCGCAAATAGAAAAGTGTATTAAGCTACGTGGTGAATACTTTGAAAAACAATAAAAAGTACTATAAGGTTCTAGTTGTGTTTTTTTCTTCAAACGACAAAACTTAAAAGGCATGCCTCGTATTAGGAGGACTAGCTTCTGCCCGCGACTTCGTCCACGTTGACTTTAGATAAGAACCTAAAATTTTTTCGGGATAAACAGTATCATATGTATGAAATAAAACTATTTTTCGGATTTTATCGCGGTTTATTTTGATTTTTAAGTTCCCGACGTTTCGAATGCTTTGCAGCACCCATGGTCCCTTCCCTAAGGTGTCAGACGTTCAAAAGGCATTGTTGTTCCGGGGTACCCTCAAACATCTTAATTATTTTTGTTGGTCCGATCTATGTAGAATGAGCTCACGGTCACTTGAGGCCATGCAGTGTTATGCTTGGTTTTGGATTTTATTATATTAATCACCGTATCCAAAGTCGATGGAAGAACCTTTCTGTTAAAATTAGGATGTTTTTTAATTTCAATAGCCTCGCTAACCATCCTTCGTAGGAATCGGTGTTCTTTCACGAGGATTTGGGGTCTATCAAATCTGTTGTTATGGCGGGTGCGGTCAAGGACATGTTTACAGACTGCGGACTTCTTTGAGCGACGGTGTTTTAGGTCAGCTATGTGTTCTTTAACCCAAGTTTTTACTGGTCTTTTTGTTTGTCCTATATAAAAGAGACAACATGCACAATCAAGCTTGTACACTCCTGCATCTTGTAGAGGGATGTGGCACTTGATGATTGAGATAGTAAAAATTGACTGATCTTCTTCGGCAGCTTATAAAATGTTATCATATGTGTTATTCCAGGTCATTAACTATCGGTGCCCAATTTTATTTCATCTAACAGCGATGTCAGGTTCCCAAGTAATAGAGAGCGAGTAGGAATTTTCGGTCATTCAATCAGTCCAGAGTTTGGAACTGTGCCTGGTATATGGCAATAGGCTCGCCCACTATTACATGGGACCTAACGTCGTCGGTGAAAAGTGACGGTGTGCACAGTACACCTATGCCACCACCGCTTGGGAAATATAGGCGTGACGGTGTTCATTTTTTTTAAAGCGACCTTTTTTGGCCTGGGATTCGAACCCAGGACCTCGTAATCGCCACTCTCACTCCACTAGACCAATGCGGGCATGTAATGTTTACATAATATTCTCACGGCCGCTAAATGTTTTCCTGCGGGTATTAGTAATGCATCTTACGGATTTACATATTTCTTTAATAATATCGTCGTTAAAATCTCAGAGTCGCTCAGCAAGCTATGAAAACAGCTATGATCAGCGTTTCTCTACGTGATCGAATCAGGAATGATGAGATTCGTAGAAGAACCAATGTTACCAACAACAATGTTGTTACACGTGGCATCGGACCGGTTGTGCGGGAGAGCAATTGGGGAGGCCTATGTTCAGCAGAGGACATTTATAGGCTGAGATGAATATCGTCGTTAAGTGACCACGATACGATTGGCGAACACTAGATAGAATAGGTCAAATAAATATTAAAATGTTTTTCTAAATCTTAAACTACTCAGTAGCAGTTTGGATAAGGGAATCGTGCCTGGCATAATGCCTATATATGTTAGCGTGGTCCGACAGCATAGTTCGATACATCGAATAATAACGATTTATAAATCCGTTTGGTTTGATTGTAAAGTCGAACCACCCGTACATAAACTTTATAGGTAAGCGTGGTTCGATTTATCGAATCATACGGACATCTGAATCCTTCTTGTTCCATTCCATAGTCGAACTTCGTGAACATACATTTTACAGGTGATGATGGTTCGATAGATCGAATGATAAGGATTGTAAATATGATGCAGTCGTACCTGCACCTGTACTAAACACCTGTTTTGCCATGATATCCTGGTACAGCATTACTCCTACTGAAAACTTGGTCTTATCACAGCTGGGTGATGGTACTTAATTCTTGGAACAAAATTCAAGCCTGTCAATATTTAAGCAAACGTTCAATACTAAATATGTCCCCGGAACCCGCAAAATAACAATTATGCTTACTCGTGAAACATATTTCCTCCTAGTTCGTCTATGGAATAGAACAAGAAAAACTCAGAACCCCATATCGTTCGATCAATTGAACCAAGCTTACCTGTAAAATGTATGTCCGACTGGTTCGATTATGGTCTGGAACAAGAAGGATTTAAGTAGTCCATATTGTTCGATTAATCGTAACACAACGATGCAGGAAACCTCCAATAGTTCGATGTCGCCAACTACGTTGTAGGACCACGCTGCCTCAAGGGAAATGTAAGTGTATGCAATACACTTCTTACACCCTGGCTTAGGAAACATGGAAGTGATGGTGGTTTTAAATAAACAATACAAGTTACTACATGTCGTCAGACGGCCAAACTAACTAGCACAAGAGCTCAATCTTCAGACTCAGACATGGGCGGGGTTAGGTTTCCAAACAGCTAAACACAATGATTGCCCATCAGTTATTTAATCACATAACTTATCCACATGAAACACAATATCAACCATTGAATTATCAAAAAAGCAGGATGACCATTTTGACACGTCGTCATCGCATCGTTCTCCATATTCTATCTTCCTAATTCAAAATCCCGTTGACTCTCGCGTTCCGTCAGCACGCGGCCGTAGCGCTGACTAGCGGAAGACCCGCGCACTATTTGCCACAGATAATAACCACGCCGACATAAATCAGCTCATACTGTCCAGGTGCTGGGCAAAGGCCTTCTCTCACAAATGTTAGAGAGATTCATACTCCACCACGCAAACCCAGTGCGGATTGGTGGAGGCAGGATTGTGGTCACCTGGTTTTGTAATGAAGTTACAAAAGCATTATATCTTCCCATTTCTAACTAAGCGAGTCCCAGATTAAGTGTTAACCGGGACCAACGTCCTCCCAAAGCACAGAGATGCTCGAATATGAAAATGCATATGAAAATATGTGATAATGACTCTGTTTAAACCTACTGATTGCTAAGAACATCGCGGTCGCACAGCGCTATAAACTCTTCCTATTATCTATTAGGTATAATACTGAATTTAAAATTAAATCCAAACTTTATATGCTATATATAGCTATTATATTTTAAAAACCACGCACCACTGACCACAAACCTGTTTTATGTACCTACATGCTGTTTGTCTAAGTCGAAAGTTTACTACAATATTCGATAGTTGTTCAAAGTTGATAACTATACTAAAATCACAGTTTAAATGAATAGACTGACAATAGCTATAGACCAAATCATAACTCGCAAAAGCTGAGAGCCGAAAATACTCGCGTCCTTAGGATTTACTCTTTTTTACATGTGGTTCCTGGGCAGTGCGAAACGAGCAGCACCTTCGCCAGTGGTAGGCTACGGCTGTAGCTGATCGCCACTGATCGCCACCCTCTCTGCAGTCATGCCACTAAGGGACCCAGTTGCGTTCCGGCATGTTGCCCGGAGTTGTCTTACGCTTAAGGCTTAGCGCGATCATACCGATTCGGAACTTGGTCTAACTTCAGTCTCGCCGGCATAATTTAGAGTTAATAGGCTCCTATTCAGTGAGTGAATCACATCTTCGATCCCATTGACACATTCCATCAGGTGACATAGAAGTCAATTGTTAACTTGTCTTTAATTAAAAAAGCTCATAATCTTGTATGCACAGGTGGCACTGATTTAAAATATTAAACTGAAAATTTTATAGCAGCAATTGAAACCAAGAAATTTGAGTAACTCCTTTAGTAAAGACCACTAAAACTGTATCATCTTTTATAGAATAAGTGAGAGGAAGTATAAATATATGAAAAAATAAATAGAATTCAAAATCTTTCATTTATCAGTTTTATTTCACGTTGATAAATTACTATATTTTCGTGTTTTTTGACCGGTGACATAATTATAGAGGAAGGAAACGATATTTTAGGGCTTTGTAAAACTATTCCCTTGAACTAGTCTGTGCTAAAACTCAGCCCCCAAATATCTAGATCGGTGTATTATAGATGCAAAGAAAACAAACCAATAAAGCGAAAGCTTTTCAAAGTTTTAATGGCAAAAATGAACTCTATTTTAGAGAATGGATAATAAATTATGGACACTTACGAACAAAAATCAAGTAACTTAAGCAAATGCATTTTTATTTTACATGGAATTAGAAAACCTAAGCTAATAAGTTGGTTCGTTTAGGTTTTTCTGGTTTTATAAACAAGAACCCTTTCTGTAATTATTCTATAGTTATAGAAAAGGCTTTTGTATGTGTTAGTTAACATTTACAAAGTCACTAACATGCCATATATTGTTTACATGTCCTCGTATGCTTTATTTCTTTTTTATATACCTATATCATCACGCCAGATCCCTTGCGGGGTAGGCAGAGAGTACAGAGTTCCAACAGATTCGTTCCTTACAGACCTCTTTAGCTTTTAATATGGCTTATGGTATTTTTTTCTCTTGTAGCTATTTCCTTTACTCTATCAACGTTTACTATTTAAACCCACAAATCATTCAGGCTTTATTAATCTGACCTTATTAACTGCCTCGTTAGTCTAGTCACGAATAACGTGCGTAGCGATCACGAGGTCCTGGTTTTGAATTCTAGGTTGGACAAAGTATCAGTCCGGAGTCTGAAATTATGTGTATAATGAATAGCAATAGGTTCGCCCTTTATTGCAGTACACTTCTGCCTACCCTGCTTGGGGAATATAGGCGTGAAAGGAAAGGTGTTTATTTATTATTACAGACCGCTAGCAAAAAACAATTATTTGAATAAAATGAATAAAATGTTTATTTTCCATCGAATAAAATATTACAAGCAAATATTGAGCAACATCCAAAAAGCCACAAATATTGAGTTGCCCTATTTGCCGAGCAGAGTGTCGAATTTCAATAAAGTTGGGGACTGGGGACGTTAAATAGTAACAGTAACGTTGTCTTTATGAAAGTCGATAACGAGGAAAATATTTATGTAGAAAAATGGACGCTTTTTTTAAGAAATATTCAAAGCTTGTAATATTCAGTCTCTCAACGGTCTACTATTTACCGCATGCCACGGCGACCTTGAGGTCTTGGGCACAAATACTAGGGTAATAATTAATTAATATATACATAGAATATTTTGATCAATATATATCAGTCTATACTGTCCCACAGCTGGGCAAAGAGCTTCTCTCAAAAAATAAGGTGAGAGAGATTAGGCTATACTCCACCATGCGGACCCAGTGCGGATTGGTGGAGGCAGGTTTATGGCCACCTGCTGTTGGAACTTATCAGACCGCCTATAAGACTTCCAACTCGGCTTAACGACTACCACATTAAGCGGTAACTGGTACCAACAACTTAACATGCCTTCGGAAGCACGGAAAAGCTCGAATATAAAAATGTCATTAACGGTCATCTATGTGGACAGGGTCAGGCCGACCGAGTCGAACACTGCTGTACTTAGGTGATCGGTAAAAACACCGCGCTTAGCGATTACACAGCGCTACGAGCACTTCTTGTTTTTACTCAGTAAAACTGTTTGAAATTAAAATAATCGTAATTCTATGCAATAGCTAATTTTAGATAAACTAAGGAGATACCTACCAGGAAATTTACATATATTGAAAGTACTAATGTAAATAGAACGTACAGTTCAAACCGATGAATCCAGAAGCATGGAATTTTGACGCACTCGTAGCGCCATGCGACCGTGGTGTTGGTCTGAGATGGGTGACTGTTTGTTTCATTTTCTACGTGATTTTCCGTGGGAAGGCACATCAAGCCGTTGGTCTCAATTATGACTTAATGTAATAGTCGTTAAGCCAAGTTGGAAGGTTCATAGGTGGCTTGATAAGTTCCAACAGCAGGTGGCCACAAACTTAGGCTGGAGTCATTAAGCCAAATTAGAATCGTTATAGGTGACTTTATAAGTTGGCAAGTGGCCACAATCCTGGCAGGTGGAGGGTCACTAATCCGCAGTGGGTCCACATGGTGGAGTACCTATGACCTTATATCTTTCACCCCGAGCTTTAAGAAACGGCCACTGCTCAGCAGTGGGACATTATAGGCTGATTTATTAAGAGGGTTCAAAAGCGAATGAAAATCACATCATACACAGTTAATCCTACTTTCTACTAATATTATAAATGTCAAAGTTTGTATGTTTAGATGTTCGGACGGAAAAAATGTTAGGTTTCTATCTGAAGTCAACGCGGACGAAGTCGCGGGCAGAAACTAATCATATATAAAATTCCGGTGTGAGTGTGTTCGTAATTCTTCCCCTAATCGGCTTGACCGAATTTTGTTTTTTATTTCTATTTATCGGGTCTCCGGGATAGTTTTTAGCAATAGTTGGACCCGGTCGACCACTGAACATTGTAGATTCGGTGGTAGGTGGTTGTATTTTTGTTACTTTTCTGGCGATTCATACATACTTTGCATAAATAAAAAAGTATTTTGATTAATTTTTTCTTTTTAAAACATGAAAATAATAAGTGAAACAATCGTCTGGCTCCAGCACACTTGGAATTAATTCTGTAAAAGCAACACAACGATATTTAGCTCTGAATTACCACTCTGTATAATTAGTTAGGGTACGGGTACGATTCGGGATGGGATGCCGAGGAATTTATACTGTATCCATTGAATTTATTATCCACTTGTTCGTTTAATAATTTAAACACTACGTTATAATGGTTCGCGGACTGTCTTCATAATTGGAGGTTATATTAGTATTGATTGTGTTGCGATTTTGTGTTTGTTGACAATAGATTATTTTACATTAAGATCAGCCATCATAATTATGTTAATGTTAAAATATGACATTTCTGTTGTAAGGAGTGTTGGCCAAAGGGTGTCAAATTCAGAGGATTTCGGTAGAGACTTAAATACTAGTTTTAAAAAATTTAATTATTATATATGTGTTAGTCTGTAAGGTGTGTATTCTATGGACCTGAAAATTTTTTGTAAAGCACAAAATTATTTTTGCTGGAGATGCTGTTGGAGATGAATCTCCAGCATTCGGGCAACTCAATCAACAAATATTTAAAGGCGGTGGCGGTGCACATTTCTAAAACATAAAAATATATCTAACACCAATACGTCCCAGGGCACATTGTCCGGGTCAATATTAGTACAAATATTAGCTTCTAGGGATAATTTTGATTAATATCGATTTTATTCGAATCTTAGGTCTGACAAAGTGTTCATTCTCAGTAGTTATTTGGGTTTTTCTATTCGTAAAATCTGAGTAATAGTCTGGGGTCTGAAATTGTGCCCGTCAATTGCAATATATTTGCTCCCTATTATTACATGGAATAACATCTTTGGCGATATGCGAAACTTCCGTGCTTCTACGCTTCAATTAGTGCAAGAAATTGACTATAGTGTTTGTCGAGACATGGGTACGGTGACGTTCTATCAAATTTCATTTTAGGCATTTTTTAATTGTGGAATATTTAAGATAGGGAATCCAAAAAATAAACTAGAATATTAAGATAAACCAAAAACGTATTTTAATTTTCATTTAAAACATAAACTGCTTGTCATCATCATCAGCCGAAAGACGTCCACTGCAGGCAAAGGATACTTACTGCTTACTGCTTATAAGTTTGCGCAATTACTAAAAAAACCTATAACTTTATATAACTCTATTTCTTAATTAAGTAAATTGGAACGGATTGCGTTTTAGGGACTGACACAATGAAATAGTTATAATCGGTCAATTGTTTTTTTAAATTGTACAAAATTACAGATTTCTTAATGAATTATATGTATCCTATTAAAATGCATTGGATGCTCAAAGTTAAGAAATTAATAAAAAATATACAGTTTCATAGATTTTTCAAATAATAATTCACGTGCACGACGATGACGATTTTTTTGATTTTATTGATTCGTATATTCATAATAAAATTTTGTAATTTGTTTTTCTTTTTGTTTCTACATGATTGTTATAAAAATCGATTTGTTCTCCATTACAAATTATATCGATATAATTTCTCAATCGATTCTATTTTGTTCAATTTTATCATTACCATATTTTTTGAAACGTCGCCCTACTCATGTTTTGTTAAAAAAGACTATAATTAGATAATATTATTGAATAAGTATGGTCTTTTAGCGACATAATAAAGGATACAGATATGCCTATGAAAGGGAAAAAGAAATTATACGAAATATGCATTATGCCCCGCTAAGAAATCAATTAGAAAACAAATTAAAAGTCTGCCAAAATGGAATAGAAAGAAATATATTAGGTATAAAAAGAAGGTACAGAGTAAAACTAGAAAAAATACAAAAGAAAACAAAATTTAAAAAGGCGCATACCACTTACAGACAGCTAAAGTGGCGATGAAGGGGGCATATGCTCAGAGAAAGTAAAGAGAAATAGACTAATTTAATAACAGAATGGTATCCGAGAGACAACAAAAAAAACAGAGGTAGACAAATTAAAAGATGGGAAGATGACTTCAAGAAAATAGCTGGTCCAATTTGGATCCCTTTAGCAAGATACAGGAACACGTGGAAATCTTTAGAGGAGGCCTTTGTCGACGGACAGGCTGTTACAGACAAGCATTCAGTTGCCGATAATTTAGATAATATAACTTATATTTAGATTTATAATAATAACAATTTAGTAATAAACAGGCATCCACTGTAAAAAAGATAACAACTGTAAAGGCTATTTCATTTTATTTTATTATTTATTAAATAAGTACCTGCTTAGTAACATAAACACACCGTCCACTTATATTCCCCAAGCGAGGGTAGTGTACTTTGTACACCCACTATTTGCCGACGATGTTAGTATCCTAATATAGTAAGGGACGACTCTATTGTCATTATGCTGGCAACACTGTCGGACTACTGATACCTTGTCCGATATACGCTACGCGCATTATTCGGCACTAGACTACTGAATTACTCCCAATGTAATAGGAGACAAGTGTATTGCCATTATACCTCGTACTACTCCAGACTTCGGACCGATATTGGTAATTTTTCCATGGAAAAAATGCTCTATGCCCAACCCAGGACCTCGTGATCGCCACGAGTATTTTACGCCACTAGACCGACAAGGCGTTCACCGTTACGCCTATGTTCCCCGGAGGGGGTGGCAGAGGTGTACTGAGTACACCCATGTTTCGCTGACGATTTTAGGTCCCATGTAATAGGGGGCGAGCCTATTGCCATATATCGGGCAGAATTTCAGACTCCGGACTCATACTGGGAATTTTTCGTTAGAAAAACTACATTTGTCGACCTAGGATTTGAACCCAGGACCGAACGAAATTTATATTTAATTGACGGGCGATTTAGCGCAGTGGTGAAGAGCTTAAGCCGCTCCGCCCACTGTGTCTAATAGTCGCGGGTTCGGCACAATTATTTGTTTCGGTCTGGCTATTTGTGTATGTAAATTTTCATGTTTGTAAATGCACCCACGACACAGGAAAAATCCTAGAGTGGGGTCCGTCTATAAAAACAAAAAAAAAAACAAAACAAAAAAATCCAATGGTCTTACGGCATAAAACCATAAGTATAGAAACGGTCATGCCTCTTATTGCCATTGAATAAAGTATGATTTCGTTTAGCAATTAGAACTGTCACCATCCATCCTATGTGAAAAATACTATACCAAATAACACCGTATCTAATAGTCGCGGTTTCGATTCCCGCACGGGACAAATCTTTGTGTGATCCACAATTATTTGTTTTTTTCTGGGAAATTGTTTTTAATATATAATCGTATTTTATTCTTATTTAACGTCAAGGAGTAGGAGTAGACTGACTCGTTGGTCTAGTGGCAAAGCGCATGGATTTGTGATGACGAAGTCCTGGGTTCAAATCTTAGGTCTGACAAATGTGGTTTTTCTAACAAAAACTTCCCATCCGGAATTGTGCCCGGTATATGGCAATAGCTATGGGACCTAACATCGTCGGCGAAACGTGGGTATACTCAGTACACCTCTGTCATCCCTGCTTGGGGAATATAGGCGTGACGATATATCTATATATGTTTAATTAGGTATGTGTGTACGTACACACATGCTCAATTAATAACCACAGTATAATTTTTGCCAATTATGTAAATAAAAAATCTTTTATAAAAAAAGGTAAACCGACTTCAAAAAGCAAAAAAATAAATATTTGAAGTCGGTGCTGGTTGGTGCAGTCGGTTACTTGGCACCGACTTCAAATATTTATTTTTTTGCTTTTTGAAGTCGGTTTACCTTTTTTTATAAAAGATTTTTATTTTACAATTTTAAGTGACCAGTGAATTATTCTATAGTGGGGTACCTATAGGATTGACGTAATAACCATAATATCTCAATTTACACATTCCTATTGTTTGTCGTTAAGGAGTTCCCTGGTGTATCTTCTAAGTCCAAGGTCCAATGTCAATAAAATTAATATGGGACCACCTTGGAGATATACTGAACCCAATGCAAAAAAAATATCAAAATCGTTCCACAATTGACGGAAATATCGCTGAACATACATAAAAAAAAAGCATACATACAACCGAACATAGAACCTCCTCCTTTTTGAAGTCGGTTAAAAAATAGTCAATTTCATGGAACTCAAACTTATTTTTAGTTAGTTGTAATATTAAGACAGGTATGAAAAAAGGTTTCTTTAATATCTTATTCGGAAAGTAATAAAATCTTAACGAAACCTATATCGAATATTGTGCTTGAAAATTTTAAAACAGATTTGTCATTTTTTTCCCAAAATAAATTTACTTACTACATAATGTCTGCATATATCTAACAATATCATCGCGCCAGATCTGTTACTCGGTGGGCAGAGAGTGAACAGTACCAACATGTCCTACTACACTTACTATTTTTAAATGCATAAAATTCAAACTTTATTGAATTAAAAAAATATACATGTCGTATCCTATTATTTGAAAATCAGTTAATGGAATGGCGAGCAGTTATTTTCATTTTAGTAACCTTATCTTGTCATATACATACTCTATGATTGCTCGAGTGTGTTCAGTTGTGAACCGTTGACAGATGACATCTGTCTGATGACGAATCACCGATGACAGTTAGTCGATGTAAGATGGTGGACGGCGCTGCGTTGTTATTCGATTGGTAACGGGGCAAGCAGTCGGACGTATCGCGGAGCAGCTAACCTCACTGCATTCCATGTGACAATAATTATCTCCAACTGCATACTCGCATATCAAGGCACATCAGTGTACTGAACGAGACCCCAGTGTTATTCCAATATTTCCTTTATGTTCGGCCACCATGCGGACGACTATTAAAATGAAGATAAATCCATCTTTAACAGCATTGAAACGGCCATCCAGAAAACCCAAGCGCCGTTATACATTTTTATATTTGTCGATATTTTATTTTGATTGATTTAGCTATTAGCTGTATACTAATAATCTGGGATTATTCCTGTATCATGGGGGCGTTTACAAATTAAATACATATACCAAAACACCCAGACCGAAACAAATATTTATGCGACGCACAACGACTTTTCCCGGGTGGGGATCGAACTCGCAACTACTTATTACAGTAGGCGGAGCTTAAGCTCTTAAAGGTTTGGTCAAATACCCAACGGAGCGCGACAGTGGCGCTCGACTGGCGCTCGGCTGGGGGTCGGCAACGCGAGCGTCCGTCACACTGCAGGCGCGACGTCACGCCGGCCAAGCGGCCACTCTACACTAGCGTCCCGGTCGCACGCGTATTTACGTCTCGCTCACGCTGTGATTTCTTTGTAAGCGCACCAGGCGTGACGGCGGCGGTCATGTCGTTTGCCATCGCACCGAGCGTGACTGCGCCGTGTCCCGTACATTACAACTCCTTAGGTCGCGCCACCGTCGCGCTGCGCAAGCTATGTGGTGGAATCTTAACTACTGTACCACGCAGTCTGTCAGTTTTGTCCATCAATTTCTGAACACGAGTTTAGTTATCTCAAAACTTCGGCATTATAGGTATAATATTTCAAAGGCTGCCTCAGATTACACAAGTTAATGAAAAGCCTAGGTTTAAACTGAGTTACTCGTATAATATTCACTATCTACTTATAATGAAGTGGTTTTAATATTTCATTATGACTTGAAATTGAACCTTGTATTTATAACTAACACTATTATTAACTTCTGGTTTATATCGCTAGACTACCTCGTTGGTGTAGTGGCACATGGGATGACTGGGGATCACAAGATCCTGCACTGGACTCCTAGGTCCGAAGAAGTATTATTGGAAATTTAAATCGCATTAACCTAACGAAAAATCATTGGCGAAATTGGAATGACAGAGTATACCTTCGCCGCAAAGATCAAAGAATATAGGCGTTTATATTTTTAACTGACTTGTAATTCGTCTGTATATATTTTTTTATATCCTTTCGGGTATAACTTCGTTTATAACGATATATCATAAGTTCAGTATAGCTCAGTATAGCTCCAAGTTCCATTTAATTCTATTGATATTGGACTTTGAGTTTTGAAGATGCACCAGGAAACTCCTTAGCGATAAACAGCACGGATGTGTAGATTGAGTTATCTATCTATATAATCCCGACAGATCCCTTGCGGGGTAGGCAGAGAGTACAGAGTTGCAAAAGTTTCTTCACTTACAGACCTTTCTGTAGACTAAGTTATTATCGCTATTATGCTATTCCTCATTCAAGAATCGTGCTTACTAGGTCTACCCATTACTAAAAATTGTAAAGTAATTAACTTACGTACTAGGCATGCCTTTTAAGTTCTGTCGTTTCCATATTTCCCGGCAATTTTGAATCTGGAATTTCGTATTTGTTTAAATTTTGAATCTTAAAAACAGTTAAATGTATTAGGATTAATGCTATTGTTTAGTCACAGCGTCGATTGGAATCTGTCAGGTTACGTACGAAAATGAATCTTTCTAAGGTAAATCTTCGTGTAATAATTTTCTACGACTTTAGAAGAGGCCTGACACGGCTTCAGTGTTTTGAAGAGCTAACACAGACATTTATTTTATGCTTTTTAGTTAACTTAGGTATATTTCTTTTGTGTTTTTGAAGTTGATTTTCTTTTTACAAGCTTTTATTTAACTTGCAAGGTTCGTTTTTTTGTCTTTCTGGTTCAAATATATGATCCATTTTTCAAGCACTTGCGGGCATCCGATTGTAATGTCATCGGGTAAGTCTGATGACAATGCAATAATTTGGTACCATGGAGCTGGTCTGATGGTGACGACGGAAGGTGGCCGTAGGAACATGTAAATTATACAAAGTAACGCCCTCATGTTGAGGCTCGTTAGATTGGTATTGAGTAGTACTATACAACCAGATGTATTCAGGGTCTAATGATGAAGCCGAAAGAAGGCCAACGGAGCCGCAAAAGTGCTCAATATAACCCCGCCGTGTCTGAGCTCGTTGGATTTGTCTTGAGTACTTTACATCGGGATGGCCAACGGGATTACCCAACTGCTAAACATAACTCCAACGTGTTTGACAATGAGGCCTGAAATTTATCTTGACAAGTTTTGTAGACCCGGATGGTGTCTAGGGTCTCATGATGAAGTCGAAGGGTGACCATCGGAACAACCCAACTACTCAATATAATCCCGCCGTGTTTGGGCTCATCCAATTTGTCTTGACGAGTTCTGAATACCCGGATGATGTCCAGGGTGTGATAATGGAGCCGGAGGATAGCCAACGGAACTACTCAATTACTCAACATGAACCCGCCGTGTTTGGGCTTGTTATATTTGTCTTGGCGAGTTTTGTAGACCCGGATAATGTCCAGATTCTGATGATGGAACCGGAAGGTGGCCAATGGTGCTACCCAACTACTAAACATAACCGCGCCGTCTTTGGACTCATTGGATTTGTCTTGACAAGTTCTTTAGACACAGATAATATCCGGGGTCTGAAGATGAAGCCGGAAGGTGGCCAATGGAACTGATGATGTGATGTGATCCAGACCGATTTCGGCCATGGCGACTGCATGAGGTCCGTTATTGTTAACTATCATGCGCTCGCATGTGGCTTATGTAGCCAATCTTCTTGGTAAAGATCCTCGCACGTTGCGGGCATGTGAGCACACCGTTAGTATATTAATAATTGATCGTCACGGGTGATCGGGCTTTCAATTGATCACGCTTTGCATCAAGGTCAGAGCGTCGCTGAGCTTCAAAGCTCCAGACTTTGGATTTAACCAAGGTCCTCCACTCCGATCGGTTACCGGCTTGTTTTTCCCACTGAAAGGGCTCTATGCCGCACCTCTTCATGTGGCGCTTTAGCACATCTTTGTACCTAAAGAGTTGTCCACCATGCTTGCGCTTGCCCTCCTCAAGTTCAGCATAGAAGATGCGCTTCGCTACACACTGCTCTGCCATCCGTGACACGTGCCCGCTCCAACGAAGTTGGCACCGTATGAGGTAAGATTTAATGCCACCCACATTAGCTCTTCGCAGTATTGTAGTATTCCACACGTGGTCTGACCATCTGACTTTCAAAATCTTACGTAGGCATCTGAGGTGAAATTGGTCAAGCATGCGAATGTGCTGGTGATACACGGTCCAGATTTCAGCAGAATAAAGAATATTGGGCAGCACAACTGCCATGTACACTGAGATCTTTGTAGCTAGTTTTAAATCATGTGAGTAGAAGACCTAGGCATCCAACTTACCGAATGCTGCAGCAGCAGCACCGATTCTGCTGTTGATTTCCGAATCTAGGTCACACTTGGATGTTAATGTGCTCATCAGATAACGAAATTTGTCGACCTGCTTCAGCTCATCCTCGCAAAGTTTAATGGTTAGTGACTCGTGACCGTTGATATCAAGAGACGTTAGTTCCGTCTTCATAACACTGATCTTCAGGCCAAATTTTCGGCAGGACAAATTCAACGTGTATAACCCACGTGAATATAACAACATAATAAGTGACTTGATATGAGGATCAGAGACACTATAAAAGTGTGACAACATAATACCAAAAAAATTTTTTTACAAAGGACAGGAAACGAAAAATGGCTACTTCATACGTGAGCTCCGGTTTAGTTAAATGTAAATATTTAATGGTACGGTCCATTTCTAAGCAGAATTATTTTTAAAGAAATTGACTCATCAAGCTAATTTAAATAAATATTTTTATTAAACACCTAAATTGAAGCTAAAATGACTTAATATATTAATTAATATTTTGTGAGACAATTACTTGCACTGAAATATTTTAAAACAATACGCGACGGAATGTGACACGATTGTGGGCAATGTTAAAAAAAATTTATTTAGAACGATGTAAAATAATGTACGTAACCGCTATTATCTTTTCAGAGTATAAATAAAATAAAATTGCAAAACAATAAATGATTTGCAACCATAAAAAAATGAATGTAATAAATGCACCAATAAAAATAAAATCTCTGAAAGGAAATGTCAATTACAACTGCAACATACAAATGCTAAAAAAAACAAAATGTAAATGCACAAAAATCAAAATGCAATGTATTAAAAAAAATAAAAAATTCGACACAAAAATTTGTAGAAAAAATTTTTTCCCACTGTGCAGTTTACGCGTATGTGGGTAATCGGAGATGGTATCCCTCCGCCTCGTCCGCAAAGGCTTACCACCTGGAAGTGAAAAATACCGACACCACAAGAGTACAAAAAACTTCCCTGTGCTTTGCCCTTAAACCGTAGGTGCCACTTTGTTACAACCGCCTGACGGCGCGTACAAATAAAACAACTATAACGATACAATCGTTGATTAAAAATAAAATATAAAAAAAAAACTAAAAAACAAAAAGAAAACTTAGAATGAATATATTATATTACATACATTATATATATATATATATATGTGTATATATATATATATATATATATATATATATATATATATATATATATATATATATATATATATATATATATATATATATATATATATATATATATATATATATATATATATATATATATCAAATCAATCAATCAGCCTATCGCAGTCCACTGCTGGACATAGGCCTCTCCTAACACGCGCCATTGCACACGGTCCTCCGCCTTCCGCATCCAGTCTGTCCCAGCGACCTTTTTGAGGTCGTCGGTCCATCTAGCTGGGGGCTGTCCTACCTTACGCTTACCAAGTCGCGGTCTCCACTCTAGGATACGCTTGCTCCATCGGCCGTCGGTCCTTCTGCAGATGTGACCAGCCCATTGCCACTTTAGCTTACTGAGTCTGCGAGCTATGTCAGTAACTTTGGTTCTTTGTCGGATTACCTCGTTACGAATTTTATCCTTCAAAGAGACGCCGAGCATAGCTCGCTCCATAGCCCGCTGTGCGACTTTGAATTTGTGGACTAGTCCCACTGTGAGTGGCCACGTCTCAGCCCCGTAAGTCATAACAGGTAGGACGCATTGGTTGTAGACTTTAGTCTTCAGGCATTGCGGTATAGGCGAAGAGAAAACGTGACGTAGTTTGCTAAATGCTGCCCAACCTAATTGGATCCTGCGGTTGATTTCTTTCTCGAAGATGTTTCTACCAAATTGGACAACTTGTCCAAGGTAGGCATATTCCCGAACAACTTCGAGCATCGAACCATCGACGTAAATCGGTCCCGGCGTGACATGTTCATTAAACATGACCTTGGTTTTATCCAAGTTCATGCCGAGACCGACACCTCGAGAGGCTCCATTTAGGCTATGCAGCATTTCGCTTAACTGCTCCAGTGACTCTGCCACGATGACGATATCATCGGCAAACCGAAGGTGTGAGATGTATTCGCCGTTGATGTTAATGCCCCGCCCAGTCCAGTCCAGCGTCTTGAAGACGTCTTCGAGTGCATTGGTGAAGAGCTTGGGGGATATTACATCCCCCTGTCTTACCCCTCGATGCAGCTCGATCGGGTTGGTCTTTTGGTCCTGGAGCTGGACGGTCATTTTGGCGGTATCATACAGACATCTCAACACCTCGATATAGCGCCAATCGATGCCACATCGCTGCAGAGCATCCAAAACCGCCCAGTTTTCGATGGAGTCGAAGGCTTTCTCGTAGTCCACGAAAGCCATACACAGCGGCTGATTGTACTCTTCGGTCTTCTGTACAATCTGCCGAACAGTATGGATGTGGTCTACGGTGCTGTAGCCTTTTCGAAACCCGGCTTGTTCCGGTGGCTGGAACTCGTCAAGTCTTCTGGCGAGGCGGTTTGTGAGTACTCTCGAGAACAACTTGTAGACGTGGCTCAGGAGTGAGATGGGTCTGTAGTTCTTCAGCAAGGTTTTGTCACCTTTTTTGAAGAACAGAACCACCGCACTCCCGCTCCACGCTTGAGGTGTTAAGCCCTGGTGGATGACGGAATTAAAGAGGCTCGCTAGCTTTTTCAGGATTAGAGTCCCGCCTGCTTTTAGGAGCTCAGTGGTGATTCCGTCATCGCCTGGCGACTTGTTGTTTTTGAGCTGCTCGAAAGCCACTCTGACCTCGTCCTGGTTGACATCAGGGATGTCTTCCGTGTTGTGGCGTGTGAGTGGGGCTCTGTGGTCGTCAGCGCTGGGTCTCGTGGGTTTAGTCATCCGTGATGCGTACAGGTCTTTGTAGAAACTCTCAATTTCCTTGAGTATCTCGAACTTGGAGGTTACGGTTTTGCCACCCGCAGTTTTAAGTTTCGTCAGATGGGATCTACCTAGCTGGCGAGCGAAGACTTTGGTGCCTCTGTTCTGTTCAATCGCAGTCGCGATGGCGCGGGTGTTGGAACATCGGAGGTCACGTCGCACCCGCTTCCGGATCTTCCGGTTGAGGTTCTTCCCATCCGGCGAAGACGCCTGCGTGGATGACATTTCCCGTCTCTGCCTCATAAGTTCAAGAGTCTCGAGCGAGAGTTTAGACTCTCTGTTACCGCTTTTGCCGGGAAACACCCTTCGAGACACATCCTGTAGCGTTTTGACCACTGTGTCGGTTTTCTCGTCAACATTGCCTTCGGTTTCCAGCAGGTCGAAACGATTTTGAAGCTCCAGTTGGAACTTTTCGGACCCTAAAGCTATTTGAGGCGCAGTAGGTCTGAGAGTAGACCTCATCATACGACGCCTTTCGGCCCTGAAGTTTATATTTAGAGCGCCTCGGACAAGTCGGTGATCGCTGCCGGTATTAAACCTGTTGATCACGGAGACGTCTCTAAACATAGACTTCCTGTCAGTCATGATGAAGTCTATCTCGTTCCTCGTCACAGTGTCGGGGCTTCGCCATGTCCACTTTCTATGAGGCTTCTTCTTAAAGAACGAATTCATCAAGAAGAGCCCCTGCGACTCCAGAAAGTTGACCAGCATCTGCCCCCTGTGGTTTCGGCGCCCCACGCCGTGGGGTCCGATTATCGTTTCACCGCGTTCTTGTACTCCCACTTTGGCATTGAAGTCCCCCATAACAACGTTGTAGTGAGCCTTGGTGGTGCCATGTAATGCCTTGGCGATGTCTTCATACATGGCTTCGGCTATGTCGTCGCAGTATGTCGAAGTCGGCGCATATACCTGTACCACCTTCAGGGTGTATCTGTCGGTGATTTTAATTATGAGGTACGCTACCCGTGTCGACACACTGCTGATTTCCACAACGTTGTTAGTGAGAGCTTTGTTGACCAGGAAACCGACACCGCCCTGAAAGGGCCGATCACCTTCCCGAAAGTAGAACAGGTGGCCTGACTCAAGGGTTATCGTGTCCTCGCCCTGTCTTCGGACTTCGGATAACCCCAATATGTGCCAGTTTATGCGACCTAGTTCTACCTCGAGTTGAGTGAGGTGTTAGTCCAGCCGTAGAGAGCGTCCATTGTACGTAGCCAGGGTCAGGTGTTTTTGGTAGCCTTGTGTCGTAGCCCGGAGATTCTTCGCACCCCCTGCCCCGCTGTTACCGCGACCGCTACCGTGGCAGTTTGGTTTAGGTGCCTTATCATGTTAGGAGGTTTTTTGGCCTACTATACCACGCTGGCCAGACGGGTTGGTATAGGGAAGCCTTCTGGTCAAAAAGAAAACTATGTGCGCTGGGGACTTAACTTCGGCTGTTCGATCCCGTGACGCGTGGGGGTCTTCGGTGATAAGCTTCCACCGGCTAGGTGGGGAACTTGGCGGTGCCCTATGGAAGGCCCTCAGCCGCCGAGGTCAGCTGGAGTCGACGGGCAGAAGAGTGTGGCCTGCTGTATCCCAAACCGTACTTTTGCAACCCGTACGGTGGACCCCCAGTTTCCAAGGGGGTTGAAAAATGTGGCTAATCTGAAATTTTCTATTTTTTATTTTAATAAAGCACTGGTACTATCACTATTAATTAGGAGTAGTTGTCGTGCGAACCTGACCCTGGCTACGTATAACGGACGCACGCTGCGATTGGATGAGCATCTTCTGCAGTTGGAAGAAGAACTGAAGTGCATAAGATAGCACGTTCTGGGTTTATGTGAAGTTCGAAGAGAGGGAGAAGACACCATAACCCTAGAATCTGGCCATCTTTTGTACTTTAGAGAGGGAGACCAACTTTCCCAGGGTGGCGTCGGGTTTCTGGTCCATAGAGTCTTCGCTGACAACGTTTTAGAAATGTCCAGTGTATCGACAAGGGTAGCATACCTCATAATTAAGCTGACCGAGAGGTACACCCTCAAGATCGTGCAGGTTTATGCACCGACTTCGGCACACTCGGACGAGGACATAGAGGTACTCTACGAGGACATCTCTAAGGCCCTTCATAATACCCCTAGGGTACACTACAACGTTGTCATGGGAGATTTTAACGCCAAAGTGGGAGTAAAAACTGACAGCGAATCCTCAGTAGGACCATACGGCTATGGCAGCAGAAATGATAGGGGGCAAACGGTCGTCGACTTTCTCGAAAGAGAAGGTCTGTTTATGATAAACTCTTTCTTTAAAAAACAGCCCCAAAGAAAGTGGACGTGGCAAAGCCTCGATGGTAAAATAAAAAATGAGATCGACTTCATCATGGCGGACAAGAGGCACATATTCAGAGATGTCTCAGTGATCGCAAGGTTTAAAACCGGAAGCGACCACCGGCCCGTACGGCGTACTCTGAATATACAATGGAAGCGCGAAAGAGCCCGCTTGATAAAGTCCAGTCTCCGACCGAATTTGCTCCAAGCCGCTATGGATTCCCAAGCTTTGCAGCTAAAATTGGAAAACCGTTTCGCTGCGTTGGAAACCACTGACAGCGTTGATCAGAAATTCGAGCAGGTGGTACAGACTATTAGAGACGAGGGCACTAAATTCTGCGAAACGAGGCGTACAGGCAAGAAATCTAAGCTTTCGGGGGGGACTCTGGAGCTTATGAGCGAACGACGCCGAAATGCTGCCTCAACCTTGTCAGAACACCGGGCCTTAAATAAAAAGATCACAAAGCTGGTCCGACACGACCTCCGAGCTTTCAACAAGATTGAGATTGAGAAAGCCATGGAGCAGAACCGGGGGTCGAAAGTGTTCGTCCAGTCACTTGGGAGAAACCACGTGACAAGGTTGACTACACAAGCGGGTACTGTGATCGCTTCTAGGCCGGAAATCCTCTCGGAAGTCAGGAATTTCTATAGCCAGCTCTACGCCTCACACGCACCTCGACCCGAATCTCTTAGAGGAGATCCCAGAGCCACCCTTACACGTCCCTTCACAGAAGACTTGCCCAAGATCAACCTGGATGAGATCGAGTTGGCCCTTAAACAGCTTAAAAATGGAAAAGCCCCGGGTGAGGACGGCGTCACGACTGAGCTTCTGAGGGCAGGAGGCACCCCAGTACTTAAGGAGCTTCGGAAGTTATTTAACACTGTCCTCTACACTGGGAGAACTCCGCAGGCATGGAACAAAAGCGTGGTCGTCCTGTTTTTCAAGAAGGGTGACAAAACCGTTTTGAAAAACTATCGACCCATATCGCTTCTGAGCCATGTATACAAGCTGTTTTCAAGGGTCATCACGAACCGTCTTGCGCGAAGGCTCGACGAGTTTCAACCCCCGGAGCAGGCCGGGTTCCGAAGTGGTTACGGCACCATAGACCACATCCACACAGTGCGGCAGATTATACAGAAGACTGCAGAGTATAATCTGCCCCTATGTCTAGCCTTCGTGGACTATGAGAAGGACTTTGACACTGTCGAAACCTGGTCAGTTCTGGACTCCTTGCAACGATGCCAAGTTGATTGGCGATACATCGAGGTGATGAGATGCCTTTTTGAAGCCGCAACGATGACCGTCCAAGTACAGAACCAGCGGACTGAACATATCCACCTGCGCCGCGGAGTGCGCCGAGGTGATGTCATATCACCAAAACTATTCACCAATGTACTGAAGGATATGTTCAAGACGCTGGACTGGAAAGGTCGCGGCATCAATATAAATGGCGCATACATCACTCACCTGCGATTTGCAGACGACATCGTCATCATGGCTGAAACGTTGCAAGACCTACAACAGATGCTGGACAGCCTTGCTAATTCGTCTCAGCGAATCGGTCTCCGGATGAACTTAGATAAAACTAAAGTAATGATCAACAAGCATGTTGACCCGGGACCGATTGCCGTAAACGGAGCCTCCTTCGAAGTTGTTTCTGAGTACGTATACCTACGGCAGTTGCTCCAACTAGGTAAACACAACTTCGACAAGGAAGTTAAGAGACGGATACAGCTGGGCTGGGCAGCATTTGGAAAACTCCGTCGAGTCTTCTTATCGCCCATACCCCAATGCCTAAAAACGAAAGTTTTTAATCAGTGCGTCCTACCTGTAATGACATACGGAGCCGAAACGTAGCCACTCACTGTACGGCTTATCTACCAGTTTAAGGTCGCTCAGCGAGCTATGGAAAGAGCTATGCTCGGAGTTTCTCTTAGGGATCGAATCCGGAATGAAGTTATTCGTCAGAGAACCAAGGTTACCGACATAGCTCAGTGAATTAGCAAGCTGAAGTGGCAGTGGGCAGGTCACATATGCCGCAGAACCGATGGCCGTTGGGGCAGACTGGTTCTTGAGTGGAGACCGCGTGTCGGCAAACGTAGTATAGGGCGCCCTGTAGCTAGGTGGGGCGACGATATTCGTAAGGCAGCGGGCAGGGATTGGAGAAGGAGAGCTGAAGATCGAGCTCAGTGGCGTGCCATGGGAGAGGCCTACGTCCAGCAGTGGACTGACACGGGCTGATGATGATGTCGTGCGAACTCTGGCGTCGAAAAAAGATCTTGTTCCTGCGCGAATTCGTTTTTATATACTGTATCAGGACGGCCTACTTCCTGCCTGAGGCAACAGTGCGCACTCCCCAGATCTCTAGATCCTTCGTCTGAGACGAGGACAGATATGGAAAGAACGGCTCAACCGAAGCAAGGCACGCCCTAAACTATTGTCTGTTTTTTATAAAATTATTGTGGGACTAAGATAGCAATAATCGAACCGAGCGAGATAGGATCATTGTCCCGTTGTTTGCTACATTTGGTCTTTGATGAATTTTCATTTTTTCATTTATTCTCAAATTACAACAACTATCTTTACAGGTTTTTTCCTAATACGATAGTGTAGTCAACTTATTTAAATACATTACAATACATTCATTACATTAGTTCGTTCATTTTATTAGAAACATTAACTTATTTATTATTTAATATTGTACATTATATTTAATTATTTTTGAATTATATATTAAATTATATTATAAGATATAACATATAAAGTTGCTTTCTGAAATTCGCTCATGGAACAGATAAATAAGTCAATTCTCTCGGCAACTTTATTTAGTGTGTGCAAAGCACACGTCAGAGGCGAGTTGGCTAGCAAGCAGGTCCTGGCCTGGCCAATTTGTTACAGTCATGACCCGCTGTAACGAGAAAATTTGTGTAGGCTTACTTAAAGAGCCACTACCCGCTCTATACGCGCAGAACGCAAAACAACAAGACGAATTAGACCCATACAAGAGGTCGCAACCCGCCATAAATGCGCAAAACGCAAAATAAAAACAATCTCCCAACTAAACGTCAACTTCCGTGTAGGCTTTTATTTTAATTCATCAAAGACAACGTAGACAGAGACCGAAGCGCGACAACGTTTTAATTTAAATTTATTGTGGACGAGAGAAAGAAAGAAAAAAAAATTAAACCGATATTTCGAACCACTACGTATCAAGGAAAACAAGAATCGAACCGTTAACGGTGACGACTATGATAAATATACGAACAATTGATTAAAACAAAATTAAATAAACTAAGCGGCATTGCGAGTATGCCTAGTCTTTAGCAAATTTGTTACAGTCACGACCCGCTGTAACGAAAAGAAAGCAGCAGACGAGTAGACCTATACCAAGAAACTGTCATACTCCGCAAAAAATTTGCAAAACGCAAATAAAACAAAACGTGTGTAGACCTATAAAGGAATCATACACACTAAAACAAAACTCCCAATCAAAACATCAAATTCGTGTAGGCTTGTTTTAATCCGCTAAAGACAAACATAATTAATTACTGAACGAAATAATGTTGAATTTAATATTTGCCGATACATGATAAAATAAAATGAATGCTAATATATCATAATATTGATTAGCAACCCTAAAAAAGGAAAAAAAAACTTATATAACAAAAAAATATTTTTCCACGAAACAACGAAAATGATAAGGTAAATCCAACGTGTATAACCCACATGAATATAACAACATAATAAGTGACTTGATATGAGGATCAGAGACACTATAAAAGTGTGACAATATAATACCAAAAAAAATTTTTACGAAGGACAGGAAACGAAAAATGGCTACTTCATACGTGAGCTCCGGTTTAGTTAAATGTAAATATTTAATGGTACGGTCCATTTTTAAGCAGAATTATTTTAAAGAAATTGACTCATCAAGCTAATTTAAATAAATATTTTTATTAACCACCTAAATTGAAGCTAAAATGGCTTAATATATTAATTAATATTTTGTGAGACAATTAATTGAACTGAAATATTTTAAAACAATACGCGACGGAATATGACACGATTGTGGGCAATGTTAAAAAAAAATATTCAGAACGATGTAAAATAATGTACGTAACCGCTATTATCTTTTTAGAGTATAAAAAAATAAAATTGCAAAACAATAAATGATTTGCAACCATAAAAAAATGAATGCAATAAATGCACCAATAAAAATAAAATCTCTGGAAGGAAATGTCAATTACGCACAACCACAACTGCAAAATACAAATGCTAAAAAAACAAAATGTAAATGCACAAAAATCAAAATGCAATGTTATAAAAAAATAAAAAATTCGACACAAAAATGTTGTAGAAAAATTTTTTCCCACTGTGCAGTTCGCGCGTATGTGGGTAATCGGAGATGGTATTTGATTACCCGGCGGAGCCAGGTGACAATAAACGGCTACCGGTTCCCCTTTAAGGAGAAACGGGTCGATGGTACCACCCCGTTCAGCCTCGTCCGCAAAGGCTTACCACCTGGAAGTGAAAAATACCGACACCACAAGAGTACAAAAAACTTCCCTGTGCTTTGCCCTTAAACCGTAGGCGCCACTTTGTTACGACCGCCTGACGGCGAGTACAAATAAAAACACAATTATAAAAATACAATTGTTTATTGGAGAAAAAAAATATTTAATAAATGAAAACAAATAAAAATCGCAAAAAGAAGAAAACAAAAAATTAAAATAAGTAAATAATTTTTCTACACCCGGGGTGTGAATGCGCGGCACAGGGAAGCCTTCTGGTCACACAAAAAGAACCTATGGGCGCTGGGGACTTAACTTCGGCTGTTCGATCCCGTGACGCGTGGTGGTCTTCGGTGATATCCTTCGTCTGAGACGAGGACAGAGATATGGAAAGAACGGCTCAACCGAAGCAAGGCCCGCCCTAAGCTATTGTCTGTTTTTTATAAAATTATTATGGGACTAAGATAGCAATAGGCCGCGTGGTTCCCGGCTTAGAATAGGACCAACCCATCTCATCCCATCGGGTGTCGTACAAGGCGACTAAGGGAAAACTAGGGAATGGGCAGCAGCGTTCCCTTAACACTTCTACAACCAAAAACTGCGCTCGCCAACCCGCCTGCCAAGCGTGGCGAGTATGGCAAACACCCCCAATTTATTAAAATGGAAGAAAGCAAGAAAACCAGGCCCCTAGTCCCCGGCGGTCCTGTTCGTCCTGGCCACGGTAGCAGCCATGGTAACGACAGGACAAGGGGTGCTAAGAATCTCCGGCAGAGATTCGGCTACCACCAAAACGGAAAATTGGCCCTGGTGACATACAACGCACGCACATTGAGGACAGATGAGAAGCTAGTTGAGCTGGAAGAAGAGTTAAACAAGTTGCGGTGGAGTATTGTTGGTTTATCGGAGGTCCGAAGAGAGGGCGAGGACACGATAACCTTAAAATCCGGCAACTTGTTTTACTACCGGGAGGGCGAACAGCAGTCCCAAGGTGGTGTCGGATTTATCGTCCACAAGTCACTCATAAACAACGTTGTGTCCATCACTAGTGTGTCGAGCAGGGTAGCGTACCTGATACTCAGAATATCCAAAAGATATTCGCTGAAGGTCATACAGGTCTACGCACCGACCTCGGCATACTCAGATGATGAGGTCGAAGTTATGTATGAGGACATTAGTAGAGCCATACATACTTCCAAAGCACACTTTACAGTAGTTATGGGTGACTTCAATGCGCGACTGGGCAAACGGGGCGATGATGAGTTGAGAGTGGGGCAATTTGGATATGGGCAGCGCAACCCCAGGGGTCAGAGGCTGGCCGAATTTCTGGAGAAGGAGGGACTCTTTATGATGAACTCTTTCTTCCAGAAGCCGTCTCATAGAAAATGGACCTGGATGAGCCCTGATGGTTTCACAAAAAATGAGATAGACTTCATCATGAGCACCAAGCGACAAATATTTAATGATGTCTCCGTGATTCACAAGGTAAAAACCGGCAGTGATCACCGAATGGTCAGAGGCACATTATCTTATCTTATCTTGTCATTAGCTTATCGGACCGAGGAGACCTCAGGCGCACTTCGACCCGTTGGGATCTTTTGTGCTGTCCTTGCCCTAACGCTCTTACATACCTGTAGAATCGAATACTCCCTGTACCAGGCTGCAGATTCCAGCAGGAGGAAAGAGCCGAAATTCCTCTGGGTTTGGATAGGCCACTCCCAGTAGCTTCATTCGCCGCGCCGCCAGAGCATCGCAGTGGCATAGAACGTGCTTCATGGTTTCAGCTTCTGTCCCACAGTTCCTGCATGCCACGTCGCTGCAAAGGTTCATCTTATGTAGATGTTCTTTTGTGCCATAATGGCCAGTATAAGCTCCGATTAGTTGCCTTAATTGTAGTCTGCTATGTTTTAGCAGTCTCTCGCTGTCGCTGTCACACCATGTGGAAAGGAAATCCTTGGAGTGTCTCAGCCCTGTTTTAGTTTCCCATTCTCTCCCGTGTTGTTCTTGGGCATATTTGAACAGCGCTCCTCTGTAGGCACCATCTGGTATGCCTATGAACGGTTCTGGACCAACAAATTTCTCCATTGCTCCCTTTTTGGCTAAGTCATCCGCACGCTCATTGCCATCAACCCCCGTGTGCCCAGGGACCCAGACTAATCTAATCGTGTTGCGCGCTCCACATCTGTCAAGAAGGTATGCGCACTCCACGGCCAGTGCCGAGTTTAGCTCATAGGAGCTGATGGCTTTGAGGGCAGCCTGACTGTCACTACAAATGTAGATTCTCTTGCCTGTAATTCGTCTGTCCAATATCTCTTTTGCACAAACATTTATCGCATAGGTCTCTGCTTGGAATATTGATGCAAACCTACCCATGCTTTGGCTTAGATTGTATCCTTCTGTATATACACCGGCTCCTGTTCCAGACTTGGTTTTGGATCCATCCGTGTACCATATCATTTGTTCTTTACCTTGCTTGTTTAGACCACTTTTCCATTGTTCCCTGGTAGGGATGTGGGTGCTAAATCTTTTGTTGAACATGTACGTGGTCAAGATCTTGTCACATCTCATGTTCCTAATGTCATCTAGTTCCTTGTGTGGCGCTAGCTTGGTGTGTTCAAGGCTTGGCGCTGTTATGCTCCATAGTCCAGTTTTCTCCAGTCTATAGAGCGCCTTCCTCGCCTCAGTCTCAATGACGATGTGTAATGGAGTGAGCTTAAGTAACCGCTCCATAGCTGCCGTCGGTGTTGTTTTGAATGCACCTGTGATGGCCAGGCAGGCTGTCCTTTGTAGTTTCATTAGATCGTCCCTGCAGGTTTGTATTTTAGTTCTGGGCCACCACACGATGCATCCATACATTAATATCGGTTTTACCATAATTTTGTATACCCAGTACATTATTTTGGGCTGTAGGCCCCATGTCTTTCCATATGCTGACCTGCACATATTCAGTACTCTCAATGCTTTAGCAATGGTATGGTCAACATGTGCATGCCACCGCAGTTGCTTATCCAGTATAACCCCTAGATATTTAACTTCAGTGGCCCATTTAATTTTATTACCGTACATATGTAGATCTTGCAGACCTGTTAGTACCTTTTTCCGTGTGAATAGGATCACGTTAGTTTTCTTTGGGTTAACCGAGAGACTATTTGTCGTGCACCAGTTTGTGACTCTGTCTAGAGCTTCCTGCATGAGTGTCGATACTGTATTTGGAAACTTTCCATTGACTGCTATCACTATATCGTCCGCATATCCAACTCCGTAGAACGGACCTTTGTTGATTATCCTCAAAAGAGAATTCACTACCAGGCTCCACAAAGTCGGCGATAAGACACCTCCTTGCGGGCATCCTTTAGTCGTTTTGACGAAGAGACTTTCTCCTAATATTGTAGATTGGATTATCCTGTTCTTTAGCATGTTTTTGATCCATCTGATTAGAGTTGGTTCTATCCCATGCCCTGTAGCAGCTGTTTCAATGGATGAGAATGTTGTGCGATCGAAAGCACCTTCAATATCCAGAAAAGCTGCAGCACAGATTTCCTTTTGCTGCAAGGCCATCTCTGCGCGAGTCACAACATAGTGTAATGCAGTCTCCGTAGACCTACCGGGTAGGTACGCGCATTGCATCTTATGTAGAGGATGATCCTTTAATGGACTATCCTTTATGTGCCTATCCATCATTTTCTCAAGACATTTTAAAAAGAACGATGATAAGCTGATTGGTCTATAGGATTTGGTATCCTCATAATTCGGTTTTCCCGGTTTGGGGATGAACGTCACTGTTACCTGCCGCCAGATCCTAGGGGTATGCCCAAAGGCCACACACGCCCTGAACAATCTACACAGGTGTTGGTTGAGTAGTCGTTCCCCCTCTTGTAACAGAATGGGATAAACACCATCCGGTCCAGGGGCCTTAAACGGTTGAAAGCTCTTCAAGGCCCATTTGAGTTTATTCTGTTCCACGACTTTCCCTGCCGTTTCCCAGTCAGCTCTGGTTGTTTTTAAGCTAAGCTCATCCATGTTGACATCATACATGGTGTCCTCTTCCTGTATTTCTACTGAACCCGGGAAATGCACGTTGAACATCATTCTCAATGTTTCTTTCCCATTATTTGTGAGTTCTCCTTTCTCATTCCTTACTGTAGTAAGTGGATTTATTTTGGCCGTAGATATTGCCTTGGCTAGCCTCATACCCTCTGGGAGGCTGCATATGCTTTGGCAGTGTCTTTTCCAGGCCCTTCTCTTTGCTTTCCGCACTTCTGTGTTGAACCTCGTGAGTATCATAGAGTAAGCACCGAAGTTCTTAGTTGCTTTTGCCAGATTAAATGTCCGGCGGGTCTCTACTCTCAGCTTTGCTAGTTCTGGCGTCCACCACGGTACACGCTTCGCTAGGACTGTACTCTCCGGACAGTTGTTAGTCCAGGCGCTATTTACCGCCCTAACTACGTTATCTGCTTCAAACTCTATATCTAATATGGAGTTGAGCCTACCTCTGACCTTTCCAAGCTCTATCTTTAGGTCTCTTTTGTACGCGGCCCAATCAGTATTCCTGGGGTTGCGCCTTTTTACATTTATGTTATTCATTTCAGCTTCGTACCGGAAACATATGTAATTGTGATCTGAGGATGAGATCTCATTGGAGACATGCCAGTTGCCAATTTTCTTACTCGCTTTGTTGCTGGCAACTGTGATGTCGATAACTTCCGCCCTTCGTTTATTCACAAACGTGGGCTCATTGCCTTTGTTAAGAATTTGTAGAGGAGAACTTACCAGAAATTCCAGAAGTTTTTCCCCTCTCTGATTAGTGTCCGAGCTGCCCCAGACGATGTGATGCGCGTTGGCATCAAAACCAATGATGAGCTCAAAGTTGTTTGTGCTGGAATAGTCGACCAAGTCACGTAGTTGTGTTGTAACTGGGTCCGCATATTCGTAGGGCAGATAGGCAGCCGAGAAGATAACATCCCGACTGCCCGTTTTACCTTCCAATTTTAATTTCACCGTGGTGAGATCCCTGTGACAGAAAGTGGACAGAGGCATTGCACTTATGCCATTTCTGACAAAAATGCAAGTCCTCATGTCATTGGTTAAGCAGTTATGGAACAGGTTACCTCCCGCCCCATCGAAGCCCCGTATCTGTCCCCTATATATGTAGGGTTCCTGTATTAGTGCTACATCAAAGGTAACCCTGCGCAGCTGGCGATCTAGTATCGCCGTAGCCGCCTTAGAATGATGTAGATTTATTTGCACACACCTTAGACCAAGCTCCGTTGCCGTCGAGTTTGTGTACGGATTAGGAAGTCCAGACAAGGGACTCCCCTATCCAGCATAGCTTTCGGATAGTCATCCGCTATGATGGCCATCCTTGTTGTCGTCAGGGCATCCTTGAAGGAGGACCCAATGCGAGCTCGCTTTATGTCCCCCGTGGTATCCCTGGCCTCATCGCTAATCTCCCTTACCCGTTTCGTGAGTGTTACCTCTTTCACAGGTGATCGGGAGATGGCAGTTTGCCTAGCCAGCTCCATGCGCCTCCTTCTCTTAGCAAGGCCGCTGGCACGCTTGCGCTTCTTCGGGGAGACCTGGTCACGCAGTCTGCCAACGCTGGTCGCCTGAGCGGTACAGTTTTCGGGTCCAGCAGAGCCAGGCGCCTTGACCTCCGCCTTGGCAACCAGGGGTAGACCGGAAGACACTGACTCTCCCCTAGAACCGCCTGGTTGTTTGCTTGTAGGGACCAGACTGGCGCCACCGGTCGGGTTCGCTGCCGTCACTTGTCCCTTTGCCTTTTTGTTGCCCGTAAGCTTGGTGTTTCGCCCTGATGGGCCTTGTGTGCATGATGCACCTTGTCCCCTTTCGGAGACCATGTTGGGGTTTAATTTTATTTTGTCCATATGACCTAAAAAGTTTTCGCTCTGATGATTCCCCACCCGCCACGGAGCCCTCACCTTTGGGGATGCTATATAAGCACCAGGGCTATCACCAAAGTATAGGATTCCAGGATGAGTTGTCCACGAGACTAACGTTGTTCGCCCTCCCTCCCACGTAGTGTAGGCTTACACCGCCGCCTGCGGACCCCTTCACCCCAGAACCCTAGCCTAGCCCATCTGAAGGATGGACTTCAGCCGATTGACTACCACGCGGCTACGTGATAGCCTCCCGTTTGGACAGAGATCCAGACCGAAGAGGCGTGTTGCCAGCGACAGACAACAACTGCCGGTCCATCGCCGACTCAACCTCCAGGACTCCTTCACCTGCTGTACGGGTCACCGCGCACGGCACGAACACGCAGGAGATTGTCCCCCCCCCCCTCCCCCCTATTCCCCTGCCGCAGCACCCAATCCCAAGCACTGCGCCATGTCGGGTCATCCGCCATCGCCAACAAGATCCCCCGTAAGGGAAGTTATTGACGATACCCGGGGTGCACCGTCCCGTGCCCATTGTCGTTCCTCTGGACGTATCCGCGGGACTGGCAATGGGTCGGGCGCACTTGGAGGTTACCCGACCGCAGCACCCCAGAGGCACATTAAATATTAATGTCAAAATAGAAAGATCGCGTCTGATGAAGTCTACGCTCCGACCTTCTAATACACATATCCAAAACCCCGAGAACTTTCAACTCGAATTGTCAAACCGCTTCGAATTGCTAGACAGCAGCGCATCAGTGGACGAAATCAACAATAGGTTGGTAGAGACTGTCCATGCGGTCGGGTCTAAGCATTTTAAGCCCCACCGTAAAAATAGGCCTCAAAAGCTATCTGACTACACCCGACACCTTATGGCTGAGCGACGTACCATGACACTCCAAACCTCCGATGATGCTAAGTCCTATAGGCAGCTCAATAAACAGATATTGAAGTCCTTGCGACACGATTTACGGTCCTTCAATACAAGACGTATTGAGGAGACCATAGAGCAGAACAAGGGCTCCAAAGTGTTCGCAAGAGACGCGTCTATTGGGCAAAGCCAGTTGACGAAGCTGAAGACGGAGGACGGAAACGTAACGTCGAATAGGTCAGAGGTGCTCAGGGAGATAGAGAGGTTCTATGGGCAGTTGTATACCTCAGTAGCTGAACCTGTTGTTGACTTGGTAAAAGACCCAAGAGCCAAGCTAACCCGACACTACTCTGAAGATATCCCGGACATCAGCCTGTACGAGATTAGGATGGCTCTCAAACAACTTAAAAACAACAAAGCGCCGGGTGAAGATGGAATTACCGCAGAGCTTCTGAAAGCGGGCGGATCGCCGGTACTTAAAGTCCTTCAGAGGCTGTTTAATTCCATCTTGCTCGAAGGAAAAACGCCGGAAGCATGGAACAGGGGTGTGGTGGTACTCTTTTTCAAGAAAGGTGATAACACTTTATTAAAGAACTATAGGCCCATCACACTGCTGAGCCATGTTTACAAGTTGTTTTCGAGAGTCATCACGAATCGTCTCGAACGCAAGCTTGATGATTTCCAGCCTCCCGAACATGCCGGTTTCCGGAAAGGCTTTAGTACCATAGACCACATACATACGCTGCGGCAGATTATACAGAAGACCGAGGAGTATAATCGGCGTTTATTTTTTTTCGTGGCGCGTGTTTACTATGCTTGGCGTTTGTGGACTATGAGAAAGCCTTCGATTCGATCGAGACTTGGGCGGTTCTTAGATCTCTCCAGCGATGCCGCATTGACTATCGGTACATCGAAGTGTTGAAGTGCTTGTATAATAACGCCACCATGTCAGTCCGAGTACAAGGGCAGTGCACGAAGGCGATCTCCATAAAAAGAGGAGTAAGACAGGGAGACGTCATTTCTCCGAAACTGTTTACGACCACCATAGAGGACGCCTTCAAACTCTTGGAATGGCGAGGATTTGGCATCAACATCAATGGCGAATACATCACTCACCTTCGATTTGCCGACGACATTGTGGTCATGGCGGAGTCGCTGGAAGATCTAGGACGAATGCTCGGCGACCTCAGCAGAGTATCTCAACAAGTGGGTCTTAAAATGAACATGGACAAAACGAAAGTAATGTGTAACGTCCATGTCGTACCCACCGCACTCACCGTTGGGAACTCTACTCTTGAAGTTGTCGACGAATACATTTACCTGGGACAGGTAGTCCGGTTAGGTAGGTCCAACTTTGAGAGAGAGGTCAATCGACGAATCCAACTCGGCTGGGCAGCGTTCGGGAAACTGCGCAACATCTTCTCATCCAAAATACCTCAGTGCCTAAAGACTAAAGTTTTTAGTCAATGTGTGTTACCAGTGATGATATATGGATCAGAGACGTGGTCTCTTACTATAGGTCTCATAAAAAAGCTCAAAGTTGCTCAGCGAGCTATGGAGAGAGCTATGCTCGGCGTTTCTCTACGTGATCGAATCAGGAATGAGGAGATTCGTAGAAGAACCAAGGTCACCGACATAGCCCTTAAGATTAGCAAGCTGAAGTGGCAATGGGCGGGCCACATAGCGCGAAGATCGGACGGGCGTTGGGGCAGAAAGATTCTAGAGTGGAGACCACGTATTGGCAAGCGCAGCGTGGGACGACCACCTGCCAGATGGACCGACGATCTTGTGAAAATCGCAGGAAGTCGTTGGATGCAGGTGGCATCGGACCGGTTACGCTGGAAAGCGATTGGGGAGGCCTATGTTCAGCAGTGGACAAGTATAGGCTGACATTATGATGATGATGAAGATAGCAATAATCGAACCGAGCGAGATAGGATCATTGTCCCGTTGTTTGCTATTGTATTTTTTTTTTATATTTCTAGATCTTTCTATGTTGTGGGCGTTTCCTATTAGATGATCTAGAAAGAATTTGATTTCCGGTACAAACGAATACCTTATATGGTCATTATGATGCTATCACTAGTTAAGGCGCGCGGTTTCCATTCGATGTAACAACTAGTTATTCTGTTTGTTTGTGTGTAATGATTTTTTTATTATTTTATATTTTTAAAACTTTGTTACGACGTAACAAGCCTCAGGATTCCTACAAACTTCTCCGTGCATCCTATTTTTCCAAGCACCATCCAGAGGGCTTCTCGAGGTACGCTGTCAAAGGCCTTCTCCAGGTCAACAAAGCACAGGTACAAATACTTAGCCTGTTCCCTGCTCTTCTCTTGCAGTGGACGTACTGAGAAAATGGCCCTACATGTTCCTCTATTTGGTCGGAAGCCAAACGGCAACAGCTTTTCTGACACTTCCAAGAGGCGGTTTAGTAGTACTCTGGCAAAGACTTTCCAGGGACTAATAATAGTAAAATGCCACGGTAGGAATTACAATCGGAACGGTTGCCTTTGCACTTATATAGGGCCCGGATGCGTGATATTTTAAAAGTTAATGGGAATTGTTGTTTTCTCCACATAAGATCAAAGAGTTCCCATATAACCGAATGCAATTCCTCACCACCATACTTCAGAATTGCTCCAATAAATCGATCGATTGAACGTGCTCTAAGTCAGCAGACCGGTCCACATTCAGCAGAGTGTTGATGTGTTCTGCCCATCGCATTAGCACTTCCTCCTTGCTTGTGAGAAGACCTTCCCCTCTAACAGGCTTGAGAGGCACTTTTACAAGAGAGGTCGTACCTATTAACTTTCGAACCTCACCGTAAAATTCGCCAAGCTTATTTGTATCAGCGAGCCATTGCATATGATGAGCTTTGTAGTGCCACCACTTATCTTTTGTCTCCCGAGATAGTCTTCGTAGCTCCAAATCACTTTGTCTAATCTCCGCATTGTCTCTCCGTTGATTTTTTCTACTACACTGCCGAAGTAGTTGTCGATTTCTATTCATAGCTTCCATTAAAACATTATCATTCTCATCAAATCAGTCCTCGTTCTTACGGACTTTTAGACCCAAGGTACTTGTGGCTGTATCTAAAAAAAGGCGAAGATTGAGTGAGTTGCCCAGCTAGCCTCAATGTCATCGATCTCCTTGTCTCTAGACAGGAATACAGTAGTTAGAGCTTCGGTGTATTATTTTTTGATCCAAGATCGTGGAGCCTGTCCACGTTTAAACCCGTAGGTTTTTTTCTGCCGGATCTACTGGGACGTTGGAGAAGGAGATGTAGTTTAGTGAACACGAGTCTATGATCAGTACAGCAATGTGCACCATGCATGACGCGCGTAATTTGGATTTGGAAAACGTCTTTTTGCCGTGCGATAGCGTAATCAGTAAGATGCCAGTGCTTGGATCTTGGGTGCATCCAGGTATTCTTATGCTTGGCGGGAAGTCTAAACATTGTGTTCGTAATCGCAAGGTTTAATTGAGCACAGAAGCTGAGTAGCAGTTCTCCGGTATTGTTCATGCTTCCAACTCCATGTCTGCCCAAGATTTTAAGCCAAGCATCGTAATCTTGTCCTACTCTGGCATTAAAATTCCCCAGCAAGAGGATATGCTCACTGGGACGTACGCTTGCGACGCATTGTGTCAGCTCCTCATAAAATCGATCTTTAATGTCATCAGCCTTGTCCATCGTGGGAGCATATACACTGATGACATTCAGGCGGTTGCTATTATCTAGGGGCAGGCGCAGTGTGGTAACGCGATCCGAGATGTGAACCGGATACTCTTGTAAGTGCTTTATAATCTTGTTTTTGATCGCAAATCCTACACCTGACCGTGGTTCAGAGGAAGCGAGTCCTTTTCAGAAGAAAGTATATTCACCACCTTGTTCCACCAACTCCCCTTCATCGGCAAGATGTGTTTCGCTGAGAGCAGCGTTGTAGATGAATGCTGGAATAGCCTGAAAGCATATACACTGATGACATTCAGGCGGTTGCTATTATCTAGGGGCAGGCGCAGTGTGGTAACGCGATCCGAGATGTGAACCGGATACTCTTGTAAGTGCTTTATAATCTTGTTTTTGATCGCAAATCCTACACCTGACCGTGGTTCAGAGGAAGCGAGTCCTTTTCAGAAGAAAGTATATTCACCACCTTGTTCCACCAACTCCCCTTCATCGGCAAGATGTGTTTCGCTGAGAGCAGCTACATCCACATTATAGAGCCAACGTGGTTTGCTGGGATGTGGCCGTTGTGTGCATAACAACTACATAACGTGCATAAGAGTTTCTCGAAGGTGTGTGAAGTTCGCCAACCCGCACTGGGCTAGCGTGGTGGACTATGGCCTGAATCATCTTAGTTTGAGAGAAGGCCCGTGCCTATCGGTGGGACAGTTTCTTAACAAGGTTAATATTATTATTATTTTATAAAGTCTGTCCAAGAGCGTGCTCGTCGCGACCCCTGCCAGTCATTATGGCTGCAATCTTGGACCGAAGACGTACCGCAGTGCGGGCTAGGGCGTCCCCCCGAGGCGACGCGTACCGGCCCGCTCACGTCGGTACGAATATAGGTGGAAGCGGCGATGGGGGCCGCCACCCATCACACCGGGCCCGAATCGGCGAGTCGTGGGGTGCAGAGTGCCGAATAGGCACTTGGAATGTAAGAGGTGGTATGGAAGATAAGATGCATGAGGTGATTGATGTGATGAAAGAGAGACGCCTGGATGCTCTGTGTGTAACAGAGACTAAGCGGAGGGGCAGTGAAACCTGTGATCTTCCTGATGGAACGATGGCTCTGTGGTCTGGGGTACCGCAGAGCAGTCGTGCCAGCATGGGGGTGGGTATCTTGTTGTCCCGTCGCCTAGCCTCTGGAGTGAGAGATTATGGCCTGTGCGATGCGAGACTAGTCCGTTTAAAACTGGGTGTCACTAGAGTATTTTTGGTCGCAGCATATGCTCCCGTAAGCTCGTCGACACCCCAGGACCTTGAGAAGTTTTGGGATAATGTCAGGGAAGTTCTTGATTTGGCTGAGGCTAACAAAAAGGTGATTTTGTGTGGCGATCTGAACGGATGGGTAGGAACCAGGCGGCAAGCATGCGACGCTGCTCTGGGTCCTTATGGTGATAAGAGAGTGAACGATGCAAGTAAGCTCATTGTAGATGTTTGTATGGAAAGGGGTCTCCTTGTGTCTAACACGATATTCCAGCACAAGGACATACATATGTATACGTGGAGAAGTAATGAACAAAAAAGCATGATAGATCTGATCCTGGTTGATAACCGTCTCCGAAGCAAACTACAAGATACGCGTGCCCGTATAAAGGCCCCACTCTGGAATCAGACCACTATCTCGTAGTTGCGCGGTTTAGTGGTCTGTTCAGGAAGTGGAAGCACTGGCGAGAGCGTATCCCCTTCGGAGACCTTGAAAGATTAAAGGTTGAAAAGTTGCAAGATGAGAGCGTGAGGAGAATGTATGGAGTCCGGGACAAGCTTTTGACAGCATGCTCTTCGGACTCAAATGTAGATGAATGCTGGAATAGCCTGAAAGAAAGTTTGGTGGAATCCGCGAAAGAAGTATGTGGTTGCTCAAATAAGCATATTACAGCAAAAGGTGATGCATGGTGGGATACGGAGTTGCAAAGCTCCGTAGAAAGTAAGAAGAAAGCGTGGCAGGACTATGTATCTTCTTTGAACCTGAATGCCAGTATGACAGAGATGAGGAAAGAAATATACCGGCAATGCAAGAATGCCACTAAAACTTTAGTGAAAGAAAAGCGTGAAAGAGCCAGTATGATTGAGGAGGAGAGGCTGGCGAAGAACTTCGAGAACAACACCAAACTCTTTTGGAGCAAGGTAAGAAAGGCTCGAGGTGATTCGTCAGGCTCCAGAATGGAAAGGATAAAATCTAAAGATGGTGATATTCTTGCAGACACACAAGCTGTGCTAAGCCGGTGGAGTGAATATTTTGGAGATATGTATGGATATGACCCGGATGCTGATGCCGCAGATGTGCCTAAAGGCGAGATTGCGGCACCAGAATCAACGGAGGACATCACTATGGAAGAAGTTGAATGGCCGATAGAAAGTATGAAAAACGGTAAAGCTGCGGGAGTAGACATGATATCTGCCGATATGATCAAATATGGTGGAACTTGCGTCCGGGACGCTTTCCGGGCCCTTGCAAACCTTTGCTGGAGGACCGGTAGAGTCCCTACAGATTGGCGCCGCGCAGTCATAGTACCCTTGTATAAAGGCAAGGGTTCACAATATGACTGCGCCAATTACAGAGCCATCAGTTTGATCAGCTTGGCAGCCAAGGTGTACAGTAAAATTATTGAACGGAGAATGCGCGTGAAGTCCGATGGAATGTTGTGCGAGGCACAAGGGGGTTTCAGGTCTGGAAGAGGATGTTCGGATCAAGTCTTCTCACTCCGCAACATCGTAGAGAAGCATCTGGCAGTGGGGCGGAAGGTTTTCTGCGGTTTTGTAGATCTGAAGAAGGCATTTGACAGAGTTGTACGAAAGAGACTTTGGGACATTTTGCCAGAGTATGGTATAGATGGCACTCTGTTGCGAGCCATCCAGTCAACTTATGTGGACTGCAAGGCACACGTACGGGTGGGTGGTAACAGGTCACCCTGGTTTGACGTTAAAATCGGCGTCAAGCAGGGTTGCGTGTTGTCCGCTAGACTGTTTATAATATATCTGGACAAACGTCTTCAAAGACTGAAAGCGATGAATGAAGGTGTACAATTGGGTGGTAAACCATCTACTTTATGCAGATGACGCGGTTTTAATAGCGCCAACAGCCACTGATCTGCAAACACTAGTCACAGTTATGAAAGACGACTGCATGATCAATGGCTTACACTTGAATGTGAAGAAAACCAAGATTATGGTTTTTGAAAGGGAAGAAACCAGAACGAATGTAAGGATTGTGGTTGGTAACGATGTGCTGGAGCAAGTGAATGAGTTTGTATATCTTGGATGCGCCTTCAGTAAGGATGGAAAATACACCGCTGACATAGAGAGAAGAGTAAGTGCAGGGAACAGAGTGAATGGTGCGATGGGAAAGCTACTCGGGAGCCGGCACTTAAGCCATAAGGCGCAGCTGGCCATACATAACGGAGTTCTTATCCCAACGCTGTTATATGGTAGCGAGAGCTGGGTATGTAAGAAGGAGAATGAAAGTAGGATAAATGCGGTAGAAATGCGAGCTCTGCGGAAGATGTGCGGAGTGAAGCTGACCGACCGCATTAGCAACAGCATAGTAAGTCAGCGAATGGGTATGAAAGATAGTATCGGTGTAAAAATGAGAAAGGGCATGCTCCGTTGGTTCGGGCATATAGAAAGAATGCCAGAAGAAAGAATGACAAAACAGATATACAATGTGAAAGTGGAAGGATGCAGGTACCGGGGAAGACCTAGACTATCTTACCACGACCAAATAAACCGAGTCTTATCTGATGGAAAAGTCAAGAGTCTCCGTAACCGGCGAGCGTGTATGAGACGAACTATGAGAGTCGAGGAAGCCAGAGAGGTACGTAAGGAAAGAACCTGTTGGAACTCTGTACTCTCTGCCTACCCCGCAAGGGATCTGGCGTGAGGTTATAGATAGATAGATTTTATAAAATTATTAATTTTCACAGCAAAAAATAAAGGAAAAGTTCAGTTGAAATTCCCTGTTGTAAAACGTCAATTGAAATACAAACGAATAATGACAGGACCTAAAATTACCGCCCGCCGTCGCTGAACAAGTGGAAAATGTGTCAGATTTTATCGATACGCTCGTAAACAACCGAGTGTCACTCGACGTTGACGTTTATCGATACTTGTATCGACATACAACTGTAAAATGCACCAATCGAGGAGGTACGGTATTGAAACTGAAAGGTTTCCTATGATATCATCTTTATTACAGCGAACCTTATAGCAATGTATTATTTCTAAAGAATGGTAGAAAATTATTAATGTCATTTTTTCTCTTCCTTTTAGTAAACTAGTATTATTGACTATAGAAACCCTGTTGCTGTTGGGTGTGTGTGTGTGTGTGTGTGGGTGTTGGTGTGTGTGTGTGTGTGTGTGTGTGTGTGTGTGTGTGTGTGTGTATGTGTGTGTGTGTGGGTGTATGTGTGTGCGTGTGCGTGTGCGTGTGCGTGTGCGTGTCCGTGTGCGTGTCCGTGTGCGTGTGCGTGTGCGTGTGCGTGTGCGTGTGCGTGTGCGTGTGCGTGTGCGTGTGCGTGTGCGTGTGCGTGTGCGTGTGCGTGTGCGTGTGCGTGTGCGTGTGCGAGTGCGTGTGCGAGTGCGTGTGCGTGTGCGTGTGCGTGTGCGTGTGCGTGTGCGTGTGCGTGTGCGTGTGCGTGTGCGTGTGCGTGTGCGTGTGCGTGTGCGTGTGCGTGTGCGTGTGCGTGTGCGTGTGCGTGTGCGTGTGCGTGTGCGTGTGCGTGTGCGTGTGCGTGTGCGTGTGCGTGTGCGTGTGCGTGTGCGTGTGCGTGTGCGTGTGCGTGTGCGTGTGCGTGTGCGTGTGCGTGTGCGTGTGCGTGCGCGTGTGCGTGTGCGTGTGCGTGTGCGTGTGCGTGTGCGTTCTGTCCGGAGATCGTAAGCGATTTCTCAATCCGGTGGGCGGGGCGGCTTAAGCTCTTAACCACTAAACCGAGTGCTCCGTTAATTTAAACATTTCAATTTTTCCAATAACATCTTTTCCAAATATTCTTTAATTAATCCTTTTCAGTCCAAACTGTTCGTCTATAGAATACATTGCCTGTAAGACGCGCACAGTCATAAGCCATTTTTAAAAGACTGGTTAAGGACCACTTTATTTCGACTATTCTTTAATAAGTCACGTACTATGACACCGTTTATCTTCGTATTTGTACCTATTTCTCTGTATATTTATATATTGTCATTTGTATTCTATATATTTAAAAACATATGAACCCGTATTATTTAACAAAAATTACGTAAACAAATGTAAATAATAAATATACGCTACCTACTGTCCTCTTTTGTATTTCTTTTTCTTGTTCATTCAGTTTTGGTTGTTTGGAAGAGATCGCTATTAGCGATAAGACCGCCAATTGTACCTCTGTGTATAATTTTAATATTTTTTTTCAATGAACATGTATACAATAAATATCTTTTAAAATAAAAACAGCTCAGTTAACTAGAAAATACACCATTACTTACACCTGTTACACATCCTCATGTTTTAAATTTGTTACACTGAAATTCGTAATCCATTTGGTAGATAATTAAGCGCGGTAAAGGGTTAGGAATATTGCACCATGAGGGTTTTATCCTTTAAGACAATTAACTCGGAAGCCATCAAAAGGATGCTCAAATGGATATTGAGATTATGATATAATCTGTTTATGAAAGAAAAATATATACAAACGATTTGAGAAAATCCTTCGTTTTTAAAGTCAGTTAAAATTAACAGTTTGTGATACCAGAGTATTGTGTATAATTGCAATATTTACCTGTAATTAATAATTATACCTAAACATGGTAGAAAGGGCATTGAACTGCACTAACAAAGTCTAGATATTTATATTAATTCAAAATAATTTATGTAATGAAACAAAATATGCCTGCCCTGTTGGTCTAGTGGCAAAGCGCATCGCTTTGTGATCACGAGGTCCTGGTTTCAAATCCTAGGTCGGACAAATGTAGTTTTTCTAACGAAAAATTGCCAGTATGAGTCCGGAGTCTGGAATTATGCCCGGTATATGGCAAAAGGCTTGCCCCCTATTGCATGGGACCTAACATCGTCGGTGACAAGTTGGTTTACTCAGTACACCTCTGCCACTTGGAGAATATAGTCATGACGGTGTTTTTTTTCACAAAATATAAATAATTTTTAATGAATTTTGTAATTTGCAATTTTACTTTCTGAATTGACTTGTTAATTCAATATACGTGAATTAAACATGCAAAAGAAAAACACTCACAAATATTTTAAACACTGAATTTTATACGAAATAAATATTTCCATAAACAACTATTATGAATTTCATATAGATAGATAGATAGAGTATTCTTTATTGTACACCAGCGAACAGAAAAATACAATGTGATATTAACTTAAGATAGAGGCACAATTGGCGGTCTTATTGCTAAGAGCAATTTCTTCCAGACAACCAGTACGTTGGAAGAAGCAACAGATAAAAATAGAGGGCAGTTGGTGGCGTACACTATAAAGATATATATTCTATAAAATACAACTACATACATATTGATACACAGGACTTGATATACTAAACATATAAATCTAATTCAATCCAATTATGACAGCAATTATTACATTATCCAACCAGGAAAAAGTGATCTTTAACCATTGTTTTAAAAGAATGCAACGTCTTTGCACGTCGGACCGTAACAGGCAATGCATTCCACAAGCGTACAGCTTGATAAGTGAAGGATTTATGAAAGAAGTTTGTGGAATGCATTGGTGTTTTCAGCCTCAGATTCTCTAATGACCTTAGGAACCTCGAATGCGTTTCATGAAGGAATTCAAACCGTTTTTTAAGGTAAGAGGGAGTTGTCGGATTATATAAAATGTTGTATAAAAGCGATAGTATGTTAGCATTCCGGCGATGGCGGATTGGCAGCCACTTGAGTCTTCCACGAAATTCAGAAACATGGTCATATTTGCGTAAACCAAATATGAACCTTATACAAAAATTTTGAAGGCGCTCAAGTTTATCAAGTTGGCTCTCAGTAAGATCAAGATAGCTGGCGTCTGCATAATCTAATATAGGAAGGAGAAGGGATTGTGCAAGTGCAATTTTAGTGGCCGTTGGCAGAAAATTGCGTAGCCTTCTTAAAGATCCTGCCGATGCAAAAATCTTGCGACTGAGTTCCTGCAGTTGTGGGCCCCAAGTAAGATTGGAGTCTATATAGATCCCCAGATTTTTTACAATTTTGCTTATGGGTATTGTGACACCATCGAACATAATTTGCGGAAGCTGTGACCAATCAAGACGAAAACTAAGTCTGGAGCTACCTACAACAATGACTTGCGTTTTAGATGGGTTAACTTGGAGACCGTGACTTTTACTCCACTCACATATTTTAGTCAAGTCATTATTGATGGTATTAACTGCCTCCGACAACTTGGCCAATGGAGCTTGAGTGTATATTTGGAGATCATCTGCATAAAGGTGGTAAGAAGAACTTAATTGATTGGAAATAGAGTTAATAAAAACAGCGAAAAGTAAAGGAGATAAAACGCCACCCTGTGGAACACCGGCACTAGTACTACACCAAGAAGAGTAGGTTTCTTCGATGCGAATACGTTGCCGGCGACCAAACAGGTAGTTACGAAACCAGTCAATTGCCGTTGGAGATATGTTAAGAGAGCGCAGCACACCGAGTAAAATATCGAAATCTACAGTATTAAAGGCATTGCTGAAATCGAGCAGTGTGAGTATAGTTAGCTTACTGTTTTCCATACCCAATCTTATATCATCCGTAATATTCACCAAAGCAGTAACAGTACTATGACCAGGACGGAAACCGGACTGAAAAGGGTTAAGGAGAGAGTTTTTGTTAAGGAATATACTTATTTGATCATGGACGAGGCGCTCAAGGACTTTAGAAAGGAAGGGCAGTATGAATATAGGACGATATTCAGTAAAGGAGGTGGGATTAGATTTTTTCGGTAAGGGTGTTATTTGAGCTTCTTTCCATGAAGATGGAAATTGCCCGCTGGATATTGCAAGGTTGAAGATATGGCAAATAATAGGTAGGATTTCGTCAAGGATTGGAAGAATAATATTACGGCTGATACAATGTGCGGACCCGCCATCTGCTACGGAAGAGAACGGGTAACATTTGAACCAATTTTGAATTGCTTCTGAAAAGACTCGCCGGTCGGTGAGGCTCGAACTCGGTGTCCCTGTGCCGGCGGTCTTTGCTTGGAGTCGCCGTCTGTGCAGCTGTGCCACGAAAACGTGACGCATGAAATCGAACATTGCAAACATATTCTGGACTTACTCTTATCGCTTTTTGCATGAAACATAAGAACCTTGCAAGATACTATACATCGCTTTTATATAATAACAATGCATTGCCTTGGTTGTGAAATAGGATTAAAAGAAAACAACTTCTTGAAGTGTAATAATTGCTTATCTGGTTACTGCTATGAATGCTTAAATATAAGCGTTGAGTCTACTAATCAGCTGAGCGCAAAACAATTAGCATCTTTAAGCTGTCCGTCTTGCCAAAATATTACAAGGCGCAGAAATAACGATGATATTCCTGTTCGTCAAGCTCGCAAATTTCAAGCGCCTGATGATAAAATGAATGTTTCATTTAGTCAGATATCATATGACTCGCATTCGCAGATTGCTAAAAGTATTTCCTCAGGCTCTGTTGTAACTAATGAGTCTGTTTCCATGGAGAGTATCCGTAAATTATTTGATTTAAAGCTTTCTCCGAATTCCACTTTTATGACAAATTTACGAGCCGTCCTTAAAAAGGATATCAAGGAAATGGTAGCTGCAGAAGTGCATCATGTGGTCGAGGGATTGAAGGCTGATTTCACGGCCACAACTGACTTTATCAGTGATGAACAAAAAGAGATTAGGTCATTAGTTATGGAGAAGGACGAACGAATCACGCTGCTTGAGTCTGAGCTTTCCAGGTGCCAGAATACATTATCAAAACTGCAGAATCGTATTTCTTTAGCCGAAAAGGTCTCCCGCGGGTTAAATTTGGAAGTTCATGAGGTTCCTGAAAATAAAGGCGAAAACCTTGTGGATCTTTTCAAGAATCTTAGCGAGTGTCTCCATGTCGTTATATCCGATAGTGATATTAAATCATGCCACAGAGTCGCGAAGATGAATACAAACTCTAAAAGACCTCGAAATATACTTGTCACTCTTTTGTCGCAGCGCCTTCGTGACGAGCTTCTATCTGCAGTGACGCGTTTTAACAAATCTCGTACAGTGGATAAGCTTTGTACAACCCATATCGGTATAAACACTACAGCTACAAGAATATATTTGTCTGAACACTTATCTCCAGAAGCCAAGGAATTGCACAATATTACAAGACAGTTCTGCAAGGATAAAAGTTACAAATTCATATGGGTTCGATATGGTAATATTTACATCCGCAAGGATGAAAAGCATCCAGCAATTTTAATTAAAAATCCTGATATGCTTAAGGGCTTAAAATAAGTTTATGTCATATACGTCTTTCCATTATATTCCAAATAAAAGTTGTTTTTATACTTATCTTATTTACATATTTAATATTATGGTTAATATGTATTATCAAAACGTTAATAGAATACGTAGTAAATTATCCAAATTTTACTTAAACTTGTTAAATTCAAGTTACGATATTGTATGTTTGACGGAAACAAATTTAAATAGAAGCGTTTACGATAGTGAAATAGTTGATGCTCGTTATAATGTTTTTAGAAGGGACCGTGAAGACACTACCTCTCACAAGCGTGAAGGTGGTGGTGTCTTAATAGCCGTTAAGAAGAATTTTGAGGCTATTCGTCAAGAATCATGGGACACTGACTTGGAGGATATTTGGATCACAGTAATACCCAACGCTCGCGATACTCCCAGACTCAATATATGTGTTTGTTATTTGCCTCCCGATATAAGTACTAATCGTTTAGAAGTATTTTATAATAATTGCCAAAAGTTAATACTGAACGATTTTCCCCACGATAATTTTATTTTATTAGGTGACTTTAATGTACCTGATTACGATCTTAATTATTGTGACGCCTCGGTTCAAGAGACTCTGTTAGATGTTTTGCCTAGTAAAAAACTGAATCTATTAATCGAGTTGCTATCTCTCTGTAATTTAAAACAGTTAAACATAGCCAAGAATGCTAATGGTCGATTACTGGACTTGGTTTTGTCAAATGTCGATACTATTTCAGTTATTGAAACTCATGCTTTGAGTATTTTAGACAAACATCACCCTGCTCTTATAGTGAATATATCTGTATATAGTGTTAGAAAAGGCCTCAAACATCGCAAAACGAAACATTTAAACTGGTTTAAATGTAATAATGACAATATAAACACAGAATTAAACTCCTTAAATTGGCATGTTTTGTTGTCCTCTTCTGATGTTGAAGTGTGCACTGATACTTTTTATGACGTACTCTACAAAATTATACACGAGCACACTCCAACAACTGTACCATTTTGTTCATCTTATCCTATTTGGTATAGTAAACCTTTAATTAAGTGCATAAGAGAAAAAAATAAGTATCACAAGCTTCACAAAACATACAAAAATCCTCGGGATTATGACACTTTCTCAATGCTACGCAATAGGTGTAAAAAGCTTACTGAAGAATGCTATAATAATTATTTAATGGCTACTGAAGATAACTTGCAAACGAACATAAGGTCTTTTTGGAGTTTCGTCAACAATAGAAGGGGACAAGTTTCGACCCCACTTACGATGACATATGGAAATACCTCATCGTCACACGGTCAAGAAGTATGTGAACTCTTTTCCGATTATTTAAACTCTGTTTTTGAAAATGTGTCTACTCACAATCCCGTTGATCACAGACACTTGGCCTCTAATGATGGTTGTAATATTAATACACTGTCAAATATTTCAATTAACAGCCAAGACATTTTGAATAAAATTAAACAGTTGGATAAAAATAAAGGATCTGGTCCTGATGGATTACCACCTTTATTTGTTAAACGTTGCGGTGAAGAGTTAGCCATTCCATCAGAAATTATTTTTAATAAATCATTAAATAGTAGCGTTTTCCCTAAGCGATGGAAAACTGCACATATCATCCCGATTTATAAAAGTGGTGACAAATCACGTTGCGAGAATTATCGGCCAATAAGTATTTTATCTTGTTTAGCAAAATTATTCGAGTTTGTTGTGTATGGCCATCTCTATAGTCACTTCAAACCAATGATATCCGATAAACAACATGGTTTTGTTAGAAATAGGTCGACTATTAGTAATTTATTAGTATACAAGAATTATCTTTGTCAGACATTTGCTGCCGGAGGTCAAGTTCATTCCATTTACACTGATTTCTCAAAAGCCTTTGACAAAGTCAACCACAGGTTGCTTTGTCTTAAACTAGCAGCATATGGAATTCATGGCAGCCTTTACCGCTGGATATGCTCTTACCTTGACAGCAGAAGTCAATTGGTAGCATTCAAAGGATTTTTATCTTTACCTGTTGTGGCAACATCTGGAGTTCCACAGGGGTCACATTTGGGACCCCTATTTTTTGTTATGTTCATCAATGATTTAGTTAAACGTTTAACTTGCCGCTGCCTTCTATATGCAGATGATTTAAAATTAGTTCATTCTATATCTAGAATTGAAGACTGTCTGATGCTGCAAAAAGACTTAGATACATTATCAGAATGGTGCAAGAACAATCATATGTCGCTTAATATTAATAAATGTTTTATAATATCTTTTACAAACAAGTGTCATAAAATTGAAAATGATTACCACATCAACGGTCAAGCACTTAGCCGATCATACATTGCAAGGGATTTGGGTATTTTATTTGACGATAAATTATCATTTCGACCACACTACCAGCTCGTCACATCTCGAGCTATTCAACTTCTGGGCTTTGTTTTTAGAACTACGAAAGGTTTCAAGAAACATAATAGTCTATTGTATCTTTACTTTGCCTTAGTGAGAAGTATTTTAGAGTATGGCAGTCCTATATGGTCTCCTAATTACAAGGTTCACATAGACACGGTTGAACAAGTTCAGAAAAAATGTCTCAGAATATTAAGTTATCGTCAACAACCAGGTCGATCAGATCAGCATTATGTAGATAGACTAACAAAGTATAATATTCAATCCTTAGAAACTAGAAGAATATATATTGATTTAGCATATTTTTATAAAGTTATTCACTCTTTTATTGATTGTTCCGAACTGTTATCACAAATAGCGTTTAATACTAAATTTAGTGCCAGAAGGTCTAATCAGACTAATTTATTCTCTTTACAAGTTTATAAAAATAACATTTCCTACTTCAATCCACTTACGAGAATGGCTCGTCAATATAATGATTTGGCTAAATATAACATAGTTATCGACATTTTTCATCCTAGTTTAAGTATTTTTCTAAAACAATTGAAAAATACCCTTCAAGTCAGCCCAGATCCTGTTAATACAAAGTAACTCAAATATTAGAATTATCAAATCTTTTATTTTTTTATGTAAGACTTCAAAAGTTATGTTCTTAAAGATACCTAACACTACCCATTATTTGTCCTTATTGTAATCTTTACTTCTTTTTTCTACACACCTTATACAGTTACAAGTTGTTTTTTTTTTTTAGATTGTTGTTATGATTTTGCTGTTTGCACATAAATTTACGTTATAATCTAGATCTAATATATAATATTTTAAGTTGTATATTTTTGATTATAATGTGTATTGTGCAATTAAATAAATAAAAAAAAAAAAAAATCACTGCCGACTGCGTTAGACGTTATCGATTCTATGCTCTTCCTAACATCACAAGCGGAAAATTGATCAAAGACAAATGGGGCATAAATTGGCGTCGGAATAGAGGAAAGATAGTTAAGCGTATTTAATTTAGTTGTCTTATTAAAATTAGACGAAGTAGAGAAATGTCTATTGAGAAGATTGAGATCTAAATTTTTAGGGACGTTATCTTGGCGAGATTTTCCGACTCCAATTGATCTAAGAAATTTCCAGACTTTTGCTGGATTTCCGTTTTGTACACAACTATGAATATGTTGGCGTTGAGCATCCCTACACACCTTATTACAGTGATTCCGAATGGCAACATAGTTATTCCTGTTACAGTCAGTGGGTCTAGTTTTAAACTTGGATTTTAGTGCCACTTTTCTGCTCATAAGCGACTTGATGTCATCGGTCAGCCAAGGCGCCGGAAGGTGTTTTACTTTCACATTGCGAATAGGAGCATGTACGTCGAACAATCGAATTAACGCTGATGTGAAAATATTTACTTTGTCATCCAGCAAATCAGACATTAACAGAGACTCCCAATCAATGTTAGACGCGTCCTCCTTGAGCTTCTCAAGATTGATGCCACTAAAATTACGCTGCAACAGGATTTTAGCTTTGGCCTTAGGTGGCCGAATTTTATAAGATAGGAAAAGTAAGTCATGATAGGAGAAGGCGTCAGCTGAACACTGGCCGTGCTTAGCGACATGTTCAGTTGAAGAAACAAGGATAAGGTCAAGTAGAGACGGTGTTGAGTTAGGGAAATGATGAGTAGCTTGAAGCGAAAGAGTTACTAAGTTACAGGATTCAAGAATATTGTAAAGACTTGTCGAACGGGAGTCATTTTTAAGTAAGCATGTGTTGAAATCACCCATTATAATACTATGACTGTAAGATGGGATCAAACTCTCTAGAAGATTTTCGAAAGAGGAAAAGAAGTCTACACGTAAGGAAGGACAATAGTATACACCAAGAAGCAGTTTAGAATGACGGAGTCCGATTTCAATGAAAAGATGCTCACCGGCATTTGGCAATGGAGGTTGCGAAGATAAGTCGAGTACGGAAAACGGAATATTTAATCGTAAATATATCGCAACTCCACCACCACTACCAACTGATCGATCATTTCTAATGAGATTGAAACCGGGAAGCGAATACAGTGTGGACGGGAGACACGGCTTTAGCCAAGATTCAGAAACGAGAATAGCGTGAATGTTCTTACAGTCAAAGTTATCCAGCATATCCAAGCCAGTATATCAGGAAAATGAGCCGGAATGCTTTGGGCATTGATATGAACCACATTGAAGTTCCCAGGGACATCTGAGAAGGTAGACGGGAGTGTATCAGAAAGTGATGGGACACTGATGAAACTATCGTCGCTGCTTCCTAGAGAGTAAAAAGTCCCCGTGTCACTTTCACTATCTATGTCACGTTCGGACATGACTAAATTTTAAGTAAAATATGAATCTAGATGAACTCGAAAATAAATTAAAAAACCTTTATGTAACAAGCTAGAACAAACCAAGAATAATAAAATTGTAAAATACAAGTATATACACAATAGTGTATATATATATATATATATATATATATATATATATATATATATATATATATATATATATATATATATATATATATATACACTAAATGTAAAAACAAATAATATTGTATAGCTAGTCAAATATAAAGGCCGGCGTGACTTTATAAAAATATATTTATTTCACAATACAAATTAATAATAGATACTCAAAATATTAATGCAGTCAATTAATATTACTTAACGTTAGTGCGAACGGTAAGAGAGCTGAGTCGATATTGAATGTACTTTGCTTGGCGATGGCTATTTATAGGCATCGTCAAGTAAACAACTCTTTCTAGAATGAACCCACGCGTTATACGTCTTATTAATTGATATCTGCTTATTTAGCAAAACAGTTATGAGAATTGGACTGAGACTAAACAAGTAACCTGATATCTGTTTACATGATAAATACGCAGCTGAGGCAAGTTAAGCTGATTAAGCAAAACAGTACTTGGAATTATATTCTATGAGCAACAGTCTGTTTATATTGCATCATCTTTTAAAGTACTTGCACTGAGCTGTGTACTGGTCTAGTATACATAACTCCTCCCTCCATAAGTTCAAAATCAGCGTTCGATTTTTGAGAATGTTGATTTTGCTTATGTTTACATAAGGACAATATTTTAGACTTATAAATATATAAAACAATCAAAAGCACAATTATTAATATTACATAAATGATTATAGAACCTAAACTTATGCTATGCACATTCACTGAATATACGTGGTTTTCACTGAGTTTTTCACTTTTACTGTTTAACACGTGCGACAGGAACTGAAGATCTTCTAAGTTGACTTCATCTAGGCTGATTGGCTGCTTGTAGATTTTCTCTGCTGCTGTGATGCTTGGTAAATTTATAACTGGAACTTGATGGAAGACTTGATTAGGTAATTGAATGAGACGTTTCCTTAATGTGATGTTCTCTAATTTAGCTTCACATTCATTATCTAAGGTTAATATATAGGTGCCAAAAATGTTGAACTGGTTGAAATCATTTTCACAGTGCTCTGTGAGAAATGTCTGTTTTCCTGAATATAGTAACCATGTGTCAGGCCGTATAGATTTGACCTTGACTTTTGAGGATTTCACTGTAAGGGGAGAACATGATGTAATTTGTGAAGAAAATTTCATCAAATCTGTAATGCATAACTCTTCATTAGTGACAGATAAATTATCTTCATAACACAGGAATTCTCCTTCGTCTATTTCTTTGCATGATTGTGATAGTGGAAGTATATCTGACCCTCTGACCAGGATTTGGGAATATTGAGGCGTTAATAGGAATGTTAGGTTTAAATGAGGATTATACATGGGAAAAGGATGAAGGTTGTAATAGTTATAGAAATCTAATTGGACAATTGGTATCGACATAATAAACGTTATTCGTTTGTCCTTAATATATGCTCTTATGTCTATACAATGTACAATTTTGATCAAATTATCGGTATTTACTGGATACATTAATTTATCTATTTTCTCTATGTCTTTAAGAGTTGATAACAATTCATCTATGTCTAAAATGGATTGGTGTAAAATATTTAATCTACTAAAAGCAATAGCTGTTTCAACCTCATCTAACCTAGTTAACAAAATTTGAAAATTATGGATAATTAAATCGAAAGTATTCAAGACAATTTCCTTACTATGTTGGAATTGAGTTTTATTCAGAATGGATTCTATTTCATTAATTGTTTTGTCTATTTCAATAAAATTATTTCTCGTAGAGTTTGTCAGATTTACTAATACTCCAATTGTTTCGGAAACTAATGATATTTTGTTATCAATAGCGTTTTATTTAGATTGAATATGACTTATTAAGGAATCGTATCTGATTGCGTCTTCATTATCTAAATTGCCTATAATGGCTTTAACTATTGAACCTAGGGGATTTAAAATACCTCTTTTAATTCTAATTGTTGGGACTAATTGATTATAACGCTCTAATGTTAAACTCATAATATACTCAGTTTGCATTTGTGCATCTATGATATTTCCGTCTAAGAAATATACATTTAATTTTTCTTTTAAATAATCGTTAACTTCATAATACTTGTTAACGTTATATTCAATACTGTTACTAACAAATTTTAAATCTAATATTTTAATTATATTCCAATTATAAGTGCTAATGAATGCTTGTCCTTCCTTAACTGGGAAGATTCCAGGATTATCTTCAATTTTCTGAAGTTGAAGGGCCAGGTTTTGGGCTGCCTGTACGAGGATAAGGAGCGCGAACTTGCGGAGGACGTTTTATATCTTTTATTGGGACTTTTGTGTTCCTAGAACGGGGTTTATTTTTGCCATGGTTTGATAATATTTTATCGTCCTGTTTTACTTTATGTTTACGTTTCTTTTAAACTTTTATTTTGAAATTTTGACTTTTAGATTGAAAATATTTAAGGGTTTCTAATAACGTTCGCATCTTTAATAATTTAATTGTTTTAAAAACATGTAATTAATTGTCAAAATATAAGAATTATTATTAAGCTTTGAATTTAATATTTAATTTATTTAAAATAAAATATTTTATTAATTTAAGTTGTTGACTGATAATATTTAGAAAATTTAGAAATTTTATAATAGAGTTTATCGGCTTCATATCTTAAGCATTCAGGTTGTCAGGTTTGTATAACCAAGGTTTTAATTTATTTTATTTTTTTGAATCTGTCTTATTTTATCGATTTCATTCGGACTCTAATTTTATTATGCCTGAACCTTTTAATTAAATAAAAATACATATATTGAAGAAATGATCTGATTAATTTTGGGGTATTCGTATGTAATGTAGCTTTTACTGAAATAATAAGTATTTCATCTTCGTCGGAAGATGGAATATTTATTGAAGTTGGGGTATGTCTATCTGGTGAGTTATTCGCTAATAAACTGTCTTTTATTTTATAAAGTGAATCAAGTAGTATTTTTATCCTAATAGTTATATTACTATCCTGTTCGACAGGTATTCATTCGTTTAATTTTGAAGGATCGGTAAAATTTATATTTACTATCTTGGGGGGTTCTTCAATATCAATTATAGGGGCATCTTTTTGTTCACTTAATTTTGAAAAATCGTTATTATTAATAATGTCGAGGCTTTCGTCTATGACTTCGTTAATTGCTACTGGCTCATAATCATATAAGTATTCAGTCTCAAGGTCAGTGTCATCTACGTAATCCTCGTATAAGTCTTCTGTTCTAGGATCTCCGAAATGTTCTATAAGGAGTTCCTTTAGGCTATCCCAAGAATTGATATTAATCCATTTGCTTACTAGTATTGCGGCTTTATCGGTTAATTTACTTGTAACACTATGGTAAATATACAATTGTTGCGCGGCATTATTTTCCCTTGAAAAGCTTCTAACTACATATTCACACCTTTGGATGTAAAGATTTAGTATTTGATCGTTACCGTCGTAACGCGGAATTATATCGAGAATTTCTTTCGGAATAATTTGAATTTGATTCATTTTCAATATCTTGAACACTTATTATTCAATTTTACAATTTGAAAAACACAACAAGATACATATTACACACACAAAATAAAAAAAATACAATTTAAAATAACACACACAAAAAAATACAATTTAAAAATAACACATAAAAGTTTACAATAAAAATTTTATATAATAAAAGAAAAAGTTCATAAATTCGGCGATTTTTGTCCGCAAAGATAACTCTTATCAATTATTATTCAACTTAGCCTTTATAGGCAGAACAACGTTTATTATTTTTTTTATAATATTTAATTTCTTTTCATTAAGATTTATTTTCTTTTAATATAAGATTTATTTTCTTTTCAATATTTTACATTCTCAAGTGGACCTTGTGATCAACCCACTGGAAGTAATTTTCTTTTCAATAAAATACGACAATGTTTTACGTAAGTTCAGCGATGCTTGTCTGATTCTTACGGCCCTAAGTGGTGATCTACGGCTTAGCGATGCGTGTCTAAATCCCGTGAGATCCTAAATTCTAATCACAAATTAGCGATGCTTGTCTAATAATGCGATATCCTTTTATCCAAATAATTCCCGTGATTTTTGACCGGAATTACAGGCTCGGGGTCTGAATGAAATTAGCGATGCTTGTCCAATTAAATTCAGAATAGACAGAAAAATAGGAACATGTGGGAAAGGTCAGAACTCACACAATGCTGCAATTTTTCATGCCGAATATCCGCTCTTTGAGTATCTGCAGGCACTTCTTGACAAAATTTCTTTGTTCGAAGGTAGGGTAGATCCTTTTCTAGGATTCAGCCAGGCGATTGTGGTCCGGAATCGATGCTTGTACTCCTACACGGCGTTGAGCTTGTCTGGTATGACTACTGCAACACTTATCGCGACTGAAATCCTACCGTTCGGCTGCGCCAGTCAAATATAAAGGCCGGCGTGACTTTATAAAAATATATTTATTTCACAATACAAATTAATAATAGATACTCAAAATATTAATGCAGTCAATTAATATTACTTAACGTTAGTGCGAACGGTAAGAGAGCTGAGTCGATATTGAATGTACTTTGCTTGGCGATGGCTATTTATAGGCATCGTCAAGTAAACAACTCTTTCTAGAATGAACCCACGCGTTATACGTCTTATTAATTGATATCTGCTTATTTAGCAAAACAGTTATGAGAATTGGACTGAGACTAAACAAGTAACCTGATATCTGTTTACATGATAAATACGCAGCTGAGGCAAGTTAAGCTGATTAAGCAAAACAGTACTTGGAATTATATTCTATGAGCAACAGTCTGTTTATATTGCATCATCTTTTAAAGTACTTGCACTGAGCTGTGTACTGGTCTAGTATACATAACTAGCTAGCCAACCCCGCCGAAAGTGTTATCAAATCGTATTTAATAATTTATACAGTAAATAATAAGAAATAAATAAAAAAGGAACTGTGAATAGAGCATTGCCTATCATAGATCTGCAAATTCTATGTGGCAGTATGGCTTTGTACCTTCGCCTGTCCGCAAAGGACAAATATTACTATTACTCTGCAAAATCTATGGACGTTGTCTATGGCTGACATTGACATTTGAGATAAGTATTTGGTTTGACAATTTAAAATCAAGAAGAAAACATGCAGGAAGTAAATAAAAAGTTGAAAACAATGTGGGTATTGGCAAAGGAAGGTGAAAATACGCAGAAAGCAAACATGTCAACATAAGAAAAGTAACTAGAAATACATGTATAGGACATCACTTTTTGAGCGGCAAAATGTTTATTAGTTGAAAAAATGTGTCTCCTTTTGAATCTTTATATGTCTTGTATTTTAAATTACTTACTGGCAACACTTGATACCATTATTGTAGTGTTGTGGAAGAAACAAAAATTCAAATGACAGGAGGAATATTTTCCTTAAATTAAAACTTTCGCAAGATAAGAGTGTCAGTTGTTCTTTCTATAAGTTTTTTTCTTAAGAATCATAACTATTATCTACGTGAAACGGAGAAGGCATACCTGTACTATGTATAGGAAAAAGCATATAAGTAAGTAGTTTTTTAAGTCATAATTGAAAAATAATTATCTTAAATTTACTTAGTTATTTTATTGCAACATGAACTGATTTAATGACTGCTAAATGTTTATGCCGACGAAATTGTGAGAGTGATTGAAGTAAGTTATTTGTTGATAAAATAAAATTATTCTTTGGTTAAATCAGTATAATTTTTGATTTCACGACGTTTAGAAGAAGTGCTTTGCAGCACCCATAGTCACGAAAAGGACTGACGTGAAATATTTTTGTAAATCTAAGATCTCAATAAGTGATTTATTTTGAAGTTCTAGAAAATGGCATATTAAGTAACCTGAAAATATTTAATAAGCATACTGTTCGGGCATTGTGATTCACCAATTATGTGGGTGGACCGCAAAAACTGCGACTCGGAATATGAGGGTAGTTGGAAAACTACAACATTGAATTCGGGTGCAAGGGTGTTGATCGATTACCGGAAATATTTAAATTACTACATTATTCGTCGGTTTATTTGTGCAAAACAACTTGTGAGATTTCGGACAATAAGGTGGTATGCTAAAGACATCAATATAAAGGATTGAAACCACCAGGCAGCCGTGCACGGCGGAGCTACCTTCGGGAGACGAGTCAAGGTGAGTGGTTCACCTTGTATTTGGGGATTGCGGTGCCTGGACTCCCAAATCTAACCGATAGAAAACTCAGGACCAACAACTGAGCTATCGAAGGGGTTTTCACATGAACATAATTTTTGGTCCCCGAGCCGGATTGGGTTTTCGTAAATTAGTTGGTTAGATAGGGGTTTCATTTATTTATAACGGTTACAAACGGGGTACCTACTTTTGGCATAGAAATAATTATTTAAATTGTAATAGGCATTGTGTTTAGAGGTTCTATTGTTTTCCAAAGATGGCAAAATCTTTTGAAAGCAAATTTAAAATTAAATACGACTGGTTTGTAGATTCGTCAAAATTAGTAAATAGTAAAACTTGTAGTTCGGGTGTTTTATCAGCTCGGTTCAAAAAACTGCATGACTATTTCAATGTTTTAACGGAGTCATACGAGGGAATACTGACCAATACTTCTTCAGAAGATGAAGAAATAATCGGTAGATATGAGGTAAAATACAAAGAGGCCACGGAGTTATACAACCAGTTGGATGCGGTCTCGGCGGCCTATCCGAACCTTGACGGCACCCACATGCCCACGGAGGGCGCGTCAACGCCGCGGCTACCGCGGATTGTGCCTAGTACGTTTGACGGGGACGTTTTTTCATGGTGTAGCTTTATTAGTCTGTTTACATCATTGGTTTTAACACGGAAAGATATCACTAAAACGGAAAAATTTCATTATCTTATTTCGCACGTGGAAAAGGAGCCTAAAGCACTTATTAAACATCTGCCGATGGTGGACGGGTCGTTAGACACGGCATTGGATATCCTAAAAGGCCGGTATGAAAATAAAAGATTGTTGGCGGATTCACTAATTGCGCGGATTTTACATTTGCCGGTGTTGAATAAGTGTGCTGGGCTTCGAACTAAAATATTGAACCCGTTATTGGAATCTTCGCGGGCATTAGCTAATTAAGGTTTTCCAATTAACGAGTGGAGCTACATTTTATTGCATGTAAGTCTACAAAAATTACCAATTGACGTCAGAACACGGTTTGAGCAAAAACACGGTGGCAATAATATAAGTTTACCCACTTTTGATCAGCTCATAGAATTCCTACAACATGAATGTAGACTTATAGACACGGCCACTGCGGAACCGGTTTCTTATTACGCGGATCGCACTCACAACAGGCCCGAGCGCAGGGTGCATAATATTGTGACGGAACCACCAGCACAGGACCAGCGGGAACGGGCGAACAACTACGGCCGTATTAAAGACTGTGGCTATTGTCAGAGGTCGGGGCACGGTATAGACAGCTGTTATAAATTTGCTGACATGTCCAGGTCTAAACGTAAGGATTGGGTTAAAAGACAATTCTTATGCTTTCGGTGCTTCGGTACTCATTTGGCGGCATCGTGTACCCGCAAGGTACCATGCAGTCGGTGCGGAAATATCGGACATAACAAACTAATTTGTACAACGTCCATTGCGCGCTCTGACTCACCGGCGGACGGCGAGCCGTATACACGGCGCGCATTTGTTACGGCGCAATGCGATAGAGCGACGGGCGGTCGGCGGCGCTCACCTATTACTCAGTCGCGGCGGTCACGGCACGCGTCTCCTAGGTCGTCGGTTCGAGACTCGCGTTATCCACGGCGTGGTGATAGTTCCGCGGGATCTATGGACCGGGTACGCGAGTTAAAGGATGGTTACGGGCGTGATTCGGACCCACGGGAACAGCGGGACTGGGAGACCCGACATCGCCGGGAGCGGACTGATTGGGGTGGGCGGCAGTCGAGTCCTGTGGTGCCGCGTGTGCCACAGGAATAGCAATTACAGTCGTGTAATGTCGCCTCGGTACCTCGGCTAGCGGATAATGTCATCTTACCCACGGTCATTGTAGAAGTAAAATCCAATCGGGGGGATTTTATCAAATCCAGAGGCCTGCTAGACCTGGGTAGTCAAGTCACTATAATTAAGAGTGATTTGGTAGCAAGTTTGGGTTTAAGGCGACATTACAACCAAACACCGTTAACAGGCGTCGGCGGATTTAATAACAATGAATGTTGTCATGTTGTTAAATTTTATTTTAAACCGGTAAATTCGAGTTATTTGTTATCGGTTACGGCGGTGGTTTTGAAGAAACCAACTTCATATTTAGCGCGTAGGTTTAGTAAACAAATTGCTCATATAAAATTTTCGGATGACGGTTCATTTAATATGTCAAATGTTGACATAATTTTCGGATGTGACATATTAGGTCAAATTTTAAATAGTGAAAAGGTGAATTTCGGTACTGATGGACCGTATGCTTTAGGCACCATTTTTGATTTTGCGATTTTCGGTCCGGCGCAACCATTAAAAAATGATAACTCGGAATCAAATGTTAATGTTGGTGTTACATTAATTGAAGCGGTCGAGAGATTTTGGCGATCGGAAGAACCACCCAGGCTGAAAATCAAGGACCCGGCGGACTTAGAATGTGAACATTTGTTTTCTACAACTACCTCACGCGGCTCGGACGGAAAATATGTTGTCAGATTACCACTGTTGCCAGATCGACAGCGGTTGGGAGAATCTAAGGAGACGGCCCTGCGTCGATTTACGGCCTTAGAACGAAAAATGAAACGGCTACCAGAATTTAAAAAAAAATATGTGGAATTTATGTCGGAATATTTAAGACTCGGTCATATGACGGTTTCCAAATTTGATGTTTCGTCAGGACAGGAACATTATTTTCTTGCGCATCACGGTGTTTTTAAAAAATTAGGCGACGTCGGAAAAATTCGGGTAGTTTTCGACGGAAGTGTACCCACCAGCACCGGTGCGTCCATCAACGATTGTTTGTTCACGGGTGAACGACTTCAAAATGACATCACACAAATTATAATTAATTTTCGGTTGCCTCTGTTTGTGTTCACTACGGATGTGAAAATGATGTTCCGGCAAACCTGGATACATCCGGACGATCGGAAATACCAATTAATATATTGGCGCTCGTCACCCGATGAACCGTTGGTAGTTTATGAGCTGACCACAAACACATACGGGTTAAAGTCCAGTCCATTCGTCGCTATACGGTGTTTACATCAGTTGGCGAGTGACGAGGAGCACCGGTTCCCGCGGGCGGCCCGGCTGCTGCGTCACAACAGTTACGTGGACGATCTGAACGGCGGCGCGGACACGCTGCGCGACGCGCGGCATCTGAAGGACGAGCTCGTGGCGCTCATGCACACGGCGGGCTACGAGCTCAGGAAGTGGTCGTCGAACGCACCGGAACTGTTGGACGACTTGCCGGCGGATCATTTGGAGACGGCTCAGTCATTTAACATGGATACCGACGGATCGGAATTTATGAAGGTTTTAGGTATACAGTGGAACCCAAGGTCAGACAGTTTTTCGTATAAGTTGAATCTACCAACGGACACTACTGTCACTCGGCGCAGTATTTTATCATTGACGGCTCGCCTTTACGACCCTCTCGGATGGGTGTGTCCGGTTGTTTTCAAAATTAAATTATTACTACAACGATTGCTTAGCACTGGTGATAATTCACGGAAGGTGGACTGGGACGCTCCCGCGCCGCAGGATATAGTGCGAGCGTGGCGCGATATCGTTTCGGATTTGCCTAATCTACAAAAGATTACAATACCTAGATGTCTGAAACCGGATAAAAATAGCAGTTATTCGGTTCATGGGTTTTGTGACGGATCATCGGTAGGATTTTCTGCGGTCGTATATTTGCGGTCGGTGGATGAGGCCGGTAATGTCTTTATGCGGTTGCTTATGGCTAAGTCTCGGGTGGCACCATTAAACACAAAGCGGACCATCCCTAAGTTAGAGCTGAGTGGTGCGACCCTATTGACTACGCTTATCAACCACATAGTCCCCTCCCTGCAGAGTGACATTGCGATTGATGATGTCGTGTGTTGGTGTGATAGTACCATTGTATTGGCGTGGCTAAAAACATCACCACATAAATTACAAGTGTTTGAAGGAAATCGGGTATCTCAAATTATTTCATCTAAAGTAGATATTTTATGGAGACATGTCCCCGGCGAGATGAACTGCGCGGACGTGGCGTCGCGCGGCGCGACAGCCGACGAGCTGCTGCAGCACCCGATGTGGTGGGGGCCGCGCTGGTTGCGGGACCCCCCGGCCCGGTGGCCCGGCGAGTGCTCGGACTTTCCGGCGGACATGTTACCGGGCATGAAAGCTAAAGTTGTTAACCTTAATACCGTCGATTCAGAATTCGATTTATTGGATCGGTACAGTTCGTACGATAAATTAATAAATGTAACGGCGTACACACTACGGTTCGCTAATAATTGTAACAATACATGTAAACTCGGCGGTAATCTCTCAGTTGCGGAACGTAGAAACGCGACCATACATTTAATACGAATTGTACAAAATACATATTTTCACGAAGAAATTTCGGCCCTTCAGTCAAAGAAATCAATTAAGGGCTCACTTCGGCGGTTGAATTTATTCATTGATAACGATCAGTTGCTTCGTGTCGGCGGCAGAATAGGTGCGTCGGAGCTGCCGTACGCTGCGCGGCATCCTGTTTTACTACCGGGCAAAGGTCGCTTCACGGAACTATTGGTAACTCATTATCATAAAATATTTTGTCACGTCGGTGCAAATACACTTTCGGCCATTTTATCTCGGGCCTATTGGATTGTTTCGGCTCGACGCGTGACGCGTCATATCACCTTTAAATGCGTACAGTGCTACCGGTCCCGGGCGCGACCTGTCCAACCCTTCATGGCGGATCTGCCCGCAGATCGTGTACAGGGTGTTCGTCCGTTTCTCGGAGTCGGTACGGACTTTGCCGGACCATTTTATATTAAATCTAGCTCGCTACGGAACGCGAAGATAGAAAAATGTTTTTTGTGCATTTTCGTATGTTTAAGTACTAAATGTGTTCATTTGGAAGTAGTCAGTCAACTATCGGTTGAAGCCTTTATAGCGGCGTTTACGCGATTTATTTCTCGTCGAGGACTACCCTCACTAGTGCGGTCGGATTGTGGCACAAATTATACGGGCACGGATAAATATTTAAAAGAATTGTATGTTTTCTTGCGGGACAACCAATCTGAAATTGAACGGAACTTGACGAAGAATCACATTAAATGGCTATTTAATGCGCCCTCGAGTCCAAACCACGGCGGTTTATTTGAGGCGGCGGTTAAATCTGCAAAAACACACGTCAAGCGTGTGCTCGGCGAAGCACGTTTAACGTTCGAAGGGCTCACCACGTTCTTCACCAAGGTGGAGGCCGTCATGAACTCTCGCCCGTTATATCCGCTTAGTACGGATCCGGCGGATCTGGATGTATTAACTCCGGGGCACCTTTTGATTGGACAACCACTGGTGGCTCTCCCTGAATACCCTTACACCGATGTCAGTGTGCACCGGCTGTCTCGGTTTCAACAAATTCAAAAGATGTCTCAACACTTTTGGTCTCGGTGGAAAAATGAATACCTACACACTCTTCAACAGCGGTTCAAATGGACCTCACAGACGGAACCTCCTAAACTCAATGACTTGGTTTTGATTAAAGAAGATAATTTAGCTCCTTTACATTGGAAACGCGGAGGGTTAGTCAAACTTTTACCAGGTAAAGACGGGGTTGTACGGGTTGCAGAAGTGAAAACTCAAAACGGTGTCCTGATGAGGCCCATTTCTAAATTGTGTAGGTTACCCATAGATAATTAGGAACCAAGACGGGTCTTGGTTAGGCGGGGGGATGTTCGGGCATTGTGATTCACCAATTATGTGGGTGGACCGCAAAAACTGCGACTCGGAATATGAGGGTAGTTGGAAAACTACAACATTGAATTCGGGTGCAAGGGTGTTGATCGATTACCGGAAATATTTAAATTACTACATTATTCGTCGGTTTATTTGTGCAAAACAACTTGTGAGATTTCGGACAATAAGGTGGTATGCTAAAGACATCAATATAAAGGATTGAAACCACCAGGCAGCCGTGCACGGCGGAGCTACCTTCGGGAGACGAGTCAAGGTGAGTGGTTCACCTTGTATTTGGGGATTGCGGTGCCTGGACTCCCAAATCTAACCGATAGAAAACTCAGGACCAACAACTGAGCTATCGAAGGGGTTTTCACATGAACACATACATTGAGTTATGAACCGAGCTATCGCAGCTCGGTTCATAACAAGGAAAAAGTAGCTACCTTTGCTATAACCATCGTTCGAACCACAATTCAAAATCAGATTAGAATTTGAAGCGGTTACATTCTCATTAAGAATGTAATATCAATCGATTAATACACGGTACGTGGAGTGCAATGTGATCCATTCAGCGCAGGTGCTTGTACGAACACAAACACGTAAATTGGTCCATAACAGTCCTGACCGACGGTATGATGGAACAGTTAGCAAGTATTGTCCAACCCATACACTAAATTGGACTGTCCCGAATAAAAACTTTCAATACTCACTTTGCGTTAGATACTTTTCCATTCAGGGCAATTTTTTTTTTACTTTTCACACATTAAATTTACTCAATAAAGATGAACTTAAGAGTACGCTTTCTTGACAATGTTACGATGACGTGAATTTGTTTATGCTAAGCCATCTATTAGTTCAAAATACACGTAATTGGACTGTCCTAAATGGGAATTTTCAGTCCCCACTTCGAGTTAGATACTAACTATAAATAAATAAACTCCGTCACGCCTATCCTGAGGGTAGTGGAGATGTACACCTACAAATCGTCGGCAGGTTAGGCCCCAATGTAATAGAGGGCGAGCCTATTGCCAATATACCGGGTTTAATGATTTTTCAACTTACTTGTCCTGCCTGACCTTTGAATTCATGGTTACTACCCACGTTATGTGCTATTAGGTCAACGAGGCGGTCTTATATATGAAAACAACTGCAAACACATACCCTACCAAATTTCTACTATTAAACATTGAAGTACGTAAGTGGTAACAAATATGCAGAAATGTAATGTGTTTTGACTAGTACCATATTTATTTAAAATATATACATTAAAAAAAAATTAAGCTTTACTAATAAAATAATTTTATTATTTTAAGCGTCGAGTCCACTAGCATTAAAACGTGATCCGATAAATAACTCTCGCACCCCGCTAACGACCAATCAACGCTATACGTTGGAATGTAACCACCAATAATCCAGAATGTACATATATCTACAATTAAAGGTACCTACAATTATCACAATAATCATGATATACAAAATTTCGGTTTGCTTTGAAGTGCACGTTAAGCTGTGACTTCCAGATGGTACATAGGATGCAGATGCAGAGATTCAATGCCTTTGACCCATTGTCAACTTTTGTTCACGGCGGTTACTCAGTCTGTCTTCCGTAGCAGCCATTTTTGGAAATTTGTTCTGTCACTAATCTCGTTTTAACTGCAGATCAATTTTAACGTACAAGAAAAATTTTGATCCATTTTCTGATTCCATCAATTTCATCTGCGGAGAGTATAAAGTTTCAACACGTCTTTCTATACAGTCACACTCGAGCGCTCGCCTCCCTTCTTCAGAGAGCGGACAACTCGAAACGGCTTGAGCTCTGGCCTTGGGGGCTTCCCTAGTCAGGGCTCTCGATTTCACCAGGATCTTACCCTTACCCATCCCGCCATCCTGTTCTCCGTGCGGCGGTTCTCTTCGCCCCGGAGCAGCTAGGGTTTGGTGCCCGCCCTTTCGCCCATAAGGTGAAAGGACACACCTGGTTTCCCCGGTAAGTACCCTCCCCCCGCCACCACCGGTGGGGGGATCTGGGCACTATTCACCCCCGGTCTTAGGACCTTTTAAGTCCACCTGCCCTCCCATTTCCCGTCAGGAAATGGCAGAAGAGTACCCGCCCGAATTCCTCCGGGAATTCATCAAGTAGATCGCGTTGAAGTGCCCGGACATCATCCGGCAGTTCAAAGCGTCGTACTCGCCTATCTCGTCCGATACATCACCTGCTCACACGTCGCCCCTCTCCCGCGCTCCCCGCGCCTTCTGCGCGGCCCGCGACCCCTTTCGCCGCGCCGCCCCCAACCCTCGCTGACCGCCCCGTCTCTGCACGCGGGTCCGAGCCTAACTCGGACTCCGATATGGAGATTGAGCTCGCGTCTGCCCACCGCGCAGCCCCCCCCCCCCCTCGTTCCCATTTTCATCGTTATCCTCGTCGGATGACGATTTCATTTCCATCTCAAATGGGAAGAGAGAGCGTAAACCGCGCGACTCACCGCCTCCCAAAATCGAGAAGGCCGGGAACGTCTCCGTTCCTCCCGCCACCTCCGCCCGCCAGCCGACTCCTAACACGGCTGCGAGATCCTCCCCACCTGCGCGCCCCGTACGTCCGAATATCACTCCCCCGCCGCTTGTCATTCAGGACAAGAACGCCTGGGAGCGCATTTCTAAGGCGATTTATAACCGCCAAATCAATTATACGCATGCGCGTTCCACTGCGTAAGACATAGCCGTCAAGGTGGCGTCCTCGAACGACCATCGCCGGCTATCCCTGTTCCTCCGCTCAAATAAAATTGCGTATCATACATACACCCTGGGAAAAAAAGGAAAGGGAACTTAGGGTAGTCATTCGCGGTGTCCCCAAGGAACTGGACACCGCCGTCATAAAAGAGGACCTTCTGTCCCAGGACCTTCCTGTGCACCAGGTGCACAGAATGGGAAAGGTGAAAGACCGCTTGAAAGAGGCCTACGACATGGTGCTGGTCGTCCTAGACCGCACTGAGTCCGGTCGTAAGGTGTTTAACCTTACGGCCGTGTGCCATATTTCTGGCCTCTCAGTGGAGGCCCCTCGCAAACGTGACACGCCCGGGCAGTGCCACAACTGCCAGCTCTACGGGCACTCTGCCCGTAACTGTCACTGTGAAGTGGATCGGGGACCACGCGACATGTAATGCAATATACCCGCTCGAGGGAGACGGCGATCGAGCCCCTCTGCTGCGTCCTCTGCGACGCCAAGGGGCACCGCGAATTATTGCGGTTGCCCCCCCGCGCCCTCAGCGTACCCCCATGTTACGACCACCTGACAGCGTACAAATAAAAACACAATTATAAAAAATACAATTGTTTATTGAAAAAAAAAATATTTAAATAAATGAAAACTTCTTGTGGAAGCTGGACCGATTTGAACGAAATTAATATGATAATAGAAATGAAGAAAAATACCGCGGTGAAACATATTCAAAACTTATCGGAATGATTAAATAGATAAGGTTATATTTTGCAAATTTTAAGATACTCGCTGTCACATTTTGTTACGTTGTTAACCCACTATTAAGAAATATATATAGCCATAGAAAAATACACTATTAAAAGGTAGAACAAATCACTTGTTGAATAGTAATCGAATTAATCCAGACACGAAAAATTAGTTAACAGCAACCTGAACTATTGGAATTAATTATAATAAACTTACCAAGGGGGTCGAAAAATGTTGCTAATCTAAAACTTTTTTTATTTTAATAAAACACTGGTACTATCACTATTAGTTAGGAATAGTTGTCGTGCGAGCTCTGGCGTTGAAAAAGGCTTTGTTCCTGCGCGAATTCGTTTTTATATACTGTATCAGGACGGCCTACTTCCTGCCTGAGGCATGGAAAGAACGGCTCAACCGAAGCAAGGCACGCCCTAAACTATTGTCTGTTTTTTATAAAATTCTTGTCGGACTAAGATAGCAATAATCGAACCGAGCGAGATAGGATCATTGTCCCGTTGTTCGCTATTGTATTATTTCTAGATCTTTCTATGTTGTGGGCGTTTCTTATTAGATGTTCTAGAAGGAATTTGATTTCCGGTACCAACGAATACCTTATATGGTCATTATGATGCTATCACTAGTTAAGGCGCGCGGTTTCCATTCGATGTAACAACTAGTTATTTTGTTTGTTTGTGTGTAAAGTCTTTTTTTTATTTTATATTTTTAAAACTTTGTTACGACGTAACACCCATCAAGTGCCTTCAGCGCCCCTCCCCCCAACAACCTCAGCCCGCACCCCAGACGTTGAAGTCCCTCCCCCCAATGACCTCAGCCCACGCCCTAGACGCTGAAGTCCTCCCCCCCCGCCCCACTTACGCCGTCATTCGGCGCCAACGCGTGGGTTAAGCCGCTCCCCTATACCTCCCACCTACCAGTAGGTCCTGCCCATCCCCCAAAACGCTCGCCGGTGTCCACTTGTCCCCCCTCTCCCGTCCACCAACGTCAACCAGGACCTTAACCTGGCTAACAACATCTCTGGCGCAATAAGCCTATGATTCCCAGAGTCCGGGAACTAGCTCATAAATTCCGCGCAGCCTCCAATTTGGCTGACCAGGTATTCCTAACAAAGGAATACATGGACGTCTATGACTTCCTGGCCATCCTCAGAGCACAACCCCCCCGCACCTCATAATGGATTTAAGACTTTCCCGCCTTAAACCCCATAACATATCCCTGGCGTTCTTTAACGCCGATGGCCTTCGCATCCAACGCGATCAAGTTGCTGATTTCCTCCGAGATCATCAACTTGATATCCTCTTAGTGCAGGAAACCTTCCTCAAGCCCGCACAACGCGATCCTAGGATCGCAAACTATAACCTCGTGCGTAATGACAGAATCGGCTCCCGTGGAGGCGGTACTCTCATTTACTATAGGAGGTCACTGCATTGCATCCCTCTCGATCCCTTTGGGCTCACCAACATCGGAACCTCAGTCTGTCGTATCTCTCTCTCACTGGGCACTAGCCCATCGTGATCGCCTCCGTTTACCTTCCCCCCACCAAGCCTTTCCTCAGAAGTGACTTAGAGGTACTCTTCAAACTGGGAAGCGCCGTCATTCTGGCGGGTGACCTCAACAGTAAGCACGTGGCCTGGAATCCCGACAATCCCAACCACCGACCCGACGTCCTGAACATGACGCTTCTGAAGGGTGTAACCTTACGGCTGCACTCCTTGAAAGTAATCCAAGAGCTGGACTCTGACCACGACCCGTAGTCATGAGACTCGGTCCCCCCCCCCCGTCCGCCCCTCAGCAACCCAAAGTCTAAGCAAGTGGAGGCGGAAGATCTCAACCGCTTTCGACTGCCAGACGATGTTACGGACCTCATTCGTCCTAAGAATGCCTCGATCCGAGCGTACGACTCTTACCCCACCGAAGTCAATCGGGCCCGGATGCGCGCTTTACAACGTGAGGTAAAGCGTCGTGTCGCGGAGGTCCGGGAGGCTCGGTGGGGTGACTTTCTAGAGGGCCTCGCGCCATCGCATCTGGCTTACTGGAAGCTGGTGCGTAGCCTCAAATCCGACTACGCGACTGGCATGCCCCCGCTGTCCCGCCCCACAGGCACATCCCCAGTCTTCTATGACGACGATAAGGCCGAGCTTCTTGCCGACACCCAGTACTCTGTCCGTTGACTAGTCCCACGTCGACGTGGTCGATAGGGAAGTCGAGCGCAGGGCATCCCTTCCCCCCACCGATTCCTTACCTCCCATCACCCAAACCGAAGTCGAAGATCTCATTATGGGTCTTAAAACTAAAAAGTCCCTCGGCTCTGATGGCATTTCGAATCGCGTTCTGAAATGCTTGCCCGCCCAACTGATCTGCCTCTTAGTGGCCATTCTGAACGCCGTCATGACGAACTGCACCTTCCCCACTAAGTGGAAGGAAGCCGACGTCATAGGCATTCCCAAGCCCGGCAAACCTCGCTATCTCCCCGCGAGCTACCGCCCTATCAGTCTCCTCAACTCCCTGGCTAAGGTTTACGAGCGCCTACTTCTGAAGCGGCTCAAACACTTTGTAATGTCCAGGGGTATCCTTATCGATCAGCAGTTCGGCTTTCGAACCAAACACTCCTGCGTCCACCAAGTGCACCACATCACGGAGCACATCCTCTCTGGTCTCGACAGACCCAAACCCGTCTACACGGGTGCCCTCTTCTTGGATGTCACGAAAGCATTCGACAAAGTCTGGCACAACGGCTTGATCTACAAGCTCTACCAAATGGGTGTGCCGGACAGACTCGTGCTCGTCATACGAGACTTCTTGTCAAATCGCGCCTTCCGATATCGCGTCGAAATGACGCGCTCCACTTCCCACTCCACCCGAGCTGGAGTCCCGCAGGGCTCAGCTCTCTCTCCCCTCCTGTTTAACCTTTACACGAACGACATTCTTCGTTTGAGTGATGTTAAACTAGCCTTATTCGCGGATGATACCGCCCTCTATTTTTCCAATAGAAGCAAGGCCTTTATCACAAAAAAACTTCAGGCCGTCGCCAATACCCTAAGGGACTGGTTCAGGAAGTGGCAAAACGAGGTGAACCCGGACAAGAGCGCTGCGGTGTTCTTCTCCAGAGGTGCCACCCCGCGCCCCTCCCCGATCCACCCCAGAAGGAATCTCGGTCAAGTGACCATGTTCGACCGACCCATTCCCTGGGTCAAAGAGGTCAAATATCTAGGGTCACCCTAAACAATACCATGTCCTTCGGCCTGCACATCAAGCGAGTCCGTCATCGAGCATCCTTTGTGCTCGGCACAAACATCTCACACTCGCCGAGATTCTTAAACTGACAACAAAGACATAAAGCACGAACCTTTTTTTATTAAAATTCTAGATGCGATCTTATTTAAAAATGCTTGTTTATTTTTAAAAGCAAGATAAAACAATTCATTATGAAATATCTACAGCAATTTCAACGCGCGTCTGTCTGAGTCGGGAGGTACATAGATCTCTCGGTGTCGGAGATCGCGACACCTGCAAGACGGCGTATCAGATAACGCGGGTCTGTGACCGCTTTACTGTGAGTCTTTATTACACTGGAGGGATTTGATGCCTTGATGGTGGGGCAAAACATCTGAATATATGTAGAAGTGTGAGGAGCTGGGGTCGCGGGAGCCGTCGGAGAAAATACAGTAGTCTTCATCGTGCTTTATTGTACTAAACATAATCTTAATCGTTAAACATCTTTTAAAATAGGTTTTTAATTATCATACCATTATTATCATATCATTATTATTGGCTCGTTAGTCTAGTGGCAAAGCGCATCGCTTTGTGATCACCAGGTTCTGGATTTAAATCCTAGGTCGGACAAGTGTAGTTTTAACGAAAAATCCCCAGTATGAGTCTGGAATGGTACCCAGTATATGGCATTAGGCTCGCCCCCTATGACATAAGACCTAACATCACGGCGAAAACAGGGTGTACTCAGTACACTTGTGCCACCCCCGCTTGGGAAATATAGGCGTAATGGTGTTTATTCGTTTATTTTTCTTTAATCTTTCATCAGTCGTTGTCCAAATCGTGAATCCCACTTAGTGATTTTATTCTCTTTGGTGAATCCCCTTATCTGTCTGACACCTGTCTCTTACATTTAGTTTACTCTTTAGTATTATGATTACTGTTTTGTACAACTTAGGTTCTATATGTCTGACTTATGTAACATGATAATTGTACAATAAATAAATATTATTATTTATGCATTTATTGAGATACTATTTCTTATAAAATATATATAAAAATACAAAAAACAAATATTCTGATATATATTATACAAAAAATGTGCTCCACTGACAGCGAGGTTTACGACCCAAGCTACCGGTGGTCAGGGCTCCAAAGAGAGAAATCTCCTCACGATGCGCGTCGTGTCCAATACTACCGCCTTCTGTATCAGGCCCTGCACCCAACTGCTAAGCGAGAGCTTCTCGAGGTGTTTATCGAAGCTCTTCGCTATTAGGCCGTTGACTGATATGACCATCGGAATAATGATACTAGAATCAACATTTCACATGGCAGTAACCTCATGAGCCAGGTCCAAATATTTAGATATTATTATGTATCTCGCTGAGATTCACGGGCTTTACCCGGACCTTTGAAAGGCTTGCATGGGGACATGGGTCCAACACGTAGAGGCCCTTTGCGAGAAGTTAATGTTATGTAAGCCACCTGCTGAGATCACTTGCTGAAAATGAAGAAACATAACCAGCGAACTGACCCCGGCAGGTGCAAAGACTATTGTAAATTATGGAAAGAAAACAAGGGCTATGTAAATGAGGTTTGATGGACAAAAGCTGGACTATTTCAAAGGGGACGGACACCAGCCATAATTAGTGATACCTAATTACCCGTGGCCGGCGGTGATTCGCCGCTTACTAGATGGGCCCTCAAACGGTCGTCCTAGGACAACTGAGGGCAACACCGGTGTGAGCGGCTCAGGGGTGTAGAGAGGCGTGCTGCGCTTTCTCCGAAGTTACTCGCGGCGTTATGCCCTTTAACACTTCCACCCCTGGAGTACAGCGACGTAGGAACGCATTATCTTCCTACGTCGATATAGCTCTCACGGCTCCTCTCTGGACGGCCAATTAAGGCTAGCCAGAGCCGAGAGACCTGCGGGCACCCTTCGGTTTCCACTCGACCGACGAAGACACGCCGAGTTGGGGGCCCTGACCGACTCTCTGAAGCACTCGGGTCAGTGGTGTCGTTACTCACCAACAGCTCGCCACAAGCTGCCCTGCGGGCTAGATATTATTATTATGTATATATTTATTAAGTATAATTTCTTATAAAAATACAAAATACAAATATTTTTATATATATTGTATAAAAACAAAAATGTGCTTCACCAACAGCAAGGTCTACGACCCAAGCTACCGGTGGTCAGGGCTCTAAAGAGAGGAACTTCCTCACAATGCGCGCCGTGTCCAACATGACTGCCTTCTGCATCAGGCCCTTCACCCAACTGCCTAGCGAGAGCTTCTCAAGGTGTTTATCGAAGCTCTTTGCCATAAGGCCGTTGACTAAAACGACTATCGGAATAATGATAGTTGAATTCACCACATGGCGGTAACCTTATGGGCCAGGTCCAAATATTTAGATAATTTTTCTTTTTCGGCCCTCACAAGGTTCTTGTTGGAACAAATATCGTAAGTTACACACAACGTTATCGTAAGGTACAGTCGTCTGAACAACAATGTTTAACATATTTTAGTTGTTTACGACATACCCCGATAGATGGCGCTGCACCGAAACTAAATAATTAATGAAGAAAGTTAGCCCGCGGTTTCGAGATTTTCAACCGATTAATGACTACCGGTCAGTTTCAGTGTAGCGTTAACTCGTCCGGGAGCTCGCGAAGTACATCGTCCTACGCTGCCCGGACATAGTCCGGGAATTCAGGGCGACGTACTCGCCCGCCTCGCCCGACGCGTCGCCCGCCCGCGCGCGCGTCGGCCCCCGGCCCCGCGCTCCCCGCGCCTTCTGCGCGCCCCGCGACTCCGTTCGCCGCGCCGCGAACTGATGTAGGGGCTCAGCCCCAGACCCCCGCCGACCGCCCCGTCTCACCATGCGGGTCCGAGCCTCTCTTGGACTCGGATATGGAGGTCGAGCGCGCGTCCGCGCGACGCGCCGCCCCCGCCCGGTCCCCGTCCCCGTCGCTCTCGTCGGAGGACGACTTCGTTCCCATCGCGAATGGGAAGCGGGCGCGCAAACCGCGCGACTCGCCGCCACCCAAAATCCAGAGGGCCGGAAACGTTTCCGTTTCTCCCGGCCCCACCGGCCCCCGGCCGTCTCCGTCTCCCAACGCGGCCGCGAGGGCCTCCCCCCTCGCGCGCCCCGCACGTCCGAACATCACTCCCCCGCCGCTTGTCATTCAGGACAAGAGCGCCTGGGAGCGCATCTCCAAGGCGATCTATAATCGCCAAATAAATTACACGCACGCGCGTTCCACCGCGCAAGGCATAGCCGTCAAGGTGGCGTCTTCGGACGACCACCGACGACTATCCGCGTTCCTGCGATCAAATAAGATCGCTTACCACACATACACCCTGGAGGAGGAAAGGGAGCTCAGGGTGGTAATCCGCGGTGTCCCGAGGGAGCTGGACACCGCCGTCATCAAGGCCGACCTCCAGTCCCAGGACCTTCCTGTGCGCCAGGTGCACAGAATGGCCAATGGGCGCTCCAAGGAGGCGTACGACATGGTGCTGGTCGTCCTCGACCGCACCGAGTCCGGCCGCAGGGTCTTCGATCTGAAGGCCGTGTGCCATATATCTGGCCTCTCCGTGGAGGCCCCCCACAAACGTGGCACGCCCGGGCAGTGCCACAATTGCCAACTGTACGGGCACTCTGCCCGAAACTGTCACGCGCGCCCTCGATGCGTTAAGTGCATCGGGGACCACGCGACGTCCCAGTGCGCCCGCTCGAAGGAGACGGCGGCCGAGCCCCCCAGCTGCGTCCTCTGCGGCACCAAGGGGCACACCGCGAACTATCGCGGTTGCCCCAAGGCCCCGAAGGGGAAGCGCGGCCGGGCGAGGCGCGGCGGCCGCCGCCGCCCCCGCGCGGTTGCCCCCCCCTCTGCGCCCTCAGCGCAACACCCCCCCGCGCCCTCAGCGCACCCTCGTCCGATGCCTTCTGCGCCAGCGACCACGGCTCCCCGCGCTCCCGCGACACTGAAGCTGGCCCCCCCTCCCCCGCCGCTCAGGCCGTCCCTCGGCGCCAACGCGTGGGTGAAGCCGCTGCCCTACACCGCGGCCTCCCACCCTGCGTCAGTGGGCCCCGCCCGCCCCCCGAAGCGCGCGCCGGTGATCCCGCCGGTGGCGGCTTGTCCCCCTCCGGTCACTAACGTCAGTCAGGACGTCGACCTAATTATGAGCGTCTCGGCGGTTATAAGCCCCGCGCTGTTCCCCAGAGTCCGCGAACTCGCCCTTCGTCTCCGCGCCGCCACCAACTTGGCGGACCAGGTTCTCCTGGCCGCGGAATACAGGGACGTCTATGACGTCCTGGCGTCCCTCAAAACCCAACCCCCCCGCACCCAATAATGGATCTACGATCTCCCCGCCAAAAGCCCCACAACCTATCCCTGGCGTTCTTTAACGCCGATGGCCTTCGCTCCCAGCGAGATCAGGTTGCTGATTTCCTCCGAGATCACCAACTTGATATCCTCCTCGTGCAGGAAACCTTCCTGAAGCCCGCACAACGCGATCCTAGGATCGCAAACTACAACCTCGTGCGCAATGACAGAATCGGCTCCCGCGGAGGCGGTACTCTCATTTACTACAGGAGGTCCCTGCACTGCATCCCTCTCGATCCCCCCGCGCTCACCAACATCGAAGCCTCGGTCTGTCGCGTCTCTCTCACGGGGCACCAGCCCATCGTGATCGCATCCGTTTACCTTTCCCCCACTAAATCCGTTCTCAGGAGTGACTTTGAAGCACTCCTCAATCTGGGAAGCGCCGTCATTCTGGCGGGCGACTTCAACAGCAAACACGTGGCCTGGAACGGTCTCACCACTACCCCTAACGGTAGGAGCCTTGACGCCCTGGTCGACGTTCTCGACTTTGACGTCATCGCACCCATGCACCCTACCCACTATCCTAACAATCCCAATCACCGACCCGACGTCCTGGACATGGCGCTTCTGAAGGGTGTCACCCTACGGCTGCACTCCTTGGAAGTAGTCCAGGAACTCGACTCTGACCATCGACCTGTAGTCATGAGACTCGGTTCCCCCCCTTCCGCCCCACAGCGACCCAAAAAGACGGTGGTGGATTGGCATGCGCTAAGCACGGCCTTGGCGGATGCCGACCCTCCCCCCCTGCCTCTCAGCTCGGACTCCATCCCGTCCCCTCAGGACACCGATCAGGCCGTAGATGCCTTCACCGAACACATCCGATCGGCTGTCAGTCGATCGTCCAAGCAAGTCGAAGCGGAAGATTTCTACCTCAACCGCTTTCGACTGCCGGACGATGTTAGGGATCTCATTCGTTCCAAGAATGCTTCCATCCGAGCGTACGACTCCTACCCCACCGAAGCCAATCGGGCCCGGATGCGCGCTTTACAACGAGAGGTAAAGCGTCGTGTCGCGGAGGTCCGGGAGGATCGGTGGGGTGTCCTCCTAGAGGGAATCGCGCCGTCGCATCTGGCCTACTGGCAGCTGGCGCGTAGCCTCAAATCCGACTCCACGACTGACATGCCCCCGCTGTCCCGCCCTTCAGGCGCAGCGCCCCCAGCCTTCGACGACGACGAAAAGGCCGAGCTTCTCGCCGACTCCCTTGAGAGCCAGTGCACCCCCAGCTCTCAGTCCGTCGACCAGTCCCACGTCGACGCGGTAGACAGGGAAGTCGAGCGCAGGGCATCCCTCCCCCCCGTCGATTCCTTGCCTCCTATCACGCAAACGGAGGTCGAAGATCTGATAATGGGTCTTAAATCTAAAAAAGCCCCCGGCCCTGACGGCATTTCGAATCGCGTTCTGAAATGCCTGCCCGCCCAACTCATCTGCCTCTTGGTGGCCATCTTGAACGCCGCCATGACGAACTGCACCTTCCCCGCTAAGTGGAAGGAGGCGGACGTCATTGGCATCCCCAAGCCCGGCAAACCTCGCAATCTCCCCGCGAGCTACCGCCCTATCAGTCTCCTCAACTCCCTGGCCAAGATATACGAGCGCCTCCTTCTGGCGAGGCTCAAGGACTTCATAACGTCCAGGGGTATCCTTATCGACGAGCAGTTCGGCTTTCGAGCCAAACACTCTTGTGTCCATCAGGTGCACCGCATCACGGAGCACATTCTCTCCGGTCTCAATGGGCCCGGAAGACCCGTCTACACGGGCGCCCTCTTCCTGGATGTCGCGAAGGCATTCGACAAAGTCTGGCACAACGGCTTGATCTACAAGCTCTACCGATTGGGTGTGCCGGACAGACTCGTGCTCATCTTACGAGACTTCTTGTCGAATCGCGCCTTTCGTTATCGCGTCGAAATGACGCGCTCCGCTTCCCACTCCATCAGTGCTGGAGTCCCACAGGGCTCAGTGCTCTCTCCGCTCCTGTTTAGCCTCTACACGAACGACATTCCTCATTCGAGTGATGTTAAACTAGCTTTATTCGCGGATGACACCGCTCTTTATTATTCCAATAGGAACAAGGCCCTCATCAAGAAGAAACTCAAGACCGCCGCCAATACCCTAGGGGATTGGTTCAGGAAGTGGCGAATCGAGGTGAACCCGGACAAGAGCGCGGCGGTGCTCTTCTCCAGAGGTGCAGCCTCGCACCGCTCTCTGCGCCACCCCGGAAGGAACCGAGGTCAAGTGACCATGTTCGACCGACCCATTCCCTGGGTCAAAGAGGTCAAATATTTAGGGGTCACCCTGAACAGTACCATGACCTTCGGCCCGCACATCAAGCGGGTCCGTCACCGAGCATCCTTCGTGCTCGGTCGTCTCCATCCGTTAATCTGCAAGCGGAGTAAAATGTCCCTTAGAAATAAGGTGACGCTTTACAAAACTTGCGTTCGTCCCATCATGACTTATGCGTGTGCTGTGTTCGGGCATTCGGCCCCCTCTCACATCGACAGACTTCAAGCGGTTCAAAACCGCTTCCTCCGTAAAGCCGTAGGAGCCCCATGGTTCGTACGGAACGTCGACCTCCACTCCGATCTAGGTCTCGAACCTATTCGCGCCTTTATTAAAAAGGCGTCAACACGTCACTTCGCGAACGCATCTACCCATGCGAATCCGTTAATCGTAGCCACCGCCGACTACGACCTCCCTCATGACCCCTGCCGCTACCGCCGGCCGAGACATGTTCTCACCGACCCCCCCGATGCTTTGTCATCCCTTCTTTCCGCTCAGAATACGAGCGACGCCGTCGACGCAGACGCAGTAGTAGATCCCCTCCCATAGCCGGCGGTCGACCGGTGCGCTTAGTAGTGCACCCGTCCCCCTACAGCAACTGTCCCAACCGAGGGCGCCTCTCCGAGGCGCCCTCGAGTATGTCGCCTCTTGCCCTTCTGGCTGGCTGGAGCGTAGTGGTTGCACGCTCGCCTTTAAAATCCGGTGAAGCTGTAGAGGCCTCGAGGCCAACAGCGTAGATCATTCACACACACACACACATGTAGCGTTAACCTCGGCACAGTGGAACAGTGGAGTTTACTCGTTAGTACACACGGGGGTTCTTTGGACCTTCGTTCATGGTCCTTCGAGAGCCGGATTCCGGCTGGGCGGTTAGCGGATGGCTTTAAGCTGTCGAGAACGCTTCCGCTATTAATCCTGGCGCTGGCTTCGGCCGCTGCCTAGGACGGACGGGTTGCTAACGCCTCCGTTATATTCCTGGAGCTGGCTTCGGCCGCTGCCTAGGACGGACGGGTGGCTAACGCCTCCGTTATAGACCAGGAGCTGGCCTCTGGCCGCTACCTTGGTAGGGCGGTATCGACACCGCAGGACGGCAGGTCAACGGCCTCGCGGCCCGAGCCTCCGTTATAGACCAGGAGCTGGCCTCTGGCCGCTACCTTGGTAGGGCGGTATCGACTCCGCAGGACGGCAGGTCAATGGCCTCGCGGCCCGAGCCTCCGTTATAGACCAGGAGCTGGCCTCTGGTCGCTACCTTGGTAGGTGCGCGGTAACTACACCGCAGAACGGCAGCCCATCGGCGCAAGCAGCTGTTGCGCAATCTTCGGGCGCGAGGTATCAGCGAGCGCACTCTGAGCGGAGCAGCGGGCGCATCGTAAACTTCAACGTCATCGCGTGGTTGCCGTGATCAGCGCCAGTAACGAGCTACGTGTACAACGCTAAAGTGATTGTAAAGTGTTAGTGATATGAGTAAGAATAAGTGAAGTGAAAACCGTGAAAACTATTGTATAAAACATTTTAGATCGAACTTTATTTGCTAATAAGAATTTATAATTAGTTAATTGTTAGGTTTAAATATAGTTTGTTTAAATGTTTGTAATAATGAAGTCTCTGATTAATTATCAGGTAGACATAATCTTGGAATGGCAAGGACTTGGCATCAACATCAATGGCGAATACATCACTCACCTTCGATTTGCCGACGACATTGTGGTCATGGCGGAGTCGCTGGAAGATCTAGGACGAATGCTCGGTGACCTAAATAGAGTATCCCAACAAGTGGGTCTTAAAATGAATATGGACAAAACAAAAATAATGTTTAATGTCCATGTCGTACCCACTGCACTCACCGTTGCGAACTCTACTCTTGAAGTTGTCGACGAATACATTTACCTGGGACAGGCAGTCCGGTTAGGTAGGTCCAACTTTGAGAGAGAGGTCAATCGACGAATCCAACTCGGCTGGGCAGCGTTCGGGAAACTGCGCAACATCTTCTCATCCAAAATACCTCAGTGCCTAAAGACTAAAGTTTTTAGTCAATGTGTGTTACCAGTGATGACATATGGATCAGAGACGTGGTCTCTTACAATAGGTCTCATAAAAAAGCTCAAAGTTGCTCGGCGAGCTATGGAAAGAGCTATGCTCGGCGTTTCTCTACGTGATCGAATCAGGAATGAGGAGATTCGTAGAAGAACCAAGGTCACTGACATAGCCCTCAGGATTAGCATGCTGAAGTGGCAATGGGCTGGCCACATAGCGCGAAGATCGGACGGGCGTTGGGGCAGAAAGATTCTAGAGTGGAGATCACGTATTGGCAAGCGCAGCGTAGGACGACCGCCTGCCAGATGGACCGACGATCTTGTGAAAATCGCAGGAAATCGTTGGATGCAGGTGGCATCGGACCGGTTACGCTCGAAAGCTATTGGGGAGGCCTATGTTCAGCAGTGGATAAGTATAGGCTGAAATGATGATGATGATGATGAGACATAAATTCGCGCATAGTGAAAGCTAAAACTAACTTCAAAAAGTCCCCTAAGGAACGAATAACTTTTGAATATGTTGAGGGTAGAGTAGAGTCCTTAGATCAACTATGGGGAGAGTTTTTTAGTGGTCATAGAGATTTAATGCGCACCTATGATGCTAAGGAAGTTATGGCTTCTAATTATATGAAAAACGACATGTATGACCAAACTGAAACTGTGTACATGGAGTATAAATGTGAATTGAAAACTAATTTATCAAAACTTAAAACAGTTGAGCCATCAGCTAGTTCACATAGTATTGAAGCACCTCAGTTTAAATTACCTAAGATTAATATACCTACTTTTTCTGGTAATTATTCAGAATGGTCTACATTGAAAGATTTGTTTCAGTCCTTAGTTTATAATAATAATTTATTAAGCAATGTTCAGAAACTTCAATACTTGAAAAGTTATTTAATTGACGAAGCAGAACAACTGTTAAGACATATCCCTATCACGGAAGATAATTATACGAAGTGTTGGGACTTATTGGAGAAACACTATAGTAACAAAAAGTACATTTGACATAACTTGTTAAAAACATTACTCAGTCAGAGAAATATGCCAAATGAATCTGCAAGTAGTTTAAAGGCTTTAATTAATACTACAAACTATTGTTTATCTGCTTTGTCAAATCTAGGAATTAATATAAAAACTTGGGATGTTCTTATAGTACATATTTTATCTCTGAAATTGGATCCAGAAACCAGGAGACAATGGGAATTTCATAACAATTCCATGGATGATATAGTTACTTATAGTGAAATGGAACAATATCTAACCAAGCGATACAAATCTATTGAATTTCTGGAAACTGGATCCAATCCAAATTACAAGAATCATAATAAGAATAATAATGTAAATAATAATAATGTAGTAAAAATAAAAGCATTTCACGTAACAAATAATGCTAATAATGTAATGTGTCAATTTTGTTCCGAGACTCACAAATTGAGTATGTATAAAAGGTTTTGTAGGGAACCATTAGATTCAAGACGTAACTTTGTAAAACGTAAAAGGTTATGTTATAATTGTTTTAGTAATAGCCATTTAGCTAAAAAATGTAGTGAAATAAAACTATTTTACGGATTTTATCGCGGTTTATTTTTTTTTTATTTTTAGTTCCCGAGGTTGCGAGTGCTTTGCAGCACCCATGGTCACAGGAGGGACCTCCTGTGACCATGGGTGCTGCAAGTAAAATAGTTTTATTTCATGTGTAATATTCGCGTAAATCTAAGAACTCAATATAAAAAATGTAGTGTTAAAATTAGATGTGCAAAATGTAAACATAAACATCACTCACTACTACATCCCAATGGTTTAGGAAGTAATTATAATTTAAAGGTCAGTAGTAGTAGTAGGGGAAAGAAATGTAAAGAAACTTGTGCAACTGACACTAACAGTTTAAAAAGTGAGAAACCAATAGTCGCTTGTTTTTCGACAGGAAATATTAATCAGGTCTTGCTACCAACGGCGTTAGTCAGGGCTCGGTCTGAAAACAGCGAAGATTACAAAATTATTCGGACTTTGTTGGACCAAGGGTCACAGTCGTCTTTCGTAACAAAAGCAGCTATGCAATATTTAGGGTTAAAAAAGATACCTGCTTACGGACAGATATCTGGTTTAGGTGGAGACCAGTTGTTAGACTCAAAATCTATGGTCCAAATAGAATTAAAGTCGTTAGTTGAACCGAATACGGTGGTAAAGGTAAAAACTTACGTATTAGACACAATTACCAGCCCCCTTCCCCTTAATAAGGTAGAATATTTAGAGTGGGAAGAATTAAATAAGTTAAAATTTGCTGATCCTACTTACAGAGAACCAAGTAACATAGACTTGCTACTGGGAGCAGAAATATATTGTGGCATTCCCGGAGAAGGTTTCAAGAAAGGTCCTAGTGGTTGTCCAGAAGCCCAAAACACAAGACTAGGTTGGATTTTATCTGGGGTAGTCGATCATAATAAAGTACCTAAATCTGTCCATAAGAATTTGGGAGACAGGCAGGTAACTAAAGGTAAAAATAGGATTAGGAAAAGAAAGGGCAGTTGATTAGTGGTAAATGTTGTTTATGTTATTATGTGGTTTAATTGTTGAAACAGAAGTTAATTTTAAGAAACTTACATTGTAATGTGTCAGCCTTTTGTATTGTAATATTCTCATGGTGGGCGGCACAGTAGGTTAAGGACAAAATAAAATATTTAATTTGTCCTTGGTGGGCGGTATGTTGGAACAAATATCGTAAGTTAATCTGAACAACAATGTTTAACATATTTTAGTTGTTTATGACATACCCCGATAGATGGCGCTGCACCGAAACTAAATAATTAATGAAGAAAGTTAGCCCGCGGTTTCGAGATTTTCAACCGATTAATGACTACCGGTCAGTTTCAGTGTAGCGTTAACCTCGGCAAAGTGGAACAGTGGAGTTTACTCCTTAGTACACACGGGGTTCTTTGGACCTTCGTTCAGTTCTCATCATGCGGAATGGTGACAGCAACTAGCATTACACGATCGATCTATTATAACGATATCAGGTTTATTGGCTACAATAGTCCTGACCGTGATAATAGATCGATCCCAGTAGAGCGTGATATGACCACTTTCGTGAACTGGAAGATACTGGTACTGGTACGGTACTTCAGAGTCCACAAGGCCATATTGAAGAGCAAGTTGCTGATGGATAATCCTAGCCACTTGGTTGTGTCTATGCAAGTACTCTCCGTTAGCAAGACGAGAACAACCGGAAACAACATGTCTAATAGACTCACCGGGACGGTGGCATGCCCGACAAATGTCAACCGTGCCGTCCTTTAGGATGTGCTTCCGCTAGTTGTTCGTCATGATAACTTCGTCCATAATTGCAAAGACAAATCCTTCAGTTTCCTTCAACCCCAAGTCACGGAAGTGAGCTGGTCCACATCAGGCCCTGTAAGAGCCCGATAGAACGGTACGTGTATTTCGGTCCGAAATACTTAACACCTGGGGTCTTCGCCAGTTCTCGTGTGCCAAGGAAAGCGGACATAGGCCTCTATCGATTACGGCAACATCTCGATACATCACCACGGACACACTCAAAAAGTACTGTCTGAATTTGCACACCTCGCTGTTGTGTCGTGTCTTAGCATTTAAAAACCCACGACCACCGTACTTCCGCGGGATATACAACCTCATAACAGGCGACCGCGGGTGATGCATACGATACGCTGTCAGTGATCGACGGACCTTTCTATCCAGGGCATCCAGTTCAGACTGAGTCCACCTTAGTATGCCAAAAGAGTAAGTAAGAACAGGCATGACCCAACTATTGAAAGCTCGCACCTTATTTCTACCTGATAGAAGGCTTTTTAACACTTTTATCAGGCGGCCAAAGAACCGATCTTTCAATGATTGTTTCATATCCTGTTCAGCTATACTTAAGGCTTGTGACCTACCAAGAAACTTGTAGGAATCCATTTTATAGAGAGACCTGAGGAATATATCTTCCGAGAGCTGTAGAATAAAATAATCTTCAACTCTCCCTCTCTGCACACTTGTCTACTCCAAACTCCATTCCGATGTCGTTGCTAAAATTGCCGGTTATTTTGAGCAACTCCATCAGGTCTGTTTTCTTCGAAGCGTACAACTTGAGGTCATCCATGTACAGTAGATGAGATATAGGCTCACTCTTCCTTCGCAAATGGTAACCTAGCTTTGAATCCTTAAGTATAGCACTTAATGGATTCAAAGCCAGGCAGAACCACAATGGACTCAAACTGTCGCTCTGAAAGATACCCCCTACTTATCTTTATTAGGTCCGACGAGCCAGAAAGGCCTCCATATCCTGGATGACGAAGAACTGTGGTCCACTGCCCCATACACAAACCGAGGAAAGAGCATAGCGCCGGGTGTACTTTGTATAGCTCCAGCTTCCTCCGCAGCCATGTATCAGGCACCGAATCATAGGCCTTCTTAGACATTCTTTCTAGAGACATTTTTTCTAGACCGTCGCACCTGTTGGCAAATAGCCATATCAATGAGGTGCAAATCCTTTGTACCCCGGGATCCCCCCTTAGACCCATTCTGAGTAGGCCATAGAATGTCCTGTGCCTTAAGGTGATTATTGATTTATGTTCTCAGAATGGATGTAAGGAGTTTATAGACCGTAGGTAAACATGTAATCGGTCTATAATTTTTAGGTTCCAAAGTACCGCCAGATTTGTGAATCAAATGAGTGACACCCGTTGTCAAAAGGCTAGGTAGCGATCCCAATTCAAGAGCTTGTTGAAATTGAGTTGCTAGACGAGCATGTGAAGCCAAAATGCGTGCAGTCCATCCGCCCCGGACTTTTCCAGTTCGGCGCCGCACGGACCGCACAGGCCACATCATCACGGGTGATGACTACGGCCTCCATTTCCTGAATGGGCTCACACGATTGTTCAACAACATCAAACCATTCGCCCTCGGAGTGACTGACGGGCACTGACCAAATTTTACGCCAAAACGCAGCCATCGTGGCCGCATCTGGCAAGTGCACGTCAGTCACTCTCTTTTGGGGGTGCTCCCAAGCCTGGTATACACTCTTTTGATTCACTTGGAAGGTGCAATTCACGTGGTATCGGTCTGCTCTTTCCCTATACCTGCGTATCCTCTTCGCCCATGCATAAACTTTTTGCTTCCAGTAGTCTATGCGTTCAGCGACCCCTGACATATAGTTCACAGGAGCGACTCCTGTGCCTGCAAAGGCTTGGGCCACGAAACGCACAATTCTCGGGCGATTGTTTCCGGCCTGGAAGCACAACTATTTCGCTATGAGTGTCCGAGCCATATTTATACGCCGCTCTATTCTGCACTGCCAGAGCGGCTTACCATTTATAGTTCGGGCAGCTCGATGTAGATTAGGAAATCTTACACCTGCCACCCGACACACCGCCACAGCTCCACAGTACAAAATTGTGTGGGTATCACATAAGTCCACACTGGTTTCCCAGTGTGACTTTAAAACATTGTCTAGGGCACCCACAAGCGAAATATTACGTCTATGCATGCGCAAACGGGGTAGGTATGGTCTTAGAGAAATCTGTGCAGACCGATACTCCGCAAAGGCATCCTCCAAAGCTCTCCTCACCTGCTCCTGTAGTTGGTCACTAACACTCACCTGCCCGCTATTAACCGCCTCCGATCGTATGAAGCTATCCAAAGAAATAGGTTCTACGAAACTTCGCAGGTCGGGCAGTCGTTCAGTGCAGGCAGGGCGTGTTTCGCTGCGCAGTCGCTCAAGTACTGTGTCATCCAACAACTTGCATTGCTGGGTGGCACACACTTGATCCGATAGACATTGTGCAGTCACGGCGACAGTCGGGTGCAGCTCCTGAAACAGAGACAGCAGTTTCGGACGGTACGGGTTAGGATGGTTTCTCCCTCCGTAGCACCATAGTAGGCCCGCATGACACTCATATTCAACTCTGGAGTCCATCTCATGCGGCGCACTACTCCACCGGTAGCAGGGGCCGTGGGCGGAGCACAGTGTTCCGCTGACCCTATGCATGCCGGCAGCGGTGGGCGTCCTCTTCTCACTGGCCTTGGCGGATTCGAAGACGCCGATGGCTCGGTATCATCGCTGGAGGCCCCAGACGTTGGCGGCGTGAAGTAGATCTCATTTTCCGACGACTGAGGCGAGTTAGGCGAACCGCGCAAAGGTGACGGGCGTGCGCTATGTCCCTGAGCAATCCGCTGCCGACACCGCCGCACAGGGTTTCTTCGGGGGTAATCCATATACTGTTGGGTTTGGGGTATCGTTGAACATTGTTTGAATATTTAATGGTTAAATTTCCAGTTTTTGTTGAATAAATTTTTTTTATAAAAACGTAATGACAAGTGTTGTTGACTGCGGTTGCCATGGTTTATTTTTATTATTATTATCATATCTATCACTCTTAATTTAGAACAAAGATTAAAAATCAAAGAAGTTGTGTTTTAAATATTTACATTACTGAAAAAGAAATCATCTATCAAAGAGTTTTCATTCTCAATAATTTAAATGCCCTTATATCCTACATATACTCATATAGGTAAAAATGAGACACACATAGAAATGCGGGACCATAGTGTTCTTAGCGATCACAAAGATTAAGCAGCGCTCGACTCGATGGGTGACCGATTGTAGCATTTTCATATCAAGCGTTTTCATAAAAACTGATTAATTTACAAAATCGATGATATGAATACGTGGCACAAAGAAAGAGTGGATGATTTACTTTAATCCAGAGACCAGTATAAGTGAATAAACTTACAATGCTCTACAAAATATCGTGGCTCATATTCACAACGCTATTTGTTGATAAACAAAATAAATCGGGTGTGGCTGTGTTGGAGCACTCGGCCGTCGGTTTTGACGTAAAATATCTATCATGTCAGCGAGTCGCTGGTAGAGTTAAAGATTGATAGAAAGGAGCGAGAGCGCCGGTTTCGGTGATTCTAAGCAGTGCCCCTCCACCGCCGCCCCGCTCGGCCCCGATGCAAACTCAAGGTCATAACAGCGAGCTGACAAAGCTAACTAACGAAACTGGATTCATGTTTCTAGGACTAATATTTTGTCAATATTAAGGTAAGACCTTTTCGTTAAGGTACACTTTTCTGACCTGGTACCCTGGTAATTTCGGTGTAATTTTAAAGACGTTTTACGTCAAAAACGTGGTAAATTTCCAACTTCATGCAGACGTCTAATAAAATACATAAGTAACTTTTTTTTTGAAATTTTATGTTACAGTTTCTCCAAAAAGAAGCAGTAATTTAAAATTCTTTGTTCCAATGGTTGTTACGAAAGTTTCTAAGCTACGAAGCAGCACCATTTTAGTACATAGGATTTGCGGGTTACGATTTATGATATGGCTATTGATAGTCTATTAATTTAAAATAGTCTGTGCTTTAAACTAATAGTATTGAAACATACACTGAACTGTATAATGGTTTCCACGTACGAAGCTAGACTTTGAAATACAATATGTGCGCTAATGGGTTCCAGAGAACAAGTTGTTTTAGGACATGCTACGTTCATTACCTTTAACTATTGCAGAGGCCTAATATTCGTAGTTTAGTAAGTCATCTAGTTGCTATGCCACCGTTCTCCTGCTAGAAGTTCAGTAAATATCCGAATGAGACAACAAGATTTTTGGATAACATTATTTTAAGTTAAAAAATCGTGCTAGGTCTGGTATAAGCAAGTCTTCCCCCGATGGACTCTTCGGAACACGGCACAAGAGGGGTACTGGTGTGTTCCATACGGAGGTCCCGGAGTCCCTCCAAAGTGCTGATGTCAGCCGCCCTGGGGTTTTTAGTCGGTAGGAATCCGACACGCCCCGCAAGTTTCCCCCGAGGCTCGCGGATGTCCTAACAGCAACATTTTCTGCAGCATTTTCCCCAGGTAAAAAAAAAGATGGACTGGTATAAGATACTCAATTGGCACTAAGGTCAGTTTTTGCGCTACAAGTCTTGAATTCCTGGCATGATGTGAATATTTGTGTAATCGTGATGTTTTAATATACGGTATTGTGATTGTGGGATGTATGCTGTAAACATAGATATTCTGGTCGTGGTGGCGATCTTCGGAGACGCCTTTGTGCAGGACAAAGGGATGTCTTTCAGCTGATGATGATGATGAAACATACGTACCCTACGATGCAGAACGAAAGCTTTATAAAAACAAACAAAATAGGTAGGACATACCTGTTAAGTCTATTGTCCCCAAAGTCATAGGCAGACTTAAGGTTTCGCTACATAATCGACGCAACGCGACGGGAGCGCGTCGATCGCGCGACCTGGAGTGATGGAATGTACTGAAATGTAGGGGAGACAGCCACAGCGCAGCCATGGTGCAGCCACTCTCGGTGCAACGGCAAACGTCATAACCTGCCGCCGCCGCGGCCGATGCGCGACACGCCAATACGCGTGCGAGCGGGTCGCTAGTGTTGGCCGCCCGACCATCGCGACGTCGCTCCCGCAGTGTGACGTGTGCGCCGCACTGCCGACCGCTGGCCGAGCGTAGCCGAGCGCTTCCGTCGCACACCGTCGGCTATTTAACCAAACCTTTAACATCATCGGCAAAAAGTGGGCGTATAGGGTAAGCCTAGGCTGCCCACGCGTCGCGAATATAGGCGGGACAGTGTTTTATTGTTGTCTATTATTCAAAAAACTTAATTCATACGTACTAGGCTTGCCTTTTAAGTTCTGTCATTTCCATATTTCCCGGCAATTTTGAATCTGGAACTGTTCAATATTCGAATGTGTTTAAATTTTGAATCTCAAAACAGTTGAAAGTATTAGGATTAATGCTATTGTTTTGTCACAGCGTCGATTGGAATCTGTCAGGTTACGTACGAAAATGAATCTTTTAAGGAAAATGTTCGTGCAAGAATTTTCTACAACTTTAGAAGAGGCCTGACACGGCTTCAGTGTTTTGAAGAGCTAACAACTGTGTTCAGTGTCTGCGAACTGTCAATCGCTGGTATTTAGAATTCCAGCGTGGACATACTAGTGTTAGTGACAAATCTCGCGAAGGACGCCCAAAATCCGCCTTCACTGAAGATAACATCATTGCTGTGAGACAACTAATTCTCGAAGATCGTCATGTGACGTATCGAGAGATAGAGGCTCTATTAGGCATCACAGGGACAACCATTCAGAAGATCTTGAATGAAGCGCTTGGTGTGAGAAAGCTAGTTTACCGTTGGATACCGCATCTGCTTTCCGACGATCACAAGGCGGCCCGCGTCAGATGGTGTAAGAAAATTCTGCAAAGGTTCAATCGAGGAGAGTCAAATCACGACTACGACATCATCAGTGGTAACGAAAGTTGGATCTATGCCTACGATCTTGATTCCAAACAACAATCTACAATCTGGGTCTTTCAAGACGAGCCAAAGCCGACTAAAGTTGTTCGTTCTCGAAGCACTTTAAAGAAGATGGTGGCCACGTTCGTTGGAAAAACCGGCCATGTTGCGACTATTGCACTTGAAGATCGTAGAATGGTTAACGCAGAGTGGTATACCACAGTTTTTTTACCACAAGTCATCGCCAAACTTCGAAAATCTAACTCAAAGCGACGCATCATCCTGCACCACGACAACGCAAGCTCACACAGCGCTCGTCAAACGATTGAGTATTTGAAGCAGGCAAAAGTAGAATTCTTGACCATCCTCCATACAGTCCTGACCTAAGCCCTAACGATTTCTTTACATTTCCTAAAATTAAGAAAAGTCTTCGTGGTCAAAGGTTCCAGTCCTTTGAAAAACAATAAAAGGTACTATAAGGTTCCAGTTGTGTTTTTTTCTTCAAACGACAAAACTTAAAAGGCATGCCTCGTACTTTACGGACGCAATACAAGTTTTTGAAATAAAAGTACCTAACTACATTGTGTAAGCGAGAGCTGTAAAAAACTCGCATCCTAGGGCAAGTGATAAAACGACAGCCCGGATTAAATTCTACAATGATGGTACTTTACCCAGTACTAAAAGTAGGAACAATGCTTGAAGTTTTAATTGAGACTTATGGCTACTAAAAGAGAGAGGCTAATAAACGGGGTAGTTTTACCAACTATCTTTAGACTGCCTCGTTGATCAGTAGCGAATAATGGGCTTTGCGATTACGAGGTCCTGGGTTCAAATCCTAGGTAGGACAAATGTATTTTTTCTAACAAAAAATTCCCAGTGCCAGTTCGGAGTCTGAAATTGTGCCCGATATATGGCAATAGGCTATCGTCGGCGAAAAAATTGGTGTACACAGTGCACCTCTCTCACCCCAGCTTGGGGAATATGGACGGTGTTTATTTTTATTTTATTTATAGACTAGTATGCCATACTTAAATCCTTGCTTGTGGTTTATGATTACAAGGTACTGGTTTCGAATCCGAGGTTATAAACAAAGTATAAGTTAGAGACAAAGTGATTTTTTCTATCAAAAAATCCCATGTCTAGTATCAGTTCAGGATCTGACATTATTCCCATTATATTGGCAATATACTCACCCCGTATTACATGGGACCTGACATTGTCAACATAAAGTAGATTTACATAAACCTTTGTTACCCCGCTTAAGGAATATAGGCGTGACAATATTTTTATTTGTCTATTTATCTATATCATACCAGATCCCTTACAGGGTAGGCAGAGAGTACAGAGTTCCAACAGGTTCTTTCCTTACCTCTTTGGTTTCCTCCACTCGTATAGTTAACTTTAGTGAGATTTTGTCTGTAATTCGAAAAACCCAGTACCTATGACACATACGTAATCTAAAGTTTTTGTAATAAAACTACCTCACCACATTGTGTACAGAAAATGAGAGCTGTAAAGAACTTCTCCCGGCTTAGTATAGGTGATAAAACAAAGTCCCGGGTTAAATTCTACGATAATATTATAAAACTCGTCATCCAACCGAGCCAACCAAGACCAATCGCGGCAGAATTATGTTCAGTAGTTGGAAAGTTCTATTGGCCACCTTCCGGTTCCATCATCAGGCCCTGGACATCATCCGGGCTTACAGAGCTCATCAAGACAAATCCAACGAGCCCAAACACGGCGGTGTTAAAATCAAAATCAATCAAAATCAAAAGTTTTTTATTCATGTAGACCAAAAGGCACTTATGAATAGTCAAAAAGAGAAAATTATTAATTACTTAAGACTCTACCACCCGTTCGGAAAGTCATTCCTGTGGAGAAGAAGGGCAAGAAACTCCACGGTTACTCTTTTTTAAAAATGAGGTTTACAATTCTTTTTGTATACATTGCATTTATGGAGTATGGGAGAACAATGCAGAACGACCTAAATAGATGTGCTTAAGTATAGATTAATCATAAGTGTACTTAGATTCATGATATTCGTCAGTGTCTACATAGTCCTCTCATTTACAAAAAAGAGATGTTGTAGAGGTATATAATAAAAAGCATAATAATAATAGTAAGAGAAAGTGTTACTATAAAATATGTAAAGAGCGCGTACAAAACAACTGGTCATAACTCCAGTGTGATGCCGAACGAGACAAAATTCAACAGCATTATGGTACACGTTCAGTCAGACAAAGGGCAGGGGACGGACCAGTCCCCACCAGCAGCACCCGTTCACGAGTATGACCTGAGAAGCAGCCATCACTCTCCTCAACCATTTTAGAGGGAAAAGAATGACCCGCTCCACAGAGCCGCCACTAGCAAAGACATTTTAGTGAGCATGACCAATCCACGACCCTGTCGAAATCGTTCGAGAATAATATTTAAAATTTAAAATCAATGAACGCTCGCTAGGCAGGACACGCTGCACTCAACATTATATTCTTCTAGATTTCAGTTAATTTTAGTTAATTTGTGTAAAGGCATTTTTATCATTTAAAAAAATCATTTAGTGTATAATATCCTTTACTCATTAGTGAAGATTTAATATACTTTTTAAATCTGTCAAGTGGCAACTCTGACATGGGCTTTGGTATCTTATTCAAGCAGCGAATACCGACTCCTACGAAGGAAGTAAATACTTTTTTAAGCCTAACAATTGGTAATACCAGTTTATGTTTATTTCTAGTATTTAATTTATGAACGTCACTCACTTTATTAAATAAATGGATATGGTTATGTTGAGTAGTTCTGTTGCCCACCCTCCAGTTCCATCATCAGACCCTGGACATCACCTGGATCTATAGAATTTGTGTAGGCAAATCCAACGAGCCCAAACTGTCACCAAGCACCCAACTTAAGGTGCTCGATGAATATCTAAGCTACCCGGCTCCTCCACCATGTTGCCAAGCACCCAACTTAAGGTGGTCGACGAATATCTCAATCGGCCGGCATGTCACCAACCGCTCCGTAAACAATCCGACGCATTTATCACTAGCACTTATAATACAATTGAGAATACATACCATGCATGGAAACCCTCAAAGTTCCCACATTCATTAAACCGTATACCTTTACCACATATTACAAAGCCTCAATGTTCTTTCAGTCTTTTATGCTAGACCATAGAATCCTCCTCATCTCTTCTCTATTCCAATCTTTTACGTTTTTCTTCCAGACAAAAGCCGAATAATTTTCATCTGTCATCTTGACCGCGCAGTTCGCGACACCCCTCGCCAGAAGGCTAAAATTAACAAGTCTGATCTAAACCATATAGTTTATTAACTACTGTTCCAACAACATAGTTATTAATTGTGTAGTCCGCTCCTTAGCCTAATTCCACGATACAATCAATGATGTCTAAGAAGAGGACCAAAATAATTCAGTACCTTGAAGGCAAAAGGTAAGTTTACCCCTATCCTCTGGTAAATCAGGCATCGCTGGTAACTTGTTATGGGTACATCCATATTTAACACATTGTGCGCATGTCCTGATAACCTCTAGTACCTGACATCTAATCATGAAGAACAGCAGCAGAAACAGAACAGTAGCAGAACTTAATAAACACACGCCCCCTCTGGGAGCCTTCGTTATGTCTCAGCCACGGACGCGCATGTCCTGATAACCTCTAGTACCTGACATCTAATCATGAAGAACAGCAGCAGAAACAGAACAGTAGAAGAACTTAATAAACACACGCCCCACTCTGGGAGCCTTCGTTGTGTCTCAGCCACGGACGCGCATGCCCCTCTAAATCACAACAACTCTCTCGGGCCTCCGCGACATTACGACTTGGGCGCGCACGCCCCTCTATTACTTAATAAACTCACGCCCCCCTACGGGGGCCTTCGTAATGTCTCAGCCATGGACGCGCAAGTCTCTCTTAATCACAACAACTCTCTGGGGCCTCCGCGACATTACGGCTTGGGCGCGCACGCCCCTCTATAACTTATTAACTGACGCCCCCCTACGGGAGCCTTCGTAATAAACTCACGCTCCTTTTCGGGAGCCTTCGTAATGTCTCAGCAATGGACGTGCACGTCCTTGGGACTCTTACCAACGAACTTATGATGACCAAACTTATAACAATGCGTACACTTGCACACATTATCTAAACCTTTTAATCGCATATGTTTAGTACATTACTGATGAATTTGTCACACGTCTATCTATCTATAACCTCACGCCAGATCCCTTGCGGGGTAGGCAGAGAGTACAGAGTTCCAACAGGTTCTTTCCTTACATACCTCTCTTGCTTCCTCGACTCTCATAGTTCGTCTCATACACGCTCGCCGGGTACGGAGACTCTTGACTTTTCCATCAGATAAGACTCGGTTTATTTGGTCGTGGTAAGATAGTCTAGGTCTTCCCCGGTACCTGCATCCTTCCACTTTCATATTGTATATCTGTTTTGTCATTCTTTCCTCTGGCATTCTTTCTATATGCCCGAACCAACGGAGCATGCCCTTTCTCATCTTTACACCGATACTATCTTTCATACCTACTCGCTGTCTTACTATGCTGTTGCTAATGCGGTCGGTCAGCTTCACTCGGCACATCTTCCGCAGAGCTCGCTTTTCTACCGCATTTATCCCACTTTCATTCTCCTTCTTACATACCCAGCTCTCGCTACCATATAACAGCGTTGGGACAAGAACTCCGTTATGTATGGCCAGCTGCGCCTTATGGCTTAAGTGCCGGCTCCCGAGTAGCTTTCCCATCGCACCATTCACTCTGTTCCCTGCACTCACTCTTCTCTCTATGTCAGCGGTGTATAGTGTTTGCAGATCAGTGGCTGTTGGCGCTATTAAAACCGCGTCAACTGCATAAAGTAGATGGTTTACCACTAAGTCACCCATTTGTACACCTTCATTCATCGCTTTCAGTCTTTGAAGACTTTTGTCCAGATATATTATAAACAGTCTAGCGGACAACACGCAACCCTGCTTGACGCCGATTTTAACGTCAAACCAGGGTGACCTGTTACCACCCACCTGTACGCATGCCTTGCAGTTCACATAAGTGGACTGGACGGCTCGCAACAGAGTGCCATACCATACTCTGGCTAAATGTCCCAAAGTCTCTTTCGCACAACTCTGTCAAATGCCTTCTCCAGATCTACAAAACCGCAGAAAACCTTCCGGCCCACTGCCAGATGCTTCTCTAAGATGTTGCGGAGTGAGAAGACTTGATCCGAACATCCTCTTCCAGACCTGAAACCACACACACACACGTAAACAGTTAAAATTCTCTATTCGTAAACAACCGTCTGCAAAATACAAATCTCCATCTGGTCTGTATGAGTATGACCTTAACACACAAACCAGATCCCAGCATCTCCACCATGTCGCCAAGCACCCAACTTAAGGTGCTCAACGAATATCTAAGCTACCCGGCGCCTCCACCATGTCGCCAAGCACCCAACTTACGGTGCTCAACGAATATCTCAATCGGCCGGCATGCCACCAACCGCTCCGTAAACGATCCGATGCATTGGTCACTAGCACTTATAATACAATTGAGAATACATACTCGTACAATGCATTGGAACCCTCAAAGTTCCCACATTCATTAAACCGTATACCACATATGATAATGCCTCAATGTCCTTTCAGTCTTTTATGCTAGACCATAGAATCCTCCTCATTTCTTCTCTATTCCAATCTATTACGTTTTTCTTCCTGAGACAAAAGCCGGATAATTTTTATCTGTCATCTTGACCGTTATACTTTTTCCGCAACCATAAACTAAAAAAGGTTATTCGCGACCGCAGTTCGCGACACAAAAGCGGCGGTATTATTTTGAGTAGTTGGGTAGTTCCGTTGGCCACCCTCGGTACTTTTCCTAGTACTTAAAGTGGGAAAGATGCTTGAAGTTTTGATTGAGAGCCTTTAGTTTTCCGACAAGGTAGACCTTGTGAAGGATGACCAGGTGAACGTCGCGTGTAGAAGTCGGATGCGTACAATACAAAGCCGATAGTCGTAGCGATCTTTGTAGGAGGCCTTTGTCCAGCAATGGACGTCATTCGACTAAAGACATTGAAGGAAAAATATAAAAAAAGACCCACCGTGCAAAGTTGTTCGCTTTAACATCTAAAAGTAACGATGATGGTTTGCGGGCATCTTACAATATCTCATTACTTATAGCGAAATCTGGAAAACCGCACACCATTGGAGAACAGTTAATTTCACCCGCTGTTAAAGAGGTTTTAAAAACTGTTCTGCACAAATCTCCATTTGACATACTCAAAAGAATTCCTTTGAGTAACAACACTGTACAAAGACGTATTGATGAAATGAGCTCTGATATTGAAAGTTTCTTGTGTAATTTGCAAACAACTCATTTTTCTATTCAACTGGGCAAAACATCTTTAACTGGTAATGAAGCATTATTATTGGCATATGTTCGTTTTGTTATGGACGAAAAAATTCATGAAGAGCTACTATTCGCGAAAACTTTGGAGACGGACACTAAAGGTGAATCAATATTTATATTACAATGTAATATGATATATTAATATTACAATGTAATATGATAACAATAATAATAATTAGTGCAATAATTACTTATTTAAATAAATACAATACAAAAACATACTATTGTTATTTTTTTTTACCATACCGAATGGGGAGTTTTCTAAATAAAGTAAGTGAGAATTGATTGGTTCCTTGTACTGTAAGTAGATGTCATCATCATCATCATCATCTTAGCCCATACTTGTCCACTGTTGAACATAGGCCTCCCCAATCGCTTTCCAGCGTAACCGGTCCGATGCCACCTGCATCCAACGACTTCCTGCGATTTTCACAAGATCGTCGGTCCATCTGGCAGGCGGTCGTCCCACGCTGCGCTTGCCAATACGTGGTCGCCACTCTAGAATCTTTCTGCCCCAACGCCCGACCGATCTACGCGCTATGTGGCCCGCCCATTGCCACTTCAGCTTGCTAATCTTAAGGGCTATGTCGGTAACCTTGGTTTTTCTACGAATCTCCTCATTCTTGATTCGATCGCGTAGAGAAACGCCAAGCATAGCTCTCTCCATAGCTCGCTGAGCAACTCTGAGCTTTTTTATGAGACCTATTGTAAGAGACCACGTCCTTGATCCATATATCATCACTGGTAACACACATTGACTGAAAACTTTAGTCTTAAGGCACTGAGGTATTTTGGATGAGAAGATATTGCGCAGTTTCCCGAACGCTGCCCAGCCGAGTTGGATTCGTCGATTGACCTCTCTCTCAAAGTTGGACCTACCTAACCGGACTACCTGTCCCAGGTAAATGTATTCGTCGACAACTTTAAGAGTAGAGTTCCCAACGGTAAGTGCGGTGGGTACGTCATGGACGTTAGACATTATTTTGGTTTTGTCCATGTTCATTTTAAGACCCACTTGTTGAGATACTCTGTTGAGGTCACCGAGCATTCGTCCTAGATCTTCCAGCGACTCCGCCACGATCACAATGTCGTCGGCAAATCGAAGGTGAGTGATGTATTCGCCATTGATGTTGATGCCAAGTCCTTGCCATTCCAAGAGCTTGAAGGCGTCCTCTAAGGTGGCCGTAAACAGTTTCGGAGAAATGACGTCTCCCTGTCTTACTCCTCTTTTTCTGAGGATTGCCTTCGTGCACTGCCCCTGTACTCGGACTGACATGGTGGCGTTATTATACAAGCACTTCAACACTTCGATGTACCGATAGTCAATGCGGCATCGCTGGAGAGATCTAAGAACCGCCCAAGTCTCGATCGAATCGAAGGCTTTCTCATAGTCCACAAACGCTAAGCATAGTGGCCGAATATACTCCTCGGTCTTCTGTATAATCTGCCGCAGCGTATGTATGTGGTCTATGGTACTAAAGCCTTTCCGGAAACCGGCTTGTTCGGGAGGCTGGAAGTCATCAAACCTGCGTTCGAGACGATTCGTGATGACTCTCGAAAACAACTTATAAACATGGCTCAGCAGTGTGATGGGCCTATAATTCTTCAGTAAAGTGTTATCACCTTTCTTAAAAAACAGTACCACCACACCCCTGTTCCATGCTTCCGGCGTTTTCTCTTCGAGCAAGACGGAATTAAACAGCCTCTGAAGGACTTTAAGTACCGGCGTTCCGCTCGCTTTCAGAAGCTCTACGGTAATTCCGTCTTCGCCCTGCGCTTTGTTATTTTTGAGTTGTTTGAGAGCCATCCTAATCTCGTACAGGCTGATGTCCGGGATATCTTCAGTGTAGTGTCGGGTTAGCTTGGCTCTTGGGTCTTTTACCAAGTCAACAACAGGTTCAGCTACTGAGGTATACAACTGCCCATAGAACCTCTCTATCTCCCTGAGCACCTCTGACCTATTCGACGTTACGTTTCCGTCCTCCGTCTTCAGCTTCGTCAACTGGCTTTGCCCAATAGACGCGTCTCTTGCGAACACTTTAGAGCCCTTGTTCTGTGCTATGGTCTCCTCAATACGCCTTGTATTGAAGGACCGTAAATCGTGTCGCAAGGACTTCAATATCTGTCCATTGAGCTGCCTATAGGACTTAGCATCATCGGAGGTTTGGAGCGTCATGGAACGTCGCTCAGCCATGAGGTTTCGGGTGTAGTTGGATAGTTTTTGATGTCTTTTTTTACGGTGGGGCTTAAAATACTTGGACCCAACCGTATGGACAGTCTCTACTAGCCTGTTGTTGATTTCGTCCACTGATGCGCTGCTGTCTAGCAATTTGAAGCGGTTTGCCAATTCGAGTTGAAAGTTCTCGGGGTTTTGGATATGTGCATTACAAGGTCGGAGCGTAGGCTTCATCAGATGCGATCTTTCCATTTTGACATTAATATTTAATGTGCCTCTGACCATTCGGTGATCACTGCCGGTTTTTACCCTGTGGATCACGGAGACATCATTAAATATTTGTCGCTTGGTGCTCATTATGGAGTCTATTTCAGTTTTGGTGGAACCATCAGGGCTCATCCAGGTCCATTTCCTATGAGGCGGCTTCTGGAAGAAAGAGTTCATCATAAAGAGTCCCTCCTGCTCCAGGAATTCGGCCAGCCTCTGACCTCTGGGGGTTGCGCTGCCTATATCCAAATTGCCCCACTCAAAAATACAGGAAAATCAAAATAATACGAAAAAACTTTGGCGAACACTTAAATCAATTTACGAACCCAATGCTCAAATAAATGATTCCTCCAACTTTTTAATAAACGGAGCAGATCCTATTAATTCATTAAATAAATACAATACGCATTTCACCACTCTGGGGATGACATTGTCTAACAGTATACTGACTAGGATTTCAGAAACAGTGGAGTCTCTTGCTGACAAATACAGGCCTCATGACAGATCTGCCAACTCCAACTCCTTTTTCTTTCTTCCTACAAATGAATCTGAAATCGCAACCCTGATCACCCAGCTAAGAAATGATAGCGCTCCGGGGCCTGACGGAATCAGACCTCGCCTAATAAAAGCTTTGAATTAATTAGCTCAAGTTTAAAACCTCTTACCTATATAATTAACTTATCTTTAGAAACGGGTATATTTCCCGATAGTTGTAAGATTGCTGCAATAAGCCCCGTTCACAAAAATGGCTCAAAGAACATACCTGACAACTATAGACCTATTGAGCTACTTAATATTTTTTCAAAAATACTCGAAAGAGTTGTTAATTCACGGTTAACTACATTTCTTGAAAAACATAACTGGATTTCTGACAAACAATTCGGCCTTAGGAAGGGTAGGTCAACCGAAGTTGAAGCCATGAAATTTACTAACTTAGTGTCAACTTTCATAGAAAAAGGTGAACGCTCACTAGCTGTTTTTATAGACCTAGCTAAAGCCTTTGACACAGTTCCAGTTTCCTTACTCCTAAAAAAGTTGGAACACGCTGGTGTCAGGGGTATTCCTCTCGAATGGTTTCAAAGCTACCTCTCCAATCGAAACCAATACGTTAAAGCTGTAGTCGACTATTCGAGTGAGCTACTTCCAATCACGTTTGGCGTTTCGCAGGGTAGCATACTTGGTCCATCTCTATTCATCCTTTACATAAACGATTTTCTCAATCATCTCATCTCATTCTAACGATTATCAACTATAACTAATGCACTTAACAGGAATTTACTAACTTTAAATAATAAAAAAACTAAAATCATTACTTTCTACAAAACTAAAAAATCAAAACCTCCACCACTTAGTTTTGAGAAATCACACCTGCAACAATTATGGCACTCCACTTAATAATTGTACTTGTCCCGTTATAGAACGCACTAACTGCATTAGGTACTTAGGTATAACAATAGACGAGAACTTGTGCTACAAAAATCATATAAAGCTGCTTTCTGACCGAGTGAGGAAATTAATTTATGTAGCAAAAAAGATACGCAATTGCACGTCTCTTAAAACCCGCAGTACAGTCTTTTACGCTCTATGTCAGTCCATGTTACAATACGGAATTTCTGTTTGGGGAGGTGCCAGTAAAAGTACATTTATCGGCATTGAAAGAGCTCAAAGAGCAGTTATTAAAGTAATGCTGCATAAACCTTTCCGTCACCCTACAGATTTGCTTTACAAAGAATTCCCAGTACTTCGCGTTCGACACCTATTTATATCCAAAGCTGTCCTCAATATTCATAAAAATCTTAAAAATAGATCTGATTATAATATTCTTATCTCAAAGCGCGTCTTTTCCATTCCTCTTCCACACGTAAATTCTCTCATAGCCCATCGCAGTTCATCCTACTTACACCCTCATATTTATAATATTACCAGTAAACATTGTAACATTATAAGTCTTTCAAACTTTGCGTGTAAAAAAGTGATTAAAAATGGCTACTTTCTCTTTCCTATGATCAAACTGAAGATATTGTATCTTAGTGTGTCTTAATTTCCTATTTAAATACACACACACACACATACACACAAGCACACAATCACACACACACACACACACATGCGCGATTGCGCTCGATTTTAGTAGTTTATTATGATTTTGCTTTTCACGGCGGCAACGGTTATTTCTATCTCTTTTTACGGAATTACTTACTAACATATCGACTTAAAATAGCATAATTACGAAAATTTGTTCAGAACTTGCCAACACAACTCTGGCTCCCAAGATACAAGCGCTTGCTTAGTTTGGGGCCACTGTAATTTTGATAAATAATTGTGATTAGTTACGTTTTCATTACATGGTTTGCCATAACAAATATTGTACTATTTTTAAGCCACTAGTTAAAAAATGTAACAAAATGTAAGATACAGGCAAAGTGAATAAAACAATAAATCTCCATTCCATAAAAAAAATATTCATAAGTATACGTGGTACAGCCTTAAGTAATCACTAGCCTTGTTTCTCGACTATTCAGCTAAGAAAGAAGGCTAGTGATTACTTAAGACTATACCACCCCTTCGAATTATCACCCGAAACTCCACGGTTACTCTTTTAAAAATGACTTTCATAGCATGCACCTCACCAGTGCGCTCCCTTCGCCCGCGCAGAGATTAATTTAGTTTAACACGCTATACTTTTACAATTATTTTTGTATACATTGTGATAATAGGGTACGTTCAATTCAAAACGAGCTTAAGTATTAATTAGACGTAAATGTAGGGTAAAAGCCGGATAGTTGCCGCACTTTTCAAAAAAGCTCTATTACTAAAAAATATGTACTTAATAGGAATAATGCAACATGTATATCAAAACATAGATCTTTGATCTTTTATAGAAGCCCATTTTTGTGAACATAAGTAATATTGTTTTTGAGTAAATCCTGTTTTATTTGACCTCTCAAAAAGGGATAGTTGCCTACTGTAGCGGATAGTAGCCTAACGTTAAAAAATCTCCAGGGGATACTTGCCTTGTTCGGGGATAGACGGCTCACTATGAGTTTTTTAGATAGAAACAAATGTATATCAATTTAAGGAATCGGTTTTTATTATTAACCAAGATCCTATATTAAGTACTAATCGCAACATTATAAAATAGTATTAAGTTTAACGTTTAAAACCATATAAACAAAAAAATAGACCCTAATCTTTAAGTTAGGTAAGTTATTAGTAAAATATTTTATTATCTATCTTAAAGATAGAACAATATGGCAATCAAAGTTGATTGGCACTGGCATTAATTATTACGGGAAGCCAGGGTTTTCAAATTTCCACATCTCATGTAATGGTTTTTGAATGTTGTATAGGTTTGATAAAACCACACGAATGTGGTCCCACACATCCCACATTGAATCCTTCATTCTCATTGTCGAAACTGTAACTTTTTTCTTTCAATAAAATCTGTGTTATCAGATTCACAATAAGCTGGAAAAAACACCAAAAGAACAAAAAATGTCTTTACTCGTTAAATAATTTATAGATGCGGATAGTTGCCCCTAGAGCAACTATCCGCAAAAGTAAATAGGGCGACTATCCTTTCTGATACTGATACTTTACTTTTTATTTGCGAAATAAATAAAAATTATTCAACAATAAAACGTTATAAATTGTGTAACTTAAGCCCTTATGCAAGCAAAGAAACAAAACGTTGGCTGAAATCACAATCAGTAATAAAAATATTCAACAGAAACTACCTAGCAATATAATTTCGACGCCCGTCAAAGTTTCGCCGCGAAGGATTTTTGCTCACACGGACAAAACGCATACGCCTATTCTGACGGCTTACATGACTCTGAGGCCTACGGGAGGGGCACTTCGTATTATACTGAAGCGCTAATGCCACCAACATCCCTAACATAGTGTATTTAAAACCGAGGCATGTATCCCACTGAGGCAGCTATCCGGCTTCTACCCTACTTACATTTATGGTATCACTAGCGCGTCCTAATCAAAATTGGGACCTAACGTCGTCGACTATGGTGTACACGTTACACGACTGCCATCGCCGCAGGGAAATAAAGTCGTGACAGTCTATTTTTTTAAATCCTATCTCCTTAAATCCTAACTCAGACAACTGAAATTAATGAATCTGTCATCTAATGAAATAAGTATGATAAAAAAAAGCTGCGGGAGTAGACATGACATCTGCCGAGATGATCAAATATGGTGGAACTTGCGTCCGGGACGCTTTCCGGGCCCTTGCAAACCTTTGCTGGAGGACCGGTAGAGTCCCTACAGATTGGCGCCGCGCAGTCATAGTACCCTTGTATAAAGGCAAGGGTTCACAATATGACTGCGCCAATTACAGAGCCATCAGTTTGATCAGCTTGGCAGCCAAGGTGTACGGTAAAGTTATTGAACGGAGAATGCGCGTGAAGTCCGATGGAATGTTGTGCGAGGCACAAGGGGGTTTCAGGTCTGGAAGAGGATGTTCGGATCAAGTCTTCTCACTCCGCAACATCGTAGAGAAGCATCTGGCAGTGGGCCGGAAGGTTTTCTGCGGTTTTGTAAATCTGGAGAAGGCATTTGACAGAGTTGTGCGAAAGAGACTTTGGGACATTTTGCCAGAGTATGGTATAGATGGCACTCTGTTGCGAGCCGTCCAGTCCACTTATGTGAACTGCAAGGCATGCGTACGGGTGGGTGGTAACAGGTCACCCTGGTTTGACGTTAAAATCGGCGTCAAGCAGGGTTGCGTGTTGTCCGCTAGACTGTTTATAATATATCTGGACAAAAGTCTTCAAAGACTGAAAGCGATGAATGAAGGTGTACAAATGGGTGACTTAGTGGTAAACCATCTACTTTATGCAGATGACGCGGTTTTAATAGCGCCAACAGCCACTGATCTGCAAACACTAGTCACAGTTATGAAAGACGACTGCATGATCAATGGCTTACACTTGAATGTGAAGAAAACCAAGATTATGGTTTTTGAAAGGGAAGAAACCAGAACGAATGTAAGGATTGTGGTTGGTAACGATGTGCTGGAGTAAGTGAATGAGTTTGTATATCTTGGATGCGCCTTCAGTAAGGATGGGAAATATACCGCTGACATAGAGAGATGAGTGAGTGCAGGAAACAGAGTGAATGGTGCGATGGGAAAGCTACTCGGGAGCCGGCACTTAAGCCATAAGGCGCAGCTGGCCATACATAACGGAGTTCTTGTCCCAACGCTGTTATATGGTAGCGAGAGTTGGGTATGTAAGAAGGAGAATGAAAGTAGGATAAATGCGGTAGAAATGCGAGCTCTGCGGAAGATGTGCGGAATGAAGCTGACCGACCGCATTAGCAACAGCATAGTAAGACAGCGAGTAGGTATGAAAGATAGTATCGGTGTAAAGATGAGAAAGGGCATGCTCCGTTGGTTCGGGCATATAGAAAGAATGCCAGAGGAAAGAATGACAAAACAGATATACAATATGAAAGTGGAAGGATGCAGGTACTGGGGAAGACCTAGACTATCTTACCACGACCAAATAAACCGAGTCTTATCTGATGGAAAAGTCAAGAGTCTCCGTAACCGGCGAGCGTGTATGAGACGAACTATGAGAGTCGAGGAAGCCAGAGAGGTATGAAAGGAAAGAACCTGTTGAAACTCTGTACTCGCTGCCTACCCCGCAAGGGATCTGGCGTGAGGTTATAGATAGATAGATAGATATGATAAAAAAAAAACATTGATGCTTAATCCCGATTAGACGTCCATGGAAGATAAAAGCTTTATTTAGAAAGGATTTATTATAAAAAGCTATATAAGAGAGAAAATTAAATCCTTTGTTATCAATACTGACTCACAAAGACGAAGTAATATTTATTCTATAGAATTTGTATTTTTTATCACTTAAATACTGCTTGTTGGTGTAGTGGCGTATGATCCGGCTAGCTATCACGAGGTCCTGAATTTGTAAACTTAGGTCAGACAAAGTGTTGTTGGGAGTTTTTCAATCGTAAAATTCTTGGGCAGACCGGAGATATCTGGTATTATTATACCAAACAAATTATAACCCAAAAATATACACATTATTATAACACAAATTTACTATTGTAATAGGCATTAAATATCGTTGGTTAATTTGTGAGTACACAGTACACCTTTACAATCTTCGCTGAAGAGATATGGGCGTGAGTATGGATATTCAAAATCAATTAAATTCAAAAGTTTTTTATACATGTAGACCCAAAGGCACTTACGAAAAGTTAAAAAGGGAAAATTATCGATTACTTAAGGCTCTACCACCCGTTCGGAATGTCATTCCTGTGGAGAAGAAGGGCAAGAAACTCCACGGTTACTCTTTTTAAAGATTATCATCATTATTTTTGTATACATTGCATTGATGGGCTATGGAAGAACAATGCAGAACGAGCTAAGTAGATGTGCTTAAGTATAAATTAAAATAATTCGACGGACGATTTAGAAGAAAACAAAAATAAATAATCATAATTGTACTTAGATTCATGGTATCGTCCGGTGTCTTCATAGTCCTTTCATTTACAAAATAGAGACGTTGTAAAAGTTATATAATAAAAAGTATAAAAAGGAAAAAAAGGTTACTATAAAATATGTAAATTATTCGTTATAGCTCCAGTGTGATGCCGAATGAGACAAAATTCAACAGTACTACGGTAAATAATTAATCAGTCAAAGGATATAGTTTAGGAAGGACCAGTCCCCACCAGGAGCACCCGTTCACGAGTATGACTTGAGATATATTGAGTATAACTTACTCACTCTGTTGACTCAGCGAACCAAAGTGAATCTGCTATTATTCTATCTGACCTTCGAAACCAGATTCCGCCACTTCTCACGGTTCGGCGCGGGTCCCTGCCTGTATTTGGTTTTCACGTCCTTACAGCGATACCTGGGACGACAAACCGGTCGGCGGCCGATTGGTCGGCCCAGGTAGGCCTTCTTTGCACTAAGATCTTCTTCTATTCTCTGAATGTGGCCAAGTCATTGGAGTCTGTACGCTTTCGTCTCTCCTATGATATACGGATGGATGGGTATTCATTTTTTATATTTTATAACTGGTCGCGCACCCAGCGGAGCAACTATTTGCTTCCTATACCATCATTACAATGGAGTGATCGGCTACCTATTACTTCAGTTATTTGTAATGTGTACTTAATTTATTATTATTTTAAGATAAGTACTAAATTATAATATATTCTCAATCATGAAAATCCACAGTAATACTAATAAAGGCAACAAAACATTTTGTCATTTTATTAAGCTGTGCTATGTTTATGAGAAAAAGACGCAATTTACGAGTACTATATATAACAGTTATGTGGTTTTTAAAATTATAACAATTCTCAAGTATACAACATACTCTAGGCTGCTTCTGAGAGCTTAGCACGAAACATTTTAATTTAAAAAGTCCTTTTAAAAACGAGCTTTTCTAACACAAAATGAAACAAAAACACAACGAATATATTTTGCTTAGTTGAGGAGTTCCTACGGCTTCCTTCCGGCTCTAACTTCAGGCCCTGGAGACCATCCGGGTCTAAAGTACTCATCAAGACAAATCTAACGAGCCCAAACATGGCGGGGATATATTGAGTAGTTGGGTGGTTCCATTGGACACCATTTGATTTCATCATCAGACCCTGAACACTATCTGGTTGTATAGTACTTGTCAACACAAATGTGTTACTTGTCAACACAAACAACAAGCTTAAACACGATAGGGTTACATTGTATAATTTACATGTTTCGTTGTTGTATAATTTACATGTACCTTCCGACTTCATCATCAGACCAACTCCATGGTACCATATTATTGCATTATCACCGAATTTACATTTGTATGCCAAATTTCAGTTCATTCGGATAACCGCAAGTGCTGAAAAATATATTTGAACCAGAAAAACAGACAGACATACATACGAACATTGCAAGTTAAATAAAAGCTTGTAATAATGGACGTTAGCGTGACGCTAGCGGGTAAGGGCGCTGTCACGTTTATGTTTATTTAATAAATTGTATTATAACAAGGATAGCAAAACAACTCGCTAGCGTCACGATAACGTCAATCTTTTACTGGTTCGCTCTAAAGTGTGTCCGTTGGTAAGCACTCCAACGACAGGAATATCTAAATTTGCCGTAAAAGTGCGAGCGTAGCGTGGACACGTCAACATACTACATTGACGCTAACTACCATTGAGTTACTACCTGTTTTTTAGATTCCGATTCCGAACAATTCTTAAGCACAAAAGAGAATCTGGGCTAGTAAGTGTTCTGCATTCATAATCCCGGATTGTTAGCGTCGCTACATGCCTGAGGTATACGAACGATACGCGTTGCTTATACAACGGCACGCAGTGCATAGCGAGACCTGCTCTAAGATTATTGTGTTTGTGGGTTTATATAATCCCAGTGTGTTTATCAGAACCAGTGTAGTTACCGGATATGTTAAATAATGCCTCATTGTCTTGCTTGAAAAGTTCAAAGGAATAGAACTGCTTAGTTTTAGTCGAATTGTTATCACCATTGCTATATTTTCATCCTTTTTAAACATGAGCTTGTTGGTTTTTTTTTTTGTAAATTGTAGACATTTGAAATACTTTAAGCTGCATATTCATTAGAAAAGAAAATTAAATGTCCCCCAAATTGTCTCCAGTGACTTGGCGCGACGTCGGTAGACGTCTTGGTGTAGGACGACGTCACGCGTTGTCCCTTGACGTCGCGCGATGTCTTGTAAGGCATGTCTTGTTGGACAATTATACCACTAGTAAGAAGGAAGATTTAGTGTTCCAAATCTCGCTAACGCTTTCCAGAAGTAATACATTAGTGGCAAAATTTTGTATTTTACGGAATTAAAATCATCGGCTTGTTGGTAGCGAAAAATGTGCTTAGCAACCACAAAATTAAGAGTTCAAATACAAGGTCGGACAAAATGTGGTTTTTACATTGAAAAAATTCCAGTATCAGTCTGGAGCCTGGCATTAGGCCAAGTAAAACAGCATTAGTCTCGCCCCCCTAATACATGGTACCTAGCATCGTCGACAAAAAGTGGGTATATAAAAGACACCTCTGGCACCCTCGCTTGGGGAATATAGGCGTGAAGGTGTTTATTTAAGTAAAGTCAATAAGTAGGTTGAAAAAATGAGAAAATCTCCAACCAAACAAACGAATCCTCTATGTTGCACCAATCAAAAGAATTACCGATGTCCTCCGTAAAATACTCTTCCAATGCCAAAATCGCTCACATGACCGAACAAAGGGTTCACATCGAACAAGGCAAAAGACACGTATGCCGATATGGCCGGCTTTTAGTTCACAATGCGTGGAAATTGGCGGGCTCGCTTCGAGTATTTGTTACTTCGCCACAAAGGGTTGCCCAAACTATTGACGGAACCGCAATGTTTTAATTTCGGAATTTTGAATTGAAATTCAAATTCGACCGGTAGTTGTGTGCCAGTGGTGGGGTAAATTATATTACGTTATTACAAAATGTTGACATTGACTTTAACGTATATATTTTCCGTAAGCTGGTATCGTAGGTTCGGAAAGTATAGACAATTTACTATTTATAGTTATTAGCTTAAGTTAATAACTAAAAATTAGACATGAGTTTTGTAGCTAAAAAAAATACTGGTTCACTAGCTTAGCCAAAAGGTTTTCAATTAGTTATAAGCTAATAGCTTAAAGACTACAATTATTTTAGCAAACACCTAAACTATCATCATTCTGCAGATGCCTAAATGAGCTTCTAACCTATCCGATACTGGCATCCGGCCAACTCAACACTTCAAAAACACCACCAAAAATCACCGTCCTGCTGTATCGGACGCATCAACCATCGCGCAACAATCGGATATATTCCAACTGCAGCCTGTGTTTAACGCGATAAATTGAAATAAACTGGGGTTTCCTACTTAATAAGCACTTGGCAGATATGGCAGATATTGTTCAGTGAGTTTCGGCGATTAGTTGCTGTTGCCAAAATCTTAGATCTTCAAGACCTTCCACATTGCGTAACGCAGAATTTTAGGTCATATCAACAGACAAGCTCCACCAAATCAAACGCCACCAAGATGCACTGGGTCCTGGTAAAGTAATGACCAATTTTCCTCAGGTCGATAGCTATGTCTGCCGTCCTTACGATAAGCGCAGCAAGTCAACTAATATTCAAATTTTAAACATAGTTATTACACTAATCGTAAGGAAGGCAGATGTAAGGTAAACCTTTGTCCAGTTATGGAGCAGCAAGGGCTGATTTATTAATTTACAACAGCTTTGGAAGTTGGTAAGAGTTCATGATGAACTTTTATGGAAAAAAACTTGTTGGACTTGGTGGACTTTCTTTACTTTTCTCTGTGCTTCACAATCCTAACTCCCCTGCATATCTTCGGGAACGCTTTGAGTATTTGGTTCCCAGGCTAAAACCCTGTCGCTCTTTATCTTCTCTTCTTCTTAGTACTCCTCGGCATACATCGAGCCGGTATCATAGCTCATTCACTGTACGTGCAGTGCGCTTGTGGAATTCTCTTCCACACTCAGAATTAAAGAACATTTCCTATCTATGTTAGTTATATGTATGTATGTATTATATCAAGTAGTATATTTTATGTTATCGTATAGTGTGTAGTATATTTATCTATCTATCTATCTATCTATAACCTCACGCCAGATCCCTTGCGGGGTAGGCAGAGAGTACAGAGTTCCAACAGGTTCTTTCCTTACATACCTCTCTGGCTTCCTCGACTCTCATAGTTCGTCTCATACACGCTCGCCGGTTACGGAGACTCTTGACTTATAGGTATATATTCTCTTAGTATATTTATAGGTATATATTCTATCATTTTATTATCTAAAACTATTCCCTTCGTGTTGTACACTCATTTCTATCCTTATTTTAATGTTTTGTCTCTCCGTCACTCAAAGGTTTGCTGTCAGAGAACTCAATTTTGAGTTAAGCTCGCCTTTGTACATTTTAGTTTATTATTATTTTTATTTTGTATCATTTTCTGTGTGTACAATAAAGAATTAAAGAATTGGACCTTTGTACTCTCTGTTTAACTCGCGAAGGACCTGGTGTAAAAATATGATAGTGCTGGTATTGTTGTAGTGACTGCTTCATTGATTGAGTAATACATGGTGAGGCAGAATTCGAATTCTAGGTCTAGAAAAGTGCTGTTGTGGTGTTCCTAACGAAATATTCTCAATAGCGCTCTGGTATTTGAAACGTTGTCCGCTACTATAGCAATAACCCTTACTATATGGAGACCTAATACGGTCGGTTATATTTGAGTGTACACCACAGGACACCTATCACTCACTTTAGCAATGTAGGTGTGAGGTTTGTACAAAAAGATAATTGTGCACGTTCAATTTCTATAGAGGCACTTGCAGCGCTGTGCGACAGCAGTGTTCTTAGCGATAACCAAGGTTAAGTAGCGTTCGGCTCGGTCGGTCTGAGATGGGTGACCGTTCGGGGCATTTTTATATTTCAGCGTCTCCGTGCTTAGGAAAGTACTTTAAGCTGTTAGTCCCGGTTACCACTTATTGTAGTAGTCGTTAAGCCAAATTAGAAGTCATATAGACGGTTTCATAAGTTCCGACAGCAGGTGGCCACAAACCTGCGTCCACCAATCCGCACTGGGTCCGCGTGGTGGGATATGACCTAATCTCTCTCACCTCGATTTTTGAGAGAAGGCCTTTGCCCAGCAGTGGGGCAGTATAAGCTGATATTATTTTCCCGGCTTTACCCGGACCTTTGAAAAGCTTGCATGGGGACATGAGTTCAACACGTAGAGGCCCTATGCGAGAATTTAATGTTATGTAAGTCACCCGCTGAGAGCACTTGCTGAAAATGTAGAAACATAACCAGCGAGCTGACCCTGGCAGGAGCGAGGATTATTGTAAATTATGGAAAGAAAACAAGGGCTATATAAATGAGGTTTGATGGATAAAAACCTGACTATTTCAAAAAGGAACGGGCACCAGCCATAATTATTGATAGCTAACTACTGGCGGCCGGCAGTGACTCGCCGCTTACTAGATGGGACCTCAAACTGTGGTCCTAAGACATCTGAGGGCAACACCGATGTGAGCAGCTCAGGGGTGTAGAGAGGTGGTATAATATTATTATTATTGTTTAGTCCTGTAGATAAGTCATATTTTGCAGGCTTGTTTGCCTCATAATCGTTATTTGTAGCTAAAATATACATATTATTATGCTGCAGTTAACGCCTTATTTAGCTAACACTGTACTAATAATTTTAATGCACGCAGTTAATTCGAAACATTTATCAAATTAACACGACAGGGGACAATTTCATACGTTTGGTAAAGAGCCGTAGCCGCAGTGATTGTAAATTTTAGCTAACAATCTATATAACAAATCAACTGTAAATAATATATTACACTACACACATTTTGTATATTTCTATTTCCGATGATAAAGCATTGTTTATACAATGTAATTTATACATGGAAATAGTAGCACAACTCGTAACTCCATATGGAGTTACGAGTTGTGTTTACGCATCATTTTTCTTTAAAAAACGTAGCCCCACACTAGGATTTATTTCCATGTCGTGGGTGCGTTTACAAACATGCAAATTCACTTAATATAATACCACCCAGATGATACCATTAATTGTGCGTCACACAAAGATTTGTTCCGTGCGGGAATCGACTATTTGACCCAGTAGGTAAAACGGCTTAAGCTCTTAACCACCACATCGTCCGTCAATACTTTCAAAAGGTACGGTCAGCAATATAAGTAGTTTAACATTCTCTGTTTTTCTAATCAGTGATACTTTTTTATTTTACAGACGGTGATAAACATTGCCAACTCCAAATCATTAGTAACATAGTCAAAAATAAAGGCCGGCGAGTCTTTATAAAAAATATATTTTATTTTCAAATATAAAACTTGATAATAAATATTAAAAGTATTACAGTCGTTACAATAATTCTTAAGTCCGTGCGAACAATAAGAGAGCTAAGACCATATTAAAGGTAATTTATCTGGTGATGGCTATGTATAGGCATCGCCAAACGAACATGTTTACGACGGCATCGCCTACGCAGAGTGCGCCGTTATAATTTACATTTGCTAACTAATCAAAACAGTTAGCGGAACTGGACAGAGACTAAACATTTAATGTAATATCTGTTTACATGATATGTTAAATAAATACGCAGTTGAGGCAAGTTAAACCGAATCATCAAAACAGTTCTTGGAATTGGTTTGTATGAGCTATACTCTGTTTTAATTGCATCATCTTCTAATGTACTTGCACTGAACTGAGTATACATACATACATAATATATAACTACAAAAACAAATATATTTACATCAACAAAAATAATGGATTTGATGCATAACGAAAGTGTACAAGCGATTTAAAAAACTACGAATGTTAGACTACTTATGTTGCTGACTGTACATGACGACACGGATTTTTCTTTTGTTTTTTTTTAAGTAGAGTAAGTACTACGAAGCTGAGGTGTGCTTTAGCAGAAGTGTACGGTGTATCTACACCCACACATCACCGCTAATGTAATAAGGAGTTTGCATTATACCGGACACAGTTTAAGCTCCAGACTGCTCCTAAAAATCTTTCGATAGAAAAACAGCACTGTTCGACCAAGGAACCGAACTCAAAACCTGGTGATCGCCAGTCACACTACGCGCCATTATACTAAAAAGGTAGTTTAAGCACTTTTTTAATATAATCTATGCTATGTATACCTAGTTATTCTAGAACGCTATATCACTGGGACGCCATGACTTTTATGTTTCTTATAATACAGAAATTATTCCTATCTCGTTGGTGTGTGTCATGACAAACATGAAATTTACACAAACACCCAGACTGAAATATTTGTGGGTCACACAAACATTTTTCCCGTGCGGGCATCCAACCTTCGTAGTCGTCTACGTGATGCAATGGGCGAAGTGGCTTAAGTTTTTAACCACTGAAGCAAGCTGCCTGTTATGCCACTAATTGGGCAACTATGATACCTATAGAGCATCAAATGGTTTCCGGATCAATTGTTAACGCAACTAAGTGATCGCAAAGCTGTGTATAGAGGGCTTCGCATTAAAACTTCGACGTTAGCGTGACGCTAGGGAGTAATCATGCTGTAACGTTCATGTTTATTTCATAAATTTGTAGTGTGACAAGGATGATATATCAACTAGCGTCACGCTAACATCAATCTTTTCGTGGTAAGTCCTCAGTCGACTGACAGCGTGACAGTTTGCACCGTCCCGGTGAAATACCGACCACAGTTCACATTCCCTCAAAATATTTCATAATTAAGATTCTTATCTTCATGAATAAAACTTTCATCATTATCATCATCATCAGCCCGTGTCAGTCCACTGCTGGACGTAGGCCTCTTCCATGGCACGTCACTGAGCTCGATTTTTAGGTCTCCTCCTCCAATCCCTGCCCACTGCCTTACGAATATCGTCACCCCCACCTAGCTACAGGGCGCCTTACACTAAGTTTGCCGACACGCGGTCTCCACTCAAGAACCGATCTGCCCTTACGGCCATCGGTCCTGCGACATATGTGACCTGCCCATTGCCATTTCAGCTTGCTAATTCACTGAGCTATGTCGGTAACCTTGGTTCTCTAACGAATAACTTCGTTCCGGATACGATCCCTAAGAGAAACTCCGAGCATAGCTCTCTCAAGATTTAATAAAATAAGCTCTCAATCAAACTTTAAAAATGCAAATTATAAAACAAAATTAAAATATATACGACAAAGAATTCACCATAGTTTAATTTAAAAAAAGGAATGTGTCAACCGTGATAGGCTAAAATGACAGCTGTTCTTCTTCTTCTTCAAGTTATGGCTTCACACTAGTTATAAATGTATTTTGCCAGTGTCCAGTGAGATATATAATCGTGCTTGTTCGAATTAATTCGACTCCCCGATGAATTTGATGACAACGATGATAATGAAATTAATGAAGTACCCCACCCTGGATAGTAAAGCGGTAGATACTTTATATACCAATTGCAACGGCCGTTTTGAGGGAAGTCGAAAAGGCACGTTTTATCACTTTGTTACAATTACCTTCACTCATGCACATATAAGAACACATAATGGTTAATATTCCACCAACATTATACATTATTAGTTGAAATAACACAAGTTTTGGAAGTTAAAACAAATTGACAACATCACTCGTCGACTTCCCGCCAAAAAAACTGACAGCTGTTATTTTAATCATGCTGCAGGCCAGAACTATTTTCCCACGCCACAAGTTTTTTATTAAAATTCATTGATGACTGACCGTGTGAAAGCTCCCTAACCCGTTGTTAAAACATCAGCCCGCCTTTGTTTCAAATAGATATTGTCTTTCAAGAAAATTGGCTTTGTTGAACCAAACAAAAGCATAGTTAATATTTAATTACATTTGAGACCATTTTCATTATAAATTGGGCGGAGCTCGTTAGGCCGACTGCTTCAGTCAAGAGAGGTGAACATACAGATCGATATAATATGAAGGTTTTAAATTCTGTTAATTATGTATCAATTAAGAGTTAGGGTTAGCGAAAACTGAAGAATGGCGGCGTAGAGACGAGTTCGATACCAATTGGAAGTCAATTTTAATCACTTTTGGCTGCCTCGTTGGTCTAGTGGCAAAGCGCATCGCTTTGTGATCACGAGGTCCTGGGTTCAAATCCTAGGTCGGACAAGTGTAGTTTTTCTAACGAAAGCTTCCCAGTACGAGGCCGGAGTCTGGAATTGTGCCCGGTATATGGCAATAGCCTAACCTAACATCGTCGGCGAAACGTGGGTGTACTCAGTACACTTCTGCCACCCCCGCTTGGGGAATAAAGGCGTGACGGTGTTGTTTTGGCCGGTTTCAATGTTTAACTCAAAGATAGATTTGCCTACTACGGATAGAAATTTGACATATTTTGTACCGAAAATCTGTCAAAATTCTACTGATAGTAAGCAAATCTATCCTTGAGTTGAATATTGAAACCAACCATTTGACATACCATGATTCTGTCCGATTCAAGTCGCTTCAATGTAATTTTATTTCATTAAGCTAATTACAGCCGTATGTCAAAAGGAGTTGTTGACTTTCAGGTGTTATCGAATTTGTTTTTTCATCGCCATCCTGTTCATTTACGGTAACCTTAACTTCATAAATTATACATGTATATTTTAACCGCCGACGACGTGCCCGCCTTCGTGGCGAAGCAGCTGCACAGGCTGCCCCCCGTCACATTCGACCACGTCGACGTCACCAGGCTGCTAAAGGACATAAACACCCTGAAGTCAAGCCTCGCCAAGGTTACATTCAGGTTGGAGGCTTCGGAAACTACCATCCGCGAACTACGGAAAGAGGTTTCGTCATTGCGAGGCGCTAGTCCGGAAAGTAGGTCGCACGAGGCCTCTTATGTCAACGTACGTCGCGGGGCGCAAAATGCATCCGTCGGCAGTTTTGAGTCGGCCGTTGCGGCACCGGCTGTTGCTACGGCCCCGTGCCCCGCCACCCGCAGCACACCGCGCCCCGCCACCCGCAGCACACCGCGCCCCGCCGCCAGCTCCGCGGCCCCGCAGGTGACGTCAAACGTAAACACGACTACTTCTCGTCGTGATTACGCCGCCGCCGCCGCCCGCGCGCCCGAGAAGACAACCAGGAAGGCCCGTACGAAGGGTCCAGTTAATGAGGAAGGCTTCATCAAGGTTGAGAAGAAGCCTCCCCGACGAAACCGGTGTGGGACTGCACCGATAGAAGATAGCATACCCCTTCGCTCAGCAGTACCAACAACACTGCTGTACGTGTCTCAGCTACACTACACCACTAAAGCCGAGGATATTGCGGAGTACGCCCGTAAGAAGACCTTCTACATTCTGAGGGTCGAGAAGCTGAACTCGCAAAACAATACGGCATTCAATTCCTTTGTTGTGCAAGTTCCCACCGCCAAGCTGGAGACCTTCATGAGCGAGGAGTTCTGGCCGAAGGGTGTCGTCTTCAGGAGATTTCGGGGAAGGTTACGAGACGCCCCTGCTCAGCGCAACATGTCGCAGTCAACACATGTTTCTTAGTTTATAAGTTTTTATGTCAGTCTTTCTATGGGCCTGTAAGTTGCACATAATTATTTTTGTAAAACTTCAGTTGCCTGAAATAAATGATTTATTTATTTTTTTATTAACTGTCTATAAATGTACATTCCGGAATAACATTACGTAAATGACTAGGTATTTGCTACAATATTAGGGCTTTTACTCATCATATAATTTCGACATTTATAAACGCACGGCAACATGAACCTTGTTTATGCATTTATAAAAATGTTAATTACGGTAATTAACGTAAGACCCGAAAGCAGTTTGTATCAAATTGATAACTGAGTAGATTTTTAACAAATCATTTGTTTTTTTTGGAAATTTTATGGAAAGTTCTTCAGTCCGTTATAATAAAAAAAAACATAATTAAAAGCGATTTCAATCACACTTCTAAACATTACTCAACAATCAGCCAAGTATTACTAAAATTCTAAAGAAATTTTAACTTGGAAGCCTAGTTTTCGTATTGAATTAGTCAAACAATAATCTATTTGTATGTACCTATGTGTCTATCACAACGCGTGACCAAACATAACATAACTTAGTACTCCAATAGCAATTATATTTGACCACACTCTGCGCAAACTGTACACAAATTCCATTGAAATTGTATTTATCCAGTACACACGCTCCACAGAAAATCAACAAATATCAAAGCAAAAACTTGTTGGTTATATTCATATTTTATTTTGCGTTCCACAATGTAGTTTAGATGGTAACATTAATCAGCTTAAAAGCTAGGTAAGGTAACAATCATGGACCCTTTCGGGCACAGCAAAGTGTTTAGGAAAGAGGAAGACTAGTAGGAATTTTAGATTTAAAGTAATAACTATTACAATATTTGTATATTGAAATATTTAGCTTTGAACTAATCGTATCGTTTTAATATTGGTCTGCACATATTAATATTGAACTGAAGGGCGTTGGGTTAGAGTTTCTCGAGTAGTGACTACGTTCCCGAGGATATTGAGTGAGCAGACCCCGCTGAAAATGGACCAATGATCTGGCGAAGGTCACAAGCCGCATACAGCACAAAACAGGGCGTTATGGCAATCCTTGATGAGGTATCTTATTACAAGATTTATTTAACTTGTTTGTCTGTCTGTCTGTCTTTCCGGTTTAAATCTTAATCCGACTGAAATTTAGCATATGGTACCATGGAACTGGTCTGATGATGGAGTTGGAAGGTGCCTAAAGGAACATGTGAAATATTACAACGTGACCCCCTTGTGTTTAGGCTTGTTAGATTGGTGTTGACAAATACTATACAACCAGATGGTGTTCAGGATCTGATGATGAAACCGAAAGGTGGCTAATGGAATCACCCAAATACTCAATATTTGGCTTGACGAGTACCTAGTCTTGGATGGTGTCTAGAGTCTGATAAGAACTTCTCAACTTAACAAGATGTTTTTGCTATAAAAGCTTATTTTTGGAAAGGTTTTTTAAATTAAGATTATTAATATTATAAGCGTATACGAATTACTCAACTTATTATAAGCTTTTATTTATCTTGCTCTGTTCGTCTCTCCTGTCTTCTTTCTATTATTCTTACTACAAAGAGTTACTTGCTAAATCCAAACTTACAAATGCCTCTTCCTCTCTCATATTTGAAACACACTCTCCAATTTGCAAGTATCTTTAATACTAATTTCTTACATTTAATAAATTAACAAACAATAAAAGATCACAGAGGTTCACTTAGATTGAAACTGGTGACCGTATGAAGCATTTGGATTTTCTAGAATCATTGTGAAAAAAAAAAGATACGGTGCACAAATTTTCAAATATTATACTTTAGAAGTAACATTCAGACGTTTGTCTCGGATGTGGTAATGGTTGAGTAATGTAGAAAGCTGTATAAGCTATGAATTTCACAGTAAGTACCTACTGTAAAATTTAAAAGATCACCGTCACGCCTATATTCCCCAAGCGGGGGTAGCAGAGGTGTACTGAGTACACCCACGTTTAGCCTACGATGATAGGTCCCATGTTATAGGGGTCAAGCCTTTTGTCATATACCAGGCACAATTCCAGACTCTGGACTCGTACTGGGAAGTTTTCGTTAGAAAAACTACACTTGTCCGACCTAGGATTTGAACCCAGGACCTCGCGATCACAAAGCGTTGCCCCTAGCCACTAGACTAACGAGGCAGCCAAAAAATATAAAGCTTGGTACTGTGACAGTTGAGTCAATGAAAATTATACTTTATTCAATGGCAATAAGAGGCATGACCAGTTTCTATAATTACAGTGTTATGCCTTAATACCATTGAATCAAATATTAATTTCGTTTGGCACTTAGAACTGTCACTGCCCATTTTATGTGAAAATGTTATAGTTACTGTCTACTGTAGCTGACAACACGAAGGAAAGGTGCAATAATGCACTGAGTTCGTTCAAATGTACACGTCCCATCAAAGGAAAGTGTCTTCACAAGATTAATATTAAAATCCCGTCAGATGCTCATAACTTTGAAGTCGGATCACCATTGTGATTTCCATCTCTTTGACTCGCTTTTATTAAAAACGCGATGTGTCTGATTTTTTTTTTATTTACATCTGAAATCTTTTTTGGGTTTCATTTAAATACATTATGTACCTACTTGTTAATAAGAAAATGTTCTCAGAAGGGGTCAGAAACGGGGAGTATTAGTCACTCATATTAGATATTGGTACTATTGCATCTAGATATGGACTAATAATAAAAGTACCATTGAGGTACCAAGTCAGCCACGAGTAATTAGGTATCACTAATTATGGCCGGTGTAAGGGGACGGCCCCTTTTAAATAGTCCAGTTTTTATCCATCAAACCTCATTTACAAAGCCCTTGTTTTCTTTCCATAATTTACAATAGTCCTTGCACCTGCCGGGGTCAGTTTGCTGGTTATGCTTCTTCATTTTCAGCAAGTGATCTCAGCTTGGCTTACATAACATTAACTTCTCGCAAAGGGCCTCTACGTGTTGGACCCATGTCCCCATGCAAGCCTTTCAAAGGTCCGGGTAAAGCCCGTGAATCTCAGCGAAAGTACCATTGTGTGTTTTGGCCATAATAGAATCGTGGAAAAGGCCATATATACGAACTTCAACAGAGTAAGGATGAGGGGAATCTAACTTTGACTAAAACATTAGGAACAACTACTTAAATGATATGTTGACGTGTCTACACTGCACTCACATTTTTATAGCCAAAGTTAGATCAATGAGTCACTCGAGAGTTTAATAAAGGGCAGATCAGAATAGTCTTCATACCAGTGAAGTCGTCACATATCACTTCGCAATTTTACTGGATTGTATAAATACACAAAGTAAAAAAAATCACCGTGTGTTGCCGGATCCGTAGTAAGGTGGTAGTTGAAAACCTAAAAACGCATTTAGTAGCGAAATGGAGGGTATATAATATACTAAATGACCCTGATGAAATTATTTTGGTTAAATTAAAACGTGCGACATAAACGTGAACGTTAATTAAAGCATGTGCGTATTTAAATATTAATTATCACTTGCTTTAACGGTGAAGGAAAACATCGTGAGGAAACCTGCATGACTAAGAGTTTTACGAAGGTGTGCAAGTTCGCTAACTCACACTGGGCCAGCGTGGTGGACTATGACCTAACCCCTCTCAGTTTGAGAGGAGACCCGTGCCCAACGGTGGGACAGTTTCTTAACAACAGTTTGAGCAGTCACACCTTTAAAAATAAAGTAAGTTCTACCATAGAACACATAAGAAAAACATTATTGTGTCAATCCAACTATGTTATTCAAAATTGAATATTAGTACACCTAACAAAAGAAATGCAAAACAATGCGAAAGTGGAAGGATGTAAGTACCGGGAAGACCTAGACTATTTTACCATGACCAAATAGACCGTGTCTTATCTGAAGGGCAAGTCAAGAATCTCTGTAATCGGCGAGCGTGTATGAGACGACCTATGAGAGTGGAGGAAGCCAGAGAGGTATGTAAGGAAAGAACTTGTTGGAACTCTGTACTCTCTACCTACCCCGCAAGGGATCGGGCGTGATGAGATACATAGATAGAGATAGAGAGTACACCTACACATAACAACAATAAAATACTAATAACAATAACAGATAGGTAAAATATCTGTATAGTTTTGGAAACGCTCCAAATGGCGCGTCCGACTTGAATATGTAACGCTATTCTAACTATGCATGTCTGTTTACATTAATGCTCAATTTAGAGACGGAAAATCAATATAAAAAAGTATCGGTGTAAAGATAAATAAAGAAAAATGGTCCGGTGATTCGAATAAAGAGAAAGAACGTCGGAAGAAACAATGGCGAAACACATATACAATCAAAAAGTGGAAGGAAGTAGGTAACGGGAAAGACCTAGACTATAGATCGTGTGTAGGGTGAGCGTGTATGAGACGAACTATGAGATTAGAGGAAGTGAGTTAAGTATATGAGGAAATAACATGTTAGTACTTTGTACTCTCTGCCTGCTTGCATGGGATCTAGCGTGATAATATAGATAGAAAGTCAGTATCAGACTGACAATCTGACATATTTCGTATCGTTATAGCAAGGTATGGTTACTTAACTAGCTGATAAATTACTGGGAACTATTGTAATAAGTTAAGGATTACTTGTCTTGCAAGAGGCTGACACGTCAACACATATTTAACGTATTGTGGGCATGATGTAGAGACCACGAACCTTTCTATAAGTATTTTTTTAAGTAACAAACCAACTAATTTGCTGATCGAAAAACCAAACGGTTAACATATTACCCAGTTATTTTTTTCGTAAATGAATAAGACCTGTGCAACTCATAAGTCAAACCAATACATTAGCAAAGTAAATTAGACTTTAAGATCAATTGCATTTTGTATTAATTTCCGTTCGTAAATCCATCGTACGAATCACAGAACAAAGAAAGACTAATATCCCTTGGTATAGATACAATACATTTGTTGAATACTACACTGACACACCGGCTAATTGACAGACTGACAAATCAACAATAAAAACATACAACTAAAATATAACAAAAGATATATTTTCGTTGAGATAGAAAATATCGGTACAGTTTTGGACACGCTCCAAATGTTAGGTACACTGCGCTAGTTGCAATATGTTACGGTATTCCAAACTTGGATGTCTGTTTGTTTACATTGGGCCTTTAAATGGTTATCGTTGTATCGTCCTCGATATGCGCGTGTAAATATACGGTTCAAAATACTCGTACAAAAAAATGGACCGAGATATATCAATAACTGACCATATCGTAACTTTTTTCATTAGCGTTGGCTCACATTTTTGATCTGCCGGGATAAGTCTAATACTTTTTTGGATTTTTTTTATATTTTAGATGATAAGTTAAATTTAGTTTCAGTGACTTGAGATACCTTATAAATAATATAATATTATACAAAGTCACGCTTATCTTCCCTAGGCAGGGTGGCAGAGTTGTACTGTGTACCAAGAACAATGATTATTATTTTTCTTATTACGTTACCGGTTAGTTAATCACCTACCGAAACTGTTAGCGAAGCAGGATAAACGAGGTACATACGTGACGTTTTATGGTAAACAATTAATAGCCTTGCCAGATGACAAAATAAAGCATGGATTAATATAATATAATAATTTACCTACTAGGCAGAAATCTAATATTTACTAAGTGTAAGCATACAAACGTTATTTGTTATTCGTGGTGCATATCAAACAAGCGTTTGAGGTACTAAGCTAGACAGCACAAACATGTTTGTGTACAATCGAATTCATAAGTGGGAACCTGAGTTATAAAATATTCAATATATCGATCGAATCAAGACGGTTTGGTCTAGTTCCACCCCGTTTCACTTACTAAATTGAGTAGACCGGGTTCGATTGCCCTCCAGGAACAAAAACTTTGAGTGATCCACAATTGTCTGTTCCAGACAGAATTATTGTGTATGTGAATTATATGTCTGTAAACGCATCCACGACACAAAAATAAATCCCAGTGTAGGCAAACTTTTTAAAGAAAAAAAAGTCACTTGATAAGTATTTTAGCGACTGATCTGATGATCGCGTCATTGTCGCACAGAATCAATTTATTAATCGTCATTGCTTCACCAAAATAACCTTGTCGTTTGACGCTCTTCATGTGGCTAGATTATATTCGATACGGCCGTGGCTGGTTAACATCCTCCAAGTAAAGTGTCGCCAAGCGACCTAGTCATGTTCCGGTATATTGTGCGGAGTTGCCTTACGAGAAAGCGGGTCTAGCCCGATTATACCGATTCGGGATTCGGTCTAATTTCCGTCTCCTCTGTCTATTTCAGAACAAATAGGCTGTTACCGAGCCAGCAGGCAGGTAAAATTAGACTCAGTTGCTGACCAGCCCTCAACAAATAAAATAAGGAAATAAATGTATGATTTATCAACTCAAATGTACCTCTGCTCAAATTGAATTTAACTAATGCAATACAAACCTGGAACACTGCACCAGACTGTATAAGCATTGCTTAACCAGATATGAATGACGTATTTTCCATCTAGTAAAGTGTTAGCTCGGTGTGTAATGACATCATGAGTAAATGTACATCCGTACTCTTAAATTTGAAACTGTATCATGCACTAGCAATTATTCTTGTGTCGTGAGTGCGTTTACAAACACGAAATTCACATACACCGGAGCAAACATTTGTGGGTCACACAAAGATTTATCCCGTGCGGGAATCGAAGTCGTGACTACTCGATCCAGTGGGCAGAGCGGCTTAAGCCCTTAACTACTGAACTTAGTCATCCGTCAAATTCTGCTTTTGATTCTATTATTTCTGCGGAGATTTGCATATTAATTAGAGTTCCTAAAACGATACATCGATTCGCGATTAGAGTTCTTTAATCCATGAAGATGTGACCCACTCTTCCTCTAAATCTATATATGTATCTATATTCTGCTAGTGAATTAGTTCTATCAATATACACGTGTAAAACAAAATAGACCGATAGCACACTAGGAGAACATTGCACACCTGCACTTATTCATAAATTGTTAAGTTTAGTTAGCTAGAGTGAGTCGCGAGTCTCTCCTACATTGTTTCACAATGCTCTAACGTGTAATTTCTGATTTCATTTGTGTGTGTGTGTGTGTGTGTGTGTGAATGATCTACGCTGTTGGCCTCGAGGCCTCTACAGCTTCACCGGATTTTAAAGGCGAGCGTGCAACCACTACGCTCCAGCCAGCCAGAAGGGCAAGAGGCGACATACTCGAGGGCGCCTCGAAGAGGCGCCCTCGGTTGGGACAGTCGCTGTAGGGGGACGGGTGCACTACTAAGCGCACCGGTCGACCGCCGGCTATGGGAGGGGATCTACTACTACGTCTGCGTCTACTTCGTCGTCGCTCGTATTCTGAGCGGAAAGAAGGGCTGACAAAGCATCGGGGGGGTCGGTGAGAACATGTCTCGGCCGGCGGTAGCGGCAGGGGTCATGAGGGAGGTCGTAGTCGGCGGTGGCTACGTTTAACGGATTCGCATGGGTAGATGCGTTCGCGAAGTGACGTGTTGACGCCTTTTTAATAAAGGCGCGAATAGGTTCGAGACCTAGATCGGAGTGGAAGACCTAGATCGGAGTGGAGATTTCATTTGTTTCAAATACCTTAATCCTAAACGTCTAATTTCCCTCATTGTTTCGGTTACAGTCCTACAAGGATCTTTTGGCCCAGCAGAGTTGCCGTTTGCTATGAAATGTACCCAAATTTTTTTTTTTTTATTAGTAACCGTATGACCTGGAATATTGGAATATCTTCTTAGAAGTAGGAAAAATAATCAATAGTAACCCTTATTTTGGTAACCCCATCAACGTCCCCCTGTCAATGTCACAGGCCAAAAGATCCTTGTCGCACTGCAACCCTTTCCTACTTTACTACTGACAATAAAAAGCTTGTTTAGAAATCTATTTTAAACACCCTTCACATAAAGCTTGACAAATATCCATGCACAATGATTGATTGATTTTTTTGAGCCGAAATTGTCCCGAATTTGAGCCGAATATTCTGTTCTAGAACAGTATCGACTGTTCTAAAACAGAATATTCGAACGTATTAAAATGTTCTCATCTACTGAGGTTAGATTTACGCGAATATTACACATGAAATAAAACAATTTTACCGATATTATCGCGGTTTATATTTGATTTTTAGTTCCCGACGTTTCGAGTGCTTTGCAGCACACCCATGGGTGCAGCACTCGAAACTCGAAACCCGAAACCCAAAACCCGAACTAACACCTCAGTCCCTCCCGTAACCATTCATGTTAGGGACTGTAATATATGTGGGTAGTTCGTAAGTTTAGATATTAGAACATGAAAAATGTCTACCCTCTCGCTTGCCAATTAGACGTTGTAACGTACTACTGTGTTTTCATTGTGCTCCGAGAATATATTAAGATTCCCCTGAGATCGACATACATATCAACTGGCGACGAGATATAAACGAAATCTACGTGTGTATCGTTAATAATCGGCGATACTTTTAATAATATACTGTGTATAATGGCCGTGGGAAAGATCGAACAATTCGACATACACAAGGACAAATGGGACTTGTATATTGACCGTTTAGAACAATACTTTGTGGTTAATGATGTAAAGCAATCAGTGAAAGTGGCAACGTTAGTAACGGTGGTCGGTGCCGAAGCATACGAACTTATGGTGAATTTGTGTACACCAGATAAACCGGCAACAAAAACTTTCGAATGCTTAGTGACGCTGATGCGAGGACATTTACAACCACAGCCGAGTCTTCTAGCGGAACGGTTTAAGTTTCGGCAGAGGATCCAACGGGACGGGGAAAGTATAGCTGAGTTTGTATCAGAATTAAAAAAGCTATCGAAACATTGTAGATTCTCAGCGGAAAACCTAACCGAGAATTTGAGAGACCAATTCGTGTGCGGGTTGGTTAACGAGCACATCAGGGAGCGCCTGTTCACCGAGGATGACATACAATTCGATGCGGGATATAAAATAGCCGTGTCGATGGAAGCAGCCGAGGCCAATGCGGCGTCGGTGGAGAACTGTACTCGCGGGAGGGGTAGCAGTACTCCGGCGCAGGAGGTGCATCAGCTGGCGGCGAGAGCGCTGGTGGCGAGGAAGGAGCGCGTCGGGAGTGAGCGAGCGTATCGTCGAGCAGCGGTATCTAGCCACCGTAGCCGGGAGGAGGCCGCGTCGCAGAGAATGTCCGGTGGTACAAGTGGTAAGAGCGGAGCGAGTAGCGAAGCGAAATTTGACATCGACAAGATGAGTTATGGCCCGGAGAGGTGTTCCGTATGTGGGGGCAAGCATCAAAGGCATGATTGCAAATTTAGGAAATACGTGTGCCGGGTTTGCAATAAAGAAGGGCATTTAAAGAGGATGTGTCCTAATATTAAAAGAAATGCCCCACTTTTTAACGTGCTAGACGGCGAACGAAATTACCTAAAAGAGAACAATAGTGACAGTGACGAGGTAAATAACTATGCACTCACATCTAATTATTTAAAAAAGTTTGGACCATACACCATAAATGTAAACATTGAACAAGTTAACTTAGATATGGAGGTAGATACGGGCAGCGCGATATCGTGCATTAGTCATGATTGTTATTTAAAAAAATTTAAGCGATGTGAACTTAAGAAAACAAATTTAATTTTAAGGTATTACACAGGTGAAATAGTCGTACCTGTGGGTAAAATAACGCCTACAGTTAAGTTCGGTAGTCAATGTCGGAATTTAGATTTATACATAATAGATCGAGGGAAAACAAGTTTGATCGGTAGGCAATGGTTACACGAGTTAGGTATCAAGTTTTCGTTAGCTAATTGTCATAATGTAGGTAAGGTAGATATTATATTTGACTTAAAAAAATTTAGTTCCAGATACTGTGAAGTATTCTCCGATGGTTTGGGTAGATACACCGGTGGCAAGGTGGGGTTCCAATTGCGAGAGGGAGCCCGGCCCGTGTTCATGCGAGCGAGACCGCTGGCGTACGCGATGCGTGAGCCGGTGGAGTGCGCGTTGGACCAGCTGGTGCGGGATGGCATCATCACACCTGTTTCTACATCGGACTGGGCGACTCCTATCGTGCCAGTAATGAAGAAAGATGGGTCTATTAGGATATGCGGCGATTTTAAATTGACACTTAACAAATGTCTGGAGGTGGATCGTTTTCCCTTGCCTCGAGTAGAAGATTTACTAGTTAAATTAGAAGGGGGGCAACGTTTTACAAAATTAGATTTATCGCAGGCCTATGCACAACTAGAGTTGGACGACTCTAAGAAATATACAGTCATTAATACGCATAAAGGTTTATTTCGATATAATAGACTAATATATGGACTAGCTTCGAGTCCTGGGATATTTCAACGAAAATTAGAACAACTTTTTTCCGATATGCCTCGGGTAGGTGTATTTCTTGACGATTTAATCATAACGGGGGTGGATGATGAAGATCACATGAGGACACTGCACGAAGTCTTTGGTAGGTTACAGAGGTATGGCCTGAAAATTAGAAAGGATAAATGTACATTTTTCGCCAATGCTGTGACTTATCTAGGGTTTGTGATTAGTTCACAAGGCGTGCATACGGCCCCAGAAAAAGTACAGGCCATCAGAGAAGCACCGGTACCCAAGAATGTCACAGAACTGCGGTCATTTATCGGGTTAGTTATGTACTATGCCAAATTTATTCCACGGATGAGTACGTTGATGTCACCATTATATGACCTTCTTAAAAAAGATGTAAGGTTTGAGTGGAAGACGAGACACGAGGAAGCATTTAATGAGGTGAAGCAACTTTTGGTTTCCAGTGAGGTGTTAGCTCACTACTCGAGTGAGATGCCGTTGGTGTTGACCACGGACGCGAGCAGCGTAGGGGTCGGAGCGGTCATCTCACACCTGACGCCGCACGGCGAGCGGCCCATAGCGTATGCCTCAAGAATATTAAATTCAGCGGAGAAGGCCTACTCACAGATCGAGAGGGAAGCTTTAGCCATCATTTATGGAGTAAGAAAATTCCATCAGTACTTATATGGTAGGAAATTTATATTGAGAACCGATCACAAACCATTGGTATCGATTTTTGGTCACAAAATGGGTATACCAATAATGGCGGCGAGCAGAATGCAGCGCTGGGCGGTTATATTGTCGGGGTATAACTATGACATAGAATACGTAAGGAGTGATAAAAACGCAGCGGACGCCTTGTCACGTTTACCCGTGGAAGTGGAAAAGAAACCGGCCCTGGAAACTACATATGTAAATTTTATACAGAAGTTCTTACCCGTGACTAGGAAACTGGTACAGGAGCACACGGGTAAGGACGAAGTATTACGACAAGTTTATATGTACGTACAATCGGGGTGGCCACGGCATGTTAGTGATGAGGCGCTGAAGCCATATTTTCACAGACGACATGAACTATATGCCGATGACGGTTGTGTCGTTTGGGGATATAGGTTGGTGATGCCTAAGTTTCTTAGGAGAGATGTACTCCAGGAATTGCATACGGGACACCTAGGCATCGTGAAAATGAAAAGCATGGCCAGGAGTTTCGTATGGTGGCCTGGTATTGATGCAGATATCGAAAGCACATGCCATGGATGTTACACGTGCGCAACAGAGAACCCAGATCCACCGCGCGCACCACCGCATCCGTGGCCGTATATATCGGAACCGTGGTCGAGGATACACGTAGACTTTTTGGGGCCATTTCATGGTAAAACCTTCCTGGTAATTATAGATTCTACTACTAAATGGATCGAAATCTTCCAAATGTCACGGACGACGGCTGGAAGTGTCATAAAAGTATTACGGGAAACATTTGCAAGATTTGGATTACCTAAACAGGTGGTATCGGATAACGGGCCACCATTTTCGAGTAAAGAGTATGCTGATTTTATGGCTAATAATGGCATAACATTGACGTTCACCGCGGTGTATCATCCTTCATCAAATGGTGCAGCGGAAGGAGCCGTCAAATTATGCAAGCGTGCCATTAGGAAGTCAATGAGAGATGGGGTGGATCTGGATGCAGCACTACAGACATATTTGATGGCGTACAGGAACGTAACTCATAACACGACGGGTTCATCACCAGCTATGTTGTTGCAGCACAGGTCACTTAGATCAAGATTGGATCTGTTAAAGGCGGACAGAACGAGAGAAGACAAAGTACATAACGCCCAACAGAAACAAGGTTTTTATAAAAGGGGGAAGGAAAGAACGGTTAGCGTAGGAGAAGAGGTTTTGCTGAGAGACTATGGGGGAAGAAACACGTGGTTACCCGGCCGCGTACAAAATAAAGTAGGGTCCCGTCATTTTGTGGTAGGTAGGGAAAATGGCCCACCGGTTAAAAGACATTTAGACCAAATAAAAAAAAGAAATATCATACCCATTAAGGTACCCATTATGACACAGACTAAACCAGAGGAGAACGACCCACCGAGTGGTAATGCAGAGGCGGAAGAGGAAGCAGGGGTTGACGGTAGTGATAATGATAGTGTAGATACAAACTCCACCGAGCCACCAGTGGTACCTCTCAAGCGAATTAGGAGACCGGTAGTAAGATATGGTCAGGAGGTTAATTAATTATTGTATGTACTAAATTAAGGGTGAAGGTGTAATATATGTGGGTAGTTCGTAAGTTTAGATATTAGAACATGAAAAATGTCTACCCTCTCGCTTGCCAATTAGACGTTGTAACGTACTACTGTGTTTTCATTGTGCTCCGAGAATATATTAAGATTCCCCTGAGATCGACATACATATCAGGGACTGAGGTGTTAGACGTCCAAAAGGCGTAGTTGTTCCTGGGTACCCTCAAACTTCTTAATTATTTTTGTTGTTCCGATCTACGCAGAATGAGCTCACGGTGTATTGAGGTCTTGCAGTGTTATGCTTGGTTTTGGATTTAATTATATTAATTACCGGATCCCAAGTCGATGGAAGCACCCAGCCATGTTCTCTATTGAAATTAGGATGTTTTATAATTTCAATAGTCTCACGAGCCATCCTTGGTAGGAATCGGTGTTCTTTCACGAGGATTTGTGGTCTATCAAATCTGATGCTATGGCGGGTGAGGTCAAAGACATGTTAACAGACTGCAGACTTCTTTGAGCGATGGTTTTTTAGATCAGCTATGTGTTCTTTAACCCGAGTTTTTACCGGTCTTTTTGTTTGTCTTATATAAGAGAGACCACATTCACAATCAAGCTTATATACTCCTGCCTCTTGTAGAAGGATCTGACACTTGACAGATTGTAAAAATTGACAGATCTTCTTCAGTGGTTTATAAAATGTTTTAATTGAAGCATGCTTCAAGATGTAGCCAATCTTGTCTGTGAATTCTCTCATGTAAGGTAGTACAGCAGGGCGACGCTCAACTGTGGCTGGTTTCACTCGGTCACTGTGACATTGGCGTGGGAATCGAAGCTTATTATCGTGCAGGACGCCAGCTCCCTCGCGGGGTAGGCAGAGAGTACAAAGTTCCAACAGGTTATTTCCTTTCCGTTCGTCTCATACACACTCGCCGGTTACGGAGACTGTTGACTTGCCCTTCAGATAAAACACGGTCTATTTGGTCATGGTAAGATAGTCTAGGTCATTCCGGGTACCTACATCCTTACACTTTCGCATTTTATATCAGTTTTTAGACGCATTTAGACCGCATTTATCCTGCTTTCGTTCTCCTTCTTACATACCCAACTCTCACTGCCATATAACAGCGTTGGGATAAGCACTTCGTTATGCATGGCCAGCTGCAACTTTTGGCTTAAGTGCCGGCTCCCAAGTAGCCTTCCCATTGCACCATTCACTCTATTCCCTGCATTCACTCTTCTCTCTATATCAGCGGTGTATTTCCCATCCTACTGAAGGCGCATACAAACTCATTCACTTGCTCCAGCACATCGTTACCAACCACAATCCTTGCATTCGTTCTGCTTTCTTCCCTCTCAAAAATCATAATTATGGGTTTACTCACATTCAAATCTAAGCCATTGTCCATGCAGTAGTCTCTCATAACTGTGACTAGTGTTTGCAAATCAGCGGCTGTTGGCGCTATCAAAACCGTGTCATCTGCATACAATAGGTGGTTTACCACTAGATCACCCATTTTTACCCCTTCATTCATCGCATTCAGTCTTTGAAGACTTTTATCCAGATATACTATAAACAGTCTAGCGGACAACACGCAACCCTGCTTGACGCCGATTTTAACCTCAAACCAGGGTGACATGTTACCACCCACCCGTACGCATGCCTTGCAGTCCACATAGGTGGACTGGACGACTCGCAACAGAGTGCCATCTATACCATACTCTGGCAAAATGTCCCACAGTCTCTTTCGCACAACTCTATCAAACACCTTCTCCAGGTCCACAAAACCGCAGAAAACCTTCCGGCCTACTGCCAGATGCTTTTCTACGATGTTGCGGAGGGAGAAAATTTGATCCGAACATCCTCTTCCAGACCTGAAACCTTCTGGTGCCTCGCACAACATTCTATCGGACTTCTCGCGCATTCTCCGTTCAATAATTTTACCATACACCTTAGCTGCCAAGCTGATCAAACTGATGGCCCTGTAATTGGCGCAGTCATATTGTGAACCCTTGCCTTTATACAAGGGTACTATAACTGCGCGGCGCCAATCTGTAGGGACTCTACCGGTCTTCTAGCAAAGATTTACAAGGACCCAAATAGCGTCCCGGACGCAAGTTCCACCATATTTAATCATCTCGGCAGATACCATGTCTATTCCCGCAGCTTTACCATTTTTCATACTTCGTATCGCCCATTCAACTTCTTCCATAGTGATGTCTTCTGCGGATTCTGGTGCCGCAAACTCGCCTCTGGGCTCGTATGTGGCACCAGTATCCGGGACATTGTCATACATTTCTCCAAAGTATTCACTCCACCGGTTTAACACAGCTTGTGTGTCTGCAAGAACGTCACCGTCTTTAGATTTTATCTTTTCCATTCTGGAGCCTGACGAATCACCTCGAACCTTTCTCACCTTGCTCCAAAAGAGTTTGGTGTTGTTCTCGAAGTTCTTCGCCAGCCTCTTCTCCTCAATCACACTAGCTCTTTCACGCTTTTCTTTCACTAAAGTTTTGGTGGCATTCTTGCATTGCCGGTATATTTCTTTCTTTATCTCTGTCATACTGTCATTTGGATTCAAAGAAGAGACATAGTCCTACCACGCTTTCTTCTTACTTTCTACGGAGCTTTTTAACTCTGCGTCCCACCATGCATCCCCTTTTTCCTGTGCTATGTTTCTTTGGGCAGCCACATACTTCTTTCGCTGATTCTAAAAAACTCTCTTTCGGGCAATTCCAGCATTCATCTATGTTTGAGTCCGAAGAATCTGCTGTCAAAAGCTTGTCCCGGACTCTGTCTTCATACGTTCTTCTCACACTCTCATCTTGCAACTTTTCAACCTTGATTCTTTCAAGGCCTCCGAAGGGGATACGCTCTCGCCGGTGTCTCCACTTTCTTAACAAACCACTTAACCGCGCAATTACCAGATAGTGGTCTGATTAAAGAGTGGGGCCTCTATACGCATGGGAATCATGAAGTTTACTTCGGAGACGGTTATCTACCAGGATCAAATCTATCATGCTTTTCTGTTCGTCTTTTCTCCAGGTATACATATAATAATAATAATACCATGGCAACCGCTGTCAACAATATTTGTCATTGCCCACAGGGCAGCTTGTGGCGAGCTGTTGGTGAGTAACGACCCAACAGACCCGAGTGCTTCAGAGAGTCGGTCAGGGCCCCCAACTCGGCGTGTCTACGTCGGTCGAGTGGAAACCGAAGGGTGCCCGCAGGACTCTCGGCTCTGGCTAGCCTTAATTGGCCGTCCAGAGAGGAGCCGTGAGAGCTATATCGACGTAGGAAGATAATGCGTTCCTACATCTATGTACTCCAGGGGTGGAAGTGTTAAAGGGCATAACGCAGCGAGTAACTTCGGAGAAAGCGCAGCACACCTCTCTACACCCCTGAGCCGCTCACACCGGTGTTGCCCTCAGTTGTCCTAGGACGACCGTTTGAGGGCCCATCTAGTAAGCGGCGAGTCACCGCCGGCCACGGGTAATTAGGTATAACTAATTATGGCCGGTGTCCGTCCCCTTTGAAATAGTCCAGTTTTTGTCCATCAAACCTCATTTGCATAGCCCTTGTTTTCTTTCCATAATTTACAATAGTCCTTGCACCTGCCGGGGTCAGTTCGCTGGTTATGTTTCTTCATTTTCAGCAAGTGATCTCAGCAGGTGGCTTACATAACATTAACTTCTCGCAAAGGGCCTCTACGTGTTGGACCCATGTCCCCATGCAAGCCTTTCAAAGGTCCGGGTAAAGCCCGTGAATCTCAGCGAGATACATATAATAATAATACCATGGCAACCGCTGTCAACAAAATTTGTCATTACGTTTTTATATTAAAATTTTATTTAACAAAACCTGGAAATTTAAGTATTAGATATTCAAAAGATGCTCAACGTTACCCCAAACCCAACAGTATATGGATTACCCCCGAAGAAACCCTATGCGACGGTGTCGGCAGCGGATTGCCCAGGGACACAGCGCACGCCCGTCACCTTTGCGCGGTTCGCCTAACTCGCCTCAGTCGTCGGAAAATGAGATCTAATTCACGCCGCCGACGTCTGGGGCCTCCAGCAATGAAACCGAGCCACCGGCGTCCTCGAATCCGCCAAGACCTGTGAGAAGAGGACGCCCACCGCTGCCGGCATGCATAGGGCCAGCGGAACACTGTGCTCCGCCCACGGCCCCTGCTACCGGTGGTGTAGTGCGCCGCATGAAATAGACTGCAGAATTGAATATGAGTGTCATGCGGGCCTACTATGGTGCTACGGAGGGAGAAACCATCCTCACCGCGTACCGTCCGAAATTGCTGTCTCTGTTTCAGGAGCTTCACCCGACTGTCGCCGTGACTGCACAACGTCTATCGGATCAAGTGCGTGTCATCCAGCGATGCAAGTTGTTGGATGACACAGTACTTGAGCGACTGCGCAGCGAAACACGCCCTGCCCGCACTGAATCCGACTTGCGAAGTTTAGAAGAACCTATCTCTTTGGATAACTTCGCGCGATCGGAGGAGGTAAATAGCGGGCGGGTGAGTGTAAGTGACCAGCTACAGGAGAAGGTGAGGAGAGCTATGAAGGATGCCTTTGCGGAGTATCGGTCTGCACCGATTTCTCTAAGACCATGCCTACCCCGTTTGCCCATGCATAGACGTAACATTTCGCTTGTGGGTGCCCTAGACAATATATAAAGTCACACTGGGAAACCAGTGTGGACTTATGTGATACCCACTCTATTTTGTACTGTGGAGCGGTGGCGGTGTGTCGGGTGGCAGGTGTAAGATTTCCTAATCTACATCGAGCCGCCCGACCCATAAATGCTAAGCCGCTCTGGCAGTGCAGAATAGAGCGGCGTAACACTCATAGCGAAATTGTTGTGCTTCCAGGCTGGAAACAACCGCCCGAGAGTTGTGCGTTTCGTGGCCCAAGCCTTTGTAAGCACAGGAGTCGCTCCTGTGGACTATATGGCAGGGGTCGCTGAACGCATACTGGAAGCAAAAAGTTTATACATGGGTGAACAGGATTCGCAGGTATAGGGAAAGAGCAGACCGATACCACGTGAATTGCACCTTCCAAGTGAATCAAAAGATGTATACCAGGCTTGGGAGCGCCCCCAAGAGAGAGTGACTGACAGGCACTTGCCAGATGCGGCCACGATGGCTGCGTTTTGGCGTAAAATTTGGTCAGTGCCCGTCAATCACTCCGAGGGCGAGTGGGTTGACGTTGTTGGACTATCGTGTGAACCCATTCAGGAAATGGAGCCCGTAGTCATCACCCGTGACGATGTGGCCTGTGCGGTCCGTGCAGCGCCGAACTGGAAAAGTCCGGGGCCGGATGGACTGCACGCATTCTGGCTAAAGAGGCTCCAGGGTTCACATGCTCGTCTAGCAACTCAATTCCAAGAAGCTCTTAAATTGGGATCGCTACCTAGCATTTTGACAACAGGTGTCACTCATTTGATTCACAAATCTGGCGATACTTTGTAACCTAAAAATTATAGACCGATTACATGTTTAACTACGGTCTATAAACTCCTTACATCCATTCTGAGAACAAAAACCAATAATCACCTTAAGGCACAGCACATTCTATCGCCTACTCAGAATGGGTGTAAGGGGGGATCCCGGGGTACAAAGGATTTGCTCCCTATTGATATGGCCATTTGCCAACAGGGGCGACGATCTAGAAAGAATGTCTCCATGGCCTGGATCGACTATAAGAAGGCCTATGATTCGGTGCCTCATACATGGCTGAGGAGGGTGCTGGAGCTATACAAAGTACACCCGGCGCTATGCTCTTTCCTCGGTTTGTGTATGGGGCAGTGGACCACAGTTCTTCGTCATCCAGGATATGGAGGCTTTTCTGGCTCGTCGGACTTGATAAAGATAATTAGGGGTATCTTTCAGGGCGACAGTTTGAGTCCATTGTGGTTCTGCCTGGCTTTGAATCCATTAAGTGCTATACTTAAGGATTTAAAGCTAGGTTACCATTTGCGGAGGGAGAGTGAACCTATATCTCATCTACTGTACATGGATGACCTCAAGTTGTACGCTTCGAAGAAAACAGACCTGATGGAGTTGCTTAAAATAACCGGCAATTTTAGCAACGACATCGGAATGGAGTTTGGAGTAGACAAGTGTGCGGTCATCCATGTGCAAAGAGGGAGAGTTGAAGATTCTTTTAATCTACAGCTCTCTGAATATATATCTCTAAGGTCTCTCTCTTAAATGGATTCCTACAAGTATCTTGGTATGTCACAAGCCTTAAGTATAGCTGAACAGGATATGAAACAATCATTGAGGGATCGGTTCTTTGCCCGCCTGATAAAAGTGTTAAAAAGCCTTCTATCAGGTGGAAATAAGGTCCGAGCTTTCAATGGTTGGGTCATGCCTGTTCTTACTTACTCTTTTGGCATACTAAGGTAGACTCAGTCTGAACTGGATGCCCTGGATAGAAAGGTCCATCGATTGCTGACAGCGTATCGTATGAATCATCCGCGGTCGTCTGTTATGAGGTTGTACATCCCGCGGAAGTGCGGTGGTCGTGGGTTTTTAAACGCTAAGACACTACACAACCGCGAGGTGTACAATCTCAGACAGTATTTTTTGAGTGTGTCCATGGTGATGTATCGAGATGTTGCCGCAATCGATAGAGGCCTAACTCTGCTTTCCATGGCAAACGAGAACTGGCGAAGGCCCCAGGTCTTTCGGACCGCACAGCCATATGGAAGGACAAGGAGCTACACGGACGGTTCTATCGGGCTTTTACAGGGCCTGATGTGGACCAGCTTGCTTCCGTGACTTGGCTACGCTTCAGCAACCTTTTTGCGGAAACTGAAGGGTTTGTATTTGCAATTATGGACGAAGTTATCATGACGAACAATTACCGGAAGCACATTCTAAAGGACGGCACGGTTGACATTTGTCGGGCATGCCACCGTCCCGGTGAGTCTATTAGACATGTAACTACATGTTGTTCTCGTCTTGCTAACGGAGAGTACTTGCACAGGCACAACCAAGTGGCTAAGATTATCCATAAGCAACTTGCTCTTAAATATGGCCTTGTGGATTCTGAAGTACCGTACTACCAGTACCAGCCTCTTCCATTTCTCGAAAGTGGTCATATCACGCTCCACTGGGATCGATCTATTATCACGGACAGGACTATTGTAGCCAATAAGCCTGATATCGTGATAATAGATCGATCGATGCGTCGTGTAATGCTCGTTAATGTCACCATTCCGCATGACGAGAACCTTGTGAAGGCCGAAAAAGAAAAAAATATGTAAATATTTGGATCTGGCTCATGAGGTTACCGCCATGTGGAATGTTGATTTAACTATTATTATTCCGATGGTCGTATCAGTCAACGGCCTAATAGCGAAGAGCTTCGATAAACACCTCGAGAAGCTCTCGCTTAGCAGTTGGGTAAAGGGCCTGATACAGAAGGCGGTAGTATTGGACACGGCGCGCATCGGGAGGAGATTTCTCTCTTTGGAGCCCTGACCACCGGTAGCTTGGGTCGTTGACCTCGCTGTCAGTGGAGCACATTTTTTGTATAATATATATAACAATTATTTGTTATTTGTATTTTTGTATATATTTTATAAGAAATTGTATTTCAATAAATACATACATAATAATAATAATCTCTATTCACATAAAATATTTTGACATAACCCTATAAAGTCCCTGACTCCTGAGCTAGGTTATATGACCTGTGTTACAGAAGTCAGTGTCTCCTCTCATTTTGGTTCGACACTATACAATTTTATGGAAATAAATGCAAACAATTTGAATAAAATATTATGATGTGTGTGTGTGTGTGTGTGTGTGTGCGTGTGTGCGTTTGTGTGTGTGTGCGTGTGTGTGCATACGTAGTATAAAATCACAAAACAGATACTTTTAATTCAATAAGTTTTCAATTTGATCGTAATCTAAATTTAATAACCAGATTTTTATTTTTATTTTCATATCACGAGTACTTAATGGGTGGAAATTAATACTTTTGTTAATTTTGTTGTATAAATATACGGCCATGAAGCTTTGTTGTCGTATGGCTGCAGCTGTGTGACATCTCACAGGTATACAAACGTATGGCACTGTACGTTTTAAAGTATAAGTTTCACCGTTATAGGGGGTGACTTTATGTTGTGTAGTAAGTAGTTGCTGTATATACAGCTGCCTCACTGTTAGCACCTAGCATTCTTCGTATAGTAGTTTTGTGGGAAATCTATATGGTTTAAACGCCATAACTTTCAACAACGACCTTTGCGCTTTTTCTAGATCAATCATGTACGTTTTGCAGGCACCACCCCACACCTCAACACAGTATCTGAGGACAGACTGTGCAAGTGCATAGTAGATCGTGCGCAGAAGTGTAAAGTCGGCTACATATCTCAACCTCTTGAAGACCCATATCAACGTCCTTATACGTGTAGTTGTGAGATCTATATGTAGGCGCCAGCTTAGCTGGTCATCTATAATTACACCAAGATATTTAACTTTTGTGGATCTGGTAATTATGACACATGAGCAGTTTCTATTAAATGGATAATTACATGTATGAGCCTTTACTTCTATATTATGTGCTAAGTTAGATTTAGTCAATGAGAAGTACACACATGTGGTCTTTCAAAAATTAAGTGTTAGGAGATTTGACTCGATAAAGGCCCATTTCTGCATTCCTACGAACCTCGTCCCAGGTCCTTCCGTGAAATATTAAAGCAGTGTCGTCGGCATAAGTAAAAATATTTCCATTCAGTAGAGGTTGTTGGCACAAGTCATTTATATATATCAGAAAAAGACTCGGACCAAGGATGCTGCCCTGTGAAACTCCATAAGTAACTGGTGCATCAGAGCTCACTAGTTCACCAATTTTGACCTGTTGTACACGATCGCACAGAAAATCCCTTAGGATTGCAAGAGCACTACCGCGAATACCAATACGTTCTAGCTTGTTCACAAGGGTAGGAATCGAGACAGTATCAAACGCTTTAGCTAGGTCAAGGAAAACACCTATACATTTACGTCTTGCATCAACTTGAGCAGTTACAAAATTCGTGAGATCACTAATTGCATCTACTGTACATTTTCCTAAAACCAAATTGTGAGTTTGATAGCATATTATTGTGTTCGAGAAATTTTATGATCCTATTATTTAAAGATTTTTCTATAATTTTGGAAAGTGACGATAAGACTGAAATTGGCCTATAGTTTGATACTTCGTCTCGAGACTCACCCTTGTGAACAATAGTTATAAGCGATCTTTTAAAAACCTTCGGAAAGATTCCTTGCCTATAGCATAACTGAACCAGTTTAGTAAGCGGAGGGACTATAATATGTTTAGCTAATTTAAGGAGTTTCACAGGGATTAAGTCCCAACCAGTGGCACAGTTATTTTTAAGATTCATAATGATTGAATCCAGTTCAGCTTCATCAGGCGGAAGTAACACCATAGAGTTTAATGCAGGTCGTATGTCAAATCTGTAAGACTGATGGTTTTGTGTAGTATGCTGTTGAGCATCAGCTAAATGCTTACCAATATTTGAAAAGTATTTATTAATATTTTCTATATCATGCGCCGCACTTTCGTTGAAATGCTATAAGGCCTCAGCTGATGTTTTTGGTTTCGAAAAGTCCATAATTGATCTAATAGCACTCCATGATTCTTTATTGGTTTTTGCGTTAAATAGCAAAGACCTTTCGTAATTTCTTTTACATTTTCTTAATAGTAAATTACAGAAATTCCAATATCGTTTATATGTTACTTCGAGAATATAATTATTAGGATCCCTATTATATATTTTATGAAGTTTATCTCGGTTGCGTATACATCGTAAAAGCCCCGGTGTCAACCAAGGTTTAATTATTTTTTTCTTGGACGGAATGTGACAGACTCTAGGGATTAATTCAATAGCTGTAGTCAGCTTGTCAACAAATAAAGCAGTGGCATCATTGGCATTACTAGTAAGAGTGATAAATGAAAAATCTACAGTCTCTAAGTGCCTTACACATGCGTCATAGTCAATTCTTTTCGTAAAATTGGGCTTGTTCGGTTTAGAGTGAGAAAGACAGATATTGAGTATTAACATAGCATGATCCGTAATGGTAATGTTATTTACATAAACTGATGCACGATGTACAGTTTTTAACATAACATGGTCCAGGCAATTGTGTAGTCTTGTAGGGTAAGTATGACCGGGTAACATGCCTAATTCAGCAATTAAGTTTAAATAAGTAGTACTATTTTTGTCGTTGTTATTTGTTTTTACATCAATATTGATATAACCTATGAGAATTATGTTTTTCGTAGAATTTATTGCACCAATAATACTTTCTATCGAATTTAAGAAAATATCGGTACATCGTATCGACGGTGATCTGTATGCGGCTAAAATATATATGTCTGGATGGATTTTGATCGAAAGGAAATTAGCTCCCATAGGTTCATGTTCTTCTATGGAACATTTAATATTTTTATTGACATAAATAACAATACCATCATTTTGGTTCAGACATTTTCGGGTGGATTTAGTTATGTAATTGGGAATGTTAGGAATATATGTTTGTTTGTTCAACCAGCATTCTGTTAAAATAATTATGTCTATTTCAAATGTAAATCTAGATATTTCAGGTACTAGGCTATCAAAGTTTTTGTATACGCTTCGAATATTTTGGCAAATAATGTTAAGAGACTTAGAACAGTTATTAATGTGCATATAACACGTTTCTGAGTCATAATTATAGGCTGAGGCTACACTTATATTATCCAATTCATTAGAGATATATTGGTTTGAATCAGTCATTGTTAAGATAGCTTAAGAAAGGAGCACAAATCAATATTTGATTTTTAAAGAAGTTACTTATCAACGGCTTTTTGTCAAAATTTGAGTAAAATAGTGAAAACTTATTAAATGCTGTATCTCTATGTATCTGTTTGTGTTGGTGTGTGCGTAATTGTGTAGTGTGTGTAACTGATTGTAATAAACATATTATGTAGAATATTAGATGTGTTATTAACGTGATATAAACTAATAGCATAAATAATTTAAGTTCAATCATAATAAAAAAAAATGAAAATAGAGTTGTATTACAATGAAAATAGTAATAATATGATATGTAAGTGATTTGAGGTGCTAGTCACTTTGCCACAGAAACATTTTTAAGGTCTGCCTCCGATTTGATGAGTATTTGTTTCTGGCCGTCTGTTTGTTGAAGAAAAACCTTTCCGAAGTATGTCCAGCAATACTTAGGCCTGGCAGGTCCTTTTATTTTTAAATGGGTCGTATTTAACTTGCTATTTTTGTTTTTGTTATTAAACTGCCGTGCCCGCCTAATAATACTTTCTTTCGTAGAGGCATTAATAAAGTCAACAATTACTGGCGCATCGTCTTTCTTACTGATTCGAAAAACATCCCTTACTTCTTTTTATTGAATTGGAGTGTTGAGTACATTGGCAACCTCCCTTATTAGTGTACAGAGGTCCTCTTTTCCCTTCCCTTGTTCTCTAGAAATATTTTTTATTTCTACTTTTGTCAAAAGCAACTGATTTTCCACTAATTCTAATCTATCCTCGTTTTGTTGAATGTAAGAGCGGTCCTCTTTGCGTTCCGATTCCAAATTCTTAATTTTAACCAGCATGTCGTCATATTGTTTAAAGATAAATGTAATGGTGTTCTTAATCTCAACATTCTGTGCTATCACTTCAGCTATCGATGCTTGCAAGGCGGTAAATTTGGCTTCGGATTGTGCGTTCTAGCGGATAATAATTGACGAATCTCGTCCATGCATAACAAGTCATCTGCATCACGCTTCATACGCGTGGCGATATTTTCTAGTTCTATGTTACATAAATTAGGGGTGGATCCATATTGGTGTTTTATCTCGGGGTGTGGTCTGGTATCCTCCTCACAGGGGGTGTTTGGTGGAGTGCGTTTAAGCGGCATTATAAATAAGAGTTTATAATTATATTCAAAACCTTAAAACCACTCGCAAAGCAATAAAATTGTTTTCTTGCCAAACTGTTCGAAAAGTAAAGTTTCCTTGTCCGATGCACAGCGCGGTGACGGCAAGAACGTCGTAAGTGCCGTGGATACGAGGCATGCCTTTTAAGTTTTGTCGTTTGAAGAAAAAAACACAACTAGAACCTTATAGTACTTTTTATTGTTTTTCAAAGTATTTACCACGTAGCTTAATACACTTTTCCATTCGCTCAAACTAGTTATTATAACATTTATTCCACTCTAAAGTGGGGGTGTTCAAAATGGCTGACTTGAAAGCGTCGACTGCTTCTTCACCGGACTGGAACCTTTGACCACGAAGACTTTTCTTAATTTTAGGAAATGTAAAGAAATCTTTAGAGCTTAGGTCAGGACTGTATGGAGGATGGTCAAGAATTTCTACTTTTTCCTGCTTCAAATACTCAATCGTTTGACGAGTGCTGTGTGAGCTTGCGTTGTCGTGGTGCAGGATGATACGTCGCTTTGAGTTAGATTTTCGAAGTTCAGCGATGACTTGTGGTAAACAAACTGTGGTATACCACTCTGCGTTAACCGTTCTACGATCTTCAAGTGCAATAGTCGCAACATGGCCGGTTTTTCCAACGAACGTGGCCACCATCTTCTTTGAAGTGCTTCAAGAACGAACAAATTTAGTCGGCTTTGGCTCGTCTTGAAAGAACCAGATTGTAGATTGTTGTTTGGAATCAGGATCGTAGGCATAGATCCAAGATTCGTCACCACTGATGATATTGTAGACGTGATTTGACTCTCCTCGGTTGAACCTTTGCAGAGTTTTCTTACACCATCTGACGCGGGCCGCCTTGTGATCGCCGAAAAGCAGATGTGGAATCCAACGGAAAACTAGCTTTCTCACACCAAGCGCTTCATGCAAGATCTTCTGAATGGTTGTCTCTGAGATGCCTAATAGAGCCTCTATCTCTCGATACGTCACATGACGATCTTCGAGAATTAGTTGTCTCACAGCAATGATGTTATCTTCAGTGAAGGCGGATTTTGGGCGTCCTTCGCGAGATTTGTCACTAACACTAGTATGTCCACGCTGGAATTCTAAATACCAGCGTTCGACAGTCCGCAGACATGGGGCTTCATCACTGAACACAGATGTTAGCTCTTCAAAACACTGAAGCCGTGTCAGGCCTCTTCTAAAGTTGTAGAAAATTATTGCACGAACATTTTCCTTAGAAAGATTCATTTTCGTACGTAACCTGACAGATTCCAATCGACGCTGTGACTAAACAATAGCATTAATCCTAATACTTTGAACTGTTTAGAGATTCAAAATTTAAACACATTCGAATATAGAACAGTTTCAAATTCAAAATTGCCGGGAAATATGGAAACGACAGAACTTAAAAGGCATGCCTAGTATCGCGTCGCTTACGCGTTACAGCAAAGCACAATTTCCGATATCACTTATGACAGAGTAAATTGGTTGTTGTTTTAATTTGTATTGTAATAATCTTGTATTTTACACTTTAGAATCAGTACTTGATGCACAAAACAGTTGAAAGCTAATATCACTTGTCGATTGACAACTTAAAATCGAAACCAGGTGACTTTATAACAGCAGAAATACTTTAAATATAGGAAACAAATTGAATAAGGTATTGTTTGCACGGTAGCCTGAGAGCGAGTCATATGAATATCCTTGTGTTGGAATATTGTATTAGACACAAGGAGACCTCATTCCAAATACACATCTACAATAAGCTTACCTGTATCATTCACTCTCTTATCACCATAAGGACCCAGAGTAGCGTCGCAAGTTGCCGCCTGGTTCCCACCCATCCGTTGAGGTCGCCACACAAAATCACCTTTTCATTCGCATCAGCCAGATCCAGAACTTCCCTGACATTATCCCAAAACTTCTCAAGGTCCTGGGGTGTCAACAAGCTTACCGGAGCGCAGGCTCCAACCAAAAACACTCTAGTGACACCCAGTTTCAAACGGACCCAGAGAAGTCTCCCATCATGCAGGCCATAATCTCTCACTCCAGAAGCCAGGCGACGGGACAACAAGATACCCACCCCCATGCTGGCAAGATAGCTCTGTGGCACTCCCAGACCACAGAGCCATCATGCAGTCAGGGAGATCACAGGTTTCACTGCCCCTTCGCTTAGTCTCTGTTACACACAAAGCATCCAGGCGTCTCTCTTTCATTACATCAATCACCTCATGCGTCTCATCTTCCAACCACCTCTTACATTCCAGGTGCCTATTCGGCACTCTGTACCCCACGACTCGCCAGTTCGGGCCGGGCGGGATGGGTGGCGGCCCCCACCGCCGCTTCTGCCTATGTTCGTACCGGCGGGGTCGCCTCGGGGAGACGCCCTAGCCCGCACTGCGGTACTTCCTCGATCCAAGATTGCAGCCATAACGGCTGGCAGAGGTCGCGATGAGCACGCTCTTGGACAAGACCTAATCGTAATTCAGTCTTATTTTCAATGCATGTTAATTATTTTAATTTGATTCTTAGTTTTATAGTAAATCGCATATTATTTTACAGTATATACAACACTGACACATCACTATACATTACCCACAAAACAGTACTCTTACACACTCACAAAAAACATCTGCACACACATACATTTATCTTACAGGTCATTTTCCTAAAAATAATATCAATGTATGTATTTTATTTATATTTATGTTTATTTTATTGTATGTTTTAATGTGTAATTGTATAACTACCCTCTTATTAACATTCTCATCTCTCAACACTTAAAGGTTCGCTGGAAGAGAACTCATATTTTGAGTTAAGCTCGCCTTTGTATATCACCTGTGAAATTACAACTGTAAATGTACTGTATACAATAAAGGATTAAATTAAATTAAATTTTGGTTGTCATAATCTACAAGGTGTAACATAATAAACGCAAGACCTCAGACACCCCAATTAGAGAATTGCTTCATAAATTCAAAACGAAAACTAAATTTCTAAATTTAAAGGTTTTTACCCCTTTTTTAAGCACTTTTATACCCCAATTAATAATGAAACTTGTACGTGTATGTGTGCATTTTGAGAAATACGGGTTAGGAATGCATTTGTACTCTCGTTATTGCTATGAATCAAGAATAAATTTAGTTTTTTATAGCGCACTGAAGGAGTAAAAGCATTTTTTTGCAAATTTAAAAAAAAAATGTAAGATACATTAAAAATAGAGAATGGAATGTGCTAATAGATGGCGACTTAAATGGCTGCTTTTTTGTGAATCATGCCACATAGTAGGACACCAGCATTCGTACAAACACTTTATCCTACGTACTTATAGCTGCACTGTTTACTTATCAACTTAACATTCGGTAACATACAAAATAATTTAAATTCATTGAATGTCATTTCCGTAGCCAGCGCTGCACATTGTGATTTAGACAGCTGTATACCTACCGATTCAAACCCCAAAAAGTGCTTGAAATTAATAAGCCAAAATATAAGAACATTAACAAAAACTTCCCAGGATTAGAAACATTATTCTATAGAACTAAAGCGCTACAGAAACTACTGTAACAATATTTTAAAAACGGTTATGAGACAGGATGAAAAATCTGAGCTTCAAAGTGCTGGTACAAATAACAAACTACTCTGGCAAACTATTAATAAAATAACGAATAGAAATGTTTCCAAGGACAACTGCACCAATCTTCTCTCAAAAGCATCATCACCTGACCAGGCGGTAGAGAAAACTAGTCATTATTTTGTCAATATAGGCAAAAAGCTAGCGGATAAAATCCCGCCTACTCGAACGCAAACGCACATTCAATCAAATGGACCAAGTCACTCAATGGTAATTCTACCCACTGATGAAACAGAAGTAGACAGACTGGTGGTATTACTGCGCAGTGGCACTGCTATGAGATAGGATAATATATCGACGGATGTTATTAAACAAAACAGACATACTATAGTCCCCTCGTTGACCCATCTCTGTAACTTAATCCTAAAATTTGGTATTTTCCCAAAAATTTTTAAAAATCTGTAATACATCTGATCTACAAGGCAGGCGACAGAGATCTCGTAACGAATTATAGACCTATTGCAATACCACCTACACTTTCGAAAATCGTCGAGCGAATTATGAACTCGCGACTAACTGGCTACCTTGAGAAAAACAAATCTTAAGCGATTCACAATATGGCTTTCGTGCAGGTCGATCCACAAGTGAAGCTGTAAATGATCTCAGTAACCAAATTGTAAGAAAGCTGAACGAAGGCCAGAAAGTAATAAGCATATTCCTCGACTTAACTAAAGCCATCGACACAGTCTCTGTCCTGATCCTTCTAGATAAGATGGAGAAAATAGGAATCAGGGGTACACAACTACAACTCTTTACCGATTGCCTCAGCGACCGTATACAGAGCGTTAAGATAAATAACTACATAAGCACTGAGAAAGCTAACTCTCACGAAGTCCCATAGGGCAATGTACTTGCTCCTACCCTGTTTCTAATTTATATTAACTATCTGTGTACGCTCAACATACATAAAGGTAACATTTACACTTTCGTAGATGACATCGCCATCCTGTTTTACGCAAATACAAGGGCAGATTCATTTCTCTGTGCACAAAAGGGTCTGAACGTTGTGTTAGGCTAGTTGCGCGACAACGTCCTTACACTTGACCTTGACAAAACGAGATATATGCCCTTTGCCATTAAAAACAATACCAGGAATCAAGCCGCAGCTTACAAAGCTCCACATAACACGGCTTGCAAATGCATGAATCTCCAGAGTGCTGTAACCATCGAAAACCCTGGAATCATACTAGACTCTTGCCTGGGCTGTCATCCGCACATTGATGCACTAACCTCAAAGATTCGCAAATTAATCTACATCTTCAAGCACCTGCGACATGAGAGTCTGCGTAGGACGGTCTACTATGCACTCTGCCAGTCTTTACTTTCATACTGCATATCTTCCTGGGGCGGTTCGGCCAAGTCGAGTATCATCAAAGTGGAGCGGGCACAGCGAGCTATATTGAAGGTGGTATTGTTTAGGGCCTACCGATACCCTACAACAATGCTGTACGAGGATAGCAAGGTCCTATCGGTACGTCAGCTGTTCATACTCCACACTATTTTAAGGCAACACACACTGCTGACTTACCGCGGACCTGCGGTCCTTAGTAAAAGACGCTTTGATCCAGTTGAACGTGCATTTGATGGATTTAGTACTCGCTTCGCAAGTCGACACTTTTGCTTTCTCGGTTGTTATCTTTACAATAAAATAAATAAGATACTTGGAATATACTCACTAACAAAACAAAAGTGCAAAAAAGAAACCACAGAATGGATTATGTCATTAAACTCTGACCGCACAGAGTCTCTTCTCCACTCGCCTCAGTAATTGAAAGACCCGTAGACAAACACACACACACACGCACGCACACACGTACATACGCACACACACACTCACACACAAGTGATGTGCCACTAAAAATGTCGAACTGCGTTGTTCTAGCATAATAGCTAACAAACATATGAAGGATCTGGTGACCTGACTTGGGCACCAGTCTCCTGCAATAATCTAGGCAATGTAATTAATTCAATATTGCCTAAAAAAAACATTTTATAAGCCGCTTAAGAAGATCAGTCAATTTTTACCATCTGCCAAGTGTTAGATCCCTCTACAAGATGCAGGAGTATACAAGCTTGATTGTGAATGTGGTCTCTCTTATATAAGACAAACAAAAAGACCGGTAAAAACTCGGGTTAAAGAACACAAAGCTGACCTGAAACACCTTCCCTCAAAGAAGTCTGCAGAACTGCAACCTGTGAACAAGTCCTTGACACATGACGTACCATCAGATTTGATAGACCACAAATCCTTGTAAAAGAACACCGATTCCTACCAAGGATGGTTCGCGAGGCTATTGAAATTATCAAACATCTTAATTTCAATAGAGAACATGGCGGGGTGCTTCCATCGACTTGAGATCCGGTAATTAATATAATCAAATCCAAAACCAAGCATAACACTGCAAGACCTCAAGACACCGTCAGCTCATTCTGCGTAGATCAGACCAACAAAAATAATTAAGAAGTTTGAGGGTACCCCGGAACAACTATGCCTTTTGGACGTCTAATGCCTCAGTCCCTCCCGTGACCATGGGTGCTGCAAAGCACTTGAAACTTCGGGAACTAAAAATCAAAAATAAACCGCGATAAAATCCGTAAAATAGTTTTATTTCAGATTCTCATCTCTCGGTATACAAAAATTGAACTGAAAATTCCTCGTGTCGAATAAAGTAACCAAAATAGATTTAATGATTTTGCTTTGAAAAGGGCAATGACTTCAAAAAAGTTTTATATTTGGCTTCGGCCATTTTGGTTAATTCTTTCGGTAAATTTTCGGAACAATTTATTCATGATTAAATTAGTTAAACAATTAATGCGTTCAAATTGATTAAACAAAACGCAATGATTACACAGACTGCAACTTTTATAAATCTTACAGCATACTTTTCAACGGTCGACATTAGTGGTATTATTATAAAGGCCATTATATTTTTCTATATTCAGTTTTTTTCGAACAGGTAAAAATACCGCTATTTTTATTCAGCTATCAAAAAAATAAAACCTCAAGGCATCAGACTACGTAAATAAAGGGTCATAAATACATTACCACTGCCATGGAGGAGGTCACGTACAAAAAAAAAGAAAACTCCCGCCAACCGAACCGAAGGGTTCGGAATTCAAACGTAATTCAATAAGAAAGGGCTGGCCACACTCCCGGCGGGGCCGATCGCCTGACAGTCATACCCAACAAATTGATGAGATTTTCAACCGAGATTCCCCGAAGTTGGCCGAAGGGAAATTAAGTTCGGCAAACTTTCGACTTGTTCGACAAACGTACTGGAGGACTTCACACGAAAAGATTGATGTTAACATGACGCTAGCAAGTGGTGTCACGTTCATATTTATTTAGTAAATCTGTAGTTGGACAAGGATGGCATATCAACTCGTTAGCGTCAAAACGCCAATCCGCCAAAACGCCGTGCTAAGCCCTCTGAACCCTTATTGTTCTAGACTTGGCAAAAGTGTCTCACTGTTCAGATTCGATTATTTTCATCTAAAACAGTGCAAAGATTCAAATCCAAATGTCTCATTTGGAACATTTGAATCAGCTAAATTCAAGCAGAGTCAACCCACCGACCGACATCGCGTCGCGTATTCGTTCGTTTTTAGAGACGGCAAATTTACTGAATGTAAGATCGAGATTCAGTTTCAGATTGGAATTAACTATGAAGCATTTTGTTTGTTCTGCAAGATTAGCGCCTTTGGTGAATTTAAGATCGAGATTCAGATACAAATAAGGCATTTGATTCTGTACAACTGTTTCGAATCTTGTAGATCTCGTTCATGTTTCATATCACATCATATCAGTAAAGGTCAACACATGTCTATATCGTTCCGATATAACGTAGCTGTAACAATTAGGTAATACTAAAACTTTTTTTTTAGATTCTCCTAGTGCTTTGCGGCCGCGGTATTCTTTGCGATTACCAAGGTTAGCAGCACTCAGCTCAGTCGGCCTGTGATAGGTGACGGCTTGCAGCATTTTCAAATTCGAGCATCTCCGTACTTCGGCAGTTATGTTAAACGGTTGGTCCAAGTTACCATTTAATGTGGTAGTCGTTAAGCCAAGTTGAAAGCCTTATAGGTAGCTTGACCGAAGTTGAAATTCCAAGAGCAGGTGGCCACTGGGTAAGCGTGGTGGAGTATTTCCTAATATCTCTCACCTCGATTTGTGAGACGAGGCCTATGCCCAGCAGTAGGACAGTATAGGCTAATTTTTATAATAATATTTTAGGGTGTTTTTCGAAAGCGGAATCACACTTAAAATCAGTACGGAGTTATAAGTGCCGTATTGATAAAGATTACAAATTAATATCTAAATGGATCGATGTGTTTTAATGATACCTAGGACGAAAATAAATTGGTCCATAAAATAATAACTATAGCGATCATAAAAACAAAGGTCATAGACGTAACTAACATCTGATAAGGCAAGGCTGTACAATGGACGAATATCATAGAAATTGTTATGGCATAAGAATAGCTTATCCTTAAAAAAAGTTCTGCTATTTTTAAAATGTGTGAAGTTTACCTCCACTTCTTTCGCTTGAAGAATTAAGGAGTGACGATTTTTATTTTTTTTTCATAAGAGAAAAGTGGTACCGAGATATTCCCACAAGTTGATAACACAATTTGCCGTTTCTTGCCCGAGGCGGTAAACTTCAGTGGGATTTATCTTAGGTCCAAGTTTAGACTAAGACTAAGACAGCTCCCAGGTGCAATCCCTGTAACTATTGTAAGGAATAGAAATTTATAGTCTGTCGCTTGTAACAATGGATGTAGGTAACACCGTATCGTAACTTTGCCAAAGTGAAGACGTGTGTTGCTTGATTCATGATAACAGAAAAAAATATTTTCAGTGGCTTGAATATTATTTTATGAACTAGTCGTTAGTAAATTATACTACTTCTTTAGTGGCGCATAGTGTGGCTGACAAATCTGAGGTCTTAGTTTCGAATAGTAAGTCTGACAATATGTGATGTATTGAAGCCGAAAAATTTCGGTTGCAGTCCGGAGTACACAAAACACTGAGTCTGCTAACCAGTTGCGTGTATTGCACAAAGGTATGCTGGTTGGTGCAGTCGGTTACTTGGCACCGACTGCAAATATTTATTTATTGCTTTTTGAAGTCGGTTTAATATATGACTATAATAACGGAATCTATACATTCGTGCTGTTCGCCGTTAAGGAGTTCCCTCTTGTATCTTTAAAGTCCAAGGTCCAATACTAATAACATTAAAATAGGACCATCTCAAAGCTATACTGAAACCAATGCAAAAATAATCATCAAAATCGGTTCATAAGCAAATGAGTTATAAAAAAAGGACGAATTATGAACCTCCTTTTTTGAAGTTGGCTAATATACTGCTTAGTTCTATAGTAGGGTACCTATAGGATTGACGTAATACCCATAATATCTCAATTTACGCATGCCTATTGTTTGTCGTTAAGGAGTTCCCTGGTGTATCTTCTAAGTCCAAGGTCCAATGCCTATGAAATTAAAATGGGACCACCTTGGAGCTACACTGAACCCAATGCAAAAAATATCATCAAAATCGGTCCACAATAGATGGAAATATCGCTGCAAATATATAAAAAAAGCATACATACAACCGAACATAGAACCTCCTCCTTTTTGAAGTCAGTTAATAAAATAATGTCAATCGTCAGATTCACTTAATTATAGCAATTAATAACGTATACTTATACTCAGCCTTTTATATTGAGGTCAGATGAGTTGCTACCCCTGCTTAGAGAATATAGGTGTGATAGCGTTTAAATTTTTTTACTAGATGTTATCTATCTGATGAAGGTAAGGTGATAAATGATTAACAGCAGAAACAAAAGCATATTTTAATTTAGCATTTCGGTATAAAGGATTCTTCACGCATTCACTTCTGTTTTGCTTGCATACAATATAGGTTAACGAAACCTAACATTTGAAAACTTCCTACCACAACAGCAAACTTACACACAATTTAGCCGAAGTCACTCCACGTAGTCGACAAATCTCTAAGAAATTTGTTTGGAATCTGTACCAGATATCTACTCAAGACGACAAGCAAGATTAAAAGCGATCTTTATATCTAACAATAAAACACGACAACTAATAAGGAACCTTTCTGAACCTAAGGAAGGTTCAGAAAAGTTCCTTGTTAGTTAACAAATAGACAAACTATATGGAAAAATGATAAAATTGTCACGACACGTGTTGTTTAATAAAGCCGGTTTGTATGGCTTATTATTAACAAATTTATCCTCAAATTATCACCTGGCGTCTGTCAGCCTACATTCGCACGAGCGTTTTTATAGCGCTCGTTAATAAAGAACTGGGATAAAACGCATGGAATTTTTTTAAAAGCGCTTTATAAATGCACATTTAAAAAACGGTCGTGTAAAAACGGGTTTGTAGTCGCTTTTACTGAAAAGGGATCTAGAAACTTCTGCTATTACAGCTTCTTGTGCCAGTAAAGCTGAAACTATTAACTAAGTAACATAGTGCCGTAATCTGATTACGCCACGGTGTAAGGCAAGGTGTCGGTCGCGGCGCACTCACTCAATTGCTGAATTTGGAATGCAAATTCAAGACTTGACGTCTGGTCTGCTCCTCGGTACAGTATACTGGCGCTTATAAATGAATGGTACACCTCGATACTGTACTGATAGCTCTGCAATTTCTTAGTATTTATAGTACAGCTATAAATGAATTACCGGAAAGAGCAGAATCTTATCTAACGGGAAGACAAGAGTAATTGGCGAGTCTGCAGCAAACTATGATAGTGGAGCATACTGCCTTTTAAATATTAGCCCTGTTAAAAAACTGTCCCACCGTTGGGCACGAGCCTCCTCTCAAACTGAGAGGGTTTACTTACTGCCTATTGATGAAAGCTTATTCAAAAAGTTTGTTTAGTAGACACTACATTTAGAATTAGTAATCATTATAAAAATCACGCACACGGACTTTTATGCTTCTATTTTGACAAACTACAAAAATGATAAGGTCAGTATTACTAGGTGGTTTCAAATCTGACTTTATTAGTATACCCTCCGGAGATCCCCAAAGCGCTCATTTGGCCCCTTTATTTTACAGCGCCTATATCTTCGATGTTGGTAACCACATCCGTAACGCTAAACATTTGATCTATGCTGATGATAAGAAAATTTTTATGTGTATATGCTCTAAAGACGACTGTATGTTATTGCAACAAGACCTAAACAATTTATAACCTTTCTACAATTCAAACAATATAACTGTAAATATCGACAAATGTCAATGCATAAGTTTAACTCGAAAAAAAATCCCACATGTTTTTCTTATGACTTCAATGGAGTCATAATCCAAAGAGTTAATGTCGTACGTGATCTAGGTATTTTATTTGACTCAAAAATGAGCATGTCCTCTTATATTGATAGCATTGTCAGTCGATCTTATCGTAATCTCGGTTTTATCATGCGCACCTGTAAATGCTTCAACGATCTAACTAGCCTCAAAGTAATTTATTTTGCTTATGTTAGATGCATTCTGGAATATGCCAGCTCCATATGGACCCCCTATTATGCAGTACACATTAACCGTATTGAGCGAATACAAAAGAAATTTCTTTCCTATTTAAATAACAAATTGAACAATGCGTCCTTGTCTTACGTTAAAAACTGTCAAAAATATAACATTCTTACACTAGAACACAGAAGAGAGCTATTAGATTTAGGACTGTTGTTTGACATTGTCCGTGGCAATATAGACTGCTGTGAATTACTGGGCCAAATATCATTTTCCACACCAGACATAAACCTTTATTCGACGTCCCCTCACATACGACCAATTATGGGAGTAATGCTGTTCTCACACGTATTGTTCGCTTATACAATAATAAATGTAATAATATTGACCTTTTTATTGGCTCAAAAAACAGTTTTAAACAAAAATTAAACAACCTTCTACAACAAATCAGCTCCACCGCCACCTAATTTTAATTTTATTGCTTTTTATACATTTATCGCACAACTGGATGTGTAATTGTAGTGCGCTGTTGTGTATGGCTACGTCATTAATGTTTTCCAACATTCGTATTTGTATTCATAATGCTCTCAATTTTTAAGATTAATGTTCTCAATTTTTCTATATTATAGACATAATAATCCGACCTTCACCTAACTATTAATGTTACCTCATCTTTCTTTAATGTTTCTTCGTACAATTAAATTATGCTGGCAATCTATTGTGGTTAGCTGTAAAGGCTTTATTTTAAGTAATTATTCTCATGTAATTATTTATACTTATGCTGTTGCTACCCTGAAGAAAATAAATAAATCAATAGATAAAATTTCCTTTTTTAAATTATATTTACGCAGTAGGGATTTTGCTTGTTTTTTACCAAATCCTGACTTAAAAGAGAGATAGAAATAAAGATAGACGTAAAGAGAGATAGATTAATCAATAAATTGAAACTAGTATCTGAAATATTTTCTACTTCTCGATTGAGTCGAAATAGCGATGCATCCAGCCAGATACAGGTTTACGGCAAATAATCTGCTAAGCTGCAACTGGCACGCTGTCAAGTGTCTATAACGGTTTGCCGGTGACAACGGCTCACCACCAACCCTCATCCAATCAGCAGAGCCTATAGATCCACCATTAATAGGCTTCTGTCCACTAGGAATAAAACGAATGAGTTTTTAGTCAATGATCATGATGTGTAGATAGAAAAAGACAAAATTATTTATTACATAAGATAAAGATGACAATTATTTTTGGAATAGAAATTCAGCAAAATTAGGTATTCAGTCACGTGACCGTAAACACCGATCTGAAAGAGCTGTTTTACAAGGCGTGACGTCATTCAGACGACATGACAGTCCTGGCCGTTGTCACGATGAACTTTAAATGTTTTTGAATTCACAAAATGTGAATTCGCCAATTTTGAAAAATGAACACATTTTTGAGCTGACTATGAATGTTACCGATTTTATAAAGGTACAGTATTCACCAATTTTTCGAATTTAGTCAACTAGCCCATTCCATTGGTCAATTTAAATTTGGAATGACTTTGTTCTCACCGTTTCTCGCCTAAATATTACGAGAATATTAATAACGTAAATTATGTTTAACGAAAGAGGCCCTTGTTTACACAGATAATTGGCAACGATAATGCGACATGAAAGGCGAAAATTTAAATAAATTAGCAAAATTTCGTTCAAGTATCCGATGGGGTCCATCAAAAACTGTTGCTCTAACTTTATATTGATGATGATTGATCCGACCGATTTCGGCCATGGCGACCACTTTGACCCCTAGTCGGAGTAGTGCCGCTGATGCGCTCGAAGATGGCTTATGTAGCCTATCTTCGCGGCGAAACTCCGTGCACACTGAGGGCACGTGAGTACGCCGTTCTCATAGTTGTATGATATGGCAGCAGGTGGGCGAGCCTTTAACTGATTGCGTTTGGCGTCAAGGTCAGCTTTACGCTGAGCCTCGAACTCGTGTACTTGGCTGTTCACCATCCTGCGCCATTCTGGCCGCTGTGCTGCCAAACGTTCCCAACGAGAGGGCTCTATGTTGCATCTCTTCATATGTAGCTTTTGGACATTCTTGTACCGGAGGAGGGGACCGCCATGATTCCGCTTGCCCTTCTCCAGTTCAGAGTAGAAGATGCTCAGCCAAGTACAGGTCACCCGCGTCATGCGTGGTGCGCACTGCTGGTCTGTCCACCGACTTATTGTCACTAAGCTACGAATCCGCCTCCGTCGCCCGCGTAGATCTCTTATAAAAAAGCTTGCTTCTTTGAACTTGGATAAGCTAGAAGATATCGCGGTCAGGGAGAAATACGCTGAAGCCCTGTCTGAAAAGCTGATGCCAGCTAATGAGGTAGGTGATGTTGATGCTGCCTGGGGAACTATGTCATCTCATATCATGGATACCGCTTCAACTGTACTGGGTAAAAAAATCCGTCGCAACGAAGACTGGTTTGATGGAAATGATGAAACCCTGCGGGCAGTATTCGACAAACACCGAGATCTCCTGCGACAGCACAAAAGGCAGAGAGGAAGCGTTGCGGTTGTTAAAGCTAGTGACCTCGAATTGCGCAAGCTGTCTCGACATATGAAAGACAAGTGGTGGCAGGACAAAGCTAGTCACATGCAATGGCTCATTGACCAAACCAGCTGGGTGAGTTCTACAGTGAGGTACAAAAGCTGATTGGTTCATCCTACCAAGCTCGGGTGCCTTTCAAGTCTTTAGCCGGTAGTCACATGTTGACAAGCAAGGAGGATATACTAAACCGCTGGGCGGAGCACTTCAACATTCTGCTAAATGACTTTATGACTTTATATACTCTATGACTTTATACTTGATGACTTTATATTATGTTTCTGTGGAACAAAGTTTAAGGTTTCGTATTTATATTATGATGAAAAGGGAAAGTTTGAATTATTGTTATAAAAAAGCTTAACGCTGCTTCGATTGTTTAGAATTTACTGAACAACTGATATGCTGAACTGAAGTGGCCTTATAATGACGTTCATCTTATTACATTTTTTTTTTATGTTTACATAAAAATGTTAATCTTACAGACCCTAATTCTATCTTAGACCACCTTTACCGCCCTTGACTAAAGTGCTGGTAAGTTACTTCTCGATTAGCGTTCGTGAAATCGTCGGATAGGGCTGCTTAGAGATAGTGAAATTCGTACACAGACTTACTTGCAACTTTAATTGTCGATTAGTCTACTTCAGATTTTTTTGAGGGTGTAGTAAAAGGCCTTCAGCCTTTTAGAATTGACAAGTGGTTCATCTAATAACTCTAAATTTATAGACTGAGTTCCATGGAAGGTAAATAAATGTGATAATTTATAATAAATATAAGTTGTGTACAGAAACAGTCGAATAGCAAAGAACAAGATCAAAACAAATAATGAAGTGTTTTATGAGTGTAAGTAATTTAATGCACGAAAAGATTACTTTGAAAATAAAAAACATTGCATTGAAACCCAAATACCAATGAAACAAACAAAAAAATATTTTATTTTTATATTTTTACACATACATTTCGCAAATGATGTTACGCCCCGATATAATTGAGGGCAATCCATATTGCCATTATACTGGGTACAATATCAGACTTCGGACTACCACTGATATTTTTACAAGAGAAAAACATGAATTACATTATTCGACCTGGGAATCGAATCAAGATCTCGTCGCCAGCTACACCATGCGCCACAAGCTCCCAACAAGGCAATAAATCTAGAAAAGAGTTAGAGTCCTTGTACGCACAGGCGCTTTTTCAACACTTTATATTGAAGTACTGTTGCTTTTCAAAAAAAATTGTATTATTGGCAGTTTGTTTCTTTCCGGCGCTTGATTAATGCGCATTGAAAAAGCGCTCTTGCGAACGTAGGTTAGGGTAGGGTAATACTTTAGTATTATCTAAACATCTATCAATACATAAAACTTAAAAAAACCTTTTTAACACGCTTTTATTAGCTTGACCTGTAACTATGTGTCTATGTAACGGGATCCTGCAACATAATTTTCCCCAAGTTAATTTTTTACTTACAAATGTCAACTAAAGTTTCCAGATCTAAAGAAATATAAAGAGCACATTAAACATTTTCATTATCATTTGCAGTCGTCTAGTGAAATATTTGGAATTGACGCACAGACTGATACGTAACAATGGCATCTATCTCGCTGTCTCGTCCCATGAATAAGAGACGAACGCAGACTTTAGAACAATATGGTCGTAAATCTACGTTTTAAACAAAATCTTGCCTTGTTGAGAATAAATAGTAGACGAAGTAATAAAATAGCATATTTGTCTTTTTAATTTATTGAAATTTAAAAATTATAGACTTGTCAGATTAGTTAGCAAATATTGGCAGTTTTAGTTTAATTGGAGGTACGGAAGAAAGGAATAAGGAATCTGGCGTGATGATATAGATGACATATATAACATTTTCTACAACAAGAGCAATATATATGCGTAAGTATAACTGGTATTTGTATAAAATCATTGGTAATACAGCACGACCTACTGTCGATATAAGGTACGCTTGTAACTCTAGATTATCCTTCTAATAATCTTTCAAACGATTGGGGATGTACCTTGTAACAACATTGTGGAAAAGTAATTATAACACGGAACAAATAATAATAATAATTTATTTATATTTCAAGTTCAAGACTCATATTTGTTAGTAATATTTCACTTATAAACTATGTTAGTATTCTTATTATCTATGTACAGGTATGTGAACCACCCCTCATCCTAGATGTTGAAAGCCAGCAGCTGCGGTTCACATACAAGCAGTCTAGTCTGCTCGCTATACAGCTTAGGATGCTGTTGGGGCTGGCCCGCACACGGCGAACCAGGGAAGCGCATTTCTTACGCATCGTTGCAAAGAAACAATCGACACGGGCATCAGCAAACATCCCCGATGCACTGCAGAAAGACGTGTTCTACTTCTTTGGCAGTGAATCTCAGGTTACTCCGGCCACACTGGTCAAAATCATTAGGCACCGACAACGAGGGAGCCAGGTGCGGCGTTACTTTAAAATGATCTTTGAAGAGATTTGCAATAGACACAGGATCACTGACACCCTCAACAGACACGGGGAGGTCAGGCTTACAGCTTAGTCTTTTCGTATGCTTCCAGAAAGAACGAAAGTCATTACGTGAGTAATGCGTGGCTAGAATATCCATTTTTATTTGCTCTTCATGATCTTGACACCATTTTAAGCGCGATTTAAAGATCTTTCTAGCCTTATACATTTCATGATAATCGTGACCAGTAGAAGGTTTGCCAAGTTTTTTCCATATTAAAAACCTCAGCCTGGCCTCCCCGTGCGCTTCACTTACATATCTATTCCAACCTGTCACTTTCTTATTTTTTTTACACTTATTAGTGCGTTTAGCCGCCACGGAGGATTCACTTAAGGCACTCACAATTTTATCATACAGAATATCAATATAATTTTCATGCGAATGATTTTGACAGATTTTATCACAACAGTTTCTAAAGACTTCAGGCAAGTCAATAAGGCTTAATTTTTGATGACAATTGGCAGTATAACAGTGTGTCTGCTCAGTATCCCTGTCTCCCCATATAGCCAAATTTGCCAGAGGTTTTACACTAGACTGCTTAACACAGACGGATACAAATGAACATTCTAGGACTAAAGGATAATGATCAGACCACAAAGTATCATGCTTTACATACGCCGCAATTACAGATTACGAGCCGCCCTTGTAACTACGCAGTGGTCTAGCCACCTTCTTGTACCATGCGATTCACTCACAAAAGTGGAGGTGTTGGAGTTAATTCCTAACAGCTCGGTGTCAACACAGCTCCACTCAAATTCCCTACAGAAGCTTAAAAGTTCAGTATAAAATAGTTCTGTTGGATGTGCATTAAAGTCTCCAAGTATATAACAGTTTTCAATACCAGAACTATCTATAATTATATAGATAGTTCAAATAACGTTTATTGCTGAGTACCATAGACAAGATAGATATAGATAGATTATTTATGATTACCATAAACTAATAATTATATATTTGTAGTTTAATATTCCTACATCCTTCCTTAAACACAAACTAATCCCATCTTAGAAGCACAATAAGTAAGTTATGAGTATGACGTTGCTTTGGTTAGTGCATCAGCAACCATCATATCGGTCTGTATGTACTTCACGTCAATGGTCCCTCCATCAACTTTATCTCGTGGTGCCTAATATCGATATGCTTGGTCCTAGAATGATAGCCATCAGAACCTGAAAGTTTTATAGAGCTTTGATTATCACTGTAGATGATCATTGCTTCATTCTTCAATATAGGCCAAAAGCTCTCTTGAAATTGTTTCAGACACATCGCCTCTTGTATACATGATGACAAAGACATGTACACTGCCTCAGTTGTGGAGAGAGCGACAGTAGGCTGGCGTTTTGAGTTCCAGCTGATTGTTCCTGCCTGAAACAAAAATGTGTAACCAGTGCAAGAACGCCGGTCAATCTCTGAGCTTGCCCAGTCTGCGTCACAGAAGCCATGAGTCATACTCTCTTCTGTATTTTGTTTATAACTTAATCTATAATCTTCAGTGCCTTTTAAATACCGCATAACTCGCTTCAGAGCCATCCAGTGTGACATTTCAGGTTTATTATTGTATTTACTCAACATATTTATAACAAAACTTATATCTGGTCTGGTAATTTGAGAAATGTACAATAAGCAGGCAATAATCTCTTGATAAGGGATTTCACATAAGATACGTGACTCTTCAGATTTTTCTTTAAATTTAGTATTAACATCTATTGGAATCTTAACACTTTTACAATCAGACATGCCATATCTATGTAACACTTCTTGTATGTATTTCTTCTGATCTAAATAGATATATCCCTCCCTATCTCTTTCTACATGTATACCAATACAATAATTAATATCTCCTAGGTCCTTTATCTTAAATTGTTTATTAAGTTCCTCTTTAACATAGTTTTTTGTGTGATTATTATTTGTAAATAAAATAATGTCATCGACGTACACAGCCAAGAAAAACATGTTATTGTTATCCACAATTTTATAATAAATACAAGGATCAAGCTTGTTCTGTGATAGACCTTTCAATGTAGAACTTAGTTTCTTGTTCCATTGCCTACTGGCCTGTTTCAACCCATATAAAGATTTCCTCAGTCGACATACTTGTTTACCTTTCTCATACAGAGGTGGTTGTATCATATAAATCTCCTCCTCTATGTCGCCTTGAAGAAAAGCTGATACAGCATCCATTTGACAGACATCCAAGTCGAATTTCACCGCCAAGGCAAACAAATATCTTAAAGAGGCATACCTTACAACTGGCGAAAATACTTCAGTGTAGTCTTTTCCAGGATTTGTAAACAACCTTTAATAACAAGCCTTGCTTTATACTTAACAATTTCTCCATTTTCATTAGTCTTCCTTTTGAAAACCCATTTGCACGATATAGGACGCTTATTTTTTGGAAGATTTGTAAGTTCCCAAGTATTATTTTCCAATAAGGACTGGTATTCCTCATTCATTGCTTTTTTCCAATGTACAGCATCAGTGCCTGACAAGGCCTCCTCAACTGGCAATGGATCTGAAAACTGTTCAACACACATGAAATTGTTGTGTTTTTGATGAGATCTTAAAGTGATATTTCTTTTGATATCCTCATCGGTACTATCATCACTTGTACTGGGATAATAAGTTTCATCATTAGTTGCATTATTCAATACACAACTATCAAAAGATGTTTTAGTACTCGAGTGTGTATCACTCTGTGGACTATTGCTGATGATATGTTATCATTTTCTGAATTTAGAGGAACATTGACAATCCGTGTGGCAGATTTTGGTTGCAGTATGATATCATCATTATTATTCAACGACTTCTCAATAAATATCACGTCCCTACTGATAACCATAGTTTTATTTATTGCATCATATAACCTATAACCCTTTGTGTTGTCGCAGTAACCCATAAAGATTAATTCTCTTGATTTACGATCCCATTTTAGACGTTTTTGTTTTGGTATGTGAACCATGGCCTTTGAACCAAAAATCCGTAAATGTGAAATGTTTGGTTTCTTACCCGTCCATTTTTCATAGGGTGTTACCTCATCAAAAACTCTTGATGGTGATCGATTGATGACATAAGCTGCAGTGGTTACTGCCTCTGCCCAGAATCGTTTATGCAGCTTTGCTTCAAATAACATGCATTAAGCACGTTCCACCAGTGTGCGGTTCATCCGTTCCGCTACCCCATTCTGTTCTGGTGTGTACGGAGTGCTGGTTTGATGTTTGATGCTGGAAGCTGTTAGGAAATCAGAAAAATTTTGATTATCATATTCTTTACCATTATCACTTCTTACTATTTTTATTGTTTCTTCCAATTCATTTTCTACTTCTTCTTTAAAAGCTTTAAACACCGTCTTAATACCCATTTTGTTCTTGAGAAAATATACATATACTTTACGGGAATAGTCATCTATGAATGTCATGAAGTACTTCGCACCACCAGCAGATGGTGTCTCCATCGGACTACACAGATCGGTATGCACTATTTCTAGTAATGTTTTAGCTCTTGAACCAGAATAGGGAAACGGTAATCGTGTTTGTTTAGCCTCACAACAGGGTACACAGACGGTATCAACTTCTTTATTGGTAATAGTTATACCCTCAGCACATGCCTCTAACCTCTTTACATCAGCTAAGTTTAAATGACCCATCCTCTTGTGCCATGTACTAATATCAGTCTTAGTCTCACATGAAGTATCATAAGCATTTTCAGTAACTGTGTTTAGTTTGTACATGTTATTGGTTAGCTTTGCATTTGCTACCAGAATCTTATTGGAGTTATATATATTACAGCCCATATCAGTAAATTCAACTTTACAGCCATTTTTGGTTAATTGACTGACCGACAACAAGTTTGCGCTAAGCTCAGGAATATATAAAACATTTCTCACCTGGATAGGACTTGCATCTTTACAAAAATTGGTCTGAATGTTTACTTTACCCATATTTTGCACGGAGATTGCATCATTATTAGCCACCTTTATATGTTGAATCGAAGATGGTTGTAAATCATATATCGCGTCAGAGCGTCTTGTCATGTGCATGGTGGCACCTAAGTCAATGTACCATTCGCCTTCATTTATACTATTGTAAGCTGAAAATACTGCTGAAAATGTATTGTGATTAGATTTCTTCATTGTGCACTGATTTTTAAAATGTCCATATTTGTTGCAGTTATAGCAACGCGGGCCTTTTCCTTTTGACTTTGCATGATTACTACTATTGTTGTTAGAGGTATTCTTGTGCTTTGTGAGGAACGCAGAAGACTCTGAAACTTTCACCTCTTGCAAAAGTTTTGTTTTCACGAAGTCGGCCGATATTTTTATTCCAGAACTTTCCAGACCCATGATAATAGGTTTATAATTGTCCGGTAAACCAGCCAGCATGAGTGTTCCCAACCATTGATCATCGACTTCGAAACCGATATTTCGTAATTTATACGCAGTACTCATTATTTTATTCACATAATCTTCAACACTCGTGCAGTTATCTAGTGGTGTGTTTATTAAATCCCGCAATAAGCCGACTTTCCTTGATAACCCGGAATCTTTAAAAGCATTTTTTAAGCTTGTCCAAACTTGTTTAGATTTATTGGCATTTTCAATATGGACGTAGTTTATAGGTTCCACTAACAAAATGATTTTGGACTTGGCTTTCTTATCTTTTTGTAAGTCGACATCGGTGCCTGGATCGACACATTCCCACAAATCTTCTTCATGTTCTAAATAAGATTTAACTGCGAACTCCCACGTCGAATAGTTTTCCCGCCCGGCTAATTTCTCAATTTGTATGTTAGACATAGCCATTGTTCGCGAGGTGTTGAAAAAACGAAATACTGTGAAATTACTAATATTGCCCACTGTACTTTACTTTACGGCAATAAATATCAAACTTTCGGACTATTTTAGTTATAAAATGGCCCATAACCTGTGGAAAAATAATTATAACACGGAACAAATGGATAGTTCAAATAACGTTCATTGCTGAGTACCATAGACAAGATAGATTATTTAAGATTACCCTAAACTAATAATTATATATTTGTAGTTTAATATTCCTACAAACATTTTTTCGATAATCACTGTACTTTAGGATCACCAACAAATTAAATTACGCCGGAAACTACACAAAGTTGTTCTACTGTATACAACAGCAGTGTCATCGTAAAATTACTCGCGAGAAGAAATTCATTCCAGGCGTATCGACGTTGTCCTGGTCCTGAGATATCTCATTTATTTCGCTTATCATTGCCCCGGAATGGGCACCGTCAACACGGCTACCATTTCTTTGAACAAGGCTCCGAAAACGGCGGGTAGTTCTTTTAGTGTTCTTTTTAGTTTATATTACACTTATAATAAAACCAGATTATACTCCCCTATTGCTAAGTAAAGGCCTTCCCTGAAAAATAAAGATAAGAATGATTGGATCATACTCCATCACGCAGGCCCAGTTCGAATCGGTGAAGGCAGGTTTGTGACCAACTGCTGTTAGAACTTAACTAGTCGTTTATTAAGGCTTTTCACTTAGCTTAATGACTGCTAAATAAGGGACTAGATAACTGGGACTTAGCTAACTGGGACGTACTTCTTATAATTTTGGTACCAACATAGTTTTGAAAGAATAAAATTTCACGATATCACGCAGTTGGCAAAGCATCACCAACGCTGTTTATTGAAGTTTGAAATTCCTCAAAGGGCCTAGACCAGTTGCAAGCGTTTTTTTTCTATTCCACAATCAATAGCGCTTTGCTTTAACCACCTAGCTTTTCATTGTAAAATGAAATTCCCGTACATTTTCATCTTAGAATAATATAGACGCCGCACGCAGTCATAAATGCACGCCGCGCGTTGAAGCCAAAAATTCAACAAACGCCCCGCACTCACCGCACTTCCCAGCCGCGTAATGTTGGCAGCGCGGAAAGATTACCACCCTCTGGGGTAAATGTTGATGACATTAGAGTACATGATAATAAAATCATTGTTGCGGTAACGTGTATTTTAATGCAAATTAAACTTAAGCACGACTTATACTATTAAGGTTTGTAGTAATTTAATGTAGGGAAAATATATTTTCACCATCACATATTGAAACCGTGATGTAGTAAATAAACACCGTCACCCCTATATTCCCCAGAGGGGGTGGCAGAGGTGTACTGAGTACACCCACGTTTTGTCGACGATGTTAGGTCTCATGTAATAGGGAGCGAGCCTTTTGCCATATATCGGGCACAATTCCAGACTCCGGATTCATACTGGGAATTTTTTGTTAGGAAAACTCCGTGTATGTACTAGTTAACTATATTCTATCTATGGCATCACGCCAGATCCCTTGCGGGGTATGCAGAGAGTACAGAGTTCCAACAGGTTCTTTCCTTACCTCTCTGGCTTCTTCCACTATATTAATACCATATAATACTAGAACTTATAAAGTCCTAAGCAAATAAAACTAGGGAAAAATAAAACTGTTATACTAGCAACACTGACAAAATGGACGCCTCTTTTACTATGCTGATTACAGACGGAAGAAATGTGATCTTAACATGTTTATTTTTAAGTTCAACGACAATTTTACTGGCACTAGACAGCCTAATTCAATTTAATTTGAGATGCTCAGAGCACGTTATTTCGCACGACGGTGACTGAGTGACTACTCGCGTGAACGTGTGGCTACCTGCTTCGCAGGTAGTAATTCATCCTTCAATTTGATGCGCGCCCGCGGCTTCTAGATTATATTTATTCTAAGATTTTCATTAACGACTGTAAAAATCACCTTGGCCTAGTCGTGCGATGTAATACAGTAAAAGTCCAACATCTCACAAAGGCTGAGAAAATTTTGAAATTAATGGAATAATATTGTTAAGTTAAACGGTATAAAATAATTAGTAATACTGCCAAAATTTGCATGTATAAATGTACTAATACCTAATTTGTTACCTACCTACACTTTTTCCCGTTTAACCACAACAAGAATTGCCAATTTCCGTAAGGAGGAAAACTTAAAGCACGATAACAGGACTGCCAAAACAAACCATCAAATCCAACTGTCGTCATAGTATTAATATTATTATCGCTGTTTCTATGACTACAACTGTTTCCCGCCTTGCGGCCTGGCCTCGACTGATGCAATGAAAATAAAAGGTACACGAACAAAATGAACAAAGACGCTATGTTGACACTGTCATTGGTTCGGCTGTGATTCAAATTTCTGGCCGGCTGATATTTATTTTAATAAATTAAAAGTTAAAAAGCATTTTTAAATACAATTTTGATGCAGCCAGGTAATGATGCAATTAAAAAGCCTATTTAAAATTAAATGAGCAAACAAAATTCGTGTCTTTGCTGTTGGCTGTTGAGGAGGTACCCACGTTATTGCATCGTCACCGAAATGACACAGGTATGTCGAATTTCAGCTCAACCAGCAAGTACATGAAAACTGGATTACGAATTTTGAACTGGAAAGACGGGTATACGAAGGGTCGGTATTGTTTAAATAAGTTGAATCTTCTTGTCGTTTCGACAGCAGACATGTTTTAAATTATACAAGGGGTAATCGTAAAAAACGCAAGATCTCAGACACTCCGATTAGATTATTGCTTCACAAATTCAATACTAAAACCAAATTTCCAAATATACATTTTTTAACCTTCTTTTAAGCACTTTAATACCCCAATTAACAATGAAACTTGTACGTGAGTGGGTGCGTTTTGAGAAATACGTTTTAGAAATGCATCTCTGTATTGCTTTAAATCAAGAATAAATTTAGTTTATTACAGCGCATTAAAGGAGTAACAGCATTTTTTGCAAATTATAAAAAAAGTAAGATACAACAAAAATTGTTGGAATCAATTCAGTTATCGTTTTAGAACAAACTACTTCCAGGTCTTGCGTTTATTATGTTACACCTTGTATAGAATTGTGAGTCCTGCTATCGTGCAGGTGTTGGCAGGCACAAACACCCCCGATTGGTAGTATCTGTAAGACTCCATCTGAACGTTTTTCTTGCTCCATGCGACCTGAGTCCGAAGTCTATCTAAAGATTTCCAGGCCGGCCCATCCAGCAAGTTTAATCTATATACATATAATAAAACTGTAAGGAAGTCGTGTCTGTACATGGAATATTTTTAGGAAATAACAACCCAGGGATATCATACCATCGATGTAGAAGTTAATTCTGCAATTTTTGGCTTTCGTGCCTGTTTGTCTGTCTGTCTGTCTGTCGGAGGGTATGAACCAGCATCACGCAAAAACTACCAGGCGGATTTTGATGTAACTTTGCATGCGAATACCTTACAATGTTGGCTAACATGTTATTGTATTTCGGAAAATTAAAAGGTTTCTCCAGAAAAGACGAAAATAAGCAAAACATTGGACTTCTAAAAAGACACTTTACTTTAGATCGGTGTGATGGATTTCAATGAAATGTTGTTTAATTATAGCCTGTACAAAATATCACAACTCTGCATACTTATATTTTCGAAAACTTTTATAGTTTCCGAGGAAAGTACAAAAATAGATTTTGATAAATCATTCATTGTTCCAAAACTACTTTTTAGAAGTCAGTGAAACTTAGCACGGTGATTATGCATATGACAGATAATATAGTTAATTGTTTTCAGGAAATCAAACTGTTTGTATGGAAAAGTAAAGCATCTATATCTATACATACTACATATAATAAATAAACTGTAAGGAAATCATGTCTGTACATGCTGTTTACTGTTTGTCCCAAACTGCATTGTTACGATGTAAAATATGTGATTTTGCCTATACATGAACTCGTCCATGAATTGATATTGGACCCAGGTTCGTCTCCTCATGAAAAACTTTCCAGTGGTTAAAAGCACTCACTCGAAATTGTTAAACACTTAAACATAGTTTAGTGCATGAACCGATGATGCATTCACAATTGTTTCTTCTAGAGAGAACTCTAACGATGAATGGGCCGGATACGAAACTGTAATAACGATAAATATCTTACGAGAAGACTAACACAAAATGTACTGACAACACTTTGCTACATACTTAGCTGGAAATGTACCGTTAGATACTATTACGCTAGATTATAATTTTTGACAGGGTAGGTAGAGAAGATTTAAATCAGAAATATTTTATCGATAATTTAAAAGTAAATAGATAAACTGATAATCCTTCTTGAAAAGGAAGATATTGTATACGTATTTTTTATGAAACCGCGTTAGTGTTGTATATTGAATAGGATCGCGCTATAGTTTAGTTCATATTTTAATAATTTTTAAAGACCACCTTTGCGGGCTAAGCGGGGCGAAGACTGAACCCGGTGATAGAGTTAGTTGACAGGTAAATAAGTCTGGTGGAAGTTGACAAAGTTCTTCATGTTAAAATGGCTAAACTAATTTAATTGAAACTTGAAATGAAAGGTGTCTTACATAGTAAAATAAAACAAAACACTTTTTATCTCGAGACATACTTCTCTGGAATATCTATTATTTCTATTTATCTATATCATCACACCAGATCCCTTGCGGGGTAGGCAGAGAGTACAGAGTTCCAACAGGTTCTTTCCTTATATACCTCTCTGGCTTCCTCCACTCTCATAGTTCGTCTCATACACGCTCACCGTTATTTATTATTTCTTCATACTAAACCGGCTGAACAGATTATAAAGAAACTTAATATGAAAAAATCCACACAGGTATACAATGCGAAAGTGGAAGGACGTAGAACAACAACTATTTATAGTTTCACAAATGTTATACAATACTTATAATTATATATAACAAAAGCAAAGAATTATGAATAAAAAAACGGTAGCAAAAAAGAAATATACATATTTACACGCCGTTGTCTGATGTTAGTGTACCTAGAACAAATCAAAGATATCGGGGACTAGACTATCTTACCATGACATATATAGACCATGTCTTATCCCAAGAGCAAGTCAAGAGTCTCCGTAACCGGCGAGCGTGTATAAGATGAACTATGAAAGTGGAAAAAGACAGAAAGGTCTGTAAGGAAAGAACCTGTTGGAACTCTGTACCCTCTGCCTACCCCGCAAGGGATCTGACATGATGATAAAGATTATTAGATAGTATTAAAGTATCTTAAGTCGTAAAATAATAATTTGAAATAGGTAACTTTATTTGCACACTAGACCATGCCGATATTATCCATTTAAGTGGTATATAAAATCACACCAATATGCATTTGGTGGGTTTTACCGGCCTGCGGCATGAGGCCCTAAGATATTAATCATCGCAATCATCTTTCGATTTCCCTCTTCTTCTTCACAGGTGACTGGAAGCCTGCGCTCATGTTGAAATTATTCTACAACTAAAATTTTGTAATACTTAAGTTGATTGTATAAATAATTTTGCAAAACAATAACGACTTGATTTAATCGAAAAAAGGTAGATTGCTTAACTTACTTTGTCAAATAGTCGCAGGTACGATCCCCGCACAGCGCACGGGAATATTCATTTGGGATTTTCGATTTTGAAATAAAGAAGATATTTTATGCACATATGGGCAAAATCAAAGATATGTTTGTCCGTATTAATTTTCAGAACGTCGAAACCGTTTAAATACACTATCACTGGAAAATGGAGGATTTCTCAGAGACTGTTTAAAACTACTTTTTAGCTCGGGAAATGCAGGATCCATGGGGGATAGTTGTTTTTATTTCTCCATATTAACACGGCTAAACGGATTTAAAAGAAACTTAATATGAAGGTGTCTCTTAAGTCTTGGAATAATGATATCCCAAAAAGTCCTACCTACCTATGTCAAATTACAAAATAAACGCGTGCGAAGCCGCGGGAAACAGCTAGTAATAAATGAAATAAACGCCGTCACGCTTATATTCCCCAAGCGGCGATGGCAGAGGTACTGTACACTTTTAGCCGACGATGTTAGGTCTAATATAATAGGGGGCGAGCCAAATACCGAACACAATTCCAAACTTCGAACTGATACTGGGATTTTTTTGATAGAAAAACTACATATATTGTCCGACCTAGTATTCGAACCCTGGTGATCGCAAAGCGCATTATTCAATTTATTTAACAACACTGCCTCGGCAATAAGATTGACGAGGCAGTGTTGTTGAATAAAACATTTTAAATATAAGATCGATCGACAAAGTAAGAAGAAAATGTTTAAAGCAATTATAATAGGTAGCAGTACAACATATCTTTAGAATTAAATGAATTACTTGTCCAGATGGAGCATCGCGTACGCTAAAACGGCATAAAAGCACATTGTTCTTCGCCCATACATGATTTGCCCCAGAACCAACAGCATTGAAAAAAATACTTGTATGATTTCAAATCACCCATAAATTATTCTTAATGCGTTTATTATTGAACAGACAAAGTCAAAAATTATTTATTTGTATAGGCCAATACATAAGCACTTACAAACTTCAAAATTATAACATTTTTTACATCTACCACCGGATCGGAACCCGGCCTCCACTGAGAAGATCCGGCGAGAAACTCAGCGGGCTAGTCTTTTAATTTAATTTGTTTGGCCTATCCGATAACCATTTTTTGTTTTTTAAAAATTGTATTATACATCATTTATAAATGTTGCTGATTGAGGAGCTGCTCAAACTCAATCTGTTTTATCGTCAAGATAATCCGAAGTTTTATAATACCCGTTCTTACAGAGTCTAGTTTTAATTGCCTTTTTAAACTTATTGATAGACATGTTTCGTATATCTATGGGTAATTTGTTGTAGAAGCGTATACATTGCCCCATAAAAGAATTACTAATTCTGTGGAGACGAGTGGAATGTACAATAAGATCATCTTTGTTCCGTGTATTTACATGATGAATGTCGCTATATTTTTCAAAATTACTGATATTTTTTTTAACATATAGAAGATTTTCATATATAAATTGTGATGCAACGGTTAGAATATGTATCTCTCTAAACTTTTTCTTAAGAGAAGCTACGGGCCCAAATTCTAAATTGCTCGAACAGCCCTTTTCTGAAGAACAAAGATGGTATTAAGTTCTGCAGAGCATCCCCAAAGTAGTATGCCATATGACATAATACTATGAAAATAAGCAAAAGAAACAAGTCTAGCTATTGCAATATCAGTTAGTAATCTAATTTTCTTTACCGCATATGCCGCTGAGCTTAATTTACCAGATAATTGATCAATATGGGGACCCCATTGTAATCTTGCATCAATAGTGATACCTAGAAATACAGTCGACTCTACAAGGTCTACATCCACGCCATTTATTTGTACATTAGTTGCAACCTGTCTTACATTTGGCGTTGTGAATTTAATACATTTTGTTTTCTTCTGATTAAGGAGAAGATTATTCATGTTGAACCAATGAACAACCATTGACAGTGCACTGTTCACATCATCATAATTAAGCAGCTGTCTTTTAATTGTGAATAATATCATCCGCGAACAGCACAATGTCCTGATTATCCCCTACATAGTAGGGTAAATCATTTATATATATGAAGAAATAGAAATGGACCGAGAATCGAACCCTGGGGCACGCCCATTGTCACGTTAGAACCGGGAGATCACTTCCCATTAACATAAACCTTTTGAATTCTATCACAGAGATAAGATGTCAAGAGGTCGAGAGCCCTGTTCCTAATTCCGAAATGGTGTAATTTCCTGAGGAGAGTTTCATGATGCACACAGTCAAGCGCCTTAGACAAGTCGCAAAATACACCTAAAGCATCCTGCGAGTTCTCCCAGGCCATAAAAATATTTCTCATTAATTCAACACCTGCATCAGTAGTTGAGCGATTCTTAGTGAATCCAAACTGGTTTTTGTGAAGTAGTTTATGACTACTAAAGTGGCTTATCAACTGATTTAGGATATTTTTTTCAAATATTTTACTTAACGTGGGCAGCACAAAAATAGGCCGAAAGTTATTTGGATCCGATGTACTACCCGTTTTAAACAAAGAAATCACTCTAAGTTTCATAAGATCAGGAAATACACCACTAGCAACACAACCGTTAAACACAGATGCCAAGTATTTATTATATCTTTCTCACTGACAACCGAAAATTCAAAAGATGTGCTGCATTCTGATACAATTTTGTTTAAGAAGCGGCTCAGCCGAAGAACAAGACGACGTCAGAGTTTTAGTAGTTAACAAAGGAATATTAGTAAAAAAAGTCTCAAACTCCGACGCTACTTCCTGATCCGCTCTCACATTTTTATCACCAATTTTCAAATTAAAGTCTCTATTTCGCATTGTTGTCCTACCGGTTTCACTATTAATAACGTTCCAAGTCATTTTAATGATATTACCGGATTGTTTAATTTTATTTCTTAAGAACGTAGAACGACGCACAGGAACAGGCTCTTTTAAAAATTTTTGAATAATTATTAACATATTTAATGAATTCTGGTTTATGGTTATAAGATTTTTCATCATAAAGTTCATATAAATTAGTCTACTTTTAAAAATAACACAGGTTGCCCATTCACTAAAACCGGCACGATCACCAACTATGACATTTTTGGGCTTAAAAATGTTATTAAATTCATCACTGATAAGGTGGAACAATGGGTATATAAATCGTTTGGGTCATCCCGAAAGGGCAACTTAGGTACTTTCTCAATTAAATTACATTCAAAACTCTCTAAGCGGCCTACATTCATTGGGACAAAGCTAACCTTTTTCTTTTGAACCTTACTAGTCCTAGGAAACACAACTGACCGCTATGATCGGATTCTAGTTTGTTTATTACAGAATAATACCTAGGTCTAACATTAGTAAAAATATTATCAATACATGTTGCACTAGTAGCAGTTATTCTAGAAGGTTCTAAGAAAATATTGTACATTTTATACGATTTCATAAGAGTAATAAACTTCCTAGTAAGAATATTGTTTTCTAATAAATTGATATTGAAGTCTCCACAGATAGCAACTGATTTATTTGAAGTGGAGGTTTTAAGTAAAATGTCCTCCATTAACCGCTCGAAATCATCATAAGGTGAAGATGGAGGTCTGTATACACACACAACATTAAACTGCTCAGACTCGATCCATGCAACTTCTATAACTCTTTCAACAGACAGGATTACAATATCCTTACGTTCTTTAAATTTAATATTTTTATTTAAGATTATTAGACAGCCACCATGTATCATGTTAACTCTGCTGAAAGAGTTAGCAAGGGAAGCAGACAAGCAAGGGAAATTGCAATATTGTACAAAAAATATTAGATTGTGAGGTTATAATTCAGTAGCCAATAATACATATGAGGTTATATTGCGTGTGTTGACTTCGACATAAGTACTTACAATACTTTGAAATAATCCTTTTAGATTGCAAATTTTCCTTTATACTCGTATAAGGATATTTGCCATTATTTTAATAAAATAGATTAATAATGATGGCATGGGTCAATTTTTTGTTGGTTGTGGGGCAATTTTTGACAATGTCCTTTATCCACCCTTAAGGTTGATAAAGTAATAATAATAAGTCAAGAGTCTCCTTAACCGGCGAGCATGTATAAGACGAACTATGAGAGTGAAGGAAGCCAGAGAGGTATGTAAGGAAAGAACCTGTTGGAACTCTGTACTCTCTGCCTACCCTGTAAGGGATCTGGCGTGATGAAATAGATAGATAGAAGGTAGATAAATTGTAGTACGCACACGCACGCGCACGCACACATTGACAGCTTTTGAACGAATTTAAAACATCGAACACTGGCATCACGCACACATAGTGCGTAACAGAGTTCTGCAAAATGTACTCAGATTAATGATTAACCACCCCCGCTTGGGGAATGCAGGCGTGATGGGGTATTAATAATTCTATATCATCACACCGGATCCCTTGCGGGGTAGGCAGAGAGTACAGAGTTCCAACAGGTTCTTTCAGGTATTAATAATTCTATCTATCTATCTATCTATCTATCTATAACCTCACGCCAGATCCCTTGCGGGGTAGGCAGAGAGTACAGAGTTCCAACAGGTTCTTTCCTTACATACCTCTCTGGCTTCCTCGACTCTCATAGTTCGTCTCATACACGCTCGCCGGTTACGGAGACTCTTGACTTTTCCATCAGATAAGACTCGGTTTATTTGGTCGTGGTAAGATAGTCTAGGTCTTCCCCGGTACCTGCATCCTTCCACTTTCACATTGTATATCTGTTTTGTCATTCTTTCCTCTGGCATTCTTTCTATATGCCCGAACCAACGGAGCATACCCTTTCTCATCTTTACACCGATACTATCTTTCATACCTACTCGCTGTCTTACTATGCTGTTGCTAATGCGGTCGGTCAGCTTCACTCCGCACATCTTCCGCAGAGCTCGCATTTCTACCGCATTTATCCTACTTTCTTTCTCCTTCTTACATACCCAGCTCTCGCTACCATATAACAGCGTTGGGACAAGAACTCCGTTATGTATGCCCAGCTGCGCCTCATGGCTTAAGTGCCGGCTCCCGAGTAGCTTTCCCATCGCACCATTCACTCTGTTCCCTGCACTCACTCTTCTCTCTATGTCAGCGATGTATTTCCCATCCTTACTGAAGGCGCATCCAAGATATACAAACTCATTCACTTGCTCCAGCACATCGTTACCAACCACAATCCTTACATTCGTTCTGGTTTCTTCCCTTTCAAAGACCATAATCTTGGTTTTCTTCACATTCAAGTGTAAGCCATTGATCATGCAGTCGTCTTTCATAACTGTGACTAGTGTTTGCAGATCAGTGGCTGTTGGCGCTATTAAAACCGCGTCATCTGCATAAAGTAGATGGTTTACCACTAAGTCACCCATTTGTACACCTTCATTCATCGCTTTCAGTCTTTGAAGACTTTTGTCCAGATATATTATAAACAGTCTAGCGGACAACACGCAACCCTGCTTGACGCCGATTTTAACGTCAAACCAGGGTGACCTGTTACCACCCACCCGTACGCATGCCTTGCAGTCCACATAAGTGGACTGGACGGCTCGCAACAGAGTGCCATCTATACCATACTCTGGCAAAATGTCCCAAAGTCTCTTTCGCACAACTCTGTCAAATGCCTTCTCCAGATCTACAAAACCGCAGAAAACCTTCCGGCCCACTGCCAGATGCTTCTCTACGATGTTGCGGAGTGAGAAGACTTGATCCGAACATCCTCTTCCAGACCTGAAACCCCCTTGTGCGTCGCAAAACATTCCATCGGACTTCACGCGCATTCTCCGTTCAATAATTTTACCGTACACCTTGGCTGCCAAGCTGATCAAACTGATGGCTCTGTAATTGGCGCAGTCATATTGTGAACCCTTGCCTTTATACAAGGGTACTATGACTGCGCGGCGCCAATCTGTAGGGACTCTACCGGTCCTCCAGCAAAGGTTTGCAAGGGCCCGGAAAGCGTCCCGGACGCAAGTTCCACCATATTTGATCATCTCGGCAGATATCATGTCTACTCCCGCAGCTTTACCGTTTTTCATACTTCCTATCGCCCATTCAACTTCTTCCATAGTGATGTCCTCCGTTGATTCTGGTGCCGCAATCTCGCCTTTAGGCACGTCTGCGGCATCAGCATCCGGGTCATCTCCATACATTTCTCCAAAATATTCACTCCACCGGTTTAGCACAGCTTGTGTGTCTGCAAGAATGTCACCATCTTTAGATTTTATCCTTTCCATTCTGGAGCCTGACGAGTCACCTCGAGCCTTTCTCACCTTGCTCCAAAAGAGTTTGGTGTTGTTCTCGAAGTTCTTCGCCAGCCTCTCCTCCTCAATCATACTGGCTCTTTCACGCTTTTCTTTCACTAAAGTTTTAGTGGCATTCTTGCATTGCCGGTATATTTCTTTCCTCATCTCTGTCATACTGGCATTCAGGTTCAAAGAAGATACATAGTCCTGCCACGCTTTCTTCTTACTTTCTACGGAGCTTTGCAACTCCGCATCCCACCATGCATCACCTTTTGCTGTAATATGCTTCTTTGAGCAACCACATACTTCTTTCGCGGATTCCACCAAACTCTCTTTCAGGCTATTCCAGCATTCATCTACATTTGAGTCCGAAGAGCCTGCTGTCAAAAGCTTGTCCCGGACTCTGTCTTCATACATTCTCCTCACGCTCTCATCTTGCAACTTTTCAACCTTTAATCTTTCAAGGTCTCCGAAGGGGATACGCTCTCGCCAGTGCCTCCACTTCCTGAACAGACCACTAAACCGCGCAACTACGAGATAGTGGTCTGATTCCAGAGTGGGGCCTCTATACGCACGCGTATCTTGTAGTTTGCTTCGGAGACGGTTATCAACCAGGATCAGATCTATCATGCTTTTTTGTTCATTCCTTCTCCACGTATACATATGTATGTCCTTATGCTGGAATATCGTATTAGACACAAGGAGACCCCTTTCCAAACAAACATCTACAATGAGCTTACCTGCATCGTTCACTCTCTTATCACCATAAGGACCCAGAGCAGCGTCGCAAGTTTGCCGCCTGGTTCCTACCCATCCGTTCAGATCGCCACACAGAATCACCTTTTCGTTAGCCTCAGCCAAATCCAGAACTTCCCTGACATTATCCCAAAACTTCTCAAGGTCCTGGGGTGTCGACGAGCTTACGGGAGCATACGCTGCGACCAAAAATACTCTAGTGACACCCAGTTTTAAACGGACCCAGAGAAGTCTCGCATCGCACAGGCCATAATCTCTCACTCCAGAGGCCAGGCGACGGGACAGCAAGATACCCACCCCCATGCTGGCACGACTGCTCTGCGGTACCCCAGACCACAGAGCCATCGTTCCATCAGGAAGATCACAGGTTTCACTGCCCCTCCGCTTAGTCTCTGTTACACACAGAGCATCCAGGCGTCTCTCTTTCATTACATCAATCACCTCATGCATCTTATCTTCCATACCACCTCTTACATTCCAAGTGCCTATTCGGCACTCTGCACCCCACGACTCGCCAGTTCGGGCCCGGCGTGATGGGTGGCGGCCCCCATCGCCGCTTCCACCTATATTCGTACCGACGGGGGCGGGCCGGTACGCGTCGCCTCGGGGGGACGCCCTAGCCCGCACTGCGGTACGTCTTCGGTCCAAGATTGCAGCCATAATGACTGGCAGGGGTCGCGACGAGCACGCTCTTGGACAGACCCCCATTAATAATTAACGATTATAATTACATTTTGCAATCTTCAACGATTACAATTACATTTTTAATCTTGAATCATGATTGAGTATCACAAAATGCAATTGTAATCATTAATCTGCTTACATTTTGCCTATCTCTGGTGCGTAATTAAGGCAGCTTTCGCTGCCATTTTTGTTAGCAATGCTCTGTCTAGAAAAGTCTTAGTCTAAGATCTTTACAACTAGAAATATTACTATTCCAACTTTGCAAACTACCATAAATAACCTGCGTAAATTGAATTTACAAAGTGATTTATTTATAGTGGGTAATAAATTATATCAAAAGGAGAGACGAGAAGCCTTTTAAAGGGATTTTCATAATATCACCTCAAATTAGATTCGAAGCTGAAATTGTATATAATATTTATATTATTTTAATACCTAACTTTACCTGTTGGTGAAGAAATTGGTTGAAGTTTTTATGTACCGTCCTTGTATTTTTAACGGGATTAAGTCCGCTACACTCCCACTCCTGTAAACCAGGATCCACAATTGTTTCTTGAGATAACATCCAGATTTGGGCCTTGGGGTGTCCCGAGTAGCGCGTCAATTGCCTTGGAACCCGCAACACATTTAATTTAAAAAGAATAAAAAAATCAGGTGGCGTCGGAAACCCTCCACTTCCCTCTTTTACAAAGCAGGAGATACAAAAAAATGGCAGATCAGCCATAGAAGAGGAGTTTACAACTAGAATAACCCCAGTCGTAAAGCACCACTGATACGAAAACATCTTAACGAAGCCTATTTTTAAACCTCATGTTTGATTCAATTATTATTATTTCATGCGGTACTAACATAACCCTAAGTTTTTGTAATACTAACAAAATATGGGCAAACGTCTGAAATAAACTTGATTAATTTTATTTTTGAGTTCTTAGATTTACGCGAATATTACACATGAAATAAAACTATTTTACGGATTTTATCGCAGTTTATTTTTTATTTTGATCGGACCAACAACAACAAAAATAATTAAGAAGTTTGAGGGTACCCCGGAACAACTATGCCTTTTGGACGTCTAACATCTCAGTTCCTCCCGTGACCATGGGTGCTCCAAAGCACTCAAAACGTCGGGAACTAAAAAATAAAAAAAAATAAACCGCGATAAAATCCGTAAAATAGTTTTATTTCATAATTTTATTTTTTATAAACATATATATTATATCATATATTATAATTATCACAAATATCACATATCATAAACACATAAAAAAGCTCAGAGTTCCTCAGGGAGCTATGGAAAGAGCTGTACTCGGCGTTTCTCTACGTGATCGAATCAGGAATGAGGAGATTTGTAGAAAAACCGGTTACCGACATAGCCCTCAGGATTAGCAAGCTGAAGTGGCAATGGGCGGGCCACATAGCGCGAAGATCGTAGCTTCCCGAACGCTGCCAAGCCGAGTTGGATTCGACGTTTGATCTCTTTCTCGAAATTGGACCTACTTACTGGAGTCACGATCATTCCACGAAATTATCGCAACGAGACTATTACGTGGTTAATTGATTACAGCAAATTTACCTTGAGTAGATTCTAATCATTTGAGTCAAATTTTTAATACCTACCTAAATTTACTAAAATTGCTGTCACATATTCCGATAGCTCTGCAATCCATTGTATTAAGGGCCTACCGTGATCGACCATTTACCGACCGGGAGAGCGACAGTAATGCATTACTTTACTAAAGAATAATAAGAGATGAATATATTGAGCACGCGCTCGCAAATAAACCACGTACATATGTGCAAAAACAAATTTTATCATTTTCTTAAGAAACTACAATATGATATAAAAACTGCTTTACAAGAACTTTGCTACATTATTCGCTATGTTTTTTTTAAGTTAATCAACGCGTAATGCTTAAGAACAAAGCAATAGGATTTGTTCTTAAGCATTACGCGTTGGAATGATAGGGGTGAAGTTAGGGTCGTAGTCGACGGCGGCTACGATTAGCGAATTTCTATGATGGGATGCGTTCGCGAAATAGCGGGTTGACGCTTTTTAATAAAGGCGCGAATAGGTTCGAGAGTGAAGCAATAGAGATGACTTTGGTTTTTTTTCTATTAAGAAAATTTAGTTGAATCGTGTATTCCTTTTACCAGATTCTAAAATATACAGACAAAAATCATATTTCGAAATGTTAAGACTCTAAACCATATACTTCTTAAAATGCATGGAGTACAAAAACACGTTTTTGTTTACAGAAGCCCCTTCACCACAATACAAGCGTAATTAGAAGCATATAGCGATTTCAATTGACTTCGAAAAGCAATACTTCCCGCAATACGCCAGGTTACAAGGATAATTTGGATACAAAGTTTTTACGAAAATAATAATATAATCTTTGTAACTCGAAGCTTCATTTTCGTGTTATAATTTTGAAGCATTCATCTACTTGAGGTGTAAGAGTGTTTGCGTTATTTAACGTTTTGGTTTGTTAGGTACCAAAGTTAGGATTTTCGTTTTGGAGTTAGTGAAATAAATAACACACTTACAGTTTTGGATTATATTGTTTCAATAATCCTAACACATAAAAGTCAGAAGGCACAGAAGGTTAGAAGCACAAACACAAAAAAGCACAGCACATGAACGTTCGAAGATAACAAGAAACAGTTTATATTACGATAGCGTGAAAGTGAAAGCGAAGATGAAGGATTAGCATAGAAAAAATGACTAGCGCTTCGCTTCGTAGCAAGGTCCGTGGCCGTGGCCGTGACATTCAAATGCCCGTAGTGCGCGGGCGCAGTCCGCGAGCCGTACATAAGGATTATGTTATGCATCGAAGGATTGTGTACTGCATCGGACCAGTGATGTAGTCAAGTCGATAAATTTCGATGATATCGATATTCACATAATAATTATAAATATTATTTTGTAAAGATAATATATAGTTAGTTTAGTATAAGTATATTATATATGTATATGTGTATTTATATATATTATAATAAATGTTGACACGCTGCAACGTTGTATACTGTTGAACATGCCAAATAATCGGTGGGAAAGCACGTGACTAGCAAAAAGTGAGTACTGAGTAGCAATTGTGAAGTTAAATGGACGAGTTCCGAGTTGGGAGACAAAGGGAAAATACATGAGTTGAGTAACTACAAGTATTTTTAGTAGCTCTGTTTTTAGAATAATATACTCAACTTAGTATCGAGTGGTTGTTGGTTCGACTGTCAAACTGCGGATATCATCGTTATCATTATCAGCAACCAGACTGTATCTAGTTAGCAATGGATAAGTGTCGGTGTCTTCTCGATTACGCCGTGTTTAACTTAAAAAACCCTAACAACAATTTGCCTGACTTATGACAAACTCAGGATCTTGTGATCACCAGTCCCACCACTACACCTACAAAGCAGTCAGTAAGATATTCCTATCGTATGAAAGTGGCAAATAGGTAGTAAATGAATCTGACGGACGGCTTGGTCCAGTGGTTAGAGAGCCTTGGTCGTTCCGCCCACTGGATTGGGTAGTCGCGGGTTCGATTCCCGTACGGAACAAATCTTTGTGTGAACCACAAATATTTGTTTCGGTCTGGGTGTTTGTGCATGCGAATTTCATGATTGAAAACGCGCTCATGACATAGAAATAATTCCTAATGTAGGGTTACGTTTAAACATTAAGTGGATGTTGGATTAGTCTGGTAAATTAGAGCATCTGAAGAACGTACAGATATGCCTATGTTTAGACTATTTAGATAGGTCTTACTATCTTTTATAAGTAGCTCCGCAATTTATTTATTTATTTATTTCAGATATACATCCATATTATGTATATATATTATTTATATGACCTGTCCCATTCCAACATAGATCAACTTGTTTTGGATGGGACAGTCCAGACGAGCAGCAATCATCTGCAAGATGCCGTTGCGACTGCTTCTCACTCGCTGTCGTAGGGATACAATCTTTTTGCGAATAATCGCATGAAAGCCGTCCATGTGCGCCTCAGCAAACATCTTAGATGCGCTGCAAAAGCGAGGTAGCCGCAACAGCACCCTAAAGATGTCATTGTATTGGACACGTAGATCACTGACAGCCCGGCGGGTATAGTTTATCCAGAGGCTGCTCGAATAAAACGATTGACAATATGCCTTGAACAGGGTGATCTTTACATCCTTCGAGCAGCGAGCAAACCGGCGAGCGATTATATTTCCCCGGACCGCTAGTGCTCTACGTTCCCTCTCTATGTCAGTGTCATCTTTCAAATTCTCGGTAACAATGTGCCCCAAATATTTAAAGCTGCTAACCACCCGCAGAGACTCGCCATTAAGCATAATGGGCGGAACATGGATGGGTACAGTATTCCCGCTCCTAAATATAAGAACTTCGCTTTTCTTGGAGTTATACCTCAGTCCATGCTCAGCCGCATACGCCTCACATATCCTCACCAGCTTGCGTATTGACCCCACCGACGGCCCCAGCAGCACCATATCATCTGCGTAACTGATATTAATGACGCTTACTCCATCTATGATGCATCCCGTATGAGTGTTGCTTAGTTCCCCTATGAGGTCCTTTACATACAGGTTGAACAGCAAAGGAGAGGGGATCCACCCTGCCTTACTCCACATTCCATGCCGTACTCATCAGATAGAGATCTCACCTGATTCCTTTGGCAACCGTACCAGCACTTCAACATGGCAGTGACTTCCACCGGCACACCCGCCATCCGTAACCTGTCCCAAAGCCTTCCATACATCACTGTATCAAAGGCCCTGGAAAGATCAAGAAAGCAGGCATACATCGGTGACAGCCTGCTTGAGACACAGTATCGCACTTTCTGTTGAAAGTCCAGACTTACATCCAAACTGTGCGTCGTGTAGCTCAACGTACTGCAGCAATATATCGTTAAGCCAGCTGTCAAGTACCTTAGCGATTACGGTCGCCAAAGATATTGGCTTGTAATTATTTGTCTTCGATACATCTCCAGTTTTACACTTGATGATTGGAACTACGATCGTTTTAGTCATTTCGACCGGTAAATAGCCATGACACAAACACAAGTTGAAAAACATGGAGAGCACGCGTGGCAGATGAAACCCGGCATATTTGAGATGCTCTATGCTGAGACTGTCATGCCCAGGTGATTTTCCTCTGTGCATACCGTAGATGATTTTCCGTACTTTATTCGTAGTAAAGCTTACAGTTCGTTCCGAACCGCCAGCCTCACCACAGAGCAATTCGCATCCAGTTTGACCAGTCCCTGGTATCACCCTAAAGTGATCTTTAAAAAGGTCAGCAATCATTTTATGATCAGTTACCCCATCGACACTCACAGAGAGAAACCATTTCCTAATAGTGAACTAGCACACCATTCACCATTTGATAGCTCTCCAGTCTGTCTGCGTCCTAATTACCACCTCAAACATCAAATTCTGAGCTGGAAAGGACATTGTTTTGCGGCCATACATGATTTACTTCAGAACCAATAGCAATGAAAAAATACTTGTATGATTTCAAATCATCCATAAATTCTCTTAAGGCATTTATTATTATACGGACAAGCGGGAGAATTGCAATATTGAACAAAAAGTATTAGATTTTGAGGTTAAAGTTCAGTAGCCATTACTACATATGAGGTTAAATTGTGTGTATTTATTGACATTCAGTAAAGATGTCGGCGATTTCGATGTACTTACTTACAATACTTTGAAATCTTTGTTTTACATTGCAAATTGTCCGTTAGATACGGATTATTTTAATAAAATAGATAAATAAAGATGGCATGTGTCTTTGAATAATTACATGAATAATTACATAAAAATACGACATTTAATTCCACCGCCGCCGGTACAAAAGTAACAAGAAGAAATCACCGCAGGTCTCCTCGATTTGTTGCCGCCAAAGTAACAAATAGCCCGAAATTGGACCAATAAAGTAAGTTCTTTGGTGTCCGAATGGCTATTAGCCGTAGACCGCGTTGGCCGAGCGGCCATTTTGCCGCATTAATTATTTAAATATACACCAGTGGCGAGCCCTTTGCGCTATTGTTTTTAATAATTTCGTCCAGTTGACACGACTCTTAGGAGATTTTCGGGGAGATGGCTTTTTTTTTAAAGATGGTTAACATGCTTGTAAACCGGTTAAGGACGTATGTAGGGGGCTTGCCGCCAACACGCAGGAGAAGAATCCCTTGGAATTCTGGAGTACTTCTTCCCATTTAACTGTTGCACTAGAGAAGTATTTTTGGAGTATTATGTATGAAATTATGTTTATTTCTTCGGCACACTCTGTAGCCTAAACGGCTTAATTGACTCTATGACTCGCCGATTCTATGAGGTGTCGTTTTATTTGGGAGTTACATACGTTACAATGTTTTAATAGTACGTCAGTGAATCCAAAGCTGTATGAAATAATAGCTTGTATTAAACCAATTTTGTAAATATTTACTTTTAAAGTGAAACTTTTATTAGATCGTCTCAAACTTTTTGGTCTGTGTGTTGCATGTCGCGTGACAATCGGCCGCGGAGGAGGGATAAAGTAAAAGGCGCTCGCCTCGCTTGGTGAGTAAACGTAGTTTTATATCAAATAATTAAGATTGATAAAGCGATTTTTATACCCTTAATGGAATATTATTCCAAAAATTTTTAGTAAAATGTCTATAATGTGAAAAAAAGTTTCAGTTTTACCGTGGTTTCATAAAACCACACCACCACTTTTTATAATACTATTTCTATACAAATTACAATTTATAAAATTACAAAGTTTTTACAAGTAGTTTTATTTGTGTTGAATTTTACGGGCGGGATTTTCGTGTTTTTAATTAATAATTAAATCTTCTTTTTTTTTTCATTTGGTATACAAGTCAGCAACTACTAAAACTCCTCAATAATGTAATTATATAAGTAACAAAGTAATATTAAGGAAAAAAATAAAAGGAAACATCACCCACATAGGTACAGGATTGCCGGCGAAGGAACAAAGCCAGTAATTAAGGTACACAAGTGCGACGCCTCGGGGCAACCCCGTAATATATTCATGGCCTAAAATAAAAATAATGTGAAAACATTTTTTTAGTGTCCTCTAGCATATATGCTAATGGAGAGGAGACCTGCGGTGATTTCTTACTTTTATACCGGCGGCGGTGGATTAAATGTCGTATTTTTTAGTAATTATTTGTAATGGACATTGTCGAAAATTGCCCCAGAACCAACAAAAATTTGACCCATGCCATCTTTATTTATCTATTTTATTAAAATTATGGGAAATATCCGTATCTAACGGACAATTTGCAATGTAAAACAAATATTTCAAAGTATTTAAATCGAAATTACTTATATCGAAGTCGCCAATATCTTTACTGAATGTCAATACACACAATATAACCTCATATGTAGTAATGGCTACTGAACTATAACCTCAATATCTAATACTTTTTGTGCAATATTGCAATTCTCCCGCTTGTCAGTTTAATAATAAATGCCTTAAGAGAATTTATGGGTGATTTGAAATCATACAAGTATTTTTTCATTGCTGTTGGTTCTCGGGTAAATCATGTATGGACGCAAAACAATGTTCTTTCCAGCTCAGAATCTTGTGTTTGAGGTGGGAACTAGGACGCACACAGACTGGAGGGCTATCAACTGGTGAATGATGTGCTAGTTCACTATTAGGAAATGGTTCTATTTATTGCTGAGCTACTTATAACAGATAGTGAGACCTATCTAAATAGTCTAAACATGGGCTTATCTAGTCCTGTATCTCCTCCAGATGCTCTAATTTACCAGACTAATCCAACATCCACTTTATTTTTAAACGTAACCCTACATAAGAAATTATTCCTATGTCATAAGCGCGTTTTCAAACATGAAATTCACATGCACAAACACCCAGACCGAAACAAATATTTGTGGGTCACACAAAGATTTGCTCCGTGCGGGAATCGAACCCGCAATTACCCAATCCAGTGGGCGGAACGACTAAGGCTCTTAACCACTGGACCAAGCCGTCCGTCAGATTCATTTACTACCTATTTGCCAATTTCATACGATAGGAATATCTTACTGACTTCTTAGTTGGTGTAGTAGTGGGACTGGTGATCACAAGATCCTGAGTTTGTCATAAGTCAGGCAAATAGTTGTTAGGGTTTTTTAAGTTAAAGACGGCGTAATCGAGAAGACACCTACACTTATCCATTGCTAACTAGATACAGACTGATTGATGATAATGATAACGATGATATCCGCAGTTTGACAGTCGAACCAACATCCACTCGATACTCAGTTGAGGATATGATTCTAAAAACTGGGCTTCTAAAAATACCTGTAGCTACTCAACTCATGTATTTTCCCTCCGTCTCTCAACTCGGCACTCGTCCATTTAACTTCACAATTGCTACTCAGTACTCACTTTTTGCTAGTCACGTGCTTTCCTACCAATTATTTGGTGTGTTCAACTGTATACAACGTTGCATCGTGTCAACATTTATTATTATATATATAAATACACATATACATATATAATATACTTATACTAAACTAACTATATACTGTATTTACAAAATAATATTTATAATCCTTTATTTTTTATTTCATTCTTTTTAATAACCTAGCCCCACTCTAGGATTTATTCCTGTGTCGTGGGTGCCTTCAATCAATCAATCAATCAGCCTATCGTAGTCCACTGCTGGACATAGGCCTCTCCTAACACGCGCCATTGCACACGGTCCCCCGCCTTCCGCATCCAGTCCGTCCCAGCGACCTTCTTGAGGTCGTCGGTCCATCTAGCTGGGGGCCGTCCTACCTTACGCTTACCAAGTCGCGGTCTCCACTCTAGGACACGCTTGCTCCATCGGCCGTCGGTCCTTCTGCAGATGTGACCGGCCCATTGCCACTTTAGCTTACTGAGTCTGCGAGCTATGTCGGTAACTTTGGTTCTTTGTCGGATTACCTCGTTACGAATTTTATCCTTCAAAGAGACGCCGATCATAGCTCGCTCCATAGCCCGCTGTGCGACTTTGAGTTTGTGGACTAGTCCCACTGTGAGTGTCCACGTCTCGGCCCCGTAAGTCATAACAGGTAGAACGCATTGGTTAAAGACTTTAGTCTTCAGGCATTGCGGTATAGGCGAAGCGAAAACGTGACGTAGTTTGCCAAATGCTGCCCAACCCAATTGGATCCTGCGGTTGATTTCTTTCTCGAAGTTGTTCCTACCAAATTGGACAACTTGTCCAAGGTAGACATACTCCCGAACAACTTCGAGCATCGAACCATCGACGTAGATCGGTCCCGGCGTGACATGCTCATTAAACATGATCTTGGTTTTATCCAAGTTCATGCCGAGACCGACACCTCGAGAGGCTCCATTTAGGCTATGCAGCATTCCGCTCAACTGTTCCAGTGACTCTGCCACGATGACGATATCATCGGCAAACCGAAGGTGTGAGATGTATTCGCCGTTGATGTTAATGCCCCGCCCAGTCCAGTCCAGCGTCTTGAAGACGTCTTCGAGTGCATTGGTGAAGAGCTTGGGGGATATTACATCCCCCTGTCTTACCCCTCGATGCAGCTCGATCGGGTTGGTCTTTTGGTCCTGGAGCTGGACGGTCATTGTGGCGGTATCATACAGACATCTCAACACCTCGATATAGCGCCAATCGATGCCACATCGCTGCAGAGCATCCAAAACCGCCCAGGTTTCGATGGAGTCGAAGGCTTTCTCGTAGTCCACGAAAGCCATACACAGCGGCTGATTGTACTCTTCGGTCTTCTGTACAATCTGCCGAACAGTATGGATGTGGTCTACGGTGCTGTAGCCTTTTCGAAACCCGGCTTGTTCCGGTGGCTGGAACTCGTCAAGTTTTCTGGCGAGGCGGTTTGTGAGTACTCTCGAGAACAACTTGTAGACGTGGCTCAGGAGTGAGATGGGTCCGTAGTTCTTCAGCAAGGTTTTGTCACCTTTTTTGAAGAACAGAACCACCGCACTCCCGCTCCACGCTTGAGGTGTTAAGCCCTGGTGGATGACGGAGTTAAAGAGACTCGCTAGCTTTTTCAGGATTGGAGTCCCGCCTGCTTTTAGGAGCTCAGTGGTGATTCCGTCATCGCCTGGCGACTTGTTGTTTTTGAGCTGCTCGAGAGCCACTCTGACCTCGTCCTGGTTGACATCAGGGATGTCTTCCGTATCGTGGCGTGCTAGTGGGGCTCTGTGGTCGTCAGCGCTGGGTCTCGAGGGTTTAGCCATCCGTGATGCGTACAGGTCTTTGTAGAAACTCTCAATTTCCTCGAGTATCTCGAACTTGGAGGTCACCGTTTTGCCATCCGCTGTATTAAGTTTCGTCAGATGGGATCTACCTAGCTGGCGAGCGAAGACTTTGGTGCCTCTGTTCTGTTCAATCGCAGCCGCGATGGCGCGGGTGTTGGAACATCGGAGGTCACGTCGCACCCGCTTCCGGATCTTCCGGTTGAGGTTCCTCCCATCCGGCGAAGACGCCTGCGTGGATGACATTTCCCGTCTCTGCCTCATAAGTTCGAGAGTCTCGAGCGAGAGTTTAGACTCTCTGTTACCGCTTTTGCCGGGAAACACCCTTCGAGACACATCCTGTAGCGTTTTGACCACTGTGTCGGTTTTCTCGTCAACATTGCCTTCGGTTTCCAGCAGGTCGAAACGATTTTGAAGCTCCAGTTGGAACTTTTCGGACCCTAAAGCTATTTGAGGCGCAGTAGGTCTGAGAGTAGACCTCATCATGCGACGTCTTTCGGCCTTGAAGTCTATATTTAGAGCGCCTCGGACAAGTCGGTGATCGCTGCCGGTATTAAACCTGTTGATCACGGAGACGTCTCTAAATATAGACTTCCTGTCAGTCATGATGAAGTCTATCTCGTTCCTCGTCACAGTGTCGGGGCTTCGCCATGTCCACTTTCTATGAGGCTTCTTCTTAAAGAACGAATTCATCAAGAAGAGCCCCTGCGACTCCAGAAAGTTGACCAGCATCTGCCCCCTGTGGTTTCGGCGCCCCACGCCGTGGGGTCCGATTATCGTTTCGCCGCGTTCTTGTACTCCCACTTTGGCATTGAAGTCCCCCATAACAACGTTGTAGTGAGCCTTGGTGGTGCCATGTAATGCCTTGGCTATGTCTTCATACATGGCTTCCGCTATGTCGTCGCAGTATGTCGAGGTCGGCGCATATACCTGTACCACCTTCAGGGTGTACCTGTTGGTGATTTTAATTATGAGGTACGCTACCCGTGTCGACACACTGCTGACTTCCACAACGTTGTTAGTGAGAGCTTTGTTGACCAGGAAACCGACACCGCCCTGAGAGGGCCGATCACCTTCCCGAAAGTAAAACAGGTGGCCTGACTCAAGGGTTATCGTGTCCTCGCCCTGTCTTCGGACTTCGGATAACCCCAATATGTGCCAGTTTATGCGACCTAGTTCTACCTCGAGTTCAGCGAGGTGTTGGTCCAGCCGTAGAGAGCGTCCATTGTACGTAGCCAGGGTCAGGTGTTTTTGGTAGCCTTGTGTCGTAGCCCGGAGATTCTTCGCACCCCCTGCCCCGCTGTTACCGCGACCGCTACCGTGGCAGCGGACAGCGGGACTACCGGGAACTGGGGGCCTTTGCGTTTGGTGTCTTAACATATTAAGAGGTTTTTGGCCTACTATACCACGCTGGCCAGACGGGTTGGTATAGGGTTTGTTTCAAATTTTCCTTTTCTGGTCGTCCTTGCTTCCTTACTGGGCTGGGCTTCCTTACAGCCCAGTAAGGTCGGGTGCCTTTACAAACATGAAAATTCACATACACAAATACCCAGACCGGAACAAATAATTGTGGATCACACAAAGATTTGTCCTGAGTGGGACTCGAACCCGCGACTATTAGACGCGGTGGGCAGAGCGGCTTAAGCTCTTAACCAGTGCGCTAAATCGTCAATTATTATTATTTCAATATCGATATCGCCGAAATTTATCGACTCGGCTACATCACTGGTCCGATGCAGTACACAATCCTTCGATGCAGTACATCATTATGTACGGCTCGCGGACTGCGCCCGCGCACTACGGGCATTTGAATGTCACGGCCAGCCAGGACCTTGCTACGAAGCGAAGCGCTTGTCATTTTTTCTATGCTAATCCTTCATCTTCGCTTTCACTTTCACTCTATCGTAATATAAACTGTTTCCTTTTATCTTTGAACATTCATGTGCTTCTGCTTCTATCCTACTGTGCCTTCTGACTTTTATGTGTTAGGATTATTGGAACAATATAATCCAAAACTGTAAGTGTGTTATTTATTTCACTAACTCCAAAACGAAAATCCTAGCTTTGGTTCCTAACAAACCAAAACGTTAAATAACGCAAACCCTCTTACACCTCAATTAGTTGATTGCTTTACAAATATAACACGAAAATGAAGCTTCCAGTTACAAAGATTTTATTATTACTTTCGTAAGAACTTTGTATCCAAATTATCTATGTAACCTGGCGTATTGCGGGATAATGGTTAGAAGTCAATTGAAATCGCTATATGCTTCTAATTACGCCTGTATTGTGGTGAAGGGGCTTCTGTAAAAATAACGTGTTTTTGTACTCAATGCACTTCAAGAACTATATGGTTAAGAGCCTTAACATTTCGAAATATGATTTTTGTCTGTATATTTTAGAATCTGGTAAAAGAAATACACGATTCAACTAAATTTTCTCTATCTATCTATCTATCTATAACCTCACGCCAGATCCCTTGCGGGGTAGGCAGAGAGTACAGAGTTCCAACAGGTTCTTTCCTTACATACCTCTCTGGCTTCCTCGACTCTCATAGTTCGTCTCATACACGCTCGCCGGTTACGGAGACTCTTGACTTTTCCATCAGATAAGACTCGGTTTATTTGGTCGTGGTAAGATAGTCTAGGTCTTCCCCGGTACCTGCATCCTTCCACTTTCACATTGTATATCTGTTTTGTCATTCTTTCCTCTGGCATTCTTTCTATATGCCCGAACCAACGAACCAAATTTTCTCAATAGGAAAAAAACCAAAGTCGTCTCTATTGCTTCACTCTCGAACCTATTCGCGCATTTATTAAAAAAGCGACAACCTGATATTTCGCGAACGCGTCCAATCATAGAAATCCGCTAATCGTAGCCGCCGTCGACTATGACCCTAACTCCTCTCCTATCACCCGCTACCGCCATTCACGGCATGTTCTCACCGACCCTCCTGATGCCCTTACATCTCTTTTTTCGGATACAGATCCCGCATACAGGATCAGACACTGACCTCGCCGGCTATGAATCCCTTGCCCACCGGCCAGTGCAGAGCACTACGGTGAGACTCCTAGTATACGCTCTCCCCCATAGCGACTGCCCAAGCCGAGGCCGTATCTCCTTGAGGCGCCCTTGAGCTAGTTGCCCCCTTGTTCTTCTGGCTTGAGCGTAGTGGTTACACGCTCGCCCTCTTGTCCGATGAAGCTGTAAAGACCCCGCGGCCAACAGCGTAGATCATTTACACACACACAATTACATTTTCTTTTTCCAACGCGAAATGCTCAAGAACAAATCAATAGAGTTAACTTAAAACCATAGCAAATAATGTAGCAAAGTTCTTATAAAGCAGTTTTTTATTTCATAGTGTAGTTTCTTGAGGAAATTATAAAATTTGTTTTTGCACATATGTACGTGGTTTATTTCGGAGCGCGTGCTCAATATATTCATCTCTTATTATTCTTTAGTAAAGTAATTGCATCACTGTTACTCTCCCGGTCGGTATATGGTCGATCACGGTAGGCCCTTAATACAATGGATCGCAGAGCTATCGGAATATGTGACAGTAATTTTAGTAAATTTAAGTAGGTATTAAAAATGTGACTCAAATGATTAGAATCTACTCAAGATAAGTTTGCTATGATCAATTAACCACGTAACAGTCTCGTTGCGATAATTTCGTGGAATCATCGTTTACGGGACTCCAGTAGGTAGGTCCAACATCGAGAAAGTGATCAATCGTCGAATCCAACTCGGCCGGGCAGCGTTCGGGAAGCTACGTAATATCTTCTCGTCCCAAATACCGCAGTGTCTTAAGATAAAAGTCTTTGACCAGTGTGTGTTGCCAGTGATCAATTACGGCACTGAGACATCACTCACGATGGCCCTCATAAAAAGACTCAAGGTCACCCAAAGGGGAATCGAAAGAGCTATTCTCGGAGTTTCTCTGCGAGATCGAATCGGAAATGAGGAGATCCGCAGGAGAACTAAAGGATACAGAATACTATAACACAATCATTTCACGACGATATTGTAACGCGACGCATTTAGTAATAGCGAATAAAAACCATGTTACCGATTTTGGAAACAACTACTTTCAGATGCCCAGTGAATTACACGTTGTGTTTACCTGAACGTGACTCTTTGGCGACGCTTGCATGTCAAAATGGGATAAGCGACTCGACGATTGTTAGGGTTAATGGGATTAACAGCCTATTTACCTAAGCCATAAGAGCCTATTAGTCTTTCAACTGTCAAGTCGCTTATCCCGCTTCCCCCCGATGATGGCGCATTGACCGGTTTTGTGTTCTCTACATCCAATTTTTTCCTGCGAACTCTGGTCATCGGTTTATCTTGTGTGCCTGAACACGCCACGTCATCTTATACATTGCCGTTTATTTATGTATACTAAAATTCCTCGACGATGTAATTATATAAGTAACAAAGTAATATTGAGGAAAAACATAAAAGGAAAGATCACCCACATACCGAAACAGACTCAATTAATGGCTCTAAGGGCAGGTTCAGGATTTCCGGCGAAGGAACAAAGCCAGTAATTAAGGAACACAAGTGCGACGCCTCGGGGCAACCCCGTAATATATTCATGGCCTAAAATAACAATAACGTGAAGACATTGCTTTAGTGTCCTCTAGAATATATGCTGGAGGTAAATGAGCCAGTGGAATCCCTACTCCTGTTTTCTTTTCTTTCTAATTAAATTTGTTTATTAGTATTTATAGTATTTATAGATACTAGATATGTACACAAATATACCGTAGTCTATCTGAAAAGTATTATTGTTTTACAACAATTAGACGATGACGTCGCCCAGGCTCACAGGATCCAGCAGGCGCAGGTTTTATTCCTGCACAAGATAAATCTTTGTGTAACCTACAAATGTGTGTTTCGGTCCGAATATTTGTATATGTGTATTTTATATTTGTTCTACGACAGACACGATCAAGGAATGATTCCTAGTGTGGGGCCACGTTTTTGAAGGAAAAACTAGATGTGCGGTCAGGGGACCCCCGTCAGGAACGAATTTCTATTCAGACAATGTAACTCATTGTTCATAAAATTTTTGGTTATTGAAGAACGATTTTAATTAACGGGAGTATACATACTCAGACCATCGAGCAAATTTAACTAACACGTGATGTAAACAAGTACGGCGGCCAGCGCTTACGATAACATCCGAACTCGACGGACGATTTAGCGCAGTGGTTAAGAGCTTGAGCTGCTCCGCCCACTGTGTCGAATAGTCGCGGGTTCGATTCCCGCACGGGACAAATCTTTGTGTGATCCACAATTATTTGTTCCGGGCTAGGTATTTGTTTGTAAATTTTCATGTATGTAAACGCACCCACGACACAGGAATAAATCCTAGTGTGGGGCTACGTTTTAAAAAAAAAAAAAAATCTACGCCGGACGGAAGCGAAAGTCTCGTAACGTTTTTTTCGTTGTGTTGCGATTTCTACCTATCAACTCCTTGTTTTACTTTCGGAAATCCTCATGGTCTTCTGCCAGCCTCAGGGGAAGCTGGTAGGACATGTCAGACTCTTACCGACCAAAACCCCACGGTGGCCGGCATCGACGCTTCGGGGAGAGGCTCCAAGATTTCCGTTAGGCACATACCGGTGCCCCTCTGTATCGTGTTCCGAAGAGCCCGCCTTTGGGGAGGTAGCCTATGGACCCGCTCCCCCCTGCACCGTCGCGGTGCTCACGGTGGCATGGGCCACTCTACGCCGCCGTCCTCCTTGGGGGCGCACGTGAAGAACGCCTAGGGCCCCCGCCCCAGCTTCCTACGACCCCAGGGACCACCTGCGGATATCGGTGCAGGGGGGGGGGCAGATGTACCTTTCAACTCCTACCGCCAGCCACGTTAAGAAAGCTCGTTCCAAACTTTCGTTCCAAAAAAAATGTGTGACGATTATATATACCTGCGGCGGTAATTATCGATCTTGAACTTAAACAAAAGCATTACAAATAAAATTACTTTCTGAAGTATCATACAAGAAATAAATACAATTGTGTTCACAAAATTGTATTGGTTGATACAAAGCACTCGTTATCTCTGTTTCATTATGACGTCAACCTTTACTCGTTATTATACCATATAGACATCGGGGCTCTTATTCAGTACGACATTTAAGCACGTAACGTGGCACGTTACGATAACTTCACGAAAAATGTGTGTGCAATGGTACACCCAGTTTTTGCCAACGATGTTCGGTCACATGTAATAGGGCGCGGGCTTATTGGCATACACCAAGAACAATTCTGGACTCCGGACTGATGCTGGGCCGACCGCTCGACCTAGGCTTTGAACATAGGACCGTGATCGCAAAACGCATCATTTGCCACCAGGCCAACGAGGCACACTAAACGAACTACCTTTATCTGAAAATCGTTTAATGGTACTCCTGTGGCATTCAGGATACCATTACATGACAATTCACGAAATCATCGTAACGCGCCGCGTTTGGTGATACCGAATAAGAGCCCGGGACTGAAGAGGTCAGAACAATGCAGAGTGACATCAAACAAATATCGAGTCGGCACTAGGGTGGTACTTTCCGATACTTATCTGCTGATGAAGTCGGCAGACGGATCGAGAGTACGACAATCTTTTATTATTACCACGAATTACATTGACATTTCAGACATTTGATAGAGATGAGCTGAGAGATGAGAGATTATCGATATTTTATACATAGACTTAATGATCAAACATCGTACAGTATTAATACTTAATTTTTTCGGCGCTCTATGTGTTCAAAAACACGCCACTTAACATTGTTTATCAATGATGCCGGCAGTCGTCTGCCAAGCAACAAATTTGTCCCCCACACATAAACTCGCGCGCAAAGATAGGTTGTCGAAGTCAAAGTCAAAAATCATTTATATGTTAGGCCAATAAAAAACACCCACAAATGTCCACATTATTACATCTACCATGGGGTCAGACCGCGGCTTTCCTCTGGAAGATCCGATCCGGCGAGAAACTCAGCCAACTATAGTATTTTTCCCATAGGATGGGAAATGACAGTTCTAATTGCCAAACGAAATTATACTTTATTCAATGTCAATAAGAGGCATGACCCGTTTCCATACTTATGGCTTTATGCCTTAACACCATTGGATTAAATATTAATTTCGTTAGGCAATTAGAACTGTTACTACCCCTCCTATGTAAAAAATACTATAGTATTTTATCTTATATTGTTTTTGTTCAATTGGCTTTTCTATTTTTCATTTTTATTTTTTGTTGTTGTAAGTAGTATTTAATAAATAATTGTATTGGTTAATACAAAGTACCCCTAAAACAAATGTCAGTGTGACATCAGTCTCCGCCCGTTATCAAACCATATCGATATCGGAACTCGAGGGGTCTGCAGAGTGACATTCAATAAATATCGAGTCGATACTAGGGTACTCTCCGATACTTATCTGCTAATGAAGTTGGCAGACAGATCGAAAATACGACTATCTTTTATTATTCCCATGAATAATATTATCAGTTTATACATTTGATAGAGATGAGCTGTTACATTATCGATATTTTATTTCTTAGGTGTCATATATCGATGACTTGATGCTCAGACCTCGTAACTCTGATTAGAATATTTTTCCACTAGAAACAAAAAAGGTCTACATAATTATTTTAACGCATTAATTTTGAGTTTCTGATTGTTTCATAGAATATCATTCCCCTGAAATTATATGCAAACTACAATATGATGATGATGATGAATTTTAAAAAATGCATATAATATAATTCGCCTGAATATGTGTAGATTTTCTATTAGTTTCTAACGTATGTGCAATTATTTTCGTAAAATTAACAATAAGCCCAAAATAAACTAGTAAAAATTTTATTTAATTATTGTTATCGAAAATCACCACAAAAAGTATATGATGACACAAAAATATTGAACATTACACAAACATACATCTACTATTCATGCATACTAATACGCAAAATATTAAATAATGAAATTCATACTACATTAGCTTTTACCAAAAAACAGCAAGAACACAAAATGAAATTACGAAGAGCAAGTTACCTCGTTCTACGCCCACCCAGAACAAACTATGGAAAAAAGAATATTAAATTTGAAGGTGTTAATATTTACAATAAGCTGCCGAAAGTTATAAAAGACGCCAAGAGTATGACTAGTTTTAAAAAACTTTTAAAATTACATGTTACAAATACGTGTAACTAAACAGAGACATGCATTTGTGCCTAATACCTGTCACCGTTCAACTGATACACATATACATAAACAAACATACATAATAAAATAAATAAATAAAACATACATATAATAAAAAAAAATATATCACTTTACAATAAATACAAATATAACCATTTAACCTCTCAACTAAACAAGTTAATAAATATTCTTTCCAAATCTATTATAAAATTCTTATAATTGCAGATCACATTCAATGCCACATCTAGTCTAACTTTACATCCGTGTTTGTTTTGTTCATTTTGTACCGTAACATCTTTGACTACCCACTTTTGATTTATAAAAATATTTTAACGAAAGCATCTTTTCTGTACGATAACCTTAAGTTTATTTTTCTTAAGTTTAAATTTCTCTGAAATTGAATTAGAGTTATTCTTAAAGAGAAATAAAGATTCTTAAACCTAATTCTCTGATAAGTTTTGATGAGATACTAAGTAGGTAGGTAGACATAACTCTGATTAAGTGTGGTACAAGGTAGAACAAGTATTTTATATTACCTTTAGTAAATTTTTACGACTTAGATTTTTAGGCTAGTTATATAACTCTTGGCAATCTGCCAATTTTCTCGGAAATCTTTTAACTATTACGTATTCTGTTAACGAAATGAGATAAAAATGCAATATACAGAGTTTATAATAAATCAGCCTATTTTGACCCGATGTTGGGCAAAAGTCTTCTCTCACAATCAGGGCGAGAGAGAGATTAAGTCACGTTCTACCACATGGACCCAGTGTGGATTGGAGGGAGCAGGTTTGTGGTCACCTGTTGGAGCTTATCAAACCAACCTTAGTATCGGCCGGGACAAACAGGACCGCCACAAACGGTCACACATCTCACATACTAACTGAGCCGAACAAAGTCTAACCTTAGATCGTGACTGTAACACAACGCTCAATCAGAATTCGAAAAATAATAATTTTCATCGATATAATCAGCGTCAAACTTCCCACATCTCTACAAAAGGAGGATGTTGAAGTTTGAAGAGTCAATACTAGCAGACAATAATAGGAGAAAATAATGAGTTATCATGTTCCTTTAAAAATATCTATCTATGTCTCTTGACAGGTCAAAACCTTTCGAGGGGACATCGAGGAGAGATCAAACCGAGACTCGATTTAAAGTGTGGAAATATTTCAATGTCTACATTGAAAATGATCCAACAATATTGAGAGAATAATGTTTTATAGCGATAGTGCGCGTAAAATAAAAGCGTTATATTTTTACTGTGGGTTACATAAAAGGCGAGTTAAGGCACTTAATCACACCCTTACATTATCATCTTGGTCCTATTTCTTAATAAATTGATTGTTGTAGATTTTAAACATGAGCAATAGAATTTTCCAAATTCTCTAGCAATATACAGAGAAATAAGTCAGGCTTAAAGAAAAAACAATATAACAAAACCAAAAAAACATAAAGGCACATACTACGTAGCAGCTTATTAAAGCTGTATGTCGCATACATTCATAATTATAGATTTCTAGCCGCGACTTTGACCCGTCCGCTTTGGATTTAGACAGGAACCTAAAATTTTTCCGGTATAAAAAGTATGCTATATTTTAACATTATAGGTACACAATAATCTATTTGTGTATAAACTATTTGTGTGCCAAATTTTATCAAAATCCGTTAAACCATTTTTGCGTGTTTTAATAACAAACATTCACACATCTAAACATACAAACTTTCACGGATTATGAATACGAATAGTAGCAATACCTTACACTAACATTTATTTACCTCTATCTATATCATCACATCTGACACTTTGCGGGGTAGGCAGAGAATAGAAAGTTCCAACAGGTTTCCTCAAATCTCATAATTCGTCTCATACACGCTCGCCGGTAACGGAAAAGCTTGGTTTATCGATATTTTATTTATCGGTATTTGCCTTTTTTCATGCATTGTTCAGTTTCTATTTTCAAACTTACATCGCACCAGTGTAGGTACTGTACAACTGTACTTTCAAATAAGCTAAGTTTTAATTGAGAGGATCACGGTATGGCATTAAGCTCAAATATGCACAGTGGAGGTACCTTTGCCTTAAATTGGAACGGTAATAGTTGAGTAATAAACACATCTCTAACCACGCCTCCAAGGAATAGCCCTAAATTCTTATACAGGAGTTGATCTGATAGTTAAGCTAATTAAGTTATTTACTCCCCTAAGGTACCGCTGATAAAGTTAGTTTAAAACCCTCTTCTGGGAAACTTTAAACTACGGAAATTGCCCGCGTGAAGTTGTAAACACGCCATTTGAGAAACTACCACTCTGCTAAAGATTTAACTTTGTAATATGTTTTAATTTGTTGTAGACTTTTCTGAGTTCGGTTTGGAAGTCGCTTAGAGGATTTTAATACCGTAACCAATTAGACCGTGTCTTATCTGAAGGGAAAGTCAAGAGGCTCCGTAACCGGCGAGTATGAGACGAACTATGAGAGTGGAGGAAGCCAGAGAGATATGTAAGGAAAGAACCTGTTGGAACTCCGTACTCTCTGCCTACCAAGTGATCTGGCGTGATGATATAAATAGATAGCTACAAGGAAAAAGTGAAAAAAATTGTTATCCGACTACGAAGTAAACTCTGGAATTCAGTATTTTTTTATGTCGCTTATATTTTAACCGACTTCAAAAAGGAGGAGGTTCTATGTTCGTCTATATGTATGCTGTTTTTAAGTGTGTTCACCTATATTGCCGTCAATTATGAACAGAATTGCATCATTCTTTTCGAATTGGGTTCAGTATAGCTACAAGGTGGTCCCGTTTTAATTTCAACGGTATTGAACCTTGGACTTTGAAGTAACACCAGGGGACTCCATAACGGCAAACAGCATGAATGTATAAATTCCGTTATTATATTTATTTATTTATTTTATGGGTATTAGAGCTTAGCAGAATATTATAATATAGGTGTTTAAATATTATTAATTAATTCACTCATCACCTAAAATTGTAAAATAAATAACTTTAAAAAAGGAAACCGCCTTCAAAAAGCAAAAAAATATACATTTGAAGTCGGTGTCGGCTTGTGCAGTCGGGTACTTGGCACCGACTGGACTTGAAGTCACTTTCCCTTTTTTAAATAGTTATAATATTATACACCTCATCTATATTTATCAACTCATTTTTTTCACTCTTTCTCTCACTCGATACGATACAAAAAAAAAATTCAGCGACCCCCACTTTTTAAGATGTGAGATCCGTCATATTATTTTTTTTTGAAATAAGAAACAAAAGCATGTACATATTCTGCGTTACATAAAAAACGGGTAAATTGATACTGGATAAATATATAACTCACCTCTTTGTCCACGGAATAAACTAAAATGCTGTTCAAAAGAAGAGTCATGTGTGCTGACCGACCAGCATGTTTTAAAACGAAAAAAAAACAATATCTCCTAAAGATTGTTACTTCCAGGCGAGCTAAGTTTATTATTGATCAACTTACTAAATTGATACTCCAGTGGGCAAAATGTCAATATCAGGAAAGTGCATGTTACATGTTCCCAACTGCCGAAGTAGTGGGACCCCACCATTAGTTTTGCACCTAGGAGTGTAGAAGGAACAGGGTGCGCGCACCATCCACGCATCCACGCACCATCGCAGTTCTAGGTACAATATAACGTATGCCATTCGTGAAGTCGTTACAGTCGAACTTACATTGCATAAGCCAATAAAAAATTATCATAATCGTATTAGTAGAGGTGCTATGGTAAAACATACGTAAATACATACATATAGTATACAGACTGTTAAAAATATAACTCTTCCTTTTGACTTTGCCGTAGTTGAGTAGGCACCGGTACCTACTCAGTCAGTCAGTAGAGTTTTACTTATAGGAATTTCTCATTGGTCTAACAGTGGCTAATTTGATTGGCAATCATAATGCTTATCGTCGTTGTCAAATCAATATATGCTATGTGCAAAATCTATAACTTTGAGATATTGAATAAAAATCATGAATAAAATTCCCCTGTATAATTTAATGTGAACCCGATTTTTGAAGCATATTTTTTAGCGGCCTCAGTTTAGTAAACTAACTATTAATATGTTTTCATTCTCAGATAAGTACGTCCTACTGGCATTAGATTTAAGTTCAAAATAAATCTTAAGCAAGCTGCTAAGCCTTACGCATAAAATAATGTGACTAGTCCGCATAAAATAAGGTTACTTAAGTTAAAAACGGCGTAATCGAGTAGACACCTACACTTATCCATTGCTAACTACATACAGACTGGTTGATGATAATGATAACGATGATATCCGCAGTTTGACAGTCGAACCAACAACCACTCGATACTCAGTTGAGGATATTATTCTAAAAACAGAGCTACTAAAAATACCTGTAGCTACTCAACTCATGTATTTTCCCTTTGTCTCCCAACTCGGAACTCGTCCATTTAACTTCACGATTGCTACTCAGTACTCACTTTTTGCTAGTCACGTGCTTTCCCATCGATTATTTGGCGTGTTCAACAGTATACAACGTTGCAGCGTGTCAACATTTATTATAATATATATAAATACACATATATAATATACTTATACTAAACTAACTATATACTATATTTACAAAATAATATTTATAATTATTATGTCAATATCGCAATCATCGAAATTTATCGACTCGATTACATCACTGGTCCGATGCAGTACATAATCCTTATGTACGGCTCGCGGACTGCGTCCACGCATTTGAATGTCACGGCCAGCCAGGACCTTGCTACGAAGCGAAGCGCTAGTCATTTTTTCTATGCTAATCCTTCATCTTCGCTTTCACTTTCACGCTATCGTAATATAAACTGTTTCCTTTTGTGTGTGTGCTTTTTTGTGCTTGTGCTTCCATCCTACTGTGCCTTCCGACTTTTCTGTGTTAGGATTAAATAATAAATAATAATAATATAAGCCCTGTTAAGAAACTGTCCCACTGTTGGGCACGGGCCTCCTCTCAAACTGAGAGGGTTTAGGCCATAGTCCACCACGCTGGCCCAGTGCGGGTTGGCGAACTTCACACACCTTCGAGAAACTCTTAGGCATACAGATTTCCTCACGATGTTTTCCTTCACCGTTAAAGCAAGTGATAATTAATTTTTTTTTAAATTATCCTTGTAACCTGGCGTATTGCGGGATAATGGTTAGAGGCCAATTGAAATCACTATATGCTTCTAATTACGCTTGTATTGTGGTGAAGGGGCTTCTGTAAAAATAACGTGTTTTTGTACTCAATGCACTTCAAGAACTATATGATTTAGAGCCTTAACATTTCGAAATATGATTTTTGTCTGTATATTTTAGAATCTGGTAAAAGGAATACACGTATCAACTAAATTTTCTCAATAGAAAAAAAACAAGGTCATCTCTATTGCTTCACTCTCGAATCTATTCGCGCCTTTATTAAAAAAGCGACATCCCGATATTTCGCGAACGCGTCCCATCATAGAAATCCGCTAATCGTAGCCACCGTCGACTACGACCCTAACTCCTCTCCTATCATCCGCTACCGCCATCTACGGCATGTTCTCACCAACCCTCCTGATACCCTTACATCTCTTCTTTCGGATACAGATCCCGCACACAAGATCAGACACCGACCTCACCGGTGAGGTCGAAGAATCCCTTGCCCACCGGCCAGTGCAGAGCACCACGGTGAGACTCCTAGTATACGCTCTCCCCCATAGCGACTGCCCAAGCCGAGGCCGTACCTCCTTGAGGCGCCCTTGAGCTAGTTGCCCCCTTGTTCTTCTGGCTTGAGCGTAGTGGTTGCACGCTCGCCCTCTTGTCCGATGAAGCTGTAAAGACCCCGCGGCCAACATCGTAGATCATTTACACACACAATCACATTTTCTGATTCCAACGCGAAATGCTCAAGAACAAATCAATAGAATTAACTTAAAACCATAGCAAATAATGTAGCAAAGTTCTTGTAAAGCAGTTTTTTATTTCATAGTGTAGTTTCTTAAGGAAATGATAAAATTTGTTTTTTGCACATATGTACGTGGTTTATTTGCGAGCGCGTGCTCAATATATTCATCTCTTACCTATTATTCTTCAGTAAAGTAATTGTATCACTGTCACTTTCCCGGTTAGTAAATGGTCGATCACGGTAGGCCCTTAATACAATGGACTGCTGAGTTATAGGAATATGTGACAGCAATTTTAGTAAATTTAGGTAGGTATTAAAAATGTGACTCAAATGATTAGAATCTACTCAAGTTAAGTTTGCTGTGATCAATAAACCACGTAATAGTCTCGTTGCGATAATTTCGTGGAATGATCGTTTACGGGACTCCAGTAGGTAGGTCAAACTTCGAGAAAGAGATCAATCGTCGAATCCAACTCGGCTGGACAGCGTTCGGGAAGCTACGTAATATCTTCTCGTCCCAAATACCGCAGTGTCTCAAGACAAAAGTCTTTGACCAGTGCGTGTTGCCAGTGATGAATTACGGCACCGAGACATCACTCACGATGGGCCCCATAAAAAGACTCAAGGTCACCCAAAGGGGAATCGAATGAGCTATTCTCGGGGTTTCTCTGCGAGATCGAATCAGAAATGAGGAGGTCCGCAGGAGAACCAAAGAATACAGTTTTCTGTATCCTTTGGTATTCCATAACACAGTCATTTCACGACGATATCGTAACGCGACGCGTTTAGTAATAGTAATAGCGAAAAAGAACCCTGTTACCGATTTTGGAAACAACTATTTTCAGATTTCCAGTGAATTACACGTTGTGTTTACCTGAACGTGACTGTGTGTGTGTGTGTATGAATGTTCTACGCTGTTGGCCTCGAGGCCTGTACAGCTTCACCGGATTTTAACGGCGAGCGTGCAACCACTACGCTCCAGCCAGCCAGAAGGGCAAGAGGCGACATACTCGAGGGTGCCTCGAAGAGGCGCCCTCGGTTGGGACAGTCGCTGTAGGGGGACGGGTGCACTACTAAGCGCACCGGTCAACCGCCGGCTATGGGAGGGGATCTACTACTACGTCTACGTCGTCGTCGCCCGTATTCTGAGCGGAAAGAAGGGATGACAAGGCATCGGGGGGGTCGGTTAGAACATGTCGCGGCCGGCGGTGGCGGCAGGGGTCGGGAGGGAGATCGTAGTCGGCGGCGGCCACGATTAACGGATTCGCATGGGTAGATGCGTTCGCGAAGTGACGTGTTGACGTCTTTTTAATAAAGGCGCGAATAGGTTCGAGACCTAGATCGGAGTGGAGGTCGACGTTCCGTACGAACCAGGGGGCTCCTACGGCTTTACGGAGGAAGCGGTTTTGAACCACTTGGAGTTTATCGATGTGAGAGGGGGCCGAATGCCCGAACACAACACACGCATAAGTCATGATGGGTCGAACGCAAGTTTTGTAAAGTGTCACCTTATTTCTAAGGGACATTTTACTCCGCTTGCAGATTAACGAATGGAGACGACCGAGCACAAATGATGCTCGGTGACGGACCCGCTTAATGTGCGGGCCGAAGGACATGGTACTGTTTGGGTGACCCCTAGATATTTGACCTCTTTGACCCAGGGAATGGGTCGGTCGAACATGGTCACTTGGCCGAGATTACTTCTGGAGCGGCGCAGGGAGTGGCGCGGGGTGGCACCTCTGGAGAAGAACACCGCAGCGCTCTTGACCGGGTTCACCTCAATACGCCACTTCCTGAACCAATTCCCTAGGGAATTGGCGGATGCCTGAAGGTTTCTGGTAATGAAACCCTTATTCCTATGCGAGACGTAGAGAGCGGTATCATCCGCGAATAGGGCTAGATGCGCCTTACTCGAACGAGGAATGTCGTTCGTGTAAAGGCTAAACAGGAGCGGAGAGAGAACTGAGCCCTGTGGGACTCCAGCACTGATGGAGTGGGAAGTTGAGCGCGTCATTTCGACGCGATAACGGAAGGCGCGATTCGACAAGAAGTCTCGTAAGATGAGCACGAGTCTGTCCGGCACACCCAATTGGTAGAGCTTGTAGATCAAGCCGTTGTGCCAGACTTTGTCGAATGCCTTCGCGACATCTAGGAAGAGGGCGCCCGTGTAGATGGGTTTGGGTCTAATGAGACCGGAGAGGATGTGCTCCGTGATGCGGTGCACTTGGTGGACGCAAGAGTGTTTGGCTCGAAAGCCGAACTGCTCGTCGATAAGGATACCCCTGGACGTTACGAAGTCTTTGAGCCTCGCCAGAAGTAGGCGCTCGTATATCTTGGCCAGGGAGTTGAGGAGACTGATAGGGCGGTAGCTCGCGGGGAGATTGCGAGGTTTGCCGGGCTTGGGAATGCCTATGACGTCCGCCTCCTTCCACTTAGCGGGGAAGGTGCAGTTCGCCATGGCGGCGTTCAATATGGCCACTAAGAGGCAGATGAGTTGGGCGGGCAGGCATTTCAGAACGCGATTCGAAATGCCGTCAGAGCCGGGGGCTTTTTTAGTTTTGAGACCCATAATTAGATCTCCGACCTCCGTTTGGGTGATAGGAGGTAAGGAATCGACGGAGGGGAGGGATACCCTGCGCTCGACTTCCCTGTCGACCGCGTCGACGTGGGACTGGTCGACGGACTGAGAGCTGGGGGCGCACTGGCTCTCGAGGGAGTCGGCGAGAAGCTCGGCCTTTTCGTCGTCGTCGAAGGCTGGGGGTGCGCCTGAAGGGCGGGACAGCGGGGGCATGTCAGTCGTGGAGTCGGATTTGAGGCTACGCGCCAGCTGCCAGTAGGCCAGATGCGATGGCGCGATGCCCTCTAGGAAGTCACCCCACCGTTCCTCCCGGACCTCCGCGACACGACGCTTTACCTCTCGTTGTAAAGCGCGCATCCAGGCCCGATTGGCTTCGGTGGGGTAGGAGTCGTACGCTCGGATAGAAGCATTCTTGGAACAAATGAGATCCCTAACATCGTCCGGCAGTCGAAAGCGGTTGAGGTAGAGATCTTCCGCCTCGACCTGCTTGGACGATCGACGGACAGCCGATCGGATGTGCTCAGTGAAGGCATCTACGGCCTGATCGGTGTCCTGAGGGGACGGGATGGAGTCCGAGCTGAGAGGGAGGGGGGGAGGGTCGGCATCCGCCAAGGCCGTGCTTAGCGCATGCCAATCCACCACCGTCTTTTTGGGTCGCTGAGGGGCGGAAGGGGGGGAACCGAGTCTCATGACTACAGGTCGATGGTCAGAGTCGAGTTCCTGGACTACTTCCAAGGAGTGCAGCCGTAGGGTGACACCCTTCAGAAGCGCCATGTCCAGGACGTCGGGTCGGTGGTTGGGATTGTTAGGATAGTGGGTAGGGTGCATAGGTGCGATGACGTCAAAGTCGAGAACGTTGACCAGGGCGTCAAGGCTCCTACCGTTAGGGGAAGTGGTGAGGCCGTTCCAGGCCACGTGCTTACTGTTGAAGTCGCCCGCCAGAATGACGGCGCTTCCCAGATTGAGGAGTGCTTCAAAGTCACTCCTGAGAACGGATTTAGTGGGGGAAAGGTATACGGAGGCGATCACGATGGGTTGGTGCCCCGTGAGAGAGACGCGACAGATCGAGGCATCGATGTTGGTGAGCGCGGGGGGATCGAGAGGGCTGAACGTGACTCTTTGGCGACGCTTGTATGTCAAAATAGGATAAGCGACTCGACGATTGTTAGGGTTAATAATCCTATTAACCCTAACAATCGTCGAGTCGCCTATTTGCCTAAGCCATAAGAGCCTATTAGTCTTTCAACCGTCAAGTCGCTTATCCCGTTTCGCTTTTCAAGTGTCGTTTGGTCATGTTGTTTTTATGACGTCAATGAATCCTCGTTGGTTTCCTTAATACTGGTGACCTGTGACTTACACGTGCCACCGCCACCATTTCCCGTATAACTACTCCATATCGGCCGAAACACGTCCACTGCAGAACAAGGTGATGATGGCGCAATGACCGGTTTTGTGTTCTCTATATCCAATTTTTTCCTGCGAATTCTGGTCATCGGTTTATCGTGTGTGCCTGAACACGCCACGGCATCTTATACATTGCCGTTTATTTATGTTTACTATAATTTCTCAATAATGTAATTAAATAAGTAACAAAGTTAAAAAATGTAACGTTTTTGTGAACTTGTTTGTTTTGTTTTTTATTATTTTACAGTAAAACTTGTCACCATTTTATTATGAATATTGACATAAGTGCCGAAATTGTAATTATTCGTTAGTTTCAAGTGGTTGATAGTGTATTTGTGTGCCAATGTAAGTTATGTAATTATCAACTGTGCGCCGGACCAACACAAAATATGATAACTATACAAATTGTAATGGAATTCTCATGTAAGTGAATAACTGTTATTCTTATGAGAATAAAGATATCTTTAACCTCAACAAAGTAATATTGAGGAAAAACATAAAAGGAAAGATCACCCACATACCGAAACAGACTCAATTAATGGCTCTAAGGGCAGGTTCAGGATTTCCGCCGAAGGAACAAAGCCAGTAATTAAGGAACACAAGTGCGACGCCTCGGGGCAACCCTGTAATATATTCATGGCCTAAAATAACAATAACGTGAACACATTGCTTTAGTGTCCTCTAGAATATATGCTGGAGGCAAATGAACCAGTGGAATTCCTACTCCTGTTTTCTTTTCTTTCTAATTAAATTTGTTGCGGGTTCCAAGTCAATTAAAGCATTTCCCGGGACACCCCATCGTTGATACCTTGATGTCACCTAAGAAGACCATTGTGGCTTACATGAGTTACAGTGGTGAGAACATGTGGCAAGCTTAGTCCCAATAAAAAAAAATGAGCCAGTATGTATAGATACTAGATATGTACACAAATATACCATAGTCTATCTGAAAAGTATTATTGTTTGACAACGATTAGACGATGACGTCGTCCAGGCCCACAGGATCGAGTAGTCGCAGGTTCGATTCCTGCTCGGGATAAATCTTTGTGTAACCTACAAATGTGTGTTTCGGTCCGAATATTTGAATATGTGAATTTTATATTCGTAAACGCATCCACGAGTTCTACGACACACACGATCAAGGAATGATTCCTAGTGTGGGGCCACGTTTCTTTTAAGGAAAAACTAGATGTGCGGTCGGGGGACCCCCGTCAGGACAATGTAACTCATTGTTCATAAAATTGTTGGTTATTGAAGAACGATTTAAACTAACGATTTTGAATAAATACATACTCTGACCATTGAGCACATTTAACTAACACGTGATGTAAACGGCGGCCAGCGCTTACGATAACATCCGAACTACGCCGGACGGAACCGAACGTGTCGTAACGATTTTTTCGTTGTGTTGCGATTCGCTACCTGTCATCTCCTTTTTTTTACTTGGGGAAATCCTCATGGTCTTCTGCCAGCCTTAGGGCAAGCTGGCGGGAAATGTCGGACTCTTACCGACCAAAACTCCAATACGAAAGCAATGCTTGTGCAGTCCCTGATATTTCCTATCTTCGACTATGCTGATGTGTGCTACTTCAACCTGAATGCAGATCTCCTCAATAAACTAGACCGCCTACTTAATAACTGCATTCGATTCGTCTTCAATTTGCGTAAATATGATCATGTGTCGGAGCATCGATCACTATTAAAGTGGTTGCCTATTCGGAAGCGTAGAACTCTGAGGGCACTGACAACTTTATTTTCTATCCTTTATTCTCCAGTCTCGCCCGCTTATCTTACTTCTCAATTTCAGTATTTATGCTCTGATCACAATAAACATCTTCACTCTTCTGATAATCGTCTTCTTCAGTGCCCCCCTCATACTACTGATTTCATTCACTCTTCCTTCTTCGTCCAGTCTATCCTTCTTTGGAATGCTTTGCTTTTGAACTCCGAATGGCAACCAATCGTCTCTCTTTAAAAAAAAGGCTGCAGGACTATTTGCATAAAAGGCCGGATTCTCCTCAATGTTAGTTGTTCCATCTCGTTATCTCGCACAGTTCTAGTTCATGTATGTATTGTATGGCTATATATGTATGTATATATTTGTGGTATATATAAATATATATTATGTATATGTATCGTTATATATAATATGTATTTACTAAGTGTTATAAATAGGTAATTAGTTGTTATTTATATTTATTAATGTAACTTTTTTCCACTTGTATAATCTCGCACCTACCACACTTGTCTCACACCACCCGAAGGTAGACTGGCAGAAAATGCCGTAGGCATTAAGTCCGCCTATGTACATTAGTGCATTAAGTATAAATAAATAAATAAATAAAATAAAATAAAACTCCACGGTGGCCGGCATCGACACTTCGGGGAGAGGCTCCAGGATCTCCGTTGGGCACACACCTGTGCCCCTCTGTATCGTGCTCTGAAGAGCCCGCTTTCGGGCAGGAAGCCTATGGACCCGCTCCCCTCTGCACCGTCGCGGTGCTCACGGTGGCATGGGCCACTCCACGCTGCCGTCCTCCTCGGGGTCGCACGTAAAGAACGCTTAGGGCCCCCGCCCCAGCTTCCTACGACACCAGGGCCCACCTGCGGATTTTGGTGCAGGGGAGGGGCAGATTTACCCGTCAACTCCTACCGCAAGCCACATTAAGGAAGTTCGTTCCAAACTTTCGTTCCAAAAAAAATGTGTGACGATTATATATACCTGCAGCGGCTCTAGCAATTTTCGATCCTGAACTTAGCAATACTAATAAAATTACTTTTTGAAGTATCATACAAGAAATAAATACAATTTTGTTCACAAAATTGTTTTGGATGATACAAAGCACCCTATATCTCTGTTTCAGTATAACGTCACGTCTTCACTCGTTATTATACCATATAGACATCGGAGCTCTTATTCGGTACGACATTTAAGCACGTAACGTGGCACGTTACGATAACTTCATGAAAAATGTGTGTGCAATGGTACATCCAGTTTTTGCCAACGATGTTCGGTCACATGTAATAGGGAGCGGGCTTATTGCCATACACCAAGTACAATTCTGGACTCCGGACTGATGCTGGGCCGACCGCTCGACCTAGGCTTTGAACCTAGGACCGTGATCGCAAAACGCATCATTTGCCACCAGGCCAACGAGGCACACTAAACGAACTACCTTTATCTGAAAATCGTTTAATGGTACTCCTGTGGCATTCAGGATACCATTACATGACAATTCACGAAATCATCGTAACGCGCCGCGTTTGGTGATACCGAATAAGAGCCCGGGACTGAAGAGGTCAGAACAATGCAGAGTGACATCAAACAAATATCGAGTCGGCACTAGGGTGGTACTTTCCGATACTTATCTGCTGATGAAGTCGGCAGACGGATCGAGAGTACGACAATCTTTTATTATTTCCACGAATTACATTGACATTTCAGACATTTGATAGAGATGAGCTGTGAGATTATCGATATTTTATACATAGACTTAATGGTCAAACATCGTACAGTATAAATACTTGATTTTTTCGTCGCTCTATGTGTTCATAAACACGCAACTTAACATTGTTTATCAATGATGCCGGCAGTCGTCTGCCAAGCAACAAATTTGTCCCCCACACATAGAGTACGTTCCACTTGGTATAAACATCGAAATTTTCGCCATTTTAGGCGTTCCACTTGGCGCCCGCGATTGATGTGATCGCATTGATGACGTCATGGATTTCGCTCACAAGACGCTTACGGTGACCCACCTCAAGAGGTGGGTCGCTCTGGGCGCTGTCAATGTGCTGTCAGTGTCAAAATTGGCGGTAAATATTAAACTTTGAAAAATAATTATAGAATTTTTATCTTAAGTTCAACAAGTCTATTTTGATAAATTATCGGTATCAAACAGATAATATAACTTGGAAAAGCGCGAAATGAGCTGTAACAGGGTAAAACTAAATGTATAGAAGGAACGTTATTGTGTGAAAATAACTCGACACGGGTAGATAATCATCGGAGGATAATAATACGAACTTTACGGACACACGACGTTGCAGTAGTGCAATAGAAAATTATGTTTCTGCAATAAATAAATCGAGGTACCTTATTAAATTATACTACATTTACAGAAGTGTTTAATATATACATTAGGTACTACCTTCCTCACTACTACACCTTATTAAAATGAGAACTTACATTTAGTTGTATTATTTATAAATGTCTTGTACTGTCTGCCTATCTTGCAAGGGATCTGGCATGATGATATAGTAGACAGTTTGTACTTAAAATATTTTTTACACTTGTAGTCTCAAATATCTTAACACCAACATACATAGAAGCTATAAAATATCATGATATTAGTTTTCATAATATTGAAGAAAAGTAAGCATTGCTAAATGTGATATTTAATGTAATGACTTACAAGTGTTATGCTTCACAATAAAAAAAATTTGTTTGCCTATTTTGCCCTTTATATATAGTAACTACTTTTGGTTAATTTCATGCTCAACTTTCTTTGTATGTTTTTGCCAATAAAAGGTGTGGTGTCTATCCATTCAGCAAAGTAACTCATAATCCTGATATTGATTGGCATTCTGTTAGTTATTTCAGGCAAATACTTATTTATAAACACGTGAAACATACTATCACAACTATTACCCCAGAGGAGACAGTCAGAAACCTATAAAGATAAATGAGGAAATAGTATTGATTTAATAATTACTGAATAATTAACAACCTTATTTTGATTTCAGAGTTTACCTATTATAACAAGAGTTACTTACATCTATAAAGAAACAGATTGAATTAAAAAGAGGGAGATGTACAAAATAAAAAGTCATGAATAGCCAATGTGAATTAAAAATCTAAAAGTATATAGCTATCGAAGAAGCTACCACATGAACATTATCTTTGTAATTTCACGATTTTTTCATAGCAATTAAATTTATAAATAACAAGCAGTTTCCCGCGACTTCTTACCCGGTCGACACCAGCGCCACCTACCGGGTATATGTTATATAGCCTATGTTTCTTCTGAATAAGGTAGCTTTATAATACAGAAAGAGTTTTTAAAATCGGTCCAGTACTTTTTGTGTTTATTCGTTACAAACATACAATAATACAAATCTTTCCTCTTTATAATATAGATAAATGAAAAGATAAACACCGTCACGCCTATATTCCCCAAGCAGGGGTAGCAGAGGTATACTGTGTACATCCACTTTTTGCCGACGATGTTAGGTCCCATGTAATAGGGGGCGAGCCCATTGCCCTATACCGGACATAATTCCAGACTCCGGACTCACACTGGAAAGTTTTCGTTAGAAAAATTACAATTGTCCGACCTAGGATTTGAACCCAGAACCTCGTGATCTCAAAGCAATGTGCTTTGCCACTAGACCAACGAGGCAGACATTAATGATTCATTATTTTTATTATGTTAATAAAATTAGGTAATGCATAAATGACCACGACCATTACACTGCAAGGGAGCACCAGATATATTTAGAATGGAAACACTACTATTGTAAACATCCACTTTTCACCAATATGAACACGAAACAATTAATAACACCCAAAAATTAAGTAATTTTATTTCAGGCTATTTTCAACTGCTATTCATTCGCAAGATATAGGAATGGTCTGTTTTACTATCATGTGTATGCAGTCCTTAATAGCACCATACAAGGTTTTATAGGGACATCATTTGTGCCATTTATTCACCTATATAGTCACATTTTAAAATTACTGTGTATTATCATAATTATCTTCCATTCATGTCAGTACTTACCTATTCATATTCTATATAGTTTTAAGTTAACATTAAAACAATATTTTTATAAATTTTCTTTATTATTTCCTAGCATTTTGTTTCTTTAGTATTCCATAGTATGATTTGATCTTTGTAATTTGTACCAATTATAATAAGGATGATAGGCACCTAAAAGACACATTTTGAGCATGATATCATTGAGCCATTGTTTATAATTGGCGGCTATACGTTCACTTTTTTAATTTAATAATACTTATCGAACTTCTTGATTTCGTAATAATGTACACAATTCTTGATTCGCACTGGAGAAACAGGTTGTTGGGATGAATTATTATAATTCCAATTGATTAAATGTTATGACTACTTTTTCTTGCAATTAAGATTCACTGAAATTATAATCATATATGAAATACCTTATAGGTATTTTACAACAGACCGTTTTTATGAATATGTATGTTAATTTACTACTGTATCAAAAAAATATACTTAGAGAAACAATATTCTAAAATCCCGCCTTTTGTACTTGACAAATCGATCACTATGGTCACGTGGTACGTTCCACTTGCGTTTGCGATTGCGGCGCCGACAACCTTGTGGAACGGCAATTGTCACAATTGGGAGCGTGGTCGGCGTGGGCTACAAGTGGAATGCACCTATAAACTCGCGCGCAAAGATAGGTTGTCGAAGTCAAAGTCAAAAATCATTTATATGTATAGGCCAATAAAAAACACTTACAAACGTCAACATTATTACATGTACCATGGAGTCAGACCGCGGCTTCCCACTGAGAAGATCCGGCGAGAAACTCAGCCGACTATAGTGTTTTTCCCATAGGATGGGAAATGACAGTTCTAATTGCCAAACGAAATTATACTTTATTCAATGTCAATAAGAGGCTTGACCCGTTTCCATACTTATGGCTTTATGCCTTAACACCATTAAATTAAATATTAATTTCGTTTGGCAATTAGAACTGTTACTACCCATCCTATGTAAAAAATACTATAGTTTTTTAACTTATATTGTTTTTGTTCAATTGGCTATTCTATTTATCATTTTTATTTTTTTGTTGTTGTAAATAGCATTTAATAAATAAAACTGTATTGGTTAATACATAGTACCCCTAAAACAAATGTCAGTGTGACATCAGTCTTCGCTCGTCATCAAACCATATCAACATCGGAATTCGAGAGGTCAGAACAATGGAGAGTGATATTTAATAAATATCGAGTCGGTATTAGAGTACTCTCCGATACTTATCTGCTAATGAAGTTAGCAGACGAATCGAAAGTAAGACTATCTTTTATTATTCCCATGAATTATATTATCAGTTTATACATTTGATAGAGATGAGATTATCGATATTTTATTTCTTAAGTTCGATGACCTAATGTTCAGACATCTTAACTCCGTTTAGAATATTTCTTCACTAGAAACAAAAAAAGGTCTATATAATTATTTTTAACCGACTTCAAAAAAGGAGCAGGTTCTCAATTCTACTGTATGTTCTTTTTTGTATGTATGTTACGCGATCATTCCGCCAACTATGAATCGATTTTGATGATTCTTTTTGCATTGGGTTCAATATAGCTTCAAGGTGGTCCTATTTTAATTTTATCGGTATTGGACCTTGGACTTGGAAGATACACCAGGGAACTTCTTAACGACAAACAATACGAATGCTATATCCTATAGGTACCCTGCCATACAACTAATCAGAATATTAACCGACCTTAAAAAAAGGAGATGGTCGACAATTCGTCTGTTTTTTATAACGTCTTACTTTATGAACTGATTTTGATGATTCTCTTTGCGTTGGGTTTAGTATAGTTTCGAGGTAGTCCCATTTTAATGAAATCGGTATTGAACTTTGGACTTTGAAAATACACCAGGGGAGTCCTTAACGGCGAACAGTACGAATGTATAGATTCCGTTATTATAGTTTTTATATCAATCGTGTAGATACCTTGCTGTACAATTCAGCAAAATAATATAATATAGGTATATAAATATGAGTAAATAATTCACTTGTCACTTAAAATTGTAAACTAAAAATATTTTTATAAAAAAGGTAAACCGACTTCAAAAAGCAAAAAATAAATATTTGAAGACGGTGCCAAGTAACCGACTGCGCTAACCGGTACCCACTTCAAATATTTATTTTTTACTATTTGAAGTCGGTTTACTATTTTTATAAAAATGTTTTTATAACGTATTATTTTTGAGTTTCTGATTGTTTCATACAATATCATTCCCCGGAAATTCATTAATTATATGCAAACTGCAATATTTTCTACCATATAATTTTAAAAAATGCATATAATAAAATTCGCCTGAATATGTGTAGATTTTCTATTATTTTCTAACGTACGTGAAACTATTTTTGTAAAATTAGCCGCGATATTTTCGCCTAGACGGCATTAAACTGTAGTAGATACGTAGATAAAAAAATGTGAGTTTTTATAACCTATTTTGCCCTAGTCTAGTCTCTTGCATGACTCTCCACTTAGCACGATCCTTATCAATTTCCGAGCATTCGTCCGAATATGAGAAATCTATAAAAAGAACGGATTTCCCAAGTCTAATAATTAAATCAGTGATAGATACGAGTAGATTGATACAGAGATTCGATGACAGATAATGTTCTATAAATATTCGGCGTAAATACCTGTCGTGCTATCTGATAAGTTTTGTTTAGGTACTAAGTAGGTAGGTAGACATAACACTGATAAGATGTGGTACTAAGCAGCACAAATATTTTAAATTACATTTAGTAAATTTTTTCGACTTTGATTTTTAGGCTAGTTATACAAGGTGTAACGTAACTAACGCAAGACCCGAAAGTAGTTTGTTCTAAATCGGTAGCTGAATTGATTCCAGCAACTTTAAAAAGTAATTTAATTTTTGTTATTTGCAAAATATGCTATTACTCCTTCAGTTTGATATAACGGACTTATTAAATTCTTGATTCAAATCAATACGAAGATTTCAAATGCATTTCTAAGTTTTTGCACAAGTTATATTATGTACTGGGGTATAAAAGTGCTTAAAAAAGGGTAAAAAATTATAAATTTGGTTTTCCTATTAAGTTTGTGAAGCAATTATCTAATCGTGGTGCGTGGTGGTGGTGGTCTTGCGTTATTTACTATACATCTTGTATAACTCTTAGCAATCTGCCAATTTTTCTCGGATATCTTACCTACTACTATACCTATAACGTATTCTGTTAATACGATATAATAAAACGAAACAAAAATGCAAGGTATACAGAGTTTTTAATAAATCAGCCTATACTATCCCGATGCTGGGGCCTTCTCTCATAAATCAAGGTGAGAGAGATTAGGTCACGTTCCACCACATAGACTCTGCGGATTGGAGGAAGCAGGTTTGTAGTCACCTATTGGAGCTTATCAAACCACCTTAAGTATCAGTCGGGATAAACAGGAAAAAAGGCCACAAAAGGTCACACATCTCACCTACTAACTGAGCCGAACGATGTATGACCTTAAATCGCGACTGTAACACAACGCCCAATCAGAGTTTCTAAAAAAACAAAAATTTTCAACGATATAATCAGCGTCAAACTTCCCACATCTCTACAAAAGGAGGATGTTGAAGTTTGAAGAGTCGATACTAGCAGACAATGATACGAGAAAATAATGAGTTATCATGTTTCTTTAAAAATATCTATCTATCTCTCTTGAAAGGTCAAAGCCTTTCGAGAGGACATCGATGAGAGATCAAACCGATACTTGATTTAAAGTGTGGAAATATTTCAATGTCTACATTGCAGATGATCCAATAATATTGGGAGAATAATGTTTTATAGCGATATAATATATTTTACGTATGTTGTATTTTTACGTTATATTTTTACTGTGGGTTACGTAAAAGGCGAGTTAAGGCACTTAATCACATTATCATCATTGTCCTATTCCTTAATAAATTGATTGTTGTAGATTTTAAGCATGAGCAATAAGTTCCGAATTTTCTAGCAATATACAGAGAAATAAAAAAGATATTATTAGACAGGCTTAAAGAAAAATATATAATACCAAAACAAACCAAAAAAAATTTACACGCATGTAGGAGCTTATTAAAGATGTATATTAATTATATTGTAAGAAGACTAGTGAGCTGAGTGGGCGTGGCTAGGCGATCACGTGACTGTCACCTGACCACGGTTGATTTCTGACCAGCGCGCGATTACATCGCCCACTTTGGATCGGGCGGTCGGGGCGAACAGACGTTTTAGGCTAATTATTTTCCAGTGTTGATTTTGTTATTTTTAGTGACATTTATAATTTATAAGTAATTAATATTAATTTAAGTCTAGGGTGTTATACTTTTGTATTTTTTTTAATAAATTTAGCTTCTGATTGATTATAATATAGTATACTCAACTGGTTACTGTCCGCGTCTTCGTCAACGTTGAATTTAGGCAGAAACCAAACATTTTTCGGCATACAAAGTATCCTATATGTTAACATTATAGGTAATAATCTATTTGTGTATAAAGTATTTGTGTGCCAAATTTCATCCAAATCCGTTCAACCATTTTTGCGTTATTTAGTAACATCCAAATATTTAGGCGCTCGTAGCGCTGCGCGACCGGGGTGTTCTAACCGATTACCAAGGTTAAGCAGCGTTCGACTCAGTCGGTCTGAGATGGGTGACCGTTTGTGGCATTTTCAAATTTGAGCGTCTCCGTGCTTCGGAAGGCACGTTAGGCCGTTGGTCCCGGTTACCACTTAATGTGGTAGTCGTTAAGCTGAGTTGGAAGCCTTAAAGGCGGCTTGATAAGTCCAACAGCAGGTGGCCACAAACCTGCCTCCACCAATCCGCACTGGGTCCGCATGGTGGAATATGACCTAATCTCTCTCATCTCGATTTGTGAGAGAAGGCCTTTGCCCAGCAGTGGGCAGTATAGGCTGATATTATTATCCAAATATTCATACAACTAAACAAATATTTTTCGTGAGGGGATGGATCGAGAATACAGTCTCCCCACCGCATGCTGGACTAACAGCGAGTTGTAAGAGGCGACCAAATCCAGCAACAAATACCGCAAGTGGTAGTTCAAGCAAGGCAATACTCTGATGCCACACCGGAAGAGGGCTCGCTTGGGCTGAGTGTTGCCGGAAGCAGGGCACCACTCTCTGGAATGGCGATACACATAGCATCCAAAGCCCTAGTTAGTTGGGTTACTGCTAGGAAATCATAGCCCACAGGTGCCGTAAGAGGTGCCTAAGGGGCTTGTAAGACAAGAGAATGGGCAGCAGCGTCCTCTTAATACCTACTAACGCTATACTGCGTTCGCCAACCCGGCAAGCGTGGCCATAATGGCATCATCCCCGTAATGATATCCACAAATATTAAACGGCCCCAGTCCCCGGCGGCCCAGTCCTGGCCACGGTAGCAGCCACGGTGACGGCGGGGCGGGGGGTGCTAAGAATCCCCGGAAGAGGCATGGCTACCGACAACGACGACCATTGGCCCTGCCAACTTTTAACACGCGCACACTGCGAACTGACGAAAAGATCGACGAGTTAGAGGAAGAATTGAGCAATACTGAGTTCTTAGATTTACGCGAATATTACACATGAAATAAAACTAATTTTTCGGATTTTATCGCGGTTTAATTTTTATTTTTAAGTTCCCGACGTTTCGAGTGCTTTGCAGCACCCATGGTCACGGGAGGGACTGAGGTGTTAGACGTCCAAAAGGCATAGTTGTTCCGGGGTACCCTCAAACTTCTTAATTATTTTTGTTGGTCCGATCTACGCAGAATGAGCTCACGGTGTCTTGAGGTCTTGCAGTGTTATGCTTGGTTTTGGATTTGATTATATTAATTACCGGATCCCAAGTCGATGGAAGCACCCAGCCATCTTCTCTATTAAAATTAGGATGTTTTTTAATTTCAATAGCCTCGCGAACCATCCTTGGTAGGAATCGGTGTTCTTTTACGAGGATTTGTGGTCTATCAAATCTGATGTTATGGCGGGTGCGGTCAAGGACATGTTCACAGACTGCAGACTTCTTTGAGCGACGGTGTTTTAGGTCAGCTATGTGCTCTTTAACCCGAGTTTTTATCGGTCTTTTTGTTTGTCCTATATAAGAGAGACCACATTCACAATCAAGCTTGTATACTCCTGCATCTTGTAGAGGGATGTGACACTTGACAGCTGGTAAAAATTGACTGATCTTCTTCGGCGGCTTATAAAATGTTTTAATTGAAGCACGCTTCAAGATGTAGCCAATCTTGTCCGTGACTCCTCTCATGTAAGGTAGCACAGCAGGGAGACGCTCGACTGTGGCTGGTTTCACTCGGTCACTGTGACGTTGGCGTGGGACTCGAAGCTTATTGTCGTGCAGGACTTGCTTGACATGTTGAAGCTCGGCAGCCAGATGTTTCTTGTCACAGATCCCTTGTGCTCTCTGAAACAAAGATTTACCCACAGTAGCTAACTGTGTTGGATGGTGGTGAGATTCACCGTTTAAGTACCTATCAGTATGGGTCTTCTTTCTATAAACCGTATGGCTTAAGGTGTTGTTGGGGTTACGGATTACTAAGACATCCAGGAAAGCTAGGGAATTGTTTGCCTCCAACTCCATTGTGAACTGAATTTTAGGGTTAATGGAGTTAAGATGATTTAGGAATACAGTTATTTTGTCGGATGGTAATATTGTGAAAGTATCATCTACGTACCGCTTGTAGAAACTTGGGTTTACAGGTGATGTACGAAGGGCTTTCTCCTCAAAGTCTTCCATGAATATATCGGCAACAATGGGAGATACAGGGGAGCCCATCGCCACACCATCTACTTGCTTGTAGAACTGCTCCTTCCACAGTAAGTAGCCAGATGTCAGGCAGTGTCTCAATAGTTCTGAGTATTCCGCTGGCATGTTATTCTCCGCTAGTTTCCTTTCTACAATTTCGACACAGTCTTGTACAGGTAGGCATGTGAATAGTGACTGGACATCGAAACTGACCATAGTTTCATTGTCAGTAAGATGTAGATTTTTGATCTCACTAACAAAATGGTATGAATCCTTAACATGTGCTCTTGTGTGGCCTCTGAGGGGCGAGAGCACTTTCGCTACGTGCTGAGCCAATCTGTAGGTTGGTGTGTCGATTTGGCTAACAATTGGACGTAGCGGAGCATTCGGTTTATGAATTTTTGGCAGCCCATACAACTGTGGTGGTTTTGCGCACGAAGGTATTAGCGATTTGACGTCCAGATTCAATGTTTCGGAGTACTTCTTTATTAAATCAGTCGTTAGTTTTAATATATTGTTGGTTGGGTCTGTCTTGACCTTATTGTATGTGTTTACGTCCGATAAAAGTGCTTGTATTTTGACATTGTAATCTGACGTATCCATAATGACCGTAGCATTTCCTTTATCCGCGCGGAGAACAGTGATATCCTTTCTATTGCGTAAGGTTTTCAACGCTAAATATTGATTTTTAGGAAGATTTAGTTTGGGCACTGAACTTCGACGTAACATGGATGAGACATCCTGACGTATTGCCTCCGAATCTTCCCTCCCTATACTATTCTTGGATAGGACGTCTTCAACGGCGCTGATAATTTCCTCATACGGTATCCTTCGAGGTGTTACAGCATAATTTAAACCTTTAGATAGGACTTTTACGATGTTTTCATCCAATGTTTGTTTTGACAGATTGATGACTGCGCGTGATTCGTTGTCTATGGTGCACGGTTGCGTTTCGTTACACCGTAATGATTTGTTCTTGACATTTGATTTAGTTGTTAATTTATTATATTTTATGATGTGTTTATTTTTGCATTCATTATATTTAGATGTTTCACGCTTATTTAAGGTATCAATGCATTTATTAAAATCAAATGTAGTTAACACTGTCTTTAATTCATTGGATGAAATTTCTATATTTCTGCTGAGGTGGTGTAGATCGGAACGCGTTTGATGAATCACTGTCCGTAACAACTTTTTACTTGCCTGGTTTAGGATCTTAGCGCTTCCTCGTATGCCTTTCTTGGTGGATATCTTGACACACGTAGGAATGAGATTGTGGTCTCTGCATCTCTTCAAGAAATTTAGGGATGTTGTAAATCTTGCGCGCTTAGTCTTGAGATCTTCTAACCGGCGTATTTTATTTGCGATTTCCAGTCCGTACTGGTTCACATACTGAGTTCTTAGATTTACGCGAATATTACACATGAAATAAAACTAATTTTTCGGATTTTATCGCGGTTTAATTTTTATTTTTTTATTTTTAAGTTCCCGACGTTTCGAGTGCTTTGCAGCACCCATGGTCACGGGAGGGACTGAGGTGTTAGACGTCCAAAGGGCATAGTTGTTCCGGGGTACCCTCAAACTTCTTAATTATTTTTGTTGGTTACATCTTGAAGCGTGCTTCAATTAAAACATTTTATAAGCCGCCGAAGAAGATCAGTCAATTTTTACCAGCTGTCAAGTGTCACATCCCTCTACAAGATGCAGGAGTATACAAGCTTGATTGTGAATGTGGTCTCTCTTATATAGGACAAACAAAAAGACCGATAAAAACTCGGGTTAAAGAGCACATAGCTGACCTAAAACACCGTCGCTCAAAGAAGTCTGCAGTCTGTGAACATGTCCTTGACCGCACCCGCCATAACATCAGATTTGATAGACCACAAATCCTCGTAAAAGAACACCGATTCCTACCAAGGATGGTTCGCGAGGCTATTGAAATTAAAAAACATCCTAATTTTAATAGAGAAGATGGCTGGGTGCTTCCATCGACTTGGGATCCGGTAATTAATATAATCAAATCCAAAACCAAGCATAACACTGCAAGACCTCAAGACACCGTGAGCTCATTCTGCGTAGATCGGACCAACAAAAATAATTAAGAAGTTTGAGGGTACCCCGGAACAACTATGCCTTTTGGACGTCTAACACCTCAGTCCCTCCCGTGACCATGGGTGCTGCAAAGCACTCGAAACGTCGGGAACTTAAAAATAAAAATTAAACCGCGATAAAATCCGAAAAATTAGTTTTAGAATTGAGCAAGTTACACTGAGATATCATAGGATTATCTGAAGTCCGAAGAGAGGGTGAGGACTCGATAACACCTCAATCCGGTAACTTGCTCTATTTCCGGGAGGGCGACTAGCAGTCCCAGGGTGGTGTCGGGTTTATAGTCCACAGGTCTCTCGTGAACAACGTTGTCATTATCGAGAGTGTGTCGACGAGGTATTCACTGAAAATTATTTTACTTTATTTTATTTTTATTTTATAATGTTTGGAAAACTTACAGCTAATATAAATGATAAGTAAAGTGATTATACAGAGTAAGGCCAATTAAAAGTTTTAACATATAGTAAAAGTTGTAATAATAAACGACGATACACTAATAATAAACGAGTTAGTCGTAAAATATGGATTTTTTTACATCGAGAAATGTAATAAGGCAAAATGATACGTGAGCGATACTGGAGTCTTAGAAATTTCTTTTGTATACCTTCTAGGCGATCATTGTAGACGTCGTATATAGGATTCCAAATTTGAGAAGCATATTCAAGGTGACTACGGACAAAAGTACAGTATAGAATTTTCAGTGTTTTGATGTTTTTGAAATCATGGGATAACCTAAAAATATAACCTAATGCCTTGGATGCTTTATTTATAATGTCATTTATATGAGCATCAAATAGAAGTTTCGCGTCAAATGTAAAACCAAGGTCTTTGATGACACTAACTCTATTGATTGGGCAATTAGAAAGCTTGTAATTATATTTGATTGGGTTTGGTTTACGAGTAAATATACAAACACAACACTTTGGTATATTAAGGTCTAATTTATTCAATGCGCAATAATTATAAAAACGATCAAGATCATTCTGGAGTGAGAGTGCATCCTCATTAGATGTTACATGCCTAAGAATTTTCATATCATCCGCATATAAAATAATTTTTGAGTTGTATAAACATGATGCAATATCATTCACAAAGACGTTGAATAACAACGGTCCTAGCAATGATAGCACAACGAACTGGGATCTCTTTTTGACGTATGAAGAAAACTATCTGAATAAATTGCCTCTTACACCCACTGACAATAGTTTCTGCAATAATAACTGATGGTCAATACGGTCAAAACACTTACTGTAGTCTGTGTATACAATATCAACTTGAGACCTCATTGACATGTGTTTGGAGAGATAGTCACTACAGAGTACAAGATGTAGTTGAACGACCTCTTAAGAACCATGTTGATTATCAGAGAAAATCGACTTAAGCATCGAAGAAAGTGGCCTATATACAATTTTCTCTAAAATTTTAGCAAACATGCATAATTTTGAAATCGGTCTGTAATTTTCCACGATATCCTTCGGTCCTTTTTTATGAACAGGCGTTATATACACAGACTTCCAGTTTGCAGGCATCGTTCCTGTTGTGAGAGATCTGTTAAATAATATTGTTAGTGGAATGGCCAGAGTCTTTGCACAGTTGCGTATAAACACCGTTGGAATGTCATCTGGACCAGCACTCTTCCTTAGGTCAACTTGTTTAAGTAACCTATACACTTCATCTTACACTACTGTGATAGAACTAATATCCGAAGTGAGGTCACCAAACGGTAGTCCTTCTATTGATGCAGTGTTACTTATAGATGTTGGTTCTAAGAAATTAGAATAAACATAGTCACCAAACATGTTGCAAATGTATACGCAATTATACAGGTATACGCACCGACTTCGACACACCCCGACGATGAGGTAGACGTTATGTATATATCTAGAGCCATATATACCTCTAAAACTCACTACACCGTTGTCACGGGGGACTTTAACACGAAACTGAGTACACGAGGCGACGATGAGCTGAGAGTGGGGCCTTTGGTACTGGACAACGGAATCCCCAGGGCCAAATGCTGGCTGACTTAATGGAGAAGGAGGTCCCTCCTTTATGATGAACTCCTTTTTCCAGAAGCGGGAACACCGTAAATGGACCTGGGTGAGCTCCGACGGTGTTTCAAGAAACGAGATAGACTTCATCATGTAGACGAGGCGGCACATATTCAATGATGTCTCTGTGATCAACGCAGTTAAAATTAGAAGTGATCACCGACAAGAGGCACATTGAATATCAATTTCAAGCTTGAAAGGTCTAGACTGATGAAGTCTAAACTCCGTCCAGCACCTGTACAGATTCAGGAGCCCGATAGCTTTCAGCTCGAATCGCAGAATCGCTTCGAAGGTCTAGGTGAGTGCATAAACGTGGATGATTATAGCAGCAGGGTAGTGGAAACTGTCCATACGGTCGGGCACAAGTTCTTTTAAACCCACCGTACAAAAAGAACCAAAAAGCTCTTCTTTTTTTGGGGTGTATTTTATTATTATTTATAACATGGAGCCCTTATATCAATTTTCAGACCTCTAGCATCAAAATTTGCGGAAGTTTGATGATCATCAGTGAGTCAGTGACGAAATCGGGAATTTTTAGATATCAATAAAATCTAAAGTGTAAGAGCTATGCAATTGAAACATTATATATTTAATGAGTACTGTTGGCATCATATCCCGAGAATTTTGTTTATCTGATATAACGAAGCGCTTCGAGAAAACGTAGTAGAGCCCTTGCGCTTCGCTTGACTCGTCTTTAGATATTTTGATTATTTCTTTTCTTATAATTAACAGTCTCATAGTTATTTTTTATTAAAATATATGCGACCGCGGTGTTCTTACTGATCACCAAGGTTAATCAGCGTTCGACTCGGTCGGTCTGAGTGGGTGAGCGATTATGGCATTTTTATATTCCAGCGTCTTCGTGCTTTAAAAGGCACGCTAAGCCATTGCTCCCGGTTACCACTTAATGTGGTAGTCGTTAAGCCGAGTTGGAAGCCTTATACGGGGCTTCATGAGTACCAACAGCAGGTGGCCACAAACCTGCCCCCCTCCAATCCGCACTGGGTCTACGTGGTGTAGAATAACCGATTGTAGAATGCGATTTGTGAGAGAAAGCCTTTGCCCAACAGTGGGACATGATAACAGTGTTATTTATTATTATTACAATATATATCTATATCCCTAACCACGCCTTTAGGGAATAGCCCTGAATTCATATATAGGGGTAGATCAAATAGTTAATCTAATTAAGTTATTTACTCCCCTAAGGTACTGCTGATAGAGTTAGTTTAAAACCCTCTTCTGGGAAACTTTAAACTACGGAAATTTCCCGCGTGAAGTTTTAAACACGCCATTTGAGAAACTACCACTTTGCTAAAGATTTTACTTTTTAATATGTTTTCATTTGTTGTAGACTTTTCTGAGTTCGGTATGGAAGTCGCTTAGATGATTTTCATACCGTGATCAATCAGACCGTGTCTTATCTGAAGGGCAAGTCAGGAATCTCCGTAACCAGCGAGCGTGCATGAGACAATGAGTTTCTCGCCGGATCTTCTCAGTGGAGGCCACGTTCCGATCCGGTGGTAGATGTAAAAAAATGTAATATATTTGACGTTTGTAAGTGCTTATGTATTGGCCTATACAAATAAATGATTTTTGACTTTGACTTTGAAACTTAAGAGTGGGTGAAGCCAGAGAGATCTGTAAGGAAAGAACCGGTTAAAACTCTGTACTCTCTGCCTACCCTGCAAGTTATCTGATAGATAGATAGATACATGGAAAAAGTTAAAAAAATACTGTTATCCGACTACGTAAAAAAATACTATATTCGAGCGTTTATTCACGCTCGAATATAGTATTTTTTTACGTCGCTTATATTTTAACCGACTTCAAAAAGAAGGAGATTCTATGTTCGTCTGTATGTATGCATTTTTTAAGTATGTTCACCGATACTGCCGTCAATTGTGAACAGAATTTAATATTTTTTTTAGAATTGCGTTTAGTATAGCTCCAAGGTGGCCCCATTTTAATTTCATCGGTATTGAACCTTGGACTTTGAAGTAACACCAGGGGACTCCTTAACGGCAAACAGCACGAATGTATAAATTTCGAGATTATGGGTAACTTACTGTAGAGCTTAGCAGAATAAAATAATACAGGTATGTAAATATTATAAATTAATTTACTCATCACCTAAAATTGTGAAATAAATAACTTTATAAAAAAGGAAACCCCCGTTAAAGAGACCAAAAAATATATATTTAAAGTCGGTGCCGGTTTGTGCAGTCGATTTCTTGGCACCGACCGGACTTGAAGTCCCTTTCCATTTTTAAATAGTTTTAATATTATATACTACATCTATATTTATCAACTCAGTTATTTTACTATTCATTTGACATCTTACTCGATACGATACCAAAAAAAAAATATTCAGCGACCCCCACTTTTTAAGATGTGAGACAAATTTCCCGTCTTATTATTTAAAAAAAAAATTAAATCATTTACATGTTCTGCGTTACATAAAAAAAACGCGTAAATTGATACTAAATAAGCATATAACCCACAGCTTTATCCACGGAATAAACTAAAATTCTGTTAAAAACAAGAGTCTCGTGCGCTGACCCACCAGCATGTATAAACCGGAAAAAAATAACAACTCCTAAAGATTGCTACTTCTAGACGAGCTGAGTTTATTAATGATCAACTTTCTAAATTAATACTCCGAGTGGGCAAAATGTCACCATCAGGAAAGTGCGTGTTATATGTTCCCAAAAGCCGACGTAGTGGGACTCGCACACCACCGTTAGTTCTGCACCTAGGAGTGTAGAAGGAACAGGGTGCGCGAACCTCACGCACCATCGCAGTACTAGGTACAGTATAACATATGTCATTCATGAGGTCGTTACAGTGGAACTTATTATTACATACACCATAAAGCATTATACTCATAAGCAAAATACGCCTAGGTTCCAAGCTAACCAAATCATAACGCATTAATAGTTGAGAACGATCCTACTGAGAAAACATTTGCAGTGCATGAAAGGCAGAGACGTTTTTTATATTGATTTTGTTCGTATAAAATGTAGACTATGTCACCCGTATTATTATAATAAAAATCCATTGACATATTATTCATCAAAATCAAATGAGTAAAGGCGCTACGGTAGAACATAAGTAAATACATACACATACAAGCTGTATGGTTAATAACGTAAGACCTCAGACACCCCGATTAGGTAATTGCTTCACAAAAATAATACTAAAACCAAATTTCCAAATTTTACATTTTTTACCCCTTTTTAAGCACTTTTATATCCCAATTAACAATGAAACTTGTACGTGTATGTGTGCATATTGAGAAACACGTTTAATAAATGCAATTAAAACCTCCGTATTTCTTTAAATCAAGAATAATTTTAGTTTATTATAGCGCGCTAAAGAAGTAACAGCATTTTGTGCAAATTAAAAAAATGTAAGATACAATAAAAATTGTTGGAATCAGTTTAGCTATCGATTTAGAACAAACTACTTTCAGGTCTTGCGTTTATTATGTTATATTTTGTACAGTTTGTTGTTATATAGACTGCTAAAAATAAAACCGTTCCTTTTGACTTTGCCGTAGTTGAGAACGAACCGGTACCCACCTGGGTCAGTGGAGTTTCACTTACTATAATGCTTATCGTCGTTGGCTAATCAATATCAAAAAGTATAACTTTAAGATATTAAATAAAACCATTCCTCTATAAAATTTTATGTGAACCAGATTGTGGAAGCATATTATTTGGCGACCACAGTTCACCGTATAATGCTTAGAGTCACATAGTAGTCTTTTCATACGAAAACTTGGTTAGTAACCTAACTATTAATATGTAACTATTAATGACTTAAGGGAGAGACTCGCGCAAAAGGTTAAAAAAAACACCAAGAGGAGGGTCCACACTATGGCTTCAATGCTGGTCAACGAATTGAAAGAAGGTGAAGAGTGCACACGTATTATCATCGACGAGGCACTCATGAACCACTTTGGAGCCGTAGTGATGGCCATCAAGATAACTGGCGCGAGAGAGGCTTTTCTCGTCGGCGACTGCAACCAACTGCCGTTCATTGATAGGGAGAACCTGTTTAGACTGCGTTACAACCGCCCGTGGCGCGTGTCAACAGGGAGTTGCTGTGCACTCACAGAAACCCAATGGACGTAGCGTATGCCCTCAACGAGATATACGGGGGCATATACTCGTCCAAATCCCTCGTGAGGTCCTTGAGCCTCAGTAAGTACACGGGAGCGCAAATTCCAAAACACCAGGAGAACGCCCTGTTCCTGGGGCACACCCAGTTCGAGAAGGAAATCCTCTTCGGCCAGGGCTATGCGTCGGGAAACGGGTCGCGCATCCTCACCGTACATGAGTCTCAGGGACTAACGAGTGAAAACGTGGTGATAGTGCGAGCGGTCCGCAAGAGACTGAAGCTCCAAGGAAGCTATCCACACGCGGTCGTAGCTATATCTCGCCACACTGGAAGTTGCGTCTACTACACAGACAGCTGTGAAGGGGACGCAACGGCTTCACTAATAAGCAGGGCGGGGGCAGCTGCGACTAAAAAAATAAAAGAATAAAACATTAAGATGGCTATTCGCAGTCGAGACATGGTAGTTGTTAAAAAGCTGATGGAGGAGGAGGCCTAAAGGAAACCCTCACAAGCAGCCAAACACCTACACAACTGAGGCATTCTCGCTCAAAGGCAAGCCAAAACTGTGACAATAAAAAAAAACCTCATACACTTACATAAACTATTAATATGTTTCATTCTCAGATAAGTACGTCATACTGACATTAGATTTAAATTAAAAATAAATCTGAAGCAAGCAGCTAAGCCTTCCGCCTAAAATAATGTATTAATTAAAGGGTTGTATTGAATTAATTATTGTCTGCGGAGGTGCGAGCGGTGTTGGAAGCTACGAATGAGCTTTGGGTGAGATTTATGCTTGGTGCCTACAAGTGGCGCAAGGGAGGCCGGCGCATGGTGCAAGTTATAACCATCGAGTTATTATGTATGTCAGCAACATACGTAGCTTAACATACTTTTTTTATTTTATTTTATAGTAAATGTTAATTTTTCCACTCATATTATATGTATACAATTTCCTTTTCCCTTTATTTACACATTTATAATACATATTCAGGTGTATGTGTTATATCTGTATTATGCAACGTACGCGATTGCGTCACCATTGAGTGTAAAAATTTTATGTGCAATAAATAGTAAATGAGCAGGCTTTGGCTGAAAACCAGCGCTGGGGGAGACTCTGTTCCCCTCCAGCACATGCTGAGCCAATTGCCTTTCGGCACAGCTCACACCAAGGCTAATGCTGCAGCAGCAGCCTATTGTAGCTTAATTTTATTTTGTTTTTGTCTTTTTCTTTATTTGTTTATTTTTATTTTTACGCAACCTGTCCTACATTTTGTGATTTTCAAATGTGTGCTGTGTTGATTAAATATTTTTCATTTCATTTCATTCATTTCATACTATGTTTTTCAAATAACTTGCATATTTTTTATTTTAAATCAAGTCCAATATTTTTGTTGATCTAAGTATACAAGGTGTATCGTTAATAACGCAAGACCTCAGATACCCCAATTAGATAATTGCTTCACAAATTCAATAAAAAAACCAAATTTCCAAATTTAAAGTGTTTAATATAAATAAAACCGTCACGTCTATATTCCCCAAGCAATGGTGGCAGAGGTGTACTGAGTACACCCACGTTTCGCTGACGATGTTAGGTCCCATTTTATAGGGGGCGAGCTTATTACCATTAACCGGGCACAATTCCAGACTCCGGACTCATACTGGGGATTTATCGTTAGAAACACTACATTTGTTCAAACTAGGATTTGAACCCAGGACCTCGTGATCACAAAGCGATTTGCCACTAGACCAACGAGGCAGCCAGTTAAAGTGTTTACCTTTTTCTAAGCACTTTTATACCCCAACTAATAATGCAACTTGTACGTGCATTAGTCCATATTAAGAAATACATTTAAGAAACGTTTTTGAAATCTCGGTTTTGCTTTGAATCAAGAATAAATTTAGTATGTTATAGCGCACTGAAGGAGTATTTTGCAAATAAAGGATAAATAAATGTCAAATACATTAAAAATAGTTGGTATCAATTCAGTAACTGATTTAGAACAAACTACTTTCAGGTCCTGCGTTAATTATGTTACAGCTTCTATATGAATATTGTTACGTCGTAACATAGTTTTAAAAATATAAAATAAAAATAAAAAATCTTTACACACAGTCAAACAAAATAACTAGTTGTTACATCGAATGGAAACCGCGCGCCTTAACTAGTGATAGCATCATAATGACCATATAAGGTATTCGTTGGCACCGGAAATCAAATTTCTTCTAGAACACCTAATAAGAAACGCCCACAACATAGAAGGATCCAGAAATAATACAATAGCGAACAACGGGACAATGATCCTATCTCGCTCGGTTCGGTTATTGCTAACTTAGTCCCACAAGAATTTTATAAAAAACAGACAATAGTTTAGGGGGTGCCTTGCTTCGGTTGAGCCGTTCTTTCTATATCTCTGTCCTCGTCTCAGACGAAGGATCAAAAGATCTGGGGAGTGCGCACTGTTACCAGGCAGGAAGTAGGCCGTCCTGGGGGGCAGTATATAAAAACGAGTTCGCGCAGGAACAACCCTTTTCCGACGCCAGAGCTCGCACGACAACAATTCAGTTCAGTTCAAACAGTGCTTTATTAAAATAAAAGTTTAAATTAGCAACATTCTTCAACCCCCTTCATCATTTCAGCCTATACTTGTCCACTGCTGAACATAGGCCTCCCCAATCGCTTTCCAGCGTAACCGGTCCGATGCCACCTGCATCCAACGATTTCCTGCGATTTTCACAAGATCGTCGGTCCATCTGGCAGGCGGTCGTCCTACGCTGCGCTTGCCAATACGTGGTCTCCACTCTAGAATCTTTCTGCCCCAACGCCCGTCCGATCTTCGCGCTATGTGGCCAGCCCATTGCCACTTCAGCATGCTAATCCTGAGGGCTATGTCGGTGACCTTGGTTCTTCTACGAATCTCCTCATTCCTGATTCGATCACGTAGAGAAACGCCGAGCATAGCTCTTTCCATAGCTCGCTGAGCAACCTTGAGCTTTTTTATGAGACCTATTGTAAGAGACCACGTCTCTGATCCATATGTCATCACTGGTAACACACATTGACTAAACACTTTAGTCTTTAGGCACTGAGGTATTTTGGATGAGAAGATGTTGCGCAGTTTCCCGAACGCTGCCCAGCCGAGTTGGATTCGTCGATTGACCTCTCTCTCAAAGTTGGACCTACCTAACCGGACTGCCTGTCCCAGGTAAATGTATTCGTCGACAACTTCAAGAGTAGAGTTCCCAACGGTGAGTGCGGTGGGTACGACATGGACGTTAGACATTATTTTTGTTTTGTCCATATTCATTTTAAGACCCACTTGTTGGGATACTCTATTGAGGTCACCGAGCATTCGTCCTAGATCTTCCAGCGACTCCGCCATGACCACAATGTCGTCGGCAAATCGAAGGTGAGTGATGTATTCGCCATTGATGTTGATGCCAAGTCCTTGCCATTCCAAGAGCTTGAAGGCGTCCTCTAAGGTGGCCGTAAACAGTTTCGGAGAAATGACGTCTCCCTGTCTTACTCCTCTTTTTATGGGGATCACCTTCGTGCACTGCCCCTGTACTCGGACTGACATGGTGGCGTTATTATACAAGCACTTCAACACTTCGATGTACCTATAGTCAATGCGGCATCGCTGGAGAGATCTAAGAACCGCCCAAGTCTCGATCGAATCAAAGGCTTTCTCATAGTCCACAAACGCCAAGCATAGTGGCCGATTATACTCCTCAGTCTTCTGTATAACCTACCGCAGCGTATGTATGTGGTCTATGGTACTAAAACCTTTCCGGAAACCGGCTTGTTCGGGAGGCTGGAAGTCATCAAGCCTTCTTTCGAGACGATTTGTAATGACTCTCGAAAACAACTTATAAACATGGCTCAGCAGTGTGATGGGCCTATAGTTCTTCAATAAGGTGTTATCACCTTTCTTGAAAAACAGCACCACCACACCCCTGTTCCATGCTTCCGGCGTTTTCCCTTCAAGCAAGACGGAATTAAATAGCCTCTGAAGGACTTTAAGTACCGGCGATCCGCCTGCCTTCAGAAGTTCTGCAGTAATTCCGTCTTCACCCGGCGCTTTGTTGTTTTTTAGTTGTTTGAGAGCCATCCTAATCTCGCACAGGCTGATGTCCGGGACATCTTCAGTGCAGTGTCGGGTTAGCTTGGCTCTTGGGTCCCTTACCAAGTCAACAACAGGTTTAGCTACTGAGGTATACAGCTGCCCATAGAACCTCTCTATCTCCCTGAGCACCTCTGACCTATTTGACGTTACGTTTCCGTCCTCCGTCTTCAGCTTCGTCAACTGGCTCTGCCCAATAGACGCGTCTCTTGCGAACACTTTAGAGCCCTTGTTCTGCTCTATGGTCTCCTCAATACGCCTTGCATTGAAGGACCGTAAGTCGTGTCGCAAGGACTTCAATATCTGTCCATTAAGCTGCCTATAGGACTTAGCATCATCGGAGGTTTGGAGCGTCATGGAACGTCGCTCAGCCATGAGGTTTCGGGTGTAGTCAGATAGTTTTTGAGGCCTATTTTACGGTGGGTCTTAAAATACTTGGACCCGACCGTATGAACAGTCTCTACCAGCCTGTTGTTGATTTCGTCCACTGATGCGCTGCTGTCTAGCAATTCGAAGCGGTTTGACAATTCGAGTTGAAAGTTCTCGGGGTTTTGGATATATGCATGAGTGGGTCGGAGCGTAGACTTCATCAGACGCGATCTTTCCATTTTGACATTAATATTTAATGTGCCTCTGACCATTCGGTGATCACTGCCGGTTTTTACCCTATGAATCACGGAGACATCATTAAATACTTGTCGCTTGGTGCTCATGATGAAGTCTATCTCATTTTTTGTGGAACCATCAGGGCTCATCCAGGTCCATTTCCTATGAGGCGGCTTCTGGAAGAAAGAGTTCATCATAAAGAGTCCCTCTTTCTCCAGAAATTCGGCCAGCCTCTGACCCCTGGGGTTGCGCTGCCCATATCCAAATTGCCCCACTCTCAACTCATCGCCCCGTTTGCCCAGCCGCGCATTGAAGTCACCCATAACCACTGTAAAGTGTGTTTTGGAAGTATGTATGGCTCTACTAATGTCCTCATACATAACTTCGACGTCATCATCTGAGTATGCCGAGGTCGGTGCGTAGACCTGTATGACCTTCAGCGAATATCTTTTGGATATTCTGAGTATCAGGTACGCTACCCTGCTCGACACACTAGTGATGGACACAACGTTGTTTATGAGTGACTTGTGGACGATAAATCCGACACCACCTTGGGACTGCTGTTCGCCCTCCCGGTAGTAAAACAAGTTGCCGGATTTTAAGGTTATCGTGTCCTCGCCCTCTCTTCGGACCTCCGATAAACCAACAATACTCCACCGCAACTTGTTTAACTCTTCTTCCAGCTCAACTAGCTTCTCATCTGTCCTCAATGTGCGTGCGTTGTATGTCACCAGGGCCAATTTTCGGTTTTGGTGGTAGCCGAATCTCTGCCGGAGATTCTTAGCACCCCTTGTCCTGTCGTTACCATGGCTGCTACCGTGGCCAGGACGAACAGGACCGCCGGGGACTAGGGGCCTGGTTTTTCTACTTTCTTCCATAATTGGGGGTGTTTGCCATACTCGCCACGCTTGGCAGGCGGGTTGGCGAGCGCAGTTATTGGTCGTCGAAGTGTTAAAGGAACGCTGCTGCCCATTCCCTAGTTTTCCCTTAGTCGCCTTGTACGACACCCGATGGGATGAGATGGGTTGGTCCCACTCTAAGCCGGGAACCACGCGGCCATTGGTAAACAACCCCCTTGGTAAGTTTAAAATAATTATTCCAATAGTTCTGATTGCTGTTAACTAATTTTTCGTGTCTGGATTAATTCGATTACTATTCAACAAGTGATTTGTTCTACCTTTTAATAGTGTATTTTTCTGTGGCTATATATATTTCTTAATAGTGGGTAACAACGTAACCAAATGTGACAGCTAGTATCTTAAAAATTGTAAAATATAACCTTTTCTATTTAATCATTCGATAAGTTTTGAATATGTTTCACCGCGGTATTTTTCTTCATTTCTATTATCATATTAATTTCGTCCAAATCGGTCCAGCCTCCACAAGAAACCAGGAGAGATATGGCCGCGATAATTAATTCCCACTGTGCATTCCACGCGTGTGTTGTTAACATCGGTGGCTTGTGAATATCTATTTTTCTAAAATATTTGTTGTCAAAATTCCGTAATAACTAAATTTCTAACTTCATACATTAAAATAATGAGCTTTTTGTTTTGTTAATCTATTAGAAATTGCCACCGCAAATTTTATAATGTAACACAAAATTATTCGCTGGATTGATGTCACGAAAGAGGGTTTTCTCATTATACCCGACAAAAAAAAATATCAATGGTCATTGTTTCGATGTTTTTATAGACCTACCGTAATGTGTAAGAATTAAAATCTTTTGTACCTCATAGCGTAGTGGAGTGGTGATAGTCCTAAATATAATGTTGGGGTTTGATTCTGGGTTGGGTAATAAGTTTTTTTATATATTTGTTTTTCCTTATATTTCAACCGGACGTAAATATCACCACTCCATTTCGTGAATATTTTAATTGCTTCGCGAAAGATGCCGACGCCCACTCCTGGTCTCACCTAGTGCCTGGGGGTCGGATCTTTCGCGCTACATGTGTCCAATTCGGCGCGTTCCAGAAAACTGGGGGTCCACCGTACGGGTTGACAAAGTACGGTTTGGGAGACAGCAGGCCTCACTTCTGCCCGTCGACTCCCGCTGACCTCGCCGGCTGAGGACCTTCTACAGGGCACCTCCAAATTCCCCACCTAGCCGGTGGAGGCTGTTTACCGAAGACCCCCCACGCGTCACGGGATCGAGCGGCCTAAAGATAAGTCCCCAGCGCCCATAGGTTTTTTTGTGGACCCGAAAACTCCCCTGTGCCGGGAATTCACGCCCCATTTTAATATTATTACTTATTTTAATTTTCTGGATTGTTCTTATTACGATTTTAATTGTTTGCGTAATTTAATATATTATTCCTGTTAACAATAAACAATTGTATTTTTTTTTTATAATTGTGTGTTTTATTTGTACCCGCCGTCAGGCGGTCGTAACAATATGTTGCTACTAATTTGGTCATGACAATGTTCAGAACCGTTTGTAAAATAAAGTACTACTACTAATTAAAGCACTAGTACTACGTTCTAAAGAAGACACCTCAACTAAATTTTTTGTAGCAAAAGTTAGAGTTCATACACTGTAGTTCCCTTTGTTCCAGGTTATTTCTGCACCGTAGCACATTCGAGTGTTTAGTTTCATTAAGAATCAGAATATTTTTTATTCATGTAAACATTACAGTATTTATGAATCGTCAGAAAAGTAACAAAGACTCTACCACCACTGCGGAATGTCATTCCTGTGGAGAAGAAGGGCGAGAAACTCCTCGGTTACTTTTTTAAAATAGTATTTTTACATTTTCCTTTTCCATCTACATTTTGTTGCGGGATATGGGAGAACGATGTAGGCTGGTAAAAAAAAATATATCTTCATGTGCACTGAGATACTATTTAAATAACTACAGAAACAAAATAATTAATTATCTGTGAAGACTTAAACATATCGTGCCATATCTTGTTTGCCATAGCTTCTTTTTTATTCTTTATTGTATACAGAACAAAAGTAATTGTTATATTCAGAATTCATATACAAAGTTTAAGTAGTAAGTATTCCAGCGAACCTTTAAGTGTTGAAAGATAGGACGGTAAATAAGAGGGCAGTTACACAATCACACATTCAAACAAAAATTAAAATACCTAAACATAAATATAAATAATATACATACAAATACTAAATACATATAATAAATAAAACAAACCTACGTATACATACACTTTCTCTCTTTAGCACATAATAAGTTAATGGTTATTGCAAGCTTTTATATAACTTGTAACATTTGTTTTTCACGGTTAAATCTTGCCAGCTGGATTAACAACATCAAACCAACCAGCTCCTCTTATTATGCGGAATTGAAAGGACATTGTCGAAAATTGCCCCAGAACCAACAAACATTTGCCATCATTTTTTAACTATTTTATTAAAATAACATCCGTATCTAACGGACAATTTGCAATGTAAAACGAATATTTCAAGTATTGTAAGTACTTATATCGAAGTCACCGACATCTTTACTGAATGTTAATACACACAATATAACCTCATATGTATTACTGGCTACTGAATTATAACCTCAAAATCGAATACTTTTTGTGCAATATTGCAATTCCCCCGCTAACAAGCGTTTAATAATAAATGCCTTAAAATAATTAGTGGGTGATTTGAAATCATACAAGTATTTTTTTAATAGCTGTTGGTTTTAGGGCAAATCATGAATGGGCGCAGTACAATGTCCTTTGACATATTCAGTTCCGAAGACAATTCATTTTTATGGTAAGCATGATCCTGATTCTACACCCGAGATTGGCTCCAGACGAGGAAACTCCTCAATGGCCAACAGCATAGTAAATTGCGTTTGTTGTTAAGCGATAATTGACTATCCCGAGTTCCTGAATAAAAGTGTTCCACAAAGACTTAGGTTCAATAAGGAAGAATAAATAATATTATAACGGACAGAGGGGCAATGCCTCGCATACTTTGAACAGTTATGTCAGACACATTTAAGATTCTCTTCTTAATTCTCATAAGTGCTTCAAACGGCGGGCTATGTTTATTTATTGATCATATCTTTGTGATTTAGTCTGTATTGGGATAAAAAAATCATTAAATATTAAACATAAAACAAAACCCAAATTCCAAAAAGTATTTTACACAGTTACCATAATAGGCTACAAAATATAAAAGAGCGTTTTTGACTCTCTCATCGCTCATTGTTTACGTCAACATCCGCAACCCAGCACAGATTTCATTAATGTGTGTCTAAAACAGACACACATGTCGACCTCCAACGCACTGGGCCCTTATTTGCTTAGACCAAACGCGGCGCGGTACTATATCTTTGTGAAATGATCATGTAGTGGTATTCTATGCCACTGAAGTACCATCAAACGATCCTCTCATATCAACCTCTACCACCGCCCTCGGCATATTGTCAGCGACCGTCCCGACGCCTTGGCTTCCTTCGAATTTGCCCCTTTTTTTCGAATACAGATATCGGACAAAGTTACAGATACTAACCTCGCCAGCAAGCTCAAAGAATCCCTTGCCTGCCGACCGGTGCAGAGCACCACGGCGAGACAGATAGTATATGCGGGGGAGGCGATTATTTCACGAAGTTATTGTAACGTGCCAAGTTACGATTTTAATTGGTCATGGCGGATAAAGACACTGAACGTGGGCCGTTGGTGACAGCCGTCCTTACGATAAAAGGAGTGATGTCATCTTACTCAATATAGTAGATATTTATCGTAGAGTCTTAAGACTAGTGTATTAAAGGCTTTATTGCCAAACGGATTTGCATTAAAGCTGTCTACAGAACGTATGAGTTTGTGCCTTGGAATGATGGAACAAAAGTTTCTTTCGCCTTAAAGTTTCGATAGTACACACTGTCAAATGTTTGGCATGTTTTGTGACTAACTTTCGTAGATTATTGAGCTACATAAGCATGCGCTAGTAGTTCGGTAATATCAACTACTTTACTACTTAATATCGTAAAATTGTACAGACACTATACAATACATTACACCTCTGCCATCCCCGTTTGAGGAACATGGGCGCGACAGTGTTTGTGTACAAATACGATGTCTGTATATTGAATGTACTCTGAATACCAAACTGTTAAAATCAATAGTTAGTCTATTGGTTTCTTCATCGCGCAGGTACAACTGAACGGATTTTGATAAAGCGTTTAGTATATAGCTAGCCAAGCCAGCAACTTCAACGGTGTTGTGAGAAAATGAATTGGGTAGAACCAATTATCCCGCTTCAACTGATCTCACTATAATTTGTGAGCGAGTACTAGTGAGAGGTCAAACTATCTGGTTTTAGCTTAATATTGCAGTTTTTAAGTCAGGTATAAGGTGGTATATTTTTTAAATGCACTAGATTCATGTGAACGGAGTCACGCAAAAAATATAGTCAAGCATAAAACAAATAATTACTCGCACTTTGTCTATACTAACTGTTAGTGCGAATCGATGTCCATTGGTATATGATCGCAACTATGATGATCAGTCTTTACCAAATGATTTGCATGCGAAGTAAAATGTCCCTTAGAAATAAGGTGATACCTTACAAAACTTGTTTACGGCCCATCATGCCATACGCTCTTGATGTATCCGGGCACGCCGCCCGCTCTCACATAAAAATACTCAAATCTGTCCAGTCCCAATTCCTCCGAGAAGCCATTGGTACATACAGAATGTCGGTCTCCATTTCGATCTCAGTCTCGAACCTATTCGCGCCTACATTAAAAAGGCGACAACCCGCTACTTCGTGAATGCATACAACCATCAGAACCCCTTAATCGTAGGCGCCGCCGACTACGCACCTGACTCCCCGCTTATTAACCGCTACCGCCGTCCACGGCACATTCCGACCCTTCCTGTGCCCTTACTTCCCTTCTTTCGAATTTAAATACCGCACACAGGATCAGACACAGACCTCACCGGTGAGGTTGACGAATCCCTTGGGTGCCGGCTGGCACAGAGCACCACGGCGAGACACCGAAGAGTATCACAACGCCAAATTAGCACAATCACGACTAATAAACGGACGAAGATAATGAAAATTTACTATTTATTTTACAACGGGATCTTTTGTGCTACCCTTTGCCTTAATGCTCTTACATACCTGGTGATCCAAATACTCCCTGTAACAGGTTATAGTTTCCACCAAAGGGAAGAGCTTGTATTCGTCTGGAGATGGATAGGCTACCCCCAGAAGATTCATTCGGCGTGCCGACAATGTATGGCATTTGATATGCTTCATGGTTTCAGTTTCTGCGCCATAGCTTCTGCATACCAGGTCGCTGGATGTGTTCATCTTATATAGATATTCTTTTGTACCATAGTAGCCTGTGTACGCTTCAATGAGTAGCTTTAGTTGAAATCTAGTATATCTTAGTAGTCTTTTACTGTCGCTTTCACTCCACTCCACTCTGTCTGTACTAAGCTTAAGTGCGAATCAAAGTCCATTAGTATATGATCGTCATTTAATCCAGAACTGTAATTATCACAGCGCCAAATTTACACAAACACGACTAATAAACGGCTAAAGATAATGGAAATTTACTATTGATTTTACGAGCATGGGTGGTCAGTCTTATCTACAATCAATTTATGGAAACTTTTAGGTATTTCTATCGAAGGATTACGTTGTTGTTTAATCCTACTTCCTGCTAGTATTATAAATGTAAAAGTTTGGATGTTTAGATATGTAGATGCTTGTTACTCAATCACGCAAAAACGTCTAAACGGATTTGGATTGGGAGTTTATTGCCTGGTTTTACATATTGGATTTTTATCCCGGAAAAATGTAAGGTTCTGTCTAAAGACAACGCGAACGGAGTCACGAGCGGAAACTAGTATAGAAATAATAAAGCAGTTCATACTTCCTACTGCTATATAGAGACTTTCTCTCTCACAAATCTTAGTAAGAAGCTTTTGGTGGCGGCTTGTTTGAGGCCACCTGCTATTGTAACTAATCAAGCCACCTATAAGTCTTCCAACCTGACTTAACGTTTACCACATTACATGGTAACCGGGACAAACAGCTTAATGTGCCTTCCAAATCATGGAGACTCATATATGAAAATTCCATAAACGGTTACCCTTCTCTGATCTAATGTTTTTTCCGAATATAAACGCCTCACCATAATAGTCAACAATAGACAATGCATAATATTTTCGTTCTTTAGGACTCAGCACTGGATTAATGTGGGCAAATCTATGCCACCCCTATTTGAGGAATATAGGCGTTACGGTAACAGTCCGCTAAATTTGTGGAGACCTGTTATTGGCTTTATGTTACTTATTTAGGTTTAGGTTTAAAGAGTTTATTCTCATAAAAACTTAGTTCACTTAAAATGAGATACAGGGTAAATATTTACATAACTATGATGATTCAACATTTTTTTACCTCTGACGCTTTATAATTACAATGTACATATATATTCTTTAAGTTTATTTTTATATGTCTTTATACGAGGAGGGATCAAAAAGTAGTGAGAATGAGATATAATGACTATTGATAACTTAATAATTTATTTTTCTACATAGTTTCCGAGTCTCTCTACACACCGAGTCCAGCGCTTTTTCAAGGCTTCAATCTCTTTCACAAAAAAAGTTTTGCCTTGGTCCTGCAAAAGCTCTCCACGGCATCCATCACCTCGTTATGGTCTTCGTACCTGTTTCCCCTTAAGTATTCTTTCAATTTGGGGACAGATAAAAATTGCTAGCCACTAGATCTGGTGAATAAGGGGGGTGCCCAACCAATTCGAAGCCAGCTTGCTAAATGGCAGCCATCGCAACTGCCGACCTGTGCGCGGGTGCGTTGTCGTGATAAAACAGCACGCTCCTTCCAAGTTTCCCTCTCCTTTTCTCTTTGATGGCATTCCTTAACTTAAAGCTGCATAATATTGGCCTGTAATAGTGGTTCTACGCTCCAGGTAATCAATCAACAATATTCCTTCTGAGTCCCAAAATATTGAGGCCATAACCTTGCCAGCCGATGCCACGACACGAAACTTCTTCGGGGTCGGTGATGATGGCCGTTTCCATTGCGAAGATTGCTGTTTTGTCTCGGGATCAAAATGATGGACCCATGTTTCGTCCATTGTTACGAAACGAGACAAAAAGTTTTCAGAATCTTCTTGAAACTTGTCCAACAATATCTTCAAAATGTCAAGTCGATTTTGTTTCTGACTGTCGGTTAACATTCTCGGCACCCATCTTGCGGAGACTTTTCTTATATTCAAAGATTGTTTCAATATGGATTGAATACTTCCATATGAAATGCCCGTTTCTTGAATTAAGTATCGGATGGTAACTCTTCGATCGCTCAATACAATTTTCTCGACTTTCGCAACATTTTCTTGGGTGGCTGACGTCGATGGAAGGCCGCAACGATGTTCATCTTCCGTGCTCGTTCTCCCTACTCGAAATCGAGAAGCCCACCTTGCGACAGTGGAATACGGTGGAGCGGTGTAAAATCTGGAACATTAGGAGTACGGTTGCCTCCAAATCTCAATGAATCTCTTGCGTCATTAACTTTTTTAAATAGAGGTATTTAATAACGGCTCGCACTTCGTTTTTCTCCATTTTCGAGAACACGTTCCGACACGAAGCAAACAAATGACTACATTCAGAAAAAAAAGAGAATCGAAGATCTTTTTTTATTAATGTTACAATTATATATCTGAGCTATACCTGCCAGTATATTTTTTTTTTACCAAGGAGTATGTCGTTGTCACTACTTTTTGATCCCCCCTAGTATTATCACACCTCTTTATTTCATCATTCGGTAGCTTATTGTACAGCTGTACTCCCTCAAACAGTATCGTTTTCTTACCATAATTTGTACGGGAGCTATTGAACTGAAGGAGATTATGTTTGCTCCTGAGATTATGTGAATATACTTTTTTGTGTAGCTGAATATTGGATTGAATAGAATTTGTGATAATATTTTTAATTAGGATGCAGGTGTTATATGTATAAAGTTGAGTTAAGTTAAATAGTTTTGTTTTATTGTATAAAAGTTTTGTTGGAGTGAAATAGTCATAGTGAAAAAGTACTTTAATAATTTTATTTTGGGTTCTTTGTGATGATTGTTAGTTCGTTGCAGCTGCGGACCCCCAAATTTCGATCAAATATTCGTGATGCGGTTTTACATGAGAATTATAGACGATAGGTCGACCTTTCTTTGGAATACAATTTACTATTTTACGTAGCGCTCCTAAAGTTGATTGTAGTTTTGTATTAACATGCTCGATATGTGGTTTCCAGGTCAGCTTATCGTCTATCCATAGTCCAAGTTATTTTTCGCGATGGGAACGTTGTATTATAACATTGTCTATAGTAAACGGTGTAAAATCTGGAATATTTTTGTTTTTTGCTGCAAAGATCATGAATGATGTTGGTATTGATTGTTAGCAAATTAAACTTTAACCACTCCTTAAGCACATTTAGGTCTTTCTGAGCGTCTGTTACAATATTGTGTATAGATTTATCAAAATAAAAGAGACACGTGTGTTTTATTTATGTGAAAATATTATATACTGTTCCACTGCTAGACAAAAGCCTTTTCTCACAAATCGGGGTGAGAGAGATTAGGTAATTCTTCACCTCGTGGACCCAGTGCGGATTGGTGGAGGCAGGTTTGTGGCCACCTGCTGTTGGGACTCATCAAACCGCCTTCTAACTCGGCTTAACGACTACCACATTAAGTGGTAGCCGGGACCAATCACTTAGCGTGTCTTCTGAAGCATAGAGATGCTCGAATATAAACATGCCACAATTAGTAACCCATCTCAGGTCGACCGAGTCCAAATCTTAACTTTAGCGATCGATAAGAACACCGCGGTTGCACAGCGTTACGAGAACCTCATTTATGTATCGCCGTTTATTCTATACATATATAGCTGTTCATCATCATCATCATCATCATCATCATCATCAGCCCGTGTCTGTCCACTGCTAGACGTAGGCCTCTCCCATGGCACGCCACTGAGCTCGATCTTCAGCTCTCCTTCTCCAATCCCTGCCCGCTGCCTTACGAATATCGTCGCTACTACGTTTGCCGACACGCGGTCTCCACTCAAGAACCAGTCTGCCCCAACGGCCATCGGTTCTGCGGCATATGTGACCTGCCCACTGCCACTTCAGCTTGCTAATTCGCTGAGCTATGTCGGTAACCTTGGTTCTCTGACGAATAACTTCATTCCGGATTCGATCCCTAAGAGGAACTCCGAGCATAGCTCGCTGAGCGACCTTGAACTGGTGGACAAGCCACACAGTGAGTGGCCACGTTTCGGCTCCGTATGTCATTACAGGTAGGACGCACTGATTAAAAACTTTCGTTTTTAGGCATTGGGGTATGGGCGATAAGAAGACTCGACGGAGTTTTCCAAATGCTGCCCAGCCCAGCTGTATCCGTCTCTTAACTTCCTTGTCGAAGTTGTTTTTACCTAGTTGGAGCAACTGCCCTAAGTATACGTACTCAGAAACAACTTCGAGGGAGGCTTCGTTTACGGCGATCGGTCCCGGGTCAACATGCTTGTTGATCATAACTTAAGTTTTATCTAAGTTCATCCGGAGACCGATTCGCTGAGACGAATTAGCAAGGCTGTCCAGCATCTGTTGTAGGTCTTGCAACGTTTCAGGCATGATGACGATGTCGTCTGCAAATCGCAGGTGAGAGATGTATGCGCCATTTATATTGATGCCGCGACCTTTCCAGCTGTTGGTTTTCCTTTAAATAAATACAAATAAATGTATTTTTTTAATCTTACCTTATTTTTTCATATTCCTAAAAAAAATTCTTCACCGTAATCCAAAGAATATGTAAACCTTTCTGGAATGAATCCATTATTTCCAAGTAATTCTCGAACATTTATCCAAAGTACCTTCCGGAATTGATCATTCGGATCGCCGCGCAACTTTTAAAAGAAAACAATAACGCTTTAAGTCGAAGCGAACTTGGAACGGTACAAATGAGCCATTTTTTCGAATATCCCGCGACAAGCGAGGCCCATTGAAAGCCAAGAATCACTAAACAAATACGAAGTAACGAAATAGCGGTCAAGTAAGAACAGGATTTTCAACGAGGCACAATATCTAGGATTCTACATTTTGTGGTTTAAAAATATAGCTTTACACCAGGAATTGTTCCTATGTCGTGGGTGTATTTACAAACACAAACACCTATACCGAAACTATTCCTAAGATTTGTCCCGACCCGATCGAACTAGTGTTGTAAAAACGCTCGAGTCGGCGCTTAAAACGCTCGCGTCTTCTACGTGTTTCAACGCTCGTGAGCGTCGACTCAGCGCTAAATGCTCGACTTCAGCGCTCATTTTTACAACACTAGATCGAGCCCGCGACCACTCGATCCAGTGGGCGGGGCGGTCTATGATCTAACCAGTACACCAAGGCATCGTTTTCACTTTCCATCAGAATAGATAGGGGTCAATCTTTGATCAGCCCTCAGTGAACAGACAAACGTTGTATATGAAAATGTACTCGTATACTGCGTCGTTGATCTAATTGTGGTTGGTGCGACTGACGATTAATGACTGGTTTCAATATTCAATTCAACAAAAAGATCAAAGGACACTGTCACAAATTGCCCCAGAACCAACAGATATTTGACCCATGGCATCATTATTTATCTATTTTATTGAAATAATGGCAAATATCCATATCTAACGGATAATTTGCAATCTAAAACGAATATTTCAAAGTATTGTAAGTACTTATATCGAGGTCGCCGACATTTTTACTGAATGTCAATACACACAATATAACCTTATATGTATTAATGGCTACTGACTTATAACCTCAAAATCTAATACTTTTTGTGCAATATTGCGATAACCCCGCACCCCGCTTGGTTGACGGTTTTTTTGAGCGGGAGTCAAAAGGCTAACAGGCCCCCCACTTAGTGTGACACTCAAACATAAGAGAAACACAGCGATGCTTGAAGAACTAAGGGAGTATGTGAACAGTCGACGCGGCCGCGGTACTGTTTATTGCCGCGCGCCGTTTGGCCGCGGTAATTAAATTTCGCTGACGATGTTAGATGTTAGAACGTCTAACATCGTCGGCGAAATTTAATTGTAAAAAGTATTGTTACCTGTTCCATCCCCAGTTACCAGTTACCTGTTCTATCTCCGTGTAGAAAATGTAAGCGTGACCGTGTATATTTTTTTGTTAAATATAGGCCAATAATTGCTGAAAACACGTAAACAAGGACACAAACATGATAAAAATAAACTTAATTCAAAGGATTCCCACCCTACAGAACCCTAAAAAGAAAGTCTTCCAAAAAAATGAAGACGCCAAAAGTGCCCCTCATTATGCAAATGAAAACATCTCTTATCCATTCTCATTAGTCGTTGCGAGAGGAATTATTTGTAATCTGCAAACAGAATATTTTTCAATTGACGGACGATTTAGCGCAGTGGTTAAGAGCTTAAGCCGCTCTGCCCACTGCGTCTAATAGTCGCGGGTTCGAGTCCCGCACGGGACAAATCTTTGTGTGATCCACAATTATTTGTTCCGGTCTGGGTATTTGTGTATGTGAATTTTCATGTTTGTAACGCACCCACGACACAGGAATAAATCCTAGTGTGGGGCTACGTTTTTTTAAAAAAAAAAAAAATTGTATATTACCACTACTGCGTTTTTTTCTTAGTAATGGGTGGATGTATTTACGTGTAAGTATAGCTCGTCACTAAAGTGAAGTGAGGAAGCGAAAGGAGAAAGTCATTTAGGCGAAGGAATTCCATAAAAACGATTCTTAACCGCAACCAAACAATGTTTTACGTATTTATTACGTAACATTAATACGATTTGGTTTTAGTGGAATTTCTTTGAATCGGCCATAAACTGTATTGTTCAATAATAACCATGACAGACAAAATACTCGTACTATACACTACAGCTATGAAAATAGGTCTTGTCTAACAAAAAAAAACCAAGTTTCGCTATACCATTGTCTATTTTATTATCATCTCAGCTTACATTCGTCTACTGCTGAACATAGACCTTCCCAATCGCACTCTAGCACAACCAGTCCGATGCAATCCGCATCCAGCCACTTCCTGTGAGACTCACAGGAAGTGCCAGATCGTCGGTCGATCTGGCAGGCGGCTGTCCCACGTTGACTTATTGGCCAATTTCATGTGTCTTTTATTCTGTATAAGAATGCCAAAAACGTGATAATTATAAGCCCGAATAATGAAGGCAAAGTCATCTTCTGGCACGCTGTAATACTCCCTACACCCTAATGAATCTTGGTTACATTACGTGTACCTCTGCCTATTGATTTTAGGAAATACGAGCGTCATTAATATAAGAATAAGATAATTATAATAAGAATAAGATAATTATAATAAGAATAAGTTGTTGCACTTCAAAGCAAAAAATCTAGTCGTACTGTGTGGCAGTGCGCAGGGACATGAAAATGAACAGCAACTTTATATCCCCACGTTGTTGCTCACTACGGCACGGCCACACGTACCTGGTTGTCATAAAATGTAACTAGTTACTATTATTGACTAAGGAATACTCTTATAATGTTAAAGTTTTTTTTAGATTGACTAATTTATTTTACTATTCAATTGAATTTTGACGGACGGCCATTCTTGGTTATGATAGTCGCGGGTTAGATCCCCGCATTGGATATTTGTGCATGTAAATTTTCCTGTTTGTAAACGCTCCCACGACACAGGAATAAATTCTAGTGTGGGGCTAACTTTTTAAAAAAGAAAAGAAAAGAAGATAAATCTTTGTGTGATCCACAAATATTTGTTGCGGTCTGGGTGTTACCGCATGTGAATTTCATATTTGTAAACGCACACACGATACAGGAATAATTCCTAGTGTGGGACCATGACATAAAAATTTGAACTATTTGTAGTATGCATGTATTCTTTTACACATTCCGCTCCGCCTCCTCGGCTTAGTGGACAGTGAGCCTAAGAGTCGGAAATATTTACGCATTATAGTCGCCCGTTTCTAAGGTCGTCTGAGAAATGGCGAGCAATTTGATAAGTTTAAAATAAAAACAGCTTGGCTACGGGATGAGACCGCGAGGAATCTTTTGTTTGCGAGTTTACCGCTGAAGTATTTCATGTTTTAATTAGATTTGTTTGTCAAATTCAAATTTATCGATTTCGGATAACATAGGATTCATATGCGATAAATGTCAAACCTAATAATACAATCATAGTACAATACAGTACAAGTACAATACAGTAACAATTATAATGATAAATATAATTAATAGGTACTGGTTTTCAATACCTTCTTTCCGGCATGGCAACTGTGTTGTGATGGGTGTGTCTATCACAGCAATGCCGGAGATAGGGGGAGTTCAGTCTGTTGGCAATCATTATTAAGATAACATTGGTTGTAATTTAATTTTATTACAATCTTACTTCTAAACGCCAAGTAAAGCGCCTTTTTACATACGAAGTGTAGTTTTCTTAAACAGATACATGTGAGATTTTAACTTATATTTGAGTTGGCAACCGCGTTGGTCTAGTCACACATAGTGTAGTTGGAAACCACAAGGTCCTGGGTTCGTATCCTAAGTCGAACAAAATGTGGTTTTTCTATTAAAAGATTCCCAATAGCAATCTAGAGCCTGGATCGTTTGATAAAAAACCTACTTTGTCCGGCTTAGAATTTGAACCCAGTTTTTTTATTTTTTTAAATGTTTTTTTTAATAGTTACCGTACACGAGAATTAATTCCTGTGTCGTACACAAATACCCAGACCGAAACAAATAATTGTGGGTCACACAAAGATTTGTCCCGCGCGGGAATGGAACCTGCGACTAGTTGACCCTGTGGAGGAGCGGCTTAAGCTCTTAACCATTGCGCCAAATCGTCTGTCAATTAGGTATAAGCAGTGGCGTACTTTGCATGTATAGGCAAACAAGCAGTGCCTATTTCAGTATGAAGTACTGTGTGTAGGTATACATTATTAATTACTTTAATTAAGTAAGTATGACAATTGACACTATTTTATTCATGTAGTAATATTTAAAAGTAATGTAATTGCTATGAGGTAGGCAATGCTTAATTGCCTATATACATATATGCACTTCACTGGGTATAAGAGAAGGTGGGATAATAACAAAATTAAAGAATACAATATTCATAAAATACTTTTAATACCTTTTATACTATTACCTATTACATACATCATCGTTAAAAACACGGTCCCTAAGGATATTAAAAGGGACAATAATTGAAATACAACATGAAAGGTAACTTTATATTATTTTTTTAGGATTATTCTTTTTAAAGATAAAAGGCTTATAACAGCTGAAAGCATATCACGAGATTTGCTTTCAGATGTTATCAACCTTCCGATGTTATAAACATTTTCCTCATTAGATTTGACATTGTTTTTGGTGTGTGTGAATGATCTACGCTGTTGGCCGCAGGGCCTTTACAGCTACATCAGACAAGAGGGCGAGCGTGCAACCACTACGCTCGAGCCAAAAGAGCAAGGGTGCAACTAGCTCAAGGGCGCCTCAAGTAGGAGGCTAGGGCAGTCGCTAGTCTGGAAGAGACGCCGTCATGTGTTGAAATGGGAAGTACATGAATAAAAACTATTCTGCTTCTATAAATGCTTCTCTTTCCAACGTACAACAGTACCTCACAGTCAAACTGACTATGGAACTGTTACATCCCTAACTCCCACGGCTATATTGCTGAATTGCAGTTCCCACATTCTGCCATTTCTGTTAAAGCAAATCAGTAATATATGCCTTTATAAACCCCTGGTTCTCAACAAAAGTCAGTCATTATTCATTTGGTAATTGGTCTAATTACTGCCCAACTACGGACCTGGTTTCTGCCTGCCGGTTAGCTCAGTAGTGAAAGCTAAGCTACCAAAGGGGTCTGAATTCGGCAAAGACCTTTAGGAGGTCTCGCGTTTAGTTTTAGTTAGCGAGGTTAGATACAGAACGTGTATTAAAACCAGATATGAGCAAAATGTAATCAGATTACTGATTAATGATTCCGATTACATTTTGTAATCTTCAAGCATGATTACAGATTCCCGAAAGTAATCATAAAAATTAATCATATTCAGTGGTTGATGATTATTAGTTTGGAATTGTAATCATAATTACTTTTTATTTATATCATGATTTTTTTCAGCGAAAATGCGTTTTGATGGTATGGAACGTGGACTTAAATTTTCAATTTTAATGGATTTTATTTGAGTTGGCGGAAAATTGGAAACGCGACTTTTTGGGTAAAACCAATATTGTTACAAATTTCATTTTTGGAGTTTTTGAAGGTGCTGATTGCGAATTTGGCGCTAATTTTGAATTCTGCGATGGCGGACGCGCGTTTTGGTATTAAATCAATATGTCATTAATTGCTGGAATCAAGATGACGGATGTGGCTTCTTATGTAAAATCAGTGTGGCTATCACTTTTGGTGTTTTAGGGGATGCCCATAAAGAATATAGAGGCAAATTTGTAATCTAAGATGGTGGATGTGACATTTTATATAAAATAAAAATAGGTATCCTTTTTAGGGTGTAAGGGAATGCTGATTACGAATGTGGCGTTTATTTTAAATTTTAAGATGGGGGACGCGACATTGGATGTTAGATTAATATTTCTATCACTTTTGGGGTTTTAGGGGATTCCGATCACGAATATGGCGTTAATTGCTAGATCCAAATTGACCGGCGCGAATTTTTTTGTAAAATCAGTATGGGTTTGCGGTTTTAGGGGATGCTAATAATAAATACGGCGGAAAATTTGAATTCCAAGTTTTCCTTCTATAGGCTTTAAGTGGATGCTGATTACGAATATAGCCTTAAATGCTAATTCCAAGATGGCGGATGTGACTCTTAATATAAAATCAGTCTATGTATCACTTTTCGAGTTTTAAGGGATGCTGATTACGAATATGGCGTTAATTCCTAGATCCATGATGGCGAACGCGATTTTTAAATTAAAATCAATATGCGTGTCACTTTTGGGGTTTTAGGGGATGCTGATTACGTATATAGTGGCAAATTTGAAATCAAGGTATATTTGGTCATGGTAAGATAGTCTAGGTCTTCCCCGGTACCTACATCCTTCCACTTTCGCACTGTATATCTGTTTTGTCATTCCTTCTTCTGACATTCTATGTACATGCCCGAACCAACGGAACATACTCTTTCTCATCTTTACACCGATACTATCTTTCATGCCTTCTCGCTTTCTTACTACGCTACGCACATCTTCCGCATAGCTCGCATTTACACTGCATTTATCCTACTTTCATTCTTCTTCTTACACACCCAGCTCTCGCTGCCATATACGAGGCATGCCTTTTAAGTTTTGTAGTTTGAAGAAAAAAAACACAACTAGAACCTTATACTACATTTTATTGTTTTTCAAAGTATTCACCACGTAGCTTAAAACACTTTTCCATTCGCTCAAAGCAGTTATTATAACATTTATTCCACTCTAAAGTGGGGGTGTTCAAAATGGCTGACTTGAAAGTGTCGACTGCTTCTTCACCGGACTTGACCACGAAGACTTTTCTTAATTTTAGGAAATGTAAAGAAATCGTTAGGGCTTAGGTCAGGACTGTATGGAGGATGGTCAAGAATTTCTACTTTTTCCTGCTCCAAATACTCAATCGTTTGACGAGCGCTGTGTGAGCTTGGGTTGTCGTGGTGCAGGATGATGCGTCGCTTTGAGTTAGATTTTCGAAGTTCGGCGATGACTTGTGGTAAACAAACTGTGGTATACCAGTCTGCATTAACCGTTCTACGATCTTCAAGTGCAATAGTCGCAACAAGGCCGGTTTTTCCAACGAACGTGGCCACCATCTTCTTTGAAGTGCTTCGAGAACGAACAACTTTAGTCGGCATTGGCTCGTCTTGAAAGACCCAGATTGTAGATTGTTGTTTGGAATCAGGATCGTAGGCATAGATCCAAGATTCGTCACTACTGATGATGTCGTAGACGTGATTTGACTCTCCTCGGTTGAACCTTTGAGAGAGAGAGTTTTCTTACACCATCTGACGCGGGCCGCCTTGTGATCGTCGGAAAGCAGATGTGGTATCCAACGGCAAACTAGCTTTCTCACACCAAGCGCTTCATGCAAGATCTTCTGAATGGTTGCCCCTGTGATGCCTAATAGAGCCTTTATCTCTCGATACGTCACATGACGATCTTCGAGAATTAGTTGCTTCGCGAGATTTGTCACTAACACTAGTATGTCCAAGCTGGAATTCTAAATACCAGCCGACATTCGACATTCTGCAGACATGGGGCTTCAGCACTGAACACAGATGTTAGCTCTTTAAAACACTGAAGCCGTGTCAGGCCTCTTCCAAAGTTGTAGAAAATTATTGCATGAACATTTTCCTTAGAAAGATTAATTTTCGTACGTAACCTGACAGATTCCAATCGACGCTGTGACTAAACAATAGCATTAATCCTGATACTTTCAACTGTTTTGAGATTCAAAATCTAAGCACATTCGAATATAGAACAGTTCCAAATTCAAAATTGCCGGGAAATATAGAAACGACAGAACTTAAAAGGCATGCCTTGTAGCAGCGTTGGGACAAGCACTCCATTATGTATGGAGAGCTGTGCCTTTTGGCTTAAGTGCCGGCTCCCAAGTAGCTATCCCATCGCAACATTCACTCCACCTCACACCCTGCACTCACTCTTCTCTCTATGTTAGCGGTGTATTTTGCATCCTTACTGAATGCGCATCCAAGATATACAAACTCATTCACTTGCTCCTGCACATCGTTACCAACCACAATCCTTGCATCCGTTCTGGTTTCTTTCCTTTCAAAAACCATAATCTTGGTTTTTTTTTCATCTTTCATAACTGTGACTAGTGTTTGCAGATCAGTAGCTGTTGGCGCTATTAAAACCGCGTCATCTGCATATAGTAGGTGATTTACCACTAGATGACCCATTTGTACACCTTCATTCATCGCTTTCAGTCTGAAGACGTTTATCCAAATATATTATAAACAGTCTATCTGTCCGTTACACGCAACCCTGCTTGACGCCGATTTCAAGGTCAAACCAGGGCGACATGTTACCACCTATCCGTACGCATGCCTTCCTCGGACGGCTCGCAACAGAGTGCCATTTATACCATACTCAGGTAAAATATCCCAAAGTCTCTTTTGCACAACTCTATCAAACACCTTCTCTAGATCCACAAACCCGCAAAAACCCTTCCGGCCTACTACCAGATGCTTCACTACGTCGTTGCGAAGGAAGAAAACTTGATCTGAACATCCTCTTCCGGGCCTGAAATCCACTTGTGCCTTGCACAACATTCCATCGGACTTCTCGCGCATTCTCCGTTCAATAATTTAACCGTACACCTTGGCTGCCAAGCTGATCAAACTGATGGCTCTGTAATTGGCGCAGTCATATTGTGAGCCCTTGACTTTGTACAAGCGTACTATGACTGCGCGGCGCAAATCTGTACGGAACCTCCAGCAAATGTTTAAAAGGACCCGAATATCGCCCCATGTTCCACCATGTTTGATCATCTCGGCAGATATCATATCTATTCCCACAGCTTTACCATTTTTCATACTTCCTATCGCCCATTCAACTTCTTCCATACTGATATACTCTGTTGATTCCGGTGCCACAAATTTGCCTCTGGGCTCGTCTGTGGCAATAGTATCCTGGGGATGCCCAGGATATACATACATTTCTCCAAAATATTCACTCTACCGGTTTAGCACAGCTTGTGTGTCTGCAAGAATGTCACCATCCTTAGTTTTTATCCTTTCCATTCTGGAGCCTGACGAATCACTTCCAGACTTTCTCACTTTGCTCCAAAAGAGTTTAGTGTTGTTCTCAAAGTTCTTAACCAGCCTCTCCTCTTCAATCGCACTAGCTCTTTCACGCTTCTCTTTCACTAAAGTTATGGTGGCATTTGTTAGGGGGTGATGATAACGAATATGACGTTAATTATAAACTCCAACATGGCAGATTTTAGGGGATGCTGAAAATGAATATGACTTTAATTTTAAATCCAAGATAGCGAACGCGACTTTATATGTAATATCGATGTGGATTATCACTTTTGAGGTTTTAGGGGATGCTGATAACGAATATGACGTTAATTTTGAAATCCAAGATGGGTTATGTGACTTTTGATGTTAACTCAATATGGACATCGTCTTAGGGGTTTTAGAGGATGCTAATAATTGAATAATTGGATCCAAAAATTAACGCCATATTTGTAATTAGCATCCCCTAAAACCCCAAAAGTGATACACATATTGATATTACATAAAAAATCACGTCCGTCATCTTGGATCTAGGAATTATTGCCATATTCGTAATCAGCATTTCCTAAAACCGCAAAAGTTATACCCATACTGATTTTATATAAAAAGTCACATCCGCTATCTTCGATCTAGGAATTAAGGCCATATTCGTAATCAGCTTACGATTTACTTTCGATAAAACAGTTCTTCTGAGTCTATGTTCTTTATATCCGTTGTTTTATTGTTTGTAAAGTCCCCTGAAAATGAAGGAATTATTCTTAGTAGGGGAGTTAGAATAAAATAACAATAAGGCCGCCTTAGTGTACCAACATAACTATGTTCGATCTTGTTCCCTGTCATAATATGTTATGTGCAATAAAGTGTATTATTATTTTTATTAATTTATTTATAAGTAATTATGTAATTTTGATTACTGATTCCTGTAATCAAAATTAATGAATACATATATTTTTGATTGAATGTAATCAGGATTAAAATCAAATCAAATCATTTATTTACGAAAATGGGTACAAGTAAAGTCATCAAGATTGATGTAATCATGATAACTTTCAATCAGATTATTAGTCTAATAACAAAAGTAGTTGATTAGTTGTTTTTTTTAAGCCCCACACTAGGATTTATTCCTCTGTCATGGGTGCGTTTACAAACATGAAAGTTCACATACACAAATACCTACCTAATAAATAATTGTGGATCACACAAAGATTTGTCCCGCGCGGTAATCGAACCCGCGACTATTAGACACAGTGGGGGGAGCGGCTTAAGCTCCGTCCGTCATAAGGACACAGAGAGCGAGACGTTGAAATCGCGCGAATTCAGTTGATGCAACTCAGTGCGATATTTTTATTTATCATCGACCAATACGTAATACAGATATATCATAAATGAAACAGTATTATATCGCTGATGGCCGATTACTCTCACAAATTGAGGTAACAGGAAAAACAAAGATTGTTATTCAAGACGCGGACGTATTGCGAATAGCTAAAGACAGATTTGTGGCAACGTGCGGTTGGACAACTTCAAGCCGGTCAACTTGCAATCTGTCTTAAAGAGTGCCCCACTAAGTGACAGCCGATACCAACTTCTTTAAAATAGTACTTACAATATAGTCACAAATTTAATTAAGCCATCTGGATAATTAAGATTCCTAATACATCCGAAAGGGGATTTTGAGTCGATAGATAAGATAGCGTCGTAATATTGATTAAGTGCAACATGTATATATTTAATTCCTACCAATTATCTTTGGAAAGACCTTCGGATATTTTTTGATAACCGAATATTTTGTGCAAGGAGAAAAGAAAATTCTTCTTCTTTTTCTTATCGTTTCAACGGCAGACATGTCGAATCTATATGAAAGCGGCCCAGAACGCACCCACTTCGACCGCATTGTCGGCGGCATTCATCAAATCCTGCCGCGTTTGGGCTTGCAGAGCACGATGTAAAGTGGGCCATCGTTTGGGTAACACAGCACAATCACTTAAGATTGGTATTGTCTGTAAGTCTCCACCTGAACATGTTTTCCTTGCTCCGGCGGACCCGAGTTCGAAGTCTATTTAAAGACTTCCAGACAGGCCATGGTCACTCATGTCCAGGAAGACTCTCAGCAGGTGGTATAAAAGGATTTGGAAGGGACACGCCATCTCTCCGAAGGTTGCATCTCGTTTTAAATGGCTCCAAAGTTAATGGGTCGACACACTTGGTAAAGCTTTTCGGCTCTTCAGCCGTTGCTGCACTGGGAAATGGCCATGCATGGGGTGCCTTGGGTCGTTTTCCATTTTTCCTCTCTCTACAGAGCTCGCCACAGTCCTGCAAACATCCGAAGGCGCTATGCCAGCAATTTTACCGGAGTCCGTTTGAAGCAGCCCGTGATGATCCGGCAAGTTTCGTTTAGTGCTGTATCCACTAGTTTAGCATTGGCATAGCGACTCCATACAGGACACGCATATTCGCCAGCAGAGAATGCTAGCGCAAGACCAGTCGTTCGCATAACCTGCGGCGAGGCTCCCCACTTGGTACACAAGTTGAAAAGAAAATTGAAATCAATATTTGTTTATCTATGCAAAACTTTCATGCAGATTTGCGGATATAAATTTTAGCTCCTGTTTTCGGTTCCCATCAAATTTTGATACTGCAACCTTGCGAAAAATTCACACAATCCTACTAATATAATAAACGCGAAAGTTTGTGAGTATGGATGTTTGTTACTTTTTCACGTAAAGACTTCTGAACAGATTTTCATGAAACTTTGCAGTAATATAGATTACATACATCATACATCAGAATAATAACTTATAAAGTTAATATAAAATAGACGCATGCTCAGCTGCCGGTAACGGCTAGTAACTAATAACCGGGGGCACAACGACAACGACACATATTACAAACACCTAAGTTACTAGTAGAAACGAAAAACTGACGGTGATGACGGTGTGCGCAATTTCAATACTGAATCTAGAGTAAAGTACAGTAATCATGTTATCAAAAGATGAGTATTAGTGACACTGAGTATTATACCTCAATTTGTCATAGATTTGATATGACAAATCTAAGTAAAATACTCGACATAACTATCTTATACGCGATTACTTTCTATGCCAAATGGTTTATATGGCTACTTTATAGACCAACTATTAAAATTATATCCACTGTTGTGGCATCGGGTGACAGGTCTAGTTTTGCTGTCGCTATCAAAGAGGCAGTGGTGTCTAGTACCTTCGTGGCCTCCAGCATTATTGTTTTGGAGATTCTGTGATTAGAACGTGGTATTTGGCTTTTATTATATAAACTATTAATATTGCCTACCCTGCAAGGGATCTGGTATGATAGCATAGATAGACTGATTTATAAACACATTATAATAAAAATAATTTTCTTAGTACATGAATATAAATTCAGAACAAAATTACGATCTTCATCAATATTCACTAATAATAATTTAACACAACGGGTATGTGATATATGGGTAATTAAATACGACCGTCACATGTCCTTATATTTCCTCATAGTTACTCATTTATACGTATTTTTAGGAACAGATTATAACAGTAGTTAATTAGCATTTGCGTTACTTACATCTGTCTATTAAAATATACTAACACTAAAATAGTTTATATTTTAACGCTCAAAGTACGTCAACAATAATACTCATTTAATTTCTGCATCTTTTTCAATTTACTAATAAAACAAAACAACTTTTGACAGAAAACTTCAAGATAAATATAACAATACGTAATAAAATATCGTACAGTTATTTTCTAAATATATAAAGAAAATAAATTTCGTAATAAACATATGCCCCTTGCTTCAAAATATGATTTAAATGCAATTTTAAACATGTCTAATCTAGTATATGCATACTTTTAAAAATAAATATCTAAAACACCATCACGCTATATTCCCCAAGCGGAGGTGGCAGAGGTGTACTGAGTACACCCACTTTTCACAGATGATGTTAGGTCCCATGTAATAGGCGGCGTTCATCGTTAAAGCAAGTGATAGTTAATTTTTAATACGCACATGCTTTTGAAAAGACAGAGGTACGTGCCTGCGTTTGAACCCGAGACCTCTGACTTTGCAGTCCAACGGTATAACCACTAGGCTATCACTGCTTAGCTTGGGCTATCAGGCTCTGAGAGTGGTGAATTATGACCTCTCACAAATTGATGTGACTCTATTTCACATCCATTTACGAGAACAGGCTTTTGCACAGCAATAGAACAATATTATGTTGATTATTTATATAATGAACAGAACTTTTTTAATCAAAGATCGATCCTCCCGATAACTGAAATATGCTGAACCCGATTGATTCTGCAAAATATAATGACTATCCGTTATCGGCATTTCGTTCGATTATACTGGTCTCAAGATAAGCCCACAATTATAGGCACATTTCAGTCGCTGCTTACACCACGTTGAGACGTCACCGTGTGTAGATACGTTATGGTAACGATAACTACGCGTGAGTGAAGTTGGTTATACTTATTGACGAAACAAAAACACAGAATGACGGCGGACGATCAGGCTATGAATAAGGTGAGTGCATTTTTTTACATTGTATACGAAAATAATTATTTAAATAAAGAAATCTTTTTAGTTTAATATCGTGATTTTTAAGTATAAAATACATAATTTAAAACGCTATTATTGCACTGATGCATCAATTACTTTGCGCTCGCCCCAAATTTTTCGCTTAAAATTTTATACATTTTAGTATCCACCTACGCTTTTAATACATTGGTTTTCCTTTGTATATTCAATTATTTCCTGCTTTCAGGCCATTATTATATATTATACACTTTGCTTACCCCGCAAGGGATCTGGCGTGATTATATAGATAGAGAAATAGTCTTTTATTTTTTGTTGACTATTGCATTGTTATTCAGTTCAGAACTCTGTTTATAATTTGAATTCGAGTTCGTTTAAGAGTTGATTAATCATCGATAACTAACTGGTAATTAAACTATAAGGAAATGTGTTCGAAAACTACAACTAAACTAAAAGGTAATAAATATATTATTGTAAAAAGAATTAATGAACAAACATATTAAATTTTGGGGTCCAGCTAGTCTTCATATTGTATCTGCATTAAAAGTATAAAACAAACCGTGTGGCCGGTGGGACGTACCATCGGTAATAATTTTCTCCCTATTGAAACCTCAAGGCGGGGTTTTCTTGTCTACAAGAGAGTTCTGCCCTCTCCACGGGGTAGGGGTAAAAAAATCTTAATGCGTACAGCACAGAACCGGTGGTCCTGGCGATCTTTAGGGGAGGCTTTTGTCCTGCAGTCTTTCGGCTGATAATGATGATTTAATCTTCTTAGGTTATTTTTTATTAATAAAAATTATTTTGATGCTCTCATTCACTCCCATTATTTATTTATTTATTTATTCTTTATTGTATTTAGTACAGAGGTAATTGTCATTTTCACAAGTCATATACAAAGGCGAGCTTAACTCAAAATATGAGTTCCCTTTCAGCGAACCTTTGAGTGTTGAGAGATGAGACAGTAAATAAGAGGGCAGTTATACAATTTCACAATCAAACAAAAGCAAAAATATATAAAATACATAAATATAAATAATATACATACACTATACAAATACTTAACATATAATAAATATAATAAACCTACATAATACTTAAATACATAAATAGTACAAAAAGTTATATATATGTGTCCATCAGCAAACAGATAGGAAATGTTCCTTGACTCTTCTCTTAAAAACATCTCGCGCGTAGGGCGTGTGGAAGTGAGTTCCAAAGACGCAGACCACGAACAGTAAAAGACTTATCATATGGACTGGAAGAATTAAGAGGAGTAGAAAGAAGAAGACAAGTAGCACTACGACAGGGCCTATCTTTAGGGGCAAGAAACTCAAAACGCTTACGTAGATAGATCGGAGCTTTGGAACTATAAAGGATGGAGTAGAGAAGAAAAAGAATATGGGAGTCACGATGCTGCCGAATAGGCAACCACTTCAATTTTCCACGGAACTCTGATACGTGATTATATTTTCACAATCCGAAAATGAAGCAGATGTTCGAGCTTATTCACTAGCTCTTCAGTGGCATTATACAAATAGTTCTATCTGTCTATCTATCTATAACCTCACGCCAGATCCCAGATTACAAATAATTCCTATGCAAAATGTTATGCTTCTAAATCCAAATTTTTAGGCCTTCAATCTATTTAAGTTGGGGCTATTGAGGATCAATCGTATGTAATAATGTCTAGTTTTTCCCACAATATTTCACGGTGCCTACTGCGATATCCCTTAAAATTGAAAGAGTTAGCTCTTTCTATAGAGGCCCCACTCTGGAATCAGACCACTATCTCGTAGTTGCGCGGTTTAGTGGTCTGTTCAGGAAGTGGAGGCACTGGCGAGAGCGTATCCCCTTCGGAGACCTTGAAAGATTAAAGGTTGAAAAGTTGCAAGATGAGAGCGTGAGGAGAATGTATGAAGACAGAGTCCGGGACAAGCTTTTGACAGCAGGCTCTTCGGACTCAAATGTAGATGAATGCTGGAATAGCGTGAAAGAGAGTTTGGTGGAATCCGCGAAAGAAGTATGTGGTTGCTCAAAGAAGCATATTACAGCAAAAGGTGATGCATAGTGGGCTGCGGAGTTGCAAAGCTCCGTAGAAAGTAAGAAGAAAGCGTGGCAGGACTATGTATCTTCTTTGAACCTGAATGCCAGTATAACAGAGATGAGGAAAGAAATATACCGGCAATGCAAGAATGCCACTAAAACTTTAGTGAAAGAAAAGCGTGAAAGAGCCAGTATGATTGAGGAGGAGAGGCTGGCGAAGAACTTCGAGAACAACACCAAACTCTTTTGGAGCAAGGTGAGAAAGGCTCGAGGTGATTCGTCAGGCTCCAGAATGGAAAGGATAAAATCTAAAGATGGTGACATTCTTGCAGACACACAAGCTGTGCTAAACCGGTGGAGTGAATATTTTGGAGAAATGTATGGAGATGACCCGGATGCTGGTGCCGCAGACGTGCCCAAAGGCGAGATTGCGGCACCAGAATCAACGGAGGACATCACTATGGAAGAAGTTGAATGGGCGATAGGAAGTATGAAAAACGGTAAAGCTGCGGGAGTAGACATGATATCTGCCGAGATGATCAAATATGGTGGAACTTGCGTCCGGGACCCTTTCCGGACCCTTGCAAACCTTTGCTGGAGGACCGGTAGAGTCCCTACAGATTGGCGCCGCGCAGTCATAATACCCTTGTATAAAGGCAAAGGGTTCACAATATGACTGCGCCAATTACAGACATATCAGTTTGATCAGCTTGGCAGCCAAGGTGTATGGTAAAATTATTGAACGGAGAATGCGCGTGAAGTCCGATGGAATGTTGTGCGAGGCACAAGGGGGTTTCAGGTCTGGAAGAGGATGTTCGGATCAAGTCTTCTCACTCCGCAACATCGTAGAGAAGCATCTGGCAGTGGGGTGGAAGGTTTTCTGCGGTTTTGTAGATCTGGAGAAGGCATTTAACAGAGTTGTGCGAAAGAGACTTTGGGACATTTTGCCAGAGTATGGTATAGATGGCACTCTGTTGCGAGCCGTCCAGTCCACTTATGTGGACTGCAAGGCATGCGTTCGGGTGGGTGGTAACAGGTCACCCTGGTTTGACGTTAAAATCGGCGTCAAGCAGGGATGCGTGTTGTCCGCTAGACTGTTTATAATATATCTGGACAAAAGTCTTCAAAGACTGAAAGCGATGAATGAAGGTGTACAAATGGGTGACTTAGTGGTAAACCATCTACTTTATGCAGATGACGCGGTTTTAATAGCGCCAACAGCCACTGATCTGCAAACACTAGTCACAGTTATGAAAGACGACTGCATGATCAATGGCTTACACTTGAATGTGAAGAAAACCAAGATTATGGTTTTTGAAAGGGAAGAAACCAGAACGAATGTAAGGATTGTGGTTGGTAACGATGTGCTGGAGCAAGTGAATGAGTTTGTATATCTTGGATGAGCCTTCAGTAAGGATGGGAAATACACCGCTGACATAGAGAGAAGAGTGAGTGCAGGCAACAGAGTGAATGGTGCGATGGGAAAGCTACTCGGGAGCCGGCACTTAAGCCATAAGGCGCAGCTGGCCATACATAACGGAGTTCTTGTCCCAACGCTGTTATATGGTAGCGAGAGCTGGGTATGTAAGAAGGAGAATGAAAGTAGGATAAATGCGGTAGAAATGCGAGCTCTGCGGAAGATGTGCGGAGTGAAGCTGACCGACCGCATTAGCAACAGCATAGTAAGACAGCGAGTAGGTATGAAAGATAGTATCGGTGTAAAGATGAGAAAGGGCATGCTCCGTTGGTTCGGGCATATAGAAAGAATGCCAGAGGAAAGAATGACAAAACAGATATACGATGTGAAAGTGGAAGGATGCAGGTACCGGGCAAGACCTAGACTATCTTACCACGACCAATTAAACCGAGTCTTATCTGATGGAAAAGTCAAGAGTCTCCGTAACCGGCGAGCGTGTATGAGACGAACTATGAGAGTCGAGGAAGCCAGAGAGGTATGTAAGGAAAGAACCTGTTGGAACTCTGTACTCTCTGCCTACCCCGCAAGGGATCTGGCGTGAGGTTATAGATAGATAGAACTAAGCAAAATTGAATGTAATTTATATTTTGTCCGTATAACTATGTCAGAAATTACAATTGTTACTGATTACAAAATTATAGTGTCCAACCATCAGACAGCAGCAAAACAAACGGGCGGCTGGCATTGACCTTATACCGGGAGAGCTGATAAGATACGGCGGAGAGGAGTTACACACGTTAGTGTGGGAACTATTTTTTCGCATGTGGGAGGAGGAGCGCGTTCCGGATACCTTTAAAGTATCGCGCATAAGTACTCTTTACAAGCACAAGGGTGACCGATCTGACTGCAACTCCTACCGCGGTATTTCGCTCCTTTCAGCCCCCGGAAAGGTCTTTGCGAGAGTTCTCTTAAACCGCCTAAAGAACTTGTCTGAAAAGATTCTGCCTGAAACCCAGTTTGGCTTCCGACCGGACCGAGGGACATGCGAAGCTATATTCTCTGTGCGTCAACTGCAAGAAAAGAGCAGGGAACAGGGCTGTCAGCTGTACCTTTGCTTTGTTAACCTGGAGAAGGCTTTCGATAGTGTGCCTCGGGAAGCTCTATGGTTGGTGCTAGGTAAGCTCGGGTGCACGGAAAAGTTTGTGAGACTTCTTAGACTCCTGCATGACGACATGCAATGCTGCGTTGCCGTAGACGGTGAACAGACAGACTTCTTCCCCGTTACCTGTGGGGTGAAGCAAGGATGTGTCTTAGCGCCTACTCTGTTCGCCTTATACTTTGCGGTGGTAGTTAGAGAGGTCTTACACACTGTTTCTCAGGGAGTCCGCATCCGTTTCCGCACAGACGGCAGCCTTTTCAACTTGGCTACACTTAAGGCTCGCACTAAAGTCTCTTATGCACTGATCACTGAGATCATGTATGCTGATGACTTGTGCTTCCTATCAGAATCCCTAGACGGCCTGCAACAGCTGATGTCCGCATTCCACCAAGCCTGCCGTAAGTTTGGCTTAAAGATCAGTGTCAATAAGACGGAGGTGATGTCCCTGGACATGCACGGTCACGAGACACTGACCATAAAACTTGGTGAGGATGTTCTAAAGCAGGTGGATAGATTTCGCTATCTGGAGAACACAGTAACATCCAAGTGTGACCTTGATGCTGAGATCAATAGCAGGGTGGGTACCGCAGCTGCGGCATTCGGCAAGCTATGTACCAAGGTCTTCTGCTCGCATAACCTTAAGTTGCCCACTAAGATATCGGTGTATATGGCAATCGTGCTGCCAAACCTCCTATACTCCTCTGAGACGTGGTGTGTATACCGCCGCATCATTCGCACTCTGGATCGCTTCCACCTTAAATGCCTCCGTACCATCATGAGGATCAGATGGTCCGATAGAGTGCGAAATACCGAAGTTCTGCGACGAGCCAATGTTGGTGGCATTGAGGCCTATTTAATGCGTCGACGCATCGGTGGTGCGGTCACGTATCTCGTATGGCGGAGGAAAGAGTGGCGAAGCGCATCTTCTACTCTGAACTGGAGAAGGGCAAGCGGAATCATGGTGGTCCCCTCCTCCGGTACAAGGATGTCCAAAAGCGACATATGAAGAGATGCAACATAGAGCCCTCTCGTTGGGAACGTTTGGCAGCACAGCGGCCAGAATGGTGCAGGATGGTGAACAGCCAAGTACACGAGTTCGAGGCTCAGCGTAAAGCTGACCTTGACGCCAAACGCAATCAGTTAAAGGCCCGCCCACCTGCTGCCATATCATACAACTATGAGAACGGCGTACTCATGTGCCCTCAATGTGCACGGAGTTTCGCCGCGAAGATAGGCTACATAAGCCATCTTCGAGCGCATCAGCGGCATTACTCTGACTAGGGGTCAAAGTGGTCGCCATGGCCGAAATCGGTCGGATCAATCATCATGTCAGAAATTACAATTGTTACTGATTACAAAATTATAGTGTCCGACCGAAGGTCGATTTTTGGATTAAATTTCTGTTTGATAAACTTAAATATAATAACACTTAACATTTTAATGAAATACCAAAAACCTGAATAATCTTTTTAATATATGTCGGCGATTAGGTTTCCAGAATGGCCGCTTCAATGCTGGTAACGGTGAAAGATAGCTTTATCTTCGTTTTCATAGTCGTCTGCATGGTGGCCGAACATGAAGGAAATCTTGAAACGACAATAGGTCTTGTCCCGGACACTGATCTGCCTTGATCAGTGATCTTGTCCGGTACACTGATCTGCCTTGATCTAAACTTTGGTAGCAAAATATCCGAGTTGGAGATTAATATTGTCACATGGAATGCATTGAGGTTATACGTTAGTTAAATGTCAACAAGTTCATAATTGTGCCAATGTTTGGTCACCCTACTTAGAAAGAGACGTAGGGCTGTAAGTGAGTATCCTTGTCGTCACGTTTTTTTCGCAGAGTGCTCAATTCGTTTTGGTTAATAAATCCATGCTCGACGGTCTTATTAGGCGTCAGTCAGTCAGTTCGACAACGATTCGGTGTAGTGGTTAGTTTAAGCCGCTCCGCCGACTCGACTGACTAGTCGCAAGTTAGATCACCGCACCGGACAAATGAATGCGTGACCCACAAATATTTGTTTGAGTATGTAAATTCCATGTTTGTAAACGCTTCCACGACAAATGAATAGTTCCAGGGGAATAATACCTCGTTTAAAAAAAACGATTACACAACAGACTAAAATATTCACCTACCGTCACGTCTATATTCCCTAAGCGGGGGTGGCAAAGGTGAGCATGGTAACACCCACTTTTTGCCGACGGTCGTTAGGTCCTATGTAATAGGGGCCTATTGCCATACACCGGGCACAATTCCAGACTCCGAAAGGATACTGGGAATTTTTCGATAGAAAAACTACACTTGTCCGACCTAGGATTTGAACCCAAGACCTAGTGATCGCGACGCACATTTATTGGCTAGTGATATATACATATATGTACATACATATAAAACAAAAATAAACTAAAGTTCCAAAATCAAAAACCAAGCATAACACTGCAAGGCCTCAAGACACCGTGAGCTCATTCTGCGTAGATCGGACTAATAAAAATAATTAAAAGTTTGAGGGTACGGAACAACTATGCCTTTTGGACGTATTACACCTCGGTTCTTCCTGTGACCATGGGTGCTGCAAAGGATTTGAAATGTCGGGAACTTAAAAATCAAAAATAAACCGCAATAATATTCGAAAAATAGTTTTATTTCATGTTATTCAAATAATCCCACTTATAAACATAAACAAACTAGTAACAAGTGGCAACCTTCATTATTTATCAATAAACACTACTTGATCGGGTTGACGACTAAACCGCGCACTTGTCTGTGCCTGCTATCAGAGATAATTATAAAACGTTTGATAAATCTTTAAAAGATCGTCTGATAAATAATTAAAAGGATAATCGATGTTTTATCTAAAGAATTCGTCAAATGATTGTCTAGCTCTCTTAATGAGTTGTGGTGACGCACAGTATAAAGAGGGCTTAGCTCGATCAGATCGACGTTAGCGTAACTTTGTCGAGAAATCGTGCTATCATGTTCATCGTTATCTGGTAAATTTGTATTGTGAAAAGGATGGCATATATATAGCATTACTCAATACTGCCTCGTTGGTCTAGTGGCAAAGCGCATCGATTTGTGATCACGAGGTACTGAGTTCAAATCCTAGGTCGTTCAAATGTAGTTTTTCTAACGAAAACTTCCCAATATGAGTCTGGAATTGTGCCCGGTCTATGGCAAAAGGCTCGCCACGATGTTAGGTCCCATGTAATAGTACATGGGATCTAACATCGTCGGCGAAAAGTGGGTGTACTCAGCACACCTTTGCCACTCCCGCTTGGGGAATATAGGCGTGACGGGTACTATTTTATTTTTTTATCAATTTGATAGGATTACGCTAACATCAATCTGTTCGCGCTAAGTTCACAGATTAACATTTGCGTGACGTTATCGATTTAATGTGACAGACGTTTTATACTACAGATTAATTAAATAAACACAAAAGTGACAGCATACTTTCTCGAAAAATAACGGTAACGTCAAACGGTTTGTGCTTAGCTCTAAAGGACAAGTGTAACACGCGGTAAAAACTAATCGCCTAAGATTAAAAACCTCAAGACTACAAGTTTGTAATTTGTCATGAATTGTCTATGATAAAAAAAAACGAGTAATATGGCCAGTTTCAATATTCAACTAAAGTATAGATTTTCTTGCTGTCAGTAGAATTTCGACATATTTTCCATACAAAATATTATAAAAATTCCATATAATTACAATAGACCGACCATGTTATTTTTTATTGTACAAAGAGGGCTAGGTATGTAAGAAGGGGAATGAAAGTAGGATAAACGCAGTGGAAATGCGAGCTCTGCGGAAAATGTGCGGAATGGTGCTGACCGACCGTATTTGCAACAGCGTAGTAAGAAAGCGAGTAGATATGAAAGATAGTGTCGGTGTAAAGATGAGAAAGGGTATGCTCCGTTGATTCGGGCATATAGAAAGAACGTCCGAAGGAAGAATGACAAAACTGATATACAATGCGAAAGTGGAAGGATGTTGGTACCGGAGAAGACCTAGACTATCTTACCATGACCAAAAAGTCTTATCTGATGGACAAGTCAGGAGTCTCCGTAACCGGCGAGCGTGTATGAGACGTACTATGAGAGTGGAGGAAATCAGAGAGGTATGTAAGGAAAGCACCTGTTGGAACTCTGTACTCTCAGCCTACTCCGCAAGGGATCTGGCGTGATGATATAGATAGATAGATAGAAAATCTGTCAAAATTCTATCCGTAGTTACCAAATCTATCCTTAAATTAAAAATTTAAACCGGCCGTTAGGGATAGATTTGCCTACTACGGATAGAATTTTATTTATTTATTCTTTATTTTATACGTTCAATTATAGCAACAAAAGATGGGAAAGTTTATGCACAAAGGCGAGCTTAACTCAAAATTGAGTTATCTTACAGCAAACCTGACATATTTTGTATGGAAAATCTGTCAAAATTTCACTGCCAGTAAGCAAATCTATCCATAAGTTAAATATTGAAACCAGCCATTAGTAAATTCAGATTTGACATACTCTTTGTATCGTACGTTCTTTGGGAGTGCAGTCTCTGGCACAACGAGCGTACCATTATCTTAAACGGCCTGCGAAATACGTCTGGGGTAATTTACTACACCGATCTTGTAGATACTCGGGATAATTTCCGTGCGTTCAAGCGTTTTTGCCATACCTATTACTTTAATCAAACATGAGGCTTACAAATAGGCCCTTTTAATGTTTTCGTATCCGTGGTGCTTTCAACTGGGCTTATCCTAGTTGTAGTTTCCTCTATAACTGATGTGCCAATTTGTTGTGACTCCCGCAAAGGAGGGAAGTGAAATTTTATTTATCCTGTTTTTCTTTCTAATTAAATTTATTGCGGGTTCTAAGACTATTAAAGCGCTTCCCGGAACACCCCAAGGTTCAAACTTTGGTGTCATTTAAGGATACTGGCTAACAGGAGTTGCAATGGTGGGAATGTGTGGCGGGCTTAGTCCCATTCCGAACACTTTGTATGAAAAAGCCAAGTACATCTAACACCTTGAGAACTGAATACTGATAACTAATGATAATATCCCTAATCTCCGTTTTATATTTATGTACCCATTGATGATTCCTGATTCAGTTTCTCGAAAATTTTACCTTAGTTAGCACCCAGAAGCTACTAGAAGAACACGTGCATTTTTTTTTTAAATTGAAAATTACAAATTGCCTCTCGATTCATGCCCAGGACGTCATGAATGCCGGTCAAACTATACGCCGAGGCTGTTTATTTTTATAACGGACGGACGGCTTGAGTTTGGGTCGCTATGCCCACTGGACTAAATAGTCACGGGTTCGATTCCCGCACGGAACAAATCTTGACAAATATTAGATACCGTCCGGGTATTTGTGCATGTAAATTTCATGTTTGTAAACGCACCCACGACAAGAATAAATTAGTTTTTTTCTAAAAGCACATTTTAGGGCATTGTTTATAGCGCATTTTGTCACAGGCGTTAACACTAACATATCCGCAGGTAAGAAAAGAGCATTAAAAGTATGGGCGTCATTTCGTCACTTACAATAAATAATACGTGATTAGGTTTAATTTACACCATTATCATTATTTTTACTAAGCGCGACACCACGGATACGCATTATCACAAACCTATACTGATTTAATAATATTTTTTTTGATTAATCACCATTGTCTATTGGGTATCATCAAAAATAACTCCACGTCTGTGGACTAACTAACTAGACTAGTCCACAGACGCAGTGCTGGTGGCGATTATGAGGTCTTGTATTCGAATCCTAGGTCGGACAAAGTATGGTTTTTATATCGAGAGATTCTTAGTCCGGAGTCTGGGGTCGTGTTCGGTATAACGGCAAAAGGCTCGCCCTCCATCACATTGAGACCTACCATCGCTGGAAATATGTATTCTAAACCATCCCTCTTTAGGAAATATAGGCGAATTTTATCCGCATCAAAAAACCTCCTCTTCTCTTCTTTAATTCTTTATGTTATTTTCACGATTAGGACAAATCTACAGATAAAAGTCAACAAAGAGCTTGTCAAAGAAATAGATATATACATTCGAGAAACATTACTTTCCTTCAGATATATCTAATAAATATAATATATGTCATGTTTCATTCATTTGTAGAAGTATAACAAAAATCCATCAGACCAAACCATCAGATTTACAAGCAAATCAGGCTTATTTTACATACATCGGAATGATAACCGAATAAACACCACTCTTCAATGCTTCACTTGTTCCACCAATTATGCCGTATAGGAAGGAACATCAGAGAGCTTAATACGATCTGATTGACGTTCAGGTGACGCCATCGAGTCGATATGCCATCCTTTTCATACTACTAATTTACTAGATAAAGATACTAGATAAGAGACAGCTCGCTTTTTCGACGACATTACGCTCACGTCTTATTTAGTCGTGCGAAGCCCTCTATAATGTAGAATGAAAGTATTGCACACATAGATTTCGAATGTTTATCCATGACTGCCAATCAGAGATCTAAGCACAAAGAGATTGACGTTAGCGTGACGTGGTCGAGAAAGCCTGTCATGCTCATCTTTGCTCAGTAAATTTATAATCTGAAGAGGATGGCATATCAACTCGATAGTATTACAATAAAGTAAATCTGTTCATGTTAAGTTCTCTGTTACCAAACACAATACACAATCGCAAACTTAGAACTGTGAACATCTAAGCCATAACGAGAGAAGTTCACCTGCCGGGATCAATGAAACCACGCCAAATGGCTGCCCGTTACACTAACTATCGAACAGGAAGCCATTTTCGAACTAACAATATTGAGAGATAGGGCAGTCGGAATAATTTGTAGGAAGGAAGGAAGTAGCTACGCAACTTTGTAGAAAGTTTTTGTAGTAATGGTAGAAAGTAATTTATTCCAATCGAGATCTCCAGAGTTATTAGAAACATTAAAAATATGCATTATGATAAAAAATAGAAAAGTAATTAAATAAAAAAGGCAAGCCCACTGACACTACTGAATTTTGTAAAAATAAATTCGTTAGGACTAATCAACCGAAATTGATAAGACATAGATCGTTTTTATCGAATTGCAGGGCCTGGGACCCAAATTTAATAACAAAACAAAAATGTTCAGGTAAACACTCACAAATAAAACCAATCTGGGTTGTGTAACCCAAACGATATCCCACCTTATACCGTACTCTGTGTGCCCTAAGACTTGATGTCTTCTTCCAATAATGCACTCAATGTGGCCGCGTTCTGGGCCGTTCTGGGCATGTATATAATTATAGCATATTTACCATAGAAACTCTAAGAAGACTCCACACAAACAAGTTCGTCTCACAAAACACCCTCAGCTTCAAGATACGACTTTAAGCGCAGGTGCATAACCCCCCATGTAAGAGAGCAGAAATCAAGGCTAAGTTTTCTGCAAAACTTTGTCGGGTGTCAATGCCTAAGATCTTTAGTAGCTGGAACATTTCTTGCTGTAGACTCGCCCCTAGTTAGTAAAAAAATTAACATAATAAACATAAATGACCTTTAATTATTTATTTTTTTAACTGTTTAAACCTAGGACAGACTGTATTTTTTGAGTCGAAAGATACGAAAGTTTATTATTAGTAGCATCTTGTAGAGATTGTAGCGTGTTTATCTTTATTACAATAAGATTGTATCACTCGTTTATCCGTAGCCTGAATACAGTTTACTGGAAAGTTATAAGACAAATAAGTACATAATATATACCGTGGATAAAACATTTTCTTTAACATCCAAGACCAATAGTTAAACAATATTGTGTCACATTATGAAACAAAACAGAGCTATTATTTTGAAAGTTTAAACAATAAATAAACTTATCGGTGACTCCATATATTTCTCTGTTTCAAGTAATAAACATAAAGTATGTGGGTAAGAAGTTGGCCGTTGGTTTCCCGCAAATAATGCGAACTCCTGCATAATACTCGTATTATTTGAATAGCGGGAAAGCGTATCGAATGAAAACTCGGGGCGACTCCATTCAGCCTCTCGTCACAATTCTAGTCGAATTTACATTTAAATGACAACGATTATACGCTTGTTTGAAGGGATTAAGTTTGAGAACACTTCCCGATTTTAGCGTCCGCACAAACTTTGTGTAATTACTTTATTGACGATTACAAAACTAAGACACCGGGTTTTGGAATACATTAGCTAAGATTTTACAACAAAAGCAGTTTGGAATCGGCGTTATTGGATTACCGATTGAACAGGTTGGAAAGTTTCGCCGCGGATATAGGGGACTACCTATTGATGACAAATAGAGATGGTTTTATACATCCCGCTAGATTCATTTAGCTGAATGCCATGTTTGGCGTATCACATTTACTTGTTTGTCTACTGACATATGGTGTGGCTAGAACAAACTTGAGCTTCTGGGTCCAAATCTTAGGCAAGACAAAGTGTGATTTTTCTTTTGAAAAAATTTCAGCAGCAATCTGTAGTCTGGTGCCCGGTATTATGGAAATAGGCTTGCGCCTATAACATTGGGACTGGGTGCTTGTGCATGGAAAGCTCATAATTATAAATGAACCCTCAACTCTGGAATAATTCATAGTTTGACGCGGCGTATTCTTAAAATATTACATAATAATAAAAAGCCTGCCTATACTGGCCTAAAACTGAGCAAAGACTTTCTCCCAAAACCATGCCGACCCAGTGCGGATTGGCAAAGACAAGATTGCTACCAACAGCATAACGTGCCTTCGTAAATACGGGGATGTTTGAAAATGTAATTGCTACAACAAATGATTCGAACCATCTCAGACCGACGGAGCTGAACACTACTTAACCTCGGTGGTCGCTAAGAACACTGTGATCCGATTGATTCGATTCCGATTGGTTGATTTTGTTTTTGTTTCAAGCTTGATGCAAACGGCAAACTACCGTCATCAACAACAACGGCAGAATCGACAACAGAAAGAGCAAAATGGGATCGGCCTCTGGAGTTCATCCTAGCGTGTCTCGGATACGCTGTGGGTCTTGGGAATGTGTGGCGGTTCCCGTATCTCTGTTATAGAAATGGCGGAGGTAAGTGAAATAGGATCAGAATCTAAATCAGAATCATCAACATCATCTTTCTATAACCCACTACAGGACATACGAGTATAGGAATAGCAGAGGTGAGTGTAATTGCATCAGAACAGAATCATCATCAATATCGGATTTCTATAACCTGCTGCAGGTTATAGAAATTGCGGAGGTAAATAAAATGAAATCAGATTTCGAATAATCCGAATCAACTTTCTGTAACCCACTGCTGGACTGAGCTTCCCTTTTGTGCTATTTTTTGTGGTCCTGTTTGAAACCATCCCAAGTTCTTATTCCAAGTTATTGAATCAGATTTTTTTTAATTTACATTACGCAGGCATATATCTATCAGGAAACATCTTTAGAAATTAAATTAATTTAGAACACAATAGTGTTCTCACTTCATTTAATCCTACTTCTTATATTATAAATGTAAAAGTTTGTATGTGTAGATGTTTGGATGTCTGTTACTCAATCACGCAAAAACAGCTGAACGGGTTTAGATAAAATTTAGCACACAGTTTATTTATTACCTGAATTAATACATAGGATTTTTATCCCGGTTAATATTAGGTGACTGTCTAAAGTCAACGCAGATGAAGTCGCGGGCAGGAACTAGTGTATAATAAGATAAAGGATCCAAAAACTCACTCTACGTATTCTCCCACGAGACAGAACATATGATTGCATAAACTTAGTATGCATTACACAAGTACCCGATAATCTTAAATGCAGAATGCAATCTGCATACAGATTCGGGCTTCTTTCTTTATGCAAATTTAATTCTTAAAGCTGTTTTAGAATTGTAAAATAGATTTCATTATAGCGGCTAAATATTGGTATTTGATATTGCGTAGGAGATATGGCGTAAGCATTGATTTTAATAATCTTAAAAAACCTTTAATGGCTAACTCGAAGTTATAATGTTAAGTTGAAGGCAACTTAGCGTTATAACCTCGAGTTTCTCAATAACACTGCTTTGGTTACGCTAAACCTGGTTCATGCTAGTAGGTTTAACAGTGTTAGTTTTTTTTATTTCTGCATATCTTGATATCAACACTAAGAATTCCTGACTTAGTTGCCGGTATTATTAAACGAACCCTAAACAATATACCTACACCTTTTCACGCGCTTTCTTATTTACGACAGAGAGCTTAGCACGTAAAAATTTACGTTAGCGTGACGCTTGCAAGTTGATAAGCCATCCTAGCACAGTACAAATTGACAAGATAAACATGAACTGGACAGCATAATTACTTGCTAGCGTCACGCTAACACCAAAGTTTTCATGCTAAGCCTTAGAGATGGAACCGGCACGAAAATGTTTCTCGGATAAATCCGAGTACGACGCTCAATACCTTTATGACCTCTACAACTATATTCTCTATTGCAGGTGCCTTCCTCATACCTTTCTTCTTGATGCTGCTCTTTATTGGCCTCCCATTATTCTACCTCGAATTGTACATTGGGCAGTATACTGGGATTGGCCCCTTAGAGGCTTTTGCCGCAATATCTCCATTCTTCAGCGGCCTCGGTTATTGCACTTTAGTCGTTATCAGCATCATATCTATATACTACATGATTATCGTCGCGTGGACCTTGTTCTACACAATCGAATCAATAGCTGGTAACCTGGACTGGGGATCCTGTGATAATCCCTACAATACTGAACGTGAGTATATAGATTAACTACTTCACAAACTAGCAGAACAGAAAGCTTAGTATAAAGACATTTACATTATTGTATCGTTATCGTGAATATGAATGAGGATACAGGATTGATTACTAGTGTAGGGCTACTTACTTTTAAAAAACAAGCAATAATAAGAATTCTCGTAGCAGTATACCGTTAACTTAAGACAATTCACATTCTAAAATATACAGGTTTAAACAGATGCGGAATACCTGACAAGGTACCTGATAGGTATCAATCATTACGATAAACTATTATTTTGCCGATATCTACAGAAATAAATAATTGTTAACTGATTTACTTCATGTGTTTAAACGCTCAAGTGTGGCGCTAGATTTAAAAAAGAAGAGATACACTTTCTCGCTGGTCAAATTGCGTATAATGCGCGTAGGGGTCACGAGGTCCGGGGTTCAAATCCTAGATCGGAAAAAGTGTAGATTTCTATTGAAAACTTTCCAGTATCAGTGCGGAGTCAAGAATTGAACCCTCTTACATGGGACCGCTTGGGGTTTGCTTGAGAAATATGGGAGAGACGATAATTTTTTGTTTTTTAAGAGATAAAATAAAAATAAGCGATCTTATACAAAATAACGTTGATCCCATTGCTTCTCCAGGTTGTTTTAGTGGAGAATACGATCGCGCTTGCAGAATCAACAACACTGGCCTCTTCACGGATACAACTTTCTTCAATAGAACGTGCGAAACTATTGGAAACATCTGCACTATGAACGGGTTTCAACCCTACAACGGTAGCTATTGTTTGAATGGCACTGCGGCAATCCCTTGGTACAATGGCCTAGAGAGGACTTTAGCCTCGGAAGAGTATTACAAGTAAGTTTTTTGAACTGAGCTTAGCACGAAAACTTTGATGTTAGCGTGATACTAGCGAGGTGTTTAGTATTTTTTTAGTGTGACAAGGATGGAATATCAACTCGCAAGCGTCAGGATATTGTCAATGTATTAATGTTAATCCCTCTATACTATTGATTGTTAAGTTTTTCGTCTGAAATACATCATTATGGGTGTGTTAATGGGAATTGGACGGCGAACTGGCCACCAAGCCCAAACATTATGAATTTAACATGAAAATATGTTTATACAATATTAACGATGCCAAGGATTAAGGCGAATGAATACAAAAGCTGGTAATAAAAATCCCATTAGGTTAAATCAGAACATAGCGAACATAGTCCACTACAAAATGCAGTGGTGTGTGAGTGTCCTCTCATCGACTAGTTCATGTACACGCCGCCCGAGGAAAAATCCAATTTACGCCCACCATTGTCCTCGGACGGTGAGCTCTTGTATTAGTGTACTATTATAGCGCAGTTGTATGACGCTTTTCCTGTGTTGGTATATTTACTTATGTGATATTACAAATGTTGCGCTCGTTCTTACCGGTCATCAAGGTTGAGTAGCGTTCGGCTGGGTCAGTCTGAGATGAGTGACCATTTGTGGGATTCTAAGGCGTTGGTCCTGTCTACCACTTAATACGATAGGCGTTAAGCCAAGTTGGAGGCCTTGTAGGCGGCTTGATAAGTTCCAACAGCACGTGGCCACAAACCTGCCTTCATCAATCCGCACCGGTGCCATGTGGCGGAATATGACTTAATCTTCCACCTAGATTTGTGAGAGAAGGCCTAGCACTAGAGCAGTATAAGCTGATATTATTAAATTATAAACATAAGACATATTATGGCATCACAATATAGGTATTTACAAATTCTTACGTAAATACACATTAATTAGTAGTTGTTAATTATTGACACGTGCAATCGAAGGCATCATTTTTATGTTTAATCAGCCAGTAACCTATTAATTTACTTGTTGATAATTATGATTACTCGCATATATCTGATAATGCGATAGACCGAGTGACCAGTGTGATAAGATTTTACTAAGAAGAAATCAACCATGTATATTTCAACAAGGTAGATACGGTCACATAAGTCGCTAAACTTTCGCAAATCGATTGTTTAATTTTTTTTTGCAACAAAATCATTAATTTTCGTGATCTAAATCATATTTCAATATATTTCTAATAGTCGTACAAGAATATTTTGGCCCACCTAATTGGAACTAACGTTGTCATCAAATGAAATGTCACTTCATGACAATCGCAGAGTTGCCATTTGCTATGAAATTTACCCAAGGTATTTTCTTTAATTAGTTACCATGCGGTCCCTTTTAAAATATTTCCCTGGGGTAGAAAAATTTTACTAAATGATAACCCTAATTTCACACCAACCTACCCTTGTTAATGTCATCCACGCGCCAAAAGATCCTTGTCGCACTATAAATATGTTTCTTATATTTGGTTTTGATAATATCCTTCCAATTTTAACGAGCAAATGACAATAAAACAAGATCCATTCCCAATTATTTTATGCAACATATGAAGATGCAGAACTGCGTTTAAAAAGAATCTCTTTTGATGGGTACTAAACTCGAAAAAAATATAACATTTTGACGCGACGCCGACGAGACGTGGGCAGTTAGTAGTAGATGGCAACCGTCGCATCTCGTCACGTGCCATCGGCGCCGTAAGCCGTCCCATCTGATGCGATTACTAAAAAAGTATGGTGGGAACGGGATGCCGATGGGACATAGCATTGTGTTGTTTGGCGTCACTCAGCTGCGCTCGCAATGTGCCGTTCGCGCCGCGCTGCCGTCCCGTCGGTATCGCGCCGCCATCCCGCCCCATTGAATATGTGACAAAACCTTAAATACTCGTACTTACAATATACTCAAAAAAGAAAACAGAATATGCACTTGTTAGAAGTTATGAACGGTTAAGGATATTATGGTTTGGATTACGGAGTTCTGAGATCGGACCAACAACTTTTTTTTAATCGTAGGCTCGCACTAAGATTTATTCCTGTGTCGAGGGTGCGTTTACAAACATGAAAATTCACATACACAACGTAACATAATTATAATTAAGAAGGGTACCCGGGAACAACGTTTGGACGTCTAACATCTCAGTCCCTCCCATGACCATGGGTACTGCAAAGCACGCGAAACGTCGAGAACTTAACAATCAAAAATAAACCGGGATAAAATCCGTAAAATAGTTTTACTTCATGGATTTGATTATTAATTTTAGTGATAATTTTCAGCGAGCGTGTATTAGGGCGGGGTGACGCTACTTGGGAGAGCTGGGGCACCATTCAGTGGCACCTTGTTGGCTGTCTGGCCCTCTCCTGGCTCCTCGCTTTCTTCTGCGTTATAAAGGTACAATCCACTAAACTAGCATGCTAAATTATTAAGCATATTCCCCAAGCACAGATGACCAAGATGTACTCTATAGACCCACATTATGGCAATGATGTTAGGTTCCAATCTAGAAGAGGTAACTGCATTGCTTTATACCGGGCACAATTCTAGACTGTTACTGAGATTTTTTTGACAATTTATTCTAGTGGTTAGAGCATAGGGCGCTCTGCTCACTGAATTCAATAGTAGCAGGTTCGATCCCCGCGTGTATAGGAATTTTATGTTTTTCAAAGTACCTTCAACCCATGAATTCCTACTGTGGGTTCAGTTTTTGTTTTGTAAATTAATTAACACCAAATAGACAGAGTCTTATCTAAAGGACAAGTCAAGAGTCTCCGTAACCGGCAACCGTGTATAAGATGAACTATGAGAGTGGAGGAAGCCAGAGAGGTATGTAAGGAAAGAACCTGTCGGAACCTGTTGGAACTCTGTACTCTCTGCCTACCCCGCAAGGGCTCTGGCTTGATTATATAGACAGATAGATTAATTAGCACCGTCCAATATAGGATTTGTAACCGTAACCGGCGAGCGTGTATGAGATAAACTATGAGAGTGGAGGAAGCCAGAGAGGTATGTAAGGAAAGAACCTGTTGGAACTCTGTATTCTCTGCCTACCCCGCAAATGATATAGTGTGATGATATAGATAGATAGATATATTTAGGAATTGAACGCAAACCTTTATCTATAGCATTCCAGTGTGAGTGTGTTCGAAATTCTTCTCCTCCTAAACGGTTTGTTCGATTTTGACTTTTCTTTGTGTACTTATGGAATCACCTGGATGGTTGCTATAATTGGACCCAGTAGGTGGCACAGTTGTCGACGGGGTGCGAAGCCGCGGAAAACTGCTAGTATAAACTAAAACTTGACTAGCTATGAATGAAGTTTTTTTTTTCTTTTAGGGTGTCCAATCAGCAGGAAAGGTGGTCTATTTTACAGCTCTGTTCCCATACGTAATGTTGACTGCTCTTCTTATTCGTGGAGTGACTCTTGAAGGTGCAGGCGAAGGAATTATGTTTTATCTTACACCGGATTGGGAAATATTGTTAACAGCAAAAGTTTGGGGCGATGCGGCTTCACAGGTAATTCATAAAATAAGCGGTATTTTTTAAATGATTTAATAATGTGTTGCCAATACCGCAGTGTAATTTTTCCCTACTTTCATTTACCATGTTATAGTAGTCTTTTATTAATTTAGTTACTTATTACATAATGACTTATCCACTAAGTTACGGTGACGAAAGTACTTTTACCACTTTTAATTTTTAAAAGCTGTATGGAATGACGCTTTTATATGTATGACGAAGTAGTCGATAATTAAAGTCGGGATATAATTTTATTCTTAGTAGTATAATGATGAAGCCGGATGAATTATAGGTATACATTTTGCCGACGATGTTCGATACTAAAAACATATTTCGCCACGTGGCGGTGGCAGAGGTGTACCGCGTACACCCACATTTCAGACAATATTTAAAAAATGATTCTACAAAAGGAGTATTACATATAATATATTTATTTCCATCCTAAGAATAGATTCCAGAACTTCGTAATTGTAACGCAACGACACAAATAAAAAAAATATATTAATTTATAAAAAAATTACATTATTAACTTACTGTTAATGGAATCGCGTTTTATTTTAAGAACCTACTTAATGACGTCTATTTCCTTTGTTAATGCATATAAAGATATATGTTACTGCTAGAAATAAACAAAAATGATTTTATAATTTCTTACTGAACATTTACCCCAAAAAGTAGTAAATCATTTTTAACTAACAACTTTATGCGGGTGGGAAGCGCGGTGAGTGCGGGACGTTTGTTGATTTTTTGGCTTCACCGCGCGGCGTTCAATTACGACTGAACGCGGCTTCTGGATTATTGTTATTCTATGGCTTTCTCATTATTCTAACGATATCATCGGACCATCTGGCAGGCTGGCGACCCACGTTTCTGCGTCCTGTTCTTGGTCTCCAGTTCAGAACCTTTCGACTCCATCTGCCATCCATCTTTCGACAGGCATGTCCCGCCCATTGCCATTTCTTTTGCGCAATAACATGAGCGATATCGGTCAGTTGAGAGCGTTCCCAAATTTTGGAGTTAGTCACGCGGTTGCGTAAAGTGATCCCAAACATTACTCGCTCCATCTTCCACTGCGCCACCTGTAGCTTCTGTATGCTTTGTCTGGTAAGAGTCCATGTCTCTGACCCGTAAACCATGACAGGCATTACGCACTGCTCGAAAGTGTGGCGTTTGAAGACTATAGGCATTTTTCTCCTGAATATGGTATTGAACTTACTGAATGCAGTCCAACTAAGTTGGATACGATGGTCTACCTATAGAGCTTGTCCGTTTTTCTCCATGGAAAGTCGGTGGCCAAGATACGTGTACTCATTTACTCGCTCTATCTTCTTGCCGTCCACTGTTATGTGGTATACGTTGTGATGTGTACACATTATTTTGGTTTTTGAAATGTTGATTCGTAGGCCGACTTCCTGGGAGGCAACAAAGAGTTCTTGAACCATGGTTTCGAGTTCACATACAGTAATGGCAAAGATGATCACGTCGTCTGTGAAAAGAAGATGGTGTAGACGCTCGCCATTGATCTTTATACCCCTATTTAACCAATCGAGGAGCTTGAATACATCTTCCAAACAGGTTGTAATTAGTTTCAGAGATAAAGCGTCGCCCTGTATGACGCCTCTCCTTACTGGAATTGAGTAAGTGAGCTCGTGCAATTTTACTTGTAGAGTAGCTGTTCCATAGATCACTTTTATGACTTCTATGGATCTACAAGGCTCCTTTGTAGAGAGTGAATGACTGCCCAATGTTCAATAGTGTCAAATGCTTTTTCGTAGTCAATGAATGCTAGCACAAGTGGCACATTACATTCGTGACATTTTTCCTACACTTGCCTAACAGTAAATATACGATCTGTAGTTGAGAAGCCACTACGGAACTCGGCTTGTTCTACTGGCTGTGCCATATCCAGTCTTGTAGATAATCGTAGAGTAATAATTTTTATAAAAAGTTTATAGGCATAGCTTAGCAGCGATATCGGTCGGTAATTGGTGAGATTTATTTTGTCACCCTTTTTTTGTAGCGGAATAACTATAGCGGTTTTCCAACTTTCTGGCATGACGCCCTCGAAGAGAGGTTTATTAAATATAATTCGGAGATGTCGGCTTTGGCTCCGTGTTTTAAATACTCAACGATTACCTTGTCTTGTCCTGGTGCCTTGCCGTTGCTCATAAGTTTTAGAGCGTGCTTCATCTCGTAAAGGCTGATTTCCGGAAGGTCTTCTGTCCTATGTTTTGTTAATTTTGTTCTAGGGTTCTTATTGTCTGCTTAAGGTTCAGATGTATGGGAACTATAGAGTTTAACATAAAACTTCTCTAAAATTCTTTGTCTTTTGGTATTTCCTTCTTGTGTATTTGCGAATTTCCTCTTGATAGAAGATTTTTGAACACTTTAATTTACTTTCACTTTATCGTTTCTAGTACCCTAACCTTTTTTTTCGGTGGGAAATGCCTAACACATAACCCCGGGCCGAGGGCATGGCCCGGGTGGTTATATGGGGCTTGCACCCACTAAAACCCTCCGGCGTCCTACTGCCCTTTTACCAGGCCACAGGAATCGTCACTGGCATGACTTCTGTGGCACCGGCGGGCTCGGTCCGACAGGCAGGCGCGGACCTCGACACGTGTAGGGGAGTTCGGTCTCCCCCTACCGCCTGTTGGAGTCTGCGCGGACGCAGCGCTTTTTCGACGCCGGCCTGCTAAGTGCTAGGGCGCCAGGGTGCCCTCCCCGACGCCTCCAGGCCGAGATTACGGTGAGCGAAGGCAGTGGGATAGGCGAGCATGTACCGCCAGCTGTCCACCGCAGCTCGGTGCAACTCTGTCCGCCTCGCTCTCGGGGCGCCAGAATCCAGGATGTTGTTAGGATCCCGACGCCAGCAATAAAGCTCAAAGAACGCCTGGGCCTCCAGATCTCACGGTGGCGTACCGGCAAGGAGTGTCGCCGCCTCGAAACTGATGGTGCGGTACCCTCGGACGATCCTGACGGCCAGAATCCGCTGCGCGCGGTGCAGCGGCACCACGCTTCGGTCCGTCAGGGCGCCTGCCCAGATTGGGGACCCGTATAGGGCCTGGGCCGCACCACCCCCACATATAGCCTCCTCGCCGAGGCTTCTGGCCCGCCCAGGTTTGGCAGGAGCCTTGATAGGGCCCCAGCTGTCGCCATAAATTTTGGCACTAGAGCGGCAAAGTGAGCCCTGAAGGACCAGCGCCCGTCCAACATGAGGCCCAGGTAGCGCATCTGGGCCGAGATATCGATGCGCTGTACTCTAACCTAACTTAACCCTAAAATCTCTGTAGGTACCAACATTTGGTACCTTAACTAAGTGATAATAAGGTAATTAAGAGTATTTTTTAAATATCCATAACCTTAAATCATCTTAAATATATCATTAGTCTATAATATAAACATTAAAATTAAATAGAGCTAGTCTTTGAGATTATATCAAAGACTAGCTCTAATTAATTTTCGCAAGAGATTTAACAGTCTCAAAAAATGTTTTGCTAAATAATATTTATACACGCTAGCAGCGCCAATTTTCATGAAAACTAAAATTTTCATCCTTTGAGATATCAAAGACCGCCTATAAATTAAAAAAGGTTCACACTAAAATGTTCACTGGTAAAATTTATTTACGTTACGCCCATTTAAACTTCACCTTAAAACTTAGACTGACTTAATTTTGAAATAGATTATCCGATAAAAGCTATTTAGACTGCGATTAAAATTGCACGAGTTTCGCAACAGACATCGATCTATTGAAGAAATCAAGCTGTATACAGACTGTTGTTTTGTATTCTCAATGCCAAATACAAATTCATAAAAAAAACGAGACACTAAAAAATGAAAATTTTATAAAAATCTTGCCCAGTTGCCTTATGTGTGAGGTGTGCCCATACGGTCGGGCCGAGGTCGTGTAGTCGTGTTTAAATTTCTACGGACAAATTAACTTTTACAGTGTTGTCAGAATTTGACACTTTTTAAATAGTCATGTACCACAATTTACTTTCTTGTTGATAATAGAAATAAATAAAAGTAAGTGTATAAGATATACAACTAAAACTTCTTTTTATTTAGTTTTTAATGTTAAGACAGATGTAAAAAAGTTATCGATAATGATTTGTATTACGTAAAAAATCTTACGTAAAATCGGCATTTATACCCAAAATAAATTCATTTACTACAAAATTTATTGTTTAAATGCACTCTGGATGAAAATCAATTTTAATTTAATAAATACAATAAGTATTTTTAAATATGTCGACAATTTATGTCAATTGATTCAGTTATTAGTTCGACACAAGTCTTCCTAAACTGGACACATTTTTTTTGTTTTGCATCTCTTAACTTGTCCGTGGATTATTTTACATTATTTTACATGTCTACCTAATGGTAGAGTATTCTTTGCCTCAACTAAAAATGTAGTTTCAAATCAGTATAAGTAAAATATGGATTAAAAGAAACATAGCCAGTTTTAGGTAACGTAGAATTATTTAGTACTCCGACAATTATGTATTCCATAAATTCCGCGAGAATACAGAGCAACAACATGTATAAAACAATTTCAATAGTAATGGGACCCCATTATAGTCTGAATAACTAAACGTAGAGGCTAATTATCTGGAAAGTTAAAGGAGGCGCAATTAATATTTTTCTTGGCCCACAAACTTTTGGAAGGCTTAATTAAAACTTTTCAGACGCTACATTTTATTTTTATTTGCGTATTAATTTTAGGGCAAAGAAGATCTTTGGTTGAAGCTTCTGCTATTTTTTAATTAATTTTTTTTAATGATTGATTTTAGATTTAACGTCTGCTATTTTTAATGCGTTAGTATGTAAGTATGTGTACCAATTGTAAATAGCCTCGAGTTTTGTGTAAAATTAAGAAACTACTTATTTTATTAATCAATACACTAATAGTAAGCAAGATTGTTTTATCATAAATACACATACTTATAAGTACTTTGTACTTCGTAAAATTGTTGATCATGATGGACCTGAAAAGGCTTAAAATTGCCAATCTGAAAGATGTAAAAGTGAGGAGACAAAGAGGGTCCATTTACCTGGTGAAGGACGCGGATAAAAGATGAATACTTCAAAGTTGGTCACCGTGGCGATCATTGAAGGAAGCCAATGTCTAAAGCTTAAAATAATCTAGTAAAATCAAGCAAATCAAAAACAGTAGCGATTATAAGAATTTCTGTGTATATTCATATTCCAAGAGCCTTCAAAAACACGTTGAATAATAAAATAGGCAACGACTCCAAAACAGAATATCAAAATTCAATTTTGCACTCACGTGCAAAACAAAGTCGTAAAATAACCAAACGTAAATCAGAACTGTGTTGATATTGACTTTAAAGTTTTAGTTATGTGAATGCAAACAAAGCCAAATTAAAAACACTGTTGTGTTAGTAATGGGCAATGGCAAGGTTATTATGCTTAATAATAAAAATGATCTTTAACACAATCCTAATAAATTTGTATAGCAGTTACACAATGCATTGTTTTCTTCTTTCGAATGTCAAATGACAGATGACAGAAAGAAAGCAATCAGTGGGTAACTTATACAACGTTTATTAATAAGGCCGTATAAGTTTAAGAAATAACTGAATGTTTAATTTAGCCATTAAAACGTTTAGATTTAGAAAAATAAAGAAATCCATAGAAGTATATTTGTTATCAACATTGATTCTGTTCATCGTAATGTTACTTACTTAACCCGTGCAATAAATACATTATTTTGTTTAATTTTATTCAGATTATATATTATATATTATTACAATGAAGACACTCAAGCATATAAACATATAAACAAAAGGTCGAAGTGTTTACAGCTTTGCAACACCGAGTTACAGATATACAAATTCCCCAGCAATTTTAGTTTCAAAATTTGCGTCGTCTGTCGTCATAAATCTCTCAATCTCTATTATAAACACTTTATCATTAGTATCTTTATTAATATCTTTAATACCCTTTACCAGATCTTCTACTCCTTTGGTGTTGCGTGCGGCTCCCTCGTCACGCTGGCGTCGTACAACAAGTTTAACAACAACTGCCACTTTGACGCCGTCTTTGTCAGCTTTTCCAACTTCCTCACGTCCATTTACGCCGGTTTCGCCATCTTCTCCGTATTGGGCTTCCTTGCGCTGCAGATGGAAGTCAGCGTTGATAGTAAGTAATTTTATATCAAATATAATTTTGATGGTCAATTCTGCAGTGATCAGAAGATTAGTCGAAGTTTTCATAATATATCTGTTGTGATGATATTTTATGACACAGCATATAATCTGGAAACTAAGATCAAATATGTTTAGTTGTTCAGTTAATGTTAGACAATTGTTATGTTAGCCTAGCGATATTATTATAACGCAATTTAGATATTTTAAACACATAAGATATTTTAAAAAGAAAACACACCATCACGCTTATATTCCCCAAGTGGGGATGGCAGAGGTGTACTGCGTACACCCACTTTTCGCCGACAATGTTCAACTTTAAAAAGAAAGATATATTAATAATCACATAAAGATTTTTCCAATAAGCTGGCTTCAATCATCGTCATCAGCCGAAAAACGTCAACTAAGCCAGAGCAACCTCTCCCAAAGATTGACATAATGACCGGCTTTGTGATGTAAGCATTCAGCTTTTACCCGCAACCTTCACCAGGTCCTCTGTCCAATTATATTAAACGTATATTATTTATAATTTGCTTCAATTATACTAATAATTATATTAAACGTATATACAAAATGTCATATCTAAGCTGTTGGTCGTTGAGAAGTTCCTTCGCCAGGAGCCAATCCTGTGTGTAGAATAAGGTCATGCCTACCAAAAAAAATTAATTGTCATCGAAATTGAACCAACATGATCAATTCCTACTCTATAGGATAAAAATAAATGGTTCTAATACAGCTTACGAAATTTTACCTAAACAAACTACCGAACATACAATCTTGTAAAAACATTGAATTCTGTATGATTCCTATGTCCTCTAAAAATATTTCTAGCTCAATTTGATTAATCGGTGCAGATTGGTGCATTCCCAGCGGCAAAACAAACATGCCTCGGGCTGCAAACAACATCTCGTATACTGACATACGTTTGACTAAAATATGCAGGAGAGACGGGCCATTTACTCTGCACTGGTTTTGAAAATATTTTAAATACATAAATACACCATTCCAAAAGTTATAGGTCCCCATGTAGTATGGGGCTAATTGCCATCAGACCGGAGACATACTCCGGACTTCCCGACTTCGGGCTGCTATTGAGAATTTTTCGATAGACAGTTCCCATAAAATTGTTCTTACAATTTAAACCAAATTTTTTGCGTTCCTCAGCTGCTCTATAATCCACTAGATCAACGAGGCTGTACATAGATAGCTAGATAAAAAGGATAATTATTTTTTTGACATATCTGATTTGAAAATGTATCTGCCTAATTATGCGACATATTTAAAATCAGCTTAAGACGACTGACAATACTTTACGGCCGTTGAAGTAGTTTTATATCAAGTGTAGTAGTGATGGTCAATTCTGCCGTGATCAGAAGGTTATCGAAATTTTCGTAATATCTGCTGTGATGCATGTATACATCAAATAATCTGAATACTAAGATCCAATATGTTGAGTTGTTTATGCCAGTAAATTATTGTTATTGGCCGGTTTCAATATTTGAGTCATGTAGACGCAAAACCAGCAACATCCATATCGATCAATATAGTTGTTGCTGGTTTTGCTTCGGCAGAGCAATTTTCCGTTCCAGTTTATAGGCGTTGGTATATTACCGCAAGATTTTAGGAGATGCTAGTCTCTTATAATAACACCTTCACACCTATATTCCCCAATTGGAGGTGGCAGAGGTGTAAGAAAATCAGTCCCATCCATATCGACCGATATGGATGTTGGTAGTTTTGCTTCTACATGGCACAATTAACTCAAATCTATTGCCCCGTAGTAGGTAGAATTTTGAAGTATTATGTATGGAAAATCTGTAATATTCTGTTGACACTAACCAAATCTATCCTCAAGATGAATATTGAATCCGGCCATTAGTCAAGCGATACTATTATCTCGCATTTTAGATACCTTAAACACATAACATATATATTCCCCAAGCGAAGGTGGCAGAGATGTACTGTGCACACCCATTTATCGCCGACGATGTTAGGTCTCGCGTAATAAGGAGCGAGCTTATTGCCATATACCGGGCATAATTCTAGACTACGGACTGAAACTGGGATATTTTCTATAGAAAAACTACATTTGACGGAAGAATTAGCGCAATGGTTAACAGCTTAAGCCGCTCCGCCCACTGTGTCTAATTGTCGCGGTTTCGATTCCCGCACGGGACAAATCTTTGTGTGATCCACAATTACTTGTTCCGGTATTTTGGTATTTTGGCTCACGATGTGGGGCTACAGATAAAAAAAAAACAAATAAAAAAATTGTTCTAGTTCATCCTAGGCTTTGAACCTAGGATCCATGATCGCAACGCTCATTATTCGCCAAAATACCAACGAGGCAGTCAGTTATTGTAGAGTTATTTTATTATAGGAATCTTTACTAGCAATCATAAATGCCAGTTACCAATAAAATTTCGGCGCTGTAAATCAATTTTGTATGTCGTAAATTGGTAATTCACTTATTTATAACGCTTGAATCACAATTGAATAAAGACTTTCCCTCAGGGAATCACCTTTTGAGTGCTCTTACGTTGATCAAAAGGAATTTTTATAATAATGAAGTTGGACGAATAAAATAATGGCATAACTAAAGTAGTAGGAACAAAGGAAATCAAACTTAGTTATAAGAATTTAGAGTACTATTTCCACCGACGGCTTTGTTTTACGACGGTTTAACTACGACTTGGTCCAATAATTTAGCATACGCTCTTAATTATTGGACTCACTTGATCGAGTAGTAGCGGATTCAATCCCCGCATGGAAAAATCTTTGTGTGGCAAAATGTTTGTTTGGGTCTGGGTATTTGTGTTCGTGAATTTTGTGCTGTTAGACATACCCAAGGCTCAGATATAATAGTGTGAAGTCTTAACACTATATACTCTCGAGTTTCATCTAATGCAAATAAACGTAGCCAAGTTTTCACGATTGAATATCTCGGAAAGTGACATTATTACATTCGGACAGAGGTATAGTACCTACCTCTATTTTTATTATTTTAATGTCATAACCTAAGACAATAACTACATTCACTAATTCAAAAGTCTTCAGTAAAATATCACTGGCGTAGCTATGCGTCAACCAACAAGTGGAGTTAAAGTTTGATTGAGTACTCCGCGCATTACACCGTTCACCAGTGTATCGTAACCCTACCATGAGTACTCATTTTGTTAACACTTGTTTCACTTATCGAAATAAAAACAATCAGGCAATCATAACACAGATAATGTTAGCCTTGTTAACTGTTGGGCACGGGCCTCCTCTCAAACGGAGAGTGTTTAGGCCATAGTTCACCACGCTGGCCCAGTGCGGGTTGGCGAACTTCACACCTTTGGGAAACTCTTAGGCATGCTGGTTTGCTTACGATGTTTCCCTTCACCGTTAAATCAAGTGATAATTAATGTTTAATACGCACATGCTTTCGAAAGGACAGAGGTGCGTGCTGGGGCTTGAACCCGAGACCTCTGACTTTGCATTCCAACGGTCTAACCCCTAGTGGTTAATACTGCTATCTATATAGTCATCCTATCACTGCTAGTTAACTGCTAGCTAACTCGGCTATCCCAACACAGATTTTCGCATGTTTACTGCCTCGTTGATCTAGTGATGCATAGTGCAGCTGAAGATCGCGGGCACCTGGGTTCGAATCCTGGGTTTGGCAAAGTGTGTAACAGCAGATTAAGGGGCGGATTTTTTCCCGATAGTATTCCAATAATTTTACTGAAGTTATGTTGGGACCTAACATCTAGCGATAAAAGTAAGTGTACACTGTGATATAATCCTAATCGTGCTTGTGATACATTAACGTGATGATGTTTACTATCAAAATTATTAACGTTCTCGATAGTAAGAGTGAGCTCTTGGGTGGAAAACTGAGGTCCCAACACCAACCATTTGATGTTATAGTAACGTTGTCGAGGAATCGTGTTGTAACAATCATCATTATTTAGTTAATTTGTAATGTGAAAGAGAGGACATATCAACTCGATAGCGTTAAGGTATCGCCACATTGCCGACGCTGCGCGATGAGAGCGTTACGGTGGCGCGGCTTGGGGAGTTATAATGTACTGAAATGTGCGTGAGTGATGACCAAACGTAGCCGAGCGCGTTCGTTGCGCTCCCGTCACGCTCCATCGGCTATTTGACCAAACCTTTACGGTAATGTTAATCTGTTGGTCCTAATCCTTCTGAGGCTTTTCACAAACTATTGTCGGAGAATGTTGCTGTTAGCTCATCATTATTTAGTAAATTTTTAGTGTTAAAAGGATAGGATATCAACTCAATAGCGTTCCGCTAACATCAATCTGTTCATGCTGAGCTCTCTGAGGGCTTAACATAAACCATTGTCAAAGAATGTTGCTATCATGCTCATCATTGTTTAGTAGTATGAGAAGGATGGCATATCAACTCGAGAGTGTTACGGTATCGTCAACGTATTCGTGCTAATCTGATAGTAGGGCTATCGTTACTCAAACAGTCGATCCCATGTTGATTTCGTTATGTTAGGAATGCACGTGGTTGTTTGTATTCCGGCTGCTAGATAATAGTTTGATTAAAGTGTAAATATTTCATTCGCCCGCATTGTGGCGAGTCGGTGTTTTGGGAATAGCGTAGTTTTATTCTTTGATACGATTGATTCGCTTCGGTTGGCCTTTTGTATGGCGATTTATGTTCGTAGGTACGTACGGTTTACTGAAATAAAAATAACTGTGCTTGATGTTTTAGTCAAGTAAAAATGTTCAGATACTCGTCTACATACGATTACGGTCATAATAACTAGGTATTTATAAGCTTTTACGAAGGATTCATGGTAGATTTGATTGAGATAAGTGATTAGCTGGCTATTTACGTGTACGTCTTATGAAAAATAATATATTAAGTTCGTAAAATACATTGCTATTTGCTAAGTATTGCGGAACTATGATGTTTTTGGCGATCACCAAAGTTAGGCAACGTTATACAGAATCTCCGCATCCCGGAAGGTACATTAGACTGTTTGTCCCGGGTGCCACTTAGCTTGGTAGTGATTAAGTTGCTTTGTGGCTGGCTTGACAAGTTCCAACAGGTGGTGGTCATAATCCTGCCTTTATTCATTCACGCTGGGTCCACGTGGTAGAATGCGACCTATCTCCAATCATCTCTCACCTCGACTTGTGAGTGGAAGCCAGTGCCCAGCACAGTTTACACACCAGTGAAAGGCGTAGTACAAGCTGATTTTCTATTAACACGTTCACGGACAATACGTCGAGTAAATTATGACCCTCATAATGTGGTACTACGGTTGTAGGCGGCGATTTAAAATAAACCAAAAGTAGAACTCCGTCAACGGCCGACTATTCCTCATTACTTACTTACTCAATACTTTGATAGGAAGGATATGACTCTGTGCCGTTTTAGGCTATAATACAGACGGCTAGTGCCACAGCAAACACTGCTGCGCGTGCGCACAAGTTCCATCCATTAGTGCCGTAACACACGGTTTAGAATTTACTTGGTATGAATTTCCGCCTTCAGGCGGTTAAGTCTCTGACCGTTACTTTACACACATACTTTTAAAACCTAGTTATGTGGCAATCCGTCCCCAGACGTGATGCCACTGTGTATGGAAAGTTTGTGTGTCATATCACAAAATATTGAGAATGATTTTGTGTCCGTAAACGTGATCAAACACATCACGCATAAAATATGAAAACCATTCTATCTCGCAAATAAAAGATCAATTTCAATCTTTTATAGTGTCTGCAAACAATTCACAATATGTTATCGTTAAATTAAAAAAACACACGCGCAAAATATATTTGTATACTTACTCATACATAATATATGTCTAACGACATCCATTCGTTTGTTTCAACTGTCGAAATGCCTCGCGAATATTTTTCAAGGGGCATTATTCGCTGTAACCAAACGCGGCGTATTACGGTATCCTTGTATTTGTTTTTCTTTAAAAAAACCAAGTCCAACTCTTAAGATTTTTACTGGGACATGGGTATATTTGTGTAATTGTGTAAACAAATTTATTCTGATGTATAATTACAAAAACTTCCGACATCATACTTCGTTTCTATGTAAACACAAATATTTGTCCCGTGCGGGTATTGAATCCGCGACAGCTTGATCCAGTGAGAGGAGCGGCTTAATCTCTTAACCACTGGATCAAGCCGTCCGTCATCGAAATGTCTTATCGTATTTATGTCACTGAAGTACAATGAAACTATCACTGCACGAAGTTATCGTAACGCACAGCGTTACGTGTTTAATTGGCGCAGTGATTAAGAGCTTAAGCCGCTTCGCCCACTGTGTCTAATAGCGGCAGGTTCGATTCCCGCACGGGACAAATCTTTGTATAACCCACAATTGTTTGTTACGGTCTAGGTATTTGTGTATATGAATTTTAATGTTTGTAAATGCACCCACGGGAATAAATCCTAGTGTAGCCCCACACTACACTAGGATCTATTCCTGTGTCGTGGGTGCATATAAAGTTTTTCGAGAAAAAAAATTGGTAGCGAATAAGGCCCTGGCCGTTTTCACCAATTTTTGTTCATTCTACAAACTGGAAATATTTTGTTATAAATCACTCTTATCTATGTATTACTTTCGGAGGAATGATAAAGGGTTTATTGGTAAATATGATACTAAAACGCCAAAGACCGGGCCTTATCAGGTGATAACGTGGGATATTGACAATGCTCTCAATAAACGATTATTAATACTTGTACATCATGTTATTTTGTTTTGATAGTACATAATTAATTTGGTCAAGCTGGCCTACCGCGCAACAGAGTAGTAAGAACGCGTCTGGGTATGAAAGAAAGAAAAGATGAGAAAGAGTGCCGTTCGGACATATTTAGAAACAATGTTGGTAGAAAGAATGACAAAACAGATATACAATGCAAGAGTGGAAGAATGTGGGTTGATTTGAGCACAAATTAATTGTGAAAAAGTTATATGTCAATTGAAGTATTTCGGTCAAGAGAAGTCAAGAGTCTCCGTAACCGGCGTGCATGTATGAGATGAACTATTAGAGTGAAGGAAGCCGGAGAGGTCTGTAAGGAAAGAGCCTGTTGGAACTCTGTACTCTCTGCCTACTCCGCGAGGGAGCTGGCGTAATGATAAAGATAGATAGAAGTATTTCGGATTTATTTGCGGTTTATTTCTGTTTATTAAGTTCCTAGCGATTCGAGTGCTCTAAAGCTCACATTATCACGAGGGATTGAGGCGTTTTACGTCCAAAGATGAGAAAGGGAATGCTCCGTTGGTTCGGGCATATAGAAGGAAAGTCAGAAGAAAGAATAACAAAACAGATATGGAAGGATGTAGGTAATGGGGAAGACCTAGACTATCTTACCATGACCAAATAGACAATGTCTTATATAATGGGCAAGTCAAGAGTCTCCATAACCGGCGAGCGTGTATGAGACGAACTATGAGAGTGGAGGAAGCCAGAGAAGTCTGTAAGGAAAGAATATGTTGGAACTCTGTACTCTCTGCCTACCTCGCGAGGAAGCTGGCATGATGATATGAATAGATAGAATTGAATAATGCCCAACACTGGGTGTAGGAGAAGACGTAGACTATCTTACCATGGCCAAATAGACCGTTTCTTATTTGATGGGCAATTCAAGAGTATCCATACCCGGCTAGCACAGGTTAGCCGGTTATGGAGACGAATTATAAAAGTAGGAGGCAAGAGATCTGTGAAGAAAGAACCTGTTGGAACTCTGCAGTTTCTGCCACCCGCAAATAGCAGTGTTTCATTTTCTTGTAATTTTAATTAGATAGGTAGACTACCTTTATTGAACACCAGTGATATCTCAATTAATTGCATACTAAAATAGTCAAAACAGCGTAGCACAATTGGCGGTCTTATTGCTAAAAGAAGTTTCTTCCAGACAACCAATGCATTGGAAGAAGCAACAAGGAATAGGGCAGTTGGTGGCGTACACTATAAACCTAGAAAATCATATTGTAATTATATAACATTATATACATACAAATAAACACATACAATACTATATAAATATATCTTACACAGAATACAGACATAGTGTGCAGTAGAAAGTTTATAAATGAAGAAAGTGGTGGTAACGAACGGCTTGATTAGGAAAGGATTAATCAAAGTAGTTGGTACAAAGCATTGGTGTTTCAGCTTAAGATTCTCCGCTGACCTTAGAAACCTTGAATGTGTTTTGTGAAAGAGTTTTCCCTTTTACCTCAAAGAACTTTCTTTGAGGTAAGAGGGAGATGTCTGATTGAATAAGAACAATTAGTACATATTATTTTAAACTTAGTGCTGCCCAACGACATTTGCTGCTGCCTGTACCATTTAAGTTAACATATCTGTTTTTTTACCAGCTGTGGCTGACCAGGGTCCAGGGTTGGCGTTTGTGGCATACCCTGAAGCTCTGCTGCAGATGCCAGTGCCCCAATTGTGGTCCATTCTGTTTTTCCTGATGCTTTTCATCCTGGGTCTTGGATGCCAGTTCGCTGGCATCGAAGCCATAAACACTGCAATTGTGGATCGCTGGCCACATCTTAGGAAGAATTACTGGCGGGTAGGTAAACTTTTAAGGTAGACTGAATAATTATTTAAAGGGTCTCGAAAGATTCAATAATGCTAGAGACATTACAAAATGAGATAAACAGGTTTCATGTCCTCATGAAACCTGATTATCTCATTCGTTTGGGGTCATTCTTAATTCATTTGTTTCGGTCTGGGAATTTGTGTTTGTGTATGTAATTTACATGTTTGTCAACGCACCCACAACACAGGAATAAATACTAGTGTGGAGCTACGTTTAAGAAAATCAGTCATACCCCCTTCCAAAAAAAACTTGTTGTACCACTTTGACGGACGGCTCGATCGTGTGGTTAAGAGTTTAAGCGGCTCCACCGTGATTGAGTAGTCGCAAGGTCGATTCCCGCACGGCACAAATATTTGTGTGGCCCCCAATTTGTGGGCGTTTCTGTGTATGAATTTTATGTTTTAAACGCATCCATGGTTATGGAGGAGACCTTTGCGCAGTAGTGTGACAATAAATGTTAAGAAAATAAAAAGAAACACACCCATGATAAAATATAAAAATTGTCTTCAAAAGTTATTTAGACTGACGTATAAATGCAACGAAATTCAATACCTCATTCCTGTGGAACCCTCTATAAACACTTGGTTAAAATTTACTGCCTCGTTGGTATAGTGACGCATGACGTGCCTGGGTTCATATACTTGATTGGACCGAATATTCTTCATTTATCATCTCATCAGATCCCTTATAAGGTAGGCAGAATTTCAAAAGTAAACGCCATAGGGCAAAGTACGGTCGAGATTTTTCTATCGATGGATTCTCAGAAGCAGTCTAAAGTCTGCAATTGTGCCAAATAGGTCCGCTCGTTAGGGCCCAACATTGATCGCTATAATATTTTCATGCCTATATTTCCCCCTTCATTCTCTAAATAATATCCATTTTTATTAAAAGAATATTCCAATATTTCAGGTGACCGCGGGCACTTGTTTCACGTGTTTCATCCTGGGAATACCGATGTGCTTCAGCGGAGGTGTTTACTTGTTTACATTGCTCGATTGGAACACGGCCTCATGGGCAATACTGCTAATTGGCATGGCTGAGGTAACGAAATAAATTATTATTAAAAACAAAACATATTTAAAAACAAGCGTTTATGCGGCCAGGTAATGCGCAAATAAAAGCGGCCAACAAAATGGGTGTACCAAATTTTATGTCTAGTGCCTTCGTCTGAAGCTAATCCTGGATACGGAATCAGGTCATTTTTACCATAAAATGCATTGTCAACAAAATATGTTAATTACATGTTTTCCAATGCAAGCTAAAGTTCAAGCGTTTTTGTCATAGATTATTGGAAACATGAAGCTCGAAAATGCGCCCTTTAACTTTTTTTTTGTTTCCGTAATAAGCTCCACGGAAATGAAAACCTGGGCTTATCCTCTTTTTACTCTCCTTTTCTATAGCTAATTCTCCAATTTTCCAATCTTAGTCTCTTGCTTTGTAAAGGATGAAGTATTTTTTCCTAATCCTCCTGTTTTTCTTCCTCAAATTAAATTTATTGCGGATACCAAGCCAATTAAGGCGCTCTCTGGGACACTGAGGTTCAAACCTTGGTGTCATCAATGGAGGCCATAGAATCCTGGATGCGGTTTCCTGGCTTACAGGAGTGAGAGTGTTAGGAATATAGGTTGGGGCTAGTTCCAATTAAAAGTCTCTTACAACATTGAGAGAGTGAGAGAAAGTAAGTCATACGGTGGAATATGACACGGACCCACTGCAGATTGGTGGTGGTAAACGAAAAAGTACTATTCTATATGTCGTGGGAAAACAATTTTATGGTGATTGGCATGTCACCTATTCATCATAGTGGAATCACACAATTCGGAAAATCGTAATCTTTTTTATTATTACACTTTACAAACGTGAAATTTAATATTAATAATAAAAATAGTGTTTACAAAAAATCTTTATATGAGTATTCAAAAAATTATGGAAAATATCAAGAAAGGCCAAAACAAGATAGATACTTAGACATGGTATATGAATTGTAAGCAGATAGTTGTCTACAACGCCGATCGGACCACGCGGTGAGAGGTGTTCAAACGCATATAGTCGTCACCAACGCTGATATGTGACTACCGCCGATCAAACCACGCGGTTACACGGAATTGAACGCAGCATAATCCCCAACGCTGATTGCCGATACCTAAAGTATCGTATTTTTTTTTGTTTTGGGGCCTAAGTCCGCCACACATTTTTATCACTGGTCTCCTTACTAATGCAAGCCAAGATCCACAATGGTCTCCTTAGATGTACCCAAGGTTTAAACCTCAGGCCGTCCCAGTGAAAGCTTTAACTGTCTGCAAGAACTTTAATTAGAATGAAATAAAAATAGCAGAAGTAAGAAACTATTTAATTCCACTCATCTCTTTTGTAAAGTGGGAGACAGAAAAATTGGCATATTAGTCTTAGAACAAAGAGGTAAGGGAGGAAAAGGAGACAAAAGTATATCTAAATCTGTATAATTTATTGGATTTAACCCTTGATCTGTATAATTTCCACAGTGCGTAGCGGTGGCATGGAGTTACGGCATCAACCGTGCCATTAAGGATTTGGCAAGCATGGACATGAAGCTGAACAAATTTCTGCGATTCTATTGGATGTCGGCCTGGACTGTTATCATTCCCATTGGAAGTGTTGTAAGTATTCTAATCCATTATATATGGATTATATAATCCATTATCTACTCGATCGCAATCCTAAAAGAGATTTAGATTGTCACCTCCACTCAAATATCCCTATTATAACTTAATATATAATAACATCCTAGAAAAACCGCATGAGATTTATTCTAAACATATCATAATTGGTTAAATATTAGGTATTTTTGTAAGCAGTTCAGGTATTTGAAGTTCTATATATCTATCTATATCATCACGCAAGATCCCTTGCGGAGTAGGCAGAGAGAGTAGGGAGTTCCAACAGGCATTAAGTAATCTGAAAGGATGAAAAAAAATGTTGATGCTCCACCAAAATGTATGCAAGAGCAAATTTTTTTGTCATATCCTGTTAATGTAATCTTTGATAACAGTTGTTCGTACTAATAAGTAGTATCACCTTTTTTCAATTTTGCGCAAAAACCTCAACATTCTATATAATATTACGCTTTATATAGATATAATATAGCTACTTGCTTATGCGATTAGCTGTATACAACATATTAATTACTTACAAAATTGTCCTTTCGAAATCGTGTAGAGATAAAATATTATTAATATTTTCGTCACAAGTGATAGCGTACGTCTCAAATGTTTTATCAACTGCTCTTATCGATAAATATGTAAAATGTTTATAGTATCAGATTAATCCTTTTTGTAATGACAAACCGCTGCCTGGATTTTTGTAGCAGTTTTGCCGTTGACTGGAGATTTCAGCATTTTGAGGAAAAGTGAGTGAAAATAAGTCTTCAAAATAACTCCTCGGTTATATTTAATGTCATATATATTGATCAATACTTGACCGTATTCGCGCCAGCGTAGTAAGAAAGCGAGTAGGTATGAAAGATAGTATCGGTGTAAAGATGAGAAAGAGTATGCTCCGTTGGTTCGGGCATATAGAAAGAATTTAAGAAGAAAGAATGACAAAACAGATATATAATGCGAAAGTGGAAGGATGTAAGTACCGGAGAAGACTTAGACTATTTTACCACGACCAAATAGACAGAGTCTTATCTGAAGGACAAGTCAAGAGTACCCGTAACCGGCGATCGTGTATGAGACGAACTATGAGACTGGAGGAAGCCAGAGAGGTATGTAAGGCAAGCACCTGTCGGAACTCTGTACTCTCCGCCTACCCCGCAAGGGGTACAGCGTGATGATTTAGACAATTTTCCTCTCTTGATACCCCCAATTACCGTTATCGCTGTTTACAAAGTACACCCAAGCGTTGCCAAATTATTTTGGTTAATTATGTTAAATCTTTCGTAATTTCTGACACGACGGACACGTGGTTTCACTATTTCAATTTTTTCAGGCGTGGAAATTATATAAAGATAATTTCGCAAGATACACAAAATGTGGTAATGCGGTCCAGAGGACTTAGCTCTAAAAAATTCGACGATAGCGTGACGCTATACAGATGATATGCCATCCTCGTTATACTACAATCATGGATATAATACAATGGATTGAGTACTCTGCGAAAAAAATGGGATGACAAGGATACTCATTGAGAGCCCTACGTCTCTTTCTAAGTAGGGTGACCAAACATTAGTACGGTTATGGACTTGTTGACATATAATTAACGTATAATTCTCGGTCACTGTTTATTGCCGTAATTTTTCTTTCTACGCATATGCCACATCTGAAATGAGTAGTAGTTAAAGTTTTTGATTAAATTGACCATTTTCTTGCTGACTGTAATTTTTTCCAGAATCTGTAAATTCAGCTCCAAATATCGCAAAAATTTAGGTTATAAAAACGGCTCTAGACGACCCTTCGCGAATCTAGGCCGTTTTTCTGTATCTACAATGGTTGAGAATTGAGAACCTTGTTCGTTTTAAACTCGGTAATAAATAGTTTACAGCGTATTTAAATCATATATATATGGGTATAGTCCGTATTAGTTTTACCTTACGGTCACCGTACTGCATAGTAATGGGTGCGAGCGTGATACCGGGCTCAAGGTTATTGCTCTCACTCATCACGGCTTCTCTAGTTGTTTAAATCATAGAAAATTCAATGTTGTGTCTATAAGTAAGAGTTTAATTTTCTTTGGCAATATTTTGGCTGTACTCAATCTGTTTTATTATATCCATGACTACAATTTATTAAATAAACATGAACTTGACAGCATGCTTACTCGCTAGCGTCACGCTACCGTCACATTTTTTTCGTGCTAAGCCCTCTGATTTACCTTTTGCTTACTTTTAAGCAAACCAAGCGTGACGTTTAGTAAAGTTATTGTGAAATACAGAAAATTATTAAATTTATTTATTTTTAAATTTTTGGTTCTCAAATAAGGTTATCGGAAATTAATCTTTAATGGAGACTAATTTCATGTCAATATAATCCGAGTTCAGCTTAGTACATATGGATCGACAGATAATTATAATCGTATTCGTTAATCTCCTTGATTACTAATACATAATCCGTGCAGAAGTTATGACAATTATTGCATGTAATAGATTATTTATTATTTATTTAAAGTTTATTCCATATATAGGCAGAATATTTATTTTTATTTATAATTTTCAAATAGTAAATGATAAGGTAGAAGATAATCTACAGATATCCAGGTAAAGGAAACAGGCAAAGTCTGAACACATTATTAATTTTTAAGGTATTACTTACGTTTATATATTTTATAATAATTTACATAAATACTTAACTTGTATATTCCTTCAGAGTAACCCCCCTTGCAATGTACAGTAACGTTATTTAATTTAATAATTATATTTATAAGCAGAGCTCCGCTCGCTTCGACGGTCGAACACAGAATGAATCCTGTCAGTCGATTACATTCCTTTTTATACTGTCAACAAACAATGCAGAGGGGCCACGTGTTCACATTCTATTGATTTCATATTGTCTTATTTATTACAAAGGTCATCAAAAATCTTAAAAAGATTAATTCACTACATAACTATAAAATTATTGCCATAAAACACCTCGTGGCTTCTTATTAAAATAATATAAACATAACCTCTAATTGCACCTTATAACTCCAAATGTAAACATACTTAAAGCATGTAGCACAAGTACAGCCCACGCGAGAGGCCCAATTTAGTGTATATTAACGTATCTTGGCACAGTAAACAAATAAATTCAAATATATTTTCACAGAATCTATCACATGCATAACTTAATAGATCTAAACTTGACGATGTTGAGCACGTTGGATGCTTTTGATGAATGAGGATGGGTACTAAAAGCGCATTCAACGTGCACCGTACACCGCTGATATCCATACACATACATCTACGATGATGGATGTATATGTAGTGGATGATGCGATGGGCAAGCTACTTGGGCACCGGTACTTAAGCCAAAAGGCACAGCTCGCCATACTTAATGGAGTTCTTGTCCCAACGCTGTTATATGGCAGTGAGAGCTGGTATATAAGAACGAGAATGAAAGCAGCATAAATGCGGTCGAAATCCAAGCTCTGCGAAAGATGTGCGGAGTCAAGCTGACCGACCGCATTCACAACAGCGTAGTGGTATGGTTCTTTACCATATAGGTATGAAAGATAGTATCGGTTAAAAATGAGAAAGGGTCCGTTGGTTCGAGCATATAGAAAGAATGTCGGAAGAAAGAATGACAGAACAGGTATACAATGCGAAAGTGGAGGGATATAGTGGAGGATAGGTACCAGGGAAGACCTAGACTATCTCACCGTGACCAAATAAGCCGTGTCTTATCTGAAGCGCAAGTCTAATCTATTGCCATGTACGGGGCACAATTTCAGACTCCGGACTCATACTAGGCATGTTTCGTTAGAAAAGCTACATTTGACCTCGTGATCATAAAGCCAAGCGCTTTGCCACTACACCAACGAGGAAGTCTAGCGATTCGAGGGGTCTAGTGATTTTCTATCGAGAAATTCATCAGTCAGCATGGAGAATTGTGCTCGTTATAATGGAAATCATATCCCCCTTAATTCTCATGTAACCTAACATCGTGGCCAAAATGTGGATGTTTTGATTGTTCAAATGGGGGTATCTATTTGCAAAATGTGGGTATGACTTTGGTTATTTTATTTATCTTTTCTTAATAAAATGTTGTGCTTTCAGGGCATCTTACTATTTATATTCTTGGAATGGACGCCACCCTCTTACGAAGGCTATGTATTCCCGTGGTTCGCTGATCTTCTCGGATGGGCGGTTGGCTTGTCGACGTTGGTTCTGTTCCCCGTTGGCGTTGGTTGGGCTTTCTACCACGGTTACGTAAGTACCTTATATTTTTATGATACATTCTGATACTTTGTTGTTCATTGTAACATTTTTTTTTAAAACGTAGGCCCGCACTAGTAATTATTACTGTGTCGTGGGTGGCTGCATTTGCAATCCTGAAATTCACATACACAAACACCCAGACCGAAACAATGTTTTTTAGGTCCCACAAAGATTTGTCCCTTACATGTATCTAATCCACGACTTCATCTCCGGTCTCGAACATAATTGCGCTTTTATTAAAAAGGCGACAACTCGATATTTCACGAACGCGTCCAATCATAGAAATCCACTAATCGCAGCCGCCGCCGACTACGAACCGACTCCCCGCCTATCAGCCGCTACCACAGTCCGCGGCATGTTCCCACCGACCCTCCCGATGCCCTTACATCCCTTCTTTCGGAAACAGATACCGCACACAGGATCAGACACCGACCTCGCCGGCGAGGTCGAAGAATCCTTTGCCCGCCGGCCGGTGTAGAGCACCACGGCGAGACACCTAGTATACGCCCTCCCCCATAGCGACTGCCCAAGGCGAGGCCGTTCTCCTTGAGGCGCTCTTAAACTAGTTTTAGTCACACACACACACACACGCACACGCACACGCACACGCACACGCACACGCACACGCACACGCACACGCACACGCACACGCACACGCACACGCACACGCACACGCACACGCACACGCACACGCACACGCACACGCACACGCACACGCACACGCACACGCACACGCACACGCACACGCACACGCACACGCACACGCACACGCACACGCACACGCACACGCACACGCACACGCACACGCACACGCACACGCACACGCACACGCACACGCACACGCACACGCACACGCACACGCACACGCACACGCACGCACGCACGCACGCACGCACGCACGCACGCACGCACGCACGCACGCACGCACGCACGCACGCACGCACGCACGCACGCACGCACGCACGCACGCACGCACGCACGCACGCACGCACGCACGCACGCACGCACGCACGCACGCACGCACGCACGCACGCACGCACGCACGCACGCACGCACGCACCCACGCACGCACGCACGCACGCACGCACACACACACACACACACACACACACACACACACACCACTCGAACCAGTGCGGCTTAAGCTCTTAAAGACTGGATCAAGCTTTTGTCAAATCAAGAAATGCGAATCCAAAACGTCATTGTGTTCCAGAGAGGCAAAGAGTTGTTCACACCAACACCGGCTTGGAAACCAGCTGAGAAAACCCTCGACGTACCCCGATCCGATTCGATCGTCACCACGGATTCCACTCACCAGGGTCCATATGACAACATGGGCTTCATAATGTCTTCCTAACTTCCAGTTGCAGGTGTTTAACCACAGAATTCTACTTAAATTATCGGATCGTTTCATGTAAATAGACTAACGATGCTTTACAAAACATCGGGACTCATTCCACGCCATCTATTAATAAACATATACACCTGGTATATTATCAACGTCAAATAAAATCCGTTCAATTAATTTTATATTTGTACAAATTAATAGATATTCTTAAAAAAATAGATATTTTTTGTGGTTGTATCAGAAAAGTCATTTTATTTTTAATTTCAATGGCTGATATGAAAATTGCTAATTGTTAGTCAGCGCCATCTATATATATTTTTGTCAGGTCTCGATTCGTTATTGACTTTTGACAGTGTATTAATTTAAACTGGTATGTGTTGTAACTGGAAATTCCACTGCCCTCCAATAAGTTGCAGATATTTTTTTTAACGCTGTGGGGCGAACAGCTTGATTTATTCATATGTCGTAGGGTGCGTTTACAAACATGAAAATTCACATATACAAATATCCAGACCGGAACAAATAATTGTGGATCACACAAGGATTTGCCCCGTGCGGGAATCGAACCCGCGACTATTAGACACAGTGGGCTTAAGCTCTTAACCGCTGCGCTAAATTCCGTCAAAAATGTTTAAATTATGCTGAGAAATCTAAGCTATAAATTTCATAGAAGGAGCAGTCCTAGAACACCTGTGTAACAGTTTAGTCCCAGATTAAATGTTAGAATACATTCAATGTTGTAATAGTGCTTTTAGCTTTAACATAAATTATTTATGAACGCTGATACGATAACCGTCGTCTACGGACGACTAGAAAAAGGACTAGAAAAAATCCAAGCGTAAATTATAAAAAAAAACCCCGAATGAGAAAATTAATAGCATCGAATAATTTTAGTCCATATTGGGAGTTTTCTTTTTATTGGCACTCATATTTTTATAATAACAAATATTTTTATTGTTATTCCTCCTCACCTTTTGATTCGCAGGCGCCATTTTTAAACATATGACACTCCCACAATAAAGACAGATCTAATAACACCTCATATGTGAAAATTCCACCAAGCCATTAAGGTTACAGAGTATGCCACAGAAATATACATATTACCGTCCTTCTAGGGCAGTCGGGTCAAAATACGCTTGCATAATAACTTAGTACTTTTTTGTCCCTCATAGGTATATTAAACCTAATCTGAGTGAGATAAAACACTAAGCATATACTGTTATCAAATCTAGTTAGGTTGTTTTAATAAGCAGTTACTGGTAACTCCATTCAACTTAGACACTCCATTCAACAATATGAAACCACGAGGTTTCATATTGTTGAATGGAGTGTCTAAGTTGAATGACTCGTAGAAATTTGTTGGCTAATTAATACGAATACATTAGCTAACAAATGTCTGGCGACACGTGACGCTCAAAAGACATTGTCGATAATTGCCCCAGAACAAACAGAAATTTGACCCATGCCATCATTATTTATCTACTTTATTAAAATAATGGCAAGTATCCGTATCTGACGGACAATTTGCAATCTAAAAGGAATATTTCAAAATATTGTACGTACTTATATCGAAGTCGCCAACATCTTTACTGAATGTCAACACACAATATAACCTTATATGTGTTAATGGCTACTGAATTATAACCTCAAAATCCAATGCTTTTTGTGCAATATTGCGATTCCCCCGCTTGTCCGTTTAATAATAAAGGCCTTAAGAGAATTTTTGGATGATCTGAAATCATACAAGTATTTTTCCATTGCTGTTGGTTTTGGGGCAAATCAGGTATGAGCGCAGAACAATGTCCTTTCGGATTAAGTCGGGCGACGTTCTCCAATATTATTAGTTCTGTTGAGGAACCGAACTCATAGAGTGCAGACGTGTGTTGCGTAACAAAATAGACTATCGGGCGAAATGCTGCAATCGACTAAATAAATGTAAACGAAATAGGTCGCCTCTGTACTGCGCAAGGGATCTGACGTGATGATATAGATAGATAGTAATAGATCGTAAGACAAGATGACTTCGTCCGATTTTGCACGGCGCTTCAAGCACCACGTGTTATTTGTCCCATGCATTCGAGGCTTTATATAATATCTTTATGGCTATATATAATAATATCATGGGCACAATTTAGCGTAGTCATTACCCACTGTCTACGCTTAATTGTGGCCGTGATATTATTGCATATGATATACTTATTGTGTATCTTATTAAAATGCACCAGTATATTTTATTAATATTTTTTGTACATTATTTTTATACAAAATATTTGTCTCGTATTTACTGGGAGACAAATCCCGCTACCCGTGTCACTAGATATATCGGATGAAGTCGAAGGGTGTTGGGCGATGTTCCACGATAAGCCTGGCGACGTCTTGCGATTTATCCTTTGTCGACGTTCCGCTCCAGTTGAGAGATAAATGTTATAGAGTGCAGACGTGTGTTGCGCAACAATTTAGACGAACGACGTAGCGAAACCTCACCAAGCGACATGCTAAAGCCGTAGAACGAAAAAAATCGCGTAACAACATATGCAGTCGTACAAGGATCTTTTAGCACGCGACTAAAATTAGAACTAACGCTGTCATCTAGTGAAATTTCATTTCATGATAGTCGCAGAGTTGCCTATTGCTATGAAATTTACCCAAGTTTTTTTTACACCTTTTGTAACATTTCCCTAGAAGTAAGCGAAATTTTGCTAAATGTAACCCCAATTTTAGGAAGGCCCCCATGTCTGTTATTCATTGGCCAAAAGATTCTTGTGGCACTACATTTTGCTCTGTTCCGCCCGACGTCACAAACGAATGTCGTGGAACATTTACTGCCAAGTGAATGCGAGGCTCAGGTTTTAAATAACTTAAACTGCAATCTACAACTGATTAAGTACATAAAGTTATATTTACATATACAAGGTGTATCGTAAATAACCCAAGACCTCAGACACCCTGATTAGGTAATTGCTTCACAAATTCGAAACTAAACCAAATTTCCAATTAAAAATACGTTTTAGCAATGTATTTGATGTGTTAAAAAAAAGTAAAATACATTAAAATTGTTGGAATCAATTCAGTTATCGATTTAGAACAAATCATCTTGTATAATTGGTTCTATACTCTATGATCTGTAAAATTGTTAATAAAGAACATAAAATAATATATATAATAGCCAGATGATAATGATGTTGCCCATCTTTATCATCAGAGATGGGCAAAATGTAATCAGAGTAATGATTACAATTGCATTTTGTAATATTCAATCATGATTCATGATTAAAAGTCTAATTGTAATCGTTGAGTGTTGAGGGGGGGGGGGGGGGGGTTAATCATAAACCTGATTACATTTTGCCCAGCTCTGTTTATCATCTGGCTTTTAATATAATAGTAAAAATATTCATGAATTTTTTTTTATTATTTCGTGTTTTTTTCCTTAATGTATGATTGTAGATAGCATAATATGTATTTTAGGCTAATTATATCATATTAATAAAGATAAGGTACTCGTATCAACTGTAGGTAATGATAAATTAATATCTAATTAAATATTATTCTGCGAAACCATAGATAGCGATGTGACGTAAAACGTGATTTCGCTATTGTTATTTTTTTTGAGTAAAATGTAGCTTGTGTCTTTCCACAAGATGCAGCAATCTAACGCCTAGACAAATTTTATCACTTCTTAAAAAGATAGCTAATACAGGTTTTATGAACGTATATACGACATTTCAAAATTGAAAATTAATTTCCAACAAACATTTGTTTATAATTAAACCTTGAAACATGAGATTAAAATTGTTAGATTTTTATTATTTAATTATACATAATTATTATTTATTAGAAGCACTTACTTTTTATGCTATTAAAATTGTGTAATTATTAGTCTTCATTTATAGAAATTAATAGAAATTAAGTTATAGAATATTATATAGATTTATTCAATGCGATAGTGGAAGGATGTAGGTATCGGAGAAGACCCAGTCCATCTTACCATGACCAAATAGACCGTGTCTTATCTGGAAGGCAAGTTAAGAGTCTCGGTAACTGGCGAGCGTGTATGAGACGAAATATGAGAGTGCAGGAAGTAAGAGAGGTATGTAAGGAAAGAACCTATCGGAACTCTGTACTTTTTGCCTACCCTGCAAGGAAACTCGCCTGATTATACAGATAGATAGATTTATAGAAATTGATCTGTTAAAATACTATTTTAAAAAACTAAAAAAAGGCATTTTATATTTATTATTTATATGCCGTAAAAGTACATTAAGGTTACTAAATTAACAACATGATTGTAATTATTTTAAAAGCATATTTAGTTGTTTAATAATAATAAAAAGAAACTATTATTTTCCTGCATTATCAATTTTATTTCCTGCCTAACGGCTTTACTAATACACGTTGTATATCGTGTGAATACTATAATACTGATAGAATACGGATATGTGACATACGGAGCCGAAACGTTGTGCCGCTTGCCCACCAGTTCAAGGTCGCTCAGCGAGCTATGGAAAGAGCTATGCTCGGAGTTTCTCTTAGGGATCGAATCCGGAACGAAGTTGTTCGTCAGAGAACAAAGGTTACCGACATAGCCAATTAGCAAGCTGAAGGGGCAGTGGGCAGGTCACATATGCCGCAGAACCGATGGCCGTTGGGACAGACTCGTTCTTGAGTGGAGACCGCGTATTGGCAAACGTAGTATAGGGCGCTCTGTAGGTAGGTGAGGCGACGTCATTCGTAAGGCAGCGAGCAGGGATTGGAGGAGGAGAGCTAATCGAGCTCAGTGGTGTGTCATGGGAGCGGCCTACGTCCAGCAGTGGACTGACACGGACTGATGATGACTATAATACTGGAATACTCACTGTTTTCTCTGTTTCTGTCATTTGTCATTCGAAAGAAAAAAAACAAGCCATTGTGTAATTATTCCACCACTATACAATGTTATTAATATGGGGTAAGAGTTCATTTAATTTACCACACATACCTTATTCCATAATGAGGCGCTCGTAGCACTGTGCGACTGCTGTTCTTACCGATCACCAAGGCTAAGCAGCGTTTGAGTCAGTAGGCCTGAGATGGGTGACTGTTTGTGGCATTTTCATATTCAAGCGTCTTCAGAACGACTACGCCATTGGCCTCATCATCATCATATCAGCCTATACTTGTCCACTGCTGAACATAGGCCTCCCCAATCGCTTTCCAGCGTAACCGGTCCGATGCCACCTGCATACAACGACTTCCTGCGATTTTCACAAGATCGTCGGTCCATCTGGCAGGCGGTCGTCCCACGCTGCGCTTGCCAATACGTGGTCTCCACTCTAGAATCTTTCTGCCCCAACGCCCGTCCGATCTACGCGCTATGTGGCCCGCCCATTGCCACTTCAGCTTGCTAATCTTAACGGCTATGTCGGTGACCTTGGTTCTTCTACGAATCTCCTCATTCCTGATTCGATCGCGTAGAGAAACGCCGAGCATAGTTCTCTCCATAGCTCGCTGAGCAACTCTGAGCTTTTTTATGAGACCTATTGTAAGAGACCACGTCTCTGATCCATATATCATCACTGGTAACACACATTGGCCTCGGTTACCACTTAATGTGATAGTTAGTCGTTATGCTGAGTTGGAAACCTTATAGGCGGCTTGATAAGTTTCAACAGCAGGTGGCCACAAACCTGCCTCCATGAATCCTCACTGAGTACGCGTGGTGGAGTATAATCTTTCTCACCTCGATTTATGAGAGAAGGCCTTTCCCCAGTGGGACAGTAAAGCTGATACTATTTTTATATATATTTTATTTACTTAATGGTGATACTAATCGTAACCCTTTCAGATTAGTGGCGCATGCTGGCTGGCAATCACGAGATCCTAGATTTGAATCCTAGTTAGGAACGGAGAAAGTGGCGTTTGTTCTTCTATCGCTAAAATTTCAGTCGCAGTTCAGAATCTGGAATTGTGCTCGGTATAACAGGCTCACCAACTTTTAATTGTGTATTTTTTCCCCGAAATGTTGGTGTACATAGTATACCTCTGCCACCTCTCCTTGGAAAATATAGGTGTTATAAAATAAAATATTTATTTAAACTGCATAATTCAAAGTCCAATTAAATCATACCATAATCATACACAGTTTGAAAATTTGATCGGTTAAAAGAAAAATATTGTTCAGTAGTCACCATGGATATAATAAAATGGATTAAGCACTCTAAGAAAAAAACTCTCAGAAAAAAACAGAATGACAAGCATACTCACTGAGAGCCCTACGTCTCTTTCTAAGTAGGGTGACCAAACATTGGTGCAATTATAGACTTGATGACATATAATTAACGTTTAATTCTTTCTTTATACGCATATTCCACATCTTAAATGAGTAGTAGTCAAAGGTTTTGATTAAATTGTCCATTTTCTTGCTGACTGTACATTATTTTCAGAATCAGAAGTTCAGCTCCAAATATCGCATAAATTTTGGGATAGTCCCCTAGAGCCGTTTTTCTGTATCTACAAGTGTTGAGATAGCTGCCCTTACTGCCCTATCTTAATCCATTCTGTATATAAAGAGGAATTGAGCACATCGTTCGTTTTGAACTCGGTAATAAATGGTTTACAGCGTATTTAAACCACATCATAAATAGGTATAGTCCGTATTAGTTCTACCTTTTGGTCACCGTACTGCATCGTAATGGGTGCGAACGTGACACCGGGCTTCTGATTCTTGCTCTCACTCATTCACTCACTCAGGCGTATTGTGTATGTGAGTAAGAGTTTAATTTTCTTTGGCAATTTTTTCTGGACACTTGGTACCATTTAGGTAACCAATTTAAAAATCTTTGTTTCTACATGGTTCGAACTTCTTTTTATTCAAAATTTATGACCTGCCATTTTGACGTAGGCTTCACGCAAATTTATCGGTTAATATTTGTTTGCCTAGTGACTGTGTTCTCAGAGACTTTCAATTTGTTTTCAATTAATAAAAAGATATATACTTAAAATGTTTGTGAGAACATGGTACCATACAACTAAAATATCGTGCTGTATATTGGAATGAAAATCTTATTGGTCTAGAAAAGCAGATGAAGCTAAATTATGTAAGCTTCGGCCGGTGACTTGGTTTTGCTGTATCATGATAAAGATAAAATATATTTATAAAAAAAGCTGTAATTAGTTTGAAGATGCATAATAACTACACCAGTCTGACTGTTTTCTCTGAGTATAAATGATTAGAGTTAGATAGAATCTTAATAATCGTACTCCCAAAGAGGTTGGTCATAATAATTGGAAAATGTACATCGACATCGATAGAATTTTCGAAAATTAGTAATTAAATAACTGTTAACACATGTTTTTTTGTTTTATTATGCCTACAAATATTGCAGCCTAAATGAATAGTGTTTTTATGCAATACTAAGAGCTCATTAAAGTTGAACTCAGTAAAATTGCATATTTTCAAAACATCTTATAAAAGAGTGCTTCGATGTTGGACTCAAATAGTGAAGATTAGAACCAGTAGCAGTTTCAATGTAAAATTAACTTCAAATTGTTTCCTTTTAAATTAATTATATTGCAATAGGATTTTTTCTTAAATATTTTGTTCTAGCTCGTATTGAAATAAATAAAAACGTTATTATAAAAGCTTGCAAAGATAAAATTGAACCTTTCAATTTTATTTTTACAATCTATCTATCTCTATCTATAACCTCACGCCAGATCCCTTGCGGGGTAGGCAGAGAGTACAGAGTTCCAACAGGTTCTTGCCTTACATACCTCTCTGGCTTCCTCGACTCTCATAGTTCGTCTCATACACGCTCGCCGGTTACGGAGACTCTTGACTTTTCCATCAGATAAGACTCGGTTTATTTGGTCGTGGTAAGATAGTCTAGGTCTTCCCCGGTACCTGCATCCTTCCACTTTCACATTGTATATCTGTTTTGTCATTCTTTCCTCTGGCATTCTTTCTATATGCCCGAACCAACGGAGCATGCCCTTTCTCATCTTTACACCGATACTATCTTTCATACCTACTCGCTGTCTTACTATGCTGTTGCTAATGCGGTCGGTCAGCTTCACTCCGCACATCTTCCGCAGAGCTCGCATTTCTACCGCATTTATCCTACTTTCATTCTCCTTCTTACATACCCAGCTCTCGCTACCATATAACAGCGTTGGGACAAGAACTCCGTTATGTATGGCCAGCTGCGCCTTATGGCTTAAGTGCCGGCTCCCGAGTAGCTTTCCCATCGCACCATTCACTCTGTTCCCTGCACTCACTCTTCTCTCTATGACAGCGGTGTATTTCCCATCCTTACTGAAGGCGCATCCAAGATATACAAACTCATTCACTTGCTCCAGCACATCGTTACCAACCACAATCCTTACATTCGTTCTGGTTTCTTCCCTTTCAAAAACCATAATCTTGGTTTTCTTCACATTCAAGTGTAAGCCATTGATCATGCAGTCGTCTTTCATAACTGTGACTATTGTTTGCAGATCAGTGGCTGTTGGCGCTATTAAAACCGCGTCATCTGCATAAAGTAGATGGTTTACCACTAAGTCACCCATTTGTACACCTTCATTCATTGCTTTCAGTCTTTGAAGACTTTTGTCCAGATATATTATAAACAGTCTAGCGGACAACACGCAACCCTGCTTGACGCCGATTTTAACGTCAAATCAGGGTGACCTGTTACCACCCACCCGAACGCATGCCTTGCAGTCCACATAAGAGGACTGGACGGCTCGCAACAGAGTGCCATCTATACCATACTCTGGCAAAATGTCCCAAAGTCTCTTTCGCACAACTCTGTCAAATGCCTTCTCCAGATCTACAAAACCGCAGAAAACATTCCGGCCCACTGCCAGATGCTTCTCTACGATGTTGCGGAGTGAGAAGACTTGATCCGAACATCCTCTTCCAGACTTGAAACCCCCTTGTGCCTCGCACAACATTTCATCGGACTTATTTTTACAAGCTTTTATTTAACTTGTTTATTGTGTCTGTCTGTCTCTCCGGTTTAAATTTTGTGATCCATTTTTCAAGCACCGTAAGTCCGATGACAATGCAATAATATAGTACCATGGAGCTGGTCTGATGATAGAGTCGGAGGTGGGGTATAGGAACATGTGAACTATATAACATAACCCCCTCATATTTAGGCTGATTAGATTGGTATTAAGATATAATACACCGTCACGCATATATTCCCCAAACGGGGGTGGCAGAGGTGTACTGTGTACACCTACGTTTCGCCGACGATGTTAGGTCCCATGAAATAGGGGGCGAGCCTATTGCCATATACCGGGCACAATTCCAGACTCCGGACTCGTACTGGGAAGTTTTTGTTAGAAAAACTACACTTGTCCGACCTAGGATTTGAACCCAGGACCTCGTGATCACAAAGCGATGCGCTTTGCCACTAGCCCAACGAGGGAGTCGGAGATAGGAGTAATACTATATAACCAGATACTGTTCAGGATCTGATGATGAAACCGAAGGGTGGTCAATGGAAGCACACAAGTACTTTGATATCAAACTGTGTATCCACCAATTAGAATGTAAGCCTTTGTGTTGAGAAATAAATAAACATTATTATTATTATTTATTTTTGGGGTATAATTTTGATGATAATTATAAGTTATTTTTGCAGTCAGATTATTTATATTTATAGAGATGGTTTATTGTAAAATTAAAAATAAATAAGAATTAATACTACACCTATGGGAAAATACAAGTATGGTCTATAGTCTATGTCATTAATGTCAAAAAAATGTACAAGGGTGTAACTGGTAATGATGAATTTGTCCCCTTTCTTATCACTGACATGACATAAGTGTGAGCAGTGCAAATATAATGATGACATCTTGTAAATATAATCTTGTATATGCTCCCTCTATGTTTTGATCCAACCTCTATGTACTAGAAGCATAGAGGGAGCATTTACAGGATTGTATATTTGCACTGCTTACACTTATGTCATGTCAGTGCTAAGAGGACAAATCAATTGTTACCAGTTACACCACTGTACATATTTTTTTGACATTCATGGCAGACCATATTTATGTTTCCCCATAGATGTAGTATTAGTAATTCCCATATAACTACGAAAGCTTTATCGATAAAATCATTTTGTATATAAGTAGAAACTTAAATATTTTTTACAACACAAAATATTGCTGTATCTCATAGTGCCTATTATAGATGCGTAACTTAGTTTTGTAGTAATAATAGTAATTCTATCTAGCTATTGACGACCTAAAGAATTTTGTCATTCACTATAAGTCGTAAGAGAAAGTTGTCAATAAAGGAGCTCTGTATTATTTTAAGTTTTAAAAATATTTTTATATTTCTATAAAGTGTCTTAGAATAGTGCATAATAATCCAATAACAGTTTGTGAACGTTATTACGGTCCTCAACAAAATACTTTTAATAATATTAAACCTGAAGATTATGTGTTCTAAAACCACTAAAAAGGTCATATTTAAACAACATAAACAATAATAAAACTTAATACATTATAAGATGTGCGTTATCTCAAATAAAAAGTGTGATTACATTAAAAAAAGTGGCAATATAACTAAAAAACAGTGATAAACTTTGTGCAAACAGTGATCGGAATGTGGAAAAAAATTCCTGAGCAATGAGTCACAGCAACGAACTATGTTGGTTTTAAATTCTAACAATTAAGAAACTGACTTTAAAATTCACTCCTTTTAATAATAGTACTGTGGCGCATCTAGTACAGGGGCGACTCAAACAAATGGTTATAGTTCGAGCCTCACCGCAGTCGTACTTTTTGTATATTAATAAAGTGTCGGAATAAGGATACTAACCTGAGGCACCAGTGGTATCATTAAGAAATCTATTAACGGAGCGTGAGCTTACGTCGAATTTCAATAGAGGGCGCAGACAAAATATAACGTGAAACTATGGCAGACGACAATATTACAGTTCGTAAACAACAAAAATCTATCTTCTTTGAGAATAACTCACTTGATGACTCATCGTTATTCGATTCAACGACAATGAGTTTACCTGACCATACAATTAATGAAAATGAAATTTATGCTGATTTGAAAACTCAAATAGAAAAACTAAAAGAAGAACTGCTCTCCGCACATAACGAAATTGATCATTGAAAACATCAACTGATCATTGAAAATAAACAACTTAAAGCCAACATACAACAGAATAATAAAATTATTGAAAACTACAAAAAAGTCGTACATATGCCAAGTCCAGTGATAACTCAGTCTGCTAAAAAGAAGAAGAAGCGTAAACTATTTATCAAGAATGGAAGTCCTATTAAACAAATTGAAATACCTTTGACAAATCAGAAGATGAATGAAGATTTTAGAGAATTATCAAAAAATGTAATTACAAAGAAAAAGGTATAAAACAGACTATGAAGGGGTAGAATCAGTGGAAACATATATAGATTCTGAAAAGTCTGTGGAGAACAAAAATATAAAAGTAACAAATAAAGGAAAACGAAAAGTACTCATTATTGCAGACGAGCAAGGACGTGATGTCAGAAAATTATTGGGGCAACTTTTGGGAATGGAATATCACGTAACATGCATCTGGAAACCAGGAGCGAAGATGGAAAATATTTTGAGATGTACAACATCGGAAATCAGTAATATGACGGACAGAGACTATGTAGTACTAATGGGTGGCATAAATGATACAAATCCATATAACTTTAAAATTAGTATTGGTCAATGGCTCAATTCAATCAAAAATACAAATGTCATTGTCTGTGAGATTCCAAAAAACAAACATCTTAATGAAAATAAACTCAACGCTGAACTAAAATTCATATGTCAGCAATATAAGAACGTAATTTATGTAGATCTCGACTATAGTAGATATTTGCCCCATACTCGTTACTTATCTTGCCCCAGAGTCTTATCTGATGGAAAAGTCAAGAGTCTCCGTAATCGAATATGAGTAAATACGAACAAAAAAAAAAATGGGGCAAAAAGCATTACTTTATACAGATAAAAGCACTCAAACATGTTCAACTACTCAAATTGAGCAAAATGATCTCAGCCCAAAAAGGTTGAATATTAATTACAATAATGTTATTCCAAATACAACTAATGTAGTAAAGAATGTCAATGCAAATTTTTTCGTTAATAATTACATGTATCTATTACACCAAAATATTAATGGTCTAATAAGCAAATCAGATGCCTTATCTATTCATTTACACATGATGGGTGAAAAAGGTAAACAAATAGACATATTGTGTATTACAGATCATAATATGATAAGAGAAGACAGAACTCGACTAAAAATAGATAACTTTGAGATGGCTTCCTGTTTTTATCGAAATAAAAGACGCGGTGGTTCATGTATATTGATAAATAATAACCATAAGTATGAAAATCTAGCTGAAATTGTTGACCTATCTATTCCCAAGGTAGTGGAATGCTCAGCAGTTTGTCTTCCATTGCATAAAATATATATAGTATGCGTGTATAGACCACCGCGATGTCACACACAATTAATAAACTTATTCCTTGACAAACTTGACCAAATTCTGAACAAACTGTGTAATAAAAATAAATTTAAACTTATAATGTTTGGGGATTTTAATATTAATTATCTTAAGAGAAATAGAACTATTTTTTCGGATTTTATCGCGGTTTATTTTGATTTTTAAGTTCCCGACGTTTCGAGTGCTTTGCAGCACCCATGGTCACGGGAAGGACTGAGGTGTTAGACGTCCAAAAGGCATAGTTGTTCCGAGGTACCCTCAAACTTCTTAATTATTTTTGTTTTTGTTGGTCCGATCTACGCAGAATGAGCTCACGGTGTCTTGAGGTCTTGCAGTGTTATGCTTGGTTTTAGATTTGATTATATTAATTACTGGATCCCAAGACGATGGAAGCACCCAGCCATCTTCTCTATTGAAATTAGGATGTTTTTTAATTTCAATAGCCTCGCGAACCATCCTTGGTAGGAATCGGTGTTCTTTCACGAGGATTTGTGGTCTATCAAATCTGATGTTATGGCGGGTGCGGTCAAGGACATGTTCACAGACTGCAGACTTCTTTGAGCGACGGTGTTTTAGGTCAGCTATGTGTTCTTTAACCCGAGTTTTTACTGGTCTTTTTGTTTGTCCTATGTAAGAGAGACCACATTCACAATCAAGCTTGTATACTCCTGCATCTTGAAGAGGGATGTGACACTTGACAGATGGTAAAAACTGACTGATCTTCTTTGGCGGCTTATAAAATGTTTTAATTGAAGCACGCTTCAAGATGTAGCCAATCTTGTCTGTGACTCCTTTTATGTAAGGTAGTACAGCAGGGAGACGCTCGACTGTGGCTGGTTTCACTCGGTCACTGTGACGTTGGCGTGGGACTCGAAGCTTATTGTCGTGCAGGACTTGCTTGACATGTTGAAGCTCGGCAGCCAGATGTTTCTTGTCACAGATCCCTTGTGCTCTCTGAAACAAAGATTTACCCACAGTAGCTAACTGTGATGGATGGTGGTGAGATTCACCGTTTAAGTACCTATCAGTATGGGTCTTTTTTCTATACACCGTATGGCTTAAGGTGTTGTTGGGGTTACGGATTACTGAAACATCTAGGAAAGCTAGGGAATTGTTTGCCTCCAACTCCATTGTAAACTGAATTTTAGGGTTAATGGAGTTAAGATGATTAAGGAATACATTAATTTTGTCAGATGGTAATATTGTGAAAGTATCATCTACGTACCGCTTGTAGAAACTTGGCTTTACAGGTGAGGTACGAAGGGCTGTCTCCTCAAAGTCTTCCATGAATATATCGGCAACAATGGGAGATACAGGGGAGCCCATCGCCACACCATCTACTTGCTTGTAGAACTGCTCCTTCCACAGTAGGTAGCCAGATGTAAGGCAGTTTCTCAATAGTTCTGAGTATTCCGCTGGCATGTTGTTCTCCGCTAGTTTCCTTTCTACAATTTCGACACAGTCTTGTACAGGTAAGCATGTGAATAGTGACTGGACATCGAAACTGACCATAGTTTCATTGTCAGTGAGATGTAGATTTTTGATCTCACTAACAAAATGGTATGAATCTTTAACATGTGCTCTTGTGTGTCCTCTGAGTGGCGAGAGCACTTTCGCTACGTGCTGAGCCAATCTGTAGGTTGGTGTGTCGATTTGGCTAACAATTGGACGTAGGGGAGCATTCGGTTTATGAATTTTTGGGAGCCCATACAACTGTGGTGGTTTTGCGCACGAAGGTATTAGTGATTTGACGTCCAGATTCAATGTTTCGGAGTGTTTCTTTATTAAATCATTAGATTGTTTTAATATACTGGTGGTTGGGTCTGTCTTGACCTTTTTGTATGTGTTTGCATCCGATAAAAGTTCTTGTATTTTGACATTGTAATCTGACGTATCCATTATGACCGTAGCATTACCTTTATCCGCGCGGAGAATAGTGATATCCTTCCTATTGCGTAAGGTTTTCAACACTGAACTTCGACGTAACATGGATGAGACATCCTGACGTATTGCCTCCGAATCTTCCCTCCCTATACTATTTTTGGATAGGACGTCTTCAACGGCGAACGTCTCCCTGCTGTACTACCTTACATAAAAGGAGTCACAGACAAGATTGGCTACATCTTGAAGCGTGCTTCAATTAAAACATTTTATAAGCCGCCAAAGAAGATCAGTCAGTTTTTACCATCTGTCAAGTGTCACATCCCTCTTCAAGATGCAGGAGTATACAAGCTTGATTGTGAATGTGGTCTCTCTTACATAGGACAAACAAAAATACCAGTAAAAACTCGGGTTAAAGAACACATAGCTGACCTAAAACACCGTCGCTCAAAGAAGTCTGCAGTCTGTGAACATGTCCTTGACCGCACCCGCCATAACATCAGATTTGATAGACCACAAATCCTCGTGAAAGAACACCGATTCCTACCAAGGATGGTTCGCGAGGCTATTGAAATTAAAAAACATCCTAATTTCAATAGAGAAGATGGCTGGGTGCTTCCATCGTCTTGGGATCCAGTAATTAATATAATCAAATCTAAAACCAAGCATAACACTGCAAGACCTCAAGACACCGTGAGCTCATTCTGCGTAGATCGGACCAACAAAAACAAAAATAATTAAGAAGTTTGAGGGTACCCCGGAACAACTATGCCTTTTGGACGTCTAACACCTCAGTCCTTCCCGTGACCATGGGTGCTGCAAAGCACTCGAAACGTCGGGAACTTAAAAATCAAAATAAACCGCGATAAAATCCGAAAAAATAGTTTTATTTCATGTGTAATATTCGCGTAAATCTAAGAACTCAGTATATCTTAAGAGAACCAAAACTTCAACGGATTTTCAGAACCTATTAGCTACATATAATTTAAAGCTTCAATTTAAACAAGCAACTAGGCTAAGTAGTGGCACAGGAATTGACAATATAACGCATAATATTAGAGGTAGTACTGGAGAGGTTATTGAACTTGCTGTATCAGATCACACGGCACAAGTGCTAAAATTTCCCGTTAAAAAATTCTTTCGAATAAAACATTGGTTCATAACAATACGAGATTATAATTCTGATAACAGGCGTAAATTCAAAGAATGCTTAGCAAACTTAAGGTTTCAAAATGTTTTTGAAGAAACTCAAGCCAATAACGCTTTGAATCAGTTCCATGTGCTCTTTACCCTATTTTACGACTTATGTTTTCCACTTAAGAATGTAAAAATACTAATACATAAAAAACCCAAATGGATTTCTAAAGGAATTAAAAAATGTAGCAGTATTAAGAGGAAGTTGCTATGGAAATATAGACGGTCACCCACATTAATAAATAAACAAGCGTTTAAAGCATTTTCAAACAGACTTAAAAAAATAATCTCACTTACAAAAAAATCACAAAATGATTACTGTATCAAAAATGCTAGAAATAAATCTAAAGCCACGTAGAATATTGTCAACAACTATTTGCAAAATGAACCAAGACAAACTATCTCAAAAGTAAATTACGAAAACAAGATTATAACTGACCCTACTGAGCTAGCCAATGTTTTTAATACTTACTTCGCCGAAAATGCAGAGGGCAACAAAAATATTAACACATACGACAGTTATCAGAATAATTGCAATTCGATATATCTACTTCAATGCACGAACTTTGAGATTCTTAAAATAATATCATCTCTAAAGAGTACAAGTAGCGTTGGATATGATATTGTCTCCACTAAAATCCTTAAAGATGTAGCGACGGTTATTACATTTGTCATATGTTACATACTCAATTTATGCATGGAAAAGGGGACCTATCCAGAAAAATTAAAAAATTCAATCGTCAAACCTCTCTACAAATAAGGTGATCCACATGAGTTAAGTAACTATCGCCCTGTAGCGCTAATACCAGTCATAGCCAAAGTTTTTGAGAAGGCAATTTACAGTAGAATATACAATTATTTTGAAAATTATAATCTGTTATCAGACAAGCAGTACGGATTTCGAAAACATAAAACGATTAATATGGCAATTTATGACAGCAGTAGATAAAAGAAAGAGGGCAATAGCCTTATACATGGATACGACAAAGGCATTTGATCATATAAGACATGATCTTTACTGAAAAAAATGTTTGGCTATGAAGTAAGAGGGAATGCATATAGGTTATTGAAATCATACTTCAGTAATAGAATGCAAATCACGCAGCTAAGCAAAGTATGTCCTATGACACTTACAGAGACAACATATACTTCAGAAGCAATATCAGTATGTTATGGAGTTCCACAAGGAAGTGTTCTCGGACCACTGTTATTTTTAATATATATTAATGACCTTCCTAATGTTACTAACTATGACATGACATTATTTGCTGAAGATAGCACTATTTTATTTATTAAAGATAATTCGGGTAATTTAAATGACGAAATAATTAATACTTTGACTTGCATTAAAAACTGGTTGACATTGAACAACTTAAAAATAAATTTGACAAAAACACATATAATGGACTTCAAACAGCAACGTAAAACGGAAAAACTTGACATTCAATTTTCAAATACAGAAATCGTAGAAATCGATCCAACGCGTTTCTTAGGTTTGACCATCGATCGTCAACTAAAATGGAAACTTCATATCCAAAATATATGCAAAAGACTGTACCAATTCTCATTTGCGTTATATAAACTATCTAGGGTAGTTAATTTATCAGCGGTAATGACGGCCTATCATGGACATGTAGCTTCTATACTGAGATACGGTATAATTTTTTGGGGTAACTCAACCGATAAGATGCAGGTATTTAAAGCTCAAAAAAGGTGTGTGCGTGCGACAACTGGTCTAGGAATGAGAGAATCATGTAAAGGAAAATTTAAAGGTTTAAGGATACTAACGGTACCCTCTCTTTACATCTGCGAGGTTGCAGCTTTTGTAAAAAGTAATATGCATATATACAATACATATGCTATAGGAAGCCGTCGGGAACATACCATACACCCAATACCTTGTAAGACACATCTTATGCATAAAAGCATAGTCTGTATGGGGCCTACTATTTATAATAAAATACCCCTACACATAAGGAAAATTAGTAGTGCTAATATTTTTAAAAATATGTTAAGTAATTTTTTAATAGACAAAGAGTACTATTCCATTGACGACTTCTTAGAGGGAAAATAGCATTATATAGTTTTTTTTTTTAATACTAATAATAAGATCATTAATATAAATTTTAAATTAATTTAATAATAATATGACATTATATATTTCATATTACTTTATAATTTTGTACGCCTGATGCATGGCAGGATATAGTAGAACTTATGACTATATACATGTAACATCCTATCTAACCTATTATCCACACATAAATGATTTGAATTTGAATTTGAATTATATAATAATTTTAATTTAAAAATATCTTTTTAAAAACAAGCTTTTATAGCAAAAACACAACGGAGACCGTACTATGTTACTTGTCAAGACAAATGTAACGATCCTCAACACGTTAGGGTTATGTTGAGCAGTTCTGTTGGTCACTCATCGGCTCCAACATGAGACCCTGGACACCATCCGGATCTACAGAACTCGGCAAGACAAATCTAATGAGTCCAAACACAGCGCGGTTATGTTAAGAAGTTAGGTAGTTTCATTGGCCACCCTCCGGCTCCATCATCAGACCCTGGACTCCATCCGGGTGTAAAGTACTCGTCAAGACAAATCTAACGAACCTAAACACGGCAGGGTTATATTGAGTACTTGTATGCTTCCTTGGCCACCTTTTGGCTTCATCATCACACCCTGAACATTATTTGGTTATATAGTACTTCTCAATACCAATTTAACCAGCCTAAACATTATGGGGTTACGTTGTGTAGTTCACATGTTCCTATACCCACCTTCCGAATCCATCATTAGACCAGCACCATGGTACCATATTATTGCAATGTCATCGGACTTATATACGAATGCCAAATTTTAGCTCAAACGTCCTTGAAAAATGGATCACAAGATTTGAACCGGAAAGACAGACAGATAGACATACGAACATTGTAAGATAAATAAAAGCTTGTAAAAATAAAATAGAACCTGTTATAATGTGTTTATTTATTTCAATATAGGCGCTAACAAAATATTTAATAAAAACCATTTGCAAAACATATCATTCATTTAAAAGAAAACAATTTGAAGTTAATTTTACATTGAAACTGCTATTGGTTGTAATCTTCGCTATTTGAGTCCAACATGGAACATGGAATCTTTTGTAAAATGTTTAGATAAGATGCAACTATACAGAGTTTTAATGTGCTCTTAGTATTCCATAAAAACACTATTCATTTAGGCTGCAATATCTGTAGGCATAATAAAACAAAAAAAAATGCGTTAACAATTATATAATTAACAATTTTCGAAAATGCTATCGATATCGATGTAAATTTTCCCATCATTATGACTTATCTCTATGAGAATACGATTATTAAGATTCTATCTAAATCTAATCATTTATGTTTAAGGAAAACAGTCAATCTGGTTTAGTTATCGTGCATCTTCAAACTAGTTACATCTTTTTTAGAAAATACATTTTATTTTTACCATAATACAGCAAAACCAAGTCACCGGCCGAAGCTTACATAATTTAGCTTCATCTGCTTTTCTAGACCAATAAGATTCTCATTCCAATAAAAATCACGGTATTTTAGTTGTGTGGCACCATGTTTTCTCAATCATTATAATTATATATCACTGGACAAACAAATATTAACCGATAAATTTGCGTAGAGCCCACGACAAAATGACAAGTCATAAATTTTGAATAAAAAAGAAGTCCTAACCATGTAGAAACAAGGATTTAAATTGGTTACCTAAATGGTAGCAAGTGTCCAGAAAAAGTGTACAACTGAACTGCGTTTATGATCCCTCTATGCTTTTAATCCTACCTCTATGACTCACTACACCATAGACCCATAGACATTTAACTCATATGAACTGATCAAACCAATCAGTAAACTACACGAAAAATCACTATCTCGCATTATCCGACGTAGAGACGAAGTTTGTTAAACTATAAACAAAGACCAGTATAAGTAAATAGAGCCACAATGCACTACAACACATTACCGTGACTAGTTATCGCTACTCCATCTGTTGAAAACCATAAAAGTTGGTAATTATCTACTTCAATTAATTACATACTGTATTACTTACTAGCTGTTGCCCGCGCGTTTATTAGTGTAAAGTTTCATCAAAACCAATTTAGTAGTTTTGCGTGAAAAAGTATCTATCATCTTCAAAACATTCCGTATTAATAATCATGGTAGAATAAAAAAAAATTGATAATTTTTCGTGATTTTTACTGTAGCAGTAATGTATATGTCTTGATTTTAATGGCTGTTATTAGTTTTCTGACTTCGCAGCAGTGCCATCTTTGCATAACACATAATTTGTGGGCCAAAGTTCGTTATATGGCGATTGAGTCTATAAATTTGAACTAGTCTTTATAAATAAAGAAAAGTAGGACAAGTACACTAACTCTCAAAGTAGCGACAGTCAAACGCACTCAGGAGTTTATGTTGAAAGTTCAAGCTATTTCAATTTCTGTAGCTAAGGTTCTGTTTGTTAAACCTCAGAGAGCTAAGCAAGAACGGATTGACATCATCGTAACGCTGTCGAAAAAGCATGCTGTCACGTGCATCTTTATCTAGAAAGTTAGTTAGTGTTTAAACCTTAGAAAGCTAAGGGGGAATAGGTTAATGCCATCGTAACGTTGTTGAAATCATATTGTAACGATTATATTTACTTGACGGACGATTTAGCGCAGCGGTTAAGAGCTTAAGCTGCTCCGCCTACTGTGTCTAATAGTCGTGGGTTCGATTCCCGCACGGGACAAATCCTTGTGTGATCCACAATTATTTGTGTCGGTCTGGGTATTTGTGTATGTGAATTTTCATGTTTGTAAACGCTGGGTACAGGAATAAATCCTAGTGTGGGGCTACGTTTTTAAAAAAAGATAAAAGAAAAGATTATAGATTTAGTAAATTTTTAATGTGAAGAGAATGGAATATCAACTCAATAGCGATACGCTAATGTCAATCCGTTCGTGATTAGTTTTCAGATCGCTTATTAACTACGGCATATACCTACATGCGCTCCAATTAGTCTGTCCCGAAGAAACGTACTGCTAAATTTGCTACGTTGAAGGCAGACGGCTAAGCATGAACAGAATGAAGTTATTGTAACGCTATCGAGTTGATATGCTATACTTATCACACCAAATTTTCTAAATAAAGATGAAAGTGACAGCACTCTTAGTCGACAACGTTAAGGTACATCATATGATTTGTGCTTATTCTTCAATATTTACCTATGTCAAACCGTAAATAGACGCCAAATGAACGCTGATTTTTAATAAATCAGTTGGGTTACTGCGTTCCCATTAGAAATAATTGGTAGCCTTGCTTTGCCATGAGATGGATCTATAAAAGGGGTATATCCATTATCACTTTCTCAGAGCAAGAAAGTCAAAAGAGATTGTTGTTTGAATCGCTTGTGTACTATGCCACCGAACCCGACTCCCGCGCTCCTATAAGTCTGTCCCGAAGAAAGCTACTGCTGAACTTGCTACGTTAAAGCCTGCTTTACGATTTCAATAAGTGCACTCGAACTGCCGACCTCGTGACCGTGCCAAAACTTTTGCATTGTCCCAGAATTAAGGATATTAGGTCCAATACTTATTTCTACCCTAGTACTTTGTTCTGATGCTATATTTTATACTTACTCGCTTTCTTAATTCTTACTACGACTCAAGACCTAGACCACTTACCACGATCAAATAGACCTAGTCTTATCTGAAGGATAAGTCAAGAGTCTTCGTAACCGGCGTGCATATATGAGACGAACTTTGAGAGTGAAGGAAACCAGTGAAGTATGTAACAAAAGAACCTGTTGGTACTCTGTACTCTCTGCCTACCTCGCAAGGGATCTGGCGTGATGATATAGATCGAAAGATTATTTTTTCCAATAGTCGAGACTTGCGTAATTGCATAAGGAAACAGAACATTGCCGCATTGTTGATCTAATTACGCTTGATAGTGGTGGAGATCCTGGGTTCGAAACCGAGGTCAGACAAAGAGTTACTAAAGTTTTATTTTTATCAAAAATTTCTTATTTACATTCCAGTGTCTGGATAATGCGTATAATGGAAATTTTCTCTCCTCGTATTACATTGGGCCTTAAAATCCGCAATGCAACTAAATCTCCGATCACCGAAGCTAAAAGCAGCAAGTCTAATTTGGTCTTAAAGCAATCAAAAACAGTACTAATCTCCACAATGAAAAAATCTTACAATTCCAATCTTCAAATTTACTAAGCAGAATTATCTATTATTAACATAAACCGACAAAAGTCGACAGAAACCGATAGTATCTAAAACAAATTAATTTTTAAACCACTCCACAGTCGGGCGGGTAATACTAAAAACTCATTTTAAACAATCTTTTCTAAAGTCCCGTTTTGAATCAACGTCCTAATCCCTCTTAAATTGGACGAAATTAATGTGAATTTAATCATAACAGGCGTTCTTAAAATATCTTTTGGCTTCGTTTTATCAAAATTTTATTATCTCTCGTACAATTTTCAACAAGTTTAACTGGTTGAAACTCGATGACATTGCAAACCCCCGTCTTGGTTAAAATACCGTTTTGATTGCTTCAATATTTTTAATTAAAACAGCTGTCGTGGTAGAAAGTTGTTCGAGTCTTCTACTCAAAGTATCGAACCTGGTTATAAGTAAGTTAGTCACAATTCAGAAATATATTATCATATGTCCTTAATCCTGAATTGAAAAGGTATCAACGTCTGTGTGTCTGTAACAAGATAAGGTGTCAGTGTGGACTGCTATTGGATACCACATAATGTATTTTCTTTTTCTCTCTCTCTCTCTCTCTCTATTTAGAACGGCAAATAATTACACTGACAATTTACATTAAACAGCTCTACGAACATCTTGAAACGTTGGCATGTTGCGCGTTTTGACCTATTTTTATAAATATGTTTCAGTAAATACAAGGTTAGTTAATTATGCAATACGAAAAAAAAAGTATAAATAATGGAATTAGATGAAATTCCATGAAAAAGGACATGAAAAGTAAGTTCTGACAAAAAATATGCCCCAAATCCGTGAACAACATAATAATCCAATATTCAAAAACCGGAAAAGAAATGAACAGTTCAACAATATTCGGTAACAGGAAAATAAAATAAGAAGGGCTTTTGATAAATAATGTTTAATTCCACTAAAAGGAACAGGGTTGTTATATAGGGAAATCTAATATAATACAAATATTTGAATAAAAAAGTAGGTCTCCGGTATCTGAATAACTTGATAACAGGCCGAACATAACAACGGCACAACTTAAAAAATCTGATTATTTGAATAAGCACTCTAATTTTAACAAAAAAAATGAGTTACCTTTTTCTTCATTATTTATTTATGATATTATTCTATTCGGCTGACGAAGAAGCTGTTATTCATTGGTTGCTACACACATCACAAAAGGTTTTAAATGTTTTGGAAGTACGATTATTTAACCCCATGTGCAACATTATCATAATAATTCATATTTTTCATCAATAAGCAAATTGGTTAGTTAGTTTACTGTACGATGGACCTAATATTTTTCTTTTTTCCTACATCCAAGAAAAATCTAGATATCGAGTGTACTTTTATTTATGAAATAGACTAAATAAAGTATGAAATTCTGTTTTAAATGTTCTACTCTATATTTCTGTCTTCATCAACTAAATTTCCGTGGCCAAGCTTTAAAAATACAAAGCTAACTTACATAATACATTCAAGGTAGAGAAGTAATACATTCAAGGTAGAAAAGTTGAGAACGTTTTCATCTGACAGAACAAGTCGACGCTAAGTTTGTTCTTAACAAATTGTCCTTAATATCTGTAACTACCTCCGCTTCCTGCTGCAACCTTTGCATTTTTGCCACCCTGCCGTTTTGACTATAATTCATATTATCTACTAATATTGTTTGTATGTTGTAAAATTTATGGCAAGGTTTAACCATACATATGTACTCACGGAGCCATAATTATATTCCAACTTGTAATATCAGTTTCATCGGAGGGTTCATTAAAAACGCTACAAGTCAATTTTACTGAAATGGCCCAATCTCAATCGACATCTCAACTGATTACATTACAATATTAACAAATTCTTAATATACATTAAGTACCTGAGGCGGCCATATCACTAATAGTAAACTCTTTTAGGTAACCTTTTATAGATCGTCAGGAAAGACACAAAGACTTTGGAATGACATTTGAGAAGAGGGATTGATTTAAGAAACTTTACAATTACTCTTTTGAAATAAGAATTGGGAATTTGGATTTTTTCTGTTTAAATTATTAATTGCGGGATATGAGAGAGGAAAATAATGTATACGGGTCGCCATTACCGTTTTCAGCTCTTGCAGTAATATTTGTATGGAAATGTTTACACCAACGCGTCCTGCGTCCTGCACGCGCTATCTGGGCGGCGTCTGACCGCCAAATCATAGGAAGATACTGATCGACACCGTGATCGCCGAGGACGCCACCGCAGCCGCGGCTGAACGCGTTAGTTTGGCCGTACCTTTACGCGTTCATAAATTGTATTGACGTATAGACAAGACTATTTTGACTCGTGTACAAGGCTCAAATCACGGGGAAACAAAATTTTGTCGCGAAGAAAAGTGATGCCGCCCATTATAGCCCTGCTGGCCTGGAAAGGGAAAAAATTGCAGTAGAGAAAACGAATCAACAACGGAGTGAAGCCAAAGCATGTATAAGCGCGGTCATTACATTCAACCATGAATTTCCAAGCAATTCTAATACTTAAGCGTTGTAGCATAAAACTGAATGCAATCAAAATGTGTCGAATTGAAACTAAGGTAAGCAAAACCGTGCAAATAAGCATGTCTTGATCGCAAGCCGGTGGAAGTTTCCGCCAGCAAGCAGGTGCGAGACTCGCAGACGTAGGCGTTAACTTGTTACATAACTTCCACTCGAAATTGTTCATGTTTTATTTTGTTTTTCCTTTGAGCGAAACGTGGAAAGCAAATTATACATTACTTTATTTATAGACCCGGCTTTGCGAATTATGAGTGAGAATAAAGTTGTTAAAAAGCGTAGTTGACTGTTATTAATAGTATTGTGTCTTTTTAGCTAGCTTTTTTCCTCCAATATAGTTAAGTGGTGTAATGGCAGCTCTAGTATACATACTTGTAGTCGGGTACTGATTGTGTAGATTAGTTCGGCTGAAATCCTTTAACTTTTTGAAATCATTATATCTTGGTCATAAGGCATCGCACTGGACCTATTTACATCGTAAACTTACTACTTATTACCTTTTGTATCTATTCGTCACATTATTATGACAACAATAACAGTCCTCCATTTAAAATCCGGTTAAAAACTTTTCAAATTGAAAACGCCACTTAACTATGAAACAACGACAAAGAGAAAAAGACAACTCAAGTGATTCAAGTTGAACCAAATCTAATAATGTTTACAAACGACCGACAAAAACTACAGTGAAGCTGTAAAACCTTCCCAATAAAGAAATGATTTATTCTGACGGCGAAACTTCTTAACAACGTAGACATCAAAGGGCTTAGCACGAAATGATTGACATTAAGTTTATATGCCATCCTTTTCACACTACAGATTTATTAAATGAACATAAATGTGATAGCATGCTTTCCCGACTACGTTACTAAAACGTCATTTTGGTGGTGCTTAGGCCTCAGCTGGAATTTTACTTCATAGTTTTTACGATTCAGCTCGCCCGCTCGCATATAGCATTTGTGTAAAGTATGATAACTGATGGAAATGATAATAGAACTTGCTCTAGGTTATAACAGTCAGTTATTTTTGAATTTTTGGCGTGATTCGATATAGCATTGTTCGTTAAATTTTGATAGATTTCTATGTTATATTGAGTTCTTAGATTTACGCGAATATTACACATGAAATAAAACTATTTTACGGATTTTATCGCGGTTTATTTTTTTATTTCTAGTTCCCGACGTTTCGAGTGCTTTGCAGCACCCATGGTCACGGGAGGGACTGAGGTGTTAGACGTCCAATAGGCATAGTTGTTCCGGGGTACCCTCAAACTTCTTAATTATTTTTGTTGTTGTTGGTCCGATCTACGCAGAATGAGCTCACGGTGTCTTGAGGTCTTGCAGTGTTATGCTTGGTTTTGGATTTGATTATATTAATTACCGGATCCCAAGACGATGGAAGCACCCAGCCATCTTCTCTATTGAAATTAGGATGTTTTTTAATTTCAATAGCCTCGCGAACCATTCTTGGTAGGAATCGGTGTTCTTTCACGAGGATTTGTGGTCTATCAAATCTGATGTTATGGCGGGTGCGGTCAAGGACATGTTCACAGACTGCAGACTTCTTTGAGCGACGGTGTTTTAGGTCAGCTATGTGTTCTTTAACCCGAGTTTTTACCGGTCTTTTTGTTTGTCCTATTCGGAGAGACCACATTCACAATCAAGCTTGTAAACTCCTGCATCTTGTAGAGGGATCTGACACTTGACAGATGGTAAAAATTGACTGATCTTCTTCGGCGGCTTAAAAAATGTTTTAATCGAAGCACGCTTCAAGATGTAGCCAATCTTGTCCGTGACTCCTCTCATGTAAGGTAGTACAGCAGGGAGACGCTCAACTGTGGCTGGTTTCACTCGGTCACTGTGACGTTGGCGTGGGACTCGAAGCTTATTGTCGTGCAGGACTTGCTTGACATGTTGAAGCTCGGCAGCCAGATGTTTCTTGTCACAGATCCCTTGTGCTCTCTGAAACAAAGATTTACCCACGGTAGCTAACTGTGTTGGATGGTGGTGAGATTCACCGTTTAAGTACCTATCAGTATGGAACTAGAAATAAAAAAATAAACCGCGATAAAATCCGTAAAATAGTTTTATTTCATTTCTATGTTATGCTTGTGATCTATGATATTAGTTCTGCATTCGTACATGCATATAAAGAAGCGCTCTAAGACATATATTTGGATAAATTGCCAAGTGAATGTATAAATAAAATTGTTCTAAAATCTAATAGGTACATGATTCTGTTCATCCATAGGTAGAAATTATATTACGATGTTAAAACTACTGTACGGATATATATACGAAGTTTTTTTTGTAAACGGAGTAACACTTGAACTCTATATCGTAAACCAAATTAAATGCGATTACTGTGTACACTACACAGTTGTGGCAGTATTCCATTCAGTCATTCAGTTGATTTTTCTAGTGCTTGCTTTTTTAGTACTAAGCAAAAGAAATCAAGCATTTTAGTTGTTACAATTAGAGTGGTTATTCAAATAATAAAAAAAATATGTTATTATTAAATTCAGCCTGCGATATTTAGCCAATATTGTTGAAAATGTGATAATTATACATAGATCAAATATAGGCAGATGCACGCATGCCGCTCGAAAAATGACTCCAATTGAAGGGAGACAAAAGTGGGCGGTATTTGAAAAAGTGACCTTGTTCTGCTTTTAGTCAGTTTTTACTGCACGACGAACATGACGAGCTGCGCAATTAAAAACTGTAAAAATTATACAAATTAAGTAATAATAAAGGATGGAGTGTCCTATTTTCAGGAAGTATTAATTCAGATTGATGATATTCTATACTGTATTGTCGACCAAAACTTCCCAGTACGAGTCCGGAGTCTGGAATTGTGCCCGGTATATGGCATGATGATGATGATGATGATATGGCAATAGGCTCGCCCCCTATTACATGAGACCTAACATCGTCGGTGAAACGTGGGTGTCCTTAGTCCACCTCTGCCACCCCCGCTTTGGGAATATAGGCGTGACGGTGTGTGTGTATATCACATATTTTTTCAAGTGTTTGCGAATTGTGTAATTTTAGTTTTCAATGAAATGAGATCCAAAGAGAACAATGGAGGACTATTAGCACAAACGAGAGGGGACGAATATTATAAACCTAGTGCGTTTACTGTGGTTTGTTCGAATTAGGTATTAATTTATTAACCTTTAACTAGACATGGAGTCGCACTCGGGTCGCGCGTTTTGCAAATTCTTAAAATTGACCACTTCCGTCGGCTTGCCACGTCCTCGCGTTTTAGTAACTTTTGTTTTAGTAGTAAAACGACCCCGAAAGGGGACAGATAGGTCGTTAATTGAATAACACGTGAGTAATACGTATCAAAAGATCGGACCTAGCCTGTCAGACTACATGCCCCTAGTTCCCATTATTATTATTATTATTACGAGCCATTTGTGTCCCACTGCTGGGCAAAGGCCTCCCTCCACTTTTTCCACTCGTCTCCGTTCGTTGCCATGTCAGGCCAGTCCCTCGAAAAGTGGTCCAGCTCGTCCCGCCATCTCCGCCTGGGTCTACCGCGTTGCCTTTTTGTATTTCGTGGGGACCAGTCAGTTCCCATACAAAATATTTTTTAGATCTTTTTTTATATATAATAATTAATAATAATAATAATTGTTTATTTCTGAATTAATCTATTTATCTATATCTATCTATCTATAACCTCACGCCAGATCCCTTGCGGGGTAGGCAGAGAGTACAGAGTTCCAACAGGTTCTTTCCTTACATACCTCTCTGGCTTCCTCGACTCTCATAGTTAGTCTCATACACGCTCGCCGGTTACGGAGACTCTTGACTTTTCCATCAGATAGGACTCGGTTTATTTGGTCGTGGTAAGATAGTCTAGGTCTTCCCCGGTACCTGCATCCTTCCACTTTCACATTGTATATCTGTTTTGTCATTCTTTCCTCTGGCATTCTTTCTATATGCCATATTATATTTCCAACGGAGCATGCCCTTTCTCATCTTTACACCGATACTATCTTTCATACCTACTCGCTGTCTTACTATGCTGTTGCTAATGCGGTCGGTCAGCTTCACTACGCACATCTTCCGCAGAGCTCGCATTTCTACCGCATTTATCCTACTTTCATTCTTCTTCTTACATACCCAGCTCTCGCTACCATATAACAGCGTTGGGGCAAGAACTCCGTTATGTATGGCCAGCTGCGCCTTTTGGCTTAAGTGCCGGCTCCCGAGTAGCTTTCCCATCTTACCATTCACTCTGTTCCCTGCACTCACTCTTCTCTCTATGTCAGCGGTGTATTTCCCATCCTTACTGAAGGCGCATCCAAGATATACAAACTCATTCACTTGCTCCAGCACATCGTTACCAACCACAATCCTTACATTCGTTCTGGTTTCTTCCCTTTCAAAAACCATAATCTTGGTTTTCTTCACATTCAAGTGTAAGCCATTGATCATGCAGTCGTCTTTCATAACTGTGACTAGTGTTTGCAGATCAGTGGCTGTTGGCGCTATTAAAACCGCGTCATCTGCATAAAGTAGATGGTTTACCACTAAGTCACCCATTTGTACACCTTCATTCATCGCTTTCAGTCTTTGAAGACTTTTGTCCAGATATATTATAAACAGTCTAGCGGACAACACGCAACCCTGCTTGACGCCGATTTTAACGTCAAACCAGGGTGACCTGTTACCCGTACCACGCCACCGTAACCCACCCGTACGCATGCCTTGCAGTCCACATAAGTGGACTGGACGGCTCGCAACAGAGTGCCATCTATACCATTCTCTGGCAAAATGTCCCAAAGTCTCTTTCGCACAACTCTGTCAAATTGCTTCTCCAGATCTACAAAACCGCAGAAAACCTTCCGCCCCACTGCCAGATGCTTCTCTACGATGTTGCGGAGTGAGAAGACTTGATCCGAACATCCTCTTCCAGACCTGAAACCCCCTTGTGCCTCGCACAACATTCCGTCGGACTTCACGCGCATTCTCCGTTCAATAATTTTACCGTACACCTTGGCTGCCAAGCTGATCAAACTGATAGCTCTGTAATTGGCGCAGTCATATTGTGAACCCTTTGCCTTTATACAAGGGTACTATGACTGCGCGGCGCCAATCTGTAGGGACTCTACCGGTCCTCCAGCAAAGGTTTGCGAGGGCCCGGAAAGCGTTCTGGACGCAAGTTCCACCATATTTGATCATCTCGGCAGATATCATGTCTACTCCCGCAGCTTTACCGTTTTTCATACTTCCTATCGCCCATTCAACTTCTTCCATAGTGATGTCCTCCGTTGATTCTGGTGCCGCAATCTCGCCTTTGGGCACGTCTGCGGCATCAGCATCCGGGTCATCTCCATATATTTCTCCAAAATATTCACTCCACCGGTTTAGCACAGCTTGTGTGTCTGCAAAAATGTCACCATGTTTAGATTTTATCCTTTCCATTCTGGAGCCTAACGAATAACCTCGAGCCTTTCTCACCTTGCTTCAAAAGAGTTTGGTGTTGTTCTCGAAGTTCTTCGCCAGCCTCTCCTCCTCAATCATACTGGCTCTTTCACGCTTTTCTTTCACTAAAGTTTTAGTGGCATTCTTGCATTGCCGGTATATTTCTTTCCTCATCTCTGTCATACTGGCATTCAGGTTCAAAGAAGATACATAGTCCTGCCACGCTTTCTTCTTACTTTCTACGGAGCTTTGCAACTCCGCATCCCACCATGCATCACCTTTTGCTGTAATGTGCTTCTTTGAGCAACCACATACTTCTTTCGCGGATTCCACCAAACTCTCTTTCAGGCTATTCCAGCATTCATCTACATTTGAGTCCGAAGAGCCTGCTGTCAAAAGCTTGTCCCGGACTCTGTCTTCATACATTCTCCTCACGCTCTCATCTTACAACTTTTTAACCTTTAATCTTTCAAGGTCTCCGAAGGGGATACGCTCTCGCCAGTGCCTCCACTTCCTGAACAGACCACTAAACCGCGCAACTACGAGATAGTGGTCTGATTCCAGAGTGGGGCCTCTATACGCACGCGTATCTTGTAGTTTGCTTCGGAGACGGTTATCAACCAGGATCAGATTTATCATGCTTTTTTGTTCATTCCTTCTCCACGTATACATATGTATGTCCTTGTGCTGGAATATCGTGTTAGACACAAGGAGACCCCTTTCCAAACAAACATCTACAATGAGCTTACCTGCATCGTTCACTCTCTTATCACCATAAGGACCTAGAGCAGCGTCGCAAGTTTGCCGCCTGGTTCTTACCCATCCGTTCAGATCGCCACACAAAATCACCTTTTCGTTAGCCTCAGCCAAATTTAGAACTTCCCTGACATTATCCCAAAACTTCTCAAGGTACTGGGGTGTCGACGAGCTTACGGGAGCATATGCTGCGACCAAAAATACTCTAGTGACACCCAGTTTTAAAAGGACCCAGAGAAGTCTCGCATCGCACAGGCCATAATCTCTCATTCCAGAGGCCAGGCGACGGGACAGCAAGATACCCACCCCCATGCTGGCACGACTGCTTTGCGGTACCCCAGACCACAGAGCCATCGTTCCATCAGGAAGATCACAGGTTTCACTGCCCCTCCGCTTAGTCTCTGTTACACACAGAGCATCCAGGCGTCTCTCTTTCATCACATCAATCACCTCATGCATCTTATCTTCCATACCACCTCTTACATTCCAAGTGCCTATTTGGCACTCTGCACACCACGACTCGCCAGTTCGGGCCCGGCGTGATGGATGGCGGCCCCCATCGCCGCTTCCACCTATATTCGTGCCAACGGGGGCGGGCCGGTACGCGTCGCCTCGGGGGGATGCCCTAGCCCGCACTGCGGTACGTCTTCGGTCCAAGATTGCAGCCATAATGACTGGCAGGGGTCGCGACGAGCACGCTCTTGGACAGACCCCCAAGATTAAGATACATATTTTCTAATTAGTAAGTACCAAAAACGTTACATAACCTTAAAAGTTTTTACCAGGGGTTCCCAAACTAGGGTCAGCCTGTATCTTGGGATACCAATTACAATTAAAAGAAATAAGACTTAAAAAATAAACGTAATAAAAGAGGACGTAAACATTAAAAATATAAGAAATAAATTAAATTAAAAATATATAAGACTCAAAATTTAAGCGTTTATCTAAAATAAGACCAAGATATTTAAGTTCCTTCGTCCGTTGTATTGAGTCACATGTAGATGTGAGGTCAAAAGAATGACTATGATTACTGGTATGAATGTTGATGTCTGTCATAGGTGGAGGTTGACTTCTGGCTGTCTTATGAAAACACATATACTTAGTTTTCCCGGTATTTAGTGTCAGGAGATTATTTTGTAGCACACAATTTCTGTTGATTTAAAATATCTAAATATTTAAAATATCTAAATTTAGTTCATGGATGTCACTCATATATAAAATAAACAATAATAGCCCCAGTATGCTGCCTTGTTGGATTCCGTAAGTGGTGGGTAGCGTCGTACTTATTAGAGTATCTACTTTTACAAGTTGTTGCCTATTAGTAAGGTAGCTGCAGAACCAGTCCAAGGCAGTGCCACGAATTCCCATTCCCTCCATTTTCCGTAACAGAATGGAAACCGAAATCGTGTCAAAAGCCTTAGCAAGGTCGAGGAAAACTCCACAGCAGTTATGACCATTATCAAGGTGAGACGCAACAAAATTAACCAGTTTTTGGGTATATGAGTTCAGTTGAATCATCAAAAAGAAAAATAATGCGGCTAGACATCATATAAAGAGAAAATCAATTCCCCTATGCTAGTTTCAGATCAATCTGATAGCGAAGGTGATTTTAAAGAGTATATTATATCTGAAAGCGAAATTTTACAAAATCATGAAAGTGATCAAGATGAAGATTCGGACGAAAGTAAGATCACTCCAGAAGAAGTTGGCAGGGATGAGGAGTCATACCACTTGAAAAGAAGTTGGCAGCAATAGTTCCGAAGATGAAGTCAACATGCCCTACACAGAATTACGGCGGTCAAATTGTTAAATTGTTACTTTGAAAATTGTAATACTTACATATACATGCATCAACCCAAGATTATAGACGGAGTATTATAGAGATACTTTAGCCAGAGTCGCCGTCAATTACCGAGGGAGTTACGGTTAGTGATAAAGCAAGTTTTGGCTGACATAATGTTGAAGAAGTTGTCCAAAGTCATGAAACTAGTACACAGAATGACACGTATGTCGGGTGTTGCAATCCCGTATGCTTGCAATGTTCTCGCCCTTTGTGCAAAAATTGCCAAATTGAGTCGATGTCAGAATTTTTATTTTTCCAGAAGTAGCTAACATGTATTTCTGTTTCTTTCTACATTTGATTTTAAGGTAAAAGTGTTTAATTTATCATATTGTGTATAAGGCCCACTAAAATGCTAAAATAAGGACCTCATGTCAATTAAGGCTGAAAAGTACCACTAACTGTTAATTCTCCTTTTTTTTTAAACATTTAATAAAAAAAAACTTATTAAATGCACTTATATGTTTTTTACTACACACTAATGCTTAGATATCAACACAATTTTAAAACATCAAAAATGATTTTTATAATAAAAATTACCTTTGAAAAGAAGTAGCCTGTGAGACGTCATATCCAGGCTGGCGAAAGTCTTATAGGAATAACGATTTATATAGGATTTGCTGTCTTTTTAAACCCGTTGAAAACAAAAAGCCGTGTATCGTCAATACGTACTATATAACTGACTGTTTTTCAATTTAGGTGCATTATACTGTTCTGCCAATTTAATCTGATATGTCAATTCAAATTGTCATTTCGAGTTGACAAATTGAAGTATTGTATCTATAATACATATAAAATTACTGTCGTTAATTTAAAACAAATGTTAATTTAATATCCCTTTAGAAGGCGTATTACTAAATATAAGTAGCGTTGTTTTCACTGTGGCGGTGCATATTCCAAAATGAGCAAAATTAAATTCAAAATATGCCAAGTAAAAACAAATCGGGTAGGTGACAAGAAAATAATATTTATGGCTAAATTTCCACTGGATAAAGATCGGTATGTATGTTTCTGTCATTATACTAAATTTTAGATTCATTTACATGAATGAACCGAAAGAACTATATTCTTTCGGTTCAGATAAATAAAAATATTAAAAACAATAGTGATGTACAGTCATGTTATCTATACATTTCATTCTTAATGTTATTAATATAAATTTATGATACTAAAGCTTCTAGTAATATGCGTTCTTTCTATTTTTTTGACACGCAAACTGTTTTACAGATGTAAACAATGAGTGTCGGTACGTGAAATATGCAGACTTGTGTAATTTCTATAAAAAAGCTGTATCAATTAAATAAATTAATTGTATCTATACCTGTTGGAATTCTGTACACTCTGCCTACCCCGCAAGGGATCTGGCGTTATGTTATAGATAGATAGATAGATAGTATCTATTAAATTTTTGTATGGTAGTTAAAATGGTAAATTTATCTTTCTTTACATTGACATCATTGGAAATTCAGTGTGATTACGTAAAATTATTATTCAATTTATTATTTCAAACTAGTAAGCTATGGAACCCTAAATATGTTACATATCGATATCAATAGATCCATTAAATTTAACGTCAAGGCCACATCCCTATTCTTTTTTTATGTTGTCAGTATTGTTTTATTAGGTTGGCAGCATATCATAATTTTATGTTGGCAGCAATAACATTTAATTTTATCATGGTGGTAGAACTTTGCGTGTAAGTTCCATATAATTTGCAAATTCATGCTTCAATATGAAGTTCTGCCTCTTAAAACGTTGTGATTATAATCTCTTTGGTCATCCTTATTGTGTCATAAATTTGTCATGTCTCCAGTTAAAGGTTAATTGTAAGGACGATATGTATATAACGGCGAAAGGTTTTAATAGGTTAAAAAATGGCTGTTTTAAGTTTACATGTAATGGTAATCTTTGGTTAATATACAGTAAGTCAGGTTAAACAAGGGATGTAAATAACAAATATATACACAACAAAAAGCACTGATAAATCACAGAGAAAATTTTGACAAAAAATCGTAAAAAGTCTCTCGATGTGTGGGCAACCTTGCGCAAGCGACTTGACCTATCTTATCTAAGGTCAATACCGCATGTGAATATATGTAAATGCTATAATTTCATCAATCTTATAATTCCATCGATCTTTTCTGTGTTATTTTTAGTAATATACGAGCAATTACGACCAAGCGTTTTTCACATATAAGCAAACGCCTCTTAAAAAATAAATTCCATTTGCGGGTTTTGAACCCGCAATTTTTAACAAACTTACAAAAATTAATCAACAGCGTTGTTGAAAACTATAATACAAATTTTGAGATGCAAATGCTCGTGTTTTCATGCAAAATAAATGTAAAAACATTCACTTTCTCGACGCGTCGGAGACTCCAAAATGGCGCCCTGGGGTGTTATAAATCGGTCAGCACCTTGTTTAATTTAATTACTAAGGTTACAGATAAGCGAATATAAATAATACAGTACCTATTTAGGTTATTTATAGGTTAAGTTACCAATAAAAGTAAAGGTGTGTAAATGAAGTGAGGGATATTTTGTACTACCTTAGTACTTTAATATTTAGGCAATGCTGAGGAAAATCACAAACTATCTGTTAACTTTCGTACTATCAAGAGACAAAACCATAATAGAACTGTGCTCGTACGAGCTATTTCGATCAGCTAATTTTCTGCTTACTACCAACGTAGAGTTTATTTAACTGTGATTATCTAAAGTAACGGCACCGCACGATGTCATTTTGGCAGCTTGTCATAGTCAATACTTGCGGTACAATGCCACACCTTTGTGTGTGTGTATGTATGTGTGTGTGTGTTTGTGTGTGTGTGAATGATCTACGCTATCGGCCGCGGGGTGTTTGCAGCTTCACCGAGCAAGAGGGCAAGCGTGCACACACTACGCTCGAGCCAGATGGGTAAAGGGACTAGGTAAGACAAATTATTCTTATATGATCTGAGGTCTCAATGTAAAAAAAAACATGAGGAAATAAACTATGCGAGTAGAATACGCCAAAAAGGTCTAAAGTGAAGAACATGTTGAAACTCTGTACCTTACTCCGCAAGGGATCTTGCCTGATGAAAAATAAACAAAAATGCCACACACTAAGAGGAACTCCAATAAATATACAATTGCATCATTATTTTCATACATTTTAAATGCCAATTTGCCCGAAATAGCTAACTCAATTTTAATTGCAACCAACACAGCTTAAGTTTTCATAAAAGGTCACGTTATACCTGAAAGTTCAAGAGCAACAGAAAACCGGTGTTGAACTATCGTCTCTCGGAATCAGAGGAGGCTATTCTAGTTGATTGATTATATATCCGACTGACTTGAGACTACGCTTTTATCTTTTCTTTTGTAAAATTATTTAATTTCCAATAATATTTGGAATCTAGAACTAGAAGAGAGACTGACTTCAATTACTATGAGAGGAGGAAGCGAAAGAGTTTTCTAAAGATCCTGTTAGAACTTGAACGCTCTGCCTACCCAGCAACACGATCGGATCCGATCCGACTTTGGACACGGGCCAGAAGACGATGTATCAATTGTACGACTGTATTAATAGAAACCGACCTGAATGTAGTTTATTTTAAATTGGCAACTGAATCGATTCCAACTACGTTACATTTTTTCAATTAACAAAAATAGTTCTTACTCTTTCAGATTCGATCTCGCAGAAAAACTCCGAGTATAGCTCTTTCCATTGCCCTTCGGGTGAACTTGAGCCTTCTTATGAGGTGAGGAGGTCCCATCGTGAGTGACCATGTCTCGTTGCCGTAAGTCATCACTGGCAACACACACTGTTCAAAGGCTTTTGTCTTGAGACACTGCGGTATTTGGGACGAGAAGATATTACGTAGCTTCCCGAACGCTGCCCAGATCTCTGCTCAATCGAATCAAAGGCTTTTTCATTGTCCACAAACGCTAAACATAGTGGCCGGTAATACTCCTCTGTCTTCTGTATAATCTGCCGCAGCGTATGTATGTAGTCTATCGTGCTAAAGCCTTTTCGGAAACGGGCTTGTTCGGAAGGCTGGAAGTCATCGAGTCTGTGTGTAAGACGATTCGTAATAACTCTCGAAAACAGCTTATAGACATGACTTAGAAGTGATATGGGTCTATAATTCTTCAATAGGGGTTTGTCGCCCTTTTTGAAGAAGAGAACCACCACACTTCTGTGCCATGACTTTTGTCGTGCGACATGCGTTTTGCCTTCAAAAATGACGGAAATAAAGAGCTCCTGGAGAGCTTTTAGTATCGGCTTCCCACCAGCCTTGAGAAGCTCAGTTGGCATACCATCATCGCCTGGCGCCCTTTTGATTTTAAGCTGTTTGAGAGCTGTACTAATCTCGTACAGGCCCGGGATATCTTCGGTGTAATGTCGGGTCACTCTGGCTCTTGGGTCTTTGGCAAGATTGCTAACAGGGCGTGTTGACATGTATAACTGTCCGTAGAACTTCTCGACCTCTCTCAGGAGTTCATTTGGAGGATATACTCCGGCCGTCTCTGTCCCTCAGGTTATTTAACCGGTTTTGTCCAATAGACATATTTCTAGCAAACACTTTGGAGCCCTTGTCCCGCTCTATAGTCTCTTTTAATGTGCTGGTATTGTAATCGCGCGTCTCGCAAATCAGAGACTTAGAGATCTGCCTATTGAGCCGCCGGCATGCAGAAGCATCGTCCGGAGAATGCAGGACAACCCATTTAAAATTCATTTCTAATATACATACCAAAGGGCTTAAAAGATGGTAGATAACTCCTTAAAATTGGAAGTTTGATTTTCGTATTGTATTCGTAAAGCAATAATCTAATTGTGGTCTTGCGTTATATATGTTACACCTTGAAAATTTCGTATCAGCTTTAGTTTTGTATAATAATGGTATCAATCAACAGCTTATCACAGCCGAATTGAGATAAAAATGAAAAGCCAAGTCGAATGAATGGTCGAGGGGAAGCGGTAAGTTAAATGAGTCCAGAAGGCTGACTTTATCTGAAAGCTCTTTGCTACTGTTTGAGAACACGGAATATAGAAAAGTTGAGGTGGTTTACAATTTTGAATATAGTGTTCACCTAGTATCAAGTTCATCACCATCTAGAAAGAGTGTTCTATATTGTCCCACTGCTGGGCAAGGCCTTGTCTCACCAATCAAAGTGACATAGTTTAGGTCATACTTCACCATGCAGGACCAGTGCGGATTGGTAGAGATTAGTGGCCACCTGTTGTTGGAACTTATCAAGACCTCCAACTTAGCTTAACGACTACCACATATAGTGTTAACCAGAACCAAAGTCATAACATATTTTAAGAAAAAAATCTATACTTCTATATCATCACGCCAGATCCCTTTCGGGGAAGTAGAGAGTACAGAGCTCCAACAGGTACTATCCTTCCATACCTCTCTAGCTTCCCCCACTCTCATAGTTCGTCTCATGGACGTCTCTATACTTGTTTCCAAAAAAGGAGCAGGTCTGGATGGGATTCTTCCTTCTCTAATTCTTGTAATATAATAAAGCGCCTTCCAAAGAACGGAAATGCTCGAAGTCTTCGTTCTTCGGAAGGCACATTATTTTATTTATTTTTCTTTTATTGAACAAGGCACACAAAATAGAATATAATAAAAAATAAAAATCTGTAAAATAATTTTATAAATATAAGTTATGTGCTAGACTATGATACGATATGAAAATGCCACAAACGCTTGCCCAACTCAGACCAAGCTGAAAGCTCATAACTTTTTTGATTACTAAGAACAACGCGGTCACACCGGCGAAAAAGTGCAAAATGCATTGGCAACATCCAATTGCTAAAGACTATTCGAGTACCATTGCTGTAGTTACCTGATTGGTTGCTCTGCCTACTTCGCAAGGGGTCTGGTATGATGATTTACAAGGTGTATCATAAAGAACGCAAGACCTCAGACACCCCGATTAGATAATTCCTTTACAAATTCCATACGAAAACCCATTTTCCAAATATCAAATTTTTAACCCCTTTTTTACACACTTTTATACCCCAATTAACAATGAAACTTGTACGTGTATGTATGCGAATAAGGTGCAAATTGAGAGATACATTTTAGAAATGCATGTGAAATCTCCGTATTGCTTTGAATCAAGAATAAATGTAGTTTGTTATAGCGCACTAAGGGAGTAACAGCATTTTTTGCAAATTTTAAATAAATGTAATATACATTAAAATATTTGGAATTCATTCAGTTATCGATTTAGAATAAACCACTTTCACGTCTTGCGATTATTATGTTGTAAATAAATATACAAAAAGTCTCACGCTACAAGTTTATGAATAAATATTAATGTGAGACAACATGCTTTCTCCATAACTTTACCCATGTATAAAATTGTTCATTCCTGCAAAATAAAATACACGTAATAACTTCACGAGAGCTAATATTGAACCATCCAAGGAAATTAAATTTCGTTTTCATTAGGATAAACTATTAAATTCTTTCTTTCTAATTAAGAGTTTTACTCTTGACAGAGCAGCTGAGGTATGCATATGTTTTCATTCATTTCTTCGCAGTGCGTACTAAATTCTTTATACGACCTGGTAGAACCTTCCTCCTTTAATTGACTTGTGTAACTTAACCATTTTCTTTTTCACATATTTCCTTCTACTTGCTCTTTTAAAAATTCTATTAAATGTCACCTTCATTTGATGCATAGCTTGGCGTTTGCTCCCAATAGATTCCTTTGGGATCTAACGGCTTAAAGTTTAATTAAAGATGCAACCCCAACAGAAAGAACGTTCATATCCAGTAATAATTTTGACTAGCACTAATCGTGATAATATTTAATTTATTATTACGGTTAATTCGTACAAATTGAATAATTACAAACTCTTTGAGGTAACAGTGAGCGGGGTAACTAGACAAATAGCTACAATGTCTTTTCAAAAAGTTGGAAACTCATAGTTGCCAAAACCACAAATTGATAAAATGTTGATTATGATTTGATAGTGATTTAAGTCATCGATATATTTGTACGAATAATATATTGATGATTTTAGTACCTATTTCTTTTTAGTTATCTGCGTAATTTCAAAACTGGTTTGATTAATAGATAGTCCTAAATTCAATCATGCCTGTCTGATTAATCTTCAGTGAATATTTGGTCTGTTTTCGCCTTTATGTTATAGGGAAATGGTAACTCAAAAGTCTTTTAAGAGCCTTATCATCAAAATCGCATCATTAAAATTATAATAAAACTAATTACAACACCATTAATTAAGTATAAAGCTTTCAGTTTAGTTACTTTTTGTACTGTCTTCATCGTCATCAGCTTGCATCAGTTCATTGATAGACGTGTGTTAATATAACACTTTAATCAGACATACATAAAAAATATTCTGGCAATTTCATTAATGGAATGAAGTACCAAGTAACACCCTCCTTTATGTAGGGTAGGCAAGTTAAACAAATTTTCACTTGATCGGTCATAGCTCCTCAATGATAACCCTAAATTGGTTTTTGCGCACTGATGGATAATTAATTTATTTCTTTCTAGAAGTCTCTAGAGTATTTATTTCTAATAAACCACATTTAAGAGCTACAGCCGTTTAATTGGAGAAAGTCTTACATGCTCATCATGCCCCATACACGCGCTCATACATAATACGCATACATGCGTGTTTTTTGTTCATTTTGAATAATTTAGTCGTACTCTCTCAAGGTCCAAGAATACATGAGCGTAATGCCACAGAGACACATAACGCAACATATAATTAAGCGTCGCGTCACGAAGGATCGTAACTAACTCGTAAGCCAGAGAGTCATCTGAGGCACTCATTTATCAGATGAGAGGTCACCCCGGGGTTAACGTTGAGTGACAAGTCCGCACTCACGCGTCGCAACCTCACTGTGTCGGCATAACGTGTTTATTAAGTCGGACTTTTTAGATTTCTTATTGGGTTGAAATTATTAACCGACTACGACAAAACCAAGATGAAAGGTTATATTTTTAGCAGTCTATGTTGTATATTTGTAATAACATATGTTTCACCATAGCGCCTCAACTACTTATCCAATTTTAATTGATAATATTTCAATCCATTCGTTATTATGTTGTGGGTAACATAGGCTACATTTTATATGAACAAAATAAATATGACGGATGTTACATTTCAAAAAGTGAGGCCTCTAAGTTTCTCTTTTTGCTATCGACTGGGATGTCAAATGAAAGAGGAGGAAATTTTGGGTTTATAACTACAGAAACAGTAGGTATAATATTATGGCGATAGAATAACACTTTTAGTATATTTCAGCGTTGACTCTGTACTCGGGCTACCGATTATTAAACATTTTTTCTTATTTAAAAATATATGAGACGAGTGCAATGTCCCCCTAAATCGTTCGTTGTACTCGACTTTGCCTAAAATGAATTAAGTCGGATGCATGTTATATTTTTTCAGTAGGCAATCATTCTGCCACAAAAAAAGCCCACAGATACACGAACGTCTTAAACAACGAACACGAAAAGGAAATGATAACGGAGGCCTCGAGAATCCAAGATGGCGGGGCATTAATCACGACAAGGGGGGATGACGCAGCAAGTCTCAAAGATTGACGGACAAGCGTTGTAATATAGTTGATTTGATAATGTTGTATTGTTGGCATTCATTAATTAGAATCTAATGCTAAATTTAGAACGAAACAGATGTTTTTTTAATTAATATGAAGTGATATGGAAAAACCGTCACGCCTATATTCCCCAAGTGGGGGTGGCAGAGGTGTACTGATTGCATCCACTTTCGCCGACGATATTAGGTTTAAATGTATTAAGCGAAGGAGATAATGGAATATAAAAAAATTCTCATTAGTAGTCCGTTGTCTGGAATATTATGTATGTTGAAATAGCTCCATAGAAGGCTCGCCCCCTATTACGTTCGAACGTTAGGTTTGACGGCAAAATCTAGGATTATACATCATCTCTGCCCCCCGATCAGGGAATGTAGCCATAAAGATGTGAGTCTTGTTAGTGACAACACTTTACAAAAATCTTTAAAAAAAAAATAGAACCGATTTTATTAAAATGGGTGGTCCCATTTTAATGAATCTGTATTGAACGTTACCTCGAAACTATACTAAACCCAACGCAAAAAGAATAATCAAATAAAAATCAGTTTATAAATAAAGTCGTTATAAAAAACACAGACGAATTGTCGACCACCTCCTTTTTTGAAGTCGGTTAATATTCTGATTAGTTCTATGGCAAGGTACCTATAGAATTAACGTATTACCCATAATATCTCAATCTACACATTCGTATTGTTTGTTTTTAAGAAGTTCCCTAGTGTATCTTCCAAGTCCAAGGTCCAATACCGATAAAATTAAAATGGGACCACCTTGGGGCTATACTGAACCCAATGCAGAAAGAATTATCAAAATCGATTCATAATTGGCGGAATGATCGCGTAACATACATACAATAAAAAACATACCGTTGAATTAAGAACCTCCTCCTTTTTCGAAGTCGGTTAAAACAATATAAAATGGAACAAATTTTCACATACACAAATTTGAGCTGAAAGCTAGGTTTTAATAAAAAAGTGTTCGTTTATATGACTCAGGTTTATATTAATGTTATCATTGACCAGATAATTGCTTATTACCACGTACCCCTATATCAAACATCTTCGTAATGACATGCGAACACTGGCAAGATATATCAAGTCTAGTCAAAAGACTTTATGACACGCAAGAAGAAAAAAAGCACCCCTTGTAACCCATTCATGCGTTGATGTTACACTTTCTCCTGTGTATCATCAAATGCATCGTATCCTTCTCCCTCTTAATCAAAGTTTTTATTATACATACTATATTATCTAATCACACCAAACCCTTAACCATCACAATCAGGGTCCTCCAAGCCTCGGTTCTCAGTACTTATCTGTTCAGCGCGATATTGGATGAAGTCACGAACAGCATAAGAAATGCATATGAGCAGCCTCCGTGGCTACTCATGTATGCTGACGATGTCGTGCTGGTGGACCCGGACGGAGGGATACTGGCGCGACGTGTGAATGCATGGAAAACCCTTTGCAATGACAATAGCCGAAAATATGAACTTGTGTCAAAGGATCAAACTTAAAAAGCAAAAGATTTATAAAGCAGCATGTACTGTTCCACAACTGGGCAAGGCCTTCGCTCATAAATCAAGATGAGAGAGACAAGGTCATTCTACCATAAAGACCGAGTGCGGATTGGTATAGATAGGTTTATGGTCATCTGATTTTAGAACTTATCAAGCCGCCTATAAGGCTTCCAATTTGAATATAATATAAAAAATTAAAACTCTTGTTGATCGCTAAGAATACCGCGGTAGCATAGCGCTACAAGCGCTTCAGATATAATAATTTTAATTTAAAAGGACCTTTTTAATGCAAGCTGCTATATCAAAAAAATACAACGATTATATTTTGCTTAGTTGAGGAGTTCTTATGTCTTCTTTCCGGCTCCATCATCCCTGGATACCATCCAGGTCCAAAGTACTTGTCAAGGTATATCTAACGAGCCCAAATACGGCGGGGTTATATTGAGTAGTTGGGTGATTCTCTTAGCCACCTTTCGACTTCATCATTAGACCCTAAACACTATCTGGTGGTATAGTACTTGTCAATACTAATTCAAGAAGCCTAAACACTAGAGAGTGACGTTGTACAGTTCACAAGAGATCAGCTCTAAACTGACTTATGTATGCCAAATTACAGCTCAATCGGAAACCTGCAAGTGCTTGAAAAATGGATGACAAGATTTGAACCGAAAAGACAGACAGACAAAGACTAATATTACAAGTTAAATAAAAGCTTGTAAAAACAAGAAAAAAGAAGGCACCATTAGAAACTCCGCCCTTACACGCACTCAACATTCCTCTCCATACCATCGACGCAGCATCGTCATAATGAAGCCATAAAACATCCCACCCCCAAAAAACGTTGTCACAAAAACCAGTGACGATAATTTTGATTTATCGCATCCGTTCCTAGTAAAGGATTTAATCAAAAAAGAACCGGCATCTGCCAGAGCTATTAAAACAGTAAAAGCTTTAATATCAAAGCACATTACGGTTGAGGTTATTGCAATAAGCGAGAGACATACGGTCGGGGGGATGCAAGAACGAAATTATGGTAATTTATTGAGAATAAGGAGTTGGAGGTAGTATTGTTACGGCATAAGGCATAAAATATATATCAACCGCTATCTATATCATCCCTTACGAGATAGGCGGAGAGTACAGTTTCTTACTTACCAACAGGTTCTTGCCTTATAAACCTGTCTGACTTCCTACATAGTTCGTCGCATTCACGCTCGCCGGTTTCAAAGACTCTTGACTTACTCATTCGATAATAAACGGTCTATCTGGTCTTTCATACCACAGGATATGTTTAAGATACAAAGATAAATCTTTTAAAATATACAAAGATGATGTAATAAATAAAGTCGTAGATACAGCTAGATTAAATCTAGCCATGTTGTGTAAGATTCTTTAAGCTTTCTTTTAGACTCAGATAAAACAAATACAATCATTCTCTTTGGTACCTCATTAGCGACTCGATTCAATAAAAACAACATGAAAAATTAAATTTACATACAACAAATTTTGGTTCATAAATCAAGCCTATTTTGACCTATAAATCACCAGAAACCTAAGTGGTGGACATATAATTAAAGCTCAACGTGTAAGTTTTTCATTATTATCAGCAGTGTGTGCCCAACATCACGCACGGACCATCAAACGCGACGTGAAAACTGACCGATTAAACACCGCTTATGCCCTATTGATACCCCCCACAACCGATTCTAACTTTTAATCAATTGCAATAAGAACCACCGAATTCATCAATACTAAAACGTAAGGGTAGGAAATAAACGTTCTGTAGATAGAAATATTGCCCGAAAAAAATATTGCGTGCCGTCGAAATTATTGCGTTGTACACGGTTTTATGCCACTTTTTATTCCATGTCCTATTGCTTATGAAAATGTTTGGATTTTGAATTCATTGATGTGATGAGATGGAAAGGTCGCTGAACTGTACAGTGCAATATATGTAGTTTTAAATAATAAGTATGGAAATATTCTTTTTATGTATCGCTGGGCTTAAACTAACATTTCTTACTGAGTACTTACGTATTATATTACAGTTGCTTTAAAACAAATAAAATAATATCTAAAGATAATGAAAAGCAAGCTTTATGCAGCTTTGTAATGGGGCAATTTACGGCCATATAAATTACATCGCATAAAAAATTCGTATGCTGTTAGCCGTTGAACAGTTCCTTCGACTGGAGATAATACTAGTTGTAGAATCAGGTCATGCTTTCTTTAAAATGCATTGTCAACAGAACTGAACCAGTATGTCAAATTTTAACTCCGTGGGATAAGAAAAAATGGTTCTAATTTAGCTTGCAAGATCTAACCTACACAAAACTAAAAAAATTGCAATCTAATAAATTATCAAACGAATTTACCTGAAGTGAAGTTCGATCATTACTATACGAAGTCCTTCGTTCGAAGATATAAGCCACATGCAGCTCTCTTGACCCACTCAGCAGCCGTGCGCATCTTTTAGAGACTTGAAACGTCAACGCCTCCTCTATACTATGTTTGGACATAACCTCTGGGACCATTCTTTTTAGAACTAGTACATTTCAACTTTACCAACGGGCAGGGCGGGTTGGGTATTTATATCTTCGAATAAAGGACTTCGTATAATAATGATCGATCTTCACTTCAAGTAAGTTCGTTTGATCACTTATTATACTGTGTCCTTTGTTCTCGATATAAACCATATGCAGCTGTTTAGAGCTATAAGGGTAAAGTTGAAGTATACCACATAAATGTTGCATGATCTCTAACAAATAACATGCTATAAGTACTTTTGTAGTATAACACATTCCCGTTCTTTGCATACCTGTTGTCCAAAATTCATTATTACCAGGTGATAATGATCAAACAATACTTATCAGATATCAGTGCAGCCTCCGTCTGTTATGTCTTCTAAAGATATCTTCTTTCTATAGCTATCTTCTATTTAACGAGAGTTGAGGAAATACCAATACAGGCGTGTGTGTTTTTTTTAATCACATGAAAATAACACTTTATAATATTTCTTGTATCCGAAAAAAACACTTACTGTGTACTAGACCTGGAAACAAAGTATGATAGTACACAATCTATAACAATATAAGACAAATAAGACAGGGAAACCTGTGTATTGTATTGTTCAATGATCTCTTTTTGAGACAAAAGCTACGAATTATTACTAATATTTTCCTAAATGTCAAAGTTTGGTTAAATTATGTTAGTTATATTTTTAATCTTTAAAGATGTACATATACCTAAATTTATCATTTTTTGTACTAGAGCTAATGGCCTTATCTAGAGATATTTCTCACATGAAGCTATTTGCTTTGTATATGATCAAAATTCCTCCCAATTTTAGTGTCTGGAACGAAGGGCAGTGCTAATGTGTGGTAAACAAATTTACCCCAATATTATTACTGTACCACTATTATTAACATATATTCCGAAACTATGCCGGAATCATTTCTATGTGCTGAGTGTGCTCTGATAAATAAATCATTGGCCACATAAATATTTATGTATCACCTAACGATTCGTTCTTTTTTTTTTATTTATTTTAGGAAGGCTTACAGTCTAATTACACAACGACATAAAAAAATATAATAACTTAATTGCTAATGACAAGCCTCCACCAATTTGTAACAAATTAAATTAATTAACTAAGCACTTTTGATAAAAGCATCTTTTAAATCAGACAAAAGTAATAAACCAGAGCACAAAAAAAAGCAAAAAGGAAAAGTTAAACAAACTAAAAAAGGAAAAATAAGACAAACAATGAATAATAGCTATTATTAATTTTAACCAGCGATTAACTGGTGATTAATTAGAAAAAAAGAAATCCTTGGCTAATTCCTTTTTCATTAAGTTATCGCTAGTGCAAAACAAATCTATATCCAATCTCAACGATAATCTGTTAAAGCTGCCAGAACTTCGCAATAAAAATGCATTTTGCCTATAATTAGTACTCGCAAACGGCAAGTCTAACAAAGGTATCTGTCTAAAGCCTAGGTGATTTGTGCGCAGGGGTATTTTTGCTAATAAATTAGGACAGTCTATTGAGCCTTTAGCCAGTTTCATTAAAAAGCATACATCATTTATGTTTCGTCTGTTTTCTAATGGCAGAAAATGGTATTTTCGACACCGGTGATAATAGTCAATTGAGGGTTCCCGTGTTTTAAAATCAAGATATTTCAAAAATCTCCTTTGTACTTGTTCAATTCTTAAGATATATATTTTATACTGGGGGTTCCAGATCTGCGATGCATATTCAAGAAGACTACGTACGAATGAGCAATATAAAATTTTTATCGGTTTAAGGGATTGAAAGCTGGCACACGTTCTCATTATAAAACCTAATGCTTTGGATGCCCTTTTAACTATATAGTCTATATGCATGTCGAATATTAGTTTATTGTCGTGTATTATACCTAAATCTTTAATGTTAGAAACTTTTGTTATGATGTGATTGTAGAAACTATAATCAGTCTGAATAGTATTTTTTAGCCTAGAAAACGTTTTGCTATGACACTTGGAGACGTTCAATTGGAGTCTGTTTGCCATACAATAATCAGAGAACCTATTTAGATCTTGTTTGGAGTTCAGAGTATCCGACACATTACGTATTGTTTTTAATATTTTCATATCGTCGGCATATAGCAAAATAGTTGAATATTTGAAACACTTGGTGACGTCCGAAATGAAGATGGTAAATAAGAGTGGACCTAGCAACGAACCTTGCGGTACACCTGATGGTATAGACTTCCAAGTGGAGGTATAACCGTTTAACACGACTGCTTGACTCCGGTTCTCAATGTATGATGCAAACCATCGATATAGATCGCCATGTATTCCAGCAGACATCAATTTCCGCAGTAACACTCAATGATCTATACGATCAAAGCACTTACTGTAATCAGTATAAATTACGTCTATCTGGGCACGTCGGTCCATGTGTTCCGTGATGTACTCATTAAATAATACTAGATTAGTCGTAGTGGAGCGGCTTTTGATAAAGCCATGTTGTTCATTACTGAATGTACCCGCCAGTGTAGAATAGACTGCTGTGTGAACCACTCTTTCCATAACTTTTGAGAATAGACATAGCTTTGAGATTGGGCGGTAATTGCTAACATCAGATGTATCACCTTTTTTAAATACTGGAGTTACATAGGCTGTCTTCCAGATTTTTGGGACCGTACCCTCTGAAAGAGAACGCCTAAACAAAATAGAGATGGGCACCACCAGATTCTCAGCACAGTTGACAATAAATAAAGGGGGGATAAGATCCGGACCACCAGACTTAGTAAGATCTAAAGTCTTGAGTAAGTGTAAGACCTTGTCAGGACAAATTTCGACAGAATTAATTGATGTGCTGGTGTCATAATTCACCTCGTAGTCAGGTTCATCTTCCAAATCGGACTGTTGGAATGTAGAATAGAAATATCTTGCGAACAGGTCACTGATCTCTTCCCCTGTTCCAGCCGATGTTTCCTGGTAGCGCATTATATTCGGAAAGTTATTGGCGCACTTCTTACTCTTTACGTATGACCAGAATAATTTAGGGTTATGCGTAATCGATGATTCGACTTCATCCATGTAACGTTTGAAGCAAGTACGCTCCATGTCAATGGCTCTTCTTCGGAGTATAGAGAAAGATTGGAAGTCCGATAAGTTACCGTAAATTTTATATTTGCGGTGATATTTCGTTTTTTCCCTTAGCACTTTTATCAAAGCCGAATTGTACCATTTTGGATAAGATTGACGCTTGATAGACTTCAAGGGAATGAATTTATCTCTAAGATCATATAATGTATCATAGAATATCTTGGTTGCTTCGTCTAATGAATCCGATTTTAGGCATTTTTCCCAGTTAATGAGGCTAAGTGTATCATTAATAGCTACATAATTACCTTTATTATAAATATATTTTTTATTAATAACCTCTCGTAACTTGAGAATTTCGAAGAAATTCGCCCGGACAAGTAAAGGTACATGATGCGAGTCTATAGGCACGGCTAGTGAATCGGTACACTCCACAACGGCTAAGGAGTTGTTTGAAAATACCAAATCCAATAGCCTGCCATTTGCGTTCCGTTCGCCATTAAATTGGGACAAATTACAAGTATTTATGGAGTCGAAGAAATCAATAAGTACTTGATCTGACAGGTCACGGGGAAGAAGTTCAGAACTATCGCTGGACTCGTACCACTGCACTTCATTACTAAAGTTGAAATCACCCATAATAATATATTTATCTAATGGTTTGATAGATATTAAGTTGCTAACGTTACTTATAAAATTCTGAAGTTGAGTTTTATAAGAGTTACCCAAGTTTTCTTTGCACAAATAAACGGCACAGATGTGTATATTATAGGTACTTGATGGCCTACCTTGTGTTAGGGAAATAGTTATCCACATATCCTCTGCCGAACTACGCCAATCATAATTTTCTACCACACACAAGTCTTTATTCACCGCAATTAAAACTCCTCCGCCCAGTGACTGCGAAGTACGAACATAATCGCGGTCGCGTCTCCATACTAAATATCTATTATCGAACAATTCACAATTTTCTACACCATCCACTAACCAAGTTTCTGTAAGGACAATCACATCATATGAATTTAGACACACGTTCCTAAAAAAGTTATTTGTTTTCGTACGTAATCCTCTTACATTTTGATAATAAATGTTAAGTGAAGCCATTTTTATATGTTACTTTATCATTTTTATAAACATTTACGCGTATATTAAATCTTAATAATCGAAACTTATAATAAATTGTTATAAAATTTAATGTTATAAAGCAAAGGAAGCGGGTAGATATTATAAAAAATATTATAGCACACAGAACACAGCGAAACACAGAGACACATAATGCATAACTTTGAACAACCTTATTGAATAGTCGTTCAGTGCAAACAATAGGATCATTAGTGTTATCGTGCCAAAGGCTATACGGCTCAAGCAGCAACAAAGAACAGTTGAATTTGGATTTTATATACATATTGTTAAGGTTGTTTTCGGTGCGACAGATAGAATTTGAATAAGTAAAACATTTTATAAATAATTTAAAGGACTGTACGCAGCGACACAGAACATGTAGGAATACAGAGATAGCACACGTTAACTTGCGATTCTCAAACTTTAATATAGTTAACATCAAATAATGTAAGTTAAGTAAGTAGTAAGTGATTATATTATCTTTGATAAATCTTTTTCGGAATTTATGAATATTACAGGGGAAGTGTCGGTTTTTCGAGCATGTATTTTGGCGTGCTTGACCCATATGTAGCGAAAATCCTTTTCAACTGCAATCTTTTTAGTTTTTGACAACAACAGCTTATTCCGGGTGGTTAAATGATCATTTATGAATACTCTATGATCGCCTGCAAGCCCAAGGTATTTGATTGTGAGTGTAGCATTCTTAGAAATAGCTCTAGCGGCTGCAATGAAGTCCTCTTTTACGTATCTATTGTTGAAGCAGACAATTATAGGTTTAGGGTTGTCCTTTTCTCGCGTGGGTACCCGAGTAATAAAATTTACATAGTTCTTTGAGACAGGATATTGAATCTTAGAACCGATATTACATAATATTTCAAAAAGGTTTTCATTCTTAGCTTGGTTGATTCCTTTTATCTCAAGATTATTCATCTTGAGATAAAAGGAATCAACCAATAACGCCCGCGAAAAATACACTCCTAATTTACTAATACCTTAAGAAGCGAATAAGTCACAGTCGACTAGACCATACCACGGACTATAACTTTATGACATTGGGAATCCTATTCATAACTGAATTTTCTCATACCCTGAAATGCCACACTTCCTCGGCTTCTTTGTATGTCACTGCTTTTTATAAGTAGAAACTGCAATGAGTAACTTTGTAGTTACTTCTAGATGTCCAACCGTGAGAATCGAGTGTCGATCAACTTATACATGTAATACATACATATCATTCTTATTTCCTTTAATATCATAATAATATTTTGTACCCTCAGCCTACGTGAGTCTTCAAATACCCAATTCTGTATTAATAACCAAGTTAAGCTGAAAACGCTAAAAATAAATAATTATCAGTTGATCTTTTTAGCAACTTGTACAACAAATGTACTTTTTTACAACGAGGTAATGTTTTTCTAAATATGCTTATACAATCTTTTAAATATATTTCACAAGGTAATTTAAGTATATTAAAACCTTTTTATTATGCAATCTCACTGATATTTCACGATTATCAAATTAAATCTCGACCAAAAGTTTATAAGAGGGCATCGGCTGCCGCGCTGTTAAAAGAATGGTCGCAGAGGTTATGTCCACAGATAGTATAGAAGAGGCGTTGACGTTTCAAGTCTCTAAAAGATGCGCACGGCTGCTGAGTGGGTCGAGAGAGCTGCATATAGTTTATATCGAGAACGAAGGGCACAGTATAATTAAAAGATTGTACAAAGAATATTTAGTTAATAATTTACATACGTAATTTTTATACACATTTCCTCAAACAGTTCAGTATTTGACTCTATGACTTGGTGTGTCTTTGTGTGTGTGTGTGTGAGTGTGAGTGTGTGAATGATCTACGCTGTAGGCCGCGGGGATTTAACAGCTTCGTCGGACAAGAGGGCGAGCGTGCAACCTCTACGCTCAAGCCAGAAGATAAAGGGGGCAACTAGCTCAAGGGCGCCTCAAGGAGGAAAGGCCTCGGCTTGGGCAGTCGCTATGGGGGAGGGGGTATACTAGGTGTCTCGCCGTAGTGCTCTGTACAGGCGGGCAGGCAAGGGGTTCTTCGACCTCGGCGGCGAGGTCGGTGTCTGATGTGCGGTATTCGAAAGAAGGGATGTAAGGGCATCAAGAGGGTCAGTGAGAAGATGCCGTGAAAGACGGTAGCGGCTGTTAGGAGGGGAGTTAGGTTCGTAGTCAGCGGCGGCTACGATTAGCGGATTCCTATTATTGGAGGTGTTCACGAAATATCGGGTTGTCGCTTTTTAATAAACGCGCGAATAGGTTCGAGACCAAGATGGGAATGGAAATTGACACTCCGTATGAACCACGGGTATTTGCAGAGGAACAGTTCCTAGGAAGTATACACATTTCCATACAAAAAGCAACTGAAGTCAGCACCGCGTGCAGAACACTCAAATTTAACAAAGTTATAACACAATTTGATGTGCACTTGGTCGCTGGCCGCATTGACTAGTTGCAGATTCGATCTTTATCCTACAAATCTTTGTGCCCGTTCAATATATTTTTCGTTAAAGGTGTTTGGTTTAATTTTGTACAAAACGAATGTTTGTTAACGCACCTGCGAGTATGGATAATTACTAGTGTGGGAAAAACGTTGCTGTTTAAAACAAAATGAATTTTCTATCTATAACATCACGCCAGATCTCTTATAAAATAGGCAGAGAGTACAGAATACCAACAGGTTCTTTCCTTCGTCTAATACACGCTCTCTATTAACAAAGACTTAACTTGCCCTACAGATAAGACGTTTTTGCCAATAAAATTAAACTATATTTCGGATTTTATCGCGGTTTATTTTTGAACTAAATATTGAACTAAGACCTCAATACGTATTCAGTCAACTATGAATTCATAAGATAGTTCCACGGACCCATTGTTAAAAATGAAGGTAATATATAGACCTGTCATTATGCATCATGTACTTATTAATGCTTACGTACGCACATAATTGTTATTTCAGTCGGCAAGTCGGTTCGCGCTGAATCATCTCAATCAATCAAGTCATGTTGTGTGAGGGAAGTGGGGAATCCATGAGATGTGAATTAAGGAAGATATTGTGAAATAAATGGAGAGTTTTTTTAAAGTAAATCCTAAAGACAAGTGACCTGGTAAGGGTCCCAGGTAGAAGTTGGATGCGTACAACGCAAAGTTGGTCGTTGTTCTTTATCTTGTATTTCGACTGATGATACTAACCGCCTTAAAATGTGATTTTATCATCATTATCAGCCGTCCACTGCAAGACATACGCTTCTCCTAGATATCTAAAATAAAATGAGATTTATTTCTTTTAATAAATGCTATCATGCTGATGAGCCTGATTATGTAAAAACTTAAAATGCAACAACAATTACTCCAAGTAATTGACTCACGTATTACGTGAGCCGAGTTAATTTGATAAAATTTGTACCTCACTGTTGTTGTCACATTGTTGTCTAACCAACCCTTTGAGAAAACGTTCGTGATAATAAGTGTGATTATAAATACAGAAACACAAATTATTGTGCGTACTGAGGCCCTAAAATCATTTGTAAATTAATTAATCAAACAAAGTTGAATGCGAAACCAGGCATATTGCCAAATTGGCAAGTACTTATTGCAATCTACCGCGAAATAATAAAAGGAATGTCTCAGTTCTCGTTCATGAATTTGGTGACAAGAATCAAGTTGCGTGCCAGCCTTCAGCCTTGCCTTCTGCCAGTACCTCCGATGCCCGCCCAATATCTTTGTGCCCATTATAACCGAGTCACGGCATAGCACATTGCAGCAACTGAGTGCCTAAAAGTTGGAAACTATTCACGGAATATTAAGTATTGATCGACGGATACGGCCAGGTTGAAAACTTTATACGAACAAAAACTTGACGCATCAAAAAAAAATATTAGCCCTGTTAAGAATCTGTCCCACTGCCGGGCACGGGCCTCCTCTCCAACTGAGAGGATTTAGGCCATAATCCACCACGCTGGCCCAGTGCGGGTTGGCGAACTTCACACACCTTCGAGAAACTCTTAGAATCTGCATGAGATTTCCTCACGATGTTTTCCTTCACCGTTAAAGCAAGTAATAATTGATTTTAAATACGCACATGCTTTCGAAAAGACAGAGGTGCGTGCCTGGGTTTGAACCCGAGACCTCTGACTTTGTAGTCTAACGGTCTAACCATTAGGCTATCACTGCATCAAAAAAACAGGTTCTTATTTCTAAACTAAGTATTCAGCTAATATGTAAAAAATCTTCAGACTCTCGACATCACCTAAGCCTTGTAGCACTTGAAAAGACAAATCCAAAGAGCTCAAATATGACGGGGCTGTGTGTAGTGGTTATGACTTCCTTCCGGCCCCCTCAGCAGCTCAGTTTCATGATTCTATATTGACACCGAAGTTACATAAGTGTACCAAATTTCAGCTCAATGTGATGCCAGAAAATGTTTGAAAATTGGTTACAAATTTTATAACCGGAATTACACACACGCACAGAGCAAAGTAAATAAAAACTTATAAAAAGGCTAGATAAGATCAACGTCACCTATTTTAAGATACCATCTATACGACTTAAGATATCTTATATGATATAATATCTTGTTCCCGTCAATTCAATAACACGAAACACAATCTATGATAAATCAGCGATCAACCGGATTACGATATTCACCAAACATTCTGAGGGTATATCTACTAAACACTATTATTAGCCTCCGGCTGTATTGGTGTCGGGATGATTCTATCATCGGGCATTAAGAGATAAGGCTGCTACAATTTCGTTTGACGTGATAATCCTCTATGACAACTCTATTTGGCACACACTTCGCCTAGAGACAACGAGTATATTGTACTATGTACAAGGCGAATTGAGCCCGTGCTTTGTGGCAAGATTACCAAATTTCTGTCTCCATACATATTTTTCCTAACACCATAAGAGAGACGTATTCTATTAGAATTTGGAAACCACGAATTTACGATTATGTTTTAACAGAAACCGCGTTCGAATAAAATGTGAATTATGAGTTTGAAGCTAGGTCTAAGCTATTTTTAGAGCTACAGAACAGACACTGGACATAATTAGCAATATCTAATTATTCGTATTGAGGCGCTCGAAGCGCTGTGCGACCGCGGTGTTCTTACCGATCACCAAGGTTAAGCAGCGTTGGACTCGGTCAGCCTGAGATGGGTGACCGTTTGTGGCATTTAATTATTTGAGCGTCTCCGTGCTTCGGAAGGCACGTTAAGCCGTTGGTCCCGGTTACCACTTAATGTGGTAGTCGTTAAGCCGAGTTGGAAGCCTTAAAGGCGGCTTGATAAGTTCCAACAGCAGGTGGCCACAAACCTGCCTCCACCAATCCGCACTGGGTCTGCGTGGTGGAGTAAGACCTAACCTCTCTCACCTCGATTTGTGAGAGAAGGCCTTTGTCCAGCAGTGGGCAGTATAGGCTGATATTATAATTATTTGTAAGTCCTACACCAATCCCAAGTCGGTTCACCTGGTGGAGTACGATATATTATTTGTCATCTCAGTTCGTCATAGAAGGCATTTTGTCCAGGCTTGTGACGGTATGCCTACTGTACGTGGCCAGCGTCGCCACTTACTAAATCGATCAAAACGGTTGTCAGAAGAACAACTGAGGATATATTTTGGAAATGTTTATCTGTACTAATACGAGTATTATAAAGAGGTCAAGTTGCATCTTACTATGTTTGTTTGTAGGGGGTAAACTCTGCAACTACTAATTCAATTCTGAAAATCACTATAGGAAGCTAATATTACTTAGTGCTATAATTCAAAATAACCGTGTGCAAAGGTGCGGGCCACAGCTAGTTTTAAAATAAAATTCATCTTAAGATATTATTTGATTTTATTTAAGAAAAAATAAACCATTTGTGTATTTCCTTTGAAAGATGCTTACCACTGCGTAGGACCACTCCCACAGGGGCTACTTTCTACCATTTATAAAGTATTTTTAGCCTTTCCTTCGAACTGAGAGAAAATAACATTTCTAAATCTAGCAACTTCTACACCCATAGTTTACCTCAGCGTCGAGTATTGAACAATAAATATCCTGTTATTGTACTTGAAACTTATAAATTGACGTTTGGCGTCGCCTCACAGAACGTACGTTCTATTTTATGTTAGTTCATCAATTGTGTGCAGTTGCAGTTAAACTGTTATTTTTGAGTATGATCTATTGAATTCTTATATCGGTAAACTATCATAAATCAGCTTACTGAATATTTAAAACAAGAAAACGTAAAAAATATTCGTTCGTGGGTGCGTTTATAATCATGAAATTCACATACACACGCACGAACATTGAGACCGAAACATACATTTTTGGGTAACACAAAGATTTTTCCCATGCGGGGATCGAACTCGAACCTTCACGATCCAGCTGGCGGAGCAGCTTAAGCTTTTAACCACTGAACGAAAGCATCGTCATGCCTGTTCCACTGCTGCAAAGCCCTTCTGTAACAATTCTATGTGGAAGAGAATTTGTCATACTCCACCATGTTGACCCAGTGCGGATAAGAGGAGGTTGGTGTATGGCCCCCTTCTGTTGAAACTTATCAAGCCATCTAATAGACTTTCGACTTGGCTTAACGATTACCATATTTATTGGTAACCAGGTGCTTTTGTTAAGGAGTATTTTTTACAAACAACATAATAACCAAATTCCTCATTATTCTAATAAGGCACAATGTGGCTGGAATCGATCATGAATTCCTGAGATCGAATCTTAGGTCGGACAAAATATTGCAGCAGTGCGAATTCGGGATTTGTTCTTCGTATACTGACAAAAGCCTCGCTCCCTATTAAATCAGAGCATAACATTTAAGTGTGCACACTACCATATTTACTGAAAATATTATATCAAAATATCACTTTATATCGTCACTTAACTTATTAACAAGGAAAAAATGGCTGGGTGCTTCTATCGATTCGAGATCCGGTAATTAATACAATTAAAGCCAACAACCAAACATAACACCGCAAGAGTAAATCGGACCAATAAAAATAATTAAGAAGTTTGGACGTCCAATACCGCAGTCCTTCCCGTGACCATGTGTGCTGCAAAGCTCTCGAAACGTCAAGAACTTACAAATCAAAAATAAACCGCGATAAAATCCGAAAAATAGTTTTATTTGAAAGAAAAGAGTTTAAAAACTAACATCTTACCGGAATTAACGCTGAAATATAGCAAAATTATTTTTCTATCACTTGGTATATTTAATATTATACTACACCTATATTTATTTTCTTTCATTTGAAATTCCCCTCGATACAATAGCAAAAATATCTTACATCCGTAATATTGATTTGTTCGTATAAAATGTAGCCTATGTGACACATGGCCGGTTTTAATATTTGACTTTAGGATAGATTTGTCTACTACGGATAGAATTTTGACACATTTAGTGTGGAAAATCTGTCAAAATTCTACGAACAGTAAACAAATCTATTCTCCTTGAGTTGAATATTGAAACCGGCCACTGGTCCATAATAACGAATCGAATGTCTCCTCATTCGTCAATATGTGATGAGTAATTTAGGCGCTACAATGGAGCATATATAAATACAAAAGTACACATATAGATTCCTCAATATATAAACCTACCTCTTCGCTTTGCTGCAGTCGGGAAATAAGGGACTAAATGAGAACCTTAATTATGTATATATTAACAACATGTGGCATATCTACCGCCATAATTCGCATGTGTGTATTTAACCCGGATGTTAATGTTTAAATAAAATTTTAAACTTCATAATTTCCCCACATTCATCCACACTTGAAAAAGTTCAGAGCGGCGCCGAAATAAACGCATGCGGTCTACAGAGGCACACAAGTTATAATTTAATTAAAAATTTTAATGTAATTAGCGCCGAAGCTCCAGTGTTATTTAGTATATTTTTTGATTTTCAGTAATTCCCGTTAAACTTATAAGATACTATGTTGATATTTCGAGATATTTTCTTATTTCCTAAAAATCACCAAAACATTTTAGGGACTGTGTTAGCATTTTAGTATTCATCAGTCCTTAATTTGAGCCCGTTAGTATTAAATACATGAAGTAATAACGCTGCTTTGTAGACACAATCTGACTACCGCCTTTGGGGTTCTGGTTTGGTCATGCTCACTATAAAGTCTTTGATTGCGGTGGCCGCCTGGCGCGGGTCACTCCCTTCCCTCCAATATGGTCGAGGGGAGCGATGGTTGTTCCAGCAGTCATACTCGTGAACGGGTGCCGCTCGTAGGGACTGGTCCATCTGGAATCCTTTAAACACTCTTTACAGCTATTAGTAAATTCTTAGATTTACGCGAATATTACACATAAAATAAAACTATTTTTCGGATTTTATCGGGGTTATTTTTGATTTTTAAGTTCCCGACGTTTCGAGTGCTTTGCAGCACCCATGGTCACGAGAGGGACTGCTGCATGCCTCTACTCCATGGGTGCTGCAAAGCACTCGAAACGTCGGGAACTTAGAAATGAAAAATAAACCGCGCTAAAATCCGAAAAATAGTTTTATTTCATAACATCATTAGATTCACATCTCGATCGTAAGGCGTGATGCCTTACTGGAGCTAGATCGTAAAATATTTTAAGCTAAACATTGTTCTCACGAAAATGAAAAGAACAATTGTAAGAGAAGTAAATAAAAAAGACAGGCCCGCTGAGTTTTTTCGCCGGATCTTCTCAGTGGAGGCCGCGTTCCGATCTGCTGGTAGATTAGTAGTTAAATTAGATAAAAAATTGAATGAACTATTTGTAAGCGCCCCCGCATGGCTTATACAAAATAAACTATTTGAGTTTGAGTTTAAGTTACATACATCTGTACTAAACTAAGATTTTTTCCTCAAAAAGATGTTAAGTAGTAACTAGTTAATAAATCTGCATTACAAACAGTTATTATTTACTAGCAACCCTTGCCCCTCTCTGTTTTTCTTTTAGCCTATGCTCAGTTATTAATATTCATTATTAATGATGTCTACGTACTGAAGTATATTTTTGCATATTTTCTAAGACATATTTCCAACCTGCACCTGTATGCATTTCTGTATTATTAATATAAGGAAGACTTTAATAAGCAACTCCAATCATATCATAGTCCCAAACAATCTAATCCGATATAAAATTAAACATGAAATTTCCTAATTCTCACTCAACCTTCATAAAAAACCGCGAAACAAAAAACAACAGATCTGACATTCGAAACAGAAAAATATGAACGGCTCACAAGAAATCGGACACTGAAAAAGTTGATTCAGAAAATTTCAGACGCGCCAATTTGTTGTAGCAGTTAACTGGGTACGGTGTACGTTGGATTTATTGCGTTTGCCTTTAAACAAGGTACCCGTAGAGATGGGAAATTGAGCTTGTAAGTTAAAATCCCTTTAATTTCTGCGTGGATGTAGCGTGGAATCTTTGCTATTCGAGTTTTGAATCGAGCTCTTTTTTTGAATAGTTCGACTTTTGAAATATCTTATACTTTTACAAATTGATTTGGTACAATATGAAGGATTAGGGAAACATATCAAGATAAGAAAGGTTAGTAAGAAAATGTTATCTCATTGTAAGTGGGAAACTACAGATACTTTTATTTTGCTCTTGTGATTTTCACCCAGAAGTCAGTAAATAGCAAAGAATGTGTTTGATATAGAGTCCTTAAACGCTTGTTATTTTAACTAGAAATTATTTTGCTTACCACTCCCTGATACTAATACCTACGAATAAACATAATTATTGTAATGTGTATGCAGACCACATTATCTATAATCTTTGATAAGATAATGAACATATATGTGTTGTGAAATGGTATATTTTATGGTGTGATATTTTATATTTCATATTATATTTTCTGTCTATCCTATCCTAAGCCAAAGATTTGCGTCCCACCGCTGGGCAAATTTCTCTTTCCTTCCTCAATAAATCCTTCTCTTGGTCATCCAGGCCGAAAAAAACAAAATCAACATCACAAAGTCTCGGATTTCTAAATGCAAAAAATTTAAAAAAAATAACCCCCGACACTCCCATCACTACTGTAGGACTTGCGTTGCCTTTATCTCGCTCGCAATATATTATTTACAAAGGAAAAAATTATTGCCATCCATCTTGGCGCTGATGTCGCGAACTTTTTGTGTTTTGTTAGTACCTACTCATTTTTACGGCGGCCGTTGAAATTGTAAAAGACAAGGACTTGTTGGTGTCAACTTTGTGTAAAAGATATGTTACTCAAGTTGAATTACCACAAGATGTTTTACTACACGGTTCTTTAGTGTAGTGTGAGGCGTACAAAGCGCTGCATTACAGAGGTCTTCGTAACAATCATCAACGTAAGGCAGCGTTCGGCTCAATCTAATATGGGCGACCGTTTGTAATATTTCCATTTTCGAACATCTTCGTGCTTCGGTAGCATGCTAGCCCGTTGTGCTCACTTAAAATTTAATATAGTAATCGTTAAGATTAATCAGAAATCTTGTTTGCCCTGATAAGTTTTAACAGAAGGTGGCCACCAAGCTTCCTTCACCAATTCACTTAGGATCCGCGTGTTGAGTTCGCTTTCAGGCTGATATGTGAGAAAACAACTTTGCTCAACAATGAGACATAAAAGGCTGATTTAATTAAATTAGTGTGAATAGTATGAGTCATCCTTATGAGTAAACCTTGTACAAACTAGAAAAGCCTCTCATAAACCTTGCTCTTAACACTCTCTTTGGAATCCCACAAATATTTATTCTTCTCAATCATTACTCAAAGAGATTATAAAAAGTGCCTAGAACCACACAGCTTTTAATGAAGCATTATCTATTCAATCATATTAATATGAAAGTCTAATGGAAGGCATATTAAATTCTCATTATTATATAGTTAATATATTACAACTACCGTCTAAAATCCTCTATTTTTGTTTCACCTTGCCAGTAAAAAGGTGTACAAAGGTTAATCGAATTGGGTAATGGTTGAATATCGAAGTTCCATGTTGGAAGCATATCGGTAAGCCTCACGGCTCTGTTTGCTTTGTACCAGGCCTGTAATTATTTTAAATCAATAACAATTTAGTTTAGGCGGCACGCGAACATTGCGTGATATTGTTGCTTAACGGAAAGGTTTGGAATCCTCTGCCAGCGAAAATATGTAGCCTGTAACTCTTGCTTTATATACGGCCTATTCGGCCTGTAGTGTCAACACACTGATGCTACAAAAGTGGAGGCAAGTTTGTGGCCACCTACTCTTGGAACTTATCTTCTTCTTTAGTCAAAAATGGTCCTCAAATAAAACGCTTCTTTAAGCACAGACGTCCGTTTACGGCGGCAGCCAGCAAGTGAATGTCGTCACGTCACCGCTTGCCATCCGAGCTGTCCTCGCAGTCAATACAGTTAATCTTTATTCCCGGCATCCCGAAGATCACAACGACGACCAGTTTTGTGCGACGTATCCAGCTTTTACCCTTATCAAGCCACTTCTAAGGCTCCCACCTTAGCTAAACGACATGAAATGGCAACAGAAGCGCTGCATAAATTGCCATGCCATATTTGAATTGTGTTTCCAGTAAATAGAAAATTGCATAGGTATATGTGTATATGTGTAAATGTAGATAAAGTGAAAGAAGTGGGTGTGCCGTGCTTCGGAAGGCACGTTATGCCGTTGGACCCTGCTCCATACAACTAAGTCAATGACGGCCTCTTCTTAACAACAGCTTAAAATCGCTAAAATGACGGAAGGAACCTTCAAGAGAAGTTCTTAATTACATTCAACTTTACAAAACCATTTCACAGTTAAATAACCTGAAACAGCATCTTTCATTTGACGAGATTTCGAATAACTTAATAGGCATCCTTTAACAAGACCGTCTTTGTAACAAATGTGACACGGGATCTTTATTCGCTATGAGGAAACGTGATAGTGTAATAGTATTCCGTAAGCCACTGGAGTACCATGAACCAACCTTTTCACGACGTTATCGTAACGCGGCGCGTTACGTGTTTATTGATCAAAGCGAATAAGAGCCCTAATTAGTTCTTGAAGTCTGTCATACATACGCAGACGTCGGTATAACGTATGAATAACTGATTTAGATGGTTAAGTTATACTTTAAGCAGATTGCGGGAGAAAAAACATTAAAGGTTTCCAGTCTTCTGTGGAGAAAAATGAGGTCACACCCACATGTTATATAATATCAACGTTTACTCTCTCACTGCTGGATAACAATCTTCTCCCACAAATATAGGTAAGAGAGGTAAGGTAACTATACATACCTACTCCATCATGCGGAACCAGTGTGGAATACTGGAGGCAAGTTTGTGGCCACCTACTGTAGAAACTTTTCAAGCCGCCTTTAATGTGTCCAACTTGGCTTAATGTCTGCTACATTAAGTGGTAACCGGACCAACGGCTTAGCATGCCCTCCGAAGCACGGGGACGCACAAAATCGAAAATGGAATACACACAGAGATTCAGATTCTGTTTCTATCGAAAAAAATCTAGCGTATGTATATAGTCTCGAGTATGGAATTGTGCCCGACCTAATAGCAATAATCTCGCCCCTTATACATTTTTTTAAACGTAGTCCCACACTAGGATTTATTCCTGTACCATGGGTGCGTTTACTAACATGAAAATTCACATACACAAATACCCAGACCGTAACAAAAAATTGTAGATCACACAAAGATTTGTCCCGTGCGGCAATCGAACCGACTATTAGTCACAGTGGACGAAGCGGCTTAAGCTCTTAGCCACTGCGCTAAATCGTCAGCCGACCTAACACTAACTACTATGTAGGTATACACAGTATATCTCTACCAATCACGTCTAGGGAATCAAGACGTGGTGGTATTTTATCATATAATAATAATATCAGCCTATACTGTCCCGCCGGGCAAAGGCCTTCTGCAACAACTCAAGTTGAGAAAGATTAGGTCCTACTCCATCACGCGGACCCAGTGCGGATTAATGGAGGCAGATTTGTGGCCACCTGCTTTTGGAACTTATCAAGCTACCTATAAGGCTTCCAAATTGTCTTGTCCGGTGAAGTTGTAAAGGCCCCGCGGCCAACAGCGTAGATAATTCACACACACGCTTTCAACTTAGCTTAACGACTACCACATTACGTGGCAGCCGGGATCGACGGCTTAAAGTTTCTTTCGAAGCACGGAGATGCTCGAATATAAAATGCGCCAACCGTCACCCATCTCAGGCCGTTCTAGTCGAACGCTGCTTAACTTTGGTAATCACAAAGAACACCGCGGTCGCACAGCGCTACAAGCGAGGCTATTTTATATTATTTCGCATACCTTGTGCAACATGGTTCTTGTAAACCATTTTTCGATCAAAATTAAAGGACAATGGTAATTGTTAAGGAAGTTTGATACCGTATAATTTACCATAAACACCAGGGCACTTATTCGCTTTATCCAATCGCGGCGCGTTATGATAACTTCGTACAGTGATCGTGTAACATGTCACCAGAGTACCAGTAAATGATCATTTCAGAACGTTATCATAACGGGATACGTTACGTGTTAAATTCGTTTTTGGGCATGACAAAAGTGTCTCACTATTCAGATTCGATCATTTGTATCTGAAACAGTGCAAAGATTCCATTCCCAATTTCTCAATGGAACCTCTGAATTAGCTAAATTCAAGCACAGTCGGCCCACCGACCGACATCGCGTCGCGTATTCGTTCGTTCTGTGAGACGACAAGTTTACTAAATGTAAGATCGAGATTTAGTTTCATATTGGAATTACCTATCAAGGATTTTGTTTGTTAGATAGCTAAAATTAGCGCCTTTGTATACTGACTAGTGGATGTATGATCGAGATTCAGATACAAATGAGGCATTTTTTTGTACAACTTTTTCTAACCTTGTAGTTCTCGTTCATGTTTCATATCACTGTATCATATCAATAAAGATCGAAACATGTCTAGGTATTAGCGAATAAGTACCAAGATGGTAAATCGTAGTCAGGAAATAATCTACAGCTATAACCAATTTATATTGATTTCTGCTACATTGAATCAAAAGTGTAAATGTTTCGGAGCATCCTTGAATTTATAATCGGCGGACATTAAATTTGATTATGAACAGTTAAATCAATTTGCGTGGATCGGGGCTTTGAAATATTTTGGGTATTGTTTCAAATATATTTTATCCTGTTATTTACTAAATGAGTATTAGTGACGCCGAGTATAGTAATGCATATACAAATAGTTATAATAAATTATACTCAAGTATAATAGATGAAGATATACTCGGGTACACTTGATATAATTGAAGATACTTTTCGAGTATTTACGAGTAGTAAATATTTACAATAATACTCTAAGAGTATTCTTTATATATTGTCTCATCATTTGCCCCGTTTAGTAGCATGTGATATGGCTAGCTATTATGAGGTCCTTGGTTTCAATTCTAGATTGGACAAAGCGTGGCTTTTCTATTGAAGTATTCCTAATCCTAATAGGAATCCAGAGTCAGGATACGTGGCGCTCGCTATAGGCTCGCTTCGAACCGAACATTGTCGGCGATATGTGGTTATGCAGAGTACACCTATGCCCGCCCCCGCCTGGGAAATATAGGCGTTATGGTGTTTATTTTTTAACATTTCACAGTGGGTTCGCGAAGTAGAAAGATCAATTCTTTTTCTTCATGATGCGGTACTCGCAGCGTTGTGCGACTGCGTTATTCTTAGCGATCACCAAGGTGACCCTTTGTGGCATTATTCGAGCGTCTTCGTTCTTCGGAAGGCACATTAAGCCGTTGGTCACGATTACCATTTAATATGGTCTTCGTTAAGTCAAGTTGGAAGCTTTATAGGTGGCTTGATAAATTCCAACAGCAGGGCCACAAGCCTGCCTCCGCCAAAACCGCACTAGGTCCGCGTGGTGGAGTCGGCAATTTTACCTCGATAAGAGAAGGCTCTTATCAAGCAGTAGAACAGTATAATAATAATTTATTTCAGACTAAATATCTATAATAATTATAGTAAGTTTTATATATTTCAGTAAATTATTATTTTATTGACTCCAATCAGTGTCCCGACTAACTATTCTTCTGGACAAGGCAGTCGTAGCGCGCGGCAAGCATTTCCAAAATAGGCTGATAAATTAAATTTTCAGTAGCTGCTTTGTAGACACAATCTGACCGCCGTCTTAGGGTTCTGGTTTGGTCATGCTCACTATAATGTTTTTGCTCCCTTCCCTTGCTGGGTCGCTCCCTTCCCTGCAATATGGTCGAGGAGAGTGATGGTTCTTCCAGTAGTCATACTCATGAACGGGTGCTGCTTGTAGGGGCTGTTCCATCTAGAATCCTTTAGACACTTTTTATTAATAACATCACATATTGCGGTCGTAAGGCGTCAATACTGGAGCTAGATCGTAAACTATTTCATTGTACCCCAAATTAAAAACAAATAGAAAGGAAAAATGAGAATTCAATAAAAAAAGACAAGCCCGCTGAGTTTCTTCGCCGGATCTTCTCAGTGGAGGCCGCATTCCGATCCGGTGGTAGATTAGTAGTTATATAATAATAATAATAAGCCTTTATTTCTGAGATATTTTACAACATATATAACTAAAACTACGTCTAAATTAAGTCTCTTAACTCAGAGTGTCTTCTGACAAAGGCCTCCTCTAGCTCTTTCCAATGTAGTCTATCTTGCGCTACTTGTCTCCAATAAGGTCCTGCTGTGTCTTTTAGTTCGTCTTCCCATCTTTTCCTTTGCCTTCCTCTTTTTCGTTTTCCGTCTCTTGGGTACCAATTTGTTATTGTCTTGCTCCATTTTTCAGGATTGGCGCGAAGCATTTGCCCTGTCCATCGCCACTTTTGTTTATCAATCGTGGTTAGTGTGTCCATTATTTTGGTCTTTGCTCTTATGATTTTGCTATTTATTCTGTCTTTCTTCCTTATGTTCAGCATACTTCTTTTCATGCTACGTTGGCAACATTGCAGTTGTATCCTATGATTGTTTTTTAGTGACCAAGTTTCACAGCCATATGTCAGGCTTGGGAGAATACAAGCTTCATAGGCCTTTCTTTTAACTTAAATCTTTATTCTTCATAATTTCCTTTAAGCTCCAATATTTTCTCCATCCGATTGCAATTCCTTTGTTTATCTCTTTAGAAGTCTGATCATGGGGTTAGATAATTTGACCAAGATAAGTATACTCTTTAACGTACTCTAGATCTCGCTCGTCGACTGTAATTTTGATTTCTGTGGTGTTTGTCATTAACTTTGTCTTATTAGTATTCATTTCGAGGCCAACTTTTCTGCTCTCGTGTGATAACTCATTTAGCATTTGTTCCAATTTCTTCGGGTCTTCTTCTAACAAAACTATATCATCGGCATAGTGCAGGTGATTTAATCTGGCTCCATGTTGACATTCAGCCCTAGCTTTTCCCAATTTAGATTTCTAAAGACTCTTTCTAAGACTGCGGAAAAGAGTTCAGGCGACAAGGGGTCCCCTTGTCTTACTCCTTTTTCCACAGGAAATTCATCTCCAATGCATTCTAGTTATATACTTGCGGTACTGATTGAATATATGTTGCTAATGCACCTTGTATAGGTGGAACTTACACCTTGCTCATCTAGGCACTTCCAAATAAATTCGTGTTTTAGGCTGTCGAAAGCTTTGCTGTAATCTATGAATGCTATATAGAAATCTTTTCCGTATTCATTGTATTTCTCTATTACTTGTTTTACGGTATGGATATGATCAATTGTAGAATAGCCTTTCCTAAAACCTGCCTGTTCTCTTGGTTGGTATTCGTCCAACTTTGTAGTTATTCTTTCTAGTATCACTTTAGCAAAGATTTTATAAATATAGGACACAAGACTTATAGGTCTTTAATTCTCAATATCCCCTATATCCTTAGATTTCCCTTCATCTGCATATATAGGCTTGTTGTTAAATCGTTTTCGGCTCCATTGAGGGGGATTGAGTCTTATTACGCCACGTACCGCTCGATGATTCGTGTTAAAGTTTAGATTTTGGATTACCCCTGTATCAATCAGTAAATGCTTTTGGGTTATTACTTAGCATATAGTCGATTTCATTTCTGTATCTTCCGTCAGGGGAAATCCAAGACCATTTATTTCGAGGGTTTTTCTTAAATATGCTGTTAAGAACCGTTAAATTATTTCCTAGTAGGAACTCAATAAGCTTTTGTCCATTTTTGCTTCTTTTACCATACCCAAATTTACCCATAATAAACTCTTCCTCGCTTTGTTTGGTACCAACTTGAGCATTAAAGTCTCCTATAACCGCTACATGGTCATCCGAATATTTTTGCACAACTTCTCTGAGCTGGTCATAGAAGGAATCTATGACGCTGATATCTGCTTGTTCGGTTGGGGCATAAATTTGGATAATTGTCCAATTTTTCTTGTAGTTGGGGAGCTAGATTTGGAGGATTGCTATTCTATCCAACACTCCAACTATTTCTTTTATATGTTTTTTGATATGTGGCTTTATAATAAATCCAACTCCCCCTTGTCCTGCTATTTCCCCTTTGTAGTAGAGTATAAAATTCTGCCGCTCTTCAATTTCCTCACCTAGTCTTCTCATCTCGCTCATACTGGGTATAACAGTATATCCCACCTAATTTCGACTAAAGCTTGTTCAATCTCCAGTAGGCTTTCTTCTGTTCTTAAAGTGCGGGTATTCAATATAGCTATGACCAATGATTCATGTTTGTTATTTTTTATAATTTTTTGTTTGTATGTCTGTTCCTTAACGCTAACTAGAGGGTTTTGGTCGACATCCCCATGGTGACCAGCAGGCTTGGGGATCTTTCTAATTTTATTGATTAAGCCAATTTTATCTACGTTTGTTTTGTTCCGGTCACCGGGTCATTGCTATTCTGTTTTACCTGATTTTGATGTGAAGGAGTTAGGGCGCTGTCTCATGATGTCAAAGGCATTTGCCCTACTAATTTTGGGAGCAGGCTTTGGAATCTCATTTTTGGATGATGTACTTTCTTGAGGACTTCCAGTAGGCGACCTCTTCCTTTTTCATGTTTCTTGTCTTCTCTAACTACTAATTTATCATAATTTATATAGGCAAAATTTCCCTTACGCCTTTCTTCAAGTAGGCCGCCCTACTTGAAGAAAGGCGTAAGGGAAGTATCAAAGCTTTCCTTTTTTCCACCACTTCTATTAGGAAGTCCTTTTTGACATTTAACCCAGAGCTAATTTTGGGTTTGTTCTTCAGGATTTCATTCTTTTTCCAAATTGAGTTAAAGTTTACAAGTATAGGACGCTTTTCCTTACCTTTAGCTCCTAGTCGGTATGCATTGTTTATTTCGTATGGCTGGATGTTTACTTTTGTTTGTGTTTCTATTAATGATTTGACAGTATCTACAAGTAATTCTCCTTTTTGTGTTTCTTCTACTCCAAAGAATATCAAATTGTTCCGTCTACGATCATCACTCATCTGCTTTACCTTGCTCTCCAAATTTTGAACCTTTACTTTAAGATTTCTATTTTCCTCCAGAACAGTAGCTATTTTCTTATGCAATCTCTACATTACGTTTTGTGTTACGGATTCTGTTATCTTATTAGTCTGAATGTCCATTTCTTCTTTAATTTTATTTAATAATATTTCCATTTGTTTTTCCATGATTTATTTCTCTATTATTATTTTTAAAAGCTGGTATCGCTATTTTTATTTTCCGCAATGGCAACCCAGGTATTGTCTATGGCAGCTGTCATTCAATCAATTTCACTTGAATATGACAATTGGTATTAAAAGGTTGGTACAAAATATCGGATTGCTCGCCTACCTTCATTCAAAGTGTTTGTGTTTTATTTTCTTTCTTCTGATTTTTCGCTAGGCATTTGAAATGTACAATATCTTCTGTGTATGTTGTTGATATGTGAAACTTATTTGTGAATGCTGTTTTTAATCACATATAGTTACACTTTAGTGATTGTTTTAATCGAATAACGTAAGTTTTCAAGTGTTTTTAATTTTAACTACGAAAAGCAACAAACAACGAGTGTTCACTTGATTGCACCGGAACCGGAAAAAAGTATATATATTAGTAGTTAAATTAGATTTAAATAAATGTAAATTGACTATTCGTAAACCTCCGTTCGCCCCCGCAGGGCTTATAAAAAATAAAATATTTGAGTTGAGTTGAATTTTCAGTATAAGTAGATTTTTTATATAGTATTATATATGTGTGTGGCGAAGGTCAACAGTGGATCAATATGCGTCAACAGGATTCGCGAGATGGCCCAAAGGCTCCGCGCCGCTACTAGCTGGGAGGAGCAATTCACCCTGCTTATGACGTGCATCGTTCACGACGCCATGGCCTCCCTTAAAACCCACCGCTCCCGTGGAGGCGGTACTCTCAATTTCTACAGGAGGTCCCTGCACTGTATTCCTCTCGACTCCCCTGCGCTCACCAATATCGAAGGCTCGGTCTGTCGTATTTCCCTTACTGGGCATCAACCCATTGTCATCGCTTCCGTCTATCTTTCTCCCACTAAACTTGTCCTCAGGAGCGATTTTTAAGCACTCCTTAATCTAGAAAGCGTCGTCATTCTGGCGGGAGCCTTCAATTGCAAGCACGTGACTTGGAATTGATTACCATTTCCCCTAACGGTAGGAGCCTTAACGCCCTGGTCGACCAGCTCGACTTTGACGTCATCGCGCCTATGCATCCCACTCATTATCCGGACAACATCGACCACCGTCCTGATGTCCTGGACATGGCGCTTCTGAGGAGTGTAACCTTACGGTTACGCTCCTTGGAGATAGCCGATGAGCTGTACTCTGACCACCGACCTTTAGTCATGAGACTCGGTCCTCCGTCCACCCCTCAGCCGCTCAAGAAAACGGTGGTGGATTGGCATGCGCTGAGTGCAGCCTTAGCGGATGCCAATCCTCCTCCCCTTCCTTTCAGCTCGGACTCCACCCCATCCCCTCAGGACACCGATCAGGCTGTAAATGACTTCACCGCCCATATCCAATCAGCTGTCAGTCGGTCGTCAAAGCAAGTCAAGGCGGAGGATCTCAACCCCTTTAGACTGCCAGACGATGTTAGGGAACTTATTCAGTCTGAAAATGCCTCAATCCGAGCATAAGACTCCTACCCCACCACAGCCAACCGGGCCCGGATGCGCGCCTTACAACGTGCTGTAAAGCGTCGTGTCGCGGAGGTCCTGGATGATCGCTGGAGTGACTTCTTAGAGGGCCTCGCGCCATCGCATCTGGCCTACTGGAAGCTGGCGCGTACCCTTAAATCCGACTCCACGTCTGCCATGCCCCCGCTGACCCGCCCCTCAGGCGCAACCCCAGCCTTCGATGACGACGAAAAGGCCGAGCTTCTCGCCGACACCCTCGAGAGCCAGTGCACTCCCGGCTCATGTCGATTCGATCAACAAGGAAGTCGAGCGCAGGGCCCCCCCCCCCCCACCGATTATTTATCCCCTATTAGCCAGACCGAGGTCGAGGACCTGATTAACGGTCTTAAACCGAAAAATGCCCCCGGCTCTGACGGCATTTTTAATCGCGTACTCAAACCCGCCCAACTCATCTGCCTCTTAGTGGCCATCCTTAATGCCGCCATGACAAACTATACCTTTACCACTGGAAGGAGGCCGATGTTATAGGCATCCCCAAGCCCGGTAAACCTCGTGACCGTCCCATCAGTCTCCTCAACTCCCTGGCAAAGATCTATGAGCGCCTGCTTCTGGCACGGCTCAAAGACTTTGTATTATCCAGGGGTATTCTCATCAATGAGCAGTTTGGTTTTCGAGCCAAACACTCTTGGGTCCATCAAGTGCACCTCATCACGGAGCACATCCTCACTGGCCTCAACAAACCCAAACCCGTCTACACGGGTGCCCTTTTCTTCGATGTCACGAAGGCGTTCGACAAAGTCTGGCACAACGGCTTGATCTAGCTTGACCAAATAGGTGTGTCGGACAAACTCGTGCTCATCTTACTAGACTTCCTGTCGAATCGCGCCCCAGCTCTCTCCCCCCTCCTATTCAGCCTTTACACGAATGATATTCCACGTTCGAGTAAGGTGCGTCTAGCCCTATTCGCGGATCATACCACTCTCTATATCTCGCATAGGAATAAAGGTTTAATTACCAGAAACCCTCAGGCAGCCGCCTATACCCTAGGGGATTAGTTCAGGAAGTGGCGTATTGAGGTGAACCCGGACAAGAGCGCTGCGGTGTTCTTCTCCAGAGGTGCCACCCCGCGCCCCTCCTTGCGCCACCCCAGAAATAATTTCGGTCAAGTGACCATGTTCGACCTACCTATTCCCTCGGTCAAACAGGTCAAATATCTAGGGGTCACCCTAAACAATACCATGACCTTCGGACCGCACATCAAGCGAGTCCGTAACCGAGCAGCCTTTGTGCTCGGTCGTCTTTACCCGATGATTTGCAAGCGGAGTAAAATGTCCCTTAGGAATAAGGTGACACTTTACAAAACTTGTATACGGCCCATCATGACGTACGCTTGATAGGTGTTCGGGCACGCCGCCCGCTCTTACATCGATAGACTCCAAACGATTCAATCCCGCTTCCTCCGCAAAGCCTCCATTCCGATCTCGGTTTCGAACCTATTCGCGCCTTTATTAAAAAGGCGACAACCCAATATTTCGCGAACGCGTCTAATCATAGAAATCCGTTAATCGTAGGCGCCGCCGACTACGAACTTAACTCCCCTCCTATCAGCCGCTACCGCCGTCCGCGGTATGTTCTCACCGACCCTCCCGATGCCCTTACATCCCTTCTTTCGGATACAGATACCGCACACAGGATCAAACACCGACCTCGCCGGCGAGGTCGAAGAATCCCTTGCCCGCCGGCCGGTGCAGAGCACCACGGCGAGACACTTAGTATACGCACTCCCCTATAGCGACTGCCCAAGCCGAGGCTGTTCCTCCTTGAGGCGCCCTTGAGCTAGTTGCCCCCTTGCCCTTCTGGCTCGAGCGTAGTGGTTGCACGCTCGCCCTCTTTTCCGGTGAAGCTGTAAAGGCCCCGCGGCCAACAGCTTAGATCATTCACACACACACACACACAGACACACAAAGGTGGATCAATATGAAGCAATTATTTTATACAAACAACAAAAAACCTATCATTATAAAACACAAACAGAATTTAATACGAACATTATTTTAATAAGGTGTTCTTATGTTCGTCGCCATTCTATTTTGAGCTTTAATAAAAGTACACTCGGCGGTTATAATTAGTCGCGCACACGGCATGTTATTACGCCGTAAATAAAGTCGATAATTAATGGTTCGGGGTTTGCCTTTGAATGTGATACTTAACCACAGGCTTTCGTAAAAAAAATACATACGTTATAACACAAAGTTGTGATAGCTTTGTGATAAAATATTGGCATTGTATTCACAAGGTCCTGGGTTCTAATAATTTTTATAATTAATAAATTTGTAATACTTTGTGCTATTGTCATTTGGTAATGTTGGAGGAAATACATCGAGGGCGCTTCCATGCCCAAATTTAGTCCGAAATATGGCTAAAAATAACTCGGCAAAATGTAAGTGCACTATGAGAAAGCAGGCTTGCAGGATATGACAGAATTTAATTTTGGTACTTTCGTTATATTACTTAAAATGTGGTCAGGGAACTTTTAAAAGACCACGGGAAGACAAACTGTTGGACAAACTTCTTTCACAAATCATCATTCACACTCTGAGTTACGCGAATGTGCCGAGGCGGGATTATGGACACCTTCTGATATAACCTAATGCTTATTTGCTTAATGAAACTCCCTTATTAGTCTAGTAGTGAATAATGTGCTTTGCGATCTCGAGGTCTCAGATTTAAATCCTAGATCCGACTAATTTAGTTTTTCTATAAAAAATATTCCAGTATCAGTCCGCAGTCTAGAATCGTGCCTGGTATATGGCAATAGGCTCACTTCCTATTACATGGGACCTAACATCGTCGGTGAAAAGTTGGCGTACCCAGAAAACATCTCCGCCTGGGAAGATAGGCGTCACGATGTTTTTAAAAAGCACCACTAACCTAAGACTCGAACCCAGAACCTCATGATTACAACCCGTACTATTAGCCGCTAGATCAACGGGTCAGTCCAATTCAGTAGGATTTAATACTAATATTAGTATTTTACCTACAAAGTAATGGCTTATACATAGCGGGCGAGACGGGACGGCAGCGCGAAGCCGATATGGGGAGTTGTAATGTTCAGCGCTACTAGGGAAACGCCACACAGCTCAGCGTGGCGACATTCGTCGCGTTCCATCGCCGCCGAGTGTTGTACCGTCACAATTACAAATGAATCACGACGGGAACAGGACGCCAACATAGCGTACCGCAGTGTGACGTGCTATGCTGCAGCCCCGCCGACGTCGCGCCGCCGTCCCACTTCGTCGGCTCTGTGGCCTTAAAGTTCGCGTGTCGTACCGGGCCCTCCGTGTAGATACTTATCACAAAATGAGATGTAACTTATTCGCTCATTCTGATAACGGCAAAAATACAGTTTGAACAATTTCAGATCGTTTAATCAAATCGTAACTTGTAATCGTGTCCTATACGAAGCACGCTATGCTTTGACTATTATATAATTATGTGTTATTTTGTTCCATATATCCGGAGTAGTAAGAAAAGTAATAAAGAAAGTAATTGGACACTGAATACTATAATGTGACACTTTGATACAAACAAAAGCACTAGATTTTAATTTGATCCAGTGGTTTAGAGCTTAAGCCGCTCAGCCTATTTGATTGAGAAGTCGCAGATTCGATTTCTTTACAAGACTGATCTTTGTGTGTCCCACAAATATTTGTCTCGGGCTGCATGTTTGTTTATTTGATTTTTCTAACGCACTAACGTTATAGGAACAGTTTATAGTGTGGGACAACAATTACAGCAATACAATACAATATCACTAAAATAACAATACAAAACTGATAATGTTGCGCATCGCTCCCAACTCAGCAATGTACTGACTGCAAGCCATGAGCGCTGGTCTTTCGTTGGAGCCGTTCGTCGAGGTTGCGGTATCTATTATATTAACGTTACGTTCAGAATTGGGTAAAAAATAATTGTGAAAATATTTTACCCCGGTTCATTTCATGACGGACACGCGCTTTCTGGGACACCCCAAAACTCAAAACCTTGGTGTCATCTAAGGAGACCATTGTGGATCCTGGCTTACAGGAGTTACAATAGTTGGAATGTGAGACCGGCTTAGTCCCAAAAAAAACAAGAGACATGTCATTATAATAATAACCGTCAACTCTCTATTCCCTAAGCAGGGCGGACTAAGATGATTTATTCTCAATATAACTAGAGCAAGATTATTAACTAAAAAAAATAACAGCTGCATAAATAGTAAAAGTTGTTAAAGCAAAAAAGTAGCAAAAACTGACCGTGAATCAACGTTGAAACTAATCCCGTTACTATCGCAAACACCGTTTATACTATATTTTATGCCAGAAACAGATATGCATAAAATTCACAACTAAAGATAGTTCGTAAAGGTCGTTGGGCGCTACGCGTGTTGGTAGCCCCCAAACGACCTTCGTTCCCTTTTATTCCTTATCAGTACGAGTCATTTCACCTGAGATCACCAGAATGCTATAACATCGACGCGGAATTTGCACTAAAATCTGTGGAAATAAGATTTTTTATTTCAGCTATAGCTCAGTAGATGATAGAAAACCTCACATGCAAATGAAATAACTTCACAGAAAGAAGACACCACAAATTGTCAGCAGAAATTAATGACATCTTATCAATAATTCAGCGCATTACACTTTAATTATTTTAATAACGCAAATTTCAGTTTTCATTTTGTTCCATTATTTCTTTCCCAATTTTACACACTAAATATAAGTTTACCCCTCAAGGGATCTAGCGTGATGATATAAATAAGAGTTTTACAGTTCGTAGTTCGCAATGTTTTGACGTAAAATAAATATGACATTTGCGTTGACATATGCGCTCCTAATGCATAGAGGTAGGACTTTTTAATGCATATAGCAAAACGTTATCGTATTGCGTTAATCATATTATATTTTAAAAGTACATATTATTAAAAAAGCGAAAATTAATAACAACTAATTAAATACATTAAATTAGATTAATTTATTGCGCTCACTATCGTTGACACCGCGACAATATCCACTCTGCTTACCGCAATTTACCGTACCTACTTACTTATACTTTGTAAAGCGACGTAAAAATCTACTGGACAAGGATATCACATGCCACGTGTGATCTCCTAGTACACCTTTTTGTTTTTTGTTGCGGCACTACTGGAGACCCATGTACTCCGCCCGTGCCGAAGTGAATATTTAATTACTTGTTTTAAAATCACGCTGCTTATATATTAAAGGACTGATTGATTATCTACCAATTCACAGCGTGACCTTTTATAACTTTAATGGCCTCACTGACAAAATATAAATTTAATTAGAATTAAGAACTTGGTTCAAGCGGTACACTAGTATAATTATTTTAAATATATTTTGACTTTTATGCCAAACTCATAATTAATTTGTATAATTTAATTCTCAATAAACCACAACACTACCCTGCTGGCTAGCAAATATACAAAGAACGGTACTTGAAACAAAGGTCCGGTGCAATGCTGACTGTTACTATTGAGTGCGCCAAAACTGCGCCTTTTGGCTTAAGTGCCGGCTCCCAAGTAGCTTTCCCATCACAACATTTACTCTGTTCCCTGCACTCACTCTTTTCTCTATGTCAGTGGTGTATTTCCCATCCTTACTGAAGGCGCATCCAAGACATACAAACTCATTCACTTGCTCGAGCACATCGTTACCAACCACAATCCTTGCATTCGTTCTGGTTTCTTCCCGTTCAAAAAACATTATCTTGGTTTTCTTTACATTCAAATGTAATCCATTGTTCATGCAGTCGTCTTTCATAACTGTGATTAGTGCTTGCAGGTCAGTGGCTGTTGGCGCTATTTATACCGCGTCATCTGTATGTAGTAGATGGTGTACCACTAGGTCACCCATTTGTACACCTTCATTCATCGCTTTCAGTCTTTGAAGACTATTATCCAGATACACTATAAACAGTCTAGCGGACAACACGCAACCCTGCTTGACGCCGATTTCAACCTCAAACCAGGGTGACATGTTACCACCCACCCGTATGCATGCCTTGCAGTCCACATAGGTGGACTGGACGGCTCGCAACAGAGTGCCATCTATACCATACTCTGGCAAAATGTCCCAAAGTCTCTTTCGCACAACTCTGTCAAACGCCTTCTCCAGATCCACAAACTCGTAGAAAACCCTCCTTCCCACTGCCAGATGCTTCTCTACAACCTTGCAGCGGGAGAAAACTAGATCCGAACATCCTGAAACCCCCCTGTGCCTCGCACAACATTCCATAGGACGTCTTGCGCATTCTTCGTTCAATAATTTTACCGTACACCTTGCCTGCCAAGATGATCAAACTGATGGATCTGTAATTGGCACAGTCATATTGTGAACCCTTGCCTTCATACAAGGGTACTATGACTGCGCGGCGCCAGTCTGTAGGGACCCTACCAGTCCTCCAGCAAAGGTTTACAAGTACCCGGAAGGCGTCCCGGATGCAAGTTCCACCATATTTGATCATCTCGGCAGATATCATGTCTACTCCCGGAGCTTTACCATTTTACATACTTCCTATTGCCCATTCAGCTTCTTCCGTAGCGATGTCCTCTGGTGATTCTGGTATCACAAACTCACCTGTGAGCTCCTCTGCAGCACCAGTATCCGGAGTATCTACATACATTTCTCCAAAATATTCACTTCACCGGTTTAGCACAGCTTGTGTGTATGCACCAATGTCACCATCTTTAGATTTTATCCTTTTCATTCTGGAGCCTGACGAATCACTTCGAGCCTTTCTCACCTTGCTCTAAAAGAGTTTGGTATTGTTCTCGAAGTTCTTCACCAGGCTCTCATCTTCAATCGCACTGGCTCTTTCACGCTTTTCTTTCACTAAAGTGTTAGTGGCATTCTTGCATTGCCGGTATATTTCTTTCCTTATCTCTGTCATACTGGCATTCAGGCTCAAAGAAGAAACATAGCTTTGCAACTCCGCATCCCACCATGCATCACCTTTTGTTGTACTATGCTTCTTTGAGCAACCACATACTTCTTTCGCGGATTCTACGAAAATCTCTTTCAGGCTATTCCAGCATTCTTCTACATTTGAATCCGAAGAAACTGCTGTCAAAAGCTTGTCCCAGACTCTGTCTTCATACATTCTCCTCACGCTCTCATCTTGCAACTTTTCACTCTTTATTCTTTCAAGGTCTCCGAAGGGGATACGCTCTCGCCAGTGTCTCCACTTCCTGAATAGACTACTAAACCGCGCAACTGCGAGATAGTGGTCTAATTCAAGAGTGGGGCCTCTATACGCACGCGTATCTTGGAGTTTGCTTCGGAGACGGTAATCTACCAGGATCAAATATTATACTTTTTTGTTCATTCCTTCTCCATGTATGCATATGTATGTCCTTATTCTGAAATATTGTATTAGACACAGAGCGGAGCTTTTCCAAACACTTATCTTACAAATCTTATTACCATAAGGACCCACAGCAGCGTCACAAGTTTGCCGCCTAGTCTCCATCCGTTCAGGTCTCCACACCTTACCTTTTCGTTAGCCTCAGCCAGATCCAGAACTTCCCTGAAATTATCCCAAAACTTTTCAAGATCCTGGGGTGTCGACGAGCTTACGGAAGCATATGCTGCGACTGAAAATACTCTAGTGACACCCAGTTTTAAACGGACCCAGAGAAGTCTCGAATCGTTCAAGCCAGTCTCTTACTCCAGAGGCCAGGTGACGAAACAGCATGATACCCCTATGCTGGCACGATTGCCCTGCAGTACCCCAGACCACAGAGCCATCGTGCCATCAGAAAGATCACAGATTTCACTGCTCCTCCGCTTAGTCTCTGTTACACACAGAGCATCCAGGCGTCTCTCTTTCATGACATTAATCACCTCATGCATCTTATTTTCCATACCACCCCTACATTCCAAGTGCCTATTTGGCACTCTGCACCCCACGACTCACCAGTTTGGGCCCGGCGTGATGGGTAGCGGCCCCTATCGCCGCTTCCACCTATATTCGTACCGACGGGGGCGGGCCGGTACGCGTCGCCTTGGGGGGACGCCCTAGCCCGCACTGCGGTACGTCTTTGGTCCAAGATTGCAGCCATAATGACTGGCAGAGGTCGCGACGAGGACGCTCTTGGACAGACCCCTACATACTATTGAGGTAAAATATAAATTTTCTTTTTTATTGTTGGTCCTGTAGCTGGTACACCTACCTTCAAATATATATAAAGTAATCTGATTTACGCCTTTGTACAGTCTACAGTCTACAATGCGCTGCATGTCGCCGAGGACAGGGCACAATAGTGAAACATTACAAGAGCAACACTCCTGGGAGGTGGATGTCACGACCCTCAGGCATGAGAAATACGACTCGAGGAGGAGGATGAATCTTTTTTACGTCTTTATAACGCAATGGGGATAACAACTTTCTTTTCTTAACATTTTGTTGCATTCCTACGTTCGTTACATTGAATTTTTTTATTAATATTTTATTACGTTACATTATTTATGAAAATAAGCAATGAGTTGGCATATCATTTGACAGACAGCGTGTCCCAGTGGTTAAGAGCTAAGCCCTTCCGCCTGCTAGATCGAGTAGTCGCTGGTTTGATCCACACACTGGACAAATCATTGTATACCGTGACGTTTATGTTCCCCAAGCAGGAGTGGCAGAGGTGTACTGTGTACACCCACTTTTCGCCGACTATGTTATACCATACATTGTGTGGCCCATAAATTTTTTTTTTTCGGTCTAGGTGTATGTCAGTTTCATGTTTGTCAACTCACCCCCGACGCAGGAATCATGACAAGTGGTGTTTATGATAAATAAAAAATGAGATTTGCACACTTAAATGAATGAATAATGCATATATTTACTTATTTATAACAACGCATTGCATTGGGTGGCACACTTTACGGTGCACGCTCATAAAGCTTTGTTAATGTTGACTATTGTAAGCACGAGAGGGATACCTACTTATTGCAACTAGTCATATTTTTGCTTTGTGTTTTCTATCTATCTATCTATCTATAACCTCACGCCAGATCCCTTGCGGGGTAGGCAGAGAGTACAGAGTTCCAACAGGTTCTTTCCTCTCTGGCTTCCTCGACTCTCATAGTTCGTCTCATACACGCTCGCCGGTTACGGAGACTCTTGACTATTCCATCAGATAAGACTCGGTTTATTTGGTCGTGGTAAGATAGTCTAGGTCTTCCCCGGTACCTGCATCCTTCCACTTTCACATTGTATATCTGTTTTGTCATTCTTTCCTCTGGCATTCTTTCTATATGCCCGAACCAACGGAGCATGCCCTTTCTCATCTTTACGCCGATACTATCTTTCATACCTACTCGCTGTCTTACTATGCTGTTGCTAATGCGGTCGGTTAGCTTCACTCCGCACATCTTCCGCAGAGCTCGCATTTCTACCGCATTTATCCTACTTTCATTCTCCTTCTTACATACCCAGCTCTCGCTACCATATAACAGCGTTGGGACAAGAACTCCGTATGGCCAGCTGCGCCTTATGGCTTAAGTGCCGGCTCCCGAGTAGCTTTCCCATCGCACCATTCACTCTGTTCCCTGCACTCACTCTTCTCTCTATGTCAGCGGTGTATTTCCCGTCCTTACTGAAGGCGCATCCAAGATATACAAACTCATTCACTTGCTCCAGCACATCGTTACCAACCACAATCCTTACATTCGTTCTGGTTGCTTTGTGTTTTGTTTCCCTTTATACTTATGTTTTCAAGCTAAGGGGACTCAAAGCATAGAGGGAGCATTAACAAGATTATATAATGGCACTGCTCACACTTATGTCAAATCAGTGATAAGAAAGGGGACAAATGTATCGTAATCAGTAACACTCTTGTACACTTTATTTTGACATTAATTATTACTTAAAAACAAATAAAAGTCATCAAGAACATAGTCACTAGATAAACAAATATTAGCCGATAAATTTGCGTGGAGCCTACGTCAAAATGGCAAGCCCTAATATTTTGAATAAAAAGGAAGGACGAACAATGTAGGAACAAAGGTTTTTAAGTTGGTTACCTAAATTGTACACAAAAAGTGTACAGCTGAACTGGGTTTACAATCCCTCTTTGCTTTTAAGTCTTATCTCTATGTTTTCAATAGTGTCTCTTTGGAGCTGACTAATAAACATTTTTCTTTGTGTCAAAAATGTCATCATATTGTGTAACTAGTTTTATATAAGTCAATCAAATATTACAATTGCAAAGCAAGACCAATTCCAGCGATAAACTCCACCAGTCTCTAAGGCAATAACAAACCATATCTTTTCCAATACGTAGCCTCCTGTAGATTTTCATAAGCTTAACTTTGCGGTGTCGTGTGACATGGGACTTGAGTCAATTTGTAGTTTCATTTTATTTAAACTACGCCTTTGTATGGATATATTTATACTGTTGTCGCGAGTATTAAGTCGTTTTTATATGAAGCTACTACTCGTAGCCCTCCAGAGCCGCAGCTTTTTTTAGCAATCACCAAGATTAAGAGACATTAGATTTGTTGTTATGATATAACTTATCACAGTCACCGATCACCTTACCATTCCACTTCCATTTCTGAGCGTCTCTGTGCTTCGGAAGTTACGTTACGCCGTTTAATTTGAGGCTGCAACTTAATGTAATGTTCAACGCCGTGATAAATGCCATATGGAGTTGATAAGTCCCAACAGTAGGCAGCCAACAACAACCCTGTCTACATCAATCCACTCTGGGTTCGCCTGGAGGAGTGTGACATATTTTGTTTCATCTAGGTTTGTGAGAAACCGTGTCTGCCCACCCAGTGTCATAGTTAGCCTATAGAGTTCGGATTCTGTGTTTAAATCCTAGGATAAAGTATCATTCGGTTTTCTCTATCGAAACATTCCCAGTAGCAATCCGTAGTTTTAAACTGTACTTATAATACTAGCAATAAACTCGCCCGCTACTACACCGAAACCTCACATCTTCGGTAAAATATACATAGTACACTTCTGCCTCCCACGGTTTGTGACTTTAGACACGATAGTCTCTATATTTTTTTTTTAAATTGAGATTACTATTTATCCTAATCTACAAAGTGCCACGACACCCCGCGCGCACTAGCTCGGTACAAGAATACATTTTCCAATACAATACACCGCTCCGGTAGGTTATGTACGCAATATTTTGTGGGTAACTCAGAACAAAGGGAATCCTTTCAATCCATTGGTACGGCAGGTACCGTAAGATAACGTTACTCATTCCGTACGAATATAAAGAGGTACCCCGTTTCCCAGAATTAATTTTGTTAGGAAAACCGAGACGGGTATTGTAATTGTGCCTAGAGATATGGAGGCTAGCAATAATATTTGGTGCACGAAATAGAGTAGTTTATTTTACTACTATACTTTGAATTTCTGGCAATATTGTGGAGTCCTAGTACTCGCAATGCCTATCAGTTTTCTTGAGGTACACACCATATTATTGTCATAGTAAATTCATCCTACTAATATTATAAACGCGAAAGTTTGTGAGGATGGATGTATGGATGTTTCTTTCTCTTTCACGCAAAACTACTGTACGATTTTGGATTAATGTTAACAGTAATATAGCTTATACATGGGAATAACACATAGGCTATAATTTATAAAGATACGCATATGAAGTCGCATCCAGGCGCTAGCGTTTATTAACTCCTTCGTTACCTATCACAAAAGTTAGTATGGCAAAGTACTAAGATACGTTTATATTATTGCTCGTGACGGCATCGTTTACGTTTACGGCATATTTCTTAGGTTTTTTTCGTAGTTAGTATCATATATAAATGTTTTTCAGATTTTCCTCAAAGCTGACAATCTTACAAGGCAACAATAAGTTATTGATAATGTTGCTTTCTTAACTGCTTATAAATGTGTACAAATTCATTTAATAAGCATCCAGTATAATGGCAACAGCTTACCTTACACTAGGACCTAACATCGTTGTTGATACGTGGGTATACATTGTACAATGTGTTTTTTTTACATTCATATACATCCGTCCAAAATAAAAATATTCATCCGAAAAAATCCATTTTTTAACTGTTACTGATACATACCTTCCGGGTGTACAATTTACGCCTGTGCCACTTTCACTTAGGAAACATAGTCGTAATGATATAACGAATTACTTTGCTAGTTAGCTGAATCTAAACTAACTTTAACATCAAATTCATGTCATTCGAAACAAATTTAAAGAAACTACGTTGATACAACACGTGTTGGCAAAGTTACATGTTGCAAGTAACATAAAGTATGGCCGGTGCTCAAGTTAACCCGGTTTCCAACTCTCATTGGAAACTTCTGGAAGATTGGTGCACCAACTTCTTGGAATCCCGACGAACAAACAAATTAGTGGACAGCTCCTGCTATTTGTTCGGACTTGGCAAATCTAATATGTGAATCTCGCGTTGTTTTTAACCTGTCGTATGGCGGAACGTTGGTCTATGCAACTTTTTTTATAGGCGTTGCCTGTCGGAGCGCAAACATACGCTCCCCTGTCCGTATGCAGTTTTTTCGTTTATCTTTGTTTTTATGAGAGTTGAAGATATTTTGAGTGTATTCTTAGATAACAAATGAATCATAATTGTCATTGAACGCAGTTCAACAACATCCACAATTCATTTCTAGAACGAAATAAACTCGGTAGCGCAAATCTGCGCTCAAAATTCTCATTTTCAAATGCCTATTTTAACCAGTTTAATTATGTGATCTTAGTGTGTTCGTACTTTTCACTGTAAAGTATATCGCAATATACAATAAAACCATTTTTTTGATAAATGCCCTTGTTACCGTTTCAACGACAGACATGCCGAAGCGGCCACTTGGACCGCATTGTCGGTGGCATTCATCAAATCCTGCCGCATCCAGCTGTTGAAGGCATGCAGAGCACGATATAAGGTGGGCCATTGTTTGACCTACACCGCACAAACACCTCAAATGGGTATTGTCTGTGCCACCTCAAATAGGTATTGGTCTCCACCTGAATATATTTTCCTTGGTCCGGCCGACCTGAGTCCAAATTCTATGTAAACACTTCCGGATAGGCCATGGTAATTTATGTCCAGGTGGGAGACTATATATACTATATATAAAAGAAGTTGAAAGGGACACTCAATCTCTCCAAAGGTTGCACCTCGCTTTGATGGCTCCAAAGGTAGTGGGTCGACACACTTTATAAAGCTTTTACGGCTCTTTAGCCGTAGCTGCACTGGGATTTGGCCATGCAGGGGTGCTGTGGATCGTTTTTCATTATTTTTTTTTACAAAGCTCGCCTTGCCCCTGCAAACATCCAGAGGCGCTATGCCAGCTAGGTACACAAATTTTACCGAAGTTGGTTTGAGGCAGCCTGTGATAATCCGGCAAGTTACATTCAGTGCTGTATCCCTAGATTAGCATGGCCGGAGCGACTCAATACAGAACCCGCATATTCGCCAGCAGAGAATGCTAGCGCAACCACTACAACCGCAATAGCTCACCACCACCAAGTGGCGAGGCTCCCCACTTGGTAGTTGTGAGACGCTGGAGCAAGGTATTGCGGGCGTGGACCTTTTCTTTAATGGGTCACAAGTTTTCCTGAATGTGGAGGACCTGTCCATAATTATACTCAAGTATTTAGGATGGTGATTGTGGGCTATGGGCACGCCCTGTGACATGATGTTGAGCCTACAACCCGCCTGGCTATTGCGAAGGTAAAATGCGCAAGACTCGGTTTTGGAAGGGTTAGTCTTGAGTGAGTTTTCCTCATATTATTGACTAAACATGCCAAAAGCTATAGTAAGGTTAGACTCTACTTCCTAAAGTTGGTAGCTTGGGAAGTTAGCGCAAGATCGTCTGCGTTAATATTAAAAAAGCGTGACGTGTTGGGGCTGGGCGGTTGGTCGTTGGTATATATATTGAATAAGAGCGGGGCAAGGACACTATCCTGCGGCAAGCCATTCCTTTGCGATCTCCAACAACTCAGGTCTGAGAGAAGATGGACCTAGAAGCGAATGTTGTGGAGAAGCTTTCGGAGCTTTCTGTCGTATCATGGCAAATTTGGGATCGCAGGTTACAGGCAGGCGTTGAATAAAAGCAACAACCAAGACACAGCGGCGGGACCGAGGTGCTTCAATTGCTTCACAGATATATTATACCACTTTTGAGTTGACTAATAGCCTGAACGATGTCCGTCAAGCTAAATGGCTTGTTTATCCGGTCACTAGTGCGTGAGCAGCTATTTGATCTTGGGACCTTCGCAAAGCGGCCTGACGATTGTCCGTTCATGAGAAGCTAATGGGACGGGGCTGAACTTATTTCACTGTCGTATGGTGCAGCTAGCATTCACCAGGACCAGGATTCAGACTTGAACATTTAAAACATGAATAATTACGGACTGCTTGGTCCAGTGGTTAAGAGTTTGCGTCGCTTACTGGATCAAGTAATCGTGGGTTCGATCCCCCCTCGAGACAAGTCTTAGTGGGAACCACGAATATTTGTTTCGATGTGTGCGTTTCTGTATGTGAATTTCATATTGGTAAATGCATACACGACGCAGGAATAATTCTTAGAGTGAGGCGTTAAAATAAAATGAAATCCGAATAATATTCCATTACTAAGAAATGTCTATAGAAAACCCCAATAACACTTAGTCTAGGAATCGAGAACGAAGTGTTACTGGTTTGAAGTAAAATTGCAATGATAAATGAGGAGTGCCTGCAAAAGGTTACATACCCAACCTACCTTACCCATACGAAAATCTTACTATGGGGACACTCACCAAAATTCAACAGCTTCATAGGTTTCGGTTAAATAGGTATCAATTTGGTATAAATTTTTTTTTGAGAAAACGGTGATTACTAATATTTGATTGTGTCATTAGGAACTATAACCTGCTTCAGATTTTTTGTACCTGTCCCTTGCTCTTTGCATACATGGTTTTAAAATTACTCTAAAAATTGTACGGAGTCTGTAATTGTGTCCGTTATATGACAATAGGCCCGCTCCCTATAACGCGGGACCTAGTATCGTCAGCAAAAAGTGGCTGTACACATTACACCTCTGCCACCCTCGCTTGGGGACTATAGGCGTGATGGTGTGTAACTCTAAAAATTTTGCAAGATTCTCCAAATCACGCGATAAATCTTTGAGATCCACCTATTTGTTTTGTTCTATTTACGTGTCTCAATTTCATATTTATGGCTACGTCACTACATATTAAAGATCAAATTCCTTCCGCCGCGTCTGTTTGTCTGTCTGAACGAGATAAACTCAATAAGTACAGAACGGATTTTTATACGGTTTGCATCAATGGACGAAGTGATTCAAGAGGAAAGTTTACGAGTATAATTCACTCGTGCAAAGCCGGGACGGGTCGCTAGTTTATAATTAAGAAAAAATTCAATTGAACAACGTAGGGTACGTTACTTCTAATGTAAAAAAAACGAGATTCACACTATCCCCTCAGGTCAGTTCCAACGTTAATCTATATAGACTACCGTTTCCGGCGACGTTTCTACCGATTGGAAAGAAATTGACTCCACACAGCGACCGAGGCCCTCATTCACTAAGAACAAACGCGGCACGTTACGATAGCTTTGTGAAATCATGTGTAATGGTGTGCCACTGGAGTCCCATTACCTATCTATATCAGCACGCCAGATCCCGTGCCGAATGCCTACCCTAGAGTACAGAGTTCCGACAGATTCCTTTCCAACAGATTCTTTCCTTACAGACCTCTCTGGCTTCCTCCACTCTCATAGCTTGCTGATTCGGACATCCTTGTCTTGTCCTTCAGATCAGACACTGTCTATTTAGTCATGCTAAGGTGGTCTAAGCCTTCCCCTGTACCTACATCTTTTCATTTTCGCATTGTATAGGTAACAGATCCACCTGAGCCTTCGAATCTAGTCCCTTCATACCTACAGCGCCCACTTGCCACCCAAATAATAAGGCGGTTTCACTTACTATAGTCTAAGTATCTGTCATAGCCTTAAGTACAAATGTAGTTAGTACAATAACGCCCAAAGGATATCTGTTTTATCATTCTTTCCTCTTTTTTTGTATATGCCCGGACCACTGAAGCATAACCTTTCTCATCCTTACACCGATACTATCATTCATATCTACAGTCTTACAAGGACCTTTTAGCCTGCAGAAAAAAAACGGAATTGACGCTGTCATCAAATAAAATGTCACTACATGACAGTTACAGAGTTCCCGTTTAACCATGTAGACCCACCTGTTTAAATATATCCTTGGAAGTAGGAAAATTTTACTAAATGTTAACCCTAATTTCACACCAACGCCCCCCTGTCAATGTCATCTACAGGCAAAAAGATTCTAGTAGTAAACACGCTTTTTTACTACCCTGGTCCTGTTGCGAATACTGTCCATCAAATTGGCTGTGACGGTGCGTCAGCTTCACGGTGAGCATTACCATTTTCCAAAGTTATCGCAACGCGCTGCGTTACGTATAGCGAAAAAGGCCCGGCTTGTGCCCCTACCGCCTCGGGGAATACTTTATTTAATTACCCGCCTATGATACTCAACTTTCATATCGGTGAGAGCATTTTGTAATTTCTTAGAAACGTGGGTATACTTTGCCGTTGAGACTGAAAAATTGGCTGTGAGATGAGATCGATACATCTAATATGATTAAAAAATGAAATATAAGTATTCTTTTGATTGGACAAGTTTAGATTCAAGGGATTTAGATGCATCGGCATTTTTTATTTCGCTGTCTTTTGAGACAATCTTTAGAAGATTAGGTATGTGTGTACGTACCGAAAATTCCCTGCAATGACCCTCTACGAGACGACAAGGGGAACGAAATGCAACAGTGCCCCTCTCTTGTGCCTCACTCAATGTCCGGTGCATTGAGTGAAGCACAAAAGACACACACATTAAAAACATTTCTGTAATTAAAAAAGATGATTGTAAAGGATTATCGAATAAATTGAACGATTTTCAACCCCCTTTCGAGATGACTGTGGTATGTGACTGAGGGATAAGAAGTGCTGGAATCACCGGTGAGGATAACTAGTAGGGTTGAGTATAACTGGCGAATTTATCCACACTAAAAACCTCTGTAATTAGCCCCCTTTGCAATAGTAGGACGGACTCAAACTCTTATGCTTCTCTCAATAATTAGACACATTAAACCACTCTGTACCAAATCATGGACAAATAAGCGCAGCGAAAATTTACTCGACAACATTCTTTATACTTTAGTACCTACCTAAATTTTTCAACGTGATTCAAGCCAGTAAGTAAAATTTCTGCAGCATATTTACGTGGGTACTTTTATGAACTAGGCAAATTACATTCTTAATGAAAGCCAGGCAGCTGCTGAAAAATAATTTCATCAACACTGTACCTAACCGACAGTAAAAAATATTTTCTTGTGTACGTAGTTAGATGTTTACACTTTCATTACATTAGTTACAGCGAATTACATCTACAACAAGACGGTACGCTTTCACGCTGGACCAAGAGAAAGCTCTGTGAAATATTAAAACGTAATTTTGTGTACCTCACTCTTACACAGGCGCAGCGCAATTATACTGGCATTGCCGCGCGGGTGTGTTAGTGTAGGCATGGAACATTTTTCACATGTGAAAATTATATGAAATGCATTATTTTTCTCGGTATGCTTGTGAAACATCACATGAAATTTATCTATCTATCTATCTATCTATAACCTCACGCCAGATCCCTTGCGGGGTAGGCAGAGAGTACAGAGTTCCAACAGGTTCTTACCTTACATACCTCTATGGCTTCCTCGACTCTCATAGTTCGTCTCATACACGCTCGCCGGTTACGGAGACTCTTGACTTTTCCATCAGATAAGACTCGGTTTATTTGGTCGTGGTAAGATAGTCTAGGTCTTCCCCGGTATCACTTTCACATTGTATATCTGTTTTGTCATTCTTTCCTCTGGCATTCTTTCTATATGCCCGAACCAACGGAGCATGCCCTTTCTCATCTTTACACCGATACTATCTTTCATACCTACTCGCTGTCTTACTATGCTGTTGCTAATGCGGTCAGTCAGCTTCACTCCGCACATCTTCCGCAGAGATCGCATTTCTACCGCATTTATCCTACTTTCATTCTCCTTCTTACATACCCACCTCTCGCTACCATATAACAGCGTTGGGACAAGAACTCCGTTATGTATGGCCAGCTGCGCCTTATGGCTTAAGTGCCGGCTCCCGAGTAGCTTTCCCATCGCACCATTCACTCTGTTCTCTGCACTCACTCTTCTCTCTATGTCAGCGGTGTATTTCCCATCCTTACTGAAGGCGCATCCAAGATATACAAACTCATTCACTTGCTCCAGCACATCGTTACCAACCACAATCCTTACATTCGTTCTGGTTTCTTCCCTTTCAAAAACCATAATCTTGGTTTTCTTCACATTCAAGTGTAAGCCATTGATCATGCAGTCGTCTTTCATAACTGTGACTAGTGTTTGCAGATCAGTGGCTGTTGGCGCTATTAAAACCGCGTCATCTGCATAAAGTAGATGGTTTACCACTAAGTTACCCATTTGTACACCTTCATTCATCGCTTTCAGTCTTTGAAGACTTTTGTCCAGATATATTATAAACAGTCTAGCGGACAACACGCAACCCTGCTTGACGCCGATTTCAACGTCAAACCAGGGTGACCTGTTACCACCCACCCGTACGCATGCCTTGCAGCCCACATAAGTGGACTGGACGGCTCGCAACAAAGTGCCGTCTATACCATACTCTGGCAAAATGTCCCAAAGTCTCTTTCGCACAACTCTGTCAAATGCCTTCTCCAGATCTACAAAACCGCAGAAAACCTTCCGGCCCACTGCCAGATGCTTCTCTACGATGTTGCGGAGTGAGAAGACTTGATCCGAACATCCTCTTCCAGACCTGAAACCCCCTTGTGCCTCGCACAACATTCCATCGGACTTCACGCGCATTCTCCGTTCAATAATTTTACCGTACACCTTGGCTGCCAAGCTGATCAAACTGATGGCTCTGTAATTGGCGCAGTCATATTGTGAACCCTTGCCTTTATACAAGGGTACTATGACTGCGCGGCGCCAATCTGTAGGGACTCTACCGGTCCTCCAGCAAAGGTTTGCAAGGGCCCGGAAAGCGTCCCGGACGCAAGTTCCACCATATTTGATCATCTCGGCAGATATCATGTCTACTCCCGCAGCTTTACCGTTTTTCATACTTCCTATCGCCCATTTAACTTCTTCCATAGTGATGTCCTCCGTTGATTCTGGTGCCGCAATCTCGCCTTTAGGCACGTCTGCGGCATCAGCATCCGGGTCATCTCCATACATTTCTCCAAAATATTCACTCCACCGGCTTAGCACACCTTGTGTGTCTGCAAGAATGTCACCATCTTTAGATTTTATCCTTTCCATTCTGGAGCCTTTCGAATCACCTCGAGCCTTTCTCACCTTGCTCCAAAAGAGTTTGGTGTTGTTCTCGAAGTTCTTCGCCAGCCTCTCCTCCTCAATCATACTGGCTTTTTCACGCTTTTCTTTCACTAAAGTTTTAGTGGCATTCTTGCATTGCCGGTATATTTCTTTCCTCATCTCTGTCATACTGGCATTCAGGTTCAAAGAAGATACATAGTCCTGCCACGCTTTCTTCTTACTTTTTACGGAGCTTTGCAACTCCGCATCCCACCATGCATCACCTTTTGCTGTAATATGCTTCTTTGAGCAACCACATACTTCTTTCGCGGATTCCACCAAACTCTCTTTCAGGCTATTCCAGCATTCATCTACATTTGAGTCTGAAGAGCCTGCTGTCAAAAGCTTGTCCCGGACTCTGTCTTCATACATTCTCCTCACGCTCTCATCTTGCAACTTTTCAACCTTTAATCTTTCAAGGTCTCCGAAGGGGATACGCTCTCGCCAGTGCCTCCACTTCCTGAATAGACCACTAAACCGCGCAACTACGAGATAGTGGTCTGATTCCAGAGTGGGGCCTCTATACGCACGCGTATCTTGTAGTTTGCTTCGGCGACGGTTATCAACCAGGATCAGATCTATCATGCTTTTTTGTTCATTCCTTCTCCACGTATACATATGTATGTCCTTATGCTGGAATATCGTATGAGACACAAGGAGACCCCTTTCCAAACAAACATCTACAATGAGCTTACCTGCATCGTTCACTCTCTTATCACCATAAGGACCCAGAGCAGCGTCGCAAGTTTGCCGCCTGGTTCCTACCCATCCGTTCAGATCGCCACACAGAATCACCTTTTCGTTAGCCTCAGCCAAATCCAGAACTTCCCTGACATTATCCCAAAACTTCTCAAGGTCCTGGGGTGTCGACGAGCTTACGGGAGCATACGCTGCGACCAAAAATACTCTAGTGACACCCAGTTTTAAACGGACCCAGAGAAGTCTCGCATCGCACAGGCCATAATCTCTCACTCCAGAGGCCAGGCGACGGGACAGCAAGATACCCACCCCCATGCTGGCACGACCGCTCTGCGGCACCCCAGACCACAGAGCCATCGTTCCATCAGGAAGATCACAGGTTTCACTGACCCTCCGCTTAGTCTCTGTTACACACAGAGCATCCAGGCGTCTCTCTTTCATTACATCAATCACCTCATGCATCTTATCTTCCATACCACCTCTTACATTCCAAGTGCCTATTCGGCACTCTGCACCCCACGACTCGCCAGTTCGGGCCCGGCGTGATGGGTGGCGGCCCCCATCGCCGCTTCCACCTTTATTCGTACCGACGGGGGCGGGCCGGTACGCGTCGCCTCGGGGGGACGCCCTAGCCCGCACTGCGGTACGTCTTCGGTCCAAGATTGCAGCCATAATGACTGGCAGGGGTCGCGACGAGCACGCTCTTGGACAGACCCCCAATTTGCCAGCCAGTTGACATTGGCGTGTTGCTATTAAGTTGGTATGCCATCCTTTTGATTACAAAAAATTTATAAAAATAAATTTGAACGTGTCAGCACGTGCGCACGGTAAAGTGAAATGGTTTGTGTTTTGCCCTCTGCCCTTAGCGAGTTAAAAATCTTTGCCTATGAAATTACACATGTGATCACTGTAAAATTAAAGTATCATTTGTTTAAAACATCCTTCCCTGCGAAATTCTACATGCAACGTCACTGTGAAATTAAATTAAAGTTTGCTCAAATGAAAAGCAATTTAAAATAGCAATCATTCAGTGCTAGTGCACTCCTCGAATTTAATTTAGAGGCTGGAGTGGGAACATGAGCTTCCCGTGGCACCCGCCTTATTGTTGTACCTTACAGTTCGTGAACTAAGCACTTTATTGTCGTGTAAATAGTTAAATAGTTAGAATGTTGTGAGTCCTTTACCTAAAATTGTTCAGTTTATTGGCCAGCGTTACGTGGAATGAATTTTGAAATTCATATTTTTCATACAGCCGATGATTTCCATAACAGAACATAGATCATAACTACCGATACATGTATTTTTATCAATCTCCAATTTATTCGTTCTACAAACGGCATAACATTCATTGCACCTTAAAATTGGTGCACTGAATGTTATGAAACGCAGCTCACCAAAAAAGAAATAAATAAAATATTTAATATTTCATTCCATTTTGTGCATGAACGGCCATAGTAGACCATAGAGAGGAGAACTAATAGTTAAAATATCGATAGCTGTGAAAATATTATATTCAGGTGCAATTGTTTTGATGTTTGAGGTGTTATAATATCGATATCAAAAAAATAACCTCTCGCCAGCTTTGTTACTGCGAATTATAGACTAACATCATCAGCCGAATAACGTCCACTGCTGGACAAAGGTGTCCCCCTTAAGTTCGCCAAGATGACCGGTCACGCGCTGCACGCATCCAGCTTTTACCTGTGACCTTCACCCGCTCATCGGTGGGAACTATACCGTTAGTTAAATTGTTGACGATTAACTTTTTTTTTACTCTTTTAACTATTAAATTATTCGATTATGATTTCAAGTTGGCCATATCAAAAGTACCAGAATAGCATAAATCACTAGCAACCAGTGGGGTTTTCACAAAAAAAATCGATATAAATCAAAATGAAATATAAATTGTATGCGATACACTTGTTTCGTTGTGCAGGAACAAAACAATTATATCTATTTCTATCAGTATCAGAAATGGAATACTTTTTATTTATGTAAACCATTATAGTATTTATTAATCGTCACAAAAGTAACAAAGACTCTACCACCACTTCGGAATATCATTCTTGTGAAGAAAAAGAGCAAGAAACTCCACGGTTTATCTTTTAAAATAAAATTTTTAACAACATTTTCATCTACATTTTGTTATGGGGGTATGGGAGAACAATGTAGGTTGGTCATCAGGTGAGTCTAAGTTTAATACAGCAAATTATACTATTTATGAGAATGAATACATGGTTCCCTCTTTTACAAAAAAAAGTACACAAAAAATGTCATTATGTTAAATTTTTTTAGGTATGTAAGGAAAGAACCTGTTGGAACTCTGTATTCTCTGCCTACCCCTCAAGGTATCTGGCGTGATGATGTGTTGTTGTTGTTATTTTATTTTGATTAATATAGATTTTCATTCAGTGAATTCTCCACTGGCTGCAAGTGATTTAAGCTATCCTGGTACTTTTTATATAAAGCCACCTTGAAATCATTATCGACTTATTTAATAACTATAAAAAGTTGAATAATTAGTAAGTAGACTAAGGATGATATAAATAGATTTATAAAATTTGGACCAATTACACTGTAAAGACAAATACGCTTACCACTATGTGGCCCCTTTCAGATCTTGACGGATTAAGGATCGGAATGGGAATTCCTGTTTTGGTATATCCTCAAGTAAAATTTAAATGCAAAGCAACATCCACAATTCGTCGTGTCGCGTCGCTTCGACTGCTATCTCTCGCAGACCGTCAACAGTCGCGAGTCGTCCGCAAAAGTTGCAGAAATAAATCTCCATATCTAGGTACGTGATATTATCGGTTAAGTTTTCGTGGGATTCCTTTTGAAGATCGATATATTCGTACCAGATTACAGATCACGAATATAATGACACCACCGCCAACATATGTTAACTAAACAGTTGAGTTTTAGTACAAACGGTGTAACGATTTTCAAATTTCTCCTCCACTTGTACTGTGATATCTAGCTAGATAGGTCAACGAAAATTACTAGTAGTAGCTATATCTTTCAATCGCATTGACTTAGAAGCTTCAAGTTTTTCCACCGCCAAAAGACTGCAAGCTTTAGTATTTGACATAAATTTTAATTTAATACCTTTACCCGTTCCTGAGAAATTTTCGGTCTTAAATAGACTAACAAGAAAGTAATCCTATAAGACTTCCGTTCCTACCGATTGAGGTACGAAACCCTAAAATCAATCTAGTAGTTAGAGTACAGATACTTCTTCCCATTTTGACACTGCCACATACGGTCACTCGTCTCAGAGCGACAGAGTTGTATGCTGCTTAATCGTGATGAAACTGATGCTTAAACGTGATGAATCGCTAAAAACAATGCAATATTGCAGCGTACGAGCGCCTCAATAACATGATGGTCGCGCCCCGCTGCCAGCTCCGCGGCCCCGCTGGTGACGTCTAACGTAAACACGACTACTTCTCGTCGTGATTACGCCGCCGCGCCAATGAAGACAACCGGAAAGACCCGTACGAAGGGTCAAGTTGATGAGGAAGGCTTCATCAAGGTGGAGAAGAAGAAGAAGCCTCCCCGACGAAAGTGGTATGGGACTGCGCCAGTAGAAGATAGCATACTCCTACGCTCAGCAATACCAAGAACACTGCTGTAAGTGCCTCGGCTACACTTCACCACTAAAGCCGAGGCCGATATTGCGGAGTACGCCCGTAAGAAGACCTTCTACACTCTGAGGGTCGAGAAGCTGAACTCGCTCAACGATATGGTTGATGTTATAGATGATCTTGATATGAATTAGAATGAAAGTGGTGATGAACTGGGAGACTGAAATAAACTTTGAGTAGATGAAATGGGAGATGAAGGTGATGTATTGTCGGCTGTAGTCAATTTTATTATTATTATTATGGTCAATTGGACTGCATGGCAAGATAATATTATAACCGAATACCTTTTGTATACCTTTTAGCAGAATATGTCAAATGCTACAATAATGTAGGTACCAAACTAATACCATACCCATACGAGTATGTGCAAAATCATAATTTTCCTTTAAATTTTGTAAGGTATTTACATCGCACCTCAACAAGCACGTAATAGAGGGCGAGCCTATTGCCATATATCGAGCACAATTCCAGACTCCGGACTCATACTGGGAAGTTTTCGCTAAAAAAACTACATTTGCGACCTAGGATTTGAACCCAGGACCTCGTGATCACAAAGCGATGCGCTTTGCCACTTGAATCCACATTTAGAAAGATTGTATGGTTTAAAAATACAGCAAATTAAAAAAAAAAGGTATCTTTTATTTGTCAAACTTTTTTTACACAACATTAAAAATGAAATTTAGTAAGTATATATCCGATCCCTTGCGAGGTAGGCAGAGAATACAGAGTTCCAACGTATACCTGATGTAATATATGAAAAATAGATTAAGGTATATATTGACTATGTTCCTAAACTAGTAGCATACCAGGATCGCTCCTAGTGGATACGTTTTCCCCATCCAACTAGACCGACCATAAAATCAATGAAAAATCGAGATTTTTAATAAAATCTACTTTTTATTTGGCCTAGGCTATTCAAATCAATACAGTTCTCATTGAAAAATCAAGATCAAATGCTTTCCATATCAAAACTACTATATTTCTTTACTAGTGTCTGCCCGCAACTTCGTTTGGCGTTGACTATAGACAGGGACCTAAAATTTTTTTGGGATAAAAAGTGTGTGTGTTAATCTAGATAATAAACGATTTAGCGCAGTGGTTAAGAGCTTAAGCCGCTCCGCCCACTGTGTCTAATAGTCGCGGGTTCGATTCCCGCACGGCACAAATTTTTGTGTGATCCACAATTATTTGTTCCGGGCTGGATATTTGTGTATGGGAATTTTCATATTTGTAAACGCAGCCACGACACAGGAATAAATCCTAGTGTGGGGCCACGTTAAAAAAAACAAACCTATCTCTGAGCCAAATTTCATCCAAATCAGCCGTTTTTGCGTGAGTGACTTACAAACATACAAACTTTCACATTTATATTATTAGGAGGATAGTACAAGTCTATATAAATACTTGTTAATTACTTGATGCTTGAAAGGTGTTGATCACAGAAATCATATTCTTACGATTTCTGTGGTGTTGATGGATTTTTTGTCACTGAACTTTGCCCATTTTTTTTAAGCGATAGTGTGTCTATAAGGTCTTTTGAAAAGCCACACTTCAACTTCATCACTGTTGTGTGAGTATGAGGTACAAAAATTACGTTTTAATATTACAAAGCTTTTTCTTAGTCCAGTATAAAAGTGTTGTACCACCTTGTAAATGTAATTCGCTGTAGCAAACTTAATAAAAGTGTTAACACCTAATTTTACACGAGAAAATATTTTAAATGTCGGTTACGGCGTTGATGAAATTATTTTTCAACGGCTTTCATTAAGGAATGTAATTTATTTAACTCGTAATAGTATCAGCGTGATTCTCCAAAAGAAATTTAGCTCACTTGACTCATTGAATTACTAAAACTTAAAAATATTTAAGTTTATTTTCTTTTGTCGGCGAAACGTGGGTGTACTCAGTACACCTCTGCCACCCCCGCTTGGGGAATATAGGCGTGACGGTGTGTGTGTTTTGTTATTTTTCTTAACGTAGCCCCACACTACAATTTTTTCACATACACAGATACCCAGACGGAAACAAATAATGTGGGTCACACAAAGATTTGTCCCGTGCGGGAATCGAACCCGCGACTATTTGACCCAATGGGCGGAGTGGCTTTAGTTCTTAACCACTGCGCCAAATCGTCCATTAAATAAACACCGTCACCACTATATTCCCAAAGCGTTTATGGCAAAGGCGTGCTATGTTCGCCCACATTTCGCTAATGATATCAGGTCCCAATGTTGTGGGGACGAGCCTATTGCCATGTTATAAAGTACTGCCGGTGTGTGTGTGTGTATGTGTGTGAGTGATGTACGCTGTTGGCCGCGAGGCCTTTACAGCTTCACCTTGATTTAAGGGCGAGCGTGCAACCACTACGCTCGAGCCAGAAGGGCAAGGGGTGACATACTCGAGGGCGCCTTGAAGAGGCGCCCTCGGTTGGGACAGTCGCTGTAGGGGGACGGGGCGCACTACTAAGTTCACCGGTCAACCGCCGGCTATGGGAGGGGACTACGTCGTCGTCGCCCGTATTCTGAGCGTAAAGAATGGATGACAAAGCATCGGGGGGATCGGAGAGAATATGTCGCGGCCGGCGGTGGCGGCAGGGGCCGGGGGGGGGGTGGTATATGTACCTGGGTACAATCCCAAACTCGGTACTGCTATTTAGAAATTTCGATAGAAAAACTCAATTACAATTTGTTTGACCTCAGATTCGAGCCCAGAGCTTGCAATTACGACATAGATAATGATATCTACTTACCGATTTCGGTCAGTAAGTCCTTCTGAATAAATTTTAAATAAAATTGGTATATTGAGTCTTTAAGGTATGAGAAAACCAACGTTTAATTGGCATGCACGCCGACGTCCGCAGTGACAATCATCTTGCGAGGAAAAGACAAGCTATCGATTTTTTCCGTATCATAAATGGATAACTTTGACAGTAGAGACTACTAAATTTAACTATATGTCGTTAAAATAAGTTTGTGAGCGACCGAAATCGATAAAATAGCGATGGTTACCTACATATTACTCTTATTGTTTCTCTTTGTCTTTTAATTTATTTTAGTAAAATCGGTGTGTTGATTCACTCAATGTAAACACATTTGTGGATTTTTTATGGCTATATATATATATATATATATATATATATATATATATATATATATATATATATATATATATATTTACAGTTGTATACTTTTTTATCTAACAATAATGGAGTTCGCTATTAGCGATAAGACCGCCAATTGTGCCTTTGTTTATTTTTTACTTTTTTTTCTCTATGTAAATGTATTGGTGTACAATAAAGAGTAATCTATCTATCTATATTTTCCTTAAGTCAAATAAATTAATATCGAGACTGCAGGGCTTAGGCCTTTTGGCGATGCGTAGGCACACGTTTGTCGAAATCCATTAAAATTAAACGGTAAATCTGTAGCACGCGAAGTTAATAGTCCGAATAAAAAGTCGGAATTACAAAATTAAATACGCTCTCGTGATTAACTTCGGGAGCCGTAAAGCGGCAGGCGACGTTAAACTCTCATATCACATTTGAGTTTTAAGTCTCGTGTACATCAGGAAATAAATGTACGTATGTTATGTCTCGTATACATCATGCTCTCTATAATGTCATTGCTTGAGGTGGCTTTTTGGCGTGGGTCACTCCCTTCCCTCCAATATGGTTTAGAGGAGTGATGGCTGTTCCAGCAGTCATACTCGTGAATGGGTGCTGCTTGTGGGGACCGGTCCATCTGGAATACTTTAGACGCTCTTTACAAATAACATCATTATATTCATATCTCGATCGTGAGGCATCACACTGGAGCTAGGTCATAAACTATTTAATTGTAACCTAAACATTCATCATCATCATCATCATCTCAGCCTATACTTGTCCACTGCTGAACATAGGCCTCCCCAATCGCTTTCCAGCGTAACCGGTCCGATGCCACCTGCATCCAACGACTTCCTGCGATTTTCACAAGATCGTCGGTCCATCTGGCAGGCGGTCGTCCCACACTGCGCTTGCCAATACGTGGTCTCCACTCTAGAATCTTTCTGCCCCAACACCCGTCCGATCTACGCGCTATGTGGCCCGCCCATTGCCACTTCAGCTTGCTAATCTTAACGGCTATGTCGGTGACCTTGGTTCTTCTACGAATCTCCTCATTCCTGATTCGATCGCGTAGAGAAACGCCGAGCATAGCTCTCTCCATAGCTCGCTGAGCAACTCTGAGCTTTTTTATGAGACCTATAGTAAGAGACCACGTCTCTGATCCATATATCATCACTGGTAACACACACTGACTAAAAACTTTAGTCTTAAGGCACTGAGGTATTTTGGATGAGAAGATGTTGCGCAGTTTCCCGAACGCTGCCCAGCCGAGTTGGATTCGTCGATTGACCTCTCTCTCAAAGTTGGACCTACCTAACCGGACTACCTGTCCCAGGTAAATGTATTCGTCGACAACTTCAAGAGTAGAGTTCCCAACGGTGAGTGCGGTGGGTACGACATGGACGTTACACATTATTTTCGTTTTGTCCATGTTCATTTTAAGACCCACTTGTTGAGATACTCTGTTGAGGTCACCGAGCATTCGTCCTAGATCTTCCAGCGACTCCGCCACGACCACAATGTCGTCGGCAAATCGAAGGTGAGTGATGTATTCGCCATTGATGTTGATGCCAAGTCCTTGCCATTCCAAGAGCTTGAAGGCGTCCTCTAAGGTGGCCGTAAACAGTTTCGGAGAAATGACGTCTCCCTGCCTTACTCCTCTTTTTATGGGGATCGCCTTCGTGCAATGCCCCTGTACTCGGACTGACATGGTGGCGTTATTATACAAGCACTTCAACACTTCAATGTACCGATAGTCAATGCGGCATCGCTGGAGAGATCTAAGAACCGCCCAAGTCTCGATCGAATCGAAGGCTTTCTCATAGTCCACAAACGCCAAGCATAGTGGCCGATTATACTCCTCGGTCTTCTGTATAATCTGCCGCAGCGTATGTATGTGGTCTATGGTACTAAAGCCTTTCCGGAAACCGGCTTGTTCGGGAGGCTGGAAGTCATCAAGCCTGCGTTCGAGACGATTCGTGATGACTCTCGAAAACAACTTATAAACATGGCTCAGCAGTGTGATGGGCCTATAATTCTTCAGTAAAGTGTTATCACCTTTCTTGAAAAACAGTACCACCACTCCCCTGTTCCATGCTTCCGGCGTTTTCTCTTCGAGCAAGACGGAATTAAACAGCCTCTGAAGGACTTTAAGTACCGGCGTTCCGCCCGCTTTCAGAAGCTCTGCGGTAATTCCGTCTTCGCCTGGTGCTTTGTTATTTTTGAGTTGTTTGAGAGCCATCGTAATCTCGTACAGGCTGATGTCCGGGATATCTTCAGTGTAGTGTCGGGTTAGCTTGGCTCTTGGGTCTTTTACCAAGTCAACAACAGGTTCAGCTACTGAGGTGTACAACTGCCCATAGAACCTCTCTATCTCCCTGAGCACCTCTGACCTATTCGACGTTACGTTTCCGTCCTCCGTCTTCAGCTTCGTCAACTGGCTTTGCCCAATAGACGCGTCTCTTGCGAACACTTTGGAGCCCTTGTTCTGCTTTATGGTCTCCTCAATACGTCTTGTATTGAAGGACCGTAAATCGTGTCGCAAGGACTTCAATATCAGTCCATTGAGCTGCCTATAGGACTTAGCATCATCGGAGGTTTGGAGTGTCATGGAACGTCGCTCAGCCATGAGATTTCGGGTGGAGTTAGATAGTTTTTGAGGTCTATTTTTACGGTGGGGCTTATAATACTTGGACCCGACCGTATGGACAGTCTCTACCAGCCTGTTGTTGATTTCGTCCACTGATGCGCTGCTGTCTAGCAATTCGAAGCGGTTTGCCAATTCGAGTTGAAAGTTCTCGGGGTTTTGGATGTGTGCATAAGAAGGTCGGAGCGTAGACTTCATCAGACGCGATCTTTCCATTTTGACATTAATATTTAATGTGCCTCTGACCATTCGGTGATCACTGCCGGTTTTTACCCTGTGAATCACGGAGACATCATTAAATATTTGTCGCCTGGTGCTCATGATGAAGTCTATCTCATTTTTTGTGGAACCATCAGGGCTCATCCAGGTCCATTTTCTATGAGGCGGCTTCCGGAAGAAAGAGTTCATCATAAAGAGTCCCTCCTTCTCCAGATATTCAGCCAGCCTCTGACCCCTGGGGTTGCGCTGCCCATATCCAAATTGCCCCACTCTCAACTCATCATCGCCCCGTTTGCCCAGCCGCGCATTGAAGTCACCCATAACCACTGTAAAGTGTGCTTTGGAAGTATGTATGGCTCTACTAATGTCCTCATACATTACTTCGACGTCATCATCTGAGTATGCCGAGGTCGGTGCGTAGACCTGTATGACCTTCAGCGAATATCTTTTGGATATTCTGAGTATCAGGTACGCTACCCTGCTCGACACACTAGTGATGGACACAATGTTGTCTATGAGTGACTTGTGGACGATAAATCCGACACCACCTTGGGACTGCTGTTCACCCTCCCGGTAGTAAAACAAGTTGCCGGATTTTAAGGTTATCGTGTCCTCGCCCTTTCTTCGGACCTCCGATAAACCAACAATATTCCACCGCAACTTGTTTATCTCTTCTTCCAGCTCAACAAGCTTCTCATCTGTCCTTAACGTGCGTGCATTGTATGTCACCAGGGCCAATTTTCGATGTTGGTGGTAGCCGAATCTCTGCCGGAGATTCTTAGCACCCCTTGTCCTGTCGTTACCATAGCTGCTACCGTGGCCAGGACGAACAGGACCGCCGGGGACTAGGGGCCTGGTTTTATTCTTATCTTCCATTAATAAATTGGGGGTGTTTGCCATACTCGCCACGCTTGGCAGGCGGGTTGGCGAGCGCAGTTTTTGATGGTAGAAGTGTTAAGGGAACGCTGCTGCCCATTCCCTAGTTTTCCCTTAGTCGCCTTGTACGACACCCGATGGGATGAGATGGGTTGGTCCTATTCTAAGCCGGGAACCACGCTAACCTAACCTAACCTAACCTAAACATTGTATCCACATAATATGATTAACAAAAAGGAAAGAAAAAAGAGAAAGTACTTAAATAAAAAAGACAAGCCCGCTGAGTTTATTCGACGGATCTTCTCAGTGGAGGCCGCGTTCCGATCCGGTGGTAGATAAGTGGTTAAATTAAATTTAAAATAAAAATATAAATTGACTATTTGTAAGCGCTCCAGCAGGGCTTATACAAAATAAATCATTTGAGTTTGAGTTTAAATGTCTCGCAGCACGTGACGCTTGAAATGTCAAATGAAGTCCTGCGACGTTAGGTGACGTCGCTTAACGTCTTGTCCCGCGACGTTGTATTTCATTAGCATATCGACCGAAGAGGTTTCATACATCGTTCGTCCATATTGTTGCGCAACACATGTCTACACTTTGTTACTTTAGAAATAAGGTGACACTTTACAAAACTTGTATCTTTACAAAATCATGACGTACGCTTGTGAGCTATTCGGGCACGCCGGCCGCTCGCACATTGACAGACTCCAAGCTGTCAAATCCTGATTTCTCAGAAAATCCGTTGGTGCCTCGTGGTACATACGGAATGTCGATCTCCATTCCGATCTCGGTCTCGAACCTATCCACTATCGCGAACGCATCCAACCATCGGAGCCCCTGATCGTAGCCGCCTCCGACTTCACACCTGACTCCTTTCGTATGAGCCGCTACCGCCACCCGAGGTATATTTTCACCAATCCTCTCGATGCCCTTACTTTCCTTTTTTCGAATACAGAAACCTCACACAGGATCGGACACCGACCTCACTGGTGAGGTCGAGGATTCCCTTGCCCGCCGGCCGATGCAGAACACTACGGCGAGACACCTACTGTATAGTAGGTGTCTCGCCATGGTGCATACTCGTATGAGTATGCCCTCCCCCATAGCGACTGTATAAGCCGAGACCGTTCCTCCTTAAAGCGCCTTGCACTAGTTGCCCCCTTACCTTTCTGGCTCGAGCGTAGTGGTTGTACGCTCGCTCTCTTTTCCGGTGAAACTGTAAAGGTACACAACAGCGTAGATCACTCTCACACACACAAAAAAAACTTTGGGACTTCTGAGGGATTACCATGAACAACAATCTGTTCGTGTTAACGTAACGCTATCGAGTTGATATGTGACCTTTTTTACACTTCGAATTTGGTCAATAAATATGGACCTGACAACACGCTTTCATGACAACGTTACGCTAACGTAAATCGGTCGTGCTAAGGCCCTCTGTTCCTAACAAAATCTCGGTCGTGGAATGTCCCCACACTATTTGAGTGACGTCGCCCAACGTTGCTCGACTTAGCATAACGTCATCAACAACACGAGTCGCGGGAGATTTGTACCCCAATGAATACGAGGCCTTACTCCCATATCAACGTTATATAAGCTTAAAAAAATACACGTAACCAGCCAGCACTTGGCGCAGGCCATTCCGCGAATTTACTACTATAGTCACTTGTTTAATGTGCGCAAAAAACAACAAGTAAGTTAAATAATGTCCCGCGACGAGTGTCGCTAATGACATCAGGCGAAGTCTGGCGACATCCCGCGTTTTGTTCCTTGTGGCCGCGTCGCTCTTTTGGGGACCAGATGTCACAGAGAGCAGAAGAGTGTGTTGCTACAATACGGACAATGTTATATGCAATCTCATTAGCTAGCGTCACTAACCAATGTAGACAACATGTGTAGCAGAACAAGAAGACGTCGCTCGATTTCGTATAATGTTGCCAGCGGCTTATAGGAGGTTTGTCATCTAATGAATACGAGGCTTTACTCCCATATCAGCATTATTTGAGCTTTAAAAAATACACGTAACCAGCCAGAACTCGGCGGAGGCCATTCCGCGAATTTACTACCATTGTCACTTGTTTAATGTGCGCGGGAAACGACGATTAAGTTCATCAACGTAAAGTGTATAATTTCGTTTTTGAACTGTAAATACAGCATTGTTGCTATCACAATATCAGGATTTTTCTTAGTATTTATCATTATCAGAAATCAGCGCTCTTTTTTGTTTAAAAAATATTTCCTCGCACTAGAAATACTGTATATATCGAGGTTTTGCCAACTCAACATTCTTATACAGAAACAATTGATTATTTGTAGGTCGCATAACAGATTAACTAATTAATGAAATTAATTAATTAGACTTCAATAATTTGAACTAGCTTTGAGAGACAAATCATCAAAATATATAGCTACCTGCATAAAAACATATTTATCCTTGATCGTAGATCACCTTAGATAGTAAAGATCTGAGTACTATTGAAGAAACATTGTATCCTTACCCAAACTTTTGTGTTTACGACTCCATGATTAGGTATAGTAGGAAAAACACGTTATTCTTTTCTCCATGGATCTAACAAACGCTATAAAGACATAGAGAAGTCACATTATTGTGCTAAATACCGGCGACGTCACGTCTAGATTTTTTCAGCGTTCAAAAACCGCGGGTCCAGTGTTATCCTTTGGGATTGTCCTTATAAAAAAACTAAAGAAAGATAAAGCGACAAAGTAAAACTGATATCTCAAAAGGAATTACGGTGATAAATAATTCAGGAACCGTGTCGGGAATGCCTTCGACTTAAGCCTCTTCCATTTTATTTTTATTACATTATTTGTGTTAAGAGAAATGTATGATATTGGTATCATATTTTTGTTAGAATGAACTGTGAGCGGAATACATTATGGCGGCATAGACAACGGCTGTAAGTTATAACGATAGCCCATTTATTCCTGTAAATTGTTTTGATAGGAGCCCCTGTGTAGTTTGTGTTTCTGTTCACTTTATCATCGGACGGACAGATATTGTGTTACGTTTATTTTGTGTATGAAACTTTTGTATTTATGGCCTGGGAATATGCATTAAGAAAAATTGTTTATTGTTTAACGGTTATTTTTATTTCTGTCTGTTTTTATGGGTATACTTCATTTTTTGTACGATCCCGGCCTAGCTAAAGACTCAAAATTACCGATAGAAATACCTAAGATATAGAGCGACAAGAATATTTGGCTCATGGATGACATTGCCAGGAAAGCGTTAGTGAGAAATTAGGGTTATTATTTAGTGAAATTTTCGTAATTTCAGGGAAATATTTCAACCAGTGGGTCCGCATGGTTACTAATATAAAAAAGAACTCGGGAATCGATCATATGCTTGATTATAGAAACTTAACTAGGTATATTGTACTGAACTGACACTGGGTTGTAAGATACCGTCAACAACGGTTATTCGAGAGGGTTCTAATGTCGCATTGAGGGAGTTCTCATTGGGGCTAGGTATAATCGGAAGCAAGACAACTCCGCTTGGAATAATTAACATATTATAGAGGGTGGAGTCCAAATAAAAAGGTAATTTACTCCATCACAATCAGGTTGTAAATCAAATCATCTTTATTGCAGGCCAAAAACCAATAAGTTGGTAGTAAACAATTACTTATACTATGTGAGTAATTTTACATTATATATTTATTTTTACACATTACACCAGGTACATGACTAGACTAGACTATCTTACCATGACCAAATAGATCGAGTCTTATCTGAAGGACAAGTCAAGAGTCCCCGTAACCGTCGAGCGTGAATGAGACGAACTATGAGAGTGGAGGAAGCCAGAGAGGTATGTTAGGAAAGAATCTGTTGGAACTCTGTACTATCTGCCTACCCCGCAAGGGATCTGGCGTGATGATATAGATAGATAGACACCAGGTGTATCCTACACAGGTGTTCCGTTTATACGGAACACCGGATAATGGCCATCGGTTTTGCTGGCAATAACTCTCAGCAGACTGTAAAAAGCAATTAAATTTAGCAAGAAACGAAGACAACGGTAACTCAAAAGGGTTCTTAAGTTACATTCGAGGAGTGCTCGTTTGGGCTGGGTGTTGTCGGAAGCAAGACTACACTGTTTGGTATCTTTGACATCTAATAACCTAGTAAGTTAGGCTTATGCCAAACATCCAGGGCTAACATCCGGTAAGTAAATGGTCCTAAAATCTCCGTCGTCGTCCTCTATAAAAAAAAGTTAAGAGGGACATATTAAAAAGACTTTACATTCAAAATTCTTTTGTAAACTAAATAATGAATTCGGGAATTGAGTATCACTTTATTATGTATTATTATCGCTATATTACGCTTTATACAATTAGTAAAATTCTAAAACAAAAACAAGATTATTGAATACACAAAGAAAGGTATAGGCGAAGGCAAAGGGCACAGATAAACTTTTAGTAAGCACCAGTATCAGCTTCTTAAAACTCTGTAATCCATCTGGTTAGTTTTGCCAGAAGATTTTGAACTTGCTCTGAACATTTTCAATTTAGCAAGAAAATAAGCTAAGTTAAGATGAAGATGCAGCGACCGTCTGCTGACTCAGCTAATTTAGCTAATGGGTAGTTACATTGCACTACGGGATCAGAGAGCTTAGCACGAAAAGATTGACGTTAGCGTGACGCTAACGACTTAATATGCCGTCTTTGTCACACTAAAGTTTTACTACATAAACGTGAACGTGACAGCACAATTACTAGCTAGCGTCACGCTACCGTTAAAGTTTTCGTGCTAAGCCCTTAGTATTTTGTGAGGAGTTAGGTTGCTTAGACACAGATAATAAGTTCGAGAAGCAGCAGAATGTAGTTTTGTATCCTTGCGAAATTTGCAGGAGTGGCCGTGCTCGTGACACACAACACAAATTCATAAAAAACGAGACACTTCAAAAAAAAGAACGAAGCCCCACCCCAGGCATCCTTTGTCGCGGGTGCATTTACAAATATAAATTTCACTCACACAAACACCCACGTCGAAACAAATATATGTGTGTTACACAAAGATTTATTCCATGCGGGGATCCAACCCGCGACTACTCAATCCAGTGGGCGGAGCGGCTGAAGCTTTTAATGAGAGGACCAAGCCGTTTGTCAAAAAAAATGTATTATGATTTATAAATTTAATAAAAATCATGTGCTGTAGCCCAGGTTTGTGATTGACTCGCCTATGAGGTCGGGCCAAGGAAAGCAACAATACTATGTGCATAAGTTAAGTAAGGTTATTCTGATAAATATTAAATAAATAAAAAATAAACAGCATCACGCCTATATATCCTAAGCGGAAGTGGCTGAGGTGTACTATGTCCACCTACTTTTCGCCGACAATGTTAGATAGATAGATAGATAGAGTACTCTTTATTGTACACCGGTGATATTGACAATTAATTACATACAAGAAAAAAAAAATAGGTACAATTGGCGGTTAGGTCGTATGCCTCGATAGAAAAACTACATTTGTCCGACCTAGGATTTGAACCCAGGACCTTGTGATTGCAAAGCACATTGTTCGCCACTAGTCCAACGAGGCAGTCTCAAATTAGTTTCAGGAAAATATGGATTAAAAACAAACATAGCGAGTTTTAAGTATTGTAAAATAATTAAGTACTTCATTTATTACGTATTCCAAATTGCGCCAGATTCTGGCGCACTTTGGAATACAAATACAAAAGAAGAACCCTAAGATAAGACAAAATAAATTGATATGTCAAAATATCGATATTTTATCGTCGATGTATCAAAAATCGATATTTATTAGGATATCAAATTTAGTATTGCCTTCGATTTTTTCGCAGAACATAGGTCAGCATCCAATTTCATAGAATAATTGGAATAGTTTTTTTTTCTTTTTTGGTCGTTCAATTTGGTATGGTCGATTTTTTGGATGGATATCTTTCTTTTTTGTTCGTTAAAATTTATCTCTTTTGTTTACCTTTAAAAGAATATCCATATTTTTAACCGACTTCAAAAAGGAGGAGGTTCTATGTTCGGTTGTATGTATGCTTTTTTTTACGTATGTTCAGCGATATTTCCGTCAATTGTGGACCGATTTAGATGATTTTTTTTTGCATTGGGTTCACTATAGCTTCAAGGTGGTCCCATTTTAATTTCATTGGCATTGGACCTTGGACTTAGATTAGATTAGATACACCAGGGAACTCCTTAACGACAAACAATAGGCATGTGTAAATTGAGATATTATGTGTATTACGTCAATCCTATAGGTACCCTACTGTAGAACTAAGCAGTATATTAGCCAACTTCAAAAAAGGAGGTTCATCATTCGTTCTTTTTTATAACTTCTTTGCTTATGAACCGATTTTGATGATTCTTTTTGCATTTGGTTTAGTATAGTTTTGAGGTGGTCCTATTTAAATGTTATTGGTATTAGACCTTCGACTTTAAAGATACAAGAGGGAACTCCTTAACGGCGAACAGTACGGATGTATAGATTCCGTTATTATAGTCATTATATTATTCCTGTAGGTACCTTACTGTACAACTCAGCAAAATAATATAATATCGGTATATAAATATTACTAAGTAATTCACTCGTCACTTAAAATTGTAAAATAAAAATCTTTAAAAAAAAAAAGGTAAAGCGACTTCAAAAAGCAAAAAATAAATATTTGAAGTCGGTGCCAAGTAACTTAAATATATTCTGGTCTTACATGCTGTTAAAACTAAAAGTCGGGCGTCTCCATGCTTCTGAAGGAATTTAAACCGTTGGTTCCTCTTAATTCACAAGTGTGTTAATATGTGATTCCTCAAAGTAAACACCCATTGAAGTGAGTACCCTAGCAGAAGTACAGCTTAAGCTAATCCTACTAATATTATAAATGTTGATTGTTTGTTTGTTACTCAATCACGCAAAAATAGCTGAACAGATTTAATGTGGCACACATATAGTTTGTTCCCTGGATTACACAGGATACTTTTTATCCCGGAAAAATGTAAGGTTCCTTTTTAAGTTAACGCGAAAGAAGTCGTGTGTAGGTGCTAATGTAAAATTTCACCGTCACGCCCATATTAATTATTAATTATATTAATTATTGGGAATACCCCAAGTGGAGGTGGCAGCGGTGTACTGAGTACACCCACTTTTCGCCGACGCTGTTAGGTCCCATGTAATAGGGGGCGAGCCCATTACTTTATTTTATTATACAATTCCAGACTCCGGACTCATACTGGGAATTTGTTCGTTAGAAAAACTACGTTTGTCCGACCTAGGATTTGAACCCAGGACCTCTTGATCACAAAGCGATGCGCTTTACCGCTAGACCAATGAGGCATATACAATTTCCATACAACTAAATCAAATTTGACACACATATTGTTACCTAGATTGACACATAGGATACTTCTTATCCCGGAAAAATGACGAAGTCGGGGACAAAAACTAGTTCGTCATATTACTCATATTCTGCCTTTCTTTCTCACACCTTTCCAAACAAACGACTCATCATTTAATTCAGATCTAATCGACTCTACGTATATCAAAAACTTCTCCGCCTAGATAAACCAATTATCTTTCACCATCCTCAATAGTCGCACAAAGTCAAAATTCCACAGATAAAAGTAACCAAACGATGACTTAATAAAATAATTCATGTACCAACACTAGTATTCAGTGGATTCTCACCAAACAGAAAAGTCTGAATTACCGGCACCTAGGCATTATGTATTTCAAGCGTACTGCGGCTACGTGACCGAGTTAGATAAACGGCTTGCTTAAAAAACACAGAGCAAGCTTTTTATTTAGAAGAATGGCGAGTAACATTGGCGCAACAATTTTTTGATGTTAGAATAATGATACGAAAACTATTTGAATTAATTAATTGGAATTGAAGGTGTTTTATAGATAAAATGGCCACTAAACAAACAACGTAAGCTAAGGGATTAGCTAATAGGCACGTTAACAGGGCCTTTGTTTGGTATATCCAACCACAGCGCGTTATAATAACTTCGCGTTATAATAAAATCACGGAGTTATCGTAACGCGTTGCGTTACGTATTTATTTGAACACAGCGAATATGGGCCTAGTGAGTGAGAACTATCAAAACGTTTAGAGTCCTTCAGAGAGACCGGCTCGGAGAGCAGCGAAAATTTTGGTCGTATTTGAAAAATGATGTTGAGACATTGAAATCAAATTTATTATTTCATTTCGCATCTTTTGTCATAAACCATCCTCCGAAGCCATCCCAATTCGCTCAGTGTGAAACATTACAAGCAGCAAACCGCCATACATACATACACCAAAATGTCCAAGGGGATAATTGCTTGATCGTCAATTTGTGTAGTCAATGACAAAAAGCAACCGTTCTCCGTTGCTCTTGAAGCCTGTCTGTGTAAACGGATATCTTCTAATAATAAACGCTATTAGAACAATGGTTAGAGCGTAGGCCACTCCGCTCTTGGATAAACTCCGCTCCTGAGAGGAACGATCCCCGGACAGGACAAATCTATGTGTGCCCAAATTTGTTCCGGTCTACGTGCTTGTGTATGTGAAATACACCTTTGTAAACTGACCTGTATAAACCCTAAGAGTCAAGACTTTTTCCTAATCTTATTGGAATGGCTCATATCTATAAGCGTGTAGCAAGCACGAATAATTTTAGGCATCGTATATTCTAAACATTTTTATAGTTCCCGCTTTATCAAATACAAGTTTTGCCGTATTTTTAAAGATATCTTGCGCAAGTTACAAAAAACTTCAATATCTGTAACATGGGTCGAGGAAGTTGCGCTAAAGTATTAACTTGTGTTCAGGCCCGTAAGGGCAGCAAGCTTTATCATTTCGATGGAAGCCAGCAAATTCAGTTGCGAATCTTAATATCTGACAAATTCTTAACACTATAATGTGTAGTGTAGGGACCATAGGAATCGTAATAATAAGACACCAGAAGTCACAGCACTTGTGAGAAAATTATCGCAAAATGGTCTAGAACTTTTTTTTTTTTTTTTTATAAACCAAGCCCCACACTAGGATTAATTCCTGTGTCGTGGGTACGTTTACAAACATGAAAATTCACATACACAAATACCCAGACCGAAACAATTAATTGTGGATCACACAAAGATTTGTCCCGTGCGGGAATCGAACCCGCGACTATTAGACACAGTGGGCGGAGCGGGTTAAGCTCTTAACCAATGCGCTAAATCGCATTGGTTAAGAGCTACAGCGCCATTGTGATACAGCGACTAAAGTTGGTATGAAAGTCTTCCAAAACTTGTTATGTCCTTGTAAGGTACTACAATTTATGAAAAATGGTTTTTTTCAGCATAATGCAAGTATATGTGAATTTGTGCCTATTTTTCTCAAACTGTGCATGTATGGCAAAACGACGACAGTGGTTTCGATCAAAGACTTGAACTAGTTCACTTATAGTATTTTATTATTACGATTTTTGTGATAGTGTACGTGTGTATTACTGATCTGTATGGTTGGAACGCGATCTAAGGAAGCGAGGACTATGAGTGGCGGATGTCAGTCCAGAATAATACCTGTGTCTCATTGCTCTCCTGAAAAAGGATTTCATATTCTTTTTTCAGCCGAAAGTCGTCCACTGCAGGATTATGGCCTCCCCCAAAGACCATCACAACGACCGGCTTTACCCGCGACTTGGCAGTGGGCTGGGCTCATCTCTTGAAGAACTGACGCCCGTTGGGGCAGAAAGATTTTCGAGTGGCGACCTCATACCGAAAGACGTGGAATGGGCTGGCCCCCAACAAAATAAACCGATCAACTGGCGAAACTCGCCAAGGTGGATATGCACAGAACATATAGTAAGATGTATTTTCGTTAGTCTAGTGGTGTATGATGGAAATGACAATCACGTGATTCTTGATTCTAATTCTTGGATGAGAAAAGAAAAATATTTTAGTTTATCCTCACATAAACAAAAAAAAAATGAAACAGAAACAAAGACAATCATTGTATAAGATCAAAATTGGTTCCTGCTGCAACTAATACCGCAGCAATACTATGCTGAAGCGCTAGTCGTCCAGCAAAGTCATATAAGGAGGGATATTGAGTGTATAAAAAATTCAATAGCAGTCCAGAGTCTAGTAGATTTTGTTTAGTGTCCTTTATTCCAGTAGATTTTCCACAATATTCTTGTAGATTTTGCCCGTTGCAACGGCAACATTCTTGCCCTTATTAATTTGAGCACTATAATTACCAGCGAAATGACAACACAGAATACGCCACAGGCACCCCCCACTGGAAAAAAGGAAGGTACATCCATTCAAAACTTAATACAAAGCCGATCATATTCGGTTAATAAACACGTCATAGCCACGACGTATTGTGTTAACTTAACTATTTTCAAGTCATCATGTAACAATAGCGTCTAGTTCGCATAACCTTAGAGCTTAGCACTAATAGATTAACGTTTGCGTAACGCAACTAAGTTGATATTGCGATCCTTTTCACACAACACATTTAGTAAACAGAAGTGAGCGTCATAGCACGCTTTTACAACGTTACGATAACGTCAATCTGTAAGAGTTTAACTTTCTTGTTACCCTTCGTTAACTAGCCCGGGTTGTGGCCGCTTTCCATGAATATTAACTTAATTTATAGTAAAAACGTCCATGTTTTATTTTATCGCGGTAATCATTAAATTAACGACGGCATAATTTTGCATAATAATTTGATGGCTACTTTTAGCTTCAGTTATTTACTAATAGTATATATTTTATATAGTAAGGGAGTAATTTGAGCGCCCGTAGCGCTGTAGTAACGCGATGTTCAAAACAATCATCAGGGTTAAGCAGCATTCAATTCGGCCTGTCTTTGATAGGTGACCGTTTGATGCATTTACACATTCAAGCGTCTCCATGTTTCAGAAGGTACGCTAAGCCGTTGGTCCCAGTTGTCACTTAATTTGGTAGTTGTTAAACCAAGTTGTAAGCCTTTTAGGCGGCTTGATAAGTTCCATTAGCTGGTGGCTACAAACCTGCCTCCACTTAATTTATTAAATGGTCGCTTGCTTGTTAAAGTGAAACTTTTATTAGATCGTCTCAAACTTTTTGGTCTGTGTGTTGCATGTCGCGTGACGGTCGGCCGCGGAGTAGGGATAAAGTGAAAGGCGCTCGCCCCGCTTGGTGAGTAAACGTAGTTTTTATATCAAATAATTAAGATTGATAAAGCGATTTTTATACCCTTAATGGAATATTATTCCAAAAATTTTTAGTTAAATGTCTATAATGTGAAAATAAGTTTCACTTTTACCGTGGTTTCATAAAACCACACAATTAGGTTTTTATTAACTTAAGTCTTTAACAATAATTCTTTTAACGACTCCATGTGTAAATAAATAAATATTATCCTGTAATGTCTCTTCTCACAGATCATTATCCCATTTCCTTCAGAACAGGAGATTTTTCTGCTCGGCCGTGCCGAAGTAAAGCGTGCGAAGACACACTTGTTTATCTGCTACACTTAATTCCCGGAGACATGTCGCTGAGACAATGATATCCTGTACCTACTTCATATACGGTATGTTTAGGAGTAGATGTTTTGTTTAATTTTGGCAAGGTTTTGCTTGCAGCTTCACTTTCGTAGCTACAATGCAAAGGAGTTTTTCAACCAAATTCAATTCAGACCCTCTAGAGCTACCCCGTCCCCCCACAGCGACTGTCCCAACCGAGGGCGCCTCTTCAAAGCGACCTCGAGTATGTCGCCCCTTGCCCTTCTGGCTCGAGCGTAGTGGTTGCACGCTCGCCCTTAAGTCCGGTGAAGCTGTAAAGGCCTCGCGGCCAACAGCGTACATCACTCACACACACACCCTCTAGAGCTTTAAGCTCTATCTATATCATGACGCCAGATCTTTTGAGAAATAGACAGGGAGTACAAAGTACTAACAGATTTTTTCCTTACAGACCTCTCTTACTTTCTCCACTCTCATAGCTCGTCTCATGCACGCACGCCGGTTACAGAGACTCTTGAATTCGTTGCGTTTTCTCTAAAAATAGCACAATGGAATAACAAATACACATTATGCTTATGAACTATAAAGGACGTCGGTCTTTCGGCTTTTGATGATGATGGAATATAGGTCAAAAAGCCGCAGCAGACTAAATCAGAGTTTACAAATATTTCAGTAAATTATAGACAGTAACCAGACGAGGATATTACGGGATGAGCTTCAGGATTTTCTGTAAAGCCTACTTTTGGAACTTTGGTAATTACGGGATAAATTAAAGTTCCTTATAAAAGACTGGCTAAGTATTGCCAAAATCTAAGTGGAAATGAGAATTCATTGGCCAACTATGAACACAAAATTAATTTGTGAGTAGTATCAGTATTTTTTATGGGGCTACGGCCCCATAATATGAATTATTTCTGCATTCTGGGTGTGTTTACAAAGATGAAATTCACATACACAAACACTCAGACCAAAATCAATATTTAAGAAACAAAGATTTGTCCCGTGCGGGGTTTGAGACTGCTTGATCTAGTAAACAAAGTTGCTTAAGGTCAGCAAACCATTGTTGCTCTGCAGCGAAACAATAACATTTACAGCAAAAACTACAATAACATCGTTATCTACGTTTAATTCTTCGTAAATGTGAAGCAAATCTTATAAGTAGCATTGTATTGGCAACTGCAAGCGGCGGTCTCGGTACTTGAAACAAATCAAGACTTTGAACTGTTTCGTTCAATTGAGAGAATCAGAATTAAAGTCACTAATTTTTAGTACATAATGTTATTTAGTCGTCCATAGAGCTGAGAACGTGGAGTAACGACTATTATACTACTGTGGTGACCGGGACAGTGCCTTCTGGAATGCGGAGATGCTCCAAAGTGGAAATGCCACAAGCCACATAAGGATCACCCATCTTGTCTGATCTTGGTATTCGCTAGAATATCGCGATTTTGCAGTGCGACAAGGGCCTATGTCCTTTCAATATGATCAATTGATTAAAATGATTGAAGCTCAACGTATGCTTTGATTGAAATAAAATGGAACTTATAGGTTCCATTACCATTTATACCATTAAATAAGCCCACCAAAACAATACAGACTGACTGACAACTATACTTTTGCATTTTTGACAATTAAGGTAACTCGTTTTTATTCTATTTTCCATATGAATAATGATATTAATAAAATAATCATTTATTTCACTTCCACAAAGGTTACTTATAGTAATGCTTACAATATGATTTGAATTTAATCCTTTGTGGGAGTCTGGTATCCGCACTAGGAAACCATGACACACAGATTACCAGGCCCCCCAATATTATATTTTATTAACAATTTTTTTTTTTTTTTTTTATTGGCTTACTAACGACTGTTTACATCAGTTCAAGTATAATAGATCCAGCGTAATTATTTGCTAAATGTAACAATCACTTAAAGTAAGCACCGCGTGCAATTGCGTTACATAATTAAAAATAACAAAACTTGAAGGCACGGATAAAAAATGTAAAATAAAAAGACTGAGTCAATTAATGTAATCAAGTAGCAGTACTGCCATCGTCACAGCGATGTTTAAATTACATTAGACACCAACCGCTTGAAATGGACGTAAGAGTGGGTATGCACATCTATGATATCGCTTCAACTGTTCAGAAGCTTACACATACGAGGTATAGGAGAGTTTGTGCCCAAGACGGTCCTTCGGAACGGAGGATTTAGAGGAGTTATGGCAGCGCGAGGCATTCTAGATGGTACCCGGAATGAAATTTTATATAGTAACTGAGGGCAATCTATTTTCTGACGTAATATTTTAAATAAAAAGAGGCAATCAGCTACACATCTACGTTTCTCCAATGAGGGTAAATTGAAGTGACATAAACGTGACATATGATCGTATCGCTTTCGCAATACCCGAAGAAAAGGCTAAGTGCCAGAGAAACCTTTTCTGAATACGTTCTATCCTCAGGGTGTGTACTGCGTAATGAGGCCTCCATACAACACTTGCATATTCTAGAATACTACGCACAAGACTGCCATAAATCGATATTTTGGCCCTGTTGCCGCGGAAAGGTTTGATAGTCCTTATGACAAATCCCAACATACGAGATGCCCTTTTTATAATATCATCTTGGTGGGGTAAGAAGGTCAGCCTTCTATCGAATATGACACCTAGATCTCTGATTTGGTTCTTTTCTAGTACTACATTGGAGGCTATGTTGTAAGTTGTAGGTAGTAAACTCTGTTTGCGCGAAAATTTTACGTGGTAGCATTTATTTACATTTAGACTCATGAGATTAGCTTCACACCACTCCTCGAGCTTATCAATATCTTGTTGAAGAAGATAGGAGTCATTAGCGGATTCTATTACCCTGCAAAATTTTAAATCATCTGCATACATAAAACATTTGGAAAAGTTAAAAGCATTCGTGATATCATTGATGAAGATGTTAAATAGAACGGGACCAATGTGGGAACCCTGAGGAACACCTGAGGTGATTTTATAATATTCGGAATGATGACCATTGGCTACAACAAAAAAGCTGCGATTTTCAAGGTACGATTTCAACCAATCTAAAAGAGAACCAGTGACGCCGTACGCGGATAGTTTATGTAGTAGGATGTCATGTGGCACACGATCAAAAGCTTTGCTGAAATCAGTATACAGTACGTCAACCTGTTTGTTGGAGTCAATAGCCTCCACCAAGTATTCTGTAAAAGTGACTAAATTGCTGCTAGTAGATCTGGAGCCTATAAAACCATGCTGACTATCGCTAAAATAATGCTTCATGTGTAACTGAAGGTCGGGGCAAATTAAAGATTCAAATATTTTTGCAATTGTTGACAGGATAGAAATAGGTCTATAGTTGGAAATTTTATCATTTTCCTTTTCGTTATTCTTAAAAATCGGAACAACTTTAGTCCTCTTCCAAATGTTCGGAAAGATTCCCGTAGCAAGTGATTTGTTGAAAATGTACACCAAAGGAGTTACCAGAGATGAGGCACATGAATATATAAAAATAGGAGGAATTCCGTCAGGTCCCGCACCCTTCATCCTATCCAATGATTTTAGTTTACTTAGTAGATTAACCGAGTCAATGACGGGAGCAGTCAACAGCAGACTGTTCTCGTAAATTTTTTTAAGGACGCTTACTTCTTGTTTGTTTGCTGATGTTCTCGAGGTATTAAAGTCAGGTTCAGTGACGTTAGGGGAGGAAAAGTGTGCTGCAAACATATTGCATATAAGATGCCCGTCCGAGACCGTCCTTTCTCCGTCCGTCATATTTTGTGGAAATGTGCTGGACCCGCCGCGCCTCGACTTAACGTAGGACCAGAAACATTTGGGATTATTAGATATATCAGATTCCATTTTATTTATGTAGTAATTGTTGGCTTTAATGGCTAATGCAGAACATCGCTTACTCAGCAGTTGGAATTCAATTTTGTCCAGCGGGTTTTTGTATTTTTTTAACCGTTTTCGAATCTTTTCTTTTTCTCGTAGGGATCTGATTAAACTATTGTTAAACCATGGAGGATATTTCCTTTTCTTAGGTACACTTATGGGTACATATTTATTAATCATATCACGTAAAATTTTGTAGAAGCAATCCAGCACATTGTTCACATCTATTTGTTGACTAAAAAGAAGAGGCCAATTGATATTTTCAAGTTTTTTACAAATGCTTTCGTAATCTGCTTTGTAAAAATTTAGTTTGATGTTATCAGAATTATATGGAAGCTTCCGCTCCAGGCTTGGTTTAATGTCAATTTCGAGCGGCGGATGTAGATTATCAATACGGACCAGTGCATTCTGTGAGCAACATACATAACAATAAGGGAGATTGGTCAGCACTAAGTCAAGTATGCGTCCAGCATCATTGGTTATATGGTTGCGTTGTTTGAGTGAATTAACATGAATGAAATCAGAGAGAATTTGGCATATACCGGTTACCATATATTTGTTTGATGAGTCGTCAAAAGACACCCAATCAATAGTCCCTAGATTAAAATCACCAACAATACACGATGGCAGACCAGACTGCTCAAACACATTATTACAGGAGTCCAAAAAAGTCTCCAAGGCTTGTCGATGTACAGGAGGAGGTAGATACACTGCGCATAGGGCTATTTTACGTATAGTTTTCGATATTTGTATATCTACAGTTACCCACAGATCTTCGCACTGGCTCTCCCACTTGTCAATGCGCCTGGAGTTTATTTCGACACAGCTATTAATACACCTCCACCGTCTTTCTTTCTGCCATCTCTATCTCTCCTATAGACAGTATACCTATTGTCAAACAGCTCAGAGCTTGCAACGGAATCATTTAGCCATGTCTCCGTTAATATTATAATATCATAATTTTCGCAGCACAATTGCCTATAAAATGTATGGGTTTTTGTACGTAACCCTCTCGTATTTTGATAATATAAATTAATTATTTTGAATTTTATTATTTTGTAGTACAGTGACACTTTGTAGAAGACAAGAAGTAGGAGAAAAACGTGTAGTAAATTAAAATTACATACTAAGCTAATTTGTTAACACTGTCCATACTTTTACTTAGTTTATAATCAGAACCTTCACTTTTTCGTACGAAAATACGTCCACCACGTACCCAGACGTACTTATAACCTATTTGCCTTGCTTTTATTCTAGCGGCAGCATGCAAAGCCTTATTAGCAGGAGACAAGTGTTCCGACACGTAAATAGGTGTCGGTGAGCCGGAGCATCCTAGGTGTGAGCTGTTTAGCTTATTTTGAGGATGTGCTTTATTATAAGCTATAGTGCAAGCTAAAAACTTGTCGCGGACCCTTGGAGATACTAGTTGAATAACTATTGATCTCGGTCTCGAGTTATTGCGATCAAACTTGGCAACCCTGGAGCAGTGCTGAACGCCACCATCACCAAGCCTACATCCGACCACTTTTGATAGATTAGAAATCATTTCGAAAAGCTGTTCTTGTTTGTTTTCGGGAACACACTGAATTTCAAGGTTATTTGAGCGAGCATGTTGTTCGATGTTGTCAATTCTTGAACTAAATTCATTTATAGTATTTTTCAATTCAACATTCTCTTTCTGCAATTCCCGTACAATCTCTTTAGTTGAAGCATACTCGTTAATAAAGTCTTCATATTGACTGTTCATGAAATTCATTGAGTCACGCATTTGTTCCATTTGTTCTCTTATAGGTTTTAACTCAGAGCTAAAGGAAGCCCTCATTTTCTTACTAAATAGAGAGAGTTCAGTCTCTAACACATTTTTTACAATGTCCCGAATGTCTTCGAGGTTGAGCGGAGGACTATCCAGAGCCTTAGGCGGCGAGTTTAGGGCCGGTCTCTTTTTGCCTCTAGAAGTAGCAGCGGTATTGCATAGAGGAGTGTTATCGTTCTTGGTTGACTTTGGAACGATATTCTGGCATTCTGGACATAACCAAGTCCCTGGCAGTTCGACATTTTCGGAAAGCGATAAGCACACATAGTGATAAAATTTGAGACACTTCTTGCATTTAGTGCGATTTTCGCCGTCTATATGTTGGTTGCAGCATCCCCAAGTAGTAGTAGAAGACATCGTAATATTTATTTCGCACAATGTTCAAAGTTTACAACTTTACAGTTGTACAACAAGACCGATTGGTGATGGGGTTCGATCCACTGTCGTTTCGTTCCCAACCAACTCTTGGATGAATGCGCTATACTGCAGTAGACAATTAACAACTTTATAGTTGTACAAAAAGACCGATTGGCGACGGGGTTCGATCCACTGACGTTTCGTTCTCAACCAACTCTAGGATGAATGCGCTAATTGATTTATATTAACAAGATCGAAAACCTTGTTTCTTTGTGTTTGCTTTTCTAACTGTTTTATCGACGTTGACTTAAATGTTTTTTAAGTGAACAAGATGTCACCACTTGCAATAAACTGTGGTTAGAGTCTAAGTAAAAGTTCGAATAAAAAACGGATCGCACAATTATTATTGTCTGATATTTCGTTACTTTTGGTTTGTAATTCACAAAAAGCTTATAGTTTTTGTTAGTTTATAACATAAAACTCACACTTGTATTAGTTTTTTCAACAGTTTATCCACTATTTAAAATTTAAAAAGTTATTATTGTCCAGGGCACTGTTCTATATTTTAAGTTTTCAGGTGCTAGAATGCTGAAGATAACAATATCACTTGCACATTGCTTCGGTAGCTTTAATATAATACTTCAACTGACTCAAATTAACAACTAATTCTATTTTTGTTAATTAATTTAGTACGGAGGCCATTCACTGTAATGTTTACAAGATGGTGGTGCCATCTATTTTGAAACCTTTGTTGTGAACTTGCTAAAATTATTATTACAATGTAAAATATGTTTATGTACAAAAGTAATTAAAGTTTGTGCCCGAGTGGTGGTAGAAAAATAAATAAAAAATAAATAAATATATGTATGTGCATGCGTGCGTGTATATGTGAGTTTATTTATCTTATTTTTGTACGATTAAAAGGTTTTCAGTACTATCGTAGTCTTGATTGAGTACATGTTAAGCACTTGCTTGCACTTGGACTTCGTCAAGGGGTATATATTTAATATAGAATTTATTTTATTATATAGATAGGAACTAAGAAAACAGTAGCTGCGATGCAAAAGGCTGGTTTTATACAATTTTGTCTGGCAAACTTTAGCTTTCCTGTGTTTATTGGCGTATAGGTTTAGATTGTATGTGATTAAAGAATGTTTGCGCAGAATAGTTTTAAGGTTGAATAGTTGTCGAACCGTTAGAATGCTGCTGTTTTTATATGTGGGATGGGAGGCTTTTGAGATTAGAGGGAGAACCCAATAAAGTTTTAAGTTTATTAATCTTATAATATTGTTTTTAAATAAAATTGTAATAAATAATTATAATAATCTTCCATATTGGTCAGTAATCTTCCATCAGTCGTCTTTTAGATTGTCTTTCTATCTTTGACACCTTTAGATATCCATCCAATCCTATCTCTTACACATAAACTCTGATACTTTACATCTGAATAATGCTCACTAATTAAATAATATTTACAACCGATAACTCTACATCGTCTGCCATAAAATCTTCATTCTGCATTATCCAAAAGCTAACCATATTTACATAACTTGTTAATATTTTATCTGGGATTAAATATAAGGTAAAATGATTACAAATATTTTGTAAACGAATATTATTATAATCTCAATATTTCGCTATAAACTTACAGAAATTCACCGGCGGCTTGATGAAGGCGGCGCAAAGCAACGCGGCAGCGTAGCACAATTAAAATACGGTTAAAACATGAGACGCTCCAAGTAAACAATTCCTTAATTACGTTCTCGCGTTTTGCGAATGCTTCATAAAACTATTTGCGTTCATTGTTTGGTTGGTTTCTTCCGCTAATACGTGTAATCAATCTTTGAATTGGAAGCATTTTGTATCATACTGTAGATATAGAACGTAATGTACCAACCTCTGGTCTTTGTAAAAGTGTATTTTATTATTTTTAGTATTTCGTTGTGTGCTTGCGTGCGTGTGTGTGCGTGTGTGGTTGAACAAATGTATTTACTTTCTTACGACGATTATATCCCCGAAGTAAGATTAAAGGTATTTAGAATATTGTACTATCAGCGTTATAAGTTCGCAGTTTTTCAAATCGGTATTTTTTATTTGCCAAACGTCGGTGACCATTGTCAAAGCCAAATGTCGGCAACCTGTAGCTTACAAAAACACAAGAATTCGCCTCAAAACGCCGTGACAAAGTGACCGAAAGGTAAATACAATTTTAATAAAAATAAATATATAAAATCTGAGGATCTGGCGTGATGACATAGATAGATGGATAGAAATATATAAAATTGTTTTTAGTATAAATATTATAGTACGTTCTCGAGTGGTGGCATCGTACCGGAAGACGTTGAGTAGGCAGATCCACAAGGTGGACCGATGACTTGGTGAAGGTCGCAGGTCAAAGCTACATGCGTACACCACAAAGCCGGCCGTTGTGGCAATTTTTGGGGGTGGCCTTTGTCCTGCACTGAATAACTTCGGCTGATGATGATGAAGATTTAAGTTTTTTTTTTCTCTTTTTTTAAACTCATGAATTTTTGCACCAACCATAGTTGTTTCCATTCACATGACCTCATGGAAGGCTGGTAGAAAATCTCCTATGTGCATTAGTGCATAAGACATAAAATAACGTATACCCGAGATGTTAAACTAACAGGCCCTTAAAAACCTTCATCAAATATGAACTCATGCTACTTAAAGCCAAAGATGAAGTGAAAATTTTATAATGAAATATGAGAGTTGGAATATTCAGATATCTCTGAGAACCTTAAACTTGCGGTATTAATTGTATTCAATGTATTGTGAAAGGCCGTAGTTTAGCGCAAGACTAAACCACTGCGTTTAGAGACCTAATGAACTGAAATGCGCAAAGTTACACGTAAGATCACGAATAGATTTAAGGTGATTTTAGCCAAACAAATTACTATGCTATGGTACCGTACCGATCTCCAAGGTTGAGATAGTTCAACTAGGGGTACTCTAAGATAAGAGGCCATTTGTGGCATTTTCGATTTTGAGCTGATGGTCCCAGCTGCCATTAAATGTGGTAATCGTTAAGCCAAGTTAGATGCCTTATGGGCTTGATAAGTTCCAGTAGCAGTTGGCCACCACTAGCTCCTATTAATCCGCAGTGGATTTGCGTAGTAAAATCACCTAACACACCTATTTTTTTGAGAAAAGGTAACATTTATTTTATCCTATTTTTTAACCGTTGTTACCTAGAAAATGGTAGTGTGACGACTTGGACACTTTTGCGGATACTTCGTGCCTCCAAATAATAGACCGACAACTGTTTTCAAAGTTTTCATTTCACAATTTTAAGTGACGAGTGAATTATTTAGTAATATTTATATACCGATATTATATTATTTTGCTGAGCTGTACAGTAAGGTACCTACAGGATTAATATAATGACTATAATAACGAAATCTATACATTCGTGCTGTTCGTCGTTAAGGAATTCCCTCTTGTATCTTTAAAGTCCAAGGTCCAATACCAATAACATTAAAATAGGACCACTTCAAAACTATACTGAACCCAATGCAAAAAGAATCATCAAAATCGGTTCATAAGCAAAGGAGTTATAAAAAAGGACGAATGATGAACCTCCTCTTTTGAAGTTGGCTAATATACTGCTTAGTTCTATAGAAGGGTACCTATAGGATTGACGTAATACCCATAATATCTCAATTTACACATGCCTATTGTTTGTCGTTAAGGAGTTCCCTGGTGTAAGTCCAAGGTCCAATGCCAATGAAATTAAAATGGGACCACCTTGAAGCTATACTAAACCCAATGCAAAAAAAATCATCAAAATCGGTCCACAATTGACGGAAATATCGCTGAACATACATAAAAAAGCATACATACAACCGAACACAGAACCTCCTCCTTATTGAAGTCGGTTAAAAAGGGAATCCTTTATTCAGGAATGGGGTAATAAAATTGTCTAATACAAAATAACAATTAAGATCACTTCTTGCTGTGTTAACAGCTATTATCAACAGCCAGTATTAATGAACTTTAAATCTACTTTTACTTAGCATGTGATCCTATAGGAATATCCAAAACCTCTGTCTTTGTAAAGAAAACCACATAGATTTTCTATTGCGAATGCGATAAACATTACACTTTACCATTGATCTAATCTGTCCCACAAAGGACTGAAGAACTTTTAAAGATATTTTCGTAGCAAAATAAAATAAGCTCCAATTTCAAAATATTGAAACACGACAGCGCAAAACATACGAATCCGTGTCGATTAATAAATTAATTGGAATTCATTACACCAACGGGTTCGCGTTACTCCTACACCCTGACCGCTTTGTGGTAATCGGTCCAATTTCATTTCAGTGCCGCGTTCTGCTTCAGTTGCAGCGACCCGCGCCAGACAGCCATCGCAAGCAAAGACTTTCAAGTGAGCATGACCAAACCAGAACCCCAAAGACGGTGGTCAGAATGTGTCTACAAAGCAGCAATACCCCAATCTCGTTAGGCACAACACGCTACGCTTGCTTACGTTTGACGTTGCGATATTCTTAGCAACCTAGTCAAATATAAAGGCCGGCGTGACTTTATAAAAATATATTTATTTCACAATACAAATTAATAATAGATACTCAAAATATTAATGCAGTCAATTAATATTACTTAACGTTAGTGCGAACGGTAAGAGAGCTGAGTCGATATTAAATGTACTTTGCTTGGCGATGGCTTTTATAGGCATCGTCAAGTAAACAACTCCTTCTAGAATGAACCCACGCGTTATACGTCTTATTAATTGATATCTGCTTATTTAGCAAAACAGTTATGAGAATTGGACTGAGACTAAACAAGTAACCTGATATCTGTTTACATGATTAATACGCAGCTGAGGCAAGTTAAGCTGATTAAGCAAAACAGTACTTGGAATTATATTCTATGAGCAACAGTCTGTTTATATTGCATCATCTTTTAAAGTACTTGCACTGAGCTGTGTACTGGTCTAGTATACATAACTCCTCCCTCCATAAGTTCAAAATCAGCGTTCGATTTTTGAGAATGTTGATTTTGCTTATGTTTATATAAGGACAATATTTTAGACTTATAAATATATAAAACAATCAAAAGCACAATTAATAATATTACATAAATGATTATAGAACCTAAACTTATGCTATGCACATTCACTGAATATACGTGGTTTTCACTGAGATTTTCACTTTTACTGTTTAACACATGTGACAGGAACTGAAGATCTTCTAAGTTGACCTCATCTAGGCTGATTGGCTGCTTGTAGATTTTCTCTGCTGCTGTGATGCTTGGTAAATTTATAACTGGAACTTGATGGAAGACTTGATTAGTTAATTGAATGAGACGTTTCCTTAATGTGATGTTCTCTAATTTAGCTTCACATTCATTATCTAAGGTTAATATATAGGTGCCAAAAATGTTGAACTGGTTGAAATCATTTTCACAGTGCTCTGTGAGAAATGTCTGTTTTCCTGAATATAATAACCATGTGTCAGGCCGAATAGATTTGACCTTGACTTTTGAAGATTTTACTGTAAGTGGAGAACATGATGTAATTTGTGAAGAAAATTTCATCAAATCTGTAATGCATAAGTCTTCATTAGTGACAGATAAATTATCTTCATAACACAGGAATTCTCCTTCGTCTATTTCTTTGCATGATTGTGATAGTGGAAGTATATCTGACCCTCTGACCAGGATTTGGGAATATTGAGGCGTTATTAGGAATGTTAGGTTTAAATGAGGATTATACATGGGAAAAGGATGAAGGTTGTAATAGTTATAGAAATCTAATTGGACAATTGGTATTGACATAATAAACGTTATTCGTTTGTCCTTAATATATGCTCTTATGTCTATACAATGTTCAATTTTTATCAAATTATCGGAATTTACTGGATACATTAATTTATCTATTTTCTCTATATCTTTAAGAGTTGATAGCAATTCATCTATGTCTAAAATGGATTGATGTAAAATATTTAATCTACTGAAAGCAATAGCTGTTTCAACCTCATCTAACCTAGTTAACAAAATTTGAAAATTATGGATAATTAAATCGAAAGTATTCAAGACAATTTCCTTACTATGTTGGAATTGAGTTTTATTCAGAATGGATTCTATTTCGTTAATTGTTTTGTCTATTTCAATAAAATTGTTTCTCGTAGAGTTTGTCAGATTTACTAATACTCCAATTGTTTCGGAAACTAATGATATTTTGTTATCAATAGCGTTTTGTTTAGATTGAATATGACTTATTAAGGAATCGTATCTGATTGCGTCTTCATTATCTAAATTGCCTGTAATGGCTTTAACTATTGAACCTAGGGGATTTAAAATACCTCTTTTAATTCTAATTGTTGGGACTAATTGATTATAACGCTCTAATGTTAAACTCATAATATACTCAGTTTGCATTTGTGCATCTATGATATTTCCGTCTAAGAAATATACATTTAATTTTTCTTTTAAATAATCGTTAACTTCATAATACTTGTTAACGTTATATTCAATACTGTTACTAACAAATTTTAAATCTAATATTTTAATTATATTCCAATTATAAGTGCTAATGAATGCTTGTCCTTCCTTAACTGGGAAGATTCCAGGATTATCTTCAATTTTCTGAAGTTGAAGGGCCAGGTTTTGGGCTGCCTGTACGAGGATCAGGAGCGCGAACCTGCGGAGGACGTTTTATATCTTTTATTGGGACTTTTGTGTGTCTCTGATGAGACTCTACCGGTACTGTATTTCTATTAATTGTTCCAATAATTTTTGCTTTTTTATAACGCGGTTGGTCTTTACTACGCCTAATATTGACACCTTTTATGAAGACGGTGTCTCCTTGTTTAAATTTTATTCTTTCTTCACCGCCACGTTTTTCTCTAATTTTAATTTTATTATTTATCATTTTATCGGTTAAGAAATCATATAAGTGTTTAGTTCGTTTACGGTGCTCTAAAACAAGTTGCTGTGTATAATTTTTCTCAAAATCAACTTCAAATGCATTGGATGAATCTGTATGACCAAAAACTACTTCAAATGGCGTAAGACCAGTTGTTGAATGTATGGACTGGTTATACGACATTATCGCATATGTCATTACTGAGGCAGTATCTGTTATTTTCCTTTCATATTTTGCAAGTCTATAAATTTCTATTATTGTGGAATGAAAACGTTCAACAATGCCCATTGAATTGGGGTTATGGGGTGTTCCAATATGTAAATCTATTTTATAAAATATTAACATTTCTTTAAGTAAATTATTATTGAATTCTGAACCTGGATCTGAACTTATTTTTCTTGGTACTCCGTAAATGGAAAAATATTTGATTAATGCTCTAATTATTTCTGGTGTTGTTCTATTTGAGACTTCTATGGCTTGACCTAATTTACTAAAGGAGTCTACTATCGTTAGGAAATATTTGCCTTCTATGGAAAATAAGTCTATGAAAATTTCCTGAAAGGGTCTAGTTTGAGTTTGGGTTAATTGTAATTTAGGATTTAATGGTTTTCTATCGTATTTCATGGTTTTGCATGTTTCACAAGAATTAATTATACTTGATACGGTTTGTTCTAAATTTAGCCAGAAAAATGTTCGTTTAAGATGAGCAATGGTTTCTTTTATGCCACGGTGACAAGTTTTGCCAATATGGTATTTTAACACTATATCACGCTGCTCATTTTCATCTTCAACGTACACTACACGTTTTGTGCATTCAAAGAATTTTACTGAATCTTTTTTAAATAAAGTTATAATGATTTCTGAAAATTGTTTACGATGACGTTCATCGTCAAAGTATATGAAATATTTTATTTTAGGCCTAATATATTCTTTAAGGAATGATTTTATTAACTGGGTATTATTTAATGGTAAATGAACTTCTAATACTTTTTGTTTATCTCTGGATAAATTTTTAACAGTAAATTCATTTCTGTTCCAGGTGTACACAAGTATTTGATTAGGTTTAGTATCAATTGCTTCTTGTAAAATAGGAATATTAGCAGAATCCATGTTTTGTTCTGAATGGACAGTTATAAAAGATGATTCTGATTTTTCAGATGCGGTTAAGGTGCTACTATTTAAAGATGGAACTGGGTTAGTTAATTCTGATTTGCTAGAATTTTCGGAAGATATTGTTATGGGACTAAAGGCATTAACTTTCATTGATAGATTATCTTTTAGTATATTAATTTTTGCACGTGAAAGCGCATCAGCGTTTCCATTTTGTTTACCGGGTTTGTATTTAATTTCGTAATCAAATGCTGTTAATTGTAATTTCCAATTAGTAAGTCTATTTCCGGGTTCTTTAACGGAATTTAACCACATTAGGGGTTTATGGTCACTTAATATGGTGAATTTATTTCCATATAAGTATGGCCTAAATTTTCTACACGCCCATACTATGGCTAATAATTCTTTTTCTATTGTACTATAACGGGTTTCTGCGTCGTTTAATGTTCTACTAAGATAAGCTACAGGCTTGTCACTACCTATCGGTCCTTGTGATAGTATAGCGCCAAGGGCATAATTGGATGCGTCGGTTGTTAACAAAAATGGTTTAGTAAAATCGGGGTATTGTAAGATTGGGGCGTTTGTTAAAATTTCTTTACATTTCTCAAATGCATCAATATATTCTTTATTAATTATAATTTTGTGTCTTTTCTTTAAACATTTAGTGAGAGGTTGTGTTAATTTGGAAAAATCTTTAATGAATTTTCGGTAGTAACCTACTAATCCAACAAAACTACGTATTTCCGAAGGTGTTTTAGGTAACGGAAATTGTAATATGGCTTTAATTTTATCATCATTTGGTTGAAGACCATTTTCTGTAATAGTGTGACCTAGGTAAAGAACTTCTTTTCTGAGAAATTCACACTTGTCTAATGTTACTTTTAAATTTGTTTGCCTAAGTCTTTCAAATACTTTTTCTAGTTTTTCTAAATGTTCTTCTAAACTACTTGAGAATATAATGATATCATCTAAGTAAACTAAACAATGGATACCCTGTAAACCTCTAAGTATGTTATCCATTGCACGTTGAAATGTTGCGGGGGCTGTTTTTAAACCAAATGGCATTCTAGTAAACTCATAATGACCATTTTGTGCTGTAAATGCTGTTTTAGATTGATCCTGTTTCTCTACTTCTATCTGATGGTAACCACTAGCTAAATCTAATGTAGAAAAATAACACGCTTTTCCTAATTTATCGAAAAGGTCTGAAATGTTTGGTAATGGGTATTTGTCGTCTACGGTTATTTCATTCAATCTTCTGTAATCTATGACCATGCGAAATTTTCGTTCGCCCGAAGCGTCCATTTTTTTCGGAACTAAGTGAACTGGGGCGCTCCATGGAGAGTGCGATTCCCTAATGACATTGTTTCTTAATAATTTATCTATTTGTTTTCCAATTTCTTTATTTTCTGTGGGGGCATGTCTATATGGTTTTATATATATAGGATCTTCATTAGTGGTTCGAATTTTATGTTTAACTTGATTCGTAAAAGTTAAAGGAATATCATCACAATAGAATATGTCTCTATATCTGTAACATAATTGTTGTATGGCTTGTTTTTCTTCTTTCTTTAAATGTTCTAATCTTAATTTAGAAAGATTTTGTTGTAACAATTTATTTTTATTTGTATTTAAATTTAAAGTATTGAGGTTATTGAAAAAATTTTTTCTCAAATTTGTCTACTTTTAATGGATTATCAAATTTTAATATAACATTCTGATCTGTAGAATTTTGTATAATTGTTTGGGCTATTGAATTTTTACAATTTACTATGGCATCGGGCATTCTAACTCCTGGTTGAAATTCTAAAAAATGTACTATAGCTTCACCATTTTTAAGATTTGTCGGAATTTTAACACGAGTTTCTGAACGCGGTGATAATTTAATTTCATAAGGTTTTCTATACAATATCGGAATTTTAGTACTTCTGGTTTTTAAAACTTGATTTTTCATATCTATTGTGGCTTCTAGTTCTTTTAACAAGTCTGAACCTAATAAACCTTCGTATCTACTATCCACATCATAAATGTAAAATTTGTGACAATGTTTGGTTTTAAAAGTTTTGGTTAAGGGCATATAAGCTACTTTACTGTGCCTACTATGTCCATGTGTACTAATTATTTCAAAAGGTTCTAAAGTTATAAAATTATAAAAGAATTTGTTTGCTATTTCGGGGCTAATGAAGGATCTAGTGCTTCCTGTATCTATCATAAATTTTGAATTAATTTCTGGTATTATAATATGTGGTAATTTTAAGGTTTCACTATAATTAAGTTTAACTATTTCGGGGGATCTTGGACCGGATCCATGGGAAAATTTTCAGGTGGAGAAACATTATTATCGGGGTTTTCGTCGTCGACTTCATCGATTGTCACTGGCTCATATTCATTAAAGTATTCGTCAGTCTCAAAGTCGATGTCATCTACGTCATTCTCATATAAATTTTCAATCATGTTATTACGAACCGCTGTCCTCATTGTGACGTCATTTAGATCTGTATTTAGATTTTTATTCATGAATTTATTGGGAATACCGAAACGGAATTGTTGATTTGGGTTGGGTTTGAAGAACCCAGATTGCTTATAATTATTAATGTTGTAAGGTAATCTTTGATCATTTTTAAATACTTTTTGTTGATTTTGCTGAATTAAATTAGGATTAAAATTAGGTCGGAAGTTTTGATTCATTAGTTGTCTTTGTGGGAAATTACTTTGAAGGAATCTATTTTGAGGTATGCCAAATTTATATTGGGTCGGAATTTGTTTGGTTGTTTGTAAACTATTATTTGATTTGACTTTACTTTTTGCATTATAATGGTTATGGAAATTTACTTCCTCTGTAACTACTCCTAAGGCTGATTCTAAATTAGCGCATTTATTTAACCTAACGATCCTTAATAGGTCTTCTGGTAAGTTAAACAAAAAGCTATTTAACGCAGAATTATTATAAATAATCATTTTAGCGGCTTTAACGCCTTCATCGGTTAACAAATTTACTTTGGCTATAACTGAACTTTTTACGTCCTGGATTCTATGAGCTAAATCTATATATGATTCTCCTGATTTTAATTTAATGTTTTCTAATTCTACGGCAATGCAATCTTCTGTTCTAGGATCTCCAAAATGTTCTATGAGGAGTTCCTTTAAGCTATCCCAAGAATTGATAATATTTCTTTCACTCACTAGTTTCGCGGCTTTATCTATTAATTTACTCGTCAGACTATGGTAAATATACATTTGTTGTGCGGCATTATTTTCGCGACTAAAACTTCTAATAACATATTCGCACTTTTGGATGTAAAAATTTAACAATTGATTGTTACCGTCGTAACGTGGAATTAAGTCGAGAATTTCTTTCGGAATAATTTGAATTTGATTCATTTTGAATATTTTGAACACTTATTATTCACTTTTACAAACACAATAAGATAAATATTACACACACAAAATAAAAAAATACAATTTAAAATAACACACACAAAAAAAATACAATTAAAAATAACACATAAAAAGTTTACAATAAAAATTTTATAATAGAAAAGTTTATAGATTCGGCGATTTTTGTCCGAAAATATAACTCTTATCAATATTTAACTTAGCCTTTATAGGCAGAACAACGTTTATTATTTTTTTTATAATATTTCATTTCTTTTCATTAAGATTTATTTTCTTTTCAATATTTTACGTTCTCAAGTGGACCTTGTGATCACCCCACTGGAAGTAATTTTCTTTTCAATAAAATACGACAATGTTTTACGTAAGTTCAGCGATGCTTGTCTGATTCTTACGGCCCTAAGTGGTGATCTACGGCTTAGCGATGCGTGTCTAAATCCCGTGAGATCCTAAATTCTAATCACAAATTAGCGATGCTTGTCTAATAATGCGATATCCTTTTATCCAAATAATTCCCGCGATTTTTGACCGGAATTACAGGCTCGGGGTCTGAATGAAATTAGCGATGCTTGTCCAATTAAATTCAGAATAGACAGAAAAATAGGAACATGTGGGAAAGGTCAGAACTCACACAATGCTGCAATTTTTCATGCCGAATATCCGCTCTTTGAGTATCAGCAGGCACTTCTTGACAAAATTTCTTTGTTCGAAGGTAGGTCCTTTTCTAGGATTCAGCCAGGCGATTGTGGTCCGGAATCGATGCTTGTACTCCTACACGGCGTTGAGCTTGTCTGGTATGACAATGTCAAATATAAAGGCCGGCGTGACTTTATAAAAATATATTTATTTCACAATACAAATTAATAATAGATACTCAAAATATTAATGCAGTCAATTAATATTACTTAACGTTAGTGCGAACGGTAAGAGAGCTGAGTCGATATTAAATGTACTTTGCTTGGCGATGGCTTTTATAGGCATCGTCAAGTAAACAACTCCTTCTAGAATGAACCCACGCGTTATACGTCTTATTAATTGATATCTGCTTATTTAGCAAAACAGTTATGAGAATTGGACTGAGACTAAACAAGTAACCTGATATCTGTTTACATGATTAATACGCAGCTGAGGCAAGTTAAGCTGATTAAGCAAAACAGTACTTGGAATTATATTCTATGAGCAACAGTCTGTTTATATTGCATCATCTTTTAAAGTACTTGCACTGAGCTGTGTACTGGTCTAGTATACATAACTACCTAGTATTGTCGGCACAATGTGTTTGTACACGGTACACCTCAATCACCCCCGTTTGGAGAATAAATAGTGGGTACTCGGCAAACATCTTCATACGGCACGCGCCCTTTAGAACTCAAAACAGTGTCATAAAAAATATCCTAAATTCACCCGTTTCTTGCCACAAGCAGTAACTTTCATAACAATAATTACATCAACAATACCAGCACATAACAAATATTGTATAACTTATTTCATTTTCCGCTCACGGAAATCAATTTCCTCCACGGAAGAAAAAAAATCATGGCAATATTAGCCCCGGGGAGGCTCCTACAATCACATCTACGTCGAGTTGACCGCGGTAAGGCACCGTGGATTTCCCATAGGACCCACCATTTAATTACGTTCGTATACAGAAAGACTTTGTTTAAAGAAAGACATTTCATTTTTGCTACACTGAGTAGTAGAGAGCTAATCTCGGTTAATACTTTGTCACAGTAATATAATGTATTAAGACTTGCGTTGACTGTCTCATCGGTCTAGTAGCAAATAGGTAATGTGCTTTGCAATCACGAGGTCTTGGGGGTTCAAACAATCTCCTAGGTCCTTGGCCGGACAAATGTAAATTTTCTATCGAAAAATTTCTAATATCACTCCGGAGTCTGGAATTGTACCCGATATATACACTCGCTCCCTGTTACATGGGACCTAACGTCGTCAGCGAAAAGCGGGTGTACACGGTATACCTCTGCCACCTTCGCTTGGGGAATATAGGCGTGACGGTATGTTTAAGACTTGCGTTTATTTAATATAGAGATTACTTAATATGACAAAGTCCTAAAGTGGCATTTAGAACGGTTGAGTATTACAAGGGTTTCTGGCCCTCGGAATAAAACGGAACTAACGATGTCATCATAAAGTAGATAGTGAAATGATAGTCGCCGAGTAGATAGGCTATGAAATCTGCGGACCCACCTGTTACTAAATGATAACCCTAATTTCACACCAGCGCCCCCCTGACAATCTAATCCACGAGCCAAAATATCTTTGTCGCACTATACACAGAAAGGTATTGATTTAGGTTATAGTTCATTGAACACTTCTCACCGAATGGAATTATTAAAAGTTTTATATACCTACTTCGAGAGTAATACATTAAAATTAGACCAATTAATTGATCAAATTTCGCCGACGATGTTAGGTCCCATCTAATAGGGGGCGAGCATATTGCCATTTTACGGGATGATGATGATGACGCCAGCCTTCGCACTATTACTGGAATGGAATGTTTTGTTATCGAAAAATTCCTTTTTTATCCGACCTAAGATTTTAACTAGTACCTCGTGATCGCTACGCAAATTAGTCGCTACTAGATCAACGAGGCAATTCATTAATTTTGTCTCTTAATTACATGTGTGCCAAATGACCGGACTTCTTTGTCCAATGGAAGGGCAGTAATAAGCTATTACTTGCTCCACAGCGATTATGCTGCCTCATGTAGTTCGAAATGACCTATTAATTTGGTGTTTAGTGTACTGTAAGTTGTATTAATGTTCTAGATACATAGTCATCACATCCAGCTCATTACACCCAAAGTAGAGCATAAGCCTTTTCCCTCGCACGTCACAAATTCTTTTCCTAATCCAATCTTGACCAGTGGTCATCTCTGCACTTGAGGTTTGGTCAAATAGCCGACGGAGCGCGACGGGAGCGCGACGCACGCGCTCGGCTACGTTTGGTCATGACTTTTGACATCGCGCCGAGCGGGGCTGCAGGGTGTGGCGTCTTCCGTACGTTTAAGTATATAAGCGCGCCCTAGGTTGCGCTCCCGCCGCGCTGCGTCGGCTATGTGGCGAAACCTTTAACCACATCATGGACCCATTTTTATTCAGATTGCATTGTCCCTTCAGTGGCCACTATTCTATAAGAAACCTACAACACATGTTATCACCGAATCTTGCGACGTGTCCTGTCCATCTTTACTTGAATTTAAGTATACGGGATCCGACTTCAAATTTCTGAATACTGAATTTCTGTAATATACAACAAGTGACATATAGAACACAAGACCTAGGAGTTATTGGTTCTATGTCGGAAACTAAATCAATTCCAACTATTTTTAATGTATATTAATATTTAACAAATAATGGATAGTATTGCATATCTATTGCATGCGTCCCACGTTTTTGGTTTTATATTATTTTACATGTTTGCAAGGGATCTGGCGTGGTGATATAGAAAGATTATTTCATACTTTTTAGTCCGTTTAAGAATGTGGTAAATTAAGTTTTGTTTTTTTAATCTTAAATTATTATAGTTAATTTAGGTTAATTCAGGTTTGTGGTCACCTGTTGTTAAAACGTATCAAGCCACCTATTAAGCTTCCAACTTCGCCCCAACTACTACAGGACCACTGGCTTAATTTCGTGTATTTAAGTTTGTGGATATAATGAACTGAGCCGTTCACAGTTGCTCGTGAAGTTCCACCGTTAACCTTCACTAAGCGCGAACCTCGCTTTGCACACGAGGCATGTCCGCCTCAATGCAAATTCAGTTCACATACAGAAACCTATTTTTCCACATTTACATATTATATACGCTCCGGTAAGTAGGATCAGCGCGTATTTCTTACAATACGTTTGAACCTAACCTAATGATTTTCGTGTTCGTTATGTTATGTGATTCGAGGCGAGTTCGTTATGTTATGTGGTTCGTGGCGAGGTGATTAAATATAGCTAGATTAAATATCGCCGCACGAAAACTGGCACCACCAAAACGCAGGCAAAAGTAGACGGTACTAAAAAATTCATAGACTTCCGTTTTTTTGCAAATACAACTTTAAGTGATACGAGTAAGGTCCAATGTCCCCTAATTTATGTTTATATCATAACTATAACTACTCACGTGTATTTTGGGGACGTTTTTAAGTGTAACTTTTCACGGGACTGTGTTATATACTGTATGATATATCGATGATTTAACCTTGTACATTAGTATAATGGACTAAACGAAGACGATAATTGAGTAATCGAGAGCTGTCACCCTAAATTACTTAGAGTTTCAATGGGCCTGCGAATATTGATATCAATTTGAGAATACACAATAAAAATAGTGAAAATTTTTGATTCTCCACTGATAGAACTGCCACCTGGTAAGTACATCATTACATCTCCTAAACGCATCAATAGGAACGAACGAATTTACCTCCCCGCGACATTGACATGAAGACAACTTCCGTGACCACTTTCCATTAGGAGACATAGGTGGTAGTTGCTTACCAGTCTTCAATAAAAAAAAATATTTAGCACTGTTCAAACCCAAACACCTCGCGTGGACACGCACTGATTTATCGTTTGATCACGCCACAAATCTTCGCGTAAGACACTGCACGGCTTATGGAGTGCGTTAAACTTATTGCTCACATAACTCAAGTCTGCGAAGTTTGTGGGCGTTTGTTGATTCTGTTTATTTGTTAGACTAACTTTTTTAGCTGAAGGAGACAGAAAAATGTTGTAGAAGTTAGGTCGTAAGTTTTGGTAAGAAACCGTCATTTATTTGATTATAATTGCCAGTGACCATAATTAAGTAAAAAAATAAGTCCTCAAAATGTTAGAAGAGCTATAAGCAAATGAATACGTAACGCAGCGCGTTACGATAATTTTGTCACAATTCGTACACGTTAAAAAATTACAGTTTGTGAGTAAAATTGACTTAATAAAAATATCTAAGGTCGTTAATAATTTCAAACTATTTTCAACTGTTTCTAGCTGCGAGTATGAATATGTAAATATATGCAAAAGTGGCCATTTCTAAGCTGTCATTTAGTTCGTGATTCATCACTTGTACGAACACAAGTACGAATAATATACCGATGCATATAAATCACCGTTTATCCTCCACAACTACACGGTGGGCTATCAATATTCAATGTATCTACAGTTTATTAACAGAGGGTTTAACACTAAAAGTTTAACATTAGCGTGACGCTGGCGAGTTGATGAACATATAAGCGCTAACGTCAATCTTTTAATGCTAAATCTTCAGCAAATTTTGAAATTTTGGTTAGATTCTATTTCAAGCATAATAGTAATCAAATACGATGAGCACCACCTTACTGTAAAAAAGTACTTTCTAATTAACTAATAAACAAAGATTTTCGGAGTGCACCGAGCGAAGAATCGGTTTACACAAAGAACGCTGGAAACAGGACGTTAGGCGCTATTTATCGATCTATATCATCACGCCATATACCTTGCGGGGTAGGCAGAGAGTACAGACTTCCAACAGGTTCTTTCCTTACATTTTATTATCTAGCTGTTTATCTATTAACGGTAAAGGATTTCTACACATTTTAAGTACTAACAAAACTGGGATTCGTGGTTTTTGAATTTATGCAGTTACTTGATAGTAGCATCTAATATTTGTTAGAAAATGTCTCCCTTATTTAAATCCCTTATCAAATAGATATTAATTTAAAAAATCCGGAACCTATGGGCTCTCACTCTATATATTTTTTCCAACATGCACCCTAAGAATCATTCGTTTATCTTGCGTGCATGTGTAAACACAGATTACTGATACGTCACATCCGTGGGTCACACAAAGATTTATCCCGTGCGGGGATAAACCCATAATTATCCACCGAGCCTAGCTTATATTCAAACTTAAGCTGTTGTTTTCGTATCTGTTGTAAAACTGAAGAGAGGAGCTAAATTTATTACCATCGATCACATTGATTTTAGTTCCAGGAGGTCGTTTAGAACATGCACTTCGATTATAAACTATCGCTATGAAAAAACTCGCAAGCAAAAAAGAGATTTAAAAAAAAATAAACACTGTAAACTATTTTTTTTTAAGTGTGCAAGAATTATTAAATATTTAAATGGTTAAATTAATGGTACTGACAGCCACAGCGAGAAAGCTTTCATGTTTATGCATTTTTGAATAGTGGTTTTGAGTTGAACAGATATATAAAAAGAAAAATGTCGTTTAAATTGTGAGAGCAAACACTTCGATCAGCCTCCAATAGTATCTGACATTAAAATGCGTATTCAAACACCAAGGTCCTTATTTGCTATAACCAAACGCATCGTGTTACGACAACTTCACGTGTAATGGTATGCTGTACTAGGCATGCCTTTAAGTTCTGTCGTTTCCATATTTCCCGGCAATTTTGAATTTGGAACTGTTCTATATATTTGAATGTGTTTAAATTTTGAATCTCAAAATAGTTGAAAGTATTAGGATTAATGCTATTGTTTAGTCACAGCGTCGATTGGAATCTGTCAGGTTACGTACGAAAATGAATATTTCTAAGGAAAATGTTCGTGCAATAATTTTCTACAACTTTAGAAGAGGCCGGACACGGCTTCAGTGTTTGAAGAGCTAACATCTGTGTTCAGTGATGAAGCCCCATGTCTGCCGACTGTCGAACGCTGGTATTTAGAATTCCAGCGTGGACATACTAGTGTTAGTGACAAATCTCGCGCCAAAATCCGCCTTCACTGAAGATAACATCATTGCTGTGAGACAACTACTTCTCGAAGATCGTCATGTGACGTATCGAGAGATAGAGGCTCTATTAGGCATCACAGGGACAACCATTCAGAAGATCTTGCATGAAGCGCTTGGTGTGAGAAAGCTAGTTTGCCGTTGGATACCGCATCTGCTTTCCGACGATCACAAGGCGGCCCGCGTCGGATGGTGTAAAAAAACTCTGCAAAGGTTCAACCGAGGAGAGTGGTGACGAATCTTGGATCTATGCCTACGATCCTGATTCCAAACAACAATCTACAATCTGGGTCTTTCAAGACGAGCCAAGCCGACTAAAGTTGTTCGTTCTCGAAGCACTTCAAAGAAGATGGTGGCCACGTTCGTTGGAAAAACCGGCCATGTTGCGACTATTGCACTTGAAGATCGTAGAACGGTTAACGCAGAGTGGTATACCACAATTTGTTTACCACAAGTCATCGCCGAACTTCGAAAATCTAACTCAAAGCGACGCATCATCCTGCACCATGACAACGCAAGCTCACACAGCGCTCGTCAAACGATTGAGTATTTGAAACAGGAAAAAGTATAAATTCTTGACCATCCTCCATACAGTCCTGACCTAAGCCCTAACGATTTCTTTACATTTCCTAAAATTAAGAAAAGACTTCGTGGTCAACGGTTCCAGTCCGATAAAGAAGCAGTCGACGCTTTCAAGTCAGCCATTTTGAACACCCTCACTTTAGAGTGGAATAAATGTTATAATAACTGGTTTGAGCGAATGGAAAAGTGTATTAAGCTACGTGGTGAATACTTTGAAAAACAATAAAAAGTACTATAAGGTTCTAGTTGTATTTTTTTCTTCAAACGACAAAACTTAAAAGGCATGCCTCGTATGCTAACGATCATATCACGAAGAGTTTCTTAACGTGCCGAGTTAAGTGTTTGGTCATAGGGAATAAGAATCCAGTATGTCCTAACAAAACATGGAGACGGTAACTTTAAGATTAAAGCTTTCGTGCCATAACCGACGGGGCGGAACGGCGCGACACCGGCCGGCAGACAATAGCGCGTCGCATACGTCACACTGCGAACGCGACGGTACCGTCGGCATCGCCTCGCTTAAAACACAATGCGAGCGTCCAGCTCGCATTCGTATTGGCGTCTCGTTCTCATCGTGTTTTTCTTGTAATCGCTGGTAGCACGACGGCGGTGGGTCAGACAGTACATTACAACTCCCCAGGTTGCGCCGGCGTCGCGTCTCGCTCACGCCCCGACCACAATGTGACCTACGCTTTATTTCTATTCGACGGGTGCGAGTCTTAGAGACTGCAGAATCCATTCTGAGATGATTTGTAATTCATATTCATTCTTGGCTATTTTCATTTCTTCAAACAAAATGAATTCACTATCTTCTAGTGTCCTTACATTTCAAACATTCTTATATTTACATTTCAAATTTACGCATACATTTCACATTCGCTGAGCTATGCAAAATAGTCTCTCTGTATAGTCGTTTCTAAGAGATTTAGTCTCTTTTAAGCCTCTTATAAAATCTCCCTTGAGCTATTTGAACAGTAGCCTGCACTAATATTACATTCCTTTTTTGAATACTATCACGGTATCAATGCCCAAAATAATAGGTTATTATGTCACAAATTCATCATCATCTTAGCCTATACCTGTCCACTGCTGAATAGGTTTCCCCAATCGGTCTCCAGCGTAACCGGTCTGATGTCACCTGCATCCAACGACTTCCTGCGATTTTCACAAGATCATAAGTCGTCCTACGCTGCGCTTGCCAATAAGTGGTCTCCACTCTCTCACTCGTCCAATCTTTGCGCTATGTGGCCCGCCCATTACCACTTCAGCTTGCTAATCCTGAGGGCTATGTCGGTGACATGGATCTTCTACGAATCTCCTCATTCCTGATTCGATCACGTAGAAAAACGCCGAGCATAGTTCGCTGAGCAACTCTCAGGTTTTTTATGTGACTTATTGTAAGAGACCACGTCTCTGATCCGTATGTCATCACTGGCAACACACATTGACTAAATACTTTGGTCAAGACCAAAGTATTTAGTCAATGTGTGTTGGATGAGAAGATGTAGCGCAGTTTCCCGAACGCTGCCCAGCCGAGTTGAATTTGTCGATTGACCTCTGCCACAAAGTTGGACCTACTGAACCAGACTGCATGTCCTAGGCAGGTGTATTCGTCGACAACTTAAAAAGTACAGTTCCCAACGGTGAGTGCGGTGGGTACAACGAGCACGCTCGATGGACATTAAGCATTATTTTGGTTTATTTTGGGACTAAGCCCGCCACTCATTCCCACCATTGTAACTCCTGTAAGCCAGGATCCACAATAGTCTCCTTAAATGACACCAAGGTTTGAACCTTGGGGTGTCCCGGGAAGCACTTTAATTGTCTTGGAACCCGCAACAAATTTAATTAGAAAGAAAAACAGGAGGAGTAGGAAAAATAAAAATTCCACTTCCCTCCTTTGCGAAGCAGGAGACACAAAAAATAAAATTGGCAGATCAGCCATAGAAAAGGAGACTACAACTAGGATAAGCCCAGTTCTAAAGCACCACGGTCACGAAAAAATATTAACAGGGCCTATTTGTGAGCCTCATGTTTGATTCCAGTAATAGGTATCGCAAAAACGCTTGAACGCATGGAAATTATCCCGAGTTTCTACAAGATCCGTGTAGTAGATTACCCCAGATGTAATTCGCAGACTGTTTAACATAATGGGACGCTCGTTGTGCCAGAGACTGGACTGCAGAGAAAGAACGTGGTGTGCTGATTGTTCATACTCGTAGTTAGACGTGGAACACTGACATAGCGGTGAAGGTACCAGTTTAAAATAGAATAATTTACTCTTAAAGTTGCCATGTCCGGTGAGAAATTGAGCCACACAGTGGTCCACCTCCAGCCATGTTCTCGCCAAACGCTCACGTACGGATGGAAAGAATAGGTAGAAGTGACGGCCCTTTGTTGTTGTATCCCATCTTTCCTGCCATTCGGTCAGGAGATCTTCTTAGGTGATTGATTGCGGTTTGAATAATCTAGCGATTTTACAACGATCTCGAGGCAATAGGAACTCGGTGTTTAAGTTTTCTCGAGTGGAATAGTACATTGACGCGCGTCTCTGAACCTCAAGATCGACTGGAAGCACACCCGCAAGTACCGGTAGGGCTTCAGTACTGACTGTCCTGTATGCCTTACACAAAAATATCAGTGCCAAGCGTTGACTCTGAAGCAGTTTACGCCGTGCCGCCCCTATCGTGGCCCTGTCGGCCCATACAGGTGCACCGTAACACATACATCCTAAGTATGTTGCCGCGTGGATGATTTTAATAGTATTAAAACGAAGGCCGCAAGTTGGCCTTGATATTCTGGTGAGTGCATAAAAGTTTCGTTTAGCTTTTTCGCCTACAGTTTTTATATGTTCAATAAATGATAAATTTCTCTCCAGAACTAAACCGAGATAACAAACCGATTCTTTTCTTTTGACTGTTTGATTGTTGAATTTAATACGCGGCGCTGATTGTAAATTTCCTTTTAATAGGAGTTGGTATGTTTTTTGAGGAGCGAATGTAAGGCGGTTTCTTTCACCCCATTTTAGAATTAGATGCAGAGATGTGCCCGCTAATTTTTCTAGCCCGCCCCTAGTGTTGGATTCTATGAGAAGAATTCCGTCGTCGGCGTAACCGGTTAACGTGCAATCACGCGGCAGAGGTATCTCCAGGAAATCATCGAACCCTAAATTCCAGAGATACGGACTTAATACAGACCCCTGAGGACATCCCAACTTCAGCGATTTAGACACTGCGAGGTAACCAAGTTTTAAGTTTAGTCGTGCCTTGTGAAAAGTACGACTGAATAAGTAGGAAGATGTTTCTATAACATCCACGAGCCTTCAGCTTAAGAAGTAGCATTGGCCACCATGCGTTGTCGAAAGCGCCAGAGATATCAAGGAAAACGCCTAGAACATATTTAAAATCTGTAGTGCTGATAGTTGTTCTTACGGATAGGGCTGCGTCTACAGTCGATTTTCCCGATGTGAAACCAAATTGTTTCTGAATAAATGTTGGTCCACCGGGTAATAGGCGAGGGACTATAAGACGCTCTAAGAGCCCAGCCCAGCGACGGTAACAGGGTAATCGGTCGATATGACTTTGGGTCATCAGGTGGCTTGTCACCACTCTTCGGAATAATACGTATGAATCCGCGACGCCACACTGTAGGGAAGATGCCCTCAGATATACATCGATTAAAATCCTGTAATATTGAGTCACCCGACGCTCGACTAGCTTCTTTTATCATTCTATTTGATATCTTGTCTTCACCGGCGGCTTTGTTTAGAGGGATAGCTCGAACAATCTTAATGAATTCGTCGCGAGATGGAAGATCAGACGCGGGGGAAAGAGGCGGATCTATGGCCCACGCGCGTATCTGCTTATGATGTTCGCTATCGGTTGTCGTATCGTCGTCAGGGATTAGCGCATTGAGCAAGACACTTGTGGTCTCCTCAATACTAACGGAATGCTTATTATTTACTTTAATGTATTGTATGTATGCTAAGTCGATTGATCGATTTGCTTTGAACTGATGGTACAGTGGAGACCAAGGGCATTCGCTATCTAATTTTTCTACTACCCTATTAAGTAAAGCGCTTTTTGATTTTTCAACCGCAGCTCTGTAGTGAGACCTGGCAAGTCTAAGTGCAACTAAAGCTTCCTCAAACGTATCTTCCGTGATATTAGATTTTTTGAGCTTATTGTGTGTTTCTACGTGCCCTTCGGAAATATTTGCGGATTTCAACTAAGTGATTATTCCACCAATCGCATCTTTTGGTATTTGGTAAAGATACGCGGCCTAAAGCTACGTCGGCACAATATATTAAAGACTCCAACATTATCTCTGCACTTTCTTCCGTGGATAATTCCTGGCGAGTAAAGTCTCCGACACACGACGAAAAAAGTGTACTAAAGAACTCCCAGTTTGCTCCTTTACATTTGTATCTATAATTGTAACTCTGACTAGGAGGATCCCGTATTATTCCCGGGACAAATTCGTACACGATCAGGCGATGATCACTACAAGACGCATCGGGTAAGACGAGCCACCTATCCAATCGGACATCTACACTTGAAAGTGTGACGTCAATAGAAGATTCGCCCATAGGGCTGCAAAAGGGGTGCTTCGGGTGTATTGTGGATGGAAAGGTTCATCTCAGCGATGAAATCTTCTATCGCGCACCGGCGATCAGTGTCGGTGTACCTAAACTTGCCGTACCAAAGACTAGATGACGCATTGACGTCGGCGCCGATGATAGTTTTACGGCCCGCAAGCGTCCTCAAAACGTGGCGGAGTTGGTGTAAGTGTGGAGTGACAGGGTCTGAATATTGAAAATAATAGCTCACAACATAAACCTTACAGGATGGGGATGAAACCTCTGCGACAGCACAGTGTGACGTCATAAGATGTTGCAGTGACGTAACCGTATATTTAGAACTCGACACGTAGATTCCGGCTCGTGCCTTATTGTCTAACTGCACTACCCTACTGCGTAAACTAGCATTTTGGTATTGTTCCTGAATAAGTACTATGTCCAAGTTATATTCTATAACTAAGCGGTCTAATTCGGACGTCGCCACCCTATTGTTGTGGAGATTTAGCTGTCCTATAGACAGATTATCCATTTTTTTAGGAATTGGTGTTAAGCACCAGCTGTTCTAGTTTAAATTCAGACAGTCTGTGCGCAACAGCGGTGGTCGCATGGTTTCTTAAATCGTTTGCACGACGCGCAAACAGGTACGAACTCGGGCTTATCTTTATTCGTACAGGACCTCGTCGCATGTCCTTCCGCACAATGACCACATAACGGTGATTTTTCTGAACAATATTTATGGACATGCCCGAATTGTTGACAATTAAGACAACGAACTAATTCTACGTCATCAAAGAAACGACATGTGGCCCAGTCTATGAACAATTTGTCTTTTGTGGCCAACAGATATTTGCGCACTTCCGTATCGATCTCAACGTCGATCCATTTTCGCCCGGTGTTTATTATACGATGACTGTGAATAATTTTCGTGGATTTAATAAAATCGTCCTTTTTAATTGCCATTTCGTCTTTAATATTTTGGCGATATAACGCGACAACAAAATCTTTGTCCTTCATTGACCCGGGAATATCCTTAATTAGTATACGCGGTCTCCGGCCTTTGGGTTTTTCTAAGCGCAACCCCGCAGCTTTAATTGCATCGACTGATTTTAATTTTTTAACCTGTTTTTCATTAGCAACGCGCAGCACTACACCAGATTTCGCGGTCTTTTTAACGCCTACAATTTGAAAGCCATCGTCGCTAGGTTTTATCGCACTCATTAGCGCTTGTTTTGTTGCAGACGATGACGCATACTCAGCTGACCGCTCAGCTGTCGGATAAGCGATAACGCAAGGGGCGCGCGAAGCGCGCGCTTACACCAGCGGAGCTGCCTTTGATAATTTTAACGTCTCGGCGTAGGAAGGTTTGTTTACCCGGTTGTTGACGGTAATACTAGAATTATTTTTAGTTGTTCTAGTTCCCGTTCAGTGTTTGCCAATTTAGTTTCGTTACTTGACGATTTAATGGCCAAAAGAGACACGATTGTGGTAACCCTCAGCGGGTCATGTCCATAATTGCTATTTTATTTGCAATATTAATTCGCGAGCCCTGATCATTGACAAGGTCATTAATTTTCGCTAAGAAAGTCGAAGCTTCGGATACTAAGTCGCAATAGTCAGCTCGTCCGGAGTGGCTGATACTAAGCGGCGATACATTTCCCCTGGTAGTTGTTGATGGCAGAGGCTTCGCATCGGGTGTAATGTATGAGGGAGATGGCGGTTCGTACAGGGCACGCCTGCTGTTACCAGAGGGTGGCGACCTTGGAGTCAGTTGGCTCAAGCGAAATGCGCCTCCGCTACGAACTGGCGGATCGTCATTATAGGTTGACATTTTTTTTTCAACAAAAAACAAACTTTAAACAACGGATTAATGTGAAAATGAGCCTATTTTATGCACGATTATAACAACTGACGGTGATCTGACGCCTACCCCCGGCTGGAAGAAATAAAAAATATAAAATAAACAACATACGGATTTCAGATTTAAAATACAAACAATACTTATCCAAACACACGTACTACACACTACATCTTACAAAGCACAATTTGACACAAGCACGATCCGAAAAATTGTCCTTAAAAGGACAAAATTTATTTTTAATCCGTCCGTGAACAAATATCGCACTGCACCGCGCGGAAGCGGGGAGCGGTAGTCGTTTTTTTATTTTCGTTTTGTCAATGTTCATTTTTAGACCCACTTGCTGGGATATTCTGTTGACGTCACTGAGCTTTCACCATGACTACGATGTCGTCGGTAAATCGAAGTTGAGTGATGTATTCGATATTGATGCCAACTCCTCGCCATTCCAAGAACTTAAAGGCGTCCTCTAAGGTGGCCGTAAACCATTTCGGAGAAATGACGTCTCCCTGCCTTACTCCTCTTTTTATGGGGATCACCTTCGTGCACTGCCCCTGTACTCGGACTGACATGGTGGCGTTATTTTACAAGCACTTCAGCACTTTGATGTACCGATAGTCAATACGCCATCGCTGGAGAGACCTAAGAACCGCCCAAGTCTCGATCGAATCAAAGTCTTTCTCATAGTCCACAAACACCAAGCATAGTGGCCGATAATACTCCTCAGTCTTCTGTATAACCTGCCGCAGCGTATGTATGTGGTCTATTATACTAAAGCCTTTTCGGAAACCGGCTTGTTCGGGAGGCTGGCAGTTATCAAGCCTATGTTCGAGATGATTTGTGATGACTCTCGAAAACAACTTATAAACATGGCTCAGCAGTGTGATGGGCCTATAGTTCTTCAATAAGGTGTTATCACCTTTCTTGAAAAACAGCACCACTACACCCTTGTTCCATGCTTCCGGCGTTTTCCCTTCGAGCAATACGGAATTAAACAGCCTCTGAAGGACTTTAAGTATTGGCGTTTCGCCCGCTTCCAGAAGCTTCGCGGTAATTCCGTGTTCGTTTGTTGTGTTTGACGGGTCGGGTTAGCTTGGCTTTTGGGTCTTTTACCAAGTCAACAACAGGTTCAGCTACTGAGGTATTAACGCTAGTTCCCGGGGCTTTTATTCACTATGACCAATTAAATGCGAAACGCGGTGCGTTACGATAATTCATGAAATGATCGTTTAGTGACATACGGCCGTTACACTATAATTTCACGAAACTATCGTAACGCGTCGCGTTTGGTCATAGAGAATAAAGGCCCCGTTAGCGCTTTTCTTCCTCTAGATATATCTCAAGGATTATCATGTATTTTAAGAGAAAAATGTTTCCTGCTCTCTGAGGTGGCTGCTTTTAATAATTAATTGCTAAAACTTCAAGCTGATATCCGGGTTCTCAAATGAATATGTTTTTTTTATTAAATTGATTTGTCTTGACACGTACTTTAGTTCCGTATGGTGTCCAAGGTCTATGATGGAGCCGGAAGGAAGCCACAAGAACTCCTCTACTATGCAAGATATTTTCGTGGTGTGTTTGCTATAATAGCTTGTTTTTAATAAGGCTTTTTAAATGAAAATCTATATAAATAATAATGAATGCCTAAATGCGTTACTAAGCGCAAAAAGTCCGAGGAAGGGTCTTATGAGGAGAAAAAGTTGCACGGAAAAAGTAAAAACCGCATTTTTCGTACTCCGATTCAAACGGGTGCGCTGCCGCAGGTAACAGCTAGTTATCAATAAAAATGGTTTTATTAAAAGCATAGTAAGATGTGAACTATACAATTACGCTGTGTAGTTCACATGTTCCCTTTTGTGTTTAGGCTTCTTATAGTACTTTACAAGCATAAAGTGTTCAGGGGCAGATGATAAAGCCGAATGGTTGCCAATGGAACCACCGGACCACTGAATATAATCTCACTGTGTTTGGGCTCGTTGGATTTGTCTTGACACGTACTCTAGACCCGTATGGTGTCCAAGCTCTATAATGGAGCCGGAAGGAAGCCACAAGAACTCCTCAACTAAGCAAGATATTTTTATGGAGTCGGTATTGTAGCGGTCGGTTACTTGGCGCCGACTTCAAATATAAAAAAGCATACATACAGACCAACATAGAACCACCTCCTTTTTGAAGTCGGTTAAAAAGGTTGTAGTGCTAATATTACCATTACTAAAGTAACGGCAACGTATTATGCCACCTAAAACTAACGATATTCTACCAAGTTTATAGAGTTAAAAAAAATATTTTATATAATATATCATTTTGATGGACTGAATAGGGTAGGTAATCATAATCGCTTGCAACAAGATATGTATATACGGCTTACAAGTTATGTAACCAATAGGTTAATAGTAATTTTATTTTAAGTTCTTGGATGTACATATCTTAGTGCAGGCATCCGTATTGACTGAATTAGTGTTTCTCAAATATCATCCTTAATGTCATTCTTGATAGGTGTCATCGTGCCGCTAGTTAATTAAGCTTAAAGGTTTGGTCAAATAGCTGACGGAGCGCGACGGAAGCGTGATGGAAGCGCTCAGCTACGCTCGGTCGTGACGTGAGCCGTTGGGCCGAGCAGAGCTGCGCTGTGCGGCGTGCGGCGCTGTGCGGCGACATTTCAGTACGTTATAACTCCACAAGCCGCGCGTCGTCACGTCGCGCTCCCGTTTTCTGAAGGGAATTAAAGTTTTTTAAATTGCTTTGAAAACAAAAATCCAAATTTTAACAAAAAACACAACAACAAACAATTTTATGGGAATTACAATCACAAACATAATTGTAATTCCCATTTCGCGATTCATTTCGCGGTTACATTCTTTCACGAAACCATGATACTAAATTAAAGCTAGTCTTTATTATTTAGCATTTATAACCTCTGTAGATAACTTTTTAAAACAATTCAGAACGTGATTTCTTATTCGAAAATATAAGCTTCATTACCTACCCTATTCATTTTAGCTCATCACAAAATAGTCTTATTCAAGCATAGTTTTTTTTTATCGACGATAAAAAATTCCCAAAAATATTATAAAGCCCGCTTACCTTCACTAACAATACAATCTTTATTAGATAAAAATTATCATAACTGATGTAATTGAACAAAGGCTCCGCTAATTTTCAAACGATTGAATAATTTATTATCAATTTGTTTGGCTTTGCTTTAAAATTTGATGATTAGCACATTCGGCGTAACGAATGTTGGTACGTGATAAATTTTCAATATATTTTCTTTCAGGGTGATTATCCATAGATAGAACAACGCTATTTTTACAAGCTTTTGTCTACCTTACACTGTTTGTATATCTGTCTGTCTTCCCGGTTCAATTGTGATCCTTTTTCAAGCACTTGCAAATTCTAGACCTAGTCCTGAACCATGGAACTGGTCTGATGATGAAGTCGGAAGATTGTCAAATGAATATATCATATACACAACATAAACCCCTTGTCTTTCGACTTGTTCGATTGGGATTGACAATTACTATAAAACCAGATGGTGTTCAACATCTGATGATGAAGCCGAAAGGTAGAAATGAAATCACCCAACTATTCAACATAACCCCGTCGTCTATGAGCTTGTTGGATTTGTACTATAAACCGAGATGGTAAGCAGGGTTTGATAATTAAGCCCAAAGTAGGCCGTAGGAACATACTGTGTTGTGTATTTACTATAAATGATAAATTAAAATTATTTAAATTGATATAAGTTTCTGTTGGAATTCTGTAGGCAGAGAGCTGCCTACCCCGAAATGGCGTGATTATATGGAACTGTAAAAAGCCATAATACAAATTTATTATGAAACAACATGAGGTAACCGGCGAACGTATATGAGATAAACTATGACAGTGGAGAAAGGTCTGTAAGGAAAGAACCTGCGGGCACTCTGTACTCTCTGCCTACCCCACAGGGGATCTGGTGTGATGATATTGATAGGTAAAACATAAGGTAGGTTCGGGCATATGGAAAGAATGTCAGAAGAAGAATGACAAAACAGATATACAATACGAAAGTGGAAGGATGTAAGTACCGGGGATGACCTAGACTATCTTACCACGACCAAATAGACCGAGTCTAATCTGAAGGACAAGTCAAGAGTCTCCGTAACCGGCGAGCGTGTATGAGACGAACAATGAGAGTGGAGGAAGCCATAGAGTTATGTAAGTAAAGAATCTGTCGGAACTGCCTACAGAGAGCTGCCTACCCCGCAAGAGATGACGTGATGATATAGATAGATAGATAGACAAATAAAAAATATGTTGCTAATACCAATTTCTTCCAGACAACAACTAATAGCCACTGCAAAGACAAAAAGTGACTAGACGTTGACTACAATTAAGTAATGAAGTGGTTGGAGCGTAGACAACTCAGATTATTGGACCAACTAGGCAGTCAGGCAGCTGATAATTATTAATTATCAGCTGCCTGACTGCCTCGTTGGTCTAACTGTCTCGTTAGTCTACTGTCAAAGTGCATTGCTTTTTGATCACGTGGTCCTGGTTCGAGGTCGAGTTCAAATCCTGGATCGGACAAGTAGTTTTCCTAATGAAAAATTCCCAGTATGAGTCCGAAGTCTGAAATTGTGCCCGATATATGGCAATAACCTCAACCCCATCACATGGGACCTAACATCGTCATCTAAAAGTGGGTGTACTCAGTACACCTCTGCCACCTCCGCTTGGGAAATATAGACGTGACAGTGTTTTTTTTAAATAATATAACGCTAGATGGTGTTCAGAGCCAGTGATCATAGGAACTCTTCATGTTCTCAAGATATTTTCCTCGTGTTTTCGCTATAAAAATCATTACAGAGACGATCAAGTGATCTAATGGTTTGAGCACGTCATTTGGTAAATGATTGTGGGAATGATCCCCTAAAGAGAGAAATCAGTGTGACAACATCAACCGAAATACACAACACACATACAGCAGGACAATGGCCTACTTTAAAGATTGCTACGACAACCGGGCTTGTGTTGAACGAATAAAGCTTTCTTTCGCGACCATCTCCAGTGCCTGTAGACAAATGGACTTTCTATACTCGTTAACGCTGTTAGAAAACGAAAAAATGTACTTGGATGACATTATAAAATAAAAAAAACGAGAATGGAAACAAAACGCTTGCCATTCACCTAGACCCGCAGGTCATCGGTCCTCCTTGTGGGTTACCATTTCATGTCTTCTAGTACCGTCGACGCTTTTAATAAAACCATTTTAGTAACATTCGCTATAATTTAAAAAGCCTTTTTAAATTAAAGCGAATGAACAAGCTTTTATAGCAAACACACAACGAAAACATCTTGCTTAGTTAAGGAGTTCCTATGGCTTCTTTCCGGCTCCATCATCAGACCTTGGACACCATAAGAGTCTAAAGTACTCGTCAAGACAAATCCAACGAGTCCAAACACAGTGAGGTTATTAGTTGAGTAGTTGGGTGGTTCCATTGGCCACCATTCGGCTTCATCATCCGACCCTGAACACTACTTGGTTGTGAAGTTCTCCTCAATACCTATGTAACAAGCCTAAACACGAAAGAGTTACGTTGTATAGTATTCATGTTTCTATGTCCATCTTTATTTATTCATGCAGCAGCCCGCACCCGATAACCACACACAATTCAAAGTCGACATATTTTACGCATATCCCGCCGAAACGAGTGGACGACTGACTTACCAGTGTAATACCATTTAGACAAAACAATTTATATTCTAATGGACACATCCAATGAATTATGCAACGTGTTACAAATAAGCCGTCTAAACGAGCTTTTTGTGTTATTACATTTACCTAGTCAACGTCAAAAAGATATTTAGGTGGAAAGCTCTCGAAATTATCTCGTAAAAATGTAATAAACGAAATAGTGTCAGTTTTATTGTTTTAGATAAAATTTGCGTTGAGTATCTTTTTATTCTGTTATGTTGATTAAGTAGGCACTTACTAAACAATGCAAATATTCCTTTATATCAAGGCACTTTTCATCATAAAAATTGGTTTAATAATGACTCGCATATCACGCAGACAACTACTAATAATCAACAGGGGACACCCGGGCTTGAACCGGGGACCTTTCGATCTGCAGTCGAATGCTCTACCACTGAGCTATATCCCCACAATCTATATGGTACAAATTTCGGATAGTACAAAACTACTTATATGCGCATTAGAATTTTTTTAAAATGAAAAAAAATAAAACACCGTCACGCCTATATTCCCTAAGCGGGGGTGGCAGTGATGTACTGAATACACCCACTTTTCGCCGACGATGTTACGTCCCATGTAATAGGGGGCGAGCCTATTGCCATATAACGAACACAATTCCAGACTCCGGACTCATACTGGGAAGTGTTCGTTAGAAAAACTTCATTTGTCTGACCTAGGATTTGAACCCAGGACCTCGTGATCACCAAGCGATGCGCTTTCCCACTAGACCAATGAGGCAGTCGTAATTTATACTCTAAATATAACATTAAAGGCACGATATATTGCCCACTTGTGGGCAGCAGCGTAAATATAAACACTCATATTTCTCCATTGATCGACCTTCGACTATCGACAAAGCAATAGCCGCACATACTGTCTTTAAGGCTTGCTTCAAGACTAAGCATCCTCGACAACGTTACTAGTTACGTCACGTAAACGTACGTACGTTATCGAGAAACCGTGCCGTTACGTTCATCTATATTTAGTAAATGTGTGGTGTGAAAAGGATGGCATATCAATTCGATAGAGTTACGCCAACCTCAATCTGTCCATGCTAAGGGGATTTACATTTACACCTTTAGGGGATTAGCTCGAACAAAATAACGTCAGCGTAAAGTTATTCAATTCAATTTAATTCAATGTCTTTATTTGTGAACAATAGGTACAAGTGAGTGGTATTTAATAATAGGGTTACAGATCTATATGTCCCGCCATAAAGGCATACAAAGTTACTCATATCGCTAAAATACTTATAAAAATCGAGGTATGTATTATGTCATTATATATATATATATATATATATATATATATACATATAGTACAAGCTGTAACATAATAAACGCAAGACCTGAAAGTAGTTTGTTCTAAATCGGTAACTGAATCGATTCCAACAATTTTTAATGTATCTTAGCATTTTTTTTTAATTTGCATAAAATGCTTTTACTCCTTCAGTGCCCTATAAAAAATTAAATTTATTCTTGATTCACAGCAAGAAGAAGATTCCAAACGCATTCCTAAATCGTATTTCTCAAAACGCACACATACACGTACAATTTTCATTGTTAATTAGGGTATAAAAGTGCTTTAAAAAGGGTAAAAACCTTTAAATATGAACATTTGGTTTTTGTTTTGACTATATGAAGCAATTCTCTAATCGGGGTGTCTGAGGTCTTGCGTTTATTATGTTACACCTTGTATATGTCAAAAATTCTATTTATGTCGAACAAATCGGAGTGTTATTGTTTATCTTCCATATATTCTTGAATTGTGTAATAACATTTATCAATAAAGAAGCTACGAAGACCCTTTTTGAAGCTTTGTATTTTATTTATTATGCGGATCGTGGACGGAATTTTATTATAAATTTTTGGGGCCATGCAAAATGCACTGCTGTGTAACAATTTTGTTTTTGAAGGTACCAAGCAAAGTTTGTCCTGGTGTCTCGCTCTTTTAAAATGAGGCAGACATGATTCCGTTTGTTTCAAATTACACATAGACCTAATATATCGTTTTTGGGCTTTAAAAGCGAGATCTTTGATAGTCGAATTTCCCCAGAATATAACTCCGTATCTTAGTGTGAAAGCGACGGTTCCGTAATAAGCTGTTAACAAAGTCTTTTCGCTTACAATCTTACTAAGTTTAAATAAGGCATAGGAAAATTTACTTAATTTGTTGCAGATCTCTTTTATTTTCCATGTAAGTTTGTTGTCAATATGCAGACCCAAAAATTTCGTAACTTCAGCTTCATCGATTACGTTGCCTTGATAATTTATAGACAGATTAGATGTTATATTATTACGTTGTTTAAAATTAATTATTTTAGTTTTTTCCAAATTTATTTTTAAATCATTATTATTTAGCCATGTAATTATTGAAAATAAGTTATTATTAAAATCATCTTCAAAATGTGTCAAAATAGTTTTAGTGTATAATACTGTACTGTCATCTGCAAATAGTGCCATGGGATAGGCTGATGACGTAGTTATGTCATTAATATTCATCAAAAAAAGGAATGGGCCAAGCAAACTACCTTGTGGTACTCCTTTACAAACATTTTTAAAATCTGAGCTGTATGTTATTTCTACCTTATAGTCTGGACAGATTCGATTAATTTGGGTAAGTTGTTGGCGTCCATTTAAATACGATGTTATGAGTTTAAAATGTTTCCTCTTATACCGTACTGTAATAGTTTCGATTCTAAAATTTTATGATTAACATTGTCGAAGGCTTTAGTCATATCCATAAAAATTGATAAGGTCGGTGACTTTCTGTCTACTCCCATCATAACTTTATTAAGAAAACCATAAATCGCAGTATTTATGGTCTTATTTTTCCTGAAACCTTTTTGCTCAGAACAGAATAGATGTCTAGTTTCAAAGTAGTGGTATAAGCGAGAGTGTATTACTTTTTCAAAAACTTTTGCAATGACAGAAATCAATGCTATCGGCCTATAATTACTAATATCCCCTCTATCCATTTTTTTCAACAGTGGTTTAATTATCGTAACTTTCAATGTGTCCGGAAAAATGTCTTCTTCTATGCACAAGTTAATTATGTGACTAATAACATATGCAATAATTTCAGACACATCCTTTAAAACTTTTGTGATAATCCCATCATAACCGGTACTAGTAGTATTATTTAATGAATTAATAAGTTTATAAATCTCATTGGCATCAGTTGGTGACATTTTTTTTTTTGGTTTAAAGAACTTTATTTCTCATAAGAACATACATAGTTCACTTAAATGAGATTATAATGTGAAAACTTAAGACTATAATTATCACTTTGACGTCGTTATTGAGTCTCAGACACTACACAAATTTCGTATTTATCCAGTCATATCCAAGTCCTTGTATGTCATTATTTCCTGTTTTATTAATATTTCTCGTATATATATTTCTTAAGTTTAGTTTTAAATACATTAATCCTGCTGCACTCCTTTAATTCATTTGGTAAGTTATTGTATAGTTGCGCTCCCTCAAACCGTATGGTTCTTTTCCCGTAAGTTATTGTACGTGGTTGAGTGAGTTGTATTTTGTTCCTATTCCTTAAGTAGTGCTTTTGTTTTCTTGTGGTAAATGTTATGTTCGAATGTATGTTGCCTGTGATAATTTTTTTAACTAAAATGCATGTTTTAAATTTATACAGCTGGGTTAGATTAAATAATTTTGTTTTAATATATAGCTGTTTGTGGGTGTAAAATAGTTATAATGGAAAAGTATTTTAATAATTTTGTTTTGTAATGTTTGTAGCCGGATAAGGTTTGTCTTAGACGCTGCTCCCCATATTTCGATCAAATATTCTAGGTGTGTGTTTATTAATGAATTATATATCAGGGTGCGCACTTGCCGTGGTATACAATTTGCCACCTTCCTCAGTGCACCCAGAACTGAGCTCAGTTTAGATCTGATGTGCTCAATGTGCGTCTTCCACGTAAGCTGGTCGTCTAGATATAGTCCTAAATATTTTTGATGATTTGATCTCTCTATTATCTTATGGTTAATCGTTAGTGGTGTGTAACTGGGGATCTTCTAATTCTTAGAAGTAAAAATCATGTAGTAAGTTTTCGAAATGTTAACTGTCAATAAATTATATAGATACCAATCATTAATTTTGTCAAGATCCTTTTGAGCTTCTGATATGATAGCGTGGATGGAGTTCCCAAAATAAAACAAACAGGTGTCGTCAGCATAGACAGTAAGGTGACCAGTCATTTCCATTGACATAAATATAGAATCTACACAATTATATGTCAATTTGTTTTTATTATTTATGTTAATATTATCTGGTTTACCTTCGTCAGTATAATAATTATTAAAGGCAGTTGCAATGGCTGTAGTGTCTGTTATAATTTATCAATTTATATATATATATATATATATATATATATATATTCCTTTATGTTGGGTGCTTTTATGTTATTAATTATAGTCCATACTGCTTTCGTCTTATTCGAAGCGGAACTAATGTATAAGTTATATTGAGATTTTTGCGTAAGTTGTTGTGTTGTTTTAAATGCTATCTTATTTAGGGTACTCCGGTTTTTTCGATAAGTCCACAGCAGTTCCCTCTTTCTTTTGCTGCACAACCTAATACCACGTGAGATCCATTTAGGTCGAGCCATCGTGGACATTTTTATTTTAGGAAAGCATAAATTATATATTAGTTGAAATATGTCATAAAACTGATTACCATTAGCCTTCTGGTCAGTCAACACTTCACTAAAACTTAATTGTCTAATGTAATTTTTAAATTTTATTTCTATTTTCCTTGCTATAATCTCGTTTGATGATGTACCAATGTTTAGTGCATTTTATTTTAACTGGACAAGTTAATATCTGTGCAGTATGATCTGATAATGCAAGTTCTCTGACTTCCCCTTTAGAACCCCGAATGTTATGTATAATGTTGTCAATACAAGTATTACTTACTATACGCGTTACTTGTTTGAATTGAGGCTTTAGATTGTGAGCTAGTAAAAGTTGTTGTAACTCATGTGATTGCTTCGATTGACTTAAGAGATCAATATTGAAATCTCCGCATATTACAAGCTTGTTATTATTTTTGTGTGAGTATTTTGACAGGATTTCTTGAAATTTTATAAAAAATGTATTTAAATAGCGATTATTGGGACTTCTATAGATACATATAATAATCAGTATATTTTCCGGTATTTCAATACCACAGCATTCAAATATGTTTGGAATTGACATCTTATTCATCAGGTCTATTACTTGGACACTGTAATATTTTTTTATTAGTATGCAAGATCTTCCATGCCTGTTACTTCTTGAGCTACATGCCGCTAATTTAAAATTTGGGATCGATAAATAATCTAAATCTTCGTATACCATGTTATGCTCCGTTAAACAAAGTACCTCTATTGGCTTACCTTTACGTTCAAATTCATTTATACAAACAGTTAACATATCCGATTTGTTCAACAGTCCATTTATATTTTGGCGAACTATGCACATGTCATTATGTTCGAAAAAATGTCATCGTTTTATCGGTAGGTTGTGATATATTTTCAGTCATATTAATACTTTTGCATTCAATGATGTCATTATTACAATTATTAACATTGAGAAGATCGCTTACTTGAGTGCTTTTGTTAACTAATTTAATATGTTTACAAAAGTCAGTTTGTGTACTTTTTTATGCATAATTGATTTTTTTGACATTTGTATATGACTGCACGTAATTTCTATACTTAATTTTATAGTTTACATGTAGGATTTCCTTTAAAACATAACCACTTACATAATTTGCAAAATATTTTCTGTTCGGTATATATCTAGTTATGTATACTAGACCAGTACACAGCTCAGTGCAAGTACTTTAAAAGATGATGCAATAACAACAGACTATTGCTCATAGAATATAATTCCAAGTACTGTTTTGCTTAATCAGCTTAACTTGCCTCCGCTGCGTATTTATCATGTTAACAGATATCAGGTTACTTGTTAAGTCTCAGTCCAATTCTAATAACTGATATGCTTAATAAGCAATATCAATTAATATGTAATTTACTTGACGATGCCTATAAATAGCCATCGCTAAGCAAAGTACATTCAATATCGACTCAGCTCTCTTACCGTTCGCACTAACGTTAAGTAATATTAATTGACTGCATTAATATTTTGAGTATCTATTATTAATTTGTATTGTTAAATAAATATATTTTAATAAAGTCACGCCGGCCTTTATATTTGACTGGCGCAGCCGAACGGTAGGATTTCAGTCGCGATAAGTATTGCAGCAGTTATATCTAACAAGCTCAACGCCGTGTAGGAGTACAAGCATCGATTCCTGACCACAATCGCCTGGCTGAATCCTAGAAAAAGACCTACCCTACCTTCGAACAAAGAAATTTTGTCAAGAAGTGCCTGCAGATACTCAAAGAGCGGATATTCGGCATGAAAAATTGCAGCATTGTGTGAGTTCTGACCTTTCCCACATGTTCCTATTTTTCTGTCTATTCTGAATTAAATTGGACAAGCATCGCTAATTTCATTCAGACCCCGAGCCTGTAATTCCGGTCAAAAATTTCGGGAATTATTTGGATAAAAGGATATCGCATTATTAGACAAGCATCGCTAATTTGTGATTAGAATTTAGGATCTCACGGAATTTAGACACGCATCGCTAAGCCGTAGATCACCAGTTAGGGCCGTAAGAATCAGACAAGCATCGCTGAACTTACGTAAAACATTGTCGTATTTTTATTGAAAAAGATATTATTGAAAAGAAAATAAATTTTATTGTAAAGAAAATAAAAATTATTGAAAAGAAATTAAATATTATTAAAAGAAAATAATAAACGTTGTTCTGCCTATAAAGGCTAAGTTGAATAATAATTGATAAGAGTTATCTTTTCGGACAAAAATCGCCGAATCTATGAACTTTTTCTTTTATTATATAATTTATTTTTTATCGTAAACTTTTTTTATGTGTTATTTTTAAATTGTATTTTTTTTGTGAGTTATTTTAAATTGTGTTTTTTTTATTATTGTTTGTGTGTGTAATATTTATCTTATTGTGTTTTTCAAATAGTAAAATTGAATAATAAGTGTCCAAGATATTCAAAATGAATCAAATTCAAATTATTTCGAAAGAAATTCCCGATATAATCCCTCGTTACGACGGTAACAAACAGTTACTTAATCTTTTCATCCAAAGGTGTGAATATGTAGTTAGAAGCTTTTCAAGGGAAAATAATGCCGCGCAACAATTGTATATTACCATAGTGTTACAAGTAAATTAACCGATAAAGCCGCGATACTAGTAAGCCAATGGATTAATATCAATTCTTGGGATAGCTTAAAGGAACTCCTCACAGAACATTTTGGAGATCCTAGAACAGAATATTTATACGAGGATTACGTAGATGACACTGACCTTGAGACTGATAAATACTCATATGATTATGAGCCAGTTGCAATCGACGAAGTCATAAACGAAAGCCCCGACATTATTATATCTCCACTGCTAAATTTTTCCGCTGGATTTCTTGAAAAAGCTCCCAAAATAATAAATATTAATAAAAATGAATTTTCAAAATTGAGTAAACAAAAAGATGTCCCTATAATTGACATTGAAGAACCCCCTGTAATAGTGAATTTAAATTTTAACGATCCTCCAAAATTAGACGAATTAATACCTGTCGAAGAGGATAGTAATATAACTATTAGGATAAAAATACTACTTGATTCACTTTATGAAATAAAAGACAGTTTATTAGCGAATAACTCACCTGATAGACATACCCCAACTTCAATAAATATTCTATCTTCCGACGAAGATGAAATACTTATTATTTCTGTAAAAGCTACATTACATACGAATACCCCAAAATTAATCAGATCATTTCTTCAATATATGTATTTTAATTTAATTAAAAGGTTCAGGCATAGTAAAATTAGAGCCCGAATGAAATTGATTAAATAAAACAGATTGATAAAAATTTAATGACATAATATATACAAATCTGACAAACTGAACACTCTTAAAATATGGAAACGATAAACTCTATTATAAAATCTTTAAATATTCTAAAATCTTTGCAGTCTATAATTTAAATTGGCAAAATCAAAGTTAATATTTTTTTTTAGATTTCGGCAGTAAATTACACGTTTTAACCGTGTATTGTTAAATTATTAAAGTTGCGAACGTTATTAGAAACACTGCATCAATAAAACTCGTAAAATCCCATTAAAAAGACGTTTAACGTCCTCCGCAGGTTCGCGCTCCTGATACTCGTACAGGCAGCCCAAAACCTGGCCATTTAACTTCAGAAAATTGAAAATAATCCTGGAATCTTCCCAGTTAAGGAAGGACAAGCATTCATAAGCACCTATAATTGGAATATAATTAAAATATTAGATTTAAAATTTGTTAGTAACAGTATTGAATATAACGTTAACAAGTATTATGAAGTTAACGATTATTTAAAAGAAAAATTAAATGTATATTTCTTAGACGGAAATATCATAGATGCACAAATGCAAACTGAGTATATTATGAGTTTAACATTAGAGCGCTATAATCAATTAGTCCCAACAATTAGAATTAAAAGAGGTATTTTAAATCCCTTAGGTTCAATAGTTAAAGCCATTACAGGCAATTTAGATAATGAAGATGCAATTAGATACGATTCCTTAATAAGTCATATTCAATCTAAACAAAACGCTATTGATAACAAAATATCATTAGTTTCCGAAACAATTGGAGTATTAGTAAATCTGACAAACTCTACGAGAAATAATTTCATTGAAATAGACAAAACAATTAACGAAATAGAATCCATCCTAAAGAAATTGTCTTGAATACTTTCGATTTAATTATCCATAATTTTCAAATTTTGTTAACTAGGTTAGATGAGGTTGAAACAGCTATTGCTTTTAGTAGATTAAATATTTTACATCAATCCATTTTAGACATAGATGAATTGTTATCAACTCTTAAAGATATAGAGAAAATAGATAAATTAATGTATCCAGTAAATTCCGATAATTTGATAAAAATTGAACATTGTATAGGCATAAGAGCATATATTAAGGACAAACGAATAACGTTTATTATGTCAATACCAATTGTCCAATTAGATTTCTATAACTATTACAACCTTCATCCTTTTCCCATGTATAATCCTCATTTAAACCTAACATTCCTATTAACGCCTCAATATTCCCAAATCCTGGTCAGAGGGTCAGATATACTTCCACTATCACTATCATGCAAAGAAATAGACGAAGGAGAATTCCTGTGTTATGAAGATAATTTATCTGTCACTAATGAAGACTTATGCATTACAGATTTGATGAAATTTTCTTCACAAATTACATCATGTTCTCCACTTGCAGTGAAATCAAAAGGTCAAATCTATTCGGCCTGACACATGGTTATTATATTCCGGAAAACAGACATTTCTCACAGAACACTGTGAAAATGATTTTAACCAGTACAACATTTTTGGCACTTATGTATTAACCCTAAATAATGAATGTGAAGCCAAATTAGAGAACATCACATTAAGGAAACGTCTCATACAACTAACTAATCAAGTCTTCCATCAAGTTCCAGTTATAAATTTACCAAGCATCACAGCAGCAGAGAAAATCTACAAGCAGCCAATCAGCCTAGATGAAGTCAACTTAGAAGATCTTCAGTTTCTGTCACACGTGTTAAGCAGTAAAAGTGAAAAACTCAGTGAAAACCACGTATATTCAGTGAATGTGCATAGCATAAGTTTAGGTTCTATAATCATTTATGTAATATTAATAATTGTGCTTTTGATTGTTTTATATATTAATAAGTCTAAAATATTGTCCTTATATAAACATAAGCAAAATCAACATTCTCAAAAATCGAACGCTTATTTTGAACTTATGGAGGGAGGAGTTATGAATACTAGACCAGTACACAGCTCAGTGCAAGTACTTTAAAAGATGATGCAATAACAACAGACTATTGCTCATAGAATATAATTCCAAGTACTGTTTTGCTTAATCAGCTTAACTTGCCTCAGCTGCGTATTTATCATGTAAACAGATATCAGGTTACTTGTTTAGTCTCAGTCCAATTCTAATAACTGTTATGCTTAACAAGCAATATCAATTAATAAGACGCATAATGCGTGGGTTCCTTCTAGAAACAGTTGTTTACTTGACGATGCCTATAAATAGCCATCGCCAAGCAAAGTACATTCAAGATCGACTCAGCTCTCTTACCGTTCGCACTAACGTTAAGTAATATTAATTGACTGCATTAATATTTTGAGTATCTATTATTAATTTGTATTGTTAAATAAATATATTTTTTATAAAGTCACGCCGGCCTTTATATTTGACTATCTATAGTAATTCATATTTACAAAAATTGTGTTAGTGTATTGCATGCATATTAATTTAATTTCATAATTTAATTTCCTTTTATTTAGATGGCGGTTATATGGTGTTTCGCATACTATAATGTTAGTATTAGTGACAGAATCAAGCCATACTATTAAATTTGTTTTCAGACTACAGGGATAACAATCATTTATTCCGCCTAAAAAACTACATAATCGGATTCATTAAACGACAAAATGTCTTTTTTACATAAATTAATTATATTTTTTAATGGTGCACCCGGTTTCCAATAGTACACATGATATTCTGACCCTAGAAGTTTCTGTAGGCATTCCCTAATTCCTCTACCTTTATCTCGTATTATATTGTTATCGAGCAATCTGTCACGTGTATCTATATTTATTAACATTGTAGTGTGTAAAGGATGGTATGTCAACTCGATAGCGTTACGCGAACGTCAGTCTATTCATGCTAAGCCCCTAGTACTGAAATAACAGCCCTGTACATCAGTTTAACGCTGGTCAAAGGGCGGATTATACCACACTGTAGTTTTCTGCTTACTACTGAGACTTATACAAACCACGAGACTTCGGAGCGACCTAGTCTATGATACTGGGCCCTTTATTTTAAAATCAAAAGTTTAACGAGCATTGAGAATAGCAAAGAAAGAGAAGTTGCCTGGACCCAATAACATCCCAATCGAAGTACTACAGCTCCTGGAGGAAGATCATGTCAATTTGATGACCCATTTTTTCAATAAATCTATGACACCAGAGTATTTACTAAAAATTGGCTGCAATCAACTTTCACTACTTTACCAAAAAAGCAGAATGCAAAGATGTGTAAAGAATTTCGAACGATTAGCCTGATGAGCCATGTACTGAAAGTATTCTTATCGATCGTGCAGGATAGGATCCGACCAAAGTGTGATGAACAGCTAGGCACTCTTTGCATTAAATGTCGTGACATGCAAACTGATGTTTTAGTGTGTTTTATCGACTACGAAAAAGCATTTGAAAGCTGCGTTAAACACGAATTGCTAATAAAGCACCTGATGAATATTGGTTTAGATGGCAAGGATATCACAATAATAAACAATTTGAATAAGAACCAAAAGGCTACTGTGAAAGTGGAGTACGAACACACAGAGGAGGTTGATATATGTCGTGGTGTCCGTCAAGGCTGTATTTTGTCCCTGCTTTTTCATTTTTATTCCGAGGCTATTATGTCTCAGGCTCTCGATGGAGTTGATGCGGGGTAAGGGTTAATGGACGGGTCATTAACAACCTGCGCTGTGCTGATGATACTGTTCTCATCGCCTCACCTGAGAGAGACTTGCAGAGACTTCTTGACAGAATCCATGAGAGTAGCGAAAAAGCTAGCCTCTCCATCAACATTTTGAAAACCAAATATATGGTATATCCTGCTATCCCGCATTACAACCAAAGATATCGGTAGGAACTAAAGATCTTGAGCGAGTCCGACATTACAAATATCTCGGTACTTGGTTGAATGAAGTATGGGACTCTGATCAAGAGATAAAGACCCGGATAGAAATTGCTCGAGCATTTTTTAACAAAATGAAGAAAATTCTGTGTTGTCGGCAAATTAACCTCAAGCTCAGAAGTCGCATTCTTTAATGCTATATTTGGCCTATAGTCATGTACGGCTGTGAAGCCTGAACTCATAAGGATGATACCAAGAAGCATCTTGAAGCATTTGAAAAATTTGAATGTGATGCTACCGGCGCATGCTTCGTATAAGCTGGGCACAGAAGGTCAGCAATGATAGAGTTCTCCAGCATACTGGTATGGCCCAAATATTGATCATCTTCATCATTATCACCTGCTTCAATTGATTATAATGGGCAAAATTGAGGGCAAAAGACGCGTTGGATGACGGAAAAATCATGGCTGCGGAACATTAGGGAGTGGACCGGAATTGCCAGCGTTGAGCAGTTGTTCCATATGGCTCAAGAAAGAAGCACATACGTAGAGCTGACGGCCAACCTCCAGTAATGGAGAGGCACTTGCAGAAGAAGAAGAAGTTAATAGACATAAAATGACAATAGCTGACTGATATCAGTCAGCTATTGTCATTTTAGTAACCTTTAATCTTGTCTACAGGCATACTCTATGCCTTAGGATATGGTTAAGTTGTAATGCGATGACAGATGTTAGATGACGACCGCACGATAACAGATAGTCGATGTGAGATGGCGGACGGGCCTACTTTATTTTCGTACTGTTGGCAATGGACCAAATGGTCGGACGTATCGCGGAGCAGCTAACCTCACTGCATTCCACGTGACAATATTAATCTCCAACAATTTTATGCATCCTCAGATATTATGATACCCAAGTTCAAGGAAGATCGGTTTATCAGACAAAACCCTAATGATATTTCAAGATTGGCTTTATGTTCAGCCACCATTGAGACGACTTTGCAAAACGAAGATAAACCTACCTTTCACCGCACAGTGTGTTATGAACACTGATATTGTTGCATCTCGTTTTTATTACAAAAATCGTTTATCGTTTTAAGCATTAGAGTAAAACTCCTGCATCGATAGGGTCACTAGTTGATTTTTAAAAAAAAAGGCAAAGTTAGCTTACATCTGGGACATACAAATCAGAAAAAAATATATATAAAAAATCTCGACTACGTATTTGAGTTTTATCTATATCCAATAGTTACATACATAATGACACATCATCAGATAAGTTATATATTTTTACTGTTAGGGTATTTTTTTTTTGTTACTTTTTTTTATTTCTCATAAGTTCCAGTACATTTTTTACAAAAATTTATATCCTAATCTTAGGCGAATGTATCACTGTCACAAAAGTGTAAGCATTTGAGGCTGAACTAAGCATAGCCTGTATTCCAGCCCTCAACGCCAATCCCCTTGAGTTACAAGAAAATAATGCAGGTATGTTTTTAGTGATCTCGCAAAATTGTACTAGTTAACATTTAAAATTTAAACAACAAAGAAGAAAATAGTAAAAAATAATAATAAAAAATAGAAAAGAAAACAATACTAGTAATACACATGTTGGGTGTGTAGTCTGTCCTCTCTTTGTGTGTTATGAAGTGTGCATGAGTGATTGTGAGAGGGTGTGTGTAGTTAGAGCGCATGTGTTACTGTTACATTTTAATTAATTTGGTATATATGTATAATAATCAGATTTAAACAATTGATTACATAATAAAATAACTATAGTTTATATTTTAATCCGTAGCAATTCCTCTGTCTCCTCGTACGTCAGTTTCTGAAGGTATTTACTTACTTTAATTTAGCAGGATTTCTTACTCAATGGGAAAATGTTAAGAGATTTGTTTATGTTGTTTTATATGTAAGGGCCAATAAAAGGGAGAAATCTGGAGCTGAATTTTGTTTTAAAAGGGGTTGATTGGGGGCAAAACAAGTGTTTTCTGCGTCTGTTTAAAATCCCAGGGTCGTAGATTAATTTCTTATGTTGCGTAATTATTACATTTTGAAGATAGAGCTGTCTGACGCTTAGGACTTCACAGAAGTCGTAAAGCAGTGAGGTGGGGAACTGTATCGGTTGAAAGGTGCACACTTTCAGAACAGCACGCTGGGCAACCTCCACAGGTTTAATAGTGGTTTTAGGAGAATCTCCCCAAGATGTAATGCAGTAAGTGATAAGTGACTGGCAGAGAGCATAGTATATTCGCTTCAGTACATGGGGTTCAGCGACGTGTCGGAGGGTCTTAAAGACGTATACTAATTTTCTGATCCCACCACAAAGTATCTTAGTATGGCCTTTAAAGTTCAGGTTGTTTATCTATGGTAACACCTAGATATTTTATTGTTTGAAGACTTTCTAGTTTAGAACATCAACAGTTTTCTTTAGAAACACATTCGTGTGGTATAATATTATATAAATCGAGATTGATATCTGTTTTTGAGCGTATGCTGAAGCAAATATATTTGGTTTTGTTCCCATTTAGAGTTAATGCGTTGCCCTCAAGCCATGTCGTCACAATATCAAAGCCTGATTGGGCAGCATCGAAAGCCTCTTCCCATGTATCGGCAGAAAACGTGAGAGCAGTGTCATCTGCAAAAGAAATTATTTTGCCATAGGGAAGCTTGAGGCTTGCAAGATCATTTATATATATGAGAAATAGGGAAGGCCCTAGGATGCTACCTTGTGGAACTCCGTGTGTAATTGGAAGGTCTCCACTATTAAGATTGCCAATCCGAACACACTGAAGCCGCCCGACAAGGTAACTTTCGAACAGCTTCAGTTGGGTACCTCTGATACCAAGTATTTCCAGCTTTTTGAGTAAGATTGGTATAGAAATCGTATCAAAAGCTTTTGCCAGATCAAGGAAAATTGTAAGGCATTGCTTTTTTTTTGTCAAGGCATTTGCTAATGAAGTCGATAATAGTATTAACGGCTTGTTCTGTTGATCTACCTGCACGAAAACCGTGTTGGTTTTCTGAAAGCAGGTGTTTCGTTTCCAGATACCCCACAAGTCTCGTATTTATAATTTTTCCCAGAAGTTTCGATAGCGATAGAAGGATTGAAATTGGCCTGTAGTTGATAATGCAACTTCTGTCACCGCTCTTGTAAATAGGGCACACTTCAGCTTTTTTAAGACTATCAGGGAAAATTCCTTGTTGCAGACAAGTGTTAAAAATGAAGGTAAGCGGAGGAACTAAAAAGTTTTTATATGTTTTTAAGAAGGAGTTGCTTATTTTATCATGCCCAATAGCACAATCCGTTTTTAAATTAACACTGAAACGTTCCACCTCTTCCTCATTGGTGCTTTCTAAAACGAACGAATTTAGTTGAGTGGGAGGGCTGTTATTTATAATTAAGTTCGTGGTGGTACTAGGTTTGGCCGCTCTTTTTTGTTCAATCTCATCCGCTAGCGACTTACCTACATTTACAAAGTAATCGTTTATTGTATTTAGTGACGATTGAGGAGAAGTTGACAGGGACAGAAGCTCATTCGGGTGGTTCGTATTTTTGGAAGTGTTTGTGATTTCCCTTATTACTTTCCATAATCTCTTGTTATCCCCTTGCGCTGTTTGCATCAGTCCTTTTTCGTAGGCTCTTTTAACTTTTTTCAATATGTTGTTACAGTTATTTCTATAGCGTGTGTAGGTTGTTTTTAGTATAAGATTGTCTGGGGAGAGTTTAGATTTTCGATGTAACTTATCTCTATTTTTCATGCAACGTAGTAGGCCTCGCGTAATCCACGGCTTTATTATCTTCTTTTGGCTTGATAAGTTTATTATTTTGGTATTGTTTTTTATGGCTTTCTGAAGATTTTCGGTCAGATAATTTAGGGAAAAATTAGGATTAGGTGAGTCATAAATAGGATTAAGATTAATGTTTAGTATTTCATGTTTTAGCCTTTCGGAGTCATTTTTTTTATGGTGGTTAGAGAATATTGAATATTTTTCTTGAAGTTTAAATTTAGCAGGACAGGGCAATGGTCAGTCAAGGATGTATTAGGAACAATAGTCATAGCAGAGCTTTTAGTTTTTAGTAGGGCATGATCAATTCAAGTATCACTTTTACTCCGTGTTATTAATGTATGGGCTGGAAGAAGGCCATGAGTAGCCGCGAGGGTAAGGTACTGCTTACCGTTTGTATCCAATTTATTTTCATTAATTGCAATATTTATATCACCTATAACTACAATGTTTTTAATAAAGGAGTATTTTGTTAGAACGTCATTTAATGATTCTAAAAATGGATCATGGTTTTGGAAAGATGGTGAGCGATACATAGCAATTATTGCCGTGCGATTATCTAAAGTAGCTACTAAACAGTTACATTCTTCGAATTTTGGTTCTATTACTTTTAGCCGAAGATATTCTCTATAATAAATCAGAACTCCATCGTTTTGTCTTGGATTTCTTTTAGTTGCCTCAAAATGGTAGCCATTTAAATTAGGAATCACTGGTGCGCACGATAGCCAGCATTCGGTAACTATAATTATATCGCAGTTCAATTTTAGTCTAGTAAGTAATATTTCCAATCTTGGCATATTGCAGTTTATGCTACGTATATTTTGCGTCAGTAATAGGAGGTTATCCGACGATGGTGTTATGAGTTTGTGACAATCTTCAATATCAGCAATTTGGGACTCTGAGACTGTCACCCTATCAATGTCTTCCGACAGTTCGTTTAGTTTATCGAATGTGAATAATAAAGGACATTTTATCATGATATTTTTTCATTACCATGATTGGTACCGCACTACATGAGTTACGAGTTAAATTGTAATAGTAAAGGAGTTTGCAAGTCGCACAATAACAATAACAAGTAAGTGGTTGTGAGAACCGCAAAAAATTATTCGATGTAAAATAATGAGGGAAATATTTTGTAAAGAATATTATAATTGTTGACTTAATAATAACAGAGTATTTCACCATAGGGTTTTTTTCAAAGATATATTTTACAGTAGTCCTGAGTATATAGGGTTGTGCGCAATATAAAACTGAGAAAGTATGAATTTTGTAGAGTGTGTATGTGTAAAACAATATTATAATATAAAAGATAACATAACGTAGAGTCCTATTTACTAGAATATAACTAAGTTTAGCCAATGTTAGTCATTCTAAGACTCTTAATTTATCTAGATCCAGTTCGTTGGTTATGTGAATCTGGGAAGTATCTACGTTTTTCTTGAGATATACTATACCATTTGAGGTCCAGCAAAATGTATATCCATAATTATTTTTAAACATCCTAGCTTGGTAGTACAGCTTTTGCGTCTTTCGGGTTAACGTTTCGGAAATAAGGATTGGTTTAAATGGGTGATCGGGTTTAATGTGAGTTGTGTTTAGTTTATCTCCTTTTTTTTGGACTTATTGAAGCTTTTCACCCCTCTCAAGACACTTTCTTTGGTTAAAACGCTGGTAAACTCGACAATAACAGGCTTTGCGCCATCTTTTGCGGGAGTTCTATCAAATCAGCCTATTGCAGTCCACTGCTGGACATAGGCCTCTCCCAATTTGCGCCACAATACATGGTCCTCCGCCTTCCGCATCCAGTCCCACCCTGCGACCTTCTTCAGGTCGTCGGTCCACCTAGCTGGGGGGCGCCCTACCTTACGTTTGCCGAGTCGTGGTCTCCACTCTAAAACTCGTCTGCTCCATCGGCCATCGGTTCTTCGACAGACATGGCCAGCCCACTGCCACTTTAGCGAGCTCACTCTGCGGGCTATGTCAACTACTTTGGTTCCTTGACGGATAACTTCATTTCGGAGTTTATCCCTCAAAGAGACTCCGAGCATAGCCCGCTTCATAGCTCGCTGCGCGACTTTGAGCCTATGGACTAGCCCTGCTGTAAGTGTCCACGTCTCGGCAGCGTATGTCATGACTGGTAGAACGCACTGGTTGTAGACTTTCGTCTTCAGGCATTGCGGTAAAGGCGAAAAGAAAACCCGACATAGTTTGCTGAATGCCGCCCAGCCCAACTGGATCCTTCTGTCGACTTCTTTCTCGAAGTTGTTCCTACCAAGCTGGATAATCTGCCCAAGGTAGGTGTATTCTCGAACAACTTCGAGCATCGATTCTTCGACGTAGACTGATCTCGGCGTGACATGTTCATTGAACATGATCTTGGTTTTATTCAAATTCATGCCGAGACCAACACGTCGAGAGGCTACATTTAGGCTGTGCAGCATCTCGCTTAACTGTTCCAGCGTCTCTGCTATTATGACGATGTCGTCGGCAAACCGAAGATGCGAGATGCACTCACCGTCTATATTCACGCCCCGTCCCGCCCAGTTAAGCGTCTTAAAGACGTCTTCAAACGCGTTGGTGAAAAGCTTAGAGGATATTACATCCCCCTGTCTCACCCCTCTGCGCAGCTCAATGGGGTAGGTTTTTTGTTCCTGGAGCTGAACGGTCATAGTGGCGGTATCATATAAACATCTCAGCACTTCGATATAACGCCAGTCAATACGACATCGTTGCAGAGCATCCAGAACTGCCCAGGTTTCGATGGAGTCAAAGGCTTTTTCGTAGTCCACGAAAGCCATACACAGCGGCTGATTGTACTCTTCAGTTTTCTGTACAATCTGCCGAACAGTATGGATGTGGTCTACGGTGCTGAAGCCTTTTCGAAACCCGGCTTGCTCTGGTGGCTGAAACTCGTCGAGTTTTCTGGCGAGGCGGTTTGTGACTACTCTCGAGAATAGCTTGTATACATGGCTCAGAAGTGAGATGGGTCTGTAGTTCTTCAGCAAGGCTTTATCGCCTTTTTTGCAGAACAGAGCCACCGCACTCCCGCTCCACGCTTTAGGTGTTAGGCCCTGGTGAATGATGGAATTGAAAAGGCTTGCCAGCTCATTGAGAATCAGAGTCCCACCAGCTTTGAGGAGCTCGGTAGTAATTCCATCATCACCAGGAGATTTATTGTTCTTAAGTTGCTCGAGAGCCGCCTTGACCTCGCCCTGATCAACATCTGGGATGTCTTCCGTGTAATGGCGTGTAAGTGGGGCTCTGTGGTCATCATCGCTGGGTCTCGTAGGCTTACCTGTCCGTGATGTAAACAGTTCTCCATAGAAGCCTTCGATTTCCTCGAGAATCTCGAACATAGAGGTCACCGTTTTGCCATCCGCAGTTTTGAGTTTCGTCAGACGGCGACGTCCGAGCTGTTGGGCGAAGACCTTAGTGCCCTTATTCTGCTCGATCGCAGCCTCGACGATACGGGTGTTGAAGCGTCTGAGGTCGCGCCTAATCAGCTTTCGGATTCTAAGGTTTAGGTTCTTCTGATCTGACGAAGATATCTGCGTAGGTGGCATTTCTCGTCTACCTCTCATAAGTTCGAGAGTCTCGGCCGAGAGTTTAGAGTCCCTGTTTTTGCTTTTTCCGTACAGAAACTTTCGAGACACGTCCTGTAGCATTCTGACCACTGTGTCGGTTTTCTCGTCAATATCGCCAATGGTTTCCAGCAAGTCAAAACGGTTTTGAAGTTCCAATTGGAAATTTTCGGAACCCAAGGCTGTTTGGAGCGCGGTAGGTTCTATAAATATCCCTTATTGTGGCACAATCAATTTGAAGGTCCAGTGTTTGGCCGAGTTTAATGATGTCGTTGCATAGGTTGCTTTTCGTTTCTCCACTCATTTTTGGAAAATTTCTTATTTCTATTCCAGTTCCACGCGACTTACGCTCCTGGGATTCCAGCTTCTATTCTAGCAGTTGTATGGCTTTTTTATCTTCCAGCCTTTCAGACTCGAGCAGCGTTATTTTTACTAGGAACTCATCGTATTTTTTTGATATTAGCTCAACGCTGCTACTTAATTCAACATTATGAACATTAAGTTCTTTAATTGTGTTATTTAATTCTTGAAACCGGATTTCCTGTTCTTTTGTGTGAATAAAGAAATATCATTTTTCTTTAAGTTTGTTAAACGATTGATGAAACAAGGTTTTATCGATGATATTAAAACTACGATCTAATTCCAAGTCATTCAGAAGTTAATAGCAATTATTTTATACCCGGATTTTTAAGGCTAGGGTTGTCAACTCACCTAAAAGTTTTTCGAAGTCGACTTGTTGACTTACAAAGTCGAAAAGTCGTTTTACAAAGTCAATATATGTCGTTATACAAAGTCGATATGTCGTTATATAAAGTCAACATATCATTTTACGGAGTCGTCATGTCGTTTTACGAAGTCAACATGTGGGTTTCAAAGCCGAAATAACGATTTCCGAAGTCTATAAGTTATCGGTTTCCAAAAATCAACATCTCGTTTCACAAAGTCGACATGTCGGTTTTCAGAGTCAACATGTCATTTTATAAAGCCGACATGTCGATTATTAAAAACGACATATCGTTTTACAAAGTTGACATGTCGGTTTCCAAAGTTGACTTGTCAATTTACAAAGTCGAAATGTTGTTTTACAAAGTCGACATGTCGTTTTATAAAGTCGAGTTGTTGTGTTTCCAAGTCGACAAGTCTTTATACAAAGTCAACATATCGTTTTACGAATTGTCTATAAGTTCTACTAGTTGTCGGTTTTCAAAAGTCAACATCTCGTTTTCGACATGTCGGTTTTCAGATTCGACATGTCGATTTAGTAACTTGACATGTCGTTTTACAAAGTCGACATATTGTTTTACAACGACTCTGAAAACCAAAATTTTGACTTAGTGAAATGACATGTTGACGTTTAAAAACCGACGTGTTTATTTGTTGATATTGAAAACCGATTAGTCGTCTTTATAAATCGACATGTCGACTTTGAAAACCGACATGGCGACTTTGAAAAACGAAATGTCGACTTTGTAATACTATATGTCTTACTTGTAAAACCACATCTCGACTTTGTAAACCGTCATGTTGACTTTGTACATAACATGTCACATGTTGACTTTGCAAACCGACATGTCAATCTTGTAAAACGACATTTCAACTTTGTAGAACGATATCTCGACTTTGTAAAAGGACATGTCGACTTCGTATTTTGACATGTCGACTTCGTGAAACGACATGTTGACTTCGTATTTCGACATGTTATCTTCATAAATTGACACGTTGACTTGGTAAATCAACATGTCGACTTCGTATTTCGACGTCTCGACTTCGTATTTCGACATGTCGACCTTATAAATCGACCTGTTGACTTCGTATTTTGACATGTCGACTTGGTAAATCGATATGTCGACTTAATAAATCGCCATGTTGACTTAGTATTTTGAAATGTCAACTTCGTAAAACGAAATGTCGACTTCGTATTTCGACATGTAGACTTACTAAATCGACATAACGACTTTGTGTTTTGACATGTCAATTTCGTAAAACGACGTGTCGACTTCGTATTTTGACGTGTCGACTTTGTATTTCGACATGTCAACCTTATAAATCGACCTGTTGACTTTGTATTTTGACATGTCGACTTGGTAAATGGATATGTCGACTTAAGAAATCGACATATCGACGTTGTATTTTGAAATGTCAACTTTGTAAAACGACATGTCGACTTCGTATTTCCATATGTAGACTTACTAAATCGACATGTCGACTTTGTATTTTGACATGTCAACTTCGTAAAACGACATGTTAACTTAGTATTTTGACATTTCGACTTTATAAAACGACATGCCGACTTCTGAAATCGACATGTAGATTCGCATTTCGACATGTCGACTTCGTGTTTCGAAATGTTGACTTCGTAAAATGCATGATGACTTCGTATTTCAACATGTTCACTTTATAAATCGACACGTTGACTTGGTATATCGACATGTGGACTTCGTATTTTGACATATCGACTTCGTATTTCAACATGTCGACTTAATAAATTGACATGTCGACTTTGTATTTTGACATGTCGACTTCGTGAAACGACATGTCGACTTGGTATTTCGGCATAGCGACTTAATAAAACGACATATCGACTTTGTATTTTGACATATCGACTTCGTATTTCAACAAATCGACTTAATAAATTTACATGTCGACTTTGTATTTTGACATATCGACTTTATGAGTCGACATGTCGACTTCGTATTTTGACATATCGACTTCGTATTTCAACATGTCGACTTAATAAATTGACATGTCGACTTTGTATTTTGACACGTCGACTTCTTGAATCGACATGTTGACTTGGTATTTCGGCATAGCAACTTAATAAAACGACATATTGACTTTGTATTTTGATATGTCAACTTCGTCAAATGACATGTCAACTTCATATTTCGACATATCGGCTTTATAAATCGACATGTCAACATCGTATTTTAACATGTCAACTTTATAATTCGCAAGTTGAATTCGTATTTCGACAAGTCGACTGGGTAATACGACATGCCTACTTCGTATTTCGACATGTCAACTTAGTAAATCGACATGCCGACTACGTAAAACGACATGTCGACTTCGTATTATGACATGTTGACTTGGTAAATCGACAGGTCAACTTCGAATTTTGACATGGTAACTTCGTATTTCGACATGTCAACTTGGTAAATCGACAGGTCCACTTCGTAAAACGACATGTCGACTTCGTTAATCGACTTATTGTCTTTGTAAATCGATACGTCGACTTCATAAAACAACATGTTGACTTCGTATTGCGACATGTCGACTTTGTAAATCGACATGTCGACTTCGTAAATTGACATTTCGACTTCGTAAATCGACATGTCGAATTCGTAAAACGACATGTTGACATCCTAAATCGCCATATCAATTTCGTAAAACCCTCTCTTTCTCTCTCCATGCCAATTATTATTCCCATCTGATGGTGGGGTCTGCCTTCCTAATTTTCTTCTTCCACTTCGCTCTGTCACATTAAGATACACAGGTCTTTCTTGACCACATCTGCCCATCTTAGTTTTGGCCGCCCTCTGGGTCTGGAACCTGATTTGTTTAGACTGGCTGTAATCTTATCCACATAATCGGGAGGTCTTCTCTTTATGTGGCCATACTAACGAAGTCTACTTTCTTGTAGCTTATCAGCGATGTCGCGAACACCCAGACTCCCACGAACGTACTCGTGCGAATTTTATCGAGTCTCGTCACCCCGCACATCCACTGAAGCATCTTCATTTCAGCGACTTGAATCGGACGGACTTTGCGCAGCGTTACCACCCACGTTTCACTACCATATTTTAAGACTGGCTTGATCATGCTTTTTTACACTAAGCCCTTAAGCTAAATGGACATGCGTCTGTCACTGGTTACGCCAGTTACTTCCCGCCACTTAAGCCTGGGTGCCGCTATCCGATGCTAAATGTTTATATCCAAATTTTCCGGGGAGTGTAACATGGCACCCAAATATTTGTATTCGTCTCACTCGGTGACTTGCTGTCCGTCAATAATGAGAGGGTTGTTTACGCAATTTGGGTCATTATACACCATGTATTGGGTCTACGAAACACTAAGCAATAGGCCGCCTGTCTGCAACTGGCGCTTCCATTCTCCTAAAGCATACGCAATTTCGCCTCGAGATGATAAACAGATCGCTACATCATCGGCATAGATAAATGTCCAGGGTACCAGGGACTGAGCATTTTCAGTAAAGGCATCCATCACCAAGCAGAAGAAGTATGGGCTTACCACAGAACCTTGGTGTACCCCTTCTGTAACTGCTATCGGTTTTGTCTAGTCCACTGTTGTCCTGATTACCGAAGTTACGTCCTTATACATGTCGGCTATTTTTAGGAAGTCGACATGACGATTTACGAAGTTGACATGTCGATTTACCAAGTCGACATGTCAATTTACGAAGTCGACATGTCGAAATAACATGTCGATATGTCGATTTACGTAGTCAACATGTTGTTTTATGAAGTCGGCGTGTCGATTTACGAAGTCGACAGGTCAGATTACGAAATCTACATGTCGATTTATTAAGTCGTTTTCTCCGCACACGTCGCATCTACTTCAGCGAATAACATTTCACTTACAACCGACAGATTTAGGTGTAAATACAGGGCTTAGTACAGAATGATAACGTATATGTCATCCTTGTCACACTACAAATTTATTAAATAAACATTAACGTGACAGCACGCTTACGCTACTAACGTAACGATAACGTCAATCATATCGTACTCAGTACGCTCTGTATTTACTACTCACTCTTAAATATTTGAACATGCTGATATAACCCAAAATGGCATGAAAATTCTGTCAGCTTCTACAACATGGGACAAAAAAGGGTAGCAGGTAACGTTGCTCCAAAAACTTATTAAACAACCCGACGCAGTGATATAAAAATAACTTATTATAAATTTATGAAGCGGCATACGCAGCCGACTACATTGTCACGTCCATAATCCCTTTCACGAAATTATGGCATCCCCACATCTGAATTATTAACGCCGCGAAGAAATAAGGAAGGGAATCAACTCTTTATTTAAAACGCGTAGGGACAAAGCTTAGTATATTAAATTAAGTACCTCGCTGCTGTGCACGCGGTTATTTTGTAATTTGACATAGGTATAGTAGTGTTTTATTTCCCTGAAAGATGATTTTTCAAAAACGCTGAAACACGTAGTTATTGATTTCTTACCAAAAGTGTATTAATGAATTTTTATATGCCTAACTTGAATAATTATGGGTTGTCCATACAAACTTTTATCCCCTATTTCACACGGGTAAAATGTATATCCATGCCAAGTTTGATCTCTTCAACTATTTAGGCATGAAAGGGTAACAGACAATGTTACGTCGTAACAAAGTTTTAAAAATATATAAAAAAAAAAACATTACACATAAACAAACAAAATAACTAGTTGTTACATCGAATGGAAACCGCGCGCCTTAACTAGCGATAGCATCATAATGACCATATAAGGTATTCGTTGGTACCGGAAATCAAATTCTTTCTAGAACATTTAATAAGAAACGCCCACAACATAGAAAGATCTAGAAATATAAAAAAAAATACAATAGCGAACAACAGGACAATGATCCTATCTCGCTCGGTTCGATTATTGCTATCATAGTCCCACAAGAATTTTATAAAAAACAGACAATAGTACAGACAATAGTATAGGCGTGCCTTGCTTCGGTTGAGCCGTTCTTTCCATATCTCTGTCCTCGTCTCAGACGAAGGATCTAGAGATCTGGGCAGTGCGCACTGTTGCCTCGGGCAGGAAGTAAGCCGTCCCGAGATAGTATATAAAAACGAATTCGCGCAGGAACAAGGAATAGTCGACGCCAGAGTTCGCACGACAAGTACTCTTAATGAATTGTTCTATTTTAAAAAGTAATAGTACCGGTGCTATATTAAAAAAAAAAGAAAATTTTAGATTAGCAACATTTTTCAAGCCCCTTGGTAAGTTTAATAAAATTAATTCCAATAGGTTAGGTTGCTGTTAACTAATTTTTCGTGTCTGGATTAATTCGATTACTATTCAACAAGTGATTTCTTCTAATAGTGTAAAAAAAATTCTATGGCTATATATATATTTCTTAATAGTGGATTAACATCGTAACGAAATGTGACAGCGAGTATCTTAAAAATTGGTAAAATATAACCTTATCTATTTAATCATTCCGATAAGTTTTGAATATGTTTCACCGCGGTATTTTTCTTCATTAACATTCTATTATCACATTAATTTCGTCCAAATCAGTCCAGCCTCCACAAGAAACCAGGAGAGATATGGCCACGATAATTAATTCCCACTGTGTATTCCACGCGTGTGTTATTAACATCGGTGGCTTGTGAGTATCTATTATTCTAAAATATTTGTTGTTAAAATTCCGTAAATGTTAAATTTCTATACATACATAAAAATAATAAGCTTTTGGTTTTTGTAGTCTATTACAAATTGCCACCGAAAAATTGTAAACAAGATTGTTCATATGAATAATAAACTCGTAGTAAGTAATTGAAATGTTTGCGTGGACACATATCTTAATTTCGTTTAGGTTTTAAAGCCAATTGTATAATAGTTGAAATTATTTCATATCATGTAACACAAATTTATTTGCTAGATTAGCGTGATTGCTAATCTAGCAAATAAATATGTGCGCGTGAGACGATTAGAGGGATTTCTCGATATACCCGACGAAATAAATATTAATGGTCATTGCTTCGCTCGATGTTTTTATCGAACTACCGTATTGTGTATAAATTAAAATCTTTTGTACCTCATAGCGTAGTGGAGTGGTGATCGTCCAAAATACAAACAGTTGGGGTTTGATTCTGGGTTAGGTAATAATGTTTTATTTAAATATTTGTTTTTTTCTTTGTATTTCAACCGGACATAAATATCGCCACTCCATTTCGTGTAATTTTTAATTGCTTCGACGCGTTCCAGGAAACTGGGGGTCCACCGTACGGATTGCAAAAGTACGGTTTGGGAGACAGCAGGCCACACTTCTGCCCGTCGACTCCTGCTGACCTCGGCGGCTGAGGGCCTTTCATAGGGCATCTCCAAGTTCCCCACCTAGCCGGTGGAATCTTATCACCGAAGACCCCCACGCGTCACGGGATCGAACAGCCGAAGTTAAGTCCCCAGCGTTTTTTGTTTGACCAGAAGGCCTCCCTGTGCCGCAAATCCACACCCCGGGTGTAGAAAAATTATTTACTTTTATTTTAATTCTTTGTTTTATTTGTATCCGCCGTCAGGCGGTCGTCACAAAGTGGCGCCTACGTTTTAAGGGCAAATCACAGGGAAGTTTTTTGTATTCTTGAGGTGTCGGTATTTTTCACTTCCAGGTGGTAAGCTTTAGCGGACGAGGCTAAACCGGTTGGTACCACCGACCCGTTTCTCCTTAAAGAAGAACGGGTAGCCGATTATTGTCATCTGGCTCCGCCGGGTAATCAAATACCATCTCTGATTACTCACATACGCGTGAACTGCACAGTGGGTAAATTTTTTTTTTCTACAACATTTTTGTGTCGAATTTTTAATTTTTTTATAACATTGCATTTACATTTCATGTTTTTTTAGCATTTGTGTTTTGCATTTGTGTTTGTGCGTAATTGACATTTCCTTTCAGAGATTTTATTTTTTATTGGTGCATTTATTGCATTCATTTTTTTATGGTTGCAAATCATTTATTGTTTTGCAATTTTATTTTTTTTATGTTCTTAAAAGATAATAGCGGTTACGTACATTATTTTAAATCTAACTTAATAATTTATTTTAACAATTGCCCACAATCGTGTCACATTCCGTCGCGTATTGTTTTAAAATATTTCAGTTCACTATTTTAAGTTCAATTAATTGTCTCACAAAATATTAATTAATATATTAAGCCATTTTAACTTCAATTTAGGGTTTTAATAAAAATATTTATTTAAATTAGCCTGAACTTAGTCAATTTCTTTAAAAATAATTCTGCTTAAAAATGGACCGTACCATTAAATATTTACATTTAACTAAACCGGAGATCAAGTTATTTATTATGTTGTTATATTCACGTGGGTTATACAGGTTGGATTTACCTTATCATTTTCGTTCTGTTTTGTGGGTTCGACTCATATTTTTTTTTTCCCCTTTTTTTGGGGTTGTTAAGCAATATTATGATATATTAGCATTCGTTCTATTCTATTATGTATCGGCAAATATGAAATTCAACATTATTTCGTTCAGTAATTGATTATGTTTGTCTTTAGCGGATTAAAACAAGCCTACACGAATTTGGATGTTTTGATTGGGAGTTTTGTTTTAGTGTTGTATGACTTCTTTATAGGTCTACACACGTTTTGTTTTATTTGCGTTTTGCAAATTTTTAGCGGAGTATGACAGTTTCTTGGTATAGGTCTACTCGTCTGCTGCTTTTTTTTCGTTACAGCGGGTCGTGACTAACAAATTTGCTAAAGACTAGACATACTCGCAATGCCGCTTAGTTTAGTTAATTTTGTTTTAATCAATGGTTCGTATATTTATCATAGTCGTCACCGTTAACGGTTCGATTCTTGTTTTCCTTGATACGTAGTGTTTCGGAATATCGGTTAATTTTTTTTTTCTTTCTTTCTCTCGTCTACAATAAGTTTAAATTAAAAAGTTGTTGCGTTTCGGTCTCTGTCTACGTTGTCTTTGATGAATTAAAATAAAACTACACGGAAGTTGACGTTTAGTTGGGAGATTGTTTTTTTTTGCGTTTGGCGCGTTATAGCGGATTATGAGCATTGTTTTTTTTAAAAACAATGCTCATAATCCGCTATAAGGCGCCAAACGCAAAAAAAAAAGTCAAGTTGGACAAAAGTCTTCAAAGACTGAAAGCGATGAATGAAGGTGTACAAATGGGTGACTTAGTGGTAAACCATCTACTTTATGCAGATGACGCGGTTTTAATAGCGCCAACAGCCACTGATCTGCAAACACTAGTCACAGTTATGAAAGACGACTGCATGATCAATGGCTTACACTTGAATGTGAAGAAAACCAAAATTATGGTTTTTGAAAGGGTAGAAACCAGAACGAATGTAAGGATTGTGGTTGGTAACGATGTGCTGGAGCAAGTGAATAAGTTTGTATATCTTGGATGCGCCTTCAGTAAGGATGGGAAATACACCGCTGACATAGAGAGAAGAGTGAGTGCAGGGAACAGAGTGAATGGTGCGATGGGAAAGCTACTCGGGAGCCGGCACTTAAGCCATAAGGCGCAGCTGGCCATACATAACGGAGTTCTTGTCCCAACGCTGTTATATGGTAGCGAGAGCTGGTTATGTAAGAAGGAGAATGAAAGTAGGATAAATGCGGTAGAAATGCGAGCTCTGCGGAAGATGTGCGGAGTGAAGCTGACCGACCGCATTAGCAACAGCATAGTAAGACAGCGAGTAGGTATGAAAGATAGTATCGGTGTAAAGATGAGAAAGGGCATGCTCCGTTGGTTCGGGCATATAGAAAGAATGCCAGAGGAAAGAATGACAAAACAGATATACAATGTGAAAGTAGAAGGATGCAGGTACCGGGGAAGACCTAGACTATCTTACCACGACCAAATAAACCGAGTCTTATCTGATGGAAAAGTCAAGTCTCCGTAACCGGCGAGCGTGTATGAGACGAACTATGAGAGTCGAGGAAGCCAGAGAGGTATGTAAGGAAAGAACCTGTTGGAACTCTGTACTCTCTGCCTACCCCGCAAGGGATCTGGCGTGAGGTTATAGATAGATAGATAGAGATGAGCATTGTATGGGCCTAATTCGTCATCGGGTTGCGACCTCTTGTATGGGTCTAATTCGTCTTGTTGTTTTGCGTTCTGCGCGTATAGAGCGAGTAGTGACTCTTTAAGTAAGCCTACACTAATTTTCTCGTTACAGCGGGTCGTGACTGTAACAAATTCATCAAAAACCAAATGTATTTCACAGTGCCTATTCGTCCGAATGTTTCACGTTACAGTATTCTTCCTCTTAGACGCTCTTTGTCATGCAGTGCTGTTCTCGAGTCCAATCTTTTAATAAAGTTGTACTCTAGTTATATGGCAGTCTGTTGATTATAAATTTCCTCAGACAACTATGACAGGTCGTATGCTAGGTCGCATGGTTGGTATTTGTTAGTGGAAGTATGAAAGTGAGACAGTTACTGGGCGGTTCTATGCTTCTTAGGCGCTAACGCAGGAACAAGGAATTTTCGACGCCAGAGTTCGCACGACAAGTACTCTTAATTAATTATTTATTCTATTTTAAAAAGTGATAGTACCGGTGCTATATTAAAATAAAAAAAAAAAGAAAATTTTAGATTAGCAACATTTTTCAACCCCCTTGGTAAGTTTAATATAATTCATTCCAATAGGTTTGGTTGCTGTTAACTAATTTTTCGTATCTGGATTAATTCGATTACTATTCAACAAGCGATTTCTTCTACCTTTTAATAGTGTAAAAAAAATTCTATGGCTATATATATTTCTTAATAGTGGGTTAATAACGTAACGAAATGTGACAGCGAGTATCTTAAAAATTGGTAAAATATAACCTTATCTATTTAATCATTCCGATAAGTTTTGAATATGTTTCACCGTTAAATGGCAATAGAGTCGGTTGGGTCGTATTTTATTGGACAGTCTTCTCGACATATGCTTTGATATCTTGGTTATAAAACTTACGTCTCTTGTGTAGTGGGAACTTTGTGTCTGTAAATATACACAAAGTTCGCAAACATAGATGAACACTCAGACCAAAACAAATAACTAAAATGTTAACTTTCTTTACCAAATCTACTTACTGATCTACTACCATATGAGAAAATTGCCTCCACTAAAAAGATCCCGCAAAAATCTCGGTAGTTTTGTCATTTTGTTTTATTCTCTTTTTTATTTTGTTATAATGTTGAGTATGCGTGAGTATGATATACAATGTAAATGTTACAAAAATAAGTCTACGATCCAGCTCCATATTTATGCCATACGACTAAATTATGAGGCTGATAACAAATAGTATTTTAATCTGTTAAAGGTCAAGGATTCCGAGTGGATCATTCCAAGAGGGTGAATGTGTGAAAACTTTGCTCTTGTTGGAAAGGCAAGGGCGGCTAGGAGAAATGGCTTCGGCTTAGGCTGTCATCATGGTGTCTCATCATTGTGGTCTGCACCGGCCGGCGGGCAAGGGATTCTTCGACCTCACCGGCGATGTCGATGTCTGATCCTGTGGGTGATATGTGTCCAAAAAAATGAGGTAAGGAGGACATCGGGAAAGTCTGTGAGAATATGCCTATGCTTATGCTAATATTTCCACACGGCCTACCCTCAAACTAAGTCGTTGTCAAAATTACATCAGTAGATGACAGTTTATTATTACCGAATTTTTTCCCATTCGCAAAGATTAACGAAGCGTTAAGTACTAATACAATATAATTTAACTCTCTAATCCCCCAATCGGTTGCTCGGAATTACGCTAAATAACTTGTTGGTTGTACCGAAAGCTGCGAGAGAGCCGCCAAGTTGATCAGGACATGGGAATGCCATTTTAAACTTGGCTGATCCCGGCTTTGAGGTCGAAGTTACTCTGGCAGTTAACTTTTAGATATTTTAGCTGGTAAATACTGATCAATAGTACAATTGGCAAAATATATACTACGACGTACGACGTATTGTGTGATCACGAGGTCCTGGGTTCAGATCATATGTCGGACAAATGTAGTTTTTCTAACGAAAACTTCCCAGTATGAGTGCGGAGTCTGGAATTGAGCCCGAACAGTTCACAAACACCAAGACCGAAAAACAATGTTTGTGGCTCCAATAAGGGTTTGGCTCACACAATGACAGCTTCGTTGGTCTAGTGGCATAGTGCATCGCTTTGTGATCACATGGTCATAGGTTCAAACCCTAGGTCCGAAAATGTAGTTTTTCTAACGAAAACTGTAACCCATTATGACTCCAGAGTCTGGAATTGTGCCCGGTATATGGAAATAGGCTCCCCACTATTACATGTTAGGTACATCATCGGCGAAAAGTGGGTGTACTCAGTATACCTCTGCCACCCCCGCTTGAGGAATATAGGCGTAACGGTGTACAACTGTTGGTCTCGTCGTCTCGTGCGAGACCGAAACCAGGACTACTCAATTCAGTGTTCTTTTGGACCAAGCCATCCGTCAAAAAATGTTAAGCCCACAAAGTAGAAGAATTAGCATTAACGACTACAGTAAGTCAAATTAATTCGTAGTCGTAGTCGGCGGCGGCTACGATTAACGGATTCGCATGGGTAGATACGTTCGCGAAGTGTAGTGTTGTCGCCTTTTTAATATAGACGCGAATAGGTTCGAGACCTAGATCGGAGTGGAGATTGACATTCTGTACGAACCAGGGGGCTCCTACGGCTTTACGAAGGAAGCGGTTTTGAACCGCTTGGAGTTTTTCGATGTGAGAGGGGGCCGAATGCCCAAACACAACACACGCATAAGTCATGATGGTTCGAACGCAAGTTTTGTAAAGCGTCACCTTATTTCTAAGGGGCATTTTACTCCGCTTGCAGATTAACGAATGGAGACGACCGAGCACAAACGATGCTCGGTGACGGGGACCCGCTTGATGTGCGGGCCGAAGGACATGGTACTGTTTAGGGTGACCCCGCTAATGTTTGCTCACAGAGTCAATGTAAGCTGAACGTCAGCTTACCCAAAATCCTATACAAATATCTCCGGCGGAAATAATTAACATTCCAGGTGTGTTGTAATGACGACTATCTGCTCCTAGAAAGGGAACACGTGCGGGTTTAATTTAGCGCAATATTTTAAGTTAAACAATAAAATTTTATTTTTTCTCAAAAATATTTGGTTGAGGAAAGGAACCCGTATTACAAAACGTAAATCAGTGCAACTAGTTTTAAAAACTGATTTTTGTACTAAAACGTACGTTTTAAAACTAGATTAACGACTGATTTTCGTTCTGTAATACGGGCCTAAGATAAAAGAGTTGTTCCTTTAAAACACCGCTGGTAATGCGAGCATTTTATTTAAAATACCTAACTATTTAATTTTTCTGTACCTATACACTACTATGGGCACATAGAACAGAGTTCCAACAAGTGTTTTTATTTCGACTATCTCATTATATAATTCCTTTTTATCCATATCATCACAAAAATCCCTTACAGGGTACCTAAGCAGAGAATACTTACAGACGAATCTCCGTTCCTTCACTCTCATAGCTCGTCTCGAGCCTGTAGCTCGCTGGTTACGAAGAGTCTTGGCTTGTCCTTCATTTAATTATTTCAATTCATATAATTGAAAATGAAGTAATAAGCATGAAATATTTAAAAAAAAAACACCATATTTCGTATGAAATATTGTCTTATCTCATTGTTGGCTAGCTTCGGACTGAGAAGACCTCAATCGCACTTTGATCCGGTGGAATCTTGTGTGCTGTCCTTTGCCCTAACGCTCTTACGTACCTGAAGATCGAATACCCCCTGTACAAGATTGTAGATTCCAGCAGGGGAGAAGAGCCGATATTCCTCTGGAGTTGGATAGACCACCTCCATTAGCTTCATTCGCTGTACCGCCAATGCATCCCAGTTGCAGAGGACGTACTTCATGCTTTCAGTTTCGTATGAAATAGATAAATAATAAATTAAAGAGCGTAGGGAGAACCAAATCATCCGCTACCGACGTCAACCAGATAATATATCGTATATTTATGAGCATACTGAGTATCCCATCATGTATTCGACGGAACTAATTAAATTTGTATGTGTATCGGAGCAGCGACAAACAGCTTTGAGCGAGTTCGGTGCTCCTGGGACCCGACTTTATGGCGTAGCGTTAATGCTATGGGGTTAAACTGACAGCTTGATACTGTAATGTGATATGTGAGAAATTAAGATCTCACTCGTGAAGGTGTATGAATAAGGAAATTTTCATTTCCATTCGCAGCTGTCGGAATATATGTGTATGCGATTATATAAAAAAATAGATAGTTTATTAAATGATTCCTAGATCAGGGCTTCACAAGGCATATAGTTAGCTGGCTAAATGTCATAATAGGAATGACATAAGCCCAAATTATTAAAATCAAACAAAAAAAATCGAACTTTGTAAAATAAGATTAAAAGTAAAAAGAAACCATTTCAAAATTTTATTAATTATAGTTCATTATAATATAATAGTTTATCATAAATCCAAGTGGTTAGACCGTTGGACTGCAAAGTCAGACGTCTCGTGTTCAAACCCAGGTAGGCACCTCTGTCTTTTCGAAAGCATGTGCGTATTAGAAATTAACTATCACTTGCTTTAACGGTGAAGGAAAACAGGAACAGGAAACCTGCATGCCTAAGAAGTTCTCGAAGGTGTGTGAAGTTCGCCAACCCGTACTAGGCCAGCGTGGTGGACTACAGCCTAAACGTTCTCAGTTTGAGAGGAGACCCGTGCCCAACGGTGGGACAGTTTGTTAACAGGGCTAATATTATTATTATATAATAGTAACATAAAAGTGTAAATATTTGGTTGGAGTAGGCTATGTACTAGCTTTAATTTGATTTATTTGATACCCCATAGTTATCTATTTACCTTGTTTTGGTATTGTTGTTTCTCCTCCCTAGCTTTTCTGATTTAGATGCGCCATAACCTATGTCACTCCTACAATTAAGACGAATCAAACGATACCTTATATGTTACATCCATCAAACCCTTTATTCTACAGAGCATGCCAAATACAGACATACCTACATACCTCTATTATGGGTATAAACTCTAACTGCTTGCTCTAACTCACAATGTATCAGCTTTGTCAATACATAGTGTAAACGTAACCTAATTTTTATTACATAAAGGGAGTAAATTGAATGAAAATGGATAAAACGGTGTTATTGAAGCACCAAAAACTAAAAGTACGTCAATTTATCGCTTAGCGTTCAACAATAAACCTCTAGGTGCTATAAACGATTTGTCAGGTTACAATGAACGCTCACAGATTGCACAGTCACTACCATTTAGCCTAATAACGGAGAAATGTGTCCAACTTAGGAGAGATCCTTTGAAAAAAGCGCTTCGAACGATAACTATAAAGTCTAAAGCAATTGCCTATCATTTGTTATTAAAAGTGACATATGATTAGAATTTTTCTGTTATTATGCTCAAAATACAGTGCTTGCATTAAGCAGATCTTTTAATCTATACTAATAACAAAAAGCCATAAAGCCATGGTCTAAACCCTCTCAGTTTGAGAGGAGGCCCGTGCCCAACGGTGGGATAGTTTCTTAACAGGTCCAATATTATTATTATTAAAAAAAACACACCTTCACGCCTATATTCCCCAAACGGGGGTGGCAGAGGTGTACTGAGTATACCCACGTTTCGCCGACGATGTTAGGTCCCATGTAATAGGGGGCGAGCCTATTGCCATATACCGGGTACAATTCGAGACTCCGGACTCATACTGGGAATTTTTCGTTAGAAAAACTACATTTGTCTGACCTAGGATTTGAACCCAGGACCTCGTGATCACAAAACGATGTGCTTTGCCACCAGACCAACGAGGCTATTATTATAAAGAAAGCTATATTATCCAAAAGTAACAGAGGCGGTAGCTGGCACTGTTATCGACCTAAGTACGACAATAATGACAAAAAACCTGGAAAAGTTGAAAAAAAAACTTATGATATGCTTAGAGTTGAAATATTTTGAAAAATACACTTCCTTTAAAAAATCTACTATTGTTTAACCTCGACAGTGTTAAGTTCCAAAGTAACAGAAGGCGAACCTTTATATCGGATAGAAACCATTCCAACCTCCGAACTGCTACTGAAAAACATCAATAACTTTGACCGATCTAATATTCGACCTCAAGATCTTGGAATCAGGAGCCACACCATACACCATTAGACCAACAACACCTTTAGTACTTTCACATACCGAAAAGATGTGTTTATTTTGATAACCATTGTCATACATATTGATCGCACATTTAGCCTTCATAGATGTCTTAGTACATAGGTTAGTGTGTCCTACGTCATTCGTGTAACTGTAAAGTATTATCAGCAACAGAACGCGCGATATCCGCCACTGAGTTGGCCTTGGAACGAATGATTATACCTAAGCCTCACTAAAAAAAGCAAATTAAGCTTTACAAACTCGCCATCACCTCATAAAACACAAACAAAAAACTAAGCCGAGCAAACAAATAAAATCAAGTTCAACCAATTAAACCTCTATATAATAATAATATAATAATATCAGCCTATCCTGCCTACTGCTGGACAAAAGCCTTCTCTCACAAATCTAGGTGACAGAGATCAGGTCATACTCCACCACGCGGACCCAACGCGGATGGATGGAGGCAGGTTTGTGGCCACCTGCTGTTGGAACTTATCAAGCCGCCTTTAAGGCTTCCAACTCGGCTTAACGACTACCATATTATGTGGTAGCCGGGACCAACGGCTTAACGTGCCTTCCGAAGCACGCAGACGCTCGAATATGAAAATGCCACAAACGGTCACCCATCTCGGGCCGACCGAGTCGAACGCTGCTTAATCTTGGTAATCGGTAAGAAAACCGCGGTCGCACAACGCTACGAGCGCCTTCAAATTGAACCGCACTTAAATTTGATTATTTTTATATGTACTAGTTTCGATTACCATACATAATTATCGCACAAATGGTACATTTAACCTACACAGAAATGTCTAACTTTAAAGGTGACCTACATGATTTGCGCCAACTATCTGTTATCAGCGCCAGAACGCGCGACATCCGCCAGTGAGCTCTCGGACTAAACACAGGGTTGACAGATACGGTTATATGCGTAACCCTACGCTATGTTACTACATTCATTTGCATTACAATATTAAAGTGCCAATCCACAAAATATGTTATGTACGTGTCTAAATATTTGAGTACACGCAAACGATCAGGTAAGGCTTTTAAAAATTCAGACAGATGGGACAGGTGAATGACTGTAGCTTATACTGATCAATAGCAAATTTGGAAAAATAAATAAATAAAATAAACACCTTCACGCCTTTATTCCCCAACCGGGGTGGCAGAGGTGTACTACGTACACTCACTTTTCGCCGACGATGTCCCATGTAAAAAGGGGTGAGCCTATTGCCATACACCGGGCACAATAGAAAAACAACTTTTTGTCCAACCAAGGGTTTGAACCCAGGACCTCGTGATCTCAAAGCCCATTAGTCGCCACTAGACCAACGAGGCAAGCAAAATAAATCTTAGGAATATTTAGTTTTTAACCTAGCGGCCGCTATTATCACGCCACAGCTTTGAGAAAATTTTGTTTGTTTCAGCAACCTAGGGATTAATCAAATCATCATTATCATCATCACCATCAGCCGAAAGACACTTTAATATAAATACCTCCCTAGAGATTGCTATAAAAACGGGCTACTTTTCTATCTATCTATCTATAACCTCACGCCAGATCCCTTGCGGGGTAGGCAGAGAGTACAGAGTTCCAACAGGTTCTTTCCTTACATACCTCTCTGGCTTCCTCGACTCTCATAGTTCGTCTCATACACGCTCGCCGGTTACGGAGACTTTTCCATCAGATATGACTCGGTTTATTTGGTCGTGGTAAGATAGTCTAGGTCTTCCCCGGTACCTGCATCCTTCCACTTTCACATTGTATATCTGTTTTGTCATTCTCTCCTCTGGCATTCTTTCTATATGCCCGAACCAACGGAGCATGCCCTTTCTCATCTTTACACCGATACTATCTTTCATACCTACTCGCTGTCTTACTATGCTGTTGCTAATGCGGTCGGTCAGCTTCACTCCGCACATCTTCCGCAGAGCTCGCATTTCTACCGCATTTATCCTACTTTCATTCTCCTTCTTACATACCCAGCTCTCGCTACCATATAACAGCGTTGGGACAAGAACTCCGTTATGTATGGCCAGCTGCGCCTTATGGCTTAAGTGCCGGCTCCCGAGTAGCTTTCCCATCGCACCATTCACTCTGTTCCCTGCACTCACTCTTCTCTCTATGTCAGCGGTGTATTTCCCATCCTTACTGAAGGCGCATCCAAGATATACAAACTTATTCACTTGCTCCAGCACATCGTTACCAACCACAATCCTTACATTCGTTCTGGTTTCTACCCTTTCAAAAACCATAATCTTGGTTTTCTTCACATTCAAGTGTAAGCCATTGATCATGCAGTCGTCTTCCATAACTGTGACTAGTGTTTGCAGATCAGTGGCTGTTGGCGCTATTAAAACCGCGTCATCTGCATAAAGATGGTTTACCACTAAGTCACCCACCTTCATTCATCGCTTTCAGTCTTTGAAGTCTTTGAAGACGGGCTATTTTTTTATATTTTTTTATTCTTTATTGTACACGTTTAATTATAACAACAATAAGATACGAAAGTTTATGTACAAAGGCGAGCTTAACTCAAAATTGAGTTTTCTTACAGCAAACCTAATAGGCATAGAGAGATGAAAATACAGAGTACAGTACCAAGTGTATTATCATCATCATCATCTCAGCCTATACTTGTCCACTGCTGAACATAGGCCTCCCCAATCGCTTTCCAGCGTAACCGGTCCGATGCCACCTGCATCCAACGACTTCCTGCGATTTTCACAAGATCGTCGGTCCATCTGGCAGGTGGTCTTCCCACGCTGCGCTTGCAAATACGTGGTCTCCACTCTAGAATCTTTCTGCCCCAACGCCCGTCCGACCTTCGCGCTATGTGGCCCGCCCATTGCCACTTCAGCTTGCTAATCTTAAGGGCTATGTCGGTGACGTTGGTTCTTCTACGAATCTCCTCATTCCTGATTCGATCACGTAGAGAAACGCCGAGCATAGCTCTCTCCATAGCTCGCTGAGCAACTCTGAGCTTTTTTATGAGACCTATTGTAAGAGACCACGTCTCTGATCCATATATCATCACTGGTAACACACATTGACTAAAAACTTTGGTCTTTAGGCACTGAGGTATTTTGGATGAGAAGATGTTGCGCAGTTTCCCGAACGCTGCCCAGCCGAGTTGGATTCGTCGATTGACCTCTCTCTCAAAGTTGGACCTACCTAACCGGACTACCTGTCCCAGGTAAATGTATTCGTCGACAACTTCAAGAGTAGAGTTCCCAACGGTGAGTGCGGTGGGTACGACATGGACGTTAAACAATATTTTCGTTTTGTCCATGTTCATTTTAAGACCCACTTGTTGAGTTACTCTGTTGAGGTCGCCGAGCATTCGTCCTAGATCTTCCAGCGACTCCGCCATGACCACAATGTCGTCGGCAAATCGAAGGTGAGTGATGTATTCGCCATTGATGTTAATGCCAAGTCCTCGCCATTCCAAGAGCTTGAAGGCGTCCTCTATGGTGTTCGTAAACAGTTTCGGAGAAATGACGTCTCCCTGTCTTGCTCCTCTTTTTATGGAGATCGCCTTCGTGCACTGCCCTTGTACTCGGACTGACATGGTGGCGTTATTATACAAGCACTTCAACACTTCGATGTACCGATAGTCAATGCGGCATCGCTGGAGAGAACTAAGAACCGCCCAAGTCTCGATCGAATCGAAGGCTTTCTCATAGTCCACAAACGCCAAGCATAGTGGCCGATTATACTCCTCGGTCTTCTGTATAATCTGCCGCAGCGTATGTATGTGGTCTATGATACTAAAGCCTTTCCGGAAACCGGCTTGTTCGGGAGGCTGGAAATCATCAAGCCTGCGTTCGAGACGATTCGTGATGACTCTCGAAAACAACTTGTAAACATGGCTCAGCAGTGTGATGGGCCTATAGTTCTTTAATAAAGTGTTATCACCTTTCTTGAAAAAGAGTACCACCACATCCCTTTTCCATGCTTCCGGCGTTTTTCCTTCGAGCAAGACGGAATTAAACAGCCTCTGAAGGACTTTAAGTACCGGCGATATACTCGCTTTCAGAAGCTCTGCGGTAATTCCGTCTTCACCCGGCGCTTTGTTGTTTTTAAGTTGTTTAAGAGCCATCCTAATCTCGTACAGGCTGATGTCCGGGATATCTTCAGTGTCGTGTCGGGTTAGCTTGGCTCTTGGGTCTTTTACCAAGTCAACAACAGGTTCAGCTACTGAGGTATACAACTGCCCATAGAACTTCTCTATCTCCCTGAGCACCTCTGACCTATTCGACGTTACGTTTCCGTCCTCCGCCTTCAGTTTCGTCAACTGGCTTTGCCCAATAGACGCGTCTCTTGCAAACACTTTGGAGCCCTTGTTCTGCTCTACGGTCTCCTCAATACGTCTTGTATTGAAGGACCGTAAATCGTGTCGCAAGGACTTCAATATCTGTCCATTGAGCTGCCTATAGGACTTAGCATCATCGGAGGTTTGGAGTGTCATGGTACGTCGCTCAGCCATAAGGTTTCGGGTGTAGTCAGATAGCTTTTGAGGCCTATTTTTACGGTGGGGCTTAAAATGCTTGGACCCGACCGTATGGACAGTCTCTACCAACCTATTGTTGATTTCGTTCACTGATGCGCTGCTGTCTAGCAATTCGAAGCGGTTTGACAATTCGAGTTGAAAGTTCTCGGGGTTTTGGATATGTGCATTACAAGGTCGGAGCGTAGACTTCATCAGACGCGATCTTTCCATTTTGACATTAATATTTAATGTGCCTCTGACCATTCGGTGATCACTGCCGGTTGTCTCCGTGATTCACGGTAAAAACCGGCAGTGATCACCGAATGGTCAGAGGCTCATTAAATATTTGTCGCTTGGTGCTCATGATGAAGCTATCTCATTTTTTGTGAAACCATCAGAGCTCATCCAGGTCCATTTCCTATGAGGCGGCTTCTGGAAGAAAGAGTTCATCATAAAGAGTCCCTCCTTCTCCAGAAATTCGGCCAGCCTCTGACCCCTGGGGTTGCGCTGCCCATATCCAAATTGCCCCACTCTCAACTCATCATCGCCCCGTTTGCCCAGTCGCGCATTAAAGTCACCCATAACTACTGTAAAGTGTGCTTTGGAAGTATGTATGGCTCTACTAATGTCCTCATACATAACTTCGACCTCATCATCTGAGTATGCCGAGGTCGGTGCGTAGACCTGTATGACCTTCAGCGAATATCTTTTGAATATTCTGAGTATCAGGTACGCTACCCTGCTCGACACACTAGTGATGGACACAACGTTGTCTATGAGTGACTTGTGGACGATAAATCCGACACCACCTTGGGACTGCTGTTCGCCCTCCCGGTAGTAAAACAAGTTGCCGGATTTTAAGGTTATCGTGTCCTCGCCCTCTCTTCGGACCTCCAATAAACCAACAATACTCCACCGCAACTTGTTTAACTCTTCTTCCAGCTCAACTAGCTTCTCATCTGTCCTCAATGTGCGTGCGTTGTATGTCACCAGGGCCAATTTTCGGTTTTGGTGGTAGCCGAATCTCTGCCGGAGATTCTTAGCACCCCTTGTCCTGTCGTTACCATGGCTGCTACCGTGGCCAGGACGAACAGCACCGCCGGGGACTAGGGGCCTGGTTTTCCTACTTTCTTCCATAATTGGGGGTGTTTGCCATACTCGCCACGCTTGGCAGGCGGGTTGGCGAGCGCAGTTATTGGTCGTCGAAGTGTTAAGGGAACGCTGCTGCCCATTCCCTAGTTTTCCCTTAGTCGCCTTGTACGACACCCGATGGGATGAGATGGGTTGGTCCTATTCTAAGCCAGGAACCACGCGGTACCAAGTGTACAATCGAAGTAAAATGTGCAAAGAACTAACTATACATAATTGTACAATATATACCATATACATACAAACCTAACAAAATATTATATACATACACATTTATCGATATATAAAAAAATACATATATATCAATAATAATACATACATATTTACAAATATAAATCATGATAAAAGGAAGTGCTCTTTAATTTTCCTCTTAAAGACGTCTAGTGAGACACTACCGCGTATAGTGTGTGGGAGTGAATTCCAAAGCTGCACTGCACGAACAGTAAATGAACCACTATAAAGGCTAGAAGTGTGATGGGGAGTGCGGAGAAGAAGGGAAGAAGATGTGCGGCAGGGTTTTACCCTGGGGACTAGAAACTCAAAGCGTTCCCTTAAATAAGTTGGTGAATTAGGATTATGGAGAATAGAATAAAGGAGTGAAAGAATGTGAGTATCTCGACGACGTCGAATAGGCAACCACTTCAATCGCGCCCGAAATTCCGACACATGATCGTATTTTCGGAGCCCAAAAATAAAGCGGATGCACAAACTCTGAAGTCGTTCGAGTTTATGGAGAAGAGGAAGAAGAAGGGATTGAGCAAGTGTTATTTTTGTATGAAAAGGCAGGAAATTTTGGAGTCGCTTGAGAGACTGGAAAGAGTAATAAAGTCTTCTGCTTACCTCTGCAACGTGAACATTTCACGAAAGATGGCAATCGATATAAAGACCCAGATTTTTAGCCCATTTGGAATAGACTATGGGTACTGAGTTTTAGAGTACTGGTGGAAAGACATCTTGATCCAAGTGGTTTATGTAGTATCTTTCTGTTATAGGTATGTGTTTTAATATATAATGCTAACAATTTTCTTCATGTAAACATCCGTTTTAGGTAGCCCTATCTACATCGCGCCTTGAAGACACAATATAAGCCCCGTACACACAAGTATCGTTGTGAAACTTCTCAGGCAAAGGGATTTGCGGGATTCGCATTTATCCGTTTTTCACGGTTGCCGGCCCTAGCGCGATAAACCGTCCACGTTAATGCTTTAATATTTATCGTTCGCGCACAAAATAGGTCTTTCGGCGCTGATGTGAGCCACGACCTTTAGCCGTCACGCGATAACTGGCGAGCTCTTTTTTGTTATATAAAATGCACGCAAAATCTTTAAAATAAAATAAAAATGCCTATTACTCTTATTTTCCTTGAAGGAGGGCGAACTGTAAGAAAACCTATTATATAGGCTGTTGATTTGTGTTCTTAGGGAATTTATGGAATACGTAATTGAGGCAGTACTTTACTTAAAACACATCGTGTTTATTTTACTCATATTCATCAGCCAGCGAATCATTTTAAGAATTAGTATAAATGAAGAATACCCAATGTTCCCCGAAGTATACATGGAAAAGAAGTTGTATGCTTCGATCGGCTCGCCCACGCGGGCCAGTCACCACACAAGTGAGGCGACTACGTAAAAAATGGTTTCTAAAGCTTATAAAAAATAAAATAACTATTTATAGATTTAAATGTTTGACGTATTTGTCTATAACAATACATACACATAGCAATCCAGCAGAAACCTATAAATATCACAAAGGAAAAGAAACTACGTATAAAAATTTAATTATTATTATTCTTAAATCTATAGATTACCAACTTTTAGTATTCAGCATTTAAATCTAGTTCATGTCTAACGTTATTCTTCGGTTAAGCACACTGCCCACGTATTTTGAAAGTTTATGAAGCTCTTATAGATATAGCAAATTTTCGGACATGGACGATTTAGCGCAGTGGTTAAGAGCTTAAGTCGCTCCGCCCACTGTGTCTTAAAGTCCCGGGTTCGATTCCCGCACGGGAGAAATATTTGTGTGACCTACAATTATTTGTTTCGGTCTAGGTATTTGTGTAAGTGAATTTTCATATCTGTAAACGCACCGACGACACAGGAATAAATCCAAGTATGGGGCTACGTTAAAAAAAAATCTAACAAAATAAAGGAATATTGTTACAGGCCCACAAATTCATGTATACTATTAAGTTATCCATTCATGAGCCGAAAGGTATCACTTTGAGAACGGCAAAAAGGCAAAGATCACCACATACAAATAAAATATTAGAATTCTGCAAAATCTACCACTTCGTTCACAACTTTTTTCCCCAAAAAAATCAAGCCGACACAACAGTATCCCAATAATTACAGTACACTTTACGGGTAATGTACTTACGCGTATGGCGCTATCGATCTTTTTGATACACAACCTTCGGCTTTTAACAAATTACTCTTTAAACGCGCGGAATAAAAGCCGACTTTTACCGGCGAATTCGCGTAATAACGACCAAATTATAAAAGGTTTATACTGAAAAGCAATACATTGTTTTTTCGTCATGTACAGAAGTGGGCCGTAATAGGGACTCGTTTAGAATTTAAACTTAATTCGCCTTCAAGTTCTCTGTAATGCGATTTCGTACACGCATTCATGGATTGTGAAATTTGAATCGGTGTGCTTGAGTTTATAAAGGTTATATTAGCGATGTTTTATATTTATGGTTCGAATCGAGTTGAATAACACAGTTCGACTGATGATTGTGTGTATAAAATAACTTTGGAATTAGTTAAATTGTAATAATGACGGGATATTTTTGTAGCAATTTAATATTCTTACTGAAACTATCTTTTACATAGAATACTTGCATAGCGATACAATTGTAGTGTCATCGCATTTATTTCGTATAGGAGACACAGTAACCGTATAAAACCTTGAACGGAAGAAAAGTAGTTTGTTTTAAATTCACAACTAAGTGCCTTTCGAGTATCTTAATATAGCTGTGATATATTTAATATAGTTATGATACATTTTCTTAAATACTCTAATAACAATAAGTCAATCCATATACGAAATCACACACACAAATACAAATAACTAGACCTAAACAAACATTTGTGGCTCACACAAACATTGTCCCGTGCGGGGATCGGTCCCGCGACTACCCCATTTGGTGAGTGGAACGGTGTATTCACTAACCACTAGACGAAGATGCCGACTTCGTCGTATGTCGTAGTTTAAAGAAGTAATTCTTTTAATCACGCAGGTACCATCTAGTTATTCATAAATCACTGTTGAAGTTACTTTAGTTAACACAACCACAATCTTACCAGTAGTACAAAGTCAAAATAAAAATACCTTCACTCCTTTCCTGTAATACATACAAACAACACAGAGAAAATAACTGCAAGACGGTAAGCACTGCATCGGCTGCAACCAGACTTTCAGTTAGCGCTAGATAGAATTGTAGAACAGATGTGAGCCTTAAAGAAAGCATCGACATGAATACAGAATCCCGGTTTAGTCGGAGAACACGTTTGCCAACGACTTTCGTATTGTTTGGACAAAATTTTACTGCAGTTTTAGGATTTCAAACAGAACTCATAAACACCGCGACGCCTATATTGTCCAAGCAGGGGTGTCAAAGGTGTACTGCGTTAACCTACAGTTTGCCAACGTTGTTAGGGGGCGAGCCTATTACCATATACCGGGCACAATTCCAGACTCCAGGCTCATTAATACTGGGAGGTTTTATCGCAAAGCACATTATTCGCCACTAGACATATATATTTTTATCCTGACCAAATCTGGCTTAGAATAGCGATATGATAATGCATAACGTAGGTATATCGATGACCTGGTGAAGATTGCAGGTAAGAGACGAATGCTTACAGCACCAAGCTGGTGTTTGTGACAATCTTTGGGGAGACTTTGACCTGCAGTGGGCGTCATTCAGCTGATAATAATGATGATTACTGGAGTTAATTTAGATCACGCAATGATAACATTACTAAGAAAATAGCGTCTCATTCTAGAACAGAATTAAAACACAACCACCTACCCACTTTTCCTGTAATAGGTACGAACAACGCAGAGAAAATAGCCGCAGGGTTGTAAGCACTGCATCGGCTACGACAACCAGACTCAGAACCAGATAGAATTGTAGAACAGATATGAGCCTTAAAGAAAGCATCGGTATGAATACAGAATCCTGGCTTAGTCGGGGAACACGCTTGCGAACGACTACCGTATTGTTTGGACAAATGTTACTGCTCTTTTACTATTTCAAACCGAATTTAATACGTATATTCCTATCCTGGCCAAGTTTGGCTTAGAATAGGGATATGATATGTACGGGCCAGCCCGTCCATTTTGCAACATCAGCATTTTTACGCCACATGCACATTATATTAATTACGATCATCAGTTCGCAATCGGTTAGCAAGAGAATCGCGCGTGCTCACATACATACATATATCATATCATACATTCATTCTCATTTATCATTAAATCATAGAATAGTGATAATTCGGACTATCAATAAAACTTTTAATCATTACAATATCAAATGTATCATTTATCATCATCAAAAAACGCTGTACGAGTACAGTCTAACCCGTACATGATATATGTTATTGCATTATGTAAGTTATATCTTTTTATATTAAAGACTTTAAGCTGTTGACCCCTATATTTAATGACGGGAAGTGACGATGGGGCCGATGATGTGACTAGCTGACTCAGTAATAGTCTATTCATCCTAAAATAGTCTGAGGAGATGGAAATTAAATCAAGCTCAGAATCGGGATGATTGGGGTAAATCAGCCTTCTCGTAAAACAGCTCGACGCAACATGCTGGAAGACCAATAGGTCGCTTAGTAGCATGACTGCTGGGAGAGTGGTGAACAGGTACGGCCGAAGCATACCACCGGCGAAAAAATACCGATTAACTGAATTCCAATACTCGTATTTAGTTGACACTGCAACTGAGTATTGACTGAATTACGATTTAATTATAAATTCACTAACAATTAGTATTCTGCTTCACTAACATATCGGTGCGATTTCAGTCTAATTTTGGAATAATATCAAGTTATTTAAAAAAATATATTGTTGATTACATGTTAATCTTAGCTGCCACTGTCTCAATAAAAATGTCTAACTGAAATCTTCAATTTGACGTTTGTTTTGTATATTTGTTATCCATGGCAGTTCAACATTTCATGGGAATACCGTTGAAATTTTGTTTAACTTACGGTCTGACCTTGATTCGGTTGATGTTAATATTGTACGGGAATACCATTTGGAAAATTTATGACATTGCGATTAGATCTGACTACATTTTGAATATTTTTAATTACGACAACTGGCCTGCTGGTTCAAGCGAGTTATTAAACCTTTTTTTTCTTTTAAATAACATAGCCCCACACTCGGATTAATTCCTATGTCCTGGGTGCGTTTATAAACATGAAAATTCACACACAAATACCTAGACCGAAACAAAAATTGTGGGTCACACAAAGATTTGTCCTGTGCGAGAATCGAACCCGCGACTCTTAGATACAGTGAACGGAGGGGCTTGAACTCTTAACCACTGCGCTAAGTCCGTCAAAGCTGGATGAATACAACACGAAGCCGCGTGTAGAGGCGTTGTTAAGGAAGACCTTTGTCCTGCAGTGGATGTGGTCCATCAGATGATACAATAAAATTATAATCAAATAGCCGACGCGACGGAGCGCGATGGAAGCGCGTTGGAAGCGCTTGTCTACGCTCAGACGGCGGTCGGCAGCGTGGCGCACATGTCGCAATACAGGAGCGATCGCACGCGAATTGGCGTCTTGCTCCCCCTGTGCTTTATTTGTAAACGCGTCGAGAGCGACGGCGGCTGATCGTGGCGTTTGCAGACGCGCCGATCGGGGCTGCGTTGTGTGGCGTCACCCGCACATTTCAATACATTAATTCCCCAAGCCGCGCTACTGTCGCGCTCCCGTGGTGCTGCGTCGGCTATGTGGTGAAACCTTAAAATTTACTCATTCGATTTCTATGCAACTTTGATCACTAAGTATCAAAACGTGGAATTCCAATTCGCAATATAAAACTATTTTGTGGCGAGCTCTTAGACCCGGTTTTATGTGCATTGCCTTCAAATGCGAATCTATTAGAATGAATAGCCATTTTATCGCTCTACGTTCTACTGAACCAACAAGATATTCTGCTAGACGCAAATTGTAGCAAAAAGCTTCAGTTGTTAGATATATGTATGGCCTCCTAATACTGGTATTTAAGGTAAATAAAAAATAAAATAAAAACCTCAAAACATGTGTATTAGATTAAGTTAACGTGTATTTTTTTTAATCGCAATATAAGGATGAAGCTTTAGAAAAAAAAAATCATGATACAGAAGTTCACAACCAAATACTTACAAACAATAGACTTGCTGTTTTACATAAAAAACACGAAACAAATGTGTTTACATTGATGGAATTAACATACGGGATGCGGAAAATCGAACTCTTGACCTCATGCTCACTGACCCGACTTAATTTGGCTCCTGCTCCACCCAATTTTCCTTATTATGTCACTAAATATCACTCTATCACTCACTCGCATATATTATTCAATTTTCCCGGCTGAGTTTATGACATTAGCACATTCACCCTCGTCATGGCTACTTACCATTACCACAGATCAGTTTTAATAAACAAACTGCCACTGCTCAAGAATGGAATTCGCTCTCTTTGACATGTTCTTTGAGATAACTTGCCGATCCTCGTCTTGTTGAATACATCTTGTTGATAAAGTGTCTTCGAATAGATTAAGAGCGTGGGCTGTTGTTCCACACTCCTGGTTCTTCTACCGTGCAACTCTTCCCTCTACGACCAAAGCGTCTTCTCAATTGACACTGGGGAGACCTGGGGAAGCCAGCTCAACCGATTCGCGATCGTATCAGTTCAAATCACATGACACAATATGTGGTTGAAGGACCAACATGTTGGAGTAATGTCTAATATAGACTGTTTGTTGTTTGTTTATGTTAAAATGTTATGTTAACGGTTTGTTAACCGTTGACTGTTGAATTTGTTGGATGAGTAGACATGTCGTTCTGTTACGAGTTTATTGTCATACTAAATGTATATTGTTTACAAACACTTTAATATAGAATAGAATTAGCTGGCATTGTTAATTGCATGCACAAATGCTTTACGCTTGTCAAGTAACAAAGTTTAATGTACGGCGTAGCTCATACAACACAGTTGCATCAGATTCATCCTTTACAGACCAGAATATGTAATTCGCAAAATTAAATTTATCGTCTATTTCACGTTGATATTTTGCCACTTTTATGTTTTTTTAACAGATGGCGTAGTAAAAACGAGTAACGATATTTTGTTGAGTGTAAGTCTATTAATTATAACTGGTCAATACGACAATCTTCGTCTTTGTGCATCACTCTTTGTTTGGCGTCGTCAATATTTGATTTTATGGTGGAGTGGTCTGATTCGAGCAGGGTACGCATTTACATTATGGAGATCAACTCGTGTGGACAGGATCGTCTTGACACTTGAATTGATGTAATTGACATCGTAAAGAAAATTCCTGTCATTTTTTATCTAGTTATATATTATGCACGCTTTTATTATACTTTGTACTTGTGTTGGCCACACCAAGTGAAGCTACTTCAAACGGCTGTCAGATAGTAAGAAAAATAACGGTAGAGTGACTATCTTTGCTCTTTAGACGCTTAGGCCCACTTGCACGAACCTATTGACTAACTCAAGGTTATAACAAGGTTGAATTGTTTTTAATTGAACGTTATAACCTTGGGTTAGTCTATAGGTAACGCTAACCCTGGTTTGTGCCTGTGAGCCTTTGTTGAGAACATGAATAAAATATTTGGGTACATCAACAATGTTTTATTTTGATTAGAATGGTTGAATATTTTGAACTGCCTCGTTGGTCTGGTGGCAAAGCGCATCGCTTTGCGATCACGAGGTCTTGGGGTCAAATCCTAGGTCGGAAAAATGTAGTTTTTCTAACGAAAAATTCCCAGTATGAGTCCGGAGTCTGGAATTGTGCCCGGTATATGGCAATTGGCTCGCCCCCTATTACATGGGACCTAACATCGTCGGCGAAACGTGGGTGTACTCAGTACACCTCTGCCACCCCCCTGGGGAATATAGGCATGACGGTGTTTATTTTTTTTAATATTTTGAAACCCACCGTTTTGCAATCATATAAATTGGTGAAACCATTGTTCTGTTACTAACTAGCTTCTGGCTGCGACTTCGTTCACATTGACTTTAGACAGGAACGTAACATATTTCCGGGATAAAAAGTATCCTGTGTTTATCCAGGTAATAAACACTCTGTGTGCTAAATTTCATCCAAATCCGTTTGTTTTTGCGTGATTGAGTAACAAACATCTAAACACACAAACTTTCACATTTATAATATCTATGTATCTATTTATATCATCACGCGGGATTCCTTGCAGGTTAGGCAGAGAGTACAGAGTTCCAACAGGTTCTTTCCTTACATACCTCTCTGGCTTCATCCACTCTCATAGTTGGCCGCTCGCCGGTTAGGGAGACTCCTGACTTGTCCTCCAGATAAAACCCGGTATATTTGGTTATGGTAAGATAGTCTTCCCCGGTACCTACATCCTTGCACTTTCGCATTGTATATCAGTTTTGCCATTATTTCTTCGGACATTCTTTCTATATGCCCGAACCAACGGAGCATACCCTTTCTCATCTTTACACCGATACTATATATTATACCTACTCGCTTTCTTACTTCGCTGTTGCGAATACGGTCGGTCAGTTTCACTCCGCACATCTTCCGAAGAGCTCGCAGTTCCACTGCATTTATCCTGCTTTCGTTCTCCTTCTTACATACACAGCTCTCGCTGCCATATAACAGCGTTGGGACAGGCACTCCGTTATGTATGGCCAGCTGCGCCTTTTGGCTTAAGTGCCGGCTCCCAAGTAGCTTTCCCATCGCACCATTCACTCTGTTCCCTGCACTCACTCTTCTCTCTATGTCATCGGTGTATTTCCCATCTTTACTGAATGCGCATCCAAGATATACAAACTCATTCACTTGCTCCAGCACATCGTTACCAACCACAATCCCTGCATTTGTTCTGGTTTCTTCCCAGAAACTTCTTCTTCTTTCGTCCTCCGTTGATTCTGGTGCTACAAACTCGCCTCTGGGCTCGTCTGTGGCACCAGTATCTGGGGCATCTCCATACACTTCTCCAAAATATTCACTGTACCGGTTAATTACACCTAGTGTGTCTGCAAGAATGTTACCATACTTAGTTTTTATCCTTTCTATACTGGAACCTGACAATCACCTCGAGACTTTCTCACTTTGCTCCAAAAGAGTTTAGTGTTGTTCTCGAAGTTCTTCGCCAGCCTCTCCTCCTCAATCGCACTGGCTCTTTCACTTCACTTCTTTTCTTTCACCAAAGTTTTGGTGGCATTCTTGCGTTGCCGGTATATTTCTTTCTTCATCTCTGCCATACTGGCATTCAAAGTACTACTGGTTCAAAGAAGAAACACCTGTCCTGCCACGCTTTCTTCTTACTTTCTACGGAGCTTTGTAACACAGCATCCCACCATGCATCACCTTCACCTCTTTGAGCAACCACATACTTCTTTCGCGGATTCTACTAAAGTTTCTTTCAGACTATTCCAGCATTCATCTACATTTGAGTCCGAAGAACCTGCTGTCAAAAGCTTGTCCCGGACTCTGTCTTCATACAGTCTTCTCACACTCTCATCTTGCAACTTTTCAACCTTTATTCTTTCAAGGTCCCCGAAGGGGATACGCTCTCGCCAGTGCGTCCACTTCCTGAACAGACCACTAAACCGAGCAACTACGAGATAGAAGTCTGATTCAAGTGTCTCTATACGCACGCGTATCTTGGAGTTTGCTTCGGAGACGGTTGTCTATCAGGATCAAATCTATCATGCTTTTTTGTTCATTCCTTCTCTACGAGTACATATGAATATCCTTGTTGGAATATCGTATTAGAAACAAGGAGGCCCCTTTTCAAACATACATCCACAATGAGCTTACCTGCATCGTACACTCTCTTATCACTATAAGGACCCAGAGCAGCGTCGCAAGTTTGCCGCCTGGTCCCCACCCATCCAGTCAGATCGCCACACAAAATCACCTTTTCATTAGCCTCAGCCAGATCCAGAACTTCTCTGACATTATCTCAAAACTTCTCAAGGTCCTGGGGTGTCGACGAGCTTACGGGAGCATATGCTGCGACCAAAAATACTTTAGTGACACCCAGTTTTAAGCAGACCCAGAGAAGTCTCGCATCGTATAGGCCATAATCTCTCACTCCAGAGGCCAAGCGATGAGACAGCAAGATACCCACTCCCATGCTGGCACGACTGTTCTGCGGTACCCCAGACCACAGAGCCATCGTGCCATCAGGAAGATCACAGGTTTCACTGCCCCTTCGCTTAGTCTCTGTTACACACAGAGCATCCAGGCGTCTCTCTTTCATCACATCAATCACCTCATGCATCTTATCTTCCATACCACCCGTTACATTCCAAATGCCTATTCGGCACTCTGCACCCCACGACTCGCCAGTTCGGGCCCGGCGTGATGGGTGGCGGCCCCCATCGCCGCTTCCACCTATATTCGTACCGACGGGGGCGGGCCGGTACGCGTCGCCTCGAGGAGACGCCCTAGCCCGCACTGCGGTACGTCTTCGGTCCAAGATTGCAGCCATAATGACTGGCAGGGGTCGCGACGAGCACGCTCTTGGACATACCCCCTTTTAAAATAGTAATTCTTTATTCCTTTTGTATAGTATTAGTAGGATTAGTGAGACTGCGTTACTTTTCTTAAATTTTGAAACACTCATATTAACGTTATCTGAGATATCTGCACGTAACTACAGATATCTACAGTAATTTCTTTAAACTTGAATATTTTCTGATTTTTTAATATTATTATTTAGGGGTTTTATTTTTCTATATTATTTAATGAGGGTTTTTATGCATTAATTATTGGATATATCAACTTTATTGTTACAAAAATATTCTTCTTAGGTTAGATTTTTGAAGGAGATATTTCAACAGATAGGTCCGCAGCCGCATGGTTTCTAATTAAAAAAAGAACTCGGCTAAATTTCACAGCAATCGGCAACTCTGTCATGAAGTGACATTCCACTTGATGATAGCAATACTTCCGATTTTGGCCGCGGGCCAAAAGATCCTTGCTTATTTCTATAGCGTAAATATACATGCAGCCCCAGCTATATCTATATTTACTCTGTAAAAATAAGCTCCGAATGATATTCAAAGTTTGTAATACACATGTAAAATATTCGCCGCCATGTTAAGTTAATGTTACAAATGCATTAAATTGTCATATTCCCGGGACGACGCGAATGCTGGCGCAAAGCGAATTTAACTTGAACAATACCTGACCCCTAATTCTTTATAACTTAACTCGATGCGTTACGATAACTTCGTGAAATTATCGTGTAATGGTATTATGTAGGCCAGGGGAGTACCAATAATCGACCATTTCACGAAGTTATAATAACACGCGGCGTTACGTCATAGCGGATAATCACCGTATGTGTGTGAATATTCTACTGTTGGCCGCGGGGCCGTTACAGCTTCACCGGACAAGAGGGCGAGCTGCAACCACTACGCTCGAGCCAGAAGGGCAAGAGGGCAACTAGCTCAAGAGCGCCTCCAGGAGGAACGGCCTCGGCTTAGGCAGTCGCTATGGGAGAGGGCGTATACTAGGTGTCTCGCCGTGGTGCTTTGCACCAGCCGGCGAGCAAGGGATTCTTCGAACTTGCCGGCGAGGTCGGTATCTGATCCTGTGTGCGGTATCTGTATCCGAAAGAAGGGATATAAGGGCATCGGGAGAATCGAAGAGAATATGCTGCAGACGGCGGTAGGATAAGCACCGTGGCGGGCTCGTTTTAACTTGTTTTAATAGAAAAACCTTCAAGATGAAAGCCATGGACATGTTGTTGTCGAAGTCATTAGTTACAGACGTGAGTTTGTGATATACACTGACATTTTATTAAATATATACAAATAAATAAAAATGAACTATTTGTTTGTAATGTCAAAATAACAGCTGTTTACTAAATGCATATGAAAGTATATACGGTACTTATAACATAAACACAATTTTTAAATTCTTGGCTTTCTGTCTGTTTGTTCCGGCTCATCTCCAAAACAGCTAACCCGATTTCGACAGGACTTCCACTGGCAGATAGCTGATGTTATAAGGAATAACTTAGGCTACTTTTATTTCAGAAAATATTTTTTTAAATTACACGCGGTCGAAGTCGCGATTCGTGACTTCGACCGCGTGTAATTTATATTAAAACAGCTATTATAAAAAAGAAAACCGTCACGCCTATATTGCCCAATTGACGTTAGGTTCCAATGTAATAGGAGATGAGCCTATTGCTATCACACCGGGCACAATTCCAAACTATGGATTGCAACTGACTCATGATTCTAAGTCAACCGGAAGTAGCCTATAGGTTTTGATGAGGGAGTTTAAAAGGTCATATCTTTTGATGCCACGGACTTAAAATCTTCATTTTTTTCTACCACCAAAGAATCATAGATCTAAGTTTTTGACAATAATTTTAACTACATAACCATATATAAGAAAAAGGGTCTTAACCGTCGGACAGAATAAAACAAAGTGATTCTATCTTCAGCTAAATGACAATGAATTCCAGAACAAAGGCCTCCTCCTAAGATCGCCACGACGACTGATTTTGTACTGTAACCACCTTATTCTCACGACCCCGACCAGGTCAGTCAAGGTGATGTTATAAGGGATCCATTTCAACCAATTGATAACCCTAAAAAGAACTGAAGTAAGCACAAATATCTGAGTTCCTTAAAAACCTCTGTTAGCTTGACTTAAGAAACTCAAAAGTAAAAATTATATATTTGAAAATCAATTATACATGTACTATGCAGCTTAGTACTACAACGCTCGCCTTATTGTCCTAAGAACCAGAGTTCAAATCCAGGTCCGCAAATTATAAATGAAAACATCCTAAGAAAATTTCCACCACCAATAGAATCTAAAAAAATTGTCAGGTCCCTCATCAGGTCGATCCATCTAGTAGGAGTGGTCCTTTAACATCCTAATATTGGTTTTAACCAATTAAGAACCCTAAAAACCAACAAAGCAAGAATGACAAAACAGATATACAATGAGAAAGTGGAAGGATTTAGGTACGTGGGAAGACCTAGACTATCTTACAATGACCAAATAACGGTCTTACCTGATGGACAAGTCAAGAGTCTACGTAACCGGCAAGTGTGTATAAGAAGAACTATGAGAATGGAGGAAGCCAGAGAGGTAGGAAAGAACCTGTTGGAACTCTGTACGCTCTACCTACCCCGCAAGGGACCCGGCGTGATGGAATAGATAGATAGATAGATAAAAAAACTAACTACTGAATTAAGTACAAATATCTAAGTTACTTAAGAACCCAGCTAACAAACAGTAACTAAAAGTAAAAATTAGCATTCCAGCGCCGCGCCATCGCAACGAGCTGTTTTTATCTGATGGGGATATTGTAAGCTGCAGCCGGGTTAGTGTTTATCAGCCAGCATATGAGACTCTTAAGAGTCTTCGCCTTTAGAATATCAATAGAAAAAGTGCCACACCCTTATTTGCTATGAGCAATTAAACACGTAACGCGATGCGTCCCGACAACTTCGTAAAAGAATCGTGAAATGGTACATTCAGCAACGTAAATCGCTTAACATTCTCAGTTTTACAAATCGGTAAGAAATACTCCTTATTTCGCAAAGCTTGGTGAACATCGTCAAAACCAAATTATTAGCAAAATATTCAAATATATTTAGATCAAAAATAATATATTTGTTAAAACACAAAAGTGCACAAGCGATTAGAATAATCTGAAAATGTGAAGTTGCTTATGTTGATGATCGTACTTAATTTCCAGAAAGTAAAAAAAGGAATAAGTAAGCACAGATGCCTAAATTACCCAAATCAAGCTAACAAGCAAATAAAAGTAAAAATTAGTATTCCAGCGCCGCGCTCTCGGAACGAGCTGTTTTTATCTGATAGCGATATTGTAAGCTGCAGCCGGGTTAGTGTTTATCAACCAGCATATGAGACTCTAAAGAGTTTTCGCCTTTAAAATATCAATAGAAAACGTGCTACATTAAATACTGGGTCCTTATTAGCTATGATTATTAAACACATAACGCGTCGCGGTACGATAACTTTGTGAAATGATCGTTTCACGGTACTACAGTGGTATAGAAAATGCCATTACACGAAGTTATTGAATCGCGCCAAGTTTGGTCAAAGCGAATACGGTTCTGATTGTACAAGAAATCGTGATGAGAGCTGTAATTTTTTCTTTCATTATGATCTACTACTGAAGGTTTAATTTCTAGTAGTCTCATATGTTTATAATATATTATAGTTGATAAAAGCGAGTAAAATTATTCTTAATCTCACTCTCTATTTCTATGCAGGCACTTATTTTAAAAACGTTTTGGTTTCTGAATTGAATATATTTACATAATATGTACATACGTATTGGATTAATGGCTGTGCAAATTAATGTATTTTTTTTTTTAAATAAAGTCTTATAACCAATGAACTCACCACGAGGTTTGAAATTCAAATCTGGATTCTCTTCTCTGTATATTTCGAACATTTTTAAGTCTGATTATCTATTGCTTACATTGTGAGGAAAATCTCTATGTCCAAGAGAAATTTAAAATTCAAAGGAAATTAATGTGATCGAATATGAATGTACTAAGTATACCTCTACCTATTTCTTACCTACATACCTGTAGGTAAGTAATAGGTAGAGGTGTAATTAGTTAGCACCTATTAAAATACAAAAACAGGTCCACTGCGTATTAGAACAACTGTCTGTTTTACAACGATAAAATCTAGCTATTAACAACAATATGCCGAGTAATCGTAGATAAGTGTAATTACCTACACGTTATGTTAATAAATGTAATTCAAATCGAATTAAAACACTCCACGGAATGCCTCGCAAGAACATCTGGGTCAGCCTTACTCAAATTTACTCAATTCCCTAGCGCTTGTGTGTCTCAAATAAATGTCTACATAAATGACATCACGCTCTGATACTTAGAATGAACGTCCCGACACTCGGACACTTGAGACGGAATAAAGTACGTCAACACTAAGATTCTATAGACGATATAACACACGTTTACATTGTAGGTAAAGTTAAATTAATACATAGGTCTAGTATAATACTCGAAGAGTTAAAGGTGTAAGTTGGATAGGCAGGAGGGCCAAAGTCACTGACATAGCACTCAGAATTGCTAAACTTTAGTGGCAGTGGGCGGGGCACATCGCTCGTAGAACTGACGGCCGTTGGGGCAGAAAGGTTGTCGAGTGGCGACCACGTACCGGAAGACGTGGAGTTGGCAGGCCCCTACAAGTTGGACCGATGTTCTGGTGAGGGTCGTGGGCAGGAGTTGGATGCGTACAACACTAAACCGGTCATTGCGGCGGTCTTTAGGGGAGGGCATTGTCCTGCAGTGGACGTCTTTCAGCTGAAGATAAATGGATAAATAGAAATACAATATCACAAATCGCCGAAGATTTTAGTATACCCCAAAGGCAAGTCTTTTGCCGCTATACCGCGCATAATAAGTGATCAAACGAACTTACCTGAAGTGAAGTTCGATCATTATTATACGAAGTCCTTCGTTCTCGATATAAACATGCAGCTCTCTCTACTCGCTTGGCAAGCCGCTAAATTTTTTAGAAACGTCAACGCCTCCTCTATGGTATCTGTGGACATAACCTCTGCGACCATTCCTTTTAGAAGTAGTACATTTCAACTTTACCAACGGGCAGGGCGGGTTGGGTACTTATATCTTCGAACGAAGGACTTCGTATAATAATGATCGAACTTCACTTCAGGTAAGTTCGTTTGATCACTTATTATACTGTGTCCCTCGTTCTCGATATAAACATGCAGCTGTTTAGAGCTATAAGGGTAAAGTTGAAGTATACCACATGAATGTCATTTTTAAGCGTGAGCTCTAAAACATAATATGTCATGAGTACATTTGTATAACACATTCCCGTTGTTTGCATTGCTATACAACACAAATACAACATATATATATATACAGACGAGTATATATACACCTATATTGTTTCTTACAACCAGTCTGTCTAACTTATTCAAAATAAATTTATTTAATCAAATTCTATAACATGTTATGTTATATAGCGTAGATCCATCCCAACAAAATTCTTTAAAGCACCTGTTATAGCACACCTGTTGTCCTTAACTCATTACTACCGGGTAATAATAATCAATCATTACTTATCAAGATATCAGGGCATTCTCCATCTGTTATGTCTTCTAGATAAAGTTTTTTTTTTTTTTTTTTTTTTATAGATGTCCCTTTATATATCGAGAGTTGAGGAATAACCGATCCAGAACTTTGTTTATATGAAATTAATCCCTTTATAATAATTCTTGTATCATAGAAAACCCTTCCGAAACGAACTATGAGAGTGGAGGAAGCCAGTAAGTAAAGAACCTGTTGGAACCCCGCACCCCCCCGCCTACCCCGCAAGGGGTCTGGCGTGACGATATAGATAGAGATCGATAGAAAACTCTTACTGTGTACTAGATCTAGAAACAAACTATATTAGTACCCAATCTATAACAATATAAGACAAATAAGACAGGGAAACCTGTTTCCCCACTAAGGTGTCTTCCAAGTGGCATGTGGGGCTTTATGTGTTTTTTTTTTTTTTTTTTTTGTCAAATGTTCTCTTTTGTGAGTACAGTACAGAGTACCAGACAAAGGCTACAAATTCTATTGGTGATTATAAGAATGCTTTGCTATAATTACTTATTTAATTTATGATAAAGTATTTTCCTTTATGTCAAAGTTCGGTTATATTTAATGTTAGTTATATTTATAATCTTTAAAGATGCACATATACCAAAATTTAACATTTTTGTACTAGAGGCCTTTGTACTAATGTCCTTATCTAGAGCTATTCCTCACATAAGGCTATGTACCTTAACTATATGATCTCACCCCCCCCCCCCCCTCCCCCATTTTTGGGTTTGGAACGAAGGGCAGTGCTGATGTGTGGTAACCTAATTTAACCTGCCCCACTGTTAAACTATACTACTATTATTATTATATATTCCGAAACTATTCCGGAATCATTTCTATGTCCTGAGTGGCCACCTAAATATTTATGTATCACTTAACAATTCGTTCTTGCGCAATAACGCCCGCGAACATTCATTTTTGGCAATACAATCGAGCCACCCCTGACCAGTTATATTGCTGATGAAAATTACACTCAAATTTACTAATTTAGTAATGACTTAAGTAGCGAATAAGTCACAGGCAACTAGACCAAACCACGGACTATAACTTTATGATATTGGGAATCCTATTCATAACTTAACTTTTTCATACCCTTAAATGCCACACTTCCTCTGCTTCTTTGTATGTGGTTGTTTTTTATAAGTAGCAACTGTAGTGAGTAACTTTTTAGTTAGTTCTAGATTTCCAACCGTGAGGATTGAGTGTCACTTAACTTATACATGTAGTACCTACGTATCATTCATATTTCATTTAATATCATAATAATATGTTTTGCGCCCTCGCCTACCCACTTGGGATCTGGCGTGGTCTTATAATTATTAATAAATAAATAATATCAAGTTCCCTAAGACTAAGGTTATTGCTGATACTACCTAATATTTATCATACCTGTGATAAAAATATACTTTTAATATTCTTGTTTAAGATAATCTATACTTTTAAATATTGTAACTCAATATTTCATCAACTTCATCAACCATTTTTAAATAGGTATTATTATTAAGTCATTTGCATGACTTTATTTTCTTTTTATATATAGATACATTAATAAGATACATGTAACATGTGGATGTAATAATTTAAATGTAACAATATGAAAAATGCAAATTTTTTGTATGACATTTCCAATTCAATACTTTTACACTGAACCACCTTTAAATAAATTACAGCATGTATAGTGCTCTAAAACCACCTGTTTCCATAATAGTAGCAGGTTGTGTTTGTGTCATATCTCCGATATCCTAACCGTACCAAAAACATCACTGGTGCTCAATATAAATGTGCACATTCAAAACTAAACACAAACCTATTTTTTATAGTTATTAATTACTTGAATAATTTTATTTGATTATATATTATTAATTGATTAAAATATTATCAAACAAAAGTACAATAAAAACATCTAATTCTTCAATTCATGAATTGATGTATAATCTTTCCTCTGTGTGTCTCAAATTTCTAATGTATAATTACACTATAAATGATGCAGGACGCAACCAAAAACCAAAACTATTGGACTCATTATCCAATAGAAAGCTGAATAGCTCCTAATAAATTTTTTATTAGTATATTTAATATGACTCTAATGTCTATTATTAGCATTGAGTTTGTTTGTGGGATAAGGATTATAGCACAGTTGTGATCATCCATCTTTAATTAAATTCTAATGAGAATGGCTATAAATTGTATATCAATTATTAAAAATTATGTTTCTAATAATAATGTTTCTATACATAATGTTAAATATATGTGGGACCAGATTTATTTAACCTTCACTTGTCTGGATTACTTGCAGTATTTGCACAAAACCCATAAAGTTATGTTTGCCGTTGAAGGCAGACAGACACACATTTTTATTAGTGTCATAGATACATTGTTACATACCAAAGTCAGTGAATACCTTTAGCCTCTAATATTATGGTTTATTTGTAACAGCCATGTTGTATTCCTGAATGTTTAACTGATTTTTTCAGTAACATAAAAAAAACAAAACAAGCCTTTATGTAAAAAGCCTAGCAAGCTTTTCTTACCTCACATTCTCTGGTAGGAGACTTCCAATGTCCATTGTGATTTGTTTTTGGTGGGCTGATAGGTACACTGTAGGTACATTTATACATACATTTGTGGATAGATGTACATTTTTACACACCAGATGAGGATTGTTGTTCCATATTGGTTACAACACTGGTGGTTTCTTGAAATTTAAACTACTGCTTATGAATAGATAGTTATAATTCCATCTTGGTACTCCACTATTGTTCGGGCATTGTGATTCACCAATTATGTGGGTGGACCGCAAAAACTGCGACTCGGAATATGAGGGTAGTTGGAAAACTACAACATTGAATTCGGGTGCAAGGGTGTTGATCGATTACCGGAAATTTTTAAATTACTACATTATTCGTCGGTTTATTTGTGCAAAACAACTTGTGAGATTTCGGACAATAAGGTGGTATGCAAAAGACATCAATATAAAGGATTGAAACAACCAGGCAGCCGTGCACGGCGGAGCTACCTTCGGGAGACGAGTCAAGGTGAGTGGTTCACCTTGTATTTGGGGATTGCGGTGCCTGGACTCCCAAATCTAACCGATAGAAAACTCAGGACCAGCAACTGAGCTATCGAAGGGGTTTTCACATGAACATAATTTTGGTCCCCGAGCCGGATTGGGTTTTCGTAAATTAGTTGGTTAGATAGGGGTTTCATTTATTTATAACGGTTACAAACGGGGTACCTACTTTTGGCATAGAAATAATTATTTAAATTGTAATAGGCATTGTGTTTAGAGGTTCTATTGTTTTCCAAAGATGGCAAAATCTTTTGAAAGCAAATTTAAAATTAAATACGACTGGTTTGTAGATTCGTCAAAATTAGTAAATAGTAAAACTTGTAGTTCGGGTGTTTTATCAGCTCGGTTCAAAAAACTGCATGACTATTTCAATGTTTTAACGGAGTCATACGAGGGCATACTGACCAATACTTCTTCAGAAGATGAAGAAATAATCGGTAGATATGAGGTAAAATACAAAGAGGCCACGGAGTTATACAACCAGTTGGATGCGGTCTCGGCGGCCTATCCGAACCTTGACGGCACCCACATGCCCACGGAGGGCGCGTCAACGCCGCGGCTACCGCGGATTGTGCCTAGTACGTTTGACGGGGACGTTTTTTCATGGTGTAGCTTCATTAGTCTGTTTACATCATTGGTTTTAACACGGAAAGATATCACTAAAACGGAAAAATTTCATTATCTTATTTCGCACGTGGAAAAGGAGCCTAAAGCACTTATTAAACATCTGCCGATGGTGGACGGGTCGTTAGACACGGCATTGGATATCCTAAAAGGCCGGTATGAAAATAAAAGATTGTTGGCGGATTCACTGATTGCGCGGATTTTACATTTGCCGGTGTTGAATAAGTGTGCTGGGCTTCGAACTAAAATATTGAACCCGTTATTGGAATCTTCGCGGGCATTAGCTAATTTAGGTTTTCCAATTAACGAGTGGAGCTACATTTTATTGCATGTAAGTCTACAAAAATTACCAATTGACGTCAGAACACGGTTTGAGCAAAAACACGGTGGCAATAATATAAGTTTACCCACTTTTGATCAGCTCATAGAATTCCTACAACATGAATGTAGACTTATAGACACGGCCACAGCGGAACCGGTTTCTTATTACGCGGATCGCACTCACAACAGGCCCGAGCGCGGGGTGCATAATATTGTGACGGAACCACCAGCACAGGACCAGCGGGAACGGGCGAACAACTACGGCCGTATTAAAGACTGTGGCTATTGTCAGAGGTCGGGGCACGGTATGGACAGCTGTTATAAATTTGCTGACATGTCCAGGTCTAAACGTAAGGATTGGGTTAAAAGACAATTCTTATGCTTTCGGTGCTTCGGTACTCATTTGGCGGCATCGTGTACCCGCAAGGTACCATGCAGTCGGTGCGGAAATATCGGACATAACAAACTAATTTGTACAACGTCCATTGCGCGCTCTGACTCACCGGCGGACGGCGAGCCGTATACACGGCGCGCATTTGTTACGGCGCAATGCGATAGAGCGACGGGCGGTCGGCGGCGCTCACCTATTACTCAGTCGCGGCGGTCACGGCACGCGTCTCCTAGGTCGTCGGTTCGAGACTCGCGTTATCCACGGCGTGGTGATAGTTCCGCGGGATCTATGGACCGGGTACGCGAGTTAAAGGATGGTTACGGGCGTGATTCGGACCCACGGGAACAGCGGGACTGGGAGACCCGACACCGCCGGGAGCGGACTGATTGGGGTGGGCGGCAGTCGAGTCCTGTGGTGCCGCGTGTGCCACAGGAATAGCAATTACAGTCGTGTAATGTCGCCTCGGTACCTCGGCTAGCGGATAATGTCATCTTACCCACGGTCATTGTAGAAGTAAAATCCAATCGGGGGGATTTTATCAAATCCAGAGGCCTGCTAGACCTGGGTAGTCAAGTCACTATAATTAAGAGTGATTTGGTAGCAAGTTTGGGTTTAAGGCGACATTACAACCAAACACCGTTAACAGGCGTCGGCGGATTTAATAACAATGAATGTTGTCATGTTGTTAAATTTTATTTTAAACCGGTAAATTCGAGTTATTTGTTATCGGTTACGGCGGTGGTTTTGAAGAAACCAACTTCATATTTAGCGCGTAGGTTTAGTAAACAAATTGCTCATATAAAATTTTCGGATGACGGTTCATTTAATATGTCAAATGTTGACATAATTTTCGGATGTGACATATTAGGTCAAATTTTAAATGGTGAAAAGGTGAATTTCGGTACTGATGGACCGTATGCTTTAGGCACCATTTTTGATTTTGCGATTTTCGGTCCGGCGCAACCATTAAAAAATGATAACTCGGAATCAAATGTTAATGTTGGTGTTACATTAATTGAAGCGGTCGAGAGATTTTGGCGATCGGAAGAACCACCCAGGCTGAAAATCAAGGACCCGGCGGACTTAGAATGTGAACATTTGTTTTCTACAACTACCTCACGCGGCTCGGACGGAAAATATGTTGTCAGATTACCACTGTTGCCAGATCGACAGCGGTTGGGAGAATCTAAGGAGACGGCCCTGCGTCGATTTACGGCCTTAGAACGAAAAATGAAACGGCTACCAGAATTTAAAAAAAAATATGTGGAATTTATGTCGGAATATTTAAGACTCGGTCATATGACGGTTTCCAAATTTGATGTTTCGTCAGGACAGGAACATTATTTTCTTGCGCATCACGGTGTTTTTAAAAAATTAGGCGACGTCGGAAAAATTCGGGTAGTTTTCGACGGAAGTGTACCCACCAGCACCGGTGCGTCCATCAACGATTGTTTGTTCACGGGTGAACGACTTCAAAATGACATCACACAAATTATAATTAATTTTCGGTTGCCTCTGTTTGTGTTCACTACGGATGTGAAAATGATGTTCCGGCAAACCTGGATACATCCGGACGATCGGAAATACCAATTAATATATTGGCGCTCGTCACCCGATGAACCGTTGGTAGTTTATGAGCTGACCACAAACACATACGGGTTAAAGTCCAGTCCATTCGTCGCTATACGGTGTTTACATCAGTTGGCGAGTGACGAGGAGCACCGGTTCCCGCGGGCGGCCCGGCTGCTGCGTCACAACAGTTACGTGGACGATCTGAACGGCGGCGCGGACACGCTGCGCGACGCGCGGCATCTGAAGGACGAGCTCGTGGCGCTCATGCACACGGCGGGCTACGAGCTCAGGAAGTGGTCGTCGAACGCACCGGAACTGTTGGACGACTTGCCGGCGGATCATTTGGAGACGGCTCAGTCATTTAACATGGATACCGACGGATCGGAATTTATGAAGGTTTTAGGTATACAGTGGAACCCAAGGTCAGACAGTTTTTCGTATAAGTTGAATCTACCAACGGACACTACTGTCACTCGGCGCAGTATTTTATCATTGACGGCTCGCCTTTACGACCCTCTCGGATGGGTGTGTCCGGTTGTTTTCAAAATTAAATTATTACTACAACGATTGCTTAGCACTGGTGATAATTCACGGAAGGTGGACTGGGACGCTCCCGCGCCGCAGGATATAGTGCGAGCGTGGCGCGATATCGTTTCGGATTTGCCTAATCTACAAAAGATTACAATACCTAGATGTCTGAAACCGGATAAAAATAGCAGTTATTCGGTTCATGGGTTTTGTGACGGATCATCGGTAGGATTTTCTGCGGTCGTATATTTGCGGTCGGTGGATGAGGCCGGTAATGTCTTTATGCGGTTGCTTATGGCTAAGTCTCGGGTGGCACCATTAAACACAAAGCGGACCATCCCTAAGTTAGAGCTGAGTGGTGCGACCCTATTGACTACGCTTATCAACCACATAGTCCCCTCCCTGCAGAGTGACATTGCGATTGATGATGTCGTGTGTTGGTGTGATAGTACCATTGTATTGGCGTGGCTAAAAACATCACCACATAAATTACAAGTGTTTGAAGGAAATCGGGTATCTCAAATTATTTCATCTAAAGTAGATATTTTATGGAGACATGTCCCCGGCGAGATGAACTGCGCGGACGTGGCGTCGCGCGGCGCGACAGCCGACGAGCTGCTGCAGCACCCGATGTGGTGGGGGCCGCGCTGGTTGCGGGACCCCCCGGCCCGGTGGCCCGGCGAGTGCTCGGACTTTCCGGCGGACATGTTACCGGGCATGAAAGCTAAAGTTGTTAACCTTAATACCGTCGATTCAGAATTCGATTTATTGGATCGGTACAGTTCGTACGATAAATTAATAAATGTAACGGCGTACACACTACGGTTCGCTAATAATTGTAAAAATACATGTAAACTCGGCGGTAATCTCTCAGTTGCGGAACGTAGAAACGCGACCATACATTTAATACGAATTGTACAAAATACATATTTTCACGAAGAAATTTCGGCCCTTCAGTCAAAGAAATCAATTAAGGGCTCACTTCGGCGGTTGAATTTATTCATTGATAACGATCAGTTGCTTCGTGTCGGCGGCAGAATAGGTGCGTCGGAGCTGCCGTACGCTGCGCGGCATCCTGTTTTGCTACCGGGCAACGGTCGCTTCACGGAACTATTGGTAACTCATTATCATAAAATATTTTGTCACGTCGGTGCAAATACACTTTCGGCCATTTTATCTCGGACCTATTGGATTGTTTCGGCTCGACGCGTGACGCGTCATATCACCTTTAAATGCGTACAGTGCTACCGGTCCCGGGCGCGACCTGTCCAACCCTTCATGGCGGATCTGCCCGCAGATCGTGTACAGGGTGTTCGTCCGTTTCTCGGAGTCGGTACGGACTTTGCCGGACCATTTTATATTAAATCTAGCTCGCTACGGAACGCGAAGATAGAAAAATGTTTTTTGTGCATTTTCGTATGTTTAAGTACTAAATGTGTTCATTTGGAAGTAGTCAGTCAACTATCGGTTGAAGCCTTTATAGCGGCGTTTACGCGATTTATTTCTCGTCGAGGACTACCCTCACTAGTGCGGTCGGATTGTGGCACAAATTATACGGGCACGGATAAATATTTAAAAGAATTGTATGTTTTCTTGCGGGACAACCAATCTGAAATTGAACGGAACTTGACGAAGAATCACATTAAATGGCTATTTAATGCGCCCTCGAGTCCAAACCACGGCGGTTTATTTGAGGCGGCGGTTAAATCTGCAAAAACACACGTCAAGCGTGTGCTCGGCGAAGCACGTTTAACGTTCGAAGGGCTCACCACGTTCTTCACCAAGGTGGAGGCCGTCATGAACTCTCGCCCGTTATATCCGCTTAGTACGGATCCGGCGGATCTGGATGTATTAACTCCGGGGCACCTTTTGATTGGACAACCACTGGTGGCTCTCCCTGAATACCCTTACACCGATGTCAGTGTGCACCGGCTGTCTCGGTTTCAACAAATTCAAAAGATGTCTCAACACTTTTGGTCTCGGTGGAAAAATGAATACCTACACACTCTTCAACAGCGGTTCAAATGGACCTCACAGACGGAACCTCCTAAACTCAATGACTTGGTTTTGATTAAAGAAGATAATTTAGCTCCTTTACATTGGAAACGCGGACGGTTAGTCAAACTTTTACCAGGTAAAGACGGGGTTGTACGGGTTGCAGAAGTGAAAACTCAAAACGGTGTCCTGATGAGGCCCATTTCTAAATTGTGTAGGTTACCCATAGATAATTAGGAACCAAGACGGGTCTTGGTTAGGCGGGGGGATGTTCGGGCATTGTGATTCACCAATTATGTGGGTGGACCGCAAAAACTGCGACTCGGAATATGAGGGTAGTTGGAAAACTACAACATTGAATTCGGGTGCAAGGGTGTTGATCGATTACCGGAAATTTTTAAATTACTACATTATTCGTCGGTTTATTTGTGCAAAACAACTTGTGAGATTTCGGACAATAAGGTGGTATGCAAAAGACATCAATATAAAGGATTGAAACAACCAGGCAGCCGTGCACGGCGGAGCTACCTTCGGGAGACGAGTCAAGGTGAGTGGTTCACCTTGTATTTGGGGATTGCGGTGCCTGGACTCCCAAATCTAACCGATAGAAAACTCAGGACCAGCAACTGAGCTATCGAAGGGGTTTTCACATGAACAACTATATTAACCTTATTTAATACAAAATATATACTGCTGACCACAAAGGTTCTTATCCCAATCAATGTTTCATGACTGTATTGTTAGGACTCATCTTCCCTGGCTACCCTGCAAGGGGTCTGGGCTGATAATATTGATAATTATTAGTTTTATGTTAACTGGATAGACCAGGTATTTTATATTATATTTTAAGGATGTATGTGTGTAACACAAATTATTGTACAACTTGCCTGTCTCAGCATCGGTAGGCTGTGATATTATATTTGGAATATTTCCACAATTCTGTTGCTTGTCAGTTATAACAGGCATTGTTATAAGTAGAGACTACTTTGGCTCATCTGTTTATAAACCCTGTTCAGGGATAAATATTGCAAGGTTTACCTTTTTAATACAAGTGCTCATAATATTGCACAATTCTTTGTGTAATAAGCTCCACTTTGGGCTATTTTAGGATTATTATACAAGTATGTCTAATAATGAAATCAATGCAAAACATTATGTTTCTGCAAAGGGGTGGCTTATGTTATTAATAATGTATTGTTATTCATAAATTCATAAACAATGTCCCTTTAGTTACCCTTTCAGAAAGTCTCCTTTAGGAGATATAATATCACAAATTGCTTATAGTTTATAGCAATAGTCTTTGTATTTACTGTTTAAGGTATGTATGTTGGGTAACATTTTAGTTTCTTACCATTGTAGAAATGTGAACTGCACAGGAGCACCTCATGGGTGAAACCTATGAGTAGTATGACCTTCAGCACATATTTCGTATGGGCCCCAAGTCTTGCGGATCACGCCGATGCATCTCGTACACTGCTCGTGTCCTTGAATTACCGTTAAGTCTTGCGGACCACGTCGATGCATCTCGTACATCGCCCGTGTCCTTAAATTGTTTGCAGGTATATTGCGTGTTAAACTGTTTTTACACGAAGAGGGACATGAGACTTCGTAAGTTTACTTTTCGAGTGAAGACTTTACAAGTCTTAATATAATAAAACTCACGTCTCCAAATATTCGATATTATTATACATAAACATGTTAAGCTGAAAACGCCACAATTAAACAACTATCAGTTGATCTTTTTGGAATGTACTTTTTTGTCAAGACGTAAATTATTTCTGAATTTGCCTATACGATGTTTTAAATTTATTTCACAACATCACTTGAGTATATAAAACCTTTTGTTATATAATTTCACTGCTACGATTATTTGATTAAATTAAATGTCGACCAAAACTTTATTACACGGCATCGGCTGCCACGCTAAAAGAAAGAATGGTCGCAGAGGTTATGTCCACAGATACCATAGAGGAGGCGTTGACGTTTCTAAAAAATTTAGCGGCTTGCCAAGCGAGTAGAGAGAGCTGCATGTTTATATCGAGAACGAAGGACACAGTATAATTGTCTCCAAACTGAGGCTTACAATGTTTTCATAGAAAACTACATAACTAAGTTCTTGGATTATTCTTAATGATATTTGCATGCCTAAAGGCAGAATATGGCGTACGACCAATGTAATTTTCACATTCACTGTAAACCATTTTCGCAAATATACTGATTTCATTTTATTTGAAAAAATACCCTAATTCATTGGACATAGTAATCAAACGCAAGATCTCGTTTTCGTCAACTATACTCTTCACTACAAGATTAGCGCATGCTGTGGGGCTTATTATTTTTTTAACTTTTTTTCTAGGAATTCAAGAAAAAAAATATTATAGACAGAAAGGCCAGCCCAACAAAACAATTAAGTTAATAAGACTACCCCGCTGAGTTTCTCGTGGGACTTACTAATACCATCGGATGGAAACACTTCCTCCACTGAGAAAACCCAGTGAGAAACTAATCTATCCCTATGAAATACAAAAGTTAGTGCTAAATAAGATTGGTGATGATACTCGTTGACATCTGACACTAATAAACTGACCCAACTCACACAATTCCGTTGAGTGCGTGTGTCGCAGTGTCTACACAAATGACAACATGCTCGGAACACACTCAAGACGAAACGCCCGACATTACTCCAACACACTCCGGCCGAACTTATGCAACTCGACACTCGCGTGACACTCGGAGGCACTCGACACCTCGGGGCGACGCAACGCACAATTAACACGACGTAAGTTGATGATGTCATTTTCTTCTTCTTAATAAGCGCTGAGGAATTAAACGTGGAATTTTGTGAAAGTAAATACGTGAATATTGCGTATTTTGTTGTATTACTTGTAAGTTGATGATGTCATTTTCTTCTTCTTAATAAGCGCTGAGGAATTAAACGTGGAATTTTGTGAAAGTAAATACGTGAATATTGCGTATTTTGTTGTATGTCGCGTGGTTCCCGGCTTAGAATAGGACCAACCCATCTCATCCCATCGGGTGTCGTACAAGGCGACTAAGGGAAAACTAGGGAATGGGCAGCAGCGTTCCCTTAACACTTCTACCATCAAAAACTGCGCTCGCCAACCCGCCTGCCAAGCGTGGCGAGTATGGCAAACACCCCCAATTTATCAAAATGGAAGAAAAGGATAAAACCAGGCCCCTAGTCCCCGGCGGTCCTGTTCGTCCTGGCCACGGTAGCAGCTATGGTAACGACAGGACAAGGGGTGCTAAGAATCTCCGGCAGAGATTCGGCTACCACCAACATCGAAAATTGGCCCTGGTGACATACAATGCACGCACGTTAAGGACAGATGAGAAGCTTGTTGAGCTGGAAGAAGAGATAAACAAGTTGCGGTGGAATATTGTTGGTTTATCGGAGGTCCGAAGAAAGGGCGAGGACACGATAACCTTAAAATCCGGCAACTTGTTTTACTACCGGGAGGGTGAACAGCAGTCCCAAGGTGGTGTCGGATTTATCGTCCACAAGTCACTCATAGACAACATTGTGTCCATCACTAGTGTGTCGAGCAGGGTAGCGTACCTGATACTCAGAATATCCAAAAGATATTCGCTGAAGGTCATACAGGTCTACGCACCGACCTCGGCATACTCAGATGATGACGTCGAAGTAATGTATGAGGACATTAGTAGAGCCATACATACTTCCAAAGCACACTTTACAGTGGTTATGGGTGACTTCAATGCGCGGCTGGGCAAACGGGGCGATGATGAGTTGAGAGTGGGGCAATTTGGATATGGGCAGCGCAACCCCAGGGGTCAGAGGCTGGCCGAATATCTGGAGAAGGAGGGACTCTTTATGATGAACTCTTTCTTCCGGAAGCCGCCTCATAGAAAATGGACCTGGATGAGCCCTGATGGCTCCACAAAAAATGAGATAGACTTCATCATGAGCACCAAGCGACAAATATTTAATGATGTCTCCGTGATTCACAGGGTAAAAACCGGCAGTGATCACCGAATGGTCAGAGGCACATTAAATATTAATGTCAAAATGGAAAGATCGCGTCTGATGAAGTCTACGCTCCGACCTTCTTATGCACACATCCAAAACCCCGAGAACTTTCAACTCGAATTGGAAAACCGCTTCGAATTGCTAGACAGCAGCGCATCAGTGGACGAAATCAACAACAGGCTGGTAGAGACTGTCCATACGGTCGGGTCCAAGTATTATAAGCCCCACCGTAAAAAATAGACCTCAAAAACTATCTAACTCCACCCGAAATCTCATGGCTGAGCGACGTTCCATTCCGCTCCAAACCTCCGATGATGCTAAGTCCTATAGGCAGCTCAATGGACAGATACTGAAGTCCTTGCGTCACGATTTACGGTCCTTCAATACAAGGCGTATTGAGGAGACCATAGCACAGAACAAGGGCTCCAAAGTGTTCGCAAGAGACGCGTCTATTGGGCAAAGCCAGTTGACGAAGCTGAAGACGGAGGACGGAAACGTAACGTCGAATAGGTCAGAGGTGCTCAGGGAGATAGAGAGGTTCTATGGGCAGTTGTACACCTCAGTAGCTGAACCTGTTGTTGACTTGGTAAAAGACCCAAGAGCCAAGCTAACCCGACACTACACTGAAGATATCCCGGACATCAGCCTGTACGAGATTACGATGGCTCTCAAACAACTCAAAAATAACAAAGCACCAGGCGAAGACGGAATTACCGCAGAGCTTCTGAAAGCGGGCGGAACGCCGGTACTTAAAGTCCTTCAGAGGCTGTTTAATTCCGTCTTGCTCGAAGAGAAAACGCCGGAAGCATGGAACAGGGGAGTGGTGGTACTGTTTTTCAAGAAAGGTGATAACACTTTACTGAAGAATTATAGGCCCATCACACTGCTGAGCCATGTTTATAAGTTGTTTTCGAGAGTCATCACGAATCGTCTCGAACGCAGGCTTGATGACTTCCAGCCTCCCGAACAAGCCGGTTTCCGGAAAGGCTTTAGTACCATAGACCACATACATACGCTGCGGCAGATTATACAGAAGACCGAGGAGTATAATCGGCCACTATGCTTGGCGTTTGTGGACTATGAGAAAGCCTTCGATTCGATCGAGACTTGGGCGGTTCTTAGATCTCTCCAGCGATGCCGCATTGACTATCGGTACATCGAAGTGTTAAAGTGCTTGTATAATAACGCCACCATGTCAGTCCGAGTACAGGGGCATTGCACGAAGGCGATCCCCATAAAAAGAGGAGTAAGGCAGGGAGACGTCATTTCTCCGAAACTGTTTACGGCCACCTTAGAGGACGCCTTCAAGCTCTTGGAATGGCAAGGACTTGGCATCAACATCAATGGCGAATACATCACTCACCTTCGATTTGCCGACGACATTGTGGTCGTGGCGGAGTCGCTGGAAGATCTAGGACGAATGCTCGGTGACCTCAACAGAGTATCTCAACAAGTGGGTCTTAAAATGAACATGGACAAAACGAAAATAATGTGTAACGTCCATGTCGTACCCACCGCACTCACCGTTGGGAACTCTACTCTTGAAGTTGTCGACGAATACATTTACCTGGGACAGGTAGTCCGGTTAGGTAGGTCCAACTTTGAGAGAGAGGTCAATCGACGAATCCAACTCGGCTGGGCAGCGTTCGGGAAACTGCGCAACATCTTCTCATCCAAAATACCTCAGTGCCTTAAGACTAAAGTTTTTAGTCAGTGTGTGTTACCAGTGATGATATATGGATCAGAGACGTGGTCTCTTACTATAGGTCTCATAAAAAAGCTCAGAGTTGCTCAGCGAGCTATGGAGAGAGCTATGCTCGGCGTTTCTCTACGCGATCGAATCAGGAATGAGGAGATTCGTAGAAGAACCAAGGTCACCGACATAGCCGTTAAGATTAGCAAGCTGAAGTGGCAATGGGCGGGCCACATAGCGCGTAGATCGGACGGGCGTTGGGGCAGAAAGATTCTAGAGTGGAGACCACGTATTGGCAAGCGCAGTGTGGGACGACCGCCTGCCAGATGGACCGACGATCTTGTGAAAATCGCAGGAAGTCGTTGGATGCAGGTGGCATCGGACCGGTTACGCTGGAAAGCGATTGGGGAGGCCTATGTTCAGCAGTGGACAAGTATAGGCTGAGATGATGATGATGATGATGTTGTATTATCAAATTTTGTTGTAGATATTTTTGTAGTTTTATTACATAATAAAGCGAAATATTAGTAAGTTATAATATATAATATAAATAATATCAGCCTATACTGCCCACTGCTGGGCGAAAGCCTTCTCTAACAAATCGAGGTGAGAGAGATTAGGTCATACTCCACCACGCGGACCCAGTGCGGATTGGTGGAGGCAGGTTTGTGGCCACCTGCTGTTGGAACTTATCAAGCCGCCTTTAAGGCTTCCAACTCGGCTTAACGACTACCACATTAAGTGGAAACCGGGACCAACGGCTTAACGTGCCTTCCGAAGCACGGAGACGCTCCAATATGAAAATGCCACAAACGGTCACCCATCTCAGGCCGACCGAGTCGAACGCTGCTTAACCTTGGTGATCGGTAAGAACACCGCGGTCGCACAGCGCTACGAGCGCCTCAACAAGTTATAATAATAATATTTTATTTGCAACAACAAAGTAGAAAACGATTGCCTAGCAATCGAACCATCACACTTTAGAACCATTACAATTATTCCAATAGCACACAGTAAACTCAAACTCAAATAATTTATTATGTATAAGCGCTGCGGGGGCGCTTACAATAGTCAATTTACATTTTTTTTTAATCTAATTAAACTACTAATCTACCACCGCATCGGAACGTGGCCTCCACTTAGAAGATCCGGCGAAGAAACTCAGCGGGCTTGTCTTTTTTATTTACTTCTCTTTCTTTCCTTTTTTTTTAATCATATTGTGTGGATACAATGTTTAGGTTACAATTAAATAGTTTATGACCTAGCTCCAGTGTGATGCCTTACGATCGAGATATCAATCTAATGTTATCAGTAAAGAGCGTCTAAAGGATTCCAGATGGACCAGTCCCCACAAGAAGCACCCGTTCACGAGTATGACTGCTGGAACAGCCATCATTCCCCTCGACCATATTGGAGGGAAGGGAGTAACCCCCGCCAGACAGCCACCGCAAGCAAAGACATTATAGTGAGCATGACCAAACCAGAACCCCAAAGACGGTAGCCACATTGTGTCTACAAAGCAGTAATACCCCAAGCTCGTCAGGCAGAACACGCTACACTTTAACATTGCCGTAATTATAAGAGAACAATACATAGCATTCCTATCAATAAAATGGCACTTCAATCCCACGCGGTCCTATCTTCTATGTAATCCGAGATTTCTTTTTCATTTTCTTACATAATTTAGTTTTGATTATGGTTTTAAATTTATTAATTGGTAAATCTCGGATATCCTAGGGAAGTTTGTTATACGAGGAGGGATCAAAAAGTAGTGAGATTGAGAAAGAGCTGAATGGCAGCCATCGCAACTGCCGACCTGTGCGCGGGTGCGTTGTCGTGATGAAACAGCACGCCCCTTCGAAGTTTCCCTCTCCTTTTCTCTTTGATGGCATTCCTCTACTTGGAAATTAAAGCTGCATAATATTGTCCTGTAATAGTGGTTCCACGCTCCAGGTAATCAATCAACAATATTCCTTCTGCGTCCCAAAATATTGAGGCCATAACCTTGCCAGCCGATGCCACGACACGAAACTTCTTCGGGGTCGGTGATGATGGCCGTTTCCATTGCGAAGATTGCTGTTTTGTCTCGGGACAAAATAGTGAACAAACATCAAAATGATGGACCCATGTTTCGTCCATTGTTACGAAACGAGACAAAAAGTTTTCAGAATCTTCTTGAAACTTGTCTAACAATATCTTCGAAATGTCAAGTCAATTTTGTTTCTGACTGTCGGTTAACATTCTCGGCACCCATGTTGCGGAGACTTCAGTTCTCATATTCAAAGAATGTTTCAATATGGATTGAATACTTCCATATGAAATGCCTGTTTCTTGAATTAAGTAACGGATAGTAACTCTTCGATCGCTCAATACAATTTTCTCGACTTTCGCAACATTTTCTTGGGTGATTGACGTCGATGGACGGCCGCAACGATGTTCGTCTTCCGTGCTCGTTCTCCCTACTCGAAATTTAGAAGCCCACCTTGCGACAGTGGAATACGGCGGAGCAGACTCTCCTAATGTTGCTTCCAAATCGCAATGAATCTCTTGCGTCGTTAACTTTTTTAAACAGAGGTATTTAATAACGGCTCGCACTTCGTTTTTCTCCATTTTCTAGAACACGTTCCGACACGACGCCAACAAATGACTACATACAGAAAAAACCAAAAGAGAATCGAAGATTTTTTTTTATTAATATTACAATTATGTATCCGAGCTATGCCTGCCAGTATTTTTTACCGAGGAGTATGTCGTTCTCACTACTTTTTGATCCCTCCTAGTAAAAGCGTATACACTGGCCCATGAACGAATTGCTAATTCTGTGAAGACGCGTGACAAGTACAGCAAGATTATTTTTACTCCGAGTATTTACAGTGTGGTATAACTCAATTTTTCAAATTTGTCAATATTCTTTTTCGTATATAACAAATTAGGATGAGAAAACTTCGTGTAAATGTAATTATCATGATAGCCTTGTTCCTGTCAACGGATTTCTTTTACTAAAGAAAATCCTTATCCAAAATTAGTCAATTTATCTTCTAGTTATCTTAATACGACTCTTTCTATTAGATTATTGGAGGAAAGAGTTAGAGACCTTGGTTCAGCAGTAAGTAGGAATTAAGTTAACGAAAAATACAACTTATATTTAATTTCAGCTTTTAATTTACCTCTATACCAAATTTCATCTAAATTCGTTTAGATATGATCAGGTAACTAGTGATGTCAACCAGTTCTATAAAAACCGGGGATTCACCGGTTAACACATGAACTGGTTTTTCACCGATTATTACTAAAATACCGGAGACTTTTTGGATGCATCCACAGCCCATAATTTTTTTCCATATAGGAGGAACTTACGACAAACCCAGATGTGTAATTAGGTACCAATTTATTAAGTATCGTTTTATTTGTCCACCAATTTTAATAATATAAAACTACGTTCTACGTAAGCCGTAACACGTAGTTAAATAAGCATTGTTTATTTCGTAGCCAATGTACACATGAATGTATAAATGAAAACTCAATCCACTCAGAAGTGTTACTTAAGTCGTGAAGATAGGTAATCAGGTAGGTATACGTATGCACTGCTATTTACTTATGAACTATGTGGTATATGTTAATTATTTTCATTACGTCGTTATCAACCGGTTTTACTCTGGAATATTTCTCCTTTACTTTTTGCTTGATTTTGCTTCCGGTACACATCATTACAGGTACCCATTTTAGCTTTCGCCTTTATAATATTAGTCGCATAACCCCATATTACAATTTGTTCAAAATGATGTTGGAATCACACTAACAAAGCTGTAAATACCGCAATCGTTAAGTTTGTGATTGTAAACAAAGTCGCAGAGTGTGCGACGCGTTACAACTCCAAAACGATCCGTTTACGAGTCAGATGGTAATGGCTTATTTACTACCCTCTCCACTGATTATGCAAGTACCTGCGATTACCAAGTTACCGCGATACCTCAAAGTTCAATAGATGTCAATAAAAAACAGCCTATACTAACCGACTAATTATCAGCAGTGGGCTAGAGTAAATACAAAAAGAAAATCAACACTACAAGTTCGAGATACACAGCGTAGGTCATTTAGGTGAAAAAACTTATATTAGGATGAGATCGCTCTTCCAATTGTAGTCAAGACTTGTAATAACAATGTAGATATATCAAAAATTAAAACAACAAGAAAAACAAACAAAATATTATTTTCTTGGACAGATTAACATTAAGTATGTATTTTGTTTTTTCACACAAAGAGCAAAACAGCATTATTAAAAGTAAATTTAAATAGAATAAAACAAAAAGTTATTAAAAAAATGAAAAAGGAATTAGTACGTATTAAAGTAAAAGAAGATACTCAAAATAATGCATTTGCTTAAACAAAACACCTTCCCTTAGCAAACTAGGTGAGACAAAGGACGTTGTCGAAAATTGATTGCCCCAGAACCAACAAACATTTGACCCGTACCATCATTATTTATGTATTTTATTAAAATAATGTCAAATATCTGTCTAACGGCCAATTTGCAATCTAAAACGAATATTTCAAAGTATTATAAGTACTTATATCGAAGTCGCCGACATCTTTACTTAATACTGAGTTCTTAGATTTACGCGAATATTACACATGAAATAAAACTATTTTTTCGGATTCTATTGCGATATAATCCGTAAAAATAGTTTTAATTCATCTTTACTGAATGCCAACACATAATATAACCTCATACGTATTAATGGCTACTGAAGTATAACCTCAAAATCTAATACTTTTTGTGCAATAATGTGATTCTCCCGCTTGCCTGTTTAATAATAAATGCCTTAAGAGAATTTATGGGTGATTTGAAATCATACAAGTATTTTTTCATTGCTGTTGGTTCTGAGGCAAATCATTTATAGGCGTAGAACAGTGTCCTTTGTTCATACTACACTAAGCGGAGTCGGTGGCGATTGATGAAGGCAGGGTAAAGGCTTGTATTATCAAGCCAGTCGTAAAACTTCTTCCACCTTCTCTTAACAACTACACCATGTAGTGGTAACCAGTACCAATATCTTAACGTGCATTCTGAAACACGAAGACGTTAAAAAATGGGAAAATGATATACCTGACTTCTTTTATTTTTAACTAGTTTCTGTCCGCTATTTCGTCCGCGTTCACTTTAAACAGGAAGCTAACATTTTTCCGACATAAAAAGTATTCTATGTTTTAATCCAGGTAATAAACTATCGGTGTGATATATAATAAATAATATTATCAGCCTATACTGCCCACTGCTGGGCAAAGGCCTTCTCTCACAAATCGAGGTGAGAGAGGTTAGGTCTTACTCCACCACGCGGACCCAGTGCGGATTGGTGGAGGCAAGTTCCACCTGCTGTTGGAACTTATCAAGCCGCCTTTAAGGCTTCCAACTCGGCTTAACGACTACCACATTAAGTGGTAACCGGGACCAACGGCATAACGTGCCTTCTGAAGCACGGAGACGCTCAACTATGTGAATGCCACAAACGGTCACCCATCTGAGGCCGACCGAGTCGAACGCTACTTAACCTTGGTGATCGGTAAGAACATTGCGGTCGCACAGCGCTACGAGCGTCTCTGTGTGATAAATTTCATCCAAATCCAAAATGCTCTTTTTGCGTAATTGAATAACAAGCATCCAAACACACATACTTTTACATCCTACTAATATTATAAATGTGAAAGTTTGTATGTTTGGATGTTGATTGTTATTACGCAATCACGCAAAACGGTGGAATGGATTTGGATGAAATTTAAACCTGGATTAACACATAGGGTTTTTATCTCGGAAAAATGTTAGGTTCCGACACAGTCCGTCCGTAAAATGTAGTTTTATTTCAATTAATACAACAAAAATAACTTTGTTGTATTTCTACATAAGGCCAACATCAAAATCTTTAATACGGTACTGTAAAACACCGGCGGAATTATTAAGGGCCAAATCACAATGGCGTGGGCGCGTCGCTGGCTCACTGCGGCCACGTAACGACTCCGAAACGATCTGTTTACACCCCGTTAACGAACACGTGTCGTAAAATGTGCCCCCTATAGATTTGTCTATGCTCCCGTGCCGGGGAAGTACGAATACAGAACAGAGTAAGGATGTGGTAGTAAAGTAAAATGAAAGGAATGTAATAAAGTCAACATTCTCATTTACTAACGGGGTGTTTTTGTATTGTCTAATATGTGTGTGCACATGTCTATCTTTACCAGTACGAACCTCGGCACTAACTGCTTCCCAATCTACCAGTGGCATTTATGCGTTCCATTCTCTCAGTCAGTCATGTACCATATATACGTTTGTTAAATGACTGTCAACATCACCAGCACCATTTAGTGAGTTATATATTGCAGCAATCACGAATTTTAACCAAGAAAACAGTGACATACACATAGGAGCAACTTTATATGATAGCCACGAGGATGACATTTAGCTTACTTGCGCGGCAGTCTGCAGGGAAGTCGACATGAAAACGAGTACCATCATATTCACTTCTAGAAAAAAAGGAAAACGTTTATTCAGCAATACAAACAGAAAAAAAAACAAAATTAAATACAATTAAGTTAATATTGTTGTATCTACTCAACATAATGCTGAGACCTACAGAAAGCCCGAGTACCTGGCCTTCCGTCAACACGAGTTCAATCAAAACAGCATAATACGCTAAATCATAACATAATTAAAGTAAAACGAAAATCTATGCTTACTATAGTTATCTATGTTTACGTTCACACGCTCGTTTCATGTAAACTTCTCTGATCACTGCCAGACTAAAGAGAGCTGTATGTAACCTACATCACAGCTGAGATTTTCATCTTTAAACAACCGCATCCAACCCACCGTCATCACCCCGCTCCACGGCAGCTCGTTGTTTGTGATTGCGATTCCGTGAACTGTTTTTACGTCCCCTTTACGAGAGCCGATGCCATCTGATCATCGAGTCCGCAGTTACCCGAGTACGTTCCCGTTCGCTCCATAAACGTTTCTGATCACATTTTTATTAGATTACAAAGAATGCAGCAGTTGGGCGTTTGAGGATTCGAAATTTGAGTGTGCTGTCATATGTGGCGTCATATGTGGAGAGAACAGCAAATGAGAAGTTTCAAACCTCGTACCTATAAGGAGACAAATATCTCGTGACACTTTACGGATAAGATATGGGGCGAAATTGGGTGACATTGGACGATTCTTCAAACCACATGTGCCCTTAAATATCGATTTTGGTAGCAATCGGTACAGTAACTAAAAAATCAGAATGGCGGCTATTTTTTTTCATTTCAATAATAGATATTGTAAAACCCCAGGGATCCTGACATATCGATTTTGGTAGCGATCGGTGCAGTAACTTAAGTAGTTAGTACGTACTTAGTACTTACGGTCCGGATCAAACTCACGCACACAGACACGTGTAGAGCAAACGGCGTCTCGGAGGTTTTCGGCACATAATGAGCCGCGATGTCACACACGTCTGAGCTGAACACTTATTGTTTTATTTGAATAACTAGCCGCAGCCCGCGGCTTCCCACGCGTTTGTTTTGTAATTTGACATAGGCAGGTAGGACTTTTTGGATAGCATTATTCCAAGGCGGAAGAGACACCTCCATATTCAGTTTCTTTTAAATACGTTCAGCCGTGTTAATATGGAAAAATAAAATCAACTATCCCCCACAAATTTTGAATTTCCTGAACTATAAGTAGTCTTAAACAATCTCTGAAAACTCCTCCATTTTCCAGTGATAGTCTATTTAAAATCGGTTCCACCGTTCTGGATATTAACACGGACAAACAAACATTTTTTTTATCGTGCCCTTATGCACTTAAAATATCTTCTTTATTGTATAATCACAAATCCCAAATCAATATTCTTGGGCTTTGTGCGGGGATCGTACCTGCGACTATTTGACAAAGTTAATTAAGCAGTCTACGTTTTATCGGTTAAACCAAGTCATCTTTGTTTTGCAAAAGTATTTATATAGTCAACTTAAAAATGAGTAAATTTTTGTTGTAGAACAATTTCAACAGGTCCCCAGGCGTCCATTAACCTGTGAAGAAGGAGAGGGAAATTGAGGACTGCCAGGCATTTTTTAGCCTAAATATGATTAAATTTTTTGAGCCTTCATGCCAGCCGGTAAAAATGCACCAAATGCATATTGGAGTGATTTTATATACCACTTACACGGATAATATCGGCATGATATAGTGTGTGAACAAAGTTACCTATTTCATATTACTATTTCACGACTTATGATACTTCAATACTATCTATCAATCTATATCATCACGTCAGATCCCTTGCAGGGTAGGCAGAGAGTACAGCTTTCCAACAGGTTCTTTTCTTACAGACCTTTCTGGCTTTCCCCACTCTTATAGTCCGTCTTATACACGCTCGCCGGTTACGGAGACTCTTGACTTGCCCTTCTGATAATATGTACACGTTCTATTTGGTTATGGTAAGATAGTCTTGGTTTTCCCCAATATCAACCTTCTTCCACTTGCTCATTTGATATCTGCGTTGTTTCATATAAAGTTCCTTTGTAATCCGTTCAGCCGTTTTAGTATAATAGAAATAATAGATATTCCGCAGAAGTCATGATATTGTATATTTATCGTAATGAAAAGTGTTTTGTTTTATTTTACGGTGTAAGATACCTTCATATAAAGTTTGAATTAAATTCGTTTAGCCAGTTATGTCGCAAGAATCGTGATTCTTTCCGGGATAAAAAGTAAAATTATTGAACGGAGAATGCGCGTGAAGTCCGATGGAATGTTATGCGAGGCACAAGGGGGTTTCAGGTCTGGAAGAGGATGTTTGGATCAAGTCTTCTCACTCCGCAACATCGTAGAGAAGCATCTGGCAGTGGGCCGGAAGGTTTTCTGCGGTTTTGTTGATCTGGAGAAGGCATTTGACAGAGTTGTGCGAAAGAGACTTTGGGACATTTTGCCAGAGTATGGTATAGATGGCACTCTGTTGCGAGCCGTCCAGTCCACTTATGTGGACTGCAAGGCATGCGTACGGGTGGGTGGTAACAGGTCACCCTGGTTTGACGTTAAAATCGGCGTCAAGCAGGGTTGCGTGTTGTCCGCTAGACTGTTTATAATATATCTGGACAAAAGTCTTCAAAGACTGAAAGCGATGAATGAAGGTGTACAAATGGGTGACTTAGTGGTAAACCATCTACTTTATGCAGATGACGCGGTTTTAATAGCGCCAACAGCCACTGATCTGCAAACACTAGTCACAGTTATGAAAGACGACTGCATGATCAATGGCTTACACTTGAATGTGAAGAAAACCAAGATTATGGTTTTTGAAAGGGAAGAAACCAGAACGAATGTAAGGATTGTGGTTGGTAACGATGTGCTGGAGCAAGTGAATGAGTTTGTATATCTTGGATGCGCCTTCAGTAAGGATGGGAAATACACCGCTGACATAGAGAGAAGAGTGAGTGCAGGGAACAGAGTGAATGGTGCGATGGGAAAGCTACTCGGGAGCCGGCACTTAAGCCATAAGGCGCAGCTGGCCATACATAACGGAGTTCTTGTCCCAACGCTGTTATATGGTAGCGAGAGCTGGGTATGTAAGAAGGAGAATGAAAGTAGGATAAATGCGGTAGAAATGCGAGCTCTGCGGAAGATGTGCGGAGTGAAGCTGACCGACCGCATTAGCAACAGCATAGTAAGACAGCGAGTAGGTATGAAAGATAGTATCGGTGTAAAGATGAGAAAGGGCATGCTCCGTTGGTTCGGGCATATAGAAAGAATGCCAGAGGAAAGAATGACAAAACAGATATACAATGTGAAAGTGGAAGGATGCAGGTACCGGGGAAGACCTAGACTATCTTACCACGACCAAATAAACCGAGTCTTATCTGATGGAAAAGTCAAGAGTCTCCGTAACCGGCGAGCGTGTATGAGACGAACTATGAGAGTCGAGGAAGCCAGAGAGGTATGTAAGGAAAGAACCTGTTGGAACTCTGTACTCTCTGCCTACCCCGCAAGGGATCTGGCGTGAGGTTATAGATAGATAGATAGATAAAAAGTATCTCGAATATTATTTCGAGACCTAAAAAACCTTGAAAGTGTTAAGAAGATCCATTCTGTCATTTTAGTATGAAGAAATAACGGCAATCCCGGAAGAACCGTGTGTGAATATATTGTATATTTTGTCAACTTACACTAGACTTATTTCTCTATCAACTATCTCTATCACCAGGTTCAGTCTTAGCCCCACTTAGCCCGCACAGGTGGTCTTTGTAAAATATAAACTAAACTATAGCGCGATATTATTCAACACGCACCACAAACGCCGTCTCAAAAAAACACACAATACCTTCCTTTTTAAGAAGGATTATCAGTTTATATTTTTTTGTTAAATGAATATTTCTGATTTAAAACTTCTTTACCTAATAATTAGTAATAATATATTAAAACGGTTCATTGTCAGCTAAGTATCTAGCAAAGTTTTGTCAGTTCATTTTGTGTTAGTCTTCTGGTGAGATATTAATCGTCGTTAAAATTTCGTATCTGGCCCATTCATCGTTAAAGTTCTCTCCGGAAGAAACAATCCTGAATGCATCATCGATTTATGCACGAAATCATATTTGAGTGTTTAAATGAAACGTGTATGAACAATTTCCAGTGAGTGCTTTTAACTACTGCATAGTTTTTTCGTAAGGAGATGACCTGAGTCCAATATCAATTCATGGAGGAATTCATGTGTAGGCAAAATCACATAGTTTATGTCGTAACATTGCAGTTCGGGACAAACAGTAATAAAGTTTTGCAGTTTATCCCGCGACAATCCAGTAGATTAAGTTGTTTTGGAACAATGAATGATTTATCAAAATCGACTCTTTTTTTTTCTTTCCTTAGAAACTGTTAGATTTTTACTACAAAAAATACATACAGAGTTATGGTCCTAAGTGCAGGCTACAAATACCCAAAATTTCATTGAAATCCATCAAACAGGTTTGGAGTAAAGTGTCTTTTTGAAAATCAATGTTTTGCTTATTTTTGTATTTTGTGAAAAAACCTTTCTACTTTCCGGTATAAATACTATTCATTATGTATAAATTTCATTAAAATCCGCCTGGCAGTTTTTGCGTTATGATGGTTTATACCCTTGGACAGATAAACAAACAGACACGAAAGCCAAAAATTATAGAAATGGCTTCTACATCAAAAGAATGATATCCGTAGGTTGTTATTTCCAAAAAATAAACACAGACATGACTTTCTTACAGTTTTATTATATGTAGTATGTAGAGATACAGACGCTTTACTTTTCCCTTCAAATTGTTAGATTTCCTGAAAACATAAATATTAACTATGTTGTCTGTCATATGAAATATCTCCATGCTAAGTTTCACTGACATCTGAAGAGTAGTTTTGGAACAATTTTCTCTTGACTTTTTTCTCTTTCCTTAAAAACTATTAAGTTTTTCGAAAATATAAGTATACAGAGTTGTGACCTTTTGTACAGGTTACAATTACATTGAAATCCATCAAACAGGTTAGGAATAAAGTGCCTTTAAGAAATTCAATATTTTGCTTATTTTCGTCTTATCTGGAAAAACCTTTTAATTATCCGAGATTAATACTATACAATACATTATCCAATACTTTAAAGTTTCCGCATGCAATGCTAAGGCGGCTACGGCGATGCTAGATCGCCAGCTGCGAAGAGCTAAATTTGACTTAGCACTTATTCAAGAACCCTATATTTATAGGGGACAGATAAAGGGCCTTGATGGAGTGGGGGGTAACCTGTTTCACAATTGCACAACTAATGACATGAGGACCTGCATTTTTGTCAGGAATGGCATAAACGCTTTGCCTCTGTCCATTTTCTGTTATAGGGACCTCACCACGGTGAAGTTAAAATTGGAAGGTAACAAGGGTAGCCGAGAAGTCATCTTCTCGGCTGCCTATCTGCCCTACGAAAGCGCGGACCCTGTTACAACGCATCTGCGGGACTTGGTTGAATATTCCTGCAACAAGAAGGTTGAGCTAATCGTAGGATGTGACGCAAACGCGCATCACGTCGTCTGGGGCAGCTCAGACACTAATCAAAGAGGGGAAAAACTTCTGGACTTTCTGGTAAGCACTCCTTTACAAATTCTCAATAGAGGAAATAGGCCCACGTTTGTTAATAGACGTAGGGCAGAAGTTATTGACATTACAGTTGCCTCTAATAGAGCGAGCAGACAGGTAAACAACTGGCATGTCTCCAATGAGATCTCATCCTCCGATCACAATTATATATGTTTTCAGTATGGGATGGAAACGTTTAATATAAATCCAAGAAGGCGGAACCCAAGGAACACTGATTGGGCCGCATATAAAAGTGACCTTAAAGCAGAGTTAGGGAAGGTCCGAGGCAGACTCAGCTCTGTATTAGATATAGAGTTCGAAGCGGATAGCGTAGCTCGGGCAGTAAAGACCGCCTGGACTAATAACTGTCCGGAGAGCAGAGTCATAGCGAAACGTGACCCATGGTGGACACCAGAGCTAGCGCGGTTAAGAGTAGAAACTCGACGTGCATTCAACACTGCGAAAGCAACCAAGAACTTTGGGGAATATTCTACGATACTCACGAGGTTCAATACAGAAGTGCGGAGAGCAAAAAGAAAAGCTTGGAAAAGACACTGCCAAAGCATAGAGAGCCTCCCTGAGGGTATGAGGTTAGCCAAGGCAATATCCACGGCCAAATTAAATTTACTTACTACAGTGAGGAATGAGGTAGGGGAACTTACAAACAATGGGGAAGAAACACTGAAAACAATGTTCAACGTGCACTTCCCAGGTTCGGTAGCAATACAGGGAGAGGACACCATGTGTGATGTCCATATAGATGAGCTAAGCTTAAAGACAATTAGAGCTGACTGGGAGACGGCAGGCAAAGTCGTGGAACAGAACAAACTCAAATGGGCCTTAAAGAGCTTTCAACCATTTAAAGCCCCTGGTCCGGATGGTGTTTACCCCATCCTACTACAAGAAGGGGAACCAGTACTCAGCCAACACCTGTGCAGACTATTCAGGGCGTGCGTGGCATTTGGGCATACCCCTAATATCTGGCGGCAGGTGACGGTGACGTTCATTCCCAAACCAGGGAAACCCAACTATGAGGATGCTAAATCCTACAGACCAATCAGCCTGTCCTCATTCTTTTTAAAATATCTAGAGAAAATGATAGATAGGCACATAAAGGATGGTCCACTAAAGGATTATCCCCTACATAAGATGCAATGCGCTTATCTACCTGGTAAGTCTACGGAAATGGCATTGCACTATGTGGTGAATCGTGCAGAGATGGCTCTGCAGCAAAAGGAAATTTGTGCTGCAGTTTTTCTGGATATCGAGGGTGCATTTGATCGCACAACATTCTCATCCATAGAACTTGCTGCTATAGAGCATGGGATAGAACCAACCTTGTCAGATGGATCAAAAACATGCTAAAGAACAGGATAGTCCAGTCCATTCTATTAGGAGAAGGGCTATCCGTAAGAACCACTAAAGGATGCCCGCAAGGAGGGGTCTTATCGCCGACTCTGTGGAGCCTGGTAGTGGACTCTCTCTTGAAGATAATCAACAAAGGTCCGTTCTACGGAGTAGGATATGCGGATGATATAGTGATAGCAATCAATGGGAAGTTTCCAAACACAGTATCGACACTGATGCAGGAAGCTCTAGATAAAGTAACAATCTGGTGCACAACAAATAGCCTCTCGGTCAACCCGACGAAGACTAATGTCATCCTGTTTACAAGGAAAAAGGTACTGACGGGTTTACAGGACCTGTACATGTACGGAACTAAAATTAAATGGGCCACTGAGGTCAAGTATCTGGGGGTGACCCTGGACAAGCAACTGAAGTGGCATACACATGTTGATCTAACCATAGCCAAAGCACTGAGAGTGCTGAATATGTGTAGGTCAGCGTATGGAAAGGCATGGGGACTACAGCCCAAAATAATGCACTGGTTATTTATCACTATGGTAAAACCGATATTAACGTATGGATGCATCGTGTGGTGGCCTAGAACCAAGACACAGACGTGCAGGGATTCCTTAACAAAACTGCAGAGGACAGCCTGCCTGGCCATCACAAGTGCTTTCAAAACAACACCGACGGCAGCTATAGAGAGGCTACTCAACCTGACTCCATTACATATCGTCATTGAAACTGAGGCAAGGAAGGCACTTTATAGGCTAGAGAAAGCTGGACTATGGAGCATAACGGCGCCAGGCCTCGAACACACCAAGCTAGAACCGGATAAGGAACTAGATGACATAAGGAACATGAGAAGCGACAAGATCCTAACCACATACATGTTCAATAAGAGATTTAGCACTCACATCCCAACCAGGGAACAATGGAAAAGTGGTCTAAACAAGCAAGGCAAGGAGCAAATGATATGGTACACTGACGGATCCAAAACCAAGTTTGGAACAGGAGCCGGAGTATACACGGAAGGATACAGCCTCAGCCAAAGCATGGACAGGTTTACATCAATATTCCAGGCAGAGACCTATGCTATAAACATTTGTGCAAAAGAGATATTGGACAAACGAATCACGGGCAAGAAAATTTACATTTGTAGTGATAGTCAGGCTGCCCTCAAGGCCGTCGGCTCCTATGAGCTAAACTCAGCACTGGCTGCGGAGTGCGCATACCTTCTTGACAGATGTGGAGCGCGCAACACGGTCAGGTTAGTCTGGGTCCCTGGGCACACGGGAGTTGATGGCAATGAGCGTGCGGACGACTTAGCCAGGAAGGGAGCAATGGGAAAACCCGTTGGTCCAGAACCATTCATAGGCATACCAGACGGTGCCTATAGAGGCGCACTCTTTAAATATGCCCAAGAACAACATAAGAAAGAATGGGAAACACACACAGGGCTTCGACACTCAAAGGAATTCCTTTCCACATGGTGTGACAGCGATTGCAAGAGACTACTAAAATATAGTAGACTACAACTAAGGCAAATAACGGGAGCATTCACAGGCCACTATGGCACGAAAGAACATCTACACAAGATGAACCTATACGGCGACGTGGTATGCAGGTGCTGTGGCACAGAAACTGAAACCATGAAGCACGTCATCTGTCACTGCGACGCTCTGGCTGCGCGGCGAATGGAACTGCTGGGAGTGGCCTATCCAAACCCAGAAGAACTACGGCTCTGTCCCCCTGCTGGAATCTATAACCTAATACAGGGAGTACTGGACACCTCAGGTACGTAAGAGCATTAGGGCAAGGACAGCACAAAAGATCCCATGGGTCGAAGTGCGCCAGAGGTATCCTCGGTCCGGCAAGCCAATATAAGATAAGAGATAAGATTCCGCATGCAAAGTTTCATCAAATTCCGCCTGGTAGTTTTTGGGTGATGCCAGTTCATACCTTCCGACAGACAGACAGACAGACAGACAAACATACAAACAGACACGAAAGCCAAAAATTGTAGAATTGGCTTCTACATTGATAGTATGATACCCCTGGGTTGTTATATCCTAAAAATATTCTATGCACAGACATGACTTCCTTAGAGTTTTATTATATGTATAGATAAATATTATTTCGAAGAATTTTTAACAACTAACATTAGCACAATATTTGATATTTATTCCTTTTGTGATATTAGGCCGTAATATAAATTAAATATAAATGGCCATTTTAATTTTTTTTGGTATTACTTGGATTGCTTTCGAAATCGATACCTGGAGGCTTCTGTGGTTCCTCAATACATACGTGGTATTAGAATTAAAAAAAAAATATCTCCATTTTAAAGTTTTTGTTATTTCTTGGATTGATGCGATCCAAATGCCATTACAGGTACAGAACACGATTCCAGAATTCGGACTGTTACTGTGAATTTTTCTATAGAATAAACGCTCTGTCTGATTCGGTTTGAATCCTTGTATTCGAATCGAGGACTTCGCCATCGCCGCTTATCATGTTAGAAAAATACACAATGATTTATTACATATGTGAACAATGATTTATTCGTTTTTATACGTCATTAATATGTTTTAGCAAATGCGCAAAACTACAATTTTATGGCCTTTGAAAATTCAACCCCCGTATCATATAGCTACCGGCTCTACTATTAACTTATGCTACTGAATCTAAAAGATCCTTTTGGACGGCCAAATGGCTTACCTTCTTTTACATTGAGACCTACCATATCATCATTGAGACATAACACAGTACACCTCTGCCAGCCAAAAAAATAACGCACAGTCAGGCCTACGTTCCCTAAGTGGAGACTTAGGGAACGTAGATTTGACTGTGCGTTATTTTTTTTTTAACTGGAATGCTCTTGCGCCCATATACATTTTATATTTCAGCGTAGTGTACTTATATTACCTTCTGTAAAACAAATAATAAAAGTTATAATGTATGGACAAGGTGCATAAATTGATTTAGTTTAAAAATGTTTATGGTTGTTTGATTCGAATTCTACTTACCTCGGTACTAGCGGGATCTGTATCACGGTAGATCAGGTGTCCTCATCCTCAAAACCAATGGTTCTTCACAGGTAGCAAGCATACTTATCACCATTATTTGAATAAACTAATCACCGGATATGGACTGTATATCCATAGGTCGCTGGTTCATATCCGGCTCGAAGGACCATTAATAATCCCTAAATAGGTCGCTGGCTGCGATAATTTCAGATTCGGAGAAACAAAACACTTTATAAAATTGCACCGATTCGCCGACCACTCGTATATTACAACCGTTTTTATAATGCAACAATAAACCTTATATTAGTACAGACGCCATCTAGCGACAATGCGCTGAGGATATTGACCAACTCGTGTCTTTCGTTTCTATAATGCCAAAAACCTTATATAAAGACATCAAATCAACATGGCTATCTAGCGGCAATGCGCTGAAGATATTGACCATTATGAATATATAAATAAATGTATACTATAGAGACTAAAGTTTCTTTATGCCTAAACTATGTCCGCTGGTGCGGCGGCTTTCACCGGCTGGTTGGTGTCTTGATCAGTCTGAAATGGGTGACTATTTATATAATTTTTATATTCAAGGGCATCTTTCGAAAATCAAGATAACCCAATGGTTCTGATTACCATGGCATGTAGTAGTCGTCACCAACAGTATGATCAATTCTCTCGCACTCCGATTTGTGAGACAAAGCCTTAGCCTAGCTAGGCTGATTTATTATAAGCTTTTTATCTATCTATCTATATCATCATGCCAGATCCCTAGCGGGGTAGGCAGAGAGTACAGAGTTCCAACAGGTTCATTTTTTACATACCTCTCCGACTTCCAAAGACTGTAAACATATTTTGCCGTATCCAAGACCCTTAATTTAAGTTATTGATATTTCATTCAAAGTACTTGTGTCTCTAGTATTTATAGTTAATATGCAGAGAGTACAAACTTCCAAGTTTGTACTCTCTGCATATTCCGCAAGGGATCTGATGTGATGATATAGATAGAAAGAAAGAGAGAAAATATATTTCGCCTCTTTGAAAAGAGTCAAGTACGTACCATTATAAATCGATAAAAATGCATGAGGAGATGTATAAATGCATATGACGCAAATAAGGTGTCAGAATCGTAGAATGTGGCGAACGGTATTTTCTGCCAACTTCGATGGGAGTTTATTTCACAACATCACGGTGACAGAGGAGTAGGTGTACTATGAATGCCCCTGTCTACTCTTTCGGGAAATAATGCCGTGATTCAACTACCCTAATGATTACGGCCAGACTACTAAACTTACTTGTTCTTAGACTCCCTAAATATTAATCAAGGCAGGTTTCTTATTGCTATTTCATAATTAGTAAGCAATGATAATTGGTAACACACATAATATAAATCGTCAATTTGCTTACAATGCCTATAGCAAATCTACATCATTTTAATTTATTCGTCCTCCTTCGTCTGACGTTTTATTTCAGGCCTAAATTAAGTGAGTGCCTTAGTAAAAGGTGCTCTTGATTTCAATGAAGTGTTTGAATTATATTAAAATACACGTCCTTTTGTTTACAAACGTTTTCCGAATCGAAAACTGAGTGTATATCGCTAAATTCAATTAAGTCCCCAGGTTTTGTGTAAGTCATAAGATTTATTATTGTGTCGTGGGTGCGTTTTTACATACACAACAAAGATTTGTCCTGTGCAGGAATCGAACCCGCGACTATTCCACCCAGTAGGTGGGGCGGCTTAAGCTCTTCACCACTGCCACAAATCGTCCGTCAAATTTGTTATATTTATGACATTAAGATTCAATAGAAACTGCATTTTGAGTACTTAATTACTACGAGAATTGGCCTTTTAACCAGCTACGGCCGTAGCTGCAATACTATGCCCTGCATGTCACCTACAATAGCCGTCGACGCCGTAGAAGCGTAGCCTTCGTAGTAGCATAGCTTCCATAGTAGTGTAGCTTTCGTAGCAGCGTAGACTCCTTAGCCATTGTCTTTGAACCCATGATACTTGCAAATGTTTAGGCAGTAATGGCGTTGTGCAACCGCGGTATGATTAGTGATCGCCCCTGTAAAGCAGAACTCGACTTGGTCGGTCTGAGATGGATGACCATTTGTGCCATTTTCATATTCGGACGTCTCCGCTTATAAGCGGCTTAATACGTTCCAACAGCTGATGACCACAAATCTGCCTCCACCAATACGCTCTGGTTCCGTGTGGTGGAAGAACGTAATCCTTTGAAGGCTTTTGCTCAACAGTGAAATATATGTATATAAGTATGGAGTGTAAACTGATGTCATGTACTCCGTCACGCCTATATTCCCCAAGCGCGGGTGGTAGAGATGTACTGAGTACACCCACGTTTCGCCGACGATGTCAGGTCCCATGGGGGCGAGCCTATTGCCATATATCGGGCTCAATTCCAAGCTGGCCTTGTACTGGAAATTTTCGTTAGAAAAACTACACTTGTCCGACTTAGGATTTGAACCCAGGACCTCGTGATCACAAAGCGATGCGCTTTGCCACTATACCAACGAGGCAGTCGATTGATTTCATTAACTTGAAAATTTACCTTAATTTAAAATTTAAAAAAGAAACCCTATATTTACAATGTTTGATACTCGCTATAGTCACAACCGGTCAAAAAAAGACAAACAACTTTATACAAACAGAATAATTTATAATACACAAATTTCTCCTATCATGTTATATTTTTAAACAAACTCAAACATCATATTTTACTTCCAACTTCAACATATTATAAAACATTTTTAAATGTTTTACAAATTGCGAATATCGCTATCAGTGTGGGTTTCATACGATAGCAGCTTTAAATAAATCAGAATATTAAATTATGTTACAAAAAATAACACGCAGACTTTTTCACACAATTTTACTTTTTGGAATTTAAATTTTCGAGTATTTTTTGTTGAAAATTCAATACTATGTCAATATTATTATTATCAACCTATCTTTATCAGTACATGAACTAGTAGTATTATTTTATTTTATTTTTATCTTAGGACGGATACCTGATAGAATTACCAATAGGTAATTTTCACCCTCTTCTAGAGATGAAATATTAAAATTTCTTTCTTAGAACTAACTTACTTCCACCCCGTGGGCTCAGTGGGGTTGGTAGAGGCAGGTGAAAGCCTATAACTTAGCATAACTACGATAACGGGGACCAACCGTTCAACGTGTCTTCCCAAGAACAGTTAGTCACACAGTCTATCATCATCCCCATCATCTCAGCCTATACGTGTCCACTGCTGAACATAGACCTCCTCAATCGCTCTCCAGCGATACCGGTTCGCTCTCACCTGCATCCGACGACTTACTGCATTTTTCACAAGATCGTCAGTCCATCTGACAGGCGGCCTTCCCACGCTGCACTCTCCAGTACCTGATCTCCACTCTAAATTCTTTTTACCCCAACGCTCGTCTGATCTTCGCGCTATGTGAAACACAGTATATATTAGATTTTTATTGCAAAGATTTTACATTCTCGGCAAAGATGTACCTAAACATTTGGAAGCGTTAAGCTTATTATTCTACAATTGATAAAGAAAGTAAATTCTGGTTGGTAAATGAAGTAAATGTAAGGATTGTGGTTGGTAACGATGTGCTGGAACGAGTGAATGAGTTTGTATATCTTGGATGCGCCTTCAGTAAGGATGGGAAATACACCGCTGACATAGAGAGAAGAGTAAGTGCAGGGAACAGGGTGAATGGTGCGATGGGAAAGCTACTTGGGAGCCGGCACTTAAGCCATAAGGCGCAGCTGGCCATACATAACGGAGTTCTTGTCACAACGCTGTTATATGGTAGTGAGAGCTGGGTATGTAAGAAGGAGAATGAAAGTAGGATAAATGCGGTAGAAATGCGAGCTCTGCGGAAAATGACCCTTCACTTCATTTCACTCCGCACATTGTGCGGAGTGAAGCTGACCGACCGCATTAGCAACAGCGTAGTAAGAAAGTGAGTAGGTATGAAAGATAGTGTCGGTGTGAAGATGAGAAAGGGCATGCTCCGTTGGTTCCAGATGCCAGATGAAAGAATGACAAAACAGATATACAATGTGAAAGTGGAAGAATGTAGGTACCGGGGAAGACCTAAACTATTGCAACGACCAAAGAAACCGAGTCTTATCCGATGGAAAAGTCAAGAGTCTCCGTAACTGGCGAGCGTGCATGAGACGAACTATGAGAGTGGAGGAAGCCAGAGAGGTATGTAAGGAAAAAACCTGTTGGAACTCTGTACTCTCTGCCTACCCCGCAAGTGATCTGGGATGTTGATATAGATAGATAGATGGATAGAAGTAAATTATATATGTAGAGAAGAATAAATAAGCGTGCGTGCACAGTTTCCCACGGGAAAAAGCGCCGATTAAGCGTAATTTGTAACATTGTCAGGAGGTTTTAACGTCGGCGGCGAGTTCCTGCGTAAATCATTGTTTGCGCCTATTATAACAACGTTATTTCGTGTTAGTGTTAAATGGTGCCAGGGATGGACTTGAAAATAGTGACCAGGTTTCTCTCTACCAATCTGCTTCACGGGTCTGGATCCGTGTGATAGAGCATGATTTAATTTCTCTAACGTCGTTTTGTGAGAAAAGGCCCAGCAGTGAGATAGTAGATACAGGCAGATTTATTATAATAACCAGTTTTCAAGAGAAAATTTAAAGCTTTATTATAAAGACCATAAAATTTGTCTTAGGCATTTAAGACACTCTCAAATACAGATTAATTAAACATGATTCAGCTTATTTCATACAGATTATCCGATGGGATATCAAGCAAAATTTTCATTGTACAGTGACAGAAAATTTTGCTTGATATCCCATCGGATAATCTAAATCTTCATAGAAAAAGTTAAACCATCAAACCTATATTCTGCTAGAAGGTGTGGCAAAAGTACAGATACACGTCGCCATCAATTTCCTATCGATCATATTGCCATAATATAGAGCGCAATCCTAGATCCCGGAAGGATAATGTTTCAACAGAAAAACATCAATACAAAACACTGCATAACCAAGAATTTGAATTCAGGACATTGTGATTGTTATCCGCAAAATGCGGCACAAGACCATCGATGCCGTCAAAACTTACGTCAGCAACTAAAAAATCTTGTAGATTTTTCCTACTTTTACCCTAAATAAATTCAGGCCAAATACATAGGGGGCCCTATCTGCTGCAATCCAAAACACGTACTGTATATTTATAAGTAAGCCGGGAATGAAGGGAGTTTCATTTTTCTATTTACTCTTGTAATATATTAACCGTGCAGGCATTGCCGGCGTTCATCATTATATTCTATTAGATGGCTAGAATGAATAATTTTCAAGCTATACACTAATGTATAATATACCCTATTTTCTCATCCAGGGCCGCGTGATTTATTTGTTTCGAACTGGTTATTTGTGTATGTGTATTTTATGTCTGTAAGAGCACCTTTGACACCATCATGACACAGCAATGATTAGGAATCATTTTTGGGTGTAAGAGACATGTGTGTTAGGCTATGTTTTTGAAATGCCAAATACGCACGGGGCCCTTTCTGTGAAAACCAAAACTGCAATCCAAAACCGGCACTGTATATTTATGAGTAAGCCGGGCTTGGAGGGATTTTTATTTTTCTATTTACTTTCATAATATATTAGCCGTGTAGGGCACTGCCGGCGTTCTTCATAATATTCTATTAGATAGCTAGAATGAATATTTTTTTATTAAAGTCTGTTCAGCGATCGACCCCTATCTAACCAAACGAAAGGTGACGAAAAGGGCGTTTGCTGGGAGGGTAACCAGCTACGGCCTGCTATGCTGCTCGATTAGCATGGCTCAGGGACCACGTGTAGGTAATCGAGGGTGAATCCTACGGAAGCGAACAGCTTCGGCCCCAGAATTGACAATAATACATCAGTCTATACTACCCCACAGCCAGATAAAAGCCTCTTAAAAATCAAGGTGGTAGAAATTAAGCTATACTGCACCACGCGGGCCCAGTACGGATTGGTGGAGGCAGGTCTGTGGCTACCTATTGTTGACACTTATCCAGCCGCCTATAAGGTTTCCAACTTGGGTTAACAGCTACCACATTAAGTGGTAACCGGAACCGACGGCTTAACCGACATTAAAGACTAAAACCTAATAATTGTTTACACTTGCGAAACCACGGCCTAAGTCCAGTAAAGAAATAAAATTGATCGCTATGTATGCATATATAGCGATCAATTTTATTTCTTACAGAACAGATAAAGTACTTATCAAGTGAACGTCTTCCGCCGTAAATTCCATTTGTTCCGTCAACTGATACACAATTTTGCGTCAAACCAACTATAGTCGGGCTCATTGCCTATGCAGGTTACACTTAGCGGAAGATATATTCAGCTTACGTTACGTTTTATGACTATTTAATGTGCGGAACTTGTTGCATGTTACCTCGTCGTATAAACGATTAAATGATCACTAAAACAGTAAGATCATTCGAAGATGGTTAATCTTTTCATTGATTACTAAATAACTACTCCAAAACATATTTTTTGAGTATAATATACAAATAAGTAACCATACAGTTAAAACTGTAGCTTCAATGTCAACAGCTTAGTCTAATTGTTCTTTTCGTTGTTATTTATTTAGTTGTCAATTTAACCACAAGGGTCTAATTGTTGTAGAAACTACAAACATTAGTCTGCTTCCGGGTGTTCGTGTATGTGAAATTTATATTTCTAAACGCACTTAAGACACAGGAATAACTTCTAGTGTGCGACAACTTTTTTGAAAACAAAAGAAAAAAGCTTAAACCTCACAAATACATTTCGATTCAAAACTATAGAAGTATTAAAACCTTTTTTTCTCCTTTTTATATTTAATTTCACCTGGGTGCATTATCCCCAAGAACTATAAATAAATTAAATTATTTCTAGTCTTAACATAACCTAAGCATGTTACGTACCATTCCAAGTACGTTTTCAGTACGGATCGAGCTTCTGTAACAAAAAGGTTACATAAACATTCCGCCTGACAGTCAGAGAGAGAGACAGTTATACATTAAAAAGAGAAGCACTTTCAAATTCCCACTTTCACAATACGAAAGACGCCATTGATTATAATAGAGACTGATCTTGTTATACGGATTGCGTGTATTCTTGAAGTACCCAGCCGTAGTGACAACAATAACGATAACAATTTCTTTATTCAGATAACCAGATCCACATTTTACAAATTAAGTGCAATTAAACTAAAATTCATAATTATAATAATCATACTACAAGAAGATAGCCAGTCACTGATGGCTCATGGTGCCACACAATTAATATGTATTTTTTATATAAAACGTAGCCTTACACTAGGAATAAATCCAGTGACCAACCAACCAACAATTAATTTATTAGTTCATTAAATCTACGCAATCACTCTAAATTTGTGTAATCCTTAATTTAAATTCTATTAACCGACGAAATGGAATGCCTTGTGGTCATAATCTATCATCTAAGAATATTGCTAATTTCCTATCTGACACATAAAATTTATAGGCCTTGTATACTCTTTCCTTTTTAAAAGTAATCATTTCCAACTCAACATTTTCATGTGTTTGTGATGGCAGCTCTAAATAACTTCACCAATATAGCAAAGAAACTGTAAAGTTACATTTGATGACGATAAGTGATAGAGCGAAAGCCTCACGAATTAAAGTAATAGCGGCTTAGATCCCCATACCGGTCAAATCATTGTAACCCAAGAAAACGTTTGTCGGTGGCTATACAAATTAGAAAGCATATTGTCGGAAAGTGCCCCGGAACCAACAAAAATTGGCCATCATTATTCTATTTAAATATTGGCAAATATCCATATCTAACGGATAATTTGTCATCTAAAACGAATATTTCAAAGTATTATAAGTACTTATATCAAAGTCGCCAACATCTTTACTGAATGTCAACACACAATATAACCTCATATGTATTAATGGCTACCGAATTATAGCCTCAAAATTGAATACTTTTTGTGCAATATTGCAATTCCCCCGCTTGTCCGTTTAATAATAAATGCCTTAAGTGTATTTATGGGTGATTTCAAATCATACAAGTATTTTTTCATTGCTGTTGGTTTTGGGGCAAATCATGCATGGGCGCAGAACAATGGCCTATGTCAACAGGCCTAATTGATCAGCTCAAATATGTATGAGATCAACTGAACCCGCGAATTTAGTTCCAGTGGGTCCAGTTTACTAAAACGCCAATTTTTAGGATCGCGAAGAATGGGACAGAAGGGTCCTTTTTCTGCTATTCCTCGCAGCCATTTTATTCTCTTGTGCTGGTGGCTTATGCTCTGCAGTGAGCAGTGAATAGAAAGCTGATAGCAGCAAACATATTAAACCATTTAACACAAATTCTCTTAACATAATCTAAACATTTTCTTTGTGTCATATAACATGTCCCGTAACTCCGGAATATCCGATCGGGTATTCAGGCCGCCGTAATATCCGGCGCGACACATGTAGGAACATATGTACCCGGGTTGGAGCATGCGGCAACGTCTCGGGAGAATACCATCGATATCCAATTGATATTAGTTCAGTTTGCCTTAACTTTTGTATTAATATATTAAAGCTAGTATCAGCTTAATGTATCAGCTTATATTATACGATATATATGGCGATATATGTCGCCATATATCGCCTTCAAAAACCGGAAACGTAATTGAACTAGCTGTTGCCCACGCCTTCACTCGCGTTTATTTTGTAATTTGACATAAATAAAGTTAAATTTTAATTAAATTACCTGTAGGTACCCGTCTATCTATTGAAATACATGGTAAATTTTTCACCTTCATGTAGAAATACATAAATCCTAGAAATAGTTTTTAGTAGTTATAATTACCTATATGCATGAGAAAGTTGGAGTAGTAAGTGCTTTAAAATTGCATTAAACCAAAAATACTAATCCAATAGGATGTTCTCTATCTTTCAGGAATTTCGATAAAATAAAGGGAACCTCTGTGCACAATTTCAGCTTTCTAGGTCCAAGAGTTTGGGCTGGGCGTTGATGAGTCAGTCAGTCAGTCAGGACTTGATATCTTATATATATATATATAATATATAAGGAATGGAGAAAGGCTTGTGGCAAAAATTATCTATGTATCTATATCTTCACGCCAGATCCCTTGCGGGGTAAGCATAATAGGCAATAGTAATTATATTTACTATATAATAATATACTTATGTACAAGTCTGACAATTGTCTATTCACTGGCGAGGGAACTACAACATTTTTCCATCTTTTTCACTTTACCAAAATATATTATTTCTGCTGAATTGAACTCAATTATTATATGTTGTTTGGATGACGTAAAACACTTAGAATACAGTTTACACTTAGATTCCAGTTTATTTAAATTACAAAAAAGACAATTATTTTTTTAGCTGGCACGCATTTGCGCGAACTCTAATTCAACGCACGTTTTTGAAACGCTTTTTCAACAAATGTATCGTTCTCCACCAGTTTCATTCCAGCGATTTTAAGGCATCGCAAAAGCGCTCGCGTTTAGGGCTTATTATTTCTAAAAATCTGTATTTTAATATCAAACAAACTGAATTTACACATTTATTTAATCCTAATTACATATTCAATTTACATAACAAGAACAGAACCGTTGTCACGACCGTTTTAGTTAACAAATCGAAAAGGTGTGTGATCAACTGCTGGCCGCGGGCTTTGGGTCGTCATTTGCATTAAGAGGTCCGGGACCTTAGATTAATGCACGCATATGTACGAATACTACAATAAATTCAACATCAAATTCTCTTTCTCTTTAAAACAACGTAGAATAGAATTTGTTCGTGTGTCGGTGTGTTTACGAACATGTAATCCACATACCCAAACACCCAAACGTAGCGAAGTAATTAAATGCCGAATAACGTGCGAAGTGCTTTATTAGGCGCTGTACACACAAAACAGTACGTCAAATGCAAGTATACACACACACTAATCACACACTAGTACTACTAGTTAGTACCCAAATACTGCTTCCAAGTCGCTGAGTCACTCGAAGTATCCATATATGGTTGTTAAGGTCACCGGTGTACTCCACTTAGATGGCTTGTTCTCGATTTGAGGGCTGACGCTTCCGAAAAGAGACTGTGTCTGTCCCCGCGCTCTGTGTTTCTTTTATACTCGTATGAAAGTTCTATAACGGACGCGAACCTTCTAAGTACATCAATAGAAGTATCGAACAATAACCGGCGCGGTACCCACAAAGCGGTATTATTTTTATATACCTATTAATACGTGAACAAATAGGTATATGTTTTTCGACAAAGTCTGGCGCAACGGCTTGATCTACAAGCTTTAGCAAATGGGTGTGCCGGACAGATTCGTGCTCAGCTTACCAGACTTACTGTCGTATCGCGCCTTTCGGTATCGCGTCAAAATAACGCGCTCTACCCTCCACTCCATACAAGCTGGTGTCCCACAAGGCTCAGCTCTTTCCCCCCTCCTATTCAGCCTTTACACGAACGATATTCCGTTCCGTTCGGGTAAGGTGCATCTAGCCCTATTCGAGGATGATACCGCTCTCTATGTCTCGCATAGTAATTAGGGTTTCATTAGCTTCAGGCAGCCGCCAATACCCTAGGAGATTGGTTCAGGAAGTGCCATATTGAGGTGAACCCGGACAAGAGCGCTGCGGTGTTCTTCGCTAGAGGTACCACCCCGCGCCCATCCCTGCGCCACCCCAAATTTAATCTCGGTCAAGTGACCATGTTCGACCTACCTATTCCCTGGGTCAAACACGTGGAATATCTAGGGGTCACCCTAAACAATACCATGACCTTCGGACCGCACATCAAACGATTTTGTAACCGAGCAACCTTTGTGATCGGTCATCTTTACCCGAGGATTTGCAAGCGGAGTAAAATGTCCCTTAGGAATGAGGTGAAACTTTACAAAACTTGTGTACGGCCCATCATGACGTACGCTTGTGAGGTGTTCGGGCACGCCGCCCGCTCTCACATCGATATACCCCAAACGGTTCAACCCCGTTTCCTTCGCAAAGCCGTCGGAGCCCCGTGGTTCAAACGGAATGTCGATCTCCATTCCGATTTCGGTCTCGAACCTATTCGCGTCTTTATTAAAAAGGCGACAACCCGATATTTCGCGAACGCGTCCAATCATAGAAATCCGCTAATCGTAGCCGCCGCTTACTACGAACCTAACTCCCCTCTTCTATCAGCCCCTACCGCCGTTCTCACCGACCCTTCCGATGCCCTTACATCCCTTCTTTCGGATACAGATACCGCACACAGGATTAGACACCGACCTCGCGCGTCAAGGCTCCACGGCCAACAGCGTAGATCACTCACATACACACACACACGCACGCACGCACGCACGCACACACGCACACACAACACACACACGCACACACACACACACACACAAAGGTACTTGGCTACCGCGACTGCGCGCCGGCGATGATTTAAAGGGGAGGAACCTTCTAGACGTTTTAGCACGTAAGCGCTGATTCTAGATCTTTATTGACAGATCGATAGTGGACCTAAGGGTGTGTTGCGTGCGTTTTAAAATTAATATCCCCCCATAAGGGGTTGACGAGATATCGGTATCAATATAAATATCGGTGTATTACAGTCGTAACAGAAATATATATTTGTGGTACATACAAAGATTTGTCCCAGTTATTCGATTCAGTGGAGGTAGCGGCTTAAGTTCTTAATCATTGCATGTAATAAGTTTTTTCATTAAATGGCTTCCGACACAGGTTATCCTTGTTCAGAAGCAGGCTAACATTCACATGTACAAAAATTGTTTGATATCAATAAAGTTATTATTATTACTTATAATAAATTGTTGTTACGCCTGTATTTTGCCGTGTGGTTCCCGGCTTAGAATTGGACAAACCCATCTCATCTCATTAGGGGTCGTACAAGGCGACTAAGAGACAACTAGGGAATGGGCAGCAGCGTTCTCCTAGATACTTCCACGACCATTAAACTCCGCTCGCCAACCCGCCTGCCAAGCGCGGCGAGTAAGGCAAATCCCCCCAATTATTGCAAGAAATGTATTTAACCAGGCCCCTAGTCCCCGGCGGTCCTGTTCGTCCTGGTCACGGTAGCAGCCATGGTAACGACAGGACAAGGGGTGCGAAGAATATCCGGCAGAGATTGAACTACCACCAACAACGTAAAATGGCCCTGGTGACACACAACGCACGCACGTTGAGGACCAATGAGAAGCTAGTTGAGCTGGAAGAAGAGATAAATAAGTTGCGGTGGAGTATTTTTGGTTTATCGGAGGTCCGAAGAGAGGGCAAGGACATGTTAATCTTAAAATCCGGCAACTTGTTTTACTACCGGGAGGGCGAGTAGCAGTCCCAAGGTGGTGTCGGATTTATCGTCCACAAGTCAATCATAAACAACGTTGTCTCTATCACTAGTGTGTCGAACAGGGTATACTCAGAATATCCAAAAGATATTCGCTGAAGGTCATACAGGTCTACGCACCGACCTCGGCATACTCAGATGATGAGGTCGAAGTTATGTATGAGGACATTAGTATAGCCATACATACTTCCAAAGCACTCTTTACAGTGGTTATGGGTGACTTCAATGCGCGGCTGGGCAAACGGGGCGATGATGAGTTGAGAGTGGGGCGATTTGGATACGGGCAGCGCAACCCCAGGGGTCAGAGGCTGGAAAGCGATTGGGGAGGCCTATGTTCAATAGTGGACAAGTATAGGCTGAGATGATGATGATGATGATGATGTATTCTTCAAGCATAGATGGCAGAAGTGTACTGTGTACGCTCACTTCCGCAAACGATTTTAGGTCCCAATGAAATACCTAGGGAGTGAGCCGTTCAGGCATAATGGCATCAGATTCCGGTCTGATATTCATCTTTTTCTATAGAAAATTTACACTATTACTGCCTTGTGGACCTAGTGGCAAATAATGAACATAGCTGTCACGAGGTCCTGGGTTCAAATACTAGGTCGGGCAAAATGTAATTTTTTGGTAGAAAAATTTTCAATGTAAAATAAAGTGACGGTCTTTTTTTTAATTGCACCTTGGCCGACCCAGAATTTGAACCCAGTACCTCATGATCGCTACATTTTTTTTCGCCACTTAACCAACGAAGCAATATCACTTAGCCGGAATTTAGCGTGCTTAAGATAAACAACCGAACCCCATATAAAAGAAAAAAAAATCATCAAATTTCTCAAAGCATATTTTCAGCTACAAAATATTATTAGTTATTCATAACGGAATTTTCGTTGACACCCTGCAGTATAATTGAGCTGATGTTGCGAATAAAATGGGAAACTGATAAAAATGTCCTTTTAATAAGCGCCCATCAGAAGCATCCGTGATCGCCTCTTTTTGAATAAATTAATTTTGACATTTCGACAGTGACTGTCACACGTGCCATGATCCTTCGCTTTAACACAGACGAGTTCAAACAATTAGACTTACAATGTTAGTCAAAATCGTTTGCACCATGCCATCAGTCAAAAAACGTGACAAAATGTCAACGTGCAACATAGTGAAAGTAAAAAATCATTTAATTAATAAAGCACTTACAAACCTCAAAATTATTACTAAATTTTTATATCGGTCCGGAACGACATCCATTATAAAGATCCGATGAGAAACTCGGCGAGCTAATCGATAAGTGTAATTTTATTAACTAGGTAAGTTTATTTAAAGTAATTACCTACTTATATTATATTTCTATTAAACACGTTTTTAACTGATTTCAATAGCTATTATGAAAGTTTCACGGGTATGACTCAGCGCCATCTATACATTTTGAGCTATTTGGTTACAATTTCAGCGATTGACCGTCTCAAAATAAAAAAAGGCTCCAGGACCTGACAACATCACCTCTGACATCATGAAGGCCTTGGGTGACAAGGGTGTTAATACGCTGCACAAGATCTGTAACGACGTATGGCAAAACGGAGAGTGGCCGAAAACATGGACACAATCTGTGATTATCCTATTGCACAAGAAAGGATCAACAAAAAAATGCGATAACTACCGCACACTTGCCCTCATCTCTCATGCCAGCAAAATTCTTCTTTACGTAATAAACAGCAGGATTCGTTATTACCTCGATTGGCAAATCCCTCAAGAACAAGCGGGTTTTGTGAGGGGCAAAGGCACCAGGGAGCAAATACTAAACGTCAGGCAAATTGTGGAGAAATGTTACGAGTTCGACACACCAGTCATCATGTGTTTCGTTGACTATAGTAAGGCTTTTGACTGTGTCGACTGGAACTGCTTGTGGGATATTTTAGCGGAATTGGGTGAACCTAAACATCTCACCGCACTGCTACAATCCCTATATTACAACAGCCAGGGATTTGTGAGAGTTGATAGGACTGCATCCGATCTGTTCAGTTTCCAAAAGGGTGTGCGACAAGGGTGTATTCTATCACCCATCTTGTTGTGAGGAAAACATGCGACGGCTGGAATGGTGGCATCACTATTGGAGGACGCAAGATTTCGAATCTGCGATACGCTCACGACACCACCCTTCTTGCAGCAAGCGAAGCCGAGATGAGCCTTTTGTTGGACAGAATGGAGCGCACTGGTGGGAAACTCGGACTCGCAATTAACAGATCTAAGACAAAGCTTATGATCGTTGATCGCTCAGGCAAGCTGGAGCTCAGTGGGACACTCAATTTGGAGTTTACAAACAACTTTGTATACCTGGGCTCAAACATAAGCAACAATGGCTCTTATGAGATGGAGATTCGCAGAAGGATCGGGATGGCAAAAGGCGCCACGTCACAGCTGGATAAGATATGGAAAGACAGGAACATCTCTAGCAACACCAAGAGCAACTTAGTCCGAGCATTGGTGTTCTCCATATTTATGTACGGTGCCGAGACATGGACTCTCAAGAAGACTGACCGCGACCGCATTGATGCCTTTGAGATGTGGTGCTGGAGAAGGATGCTAGGTATACCATGGACAGCACACCGCACTAATGTGTCAATCCTAGCTGAACTCAAGATCCAAACTCGACTGTGCACTACTTGCCTGCGCAGGGTTCTAGGGTATTTTGGTCACATTGCTAGAAAAGACAGTGACAACCTCGAAAAACTGATAGTCACCGGTAAAATTGAAGGCAAGCGACCACCAGGAAGGAGCCCAACACGCTGGACGGATCAGATTCGCACAACTCTTGATACCACGTTTCACGATGCTCTGCACTCGGCTGCCGATAGGAGTAGATGGCGACTCATCATCCACAGAAAACTGCTCTCTAACATATGACCACGACCCTCAGTAATGAGGAAACCGACGCAAGGAGGAGGAGGTTACAATTTCGCGACGTTCACTAAAATTTACTGGACAGCACCATCGATGGGACCTAGTACACTTTTTCTTTCACTTGAATCCATCATGCGAACCAGTACCAAATCATCATTTCAGCCTATACTTGTCCACTGCTGAACATAGGCCTCCCCAATCGCTTTCCAGCGTAACCGGTCCGATGCCACCTGCATCCAACGATTTCCTGCGATTTTCACAAGATCGTCGGTCCATCTGGCAGGCGGTCGTCCTACGCTGCGCTTGCCAATACGTGGTCTCCACTCTAGAATCTTTCTGCCCTAACGCCCGTCCGATCTTCGCGCTATGTGGCCAGCCCATTGCCACTTCAGCATGCTAATCCTGAGGGCTATGTCGGTGACCTTGGTTCTTCTACGAATCTCCTCATTCCTGATTCGATCACGTAGAGAAACGCCGAGCATAGCTCTTTCCATAGCTCGCTGAGCAACCTTGAGCTTTTTTATGAGACCTATTGTAAGAGACCACGTCTCTGATCCATATGTCATCACTGGTAACACACATTGACTAAACACTTTAGTCTTTAGGCACTGAAGTATTTTGGATGAGAAGATGTTGCGCAGTTTCCCGAACGCTGCCCAGCCGAGTTGGATTCGTCGATTGACCTCTCTCTCAAAGTTGGACCTACCTAACCGGACTGCCTGTCCCAGGTAAATGTATTCGTCGACAACTTCAAGAGTAGAGTTCCCAACGGTGAGTGCGGTGGGTACGACATGGACGTTAGACATTATTTGTGTTTTGTCCATATTCATTTTAAGACCCACTTGTTGGGATACTCTATTGAGGTCACCGAGCATTCGTCCTAGATCTTCCAGCGACTCCGCCATGACCACAATGTCGTCGGCAAATCGAAGGTGAGTGATGTATTCGCCATTGATGTTGATGCCAAGTCCTTGCCATTCCAAGAGCTTGAAGGCGTCCTCTAAGGTGGCCGTAAACAGTTTCGGAGAAATGACGTCTCCCTGTCTTACTCCTCTTTTTATGGGGATCACCTTCGTGCACTGCCCCTGTACTCGGACTGACATGGTGGCGTTATTATACAAGCACTTCAACACTTCGATGTACCTATAGTCAATGCGGCATCGCTGGAGAGATCTAAGAACCGCCCAAGTCTCGATCGAATCAAAGGCTTTCTCATAGTCCACAAACGCCAAGCATAGTGGCCGATTATACTCCTCAGTCTTCTGTATAACCTGCCGCAGCGTATGTATGTGGTCTATGGTACTAAAACCTTTCCGGAAACCGGCTTGTTCGGGAGGCTGGAAGTCATCAAGCCTTCGTTCGAGACGATTCGTAATGACTCTCGAAAACAACTTATAAACATGGCTCAGCAGTGTGATGGGCCTATAGTTCTTCAATAAGGTGTTATCACCTTTCTTGAAAAACAGCACCACCACACCCCTGTTCCATGCTTCCGGCGTTTTCCCTTCAAGCAAGACGGACTTAAATAGCCTCTGAAGGACTTTAAGTACCGGCGATCCGCCCGCCTTCAGAAGTTCTGCAGTAATTCCGTCTTCACCCGGCGCTTTGTTGTTTTTTAGTTGTTTGAGAGCCATCCTAATCTCGCACAGGCTGATGTCCGGGATATCTTCAGTGCAGTGTCGGGTTAGCTTGGCTCTTGGGTCTTTTACCAAGTCAACAACAGGTTTAGCTACTGAGGTATATAACTGTCCATAGAACCTCTCTATCTCCCTGAGCACCTCTGACCTATTTGACGTTACGTTTCCGTCCTCCGTCTTCAGCTTCGTCAACTGGCTCTGCCCAATAGACGCGTCTCTTGCGAACACTTTAGAGCCCTTGTTCTGCTCTATGGTCTCCTCAATACGCCTTGCATTGAAGGACCGTAAGTCGTGTCGCAAGGACTTCAATATCTGTCCATTAAGCTGCCTATAGGACTTAGCATCATCGGAGGTTTGGAGCGTCATGGAACGTCGCTCAGCCATGAGGTTTCGGGTGTAGTCAGATAGTTTTTGAGGCCTATTTTTACGGTGGGTCTTAAAATACCCGACCGTATGAACAGTCTCTACCAGCCTGTTGTTGATTTCGTCCACTGATGCGCTGCTGTCTAGCAATTCGAAGCGGTTTGACAATTCGAGTTGAAAGTTCTCGGGGTTTTGGATATATGCATGAGTAGGTCGGAGCGTAGACTTCATCAGACGCGATCTTTCCATTTTGACATTAATATTTAATGTGCCTCTGACCATTCGGTGATCACTGCCGGTTTTTACCCTATGAATCACGGAGACATCATTAAATATTTGTCGCTTGGTGCTCATGATGAAGTCTATCTCATTTTTTGTGGAACCATCAGGGCTCATCCAGGTCCATTTCCTATGAGGCGGCTTCTGGAAGAAAGAGTTCATCATAAAGAGTCCCTCTTTCTCCAGAAATTCGGCTAGCCTCTGACCCCTGGGGTTGCGCTGCCCATATCCAAATTGCCCCACTCTCAACTCATCATCGCCCCGTTTGCCCAGCCGCGCATTGAAGTCACCCATAACCACTGTAAAGTGTGTTTTGGAAGTATGTATGGCTCTACTAATGTCCTCATACATAACTTCGACGTCATCATCTGAGTATGCCGAGGTCGGTGCGTAGACCTGTATGACCTTCAGCGAATATCTTTTGGATATTCTGAGTATCAGGTACGCTACCCTGCTCGACACACTAGTGATGGACACAACGTTGTTTATGAGTGACTTGTGGACGATAAATCCGACACCACCTTGGGACTGCTGTTCGCCCTCCCGGTAGTAAAACAAGTTGCCGGATTTTAAGGTTATCGTGTCCTCGCCCTCTCTTCGGACCTCCGATAAACCAACAATACTCCACCGCAACTTGTTTAACTCTTCTTCCAGCTCAACTAGCTTCTCATCTGTCCTCAATGTGCGTGCGTTGTATGTCACCAGGGCCAATTTTCGGTTTTGGTGGTAGCCGAATCTCTGCCGGAGATTCTAAGCACCCCTTGTCCTGTCGTTACCATGGCTGCTACCGTGGCCAGGACGAACAGGACCGCCGGGGACTAGGGGCCTGGTTTTTCTACTTTCTTCCATAATTGGGGGTGTTTGCCATACTCGCCACGCTTGGCAGGCGGGTTGGCGAGCGCAGTTATTGGTCGTCGAAGTGTTAAAGGAACGCTGCTGCCCATTCCCTAGTTTTCCCTTAGTCGCCTTGTACGACACCCGATGGGATGAGATGGGTTGGTCCTATTCTAAGCCGGGAACCACGCGGCAGTACCAAATAATAGATTCCAAAATGCTTAAAAGGTGCACTTCAAGATTAAGGTGAATCCATTGGATGGCTCCATTGATGAATATACACTTCTTCTTGTTTTATGACTATGGACACTCTATTCATTTACATTGGTCTATGGGCTTAATCAATTTTCTTGCGAAGCAAACAATGTCAAAGGAAATATTTTATTTATAGCCTATATTTATTTTAACATCCTTTATGAAAATGTTGTGATAAGCTGAAGATAAGATATTTTGCAAACAAAAATGATATTTAGTGTGACTGGACGTTTTAAAAGAAACATCTTGTCTAATACTCAGGTTTTTACAAGTAATTTAGCTTGCAATGTTTGAAAGTATTTTAGTATGGTAGTATATTAGTCGCTGATTGACTGTATTCGAAACAGCGTAGTAAGAAAGCAAGTAGGTACGAAAGATAGTATCGGTCTAAAGATGAGAAAGGGCATGCTCCGTTGGTTCAGGCATATAGAAAAAATGTCAGAAGAAAGAATGACAAAACAGATAAACAATGCGAAAGTGGAAGGATGTAGGAACCGGGGAAGACCTAGACTATCTTACCATGACCAAATAGACCGTGTCTTATCAGAAGGGCAAGGCAAGAGTCTCCGTAACCGGCGAGTGTTTATGAGACGAATTATGAGAGTGGAGGAAGCCAGAGAGGCAAAGAACCTGTTGGAACTCTGTACTCTCTACCTACCCCGCGAGGGAGCTGGCGTGATGATATAGATAGATAGATAGTATGTTAGTTTAGGTCAAATTTCCAAGCTGTTTCTAAACCACTTCCTCTTATCCTATGGAGTTGATTTTGACATGTTGTTTTAGTTCCAACAGTAAAGCATTTTTTATGGTAAGCATGACCTGATTGGACATCCAGGATTGGCTCCAGACGGAGGAATTCCCTGTTGCATAAAACCTTGTTCCTAAAAAGTATTTCTAAAATTAAATTATTTGTTTTATTTCGACAGGTAAGCTTAACACCTAGGTGTACATTGACATGACTTTAAATTAACACTCTTATATCGTACATATGTAGGTATATAATTATTACAGCAGTTATATACAAAATACACAATTTCTCTTGCAATAAGGTCATACTCTACGACGACTACCCAGTGAACCAGATAGGTAGAACCAGGTTTGTAGCCACCTGCTATTTGGAACGCCTGTAAGGCTTCCAACTTTAGCTTAACGATTTCCACGTGACTTGGTAAACGGTACAAACGGTTTAAAGTGACTTTCAAAGCACGAAGACACTTGAAAATTGAGCCACTAAACGGTTGTCCACAGTGGAGTATTTACCAGCAGGCTGAGCAGGCTGGAGCCTATGACGGCAAGTTTTAAGGGGGCGGCAAATTTGACCTCAAAACTATCCTCAAAGACTGTTTCTTGTATAAACTTCAATAAATCGTGAGTTGTACGGATAATCTAGGAACTTACACACCGATCACCGACACCGAATAACGGGAAAAAGCTGATGTAATGATGACGATAGAGCACAAACCATAAAATTGCAGTTTCATTGACAAAGAAAATGTAATTAACATAATTGTGAACTAGGATATTGAATTGTAGAGGTTAGTAGGGGCGGCAAAAATTGAATAGCTTACTGGCGGCAAATGTTTAAATCCGCCACTGGTTGTCCAACTCAGATTGATGGAGCAACCATACTTAACTTAAATTGTTGCTACACGTTTCTAACCCAATCAAACTGTGACCTAATAACTTAATAAAAATCTTAGAATAATTTGAATATACGCGACTAAAAAAGCCCGGGAGTGTCCATTTTTTCCATTTTCCACTTTACGCCACCCTCAGGGTATGGAGAAATAACCCTCTTTACATGATCCGTCCCAGAATAACATCCGACATTGATGTGATATAATTCGTATCACAAATACGTGAGCGAAACGATAATACAGCGATCTGCCAATTATATTATTTACATACAAAATATTTACTTAATTTATTGAGAGATGTCTGTCTTGGTGAATATGGTACAATTGCGTCTTGTCCATTATTATGTACATCGTAAGAAAATACGATATGATACATCAATAAAGCAAATAATTTTAATTAAAAAACAACCTTTTTAAAAACAAGCTTTTATAGCATAAACACAACGAAGATATTATCTTGCTACTTTTGACAATTGTGTGTCTATACCATTATTAAATAAACGCGTTTTACGTGCAGTGGTGTATGAAAATACTAAGTATAACTGTGTTAAAATATGAAATAAAATTTTATCACAGTGTCTACACTGAGATAAATTTTTGAAGCGTGAAAACGTGACAAACATAAACTTACTCCAAACGAAATTTTTCTGCATTCATTGCTGGAAATGAGAATTTTAAACTCAGTGTTACTGTTGTGCGAATATTAGATTCATGGATGCGAGAGTCGTTTAAAGGAGGCCTTTGTTCTGCAGTCAGCGACATATTATTTGTACTAGAAGACATTATATAGTACGACAAGGATATTTTGGCTCGTGGATGACATTGACAAGAGAATTGGTGTAAATTAGGGTTATCATTCAGTAAAATTTTCCTACCTCCAAGGAAATGTTCGAACAGTTGGATCCGCACGGTTGATAATTAAAAATAGAACTTGGGTAAATTTCACAGCAAACTGCAACTCTGCGACTGTCATGAAATGACTTTTCACTTGAGGAGAGCGTTAGTTCCGATTTTAGCCGCACGCCAAAAGATACTTATGTGACTGTAATTTGTTTTTTCTTAGAAAAAAAGCTAAGATAAATAGTACGCTTAAAGAAACCGCAGCACACAAAGACAAAAAATAATTATGCAACTAATACGAGTAAGTAGACAAACAGCGCAGAGGCAGAGCCAAAATTATCCTACAGACGCACTTCATTCGAAATGTAGAAATTGAAACCATAATCGCTCCGCAATGGCAGCATTACACTTCCTCCAGTGTCTTATCATGAAAACATCCTAAATTCTTTTCACTATAAATTTGAATCCAGTCAAATTCATGGACAAAAGAAGGATGAACACTTTCTTGTTGAAATTGGATACATACAGCAAAAAGTCGATGTGGCGTTCTTTTGGAAAGGCCTTTAGCCTAAAGCGAATGTCTTTCGTCTGATGATGATGACTTCTTTTAGGAAAAATAGAAAGGACCACACGTTTAATCAAAAAATCTAACAATCAAATCGATACCGATGATACAAACAAATACTTGTTGCTTTAGCATTTGAAATCAAAAGCCTAGTACACAAAATCGCTCTTTAAATATTTAATCTTGAAATTTCGAAAGATCGATACGTCCATCGCATTCACCTCCTGCTCATTAGAAAGGGATGCAGCATGTGAAAGTCAGTGCTTAGTTGTAATTCCAAGTGTCTTTACGTTGCTTCCTGAGTGTTTAGTCCAATGGGTGTTTAATTAAGTCTCCGATCTAGCTCCGACCGTATATTACAAGTCGCTTCGACGTGATTTTATATTATATTAATAATAAGCAGTATCGTCATCAGCTGTCTACAGCCCACTACAAGGTATATATCTCCTTTTGTGCCAATCTTCGCGGTCGTGTGCCAGTCTACCCCAAGTTCTTCTTCTAACTCTCGATATATCATCTGCCAACCGAGGTAAGTAGGTCCCAATAAGCAGTATATTTATTATTTTTATGAAAGAAAAGATGTTGAGGTACGCTTTAAAATAAATTAGTTGTCATCCGGACATAGCTGTTTTATTTCATAACAAAGACACTTAATTGTTTTTGTTTGTACGTGGTTTTGATTCCCAAACGAAAGAAATCTTTACATTCTATCAAATAATCTCACAATCGATGCAATAATTGTTACGTCAACATTGAAATCTAAAGCCTAGAACTAAGAAACCAAGCATATCATTGCAAGACCTTAAGACATCGTGAACTCATTCTGCGTAGATCGAACCAACAAAAAATAATAAAGAAGTTTGAGGGTAACCCGGAACAGCTATGCCTTTTGGACGGACGTCTTACACCTCAGTCCTTCCCGTGACCATGGGTGCTAAAAAGCACGCGAAACGTCGGCAAATTTAAATCAAAAATAAATCGCAATGGAATCCGAAAAATACTTTTATTTCATGTGTAATATTTGCGTAAATCTAAGAACTCAGTAGACATCAATAGATGCATCTCTGTCATCTCCTGCTCATTGGAAAGTAATGTAGCATATGAAGTGCTTAGTTACAATTTCAAATGTATTGACGTAGGTTTTCGAGTGTTTAGTCCGCTGGGTGTTTTGTTTAGACCCCGATCTGGCTCCGACCGGATATTACAAGTCACTTTGACGCCTCGCAATTTTGTTTCCAATATCGTGTTTCAATTTCGTATAAACACAAAAATGTTTTATTTCTTCATACTTAACAATATTCAAGGGGAAGCCGAATTATATGAAAATGTAAAAAAGAAAATAACTTCCAGAAGCAAGTTTTTTTTTAATTAAAAATATCTATGGCTCTACAAAAAAATGCCTATGTAACTATCTATCTATAACCTCACGCCAGATCCCTTGCCGGAAGGAATGTAACAAAAAATTACTCAGTATAAACCCTATTACTCGCAAGGGTGGCTAATCGCCTATGACATAAGATACTGAACATTTTCAATTCCTCAATCGGTAATATTTTTTATTTTACAAACCTTGGTAAAAATAGAATAATAATGGATTTGATGTAAAACAAAAATATGAATACGTTTGTAAAATTTATTAGCGTGTCTTCCCCAATTTCAGGGCGACAAGGATCTTTTGGCCGGTGGATGACATTGACAGAAAGGAATAATTTGGGCTATCATTTAGTAACATTTTCTTACTTCCAGGGAAATTTTTCAAAAAGTGGGCTCGCACGGTTACTTATTAAAATAAGAACTTGCGTAAATTTCATAGCAAACGGCAACCCTGCGACTGACATGAAGTGACAGTTCACTTGATATCAGGGTTAGTTCCGATTTTAGCCACGGGCCAAAAGATCGTTGTAGGACTGTGATCCTTGTATTGAGTATTAAAAACTGAGAATGTTCAATGACTTATGTCACTGACCGCACTGGTTGCTCAAAATTATATAAAAGCCCTCCCACCTTCTTCATCAACCTCATCTTCACCTTTCACGTCATCCATACAAATAAAACTCACTAAAACCACGCAAATAATCACCAAATTTTACGGCAAACCCAAACAAATATGAGCCTATACCGCGCGAATGTTGACGTCCAATATCCACCAATGTAAGGGGGTCAAATACCACCATATGGCTCCAAGTCATCCTCACCTGCTCGTGGTACATCCTGCTACTCAACGAACGAGGCTCTGACGACCGAAAAATGGCGGTATAACCATAACAAAAAAACTGCGTGACTAAATACCGCAGATCGGTGACGGGCAGCAGCGGCACCGATGCGAAGAGTTACGCACTGCGATCGCCAACCCGCCTGCCCAGCGTGGCGATTATGGGCAAACCCTCAAAATGGCAAGCCAAAACAAACCACGGCCCCCTGTTCCCGGCCGCCCTGCTATTCCGGATCACGGCGGCGGTCACGGTAACGGCAGGGTAGGGGGTGCGAAGAATCCCCGGGCTACGGGAGGCCGCCAAAATCAACTGACCTTGGCGACGTTTAATGGACGCACGTTACGGCTTGACGAGCACATGGCGCAATTAGAATCCGAACTCGAAGGGATAAGGTGGCACGTTCTGGGACTGTGTGAAGTCCGAAGAAAGGGAGAGGACACCGTTACCCTAGAATCAGGCCACCTTTTGTACTTCCGAGAGGGCGACCAGCTATCCCAGGGCGGCGTAGGGTTCTTGGTCAATAAAACCCTCTCTGACAACGTTTTAGAAATGTCTAGTGTGTCGAACAGGGTAGCGTATCTTATTATTAAGTTAACCGATAGGCACCTCCAGATTCCTCACCTAGCCGGTGGAGGCTGTTACCGAAGACCCCCCACGCGTCACGGGATCGAGCGGCCTAAAGATAAGTCCCCAGCGCCCATAGGTTTTTTTTGTGGACCCGAAAACTCCCCTGTGCCGGGAATTCACGCCCCATTTTAATATTGATACTTATTCTAATTTTCTGGATTGTTCTTATTACGATTTTAATTGTTTGCGTAATCAAATATATTTTTCCTGATAACAATAAACAATTGTATTTTTTTTGTAATTGTGTGTTTTATTTGTACCCGCCGTCAGGCGGTCGTAACAAGTGGGAGTACAAATTTGCAGCGAATCGGTAGTAGGATCTCACGGTTACGGTAGCAGGGATCATAGGGGGCAAATGCTTGTCAACTTTCTTGAGAAAGGGGGGCTTTTCTTGATGAACTCTTTCTTTAAGAAACGGCCCCAAAGAAAGTGGACATGGCAAAGCACCGACACTAGGACTAAAAATGAGATTGACTTCATCATAACGGACAAGAAGCACATATTCAGAGATGTCTCAGTGATCAACAGGTTTAATACCGGAAGCGATCACCGACTTGTCAGAGGCTCACTGAATATCAACTTTCAGCTCGAGCGAGTCCGTTTGATGAAGGCCAGGCTCCGGCCCAACCTCCTCCAAACCGTAGTAGGATCTGAAGCGTTCCAGTCAAATCTGGAGAACCGATTCGTTACCATGGAAACCACAAATGAGGTAGACCAGGCTCTCACAAATGTAGTTAAAATCCTCAGGGAGGAAGGTACGAGATTTTGTGAAACGCGACGTATAAGTAGGAAAACGAAGCTTTCGGAGGAGACACTGCAGATTATGAAGGAACGACGTCTAAACCCACCCAACACTTCGTTAGAGCAACGGGCACTCAACAAACGAATTAACAAGCTGGTACGACATGACTTCCGATGCGCTAATACACGCGCTATTGAAAAAGCAATCGAGCAAAATCGGGGGTCGAAAGTTTTCGTTCAGTCTTTGGGAAGGAGCCATCTGACGAAGTTGTCCAAAGCCAGTGGGGACGTCATCACTTCTAAGCCGGAGATTCTTTTGGAAGTAGAAGACTTCTACAGACGACTATACGCCTCGCATACATCTCGTCCTGATCCCGGAAATGAGGATTCTAGAGCTACATTAAGCCGCCACTTTACGGAAGACCTGCCCGAAATCAGCCTAGACGAAATCGTGATGGCTCTTGAGCAGCTAAGGAATGGAAAAGCCCCTGGAGAGGACGGAGTTACAACTGAACTATTAAAAGCAGGAGGTAAACCCGTGCTAAAGGAGCTCCAAAATATCTTTAACTCTGTCCTCTTTAATGGGAGAACTCCAGAGGCTTGGGGTAGGAGCGTTGTCGTATTGTTTTTCAAAAAGGGTGATAAGACCCAACTGATGAGCTACCACCCTATTTCGCTCCTGAGCCACATTTATAAGCTGTTTTCAAGAGTTATGACGAATCGTCTTGCGCGAAGGCTCGACGAGTTTCAACCCCCGGAACAGGCCGGGTTTCGAAGAGGGTATGGAACCATAGACCACATCCACACTATACGGCAGATTATACAGAAGACCGAAGAGTATAATCGACCCCTGTGCTTAGCATTCGTGGACTATGAGAAGGCCTTTGACTCGATCGAGACCTGGTCAGTTCTGATATCCTTGCAACGATGCCAAGTCGACTGGCGATACATCCAAGTGTTAAGAAGTCTCTATAACGCCGCGACCATGACCATCCAGTTACAAAACCAGCAGACCAACCCTATCTCAATGCATCGAGGAGTGAGATAAGGGGACGTTATCTCCCCCAAATTGTTCACAAATGCATTGGAGGATATGTTTAAGACGCTGGACTGGGACGGTCATGGCATAAATATAAATGACAGTCATATCTCACACTTGAGATTTGCAGACGACATCGTCACACAACAGATATGATTGTATTAGCCTAATCAATAAGATTAGTTATAAAATACCCACTAGAACGCATTGCCGTATTCCCTGCCAACTATTTGCAACGGCCCGTTGTCGTACCAACGCTGGCACACGTTCGCCGCTATACCGCTTAGTTCATAATTATAATACTTATTTTAATTCAATTGATATAGCGGCAACACGAGCTGGTGCTTTTAAAACTAAAATTAAGGAACTTCTTCGATAAAAAAAAAAAAAGTGCAAAAGTGTTAATTATAAGTTGGTCTGCTGCTTTCTTTGCATTGTACCAATATTTAAAATATGTTTAGTAATCTATGGTAAACGGCGTGGGTGCCACAATTATTAACGCATTGTCTTTTATTTTTTGTTTTGTGTTTTAACAAGTTATTATGTATTGTGTCACTGTCTGTTTACCCAAATAAATAAATAAAAAAAAAAAAAACTCTGCAGTTGGGGAAAAACAACTTCGAGAAAGAGGTCAACTGAAGAATACGGCTGGGCTGGGCGGCATTTGGGAAATTACGTCGAGTATTTACATCGCCCATTCCATAAAGCCTAAAGACAAAAGTCTTTAATCAGTGCGTCCTGCCCGTTATGACATATGGAGCCGAGACGTGGACACTCACGGTTGGAATGGTTCATAAATTTAAAGTCACTCAGCGAGCTATGGAAAGGGCTATGCTCGTAGTTTCTCTGAAGGATAGAATCCGGAACGAAGTCATTCGACAGAGAACCAAAGTTATCGACATAGCCCACCGGATTAGTAAGCTGTAGTGGCAATGGGCCGGTCACATTAGCCGAACAACCGATAACCGCTGGGACAAACGAGTTCTTGAGTGGAGACCGCGGACTGGCAAACGTAATACAGGACGCCCTCAGGCTAGGTGGAGCGATGAACTTCGTAGAGCGGCTGGCAGAAACTGGATGCGAGTAGCCGAGGATCGTACCCAGTGGCGTGCACTTGGAGAGGCCTATGTCCAGCAGTGGACTGCTATAGGCTGATGATGATGATGATGATCCACCAAAACGCTCGGGCGCTCGGGGCGTCACCCGGAAAATATTCCCATCATAGTTGCCGCCATTAAAAATTGAGTGACATCCAAACAAAAACCTTTTACGCCACTAATATAGGTAGCATTTCACAGAAATCTCAAAGGACCGGGACAGACGAGCCTGGAAGCCGAAAAAGTGATAGGGGACTGTCCCCAAGTGGAATCCATTAATCTGAGCTTACGGACGGGACTGTCAACGGTGGCGACAAGTTATCTGAAGACCTAGCACAAACAACTTGACGCTAACGTAACGCTATCAAGTCGATATGCCATCCTTTTCTCACTTCAAATTCATTAAATAAAGATAAATCTGTCAACCATTAAGTCATTATGTACTAGGCAAGCTACTTCAAACTATAAATGGCGTGTACCTTGATGACCGCGAGGTTAGCGGGGTTGTTTGTTTGCAAGTTACTTGAACAGTAGGTATCTCCGTGCACACTAAGGCATATTTTTTAATAAAACTTAGCATTCGAACGTGTCACGATGCAAACACCTTACCCAAAATGAGCTAGAGTGAATGCACGCTAAAGGTACGGCCAAACCAACGCGTCCAGCCGCGTCCGCGATGGCGTGCACGGTGACGATCAGCTCCTGCAGTAATATTTGTAGGGAAATATTCACACCAACGCGTCCTGCGTCCTGCACGCGCTATCTGGGCGGCATCTGCATGCGAAATCATAGGGAAATACTGATCGTCACCCTAATCGCCACCGGGGACGCCACCGCAGACGCAGCTGAACGCGTTGGTTTGCTTTTGCTACAGAAAAAAATCTTGCGTTGTCTTCTCTAGTACAAAGTACATAAAAGGTAATTCAATAGTGTCAACATGCTTTCTCGACAACGTTACTATAACGTCAATGTGTTCGCGCTAAGCCCCTTGGCACGGCCAGTCTTCTAGAAGCTGCTTTTTACGCTTTCCAGTTTAGGTGTGTGGGATTTTCGCAATTTATTTTGGGCCATAATCTGAAATTCGATTTTGAAACAAAATCGAAAAAATACACGCGTACATACAAATCCAACTGGAATAGTTACACAACTAAAAAAGTAAGCACAGATCTATTGTTTCGTTCTGTACTTTTTACTTGATAAATTATTTAAGAATACGTATGCATAATGGTTTACATAATGGTCAAGTTGTTTGACATGATTACATTCGTGTATTTTTTCTAGTAATTAAGAAATAACAATTGAAGTCAGTTGGTTTAGTTATGCTGGTATTATGTTGGTTAGCCATGTGCTCGATAACGTTTCCCATCGGTAATTCGCATATATGGGTTTCGTAAAAGGGTTCATTATATTAAACCCTTTGAGTGATATTTTTTTTTAAATCCTGTCTCTTTCATTTAAAATTATAAGTTTCTGTTAATGGCTGTCAATCAGCCAGCGTAATTCAGTAGATATTATAGTGCGACAAGGATACTTTGGCCCGTGGATAACATTGACAGAGGGGCGTTGGTGTAAAATTATGATCATTTAGTAAAATCTTCCTAATTGCAGGGAAATATTTCCACAGTTGGGTTCGGACGATTACTAATTAAAAATGGATCTTGGGTAAATTTCATAGCAAACGGCAACTCTGCGACTGTCATGAAGTGATATTTCACTTGATGATAGGGTTAGTTCCGATTTTGGCCGCCGGCCACAAGATTCTTGTATGACAGTAGAATATGTTTGCTAAGATATGCCTTAATACAACATGTGCTCCTATAAGACCGCACGTATTCAATTTTACTCATTCCATTTTAAAATTACAAAATCCAACGATATTTAAATTGGGCATACGCTTTATAACCATTAATTTTCTTTAAACATAGTACCACGAGTATTGAAGAACATATTAGGCTTTTATGGTAAACCCTCAAAATTAAGTTGCGCCTTACATTTGCGAGGTTAAAGAGACTGCGGGGGAGTCCTTACAGAGTTGGATATTACATGTTTCAACCCAAAAACGATAAAGAGGTATCATTTGCATACGAAATGTGCCGAGCTTAATTGCTAAGCCCCCGGACGCACTTATAATATCTTTATTAAAAGGGGCTAAAGGTAGGGGAATGTAGACGTTTTGTCTTTCTCTGCCTTAAGCCTCTGCCCTTGTCAAAAGATAAGGTCAAGATACTGAAAGATATGCAGGGTACAATGTAAACGTAAGAGTAAGTTCAAAATATCTACAGTCGGACAAAAACCGTCGCTTGTGTTTCGAAATAACGCAATCAGAAAACTGGAGTTTTTTTTTATAATCTATCTGTATACATGTATGCCGACTTGCTGGTCTATTGATGCATAGCGGGTCGATCTAGAGCTTCTGAGTCGAATGCTAGGTCAAATAAACTGTACTGTTGTTATATAAAAATTCTTGCAGTTTTGAGTCTGGAATTGCTCCCATTATTTATTAATTTATTTAATTAGATTTACCAACAGTTATGTACAATAGTTCATTTGCAAGTAACAAATTTCGAGTTCATAACCAATTGCATAACTAGTTACAGGCGAATACAGCATGCATAACAAGTGTTTATTCTATATATTATTGACAGATATATTATTACCTAGACAATTATAATTAATAAGTTTAGTGTTTTATATGAAATTATTTGTGAAAATAGGCCATAATAAAAATTAATTCACAAACGTCGAGAATGAAAAAATAATAATACTAAAATGAAATATAAAGAAATATTAATAAATCACACTATAATAAAATTGCAAATATTTTAATTTTTTAATTTTTTATTATTTAATGGCGTACGTAAGCTTTCGCAAATAAATGTTAGTTAGGTAAGTTTTCGAAAATAAGTCTACGAAATTCATGCGATTTTACTTTTATTTATTAATAGCTTTGCACAACCTGGGAGTCGGCGAATTGTATCCTAAAACCGTGCTCCGAAATGGATGAACCATTTTTGCCATTCCTTTACGGGGTATCCGATTAGGGGCGTTAAATTTTAGGCTTTTAATCAGCGATGGACAATCCAATTGGTTGTGTAGTAATTTGTACATGAAATTTAGATCCAGACGCGCTCGTCTTTTTTCAAGCGATGGTGCATTAAAAAACGCAAGTCAATCACTATTACTTTTATGACTTTAGGATATTCCAGCAGAAAATGCCAAATGCCACATGAAACGCTTCTGAATCCTTTCCAGTCTTAAAATATGTGTCGAATAATGCGGTCTCCAGCAATTATGAAGGCAAGCTCGCCCCCTATTATAAATGAACCTTTCATAGTCGGCTTTGGCATTGGGAATAAAGGCATGAAGATGTTTTATTTCGAATGACAATAAGTAATTCAATTGATTTAAATATCTTAACAAATAAAATCTTAATAAAATAGCTTCTGGCAAGTCATCAAGTCTGCAAAGCTTAAGTGAGAGTGGGTATGTTAGTCGAATGTACAATGAAAGATGGACTAGAATTGTCACGCAATGGATGCCTGCAGATAGACATTGACGTCTGGGCAGGCCTAGGAAACGTAGCCGTGACGATGTAGATGTTTTACAAATAGATTGGCTCATCATGAAAAGAGTCATCTCTGGATGAACAATCACTGATCTACGTGGAAGATAATGGGGAAAACCTTTACCTACAGAGGGCCAGAAATGGTTAACAATAAATATTAAAATATCTTATCTCTAGTCTGGTACATAGTTGTAATATTAAGATACTCTTTGTCTTGCTTCATCACCTTCTAAACAAGATTCCATTAACGTTTCCTCCCCTTTGTTCTTGGCCTAGACAAACTTATGGCCCGGTCCAGTTGTAAGGTTCCGCGCTCGTACTCCAAACTCGCTAATTATTTTCACTGCACTTTAACTTAATTTATTCCCCTCTTCAACTAATTAGTCTCTTGTTTGTTTTGTGATTGTTTTATTTGGATTCTTGTGATATTCATTGGAGTACTCACTCAATCAAGGATCGTCAGAAAATTATGTTATACTCCAGAAATGCTTATACTTTTAAGGATGTTTTTTAAGGATATATTATAAGTTACATTTACAGAAAACAATACAAAATTAAATAAAATTTCATTTAAAACAAACAACATTATAATGTATGAAGTTTATAACACTAAATAATATTTTCTCAGTTTCACAATTTTACATCTAAGACTGTGGGATATCTGTGCTCTGCGCCTAATCCGCAAGGTTTGGCGGATGATACAGATGGATAGAAATACTGTCAAAAAATACAATTAAATAATACGAAATATACATAAATAATATGTTACAACAACATTAGAAGTGAATAATGGTAGAAACATTCAATAAAAGTAGAGACACTATATTGCAACTACTGAAAAAAAAACATTTTTACTACGAAACCCGCAAAGGTATTTGATGCACTAAACTCCTAATAGCCTCCTTGCCTTTGTCTAGTTGCACGCAAAGTTATGGCCGCCAAGAATAATGACCTCGCCATGCAGTGCGCGACTCTACTTGCTACGTGCTAATCATGTCACTACAGAGTAGCGCGCTATATTTATTATACAAGACAAACTCTGTACCACTTGTCTCACACGTATCATAAAGTACTTTGGTCATATCGCTAGAAAAGGCGGTGACAACCTGGAGACGCTGACGGTCATTGGGAAGATCGTTGGATGAAGACCTCGAGGCCGCAGCCAAATTCGTACCACAATGGACACTATAGTCTGCTACGCGCTGCATGTCACCAAGGACCGGGGAATTTAGCGAATCATAAAAAGAATCAGACTTCTGGAAAGTGAGGGTTGTGCTTCAGACATGAGAAATAACTACGACTTGAGGAGGAAGAATACATTTTATAACACACTAAAAGTTATTAATAGATATATTCAACAAAAGAAAAGTCAATATATTACTACTACAAAATTACATTTTTATCACGAAACCCACAATGGTATGAAGACTCACTAAGACTCATAATAGGTTTCTCGCCATTTCTCTTTATCTTAGCAAAGTTATGGCCGCCAAGAACAACTGCCTCGCCGTGCTGTGTGCGAGTATACTTCCTAGTTGCTAATTATGTCGCTACAGTACAGCGAGATATATTTATCATATAAAAGAAGACTCTCTACTATCTATCTTAAACGTATGTGAAATACTTTGGTCATATTGCCAGAAAAGGCGCAGACAACCAGGAGACGCTGATGGTTACTGGGAAGATTGATGGAAGAAGACCTCGGGGCCCGAGCCAAATTCGTTACACTTTGGATACTATACAATGCGAAAGTGGAAGGATGTAGGGACCGGGAAACCTAGACTATCTTACCATGACCAAATAGACGTCTTATCTGAAGGGTAAGTCAAGAGTCTCTGTAACCGGCGAGCGTGTATGAGACGAACTATGAGAGTGGAATAAGCCAGAGAGGAATGTAAGGAAAGTATCTGTTGGAACTCTGTACTCTCTGCCTACCCCGCAAGGGATCTGGCGTGATAATATAGATAGATAGAGATAGACAGTAGAGTCTGCTACGTGCTGCATATCACAGAGAACAGGGGAATATAGCGAAACATAATAATCAGACTACTGGGAGGTGAAGGTCGTGCTTCAGACATGTCTGAAGCCCGACCTCCACCTCGCAATTATTTCTTATAAAAATAACTACGTCTTGAGATTTTTTTCTTTTTTTCTTTTTTAACCTCTTTCGTCCCACTGCTGGGCAAAGGTCTCTCTCATGATTCTCCACCTAACTCGATCCTTGGCCATATCAGACCATCTCCTGGCGTAGGCGTCAAGGTCATCGCGCCATCTCTTTCTAGGCATTCCCCGGCGTCGGTGTCCATCTGGTCGCCATTCTGTAGTGATTTTTGCCCACCTATCTGGGCTCATTCTGCTCAAATGACCCGCCCATCCCCACTTGAGCTTGGCAGTCTTGTAGCGACACGTCTAAAATGTCAGTTTTGGAACGCAGTATAATGTTACGGACTCGATCAGATATGTTGATTCCTAAAATACTGCGTTCCATTGCCCTATGACATACTTTGAGCTTGGATTTTTGCGATTCGGTCAGTGACTAAGTCTGTGAACCGTAGGATAAAACAGGCAAGATACATCCGTCAATGAGTCCGCGCTTGAGTGAAAGAGGGAGTTCACCCTTCATAAGTTGCTTTATGGACCAGTAGCTTTTCCATGCATTATCAACGCGGCGATCTATTTCTTTGCTTTGTCGGTTGTCGAAAGAAACTATCTGGCCCAGATAAACATACTCCTCCACATAATGTATCTCTTGCCCATCTACGTTGATCCTACGTCTCGAGCTGTTGGTCATAACTTGTGTTTTTGACCGATTCATTGTTAATCCAAACTCAAAGCTTGCCGTGCTCAGTTCTTGGAGCATTTCTTCTAGTTCATTGGCCGTTGAAGCGAAAAGTACTATATTGTCGGCAAAGCGAAGATTACTGAGCCTTTTTTCACCAACGACAATTCCTTTATTGCCCCATAAGACTGCCAAGTCTTTGAATATTTCCTGCAGGGTACAAGTAAATAGTTTCGGGGAAAGCGGGTCTCCTTGTTTGACGCGGTCGGTAATAGTATATTTTGTCCGTTGTTCTATTAGTTCAATGGATTTTTCCGTTAGTCGGTTTGAATGTCGTTTGGAATTGCTAATTATCTTACTGCTGTTGCGAATTGCTTTTATGATGTTTTTATATTGGCTTTCTACGTCCCCGACATCTAGCTCTAGCTGGTCAAAATAGTTGTCTAGTTTCAAATTAAATTGGTCATAATTACTTATTAGGGTCTGTTTGGTTAGCCTTTCAATAATCTTTTTGAATAGCTGTACTCTTAAAATTTTAAATTCAAACTTAATTTTTGCACGCAGTGGTCTATGGTCGGAACTATATTCAAATTGGTTAACTACGCCGACGTCTTTTACAATATTTTTATGTGATGCTAGTACAAAATCTATTTCATTTTTAATAGTTCCATTTGGTGCTATCTAGGTCCAACGTCTTGTTTGCGTTTTTGAAAAGAAACTATTCGATATGTGCATATTTTGACCAAATGCAAATTGAATGAGTCTTGTACCTCGTTCATTTCTTATACCTAAACCGAACTTTCCCAGGATATCCTCATTATCCCCATCCTGCTTAATACCGATTTTGGCATTAAAGTCCCCAAGAACAATATTCCACGTTCCTCGATTATCATCGCAGGCTTTGTTCAATAGGTAGTAGAAATCTTCAACGTCGTCATCAGAGTAAGCTAATGTTGGGGCATATGTTTGTACTATAGTTAGTGTTTTACTTGGTCTCAGCTGAAATTTCAAGACTGCAATTCTTTCTGAATATCCTTTGAATTCAATAATATTGTTCTTCCATTTCGTGGCTACTAGGAATCCTACTCCATGCAACCCGCTAGTTTCCCCGATATGGAAGAAAACAAAATCATTGAGTTCTTCCGTTTGCTCGCCTTGTCTCTTGATTTCTGATAGACCAAGAATATCCCACTTAATAAGATTTCTGATAGACCAAGAATATCCCACTTAATAATGGTCATCCCCCATTAGGGTTCGAACGTTGTATGTTAAAACGTTAAGCGTATCGGTGTCCTTCAAAACGTTAGCCATGGTTGTTTGACGGTTAAGCGATCCTGCCCGGAGATTTTTAACAACCCATGCACCAACCAGGATCCCACGTCCGTCACCGTTAGTGTCCCAATTGGAGCAGCCGGGAACTTGGGGCTTACGAGTCATCTGTCGCTTCATTTTTCTTGGGAGGTTTAGACACCCGCCACGCTTGTCTACTGCGGGTTGGCGGGCCGCCAGAGCCTCGTTTGTTATTTAGCAGGTTGCACCGCGAGCAGATGAGGATGGCTTGGTCCTGGAGAGCTGTTAGTTAGGACGCTTACAACCCTTGAGATGGAAGAATATATTTTATAACACTCTAAAAGTTAATAATAGATATATTCAATGATCTTCAACGCCAATATATTACCACTTCAATGGTACATTTTTATGTCGAAACACACAAAGGTATGAAGACGCACTAAGACTCCTAATAGCGTTCTCACCCTCTCTTTGTCTAACTGGTCGCAAAGTTATGGCCGCCAAGAATAATAAATAACCTCACCGTGCTGTGCGCGATTCTACTTGCTACTTGCTAATTATGTCGCTATGGAGAAGCGCGCTACATATTTTATCTACACTCTAGATAGATAACTATATACATATAATAAAACTGTAACCGAGCCGAATATGTACATTGAATGTTTGTCGAAAATTTTAATTTATCGATAAGGAAATGTACCCCACATTTCCTTATCGATATGGAGGCCGTAAGAATTTTTTTTGGAATTATTGTCTGTCTGTCTGTCTCTTAGCATTCACAATCACGCAAAAACTACCGAACGAATATCAAAAAATTTGGTATGGTAATAACTTATATGCTAATGCTATGCTAACTTAAAATAATAAATAATTTTTATCCCGGAAACAACAATCCATCCGGGATAATCGCGGGATAAACCATAAAAAAATATTATTTTTATTATTATTAATCTCGAGCTGCAATGTTACGTTAAAATGCGTGATTTTCTCAGGTTATTCTCCTCACGTCAAACTCTTCGGTGGTTAAAAGCACTCACCTGAAATTGTACATAAACGTTGGATTTAAACACTTAAACATGATTTCGTGCATAAACCGACTATGCATTCAGGATTGTGTCTTCGATGACGATGAATTGCCGGTACACGAAACCTTGTATAATCATTGATTTAAGATATCTTAACATAATTTTGATCATAAACATGAACTGTATATTCTTACGAAAAGACTGACACGACATGTATTGACAAAACTATGTTACATACTTAGCTCGCAATGTACCTTTTTTAAATTTTATTTCGCCAGATAACGATATTTGGCAGGGTAGGTAGAAAAAGTTAAAATGTACCCAAGTATTGTATATGTTTTTTTATGAGACGGTGTTAGCGTTGAATAAGATTGCGCTTTTGAGACGTATGTCAAATTACAAAATAAACACGTGCGTAGCCGCGGGTAACAGCTAGTACTGAATAAAAATTTTATATACAGTATAGTCGTAATATACCGAGCTCAATCGGAAATCAATCGCTTGCGTTGTAAGTATTAATAAATTTTATACTAGCACCCGCCCGTGACTTCGTCTGCGTATGCATCTTTATAAATTATAGCTTATATGTTATTCTGTATGTATACACTCTCTTACTGTAAAGTTTCATCAAAAGTCGTTTAGTATTAGTATTTAGTATAGTTTTTACGTGAAGGAATAACAAACATTCATACATCCAGGATGTTAATACAACTCAAAAGTTTGAGTCAATATATTGATCAGATATTGAAAAAAAATACAAAAATCCATTACACCTACATTTCCCAAGCCGGGATGGCAAAGTAATATGAAACATCTAGGTCGCAAAGCACGTCTTTAATGTAAACAAAAATGTCAAAGCATAGCGTGTCGTGCCAAACGAGCTCGTAATACTGCGCCTTTGGAGACTTTTTTTGACTGCACTCTGGGGTCTGGGATTGATTATGCTTACTAAGAAGACTATGCTTACGATGTCTATTTGGTGTGGGTCACTTTCTTCCCTCCAATGTGGTCGAGGGAGGTGATGGCTGTTCAAGTAGTCGTACTCGTGAACGGGTGCTGCTTGTGGAGACTAGACCACCCAGAATCCTCTAGTTTTTTATTATAACATATGTCTTATATCTCAGTCGACAGGCATTTTGTATAATATAAAAATGTATGTATCTATACAAAAAATGATAAAAAAAATGAATGAAGAATTAAACAAAAAGGACAAGCCCCCTGAGTTGCTTGCCGGATCTTCTCAGTGGAGGCCGCGCTTTGATATTCCCGGTGGTAGATTAGTAAGTTAAAAAAAATGTAAATATGACACTTTGTAAACACCCCCGCAGGGTTTATGCAAAATAATCGATTTGAGTTGAAGGTAGATTTCGCAAACTATGTAAGGTCTCATTTTAAAAGGCTCATCTTCCTGTTCTCATTATCCTGAGCACAAAACCAGACTGACAATGAGTTTTTTTCCGTAACAATACACAATGTCCGACCTAGGATTCGAATCCTTGTTTCCATACACACTAAAATAACGAGGGTAATGGGTTTATTTCCTGATGGGTTCAGCGGTTCAGCAGTTACAGTGCGTTAGGTGCAGAGAAAGATTAAGAAAACACGCTGAGATGAGATGTTCTTTATTCGCTGTTCCAGCCAAGAACAAAGCAAAATATCCGTTACTACTCTATTTATATTATAAATGAAACTTAAACTAAAATCGAAATATTACATAATCAACTACTAATTATGATGCAAAACAAATCGATGAATGTAATCAGAATGAAAATAATTAAAAGCTATTATTCAGCAGCATTCCATCCAGCTCATCCTACTAATTGTAACACTATTATTCTATTGAAATGTCCTATGAAGTTTAGAATTGTAGCCGGGATAATGGCAATAGTCTCGCCCACTATTACCATCTTCCGAGACACATGGATCCACACAGCACATCTTACAGTTGTGACGGTGTTTCAAACGCGTCTGTCTGTCTGTCTTTCTGGTTCAAATCTTGTGATCCATTTTACAAGCACTTTTAGGTATCCGATTGAGTTGATATTTGGCATATGTATGTAAGTTTGGTGACGATGCAATAATATGGTACCATGGAACTGGTCTGATGGAGTCTGAAGGTGATCACAGGAACATGTGAACTGTACAACGTAACCCCCTGGGGTTTAGATTAGTATTGACGAGTACTATACGACCAGATAGTGTTGAGGTTTTGATGATGAAGCCTTAAGGTGGCCAATGGAACCACATAACACATTTTTTTTAAACGTTGCCTCACACTTGTATTTATTCCTGTGTCGTGGGTGCGTTTACAAACATGAAAATTTACATACACAAATACCCAGTCCGAAACAAATAATTGTGGATCACACAAAGATTTGTCCCGTGCGGGAATCAAACCCGCGACTATTAGACACAGTGGGCGGAGCGGCTTAAGCTCTTAACCACTGCGCTAAATCGTCCGTCAATATAACCCTCACAATATAACCCCGCCGTGTTTGGGCTCGTTGGATTTGTCCCGACGAGTACTTTACACCCGGATGGTGTTCAGGGTTTAATAATGGAGCCGGAAAGAAACCATATTACTTAGAATAATAATCATTTTAAGTAAAATGTACTGAACAGAAGAAAATACTATACAACAGTTATAAATTAAACTACATATCTCATTTTCAGTTTGTCGAAGTTTTAAACGGTGGTATCTAATCTACAGAATGGTATAACTTTGACTATTTGGATAGGTCTCACTATCTGTTGTAAGGTTCGGTGTATGCAATAAAAGATGTTTACTGTTCAGTGCATAAGTTTATTCTAATTTATAGTATGGGTTGTAACAGTATTTATATTGGCCCTAACTACTACACTACACCTACCCACTTAAAATAAAAAAAAATAAAACAATAGTTTTTATTCCAAGTACATACTTAACAAATACAATATTTCAAATATGTATTGTGGTAATAATTGACTGTTACCTATATTTTTTTCTTTCCCATGTTAATTACTTGTCACACTTAAATTTTGACGCTTTTACAAAAGTTTTAATTATTACCTCAGATGAGTAATTTAGAAATTTTTTACCTAAAATTAGAGAATATATTGAGAAAAATGTGCATAAAACGAACCAAAAATATAATTCTTTGTGGAGATTTTAACATTGACTTACTAAGAAGGAACAAGACTGCTGCAGAATTTGAACAATTTCTTCTAGGTTTTAATTTGACGCTAGAGATTCGACAACCAACTCGGCTGGTAAGCAATTCATGCATTGACAATTTTGCACATAGCTTTACTTGTGGTTGCCAATATAATATACTTGACCTAGGAATTTCTGACCATACAGCGCAGATACTCAAACTCTGTAACTTAAAGGGAAAATCTGATATTACGACATGGAAAATGCGTAAACAAGACATTACAAAAGAAAATTTGAACAAATTTAAGTCATACCTACAAAGTTTGATATTTTCAGAAATGTATACAGTAAATGATGCCGATTTAGCTTATGATAGATTTATTAATATTTTCTTACTTCTTTACAATCTATGCTTTCCGATAAAAATTGTAACAATTAATAATCTAAAAAAGAACATAAAATGGATCTTAAGAGGCATAAAATTGTGTAGCAGGAACCGTAGGAAACTGTTATGGCAACAAAGACTAAAACCGAGCTTAGAAAATAAAATTAAGTTTAATAACTACAACAAAAAATACAAAAAGATAATAAAATTAACTCGAAAAGCACAGAACAATTACTATATAAAGACATCAATAAATAAATCGAAAGCAACATGGAACATTATTAATAGCTGCAAACCAAATCAGATGAAACGACATATAAAAAATATAAAATATAATGACAATACATATACTGAACCAAATGACATTGCTAATATTTTTAATAATTTTTTTGTAGACCAAGTAAAGTTAGATGCACGACCGCGTAATAAAGTTAAACTGACTAATACACAATTACAAACATTTTTCCTGTATCCAATAACACCTGAAGACATTATTAAAATAACAAGAAATCTAAGAAACACAAATAGTGTAGGATTGGATGGTATATCGACTAAAGTTATTAAACATGTAATCGAAACTATCTCACCACATTTAAGCCATATTTTCAACATGTGTATAAGTGCAGGTGTATATCCAACGAAAATGAAGTCCGTGATAGTAAAACCTCTGCATAAAAAAGGAGATAAAGCTAGCGTTAATAACTACAGACCTGTTGCTATTTCATAAGTAATGTCAAAAATATTTGAAAAGGCTATATATGAAAGGCTTTACTCATATCTTGAAAAATATGATATATTCTGTGACGAACAAAAGGGATTCAGAAAAAATAAGACACTAAATCTAGCTGTTTATGATTTCTTGTCCATGATAATTAAAAACTTAGACGCAAATAAAATTGTATGTGCAATTTATGCAGACATGACTAAGGCATTTGACTTTGTAGAACATGACCTGCTACTTGACAAATTATATGCAATAGGTGTAAGAGATAACGGACTTGAATTGTTAAAATCATACCTATCTAATAGAAAACAAATTACCGAAGTAACGAGAGTATGTCACAATACCAGGAGGTAAAAAACATTTAAATCCTTTGAGCGAATAATTAAATATGGAGTGCCACAAGGGAGTGTGTTGGGTCCATTATTATTTTTAATTTATATTAATGATCTACCCCAAAATGTGATGTGTCCAATGGTTTTGTTCGCAGACGATTGTACAATTTTAGTGAGTAGTGATAACATCAGTGAATACGAAAAAAGCATTCAGGCATCGGTATTTGACCTAATAAATTGGCTAGATAGAAATAACTTAAAGATTAACCTAACCAAAACAAATTTAATGCAATTCTCAAAAGAAGCACGTAAATCATTTATGACGATTAAATATAAAAAAGCTGAAGTTAAGCAAATAGAAACGTCAATATTCTTAGGCCTACATATTGACAATAAGTTAACATGGAAACCACAAATAGAGCATGTTTGCAAAAGATTGAATAAATGAGCATACGCATTGTATAATTTGTCAAAAATTGTAAATAGAGAAGCAGTACTTGTTGCTTATCATGATTTAGTTGGCTCTATCTTAAGGTATGGTATTATATTTTGGGGTAACGCAACCAATAGAGAAACCGTGTTTAAAGCACAGAAGCGGTGTGTGAGGGCAATTTGTGGTTTGAAAATGACAGATAGTTGTGTACCCTTCTTTAAACAATTAAAAATTCTAACAATCTCATCACTATATATATTGGAAATGGCAATTTTCGTAAAACAGAACATAAAATTATTTAACAATATAGCAGATGTGAGAAAACTACCAACTAGAAAGCAATATGAATACCAAATCACAAATAAAGCTGGTTGTAAAAGTGCAGCTGCCAGAAAAAGCGTATTAGGTATGGCCGTCCATATATTTAATAAGGTCCCAAATGAATTCAAAACCATACAAATAAAGGAATTCAAATCTAAATTGTCAATGTTCTTAGTAGAAAAATGTTATTATAGCATAGGCGACTTCTTAAATGACCATGACATTTAAACGGTGTTTGAGTTACATATTAATTTGACATTATACAATGACTTGTTACAGTATGACATGTAGTATAATTTGCTGTTGTTGACATAATATTTTATTATTACAATGCATTTCTGTATACCCTTAGCATGCACTTTGTATACCTGTGTTTCTTTGATTGTTTTTAACTGAATAATGTTTCCATTTTATTATTAATATGAACCTTTGTATACCCTTAGCGTGAAACATAGTGAGACTGTTCATAGTATTAAGATCTAATTCCATACCTATGTTATGACAAATAAATAATTCATTCATTCATTCATTCATTCAATTATACAATTTCATCAGGAATATTTTTTTTTTATTATCAAACAACAATACATTTTCATTATAAATCACCTTAGATTTTATTTTGGATAATATTAAATGTAGGTATTTTTATAGATTGTTATTGCGAAAATTATTATAGTATAGACAAAATTATAATATAAAAATTAAGGTTATAAGTGTATATTTCAGTTATAAAAAAAAAGTCTAACCTTACTTAAGCTTACATACACAGTGTAGAAACTAATAAGTACTATAATATATGTGTTTATAAACATGTTTAAAATAATTCTTATCTAAAATTGGGCCCCTATATCTAAATAAACATTAACGATATCGATATTGTTATAGTTGTAATCATAGGTAAGCATGATTAATATTCTAGGTGTATCCTTTATAGTCACAGAATTCATGACTAATAAAATTTATTTATGTTCGTGACGTCACCTTTCATCCTTGTGAAAATATCCTTTTTGCAATTAAACTTCTGCAATGTTGTGTTACTTCCTATATACGGTTTTACACCTTTTTAAGTACAACACTGTACTAGTTTCTTCAAGGTACACATTTTATATTTGATTGGTAGGCCTACCATTTATTTATCTTCATTCATTTAATTATGCAGGATACAAGGAAATATTTATTACATTATTGTGCGCACATTCCTTATAAAACAATTATTTTACTAATTCAGGCACTTCATTTAACACTTCCTTATTTTTTAAATCATACCATGTGTCCATGTTAACTTCACAAGTGGTAGCTCGACCGAATTATGATCAGATTAACAAGGATTCCGTGCCTGCCTTGTATCCTGGTGTACCTTGCTATCATTGGGGCTAGCTCGCTCAACAGTGCCTCTCGGGCTACTGTTTATAGCGATTGCTATTTCCCTACTCCCCATATATTATTATTATCAAATTCCATCAATATATAAAAAACCTATCAGTTCCTTACAATAATCGCAATCCAATTGAATTCTATGGCGCTTATAATGATATCAAGAAATGACTTAGGTGATCAGGCTAAGCTTTCGTTGATACCTTATAGGCTTATTATCCATAAGAATCCTTATCAAAATGAATATGCATTCTAAAATCTATCTTTGCCACCTCTTAAGATAACCTTTCCACTATTCCATATCACCTAAATCCATTCCTTCCCAGTAACATTTTTATTCAAACTATTCATGTCATTCCAATTCAAACTACCTACTTCAACCAAACTACCTAAACCAGCAAATACAACATTATACCAACACCTTACTTACAATATCAAATCCAAAACCTATCAATCATCTACTCTTATAGTAGACAAACCTTCCGATTACATAATATGATGTTAATGTTACTTATAGTAACATTATTCATTACGTCATTACATAACTATTGCTATACATGGTCCTTTTACTTGAGAAGTACATTTAGAGAAACTACCACATAATACTCAGTACTTTTCCGACATAATTATTTAATTGTAATTGAAATAAGTAAAAAAAATATAGTTAAGTTTAATATTTCGTTATAATTGCAACTAGTTTTAAAATCCATGAAGCTTGTGTATGCATTCCAATCCTGTACTGGTTATCTTCAAATAAACAAACCTACCTAATGAAATTGACAACACACGATTATTGTAACGGGCCTTCAATGGAATGGAATGTTTGAACGTCTCAATTTCTTATACTTTGCGCTAGATGAGACACCCGTATCGAGTAACGAATGACCTAAGTAATTATTTACAGATAACTGCATTGTATAATAAAAATCAAACATGGAAATGTTCATTGCTATATTTACGAACAAAATTTGACTCGAAAGTTCAGGTCTTTTTGATAGTGTTGTATGTTTATTTGGAAAACAAAGGGCTGTGAGGCATAATTAATTTTTCCTCGAAAAGCATGTAAATATATCATAGACATCTGAATTATCATAAACGTATCTACTAGTAATGCGACTTTAAAGACTGGATTCAATTGTGACGTTGAGTAACGTTTTCGAATTGGAAACTTTTAAGCTGCGCCTATAGTCAAGTTGACAATCTACAGTCGTTAACGCTAATACAAAGCGGAAAAATGTATGGGAATGGCATTTTGCAACGAAAAGTCACGTGGTCAAAACAATGAGCTATCGATTGCGACAAGAGAATAGAAACAAAACGTTTGCAACTTGTCTAGGCCCTCTGTACACTGAACAAAAAAGACTTAAGTTTATATAATTACAAACACAAAAAATATGCAAGTTTTTATACCACTGATCAATTAGATTACTAAAAATTCTATACCAAACGCTAAATGTATTTTTTTATTGTGTAATGATCATTTCAATTATACTGAATTAGTACCGAATACTCGCATTACTCTTCAGGTGTATTTAAAACAAAATAGCTGATAACTTATAAGACCTTGCCTATTTCTGACCGCAATTTTTTTTGTTTACATATTATTTCAAACGTTTTAAAATGTTTGTAAGTCATACAATTTACCAACAATATTGGACATGTCTAAATGGCTGAAATAGAAGATCCGCATCTGAATAGCTCAAATCGTAAACTAACGCTTAAGAATAGCTTAAAGAGAAAGTAGTACATAGAACAAATAGTAATGATATACAAGAAATAGCAGCACTCAGATCTTCGTATAAGAATTCATCAAGTAACTATTGTGTGCCTGTAGGTAGAGACAATGAATAAAAGAAGCGAAAGTTATATAATTTTTCCATATTATATTTACTTGTAATTTGACACGTATAGTAAAATAAATTAAGCGAGAAAAGTGTCGTGGAATGAAAATATTACAATCAAAAGTATGCGAAAGAACTTTCCTTGGTCACTGTAACTGCTAATGGGCATTCTGAGTGAAGGATGATTATATTTATTTTTAAAAAAACTGTAATAAACTAAATGTTTATACATGTCACGCTTTGCTAGACTAATAGAAATCACAACCGGAAAGATCGTCCTTTTTATATATCATTTAAGGTTGCATCTGTATACTAAATTTTAGCATAATATTATGAGAATACTACAATCATTTTCACATAATTGCCTCTTAGAAATTTTGCAGAATCTTATCGAAGAACATAAAATTCAAACATTGCCCCATGTGTAAACCTTTATAATTTGAAATATTTTGTAAATTAAACAAGAAAATAACTAAAACAATACTTGCATAATTATTATACCTATAGTTCCAAAAACTCTCAAAGCAAAACTGCATATCATGTCATTGTTACACAGTGCGATTTTATACACCTACATGGATTACCAAATGTGAAAGGGTCAGTAGTACCAATGAAATTAATAAAAAAAAAATTCAAGAATTAGATACTCTGAATTCTTTAAATTTATATCTTGTTATTTGATTGTACGTGAGTATTGTTGTACTTGTATTTGACAATTTGAGTTTATGCTGAGATGTTTATAGCAGTATTATGACAAAACTTGAAAAACATAATCCAATTCGTTACGATTATTCTTTTTTTATTAAAGTAAAATACTTTGTGTAATTGTAAAATTAAAGATAATATACCTATCATGTTAACCTCCTGAAACATTATGTTGATTGCAAGTAAGTAAAATAAATATATTATTCCTGCAATCAAAAGTAATTAATTCCATGATTTCTTTACCAAAAAATACGACTTACCTATCACGCTATCACCCTTATAAGCATTAAAGAATACCTTTTTGTTGTAACGCTGAATACATGTGTAGATTATTAGCAAAATAGCACTAAGAAAAGGGCATCTACATCTTGGACTTTCTGAAATTTGAATAATCGAAATGAAAAAATGGCATACAATTTTAATGCAATTTTCCTTTCACACTGAGTAGTTTTACCTCTTCAAAATCGAAAGCCTTACATTTAATTGCACTTGAACCATACTGTGGGTTATTAATAAGTGTTAATTTCTGAATCGTATGCAACACAAGCATTTTTGTAACTCGTTGGTACTTAACATTTTTCCAACCATATTATAAAATTGAAGATACACATTTATAAAATCGGCAAAATCAATCAATAATTTAAAACAAAATATGTTGCGCTTAAATAGTTACACTAATGGCATAAAACGCCCAAAAATTTAACTACAATACTCCATATTATATACTCGTTTTATACCTACTTAAACATACTACCACTATATTTCCACTAATCACTATTTATTCTACATATCACTTAGCACTCATCACCGAGATCGTCACCGACTTTCGCTTGCAGCGCAGGAACAAACTGCCTTATGCTGGCACCACATAACTTGAACTTCCTGATCATTACCGCTATCAATATCGCCATTTTCTTTTAAACAGATTTTTTTCTGCTAGCCACAAAATCGTGCTGACTCTGAGCAGGAGCTGACTCTTGTTCCATCTCGCATGACCCATCAGCTTATAAACTTCTGTCCGCGTGTCTTCTTCGAAAAAAATTCTTCCTACGTTTCGCCTATCCATATTCATATTTTAAGTTTCAATTTATTTTTTAAGTTTCACCACACTTCAGCAACAACGGTACAAATTAATCACTGCACTCCGCGGTCGCTACCCGACACCTTAAGACGCCTGCCTGGCATAGTCGCCATGTAAGGTTCGGTGTATGCAATAAAAGATGTTTACTGTTCAGTGCATAAGTTTATTCTAAGTCTATAGTTTGGATTGTAACAGTATTTATATTGGCCCTAATTACTACACTACATATATAAGTAGCTCAGCAATAAATAGGACCATTTCCTAATCGTGAACTAGCACATCATTCACCAGTTGATAGCTCTCCGGTCTGTGTGCGTGCTAGTTCCCACCTCAAACACAAGATTCTGAGCTAGAAAGGACATTGTTTTGCGTCCATACATGATTTACCCCAGAACCAACAGCAATGAAATAATACTTGTATGACTTTAAATCACCCATAAATTCTCTTAAGGCATGTATTATTAAACGGACAAGCGGGAGAATTGCAATATTGCACAACAACTATTAGATTTTAAGGTTATAGTTCCGTAGCCATTACTAAATCTGAGGTTATATTGCGTGTATTGACATTCAGTAAAGATATTGGCGACTTCGATATAAGTAAATTCGATTTAAATACTTTGAAATATTTGTTTTACATTGCAAATTGTCCGTTAGATACGGATATTTCCCATTATTTTAATAAAATAGATAAATAAAGATGGCATGGGTCAAATCTTTGTTGGTTCTGGGGCAATTTTCGAAATACGACATTTAATTCCATCGCCGCCGGTACAAAAGTAAGACATCACCGCAGGTCTCCTCTCCATTAGCATATATTCTAGAGGACACTAAAAAAATGTTTTCACGTTATTTTTATTTTAGGCCATGAATATATTACGGGGTTGCCCCGAGACGTCGCACTTGTGTTCCTTAATTACTGGCTTTGTTCCTTCGCCGGCAAACCTGAACCTGCCCTTAGAGCCGTTATTTGAGGCTGTTTCGGTATGTGGGTGATCTTTCCTTTTATATTTTTCCTTAATATTACTTTGTTACTTATATAATTACATTATTGAGGAATTTTAGTAGTTGCTGACTTGTATACCAAATGAAAAAAAATATAAGATTAAATTATTAATTAAAAACACGAAAATCCGGCCCGTAAAATTCAACACAAATAAAACTACTTGTAAAAACTTTGTAATTTTATAAATTGTAATTTGTATAGAAATAGTATTATAAAAGTAAATATTTACAAAATTGGTTTAATACAAGCTATTATTTCATACAGCTTTGGATACACTGACGCACTATTAAAAAATTATAACGTATGTAACTCCCAAATGAAACGACACCTCATAGAATCGGCGAGTCATAGAGTCAATTAAGCCGTTTAGGCTACAGAGTGTGCCGAAGAAATAAACATAATTTCATACATAATACTCCAAAAATACTTCTCTAGTGCAACAGTTAAATGGGAAGAAGTACTCCAGAATTCCATAGGATTCTTCTCCTGTGTGTTGGCGGCAAGCCCCCTACATACGTCCTTAACTGGTTTACAAGCATGTTAACCTTCTTTAAAAAAAAACCTTCTCCACGAAAATCTCTTAAGAATCGTATCAACTGGAGGAAGTTATTAACAACAATAGCGCAAAGGGCTCGCTACTGGTGTATATTTAAATAATTAATGCGGCAAAATGGCCGCTCGGCCAACGCGGTCAACGGCTAATGGCCATTCTGACACCAAAGAGCTTACTTTATTGGTCCAATTTCGGGCTATTTGTTACTTTGGCGGCAACAAATCGAGGAGACCTGCGGTGATTTCTTCTTGTTACTTTTGTACCGGCGGTGGTGGAATTAAATGTCGTATTTTTAGTAATTATTAGTAAAGGACATTGTCGAAAATTACCCCAGAACCAACAAAGATTTGACACATGCCATATTTATTTATCTATTTTATTAAAATAATGGCAAATATCCGTAACGAACGGACAATTTGCAATGTATAACAAATATTTCAAAGTATTGTAACGTCGACCTCTTTACTGAATGTCAATACACACAATATAACCTCATATGCAGTAATTGCTACTGAACTTTAACCTCAAAATCTAATACTTTTTGTGCAATATTGCAATTCTCACGCTTGTCCGTTAAATAATAAGTGCCTTAAGAGAATTTATGGGTGATTTAAAATCATACATATATTTTTTCATTGCTGTTGGTTCTGGGGTAAATCATGTAACGCAAAACAATGTCCTTTCCAGCTCAGAATCTGGTGTTTGAGGTGGTAATTAGGACGCAGACAGACTGGAGAGCTATCAACTGTTGAATGGTATGCTAGTTCACTATTAGGAAATGGTTCTATTTATTGCTGAGCTACTTATAAAAGATCGTGAGACCTATCTAAATAGTCTAAACATAGGCCTATCTAGTCCTGTATGTCCTTCAGATGCTTTCACTTACCAGACTAATCCAACATCCACTTTATTGTTAAATGAAGCCCTACATTAGGAATTATTCCTATGTCATGAGCGCGTTTTCAAACATCAAAATTCACATGCACAAACACCCAGACCGAAACAAATATTTGTGGGTCACACAAAGATTTGTTCCGTGCGGGAATCGAACCCGTGACTACCCAATCCAGTGGGCGGAACGACTAAGGTCCTCTTAACCACCGTCCACCGACCAAGCCGTCCGTCCGATTCATTTACTACCTATTTGCCAATTACATACGATAGGAATATCTTACTGACTGCTTTGTTGGTGTAGTGGTGGGACTGGTGATCACAAGATCCTCAGTTTGTCATAAGTCAGGCAATTTGTTGTTAGGGTTTTTTTTTTAAAGACGGCGTAATCGAGAAGACACCTTATCCATTGCTAACTAGATACAGACTGATTGATGATAATGATAACGATGATATCCGCAGTTTGACAGTCGAATCAACAACCACTCGATACTCAGTTGAGGATATTATTCTAAAAACTGGGCTACTAAAAATACCTGTAGCTACTCAACCCATGTATTTTCCCTCTGTCGCTCAACTCGGAACTCGTCCATTTAACTTCACAATTGCTACGCAGTACTCACTTTTTGCTAGTCACGTGCTTTCCCACCGATTATTTGGCGTGTTCAACAGCATACAACGTTGCAGCGTGTCAACATTTATCGCGTACTGCGCCCGCGCACTATGGACATTTTAATGTCACGGCCACGGCCACGGACTTTGCTACGAAGCGAAGCGCTAGTCATTTTTTCTATGCTAATCCTTCCTCTTCGCTTTCACTTTCACGCTATCGTAATATAAACTGTTTCCTGTTATCTTTGAACATTCATGTGCTGTGCACGCGAACCCTCTTACGCCTCAAGTAGATGATTACTTTACAAATATAACACGAAAATGAAGCTTCGAGTTACAAAGATTTTATTATTATTTTCGTAAGAACTTTGTATCCGAATTATCCATGTAACCTGGCGTATTGCGGGATAATGGTTAGAAGCCAATTGAAATCGCTATATGCTTCTAATTACGATTGTATTGTGGTGAAGGGGCTTCTGTAAAAAGAAATGGTTCAGAGTCTTAAAATTTCGAAATATGATTTTTGTCTGTATATTTTAGAATCTGGTAAAAGGAATACACGATTTAACTAAATTTTCTCGATAGAAAAAAAAACCAAAGTCATCTCTATTGCTCAAATCTCGAACCTATTTGCGCCTTTATTAAAAAGGCGATAACCCGATATGTCGCGAACGCGTCCAATCACAGAAATCCGCTAATCGTAGCCGCCGTCGACTACGACCCTAACTCCTCTCCTATCATCCGCTACTGCCATCCGCGGCATGTTCTCACTGACCCTCCTGATGCCCTTACATCTCTTCTTTCGGATATAGATCCCGCACACAGGATCAGACACCGACCTCGCCGGCGAGGTCGAAGAATCCCTTCCCCATCGCCCAGTGCAGAGCACGAGCCCACGGTGAGACTCCTAGTATACGCTCTCCCCCATAGCGACTGCCCAAGCCGAGGCCGTTCCTCCTTGAGGCGCCCTTGAGCTAGTTGCCCCTTGTTCTTCTGGCTTGAGCGTAGTGGTTGCAAGCTCGCCTTCTTGTCCAGTGAAGCTGTAAAGACCCCGCTGCCAACAGCGTAGATAATTTACACACCCACATAATCACATTTTCTGATTTCAACGCGAAATGCTAAAGAACAAATCAATAGAATTAACTTAAAAACATAGCAAATAATGTAGCAAAGTTCTTGTAAAGCAGTTTTTTTTTCATAGTGTAGTTTCTTAAGGAAATGATAAAATTTGTTTTTGCACATATGTCCGTGGTTTATTTGCGAGCGCGTGCTCAATATATTCATCTTTTATTATTCTCAGTAAAGTAATTGCATCACTGTCACTCTCCCGTTCGGTAAATGGTCGATCACGGTAGGCCCTTTATACAATGGACTGCAGAGCTATCGGAATATGTGACAACAATTTTAGAAAATTTAAGTATTTATTAAAAATGACTCAAATGATTGGAATCTACTCAAGGTAAGTTTGCTGTGATTAATTTACCACGTAACAGTCTCGTTGCGATAATTTCGCGGAATGATCGTTTACGGGACTCCAGTAGGTAGGCCCAACTTCGAGAAAGAGATCAATCGTCGAATCCAAGTCCGCTGGGCAGCGTTCGGGAAGCTACGTAATATCTTCTCGTCCCGCAAATACCGCAGTGTCTCATGACAAAAGTCTTTGACTAGTGTGTGTTCCAGTGATGAATTACGACACCGAGACATCACTCACGATGGGCCTCATAAAAATACTCAAGGTCACCTAAAGGGGAATCGAAAGAGCTACCTCGCAGAGAAACTCCTCTCGGAGTTTCTCTGCGAGATCGAAACAGAAATGAGGAGATCCGCAGGAGAACCACAGGATACAGAATACCCTAACACAATCATTTCACGACGATATCGTAGCGCGACGCGTTTAGTAATAGCGAATAAGAACCCTGTTACCGATTTTGGAAACAACTATTTTCAGATTTCCAGTGATTTACACGTTGTGTTTACCTGAACGTGACTCTTTGGCGACGCTTGCATGTCAAAATGGGATAAGCGAATCGATGATTGTTAGGGTTAATAGGATTAACAGCCTATTTGCCTAAGCCATGAGAGCCTATTAGTCTTTCAACCGTCAAGTCGCTTATCCCGCTTCGCTTTTCAAGTGTCGTTTGGTCATGTTGTTTTTATGACGTCAATGAATCCTCGTTGGTTTCTTTTAATACTGGTAACCTGTGACTTACACGTGACTGTATTATGCCACTGCCACTATTTCCCGTATAACTACTCCATATCGGCCGAAACACGTCCACTGCAGAACGAGGTGATGATGGCGCAATGACCGGTTTTGAGTTCTCTACATCCAATTTTTTCCTGCGAATTTTGGTCATCGGTTTATCTTGTGTGCCTGTACACGCCACGTCATTTTATACATTGCCATTTATTTTCATTTCGTATGAGAATTTCAGGCAGACCGTGTCGTATCTGAAGGTCAAGTAAAGAGTCTCCAAGAGACGAAGTATTAGAGGTCGGTAAGGAAAGAACTTGTTTTAACTTTGTACTCTCTGCTTACCTCGCAAGGAATTTGACGTTTTAATAGAAATAGATAGATAACTACTATAGGAGCAGTTTTTATATTCCACAGTGACACTTTAAGCAAGGCACTCCTAGCAAGGCAATCGCTTTTCAGCGTAACTGGTCCGATGCCACCTGCATCCAACGACTTCCTGCGATTTTCACAAGATCGTCGGTCCATCTGGCAGGCGGTCGTCCTCTTCTGCGTTTGCCAATACGTGGTCTCCACTCAAGAATTTTCCCACGCCTCCTGTTTTTTTTTCTTTTTAAATTAATTTTGTTGCGGGCTCCAAGACAATTGAAGCGCTCCTCGGGACACCCCAAGGCTCAAACTGGATGTCATCTTAACAAACAATTGTGGATCCTAGCTTACAGAAGTGGGAATGTGTAGCGGGCTTAGTCCCGTTAAAAATACAAGGACGGTACATAAACACTTCAACGAATTTCTTCACCAACAAGTAAAGTTAGGTATTAAAATAATATAAATATTATATACAACTTCGAATCTAATTTGAGGTGATATTATGAAAATCCCTTTAAAAGGCTTTTTGTCTCTCCTTTTGATATAATTTATTACCCACTATAAATAAATCACTTTGTAAATTCAATTTACGCAGGTTATTTACGGTAGTTTGCAAAGTTGGAATAGTAATATTTCTAGTTGTAAAGATCTTAGACTAAGACTTTTCTAGACAGAGCATTGTTAACAAAAATGGCGGCGAAAGCTGCCTCAGTTACGCATCAGGGATGAGCAAAATGTAAGCAGATTAATGATTACAATTGCATTTTGTAATACTCAATCATGATTCATGATTAAAAATGTAATTGTAATCGTTGAAGATTACAAAATGTAATTATAATCTATCTATCTATATATCTATATCATCACGCCAGATCCCTTACGGGGTAGGCAGAGAGTACAGAGTTCCAACAGGCTCTTTCCTTACATACCTCTCTGGCTTCCTCTACTCTCATAGTCCGTCTCATACACGCTCGCCGGTTACGGAGACTCCTGTAATTATAATCGTTAATTATTAATACCTGAAAGAACCTGTTGGAACTCTGTACTCTCTGCCTACCCCGCAAAGGATCCAGCGTGATAATATAGAATTATTAATACCACATCACGCCTACATTCCCCAAGCGGGGGTGGTTAATCATTAATCTGAGTACATTTTGCAGATCTCTGTTACGCACTGTGTGCGTGATGCAAGTGTTCGATGTTTTAAATTCGTTCAAAAGCTGTCAATGTGTGCGTGCGCGTGCGTGTGCGTACTATAATTTATCTACCTTCTATCTATCTTGCGGGGTAGGCAGAGAGTACAGAGTTCCAACAGGTTCTTTCCTTACATACCTTTCTCCTCCTCCACTAGGCCTCCTCCACTCTCATAGTTCTCTTATACACGCTCGCCGGTTTCGGAGACTCTTGACTTATTTTATTGACATTGTCCAAAATTACCCCAGAAAACCCCAAATTAACCAACAAAAAATTGACCCATGCCTTCATTATTAATCTATTTTATTAAAATAATGGCAAATATGCTTATATAAAGGACAATTTGGAATCTAAAAGGATTATTTCAAAGTATTGTAAGTACTTATATCGAAGTCAACACACGCAATATAACCTCATATGTATTAATGGCTACTGAATTATAACCTCAAAATCTAATATTTTTTGTGCAATATTGCGATTCCCTTGCTTGTCCGTTTAATAATAAACGCATTAAGAAAATTTAGGGGTGATTTCAAATCATACAAGTATTTTTTTGTTGTTGTTGTAAGTATTGCTGTTGGTTCTGGGGCAAATCATGTATGGGCGAAGAACAATGTGCTTTTATGCCGTTTCAGCGCACGCGATGCTCCATCTGGACAAGTAATTCATTTAATTCTAAAAATATGTTGTACTGCTACCTATTATAATTGCTTTAAACATTTTTATTCTTACTTTGTCGATCGATCGTATATGTTTTATTCAACAACACTGCCTTGTCAATCTAATTGCGAATAATGCGCTTTGCGATCACGAGGGTTCGAATACTAGGTCGGACAATATATGTAGTTTTTCTATCGCAAAATTCCCAGTATCAGTCCGAAGTTTGGAATTATGTTCGGTATTTGGCTCGCCCCCTATTATATGAGACCTAATATCGTCAGCCAAAAGTGTACAGTACCTCTGCCATCGCCGCTTGGGGAATATAAGCGGGACGGCGTTTATTTTTATTTATTATGCAACTTGCTGGATTGGCCGGTCTGGAAATCTTTACATAGACTTCGGACTCAGGTCACATGGAGCAAGAAAAACATTAAGATGGAGTCTTACAGATACTACTAATCTGGGGTGTTCGTGCGTGTCAACACCTGCACGATACCAGCACACACAATTCTATACAAGGTGTAACATAATAAACGCAAGACCTGGAAGTAGTTTGTTCTAAATCGACAACTGAATTGATTCCAACAATTTTTGTTGTATCTTACTTTTATTTTTAATTTGCATAAAATGCTGTTACTTCTTTAGTGCGCTGTAATAAACTAAATTTATTCTTGATTTAAAGCAATACGGAGATTTTAAATGCATTTCTAAAACGTATTTCTCAAAACGCACCCATACACGTACAAGTTTCATTGTTAATTGGGGTATAAAAATGCTTAAAAGAAGGTTAAAAAATGTAAATTTGGAAATTTTGTTTTTGTATTGAATTTGTGAAGCAATAATCTAATCGGGGTGTCTGAGATCTTGCGTTTTTTACGATTACACCTTGTATAATTTAAAACATGTCTGCTGTCGAAACGACAAGAAGATTCAACTTATTTAAAAAATACAGACCCTTCGTATACCCGTCTTCTTATCTATGTCTATCTATCCAGTTCAAAATTCGTAATCCAGTTTTTATGTACTTGCTGGTTGAGCTGAAATTCGACATACCTGTGTCATTTCGGTGACGATGCAATAACGTGGGTACCTCTTCAACAGCCAACAGAAAATACACGAATTTTGTTGGCTCATTTAATTTTAAGTAGCCTTTTTAAAGTGCGTCATTACCTGGCCGCATAAAAATTGTATTTAAAAATGCTTTTTAACTTTTATTTTTATTAAAATAAATATCAGCCGGACAGAAATTTGAATCACAGCCGAACAAATGACAGTGTCAACATAGCGTCTTTGTTCATTTTGTTCGTGTACCTTTTATTTTTCATTGCATCAGTCGAGGCCAAGCCACGAGGCGGGAAGCAGTTGTAGCCATAGAAACAGCGATAATAATATTAATACTATGACGACAGCTTGATTTGATGTTTGTTTTGGCAGTTCCGTTACCGTGCTTTAGGTTTTCCTCCTTTCGGAAATTGGCAATTCTTGTTGTGGTTTAACGGGAAAAAAATATTCTATATATAAAATTATATATATAAAATCATAAGAAGTACGTTCCGGTTAGCTAAGTCCCAGTTACCCGCTTATTTAGCAGTCATTAAGCTAAGTGAGAAGCCTTAATACACGACTAGATAAGTTCTAACAGCAGTTGGCCACAAACCTGCCTTCACCCATTCGAACTGGGCCTGCGTGGTGGAGTATGATCCAATCATTCTTATCTTGATTTCAGAGAGAAGGCCTTTACTTAGCAATAGGGGAGTATAGTCTGATTTTATTATAAGTGTAATATTGAACACTAAAAGAACTACCCGCCGTTTTCGGAGCCTTGTTCAAAGAAATGGCAGCCGTGTTGAGGGTGCCCATTCCGGGGCAATGATAAGCGAAATAAATGAGATATCTCAGGGCCAGGACAACGTCGATACGCCTGGAATGAATTTCTTCTCGCGAGTAATTTTACGATGACACTGCTGTGGCATACAGTAGAAAAACTTTGTGTAGTGTCCGGCGGAATTTAATCTGTTGGTGATATTAAAGTACAGTGATTATCGAAAAGATGTTGTTACGAGGTACATCCCCAATTGTTTGAAAGATTATTAGAAGGATAATCTAGAGTTACAAGCGTACCTTATATCGACAGTAGGTCGTGCTGTATTACCAATGATTTTATACAAATACCAGTTATACTTACGCATTTTTTTTTATACAGAAAGTTTGTACAGTTCCCTTATCCGAAAATTGTGTTGCTCTTGTTGTAGAAAATGTTATACATGCCATCTATATCATCACGCCAGATTCCCTATTCCTTTCTTCCGTACCTCTAATTAAACTAAAACTGCCAATATGTGCTAACTAATCTGACAAGTCTATAATTTTGTAATTTCAATAAATTAAAAAGACAAATCTGCTATTTTATTACTTCGTCTACTGTTTATTCTCAACAAGGCAAGGTTTTGTTTAAAACGCAGATTTACGACTATATTGTTCTAAAGTCTGCGTTCGTCCCTTATTCATGGGACGAGACAGCGAGAAAGATGCCATTGTTACGTATCAAGCTGTGCGTCAATTCCAAATATTTCACTAGACGACTGAAAATGATAATGGAAATGTTAATGTGCTCTTTATATTTCAATAGATCTGGAAACTTTGGTTGACATTTTTAAGTAAAAAATGAAATTGGGGAAAATTATGTTGCAGGATTCCGTTACATAGACACATAGTTACAGGTCAAGCTAATAAAAGCGTGTTAAAAAGGTTTTCCTAAGTTTCATGTATTGATGGATATTTAGATATTACTCTAACACTACGTTCACAGTAGAGCTTTTTTAATGCGCATTAATCAAGCGCCGGAAAGAAACAAACTGCCAACGAAACAATTTTTTTTTAAAAGCGCTTACAGTACTTTAAACAAAGCGTTGAAAAGCGCCTGTGCGTACGAGGGCTCTCTAAAACTCTTTTCTAGACTTATTGCCTTGTTGGTAGCTAGTGGCGCATGGTGTAGCTGGCGACGAGATCTTGGGTTGGATAATGTCATTCATGTTTTTCTCTTGTAAAAATATCAGTGGTAGTCCGAAGTCTGATATTGTACCCAGTATAATGGCAATAGGATTGCCCTCAATTATATCGGGACGTTACATCATTTGCGAAATGTATGTGTGGAAATATAAAAAAAATAATATTTTTTTTGTTTGTTTTATTGGTATTTGGGTTTTAACTCAATATTTTTTATTTTCAAAGTAATCTTTTCGTGCATTAAATAACGTATACTCATAAAAGACTTTGTTATTTGTTTTGATCTTGTTCTTTGCTATCCGACTGTTTCTGTACATAACTTATATTTATTATAAATTATCACATTTATTTACCTTCCATGGAACTCAGTCTATAAATTTAGAGTTATTAGATGAACCACTTGTCAATTCTACAAGTCTGAAGGCCTTTTACTACACCCTCAAAAAAATCTGAATTAGACTAATCGACAATTAAATTTGCAAGTAAGTCTGTGTACGAATTTCACTATCTCTAAGCAGCCCTATCCGACGGTTTCACGAACGCTAATCGAGAAGTAACTTACCAGCACTTTAGTCAAGGGCGGTAAAGGTGGTCTTAGATAGAATTAAGGTCAGTGAGATTAACATTTTTATGTAATCATAAAAAAAAATGTAATATGATGAACGTCACTATAAGGCAACTTCAGTTCAGTATATCAGTTGTTCAGTAAATTCTAAACAATCGAAGCAGCATTAAGCTTTTTTATTACAATAATTCAAACTTTCCCTTTTCATCATAATATAAATACGAAACCTTAAACTTTGTTCCACAGAAACACAATATAAAGTTAGAGCAACAGTTTTTGATGGACCCCGTCGGATACTTGAACGAAATTTTGCTAATTTATTTAAATTTTCGCCTTTCATGTCGCATTATCGTTGCCAATTATCTGTGTAAACAAGGGCCTCTTTCGTTAAACATAATTTACGTTATTAATATTCTCGTAATATTTAGGCGAGAACTGGTGAGAACAAAGTCATTCGAAGTTGAAATCGACCAATGGAATGAGCTTGATAAAATCGGTAACATTCATAGTCAGCTCAAAAATGTGTTCATTTTTCAAAATTCGCGAATTCACATTTTGTGAATTCAAAAACAATTAAAGTTCACCGTGACAACGGCCAGGACTGTCATGTCATCTGAATGACGTCACGCCTTGTGAAACAGCTCTTTCAGATCGGTGTTTACGGTCACGTGACTGAATGCCTAATTTTGCTGAATTTCTATTCCAAAAATAATTGTATAAATAATTTAGTCTTTTTCTATCTACACATCATGATCATTCAATAAAAACTCATTCGTTTTATTCCTAGTGGACAGAAGCCTATTAAGGGTGGAGCTATGGGCTCTGTTGATTGGATGAGGGTTGGTGGTGAGCCGTTGTCACCGGCAAACCGTAATCGACACTTGACAGCGTGCCAGTTGCAGCTTATCAGATTATTTGCCGCAAACCTATATTTGGTTGGATGCACGACTATTCCGACTCAATCGAGAGATAGAAAATATTTAAGATACTAGTTTCAATTTATTGATTATTATCTCTCTTTGTTTTACGTCCACCTTTATTTCTATCTCTCTTTTAAGTCAAGATTTGGTAAAAACAAGCAAAATTTCTACTGCGTAAATATAATTTAAAAAAGGAAATTTTATAATTTTTGTAGTTTGTCAAAATATAAGCATAAAAGTCCGTGTGCGTGATTTTTATTCAGATTACTAATTCTAAATGTAGTGTCAACTGAACACACTTTTTGAATAAGCTTTCATCAATAGGCAGTAAGTAAACCCTCTCAGTTTGAGAGGAGGCCCGTGCGCAACGGTGGGACAGTTTTTTAACAGGGCTAATATTATGAAGGCAGTATGCTCCACTATCATAGTTTGCCGCAGACTCGTCAATTACTCTTGTCTTCCCTTTAGATAAGATTCTGCTCTTTCCGGTAATTCATTTATAGCTGTACTATAAATACTAAGAAATTGCAGAGCTATCAGTACAGTATAGAGGTGTACCATTCATCTATAAGCGCCAGTATACTGTACCGAGGAGCAGACCAGACGTCAAGTCTCGAATTTGCATTCCAAATTCAGCAATTGAGTCAGTGCGCCGCGACCGACCGCCTTACACCGTGGCGTAATCAGATTACGGCACTCTGTTACTTAGTTAATAGTTTCAGCTTTACTGGCACAAGAAGCTGTAATAGCAGAAGTTTCTAGAGCCCTGTTTAGTAAAAGCGACTATGAACCCGCTTTCACACGAGCGTTTTTTGAATGTGCGTTTAGAAAGCGCTTTTTAAAAATGCCATTCGTTTTATCCCAGTTCTTTATTTAACGAGCGCTGAAGAAGCGCTCGTGCGAATGTAGGTTGACAGACGACAGGTCGTCATTTGAGGAATTTGTTAATAATAAACCACACAAACCGGCTTTATTAAACAACACGTGTGGTGAAAATGTGACAATTTTGTCATTTTTCCAAATAGTTTGTCTATTTGTAAGGAAGGTTCAGAAAGGTTCCTTGTTAATTGTCGCGTTTTATCGTTAGGTATAAAGGTCGCTTTTAATCTTGCTTGTCGATTTGAGTAGATATCTGGTACAGATTCCAAACAATTGTCTTAGAGATTTGTCGACTACGTGGAGTGACTTGGGCTAAATAGTTTGTAAGTTTGCTATTGTGGTAAGAAGTTTTCAAAAGTTGGGTTTCGTTATCCTATATTGTATGCGAGCGAGACAGAAGTGAACGCGTGAAGAATCCTTTTTACCGAAATGCTAAAGTAAAAAAAGATGCTTCTGGTTCTGCTGTTAATCTATTATCACCTTACTTTCATCAGATAGATAACATCTAGTAAAAAAATTAAACACTATCACACCTATATTCTCTAAGCAGGGGTAGCATCTCATCGGACCTCAGTATAAAATGCTGAGTATAAGTATACGTTATTAATTACTATAATTAAGTGAATATGACGATTGACATTATTTTATTTATGTAGTAACATTTAAAAGTTGTGTGATTGCATTACTATGAGGTAGGCAATGCTTAATTGCCTGTGTGCAATACACGCCACTTTGTGGCAGACTCAGTATACTGTGTACTCCGGAATGCAACCGAAATTTTTCGACTTTATTACATCACATTTAGACTTACTATTCGAAACTAAGACCTCAGATTTGTCAGCCACAATATGCGCCAATAAAGTAGTAGTATAATTTACTAACGACTAGTTCATAAAATAATATTCAATCCACTAAAAAAAATTTTTTTTCTGTTTTCAGGAATCAAGCAACACACGTCTTCATTTTGGCAAAGTTACGATACGGTGTTACCTACATCCATTGTTACAAGCGTCAGACTATAAATTTCTATTCCTTACAATAGTTACGGGTTCCGGTTCCGGTTGTCAAAGTGCCAACAGCGTTGTGATTATACCTCTCGAAAATCAAAGATTTAAAAAGTTATACGCTATATCTGAACAAAAACACCGTTAAAAACAACACTACAGTTGCCGTGGTAGATCCGGAAAAAACCATCCGTCGAATTCTCACTGCATCTGTCCAGTAAAGTGAAATTGAAGATCCACAACAACTTCCGAGGTTAGAACATAAATTGACCGCCATTTTGACATTTCAATAAGTTGCACGTGACTTCAACTGTTAGTCTAATGTCACTGATACTGTGATGTCACTCTAACTGTCACTCGGTTCGGTTGGTATCAACTACAGTGTTGCCAGAACAAGAGACCCAAAGTTACTATTTATTTTACTATTACGTTCCGTTCCACGTAACTTGACCTGACATTATGGAGGGACAATTTGAAATATTATTTGAAAAAATGAAAATGGAAATGAAAAAGCAGACAATAGAATTAACAGAATCTCTTACAAAAAATATTATGGATCGGATGGAGGAAAAACTAATGCCTATCAAGGAGGAAAACGAAAAACTAAAAGAAAAAGTCGGCAAATTAGAGAAGGAGATAGAACATTTAAAAAGGGAAAAGAAAAGTAAAAACCTAATTATTTTTGGATTAGAAGAGGGCGAAAACTCAACAGCTGAGCTATTCCAAAATATAAAGGAAAACTTCAAAAGAGACTTAAACATCAACTTAGAAGAAAACGAAGTAAACAAATTAAACCGCCTAGGAAAACCAAAAGCTGAGAACAAACCGAGACCTGTACTATGTTCCCTTTTAAGCGAATGGAAGAAGAACGAAATTACAAAAAACAAAAAGAAACTAAACGGAATTTATATATCGGAGGATTATTCGAGAGAAGTATTAGAAAAAAGGAAAGCTCTACAACCGCAATTACTAGAAGAGAGGAAAAAAGGAAACATAGCTTTTCTGAAATATGATAAAATGATAATCATAGAACCTAACACCAACAATGATAAAAGGAAAAGGGAACAATCTACCTCACCCCAGTCACCGTCAAAAAGTCAGCCCAAAAAACAACAAACGCTGAGCTCTCTCAAACACAACAGAGCAAACGCCTTCGAAGTAATGAGAATCAAATCAAACTCTTTAACCAATATTTCCACACGCAAGAACCAATAGCAATTAACATTCGGAACACCGGAAATTCAAACAAACTACGAAAACCAACAAAACGTAAAATCACAATCTCCCCCAATCCGACTGGTCCTCGTGGGGGATGAAGACCACAACCCTCCAACATTCCAAAAAAGAAAAGAAAATAAAATCTATATTGCAGCACTAAATACCCTTACTCTGAAAAACGAAGAAAACTTAACAGAATTAACATACGCACTAGAACATATCAAATGGGACATCGTTGGCCTTAGCGAAGTGAGACGATTGGGAGAAAGAATTGTTTCATATAAGGATTTCTTATTATACCATATAGGGACCACTCCTGGCCACCATGGGGTTGGCTTTATTGTAAAAAAACACCTGACAGACTGTATAGAAGGATTTATAGGCCTTTCGGAGCGCACAGCAATGATGAATTTAAAGCTACCAGGATACCGAGATTCATGGTCTATTATACAAGTGTACTCACCTACAGAACAGTCAGACCTAGAAGCAATAGATACATTTTATCTTGAATTAAATAAAGTTATCCGAGATCACGCTCATAAAAACTTAATAGTAATGGGAGACTTCAATGGTAAAATTGGAGACAAACGTCCTAGTGAAAACACACTAGGACCATTCACATACTGCAACAAAACCAGAAGCAGGAACGGAGAAAAAATTATGAACTTCACACTAGAAAACAACCTTACTATTTTAAATACTATATACAGGAAAAATAAGAAAAGAATGTGGACTTGGATCTCACCAGACGGGAACACAAAAAATGAAATTGACTTCTTCATGACCAACAAAAACAGTTACTTCAGTAACTTCAACGTCATCAACCAATTTAACTTCAACACCAATCATAGGCTGATCAGGGCAGAATTAAAAACAAAACAACCAAGGAAACCTAGACCAAGACAAGAACCAGTAAATGTAAAGCTCGGAACACACCAAATGGAACAATTAACAGCCACCCTGAGAGACAAATTCACAAACTATAAAGAAAACACAAAGAACCTAAACATACAAGAAAAATACAACTGGATAGAGAATATTATTAAAACTGAAACAAAACTCGCTGCAAATACTAGTAGCAAACACAAGCAATGGCTTACAACTACCACTATAAAATTACTAAAACAAAGGAGCCACTTAATTAACACAAGAGACGCGAAGGACAGAAGAAAACATCTAACAGAAATTAACAAAGAAATAAAGAAAAATATAAGAATAGATAGGAACAGAAATAGATTGGAGACTATTGAAAAACACATAATAAAAACGGGTGGTGTCAAAAAAGCATACAAGGAACTAACGAAATCTATAGACTGGGTAGTAAAAATGAAAAGCAATAGAGGAAAATGGAACCACGACAGAAAAGACATATTGGAAATTGCAACATCCTATTACAAAGAACTGTATGAGTATAACAACACCTCGCGAGAAGAAATAAATTTGGTAGAGACCGCAGATATCCCCAAAATCCTTAACGTAGAAATAGAGAAAGCAATAGATACACAACGGAAAGACAAAGCACCAGGCCCCGATGGTATAAATAACGAGATCTTAATACAAAATAAGCAGGCTATCGCACCGATCCTCATGGAAATATTTAAAGATATCATAGACACAGAAATTATCCCACAGCAATGGACAGAATCAAACATTATCCTTCTATATAAAAAGGGAGACAAACACGACATCGGAAACTACCGTCCAATCAGTCTCATGTCTAACATATATAAGATATTTGCCAAGATACTTTTAAAACGGATGGAAGGAACGCTAGATGAACATCAACCCATCGAACAGGCGGGTTTTCGGAAAGGCTACTCGGTAATCGATCACATCCATGTTGTGCGCCAGGTCTTAGACAAGTATAAAGCCTACCAGCGCGAGTATTATATTGCTTTCATCGACTATACCAAAGCATTCGACTCCTTGTACCACGAAATGATATGGAAGTCCCTAAAGGAACAAGGTATCGAACAAAAATATATCCGCTTAATAAAAAATGTATATAGTCATAGTACCGCGAGAATCCAACTCGAAAAGAAAGGTAACCCATTTAGAGTAGAAAAGGGTGTCAGACAAGGAGACCCTCTATCTCCAAAACTATTCTCAGCGGTTCTCGAAACAATCTTTAGGGGTCTTAACTGGGAAAACCTCGGAATCAATGTCGACGGAGCCTCCCTAACACATCTGAGGTTCGCAGACGATATAGTGTTATTTGCTGAAACACCGGAAAACATACAAAAAATGATACATGAACTAGCGGATGAAAGTGAGAAGATAGGTTTAAAGTTGAACCCAGAGAAAACAAAGGTTATGACAAACGGGAAGAAAACCACCATACATCTAGGAAATAACCAAATCGATTACACCGACGAATACATCTATCTGGGACAGCTTATAACACAAGAGGATGCTATACGCAAAGAAGTTGAGAGAAGAATAACAAATGGCTGGAAGAGATACTGGAGTCTGAGAGAGGTCATGAAAGACAAAACTCTTCACATTAATGTGAAGAAAAAGCTGTTCAACACCTGCGTACTACCTGTTTTAATGTATGGCAGCCAAACATGGGCTTTAACACAAAATACGACGAGAAAACTGGAAATCTGCCAACATGCAATGGAAAGAAGTATGCTGAATGTGAAAAGGTCGGACCGAATAAAAAACCATGTCATCAGAAAAAAGACGAAGGTCATAGACATAACATTAAAAATTAGAAGACTCAAATGGCAATGGGCAGGGCACATGATAAGAGGCCCAGAGAAATGGAGCAAACTTGTGTCACAATGGTACCCTAGAGAAGGGCAAAAGAAAAGGGGCAGACCACAAAAAAGGTGGGATGATGACATTAGGCAAGTAGCAGGAGTAACGTGGAATCGAGTGGCCCAAGATAGAAAGGAATGGAAAAGGTTGGAGGAGGCCTTTGCCGATTGGCAAACAGACCTACAAAAAATAATTAAGTATTAGAATAGAATAGATTAAGATTAGTATAGCTACACAAATATATTTCTATATCCACACTCATAGTTCTTAATACTTTGTAAATAGATACTAAGTTGGTCTGAATAAAGGGCTTTATTATTATTATTATTATTATTATTACAATAGTTACAGGGATTGCACCTGGGAGCTGTCTTAGTCTTAGTCTAAACTTGGACCTAAGATAAATCCCACTGAAGTTTACCGCCTCGGGCAAGAAACGACAAATTGTGTTATCAACTTGTGGGAATACATTGGTATCACTTTTCTCTTGTGAAAAAAAAAATAAACATCGTCACTCCTTAATTCTCCAAGCGAAGGAAGTGGAGGTAAACTTTATACATTAAAAAAAAAGCAGTACTTTTGGTCAGGATAAGCTATTCTTATGCCATAACAATTTCTATGATATTCGTCCTGTACAGCTTTGCCTTATCAGATGTTAGTTACGTCTATAACCTTTGTTTTAATGATCGCTATAGTCATTATTTTATGGGCCAATTTATGTTCATCCTGGGTATCATTAAAACACATCGATTCATTTGGATCTTAATTTGGTATCTTTACCGATACGGTACTTATAACTCCATACTGATTTTGAGTGTGATTCCGCTTTCAAAAAACACCCTAATATATTATTGTAAAAATTAGCCTAAACTGTCCTACTGCTGGGCATAGGCCTCGTCTCACAAATCAAGGTGAGAGATATTAGGAAATACTCCACCACGCTGACCCAGTGGCCACCTACTCTTGGAATTTCAACTTCAGTCATGCCAGCCTATAGGCTTTGAGCTTGGCTTAACGACTACCGCATTAAATGGTAATCTGCTCACTACGAGCGTCTCCAAAAAAAAGTTTTAGTATTACCCAATTGTTACAGCTACGTTATATCGGAACGATATAGACATGTGTCGATCTTTACTGATATGATACAGTGATATGAAACATGAACAAGATCTACAAGATTCGAAACAGTTGTAATGAATCAAATGCCTCATTTGTATCTAAATCTCGATCTTAAATTCACCAAAGGCGCTAATCTTACACAACGAACAAAATGCTTCATAGTTCATTCCAATCTGAAACTGAATCTCGATCTTACATTCAGTAAACTTGCCGTCTCAAAAAACGAACGAATACGCGACGCGATATCGGTTAGCAGAGTGTGCTTGAATTTAGCTACTTTAAATGTTCCAAATGAGACATATTTGGATTGAATCTTTTCACTGTTTCAGATGAAAATAATCGAATCTGAACCGTGAGACATTTTTGCCAAGTCTAGAACGATAAGGTTTCAGAGGACTTAGCACGTAAAGATTGAAATTTTGACGTTAGCGAATTGATATGCCATCCTTGTCCAACTACAGATTTACTAAATAAATATGAACGTGACACCGCTTGCTGGCGTCATGTTATCATCAATCTTTTCGTGTTAAGTCCTCCAGTACGTTTGTCGAACAAGTCGAAAGTTTGCCGAACTTAATTTCCCTTCGGCTAACTTCGGGGAATCTCGGTTGATAATCTCATCAATTTGTTGGGTATGACTGTCAGGCAATCGGCCCCGCCGGGAGTGTGGCCAGCCCTTTCTTATTGAATTACGTTTGAATTTCGAACCCATCGGTTCGGTTTGCGGGAGTTTTCTTTTTTTTTGTACGTGACCTCCTCCATGGCAGTGATAATGTATTTACGACCCTTTATTTACGTAGTCTGATGCCTTGAGGTTTTATTTTTTCGATAGTTGAATAAAAATAGTAATATTTTTTACCTGTTCAAAAATATATGTATATTGTTTTTTCTTTATACTACTAATATTGAGTGGTCTGTCTATACAAAGTGTAACATATAAACGCAAGCCCTGAAAGTAGTTTCTAAAAAGTAACAGAATTGATTTCAACAATTTTTAAATGTATCTTACATTTTTTTTAAATATGCAAAAAATGCTGTTACTTGCTGCTGCTGTTAATTTTTTGATTCAAAGCTATACGGAGACTTCAAATACCTTTATAAGACGTATTTCTCAATACGTATACATACACGTACAAGTTTCATTATTAATTGGGGTATAAAAGTGCTTAAAAAAGGGGTAAAGGATTTGGAAAATTGGTTTTTAGTATTGAATTTGTGAAGCAATTATCTAATCGGGGTGTCTAAGGTCTTGCGTTATTTACGATACACCTTGTTTAACCGTTGCGTTTTGTTTAATTGATTTGAAAGCATAAATAATTTCACTAATTCAATCATGCATGGATTGTTCCGAAAGAATCAACCAAAATATCTTGGAATTCATCTTCAGAGTTAAAAGACATGAGAAATATTTTACTTGGTACAAACATAAATTGTTCTCAAAGAGTCTTGTTATAGGAATTGAGCTTACATTTTTTTAATGCGTTCCTACTCTCAATTCATTATTGTTTTCCAGAGTCAAAGTGATTAATTCTATTTTTAGACACTTTACGACACGAGGATTTTTAGTTACATTTTTGTATATTGAGAGATGAGAATATATTGATACATTCAAATATTCTGTTTTAGATTGTAGTCGGAACTAGTTCGGCTTAATAAGAACAGTCCGTAATGTTACAAGGATATTCATCAAGATCTGTGCGAAGTGTCTTTAAAATAGATTTCTAACCTTTTTAGTGTCAGTAATAAAGTTAAGAATTTGGTGTCAAAAATGCCAAATGGAATGTAATTGGAATAGTCAAGAATATAAGGTAACGAGAAGGAAAGGTACGGAATTAAATCAGACATTACTTTTTGGAACACAACAATTAATATTGGAAAGATTCGCCAGTCCCTCCAACCTTAGCGACATTTACAATGTGAGTGATTTTGTTGACAGTGTAAATGATCAACAAAACCGAGTCCCTTGGACCCAAATTTTACTAATAAAATTCCGCTAACACCGAATCTTAACTGTCTCCGATCTATAATAATAGAAACGAGATTTATCAGTGTAAGACAAAACTGTTATCTCACGCCTAGGCCGTAAAAGTCCGTGACATATGTCCTGCTTGGATTAGCCCTGCTGGTATTAGTTAAGAGGCAATCATAAGTGTCGGAGACAGATGCTTATATGTAATCCTCCGCAGAAAAAAGAACAACAAATCTAAATCAGAAATTGACACAAAATTGACTCGATTTAAATGTACCTATGTATTGAACTTAGTAGTACAATAACGTATTTACTCAAGTACCAATTACACACTCTGTTAGATGGAAAACACGTAATTCATATCTGGTTAAGCAATGCTTATGCAGTCTGGTGCAGTGCTCCACGTTTGTATTGCATTAGTTAGATTCAATTTGAGTAGAGGTATAGTTGAGTAGATAAATCTTACCGATTCGACTTGATTCTTACGACTATAATATTACTGTTTTTAATCAATATGGAAGAGTTTCACGTAGAAATAAATGTGTGAAAAAAATAACAATAATGATTTCTCATCCATATTCGTTCGTATCCGTATCCGTATTCGTTGAACCAGCTTTTGTCCATCAATTATTATTCACATAATCCCTGTTCTCATTCCATAAATTACCAAAGTCGTTGCACCTGCTGTGGTCAGTTTTCAGTAGGTAACTTACATAACATTAACTTCTCGCAATGGGCATCTACGCATTGGACCGATGTCCTTATGCGAGTTTTCGCAAGGTCCGGGTAAAACCCATGAATCTAAGTAAGATATGTAAATAATTTCTCACTTATTTGTCTAAATCTCAGCGTATTATGCACGTTTCAATTGACAAATACCATATTTTAGGACTTAAAATAGACTTTAAACTATTTGATTTTGACCAAATTAAATCAAACCACATGAAGAGAATCAACTGATAAGATCATTTGGCGAGTCAATGATGAGTAATAAATTCATTTCATGAGTCAATGTCTCGTCAGGTCACTCATTTTTTTCTTTAAAATGTTCCCTTACACTAGGATTTATTTCTGTGTTGTGGATGCGTCTACAGACATAAAATTCAGATACACGAACACTCAGACTGGAACAAACAGTTGTGGGTCACGCAAAAGTTTTGATCCTGATCGGCGATCGAATCCTGTCTACTCAATTCAGTGAGTGGAATAGATTATTCTCTAAACACTAGAATAGAACGTCTTAATTCTTCACTTATGAATTCGATTGTACACAAACATGTTTGTGCTGTTCAGCTTAGTAGTCCGCCTGTTTGATATGCACCAAGAATAACAAATAACGCTTCTATGCTTACACTTAGTAAATCTTAGATTTCTGCCTAGTAGGTAAATTATTATATTAATCCCTGCTTTATATTGTCGCCTGGTAAGTCTTTTAATTGTTTATCATAAAACGTCACGTATATACTTCGTTTCTCCTGCTTCGCTAACAGTTTCGGTAGGTGATTACCTAACCAGTAAAGTAACAAGAAAAATATAAGCATTGTTCTTGGTACAACTCTGCCACCCCGCCTAGGGAATGTAAGCGTGACGTTGTATAATATTATATTATTTATAAGGTATCTCAAGTCACTCAAACCAAATTTAACATCCCATTTAAAAACTTAATAAAAATAAAATTTAATTCCAAAATAGTATTAGATTTATCCCGGCAGATCAAAAATGTCAGCCAACGCTAATAAAAAAAGTAACGATATGGTTAGTTATTGATATATCTCGGCCCATTTTTTGTACGAGTATTTTAAGCCGTATATTTACACGCGCATATCGAGGACGATACAACGATCACCATTCAAAGGCCCGATGTAAACAAACAGACATCCAAGTTTGGAATACCGTAACATATTGCAACTAGCGCAGTGTACCTAACATTTGGAGCGTGTCCAAAACTGTACCGATATTTTCTAGATATATTTTCGTTGCATGTTTTTATTGTTGATGTGTCAGCCTGTCAATTAGTCGGTGTGTCAGTGTAATATTCAACGTATGTATTGTATCTATACCAAGGAATATTAGTCTTTCTTTGTTCTGTGATTCGTACGATGGATTTACGAACGGATATTGGTACACAATGCAATTGGTCTTAAGGTCTAATTTATTTTGCTAATCTATTGGTTGGACTTATGAGTTGCACAGGTCTTATTCATTTATGAATAAAATAACTCGGTAATCTTTTAACCGTTTAGTTTTTCCATCAGTTAATTTGTTGTTTTGTTACTTAAAAAATACTTATAGAAAGGTTCGTGGTCTCTACACCATGCCCACAATACGTTAAATATTTGTTTATAGATTTGTATTATCATTCATAATAAAAATTAGTCAGTCGGTCAGTTTTTCAGATGACGAATCATTGGTTGACGTGTCAATCTCTTTCAAGACAAATTATCCTTAACTTATTACAATATTTCCCAGTAATTTATCAGCTAAGTAAATAACCATACCTTCCTATAAAGATACCAAATATGTCAGATTGTCAGTCTGATACTGACTTTCTATCTATATTATCACGCTAGATCCCATGCAAGCAGGCAGAGAGTACAAAGTACTAACATGTTATTTCCTAATATACTTAACACGCTTCCTCTACTCTCAGAGTTCGTCTCATACACGCTTACCCAAGACACGATCTATAGTCTAGGTCTTTCCCGTTACCTACTTCCTTCCACATTTTCATTGTATATGTGTTTCGCCATTGTTTCTTCCGACGTTCTTGCTCTTTAGTCGAATCATCGGACCATATCCTTTTTTATCTTTACATCGATACTTTTTTCATATTGTTTTCTGTCTATAAATTGAGCATTAAGTAAACAGACATCCATAGTTAGAATAGCGTTACATATTCTAGTCGGACATTTGGAGCGTTTCCAAAACTATACAGATATTTTACCTATCTGTTATTGTTATTTTATTGTTGTTATGTTAGGTGTACTATCAATCTCTATCTATGTATATCATCACGCCCGATCCCTTGCGGGGTAGGCAGAGAGTACAGAGTTCCAACTGGTTCTTTCCTTACATACCTCTCTGGCTTCCTCCACTCTCATAGGTCGTCTCATACACGCTCGCCGGTTACAGAGACTCTTGACTCGACCTTCAGATAAGAGCCGGTCTATTTGGTCATGGGAAAATAGTCTAGGTCTTCCCCGATACCTACATGCTTCCACTTTCGCATTGTTTTGCATTTCTTTTGTTAGATGTACTAATATTTAATTTTGAATTACATAGTTGGATTGACACAATAATGTTTTTATTATATGTTTTATGGTAGAACTTACTTTATTTTTAAAGGTGTGACTGCTCAAAGTGTTGTTAAGAAACTGTCCCATCGTTGGGCACGGGTCTCCTCTCAAACTGAGGGGGCTTAGGCCATAGTCCACCACGCTGGCCCAGTGCGGGTTAGCGAACTTCCACACCTTCGTAAAACTCTTAGTCATGCAGGTTTCCTCACGATGTTTTCCTTCACCGTTGAAGCAAGTGATCATTATTTTTTTAATATGCACGTTTTAATTTACGTTTACGTGGCACGTTTTTATTTAACCAAAATTATTTAATCATAGTAATTTAGTATATTATATACCCTCCATTCCGCTACTAAATGCGTTTTTAGTTTTTTAACTATTACCTAACTACGGATCTGGCATCACGCGGTTACTTTTTTTACTTCGTGTATTACAATTGAACATTCCAGTGAAATTGCGACGTGATATGTGACGACTTCACTAGTATGAAGACTATTCTGGTCTGCCCTTTATTATACTCTCGAGTGACTCATTGATCTAACTTCGGCTATAAAAATGTGAGTGCAGTATAGACACATCAACATATCATTTAAGTAGTTGTTCCTAATGTTTTAGTCAAAGTTAGATTCCCCTGATCCTTACTCTGTTGAAGTTCGTATATATGTCCTTTTCCACGATTCTATTATAGCCAAAACACACATTAGTGCATATCTAGTTGCAATAGTACTAATATCTAATATGTGTGATTAATACTCCCCGTTTCTGATCCCTTCTGAGAAAATACTCGTATTACCAAGTAGGTACATAATTTGTTTAAATAAATCCCAAAAAAGATTTCAGATGTAAATAAAAAAAAATCAGACACATCGCGTTTTTAATAAAAGCGAGTCAAAGAGATGGAAATCACAATGGTGATCCGACTTCAAAGTTATGAGCATCTGACGGCATTTTAATATTAATCTTGTGAAGACACTTTCCTTTGATAGGACGTGTACCTTTGAACGAACTCAATGCATTATTGCACCTTTGCTTCGTGTTGTTAGCTACAGTAGACGGTAAGTATAATATTTTTCACATAAGATAGGTAGTGACAGTTCTAAGTGCCACACGAAATTAATATTTAATTCAATGGTATTAAGGCATAAAACCATAAGTATAGAAACTGGTCATGCCTCTTATTGCCATTGAATTAAGTATAATTTTCTTTGACACTTACAACCATAGAGGTAGGATTAAAGCTGAGATGAATGGCTCTAGATATATCCTCATACATAACCTCCACCTCGTCGACGGGGTGTGTGGAAGTTGGTGCGTATACATGTATAATTGTCAGCGAATACCTTTCGGTCGGTGAGTATCAGGTACGCAACCCTGGTCGACACACTCTCGAACAAAATCCTTAAGGATTTTGTTCACGAGGGACTTGTGGACGATAAGCCCGACACCGCCCTGAGACTGATGGTCGTCCTCCGGGAAATAGAGCAAGTTACCTGATTTGAGTGTTATCGAGTCTTCGCACTCTCTTCGGACTTCGGATAACCCTACAACATCCCAGTGTAATTTGCTCAGTTCTTCCTCCCGTTCGTCTATCTTCTTGTCGGTCCGCAGTGTGCGTGTGTTGTAGGTTGCCAGGGCTAATGGTCATCGTTTGTGGTAGCCAAGTCTCTGCCGGAGATTGTTAGCACCCCCTGCCCTGCCGTTACCATGACCGCTACCTTGGCCAGGACTAGCAGGGCCGCCGGGGGCTTCATCGTTCATTGGGGTGTAATTGCCATAATTGCCACGCTTGGCAGGCGAGTTGGCGATCGCAGTATAGGATTTTATATGAGATGAGAGGACGCTGCTGCCCTTCCTCTTTTCTGGTGTCCCTTGAGTGTCTAGTACGACACCTTCAGGAAACGATGTTATTCCCAGCAGTAACCCAACTAACTAGGGCTATGGATGCCATAGGTGCCGCCAAACAAAGGAGTGGTGTCCTGCTTCCAACGACACTCTGCCCAGACAAGCCCTCCTCTGATGTGGCACCGGAGTAATGTCCTTGTCTGAACTACTGCTATTTGCGGTATTTTTGCGCTGGGTTTGGTCTAAACTAAAACAAAAAAAAAAACATGCGTTAACAATTATATAACTACCAATTCTCAAAAATGCTATCGATATCGATGTAAATTTTCCCATCATTATGACTAATCTCTTTAGGAATATGATTATTAAGATTCTATCTAAATCTAATCATTTATGCTCAAGGTAGACCGTTAATCTGGTGTAGTTATTATGCATCTTCAAACTAGTTACATCTTTTTTAGAAAATACATTTTATCTGTACCATGATACAGCAAAACCAAGTCACCGGCCGGAGCTTATATAATTTAGCTTCATCTAGTTTTCTAGACCAACAGGATTTGCATTCCAATATAAACCACGGTATTTTAGTTGTGTGGCACCATGTTTTTAGAATTATTTTAAATATATATATATATATATATATATATATATATATATATATATATATATATATATATATATATATATCTTTTTATTAATTGGAAACAAATTAGGTCTCCAAGAACACAGTCACTAGATAAACAAATATTAACCGATAAATTTGCGTGGAGCCTACGTCAAAATGAAAAGTCATAAATTTTGAATAAAAATGAAGTTTTGCCATGAAGAAACAAAGATTTTTAAATTGGTTACGTAAATGGTACCAAGTGTCCAGAAAAAGTGTACGGCTGCGTTTATAATCTCTATGTTTTATATCCTACCTCTATGCTTACAACTGTCACAATACTGGATTGCCCGCGCTTTGCGGCTGACAGATTGGACCTGCAACAGAGGTTAAACGAAAACCTCAGCAGGGCCAAACTGGCGGCCATCATGGCAGACGACGATGCGAGACCGCACTTCCTGAAGTTTGCAGATAAGGTTATCCGCATCTGCCTCAGAAGGAACAGCACTCTGGCATCAAAAACTTCCCCAAGAGATACAAACACAGACACCAACAACACTAACACATCAACACAAAACCCTACGTCACCTCTGGCAGTCGCCATTCCCAAGAGCATAAATTTTCTTGGGAGAGGCGAACGTGGGAAGCCGGGTATTCAAATAAAATCAGTCGCCCTCTTTATTGATATTAATTCCGAGCGCATTGGCATCGGCTACTGCAACGCAAGCGGCCCCAAACGGGTAATAATCTCGCCCGGGCTTGCCTCCCTTCTTCATGGCAGCTCGTTTAAGAACACAATGAAGCGTAAGAAGTTCAACGAGGCCGGGCGGCCGCGGAAGGCGGGCCTCGGCATACCAAGTGTGCTGGGGAAAAAAATCAGGGGGAACCTACGGGCGGAGGGGGTGGCAGTCGCCGCCCAAGCGTTCTTGAGGGAGCCCCCTCCCAAAAGTAATAAGCAGCCGGAAGAGGCTCGAACCAGAGCCCAGATGGGACTTGTCGATCCGCCGGAGCTCAGCGAGGCGACGGAGCCACTGCAACACACAAAAACGCGTTCCTCGAGTTTAAAGCAATCCCCAAAGCAACAAGAAGGCTCAATAGTGAGACCTGTAGATCCATCCTGCAAAATTATCACCTGGGCAATGAAGGATTGCTAGAGGTAAAGCTCAAGGAGGCAGAAGCGGCGGTGTACGACACCGACAACTGCACCACGTTAAGAGGAAAAATGTCGGGGAAGTACATGGCGGCCTATAGTGGAACCAGCGGTTTCGTCGAATACGATGAGGAGGAGTCCCGGCGGACCGGCAAACACAAGTTCAGAAACTCCCCTAACGACCCAATAGTGGTTGGCGGCGAAGTGCACGAGGGTGGTGTTTGACGACCGGATACTTGAGATAGCAGAAACCGTCTCAAGTGGCCGGGGTCGGGGGCCCGCAATCGAGCACTGGACCGTACCCAAAATAACATGGGTCAACGGGGTTCCTGGATGCGGAAAAACAACATGGATAATCGCAAATTACAACATCGAAAGCGATATCCTAATAACATCTACAACCGAGGCAGCGAATGACTTAAGGGAGAGACTCGCGCAAAAGGTTAAAACAAACACCAGGAGGAGGGTCCGCACTATGGTTTCAATGCTGGTCAACGGATTGAAAGAAGGTGAAGAGTGCATACGTATTATCATCGACGAGGCACTCATGAACCACTTTGAAGCCGTAGTGATGGCCATCAAGATAACTGGCGCGAGAGAGGCTCTTCTCATCGGCGACTGCAACCAACTGCCGTTCATTGATAGGGAGAACCTGTTTCGACTGCGTTACAACCGCCCAGACTCCATGGCGCGTGTCAACAGGGAGCTGCTCTGCACTCACAGAAACCCAATGGACGTAGCACATGCCCTCAACGAGATATACGGGGGCATATACTCGTCCAAATCCCTCGTGAGGTCCTTGAGCCTCAGTAAGTACACGGGAGCGCAAATTCCGAAACACCAGGAGAACACCATGTTTCTGGTGCACACCCAGGCCGAGAAGGAAATCCTCCTCGGCCAGGGCTATGCGTCGGGAAACGGGTCGCGCATCCTCACCGTGCATGAGTCTCAGGGACTTACGAGTGAAAACGTGGTGATAGTGCGAGCGGTCCCCAAGAGACTGAAGCTCCACGGAAGCTATCCACACGCGGTTGTAGCTATATCTCGCCACACTGGAAGTTGCGTCTACTACACAGACAGCTGTGAAGGAGACGCAACGGCTACACTAATAAGCAGGGCGAGGGTAGCTGCGACCAAAAAAATAAAAGAATACAACATTAAGATGGCTATTCGCAGTCGAGACATGGTAGTTGTTAAAAAGCTGCTGGAGGCAGAGGCCTAAAGGAAACCCTCACAAGCAGCCAAACACCTACACAACTGAGGCATTCTCGCTCAAAGGCAAGCCAAAACAGAAAGCCTCATTCACTTACATAATCCTTAACATAAATTAAAAAAAAAAAGAAAATATAGGTTAAAAAAAACCTCTACTGAAGTACCGCAACAAACAAATACCAATCACTGTAACAACAAAACCAAAAAAAAATAATAAGCGACATGTACCATACGAGTGCATATAAAAGCAACTACTAACAACACATAAATTTAACAAAAAAAGGTGCGGTAGAAACCGAGCCCGCAGTGTCCATTTAAATAAATAAATAAAAAAAAAACTGTCACAGTATCCAGCTTACATGAAAAATACTATAGGAAGGTATATTTTTTTATATTTTACAGTAAGTACTTCTTGTGAAATTAATAGCTTGTATATCTTTCTACTTTACTCAACTACTACCACATTAAATAGCAGCCGAGATAAACATCTTAATGTAATTTCTAAAGTATTATATTCGAAGATATGTGCAGTTTATCTTTTCTGTTTTTACAATGATTCTCGAAAATAAAAATGACGTATGAAACGTCACAAATTTTAATCTAATTGAGCTAAACCTAGGCGCTTGCTCTGTGATCTCTTATTATTTGTATATTTATTAGATGCAAAAAATATATGTTAAAGATACATGCAAATTGGAGAGTGTGTTTCAAATATGAGAGAGGAAGAGGCATTTGTGAGTTTGGATTTAGCAAGTAACTCTTTGTAGTAAGAATAATACAAGAAAGCTTATATTGGTCGTATCGGAAAAAAGTTTATTCTATGTTCACATAACCAAAAAATATCTATCGATATAACAAAGTAAATGGAGCAGAAACGAAAGACGGTAATTATAAGATAAATTTCTAAAAGATCATCATATTTACAACACAAGCTTAGCTCAAGACTTAATTAAACAGAATATTTTTAAAAACAAGCTTTTATAGCGAAAGCAAACAGGAGATATCTTGCATATTTATGGAGTTCTTTTGGCAACCTATCGGCTCCCTCATCAGACCAGCTCTATAGTACCATATTATTGCATTATCATCGAAGTTACATATGTATGCCCAGCTCAAGCAGGTGGCAGCAAGTGGTTGAAAAATGGATCACAAAATTCTAGCCGGACAGGAGAGACGAATAGAGCAGGATAAATAAAAGCTTATAATAAGAAGAGTAATTCGTGTACGCTTATAATATTAATAATCTTAATTTTAAAAACTTTTACTAAAATACGGTTTTATAGCAAAAATATCTTGTTAAGTTGAGGAGTTCTTATCAGACCCTGGACACCATCCAAGACTACGTACTCGTCAAGCCAAATATTGAGTATTTGGGTGATTCCATTGGCCACCTTTCGGCTTCATCATCAGATCCTGAACACCATCTGGTTGTATAGGATTTGTCAACACCAATCTAACAAGCCTAAACACGAGGGGGTTACACCTTCCAACTCCATCATCAGACCAGTTCCATGGTACCATATGCTAAATTTCAGTCGGATTAAGATTTGAACCGGAAAGACAGACAGACAGACAAACAAGTTAAATAAAGCTTGTAAAAAGATACCTGATCAAGGATTGCCATAGGGCCCTGTTTTGTGCTGTATGCGGCCTGTGACCTTCGCCAGATCATTGGTCCATCTTCAGCGGGGTCTGCTCACTCAACATCCTCGGGTACGTAGTCACTACTCGAGAAACTCTAACCCAACGCCCTTCAGTTCAATATTAATATGTGCAGAACAATATTAAAACGATACGATTAGTTCGAAGCTAAGTATTTCAATATAAAAATATTGTAATATTTATTTTATTACTTTCAATCTAAAATACCTACTAGTCTTCGTCATTCCTAAACACTTTGCTGTGCCCGAAAGGGTCCATGATTGTTGCCTAACCTAACTTTTAAGTTGATCAATGTTACCATTTAAACTACGTTTTGGAACGCAAAATAAAATATGAATATAACCAACAAGTTTGGCTTTGATATTTGTTGATTTTCTGTGGAGCGTGTGTACTGGGTAAATACAATTTCAATGGAATTTGTGTACAGTTTGCGCAGAGTGTGGTCAAATATAATCGCTATTGGAGTAATAAGTTCATGTCATGTTTGTGTATATTGGGCCGCGAGGCCTTTACAGATTCACCGGACTTAAGGGCGAGCGTGCAACCACAACGCTCGAGCCAGAAGGGCAAGGGGTGACATACTCGAGGAAACCTTTAAGAAGCGCCCTCGGTTGGGACAGTCGCTGTGGGGGGACAGGGCTGCACTACTAAGTGCACCGGTGAACCGCCGGCTATGGGAGGGAATCTACGACTACGTCGTCGTCGCCCGTATTCTGATCGGAAAGAATGGATGATAAAGCATCGGGGGATCGGTGAGAACATGTCGCGGCCGGCGGTGGCGGCCGGGGACCGGGGGGGGGGGGGGGGGGGATCGTAGTCGGCGGCGGCTACGATTAACGGATTCGCATGGGTAGATGCGTTCGCGAAGTGTCGTGTTGTCGCCTTTTTAATATAGGCGCGAACTTTGAGCTTACGGCTTTACGGAGGCAGCGGTTTGAAACCGCTTACACGCGTTGTGATATACACACATATAGGTACATACAAATTGATTATTGTTTGACTAATTCAATACGAAAACTAAGCTTCCAAGTAACAATTTTCTTGAGAATTTTAGAAATACTTTGTTGATTAATGTTTAGAAGTGTGTTTGAAATCGCCGTATAGCTTTAATTATGTTTTTTTTTATTATAACGGACTGAAGAACGATTGTAATGTGCCAATTATTTGAGCTATTTCCATAAAATAATGTTTTGTTAATAATCTACTCAGTTATCAATTTGAAACAAACTGCTTTCAGGACTTACGTTAATTACCATAATTAACATTTGGCACCTCCAGAAAAGTAGTGACATCTCAAAAAAACAATATTTTGGCAAACTAATCGCGTCCCTTCAGAACCGAGCGGCGCGTGTAGAGGGACGGTAAGTGAAAGAGACCGAAGTATCGTATTTCTTTATTCTACCATAAAAACGCCGCTGTTTTAATATTCACCAGATAGAGCGTTCCGTTTAATGGCCCTCCATAATTGTAACACGATTTATTAGATGTATAATTAAGTCTATACCGTTCTGAAGGTGCGATTTTTATAAATGCATCAACAACGTGCATGTTACACGTGCGTTTTAAATGTCGAAGTTATATACATAGTAAAAGCCCTAATATTGTAGCAAATACCTAGTCATTTACGTAATTTTATTCGAGAATACACATTTATAGAGAGTTGAAACAGACATGTATAATTTATGGAGTTAAGCTTAGCGTAAATAAACGGGATGGCGACGAAAATACAAATTCGATAACACCTGAAAGTTAACCTTATTGCTTTTGACATACGGCTGTAATTAGCTTAACGAAATAAAATTACATTGGTGCGACTTGAATCGGACAGAATCATGGTATGTCAAATGGTCGGTTTCAATATTCAACTCAAGAATAGATTTGCTTACTGTTAGTAGAATTTAGACAGATTTTCCATACAAAATATATCCAATTTCTATCCGTAGTAGGCAAAACTATCCTTGAGTTAAATATTGAAACCGGCCAAAAGTGATTAAAATTGACTTCCAATTCTTTTTGAACTTGTCTCTACGCCGCCATTCTACAGTTTTGCTAACCCTAACTCTTAATTGATACATAATTAACAGAATTTAAAACCTTTAGGTTTTATCGATCTGTAGGTTCACTTCTCTTGACCGAATCAGTCGGCCTAACGAGCTCCGCCCAATTTATAATGAAAATGTTCTCAAATGTAATTAAACATTTACTGTGCTTTTGTTTGCTTCAACAATCACACAAAAACAAGCCAATTTTCTTGAAGGACAATATCTATTTGAAACAAAGGCGGACTGATGTTTTAACAACGGATTAGGGAGCTTTCACACGGTCAGTCGTCAATGAATTTTAATAAAAAAAACTTGTGGCGTGTGAGTATAGTTGTGGCCTGCAGCAACAGTTGGATACAATAGAATCCAAATAAAATAAGTAAAAGTAACGTCCGTCGCCGGCAAAGGTGTAAAGGAGTCTCGTCCGGTGGCGGGGCGATCCTTTTACCGGCCTTAAGGATGTAGTGGCGCTGCTCACGCGCGCCACCACCCTTGCGTATGCTGTGGGTATGTGTGTGGGTGTGTGAGGCCGCAACATGCTCCCCGGGTTGAAAGGCTTCAAAGAACTGGAAGAGGACAAATATTATTAAATGCTCTACGTATGGTGCCCCCTTTTGTCTTGAGCTCAACCACTCTTGTCACTCCGTCACTGCCTGGGTAGAGCTTGATCACTCTCCCCGACGACCAAAGAAGAGGAGGAAGGGGTTTATCCTTAATGAGAACAAGAGAACCATGTTTCAGCTGTGACGTCAGCTGAGACTGAAAAACCTCCATTTAACCTTCTGCTGCAGGAGTGACACGTATTCTAAGGAGAAGCGATTCCAGAAGTGCTGCTTTATAAGCTCTATTCTCTTGTTTGCTGCTGATACCTGTGGATGTGAAACAAACATAAGTGGTCGTCCAATTGAAAAATGGGCCGGAGTCAGTGCGGAAAAATCAAGAGCCTGCAACCTCTACCCTTCCGGTCTGCTATTAACACTGGCCCAGCATAGTTCACGAAACAATGTAAGAAAGGGAACTCTTATTCTGTTCGGGACGTAGGCAATTGTCCCATGACAGGCTGAACTGTTTCGGCCCTATGTCTGCAACACCTGACATATTTATGCACAACTGCCGGCCTTACGATTATTGCAATAATTATGTTTAAAATTTGAATATATAATCGTAAGGACTGCCGTCCTTATAGACATACCTGTCGACGCGAGGAAAATTGGTCTTTCCTTTACCAGGACCTAGTGCGTCTTGGTGGCGTTTGAATTGATGGAGTTTGTCTGTTTATATGACCTAAAAATCTGCGTTACACCATGTGGAAGATCTTGAAGATCTAAAATGTTGACAACAGCAACTAATCGCCGAAACTCACCGAACAATATCTGCCAAGTGCTTATTAAGTAGGAAAACCCAGTTTATTTCAGTTTATCGCGTTAAACACAGGCTACAGTTGGAATATATCCAATTGTTGCGCGACGGTTGATGCGTCCGATACAGCGGGACGGTGCATGCCAAGGGGAGTTATTAACATTAATAATGGTTCAGGCATCGTTCCAAATATGGTGGTTAAAAACTACGAGAGGATTACCTCATGGAACGTTCGTGTTCTACAACTTGGCACGTTTCTTATTCAGATTTTGGATTTGGAGTGGTGATTTTTGGTGGTGTTTTTGAAGTGTTGAGTTGGCCGGATGCCAGTATCGGATATGTTAGAAGCTCATTTAGGCATCTGGAGCATGATGATAGTTTAGGTGTTTGCTAAAATAATTGTAGTCTTTAAGCTATTGGCTTATAACTAATTGAAAACCTTTTGGCTAAGCTAGTGAACCAGTATTTTTTTTAGCTATAAAACTCATGTCTAATTTTTAGTTATTAACTTAAGCTTATTACTAAAAATAGTATATTATCTATACCTTCCGAACCTAGCTTACGGAAAATATATACGTTAAAGTCAATATCAACATTTTGTAATAACGTAATATAATTTACCCCACCACTGGCAAACAACTACCGGTCGAATTTGAATTTCGATTCATAATTCCGAAATTAAAACATTACGGTTCCGTCAATAGTTTCGGCAACCCTTTGTGGCGAAGTAACAAATACTCGAAGCGAGCCCGCCAATTTTTACGCATTGTGAACTAAAGCCGGCCATTGCGTAGTGACCAAATCAGCTATGGAAACTATTGTAAACACTTATGTGATGTATGACGTTCTGTGGTCCGACCACTTTCCCCTCGTTATTCAATGTCAGTTAGATAATATTAAATCTAAATTTTCTGGAACTAATAAAATCCGACGTAATAATAAAATTCGTTGGGGGGAAAGAAAACCGGAGCAAATTGACATTTATACAAAATTTTGTAACAGTCATTTAAAATTAATTGACTTTCCAATGGAATTAAGTGCATGTAGCGATTATGTTTGTAATAATTTGGACCACAGAAATATTATTAACAAAATGTATGATGACATTATTAATGTATTATGCCAGGCAGCTTGTGTGAGTTACAATTGGAGTGTTCATACGCGTAAGAAACCGGTTATAGGGTAGAACAGGTATGTGAGTGATGCGCACAGAGAAGCCCGGCAAAAGTTTGAGTTATGGGTTTGGAATGGTAGGTCGCGGGAGCGATGTATTTGGAATAACATGCAGACGAGTCGCAGGATTTTTAAATCGCGTTTGCAATGGTGTCAAAATAATAGAGACCAAATCAAAATGGATATCTTGGCTTCGCAACATTCCAGCCGCGATTTCAAAAACTTTTGGAAATCGACTAATAAATTAAATAGTAAGCTGGGTTTACTTGTGAGTATCAACGGGACTAGTGACTTGGTAGGCATAGCTGAGATGTTTAAAGAGCACTTTACTGTAACATCGCCTCTGACACCATCACAGCATGCATGTAGCGTTGGTTGTAGTGGTTAGGAGGTTAGTGCCCGATTTTCGGCAAAAGAAGTAAGAGAGGTCATTAAATATATGTCGAAGGGTAAGTCTCCGGGCCACGACGACTTGAGCATTGAGCACCTTAAATATGCAGGTACTCATCTGCCCCGAGTGCTGGCTATGTTCTACTCCTTATGTGTGGGACACTCGTACTTACCTACGCAGATGCTCAAGACTGTGGTTGTCCCGGTCGTGAAGAATAGGACTGGCGATATTAGTGACAGAAACAATTATAGACCCATCTCCCTGGCCACTAGTATCTCGAAAGTACTTGACGGTTTGCTTAACACTCAGCTTGAAAAACACCTACATATACACGACAATTTAGTTTTAAGTCAGGTCTCTCCACAGAAATGACGATATCGTGTTTAAAGCAAACTGTCAAATACTATACCGATAGGAATTACGGCCCCTTCTTGCTCGGTTTCCGACAAGGAATTTAGCGTCCGACGAACCTGCCAAAGCAGGAACGTCGCAGATAAGTGGCAAGCCAGCTACGTCGACCGCCGATAAGAAGTCGCGAAAAAAGTGATACTTGTGTCTGAACACTTTTCTTCTATTTATATAAATTTTTATTGTACCTAGTTATGTATACTAGACCAGTACACAGCTCAGTGCAAGTACTTTAAAAGATGATGCAATATAAACAGACTGTTGCTCATAGAATATAATTCCAAGTACTGTTTTGCTTTATCAGCTTAACTTGCCTCAGCTGCGTATTTATCATGTAAACAGATATCAGGTTACTTGTTTAGTCTCAGTCCAATTCTCATAACTGTTTTGCTAAATAAGCAGATATCAATTAATAAGACGTATAACGCGTGGGTTCATTCTAGAAAGAGTTGTTTACTTGACGATGCCTATAAAAGCCATCGCCAAGCAAAGTACATTTAATATCGACTCAGCTCTCTTACCGTTCGCACTAACGTTAAGTAATATTAATTGACTGCATTAATATTTTGAGTATCTATTATTAATTTGTATTGTGAAATAAATATATTTTTATAAAGTCACGCCGGCCTTTATACTTGACTGGCGCAGCCGAACGGTAGGATTTCAGTCGCGATAAGTGTTGCAGTAGTCATACCAGACAAGCTCAACGCCGTGTAGGAGTACAAGCATCGATTCCAGACCACAATCGCCTGGCTGAATCCTAGAAAAAGACCTACCTTCGAACAAAGAAATTTTGTCAAGAAGTGCCTGCAGATACTCAAAGAGCGGATATTCGGCATGAAAAATTGCAGCATTGTGTGAGTTCTGACCTTTCCCACATGTTCCTATTTTTCTGTCTATTCTGAATTTAATTGGACAAGCATCGCTAATTTCATTCAGACCCCGAGCCTGTAATTCCGGTCAAAAATCGCGGGAATTATTTGGATAAAAGGATATCGCATTATTAGACAAGCATCGCTAATTTGTGATTAGAATTTAGGATCTCACGGGATTTAGACACGCATCGCTAAGCCGTAGATCACCACTTAGGGCCGTAAGAATCAGACAAGCATCGCTGAACTTACGTAAAACATTGTCGTATTTTATTGAAAAAGAAAATTACTTCCAGTGGGTTGATCACAAGGTCCACTTGAGAATGTAAAATATTGAAAAGAAAATAAATCTTATATTAAAAGAAAATAAATCTTAATGAAAAGAAATATTATAAAAAAATAATAAACGTTGTTCTGCCTATAAAGGCTAAGTTGAATAATAATTGATAAGAGTTATATTTTCGGACAAAAATCGCCGAATCTATAAACTTTTTATTATATAAAATTTTTTTTTATTGTAAACTTTTTATGTGTTATTTTTAAATTGTATTTTTTTTTGTGTGTGTTATTTTAACTTGTATTTTTTTTATTATTTTGTGTGTAATATTTATCTTATTGTGTTTGTAAAAGTGAATAATAAGTGTTCAAAATATTCAAAATGAATCAAATTCAAATTATTCCGAAAGAAATTCTCCATTGACCAATTGTTAAATTTTAACATCCAAAAGTGCGAATATGTTATTAGAAGTTTTAGTCGCGAAAATAATGCCGCACAACAAATGTACATTTACCATAGTCTGACGAGTAAATTAATAGATAAAGCCGCGAAACTAGTGAGTGAAAGAAATATTATCAATTCTTGGGATAGCTTAAAGGAACTCCTCATAGAACATTTTGGAGATCCTAGAACAGAAGATTGCATTGCCGTAGAATTAGAAAACATTAAAATAAAATCAGGAGAATCATATATAGATTTAGCTCATAGAATCCAAGACGTAAAAAGTTCAGTTATAGCCAAAGTAAATTTGTTAACCGATGAAGGCGTTAAAGCCGCTAGAATGATTATTTATAATAATTCCGCGTTAAATAGCTTTTTGTTTAACTTACCAGAAGACCTATTAAGGATCGTTAGGTTAAATAAATGTGCTAATCTAGAATCAGCCTTAGGAGTAGTTACCGAGGAAGTAAATTTCCATAACCATTATAATGCAAAAAGTAAAGTCAAATCAAATAATAGTTTACAAATAACCAAACAAATTCCAACCCAATTTAAATTTGGCATACCTCAAAATAGATTCCTTCAAAGTAATTTCCCACAAAGACAACTAATGAATCAAAACTTCCGACCTAACTTCAATCCTAATTTAAATCAGCAAAATCAACAAAAAGTATTTAAAAATGATCAAAGATTACCTTACAACATAAATAATTATAAGCAATCTGGGTTCTTCAAACCCAATCCAAATCAACAATTCCGTTTCGGTATTCCCAATAAATTCATGAATAAAAATCTAAATACAGATAATGACGTCACAATGAGGACAGCGGTTTGTAATAACATGATTGAAAATTTATATGAGAATGACGTAGATGACATCGACTTTGAGACTGACGAATACTTTAATGAATATGAGCCAGTGACAATCGATGAAATCGACGACGAAAACCCCGATAATAATGTTTCTCCACCTGAAAATTTTCCCATGGATCCGGTCCAAGATCCCCCGAAATAGTTAAACTTAATTATAGTGAAACTTTAAAATTACCACATATAATAATACCAGAAATTCATTCAAAATTTATGATAGATACAGGAAGCACTAGATCCTTCATTAGATCCGAAATAGCAAACAAATTCTTTTATAATTTTATAACTTTAGAACCTTTTGAAATAATTAGTACACATGGACACAGTAGGCACAGTAAAGTAGCTTATATGCCCTTAACCAAAACTTTTAAAAGCAAACTTTGTCACAAATTTTATATTTATGATGTGGATAGCAGATACGAAGGTTTATTAGGTTCAGACTTGTTAAAAGAACTAGAAGCCACAATAGATATGAAAAATCAAGTTTTAAAAACCAGAAATACTAAAATTCCGATATTGTATAGAAAACCCTACGAAATTAAATTATCACCGCGTTCAGAAACTCGTGTTAAAATTCCGACAAATCTTAAAAATGGTGAAGCAATATTACATTTTTTAGAATTTCAACCAGGAGTTAGAATGCCCGATGCCATAGTAAATTGTAAAAATTCAATAGCCCAAACAATTATACAAAATTCTACAGATCAGAATGTTATATTAAAATTTGATAATCCATTAAAAGTAGTTTCAAAAAAAATTTTTCAATAATCTCAATACCTTAAATTTAAATACAAATAAAAATATATTGTTACAACAAAACCTTTCAAAATTAAGATTAGATCATTTAAAGAAAGAAGAAAAACAAGCCATACAACAATTATGTTACAGATATAGAGACATATTCTATTGTGATGATATTCCTTTAACTTTTACGAATCAAGTTAAACATAAAATTAGAACCACTAATGAAGATCCCATATATATAAAACCATATAGACATGCCCCTACAGAAAATAAAGAAATTGGAAAACAAATAGATAAATTATTAAGAAACAATGTCATTAGGGAATCGCACTCTCCATGGAGCGCCCCAGTTCACTTAGTTCCGAAAAAAATGGACGCTTCGGGCGAACGAAAATTTCGCATGGTCATAGATTATAGACGATTGAATGAAATAACCGTAGACGACAAATACCCATTACCAAACATTTCAGACCTTTTCGATAAATTAGGAAAAGCGTGTTATTTTTCTACATTAGATTTAGCTAGTGGTTACCATCAGATAGAAGTAGAGAAACAGGATCAATCTAAAACAGCATTTACAGCACAAAATGGACATTATGAATTTACCAGAATGCCATTTGGTTTAAAAACAGCCCCCGCAACATTTCAACGTGCAATGGATAACATACTTAGAGGTTTACAGGGTATCCATTGTTTAGTTTACTTAGATGATATCATTATATTCTCAAGTAGTTTAGAAGAACATTTAGAAAAATTAGAAAAAGTATTTGAAAGACTTAGGCAAACAAATTTAAAAGTAACATTAGACAAGTGTGAATTTCTCAGAAAAGAAGTTCTTTACCTAGGTCACACTATTACAGAAAATGGTCTTCAACCAAATGATGATAAAATTAAAGCCATATTACAATTTCCGTTACCTAAAACACCTTCGGAAATACGTAGTTTTGTTGGATTAGTAGGTTACTACCGAAAATTCATTTAAGATTTTTCCAAATTAACACTCTCACTAAATGTTTAAAAAAAAGACACAAAATTATAATTAACAAAGAATATATTGATGCATTTGAGAAATGTAAAGAAATTTTAACAAACGCCCCAATCTTACAATACCCCGATTTTACTAAACCATTTTTGTTAACAACCGACGCATCCAATTATGCCCTTGGCGCTATACTATCACAAGGACCGATAGGTAGTGACAAGCCTGTAGCTTATCTTAGTAGGACTTTAAACGACGCAGAAACCCGTTATAGTACAATAGAAAAAGAATTATTAGCCATAGTATGGGCGTGTAGAAAATTTAGGCCATACTTATATGGAAATAAATTCACCATATTAAATGACCATAAACCCCTAATGTGGTTAAATTCAGTTAAAGAACCCGGAAGTAGACTTACCAATTGGAAATTACAATTAACAGCATTTGATTACGAAATTAAATACAAACCCGGTAAACAAAATGGAAACGCTGATGCGCTTTCACGAACAAAAATTAATAAAATAAAAGATAATCTATTAATGAAAGTTAATGCCTCAAGTCCCACAACAAAATCCCCCGAAGATTCAATTAAATCAAAATTAACTAACCCAGTTTCTTCTTTAAATAGTAATACTTTGACCGTGTCTGAAAACCCGAAATCATCCCTTATAACTATCCATTCAAAGGAAAACATAGATTCTTCCGATATTCCTATTTTATTTAAAGATAATTTTTCAATGATGGTTAATACATCGAATCCTTTAATATTTTCAATCAAAGACTTTAATCCAAACAAAATAAAAGTTAAAAAGAAACGTAAACGTAAAGTAAAACAGGATGATAAAATATTATCAAACCATGGCAAAAATAAATCCCGTTCTAGGAAGGTAAAAGTCCCAATAAAAGATATAAAACGTCCTCCGCAGGTTCGCGCTCCTGATCCTCGTACAGGCAGCCCAAAACCTGGCCCTTCAACTTCAGAAAATTGAAGATAATCCTGGAATCTTCCCAGTTAAGAAAGGACAAGCATTCATTAGCACTTATAATTGGAATATAATTAAAATATTAGATTTAAAATTTGTTAGTAACAGTATTGAGTATAACGTTAACAAGTATTATGAAGTTAACGATTATTTAAAAGAAAAATTAAATGTATATTTCTTAGACGGAAATATCATAGATGCACAAATGCAAACTGAGTATATTATGAGTTTAACATTAGAGCGCTATAATCAATTAGTCCCAACAATTAGAATTAAAAGTGGTATTTTAAATCCCTTAGGTTCAATAGTTAAAGCCATTACAGGCAATTTAGATAACGAAGATGCAATTAGATACGATTCCTTAATAAGTCATATTCAATCTAAACAAAACGCTATTGATAACAAAATATCATTTCCGAAACAATTGGAGTATTAGTAAATCTGACAAACTCTACGAGAAATAATTTTATTGAAATAGACGAAACAATTAATGAAATAGAATCCATTCTGAATAAAACTCAATTCCAACATAGTAAGGAAATTGTCTTGAATACTTTCGATTTAATTATCCATAATTTTCAAATTTTGTTAACTAGGTTAGATGAGGTTGAAACAGCTATTGCTTTTAGTAGATTAAATATTTTACACCAATCCATTTTAGACATAGATGAATTGTTATCAACTCTTAAAGACATAGAGAAAATAGATAAATTAATGTATCCAGTAAATACCGATAATTTGATCAAAATTGTACATTGTATAGACATAAGAGCATATATTAAGGACAAACGAATAACGTTTATTATGTCGATACCAATTGTCCAATTAGATTTCTATAACTATTACAACCTTCATCCTTTTCCCATGTATAATCCTCATTTAAACCTAACATTCCTATTAACGCCTCAATATTCCCAAATCCTGGTCAGAGGGTCAGATATACTTCCACTATCACAATCATGCAAAGAAATAGACGAAGGAGAATTCCTGTGTTATGAAGATAATTTATCTGTCACTAATGAAGACTTATGCATTACAGATTTGATGAAATTTTCTTCACAAATTACATCATGTTCTCCACTTACAGTGAAATCTTCAAAAGTCAAGGTCAAATCTATTCGGCCTGACACATGGTTACTATATTCAGGAAAACAGACATTTTTCACAGAGCACTGTGAAAATGATTTCAACCAGTTCAACATTTTTTGGCACCTATATATTAACCTTAGATAATGAATGTGAAGCTAAATTAGAGAACATCACATTAAGGAAACGTCACATACAACTAACTAATCAAGTCTTCCACCAAGTTCCAGTTATAAATTTACCAAGCATCACAGCAGCAGAGAAAGTCTACAAGCAGCCAATCAGCGTAGACGAAGTCAACTTAGAAAATCTTCAGTTCCTGTCACACGTGTTAAGCAGTAAAAGTGAAAAACTCAGTGAAAACCACGTATATTCAGTGAATGTGCATAGCATAAGTTTAGGTTCTATAATCATTTATGTAATATTATTAATTGTGCTTTTGATTGTTTTATATATTTATAAGTCTAAAATATTGTCCTTATGTAAACATAAGCAAAATCAACATTCTCAAAAATCGAACGCTGATTTTGAACTTATGGAGGGAGGAGTTATGTATACTAGACCAGTACACAGCTCAGTGCAAGTACTTTAAAAGATGATGCAATATAAACAGACTGTTGCTCATAGAATATAATTCCAAGTACTGTTTTGCTTAATCAGCTTAACTTGCCTCAGCTGCGTATTTATCATGTAAACAGATATCAGGTTACTTGTTTAGTCTCAGTCCAATTCTCATAACTGTTTTGCTAAATAAGCAGATATCAATTAATAAGACGTATAACGCGTGGGTTCATTCTAGAAAGAGTTGTTTACTTGACGATGCCTATAAAAGCCATCGCCAAGCAAAGTACATTTAATATCGACTCAGCTCTCTTACCGTTCGCACTAACGTTAAGTAATATTAATTGACTGCATTAATATTTTGAGTATCTATTATTAATTTGTATTGTGAAATAAATATATTTTTATAAAGTCACGCCGGCCTTTATATTTGACTACCTAGTTTTTGACGGTCACTTTTATTTTTGTTGTTTTTGTTTTGAGGTTAAAACACTCGTTTAGAAATGTTAAATGTCAAACTATACTTCTTGAGCTATGGATACGAGTGTTTTAGTCCGAATTAGTTTTAACCGACGAGTGCATCGAGGATGACATATATGATATAGCATAGTTATTTATTGGTATCGTTATTTGTTATTATTCTTATTTATTTATTATTTTAGTTTATTATTATAAGATAATAATTATTTCAGATCATGATTCCGAAGATAGTTCTGCGTCTTGCTCTTCATCTTGTGAATCTGATAAAAGCTATGCTGGCGCGTTCAGTGATAATTCTGTTCTTCTGCGAGACCAACTAACTTCAAGTTTTGTTGGTTCCAGCAAATTTTTTAATTTGGTCCATATAAACGCTCAATGCAGTATGCGTTGCCCGGCTACAAGCTGGTGCGTATTGACAGGACTGGTAAGGGAGGTGGGGGGGGGGGTTGCCATATATCTGCGAGGAGATATCGTATATAGGGTGATTGATCAGTCTCCGAGTGATTGTTCAAAATTTGCCGAGCATCTTTTCATTGAAGTTATTATTAACCATACTAAACATCTTCTAGGCGTTTATTACAGTCCCAGTTGCCACATAGATTATTTTTCAACTTTTGAATCTAAGCTAGAATATCTCTCTTCATTATATGACCATACTATTATCCTCGGAGACTTTAACACTTGCTTGCTTAAGGACGATGTACGCAGCCGTAAACTCCGATCCCTTGTCTCTTCTGTCAATATGCATATCCTTCAGCTCAATGCTACTCATCATGCTCCTCACTGTACTCATTCTCTCTGAGATTTAATACTAGTTTCTAACCCTAGTAAAGTAGCCACCCATGGTCAATTGCCTGCCTGTTTTTCTTATCATGACCTCATATATCTGTCCTATAAAATTCGCTCTTCTAAACGTAAATCCAAATTTCTTTTCCTTCGTAGTTTCAAGAACATTGATATGGATCGTTTGAGCGCTGATGCGGATGATATTGACTGGACTCCTGTCTACGACTGCAGTGACTTAGACATGAAAATGGCAGCTTTTAAAAGTCTAGTTTTAAAGCTTTACAATATACACGCACCCATAAAAAAGGTGAGAGTAAAACATCTTCCCGTTCCTTGGCTATCTGACTCCATCAAAAAAGCTATGTCTATAAGAGATAAGGCAAAAAGGCGGTATAAAAAGTTTCTGACGGAAGAAAACTGGTGCTCTTATAAAGCTTTGCGTAATCGTTGCAATCGTATGTGTAGATATGCTAAAAGACGCCACATTGATGATTCTATACGAAATTTTAACACTGCACAAGTATGGCAATTTCTAAAGTCTCTTGGCATCGGTAAGGCCCGTAGTGAGGGCACACCCGATTTGGATCTCAATGCGATAAATATGAATTTCTCTAAGTTGCCAGTTATCCTGGATGATAATACAAAATCTTCTACTTTGAACTTTCTCTCAGCGTTTTCTTTGCCAAAATGTGCACCGTTCTCTTTTCACCAGGTTACAGTAGAAGATATAAAGAAAAATATCCTATCCATTTCCACCAAAGCAGTGGGTGATGATGGTCTGCATATTCAGATGCTTCTCCCCATTTTAAGTACACTTGTTCCTGTCATAACTCATATTATAAACCATTCCCTTGTCACAAGATCCTTTTCCTCGGTGTGGAAGAAGGCTCATGTCCTACCCTTACCTAAAGTTGCAAATCCCACCTCTGCATCAGAATTCCGTCCAATTTCCATTTTACCAATCCTATCCAAAGTCCTCGAGAGTGTTGTTCATAATCAACTGTTTTGCTATCTCTCGTCTAACTGCCTGCTTCCATTCCAATCTGGTTTCCGTCCTGGCCATAGCACTGTAACAGCTCTTATAAAGATTACAGACGACATCCGTTTGGCCATGAAAAATAAGCTTCTTACAGTTTTAGTACTACTGGACTTTAGCAGTGCGTTTAACTCAGTTGATTTTGACATTCTCTTAGGGATCCTATCCTCTCTTAATGTAGATTCTTCTGTGACTGAATGGTTTAATTCTTATCTTCGGGGTCGTTCACAGTCGGTCCGCTGCGATGAGGCCTTCTCTGAATGGTGTGATCTGACTGCTGGCGTTCCCCAAGGTGGCGTCCTTTCTCCTCTTCTTTTCTCAGTCTTCATAAACGCTGTCACTAAAATTCTATCATCACACTATCATCTTTACGCAGACGACTTGCAACTTTATCACCATTTGAAAATAGACGAGCTTCCCGAAGCCGTTGATGCCATCAATAATGATCTTAAAAAATATCAACGAGTGGTCTAAATCTTTTGGCCTGCTAGTAAATCCCACAAAATCAAAAGCTTTCATTATTGGTGGCAGATACTACATAAACCACTTGGATCAAGATGGCCTTCCACCAGTACTCTACAACTCAGTACCCATAGTCTACTCCAAATGGGCTAAAAATCTGGGTCTTTATATCGATTGCCATCTTTCGTGGAATGTTCACGTTGCGGAGGTAAGCAGAAGACTTTATTACTCTTTCCAGTCTCTCAAGCGACTCCAGAAGTTCCTGCCTTTTCATACAAAAATAACACTTGCTCAATCCCTTCTTCTTCCTCTTCTGGACTATGCTGATGTCTGTTTCCTGGACGCGTCGGAAGAGCTCCTTAATAAACTCGAACGACTTCAGAATTTTTGCATCCGCTTTATTTTTGGGCTCCGTAAATACGACCATGTGTCGGAATTCCGGGCGCGGTTGAAGTGGTTGCCTATTCGACGTCGTCGAGATACTCACATTCTTTCACTCCTTTATTCTATTTTCCATAATCCTAATTCACCAACTTATCTAAGGGAACGCTTTGAGTTTCTAGTCCCCGGGGGAAAACCCTGCCGCACATCTTCTTCCCTTCTTCTCCGCACTCCCCATCACACTTCTAGCCTTTATAGTGGTTCGTTTACTGTTCGTGCAGTGCAGCTTTGGAATTCACTCCCACACACTATACGCGATAGTGTCTCACTAGACGTCTTTAAAATGAATATTAAAGAGCATTTCCTTTCATCATGATATATACATGAGAATATGTATGTATTATTATTGATATATATGTATGTATCGATAAGTGTGTATGTATATATTATTTTGTTAGGTTTGTATGTATTTGTTATATATTATATAATTATGTATAGTTTCAGTTCTTTGCACATTTTACTTCGATTGTACACTTGGTACTGACCTCTGTATTTTCATCTCTCTTTGCCTATTAGGTTTGCTGTAAGAAAACTCAATTTTGAGTTAAGCTCGCCTTTGTACATAAACTTTCCTATCTTATTGTTATTATAAACGTGTACAATAAAGAATAAATAAATAAATAGATAGGAGTACGCCTATTTTTGCTTGCTTCCTCGACTTATCGAAGGCTAACTACAACAAACATCAATGCCAGCGGATTTAATACGTCTTTTTAAATATTGGTACATGAATCAGATCAACGTTGTCCAGTGGGCGGGGGCCTATTCGACCTCATATAGGTTGGAGTGCGGAGCGAGGCAAGGGGGGCTAACCTCACCTAAACTTTTCAACCTCTATGTAAATGCGCTGATTGAGAGGCTAAGCAGTACGCATGTCGGTTGTCATATTGGAGGAGCATGGCTTAATAATATTAGTTATGCTGATGACATGATGCTGCTGAGCGCCTCAGTGAGTGGATTATTGAAGCTGCTTCGCATTTGCGAAAAGTACGCTAACGATCACGGCTTGTTGTACAACGTGAGAAAAAGCGAGTGTATGGTCTTTCAGGCCCGAGGCAGGTGTCTGGGTAATATACCGACCATCAAATTAAAAGGGTGTCCCCTAAATAGAGTCGACAAATTTAAATACCTAGGTCATGTGTTAACCTCGGACTTGAAAGACGATGTTGACATAGAAAAGGAACGTAGGGCGTTGTCTGTTCGTGCAAATATGATAGCCCGCAGATTCGCTCGCTGTTCGAGAGGAGTCAAACTAACCTTATTCAGGGCATTTTGCACTTCTTTCTACGCAAGCAGTCTGTGGGTCGCTTATTCGCGAGGACAGTACAGCGCGTTACGTGTCCAATATAACAATGCGTTCCGGGTGCTTTTGGGGCTGCCTCACTTTTGTAGCGCTTCGGGAATGTTCACCGAGGCGCGCGTGGACTGCTTTTTTGCAACCATGCGCAAACGGTGCTCGTCCTTGCTGCGCAAGGTGCGGGCCAGCCGCAACAGTATCCTTAACGCATTGGCGGAGAGGTTTGACTGTCAGTACTTGAACCACTGCAACATGGTTCATTTACTGACTAATGCATTCTATTAATATTGTGTAATGGATCTTGACATCTGAAATAAATAAATAATAATAAAAATAATAATAATATCGGCGGACGTGTCTTTTGCCTTGTTCGATGTGAACCCTTTGTTCGGTTATGTGAGTGATTTTGGCATTGGAAGAGTATGTTACGGAGGACATCAGTAATTCTTTTGATTGGTTCAAAATAGAGTATTCGTTTGTTTGGCTGTCGATTTTTTAAAAAAGAAACTTTTCTCATTTTTCCTACCTTACCGATGATTTTAGGTTAAAAAAATAAACACCGTCACGCCTATATTCCCCAAGCGAGGGTGCCAGAGGTCTCTTTTGTATACCCACTTTTCGCCGACGATGCTAGGTACCATGTATTAGGGGGGCGAGACTAATACTGTTTTACTTGGCATAATGCCAGACTCCAGACTGATACTGGACATTTTTCGATAGAAAAACTACATTTTGTCCGACCTTGTATTTGAACTCTTGATTTTGTGGTTGCTACGCACATTTTTCGCTACCAACAAGCCGATGATTTTAATTACGTAAAAAACAAAATTTTGCCACTAATACATTACTTCTGGAAAGCGTTAGCGAGATTTGGAACACTAAATCTTCCTTCTATAAATCTTCCTTCTTACTAGAAGGAAGATTTAGTGTTCCAAATACCACTAGTAAGTGGTATAATTGTCCAACAAGACATGCCTTACAAGACATCGTGCGACGTCAAGGGACAACGCGTGACGTCGTCCTACACCAAGACGTCTAGCGACGTCGCGCCATGTCACTGGAGACAATTTGGGGGACATTTAATTTTCTTTCCTAATTAATATGCAGCTTAAAGTATTTCCAAATGCCTACAATTTACAAAAAAAAACCATCAAGCTCATGTTTAAAAAGGATGAAAATAAAGCAATGGTGATAACAATTCGACTAAAACTAAGCAGTTCTATTCTTATGAACTTTTCAAGCAAGACATTGTGGCACTATTTAACATATCCGGTAACTACACTGGTTCTGATAAACACACTGGGATAATATAAACCCACAAACACAATAATCTTAGAGCAGGTCTCGTTATGCACTGTGCGCCCTTGTATAAGCAACGCTTATCGTTCGTATACCTCAGGCATGTAGCGACGCTAACAATCCGGGATTATGAATGCAGAACACCTACAAGCCCAGATTCTCTTTTGTGCTTAAGAATTGTTCGGAATCGGAATCTAAAAAAACAAGTAATTCAATGGTAATTAGCGTCAACGTAGTACAATTACATAATTACTCAACATACTGTGTTGACGTGTCCACGCTACGTTCGCACTTTTACGGCAAAATTACATATTCCAGTCGTTGGAGTGCTTACCAAAGGGCAGACCTTAGAGATAACCACAAAAAGATTGACGTTATTATGACGCAAGCGAGTTGATTTGCCATCCATGATATAATACAATTTATTAAATAAACATGAAAGTGACAGCGCCCTTACTCGCTAGCGTCACGCTAACGTCCATTTTTACAAGCTTTTATTTAACTTGCAATGTTCGTATGTATGTTTATCTGTCTTTCCGATTCAAATCTATTGAACTGAAATTTGGCATACGAATGTAAATTCGGTGACAATGCAATAATATGGTACCATGAAGTTGGTCTGATGATGGGGTCAGAAGGTGGCCATAGAAACATGTGAATTATACGACGTAACTCCATCGTGTTTAGGCTTGTTAGATTGGTATTGAGAAGTACTATACAACATAGTATTCAGTCTCATGAAACAATCGACGTTAGAGTGACGCTAGCTAGTTGATATACCATCCTTGTGATACTGCAAATGTATTAAATAGACATAAAAGTGACAGCATATTTACTCGCTAGCGTCACGCTAACGTCAACGTTGCTAAGCCCTCTGTACACAGCTCTGTGATCGCTTGGTTGCGTAAACAATAAACCTAAAACTCTATAGGTATCATAGTTGGACAATTAGTGGCACAACAAGGCAGACAGACGGCTTGGTTCAGTGGTGATCGCTCACTGCATTACATAGTCGTGGGTTGGATGCCCGTACGGGAGAAATCTTTGAGTGACCCACAAATATTTATTTCAGTCTGGATGTTTGTGTATGTAAATTTATTGTTTGTCATGACACACACCAACGAGACAAGAATAATGTCAGTTTTATAAAAACAAACCCAAAAAACATGGCGTCGCAGTGAAATAGGGTTCTAGAATTACTAGCTATACATAGCATAAGCTATATTAAAATTATTTTTTAGTATAGTGGCGCGTAGTGTGGCCGGCGATCACCAGGTTTTGAGTTCAGTTCCTTGGTCGGACAGTGTTATTTTTCCATCGAAAGGTTTTTAGGAACAGTCTGGAGTTTGGAACTGTGTCCGGTATACTAGAAATCCCTAATTACATAAGCGGTGATATGTGGGTGTAGATAGTGTGAAGTACTTACTCTGCGCAAAGAAAGAAAGAATAATCCGCTCTGTCTCTATGTACAAGCAGCAACATAAGTAGCTTAACATTCTCAGTTTTTCTAACCCCTGTACGTTTTTGTTTTGCATCAAATTGACGGACGATTTGGCGCAGCGGTTAAGAGCTTAAGCCCACTGGGTCGAACAGTCGTTGGTTCGATTCCCCTACGGGACAAATCTTTGTGTGACCCACAGTTATTTGTTTCGGTCTGGGTATTTGTGTATGTGAATTTTTATGTTTGTAAACGCACCCACGACACAGGAATAAATCGTAGGGTGAACGTATTTAAAAAAAAATATTATTTTGTTGACTCAAATGAATTTGTATATTTTGCTAATGATTTGGGTTAGACAATGTTCACTAACGTGTGTAAATAAAGAGTATCACTGATTAGAAAAACAGAAACTGTTAAACTACTTATATTGCTGATCGTACCATTTGAAAGTATTTAGGGACGATTTGGTGGTTAAGAGCTTAAGCCGCTCCAGCTACTGGGTCAAATAGTCGATTCCGGCACGGAAAAAATCTTTGTGTGACCCACAATTAATGGTATCATCTGGGTAGTATTATATTATGTGAATTTGCATTTTTGTAAACGCACCCACGACATAGAAATAAACGTTTTTTAAAAAAAAATTATGCGTAAACACAACTCGTAACTCCATATTTACAGTTGATTTGTTATGTAGATTGTTAGCTAAAATTTACAATCACTGCGGCCACGGCTATTTACTAAACGTATGGAATTGTCCCCTGTCGTGTTAATTTGACAAATGTTTCGAATTAAATGCGTGCATTAAAATTATTAGTCCAGTGTTAGCTAAATAAGGCGTTAGCTATAGCATGATAAAATGTGTATTTTAGCTACAAATAACGATTATGAGGCAAACAAGCCTGCAAAATATGACTTATCTAGAGGACTTAATAACGGATTAAATTATTGAACGGAGAATGCGCGTGAAGTCCGATGGAATGTTGTGCGAGGCACAAGGGGGTTTCAGGTCTGGAAGAGGATGTTCGGATCAAGTCTTCTCACTCCGCAACATCGTAGAGAAGCATCTGGCAGTGGGCCGGAAGGTTTTCTGCGGTTTTGTAGATCTGGAGAAGGCATTTGACAGAGTTGTGCGAAAGAGACTTTGGGACATTTTGCCAGAGTATGGTATAGATGGCACTCTGTTGCGAGCCGTCCAGTCCACTTATGTGGACTGCAAGGCATGCGTACGGGTGGGTGGTAACAGGTCACCCTGGTTTGACGTTAAAATCGGCGTCAAGCAGGGTTGCGTGTTGTCCGCTAGACTGTTTATAATATATCTGGACAAAAGTCTTCAAAGACTGAAAGCGGTGAATGAAGGTGTACAAATGGGTGACTTAGTGGTAAACCATCTACTTTATGCAGATGACGCGGTTTTAATAGCGCCAACAGCCACTGATCTGCAAACACTAGTCACAGTTTTGAAAGACGACTGCATGATCAATGGCTTACACTTGAATGTGAAGAAAACCATGATTATGGTTTTTGAAAGGGAAGAAACCAGAACGAATGTAAGGATTGTGGTTGGTAACGATGTGCTGGAGCAAGTGAATGAGTTTGTATATCTTGGATACGCCTTCAGTAAGGATGGGAAATACACCGCTGACATAGAGAGAAGAGTGAGTGCAGGGAACAGAGTGAATGGTGCGATGGGAAAGCTACTCGGGAGCCGGCACTTAAGCCATAAGGCGCAGCTGGCCATACATAACGGAGTTCTTGTCTCAACGCTGTTATATGGTAGCGAGAGCTGTGTATGTAAGAAGGAGAATGAAAGTAGGATAAATGCGGTAGAAATGCGAGCTCTGCGGAAGATGTGCGGAGTGAAGCTGACCGACCGCATTAGCAACAGCATAGTAAGACAGCGAGTAGGTATGAAAGATAGTATCGGTGTAAAGATGAGAAAGGGCATGCTCCGTTGGTTCGGGCATATAGAAAGAATGCCAGAGGAAAGAATGACAAAACAGATATACAATGTGAAAGTGGAAGGATGCAGGTACCGGGGAAGACCTAGACTATCTTACCACGACCAAATAAACCGAGTCTTATCTGATGGAAAAGTCAAGAGTCTCCGTAACCGGCGAGCGTGTATGAGACGAACTATGAGAGTCGAGGAAGCCAGAGAGGTATGTAAGGAAAGAACCTGTTGGAACTCTGTACTCTCTGCCTACCCCGCAAGGATCTGGCGTGAGGTTATAGATAGATAGATACATAGACTTAATAACAATAATAATATTATACCACCTCTCCACACCCCTGAGCTGCTCACATCGTTGTTGCCCTCAGATGTCTTAGGACGACCGTTCAAGGGCCCATCTAGTATGCGGCGAGTCACCGCCGGCCGCGGGTAGTTAGGTATCACTAATTATGGCTGGTGCCCGTTCCTCTTTGAAATAGTCCAGTTTTTGTCCATCAAACCTCATTAATATAGCTCTTGTTTTCTTTCCATAATTTACAAAAACCCTCGCTCCTGCCAGGGTCAGCTCGCTGGTAACGTTTTTTCATTTTCAGCAAATGCTTTCAGCAGGTGACTTCCATAACATTAAATTCTCGCAAAGGGCCTCTTCATGTTGAACCCGTGTCCCCATGCAAACTTTTCAAAGGTCCGGGTAAATAGTATCAGTTTATACTGCCCCACTGCTGGGCAATGGCCTTCTCTCAAAAATCGAGGTGGGAGAGATTAGGTCATATCCCACCACGCGGACCCAGTGCGGATTGGTGGACGCAGGTTTGTGGCCACCTGCTGTCGGAACTTATGAAACCGTCTATATGACTTCTAATTTGGCTTAACGACTACTATATTAGGTGGTAACCGGGACCAACAGCTTAACGTACTTTCCTAAGTACGGAGACGCTTAAATATGAAAATGCCCCGAACGGTCACCCATCTCAGACCGACCGAGCCGAACGCTACTTAACCTTGGTCATCGCTAAGAACACTGCTGTCGCACAGCGCTGCGAGTGCCTCTATAGGAATTGAACGTGCACAATTATCTTTTTGTACAAAAAATAAATGAACACCGTCACAACTATATTGCTAATGTGAGTGAGAGGTGTACTGTGGTGTACATTTAAATATAACCGACCGTATTAGGTCTCCATATAGTAAGGGTTATTGCTATAGTAGCAGACAACGTTTCAAATACCAGAGTGCTATTGAGACTGTTTCGTTAGAAACACCAAAACAGCACTTTTCTAGACCTAGAATTCGAATTTTGCCTCTCCATGTATTACTCAATCAATGAAGCAGTCACTACAAGAATACCAGCACTATCGTATTTTTTACACCAGGACCTTCGCGAGTTAAACAGAGAGTACAAAGGTCCAACAAGTTTTTTCCAGAAAAGTTCATCTCATGAACTCTTACCGACTTCCAAAGCTGTTGTAAATTAATAAATCAGCCCTTTCTGCTCCATAACTGGACAAAGGCTTACCTTACATCTGCCGTCCTTACGATTAGTGTAATAACTATGTTTAAAATTTGAATATTACTTGACTTGCTGCGCTTTTCGTAAGGACGGCAGACATACCTATCGACGTGAGGAAAATTGGTCATTACTTTACCAGGACCCAGTGCGTCTTGGTGGCGTTTGATTTGGTGGAGCTTGTCTGTTGATATAACCTAAAATGCTGCGCTACACAATTTGGAAGGTCTTGAAGATCTAAGATTTTGGCAACAGCAACTAATCGCCGAAACTCACCAAACAATATCTGCCACGTGCTTATTAAGTAGGAAACCCCAGTTTATTTCAGTTTATCGCGTTAAACACAGGCTGCAGTTGGAATATATCCAATTGTTGCGCGACGGTTGATGCGTCCGATACAGCGGGATGGTGCATGCAAAGGGGAGTTATTAATATTAATAATGGTTCAGGCATCGTTCCAAATATGGTGGTTAAAAACTACGAGAGGATTACCTCATGGAACGTTCGTGTTCTACAACTTGGCACGTTTCTTATTCAGAGTTTGGATTTGAAGTGGTGAGTTTTGGTGGTGTTTTTGAAGTGTTGAGTTGGCCGGATGCCAGTATGGGATAGGTTAGAAGCTTATTTAGGCATCTGGAGCATGATGATATTTTAGGTGTTTGCTAAAATAATTGTAGTCTTTAAACTATTGGCTTATAACTAATTGAAAAACTTTTGGCTAAGCTAGTGAACCAGCATTTTTTTAGCTACAAATCTCAAGTCTAAGTTTTAGTTATTAACTTAAGCTAAAAACTAAAAATAGTGATTTGTTCATACTTTCCGAACCTACGATACCAGCTTACGGAAAATATATACGTAACATAGTAAGAGTTCATGACCTGGGAACTAAGGACCTCGGGGTTGCTTCGCACATTTTTCGCTATTAGACTGCAGCAGATGATTTTAGCTTCAGTCAGTCATGACTTTTGGACGAATGTGATACTTTTTCAGCGCTTGGGTTTAGTCTTTGCTACTCTAATGATTTCTAAAGCATCGGTGTAATCAAATTGATATTTGGTGCTTTAGTCCGCTGTAAACTTGAATCAAATTCATATGTTTTGGCATCCGTATCAAAGTACGTATACGCTCATATTAGAAACGGTCCAGATAACTTTCTTAAGTTATTTATATAAACGCACTTATTTATTTATTTTTTTATTTATTTCATTTTATTTTAGTCTTTAGTCGACTGCCGACGGGGCAGACATCAAAGGCTCTTTGCTGTTCCGTCAAGCCGCACAGTGGCTCGATCTAAGTCACCTGTACCACGTACACACGCTGCACTCAATACCCTCCTGGACGCTACGCCACATTGCGATCTGTTCGCAGATGAATGGAACGTGATACTGCCAGCCTGCCTGCAGTACTGTGAGATAAAGGCGTAATGTATGCTCAAATTCTTTTTTTAATATAATATTCTGTGATGTGGCCAATTTGTTTATCTTGTAAATAAGTTTATATTCCATTAATATTAAGGTATGAATCTTTAGACGTATTAGTGTAATTGGTTAATCCGGACTAATATGTAAAATGAATAAATAAATAATATTCATGCAGGTTATTTTTTCTGAATTTTTTTTACAATGATTATCGAAAATAAAAATGCTTCATACGTCACCAATTTTAATTTAAGTGAGCCGAACCTAGGTGATTGCTCTGTGATCTCTTATTATTTGTTTATTTATTTGATGTAAGAAATTAATATTGAAGATACGTCCAAATTGGAGAGTGTGTTTCAAATATGAGAGAAGTAGAGGCATTTGTAAGTTTGGATTTAGCAAGTGACTCTTTGTAGTAAGAATAATACAAGAACGCTGATATTGGTCGTATCTATGCTCACATAACCAAAAAATATCCATCGATATAACAAAGTAAATGAAGCAGAAACGAAAGACAGTAGTTGTGCGATACCTAAATTGGTCCCCAACAGAAATTCCTGAAAGATCATCATATTTACAAAACACACGAGTAGACTCTGGATACAGGGCGTGTAACTAATAATAATTATACTTAATTGTTGAATGTTTTTGAGGAAAAGCCTTTATAGAAACCAGGCGGAGATATCTTGCTTATATGAAGAGTTCTTTTGGCCACCTATCGGCTCTATCATCAGACTAGCTATTTGGTACCGTATTATTGCATTTTCATTGAAGTTACATATGTATGCTAGCCTCAATCGGATATAAGCAAGTGCATGGGAAAATGGATTAAAAAATTTGAACCAGAAAGACGGAGACATACGTAGAGAACAATTCATATAAAAGCTTATAATAAGTAGAGTAATTTGTATCTACAAAAGATCGCCAGAATGACCAGCTTTGTACTGTTTGCATCCAGATTTTGCCTGCAACCTTCACCGGTTCAGATGGGCTGATCCATATTCTTCAGGGAGGTCTGCTCCCTCCGCGTCCTCAGGTGGTGTCTCGAGTAACTCTACCCCAATGCCCGTCAGTTCAACATTAAAATTAACAAAACAATAATATAATGATATATCCAACAAGTTTCGCCTTTAAATACCACAGTTGATTTTCTGTGGAGCGTGTTTACTGGCTAAATACAATTTCAATGGAATTTGTGCACAGTTTGCGCAGTGTGGTCAAATATATTTAACGAAACGTGAATTCTATGTAGTTGTGAACAGCTTTCAATCTACTAATTGAAACATAACATCTGGTGTGCCGCAGGGTTCGCATTTAGGTGCCTTATTATTTAATTTAGTTGTTAACGACTTACCCTACTGTTTCCAATATTCTAAATGTTTCCTGTACGCTGACGATTTGAAGTTCGCTAGAAGAATAGAATGCATAAAAGATACTGAGCATTTACAAGAAGACGTAAACCGGTTGATTGAATGGTGTGACTTCAACAAAATGCACCTAATTCTAAAAAGTGTTACCAACTAAAATTTACAAGAAAGTCCAATTGCATTCCCTCGAAGTATTACATTCTTAACCAAGAAGTTCAAGAGGTGGAAACGACTAGGGACTTAGGAGTTATGTTTGATAAAAAGTTAACTTTAATTCCGCACATTGAAAACATTAGCAGAAAAGCGTCTAAGATGTTAGGATTCGTAATACGCAACACAAAATGCTGCCAAAGGAGCACCACGAAGGTTATGTTATACAACAGTTTTGTTCGAAGTGTTTTGGAGTATTGTAGTATTGTATGGAGGCCTCATTATGCCACACATATGTTAACACTTGAACGTATCCAAAATCGCTTTCTGTGGCATCTTGCGTTTTCACAAGGTAAAGCCAAACAGCTACCTTCATACAACTCTCACTTGCAATGCTTCAAGATACGCTCCTTATCAATACTGCTTATATAAATTGCCGTATAGCTTTTAAATATGATTTTTTTTTTATTTTAACGGACTGAAGAACGATTGTAATGAGCCAATAATTTGAGCTATTTCCATAAAAAAATGTTTTGTCTACTCAGTTATCAATTTCAAAATAAACTGCTTTCGGGTCTTACGTTATGTTACATCCCTAACTCCCACGGCTATATTGCTGAATTGCAGTTCCCACATTCTGCCATTTCTGTTAAAGCAAATCAGCAATATATGCCTTTATAAGCCCCGGGTTTTCAACAAAAGGCAGTCATTATTCATTTGGTAATTAGTCTAATTACTGCCCAACTACGGACCTGGTTTCTGCCTGCCGGTTAGTTCAGTAGTGAAAACTAAGCTACCAAAGGGGTCTGAATTTGGCAAAGACCTTCAGGAGGTCTCGCGTGTGAACGACAAAAGTACCGCGTTACAAGTGTAGTCGGTTATAATGATTGTGGAACAAAAATAAATAAGTGTCTAGTACTCTAGTTGTTTTTTTTTTATTACAATTACGTTTTTTTTTTCTCTTTATTACTATAAAAAATAACAGATACATTTATAACAGAACACTCTAAAAACCACGAAGGTTTGTTCCGAGTGCCATATTAAATTCTAGGAAAACAAAAAATTATACAAAGCGACAAAAGTAATTAAGTACCCACTAGTTAGTTATCACAACAGTGACATGCAATGATTGACTGAACTACAATAATATAAATAAGTTGGGGGTATACAGCCCGGACCGGAGACCGGATTATTTCAATGCATCTACAGGTTGTTCAAATGCGTTTTTAATTTATGTTTAACATTCTTGGCTGTGATGCATTGAATAAGAGATAGATCTAAGTTATTAAGTAAACGAGGAACTATATATGGAATGGTTGTCTCACCGTAAATGTTTGTGGCTGCGATGGTGATTAATTTTCGGTTAGTATTTGTCGTGTTTGGATCTTATGGGGAATTTTATTCAGATGTTTTTTGTTGAAGAATTGTTCTTTTAGGATACTATATGAAACCTTATTGTGAATAGGGAGTACCCTACAGTAACTGAATAATCCTAGTTCATCATCTCTAAATTTTTCTCTGATATTAGGTGTGACAATTAACTTTAAAATTCTAACTTGTAGATTGAATATAGTATCGAGATAGGTTTTAAAAGTTCTTCCATAGCTAGTAATACCGTACCCAATTACCGAGTCAACGAGAGCATTATACAGCAAGAGCCTAACCTTAAACAGAATTCTATCCTTAATAATGTATAAATTACCTAAGCAAGCCCTAAGTTTTTGACATATTTGTGTTACTTGGAGCAACCAGTTGAATTTGGTGTCAATCACTAGCCCTAGGTGCATGTGCTTGTCAACATTTTCGATTTTATGACAGCAACACGGTCTTCCTTTTTTGTGTAAACACAAATGGTCATGGGCTATCAAACTTGCACTGGTATTATGGTGTGCCCGGTGACCAGATCTGGACAAGCTTGGTTTTTTTAGCATTCAAGACTAAACCAATATCATGGCACCACTTATTAATGCTGTCGAGATCTAGTTGCATTTTAGAAAGACCAATATTAATGTCACGATCAGCAAAAAGTAAGCAGGTGTCATCAGCATACTGGTAAGAAGTACAATAGCTACAGCAATAGAACATTTTTCATATCGTTGACATAAGCAATAAAGTGGAGAGGCCCAAGCACTGATCCTTGTGCCGTTCCTTCGTTAACTGATATAATATTGCTACACGCATTGCCCACATTAACGTAATATGTCCTACGTTGGAGGTAGTCTTCACACCACTGCAATAAGGGGCCACGCACACCAGTGTTCTCGAGCTTTTTGACAAGTTCGGCATGATTTAAGGTATCAAATGCGCGAGAGAAATCAATGAAAAGAGCTAAAACATGTTTCCTACAATCTAAGTGCGAAATTATTTCATCAGTGAACTCGAACAGGAAAGTAATCGTACTTTTTCGTGGTTGAAAACCAAATTAATTTTTACATATAATATTATGTTTTTCATAGAATGAATGAATTTGTTCACTAATATATTTCTCAACAATTTTGTCAATAGATGATAAGAGTGTAATAGGACGATAATTAGAAACGTTATCATATCTGCCTTTTTTATGAACTAGACGTATACATCCTCGCTTTAGTTCGTCTGGGTAGTTACCTGTTTTGAGGCTAGCGTTGATTAAGTTAGCGACCGCAAAAGATATTTTATTGCTAATCTTCTTAATGTCTATAATTTTAATTCCGTCTTGTCCAGAAGCTTTAAATGCTTGTAATGAACTAATAACATCATTTAGTTTAACTGCAGTGGCCTTTTTTATCCTGATGCTGGCATCTGCATGATTGTTATATTCGTTTTCATCTAGAAGAGGTATTTGACACTTTAGTAATATCAATTTAACGGAATTTTGAAACTCGGCAGCAAACTTATTAGCAATATCTAACGGAAATAGATTGTAATTATTAAATGACTTGAGGATGGTTTCATCAATTGACTGAGTTACTTTGCCGCATATTGAATTAACTAGTTGCCACAGTTTTTTAGAGTTAGTATAGTTTTTTGTAATTATATTTTTGTAATAGTTGTTTCTATAATATTCAATAGTTTTGTGTAGTTTGTTGCGTAGTTTGTTATATTTTAATCTAAGACATTTGTTTGTTGGATCGGATTTCCATAATAGAAATAGTCTATCCCTCATTTCACTTAAATTTAAGATATTTTTGTTAACCCAAGGGTGCCTAAATCAAGGCATAGAATTTCCCAGTCCTATCATACATGATTTATTGCTTGCTTTCTTAAATTCAGATTTAATAAAATCATGTGTTTGATTAGGGCAGCTCATATTATTAGTGAGAGACCAGTACACACCATTCAACTCGTTAAATAATTTTCCATTGCTATGACAAAACATCTTATTTTTTTTTGCACCATGCTTTATATGGTCGTGCCCACCACTGCAAGCTAAAACTGTGACGCGGTGATCCGCCAGTACTGTATCAATAGCTGCTGTGTGCGCACTATATGTAAACAACCTCGCGAAACTATGGTCGATGCATGATTTCGTAACTTTATTCATTCGCTGCTCAATTTGGGTGTAGTCAGATACTCCACATATAAAACCATGTTCGGATAACATATTAGTATATAAATCTTCATGTGAAGAGCGCGATTTAAGATCTATATTTATATCGCCAATTATTACCATGTCAGTGGAATAAAATTTGTCAATATGTTCGCATAACTCTGTAACAAATATAGATTTATTAGTCAAAGGTGGAATCTATAGAAGTTTGCTCACACAGTTATAGGGTTATCGTTTGCGGTTATTAAAGTACCAGTGATAGTTTGAAATGAGTGTGTTTTTTAATGTTTTTATTGTGAATTTTAGATAGTTCTTGTCGTAGATTATAATTCCACCGCCTTTTTTGTTATGTCGTAACTGTGTGTACATTCTATAGTCTGGAATTTGAAATAGTTTACATATTTCGTCTGATATACCCACTTCAGTTACTATAACCAAATCTGGTGCCAAGTTTGAAGAATCTATTAAACAAAGTAGCTTAGCAAAATTAAAGAACGTATGTTAACGTGTAAACAAAACAAATTGATTTTAGCGTAAGAGATATTTTTGATAAAAGAGTTGACCGAGTTGCAGTTATAAATTTCTTTGATATTATCTGACATACTTAATATTCTTCACCTTAGTACTTAAAACAAAAGAAAAGATTAGAAATGTTTAGCAAAACGTTTCAATATCTGCAATAGATCAAATTATAATGGCACGTTCAGAGTCATCGTTTTTCTTAGCATATCAAGTGCCCGGACCTAACAGTTAATTACCATAATTAACATTTGGCACCTCCAGAACAATAGAGACATCAGACAGACATCATTTTTGGCAAACTAATCGCGTCCCTTCAAATCCCTGGTACTTTCGGACGGAAAGTGAAAGACCGAAATATCATATTTCTTTATTCTACCATAAAAACGCCGCTGTTTTAATATTACCAGATAGTGCGTTCTTTTTAATTGCCCTCTAAAACTGTAACCCGATTTCTTAGTGAACGTGCATGTTACACGTGCGTTTTAAATGTCGAAGTTATATACTTAGTATAAGCCCTAATATTGTAGTAAATACCTAGACATTTACGTAATTTTATTACAGAATACAAATTTATAGAGATTTGAAACAGACATGTATAATTTATGGAGTTAAGGTTAGCGTAAATGAACGGGATGGCGACGAAAATACAAATTCGATAACACCTGAAAGTCAACCTTACTCATTTTGACATACGGCTGTAATTAGCTTAATGAAATAAAATTACATTGGAACGACTTGAATCGGACAGAATCATGGTATGTCAAATGGTCGGTTTCAATATTCAACTCAAGGATAGATTTGCTTACTGTTAGTGGAATTTTGACAGATTTTCCATACAAAATATATCAAATTTCTACCCGTAGTAGGCAAAACTATCCTTGAGTTAAATATTTAAACCAGCCAAAACAACACCGTCACGCCTATATTCCCCAAGCGGGGGTGGCGTAAGTGTACTGAGTACACCCACGTTTTGCCGACGATGTTAGGACCCATATAATAGGAGGCGAGCCTATTGCCATATACCGGATACAATTCCAGACTCCGGACTCGCACTGGGAAGTTTTCGGTAGAAAAACTATACTTGTCCGACCTAGGATTTAAATCCAGGACCTCGTGATCAAAAAGCGACGCGCTTTGCCACTAGACCAACGAGGCAGCCAAAAGTGGTTAAAATTGATTTCCAATTGTTATCGAACTCGTCTCTACGCCACCCTTCTTCAGTTTTGATAACCCTAACTCTTAATTGATACATAATTAACAGAATTTAATACCTTCAGGTTATGTCGCTCTGTAGGTTCACCTCTCTCAACTGAAGCAGTCGGCCTAACGAGCTCCGCCCAATTTATAATGAAAATGGTCTCAAATGTAATTAAACAATAACTATGCTATTGTTTGGTTCAACAAAGCCAATTTTCTTGAAAGACGATATCTATTTGAAACAAAGGCGGGCTGATGTTTTAACAACGGATTAGGGAGCTTTCACACGGTCAGTCGTCAATGAATTTTAATAAAAAAACTTGTGGCGTGGTAAAATATTTGTAACCTGCAGCATGATTAAAATGACAGCTGTTATTCTAACCCATCACGGTTGACACATTCCTTTTTTAAATTTTACTATGGTGAACTGTGGTGAACTATGGTGCAAGCGGCGATGGGGGCCGCCACCCATCACGCCGGGCCCGAACTGGCGAGTCGTAGGGTGCAGAGTGCTAAATAGGCACTTGGAATGTGAGGGGTGGTATGGAAGATAAGATGCATGAGGTGATTGACGTAATGGAAGAGAGACGCCTGGATGCTCTGTGTGTAACTCTAAATATCTTGTAGGTGCGCGGTTTAGTGGTCCGTTTAGGAAGTGGAGGCACTGGCGAGAGCGTATCACCTTCGGAACACCTTGAAAGAATAAAGGAAAAGTTGCAAGATGAGGAGTATGTATGAAGACAGAGTCCAGGACAAGCTTTTCACAGCAGGTTCTTCGGACTCAAATATAGATGAATGCTGGGATAGCCTGAAAGAGAGTTTGGTAGAATCCGCGAAAGAAGTATGTGGTTGCTCATAGAAACATAGCACAGCAAAAGGTGATGCATGGTGGGATGCAGATGATTACAAATCTCTGTAGAAAGCCAGAAGAAAGCGTAGAACGACTATGTTTCTTCTTTGATCCTGAATGCCGGCAAAGGAATATACCGGCAATGCAAGAATGCCACCAAAACTTTAATGAAAGAAAAGCGTGAAAGAGCTAGTGCGATTAAGGCTGGCGCAGAACTTTGAGAACATCACTAAGCTCTTTTGGAGCAAAGTGAGAAAGTCTCGAGGTAATTCGTCAGGCTCCAGAATGGAAACGATAAAATCTAAGAATGGTGACATTCTTACAGACACACATGCTGTGCTAAACCGGTGGAGTGAATATTTTGGAGAAAAGTATGGGAACGCCCCGGACACTGGTACCACAGACGAGCCCAGAGGCGAGTTTACGGCACTGGAATCAACAGAGGACATCACTAAGGAAGAAGTTGAATGGGCGATAGGAAGTATGAAAAATGGTAAATGCGGGAATAGACATAATATCTGCCAGGATGATTAAATATGGTGGAATTTGCGTCCGGGACGCCTTTTGGGTCCTTGCAAACCTTTGCTGGAGGTCCGGAAGCGTCCCTACAGATTGGCGCCGCGCAGTCATTGTACCCTTGTATAAAGGCAAGGGCTCACAATATAACTGCGCCAATTACAGAGCCATCAGTTTGATCAGCTTGGCAGCCAAGGTGTACGGTAAAAATTTTTAATGGAGAATGCGCGAGAAATCCTATGGAATGTGCAAGGCACAAGGGGGTTTTAGGTCCGGAAGAGGGTGTTCGAATCAAGTTTTCTCCCATCGCAATATCGTAAATATCGTAGAGAAGCATCTGGCAGTGGGCCGGAAGGTTTCCTGCGGTTTTGTGAATCTGGAGAATGCATTTGATAGAATTGTGCGAAAGTGACTTTGGGACATTTTACCTGAGTATGGTATAAATGGCACTCTGTGGCGAGCCGTCCAGTCCACTTACGTAGACAGTAAAGCATGCGTATGGGTGGGATGTCACCCTGGTTTTACGTGGAAGTCGGCGTCAAGCAGAGTTGCGTGTTGTCCGCTAGACTGTTTATAATATTTTTGGTTAAAAGTCTTCAAAGACTGAAAGCGATGAATAAAGGTGTACAAATGGGTGATCTAGTGGTAAATCATCTACTTTATGCAGATGACGCGGTATTAATAGCGCCAACGGCTACTGCTCTGCAAACACTAGTCACAGTTATGAAAGACGACTGCATGAAAAATGGCTTACAGTTAAATGTAAAGAAACCCAAGATTATGGATTTTGAACGGGAAGAAACCATAACAAATGCAAGGACTGTGGTTGGTAACAATGTGCTGGAGCAAGTAAATAAGTTTGTATATCTTGGATGCGCGCATTCAGTAAGGATGGAAAATACACCGTTGACATAGAGAAAAGAGTGAGTGCAGGGAACAGAGTGAATGGTGCGATAGAAAAGCTACTTGGGAGCCGGCACTTAAGCCAAAAGGCGCAGCTGGCCATACATAACGGTGTCTTTGTCCCAACGCTCTTATATAGCAGCGAGAGCTGGGTATGTAAGAAAGAGAATAAAAGCGTAGTAAGAAAGCGAGTATGCATGAAAGATAGTACTGGTGTAAAGACGAGAAAGGGTATGCTCCCTTGGTTCGGGAATATAGAAAGAAAGAATGACAAAACAGACAAAACAGATATACAGTGCGAAAGTGGAAGGATGTAGGTACCGGGAAATACCTAGACCATCTCACTATGACCAAACAGACCGAGTCTTATCTGAAGGACAAGTCAAGAGTCTCCGTAACCGGCAAGCGTGTATGAGATGAACTATGAGAGTAGAGGACGCCAGAGAGGTATGAAAGGAAAGAACCTGTTGAAACTCTGTACTTTCTGCCTACCCCGCAAGGGATCTGGCGTAATGATATATATAGATAGAAAACAATTGGTGAATTCTTTGTCGTTTTAATTTTAATTGCGTTTTATGATTTGGATTTTTAAAGTTTTATTCATGAAGATAAAAATCATAATTATGAAATATTTTGAGGGAATGTAAACTGTGGTCGGTACGAGTATTTCGCCGAGATGGTGCAAACTGTCACGCTGTCAGTCGACTGAGGACTTAACACGATAAGATTGAAGTAAATGTGACGCTAACTAGTTGATATACCATCCTTGTCACACAACAAATTTATGAAATAAACATGAACGTGACATCATGATTACTCGCTAGCGTCACGCTAACATCGAAGGTTTCGTGTAAAGCCCTCTGTACACATCTTTGTGATCGCTTGGTTGCGTTAACAATTAATCTGGAAACCATTAAGCAGATCTATGGGCATTATAGTTGCACAATTAGTGGCATAACAGACAGCTTGTTGCAGTGGTTAAAAGCCACTTCGCCCGTATCACGTAGTCGTGGGTTAGATGCCCGAACGGCAGAATTCTTTGAGTGACCCACAAATATTTTTGTTTCAGTCTAGGTGTTTGTGTATTTCAATTTCTTGTTTGTCGTGACACACACTCATGAGAAAGGAATAATTTCTGTTTAAAAAAAAAAACAATAAACAATGGCTTCCCAGTGAAATAGCGTTCTAGCATACTTATTCTATTTTATTGACTTACACTTTTTTAAGAAAAAAAAACATTACCACGACTCGTTACTCCATATGCTACTATTACCATGTATAAATTATAGTAATAAAGTGCTCCAACCACCTTTTCAGTATAGTGGCGCATAGAGTGGCTGGCGATCACCAGGTTTTGAGTTCGGTTCCTTGGTCCGACAGTGTTATTTATCTATCGAAAGATTTAAGGAGCAGATTGGAATTTGAACTGTGTTCGGTTCAAAGGAAACCCCTAATTACATAAGCGGTGATATATGGGTGTAGATACACTGTACACTTCTGCCAAAGTACACCTCTGCTACGAAGTACTTACTCTACTCCAAGAAAAAAAGAAAAATCTGCTTTGACTCTATGTACAGTTAGCAACATAAGTAGCTTAACATTCTCAGTTTTTCAACATGACAACCTATCCAACTGTTATTAGTTAACATTTCCTATCTTCCTTCTATTAATTTAACATAATGTCATTTTTATTTTATAAATGAGGGAACCATGTAGCCATTCTCATCAATTTGCTTTTTTAGCATAGGCTCACCTAATGACCTACCTACATTGCTCTCCCATACCCCACAACAAAATGTAGATGAAAATGTTTGTAAAAAAATTATTTTAGAAGTGTTACCGTGGAGTTTCTTGCCCTTCTTTTCCACAGGAATGATATTCCGAAGTGGCGACTTTTGTTACTTTTCTGACGATTCATATATACTGTAATGGTTTTGAATGACAGGAATGAAAAATAGGCTGATTCTGACTCTATAAATTACATTGTATAAACAATGCTTTATCATCGGAAATAGAAATATACAAAATGTATGTAGTGTAATATATTATTTATAATTAATTTATTATATAAATTGTTAGCTGAAATTTACAATCTCTGCAACCAAGGCTATAATTTACTAAACGTATGGAATTGTCCCCTGTCGTGTTAACTTGACAAATGTTCGAATTAACTGCGTGCATTGAAATTATTAGTACAGTGTTAGCTAAATAAGGCATCAACTGCAGCGTGATAAAATGTGTATTTAAGCAACAAATAACGATTATGGGGCAAACAAACCTGCAAAATATGATTTATCTACAGGAATTAACAAAAATAATATGATTGGTGGACCCAGTGCGGATTGGTGGCCGCAGGTTTGTGGCCATCTGCTGTTGGAACTTATCGAGCCGTCTATAAGGCTTCTAACTCGGCTTAACGACTGCAACATTAGGTAGTAACCGGGACCAACGGCTTTACGTGCCTTTCAAAGCACGGAGACGCTCAGATATAAAAATGCCACGAACGGTCACCCAACTCAGCTACAAAAAATACAAAAGGAATGAGACAAAGTGCTAAATCTCTACAGGTGTAATCAACATTAGTTAAGAAATTAAAATAAAATTAGTCATCAAGTTAGAGAAAAAGATAATAAATAGTATAATTAAAAATGTCCAAATTTATAAAATTATATAAATGACAATAAAATAAAAATGAAGCTGGAAATACAATTCGAATTTTGATGTCACAAAGTCAAATTATAAAATAAAAAACTAATTTTAATAAATTTACGAATGTTGTGCGAGGCACAGGGAGGATTCAGGTCTGGAAGAGGATGTTTGGATCAAGTTTTCTCCCTCCGCAACATCGTAGAAAAGCATCTGGCAGTAGGCCGGAAGGTTTTCTGCGGTTTTGTGGACCTGGAGAAGGCGTTTGATAGAGGCTTGCGAAAGAGACTATGGGAAATTTTGCCAGAGTATGGTATAAACGGCACCCTGTTGCGAGCCGTCCAGTCCACCTATGTGGATAGCAAGGCATGCGTACGTGTGGGTGGTAACATGTCACCCTGGTTCGTCGTTAAAATCAGCGTCAAGCAGGGTGGCGTGTTTTCCGCTAGACTGTTTATAGTATATCTGGATAAAAGTCTTCAAAGACTGAATGCGATGAATGAAGGGGTAAAAATGGGTGATCTAGTGGTAAACCACCTATTATATGCAGATGACGCGGTTTTGATAGCGCCAACAGCCCCTGATCTGCAAACACTAGTCACAGTTATGAGAGACGGCTGCATGAACAATGGCTTACATTTGAATGTGAAGAAGACCAAAATTATGGTTTTTGAACGGGAAGAAACCAGAACAAATGCAAGGATTGTGGTTGGTAACGAAGTGCTGGAATATAACCGTCAATATTATTTATTTTATTTTATTTTCTTTATTAGGTTCACCAACAATTGTTTAAACTATTGGGACAGTAGAAATAACATGTGTTTAATAAGAACTAAGTGTAACAATTACTTATAGGCAAAAACCACTTGCACAGCGAAACTAATAATAAATTAAACAAAATAGGTACAGAAACTAACTAAACTCCAAATTTATATAACTAAATTAAAGATAAGAAGTAAGGAGAAAAACAAAAGCTATATATATAAATGAAAAAATAACTAAGTAAGTTGTGACTAAACGTCCGACAAACTATAATGCAAAGATTTACTCAATTTGCCTAGAGAGTCGAAATGTAAGTCAATTTGATCACTATTCGCGTTTAATACTTTACAGTATTTTGCATAAGGGGAGCTAGCTCCCAAAACCGTTCTCCTTAGTGGTGGGCAAAGTGGTGTAATTGGCCTGCGAGGAATTCTATAAGGAACCCGAAACTTAAAAAGCGCCAGCAATTGGGGACAATCAATTTTGTTACTTAAAATTTTACTTGCAAATTTTGCATCGTTAATGCTTCTGAGTTTGGATAAGGAATCCATGTTAAAATAAAGCAATCTTTCCCTGTAAGAACGTATCTTATTAGATTTTCCCAGGGAGAATAATAAGTGCCATAAAAAGCGTTTCTGTACGAGCTCCAGGCGCAATGAATGTGTAGCATAGTGTGGCCGCCAGACTACGCTGCAGTACTCTAAAATACTTCGGACTAAGCTGTTATAGAGTAAGAATTTTATTTTACTACTGCGAAATGGCTTACATGTTCTTATTACAAATCCTAACATTTTTGACCCTTTTTTAATAATGTGATCTAAATGTGACGTGAAAGTTAGTTTATTGTCATAGATTACACCAAGATCTCTTATATTATCTACTTCTGTAATTTTATCAATGCCAATACGGTACTCAAATTGGATCAAATTATGATTTCGTGAGAATTTTATATGATAGCATTTTTTTGGATTTAAATGCATTTTATTATCATTGCACCATTTGATTAGCCTATTTAGATCCTTCTGAAGCAGTGTGGTATCTTCATACGATTTGATCGTTCTGAGAAACTTTAAATCATCCGCAAACATGAAGACTTCGGAAGATAGGAAACAACTGGGAATATCATTGATAAAGAAGTTAAAAAGAATTGGTCCCAAATGTGAACCCTGGGGGATACCAGATGCTATGCTGCGGAGTGTAGATTGAAAACCGTTTACTACTTATAGTAGTATAAAGAAGGATCTGTCCATTAAATACGAATTTAGCCATTTAAGCAAAGATCCTGCTATACCGTAGGCGCGTAATTTGGAAACGAGTATTTTGTGCGAAATTTTGTCAAAGGCCTTGCTAAAATCTGCGTAAATAACGTCAGCTTGATAGCCCGAGTCGATTGTTTTGACCAGAGTTTCAGTGAAATGAACTAGATTAGTACTTGTGGATCGAAAAGGAACAAATCCATGCTGTTGGTTGGTGAGGTATAATCTGAGATGATTCTGGATATACGGGCAAACGTACAATGTTATCATTGTCGGATTTATGTATAGGTACTACCTTTGCCGTTTTCCAGCTTGCAGGAAATATACCAGAATTTAGTGATTTATTGAAGATGAGTTTGAGTGGGTGTACTAATTCAGTCGCAGTTTTTGCTACAAAGATTGGTGATATACCATCCGGCCCTGCCCCTTTAGTACAGTCAACATTTTTTAGTATTTTTAGTAGCGAGTTATGGTCAATCTTGGGAATTGTTAAACATTGGCTATAATTTTCCAGTGAATTTAAGTATTTAGAATTCATCTCATAATTGTGCTCATTGTCAGAACTGTAAACAGATGAAAAGTAAGTTGCAAACAACTCACAAATTTGTGTACCGTTAGAGGTAGTAGTCGTTCCATCCGACATCGCAGTTGGATATGTACCAAAACCCCCGCGTTTGCTTTTCACATATGACCAAAACATTTTCGGGTTCATCGTAATATTGTCTTCCAATGTCTTGATATAATAATTATAACAAACTATCGCTTGAACGTTACACCGCTTGCCAATTATTTTTAACTCAATAGTATCTAACGGCTTCTTATAAATATTAAAGCGTTTCCGAATTTTATTTTTTTCGTTTAACATTATAATTAATTTGCGATTAAACCATGGCGGATATTTTTGCTTTTTTCTTTTACTAACCGGCACAAATCTCTGAATAGCGACATTAATAGATTTATATAAAATTTCCAGCATTTCATTTACATCACTTTGTCCATCAAATAATTTATTCCAGTCATGTTCACCTAAAAAATTACAAATTGACTCATAATCGGCTTTATACAAGTTGGGTCTTATGTTATCGCTATTGAACGGCAGTTTGGATTCATTGTCCAAAGAGATAGTTATATCTAAAGGTGGATGCTGTTTGTCAATTTTAGTCAGCGAATTTATACTTTCATTTACACTACAAGTGGATATGGTGGACAGTACAACATCAAGTATGCGACCGTTATAATTATTTACATGATTATATTGTGTGAGCTTGATGACTTTCACATATACTTGACCCCGAATCATGAGCAGAATTCGAATTCCAATCAATATTACTTAAATTTAAATCCCCTACTATGCAGACGTGCGCGTCTACTATGTGCTCGAAAACTGCGTTACAGTGGTCTAAATAATGTTCCAAGCATATTCGACGTATAGGTGGTGGCAGATACACTGCACATAGAGCTATCCGACGATAACTACAATGTACAGGTACATCCACTAACACCCACAGGTCCTCACACGTACTTTCCCAAGCCGAAACTCGTTTCGATTTTATAGTTTTCTTAATACCGACCAGCACTCCACCTCCTTCCTTACCACAATTTTGAATTGCATTAATAATTATCTCCATATAATAGGGGTTTTACAGGGGCAGTGCACGAAGGCAATCCTCATAAAAAGAGAAGTAAGACAGGGAGACGTCATTTCTCCGAAACTGTTCACGACCACCTTAGAGGACGCCTTCAAGTTCTTGGAATGGCAAGGACTTGGCATCAACATCAATGGCGAATACATCACTCACCCTCGATTTGCCGACGGCATTGTGGTCGTGGCGGAGTCGCTGGAAGATCTAGGACGAATGCTCGGTGACCTCAACAGAGTATCTCAACAAGTGAGTCTTAAAATGAACATGGACACAACGAAAATAATGTCTAACGTCCATGTCGTACCTACCGTACTCACCGTTGGCAACTCTACTCCTTAAGTTGTCGACGAATACATCTTCTGCGACTATGGCTGGTTTCACTCGGTCACTATTACGTTGGCGTGGGACTCGGAGCTTATTGTCGTGCAGGACTTGCTTGAAATGTTGAAGCTCGGCAGCCAGATGTTTCTTGTCAGATCAGACCAACAAAACCAATTAAGAAGTTTGAGGGTACCCCGAAACAACTATGCCTTTGGACGTCTAACACCTTAGTCCCTCCCGTGACCATGGGTGCTGCAAAGCACTCAAAACGTCGGGAACTTAAAAATCAAAAATAAACCGCGATAAAATCCGAAAAATAGTTTTATTTCATGTGTAATATTCGCGTAAATCTAAGAACTCAGACTATGTTTAAAATTTGAATATTACTTGACTTCCTGCGTTTATCGTAAGGACGGCAGACATACGTATCGACGTGAGGAAAATTGGTCATTACTTTACTAGGATCCAGTGCGTCTTGGTGGCGTTTGAATTGGTGGAGCTTGTCTGTTGATATGAACTAAAATCTGCGTAACACAATGTGGAAGATCTTGAATATCTAAGATTTTGGCAACAGCAACTAATCTCTGAAACTCACCGAACAATATTTTCCAAGTACTTATTAAGTAAGAAACCCCAGTTTATTTCAGTTTATCGCGTTAAATACAGGCTGCAGTTGGAATATATCCAATTGTTGCGCGATGGTAGATGCGTCCGATACAGCGGGACGGTGCATGCAAAGGGGAGTTATTAACATTAATAATGGTTCAGGCATCGTTCCAAATATGGTGGTTAAAAATAACGAGAGGATTACCTCATGGAACGTTCGTGTTCTACAACTTGGCACGTTTCTTATTCAGAGTTTGGATTGGGAGTGGTGATTTTTGTTGGTGTTATTGAAGTGTTGAGTTGGGCGGATGCCAGTATCGGATAGGTTAGAAGCTTATTCAGGCGTCTGGAGCATAATGATAGTTTAGGTGTTTGCTTGGTGTGAAGTCCGATGGAATGTTGTGCGAGGCACAAGGGGGTTTCAGGTCTGGAAGAGGATGTTCGGATCAAGTCTTCTCACTCCGCAACATCGTAGAGAAGCATCTGGCAGTGGGCCGGAAGGTTTTCTGCGGTTTTGTAGATCTGGAGAAGGCATTTGACAGAGTTGTGCGAAAGAGACTTTGGGACATTTTGCCAGAGTATGGTATAGATGGCACTCTGTTGCGAGCCGTCCAGTCCACTTATGTGGACTGCAAGGTATGCGTACGGGTGGGTGGTAACAGGTCACCCTGGTTTGACGTTAAAATCGGCGTCAAGCAGGGTTGCGTGTTGTCCGCTAGACTGTTTATAATATATCTGGACAAAAGTCTTCAAAGACTAAAAGCGATGAATGAAGATGTACAACTGGGTGACTTAGTGGTAAACCATCTACTTTATGCAGATGACGCGGTTTTAATAGCGCCAACAGCCACTTATCTGCAAACACTAGTCACAGTTATGAAAGACGACTGCATGATCAATGGCTTACACTTGAATGTGAAGAAAACCAAGATTATGGTTTTTGAAAGGGAAGAAACCAGAACGAATGTAAGGATTGTGGTTGGTAACGATGTGCTGGAGCAAGTAAATGAGTTTGTATATCTTAGATGCGCCTTCAGTAAGGATGGGAAATACACCGCTGACATAGAGAGAAGAGTGAGTGCAGGGAACAGAGTGAATGGTGCGATGGGAAAGCTACTCGGGAGCCGGCACTTAAGCCATAAGGCGCAGCTGGCCATACATAACGGAGTTCTTGTCCCAACGCTGTTATATGGTAGCAAGAGCTGGGTATGTAAGAAGGAGAATGAAAGTAGGATAAATGCGGTAGAAATGCGAGCTCTGCGGAAGATGTGCGGAGTGAAGCTGACCGACCGCATTAGCAACAGCATAGTAAGACAGCGAGTAGGTACGAAAGATTGTATCGGTGTAAAGATGAGAAAGGGCATGCTCCGTTGGTTCGGGCATATGGAAAGAATGCCAGAGGAAAGAATGAAAAAACAGATATACAATGTGAAAGTGGAAGGATGCAGGTACCGGGGAAGACCTAGACTATCTTACCACGACCAAATAAACCGAGTCTGATGGAGAAGTCAAGAGTCTCCGTAACCGGCGAGCGTGTATGAGACGAACTATGAGAGTGGAGGAAGCCAGAGAGGTATGTAAGGAAAGAACCTGTTGGAACTCTGTACTCTCTGCCTACCCCGCAAGGGATCTGGCGTGAGGTTATAGATAGATAGATAGATAGGTGTTTGCTAAAATAATTATAGTCTGTTTAGCTATTGGCTTATAAACAAATTGTTTTTTTTAGCTATGCTAGTGAACCAGCATTCTTTCGGCTGAAGAAGACGAAGCTTGTGAACTACTTGCAATCTTTTTAGTTACAAATTTTTGGTCTAACTTTTAGATATTAACTTAAGCTATCTATCTATATGATCACGCCAGATCCATTGTGGGGTAGGCAGAGAGTACAGAGTTCCAACAGGTTCTTTCCTTACGCGCTCCACGCTCGCCGGTTACGGAGACTCTTGACTTTTCCTTCAGATAAGACTCGGTTTATTTGGTCGTGGTAAGATAGTCTAGGTCTTCCCCGGTACCTACATCCTTCCCCTTTCTCATTGTATATCTGTTTTGTCATTCCTTAACAGCTTATAACTAAAAATAGTAATTTGTCCATACTTTCCGGACCTACGATACTAGCTTACATAAAATTTACGTAACATAGTCAAAGTCCAAATTTTCTAATAACCTCATATTATTCATCCTAAAACTTGCAAACAACTACCGGGCATATTCGAATTTCAATTCAAAATTCCGAAATTAAAACACTACGGTTCCGCCAATAGTTTCGGCAACCCTTTGTGGTGAAGTAACAAATACACGAAGCGAGCCCGCCAATTTCCACGCATTGTGGACTAAAAGCCGGCCATATCGGCGGACGTGTCTTTTGCCTTGTTCAATGTGAACCCTTTGTTCGGTCATGTGAGCGATTTTGAGAAGAGTATTTTACGGAGGATACTCGTATCGGTAATTCTTTTGATTGGTGCAAAATAGACTTTTTGTTTGAAGGGTTGGAATTTTTTTTTATAAAATAAACTTTTCTTATTAGTTTCGAACGTACTTACCGATGATTTTAAATAAAAAAACATAAACACCGTCACGCCTATATTCCCCAAGCGAGCCAGAGGTCTTCTTTGTATACCCACTTTTCGCCGACGACGTAGGTACCATATAATAGGGGGTGAGTCCATTTCTATTTTACCTGGCACAACGCCAGACTGCGGACTAATACTTGAAAATTTTCAATGGAATATTTAAATTACATTTTGTCTGACCTGGGATTCGAATTTAGAACCTCGTGGTTGCTACGCACATTTTCCGCCATTAGACTAACAAACAAATGAGTTTAATTTCGTAAAAAACACAATTTCGCTACTAATATGTTATTTTAGTAAACGTTAGCGAGATTTGGAACACTAAAGTTTCCTTATCACTAGTGGGATAAATGTCCAGCAAAACGTGCCTTACAAGACATCGCGCGACGTCAAGGGACAACGCGTGACGTCGTCCTACACTAAGACGTCTAGCGACGTCGCGCCATGTCTCTGGAGACAAATTTGGGAGACATTTAATTTTGTTTCCTAATAAATATGCAGCTGCATTTGGCTGGCTACTGCAAAGCATTTGGAATACTTTATTCGAAATGTCTACATGTCACAAAAACAAGCTCATGTTTAAAAACGTTGAAAATATATAATGGTGAAAAAAAATCGACTGAAACTAAGCAGTAAATGTTGCACCGCCACCCATCACGCCGGGCCCGAACTGGCGAGTCGTGGGGTGCAGAGTGCCGAATAGGCACTTGGAATGTAAGAGGTGGTATGGAAGATAAGATGCATGAGGTGATTGATGTGATGAAAGAGAGACGCCTGGATGCTCTGTGTGTAACAGAGACTAAGCGGAGGGGCAGTGAAACCTGTGATCTTCCTGATGGAACGATGGCTCTGTGGTCTGGGGTACCGCAGAGCAGTCGTGCCAGCATGGGGGTGGGTATCTTGCTGTCCCGTCACCTGGCCTCTGGAGTGAGAGATTATGGCCTGTGCGATGCGAGACTTCTCTGGGTCCGTTTAAAACTGGGTGTCACTAGAGTATTTTTGGTCGCAGCATATGCTCCCGTAAGCTCGTCGACACCCCAGGACCATGAGAAGTTTTGGGATAATGTCAGGGAAGTTCTGGATTTGGCTGAGGCTAACGAAAAGGTGATTTTGTGTGGCGATCTGAACGGATGGGTAGGAACCAGGCGGCAAACTTGTGACGCTGCTCTGGGTCCATATGGTGATAAGAGAGTGAACGATGCAGGTAAGCTCATTGTAGATGTTTGTTTGGAAAGGGGTCTCCTTGTGTCTAACACGATATTCCAGCACAAGGACATACATTTGTATACGTGGAAAAGGAATGAACAGAAAAGCATGATAGATCTGATCCTGGTTGATAACCGTCTCCGAAGCAAACTACAAGATACGCGTGCGTATAGAGGCCCCACTCTGGAATCAGACCACTATCTCGTAGTTGCGCGGTTTAGTGGTCTGTTTAGGAAGTAGAGGCACTGGCGAGAGCGTATCCCCTTCGGAGACCTTGAAAGATTAAAGGTTGAAAAGTTGCAAGATGAGAGCGTGAGGAGAATGTATGAAAATAGAGTCCGGGACAAGCTTTTGACAGCAGGTTCTTCGGACTCAAATGTAGATGAATGCTGGAATAGCCTGAAAGAGAGTTTGGTGGAATCCGCGAAAGAAGTATGTGGTTGCTCAAAGAAGCATATTACAGCAAAAGGTGATGCATGGTGGGATGCGGAGTTGCAAAGCTCCGTAGAAAGTAATAAGAAAGCGTGGCAGGACTATGTATCTTCTTTGAACCTGAATGCCAGTATGACAGAGATGAGGAAAGAAATATACCGGCAATGCAAGAATGCCACTAAAACTTTAGTGAAAGAAAAGCGTGAAAGAGCCAGTATGATTGAGGAGGAGAGGCTGGCGAAGAACTTCGAGAACAACACCAAACTCTTTTGGAGCAAGGTGAGAAAGGCTCGAGGTGATTCGTCAGGCTCCAGAATGGAAAGGATAAAATCTAAAGATGGTGACATTCTTGCAGACACACAAGCTGTGCTAAACCGGTGGAGTGAATATTTTGGAGAAATGTATGGAGATGACCCGGATGCTGACGCCGCATACGTGCCCAAAGGCGAGATTGCGGCACCAGAATCAACGGAGGACATCACTATGGAAGAAGTTGAATGGGCGATAGGAAGTATGAAAAACGGTAAAGCTGCGGGAGTAGACATGATATCTGCCGAGATGATCAAATATAGTGGAACTTGCGTCCGGGACGCTTTCCGGGCCCTTGCAAACTTGCTGGAGGACCGGTAGAGTCCCTACAGATTGGCGCCGCGCAGTCATAGTAACCTTGTATAAAGGCAAGGGTTCACAATATGACTGCGCCAATTACAGAGCCATCAGTTTTATCAGCTTGGCAGCTAAAGTGTATAGTAAAATTATTGACCGGAGAATGCGCGTGAAGTCCGATGGAATATTGTGCGAGGCACAAGGGGGTTTCAGGTCTGGAAGAGGATGTTCGGATCAAGTCTTCGCACTCCGCAACATCGTAGAGAAGCATCTGGCAGTGGGGCGGAAGGTTTTCTGCGGTTTTGTAGATCTGGAGAAGGCATTTGACATAGTTGTGCGAAAGAGACTTTGGGACATTTTGCCAGAGTATGGTATAGATGGCACTCTGTTGCGAGCCGTCCAGTCCACTTATGTGGACTGCAAGGCATGCGTACGGGTAGGTGGTAACAGGTCACCCTGGTTTGACGTTAAAATCGGCGTCAAGCAGGGTTGCGTGTTGTCCGCTAGACTGTTTATAATATTTTATTTTTTATTTATTTATATTTACAATTTTTGAAGACTATCAGCTATTATGGTATGAATATGATATAAAATAGAGATAGACAGCCATTTACAAGTCTCCACTAATAGAAATAGACTATAATTAATCGACCCGACAGAAATACCAGTGTAACAAAAAAATAAATATACCTATATATAGTTACAAAACAAAATATAAAGAAAAAGAAAATCATTCAATGAATATTAACTGCTCAACTAGTCGAACTACTTCAGTTTGGTGTTAATCTTCTCATCAAAAAATACCGATACAAGCTTACTCCTGAATATTGATAGACTGGTACCAGTAATATCAAGATCACTTATGTTAGAAATTCTGTTATACGCCGCACAAGCACGGTACAGAAAACTGTTTTGGACAAAAGTCAAAATATATCTGGACAAAAGTCTTCAAAGACTGAAAGCGGTGAATGAAGGTGTACAAATGGGTGACTTAGTGGTAAACCATCTACTTTATGCAGATGACGAGGTTTTAATAGCGCCAACAGCCACTGATCTGCAAACACTAGTCACAGTTATGAAAGACGACTGCATGATCAATGGCTTACACTTGAATGTGAAGAAAACCAAGATTATGGTTTTTGAAAGGGAAGAAACCAGAACGAATGTAAGGATTGTGGTTGGTAACGATGTGCTGGAGCAAGTGAATGAGTTTTGTATATCTTGGATGCGCCTTCAGTAAGGATGGGAAATACACCGCTGACATAGAGAGAAGAGTGAGTGCAGGGAACAGAGTGAATGGTGCGATGGGAAAGCTACTCGGGAGCCGGCACTTAAGCCATAAGGCGCAGCTGGCCATACATAACGGAGTTCTTGTCCCAACGCTGTTATATGGTAGCGAGAGCTGGGTATGTAAGAAGGAGAATGAAAGTAGGATAAATGCGGTAGAAATGCGAGCTCTGCGGAAGATGTGCGGAGTGAAGCTGACCGACCGCATTAGCAACAGCATAGTAAGACAGCGAGTAGGTATGAAAGATAGTATCGGTGTAAAGATGAGAAAGGGCATGCTCCGTTGGTTCGAGCATATAGAAAGAATGCCAGAGGAAAGAATGACAAAACAGATATACAATGTGAAAGTGGAAGGATGCAGGTACCGGGGAAGACCTAGACTATCTTACCACGACCAAATAAACCGAGTCTTATCTGATGGAAAAGTCAAGAGTCTCCGTAACCGGCGAGCGTGTATGAGACGAACTATGAGAGTCGAGGAAGCCAGAGAAGTATGTAAGGAAAGAGCCTGTTGGAACTCTGTACTCTCTGCCTACCTCGCAAGGGATCTGGCGTGAGGTTATAGATAGATAGAAATGTTGCACTATTGAAATAAACAGGTAACTACACTAGCTCTGACAAACTCACTGGGGTTATATAAACCCACAAACACAATAATCTTAGAGTAGGTCTCGTTATGCACTGCGCGCCATTGTATAAGCTACCCGTATCGTTCGTATTCCTCAGGCATGTAGCGACGCTAACAGTCCGGGATTATAAAAGCACAACACCTAGCAGCCCAGATTCACTTCTATGTTTAACAATTGTTCTGAATCTAAAAAGCAAGTAGTTAGTAACTCAATGGTAGTTAGCGTCAGTTTGGTACAATTACTTTAATGGTATGTTGACGGTGTCCACACTACGTTCGCACTTTTACGGTAAAATTGGGTATTTCAGTCATTGGAGTGCTTACCAAAGGGCCGACCTTAGAGCTAACCACAAAAAGATTGACGTTATTATGACGCAAGCGAGTTGATTTGCCATCCTTGATATAATACAATTTATTATAGAAACATGAAACTGGCAGCGCCCTTACTCGCTAGCGTCACGCTAACGTCCATTTTTACAAGCTTTTATTTAACTTGCAATGTTCGTATGTATGTCTGTCTGTCTTTCCGGTTCAAATCTATTTGGCAGCACTTGCGGTTATCCGATTGAATTGAATTTGGCATACTAATGTAAATTCGGTGACAATGAAATAATATGGTTCCATGAAGTTGGTATGATGATGGTGTCGGAAGGTGGCCATAGAAACATGTAAATTATACGACTTAACACCATCGTGTTTAGGCTTGTTAGATTGGTATTGAGAAGAACTATACAACCTAGTATTCAGTCTGATGATGAAGCCAAAATGTGGTCAATAGGACCACCGAACTACTCATTATCACCCCGCTGTGTTTGAGCTAGTTGGATTTGTTGGATTTGTATTTCGATAAGTACTTTAGATCCGGATGTTTATTTATTTATTTTATTAAGACACACCACCAGAGTGCATATAAATACATTGAAAAAAAAACTAGTATTCAAACAGAAACACATTCCGTTATGTACACCAATAACAGGTGTGTACATCATTTATCACTTTACAAAGCATAAAATCTAAGTCGAGAAGGGAACACAAATGATATGCTATTAACATTAAATTAAATTTTGATAATATCGAACAAGTAGCAATAACAAAAATATGTGAAAGGATAATAATATCCTTTATAGCAAAATGATTCCAGATAATCTTTTTATAATTTTTTTTTTTTTTTTTTTTAAAAACGTAGCCCCACACTAGGATTTATTCCTGTATCGTGGGTGCGTTTACAAACATGAAATTTCACATACACAAATACCCAGACCGGAACAAATAATTGTGGATCACACAAAGATTTGTCCCGTGCGGGAATCGAACCCGCGACTCTTAGACACAGTGGGCGGAGCGGCTAAAGCTCTTAACCACTGAGCTAAATCGTCCGTCAATTAGAAGAGAGTCATGAAATATGTCAATATTATTATCATTTTTATTATTAAACTTATTGTGTGTAGGCCGAACATGAAAAGTATTAGTTGGAGGTTTTCGCGGGATACAGAATGGAACGTTAATTAACACATTATCAAGATTTGTATTACAACTGAAATGACTGACGATTCAGCGCAGTGGTTAATAGCTTAACCCGCTCCGCCCATTGTGTCTAATAGTCGCGGGTTCGATTCCCGCACGGGACAAATCTTTGTGTGATCCACAATTATTTGTTCCGGTCTGGGTATTTGTGTATGTGAATTTTCATGTTTGTAAACGCACCCACGACACAGGAATTAATCCTAGTGTGGGGCAACGTTTTTAAAAAAATAATAAAAATAACTTAGAGTAATATTTACCATCTTGTACAGGAATATCATCTCGTGCATTTTGCGACGATCCCGTAAAGAGTTCATTTTAAAGAAAGCCAATCCTTGATCATAGCTACACCGATGCGTAACTCTTCTTGAAACAAAAGCTAAGTGTCGTGTAAACGCGCGTTGTATATTCTCCATCCGCTGCGAATGTATGCAATAGATAGAGTTCCACGTTACACAACCTTACTCAAGATGACTTCTAACAAGGGAGTTGAACAAGATTATTTTAGTACGAGCGTGTTTAAATGCTTTTGTATTACTCTTCATGAACCCCAGCATCTGCATGGTTAAAATATTTTGTTATAATATGTTGCTCAGGGTCTGATGATAGAGCCGGAAGGAAGCCGTAGGAACTCCTCAACTAAGCAAGATATATTCATTGTGTGTTTTGCTATAAAAAGAGGTCTTTTTAAACTATTTTTATTCCTTGCTAAGCTTTCAGAAGCAGCCTAGAGTCTGTTCTATACTTGAGAATTGTTCTGATTTTAAAAACCACATAACCTTTCTATATAGTAAATTGTGTCTTTTATATCTTATGAACATAGCACGGCTTAATAAAATTATAAACATGTTTTATTGCTGTGGTTTTCATGATTGAGAATAAATTATAATTTAGTACAAATAACAGAAGTAATAGATAGCCGATCACCCCATTGTAATTTTCTCTTTTTGATTATTCATAAGTACCTTTTGGTGTACATGAATAAAAAACTTTTGATTTTGATAGATTTTGAATAGCCATACACACGCCCATATCTTCCCAGCGAAGGTGGTAGAGGTGAATTTGGGTATACCTAGTAGTGTATACCCAAATTTAGCCTTCGATATTGAATGCCTATTACAATAATAAATTTGTGGTATAATAATGTGTATATTTGTGTTGTATAATAATACCAGATATAATTCAGACTCCGGTTTGCCTAAGAATTTTACGATTGAAAAACTCCCAACAACACTTTGCCTGATCTAAGCTTTAAATTCAGGACCTCGTGATCGCTAGCCGGATCATACGCCACTACACCAACAAGCAGTATTTTAACGATAAAAATACAAGTTGTATAGAATAAATACGAGACGAACTAGACCAACGTAGCAAGGATTTAAGTATAGCATAATGTCTGGACAAAGCCCCCCCCCCCCCCAAGATCGCCAAGACAACCGCTTTGTGCTGTACACGTCCAACTTTTACCCATGACCTTCACCAGGTCATCGGTCAGGTAAAGGCGCGCAATTAAAACCTTGTTCCTACTTTTAGTACTAGGTAAAGAATCGTCATCGTAGAATTTAACTCGGGACTTTGTTTTATCACCTGTATTAAGCTGGGAGCAGTTTTTAAATCTGTCGTTTTCTGAACACAATGTGGTAAGGAGTTTCTTGTCCTTCTTCTCCACAGGAGTGACATTCCGAATAGGTGGTAGAGTCTTAAGTAATCACTAGCCTTTTTCTCTTGACTATTCATAAGTACTTTTTGGTCTACATGAATAAAAAGTTTTTATTTTGAATTTTGATTTTGATTTGGGGCGATCCTATTGTCAATATACCGAGTACTTCGAACTGATACTAGAATTTTTTCGATAGAAAAGCTCCATTTAACCCGACCTACGATTCATTCTCACAACCTCGTGATGTTTAGACCAACGTGGCAAGGATTTAAGGTTTGGTCCAATAGCCGACGGAACGCGACGGGAGTGCGACGGATGCGCTCAACTACCTTCGGTCATGAGGTTTGCAGTCGCGCCGAGCGTGGCTGCGCTGTGTGGCGTCTCCAGTACATTCCAGTACATTTCAACTCTCCAAGCCGCGCCACCGTTGCACTCGCGTCGCGCTGCTTCGACCATTTGCGAAACCTTTAAGTATAGGATACTATTTATCTGTCTTTAGTCGAAAAACGTCCATTGCGGGACAAAGGTCTCCCACAAATATCGCTACGACTATCGGCTTTGTATTGTACGCATCCGACTTCTACACGCGACCTTCACCAGGTCATCCTTCACAAGGTCCACCTTGTCAACAAACTAAAAGTTCTTAATCAAAACTTCAAGCATCTTTTCCACTTTTAGTACTAGGAAAAGTACCGAGGGTGGCCAACGGAACTACCCAACTACTCAACATATCTCCGCCGTGTTTGGGCTCGTTGGTTTTGCCTAGACAAATTCTTTAGATCCAAATGATGTCCAGGGTCTGATGATGGAACAGGAGGGTGGCCAGCGGAACTACTCAACTACTTAACCAAACCCCGCCGTGGTTGGGGTCGTTGGATTTGTCTTGACGAGCTCTGTAGACCCGGATGATGTCCAGGGTCTGATGATGGAACCGGAGGGTGGCTAATAGAACGTCCCAACTACTGAACATAATTCTGCCGCATTTTTGGTCTTGGATGGCTCGTTTGGATGACGAGTTTAATAATATTATCGTAGAATTTAACCCGGGACTTTATTTTATCACCTGTATTAAGCTTGGAGCAGTTTTACAGCTCTCGTTTTCTGTACACAATGTGGTGAGGTAGTTTTATTGCAAAAACTTTAGATTACGTATGTGTCATAGGTACTGAGTTTTTCGAATAACAGACAAAGACTAATTAAAGTTAACTATAAGAGTGGAGGAAACCAAAGAGGTAAGGAAAGAACCTGTTGGAACTCTGTACTCTCTGCCTACCCTGTAAGGGATCTGACATGATATAGATAAATAGACAAATAAAAATATCGTCACGCCTTAAGTGAGGTAGCAAAGGTTTATGTAAATCTACTTTTTGTCGACAATGTCAGGTCCCATGTAATATGGGGTGAGTCTATTGCCAATATAACGGGAACAATGCCAGATCCTGAACTGATACGAGTACTAGACACGGGATTTTTTGATAGAAAAAATCACTTAGTCTCTAACTTATACTGTGTTTATAACCTGGGATTCGAAACTAGGACCTCGTAATCATAAACCACAAGCAAGGATTTAAGTATGGCATACTAATTAATAAATAAAATAAAAATAAACACGTAACACACGTAATCGCAAAGCGCATTATTCGCTACTAGACCAACAAGGCAGTCTAAAGATAGTTGGTAAAACTACCCCGTTTATTAGTCTCTCTTCCTCTCTCTCTCTTAGTAGCCGTAAGTCTCAATTAAAACTTCAAGCATTGTTCCTACTTTTAGTACTGGGTAAAGTACCATCATCGTAGAATTTAACCCGGGCTGTTGTTTTATCACTTGTCCTAGGATGCGAGTTTTTTACAGCTCTCGCTTACACAATGTAGTTAGGTAGTTTTATTTCAAAAACTTGTATTGCGTCCGTATATTACGTATGTAATAAATGTTTTGAATAATAGACAACAAGAAAACACCGTCACGCGTATATTCGCTAAGCGTGGGTAGTCTAGGCTTACCCTATACGCCCACTTTTTGCCGATGATGTTAAAGGTTTGGTTAAATAGCCGACGGAGTGCGACGGAAGCGCTCGGCTACGCTCGGCCGGCGGTCGGCAGTGCGGCGCACACGCCACACTGCGGGAGCGACATCGCGATGACCGGGCGGCCAACACTAGCGACCCACTCGCACGCGTATTTGCGTGTCGCGCATCGGGCGCGGCGGCGACGGGTTATGACATTTGCCGTTGCGCCGAGAGTGGCTGCGCCTTGGCTGCGTTGTGGTGTTTCCCGTACATTTCAGTTCATTCCATCACTTCAGGTCGCGCGATCGACGCGCTCCCGTCGCGTTGCATCGATAACGTAGAGAAACCTTAAGTCTGCCTATGGTTTCGGGGACAATAGGCTTAACAGGTATGTCCTACTTATTGTGTTTGTTTTTATAAAGCTTTCGTTCTGCATCGTAGGGTACGTATGTTTCATCATCATGATCAGCTGAAAGACGTCCACTGCAGGACAAAGGCCTCTACGAAGATCGCCACCACGACCGGAATATCTATGTTTACAGCATACATCCCACAATGACAATACCGTATATTAAAACATCACGATTACACAAAAAATTTACATCATGCCAGGAATTCAAGACTTGTAGCGCAAAAACTGACCTTAGTGCCAATTGAGGTTCTTATACCAGACCATCTTTTTTACCTGGGGAGAATGCTGCAGAAAATGTTGCGGCTATGACTTCCGCGAGCCTCGGGGGAAACTTGCGGGGCGTGTCGGATTCCCGACACGCCCCGCCGACTAAATCCCCAGGGCGGACGACATCAGCACTTTGGAGGGACTCCGGGATCTGCGTATGGAACACACCAGTAGTCTTCTTGTGCCGTGCTCCGAAGAGTCCACCATCGGGGGGAAGACTTGCTTATACCACCTAGCCTGAATTTTTAACGTAAAATAATGTTATCCCAAAATCATGTTGTCTCATTCGGATATTTACTGAACTTCTAGCCGGAGAAGGCTAGCAATAGCAACTAGATCACTAACTAACCGCCGAATATTAGGCCCTTGCAATAGTTAAAGGTAATGGACGTAGCATTTCCTAAAGCAACTTGGTCTCTGGAACCCATTAGCGTACATATTGTATTTCAAAGCCTAGCTTCGTACGTGGAAACCATTATACGGTTCATACAGTTTCAATACTATTAGTTTAAAGAACAGACTACTTTAAATTAATAGACTGTCAATAGCCATATAATAAATCGTAACCCGCAAATCCTGTGTACTAAGATGGTGCTGCTTCGTAGCTTAGAAACTTTCGTAACAACAAAGAATTTTAAATTACTTCTTCAGCAAAAACCACTAAAACTTATGTATTTTTTTGAGAGACTGTAAAATAATATTTAAAAATAAAAATTATGGATTTTATTTGACATCAGCATGACGTTCGTCTTTAAAATTAAACCGAAACTACCAGGGTACCAGGTCAGAAAAGTGGACCGTAACGAAAAGGTCATACCTTAATATTTACAAAATATTAGTCCTAGGAACATGAATCCAGTATCGTTATTTAGCTTTGTGAGCTCGCTGTTATGACCTTGAGTTTGCATCGGAGCCGAGCTGGGTGGCGGTGGAGGGGCACTGCTTAGAACCACCGAAACCGGCGCTCCTTTCTATCAATCTTTAACTCTACAAGCGACTCACTGACATGATATCAATCATTTTACGTCAAAACCGACGGCCGAGTGCTCCAACACAGCCACACCCGATTTATTTTGTTTATCAACAAATAGCGTTGTGAAAATGAGCCACGATATTTTGTAGAGCATTGTATGTCTATTCACTTATACTGGTCTCTGGATTAAAGTAAATCATCCAGTCTTTCTTTGTGCCACGTATTCATGTCATTGATTTTGTAAATTAATCAGTTTTTCTCCTCTCTTGTGTTTGTCAGGTAGTGGAATAGCGACGCTTGATATGAAAATGCTACCATCGGTCACCCATCGAGTCGAGCGCTGCTTAACTTTTGTGATCGCTAAGAACACCACGGTCCCGCATTGCTATGCGTGTTTCATTTTTACCTAGTCAAGAGTCTCCGTAACCGGCGAGCGTGTATGAGACGAACTATGAGAGTCGAGGAAGCCAGAGAGGTATGTAAGGAAAGAACCTGTTGGAACTCTGTACTCTCTGCCTACCCCGCAAGGGATCTGGCGTGAGGTTATAGATAGATAGATAGATTTTTACCTATATGAGTATATGTAGGATATGAGGGCATTTAAATGATTGAGAATTAAAACTCTTTGATATATGATTTCTTTTTCAGTAATGTAAATATTTAAAACTCAACTTCTTTGATTTTAAATCTTTGTTCTAAATTAAGAGTGATAGAGATGATAATAATAATAATAAAAATAAACCATGGCAACCGCAGTCAACAACATTTGTCATTAGGTTTTTATAAAAAAAAAAATATTCAACAAAAACTGGAAAATTTCCATTAAATATTTAAAAAAATTTCAACGATACCCCAAACCCAACAGTATATGGATTACCCCCGTAGAAACCCTGTGCGGCGGTGTCGGCAGCGGATTGCCCAAGGACTTAGCGCACGCCCGTCACCTTTGCGCGGTTCGCCTAACTCGCCTCAGTCGTCGGAAAATGAGATCTACTTCACGCCGCCGACGTCTGGGGCCTCCAGCGATGAAACCGAGCCACCAGCGTCTTCGAATCCGCCAAGACCAGTGAGAAGAGGACGCCCACCGCTGCCGGCATGCATAGGGCCAGCGGAACACTGTGCTCCGCCCACGGCCCCTGCTACCGGTGGTGTAGTGCGCCGCATGAGATGGACTCCAGAATTGAATATGAGTGTCATGCGGGCCTACTATGGTGCTACGGAGGGAGAAACCATCCTCACCGCGTACCGTCCAAAATTGCTGTCTCTGTTTCAGGAGCTGCACCCGACTGTCGCCGTGACTGCACAACGTCTATCGGATCAAGTGCATGCCATCCAGCGATGCAAGTTGTTGGTACTTGAGCGACTGCGCAGCGAAACACGCCCTGCCCGCACTGAACGACCTGCGAAGTTTCGAAGAACCTATTTCTTTGGATAGCTTCGCACGATCGGAGGAGGTTAATAGCGGGCAGGTGAGTGTTAGTGACCAACTACAGGAGCAGGTGAGGAGAGCTTTGGAGGATCCCTTTGCGGAGTATCGGTCTGCACCGATTTCTCTAAGACCATGCCTACCCCGTTTGCCCATGTATAGACGTAACATTTCGCGTGTGGGTGACCTAGAAAATGTTTTAAAGTCACACTGGGAAACCAGTGGGGACTTATGTGATACCCACTCTATTTTGTACTGTGGAGCGGTGGCGGTGTGTCGGGTGGCAGCTGTAAGATTTCCTAATCTACATCGAGCTGCCCGACCCATAAATGCTAAGCCGCTCTGGCAGTGCAGAATAGAGCGGCGTATAAATATGGCTAGGACACTCATAGCGAAATTGTTGTGCTTCTAGGCCGGAAACAACCGCCCGAGAGTTGTGCGTTTCATGGCCCAAGCCTTTGCAGGCACAAGAGTCACTCCTGTGAACTATATGTCAGGGGTCGCTGAACGCATAGACTACTGGAAGCAAAAAGTTTATGCATGGGCGAAGAGGATACGCAGGTATAGGGAAAGAGCAGACCGATACCACGTGAATTGCACCTTCCAAGTGAATCAAAAGTGTGTATACCAGGCTTGGGAGCGCCCCAAAAGAGAGTGACTGACGTGTTCTCCCCAGATGCGGCCACGATGGCTGCGTTTTGGCGTAAAATTTGGTCAGTGCCCGTCAGTCACTCCGAGGGCGAATGGTTTGATGTTGTTAAACAATCGTGTGAGCCCATTCAGGAAATGGAGCCCGTAGTCATCACCCATGACGATGTGGCCTGTGCGGTCCGTGCGGCGCCGAACTGGAAAAGTCTGGAGCCGGATGGACTGCACGCATTCTGGCTTCACATGCTCGTCTAGCAACTCATTTCCAAGAAGCTCTTGAATTGGGATCGCTACCTAGCCTTTTGACAACGGGTGTCACTCATTTGATTCACAAATCTGGCAGTACTTTGGAAACTAAAAATTATAGACCGATCACATGTTTACCTACGGTCTATAAACTCCTTACATCCATTCTGAGAACAAAAATCAATAATTACCTTTAGGCACAGCACATTCTATCGCCTACTCAGAATGGGTGTAAGAGGGGATCCCGGGGTACAAAGGATTTGCACCTCATTGATATGGCCATTTGCCAACAGGTGCGACGATCTAGAAAGAATGTCTCTAGAAAAAATATCTAAGAAGGCCTATGATTCGGTGCCTCATACATGGCTGAGGAGGTTGCTGGAGCTTTACAAAGTACACCCGGCGCTATGCTCTTTCCTCGGTTTGTGTATGGGGCAGTGGACCACAGTTCTTCGTCATCCAGGATATGGAAGCCTTTCTGGCTCGTCGGACTTAATAAAGATAAGTAGGGGTATCTTTCAGGGCGACAGTTTGAGTCCATTGTGGTTCTGCCTGGCTTTAAATCCATTAAGTGCTATACTTAAGTATTCAAAGCTAGGTTACCATTTGCGGAGGAAGAGTGAGCCTATATCTCATCTACTGTACATGGATGACCTCAAGTTGTACGCTTCGAAGAAAACAGACCTGATGGAGTTGCTCAAAATAACCGGCAATTTTTGCAACGACATCGGAATGGAGTTTGGAGTAGACAAGTGTGCGGTCATCCATGTGCAAAGAGATAGAGTTGAAGATTCTTTTAATCTACAGCTCTCTGAATATATATTCCTCAGGTCTCTCTCTGAAATGGATTCCTACAAGTATCTTGGTATGTCACAAGCCTTAAGTATAGCTGAACAGGATATGAAACAATCATTGAAAGATCGGTTATTTGGCCGCCTGATAAAAGTGTTAAAAAGCCTTCTATCAGGTAGAAATAAGGTCCGAGCTTTCAATGGTTGGGTCATGCCTGTTCTTACTTACTCATTTGGCATACTAAGGTGGACTCAGTCTGAACTGGATGCCCTGGATTGCTGACAGCGTATCGTATGCATCACCCGCGGTCGCCTGTTATGAGGTTGTACATCCCGCGGAAGTGCGGTGGTCGTGGGTTTTTAAATGCAAAGACACTACACAACCGGGAGGTGTGCAATCTCAGACAGTACTTTTTGAGTGTGTCCGTGGTGATGTGTCGAGATGTTGCCGCAATCGGTAGAGGCCTAAATCCGCTTTCCTTGGCAAACGAGAAGTGGCGAAGGCCCCAGGTTAAGTATTTCGGACCGCACAGCCATATAGAAGGGCAAGGAAATACACGGACGGTTCTATCGAGCTCTTACAGGGCCTGATGTGGACCAGCTCGCTTCCGTGACTTGGGGTTGAAGAAAACTGAAGGGTTTGTCTTTGCAATTATGGATGAAGTTATCATGACAAACAACTACCGGAAGCACATCCTAAAGGACGGCACGGTTGACATTTGTCGGGCATGCCACCGTCCCGGTGAGTCTATTAGACATGTTGTTTCCGGTTGTTCTCGTCTTGCTAACGGAGAGTACTTGCATAGACACAACCAAGTGGCTAGGATTATCCATCAGCAACTTGCTCTTCGAGAGATTCGGCTACCACCAAAACCGAAAATTGGCCCTGGTGACATACAACGCACGCACATTGAGGACAGATGAGAAGCTAGTTGAGCTGGAAGAAGAGTTAAACAAGTTGCGGTGGAGTATTGTTGGTTTATCGGAGGTCCGAAGAAAAGGTGAGGACAAGATAACCTTAAAATCCGGCAACTTGTTTTACTACCGGGAGGGCGAACAGCAGTCCCAAGGTGGTGTCGGATTTATCGTCCACAAGTCACTCATAAACAACGTTGTGTCCATCACTAGTGTGTCGAGCAGGGTAGCGTACCTGATACTCAGAATATCTAAAAGATATTCGCTGAAGGTCATACAGGTCTACGCACCGACCTCGGCATACTCAGATGATGAGGTCGAAGTTATGTATGAGGACATTAGTAGAGCCATACATACTTCCAAAGCACACTTTACAGTAGTTATGGGTGACTTCAATGCACGACTGGGCAAACGGGGCGATGATGAGTTGAGAGTGGGGCAATTTGGATATGGGCAGCGCAACCCCAGGGGTAAGAGGCTGGCCGAATTTCTGGAGAAGGAGGGACTCTTTATGATGAACTCTTTCTTCCAGAAGCCGTCTCATAGGAAATGGACCTGGATGAGCCCTGATGGTTTCACAAAAAATGAGATAGACTTCATCATGAGCACCAAGCGACAAATATTTAATGATGTCTCCGTGATTCACAGGGTAAAAACCGGCAGTGATCACCGAATAGTCAGAGGCACATTAAATATTAATGTCAAAATGGAAAGATCGCGTCTGATGAAGTCTACGCTCCGACCTTCTAATGCACATATCCAAAACCCCGAGAACTTTCAACTCGAATTGTCAAACCGCTTCGAATTGCTAGACAGCAGCCCATCAGTGGACGAAATCAACAACAGGCTGGTAGAGACTGTCCATACGGTCGGGTCTAAGCATTTTAAGCCCCACCGTAAAAATAGGCCTCAAAAGCTATCTGACTACACCCGAAACCTTATGGCTGAGCGACGTACCATGACACTCCAAACCTCCGATGATGCTAAGTCCTATAGGCAGCTCAATGGACAGATATTGAAGTTCTTGCGACACGATTTACGGTCCTTCAATACAAGACGTATTGAGGAGACCATAGAGCAGAACAAGGGCTCCAAAGTGTTCGCAAGAGACGCGTCTATTGGGCAAAGCCAGTTGACGAAGCTGAAGACGGAGGACGGAAACGTAACGTCGAATAGGTCAGAGATGCTCAGCGAGATAGAGAGGTTCTATGGGCAGTTGTATACCTCAGTAGCTGAACCTGTTGTTGACTTGGTAAAAGACCCAAGAGCCAAGCTAACCCGACACTACACTGAAGATATCCCGGACATCAGCCTGTACGAGATTAGGATGGCTCTCAAAAAATTTAAAAACAACAAAGCGCCGGGTCAAGACGGAATTACCGCAGAGCTTCTGAAAGCGGGCGGATCGCCGGTACTTAAAGTCCTTCAGAGGCTGTTTAATTCCGTCTTGCTCGAAGGAAAAACGCCGGAAGCATGGAACAGGGGTGTGGTGGTACTCTTTTTCAAGAAAGGTGATAAGACTTTATTAAAGAACTATAGGCCCATCACACTGCTGAGCCATGTTTACAAGTTGTTTTCGAGAGTCATCACGAATCGTCTCGAACGCAGGCTTGATGATTTCCAGCCTCCCGAACAAGCCGGTTTCCGGAAAGGCTTTAGTACCATAGACCACATACATACGCTGCGGCAGATTATACAGAAGACCGAGGAGTATAATCGGCCACTATGCTTGGCGTTTGTGGACTATGAGAAAGCCTTCGATTCGATCGAGACTTGGGCGGTTCTTAGATCTCTCCAGCGATGCCGCATTGACTATCGGTACATCGAAGTGTTGAAGTGCTTGTATAATAACGCCACCATGTCAGTCCGAGTACAAGGGCAGTGCACGAAGGCGATCTCCATAAAAAGAGGAGTAAGACAGGGAGACGTCATTTCTCCGAAACTGTTTACGACCACCATAGAGGACGCCTTCAAGCTCTTGGAATGGCGAGGACTTGGCATCAACATCAATGGCGAATACATCACTCACCTTCGATTTGCCGACGACATTGTGGTCATGGCGGAGTCGCTGGAAGATCTAGGACGAATGCTCGGTGACCTCAACAGAGTATCTCAACAAGTGGGTCTTAAAATGAACATGGACAAAACGAAAATAATGTCTAACGTCCATGTCGTACCCACCGCACTCACCGTTGGGAACTCTACTCTTGAAGTTGTCGACGAATACATTTACCTGGGACAGGTAGTCCGGTTAGGTAGGTCCAACTTTGAGAGAGAGGTCAATCGACGAATCCAACTCGGCTGGGCAGCGTTCGGGAAACTGCGCAACATCTTCTCATCCAAAATACCTCAGTGCCTAAAGACTAAAGTTTTTAGTCAATGTGTGTTACCAGTGATGATATATGGATCAGAGACGTGGTCTCTTACTATAGGTCTCATAAAAAAACTCAGAGTTGCTCAGCGAGCTATGGAGAGAGCTATGCTCGGCGTTTCTCTACGTGATCGAATCAGGAATGAGGAGATTCGTAGAAGAACCAAGGTCACCGACATAGCCCTTAAGATTAGCAAGCTAAAGTGGCAATGGGCGGGCCACATAGCGCGAAGATTGGACGAGCGTTGGGGCAGAAAGATTCTAGAGTGGAGACCACGTATTGGCAAGCGCAGCGTGGGACGACCACCTGCCAGATGGACCGGCGATCTTGTGAAAATCGCAGGAAGTCGTTGGATGCAGGTGGCATCGGACCGGTTACGCTAGAAAGCGATTGGGGAGGCCTATGTTCAGCAGTGGACAAGTATAGGCTGAGATGATGAACTTGCTCTTTAATATGGCCTTGTGGACTCTGAAGTACCGTACCAGTACTAGCCTCTTCCAGTTCACGAAAGTGGTCATATCACGCTCTACTGGGATCGATCTATTATCACGGACAGGACTATTGTGGCCAATAAACCTGATATCGTTATAATAGATCGATCGATACGTCGTGTAATGCTAGTTGATGTCACCATTCCGCATGATGAGAACCTTGTGAGGGCTGAAAAAGAAAAATTATCTAAATATTTGGACCTGGCCCGTGAGGTTACCGCCATGTGGAATGTTGATTCAACTATCATTATTCCGATAGTCGTTTCAGTCAACGGCCTTATAGCGAAGAGCTTCTATAAACACCTTGAGAAGCTCTCGCTAGGCAGTTGGGTGTAGCGCCTGATGCAGAAGGCAGTAATGTTGGACACGGCGCGCATTGTGAGGAAGTTCCTCTCTTTGGAGCCCTGACCACCGGTAGCTTGGGTCGTAGACCTTGCTGTTGGTGAAGCACATTTTTGTTTTTATACAATATATATAAAAATATTAGTATTTTGTATTTTGATATATATTTTATAAGAAATTATACTTAATAAATATATACACAATAATAATATCTAAATATTTGGACCAGGCTCATGAGGTTACCGCCATGTGGAATGTTGATTCAACTATCATTATTCCGATGGTCGTATCAGTCAACGGCCTAATAGCGAAGAGCTTCGATAAACACCTCGAGAAGCTCTCGCTTAGCAGTTGGGTGAAGGGCCTGATACAGAAGGCGGTAGTATTGGACACGACGCGCATCGTGAGGAGATTTCTCTCTTTGGAGCCCTGACCACCGTTAGCTTTAGTCGTAGACCTCGCTGTCAGTGTAGCACATTTTTTAAATAATATATATAATAATATTTGTATTTTGTATTTTTATACATATTTTATAAGAAATAGTATCTCAATAAATGCATAAATAATAATATTTATTTATTGTACAATTATCATGTTACATAAGTCAGACATATAGAACCTAAGTTGTACAAAACAGTAATCATAATACTAAAGAGTAAACTAAATGTAAGAGACAGGTGTCAGACAGATAAGGGGATTCACCAAAGAGAATAAAATCACTACGTGGGATTCACGATTTGGACAACGACTGATGAAAGATTAAAGAAAAATAAACGAATAAACACCATTACGCCTATATTTCCCAAGCGGGGGTGGCAGAAGTGTACTGTTGTGTACAAGTGTGTGTGATGTTAGGTCTTATGTCATAGGGGGCGAGCCTATTGCCATATACTGGGTACAATTCCAGACTCATACTGGGGATTTTTCGTAAAAACTACACTTGTCCGACCTAGGATTTAAACCCAGGACCTGGTGATCACAAAGCGATGCGCTTTGCCACTAGACCAACGAGCCAATTATAATGATATGATAATAATGGTATGATAATTGACAACCTATTTTAAAAGATGTTTAACGATTAAGATTATGTTTAGTACAATAAAGCACGATGAAGACTACTGTATTTTCTCCGACGGCTCCCGCGACCCCAGCTCCTCACATTTCTACATATATTCAGATGTTTTGCCCCACCATCAAGGCATCAAATCCCTCCAGTGTAATAGACTCACAGTAAAGCGGTCACAGACCCGCGTTATCTGATACGCTGTCTTGCAGGTGTCGCGATCTCCGACACTGAGAGATCTATGTACCTCCCGACTCAGACAGACGCGCTTTGAAATTGCTGTAGATATTTCATAATGAATTATTTTAACTTGCTTTTAAAAATAAACAAGCATTTTTAAATAAGATCGTATCTAGAATTTTAATAAAAAAAGGTTCGTGCTTTATGTCTTTGTTGTCAGTTTAAGAATCTCGGCGAGTGTGAGATGTTTGTGCCGAGCACAAAGGATGCTCGATGACGGACTCGCTTGATGTGCAGGCCGAAGGACATGGTATTGTTTAGGGTGACCCCTAGATATTTGACCTCTTTGACCCAGGGAATGGGTCGGTCGAACGAGGAATGTCGTTCGTGTAAAGGTTAAACAGGAGGGGAGAGAGAGCTGAGCCCTGCGGGACTCCAGCTCGGGTGGAGTGGGAAGTGGAGCGCGTCATTTCGACGCGATATCGGAAGGCGCGATTTGACAAGAAGTCTCGTATGACGAGCACGAGTCTGTCCGGCACACCCATTTGGTAGAGCTTGTAGATCAAGCCGTTGTGCCAGACTTTGTCGAATGCCTTCGTGACATCCAAGAAGAGGGCGCCCGTGTAGACGGGTTTGGGTCTGTTGAGACCAGAGAGGATGTGCTCCGTGATGTGGTGCACTTAGTGGACGCAGGAGTGTTTGGCTCGAAAGCCGAACTGCTCATCGATAAGGATACCCCTGGACATTACAAAGTGTTTGAGCCGCGTCAGAAGTAGGCGCTCGTAGACCTTAGCCAGGGAGTTGAGAAGACTGATAGGGCGGTAGCTCGCGGGGAGATAGCGAGGTTTGCTTGGGAATGCCTATGACGTCGGCTTCCTTCCACTTAGTGGGGAAGGTGCAGTTCGTCATGACGGCGTTTAGAATGGCCACTAAGAGGCAGATGAGTTGGGCGGGCAAGCATTTCAGAACGCGATTCGAAATGCCATCAGAGCCGGGGGACTTTTTGGTTTTAAAACCCATAATGAGATCTTCGACTTCGGTTTGGGTGATGGGAGGTAAGGAATCGGTGGGGGAAAGGGATGCCCTGCGCTCGACTTCCCTATCGACCACGTCGACGTGGGACAAGTCAACGGACAGAGTACTGGGAGTGCACTGGCTCTCGAGGGTGTCGGCGAGAAGCTCGGCCTTTTCGTCGTCATCGAAGACTGGGGATGCGCCTGTGGGGCGGGACAGCGGGGCATGCGAGTCGTGGAGTCGGATTTGAGGCTACGCGCCAGCTTCCAGTAAGCCAGATGCGATGGCGCGAGGCCCTCTAGAAAGTCACCCCACCAAGCCTCCCGGACCTCCGCGACACGACGCTTTACCTCACGTTGTAAAGCGCGCATCCGGGCCCGATTGGCTTCGGTGGGGCAAGAGTCGTACGCTTGAATCGAGGCATTCTTAGAACGAATGAGGTCCGTAACATTGTCTGGCAGTCCTAAAGCGGTTGAGATCTTCCGCCTCCACTTGCTTAGACGATCGTCTGACAGCCGATTGGATATGGTCAGTAAAGGCATTTACGGCCTGCTCGGTGTCCTGAGGGGACTGGATGGAGTCCGAGCTGAGGGGGAGGGGGGAGGGTCAGCATCCGCCAAGGCTGAGCTTAGCGCATGTCAATCCACCACCGTCTTTTTGGGTTGCTGAGGGGCGGACGGGGGGGGGACCGAGTCTCATGACTACGGGTCGGTGGTCAGAGTCCAGCTCTTGGATTACTTCCAAGGAGTGCAGCCGTAAGGTTACACCCTTCAGAAGCGTCATGTCCAGGACGTCGGGTCGGTGGTTGGGATTGTCGGAATAGTGGGTAGGGTGCATAGGTGCGATAACGTCAAAGACGGGTAGGTCGACCAGGGCGTAAAGGCTCCTACCGTTAGGGGAAGTGGTGAGACCATTCCAGGCCACGTGCTTACTGTTGAGGTCACCCGCCAGAATGACGGCGCTTCCCAGTTTGAAGAGTGCCTCTAAGTCACTTCTGAGGAAAGGCTTGGTGGGGGGAAGGTAAACGGAGTCGATCACGATGGGCTAGTGCCCAGTGAGAGAGATACGACAGACTGAGGCTTCGATGTTGGTGAGCCCAAAGGGATCGAGAGGGATGCAATGCAGGGACCTCCTGTAGTAAATGAGAGTACCGCCTCCACGGGAGCCGGGAGCTTGCGCGGTGGAACGCGCATGCGTATAATTGATTTGGCGATTATAAATCGCCTTAGAAATGCGCTCCCAGGCGTTCTTGTCCTGAATGACAAGCGGCGGGGGAGTGATATTCGGACGTATGGGGCGCGCAGGGGGGGGAGGATCTCGCAGTCGTGTTAGGAGTCGGCTGGCAGGCGGAGGTGGCGGGAGGAACGGAGACGTTCCCGGCCTTCTGGATTTTGGGAAGCGGTGAGTCGCGCGGTTTACGCGCTCTCTTCCCATTTGAGATGGGAATAAAATCGTCATCCGACGAGGATAACGATGAAAATGGGAACGTGGGGGGGGGGGCGGCTGCGCGGTGGGCAGACGCGAGCTCAATCTCCATATCGGAGTCCGAGTTAGGCTCGGACCCGCGTGCAGAAGACGGGGCGGTCAGCGGGGGTTGGGGGCGGCGCGGTGAGTGGCGCGGCGAAAGGGGTCGCGGGCCGCGCAGAAGGCGTGGCGAGCGCGGGAGAGGGGCGACGCGTGAGCATGTGATGCATCGGGCGAGATAGCCGAGTACGTCGCGTTGAACTGCCGGATGATGTCCGGGCACTTCAACGCGATGTACTTGATGAATTCCCGAAGGAATTCCGGCGGGTACTCTTCTGCCATTTCCTGACGGGAAATGGGTGGGCGGGTGGACTTAAAAGGTCCTAAGACCCGGGGTGAATAGTGCCCAGATCCCCCCACCGGTGGTGGCGGGGGGAGGGTACTTACCGGGGAAACCAGGTGTGTTCTTTCGCCTTATGGGCGAAAGGGCGGGCACCAAACCCTAGCTGCTCCGGGGCGAAGAGAACCGCCGCACGGAGAATAGGATGGCGGGATGGGTAAGGGTAAGGACCTGGTGAAATCGAGAGCCCTGACTAGGGAAGCCCCCAAGGCCAGAGCTCAAGCCCTTCCGAGTTGGCCACCCTCTGAAGGAGGGAGGTGAGCGCTCGTGTCCCGCTCAAGACTGGCTTAGTGACACCGTTAAGTGTCCACCAGTCTTACCACGAACGAAGAAAAAGTCGTGGTTTTAAAACAAACTACGACGTAACCGAAAAAACGTAACCGCAAAAACGAGAAACGCGGGAAAGACCGACAACGCCGTTAAAACGGCGCGTCTACCTAACCAATTTACGTAGTTCCGTACGCGCGCGCGAGACGTAAATACGCAAACACGTGCGCGCGAGCGAGATGAAAATACGTACGCGTGATCGAAAGCGAGTGGGCGGACTGCGCAGCGCAGTGACACGAACGAACGCGGGGCCGGCACAGCCAGAACTAATTATGAATTATATCTACTTATCCTACTGTCGTTAATATCCCATTGTCGGGCGTAATCTTTAAAGTATCAGGGATTTAGTACTTACGTACTAATACAATACTGTAGTTAATTAGCATGCAAAACTTCATGTTTTAACAATCGGATTATGTCTAGGAATATGATATACTCCGATGCTGACATTTCCGAAATTTTGACATTGATAAAACATATTAGAATCCAAAAGTGGAAGGATGAAAAACCAGCGAAATCCAAAACTATGCTACCGTGATTAAACAGACCTAATCAATTTCCGGTGAGGGTGTATGCAACGAACTGTATAGAAAGACGTGTTGAAACTTTATACTCTCCGCAGATGAAATTGATGGAATCAGAAAATGGATCACATTTTTTCTTGTACGTTAAAATTGATCTGCAGTTAAAACGAAATTAGTGATAGAACAAATTTCCAAAAATGGCTGCTACGGAAGACAGACTGAGTAACCGCCGTGAACAAAAGTTGACAATGGGTCAAAGGCATTGAATCTCTGCATCTGCATCATATGTACCATCTGGAAGTAACAGCTTAACGTGCACTTCAAAGCAAACCGAAATTTTGTATATCGTGATTATTGTGATAATTGTAGCTACCTATAATTGTAGATATCATACATTCTGGATTATTGGTGGTTACATTCCAACGTATAGCGTTGATTGGTCGTTAGCGGGGTGCGAGAGTTATTTATCGGATCTCCTGTTAATGCTAGTGGACTCGACGCTTAAAATAATAAAATTATTTTATAAGTAAAGGTTTTTTTTTTGAAAGTTTATGTTTTAAATAAATTTGGTACTAGTCAAAACACATTACATTTTTGCATATTTGTTACCACTTACGTACTTCAATGTTTAATAGTAGAAATTTGGTAGGGTATGTGTTAGCAGTTGTTTTCATATATAAGACCGCCTCGTTGACCTAATAGCACATAACGTGGGTAGTAACCATGAATTCAAAGGTCAGGCAGGACAAGTAAGTTGAAAAATCATTAAACCTGGTATATTGGCAATAGGCTCGCCCTCTATTACATTGGGGCCTAACCTGCCGACGATTTGTAGGTGTATATCTCCACTACCCTCAGGATAGGCGTGACGGAGTTTATTTATTTTTAGTTAGTATCTAACTCGAAGTGGGGACTGAAAATTCCCATTTAGGACAGTCCAATTACGTGTAGTTTGAACTAATAGATGGCTTAGCATGAACAAATTCACGTCATCGTAACATTGTCAAGAAAGCGTACTCTTAAGTTCATCTTAATTTAGTAAATTTAAAGTGTGAAAAGTAAAAAAAAATTGGGCCTGAATGGAAAAGTATCTAACGCAAAGTGAGTATTGAAAGTTCCTATTCGGGACAGTCCAATTTAGTGTATGGGTTGGACAATACTCGCTAACTGTTCCATCATACCGTCGGTCAGAACTGTTATGGACCAATTTACGTGTTTGTGTTCGTACAAGCACCTGCGCTGAATGGATCACATTGCACTCCACGTACCGTGTAGTAATCGATTGATATTGCATTCTAAATGAGAATGTAACCGCTTCAAATTCTAATCTGATTTTGAATTGTGGTTCGAACGATGGTTATAGCAAAGGCAGCTACTTTTTCCTTGCATCGCAGCTCGGTTCATAACTCAATGTATGCTTATTACATATTTTCAGGTTACTTAATATGCCATTTTCTAAAACTTCAAAATAAATTACTTATTGAGAACTTAGATTTACAAAAATATTTCACGTCAGTCCTTTTCGTGACTATGGGTGCTGCAAAGTACTTCTTGTAAATGTCGAGAAATAGAAAATAAAAAATAATACTGATTTAATCCAAAGAATTATTTTATTTTATCAACAAATCACTCACTCACAATTTCGTCGGCATAAACATTTAGCGGTCATTAAATCAGTTTATGTTGCGATAAAATAACTAAGTAAATTTAAGATAATTATTTTTCAGTTATGACTTAAAAAACTTCTCACTTATATGCTTTTTCCTATACATAGTACAGGTATGCCTTCTCCGTTTCACGTAGATAATAGTTATGATTCTTAAGAAAAAAACTTATAGAAAGAACGACTGACGCTCTTATCTTGCGAAAGTTTTAATTTAAGGAAAATATACCTCCTGTCATTTGAATTTTTGTTTCTTCCACAACAATACAATAATGGTATCAAGTATTGCTAGTAAGTTATTGAAAATACAAGACAAATAAAGATTCAAAAGGAGACACATTTTTTCAACTAATAAACATTTATTTATTTATTTATTTATACTTAATGCACTAATGTACATAGGCGGACTTAATGCCTACGGCATTTTCTGCCAGTCTACCTTCGGGTGGTGTGAGACAAGTGTGGTAGGTGCGAGATTATACAAGTGGAAAAAAGTTACATTAATAAATATAAATAACAACTAATTACCTATTTATAACACTTAGTAAATACATATTATATATAACGATACATATACATAATATATATTTATATATACCACAAATATATACATACATATATAGCCATACAATACATACATGAACTAGAACTGTGCGAGATAACGAGATGGAACAACTAACATTGAGGAGAATCCGGCCTTTTATGCAAATAGTCCTGCAGCCTTTTTTTAAAAGAGGGACGATTGGTTGCCATTCGGAGTTCCAAAGGCAAAGCATTCCAAAGAAGGATAGACTGGACGAAGAAGGAAGAGTGAATGAAATCAGTAGTATGAGGGGGGCACTGAAGAAGACGATTATCAGAAGAGCGAAGATGTTTATTGTGATTAGAGCATAAATACTGAAATTGAGAAGTAAGATAAGCGGGCGAGACTGGAGAATAAAGGATGGAAAATAAAGTTGTCAGTGCCCTCAGAGTTCTACGCTTCCGAATAGGCAACCACTTTAATAGTGATCGATGCTCCGACACATGATCATATTTACGCAAATTGAAGACGAATCGAATGCAGTTATTAAGTAGGCGGTCTAGTTTATTGAGGAGATCTGCATTCAGGTCGAAGTAGCACACATCAGCATAGTCGAAGATAGGAAATATCAGGGACTGCACAAGCATTGCTTTCGTGTTGCTGGGAAGCAAGTTTTTTAATCGATACAGGTATCGTAACGTTCCGGTAACTTTTTGACCGACAGCCGTGACTTGTATTTGCCAGCTAAGTGTTGTGTCAATATGCAAACCGAGATTCTTAACGCTAGAGCCCAGGGGGATAACTACCCCGTTGAATTTAAGTGGAGGCAAAGAACCAACATCGACCCTGCTTATAAGCCTAGAGCTTCCAACTAGAATCGCTTGGCACTTTGTAGGATTCACCGTGACACCAAACCTGTCAGACCAATTCTTAATAGCCTCTAGGTCACGATTAAGTTTGACGACAATACCAGCAATGTTATCCACACTACCTTGCGAGTATAATTGCAAGTCATCAGCGTACAGATGATACGTGCACTGAAGTTCTTGAGTTATTAAATTAATGAAAATGGAAAATAAAAGAGGAGAGAGAATACCGCCTTGGGGAACGCCAGTGTCGAGGCAGCACCATGCTGATGATAATTCATCACACAAAACTGACTGCTGACGTTCTCGAAGATAAGAAGAAAACCAATCCAGCGACTCTTGAGAGCACAGAAGGTAGGAGAGAATAGAAAGAAGGATATCGTGACTAACAGTATTGAAGGCATTAGTGAAATCGACCAACACAAGGACGGTTACTTTGGTATCTTCCATGCCTGTTCGAATATCACCAGTCACTTTGAGAAGGGCAGAAACGGTACTATGGCCAGGCCTGAACCCAGATTGAAGAGGGTTAATTAAGTTGTTGGTATATATGAAATGGGAGAATTGCTTATGAACACAGGCCTCGAGTACTTTTGAAAGAAAAGGAAGAATGGATATTGGACGAAAGTGGCTGGGAAGGGAGGGATTGGGAATTTTAGGCAGTGGGCGGACAAATGCTTTTTTCCAGAGAGATGGAAATACGCCGGACTCTAAAGAAAAATTGATAAGGTGGGTGATCACCGGTAGGAGATAGTCAAGTACTGTTATGATCATGCATCTGCTTATTTTGTCACAACCCACAGCCTTGGATTTGATGGCCAAAATGATCTTCTTAACCTCATGTGAGTCGACTGGAGAAAAATAAAAAGGATTAATGTTCAGACGTCTAAGACCACCCAAGAAAGAAATAGTTTGATGTACAGTTAGACGATCAAAAGGAGGAACAGTGGAGAAATGACTATTAAGATCGTCTAAACTTATTGTACTTGGTAGTTCATGACGTCGAGCCTTACCAATACCTAAAGTACCAAGAAATTTCCAAATATCGGCAGGAGAAGAGGATGTAATATTATCTAGAATATAGCGGCGTTTGGCGTCACGTATCATCTTATTACACCGATTCCTAGCAATTTTAAAATAGGCCCAGTTGTCTTCCGTGCGGTCTTTTTTAAACTTTCGGAACGTACGATTTCTGCGCCTCATAGCCATCCGAATTCCCCTTGTCATCCACAGAGCAGGTGGTCGCTTCAGCCGCACCTTTTTCACAGGAGCATGGATATCATAAAGCTGAATTAGGGTTTGATTGAAAATGCAAATTTTTTCGTCGATGGTGTTGGCTCCCATGAGGGCATTCCAGTCGAGTTTGGATGCATCCTCAGTTAATTTACCGATATCCATACGGGCAAAACAACGCCTGTGCAGAACCTTAGGATGTGGCTTGGGAGGTTCAGGATGTAGGAGAGGAATATAAGGTCATGATGGGAAAAGCCGGAAGCATCATGCTGGCCATGAGAGGAAACGAGAGAGGGATTAGAGGTAAGTATGAGGTCGAGCCAGGTGTCATCGCTTATGATATTATGGTGTGTGGCGTTAAGAGGCAGAATGTGCAAACTGGCTGACCCTACGACTTGAAGGAGTTTACGGGAACGGGGGGAATTGTGGGCTAAGAGATTAGTGTTGAAATCGCCCATGATGATGTGATGCTCGTAGTCAGACCCCAAGGATTCCAAAACCGATTCGAATTCGGTGAAATAGTCAGTAGTGGGAGGGCAATACACGACTCCTATTATGGTTTTGACTCCTTTGACCCAAACCTCAAGGAAAAGAAACTCAGTGGAATTGGAGTCATCAGGAGATGTGGCTACAATTCTAAAAGGTAAGTCACTTCGGAGGTATATTGCTACGCCACCGCCACCCCTACCAACCCGGTCATTCCGAATAAGAATAAAACCAGGAAGGGCATAAGTGGTTGAAGGAAGGTGAGGTTTGAGCCAGCTCTCAGAAATCAGGATAGCGTGAACGTTGATGTTCCTGAATGTGTCATACAATTCATTATAATGACTTGGTATACTCTGTGCATTTATGTGGCATACATTCAGCAAATGGCCTGATCGTTGGTCAAATTTATCATGGAGAAAGTCCTCAAGGTTGTCGTCCATAGAACAAAAACTTAAGTTGCATGAGGAAACGGTAGAATCGTTAACAGAATAAAACGAATCATATAAGTAAATAATTATATTAAAAATAATAATAACTTTAAAAAAAAACTAAATTAAACTCGCTAACAGTAGCACTAACATAGCCACATCACCCGCCAGCTAACAATCACAGTATGTCTAGTAAGGAAAAAATAATAATAAAACCAAAAAAAATAACCTAAAAGTAAAATATTTGCACAAAGGCCCACTCTGTTTTATATAAGTACCTATATATAGAAAGGAAGAAAAAAAAACACCAAAGTAAAAAACAAAACAAATTAATAATATCGATGTTTCAGCAGACAAATGGAACTAAAAATGAACGCACCTATAGGCACACACGGTACGTCAGGCTGACATATTTTGAAGCTTGACATTGACATGACAATTGTGTAACTCGTAAATTAATTTGACAAAATTAAAAGCGAAGATAATAATTACATATGATGTTACATTTATGGAAACGAGAAAATTTATGTGTTTAATACGCAAAGAAAAAGGTAAAACCGCAAAAAAGGTGTAACAAATAGTGGGCAGTAAGAAATTATCACGTATCGTACTGAAATGTTTGAGATAACAACAGGACATAAATAAATAGTAAAAAAAAAACGAAACAAAGAGAATAATATGTACCGCTTTGGACTTATTGTTTACCAGTTGTACTCTTCAATAGATCTCCCGCAACTGCGCCCTTGCTTCTGCCCGAAGATGATCCATCCTGCCCCTTTGTGTACTTCGTTATCAAAGGGATCAACTCGTCAGACGAAAAGATGCGGTGACGACTTCCATCCGGGGCTTTTACTGTTACTACACCGTCCTGTGTCCAACACGATCTTATGCCAAAGTGAAGACGCGCCTTGCTGAAGATAGCTTGTCTAGACCTTGTCAGAAATTCACGAACTGAGACAGGAGATCCTTTCAGTCGCATCTTCGCCCTCCAAATTGAAAGCTTGTCATCTACGTTAGTAAACCGCACAAGGATGGGCCTATTATGGTCTTGGCTAGAAGCCCCAAGTCTGTGGCAGTTGTTTATGGAGGAGGCAGTGAGACTTTTGAGGCCCATCTTGCTGTTAAGTAAATTTAGGATGGCTGATTTACAATTCTCCTTTTCATCTTCAGCTATACCTAAGAACAGCAATGCTTTCCGTCGGTGCCTGGTTTCAATCATATCGATCTGCTTGGAGCACTCACCGATTTGTTGCCGCAGCAGCCCAAGCATGTTGAATATAAGCTCTCGAAATGTGCGAAATTCTTCTGCTACCTTGGCCACAGTGTCTTTTGCGGGGCCTGCGCTGTGAATTTGTGCCTCCAGATCTGACATCTTCTTCATAAAGCTATCCTCGAGGCTCTTCTGTGCGGATATAATTGCGTCCAATTGAGACATAGTGGTGAAGTTTCAAGTGCAAAAAAAAAAAACCTTCAGTGTAGTGATGAGCTGGCAGGGGAGGTGAAAGCTGCTAGACTCACATAAATGTAAGTTCTCCTTGTAATGAATGGGAATACAAAGGGATGTGTAATAAATGTAAATATTTAAATTAATTAATTAAAATTAGAATTGAAAAGTTAAAGACACGTCTAAACTTATTCACACCTACCCCCAAAAAACGTTTTCGTTCTACCCGTTTAATTGGTACTAGAATCTTGAATCTTCATTATGTGAAATTCATAATCGTTGTTTATGGAAATATTTATTTCGTCCAAAATTCAGTGTTTAAAATATTTGTGAGTGTTTTTCTTTTGCATGTTTAATTCACGTCTATTAAATTAACAAGTCAATTCAGAAAGTAAACTTGCAAATTACAAAATTCATAAAGAATTATTTATATTAAAAAAAAAAAAAACTATAACGTCATTACTATATTCTCCAAGTGGCAGAGGTGTACTGAGTAAACCAACTTGTCACCGACGACGTTAGGTCCCATGCAATAGGGGGCAAGCCTTTTGCCATATACCGGGCATAATTCCAGACTCCGGACTCATACTGGGAAGTTTTCGGTAGAAAAACTACATTTGTCCGACCTAGGATTTGAACCCAGGACCTCGTGATCACAAAGCGATGCGCTTTGCCACTAGACCAACGAGGCAGGCATATTTTGTTTCATTACATAAATTATTTTGAATTAATATAAATATCTAGACTTTGTTAGTGCAGTTTAATGCCCTTTCTATCATGTTTAGGTATAATTATTAATTACAGGTAAATATTGCAATTATACACTGTTAATTTTAACCGACTTTAAAAACGAAGGATCTTCTCAAATCGTTTGTATATATTTTTCTTTCATAAACAGATTATATCATTATCTCAATATCCATTTGAGCATCCTTTTGATGGCTTCCGAGTTAATTATCTTAAAGGATAAAACCCTCATGGTGCAATATTCCTAACCCTTTACCGCGCTTAATTATCTACCAAATGGCTTACGAATTTCAGTGTAACAAATTTAAAACATGAAGATGTGTAACAGGTGTAAGTAATGGTGTATTTTCTAGTTAACTGAGCTGTTTTTATTTTAAAAGATATTTATTGTATACATGTTCATTGAAAAAAAATATTAAAATTATACACAGAGGTACAATTGGCGGTCTTATCGCTAATAGCGATCTCTTCCAAACAACCAAAACTGAATGAACAAGAAAAAGAAATACAAAAGAGGACAGTAGGTGGCGTACATTTATTATTTACATTTGTTTACGTATATTTTTTATATAATACGGGTTCATATGTTTTTAAATATATAGAATACAAATGACAATATACAAATATACAGAGAGATAGGTACATACGAAGATAAACGGTGTCATAGTAGGTGATTTATTAAAGAATAGTCGAAATAAAGTGGTCCTTAACCAGTCTTTTAAAAATGGCTCATGACTGTGCGCGACTTACTGATACAGGCAATGCATTCCACAGACGAACAGTTTGGACTGAAAAGGATTTATTAAAGACTATTTAGAAAATATGTTATTGGAACAATTAAAATGTTTAAATTAACGGAACACTTAGTTTAGTGGTTAAGAGCCGCACCGCCCACCGGATCGAGAAATCACTTACGATCTCCGGACAGAATTTATATGTGCACAAATATTTGTTTCAGTCCGGGTGTTTGTGTATGTGAATTTCATGTTACACATACACACACACACACACACACACACACACGCGCATACACACAACAACAGGGGTTCTATAGGCAATAATACTAGTTTACTAAAAGGAAGCGAAAAAAATGACATTATTAATTTTCTACCACTCTTTAGAAATAATAAATTGCTATAAGGTTCGGTGTACTAGGGATGATATCATAGGAAACGTTTCAGTTTTAATACCGTACCTCCTCGATTGGTACATTTTACAGTTATAGGGATGTCGGTACACGTATCGATAAACGTCAACGTCGAGTGACACTCGGTTGTTCACGAGCGTATCACTTGTTCAGCGACGGCGGGCGGTAATTTTAGGTCCTGTCATTATTCGTTTGCATTTCAATTGACGTATTACAGCAGGGGATTTCAACTGAACTTTTCCTTTATTTTTTGCTGTGAAAATTAATAATTTTATAAAATAATAATAATATTAGCCCTGTTAAGAAACTATCCCACCGTTGGGCACGGGCCTTCTCTCAAACTGAGAGGGTTCAGGCCATAGTCCACCACGCTGGCCCAGTGCGGGTTGGCGAACTTCACACACCTTCGAGAAACTCTTAGGCATGTAGGTTTCCTCACGATGTTTTCCTTCGCCGTTAGAGTAAGTGATAATTAATTTTTAATACGCACATGCTCTCGAAAAGACAGAGGTGCGTGCCTGAGTTTGAACCCGCGATCTCAGACTTTGCTATTCCAACCGTCTAACCACTAGGCTATCACTTAACTTTATGAAAATAATTTTAATTTAAAAAGAAATTTTTATAGCAAAAACACAACGGAAACCGACAAGTACTATGGCGCTTGTCAAAACAAATGTAACGAGCCCTAAGAAGTCGGGGTTATGTTGAGTAGTTGGGTAGTTGTTATGCACACAACGGCCACGCCCCGGCAAACCACGTCGGCTCTTGGACCAAACCCGGTGAGGGGAGCCTGAAAAGGTCTGTGGACGGACAGGTTTTTCGCGCGAATACCTCCTGCATAAAATCTAACTTGGCGAAGAAGGCAGGCCACGTTGATAAGCACCTACGCATCTCTTAATTCGTGGTCGACGCAACAAGAATAATATTATCGAAACATCTAATATGACTTTTGGTGCATGGAACGAACAAACACTCATTGATCGTAATGACAATGCCTGTCCTGAACGGAAGATCGCTATTGTAGCTCGGGAACTTCTTCGCTATAATGTGGATGTGGCTGCTCTCAGCGAAACACATCTTGCCGATGAAGAGGAGTTGATGGAACAAGGTGGTGGATATACTTTCTTGTGGAAAGGACTTGCTCCCTCTGAACCACGACGGTCAGGTGTAGGATTTGCGATCAAAAACAAGATTATAAATTACTTACAAGAGTATCCGGTGCACATCTCGGATCGCGTTACCACACTGCGCCTGCCTCTAGATAATAGCAACCGCCTGAATGTCATCAGTGTCTATGCTCCCACGATGGACAAGGCTGATGACATCAAAGATCGATTTTACGAGGAGCTGACACAATGCGTCGAAAGAGTACGTCCTAGTGAGCATATCCTCTTGCTGGGGAACTTTAATGCTAGAGTAGGACAAGATTACGATGCTTGGCCTAAAATCTTGGGCAGACATAGAGTTGGAAGCATGAACAACAACGGACAACTGCTACTCAGCTTCTGTGTTCAATTTAATCTTACGATTACGAACACAATGTTTAGACTTCCCGCCAAGCATAAGAATACCTGGATGCACCCAATATCCAAGCACTGGCATCTTGATTACGCTATCGCACGGCAAAAGGACGTTTTCCAAGTCCAAATCACGCGGGTCATGCGTGGTGCACATTGCTGGACTGATCATAGCCTCATGGTCACTAAACTACATCTCCGCCTCCAACGTCTCAGTAAATCCGGCAGAAAAAAGCCTACGTGTTTAAACGTGGACAGGCTCCAAGATCCTGGAACAAGAAATTACACCAAAAAACACACCGAAGCTCTTAACTACTGTGCTCCTGTCTAGAGACATGAAGATCGATTACATTGAGGCTAGCTGGACAACTCTATCTTCTCCTATTTTAGATACAGCCACAAGTACCTTGGGAAAAGTTCGTAAGAACGAGGACTGGTTTAATGAGAATGATAATGTTTTAATGGAAGCTATGAATAGTCATCGACAACTCCTTCGGCAGTGTAGTAGAAAAAATCAACGGAGAGACAATGTGGAGATTACACAAAATAATTTGGAGCTACGAAGACTATCTCGGGAGACAAAAGATAAGTGGTGGCAAGACAAAGCTCCCTCACAGGGTAGGCAGAGGGTACAAAGTTCCAACAGGTTCTTTCCTTACATACCTCTCTGGCTTCCTCCACTCTCATAGTTCGTCTCATACACACTCGCCGGTTACGGACACTCTTGACTTGCCCTTCAGATAAGACACGGTCTATTTATTTATACTTTCGTTAACTGTACCCAGGGCTACTGGTGTACCCTACGCACTTATTACACTGTGTCCACATAATAACGGGGTTTGCACCTGACTTATGCTTCGATACTACCCCTCTCCCTGCGCAAATAGACGGCATCACGAGATTTTATCTTTTTTTAATTTTTACCCCAGAGTATGATTCTAGGGTTAATGACAAATCCCTTAGTTAGCCTTTCTAGCAAACATAGTAAATTAATCAGAGTGTAAACAACGCTTAAATGGATTTGCTTCATCAAAGGCCCTTATTCCCTATGACCAATTAAACACTTAACATGGCGCGTTACGATAACTTCGTAAAATGGTCCTTTATTTACAGTTAACATACGTAAACAGTACTTAAAGAACAAAGGTCACTTTATTCCAAGAGAGTACCGTTAAACCATACAAAGTTATCGTGACGCCCCATCGTAAGTTTTTAATTGGTCGTAGGGAATAAGAGCCTTTGATGAAGCAAATCCGTTTGAGCTTCGTTCACACTCTACTTCAAGAAAAAAAGAAGTCTTTGTTCTGTAGGTACTCCAGTAGCATACAAAATACCATTACACTATCAATTCACAAAGTTATCGTAACACACCGCGTTTGATCATAGCGAATAAGCCCTGATCGCAGCATTAGATAATCGTGTTAATAATCTCACTAATCTCGTCGAAAGTGCTAATATAGAGAGAGCAGGTTTTATTGCTGGGTGATTTCAATGCCAGGGTTGGATGGGACTATGAGGCTTGGCCTGGAGTTCTGGGTAGACAAGGAGTTGGCAACATGAACAGCAATGGTCAGTTGCTGCTCAGTCTTTGTGCTCAATACGGTCTGGCAATTACGAACACTATGTTTAGACTTGCCGCCAAGTACAAAACAACATGGATGCACCCAAGATCTAAGCATTGGCATTTGATTGACTATGCTATCGTGAGACAAAAAGATTTCAGCCAAGTACAGGTCACCCGCGTCATGCGTGGTGCGCACTGCTGGTCTGACCACCGACTTATTGTCACTAAGCTTCGAATCCGCCTCCGTCGCCCGCTTAGATCTCTTATAAAAAAGCTTGCTTCTTTGAACTTGGATAAGCTAGAAGATATCGCGGTCAGGGAGAAATACGCTGAAGCCCTGTCTGAAAGCTGATGCCAGCTAATGAGGTAGGTGATGTTGATGCTGCCTGGGGAACTATGTCATCTCATATTATGGATACCGCTTCAACTGTACTGGGTAAAAAAATCCGTCGCAACGAAGACTGGTTTGATGGAAATGATGAAACCCTGCGGGCAGCATTCGACAAACACCGAGATCTCCTGCGACAGCACAAAAGGCAGAGAGGAAGCGTTGCGGTTGTTAAAGCTAGTGACCTCGAATTGCACAAGCTGTCTCGACATATGAAAGACAAGTGGTGGCAGGACAAAGCTAGTCACATGGAATGGCTCATTGACACAAACCAGCTGGGTGAGTTTTACAGTGAGGTACGTAAGCTGATTGGTTCATCCTACCAAGCTCGGGTGCCTTTAAGGTCTCTAGACGGTAGTCACATGTTGACAAGCAAGGAGAATATACTAAAGCGCTGGGCGGAGCACTTCAACATTCTGCTAAATGTGGATCGATCAGCTGATCTGCAAAGTATCGGTTTAATGCCGCAGCTCCCTTTTGCCCTTGAGCTGGACGAGACTCTATTGCGTGACGAGGTTATTACTGCCATCAGACAGCAACAAAACAAACGGGCGGCTGGCATTGACCTTATACCGGGAGAGCTGATAAGATACGGCGGAGACTGTGTGTAGTTTGGGAACTATTTGTTCGCATGTGGTAGGAGGAGCGCGTTCCGGATACCTTTAAAGTATCGCGCATAAGTGCTCTTTACAAGCACAAGGGTGACCGATCTGACTGCAACTCCTACCGCGGTATTTCGCTCCTTTCAGCCCCCGGAAAGGTCTTTGCTAGAGTTCTCTTAAACCGCCTAAACAACTTATCTGAAAAGATTCTGCCTGAAACCCAGTTTGGCTTCCGACCGGCGCATGTTCCTCGGAACATGCGACGCTATATTCTCTGTGCGTCAACTGCAAGAAAAGAGCAGGGAACAGGGCTGTCAGCTGTACCTTTGCTTTGTTGACCTGTAGAAGGCTTTCGACAGTGTGCCTCGGGAAGCTCTATGGTTAGTGCTAGGTAAGCTCGGGTGCACGGAAAAGTTTGTGAGACTTCTTAGACTCCTGCATGACGACATGCAATGCTGCGTTGCCGTAGACGGTGAACAGACAGACTTCTTCCCCGTTACCTATGGGGTGAAGCAAGGATGTGTCTTAGCGCCTACTCTGTTCGCCTTCTACTTTGCGGTGGTAGTTAGAGAGGTCTTACACACTGTTTCTCAGGGAGTCCGCATCCGTTTCCGCACAGACGGCAGCCTTTTCAACTTGGCTAGACTTAAGGCTCGCACTAAAGTCTCTTACGCACTGATCACTAAGATCATGTATGCTGATGACTTGTGCTTCCTATCAGAATCCCTAGACGGCCTGCAACAGCTGATGTCCGCATTCCACCAAGCCTGCCGTAAGTTCGGCTTAAAGATCAGTGTCAATAAGACGGAGGTGATGTCCCTGGACATACACGGTCACGAGAGACTGACCATAAAACTTGGTGAGGATGTGCTAAAGCAGGTGGATAGATTTCGCTATCTGGGGAACACTGTAACATCCAAGTGTGACCTGATACTGAGATCAATAGCAGGGTGGGTACCGCAGCTGCGGTATTCGGCAAGCTATGTACCAAGGTCTTCTGCTCGCATAACCTTAAGTTGCCCACTAAGATATCGCTGTATATGGCAATCGTGCTGCCAAACCTCCTATACTCCTCTGAGACGTGGTGTGTATACCGCCGCCACATTCGCACTCTGGATCGCTTCTACCTTAAATGCCTCCGTACCATCATGAGGATCAGATGGTCCGATAGAGTGCGAAATACCGAAGTTCTGCGACGAGCCAATGTTGGTGGCATTGAGGCCTATTTAATGCGTCGACAGCTTCGGTGGTGCGGTCACGTATCTCGTATGGCGGAGGAAAGAGTGGCGAAGCGCATCTTCTACTCTGAACAGGAGAAGGGCAAGCGGAATCACGGCGGTCCCCTCCTCCGGTACAAGGATGTCCAAAAGCGACATATGAAGAGATGCAACATAGAGCCCTCTCGTTGGGAACGTTTGGCAGCACAGCGGCCAGAATGGCGCAGGATGGTGAACAGCCAAGTTCGAGGCTCAGCGTAAAGCTGACCTTGACGCCAAACGAAATCAGTTAAAGGCTCGCCCACCTGCTGCCATATCATACAATTATGAGAACGGCGTACCCACGTGCCCTCAGTGTGCACGGAGTTTCGCCGCGAAGATAGGCTACATAAGCCATCTTCGAGCGCATCAGCGGCATTACTCCGACTAGAGGTCAAAGTGGTCGCCATGGCTGAAATCGGTCGGATCAATCATCATTGTTGTATCTCCGCAAAATCAACGGAATACGTACGTATCTGCTTAGTTGGCGAAGAATCTAATTTCTACATCATTTCAAAAAGCACTCTATTTTTGATTTAATTTTAATAATATCAAGTCTAATACTCATTAGAAACTTAACACACTATTTTTATAGTATGTTACATTTTCTTTAAGTATCAAAAATTGATGTTACTCATTCAGTTCGCTGTATTAAACAAAATTTAATAATTCTTTAAAGCAATATGGCTATTTAAAATGTATTTCTAATACATATACCTCAATATGCACACAAAGGTACAGGTATCATGGTTAATTTGGGTACCAAAGAGCTTAAAGAAATGGTATAAAACCTATGTCTGATTTTCGTATAGAATTCAATATTTATTAAAAATTAGCAATAATCTAATTGGGGTGTCTGAGGTCTTGCGTTATATATGTTACACTTTGTATATGTATATTTGGAGAGAAGAAAATTCTGATTGATAAACTGTTGAAGATCGTTGGTAAAAGTTGGATGCGTTAATTACAAACCGGTCGTGGTGACGATCTTTGAATAAGGTTTTTGTTTTGCAGTGAACCTTATTTGGCTCATAATGAAAATACTAAACAAATATATTATTAACAAAAAAATTGTGAAGGTAATGAAGCTAGAATCAAAACTGTGGTCGGGGTATTTTTACCCTTATCATTATTATATCATTTCAGGAAAAAATCTTATATTTTGGTGTAAAACCATACTCCTATTTCGTGACGATTTCTTTTCTCTTTCCAAATTATCACTAATTTGTAAATTATGCAAAACACAATATTATGTCATAATAAGTTTCATACTATCTTGTTGTGCTTTGATTTCCTTTCTTGCCGTTTTTTTTTGTAATTTTCGTGTATGGCATAGAATATTCAGCGCTCGGGCCCACACTAAGTATCACGTGTCCAGATTACATTTTCATCTTTGTCGCTACCTAACACCCTGGAAGCCATTTTCATGTTTCTAATTTAGCTTAGGGTCACTAGGTAAAGAAAATATTAGGGTGTTTGCCTGCTAATTAGCGTTTAATAAAATAATACAAAGCTCAAAAAGGAAACAACCTGTTGGAATATTTTACTCTCTGTCTAATCTGCAAGGGATATGTTGAAATGTTATGAAGAACGAAATTAGATACATTGTAAGAAAAACGTACTTATCTTACTACAGATCAGATTATTGTACTGAATTTATAAAAATTGTATGAATGATATTAAAAAGATGATATTTGGCTTAAGTAGATTTTATTAGGCTTAAGTAAGAGGCAAAGAGAGGAGTAAAAGAGATATAGAGTTGGTCAAAAGTCAAAACTAATAACATTAAAGCGTTTAACTTAGGCAATTGGTATTATATTGTAATCTATTGATATTACGAGAAAGTAATAATTTTAACGAAAAATGGTTGCGAATATATTTTGAGCACATTTAAACTAAAGCTGATTACGACAGGACAATATTGTTATACCTACTAGTTATCCTCTTATGCTCTACCACTCGTAAAACGGCGGATTTAAACGCGGTCATTTTGCCATTAACTTGACGGTATGGATCGTTAACCAACGTGATTAGTTGCCATGTTGTTTATTTTTTATGGATACTGATTTTGGTCTTACAATGCCTGAATAAAAGGTATTCATAGTCTAATATTTGTTTCGATTCAGTGTTCTATTGTTAATTGAAAATACAAATTTTATTTCCAAGCTCACCTGCGAATTGCTACTTTAATCATCAACATAATATACGAACGGACCATGAGTTACAAGTAACTTGGTGATCACTCACCTTTATCCATTCATTACGCAGATTGACATGACTCAGATAAGGATGTGCATACATTGGCTGCTAAGACGTATAGACACGTTACGCTTCAGTGGGTGAGATGTATCCTTTTGATATTAAGCTGGTCACGTATCCTTACAAAAACTAGATACCTACCGTTCTAGCGATACCGCCAATCGTTTAGAAAATGACAACACTCGAACCTTGCGGTTCTATTTTATTAGTTTTCAAGCAAGGAATTTCTGTAGAGGAATTCTAATCTTTTTACACCTGGCAGGAAGCTGGAATCTAACCGTTTATTCCAGTCAAACAAAGGTGATAATACAATGGAAATTATTTACAGTAGGTAAGAAAGAAAGAAGTAAGTAACGTAAGAATGTGGAACATTAACTGATCAAAAAAATTGATTGAAATAAAGTTGATCAAATTAGAAAGCACTTGTGGTGGCATGACATTATGTCAGATTAAATTCTGATCTTTGAAAAGATGACAATGATGGTCATCAACTAAGATTTATAAGAGGTGGCTAAATTCAGCAAAGATACCGAAAATAGCGACAACCGCGAATAAATTCAAGCGCAGTGTAGGTACTATATATAATCAAGGCAATATAGGCTCCCTCCCTATCGAAAGTCATAGATTGGACTGTTTAGAATTTTTGGAATTATAATGCATTCTAAGCGTCTTAACCACCCTTCTAGTGTAATCTTCTGGCTGTGATACTATTTAGGTGTATCATAGGTCGAAAAACTTCCGCTGCAACACAAAGGCCTTCCTTATAGATCGCCATGACGACCGGCTGTGCTGTGTGAATCCAGTTTCACCCGCGACCATCATCAGATGATCGGTTCATCTTGATATTTACGTATATCACACACAATCCAAATGCTTCATTGTTCGTGTATCTACTTGGCAACAGCCAAAAATCATCTCCGTAGGATCGAAAAATATCATTACAAGGAATGCAATTCCGGTAAAAATAAGTGAAAGCAAGCTCACGAGGCTTTATTATATCAAACGTACGGGTGGCATCCATTGTGTCGGAAATCGTTCAAATACGTACACTTCACGCCGAACGATATAGTTAAGATGTCTATTTTCCAATAGAGTGAACCATCCGTCACGAGATTTGCAAATAATTAAATTATCCATCTCCTTATCGGTGAATACGCCTCGACTAACCACCTAATAGGCTCCAATTTAGATATATGTTTTGTCGAAGAAGTTTTAAGTCGACCTTTTGAAAGTTTATGTCAACAATACCGACCATAATTGGCCAAGGACAGGCACAAACAACATCCAGCTTCCTCAGCAATAATGTGCAAAAACTGCAACAATGCAAGCAAGTGTTAAAACTATTCGCTAAATCTTTTCATCGGGTAAATGAATGAATCAATTTTGAATAATTATGCAGTTATTTATTTATCTATCTACCAATAACCTCACGCCAGATCCCTTGCGGGGTAGGCAGAGAGTACAGAGTTCCAACAGGTTCTTTCCTTACATACCTCTCTGGCTTCCTCGACTCTCATAGTTCGTCTCATACACGCTCGCCGGTTACGGAGACTCCTGACTTTTCCATCAGATAAGACTCGGTTTATTTGGTCGTGGGAAGATAGTCTAGGTCTTCCCCGGTACATGCATCCTTCCACTTTCACATTGTATATCTGTTTTGTCATTCTTTCTTCTGGCATTTTTTCTATATGCCCGAACCAACGGAGCATGCCCTTTCTCATCTTTACACCGATACTATCTTTCATACCTACTCGCTGTCTTACTATGCTGTTGCTAATGCGGTCGGTCAGCTTCACTCCGCACATCTTCCGCAGAGCTCGCATTTCTACCGCATTATCCTACTTTCATTCTCCTTCTTACATACCCAGCTCTCGCTACCATATAACAGCGTTGGGACAAGCACTCCGTTATGCATGGCCAGCTGCGCCTTATGGCTTAAGTGCCGGCTCCCGAGTAGCTTTCTCATCGCACCATTTACTCTGTTCCCTGCACTTACTCTTCTCTCTATGTCAGCGGTGTATTTCCCATCCTTACTGAAGGCGCATCCAAGATATACAAACTCATTCACTTGCTCCAGCACATCGTTACCAACCACAATCCTTACATTCGTTCTGGTTTCTTCCCTTTCAAAAACCATAATCTTGGTTTTCTTCACATTCAAGTGTAAGCCATTGATCATGCAGTCGTCTTTCATAACTGTGACTAGTGTTTGCAGATCAGTGGCTGTTGGCGCTATTAAAACCGCGTCATCTGCATAAAGTAAATGGTTTACCACTAAGTCACCCATTTGTACACCTTCATTCATCGCTTTCAGTCTTTGAAGACTTTTGTCCAGATATATTATAAACAGTCTAGCGGACAACACGCAACCCTGCTTGACGCCGATTTTAATGTCAAACCAGGGTGACCTGTTACCACCCACCCGTACGCATGCCTTGCAGTCCACATAAGTGGACTGGACGGCTCGCAACAGAGTGCCATCTATACCATACTCTGGCAAAATGTCCCAAAGTCTCTTTCGCACAACTCTGTCAAATGCCTTCTCCAGATCTACAAAACCGCAGAAAACCTTCCGCCCCACTGCCAGATGCTTCTCTACGATGTTGCGGAGGGAGAAGACTTGATCCGAACATCCTCTTCCAGACCTGAAACCCCCTTGTGCCTCGCACAACATTCCATCGGACTTCACGCGCATTCTCCGTTCAATAATTTTACCGTACACCTTGGCTGCCAAGCTGATCAAACTGATGGCTCTGTAATTGGCGCAGTCATATTGTGAACCCTTGCCTTTATACAAGGGTACTATGACTGCGCGGCGCCAATCTGTAGGGACTCTACCGGTCCTCCAGCAAAGGTTTGCAAGGGCCCGGAAAGCGTCCCGGACGCAAGTTCCACTATATTTGATCGTCTCGGCAGATATCATGTCTACTCCCGCAGCATTACCGTTTTTCATACGTCTTATCGCCCATTCAACTTCTTCCATAGTGATGTCCTCCGTTGATTCTGGTGCCGCAATCTCGCCTTTGGGCACGTCTGCGGCATCAGCATCCGGGTCATCTCCATACATTTCTCCAAAATATTCACTCCACCGGTTTAGCACAGCTTGTGTGTCTGCAAGAATGTCACCATCTTTAGATTTTATCCTTTCCATTTTGGAACCTGACGAATCACCTCGAGCCTTTCTCACCTTGCTCCAAAAGAGTTTGGTGTTGTTCTCGAAGTTCTTCGCCAGCCTCTCCTCCTCAATCATACTGGCTCTTTCACACTTTTCTTTCACTAAAGTTTTAGTGGCATTCTTGCATTGCCGGTATAGTTATTTCCTCATCTCTATCATACTGGCATTCAGGTTCAAAGAAGATACATAGTCCTGCCACGCTTTCTTCTTACTTTCTACGGAGCTTTGCAACTCCGCATCCCACCATGCATCACCTTTTGCTGTAATATGCTTCTTTGAGCAACCACATACTTCTTTCGCGGATTCCACCAAACTCTCTTTCAGGCTATTCCAGCATTCATCTACATTTGAGTCCGAAGAGCCTGCTGTCAAAAGCTTGTCCCGGACTATGTTTTCACACATTCTCCTCACGCTCTCATCTTGCAACTTTTCAACCTTTATTCTTTCAAGGTCTCGAAGGGGATACGCTCTCGCCAGTGCCTCCACTTCCTGAACATACCAGTAAACCGCGCAACTACGAGATAGTGGTCTGATTCCAGGGTGGGGCCTCTATACGCATGCGTATCTTGTAGTTTGCTTCGGAGACGGTTATCAACCAGGATCAGATCTATCATGCTTTTTTGTTCATTCCTTCTCCACGTATACATATGTATGTCCTTGTGCTGGAATATCGTATTAGACACAAGGATACCCCTTTCCAAACAAGCATCTACAATGAGCTTACCTGCATCGTTCACTCTCTTATCACCATAATGACCCAGAGCAGCGTCGCAAGTTTGCCGCCTGGTTTCTTCCCATCCATTCAGATCGCCACACAAAATCACCTTTTCGTTAGCCTCAGCCAAATCCAGAACTTCCCTGACATTATCCCAAAACTTCTCAAGGTCCTGGGGTGTCGACGAGCTTACTTTATTTATTTTATTTTATTCTTTATTGTCCATAAAAACAAAAATTGAAAGTACATTTACACATATGATGTACATAGGCGAACTTAACTCAATTTGAGTTGTCTACCAATTAACCTTGGAGTGCATGAATAATATTTGTTGTAAGTGAAGGCAATTGTACAACTATTCGAAAATTCCAAAAGGAAAAAACTTGAGATGAGTATGAAAACACAAATCAAAATCTCTGCATACATCAATAATACTAATATTACATATATAAAACAAAACATGTATAAATAATACACACACATATATATATATATATATATACCTATAAGTATAAATAACCATAATAATATCAGCCTATACTGCCCACTGCTGGACAAAGGCCTTCTCTCACTAATCGAGGTGAGAGAGATTAGGTCATACTCCACCACACGGACCCAGTGCGGATTGGTAATAACCATAATATAAAGAATATAAGAGAATTTGTATCAACTCGAAAGGAAATGCTCTTTAACTCTTCCTCTAAAGACATCTAGAGAACAGCTCTCGCGTATGGAATGTGGAAGGGAGTTCCATAGTTTCACCGCACGTACAGTAAAAGAGCCATCATAAAGGCTGGAAATATGAAGAGGAGTACGTAGAAGGAGAGAGGTAGCGTTACGACAACCTTTGCCCCTGGGAATAAGGAATTCGAAACGTTCACGAAGATATTCAAGTGAGTGAGGGTTATGAAGAACAGAGTAAAGAAGAGTGAGAATGTGTAAATCCCGACGTCGTCGAATAGGTAGCCACTTCAGTTTCATTCGGTACTCGGAAACATGATCAAATTTGCGAAGGCCAAAAATGAAGCGGATATACAAATTCTGCAGGCGTTCGAGTTTATTGACAAGTTCCTCTGTAGCGTCAAGAAAACAAACATTGGCATAATCCAAAAATGATAGAAGGAAGGACTGAGCAAGAATTGTTCTAGTTTGAAAGGGTAGGAAATTTTGGAGACGTTTGAGAGATTGAAACGAGAAATGTACTCTCCTGCTGACTTCCGCAATGTGAGTGCTCTAGGATAGATTGCAGTCTAAATACACGCCTAAATTCTTCGCACTGGTGGTATAAGATATAGACACAGAGTCATAGACAATTGGGGGGAGAGACTGATGGTCCAGGAGATTGTAGAAATGCCTGCCACCAATAATGAGCGCTTGCGATTTAATAGGATTGACTAAAAGTCCAAAACTTCTAGCCAACTGATTGATATTTTCAAGATCATTATTGATGGCCCCAATTGCTACTGAGAGCTCTTCGACCTTAAAATGACGATAAAGCTGCAAGTGACCTGCGTAGAGATGATACTGTGATGCTATAACTTTAGTGATCGCGTCGATAAATACCGAGAAGAGAAGAGGAGAGAGTACGCCACCCTGCGGTACACCCGCAGAAAGGTCACACCATCCTGAAGAGGCCTCATTAAAACGGACCGACTGCGAGAGACCGCGAAGATTTGAATTAAACCAGGCAGTTACAGAGGAAGATACGTTAAGTGAGGAAAGGATTCCCAGAAGAAGGTCGAAATCGACAGTATTGAAATCACTGCTAAAGTCCAGTAGAACCAGAACTGTAAGTTGTTTGTTTTCCATGGCCAATCGTAAATCGTCAGTAATCTTGACCAGTGCATTTACTGTACTATGGCCAGTACGAAAACCACACTGGTAAAGACTAAGGAGGCTATTAGAGGAAAGAAAGAAAGATAGTTGTTTCTGGACAACACTTTCAAGAACTTTAGATAGGATAGGAAGTATGGATATTGGACGGAATTGTGAGACAGATGAGGGGTTTGAAACCTTAGGAAACGGTAGAACATAAGCCTTCTTCCAGGCTGAGGGAAAGAAGCTAGAATCAAGTGAGTAATTAATAATGTGGGTAATAAGATAAATAAGTTCATTCACGAGGGGGCGCAACATTTGAATTTGAAGGCCGTCATCACCAACAACATTTGTAGTAATCGATAGGATAGATTTTTTTATTTCTTCCTCTGTGACTTGCCGAAAAGAAAATTGAGGACATGCAGGCAAAGGTTGGCAAGAAAGGTTGTGAAGAGTAGAACTTTTTATGTCATTTTCTAAAGTGACAGGAGATTTTAAGAAGTGCACATTAATAGCGTTAAGGTCGATATCTAGGTTGGTATCGTTGGTAGAATTCCCGATACCTAGAGACTTAAGGAATTGCCATGCCTGAGCCGTGTTGAAATTTGGAACTGAATTTTGTATGTGGCGTCTTTTCGCATCTCTACACATACGACTGCAGCGATTTCGTAGCTTTTTATATAGAGACCAGTTCTCTTCCATAGGGAACTTAATGTACCGCCTTTTAGCTTTGTCCTGTTTAGACATTTGTATTTAAATAGTGTCGGACAGCCATGGTGCAGGAGAATGTTTAACTTTCATCTTTTTTCTAGAAGCGTGCACATTAAAAAGTCTAACAATAGTTTATCAAAGGCGATCACTTTAGTGTCCTCGCTATTGTAAACAGGAGACCAGCCAATATTACCCGCGTCCTCTCTCAAACGATTCAGATCAATAGTTTTAAAACTACGAAGAAAAACGATCTTAGATTTGCGTTTAGGTGTTCGAATTTTATACGAAAAGAAAACTAGATCGTGATAAGAAAAGGAAGCTGGAAGTTGCCCGTGTAGAGCTACTATACTTGGGTCGGATACTAGGATTAAATCTAGAAGTGAAGGAGAACAGTGGGGTGCATGGTAAGTAGCATGAAGAGGAAGAATATGCATGTTTACAGAAGAGACAAGAGGTTGGAGTTTACGGCGGCGGATATCACCCTTAAGCAGACAAGTGTTGAAGTCTCCGAGGATAATAGTGTTGTCATATATTGATGAAAAATATTCGAGTTTGGTTTCAAAAGAAAGAAAATAATGAATATGACAAGATGGACTATAGTAGACACCTAAAAGAGTCTTAGTGTAAACACACTAACCAACCAAACATAATTTCTATAAAAAGGTGTTCTGCAAAATTTGAGTGACTGATCAACCACCTTGTAGGCAATATCTCCACGAAGATAAATCGCAACCCCCCCACCTCCCTTGCCCGTTCTGTCATTGCGCACAAGTTTGTACCCAGGAAGAGAATATTGTATGGAAGGAACAGCGGGTTTGAGAAAAGTTTCAGAAACAAGGACAGCGTGTATAAGTTCAGAGTCAAAAGAAGATAATAAATCGGGATGATGGGCAGGAATGCTTTGAGCATTTATGTGAAACTACATTAAACACGTTTTTACATGAGAAAATATTGGAAAGAAGCTGATCGCGCAGGTGAACGGAATCATCATTAAATGCGAATGCGTAGCTGTCATCCGATGCCAAGGAGGAAGAGCAAGATATAAAACTATCATCCGACAAATCAACCATAAAATATATAATATTAAGATAAATATGAATAAACGAGTATAAATATACTAAACTATGAATAAACGAGTGACTATGACTCCTCTATACACTCGCCAGTTTTCTACAAAATGATTAAAGGACTTCTATCCAGATATCTAAAGTTTAAACTATCCGATCACAAAACAATAGTAGGCACAACATTTCCGAACGAACACAGTTAATGTCACTTTAAAGTAAACAACGTTTAGTTGGTATGTACTGATTGAAAATAAATATTTAATGTGAGGAAAGAAGAATTAGACTATTGAAAATAATTATTTAAGAAAAGAAGATTAGTATTTAATAAAAGAAGATTAGATAAGAGAAATTATTCTAATAATAGAATAGTACCTAAAGCTACTTGACCGGTTTGCGCGATCTTTTGTCGACCGGCTTCGGACACTGTTGGAATCCGCAGTCACCTCTGACGTCGATGCCGCCACCGGGAATTGGCCAATGAGTTGTCGCAGTTCAGCTGCGGATTCTATTTTGCATCGAGCTTTGTTTGGAAGTAGAATCACTATCTTCCCCTCGGACGTCCAGCACTGCCTCACACCGAAGTTCCTACGCGCATTCAGGAATGTGTCGTGCCTGGGCTTGGTCAAAAATTCTGAGAGCGTAAGCCCAGCGCTCTTCAATTCAGTCTTCCTGCGCCAGACCTCACCACGCAGATCGCGCCTCTGGAACCTTACAAGGAGGGGGCGTACCTTTCCTGCGGCCACTCCTAAGCGGTGACAAGTCACTATATCGTTGGCAGTGATGCTGGCAATTCCACATTTTGTACTTAGCGTCTGGACTACCAAGGAAGTGCAATCTTCCTTCTTCTCTGGAAGACCATGGAAAAGGAGCACCTTACTTCGAGAAGCCATTTCGTGACGGTCCAAGCCTAACACACACAGCTCCATTTGATTTTTTAAAGATGTAACTGACTTCCACATCAAGCATTTGAATTCCATAAAATCCTTAGACAGACTTGCTATGGATTTATGGGAAGCCTCGCTGCCGCCAGCTGCCTTTAATTCCTCTTCATAGTGGTCCATCCGTGCAGAGAATGCAGCCGAAAGATCTTCCATGCAGTTGGATAATTTAGTGTAAAGATCCATTTTGTGAAAAAATACAGATGAGTTTAAAAGTAGATAGTGAAAGTGAGTGTTATAGAGGATATAAAAGACTTAGTTCATAAGGAAGATAAAATGTAAGTAAAATATATTTTTAATTTAAATTAAAACAGAGCTACGAAAAAAAATATACTATCACTTCACCTACCCTCAATTTATGTTTGAAGTTATGTTTGGAGACTGCCAAAATCAAATAAGTAATTATGAATAGTATTTAATATGCAAACTTCAGTTATTACAATATTAATTCATGCATTTTGCAGTGCTATTGATCAACTTTCAGAATATTTCCAAAAATCGCACTGTAAGGATTATTAAAAAAACGCTTATATCGTGCCATAAAGTATTCACGATCAGCTACAAGTGACGAAGGATATGGGTACGATAGGTACTTTGGATTTATCTTCATACTTTCAATTCATATCAGCATTAGGAAATCATATAACAAAAATGTGAAGGAACTTGACGATTTCGTGAATAGAAATTAGAAAACTTAAGCCAAAATTGAAACCCCGAAATAGTGAAAACTGATGTAATAAAATATAGTATTTTTCTATGATAATTAGATACTTACTGTAAATAAATATTTCTTATTTTTTTTCTAAATGTTATCTACAGCTGTTTATTCAAGAATTACGCAATGATTTAAGTAGGTATGCGTATAATATCTTACTTATTTCTTTTATCTTGATTTTTAATATGGATAAAGTACATTATAATCAAATTTAGTACAAATTTTACATTTATTATTTGCATGTATTTTTTTAAATTAAGATTTCATTTTTAACATTTTGTATTAAAAATAAATTATAATAAAACATATATTGTTTGAAGCATTATACATTACTTTAAATTTGTGCAAATTTTAAATGATATATCTTTAGACAATAAAGTTATCGATTTTTGATCCGAAAGAGACCTTTCTTTCCCATAGTCAGTCGGCGTCACGTTCACAGCCTTGTGCCTCCGCCGCGCACCGTCGACTATGTAGCGAAAGCTAAAGTTTTTTTTTTTAGGGTTTAACACCTGTTGGAACTTTGTCTTCTTTGTCAACATCCTGTAAGATCTAGTACGATGTTACAAATAGTTATTTTCATTTAATTCTATTGCCGCATAAATAATTCAATTTCCACCATAATGTAAGCTAAACGAGCAAACAAAAGCCCACAGGTATATTTAACTAATGTCCCGCTGGCTTCACTTTAATGCCGAAGTATCCTGAACATCCCCAGTTTATCTATCGGCAAGGGCTTATCCAGTTCTGCAAATTAAACTTAGTTTTAATGTCACGATCGCTTGGCTTTGTAGAAAATATTTATCTTTTATGAATTCCTGGTGCATACAAGTTAGATTTACAGGTTCTTTCCTTACAGACCTCTCTGGCTTCCTCCACTCTCATAGTTCGATTCATACACGCTCTTCGGTTACGTAGACTGTTGACTTGCTTTTCGGATAAGACAAGGTCTATTTGGTCATGGTCAGATAGTCTAGGTCTTCCCCAGTACTTACATCCTTCCACTTTCACATTGTATATCTGTTTTGTCATTCTTTCTTCCGAAATTCTTTCTATATGCCTGAACCAGCGAAGCATACCCTTTTTCATCTTTACACCGATACTATATTTTATACCTACACGCTTTGTTACTACGCTGTTGCGAATACGGTCGGTCAGCTTGACTCCGCATATCTTCCGCAGAGCTCGATTTCGACCGCATTTATCCTGCTTTAAAGCAAAATAATTATGTATTAAAATATTATCTAAGAGAAATAAATATGAAATGTTCTCGCCTTATATTGCTGAAGTGAAGATGTGAGAGGTGTATTTTGTACGTGGGTGTACATATTCACGACAGGGTTAGTTCTCAGTATAATACAAGTGAGTCTATTGTCATGATTCCAGATTCTGAAATGCTACTAAGAATTTTCCAGAAGAAAAACTTCAATATTAATTTATCCGACCTAGGATTTGAACCCAGGAACCTCAGGACCTCATAGTTTCCCTCGCACTATGCCTCACTGGACCAACAAGTAGGTATATGTTGTATAGAAAAATAATAAAATATCCGTTTATTTTATTTTTAACTCGAATACAACAAGTACTGAAAGCGAGACGCGTTATTCTCAGAACTAATATCTATAGAAAATAAAACAAGAGAAGAAATACTTATTTAGGGTCACTAATGGGCGTCTTAATGAGACCGTCTTTGTTTAGCTAGTACCTACTGCTATGTTTAGTAAACACATTGAAAAGATAAGTTTTGTATACTCTTGTACTTTCAAAATGAAATCCTTTATTTGTTTTTTTTTTTTATAAAAATGAATCATAGCTCCTCACTATGTATAGTGCCACAAGGATCTTTTGGCCTTTGGATAACATCATTAAAAATTTTCCTACTTTCAGGGAAAAATTCCAAAAGTTGGGGCTGCGATTAATAATTAAAAAAAGAACTTGGGTCTGCCTGCCTCGTTGGCCTAGTGGCAAAACGCATCGGTTTGTGATCACGAGGACCTGGGTTCAAATCCTAGGTCGGACTAAGGTAGTTTTTCTAAGTAAAACTTCCCAGTATGAATCCGAAGTCTGTAATTGTGCCCGGTGTGTGGCAATATGCTCGCCCCTATTACATGGGACTTAACATCGTCGGCGAAAAGTGAGTGTACTCAATTCACCTCTCTCTTGGAACCTACAACAAATTTAATTAGAAAGAAAAACAGGAGGAGTAGAAAAAATAAAATTCGACTTATCGGGACCGGGACACCCTAAGGTTCAAATCTTGGTGTCATCTAAGGAGACTATTGTGGATCCTGGCTTACAGGAGCAATGGGAATTGGGAATGTGTGGCGGGCTTAGTCCCAAAAAAGAAATACACCTCTCCCACCCCCGCTTGGGGAATGTAGGCGAGACGGTGTTTATTTTTTATTATTAATACTCTTTAAAAATGAAATTCTAAAATTCAATTTTTTTACTGACATCTTTCTTGTGTTGTGTAAAAATAAAATCTTTAGACTATGATTTTTAACAAGCTTCCATTTAACTTGCGATGTTTGTTAGTTTGTTTGGGTAAAATCTGGAAAGATGAATTTAAAAACACTTTCGCTTATTCTATGAAGGTGAAATTTATCATGTCGGGACAGTTCTAATGACAATGCATTTTTATGGTAAGATAAACCTGATCCTACATACAGAATTCGCTCTAGACGAAGGAACTCCTCAACGGCCAACTGCATATTCATGATATTTGGTTCACATTTAATTTTGATTTGCCCTTTTTAAATTGGAACATTACCTCGCTGCATAAAAGCTTGTTTTTGAGAATTGTTTTTTTACAATATTTTATTTATTAATCAATAAAATCCCACATTAGAAATTAAATTCTTGTGTCGTTAATACATTTAAAAATATGTTTACAATTGAATGGTAAAACCTAGCGGTAACCTGAGGGCTTAGCACGAAAAGATTGACGTTATTGTCACTCTAGCAAGTAGCGCGACAAAGATGGCACATCAACTCGCAAGTGTCACGCTAACCTCAATAATTTCAAGCCCACAGAGGGCTTAGCACGAATCTATTAACGATAATGTCCCGTTATCGAGTTGATATGCAATCCTTTTCACACTTTAGGTTTACAAAATAAACAAACGCATATGATAATTCTTCCCTATCATACAATCTTCTCGTCCCAAACACCGCAGTGTTTCAAGAGAAAAGTCTTTGACCAGTGTGTGTTGTCAGTGATGACTTACGGCACCGAGACATGGCCACTCACGATGGGCCTCGTAAGAAGGCTCAAGGTCACCCAAAGGGCAATGGAAAGAGCTTTGCTCGGAGTTTCTCTGCGAGATCGAATCAGAAATGAGGAGATTCGCAGGAGAACCAAAGTCAACGATATAGCTCTCAGAATTTCCAAACTTAAGTGGCAGTTGGCACATCGCTCGCTGACGGCCATTGGGGCAAAAAGTTTCTCGGGTGGCGACCTCATACCGGAGGACGTGGAGTGGGCAGGCCCCCCACAAGGTGGAGCGATGACCTGGTGAAGGTCGCAGGTAGAAGCTGGATGCGTATAGAACAAAGCCGGTCGTTGTGGCGATCTTGGGGAGGCCTTGATGACGTCCAATGCAGGACTGCATTGGACGTCTTCCGGCTGATGATGATGATGATGATACAATATACAAGCTTGTTTGCTCCTTCATCCTTAAAAAAACATACACCTACTCTCAGAAACATTCGACCATTTCGACGTGTCCAGGGAACAAAGTCCTATAATCCAGTATTTATATTTGGCATAAATAACCTTATCTACGGGCACGAAAGTTGCAAATGCCATTTATTTGGTCTGGCATATGTAACTTTGTTCTACGGAACCGTCAATTTATGTGTTAAAAATTTGTCAAAACCCGCATCTTCTTGATCCAATGCGCGAAGCAATCTATGCTCTAAAAATGGCCAAGTCTGAAAATGAACCTTATCTTTCTACATTACGATTCAATATGTATCACAACCTAATATACATACATGCACCGGGAGATATCCTGTTCTAAAAGTCAAACAAAGTTTTAACGTCACGACCCGTTGTTTACCCGGCTTATAGGAAATACGATGGCAACACCCAAATTTATGATACGTGGTAATATGTTAAATAAATACGCATATCGGAAGGAAGAAGCGCGCATCTAAAATTGGGTAATAAAGGGCGAACGAAAAATGGAATTGGAATTACACTTTTCATTTGCTTAGATTATTGAAGGGACGCTCGGCGTTTTTACAATGTTATATAGTGTTTTGATTTTATCTATTGATTGTATAAAAATGCCTTTACGCATGTATTCTATATTCGGCGGTGGCAGAGAAGGCCTTTGTACCGATACCGATGTGATAAGGACTAGTCTATTTATACTTTACCGCACACAATTCCAGATTCCTAAAGCTTTTTCTGCAAGGGATCTGGCGTGATGATATAGATAAATACTAATTCTCATTTAGAATAAATATTTATCTATATGTAAAATTTATTGACTTACTTTTTTAAGTTTGCATTATTTAAACTTGCTGCAGTTTCTTTTTCTCGACTTAGCTTGAAGAAATAGGTTGTCAGACTAATCGGCCTCAAGAATATTAATCAGTTACCCCACTACTCCAACAGGTCTTGCAATGTATTACGGTCTCGCTATTTGGTTAAACACACAGAAATACATACAATTATATCAATTTGTTTCAACAAAAGACTGCAAGAATCAAAGTCAAAGAATTTAGACCATTTTATTTTCTTTGTTAATTTGCAATATGGTTTAATCATTATTCAATCTTTGTTTACCCGTGTTCGTGGTTAAATGACGTCGGTTTTACAATTACTGCTGTATTTGCAAATGCTTGTATTTAATTCTAGAGATATCGGTAAAAATTAGCAAGTACGAAACTTCACAAAATAAAAAAGGTACAAAGCGTAGTACAATATTAAGTTTTCATACATTTCACCATAAAACTATCGATATCGATACTAAAGTAAAGATAACTACAGTACGACAAACGGCCCGAAAACGAAAAGCTCATTGAGTGTGGTCTTGTTTCGAATTAGTTCGATCCAACTCTAACCAACGTGAGGGCGCATTAAAATGTTACAGTTTGCTAAAACTACCATAAAAAGGTCTGATTTCATTAATAATTTAAAAATATTTTCTTGTATTATAGCTGACACTTTTAATAATATATGGATGCATAAAACCCACTCGTTCAAACGTAACCCTTACTTTCGTAATCATGATTTCGTAATCACGACAAAGATAATGTTATCAAAAGTTACCTTTCCGTATGTATTTTTTAAGTACTGGCAGATAGTCTCTGGATAAATTAAAATATATAAATAATAGATAAATGACAAAAAGCTGTCACGCCTATATTTCCTAAGCGGGAGTGTATTATGTACGCTCACGTATCGCCAATTTTGTTATGTCATAATATAATCGGGCAAGGCGACGAGCCTATTCTATTATACCGTGCACAATTCCAGTACTGCTATTTAAAATTCTATACATTCTTTAGGAACATAACACTCATATAATAGAAGTATGACTATACAAGGTGTAACATAAATAACTGAAAGTAGTTTGTAATAAATCGGCAACTGAATCGATTCCAACTATTTTTAAAGTGAGCTACCGCTTTTTAATTTTCAAAAAAATGCTTTTTCTCCCTCAATTCACTGTATAAAACAAAATTTAATCATTATTCAAAACAAAACGGATATTTTAAATGCATTTCTACAACACGCACCTCACCATGCAAACAAAAGTTAATTAATTATTAAATTTTATGGTTAATTTGGTAAAAATGGTAGAAAGCTCCCTAAAATTGGAAGTTTGTTTTTCATATTGAATTCGTAAAGGAATAATCTAATTGAGTTGTCTGAGATCGTGCGTTACATATGTTGCACCTTGTATATATATGAGTTCACCAAAAAATCCCTATACTGTTGGATCGAATCCCCAAAAATTGAACTTTTTTATAATATTATTATTGCTATTTTAACATAGAGTACAAACATACGGAAAAACACGATTGTTCTATGAATCCTTTCAAAGATCGAAAGGAGAAGGGCATCCGCCTAAGTTACGATGGCTCTCATAATAATTCTTGACGAGTTGCTTTTCTGAAACAACCAAATAGCCGTTGTTGGCGTCCCCTTGTTTTGAATAACAAAATATAAAAATTGTAAATACGCAAAAAGAAAAGACAATATAAAAATTGTCAAAACACAAAAAGAAAAGACCATTAGTCGTGGGTTCGGTATTCGACCCACGTCGATTTTTATTGCTAATATGACAATAATTATTGCGCCATTTCAACATATCCAATAACTGCGAAATTTTGGAAGATTATATGCGTATTTCGTGCCTTTATGTCATTATGACAGCTTGACATTTAATAATTTTACGCGACTAACTTGGAATGTTCATAAGTTACCATGTGCTTGATACGAAACGAATGCACTTTTTATTGGGTTGGTTTATACTACTTCATTTACAACTTACTTTTTTCGTAAACGGAAACATACTTCGCATCTGTCATTCATTCACGAACACAGTCTATGGTGCCCGACCGAAAGAAATAAATCCGATGCAACTTCATGTTAGGTACACACATCATATTTCGTTCATGTATCGTTCGGCTCCGCAGTTTCGGATTGAAACTTTCATGGTAATGGTTTCGCCAATATGTGCGATAGCCACGTATTCTAGCCCTAAATGACAGCAATATAGATGTTAAAGACTTATCATAAAGCAAAAACTGTTGGAAGTGCCAAATTCGTCCGAGCTAGGATTCGAACTCAGGACTTTGGCATTTCAGTGCATACCTTAAGCGTTTTTTTCTAAGTTACTTTTTGCTCTGTATACTGTTTATATTAGGTCACCAAGAATAACACAAAATTATTAATTACGTTTGAACTTTAGAATAAAAATAGACAGCAAAAATATTTTCTAAAAGTACAATGACTTTACTTTAAAATATTTACCTATTAACTAGCATTAGGCAGTAAAACTTTTGATAAGGGGTTACCCAGACGTTACACAACTTAGCTACTGGTGAACAGGATACATTACCTAGAAACATCTAGGTCACAAAGGTTTAAATATGCCTGATTGTTGTAAAGAACGACCCATTTGGTTTATGAGGGTTCGAAATGTTTTGCTGTAACAATTCGTAAGTTAATAAAAGTGGACAGTATGATTATTATTGCAGAGTTATATTTTAAAACTCATTGAAAATTAAAGAAAAATAAACTTATCTTTATTATAAATGAATATCGCTGGCTCAATGTAATAACGACGCAATTTAGAAATTTGATTAATGTTTACAAGCAAGCGCTTGTAGGTTTTCAAAATTAAATTTAATATTGAAAACCTTCATTTATATTGTTCTTGCCTTTATCGTTGGATCACAGCATATATTTACTCATCACTATGGTTCAAGCAATTACATGTGACATACTTTTTTCATAAAAATGAGTATGTCAGTAAAGCAGACCGTGACAATATCCAAAATCTTTTAATACCAAACACTCACCTGATATGCATTTTACAGGTTTTTACCCAAGTGCAGAACGAGTATATTTTATCAATAACGATTTGTAAAATTTGTGGAACCAAATGGCTTCCCAAAGTTACCATAAGTAAAAACCGGAAGATGCTACATTGAAGTAACGTACCGTAGTAACGTAAAGGTACATTTATAGTTGTAATATAGGCATGTCTCAATAGTTATAAGTTTAACTATTTACTCCACAAGCGAAACTAACTGCCAGACCCTTCCAGCGATTACTACGTTATTCCGTGACCGTAAATCCCAGCTGGTACTGGATCGATGGCCCACTTATGATACATAGTTTCCTGCACCGGACTGCCTCGATAAAACCCTGATTTGTGATCTTCTACCATAGTGCTCCAAAGCCACACATTCAAAATGCGGAGTTAAGTAGACGTGATATGATTGCGGAGTACAATAAAATGTTAGTACTCGTATATCAAGTTGTACCTCTTTATTTTTGGTATAAAATAGGGCAATGATACCTTCAGGAATAATGGCTTATTTTACTATTCCGATAGTATTTTGTAGTATATACTTACAAATTTATGGTTGTATTGTTGTATGTGGTTAATTAACTGTCATTTTCTATGACAGTCTTTTTTCAAAACAGATACGGACAAGAAGCAGTGACAGCCTAGTGGATAGACCGTTGGACTGCAAAGTCAGACATCTCGGGTTCAAACCAAGGCACCTCTGTCTTTTCGAAAACTTGTGGGTATAAAATTATCTGTTACTTGCTTTAACGGTGAAGGAAAACATCGTGAGGAAACCTGCATGCCTAAGAGTTTCTCGAAGGTGTGTGAAGATCGCCAACTCGCACTGGGCCAGCGTGGTGACATATGGCCTAAACCCTCTCAGTTTGGGAGGAGGCCCGTGCCCAACGGTGGGACAGTTTCTTACAGGGCTAATATTATATATAATGTTATACGGGTGAGATTATTACAGTAGAGTGGAAAAAAATACATACACAATCCATTTTTAATCAATGCATGTTAGTAAGCATTGTTAATATTTCTATTCTAGGTAAGTGACATAAGTCACTGGACATTCCATTTCCATCCACATCAAATCATAATTATAATTAATAATATTATTTTGCTTATAGTTGGTACAGCCAACCTCATAAATAAAGGTAGTAGATATTAACCATTAAAAAAAATTTATTCAAAACTAATCTAACTGTATTTCGCTTTCTTTTTAAATAACCTACGCAACTATAAAATAAAAAACACAGGCAAATTGTAAACTGTCCCATTAAAAATAAATCCCTCACCATCCCGCTAGCACAACGGACAATAATAAAGTGTCACTTTCCAATTTACTACAGTAATAATAATTCTATAAGGCGCCGGGAATGCAATAGCGACTCATATCAAAAATGTTAAAGCTTGCACTTTAGTGACACCCGGCTATGAATTATTATAAACCGTAGGGTTTTATGGAGATACTATTTTATTGTTATGACCCAATATGAAAATATCAAAGAATAGGATAGTGCCTGTTTCTCGTTAGTGTCGTGAAAGGCTATTGGGGGTGTAAAAAGCCTCTCACTCACTCACACCGTCACGCCTATATTCCCTAAGCGGGGGTGGCAGAGGTGTACTGAGTACACCCACTTTTCGCTGACGATGTTAGGTCCCATGTAATTGGGGGAGAGCCTATTGCCGTATACCGGGCACAATTTCAAAGTCCGGACTCGTACTAGGATTTTTTCGTTGGAAAAACTACATTTGTCTGACCTAGGGTTTGAATCCACAACTTCGGGATCACAAAGCGATGCGCTTTGCCACTAGACCAACGAACGAGTGAAAAGCCTGTAACTATAATATACTTATCCTTAATTAAGTGGACTATTCATTAAGATTAAATGCTTTAAGATTAAATTAAACGTCACTGTAGATGGCATATTAAGTAACTAACAGATTTAGGCTTTTGAGATAAGGCTATTTAGACTTTCTATTAATAGAAAATATTGCTATCATCATCATCATCAATTAGCCTGTATCTACCCACTGCTGAGTGTAGGCCTCTCCTCTATCATGCCATACGTTCCGATCCTGTGCTAATCTATTCCACCATTTGCCAGTCACTCTTACGATGTCATCGCTCCATCTAGCCGATGGTCTGCCTATGGGTCGGCGTCCTGTTCTGGGCCACCACTCTGTTACGGCCTTGGTCCACCTGCCATTTTCACGCCTCATCAAGTGTCCTGCCTATCTACACTTTAACCTTGTGATCCGTTTACCAGCATCTTCAACTTTAGTCCGCCTTCGGATTTCTATGTTTGGTATTCGGTCGACAAGGGAGATGCCCAACATGGCTCGCTCCATCGCTCTCTGTGCCACTTTGATTTAATAAAGGCTATCTTTTGTGAGCGACCAGGTCTCGGCACCGTAATGATGGGCAAGACACATTGATTGAATGCCTTGGTTTTCAGGCACTGTGGGATGTCAGCGTTTAATATACTAGCAAGTTTTCCATATGCAGCCCAACCTAATTGGATACGTCTAGCAATCTCTTTGCTAATAGACTCTGAGCCAAAGGATAACAGTGCCCAAGATAAATGTAATCGTCTACTACCTCTATTTGGGAGTTGCCTATAATGATGTTACCTTGACTGGTGTGGCCATTTGAGATAATATACATACATAATACTAATAATCATAAAAGGAAGCTTGTGAAATCAATACTTATTTTAAAACTTCTGATTTAATTATTTATTAAATATAGTGTTATAGTAATGAAATATTTATTTTTAAGGGTATTTCAGGTGTTGTAAGAGACATTTCTAGTAAGTAATTTTTGTTTGTAAAATTCGGGTGTCATTCCATTCCCGATCCACCATAGAAATACGCGTATAATCGAAAATAATCTGCCTCTAACTTACGAAAGAAATATCGTGAAAAATACTTTTAAAACACTCGTAATATCCAGAATTACAAGAATCATAAGTTTCACGCTATTCAAGAGGCGATCACGATGATCCTAAAAAAACATCACAATTTCTCATACAAGTCCACTGCAAATATCTACAACGAGAAATATAAAGCCCCGTATTCATTAGGGACGAATGTTCTGCGACATGTGTCGCTGGTGAGGTCACCACGAAATAACGCGAATTCGGGCGACGTCGCACGACAACATATCGTTCACATTTGTTTAGTCAGTTGCAGCATGTTACCCAAGAGATTTCATACATCGTTCGTTCATATTACGAGACACACATCACCCTCTGTGACTTATGTTCCTTAACAAAAACAAAACGGCGACAAGTGACAGAACAGGCATCACTCAACTTCGACATCTCAAGCGTCAAGTGTTGCATGACATAAATGTCCCATTATTAACGAGGTTTTACTTGATGTCACTAGGCTCGAGTGACACAAAGGAACTCCGAGACCTATTGCTACTTACAGAACCATGACTTTTTTACTCTACCCGGAATATTGACTAAGGATTATGACTGGTCATTGAGAACTATATATTTCTGCAGGCATGTAAATTTACGGGTCGTTTAACTTACATAATCTAAGAATCACGTTACCGCAAAGATAATCAAAACCATTCAAGTCACCTCGTTTTACAAGCTTTTATTTAACTTGCAATGTTCGTATGTCTGTCTGTCTGTCTTTCCGGTTGAAATCTTCTGATCCATTTTTCAAGCACTTGCGGGTATCCAATTGAGCTTAAATTTGGGATACGTATGTAAGTCAAATGACAATACAATAATATGGTACCATGGAGCTGGTCTGAGGATGGAGTCGGAAGGTGGTCATAGGAACATGTAAACTATACAACGGAACCCCCTCGTGTTCTGGCTTGTTAGATTGGAATTGAGAAGTACTATACAATCAGATAGTGTTCAGGGTCTGATGATGAAGTTCAAATGTGACCCATTGGACCACACAAGTACTCAATGTAACCCCGCCGTGTTCGGAGTCGTTGGATTTATCTTGACGAGTACTTTAGACCCTGATGGTGTCCAGGATTTGATGATGGAGTCGGAAGGAAACCATAGGAACTCCTCAACTAAGCAAGACATATTCGTAGTGTTTTTTTGCTATAATTTTTTTTTTCTAAAAAGGTCTTTTAATTTAAAATTATTATTATACTGAGCATAACACTTGAAACGAGCTGCTGCTGAGAAAAAGCTCAACAGCATTTTGGACCCAGGATCTCTGTAACGTTAGCACCACCATGCATTACTTCACCAACTAGAGTCTGGCTTTGGACACGATACAATTCGCTACTGGCGTCGATTGAAGAACGTCAAAATGAAGCCACAGAGTTTTGATATTCGCTGTCAGCATCTCTAGCATAGAAAATTGGGCATAAAATTCTCAAAGAGAGGACAACATTTAAAACAGACCAAACTTTTGTATACAGGTTATTATAGGAATAAAAAAAATATTAAAAATGGCAAATATGATAAAGGACGCTCGGTAAATTCGAAATGAACAAGTAACAAACCCATTTCAACAAAGCTAGACGCTAATTGAGTGGTAGTGGTCACTACTGCTTCTACTAATAAGTAGCTTTTGAGCTTTGCATAATAAATTATATTTTAATGTACCGCTCTATGTGTTCTGCACACGGCACAAATGAACTGATTTATTTAACAATACATTTGTGAAATACGTTTCATATCATAGTAACCATATCCATAAAAGCGTAGTCGAAAATTGTTAGTAATAGATTTCCTCATTAGTCCAGTAACAAATAAATTAAAAACACAATCTACTTGAGTATACAGACTATTAGTTTTTATCCTAGCTGAATTTACAGAAGTACTTTTAATACTGAACACAAATTCATACACAAAAGCAAAAAAAAATACATTGGAGTGTATCTACATTTAAACTCAATTACGCTAAGTGGTAGTGCTTCAGCGTAAAGGTCTTGTCACGGTCCTGACGGACGATTTGACGCAGTGGTTAAGAGCTTAAACCGCTCCGCCCCAAACAGTAGGCAGGTCTATCAAGGTAGCAGCGTCAAATCAGCAAAATTCAATATAAAATTATGCAAAATTTGTAGCTTTTATTTGCTATTTATTTGCTAAACCCGCGATTTTGTTGCTTGAGCCGTTCGCGAAAAATCGCGATTAATGCTAAATGCAAGTAACACTACCGACATTTAAAAAAAAAAAGACCGTACGATTTTTTTATATTAGCAATGATTTTCTTAACACATGCTAGCTTGAACTAGACTTGTTGAACAAAAAATGCTAAAGAAATTTAGTTGCTACATTGAACAGTGTTCTAATGAGCCTAAAGAATCAGCAACAAAATAGAAACTTAAAATCGGCTGATTCTTTCGATCAGCAACAATTTTCCTATTACATGTTAGCTTGAACTTGACTTGCTGAACAACAAAATTTAGTTGCTACATTGAACAGTGTTCAAATGAGCGTAAAGAATCAGCAACAAAATAGAAACTAAAAATCGACTGACTCTTTCGATCAGCAACAATTTTTTTTGTACATGCGCTAGCATGTACGCTAGCATGTACTTGAACTTGGCTTGCTGACTAAAAAATGCTACAAAAATTTAGTTGCTACATTAAACAGTGTTCAAATGAGCCTAAAAAATCAGCAACAAAAGAGAAACTAAAAATCGGCCGATTCTTTCGATCAGCAACAATTTTTCTAGTACATGCTAGCTTGAACTTGACTTGCTGAAGAAAAATGCTAAAGAAATTTAGTTGCTACATTGAACAGTATTCTAATGAGCGTAAATAATCAGCAACAAAATAGAAACTAAAAATCGGCCGATTCTTTCGATCAGCAACAATTTTCCTAGTACATGCTAGCTTGAACTTGACTTGCTGAACAAAAAATGCTAAAGAAATTAAGTTGCTACATTGAACAGTGTTCAAATGAGCCTAAAGAATCAGCAACAAAATAGAAACTAAAAATCGGCCGATTCTTTCGATCAGCAACAATTTTCCAAGTACATGCTAGCTTGAACTTGACTTGCTGAACAAAAAATGCTAAAGAAATTTAGTTGCTACATTGAACAGTGTTCTAATGAGCGTAAAGAATCAGCATCAAAATAGAAACTTAAAATCGGCCGATTCTTTCGATCAGCAACGATTTTCCTAGTACATGCTAGCTTGAACTTGACTTGCTGAACAAAAAATGCTAAAGAAATTTAGTTGCTACATTGAACAGTGTTCTAATGAGCCTAAAGAATCAGCAACAAAAGAGAAACTAAAAATCGGCCGATTCTTTCGATCAGCAACAATTTTCCTAGTACATGCTAGCTTGAACTTGACTTGCTGTACAAAAAATGCTAACGAAATTTAGTTGCTACATTGAACAGTGTTCTAATGAGCGTAAAAAATCAGCAACAAAATAGCAACTAAAAATCGGCCGATTCTTTCGATCAGCAACAATTTTCCTAGTACATGCTAGCTTGAACTTGACTTGCTGAACAAAAAATGCTTAAGGAATTTAGTTGCTACATTGAACAGTGTTCAAATGAGCCTAAAGAATCAGCAACAAAATAGAAACTAAAAATCGGCCGATTCTTTCGATCAGCAACAATTTTCCTAGTACATGCTAGCTTGAACTTGACTTGCTGAACAAAAAATGCTAAAGAAATTTAGTTGCTACATTGAACAGTGTTCTAATGAGCGTAAATAATCAGCAACAAAATAGAAACTAAAAATCAGCCGATTCTTTCGATCAGCAACAATTTTCCTAATACATGCTAGCTTGAACTTGACTTGCTGAACAAAAAATGTTAAAGAAATTTAGTTGCTACATTGAAAAAGCTACAAAATTTGCATAATTTTGTATTAAATTTTGCTGAATGGACGCTGCTACCTTAATAGAGTTATAGTAGGCGCACCCCGAACAAATCTTTGTGTGACCTAAAATTGTTTGTTTCGATCTGGGTATTTGTGTATGTGAATTTTCATGTCCATAAACGCACCCACGGTACAGAAATAAATCCTAGTGATGGGCTACGTTTTACAAAAAAAAAACCTACAACTTTAACATTTTTAACTTTGACCAGTCAGGTGTACAGTATAATAGTTAATTCCACTTCAATTACCTAAATGATCAAAGGCGACTAATAGTGTCCGATGATCACCAAGCGGCAAATCACACAGGTCTATCTCATTTTTTAAATTCTCTAAGAACCACTTTAACTTAATACACAGTTTTTCCAAAAAAATATAAGGATGAAATCCGAAGTCGTCTAGTTGAAATCCCATCATAATTTTTCAATTCATTTATTGCTACCGGGGTTGGAATCCGCAAAACCCCACTTTTCAGCTCTATAATTCCCTTATCTCCTGTCTATGACGCCTTACCTGGGTATAAATTTGGTTTAACGAGGTGCACAGCTAAACAATGTTACTGCAAGTATTAAAATGGTTTATTACATGAAGCAAGATGGTAATCGTGGAAATATATCGCTTTATTTTCTGTATTATCTTTATGATGTTACGTCTTTTAGGTTGTTTTGAGATATCTTAAATAATGAAAAAAAAGATTTTCATTTTTAATTTCAAATTCAAACATTATGCTATCCATTGAAAAGAGAAATTTGATATGACAAGGAGGTGGAAAAAATCATATTTTATGAACCCTTTCAGGTGCAGCTTATTAGACAAAAGAAAGATGGTCTAGAATTTCAATTTGGGTCAATATTATTATATATATTAATTTAACATTAATATATATTAATTTAACAATTTTTTTTTGTGCATTTGAAGTGTTTTTATAATTCAGATTTATTTTTCTGAATACCCCTATATCAACACTATCATCACTCTTGTCCGGGGAAGCTGTAAAGGCCCCGCGGCCAATAGCGTAGATCACTCACACACACACTATCATCATCAGTCCAAAAATATCCACATCTATAAAAAAGGCTTTCTCTCAAAGACTACCATGACTATGCTCATATAAAATAACAATATGCCGATATTCTGTAATAATAGGTTAAAATCATTTTTATAATTTTGTGACTTGAAAAAAGAATATTACTTTGATCATTCCACCAATTAATGATTTTACCAACTGCATTCATTGGGCGTAAATTTACGGCAACGCATTTCATTTCGTTTGAAATGGTTTATGCAAACATAGAAGTCAATTGCTTACTCATATTTCATTTTTCATTTTGCATTTCGTTAAAATAACCGGCACCCAAAATATATTGATATTATTCCATCATTGCCATAGGACAGAGAATATATGCCTGGACTAGATAAATATTCCCGAGCAATATCCGCGCTCGTTGCGCTGTGCGACCGCGGTGTTTTTTACCAATTACCAAGGTTAAGCAGCGTTCGACTCGGTTGGCCCAAGATGGGTGACCGTTTGTGGCATTTTCATATTCAAGCGTCTCCGTGCTTCGGAAGGCACGTTAAGCCGTTGGCCCCGGCTACCACTTAATGTGGTAGTCGTTAAGCCGAGTTGGAAGCCTTAAAGGCGGCTTGATAAGTTCCAACAGCAGGTGGCCACAAACCTGCCTCCACCAATCCGCACCTGGTCCGCGTGGTGGAGTATGACCTAATCTCTCTCACCTCGATTAGTGAGAGAAGGCCTTTGTCCAGCAGTGGGCAATATAGGCTGATATTAATATCCCAAGTTAGACCAAGATTAATATTAGATCTTGCCTCATTGGTCTATTGGAAAATAATGCGCGTAGCAATTACAAGGTCGTGGGTTTGAATCCCTGGTCGGACAAAATGTAATTTTAGACAGAAAAAATTCCAGTATATTTCCAGTATTCTACCCCGCACGGGATCTGGCGTGATGATACCTATAGATAGATAGAAAATTTCCAGTATCGGTCCAGCGTCTGGCTTTGTGAGAACTAACATTACCTACAGTACACTTCTGCCACCTCGGTTTGGGGAATATACTGTCTGACGGTGATAATTTTGTTTTCATTTTATAATTAGATTTACTCATTTCTCCTCTCATCATCTCAGCCTATACTTGTCCACTACTGAACATAGGCCTCCCGAATCGCTTTTCAGCGTAACCGGTCCTATATCACCTGCATCCAACGACTTCCTGCGATTTTCACAAGATCGTCGGTCCATCTGGCAGGCGGTCGTCCCACGCTGCGCTTGCCAATACGTGATCTCCACCCTGGAATCTTTCTGCCCCAACGCCCGTCCGATCTTCGCGCTATGTGGCCCGCCCATTGCCACTTCAGCTTGCTAATCCTGAGGGATATATCGGTGACTTTGGTCCTTCTACGAATCCCCTCATTCCTGATTCGATAACGTAGAGAAACGCCGATCATAGCTCTTTCCATAGCTCGCTAAGCAACTCTGAGCTTTTTTATGAGACCACGTTGTTCAATTTCTCCTCTATTGTGGACAAATTTAATAAAACGAAGTAGTTCTACAATAGCGTAAGCTTACAATCAAGACGCCGGGGCTGGTCGTTTGGCAAAATTTAACACAACAGCCTGGCTGGAAACAAAGCTGAATTAACCTTGGCTTATCAGCCATTAACTCATTTGGCTTGTGCCCAAAGTTCCCCTTGCGGGTGGGTGTGCGACCGAAACTCCTAGTTGTCTTATAAGAAACAGGGTCTTGGCACGGTGCAGAGTTAATAAAATATATCCAATGCTGATTTGGGAGTTGAAGGAATAAAGGAAATAATTAGAAAAAAATACACCGTCTTATTCCTAAAGCAAGGGCGGTAGTGGTTTACTGTGTCTGCGATTTTTTCTTGAAGTCTCAAGAAGGTTATCGCCGAAAAAGGATGCGTATTATTATGTCTAAAAAGATACAAACAGACGAATAAAGTTCCTCCTTGTTTTTTAAAGCCGGTTAAAAGGTTTCGGATAATAAAAATCTTGCTAGTGATAAATTACTTGATATTGCAATGTTTCATAAACTATTGTAAGAATTACAAACAATATAACACTTTGCAACAAAGTAAACTCACGGTGAAAGGTTAGAAGTTGTAATTTCAGGGTTCAAATAAATTCGACCCGACCATTTAGCAGAAGTCCAATTTGGCTGAAATTATAAAGTATTCTAAGTTTGTTATTTGACACTGGGTCTTCATAGGCTGATGGGTAGTCAGCAAAAGTCATTTTGTCGCTTTGTTAACCAATTCAGTTACTACTTCTGAGCTTACAAAAGCAAAATAGTATATTTATCATTCGTGTGAACATTTGAGTAAGGAAGCTGCATTACGACCTCTTAAGAATATCATTTCTGAAGGAACGACAAACCTAACTTTAAAAATAAAACAAACCCATTACTAGGTTTCCCAATATCTAATATTACCCAAATTGCTTAAAACTTATCTGAATAAAGGAGAAGTAGCGACTGCCTGGCTGTATTCAGGTGTTCAAATGTAACGAGAGACCTCAAGAAGGCCCAATCGCCAAAACTAGTAACCCTAAATAAGAACACTGACTAGGGGCCGAAAACTAAAGACTGTTAAATTTTTTAGTCAGTGTCACCCCAAATAATTAAAAAATGGACGGATAAAGAACAAGAAATAAGTTTAGTGGATATGACTTACGTTCCTCGCTACATATCTTCGCACATCTCATAAGGAAAGGCAGCATAAATCTCATTCTGCTATTTCACGATAATAACAAGAAGCAAGAGTCCAGAGTCTCCGTAACCGGCGAGTGTGTATGAGACGAACTATGAGAGTGGAGGAAGCCAGAGAGGTATGTAAGGAAAGAACCTGTTGGAACTCTGTACTCTCTGCCTACCCCGCAAGGGATCTGGCGTGATGATATAGATAGATAGATAGAACAAGAAGCAACTATTTTCAAACATACCATCACAATATCCGATCTCAATGAAACGCTGCAAAGTCCACATCAAAAGCATACCACAAAATAAACATAATAGTAGACTTGGGAGTTAAAAAATCAAAAGCAAGCATTTTCAATTCCAAGGCGTAATGAAACGGTGTTCACGACTCGAACTCACTGTGTATTTTAGGGTTCCTTACGAGATTTGTAGGATGGAATTATTACAGATGTCAGGCTACCTTGAATGGTAATTACCAACCAGGTATAACATTACCAACCAGGTATAATGGCAACAGGATCGCCACCAAATATATTAGTAACTTATGTTATCGGCAAAATGTGGGAGTATTAAGTGCTACTCGATTAACATATTTCTTTTTCATTACCTTCTCTTGTTAGGTGAATTAGTTGCTTAGTGAGAAAAAAAAACATGCGAACGAACAAAGAATTTGGAAAGTATCGGTTTAGGCGTACAATTGTGGACCGGGACGACCTGACAAAGAGCATGAAAATAAATGTTTTAGCAACGAACTACATTGAGATTAAGCCTTTATTTACGTAAATTTTATGGTCCGATTACCTGTTGAAGGTCGCAGGTAAAAGCTGGATGCGTACAGCACAAAGCTTGTCATTGTGGCAATCTTTGGGGAAGGCTCTTGTCCTGCAGTGAACATCTTTTGGCTGATGATGGTGATAAGTCAATTTATAAAATGCGGTAGCTGTTAAGTAGTGAGAACATTTTTTTCATATATTACATTTTTTTGAACCTTTTTCACGGAACCACCATCAGCTCCAAACCTAACTCATGCTTTACATTAATTTTTTATATATTTTTCATTTCTTATTTTGTTGTTCTGCACAGTTGGGAGTCTGCGATTGCAGGCTATGTCAGATGTTTACTAAAACATTTTCAACCATATGCTGACTTTGGGTGGAATAAAACCCCGTTGTATTTCATTGTTTTAGTTATTAAATATATATTGGAATGGAATGCAAGCAATTCATGTTTTCTGTCTGTTAGTGTTATTGAAATTTTTATAATCTATTCGCTGTTCTTCCAAACAAACATTACCCTGAGGGTAAAATAAACTCTAAAACAGTATTATTTTAACCTTACTTGGCCGTGTGAAAGAGACAGAGATATAAACTGCGTATCCTCGTCTATTTCTCACAACACAGTAATATATTGCTGGTAATCGTTCAATAATATACTTGTTATTTTTGGGAAATTGGGCTGTCAATCACAACGCAGGCTGTCCAGTAACCAAATGTTCTACGGCGATAACATTTGATTTTTTAAGTAGCCCTACACTAAGAATTATTCCTATGTCGTGGGTGCGTTTACAAACATGAAATTCTTATGCATAAATGCTCAGACCGAAACAAATAGTTGTGGGTCACACAAAGATTAGTACCGTGCGGGAATCGAACACGCGACTTCACAATCCAGTGGGTGGAGCAACTCAAGCTCTTAACCACTGGACCGAACCGTCCGTGGTTTGCGCTTTTAACTCTCCTTTCAGAGGGAAGCACAAAGCATTTCACGTTATCGTAACGTCACCGAGAATGCGTCCTGTCAAGGTAATTTTTATTTAGCGTATTTGTAGAGTGAAAAGGATGGCACATCAACTCGATATCGTTACGCTAACGTTAATCTGTTCATGCTTAGCTCTTTGGTCCTAGATAGTCTTTGTTTTTGCACTACAAACCTAGATTGGGATTTCAATACAAATTAATTTTAAATTACATAAAAAAAATATTGAAAAAGCAACGTCAAGCTCACTAACTTATACCCGTCTTATACCTCAACAAAAGACTTTAACTGACATTTGAATGTTTTCAGTTCTTCAAATGATAAGTGTCGTTAAAATGTATATTTTCCTTTTGAAATGTTTTTAGAGGATTTCTACACAATAAACTCTTATGAATAATGAAAAAATGGTAAAATTCCCACGTCGATGCAAAACTATAGCAGTCGAGGACTAGGTCCGGTCTCATTATTTCTATTGTGCTGTATCTTAAGTATTTTAAGGGGAGGAGAAATGTTGCATCAACAAAATGAGTTAGGTATACCGCTGACAGAGATTTAATTCTTATCATTTCTTCAAAACAAATTACCTATATCAAAACATATTTGGAAGGTATGTAAGAAAGAACCTGTTGGAGCTCTGAACTCTCTGCCTACCCCGCAAGGGATCTGGCGTGACGATATAGATAATTATATAGTATGTTACACGCTTTGGTCACGGAGACTTTGGTGACTTACCCCTAAGGTAAGACACAGATCAGAGGTAGCAAGAGACGTCTGTAAGAAAAGAACCTGTTGGAACTTTGTACTCTCTGTCTAACCCGCAAATAGATGGATATATTTTGTATAATTCCTGAAACACAGATGGAAATCGCCGGGGTGATTTTCCCCTAAGTCCCCATTGGGTGGCAGAGGTATACTGAGTACACCCACTTTTCGCCGACGATGTTTGGTCCCATGTAAAAGCGGGCAAGCCTATATCCATATACCGGACACAATTCCAGATTCCGGACTCATACTGGGAATTTTACGTTAGAAAATCTATGTTTTTACTATTTTGGGATTTGAACCTAGGACCTCGTTATCACAAAGCGATGCGCTTTGCCACTAGATCAACGAAGCAGTCATTCGGCACTAATTAAATTATATGCCTTTTATCACCCAGGTGATATCGCTCAGCTAACGTAGAATAAGCTAATCTCTCCGGACGTACTTACAGATTGTCATGTTTTAAATTTACCTTTTAGTTTCCCTCTGGGAACTCGGTCTACCAAAATCCAGCGAAAATCTCAGGAGATCTATCTATTTTTTTTTTTTCTCAATCTTTATTTATTTTTTATCTATTTATCTATATCATCACGCCAGATCCCTTGCGGGGTAGGCAGATGATACAGAGTTCCAACAGGTTCCTTTCATACATCTCTGGCTTCCTCCACTCTCATAGTTGGTCTCATGCACGCTCGCCAGTTACGGAGACTCTTGACTTACCCTTCAGATAAGACTTGGCCTATTTGGTCGTCGTCTATATTATTATGTGTATATATAATATTTAGATCACAAATTATAAATTACGGATTTTCTTTGGGGATAAACCAAAAACATTGTTAAAGGAATTCAGGACAGTAGATACATACTTTCGATCACAACCAGTGGTGCTATATTCGGTGTTTTATAACAATAATACCAAAGTTATTAGTATTTTGTTAAAAATCCGTTTACATCTCTTAACGTTGCATTAATATATAAATGCAGGTTCTAATAACGCTTAGCTACATACTATTAATTAAAATTTAATATATAATTTTCTCCATAATTTTGGTACTTTTGTAATTTTCTATCTATATTACTGATAAATAGGTTTTCTACAACCTAGCATTTCAAACAATCATAAAACTCTTCCCCTTAAACCAAATCTTTGTCTCCATTATTTTCAAAGTAAAATGCATTGGACTCTACTTGGGATTGTTTTTGATTACCCTGAAACTATTAAATGTAAAAAATGAGTGTTCCTTTGAGCATTGAAAGATGACTTCTGAAAGAGGTTACGAAGGGCTTATGGCATGTATTTCATACATCAAGTGACTAATTAACTTCTAATAAAGGCAAAATAATTTAATATACATAAAGCCTATACGAGTACTATCCCACTGGGCAAAGGTCTTTTATCACAAATCAAGGTGAGAGAGATAAAGGTCAGGTCTCCACCACGCGGAACTAGTGCTGATTGGTGGAGGCAGGTTTGTGGACACCTGCTATTAAAACTTATCAGACTACGTAAAAGGCTTCCGACTTGGTTTATGGACCAGGGCTAACGGCTTAGCGTGCCTTCCGTAGCACGGAGACGCTTGAATATGAAAATGCCAACAACGGTTACCCATCTCAGTTCGACCGAGCCGTAAGCTGCTTACACTTGGTGATCGCTAAGAACACCGCGGTAGCAAAGCCCTACATACCTACCTACCATACCTACATAATATGTATAATAATGTGATAACAAATATAAATATGTATGATTTATTTAAAATATTAGCACAGTAAACCTCTTGATACTCGCGACGCTTACCTCGTTGGCCTTAGTTGAATTATGACGACTATTTTGTAGGCTTATCTCGTAAGTCAAGAAAGAGGGACAACGTTTGAACTTTATTTTTAAATTAACAACGACGATTTGCCAGCAAAATTATAATCAAATTCTTGTACGGCCACCCACTTTCTCTATTCGATTCTCCGATATCTGTTCAGAGCCGCATTGAGATCGGAGTCCCTGCTCCGCTCCGCCGCTTTCTTTTGCGTCATTAGGTCTTCGCAGAGTTACCTCTAGGGTCTGTCCATTTAACGTCACTTGTATATGTACCCTCTTAATTATGACAATTCAACTTCTAGATTATAATTCACCACATGGACCTCGTGCGGTGAGGCAGGTTTGTGGTTACCTCATGTTAAAGTTGAAGGTTATCGATCGATAAATGGCTTAACCATTACCACATGAAATGGTAACCGAGCCCAACGGTTTAACCTACTTCCTGAGGTAGAGAATCGCTTGAAAATGAAAGTGCTATAGTCGGTCACAGATTTCAGACTAACCAAGACAATTGCCAGTCGCGCGGATACGTCCAGAGGAACGACAATGGGCACGGGACGGTGCACCCCGGGTATCGTCAATAACTTCCCTTACGGGGGATCTTGTTGGCGATGGCGGATGACCCGACATGGCGCAGTGCTTGGGATTGGGTGCTGCGGCAGGGGAATAGGGGGGGGGGACAATCTCCTGCGTGTTTGTGTCGTGCGCGGTGACCCGTACAGCAGGGTGAAGGAGTCCTGGAGGTTGAGTCGGCGATGGACCGGTAGTTGTTGTCTGTCGATGGCAACACGCCTCTTCGGCCTGGATCTCTGTCTAAATGGGAGGCTATCACGTAGCCGCGTGGTAGTCAATCGGCTGAAGTCCATCCTTCAGATGGGCTAGCCTAGAGTTGCAGGCGGCGGCGTGAGCCTACACTACGTGGGAGTGAAAGCGAACACCGTTAGTCTCGTGGACAACTCACCCTGGAATCCTATACTTTGGTGATAGCCCTGGTGCTTATATAGCATCCCCAAAGGTGAGGGCTCCGTGGCGGGTGGGTCATATGGACAAAAGAAAATTAAACCCCAACATGGTCTCCAAAAGGGGACAAGGTGCATCATGCACACAAGGCCCATCAGGGCAAAACACCAAGCCTACGGGCAACAAAAAGGCGAAGGGACAAGTGACGGCAGCGAACCCAACCGGCGGCGCCAGTCTGGTCTCTACAAGCAAACAACAAGGCGGTTCTAGGGGAGAGTCAGTGTCTTCCGGTCTACCCCTGGTTGCCAAGGCGGAGCTCAAGGCGTCTGGCTCTGCTGGACCCGAAAACTGTACCGCTCAGGCGACCAGCGTTGGCGGACTGCGTGACCAGGTCTCCCCGAAGAAGCGCAAGCGTACCAGCGGACTTGCTAAGAGAAGGAGGCGCATGGAGCTGGCTAGGCAAACTGCTATCTCCCAATCACCTGTGAAGGAGGTCACACTCACGAAACGGGCAAGGAAGATTAGCGATGAGGCCAGGGATACCACGAGGGACACAAAGCGAGCTCGCATTGGGTCCTCCTTCAAGGATGCCCTGACGACAACAAGGAAGGCCATCATAGCGGATGACTATCCTAAAACTATGCTGGATGAGAAGACCGCCTGGGAACTGAAGCAGTCATTCTGGGTGAGGATGAGAAGCGATCCCATCCTTGCCATAGAATGGAAAGGTATCCAGGGCGGAATCGAGGAAGCGATCACCTGGCTGAGACACATTACGATGGTCAAACCCTCGGAGATGTCAAGGTAAAGGTGATCAAGGACACGGACTTACCCAGGCCTGTTAAAATGGCCTGGAAAAGAACAAAAATCAATGAGGAAGTCCCTCTGTCTGAAGATCTTCAGATGCTCCAGCGGCTCTATAAAACCATCAACACGGACCGCTGGAGAGTCGTGAATACGACGACGGAGGAACTACTAGCTAGGAGTACTATACTCATGGAGCAAGTCTCTGCTGACTTTATTAAGGAAGCGAGATATATGCTGCATGCGGGTCTTGAACGCAGCTATTTTAAGGTTCTCGAGACTCCCGGGGACAAAGAGGGAGCTGCGGAGAAACCCGCTGAACTGACGGCGAAACCTCCTACCGCTCCGGTTGAACCACAACCGGATCACCAGCGAAATGAAGGGACCGCGGAGGAACTGATGGAGGAAACGCTGCTTGCGGATCGTCCGGCCCCGTCGCCAGCTATGTCAACGAGATCGGACGGGCTCGCGGGCTTTGAAAACCTGGGCATTGCCTCGTCCCCTGCTGGGACGGATGAAATTGCCCTAGTGTGCAGCGACCTGGAGAGCTGCAAGTAGGGGAGTCCCTTATCTGGAGTTCCTGATCCGTACACAAACTCAACGGCAACGGAGCTTGGTCTAAGGTGTGTGCAAATAAATCTACACCATTCTAAGGCGGCTACGGCGATACTAGATCGCCAGCTGCGAACCCAACCGGCGGCGCCAGTCTGGTCTCTACAAGCAAACAACAAGGCGGTTCTAGGGGAGAGTCAGTGTCTTCCGGTCTACCCCTGGTTGCCAAGGCGGAGCTCAAGGCGTCTGGCTCTGCTGGACCCGAAAACTGTACCGCTCAGGCGACCAGCGTTGGCGGACTGCGTGACCAGGTCTCCCCGAAGAAGCGCAAGCGTACCAGCGGACTTGCTAAGAGAAGGAGGCGCATGGAGCTGGCTAGGCAAACTGCTATCTCCCAATCACCTGTGAAGGAGGTCACACTCACGAAACGGGCCAGGAAGATTAGCGATGAGGCCAGGGATACCACGAGGGACACAAAGCGAGCTCGCATTGGGTCCTCCTTCAAGGATGCCCTGACGACAACAAGGAAGGCCATCATAGCGGATGACTATCCTAAAACTATGCTGGATGAGAAGACCGCCTGGGAACTGAAGCAGTCATTCTGGGTGAGGATGAGAAGCGATCCCATCCTTGCCATAGAATGGAAAGGTATCCAGGGCGGAATCGAGGAAGCGATCACCTGGCTGAGACACATTACGATGGTCAAACCCTCGGAGATGTCAAGGTAAAGGTGATCAAGGACACGGACTTACCCAGGCCTGTTAAAATGGCCTGGAAAAGAACAAAAATCAATGAGGAAGTCCCTCTGTCTGAAGATCTTCAGATGCTCCAGCGGCTCTATAAAACCATCAACACGGACCGCTGGAGAGTCGTGAATACGACGACGGAGGAACTACTAGCTAGGAGTACTATACTCATGGAGCAAGTCTCTGCTGACTTTATTAAGGAAGCGAGATATATGCTGCATGCGGGTCTTGAACGCAGCTATTTTAAGGTTCTCGAGACTCCCGGGGACAAAGAGGGAGCTGCGGAGAAACCCGCTGAACTGACGGCGAAACCTCCTACCGCTCCGGTTGAACCACAACCGGATCACCAGCGAAATGAAGGGACCGCGGAGGAACTGATGGAGGAAACGCTGCTTGCGGATCGTCCGGCCCCGTCGCCAGCTATGTCAACGAGATCGGACGGGCTCGCGGGCTTTGAAAACCTGGGCATTGCCTCGTCCCCTGCTGGGACGGATGAAATTGCCCTAGTGTGCAGCGACCTGGAGAGCTGCAAGTAGGGGAGTCCCTTATCTGGAGTTCCTGATCCGTACACAAACTCAACGGCAACGGAGCTTGGTCTAAGGTGTGTGCAAATAAATCTACACCATTCTAAGGCGGCTACGGCGATACTAGATCGCCAGCTGCGCTGGGTTACCTTTGATGTAGCACTAATACAGGAACCCTACATATATAGGGGACAGATACGGGGCTTAGATGGGGCGGGGGGTAACCTGTTCCATAACTGCTTAACCAATGACATGAGGACCTGCATTTTTGTCAGAAATTGCATAAGTGCAATGCCTCTGTCCATTTTCTCTTATAGGGATCTCACCACGGTGAAATTAAAATTGGAAGGTAAAAGGGGCAGTCGGGATGTTATCTTCTCGGCTGCCTATCTGCCCTACGAATATGCAGACCCAGTTACAACACAACTACGTGACTTGGTCGACTACTCCAGCACAAACAACTTTGAGCTCATCATCATCATTGGTTGTGATGCCAACGCGCATCACATCGTCTGGGGCAGCTCGGACACTAATCAGAGAGGGGAAAAACTTCTGGAATTTCTGGTAAGTTCTCCTCTACAAATTCTCAACAAAGGCAATGAGCCCACGTTTGTGAATAAACGAAGGGCGGAAGTTATTGACATCACAGTTGCCAGCAACAAAGCGAGCAAGAAAATTGGCAACTAGCATGTCTCCAATGAGATCTCATCCTCAGATCACAATTACATATGTTTCCGGTACGAAGCAGAAACGAATTACATAAATGTAAAAAGGCGCAACCCCAGGAACACTGATTGTGCCGCGTACAAAAGAGACTTAAAGGTAGAGCTTGGAAAGGTCAGAGGTAGGCTCAACTCCATATTAGATATAGAGTTTAAAGCAGATAACGTAGTTAGGGCGGTAAATAGCACCTGGACTAACAACTGTCCGGAGAGTACAGTCCTAGCGAAGCGTGTACCGTGGTGGACGCCAGAACTAGCAAAGCTGAGAGCAGAGACCCGCCGGACATTTAATCTGGCGAAGGCAACTAAGAACTTCGGTGCTTACTCTATGATGCTCACGAGGTTCAACACAGAAGTGCGGAAAGCAAAAAGACGGGCCTGGAAAAGACACTGCCAAAGCATATGCAGCCTCCCAGAGGGTATGAGGCTAGCCAAGGCAATAACTACGGCCAAAATAAATCCACTTACTACAGTAAGGAATGAGAAAGGAGAACTCACAAACAATGGGAAAGAAACATTGAGAACTATGTTCAACGTGCATTTCCCGGGTTCAGTAGAAATACAGGAAGAGGACACCATTTATGATGTCAATATGGATGAGCTTTGCTTAAAAACAACCAGAGCTGACTGGGAAACGGCAGAGAAAGTCGTGGAACAGAATAAACTCAAATGGCCTTGAAGAGCTTTCAACCGTTTAAGGCCCCTGGACCGGATGGTGTTTATCCCATTCTTTTACAAGAGGGGGAACGACTACTCAACCAACACCTGTGTAGATTATTCAGGGCGTGTGTGGCCTTTGGGCATACCCCTAGGATCTGGCGGCAGGTAACAGTGACGTTCATCCCTAAACCGGGAAAACCGAATTATGAGGATACCAAATCCTATAGACCAATCAGCCTATCATCATTCTTTTTAAAATGTCTTGAGAAAGTGATGGATAGGCACATAAAGGATAGTCCATTAAAGGATCATCCTTTTACATAAGATGCAATGCGCTTACCTACCCGGTAGGTCTACGGAGACTGCATTACACTATGTGGTGACTCGCGCAGAGATGGCCTTGCAGCAAAAGGAAATCTGTGCTGCAGCTTTTCTGGATATTGAAGGTGCTTTCGATCGCACAACATTCTCATCCATTGAAACAGCTACTACAGGGTATGGGATAGAACCAACTCTAATCAGATGGATCAAAAACATGCTAAAGAACAGGATAATTCAATCTATAATATTAGGAGAAAGTCCGTCAAAACGACTAAAGGATGCCCGCAAGGAGGTGTCTTATCGCCGACTTTGTGGAGCCTGGTAGTGAATTCTCTTTTGAGGATAATCAACAAAGGTCCGTTCTACGGAGTTGGATATGCGGACGATATAGTGATAGCAGGCAATGGAAATTTTCCAAATACAGTATCGACAATGATGCAGGAAGCTCTAGACAAAGTCACGAACTGGTGCACGACAAATAGTCTCTCGGTTAACCCAAAGAAAACTAACGTGATCCTATTCACACGAAAAAAGGTACTACCAGGTCTACAAGATCTACAAATATACGGTACTAAAATTAAATGGGCCACTGAAGTTAAATATCTAGGGGTTATACTAGATAAGCAACTGCGGTGGCATGCACATGTTGACCATACCATTGCTAAAGCATTGAGAGTACTGAATATGTGTAGGTCAGCATATGGAAAGACATGGGGCCTACAGCCCAAAATAATGTACTGGGTATACAAAATTATGGTAAAACCGATATTAATGTATGGATGCATCGTGTGGTGGCCCAGAACTAAAATACAAACCTGCAGGGACGATCTAATGAAACTAAAAAGGACAGCCTGCCTGGCCATCACAAGTGCATTCAAAACAACACCGACGGCAGCTATGGAGCGGTCACTTAAGCTCACTCCATTACACATCGTCATTGAGACTGAGGCGAGGAAGGCGCTCTATACACTGGAGAAAAATGGACTATGGAACATAACAGCGCCAAGCCACACCAAGCTAGCGCCACACAAGGAACTAGATGACATTAGGAACATGAGATGTGACAAGATCTTGACCACGTACATGTTCAACAAAAGATTTAGCACCCACATCCCTACCAGGGAACAATGGAAAAGTGGTCTAAACAAGCAAGGTAAGGAACAAATGATATGGTATACGGATGGATCCAAAACCAAGTCTGGAACAAGAGCCGGTGTATATACAGGAGGATACAATATAAGCCAAAGCATGGGTAGATTTGCATCAATATTCCAAGCAGAGACCTATGCGATAAATGTTTGTGCAAAAGAGATATTGGACAGACGAATTACAGGCAAGAGAATCTACATTTGTAGTGACAGTCAGGCTGCCCTCAAAGCCATCAGCTCGTATGAGCTAAACTCGGCACTGGCCGTGGAGTGCGCATACCTTCTTGACAGATGTGGAGCGCGCAACACGATTAGATTAGTCTGGGTCCCTGGGCACACGGGGGTTGATGGCAATGAGCGTGCGGATGACTTAGCCAAAAAGGGAGCAATGGCGAAATTTGTTGGTCCAGAACCGTTCATAGGCATACCAGATGGTGCCTACAGAGGAGCGCTGTTCAAATATGCCCAAGAACAACACGGGAGAGAATGGGAAACTAAAACAGGGCTGAGACACTCCAAGGATTTCCTTTCCACATGGTGTGACAGCAACAGCGAGAGACTGTTAAAACATAGTAGACTACAATTAAGGCAACTAATCGGAGCTAATACTGGCCACTATGGCACAAAAGAACATCTACATAAGATGAACCTCTGCAGCGACGTGGCATGCAGGAACTGTGGCACAGAAACTGAAACCATGAAGCACGTCCTATGCCACTGCGACGCTCTGGCGGCGCGGCGAATGAAGCTACTGGGAGTGGCCTATCCAAACCCAGAGGAATTTCGGCTCTTCCCCCCTGCTGGAATCTACAGCCTGGTACATGGAGTATTCGATTCTACAGGTATGTAAGAGCGTTAGGGCAAGGACAGCACAAAAGATCCCAGCGGGTCGAAGTGCGCCTAAGGTCTCCTCGGTCCGATAAGCCAATGACAAGATAAGATAAGAACCAAGACAATGCTAAGAAGGCCCAGGTTCAAATTCTAGATCGGACAAAGTTTAGAATTGTGCCCATTATATTGGTTATTGGCTCATTCTCTACCACATCTCATATCAACAGCAAAATGTACAAAGTATACCTTTGCCACCATTGCTTACGGAATATGCTTATGCGTGATGGTATTTGGTTTTATAACATTTCATGCGACTCATGATAATTAAGTTATTACAATATCCGATGTTGCAAAATTGTTGATTTATTGATCTTTTTGCTAACTGTACCATTCTCATGAATAAAATCCCCAAGCAATGTGCTTGGGGATTTTATTCATGAGAATGGTGTTGGTGGTCATGAAAGTGCCGTTAAAATGTACAAATGTGTCCAAATTTATTCATTTTTATAATTTTACAAACATTCCCACGTAAAGTAATTGAAGTGGCAAGCTCAAGGACGCTTCTGAATGTTATTTTAAACGTATTTGTTTTTCTTCGTCGCAAGTTTAGATTTCAGGAATTTGGAATAATTAAAGTGTTTGTGCTTCTTAATAAAATTTTCGCTTTATTATTAGTGGAAATATTCTAGACTTTACAGTCTAGTATCTGCGTGACTATAAAGCTCCCGAGATCTTAATACTGCTATTGCTATTTTTTGAGTTCCTAATAAAGGTAAACTAGAACTTATTGCACTGGATAATAAAACTACTTCATGTTATTCTAGAATTTTATCAGGGCGCTTTTAATATGTTGGTACGAGTAGTAAAAATAATACGCTTAAGTTCCATTGCAATTATATTTAATAAAAATAACGTAGCCCCACACTAGGATTTATTCCTTTGTCGTGGGTGCGTTTACAAACATGAAAATTCACTCACACAAATACCCAGACAAAAACAAATAATTGTGGAATACACAAAGATTTGTCCCATGCGGGAATCCAACCCGCGACTAGTGGACGGAGCGGCTTAAGCTCTTAACCATTGCGCTAAATCGTCCGAAATTACTCAGAAAATACAAGTTCTTAAAGTAAACGTTAACGTTTATTAGCGCTGTACTTTGAGAGGTGCAAAGACAAAAGACCAGCAATTTGTAACGAGTCACAGGAGACGAGATTAATAAAGGATTTTATAACATTTCAAAGTGTATTGAATAGACGTCGATAATTAATTTGCTAAGGATCTAATGGCTGTTTTTACTAATATTATAGTGATGAAATATTTTTGTCGGTGTGCTTTGGACGGGGTTTAAGTAAACTTTATTTTAAAGACAAAACAAGAATAAAGACCAAATGTTCTCAGTGAAGGCCACGCTCTGATCCGGTGATACAATTATACCAATTTGCAACTGCTTTCTTATTGGTCTATACAAATAAATGATATTTGACTTTTTCTTTGAAATAAGAAAGTAACTTATCTGCATCCTTTTTTCTAGTTTCTCAACCCTGAAATAAGGTAGAAGTCTGTAGTCTGGGAACATATCCTTGACCGCACCTGCCAAAACATCAGATTTGATAGACCACAAATACATGCAAAAACACCGATACGTAGGTATCGGTGTTTGGATGGTTCACGAGGCTATTGGGATTATAAAAAAGAGAAGATGGCTGGGTACTTCGATTGACTTGGGATCCGGTAATTAATATAATCAAATCCAAAACCAAGCATAACACTGAAAGGCCTCACGTTTGAAGGTACCTCGAAACAACTATGCCTTCTGGACGTCTAACGCCTCAGTCCTTAACCGTGAGCATGGGTTCTAAAGCACTCGAAATATCAGGAACTTAAAAATAAACCGTGGTAAAATCCGAAAATTAGTTTTTTTTCATGTGTAATTCGTGTCATTCGCGTAAATATTTCTCAACCCTATTATAAATTTCGTATATCCTACCAGTATTTCTGTAACACCCTAAGAACTTCGATGTCCAAGAAAGAAGCTTTTATTAAAAGTTTAATTAAAGAGAATCACCAACGAGTGGCTCAAAGCCATCCTTTAATGAAATTGTTTTGCTAATTTGTTGTTGCTTTTGAGATTTTTGACTCCGTTCAAAAATCTTAATTAATAAATAGGCTTTGCCCTTTGGATACAATACTTGTCTTATTAATTCGAAATACCGTATCACTGTCTTCCTAATTACAGCGGGTACTAGACTAATTAAATAGGGAACATAACCGTTATTATTCCATTCTATCTTTAGGGTTGAATTTGATCAACTAAATTATAACCTGATGATTTTAAAACTGTAATAATAAAACTACTTTATTTTTATAACTGTCATTTCAAATGTTGCATTTTATTCTATTGGTCCACTCCCCTTGTTTCAGTTTATATTTTTGAGATGGTCAGTTCGTTGTCTGTTTCTCTGCGCTAGAAAAAATATAGTAGTAAAATTCCTCGACAACAAATCTAGAAATTTCAAAGATTCCCACTCCTAAATAATTCATCTTGGCAGCCTTGATTGGGGCCAACGAAAAAGGAAAAATAATATCAGTCGTTGTTCAAACTGTTCACTGACGGCAATGAACTCCGTTTTAGCTTTTTGGTTATTTAAGCGGAGCCATATACTTTGTACTATTTTTCCTTATATAGCTATGTACTTTAGTCCCGAAATTGAAGACCTGAGGGACGAAATTTGGACGCTATTGTGGCGCTAGCGAGTAATCGTGCTGTCACGTTCATGTATATTTAGTAAATTTGTAGTGTGACAAGGATGGCATATCAACTCACTTACATCACAATAGCGCCAATTATTTTGTGCTAAGCCCTCATTTTCTATTAAAACATTAGTATCATGTAATCATCTTCCTATTTTTGTTTCACCAAATAAAAACACAATAAACATCGTCACCCCTATGTTCCCCAAGCGGAGGTGGCAGAGGTGTACTGAGTACACCCATTTTCGCCGACGATGTCAGGTCCCATATAATAGGGGGGCGGGCCTATTGCCATATACCAGGCACAATTCCAGACTCCGGATTCATACTGGGAAATTTTCGTTAGAAAAACTTAATTTGTCCGACATAGGATTTGAACCCAGGACCTCGTGATTAACAAGCGATGCGCTTTGCCACTAGACCAACAAGGCAGTCCACCAAATAAATGATGGTAAAAAAGCAATGACAGGGCATGCACACACCGCAGCGCCTTGTAGTGGCACTGTCGTAGCGCAATTACACACATACACACACACACACCGTCACGCCTATAATCCCCAAGCGGGGCTGGCAGAGGTGTATTATGTAAACCTAATTTTCGCCGACGATGTTAGATCCTATGTAATAGAGGGCAAACGCGTAGCGCAATCGTAGGATGAATTTGTCTGTGTTTGGTTAGCTAGTCATCACCCACCCACAATTCACCACAAGCTGCCCTATGGACTTATCTTTATTGTTCTAATTAACAGCCTTTTTTGTGGGTTGCAGGGGTAAACCCTTTAAAATACTAAGTCCTCTGTGGGGAAGATTTGTAACTTTTACCACTTGACTAACTTTCACCCGCTGTGGCCGCCTCTAATTTGGTAGGGGTGCATCGAGATCTACAAGCGGAACGAATCGGTGGATTTTCTTATGCCTCGCTCTATTAACGTCTTAGAAGAACCAGAATTTTTTCACCTTTACATTGCTTATGACGGTGTAATGTCACTCACGCTGTCTTACAGGAGATCTATGCGTCAATTGAGCGCCCTGAACCCACACCTCAGACGTGTACGATCCTTAGTACAGCTTCCAGACAAAAACCAGCTGATTATTAAAAACTCTTATAATCAGAAATTTTAACCGCATTTGGAAACCGATACCGGCAACATGTTTACATAGATTGGAAATAATCAAAAAAGGTAAAATACGGACAAACGAGATGATCTCCACGGTCGGCCGGCCGAGTACGTGCGTCGCTCGATCCAACGTATTTTTTATCGAACCCTCCACCTCTAAATTGGATAAACCACACGGATTTTAATTAAAACTAGGTCACACATTTTTATATCAAAAAGGATTCTGTTGGGTTACAGTCGGATATTAATTAGCGTAACGAGTGAAGTTTCAGACTTCGTTGCAGTTTTTAGATTTCAAGTTATGAATAGCAGTGATACATAGTTTTGTGTGAAGTAAATTATTTCATTTATTAATTTCTGTACAAGTAATGGACAATATATAGCTATAAATATCCATGGACGAAACAGTGCCTTGTACAAACCTGATTATATGTAATGCAGGTAATTGACCATGCACCGAAAGACATGAAGACAGCTTCACACATGATGGACCGATGACTTGGTGAAGATTGCAGGTAAAGTTAGAAGCGTACAGCACAAATTACATTTTAACAAGCTTTTATATAACTTGCGGGTCTGTTCAAGAGCGTGCTCGTCGCGACCCCTGCCAGTCATTATGGCTGCAATCTTGGACCGAAGACGTACCGCAGTGCGGGCTAGGGCGTCCCCCCGAGGCGACGCGTACCGGCCCGCCCCTGTCGGTACGAATATAGGTGGAAGCGGCGATGGGGGCCGCCACTCATCACGCCGGGCCCGAACTGGCGAGTCGTGGGGTGCAGAGTGCTGAATAGGCACTTGGAATGTAAGAGGTGGTATGGAAGATAAGATGCATAAGGTGATTGATGTGATGAAAGAGAGACGCCTGGATGCTCTGTGTGTAACAGAGACTAAGCGGAGGGGCAGTGAAACCTGTGATCTTCCTGATGGAACGATGGCTCTGTGGTCTGGGGTATCGCAGAGCAGTCGTGCCAGCATGGGGGTGGGTATCTTGCTGTCCCGTCGCCTGGCCTCTGGAGTGAGAGATTATGGCCTGTGCGATGCGAGACTTCTCTGGGTCCGTTTAAAACTGGGTGTCACTAGAGTTTTTTTGATCGCAGCATATGCTCCCGTAAGCTCGTCTACACCCCAGGACCTTGAGAAGTTTTGGGATAGTGTCAGGGAAGTTCTGGATTTGGCTGAGGCTAACGAAAAGGTGATTCTGTGTGGCGATCTGAACGGATGGGTAGGAACCAGGCGGCAAACTTGCGACGCTGCTCTGGGTCCTTATGGTGATAAGAGAGTGAACGATGCAGGTAAGCTCATTGTAGATGTTTGTTTGGAAAGGGGTCTCCTTGTGTCTAATACGATATTCCAGCACAAGGACATACACATGTATACGTGGAGAAGGAATGAACAAAAAAGCATGATAGATCTGATCCTGGTTGAAAACCGTCTCCGAAGCAAACTACAAGATACGCGTGCGTATAGAGGCCCCACTCTGAAATCAGACCACTATCTCGTATTTGCGTGGTTTAGTGGTCTGTTCAGGAAGTGGAGGCACTGGCGAGAGCGTATCCCCTTCGGAGACCTTGAAAGAATAAAGGTTGAAAAGTTGCAAGATGAGAGCGTGAGGAGAATGTATGAATACAGAGTCCGGGACAAGCTTTTGACAGCAGGCTCTTCGGACTCAAATGAAGATGAATGCTGGAATAGCCTGAAAGAGAGTTTGGTGGAATCCGCGAAAGAAGTATGTGGTTGCTCAAAGAAGCATATTACAGCAAAAGGTGATGCATGGTGGGATGCGGAGTTGCAAAGCTCCGTAGAAAGTAAGAAGAAAGCGTAGCAGGACTATGTATCTTCTTTAAACCTGAATGCCAGTATGACAGAGATGAGGAAAGAAATATACCGGCAATGCAAGAATGCCACTAAAACTTTAGTGAAAGAAAAGCGTGAAAGAGCCAGTATGATTGAGGAGGAGAGGCTGGCGAAGAACTTCAAGAACAACACCAAACTCTTTTGGAGCAAGGTGAGAAAGGCTCGAGGTGATTCGTCAGGCTCCAGAATGGAAAGGATAAAATCTAAAGATGGTGACATTCTTGCAGACACACAAGCTGTGCTAAACCGGTGGAGTGAATATTTCGGAGAAATGTATGGAGATGACCCGGATGCTGATGCCGCAGACGTGCCCAAAGGCGAGATTGCGGCACCAGAATCAACGGAGGACATCACTATGGAAGAAGTTGAATGGGCGATAGGAAGTATGAAAAATGGTAAAGCTGCGGGAGTAGACATGATATCTGCCGAGATGATCAAATATGGTGGAACTTGCGTCCGGGACGCTTTCCGGGCCCTTGCAAACCTTTGCTGGAGGACCGGTAGAGTCCCTACAGATTGGCGCCGCGCAGTCATAGTACCCTTGTATAAAGGCAAGGGTTCACAATATGACTGCGCCAATTACAGAGCCATCAGTTTGATCAGCTTGGCAGCCAAGGTGTACGGTAAAACTATCGAACGGAGAATGCGCGTGAAGTCCGATGGAATGTTGTGCGAGGCACAAGGGGGTTTCAGGTCTGGAAGAGGATGTTCGGATCAAGTCTTCTCACTCCGCAACATCGTAGAGAAGCATCTGGCAGTGGGGCGGAAGGTTTTCTGCGGTTTTGTAGATCTGGAGAAGGCATTTGACAGAGTTGTGCGAAGACGGACGATTTAGCGCAGTGGTTAAGAGCTTAGGTCGCTCCATCTACTGTGTTTAATAGTCGCGGGTTCGATTCCCGCACGGGACAAATCTTTGTGTGATCCACAATTATTTGTTCCGGTCTGGGTATTTGTGTGTGAATTTTCATGTTTGTAAACGCACCCACGACACAGGAATAAATCCTAGTGTGGGGCTACGTATAAAAAAAAGAAAAAAATAAAAAAAAAAGAAGAAAAAAAAGAGACCATGGGACATTTTGCCAGAGTATGGTATAGATGGCACTCTGTTGCGAGCCGTTCAGTCCACTTATGTGGACTGCAAGGCATGCGTACGGGTCGGTGGTAACAGGTCACCCTGGTTTGACGTTAAAATCGGCGTCAAGCAGGGTTGCGTGTTGTCCGCTAGACTGTTTATAATATATCTGGACAAAAGTCTTCAAAGACTAAAAACGATGAATGAAGGTGTACAAATGGGTGACTTAGTGGTAAACCATCTACTTTATGCAGATGACGTGGTTTTAATAGCGCCAACAGCCACTGATCTGCAAACACTAGTCACTGTTATGAAAGACGACTGCATGATCAATGGCTTACACTTGAATGTGAAGAAAACCAAGATTATGGTTTTTGAAAGGGAAGAAACCAGAACGAATGTAAGGATTGTGGTTGGTAACGATGTGCTAGAGCAAGTGAATGAGTTTGTATATCTTGGATGCGCCTTCAGTAAGGATGGGAAATACACCGCTGACATAGAGAGAAGAGTGAGTGCAGGCTCGCATTTCTACCGCATTTATCCTACTTTCATTCTCCTTCTTACATACCCAGCTCTCGCTACCATATAACAGCGTTGGGAAAAGAATTCCGTTATGTATGGCCAGCTGCGCCTTATGGCTTAAGTGCCGGCTCCCAAATAGCTTTCCCATCGCACCATTCACTCTGTTCCCTGCAATACACACACGAACTCGCGACTATTAAATACAGTAGATGGAGCGACCTAAGCTCTTAACCACTGCGCTAAATCGTCCGTCTTCGCACAACTCTGTCAAACGCCTTCTCCAGATCTACAAAACCGCAGAAAACCTTCCGCCCCACTGCCAGATGCTTCTCTACGATCTTGCGGAGTGAGAAGACTTGATCCGAACATCCTCTTCCAGACCTGAAACCCCCTTGTGCCTCGCACAACATTCCATCGGACTTCACGCGCATTATCTATGATGATTCTGATGATTCTATAATGGAATAGTTAATTCCATTATAGAATCATCAGTACCTAAGACAAAAAAGCGTACCCATAAATATCCCTTTTTGTTCACACGGTCTTTAATAGCATTGATAGCAGTAAAAGAGAAAATCAGACGCAAATACAGAGTGAACAAAAACCCACGGGATTTGATTGAGCTAAAACTTGCGAATAAACGGGTAGAAAACTTGATGAAAGAATGCTATCATACCCACATAAACAATGTAGAAGCATCAATATGTAGCAATCCTAAGAAATTTTGGGCATTTTTAAAATAAAGCCGTGGCCAATCAGTTGGAATACCATCTGAAATGACGCTAGCAAACAAATTTTGCAGATCATTTTTCCTCTATTTTTTCAAAGACTAATATTGCCATGGAGCCTAAAATCGAGGAAATATTCAATCAAAACTCTTTAAACAATATCCATGTGACTGAAACTCTTGTTTCGAGGGTTTAAAAAAAAAATCAACGTCAGTAAAGGTGCCGGGCCAGACGGTATTCCTCCATACTTTATCAAAATGACGAGCAAAAACATCTCCTTATCTCTCAAACTTATATTCAAAAAATCTTTGGACAATTCTACATACCCCTCGGTCTGGAAAGAAGCAAGTGTTGTTCCAATTTACAAAAAAGGAGACGTCAATAGTGTCACAAATTATCGTCCGGTCTCCATTCTGAATATTTTTTCTAAAACGTTCGAGAGTATTGTTTGCCCATCATTAACAGAATTTACAAAGAACATTTTATCAGCAAACCAATATGGCTTCCTCAAAAATAGGTCAACCGTATTTCCAAGTTATGTAAGAAATCCCAATAAATAAATACGATAGTTTTGTAAAACCAAAACTTAAAACCTCATTTCCATAGTTTTTATGTCTGTTAAGCAATTTAACTTTCTAAACCCGATATAATGATGATCAATTCAGAGGTAAATAAATGTTAAATATATATACGAGTACACCAGTGTATAAATGTACACATCAAAGTGAACACAAATGTACGCATTAGCATACAAGTAATTTTATAAGTAAATGTACGCGGAAACGTATGTAGTACATTAGCTATTACATTCATACCTTAAGTAAATCATACCTTTTGATCCGTAAAACCACTTACATAAGGCATACCTATTCAGTGATTCTAAGAATCATTCTTTATTAAAATGTCGGAATATCGGCGGAAAGAATGATGCATTATATAATGCGAAAGATAAAGAATATTTGTGTCGAGGAAGACCAAACACTGGCGTGTATGAGACAAAATCTGAGAGACGAGAAGGGCTTGTAAGTAAATAACCTATTAGAACTGCTGTACTCTCTATCTTCTGATCTTCTTTTTTAGACCAAACGCGGTGCATTACAATACTTGCTCACTGTAATGCGGTACTCATAATGTCTGGCGAGGGTCATTCCCTTCCCTCCAATATGGTCGAGCCGAGTGATAGTTATTCTAGCAGTCATACTCGTGAACGGGTGCTGCTGGTGGGGACCGGTCCATCTGGAATGCTTTAGACAATCTTTATAAAAAACATTACTAGATTCATATCTCGATCGTAAGGCATCACCCTGAAGCTAGATCGTAAATTATTTAATAGTAACCTAAACATTATATTCACACAATATGATTGAATAAAGAAAAGAAAAAGAGAAAGAGACAAGCCCGCTGAGTTTCTTTGCCGGATTAGTGGAGGCCGCGTTCCGATCCTGTGGCATCGGGCCCGGTATAATGTCAATAGCCTCGCACCCTACTATATGCGACTTTACACCATTGGTGAAAAGTGAGTGTACACAGTACACCTCTGCCACCCATACTTGGAGAATATAGGCGTGATGGTGTTTTTTATGCGTACATTCACCTGTATAAATCAAGCAAATTAGAACATGCATTTCACAAAAATGGGATTGTTGAATATCCATATAATATCCGAGATATCTGTGACTGTCTCTCCGGGGATATACTCGTTTTGATACGTGATTTCAGATGGTATCACAATTGACTTCCGTCTGACTTCGAAATATCGGTTGGATAGCCACCAAATTACATCGGATTCCATTGTTGTCGAATGAATAGTGCAGACAGCGATAGACGCACGTGGTTTAGTTTTTCTTTTTACTACATACACATTGTCGAGATAAAACTAAAAAAAGGTATCATCGAACGTTTAAAACTTTATTTCTAACGTGAATGAATTGAACATTTTTCTTCGAAACTTTACCTTTCCTAGCGATAGACATAAGCGAAAAGTGTAACTGAAGGACCTAACATGCAGGAATTTTAAAATAATTTATATATAACTTTGTTCGCGATACTTTCAGGCGTGTGTTTCACACCCACAAGATCTTTTTTGAGACAAAAGGTACCCAATGTCCTTCCCCTGGGTAAAATCTCAAAAGATCTACGATCACTTGCTTTGTGGTATATGAATTCGGTTTTTACTTACAACCTTCATCGTCCGTCCGTCCGTACAACCGTCATCGGTCAATTTTGCGTAGGGCCTGCTCTCTTCATCTATTTCGGTACATGGTCGCTTAAACTGTGTTAACAGTGATAGCCTAGTGGTTAGACTGCAAAGTCAGAGGTCTCGGGTTTAAACCTAGGCATGCACGTCTCTCTTTTGGAAAGCATGTGCATATTAATAAATTCACTAGCACTTTCCTTAACGGTGAAGGAAAACATTCTCAGGAAACCTGCATGCCTGAGAGTTTCACGAAGATCTGTGAAGTTCGCCAACCCGCACTGAGCCAGCGTGGTGGACTATGGCCTGAACCCTACCAGTTTGAGAGGAGGCCCGTGCCCAACAGCGGGACAGTTTCTTAACAAGGCTAATATTATTATACACGACACTGTTTGTTCCATTGATATAAAAATATGACTCCCATTGTTTGAACCTTAATAAGTAAATGCAATAATTTACCCCATGCAAAACTACGTAAGAAATTGCTATTCAGAAAAATTAAAATCTAAAAGCTGCAACATAAACTGAAACTTCACTCGTCACGCTAATTAGTATCCGACTGTAATCCAACAGAATCCTTTCCGATACAAAAATGTGGGACCTGGCTTTAATTAAAATACGTACGGTTTAACCAATCCAGAGGTGGAGGGTCCGCAAAAATACATCGGAACGAGCGACGCACGTACTTAGCTGGCCGACCGGGAAGGTTATCTCGTTAGTCCTTAATAACGATTTTACCTTTTTCAGATTATTTCCATTCTATGTAAGCATGTTGCCGGAATAGGTTTCCGAATGCGGTTAGAATTTCTGATAATAAGGGCTTTGAATGGTCAGATTTTGTACTATTCTATTTGTGTTGACTAGCGTGGAAGGCTTCTTCTTCTTGCGAGTAAAAATTAAGGAAAGGATTATATACTGTTACGACTTCAATACACCCCGATATCACGTGAACCCCTTTTCGGGGAACGTTAATTTTAAAATGCATTACATACACTTAAGCCCCGAAGCGATCTGTCTAAAAGAATCTAGAATCCGCGATTAAGTGCTGAAACGTCTAGAAGGTTTCACCCCTTTAATTATAGCCGGCGCGCGGTTGGGGTATACAAGTACCTATTCGTTCCCGTACAAATAGGTATGTACTAATAATACCGCTTTGTGGGCCGCGCCGGCTATTGTTCGATGTACTTCTATCGATATGCTTAGAGGGTTCGCGTCCGTTCTAGAATTTTCATGCGAGTATAAAAGGAACACTGAGCGCGGGGTGGGACACAGTCTCTTCTCGGAAGCGATAGTGATCAAATCAGAGAACAAGCGATCTAAGGGGAATACACCGGCGACTTAAGCAATATACGGATATACGGATACTACGAGTGACTCAGCGACTTGGAAGCAGTATTTGGGTACTAACGAGAGTAGTACTTTGTGTGATTAGTTCGCGTATGTATTTGCATTCGTCGTACTGTTTTGTGTGTACAGCGCCTACTAAAGTACTTCGCTCGTTATTCGGCATTTGATTACCCCGCAAACGTAACAATACACAATTAACTAGAGTAACGTTATTATTAGGTTAATTATTAGTTAGATTGGACATGGTAAGGGGTGGTATGGAAGATAAGATGCATGAGGTGAATGGCGTGTATGAGGCGAACTATGAGAGTGGTGGAAGCCAGAAAGATATGTAAGGAAATAACCTGTTGGAACTCTATATTCTCTGCCTACCCCGCAAGGGATCTGGCGTGATGATAAAGATAGATAGATAGATTAGACGGCAAAATATATGCTGCCTTGTTATTCTTATGATGCTGGCGATCTCAGGGTCCTGGGTTCGAATCCTTTTTTCCGGGTTACGTAAGAAATCCCAATAAATAAATACAATAGTTTTGTAAAAACAAAAGTAAAAACCTCATTTCCATAGTTTTTATGTCAGTTAAGCAATATAACTTTCCGATGCAGATATTATGATGATCAATTCAAAGGTAAATAAATGTTAAGTAGTACGAGGAGGGATCAAAAAGTAGTGAGAATGAGATAGAATATAATGGCTATTGATAACTTAATGATTTATTTTTCTACATAGTTTCCGAGTCTCTCAACACACTGAGTCCAGCGCTTTTCCAAGGCTGCAATCCCTTTCACAAAAAAAGTTTTGTCTTGGTCCTGCAAAATGCTCTCCACGGCATCCATCACCTCTTTATCGTCTTCGTACCTGTTTCCCCTTAAGTATTTTTTCAATTTGGGGAACAGATAAAAATCGCTAGCCGCCAGATCTGGTGAATGAGGGGGGTGGTCAACCAATTCGAAGCCAGCTTGCTGAATGGCAGCCATCGCAACTGCCGACCTGTGCGCGGGTGCGTTGTCATGATGAAACAGCACGTCCCTTCGGAGTTTCCCTCTCCTTTTCTCGTTGATGGCATTCCTCAACTTGGGAATAAAAGCTGCATAATATTGGCCTGTAATAGTGGTTCCACGCTCCAGGTAATCAATCAACAATATTCCTTCTGAGTCCCAGAATATTGAGGCCATAACCTTGCCAGCCGATGCCACGATACGAAACTTCTTCGGGGTTGGCGATAATGGCCGTTTCCATTGCAAAGATTGCTGTTTTGTCTCGGGATCAAAATGATGGACCCATGTTTTGTCCATTGTTACGAAACGAGAAAAAATTTTTTAGAATCTTCTTGAAACTTGTCCAACAATATCTTCGAAATGTCAAGTCGATTTTGTTTCTGACTGTCGGTTAACATTCTCGGCACCCATCTTGCATCTTTCTCATATGAATATGAGAAAAGTCTCCGCAAGAAGAAAGATTGTTTCAATATGGATTGAATACTTCCATATGAAATGCCCGTTTCTTGAATTAAGTATCGGATGGTAACTCTTCGATCGCTCAATACAATTTTCTCGACTTTCGCAACATTTTCTTGGGTGACTGACGTCGATGGACGGCCGCAACGATGTTCGTCTTCCGTGCTCGTTCTCCCTACTCGAAATTGAGAAGCCCACCTCGCGACAGTGGAATACGGCGGAGCAGACTCTCCTAATGTTGCCTCCAAATCGCAATTCTCTTGCGTCGTTAACTTTTTTAAACAGAGGTATTTAATAACGACTCGCAATTCGTTTTTCTCCATTTTCGAGAACACGTTCCGACACGAAGCAAACAAATGACTAAATTCAGAAAAAAACAAAAGGGGATCGAAGATTTTTTTTTATTAATATTACAAATATGTATCTGAGCTATGCCTGCCAGTATTTTTTTTTTACCAAGGAGTATGTCGTTCTCACTACTTTTTGATCCCTCCTAGTACATGAGTGTATAAATGTACACATCAAAGTGAACACAAATGTACGCATTAGCATACAAGTAATTTGATAAGTAAATGTACGCGGAAACGTATGTAGTACATTAGCTCTTACATTCATACCTTAAGTAAATCATACCTTTTGATATCCGTAAAACCACTTTAAGGCATATCTATTCAGTGATTCTAAGAATCATTCTTTATTAAAATGTCGGAATATCGGCGGAAAGAATGATGCATTATATAATGCGAAAGGGAAAGAATGTTTGTGACGAGGAAGACCAAACACTGGCGTGTATGAGACAAAATCTGAGGGACGAGAAAGCACAAGGGACTACTGCACAAGGGATCAGAGCTCTTATTTTGTGATCAAATGCGATGCGTCACGAGACTTGCTCACTATAATGCGGTGCTCATTATGTCTGGCGCGGGTTACTCCCTTCCCTCCAATATGGTCGAGCCGAGTGATAGTTGTTCTAGCAGTCATACTCGTGAACGGGTGCTGCTGGTGGGGACCGGTCCATCTAGAATGCTTTAGAAAATCTTTATAAATAACATTATTAGATTCACTTCTCGATCGTAAGGCATCACTGAAGCTAGATCGTAAACTATTTAATAGTAACCTAAACATTATATCCACACAATATGATTGAATAAAGAAAATAAAAAAGAGAAAGAGCGCTAAATAAAAAAGACAAGCCCGCTGAGTTTCTTCGCCGGATCTTCTCAGTGGAGGCCGCGCTCCGATCCTGTGGCATCGGGCCCGGTATAATGTCAATAGCCTCGCACCCTACTATATGCGACCTTACATCATTGGTGATAAGTGAGTGTACACAGTACACCTCTGCCACCCATACTTGGAGATTATAGGCGTGATGGTGTTTTTTATGCGTACATTCACCTGTATAAATCAAGCAAATTAGAACATGCATTTCACAAAAATGGGATTGTTGAATATCCATATAATATCCTAGATATCTGTGACTGTCTCTCCGGGGATATACTCGTTTTGATACGTGATTTCAGATGGTATCACAATTGACTTCCGTCTGACTTCGGAATATCGGTTGGATAGCCACCAAATTACATCGGATTCCATTGTTGTCGAATGAATAGTGCAGACAGCGATAGACGCACGTGGTTTAGTTTTTCTTTTTACTACATACACATTGTCGAGATAAAACTAAAAAAAGGTATCTTCGAACGTTTAAAACTTTATTTCTAACGTGAATGAATTGAGCATTTTTTTCGAAACTTTACCTTTCCTAGCAATAGACATAAGCGAAAAGTGTAACTGAAGGACTTCCAAGCGTGTGTTTCACACCCATAAGCTCTTTTTTGAGACAAAAAGTCAGGTCCTTCCCTGAATTTTGATTAAAATCTGTGTAGCGGTTTAGACATGAAATGGTAAGAGTCAAACGGACAGTCAGAGTACTTTCAAAATTATAAAAAAAAAACACACGGTCACGCCTATTTTCCCCAAGCGGGGGTGGCAGAGGTGTACTAAGTACAACCACGTTTCGCCGACGATGTTAGGTCCCATGTAATAGGGGGCGAGCCTATTGCCATATACCGGGCACAGTTCCAGACTCCGGACTCATACTGGGAATTTTTCGTTAGAAAAACTACATTTCTCCGACCTAGGATTTGAACCCAGGACCTCGTGATCACAAAGCGATGCGCTTTGCTACTATACCAACGAGGCAGTTTAAATTATAATATTCCAATCAAATCATTCATTCATTCATTCAAGTCAAATTTATAATATTAGTATAAAACAGTCCAAAACATATTTTTTAGACTTCAGCGTTGTTTCTGCACCAACCTTAGCATGCTCTCACACCGTTTACCTTGAAGGCTTTATTGTAAGACGCAGATGTGTAGATGGTATTGTGTGTGTGTGTGTGTGTGTGTGAATGATGTACGCTGTTGGCCGCGAGGCCTTTACAGCTTCACCGGACTTAAAGGCGAGCGTGCAACCACTACGCTCTAGCCAGCCAGAAGGGCAAGAGGCGATATACTCAGTTGGCGGTTGGGACAGTTGCTGTAGGGGGACAGGTGCACTACTAAGTGCACCGGTCAACCGCCGTCTATGGGAGGGGATTTACTACTACGTCGTCGTCGTCGACAAAGCATCGGGGGGGTCGGTGAGAACATGTCGCGGCCGGCGGTGGCGGCAGGGGTCAGGGGGGAAGATCGTAGTCGGCGGTGGCTACGATTAACGGATTCGCATGGATAGATGCGTTCGCGAAGTGACGTGTTAACGCCTTTTTAATAAAGGCGCGAATAGGTTCGAGACCTAGATCGGAGTGGAGGTCGACGTTCCGTACGAACCAGGGGGCTCCTACGGCTTTACGGAGGAAGCGGTTTTGAACCACTTGGAGTTTATCGATGTGACAGGGGGCCGAATGCCCGAACACAACACACGCATAAGTCATGATGGGTCGAACGCAAGTTTTGTAAAGTGTCACCCTATTTCTAAGGGACATTTTACTGGAGAATTTTACTACAACGAATGGAGACGACTGAGCACAAAGGATGCTCGGTGACAGACTCGCTTGATGTAAGGGCCGAAGGACATGGTACTGTTTAGGGTGACCCCTAGATATTTGACCTTTTTGACCCAGGGAATGGGTCGGTCGAACATGGTCACTTGGCCGAGATTACTTCTAGTGCGGCGCAGGGAGTGGCGCGGGGTGGCACCTCTGGAGAAGAACACCGCAGCGCTCTTCTGGTAATGAAACCCTTATTCCTATGCGAGACGTAGAGAGCGGTATCATCCGCGGATAGGGCTAGATGCGCCTTACTCGAACGAGGAATGTCGTTCGTGTAAAGGCTAAACAGGAGCGGAGAGAGAACTGAGCCCTGTGGGACTCCAGCACTGATGGAGTGGGAAGTGGAGCGCGTCATTTCAACGCGATAACGGAAGGCGCGATTCGACAAGAAGCCTCGTAAGGTGAGCACGAGTCTGTCCGGCACACCCAATTGGTAGAGCTTGTAGATCAAGCCGTTGTGCCAGACTTTGTCGAATGCCTTCGCGACATCTAGGAAGAGGGCGCCCGTGTAGACGGGTTTGGGTCTATTGAGACCGGAGAGGATGTGCTCCGTGATGCGGTGCACTTGGTGGACGCAAGAGTGTTTGTCTTGAAAGCCGAACTGCTCGACGATAAGGATACCCCTGGACGTTATGAAGTCTTTGAGCCGCGCCAGAAGTAGGCGCTCGTAGATCTTGGCCAGGGAGTTGAGGAGACTGATAGGGCGGTAGCTCCCGGGGAGATTGCGAGGTTTGCCGGGCTTGGGAATGCCTATGACGTCCGCCTCCTTCCACTTAGCGGGGAAGGTGCAGTTCGTCATAGCGGCGTTCAGTATGGCCACTAAGAGGCAGATGAGTTGGGCGGGCAGGCATTTCAGAACGCGATTCGAAATGCCGTCAAAGCCGGGGGATGTGTAGATGGTAACCCCTTAATTCTCGCGATTGATAATACCTCCTTTAATCTCGAGAAGACGTTTTTAAACTGGTCAAGCAAGCCACTAAGAAAAGATAATATAAGTAAATCAGACTTCCATTTCACTCTTATGGCCGGTTTCAATATCTAACTCATGGTAGTTTTACTTACAGGCAGTAGAATTTTGATATTGTCCATACAAAATATGTCAAAATTCTATCCGTAGTAGGCAAAACTATCCTTAAGATAAATTTTGAAACCTGCTGTTAGAGGTCTTCTCCCACAAATCAAGGTGAGAGAGAATAGGTTATACGCCACCACGCGTACCCTGCGCGGACTCCTAGAGGCAGATTTTTGCCAGCTGCTGTTAGAATATATCAAGCTGTCCGACAACCTTCCAACTTGGTTTAACGGTTACCACATTAAGCGGTATCCGGAACTAACGGTTCAACCTGCCTTACAAAGCATGGAGACGAGTATAAAAGTATCATAATTAGTCACCGATCTCAGACGAGTCGATCTGAACGCTGCTTAAGCTTGATAGCTAATAACACCGCAGTCCCTTAGCTTAAGGTGGCTAAGGGTAAAATTACTAGGTAACAAATAAAAGTGTTATTAAAATAGTACCTAAACGCACTGTAACTGCAGAATTTAAGCATTAGCCTCGTACATTTTCGCGTCATAATTTATTTACTGGCGTGAAGTTGGAAGAACGCCAGATCTAGTGAAATGAGCCCGACGTTTCAGCAACTCTCTTGCGGTTTTCCAAATGAAAATTCTAGGTAAACTTAAAAGTACTAGACATATATGTAAGAGATTTAGAACTCTATATGTTGATGGTAAAGGTCTAGAATTGGGAAAAGGTTTTCGTGTTAAGTTGACACATTATTGCGTGCTGTTACTTAGTTAAACTGTAACCTTTTAAATAATGATTAAGTGAGTTTTGGTTCTGGTGTGCCATATTTGTAAAGTAATTATGTATGATATTTAGGTTTGTGTGGGTAGGACCTAGGCTGTACTAACATTACGTATTTTGAAACTATGTTTTAAAACTTTATATAATAGATTTAAAATAATTAATGAATACGTTTGTAATGACTGACTGACGCTTGTAATCTATTATTAATTTATTAACTAACTTTACCTACAAATAGATCGCTATGACAGATGCTCACGTTTGGCATGTTATTTCGTACTTAGAGATTTATACTTTCTAAAAGATATGTTTTATTAAGGTTATGTCAATTCTGATTATTCAAACTATCGTGTATTTTTAATGATTCACAAGTGCTTTGAATTAAGTATGTTTTTTTTTAATTACATCACACATCACACTTTATACCTCCTATTAAGCGAGTGCCCTCCAATTTTAATGACTGAACGAGTGTTTATAAATCTGAAGCCTTTTGCCTCCCCCCGCCATTTTAAAACATCCCCCTCGAGATTAATAGGAGCGTTACCAATCGCCCGATATGAGGGCAACAGATGTCGCCTTACAAATGGCTCAGGCTCGCGCTGACAGACGCTCGGCGAAATGTTCTCGCCGAGTTGTGAACCACGTTTTGCATAACATTTGCATATTTAGCTAAAATTACACAAGATGCCGGTAAATATTTGGTCGGATGTTGTGGTGGGAGGCACTGACTGTCGTTCCTTGCTAAATTATGAATTTCAGACATTATGGGCTCTGCTTAGATATTAAAATGTTGTTATGTTATTTTTAGGGTTAGGGTTGAACTTGCTTAAGATGGTTAGAGTTTTTTTATTATAGATTAATGCACCTATGTACTACCTGGTTGCTTCAATGGCAATAAGCTATCTCTCTATACTTAACATGGAATTTAACGTCACCGGCGAAATGTGAATGTACCGCCTGACGTTCTACATTCACTGTTCGAATACAAAGTGAGTATGAATCGGTAATGTAAACTAGTCATGGAAATGCTAAGTAGCAGCAGAGCATACTATAAATTCGGTATTAGATATACAGGCAAGAAGGTGCAAATAAGCATAAATTGTTTACTTAACAACACACAAAAGGTTTCGACCGCTAAAAAACTGAAGGGAGTTCCTTTTTCGGTATAAAAATGCGGTATTTTAAATTGTAACTTATGCTATTCATAAAGTTAGGACAAAAGTAACAACACCTCAAATCCTTCAAGCCAAGTGAGACAAAGGAGGACCTGGCACTCGTCAAGAGCCGAGTGCTGAAAAACAAAGGACTAAAAGTCGAAGTGGCGAGGGCAAACAACCCCCTCATAATTATAAAAGACGTAATGTCCTACAACACCAATGAGGACATAGTGGAAAACCTCAGGTCTCAGAACCCACAATTGTTCAGGGATCTGAAACCTGAGGAAAGTACACTAAGAGTTCGATACAGGAGACCTGCGAGAAACCCGCACGAATGCCACCCTATCCTGAAGGTTGCACCCCCCCTACACAAAAGACTAATGGAGGTGGAGAAGGTATACATCGGACTCCAAAGGAGACCGGTGGAAGACCAATCTCCATTGGTACAGTGCTCTAAATGCCTTGGGTTTGGGCACACAAAAAATCTATGCCAGGAGAAGGAGAGCCTCTGCAGCTACTGTGGAGGCACTCACACCTGGCAGCAGTGCCCAGACAGGAAGGGGGGAAGACCCCCGACCTGCAAAAACTGCGAGAGAGCACGCGCGGAACGGGGGACCACAACATCAAAGAAACCTCCAACCCCGGCACACATCGCTTCGAGCATGGAGTGTCCGGAAAAACAAAAATGGGATGCTATAGCGAGGTCTCGCATAACATACTGCTAAAGGCGACTCGGAGAACCAAAGCTCTTCCACTCAAGTGGTCGACAAAGGTCTGCGCTTCATCCAGGCAAACCTGCATCGCTCCAAACTGGCGACAGCGGAACTGCTACAACTAGTAGTCCAAAGGGGAATCTCGGTAGCCCTAGTGCAAGAACCCTATGTGGGCCGATAAGGATACGTGAAATCCTACCCTGGCACGAGAGTCATCCAGTGCACGCTGAACCGCAAAAAACCGGTAAAGGCTGCCGTTCTGGTATTCGGGGACAGACTGGAGGTCATACATGACCCCCAGCTTGTGACCGAGACAGAAGCGGCGGTCCTACTGGTTGCAGGTAGCCAAAAAATTGGAGTGGTGTCGGTCTACTTCGAGGGGGATCAAGACATTGACCCATACCTGAGTCGCACGAAAGCGGTGTGCGAAAAACTCACCACATCGAACCTACTAGTGGGGGGCGACATTAATGCCTGGAGCCACTGGTGGGGCAGCAGCGACGAGGACCAACGTGGTGCGGCGACCAACAGCTTCCTCAACCAAATGGATCTCCAAGTCCTCAACACGGGCAACACGCCAACCTTCGAAACGGTCAGGAGGGACAGGCTGTACACAAGCATAGTCGATGTGACAGTGTGCAGCCTACCTCTCTTGTCGAAAGTAGAGGACTGGCGCGTAGAGAGAGGTCTAACAACATCAGACCACAACGCCATAACCTTCACTCTGCGCCTGGAGGGAAGACTGGGAAGTCCGGCCCCTACTTCCACGCGCAGATACAATACAAAGAAGGCGAACTGGCAGGAATTCTCAACCCGTCTCGAGACGTCACTGGCGGAAGCCAACCTAACACCCGACGTCATCGAGCAAGTGTCAACATCGGAGGGCCTGGAGACAGTGGTAACAACCTACACGGCGAAAATACAGGATTCCTGTAAAGTAGCCATACCCAGAGTAGGTCAGTGGAAGGTAGACGCCAAACCACCGTGGTGGACACATAACCTCGAGAACCTCAAAAAAGACGCACTGCGTAAAAAAAGGAGGATAAAAAACGCTGCACCCATCCGACTCGAGTACGTCGCCAAGATATACAGAGAGGCCAAAGAGAGGTACGTGGAAGCAGCCTACGAAGCCCAAACCAGGAGTTGGAAGGAGTTCTGCTCAACGCAAGATAGAGAGAGCCTATGGGACGGTGTATACAGAGTCATAAGGAAAACAGCTAGGAGGCAGGAGGATGTGCTCTTGAGAGATACAGAAGGGAACACCTTGTGCCCGGAGAAATCGGCGCACCTCCTAGCAACCACCTTCGATCCAAGTGACTCTGCGACGACAGACACACCTTACCATACTCAAATCCGAGAAGTGACTGACAATAACGAAGCGGCGGAGTCAAGTAGCCTGTCAAAAGATGACCCTCCATTCACGGGGGCCGAACTGGAAGAAGTACTCAAAGCGCTAAATCCAAAAAAGGCCCCCGGGGCGGATGGGTTAACCGCCGACATGTGCACGAAGGCGATTCAAAGCGACAGGGGAGTGTTCTTAGCGATAGCCAATAAGTGCATGTCGCTGGCGCACTTTCCGACGCAATGGAAGACAGCACACGTTGTCATACTCCGGAAGCCAGGCAAGGAAGACTACACCCAACCAAAGTCTTACAGACCAATCGGCCTGCTGTCAGTTCTCGGGAAAATCGTTGAGAAACTCATGATAAGCCGCATTCAGTGGCATATTCTCCCAACACTGAGTGTAAACCAATACGGCTTCATGCCACAGCGTGGCACAGAGGACGCTCTCTATGACCTAGTGAAACATGTGAGGTCGCAAATCGACAAGAAGAAGTTAGTAGTCATAGTTTCGCTGGACATAGAGGGTGCCTTCGACAACGCGTGGTGGCCAGCTTTAAAACATCAGCTATCATTAAGGAAGTGTCCGAAAACCTGTACGCAATGGTGGCGTCCTACCTCCAAGACCGAAAGATCAAGGTCAATTATGCCAGAGCAACGTGTGAAAGGGTAACCACAAAAGGTTGTGTCCAAGGATCCATAGGAGGACCGACCTTCTGGAACATAATCCTTGATACCCTGTTGCAAAAACTATCTGGCCAGGACGTCCACTGTCAAGCGTTCGCGGACGACGTGGTTCTAGTCTTCTCAGGAAAAACAACACCTGACATGGAGCCGAACATCACCACAGTCCTGGCAGGGGTGGTGGAGTGGGGTAGACAAAACAAACTCAGCTTCGCAGCACACAAAACAAATGCAATGCTGCTAACAAGGAAGCTGAAATACACCACTCCAGCAATCTACATGTCGGGAACAAAAATACAACTGGTTGACGAAATAAAGCTCCTAGGACTCACCATAGACAAAAGACTCACCTTCAAACCACACGTAGCCGCAATTAGTAAGAAAGCTGCGGATATATACAAACAGCTTGCGCGTGCGGCGAAGGTGACGTGGGGTCTAAACGGTGAGATAACTAGAACAATCTACGTCGCGGTAATAGAGCCAATTGTGCTGTACGCTGCGAGCGTGTGGTCCCAATCTACGGAACTGCAGATGATCCAAAACCGTCTGCAAGCAATCCAGAGGGGCTTTGCTCAAAAGATCTGCAAGGCGTATCGCACAGTGTCTCTTACATCGGCATTAGCTCTGTCAGGGCTGCTACCCCTGGATCTAAGGGTACAGGAGGCGGCGGCTCTTTACACAGCCAAGAGAGGGATCAGAAAAGACTATATACCACCAGGAAGGGAACTGGAGCACAGGGTGAGCTTCAGAGAACAGCCTCACCCCTCCAAACTCACAACAACAGAGTATGGGCTCCTGGAGAGCACGGACTCTCAAACCCTGGAAAGCCACAACATAGTCGGGCCACACATCTATACCGACGGCAGTAAAATACTCGGCAGAGTGGGAGCTGCAGTAACGTGGTGGGAAGGGGGAAGGGAGACCGGGTCCTCAACCTTCAGTCTGGATCCCCACTGCACTGTATTCCAGTCGGAACTTTATGCCCTCCATAGAGCGGTGCAAATGATAAAAGCCAGCGGGGTAAAAATAGCAAACGTAATGAGCGAATCGAGATCTTCGCTCGACCTGCTGGCCAATCCAAAAACAACGCACCCTCTAGCCAAAACCATAAAGGGGAGCATAAATGAGATCAGAGCAGCCGGGGGGGAAGTCCGCCTCTTTTGGCTCAAAGCGCACGTGGGGACCGCCGGTAATGAGCGCGCCGACCATCTGGCGAAATCGGCGGCCCAGGCATCTGCCACCCACACAGATTACAACAATATACCCCTGTCATATGTCAAGAAAACCATCAGGGAAGAGTCGGTCCGTAAATGGCAGGCCAGGTATGACTCTTCGAGCACAGGGCTGGTCACAAAGACCTTCCTCCCCGATGTTGAGCGAGCTTACTCCATCGTAAGGAAAACAAGGTTGACAGCCAACCAAGTGCAAATCTTGACGGGACATGGAGGAATAGCGGAATACTTGCACCGATTCAGACTAAAAAACAGCCCCGGGTGTGAGTGCGACCCCAACATCAGTGAGTCTGTGTGGCACGTAATCCTGGATTGCCCGCGCTTTGCGGCTGACAGATTGGACCTGCAACAGAGGTTAAACGAAAACCTCAGCAGGACCAAACTGGCGGCCATCATGGCAGACGACGATGCGAGACCGCACTTCCTGAAGTTTGCAGATAAGGTTATCCGCATCTGCCTCAGAAGGAACAGCACTCTGGCATCAAAAACTTCCCCTAGAGATACAAACACAGACACTAACCACACTAACACACCAACACAAAACCTTACGTCACCTCTGGCAGTCGCCATTCCCAAAAGCATACATTTTCTTGGGAGAGGCGAACGTGGGAAGCCGGGTATTCAAATAAAATCAGTCGCCCTGTTTATGGACAATAATTCCGAGCGCATTGGCATCGGCTACTGCAACGCAAGCGGCCCCAAACGGGTAACAATTTCGCCCGGGCTTGCCTCCCTTCTTCATGGCAGCTCGTTTAAGAACACAATGAAGCGTAAGAAGTTCAACGAGCTGCAGAACGCGGGGATCGGAAACACAGCGTGCAGAATAGTGCAAACCAAGAACAAGACCGTGCCACTATTCCAAGCGGGCGAAAACACCTCCCAATTCGCCCAAGCATGCAGTTTTCTGATCAGTCTAGCGGGGAAGGGTGACAAGCCAACAAAAGTAAGCGTAGACGCTATGGTGGTGGAATTTGAGGAAGGTGAGGCCGCCGACCACATCGGGATAGTAGAAGCCTCAAAACACCACGAAGTAGTGGTCTATGAGGATAGAGGACAAAACCTCGACTTCCTACGGCCACGACAGCCAGAAAACCTCATCATAAAAACCCCAACTGACATCTGGGGACACCCCACAGCGACTCAAGACGGGCTCAGCGGGTCTGAACGCCTACAAATGAGGGCAGCTCTCGAGGAGAGCACAGCGAAGCAGAAGCCAAAGGACACTACAGGTGCCAAAAAACTCGCGTCTTTCACAACGGCGCTCGGGTCCTCGGCATACCAAGTGTGCTGGGGAAAAACATCAGGGGGAACCAACGGGCGGAGGGGGTGGCAGTCGCCGCCGAAGTGTTCTTGAGGGAGCCCCCTCCCAAAAGTCATAAGCAGCCGGAAAAGGCTCGAACAAGAGCCCAGATGGGGCTTGTCGATCCGCCGGAGCTCAGCGAGGCGACGGAGCCGCTGCAACACACAAAAAACGCGTTCCTCGAGTTCAAAGCAATCACCAAAGCAACAAGAAGGGTCAATAGTGAGACCTGTAGATCCATCCTGCAAACCTATCACCTGGGCAATGAGGGATTGCTAGAGGTGAAGCTCGAGGAGGCAGAAGCGGCGGTGTACGACAACGACAACTCCACCACGTTAAGAGGAGAAATGTCGGGGAGGTACATGGCGGCCTATAGTGGAACCAGCGGTTTCGTCGAATACGATGAGGAGGGGTCCCGGCGGACCGGCAAACACAAGTTCAGAACCCCCCCTAACGACCCAATAGTGATTGCGGCGCAGTGCACGAGGGTGGTGCTCGAAGACCGGATACTTGAGATGGCAGAAACTGTCTCAAGTGGCCGGGGTCGGGGGCCTGCAATCGAGCACTGGACCGTACCCAAAATAACATGGGTCAACGGGGTTCCTGGATGCGGAAAAACAACATGGATAATCGCAAATTACAACATCGAAAGCGATATCCTAATAACATCTACAACCGAGGCAGCGAACGACTTAAGGGAGAGACTCGCGCAAAAAGTTAAAACATACACCAATAGGAGGGTCCGCACTATGGCTTCAATGCTGGTCAACGGATTGAAAGAAGGTGAAGAGTGCACACGTATTATCATCGACGAGGCACTCATGAACCACTTTGGCGCCGTAGTGATGGCCATCAAGATAACTGGCGCGAGAGAGGCTCTTCTCGTCGGCGACTGCAACCAACTGCCGTTCATTGATAGAGAGAACCTGTTTCGACTGCGTTACAACCGCCCAGACTCCGTGGCGCGTGTCAACAGGGAGCTGCTCTGCACTCACAGAAACCCAATGGACGTAGCGTATGCCCTCAACGAGATATATGGGGGCATATACTCGTCCAAATCCCTCGTGAGGTCCTTGAGCCTCAGTAAGTACACGGGAGCGCAAATTCCGAAACACCAGGAGAACACCCTGTTTCTGGTGCACACCCAGGCCGAGAAGGAAATCCTCCTCGGCCAGGGCTATGCGTCGGGAAACGGGTCGCGCATCCTCACCGTGCATGAGTCTCAGGGACTAACGAGTGAAAACGTGGTGATAGTGCGAGCGATCCCCAAGAGACTGAAGCTCCACGGAAGCTATCCACACGCGGTCGTAGCTATATCTCGCCACACTGGAAGTTGCGTCTACTACACAGACAACTGTGAAGGGGACGCAACGGCTACACTAATAAGCAGGGCGAGGGCAGCTGCGACCAAAAAAATAAAAGAATACAACATAAAGATGGCTATTCGCAGTCGAGACATGGTAGTTGTTAAAAAGCTGCTGGAGGCGGAGGCCTAAAGGAAACCCTCACAAGCAGCCAAACACCTACACAACTGAGGCATTCTCGCTCAAAGGCAAGCCAAAACAGAAAGCCTCATTCACTTACAAAATCATTAATATAAATTAAAAAAAAAAAAAAAAAAAAAACCTCTACTGAAGTACCGCTACAAACAAATACCAAGCACTGTAACAATAAGCTAATAATAAGCGGCATGTACCATACAAGTGCATATAAAAGCAAATACTAACAACACATAAATTACACAAAAAAAGGTGCGGGACAAACCGGGCCCGCAGTGTCAAATTATAAATAAAAAAATAAAAAAATCCTTCAAGCCGTTTAGCCTACAGAGCGTGTCAAAGAAATATATATACATACATAAACTAGAGATATAACCTTTCTTTTAAGGCAGTCTGATAAAAACAGATCACAATCTAAATCGTAATCCTAAACACAATTTCAACGAAGTTCAGATAGACAACGCGAAGGGATAAATTAAAAACGCCAATGAAGTAAATAGCGATGTCAATCAGACGCCGCTGAGTCACTGCGCAGGCGATCAATCTTCATGAGCCCTCAGAGTGCTTCGGAAAAATAAATAGCTTGTTACGTCACACGGCTGTAGATAAAATGGAGCGGAGTAAGATGCAATGATGATGCAATATATCGTACTTATAAATGCACATAGTTACGTATAGGAGTTAAAGGGATTTGTTGAAGTCAGAGGAAAGATCTTTATATTATAATAAGGTAAAGGCTCACCCATAGTTGACAATATTGATTTGTAATGACGATGACAGAGATTTGTTGACGTTAGAAGGAAGGTTTTCATGGCCTTAGTAAATGGTTCACGATATTGTAGCTTACCCATAGTTTCCAAAATTGATTTTTATGTATTGAGTATACAGAAATTAAGGGGCAAGTGGGCAAAATCAGAATTAGGTTAGTTCATATTAATGCGTGGCTGATGGCTAAAGTGATGCTGTGGCTACAGTTACTGAAAACAAAAAATATCAGTAGTTCCATACATGTTGATGGAACCGGTATGAACGTTTTGTATGAGACTGCTTTTTATAGCTAATAAGTGTCGTCTTAGTGATGAGTGCGCACGTAACGAGAAACTTGAGCAATTGATAAACTAATTATAAAAGTCCAGGTGAATCTATTCTAATATAACAAACGCAAAAGTAAAATTAAGTTACTAGAAGAAATGACAATCGATGGAGTAAGGTAGTGCCAGAATGGTGGCCTAGAACAGGCAAGCGACGAGTGGGCAGACCAATAACACGATGGGTGGATGATATATCGAGAGTTGGAGGCAGAACTTGGAGTAGACAGGCACAGGACCGCGAAAAATGCCACAAGAAGGAGGAGGCGTATGCGGTCGGTTGTAGAAAGCTGATGATGATGATAAAAAGTAAAATGTTTGTCACGCAATCATGTTTAAATGTCTATGTATGGGTCTAGTTCAAATTTGGTGTAAGGATAACTATCCCTAACTATAAGCAGAAATAACATATATACTATCAAAATTTGGTCAAAAAAAACTAGTAAACTGTGATAATATCTTTACGTTACAACAAATATACTTTACTAGTATTATGAAGCTTTATGAGAGAGAGGTATGTAAGGAGACAATCTGTTGGAACTCTGTACTGCCTACCCCGTGAGGGAGCTGGCGTGATGATATAGATAGATAGGTAGATGAAGCTTTATTAGTGCTAATAATAAAAACAATCTTATCTTCGCAAAATAAATGCGCCACCGTAAACATGATTATTACATAGTTATGTATACTAGACCAGTACACAGCTCATTGCAAGTACTTTAAAAGATGATGCAATAATAACAGACTGCTCATACAATATAATTCCAAGTACTGTTTTGCTGAATCAGCTTAACTTGCCTTAGCTGCGTATTTATCATGTAAACAGATATCAGGTTACTTGTTTAGTCTCAATCCAATTCTAATAACTGTTTTGCTTAATAATCAGATATCAATTAATAAGACGCATAATGCGTGGGTTTGTTCTAGAAAGAGTTGTTTACTTGACGATGCCTATAAATAGCCATTGCCAAGCAAGATACATTTAATATCAACTTAGCTCTCTTACCGTTTGCACTAACGATTAACTAATATTAATTGACTGCATTAATATTTTGAGTATTCATTATTTATTTTTTTATTATTATATTGTTAAATATATTTTTATAAAGTCACGCCGGCCTTTATATTTGACTACATAGCTTTCTCGACAGAACATAGGGGTCGGTTCACATAAACCGGCTCAAAGAGCAAAGCAAAATTTTTATCGCGTTTAAAATAGACTTTTGGAATATTGTAATAAGATCGATTTTTACATTTAACATCAGTTGTGATAAAAGAAGTCGAAGATGCTCCCGTCCATAGGATTTACTTTCGATTCCTTACAGTTGATATCTAGGTAATGATAAACGAGCAACGACTTCTATATCCTCAGCCTTTTCCTTTCTCCTTTTAGACAGAGGCTATTCCTGAGTCAGCGAACTACATCTTCGGCCCCATCGTCACTTTACATCAGGTTAGAAAGAGTTCAATCGCTGACCAGTCCTCAATAAAAATGGGTGCTTGAAAGCCGTCCCAACTTGCTCAGTTTGAACCTTAAAAGCAGCCGAGTTGCTTCTCCTGTACGCGAGCTGTAACTAAACTCCGGTCAGTGTTAGAGCCGGTCTATGTAAACGGAAACTTATTTTCCTCCATTTAAATCCCTTGCTAGGGAATATGGTTTTATTTTAAAACGCAAATATACGTTCTCGAATAAATATATTTATATTTAATTTATATTTATAAATAAATTTTGATTTTGAATAAAAAAAAGAAAAAGAATACCGTCACGCCTATATTCCCTAAGCGGGGGTTGCAGAAGTGTATACCCATTTTTCGTCGATGATGTAAGGTCCCATGTAATAGGGGGCGAGACTATTCGCATATACCGGGCACAATTCCAGACTCCGGACTCATACTGGAAATTTTCGTCACAAAAAGTACATTTGTCCGACCTAGGATTTGAAACCAGGACTTCGTGATCACAAAGCGATGCGCTTTGCCACTAGACTAACGAGGCAGTGTGAAAAGCTTGTAACTATAATATACTTATCCTTAATTTTGAAGAAAAAACATTTTTAATAAACCTCAAGATCCGAAAAAAGATGTCAAATTTTGGATAATGTTTAATGATGTCTTCGTAACATAACCACTAGTTGTATCAAAATGTGTATGAGTGCACTATGAACATCTGGGACAAAACCATGAGAGACTTTTTTACCAATATAGAACAATTTATCATTTACATGTTACACAACTTTCCTACAAGCACTACAGTTCGTGTTTCCAATCATTTAAATTTGAACCATAAAAACAATACATAATGTTAAAATCACCTTTTAACTACTTTAACAGGAACTATGTACAAGATATATTAAATCGATACCCATTAGTCGGGCACTTTACGTGACATATACACCAATTTCACGTGACCTTTCATGTTGTATAGGTTATTTAAAATTTGATTTTCTTGTTTAGCACATAAGGTCTATATTTTAAAATAATGGAATATTTAAAGGCCTAGGTTGGCTGGTTGTATATCGGACAGCATTTCGTTATGCACCCGCGATAGGTGAATTGCATTGTTTAGCAATTTACTACCTGTTATAGTCCGGTCATTTTAGACATAAAAATAGTGATCAAATAAAGAAAATTCCGACAGAGCCAAATCTTCGTAGAGACCTTAGGTTTACCACAAGGAATAAAGTGTCAAAAGTCCCCATCAGTCCCATGTGAGCTTAGGGACTTATTCGGGGCCCAAGGTCAAAATTTTAGGTTTTTTGGATTTTTCTCGAAAACGGTAAGTTTTATCGAAAAAGTACCTCAGAGCAAAGTTGTAGATCCTAAAATTCTCTATAAAAATGATCCCCATGTTTTTTTCTCTAAGACCCACTATTTCCCAGATATTGCGCTTGTAAGAATCACGTTCTACATAATATGCACACATTTCCACACCACCTGTGAGGTAGTGTACTCGGCGCGTTTTTTTTAACGTGGTATCCCCGGTAGGCCTATTCCACGAACCTTTATGACGTTATTTTCAGGAACAATAATTATTTAATAGTATGAAGATTATTGATATGGGTTACTGAGTTTAACTGTCGTTCTAACTTTTTTTTATTACTTTAATCTGACTCATACTCTTCATATTCAACTTCAACTATCATGTTTTCTTCAATTTCTTCTTGTTCTTCTTCTTCTCCTTCCTGTTGATGAACGCTTAGAAATTGTTCAAATGAAGATGAATCAGTTGTCTCTTCATTAAAATCACATGAATCTTCCTCTCTTTTATTTAATTGAACATTTGATCAAGAGACACCTTGGCAATTAGTACACGCTGGAGAACACTGCAACCCTACTTTTTTACAGCCACATTTGGCACTACAACCTTTCTTGCAATTGCAAAAAATAGTGTTAAGAAGTTTTTCTGGAGCAGGGGGCAGTAAAGTTCGAATCGGTTCCAAAGTATTATTTATCAATTTCCAACCCCAGTCTTCAGGGTTCAGTTCATTGCCTTGCCATGTCTGAACTTGATAGTATACTCGAAACAAATGTTGAGTAGCAGATGCCGATGTTGGAGGAAGACAAGATAGCTGTACTTGCTTTTTGTTTCGTGTATTTTTTACAAATGTTAAATTTTGACACATCATCAGAACGATCTTTAGCTAATTTTAAAATGGAATCTTTGAATGTAAGTGTAGAAACTTTATGAATTTTTCAGCGATAAATCTTCACTTTCTTCTTTTCTGTTTCTTCATCCGCTTCATCGCCACAAAATAAGCAGTGGTTTTTAAAACAAAAACTGGATTCACTTATTCGCGCTCTAGTATGAGGTGGACTTACTTTTGAAGTACTGGCCTGTTCTTCCTCACGTTGTCTTTTTGATGCAGAGATTGAAGTTTTCCGGGTGTATGATTTTTTACAATCCACGTGAATTGTAACGGACTTTTGGCTTCTTAAATAATCAGCAAACTCATCACTTCTCGCGACACTTGCACCGAATAAAGTTGGCATTCCACGACTGACCACAACAGTTTCATCTTCAGTCAAAGTTTATTACAAATAAAGCAAAATTGTGACATTTTTTTTTAAATATTAATCAGCGCTAACTTCAATAGTAGACGCTTGTAATAAATACGTATAGTCACTCGAACTGCTCGTTCAACACTAAAAGAAGCAGGTATACGTGAACGACACCACATGGACAAAAGAATAGGCAGATGTTTTTCAAGGCCAGATGTTATTCAAGTAGAGGGGATTCGGTAAGGGACCGGCGGTCATTTTAGAGTAAATTTTCTTAGAATAGTATAATCTATACATAACAGAGACACGAGTAGGCATTTTTGCTTGCTTGAGTACCTAAATATGTATATACGTGGCATATGTGTGCATACTATGTACAACATGATTCTTACAAGCGCAATATCTGGGAAATAGTGGGTCTTAGTGAAAAAATCATTGAGACCATTTTTATAGAGAATTTTAAGATCTACAACTTTGCTCTGAGGTACTTTTTCGATAAAACTTACCGTTTTCGAGAAAAATCCAAAAAACCTAAAATTTTGACCTTGGGCCCCGAATAAGTCCCTAAGCTCACATGGGACTGATGGGGACTTTTGACACTTTATTCCTTGTGGTAAACCTAAGGTCTCTACGCAGATTTGGCTCTGTCGGAATTTTCTTTATTTCAATTGTCTAAAATGACCGGACTATTAGGGTTGTATTGACATAATAGTTATAATAAAAAGTGTTGCTTTAAATATTAATTCAATTCGAGTATACAATTTTTTTAATGACGACGGCTTGGTTAAGTGGGTAAAGTGTAGGCCGATCGACTTACTAGATCGAATTGTGGCGAGTCTGAGATATCTGTATCTTATAAGGATATCTGTAGATATCCTTATAAGGGAGAGATCTTCGTGTGATACAAAACATTTGTTACTTCTGTAAAAAAATATGTTTATAAACGCACCCCAATACACGAATCATTCCTGCAGGGCTAACAAAAACTGCGATAGGTTATATGTCACGGATTTTGTTGCCCTAAGCGTAAGATAACCGTTTTCTCACGAGACACGAGAAACACACGACGAATTCTTGACACGACATTAGCATTACACGAATTGTATTTTAATAACGTATAGGCCACGGAGTAATACTTAGTGGTATGAGTAAGACAAGTGTATTTAGACTTTAGTACAAGACTTAAATTACGGATCGAAAAGTTTTGCCGCCCTGCTAGCCCTGCTGGTATGGGGGAAGGTCTTCTTGAAATGATAAAAAAATATATTTTTCCAGAAAATAGGACCAAATTTTTTTATTTTTTTTAAACCTAGCCCCACACTAGTATTTATTACTGTATCGTGGGTGCATTTACAAACATGAAAATTCACATACACAAATACCCAGACCGGAACAAATAAATGTCGTACTTACCTTACCTACTTATTGCCTTAGTTAATTGATGAGGAGTTTGTAGTGTCGATTTGCTGAAATGTTCTTTGTGCTTTTCGAGGCATATTTATTATTATTATTATCTTTGAACCAAAAGCCACACTTTTTCGGTTTGGGGAACTGAACCTCAAACCACTGTGTCACCCACTTAATGAGAAAAAAATGTTATGGATAGAGTTTTTACGACACTATAATATTGTTATTATTATTAATATTGTTATATTGTTGATAGGGACGACTTTCAAACATTCAAGTAAAATATAATTTTAGTATAGGTAATATGAAAAACTTTTAATTTGCAAGACTTTGTCAGTTCGATACAAGATTTAATATAATAATAATAACCCGTAGGGCAGCTTGTGGCGAGTTGTTGGTGAGTAATGACGCCATGGACCCGAGTGCTCCAGAGAGTCGTTCAGGGTCCCTAACTCAGCGTGCCATCGTTTTTAGAGTGAAAACCGAAGGGTGCTTGCAAGACTCTCAGCTCTGGCTTGCCTTAATTGGCCATCCAGAGAGGAGCCGTGAGAGGTATATCGAATTAGGAAGATAATAGGTTCCTACGTCCATGTACTCTAGGGGTGGAAGTATTAAAGAGCATAACTATGCGAGTAACTTCGAAGAAAGCGCAGCACACCTCTCGCCACCCCTGAGCTGCTCACACCGGTGTTGCCCTCAGTTGTCTTATGACGACCGTTTGAGGGCCTATCTAGTAAGCGGCAAGTCACCGCCGGCCACGGGTAATAAGGTATCACTAATTATGGCTGATATCCGTCCCCTTTCAAATAGTCTAGTTTTTGTCCATCAAATCTCATTTATTTTCTTTCAATAATTTACAATATTCCTTGCACCTGCCTGGGTCAGTTCACTGGTTATGTTTCTTCATTTTCAGCAAGTGATCTCGGCAAGTGACTTACATAACATTAAGTGCTCGCAAAGGGCCTCTGCGTGTTGGACCCATGTCCCCATACAAGTCTTTACTATCAGCCTATACTGACCCACTGTTGGGGAAAGGCCTTCTCACACTATTCGAGGTAAGAGAGATTTGGTCATACTCCGTCACGCGGACCCAGTGCGAATTGGAGGAGGCAGGTGTCAATACAACAATATTCGATACAAAGATGAAATTATATTTTGAAGCAATTATATAATATACCACGACCAAATAGACCGAGTCTTAACTGAAGGACAAACTATGAGAGTGAAAGAAGCCAGAAAGGTATGTAAGAAAATAACCTGTTGGAACTCTATACTCTCTGCCTACCCCGCAAGGGATCTGGCATGGTGATATAGAATATAATATATCAACAACAGACATTAATGTGGTCTGAGCGTTCTTGCATGTGAATTTCAGGTCTGTTTATAAAAAGCTACGTTTATATATGAACTAAGCAACTTTAATAAGGGTTTGTAAAAATAAAATATTTTGTCATCGATCGAATCAAATCGATCGAATAAAATAAAATAAACTTTATTTCCGCATACCAAATAGCTAGATTAACCGTTGAAATGAAGACAACATGTTGAGTTTTCAGCAAGCGTCGCGTGTCTACCGCCAGTAAAAACATTGTTATTAAAGCGGTCATAAGGCCCATTTTCTTTATAACCAAACACGGCGCGCTACGATAATTTCGTGGTTTAATCGTGTAATAGACAGTGTTAGACTTTTTCAATTGTAGGATCAGTCAATTGAAATTCTAATTGCAATTAAATTAATCCCCCTAAAAAGCAGTGATAGCCTAATGGTTAGACCGTTGGACTGCAAAGTCAGGGGTCTCGGGTCCAAACCCAGGCACGTACCTCTGACTTTTCGATAGCATGTGCGTATTAAAAATTAATTATCACTTGCTTTAATGGTGAAGGAAAACATCGTGAGGAAACCTGCATGCCTAAGAGTTTCTTGAAGGTGTGTGAAGTTCGCCAACCCGCACTGGACCAGCGTGGTGGACTTTGGCCTAAGGCCTCTCTGTTTGAGAGGAGACCCGTGCCCAACGGTGGGACAGTTTCTTAACAGGGCTAATATTATTATAAGGTACTCCGGAATAGCAATGACTTTTGGACGTCAAAAGCCTCAGTTCCTCCCCTAACCATGGTAGTGTTGAACACTCTAAACGTCGGGAACTTAAAAACTAAATATAAGCTGCGACGAAATCTAAAATATTTCAATTGCAATCTAATTTTTTTAATAATAAATTTTTGCCCAACTCTGCATTCAACGATCATTTCTTAAAATTATCCTAACCCGCCGCGTTAAGAATTTAATTGGTCAAAGCGAATAAGAACCCAGAGTAAAGTTGCTTGGAAGTTACCCGCCAAATGAGCACGTTTCAACAACAGTTTATAATTAACGTGTAATTTTACACTTTTTGACTCAGTTTTTGGTTGAAGTTAGTCATTTTTGGGTGATAACTTAATTTTATGTTTTTTGTGACCATTATGTACATTTGAGACCTTTCACATAGTTTTTATTTACATGGTTTTATTTGTTAAAAATGCGGATATTTTACAAGCTTTTGTTTAACTTCCAATGTTTGCATAATGTGTTCTTATATTTCATTTGCAATGTTAGTTTGCTTAGGTCAAGAGTTACAAGCAGCTGATCCTGCTCGACGAAAGTGACAGCGCCGGGGCGGAGGCATAGCCTTCCCAGCCCAATAGCCCGGGCTTAAGATTACGGGCTAACTTGCGTCCTTCATCGTAATATCTTGCGGGGGACCCCCTGCAGCAGAGTGGCCCAGAGCGCGGCACGTGAGGGGCACTGGTGCGTTCCATACGAATATTCCGGAACCCCTCCAAAGTGCTCATGTCAGCCATCATGGGGTTTTTAGTTGGTAGAAATCCGACAGGCCGACACGCTCCGCGAGCTTCCCCTGAGGCTTTGTCCCATGCGAGGATCGAACCCGCAACTACTCGATCAGGTCGGCGCAGCAGCTTAAACTCTTAACCACTACACCAAGTAATTGGATATTTTTTTTATTTTTAGAAGTGCGTCTGTCTTATTTCCTTCTATTTTCCTTATCCGTCTTCAAGAGAATACTTGATCTAATGATTAAAGCACAGGCCGCTTCCTTCAGTAGATCATGTACTTGTGGGTTGGATCCCCACACATCCTTTGTGTGATCCAAAAATTTATTTACGGCTTGGATTTTTTATGTTTGTAAACACACTTCCTACAATGAAATAATATCTAGAATATAGGGAGTTGCCCTTGCCTTGACCGAATGAAGAATAGTGTGATTAGAAACCGATGTAAGTTAAAAGATGACGTAGTGACTAGGATTGAACAAGGTATGTTGAATTGGTATGGGCATGTGGAGAGGATATGTGACAGGCGGCTAATGAAAGGAATATATCGAGCAAATGTGAGTGTAAGCGTCGGAAGAGCTTGCCCAAGAAAAACCTATCACGAGCAAATTAATAGTCTCTTGGAAAAGGGTCAAGTGTGTAGCACTCTTAATCGTCGGAAATGTATGAACAGATGTATGAACGTAGATGACGCAAAAGATGTGTAAGAATCGTAGTATGTGGTAAACTGTAGTCTCTGCCTACCCCAGTGGGATAAAGGCGTGAGTATATGTACGTATGTATATGGCAATGTTATAGATAAAATGGAACAAATGAAAAACATGCCTTTATTGTTTGTGAAAATCTTTAGTGAACGTATAATACAAATAAAAAAACTTAATTATACAGAACGGATAATCATTAATTCTAAACTCAACGGTCAACAACAATGCTTGTTAAATAAAAACTTTGTAATATATTACACAGGAAACACATAATTCCTTGGTGTAACTCGACATGTTGTACTCTCGACCTCATTAACTTGCTTATGTAAATAAGCGTTTATTGTTAGGGTTGAACCATGGTCACATCCTGTTTTACACAAGAAAGTCTTTTTAACCGACTTCAAAAAGGAGGAGGTTCTATGTTCGGTTGTATGTATGCTTTTTTTTTTTTTTTTTTTTTTTTTTTTTTATGTATGTTCAGCGATATTTCCGTCAATTGTGGACCGATTTTGATGATTTTTTTTGCATTGGGTTCAGTATAGCTCCACGGTGGTCCCATTTTAATTTCATTGGCATTGGACCTTGGACTTAGAAAATACACCAGGGAACTCCTTAACGACAAACAATAGGCATGTGTAAATTGAGATATTATGGTTATTACGTCAATCCTATAGGTATCCTACTATAGAACCAAGCAGTATATTAGCCAACTTCAAAAAAGGAGGTTCATAATTCGTCCTTTTTTTATAACTCCTTTGCTTATGAACCGATTTTGATGATTCTTTTTGCATTTGGTTCAGTATAGTTTTGAGGTGGTCCTATTTTATTGTTATTGGTATTGAACCTTGGACTTTGAAGATAAAAGAGGGAACTCCTTAACGGCGAACAGCACGAATGTATAGATTCCGTTATTATAGTCATTATATTAATCCTGTAGGTACCTTACTTTACAACTTAGCAAAATAATATAATATCGGTATATAAATATTACTAAATAATTCACTCGTCACTTAAAATTGTAAAATAAAAATCTTTTAACAAAAGAGGTAAACCGACTTCAAAAAGCAAAAAATAAATATTTGAAGTCGGTGCCAAGTAACCGACTGCACCAACCAGCACCGACTTCAAATATTTATTTTTTGCTTTTTGAAGTCGGTTTACCTTTTTTGTTAAAAGATTTTTTAGTGTAAGGTTTGTCTCACAGTAATCCTATTTTGTACAGGAACAGTTTTTTAGTGTAACGTTTGACTAACGACAACATCCCGTTCCATACAGGAAATATATGTTTTAGTGTAATGTTTGACTGGAACTGTTTCATACAGGAACGGTTTTAATGGAAGGTTTGTCTCACAACACCATCCGGTTTTATGCATGAACGGCTTTTAGTGTGAGGATTGACCCACGGTAATATCCTATTTTACAGAGGAATAGTTTTTGAGTGTAAAGTTTGTCCCACGACAACGTCTTGTTTTATGAAGAAGTAGCTTTTATAGTATAAGTTTTAATTCCATTACATCAACATAACCCACATCCGGCTTTACAAAGAAATCCCTTTTAGTGTAAGATTTAACCAACAGCAACATTCTGTTTTATACAGGAACTGTTTTTAGTGTAAGATTTGACTCGCGGCAATATTCTGTGCAATATTTCATGCTTCTAGATTCAGCAGTTTTAGTTACTGTTGACTGGCTAGTGATAGAATTTTTTAAAGTAGGGGAGAGAGGGGTAGCCCGGCCATTTTTTTGCTTTCGATATTATGACTATATTTATTACGTAAAATAATAAAAAAAGTATAAAAAATAATCAACGTTATATTCATTAAAGATAAATATCGAAAACTCAGACAACAAATATAAATCAAATTTGGGTATCTCTTAAAGATTGCGGGTAGCTCCGGCCACAAAGGTATTTAAAGAATAATGTGTTTTTTGGTGACACATACATACATCACAGTAATAGTACAAATGAGATGGATTTAAATCTACACATGCTTCGTGATCCCAGTCCTCACATATTTTGCACTGGATCCAATCCTCATCGAACGTTTCACCGCAAATAATGCATTCCGTCTCCTGATGTTGCGAATCTGGCTGAGATGCAACCTTCTTAACTTTTACTCCCGTTTTCATGTTTCTCTTGACCTTTACCGCAGCTTTGGTATCTTTGTCCTTCTCCAGTAATTCCTTTTTATAAGGCGAAGACGTCAAAATTTCACTTTTTTGTGTTCTTCTTCTCCGAGCTGTCAGACGTTTTTTTGAGGCATTCGGAAGAGGTGACAAATTCTTAAGCACATCATTAATATTCCCAACATCAACACTTCAACTTGGTACTGCTTCTTGTATGGTTGTTAGCGGCGCAGCTGAAACGCTAGCTGTTGGTTCATCATTCATGGTTGGTATTGCTTGCTGAAGCTCGATGGTAGCTGACGATACATTTAAAGCGCTAGTTAACGGTCCTGGTTCATTTTCAGATGCTGCAGAATCAGGAGTCGGGATTTTCAATTCACTAGATCTAGCTTCAATTGGTATCTGAGTTAACGCAGAACCTAAAAAGTCAAGGTCTGAAAACACATCTCGATTAAAGGGCTGGATACCTGTGCAACGGAAACCACTTTGGGCTATCTCTAATCTAGCAGCTTTGGTAAACGCTATATTTGTCAGTCCAGCAACGTCATAATCTGTTAGTCGAGCACCCGGGTTCTAACGCATCCGTGATGCGCTTGCTGATCCATAAGCCTGTTTAAAAGGCTTGAAAAATACACGGTCTAATGGCTGAATCTTATGTGTCGTATGGGGTGGTGTGCTCAGCATGTGAATGTGATTGATTGTCTTTAGCATATTCAATAACATTCAGATCTTTGTGGCTATTGTGTCCATCTAATATTAGTAGAATAGGGCGAGCTTCTGACGGGTGAACATGTTTCTTAAAATGTTAAAGCCACTGCAAAAATATCTCCGCATTCATCCATCCGCTTTCGGAGGCAATGCCCAGACTTTTAGGTGGTGCGCCAATCATGAGCCGGCCATTCTTATCCATTTTTTTTTCTAGGAAAAATGTACGTAGGGGGTACAAAGTGACCCGACGCACTCATAGAAATCATGACAGTAATGTTACGTCCCCTTTCAGCTGATATGAGTTTCCCAACCTGTTTTTTACCTTTTCTGATAAAACTTTATCATTATTATGGACAGTCGAGACTCCAGTCTCGTCAGCATTGTAAATTTGGAAAGCTTGAAAATTAAATTGCTCATATAGGCTGATGAGGAGTTCATAAAATCGATCAACTTGAGGTTTATTGAAACCTGTAGAACGCATTAAGCTTGTTGCCTCAGGAGTTCTAAGTGCCACATATGGATTCCTTTTCTTAAATTCGCAGAAAAAATCTTTTCCTGCCATTCGTTTGTCTTTGTTAAACCTGTGAGGAATTTGAAGTTTTTCTGCTAATTCAAAGGCAAGGCGCAAAAACTCACTTCTTGTTAAAGGCATAAGACGGTTATCTAGATTTATAACATGCTCACAGAGTTATCTTTCAAACTCAGGTTTGAATGTTTGTTCAAAACGTCCTAATTTTGGTTTACGAGTGACCTGATAACCTTGTTTTATACCTTTAATACGATCTTGCAAAGAAGTACGTGGAACTTTGTATCGGTCTGCGGCTGCTCTTTCAGAATATTTTTTGTCAAGGACGGCTTGAATTGCTTTTTTCATATTCTCTTCACTCCAGTCTCCGCGATTTGTAGTTCTATTCTTAAATTTGGCCATTTTTGCCACTGCAACAAATTAATATTAGGTGTTAGATTTAAATATATGAGGAATAATAGCGTCAGCTCCTATGGCCGGGGATACCCCCAAAACTGACGGCCGGGGTTACCCGATACAACTTTTATCAAACAAAAAATTCTTATTAAAAAGCATATTATTACACATTAAGATAAACTTAAATATATGAAATAGAAATGTATTGAAATAAGTAAAAAATATGATATAAATAATTACCTACGTTTATCCAATAAATATAGCCTCCGAAACAATTGGTATCCCGCGCAACCAGTCCGCCAAAAACAAAATACACTCAATTTGCGTCCGAGCACCGCGGTCGGGTAACTTCAACTGTCAGTTTTTGTCGAATGGCTAGTAAACGCAAACAGACATAACACGTACTTATAGGTAACAACACGCGAGTCACTAGTATTTGCGGTGGCCGAGGCTACCCGCCGGCCGGGGCTACCCCCCGCTCCTAAATATTTATTTTATAGCCATGTTCATCCTAAGTACAGATTTAAATATTGAAAGCCAAACAGAGGGCTTGGCACGAAAATATTGACTAAAGCGTGGCGTTAGAGAATTTGTATGCCATCCCTGTCACACAAAATGTTTGCCAAATAAACATGAACGCGACAGCACGCTTACTCGCTAGCATTAGGCTAGCGTAAACCTTTTTGTGCTAAGCTCTCGGAATATGACGAGCATATAACAAACTCTTCGGAAAACATTACGAAAACTAACGTCCAAAGTAAAACAAACCCTGCAAATTGAACGTCAACAAAGAAAATATCACAAGAATCGAATCAGTCGGCGTCTTGATCTCGACTCATTGAATTAAGTGAATTGTGCCGATTAGAACGAAACGGGGAGACGGGAGCCGAGCTTTATTGGATTCATGTCAAATAAGACATGCAAAACCTTAGGAAGATCAAAGGATACAAATTGATTTTGATGAGAGAGAAGTATTTATCCAAAAAAACCGTGTCTTCTATGTTCCCTTAGCGAGGGTCGCGAAGGTATACTGTGTTCATCCACATTTTGCAAGCGATATTAGGTCCCAAAAAATTATAGGGGGCGAGCCTTTTGCCATTGTACCGGGCTCAGTTTCAGAATCCAGACCGTCATTGAAATTTTTTCTATTCGTCCGACCCAGAATTTATTAGAGAGAAGTAAATTTATTTAATGTTTTAATGTCACGGTTTTAACTCCGACGTCTACAATGCGAGTCATGGAACGAAGCATCGTGTTCCGTACTCGATCGATACATTTTATACCGAACCAAACGGGTCATCTGAACCGAATGGACACAAATAGGTGGGTGAAACTGTGTACCGAATGTGTCCCGCAACAAGGTCATCGTCGCCGAGGCAGGCCTAGAAAACAGTAGCGCGATGACCTCGACGCGTAATAAACAGAATGGCCGTCATTGACAGGGGCTAGGGATCGTTGGAGCAAAAAGGCGGAGACCTTTGCCCAGCAGTGGGACACATAAGGTTATTAAAAAAGGAAAAATAAAAGTAAATTTATCTAAAAAAGATCGTTTCGCCTGTATTCCCCAAGCGAGAGTGGCAGAGGTATACTGTGAGCACCCGCATTTTACTGGCAATGTTAGGGACGAGTGTATTACACATATCACAATATCGAACTCCGGTCTGCTACTGAGATATTTTTATAGAAATAGCACGCTTTGTCCGATCTATGATTACTAGATGCCACCAGCGAGACAATCAGGCCTCGGACACGAAGTCAGCGGGAGCGAGGCGGTGGCGGCGGCGGCGCGGGGAGCGGCGCGTTTCAATGCATACATTTATATGGAACTGGCCTCGAAGGCAGCGGCGCGGGGAGCGGCGCACGAGCGATGCGTACCAATCTAGCGTTGCCCGCGCGTCTGTATTGAGGTAGTGTTGAGTTGTAGTATTCGTTTTTTGCTTTTTAACGACCGAAGTTTTATAACGCCCGCCGAAGTTTGAAGCAAATTATTACAATGATTTTTGATAGAATAAAGATACTAATTTCTCGTAACACAACACTACGCCGCTCTAGCGCCGTACGGTCTGCCCGCTGGCTTCGAGACCGGGTACAGCGTTGCCGCGTAAACAGGTAACGCGTGGCGTCACGATAACTCTGTGAAATGATCGTTTAATGGTATTCAAGAGGCACATAGAATAGTACTAGGCGATCATGTAGCGAAATTTACGTAACGCGCGGCGTTTGGACTTAGCGAATAATGGCCCAGAGTTGAGTCTTTTTCATTCAGTCGGGTTTCTTGTGTTTTTTAATAAGTTGTTTTTTTTTCTCAGACAATGTGAACATTAAGCCTCTCAAGTTTCTGCCAGTCTTGTTTTGTTTAAGCCCATTCCCGTAATATAGTAACAAACTTTTAATTAAGTATGTCAACTGTCGAACTTTTTATTTCGGTAAATTATGGAGACTAATAAATGTCGATTTTCCAATAAATTTACTGCTTAATATTATCTGAAAAACATTGGAGGAATAAATATTGAGCTGGCTCTTCAGTAATAAAGGACTCTTTATTGTTTTACAGTTGGGTAAAGGCCTTCTTCTTCTTCTTCTTTAAGTTATGGCTTCACACAAATTTTATGTGTATTTTGCCAATGTCCAGAGATGCATAATCGTGTTTGTAAGATTTAATTTCTAAATTAATTCATCTCCCCGATAAACTCGATGACAACGATAATAATGAAATTGATGAAGTACCTCAGCATGGATAGTAAAGCGATAAATACTTTACATACCAATTACTACGGCCATTTTGAGGGAAATTGAAAAGGCACGTTTTATCACTTTGTTACAATAACCTTCACTCATGTATATATAAGAATACATAATGGCTAATATTCCACCGACATTAAACATTATTATTCAAAATAACACAAGTTTTGAAAATTAAAACAAATTGACGACATATCTCTTCGACTTCCCGCCAAAACTCCTAAAGGCTCTTTGGAATCGAGGTGAGAGAAAATAGGTTATATATACTCCACTCTTATTTAGTAACTTTGCAGTGTGAAAAGGACAGCATATAAACTCTATAGCGTTACACTAACGTCAATCTGTTCGTACTAATAGCCCTCTGATCACTCCGATGTATCTTGACATTTTCAATACCTCTTGATTGGTTTATACCAAAGGTTAAAAACAAAGTCTCTGATTTTTTACCGGCCCAAAGCTTATAGGAAATAAGTTTTCTTTTTGCCAATACAAGTTAGAAACTTTGAAACACGGTTAACGAAGGTTGACGCACCGCCGTAAAAAGTGCGTTACCATAATAAATTTTAATTTATTCGGCAACAGTCAAGGGATTTTTGATAATATTTATGCGGAGATGAATATATTATTAGATATTGAATGTTATTGAAAAAGTTTTGACGGAGGCACGTGTTTTGAATTCTAAAATTTCGAGGAAGGCTAAAGTAAATATCATTCGATTTGGGTACATATTTTAAGAGTACCTCATGGCATATCAATTATGCCAACCATGTTGTGATATCTTGTAAAATGCAACTACTGTATCTGAGTATTAAATAAGCTGTTGGATGTCCAAATATATATAAGGTAATGACACATAGGTAGATAAAATGTAGGTACCGGGGAAGACCTCACCATGACCAAAGCGACCGTGTCTTATCTGAAGGGCATGTATGATGAGAGTGGAGGAAGCCAGAGAGGTCTGTAAAAAAAGAACCTCTTGGAACTCTGTACTCTCTGTCTAACTCGTAAGGGATGTGACGTGATGATATAGATAACACAATAATTTACTACTACTATACCATCACGACAGATTTCTTGCGAGTAATATAAATTGTAATAGTCATCATCATCCACTGCTGAACAGAGGACTTCCCAATCGCTCTCTAGCTCAACCGGTCTGATGCCACCTGCATCCGATGACTGCCTCGATCTTCACAAGATCGTCGGTCCATCAGGCAGGTGGCTGTCACACGCTGATGATAAGATTACTCAAAGCATGGTCTCAGTCTTATGAAAAACATTTAGTATTTAGATATTCTTTCACCTATAAAAAAAGTATTTTCTCCACATTTTTTTATAATTTTTGAAATTAAACGTGCCCCACTTGGATTTATTCCTGTCGTGGGTGCGTTTACAAACATAAACATTCACATACCTAAATACCCACACCGATTATTATCATCGACGAGGCACTCATGAACCACTTTGAAGCCGTAGTGATGGCCATCAAGATAACTGGCGCGAGAGAGGCTCTTCTCGTCGGCGACTGCAACCAACTGCCGTTCATTGATAGGGAGAACCTGTTTCGAATGCGTTACAACCGCCCAGACTCCGTGGCGCGTGTCAACAGGGAGCTGCTTTGCACTCACAGAAACCCAATGGACGTAGCGTATGCCCTCAACGAGATATATGGGGGCATATACTCGTCCAAATCCCTAGTGAGGTCCTTGAGCTTCAGTAAGTACACGGGAGCGCAAATTCCAAAACACCAGGAGAACACCCTGTTTCTGGTGCACACCCAGGCCGAGAAGGAAATCCTCCTCGGCCAGGGCTATGCGTCGGGAAACGGGTCGCGCATCCTCACCGTGCATGAGTCTCAGGGACTAACGAGTGAAAACGTGGTGATAGTGCGAGCGGTCCCCAAGAGACTGAAGCTCCACGGAAGCTATCCACACGCGGTCGTAGCTATATCTCGCCACACTGGAAGTTGCATCTACTACACAGACAACTGTGAAGGGGACGCAACGGCTACACTAATAAGCAGGGCGAGGGCAGCTGCGACCAAAAAAATAAAAGAATACAACATAAAGATGGCTATTCGCAGTCGAGACATGGTAGTTGTTAAAAAGCTGCTGGAGGCGGAGGAAACCCTCACAAGCAGCCAAACACCTACACAACTGAGGCATTCTCGCTCAAAGGCAAGCCAAAACAGAAAGCCTCATTCACTAACAAAATCATTAATATAAATTAAAAAAAAATTATAGAAAAAAAAACCTCTACTAAAGTACCGCTACAAACAAATACCAAGCACTGTAACAACAAAACCAAAAAAATAAATAAAAAATAAGCGGCATGTACCATACAAGTGCATATAAAAGCAACTACTAACAACACATAAATTACACAAAAAAAGGTGCGGGACAAACCGGGCCCGCAGTGTCTAATTATAAATAAAAAAAAAAAAATACCCACACCGAAACAAATAATTTTTTTTTTTTTTTTTTCCACAACAATGCTAGCTACATTAATATTTCATAAATAAATCTATTTAATGTAAAATTGTTTATGAAGTTTCTATTTCGAGTGGACTGGAGCCTAAACTAGGGTAACCCTGTATTTCAGGACTCCAGGTCTCTCTCCACGGCAGGTTATAGGTGAAGGTAACTATCTAATGTGGTGTTTATGGTTATATAAGTATAAGTATTGACATAATATACTTGATCTTTCGTGAAATGAGTGTGTGTGTATGTTTGTGTGTGTGTGTGTATGTGTATGTGTGTGTATGTGTGTGTGAGCGTGCATGCGGTTGGGTGTGTATGTCAATGTGTAAGTGTGATAAGTTTAAATACGCGTGCGTGGAATGTGTGTTTATAAGTGAATAAATAAGTGTGAGTGCTGAAGTAGTTACAGTATGTAAAATCAACAATTATTAATAGGGATTCAGTGTCATTATAATTTAAGCTTAATAGATACTTTTGTATAGTAGATTTACATTTATACGAGGTCTTTGGGAATATATTAAGAAGTGAATTTAGTCTATTATATAAGTAAGGAGCAAGGAAACATGAATGGAAACAGGAATAATTGTAGGTCACACCAAGATTTGTCCTATGCGGTAATCGAACCCGCGCCTATTAGACACAGAGAACGGAGCGGCTTAAGCTGTTAACCACTGCGATAAATCGTCCGCCATTTTCTTAAATTAACCAAGAATTTTGAATAGATCACGTATTAGCCTGCCAGCTATCATTTAAATCTCTTTTGTTAAACAGTATTTCATCTAGACATATAATCACAAATATTTCTTCGACAGGCCTCCCCGATCCGTTTATCAGCACCTTAAAATAATAAACACAATATAATATTAAACAAAACCCATTTTCAAATACAATTAAGCGCAGGTAGGTGTTAATTCATTGCTTTGTGCGGCGCGAATTTTATTCACTTGCTGTAAATGTAGTTTATTTAAGAATCCATTTATTTAAATAAAGCTCTGTGAAGAAGGATAGAAATTATTATTTCTATGAGACATCTCTACGTTTATAATTCTTGTAAGCCAGGTGTCAAAGTGCTTTGACCTTCGATGAGTCTTGCACGCGCTATAATTTTCTTTAATCCCGCCATAAATTTAGTTAAAAGAGATTATTAACAGAAATATAATAAAATTGACGGGCAATGCGGCGCAGTGGTTAAGAGCTTAAGCCGCATCGCCCACTGGATCAAAGAGACGCGGGTTCGACTCCCGCACGGGACAAATTATCTTTGTGTAACCCACAATTATTTGTTTCGATCGGGGTAGTTGCGTATACGAAATTTCGTGTTTGTAAACGCACCCACGACACAGGAATAAATCCTACTGTGGGGCTACGTTTTATAAAAAAAATATTTATTATACTTGTTATTAATTTGATGTCAAAAATATGGGCAGACAACTTGAAACTCGGTTCTTCACATCAGGCTTTGAAATGCATTACAGTTCCTTCTAACTTTAAAATGAGTTAGATAACCCTGAATTACAATTATCCAATGGAAGCATCTGTTATATTCAGGTGTGAGGTAATCTAGTATTTAGCACTAAACGTACAAAAGATTATTTAAAGTCCTATTCTGTCTTTTTTCCCTTAAAGATTGTTTTAAAAGTATGAAGGTTTACTTCTCGCTGTTTTTATTAAGTCTATTCTCAATCAACTACGTTCGTCATACCACCTTTATGCAGACGATCTCCAAATTTACACCCAAGCACCATTGGCCAACTTCTCGGAGGCTGTGAACACAATGAACCATAATCTATCTAAGGTATGTGAATGGAGTGGGCGCTACGGTCTTAATGTAAACCCAACTAAAACACAAGTCATTGTTATTGGCAGTCCCAGACTCACTGCACGTCTTGATTGGTCACAACTCCCCCAAATCATGTTTAATGGTGTCACTATACCGATAAGTAAAAGTGTAGAAGATTTGGGGATCTACATCGATACCAATCTCACTTGGGGACCACAGCTGCAAGAACTCAGCCGCAAGGTTTTTGCCTCCGCAGGCTCTTTAAGAAGGTTGTGCAATTTTCTCCCAACAGCTTCTTCCTTTTATCGATTATGCAGACGCCAGCTATCTTGACCTTACAGAGCAGCAACTTAATAAACTTGAGCGACTTCAAATTTTTTGTATAAGCTTCATATTTGGCTTGCGCAAATAAGATCATGTTTCTGAATTTCGTACAAAGCTCAAGTGGCTACCAATTTGCTTTCGCCGGAATTCATTTATTGTCGCTTCTATACAGTGTTCTGTTTAATCCGATAACCCCAGCTTACCTCAAAGATCGATTTGAGTTTCTTCATTCAGGGTTCCTAAGATCATCAGAGAATTTGAAGCTGAAAATGCTGATGTACTCTACAAATTTCTTCGACAAATCCTTTAGGATTCAAGCTGTTCGTTTGTGGAATGCATTGTACCCATGTCAGTTAGACGTGCAAAGTCGTTGATTTCGTTTAAAACAATGGTTAAGCATCACTATTTATCAATAATTTAACTGTTTGCTTTTTTATATAATCTTTATTAGTGTTTAGCTATGATATGTAATAGATTAAATTATAATATGTGTGTATGTTTACATGATGAGGTATATAATTGTGTATGTATTGTTATGTGTGTATGTATAATAAGGTATGTATATATATGTTTGTTTCGTATATCATTAATAATGTACCCCACTAACTTTCTATCGTTATTTGTTATCTTCCCAACGGTTGTGTGAAAGAAATTGGTTTCAGCAATAAGGCCGCCATTTGTACTTATTTACTGTTTACAAATTGTTTGTAATTTATTGTTTTGCTGGTGTACAATAAAGTGTACTATTATAAGGTTTCCAAAAACCGGTTGCAGTCTAAAGACCAGGAACCGATGGTTAAACTTGCTTTCCGAAATAACAAAACCATTGACGAACTTTTAAGTAAGTAAGATGTTTGCTCAATGAGTCATTTAAGTACGCTTTAGATTCCCACAAGGGACATTTCTTTGTGAGACCCATAGATATTGATTTGTAAGTGTTTGTGCATGTGAAATGTATATTTTTAAAGCCCTCGCGACTCGGCTATAAATCCTACTGCGGGGAAAATTTTCAAAAAACACACTTTTATCATACTATTTACCCTGTGTGTGCGCGTGCGTGTGTGCATGTGTGCATGCGTGCATGCGTGCGTGTGTGTGTGTGTGTGTGAATGATCTACGTTGTTGGCCGCGGGGCCTTAACAGCTTTACCGGGCCAGACTATTTACTATTAACACTTACCGGAAATAACAAAATCAGAGGTTTCAAACATTTTGATGAAATAGATACCCAGCAACATTTTGTTCGAATTCATCATCATTTAACCCATATTGTGTCTAACCACCTTCTACATTACCAATCTTACAAAACGATCATTGCAGCTAGATCACCTTAAGTAACGTAACTGTACAAACATTTTCCAACGTCTAAGCGCATTTATTAATTTAAAACATTCCTTTCACTCTCCATAGAGCTTGCCTTGTAATAATTACAGCGGCTTGCGAACGATGTCAGGTCCCCTCTATTTGTGAATATAATATCATTAAGTAATTCAACCCTTGGGATAATTACGAAAGGATAATCTCATTTCGGCCGTCGACTGAGAAACTTTTCGGTTGCTTTTACACAGCTAACTAAGCGTTTGCAATTAAGCCAATGACATTTATGAGTTTTGCGTACGAGGGTTATAGTGACTCGAAAACGTATAATACAAGAATCATTGTAAGGCGACCCGTTCTAATTGGGTGTAACGTTTGTGTTGTTGAAATTAGTAGGTTATTACTTGTGGGGAACGGGACGGCGTGTGAATGGATTGTGAACATGGAAAGGAGCTTTTGTAGGTAATTTTGGGCTAGGCTTAGACTCCTGGAATGCCAATGAATACTGGATATTGCACCCGTGACTCCGGAATAGATAGATAGAGTATTCTTTATTGTACACCAGCGAACAGAAAAATACAATGTGATATTAACTTAAGATAGAGGCACAATTGGCGGTCTTATTGCTAAGAGCAATTTCTTCCAGACAACCAGTACGTTGGAAGAAGCAACAGATAAAAATAGAGGGCAGTTGGTGGCGTACACTATAAAGATATATATTCTATAAAATACTATAAGATACTACTACATACATATTGATACACAGGACTTGATATACTAAACATTTAAATCTAATTCAATCCAATTATGCGTCAATTATTAAATCTTTATCTTTAACCATTGTTTTAAAAGAATGCAACGTCTTTGCACGTCGGACCGTAACAGGCAATGCATTTCACAAGCGTACAGCTTGATTAGTGAAGGATTTATGAAAGAAGTTTGTGGAATGCATTAGTGCTTTCAGCCTCAGATTCTCTGATGACCTTAGGAACCTCAAACGAACTTACGAACTTGATCCAGTGAGGGTAGGGGTCCTAAATATCTATTATTTTCTTAGTTCTACCATTATTCCAACTCTGTTACATAAACAGAGCGACCCAATCGCTGCTCACTTCTTTATTAGCTTTAAATATACAGGGCGTAGGAAGTGGCGCGCCAAATTGCTAATGAAAATTGGATCCTGCTGTGAACTCTTGAAGTTTTAATGAGAATTCCTGTTTCGGACGTCCATTTTTAATTTTGTGAATATTGATCTTAAGAGTTTTATGATTTGTGTTTACTTATACAACTTGAAACTAATTTAAGTAACGCAAGACTTGGGAGATCGCAACTTTTTTTGATTAAGGTCTTATCAGCGATTGGTCCCTGTCTCACTTGATGGAAATTGATGAGTAATGAAGATAGTCGCTCGCTTTCTCAAGCGAGTGGCCATCTTCATTACTGAGAGTAATAGCCATTCTGAAATAGGCTGAGGAGATGGAAAGAGTTCCAAATCGGTATGATCCGACTCGATTGGCCTCCTCGTAAGACAACTCCGGGCATCATGCCGGAACACAACTGGGTCGCTTGGCGGCATGACTTTGCTAAGAGGGTGGTCACCAGCCACGGCCGTAGTCTGCAATCGGTGAAATGATATTTACTTCCTTTGCAATCTCCATGAAAAGCAGGAGTGGCTATTCTTTTACAGAGAGAAAGAAACAGAGAGGGAAAAATGACGTAAATTCCAAATTTACGTTTAATTTTTGGATTTATAAATTTTCGTTTCGAACTTCTCATTGTAACTCAGTTTTTATTTCAGCAGGAGCTCGAAGCATTGCGCATTAACCATCAGTCCCCCAGTCAGTCACAGATGACGCGCACAGGAAGTTTTATTGTTATTTCTTTGCCTCATTACTTTTTTAACTTTTGTAAAGTTTGAATTCAAAAGTTAATTTTTATGGCTTGCTTTTTAATACCGCCATTATGTTTTGCTGACGCACGCGGGAATTGAGAGCAACTTAGTCATGTGAAGCCGTTACTAGTGCGGCCATGTTCAATTTATAGATTTCTTAAAATAAAATAATGTTTGTTTTTTATTAGTTAATCTCTTCGAGCATCACACAAAATCCGACTGAACTGATTTTGATAGAAACTTTGCATTTGAATAGCCTAGTCTGACTGTAAAAGTTTTATCAAAATCATCGCTAGAACTTGCTATGTAGTAGGACATAATCTCATTTGCGCTCCAAATTTGATAAATAATAATACCTTACCATTTAACTGATTAGAAGGTTAGGTTTCACAAGTACACATTATTAATGAAACACGGTGAATTCTACCCAAATCTGTCAAAATTTTAACATACACATCTCGTAACTGACAGTTGCCTAGGGCTTAGCACAAACAGATTGACTTCGGAGTAGTGCTATCGAGTTGATATCCCATACTCTTTACACTTGAAATTTACTAAATAAAGACGCAAGTGACAGTGCGTTTTCTCAACAACGTTACAATGCCGTCTAATGGATTGTGCTCAGCCTTTTAATTAAATTTTAACCCCAAATTTCCTCTTTGGAATCCCATAACTTATCGTTGTTATTGATGACGTTTCAGTTATTTAGATTATTATTTATAACTAGTTTCTGCCCGCGACTTCGTCCACGTTGACTTTATACAAGAATCTAACCGCCGGATTTTATCGCGGTTTATTTTGTTTTTTAAGTTCCCGACGTTTCGAATGCTTTGCAGCACCCATGGTCATGGGAAGTAGTGAGGTGTCAGACGTTCAAAAGGCATAGTTGTTCCGGGGTACCCTCAAACTTCTTAATTATTTTTGTTTTTGTTGGTCCGATCTACGCAGAATGAGCTCACGGTCTCTTGAGGCCATGCAGTGTTATGCTTGGTTTTGGATTTGATTATATTAATTACCGTATCCCAAGTCAATGGAAGCACCTAGCCATCTTCTCTGTTAAAATTAGGATGTTTTTTAATTTCAATAGCCTCGCGAACCATCCTTGGTAGGAATCGGTGTTCTTTCACGAGGTTTTGGGGTCTATCAAATCTGATGTTATGGTGGGTGCGGTCAAGGACATATTCACAGACTGCAGACTTCTTTGAGGAATGGTGTTTTAGGTCAGCTATGTGTTCTTTAACCCAAGTTTTTACTGGTCTTTTTGTTTGTCCTATATAAAAGAGACCACATGCACAATCAAGCTTGTATACTCCTCCATCTTGTAGAGGGATGTAACATTTGATGATTGAGATAGTAAAAATTGACTAATCTTCTCTGGCGTCTTATAAAATGTTATCATATGTGTTATTCCAGGTAATACACTGCCTGTGCCAAATTTTATTTCATCTAACAGCGATGTTAGGTTCCCCTGTAATAGAGAGCAAGTAGGAATTTTTCGGTCATTCAGTCAGTCCAGAGTCTGGAACTGTGCCTGGTATATGGCAATAAACTCGCCCACTATTACATGGGACCTAACATCGGCGGCGAAAAGTGATGGTGTACACAATACACCTATGCCACTACCGCTTGGGAAATATAGGCGTGACGGGGTAAATTTTTTTTAAAGCAACCTTTTTTTGGCCTTGGATTCGAACCCAGGACCTCGTGATCGCCACTCTCACAATGCACCACTCGACGAATGCGGGCATGTAATGTTTACATAATATTCTCACGGCCGCTAAATATTTTCCTGCGGGTATTAGTAATGCATCTTATGGATTTACATATTTCTTTAATAATATCGTCGTTAAAAGCTCAGAGTCACTCAGTGAGCTATGAAAACAGCTATGCTCAGCGTTTCTCTACGTGAGCGAATCAGGAATGATGAGATTCGTAGAGGAACCAATGGTGTCAACAACAATGTTGTTACACGTGGCATCGGACCGGTTGTGCGGGAGAGCAATTGGGGAGGCCTCTGTTCAGCAGGGGACATTTATAGGCTGAGATGAATATCGTCGTTAAGTGACCACGGTACGATTGGCGAACACTAGATGGAATAGGTCAAATAAATATTAAAATGTTTTTCTATCCAAAACTACTCTGTTACTGCAACTGCCTGGGGTAATGCCTATATATATTAGCGTGGGCCGACAGCATAGTTCGATACATCGAATAATGACGATTTATAAATCCGTTTGGTTTGATTGTAAAGTCGAACCACCCGTACATACACTTTACAGGTAAGCGTGGTTCAATTTATCGAATGATACGGACTTCTGAATTCTTCTTGTTCCATTCCATAGTCGAACTACCTGAACATACATTTTACAGGTGATCATGGTTCGATATATCGAATGATAAGGATTATACATATTATGCAGTCGTACCTGCACCTGTACTAAACACCTATTTTGCTATGGTACATCATTATTCCTACTGAAAACTTGGTCTTATCACAGCTAGGGGCGATGGTAGTTAATTCTTGGAACAAAATTCAAGGCTGTCAATATTTAAGCAAACGTTCAATACTCAATATGTCCCCGGAACCCGCAAAATAACAAGTATGCTCACTCGTGAAACATAAGTCCTCCTAGTTCGTCTATGGAATAGAACAAGAAGAACTCAGAAGCCCGTATCGTTCGATCAATCGAACCACGCTTACTTGTAAAATGTATGTCCCACTGGTTCGATTATGGTCTCGAACAAGAAGGATGCAAGTAGTCCATATTGTTCGATTAATCGTAACACAACGATGCAGGAAACCTCCAAGTTCGATGTAGCCAACTACGTTTTAGGACCACGCTGCCCCAAGAGAAATGTAAGTGTATGCCGTACACCTCTTACACCCTGGCTTAGGAAACATGGACGTGACGGTGGATTTTTAAATAAACAATACAAGTTACTATATGTCGTCAGACGGCCTAACTAACTAGCACAAGTGCTCAATCTTCAGACTCGGACATAGGCGGGGTTAGGTTTCCAAACTGCTAAACACAATGATTGCCCATCAGTTATTTAATCACATACCTTATCTACATGAAACACAATATCAACAATTGAATTATCAAAAAAGCAGGACGACAATTTTGACACGTCGTCATCGCATCGTTCTCCATGTTCTGTCCATCTTCCTAATTCGCGCGATACGACACGATCCGCGCACTATTTGCCACAGATAATAACCACGCCGACATATATAATAATCTTAGACTTTTTAACTAATGCTCTAAGATGATAATAAATTAGCTTATACTGTCCAGCTGCTGGGCAAAGGCCTTCTCTCAAAAATGTGAGAGATATTCATACTCCACCACGCAGACCCAGTGCGGATTGGTCATCCTGGACAATCCTGCCTCCAGGATTGTGGTCACCTGCTTTTGTAACTCATCAAGCCGCTTATATCTTCCAATTTCTAACTAAGCGAGTCCCAGATTAAATGTAAGCCGGGACTAACGTCTTAACGTGCCTCCCGAAGCACAGAGACGCTCGAATAGGAAAATGCATATGAAAATATGAAAACGAATTTTAGACTGACCGAGCTGACCCTGTTTAAGCATACTGATTGCTAAGACCATCGCGGTCGCACAGCGCTATGAACTCTTCCTATTATCTACTAGGTATATTACTGAATTTAAAATTAGATCCAAACTTTATATGCTATATATTATATTTTAGAAACCACGCACCACTGACCATAAACCTGTTTAATGTACATGCTGTTTGTCTAAGTCGGAAGTTTACTACAATATTCGATAGTTGTTCAAAGTTGCAAACTATACCAAAATCACAGTTTAAATGTTTAGACTGACAATAGCTATAGACCAAATCATAACCCGCAAAAGCTGAGGGCCCAAAATACTCGGGTCCTTAGGATTTACTCTTTTTTACATGAGGTTCCTGGGCAGTGCGAAACGAGCAGCACCTTCGCCAGTGGTAGGCTGATCGCCACTGATCGCCACCCTCTCAGCAAAGTCATGCCACTAAGGGACCCAGTTGCGTTCCGGCATGTTGCCCGGAGTTGTCTAACGCTTAAGGCTTAGCGCGATCATACCGATTCGGAACTTGGTCTCGCCGGCCTAATTTAGAGTTAATAGGCTCCTATTCAGTCAGAGAATCACATCTTTGGTCCCATTTACACGTTTCATCACATGGTGACATAGAGGTCAATTGCTGACCAGTCCTTAATTAAAAAAGCTCATAATCTTGTATGCACAGATGGCATTGACTTAAAATTTTAATCAAAAAATTTTATGACAGCTATTGAAACCAAGAAATTTGAGTAACTCCTTTAGTTAACACCACCAAAAACTGTCTCATCTTTTATAGAATAAGTAATAAGTAGTATAAATATACCAAAAAATAAAATAGATTTTAAAATCTTTCATTTATCAGTTTTACGCCTTCAAAAGTTCTTGCCCTTCCAAACTAAAATAAGCCTTGCTCAGTCTCTTCTCCTACCACTTCTAGACTACGGTGATGTCTGTTTTCTTGATGCCACTGAAGAGCTAGTTAATAAGCTAGAACGTTTGCAGAATCTGTGTATCCGCTTCATTTTCAGTCTCCGTAAATATGATCATGTATCAGAATTCCGAAGAAAATTGAAGTGGCTGCCTATTCGGCAACGCTGGGACTCACATATCCTTTCTCTTCTCTTTTCCGTCTTTTATAACCCCAAAGATCCTATTTATCTACGAGAGCGTTTTGACTTTCTTGTCCTCAAGGAAAGGGCCTGTCGTACTGCTACTTCTCTTCTTCTTCGTGCTCCTCTTCATGCTTCCAGTTGCTATGATAGGTCATTTACTGTTCATGGAGTGCGTTTTTGGAACTCACTCCCACACGCTATACGCGCAAGCTCCTCTCTGGACATCTTCAGTAGAAAAATCAGGGAACATTTCCTATCTGATTGTTGATACACATTTGTAATATAATATACTATGTGTATTTTTATGTATGTTTATTTTATAAATTATATATATTTAGTTTTGTATAATATGTATTTTATTTATATTTATGTTTATTTTATTGTATGTTTTAATGTGTAATTGTATAACTGCCCTCTTATTAACATTCTCCATCTCTCAACACTTAAAGGTTCGCCGGAAGAGAACTCATATTTTGAGTTAAGCCCGCCTTTGTGTATCACCTGTGAAATTACAACTGTAAATGTACTGTATACAATAAAGGATTAAATAAATAAAATATAATTTTATTTCACATTGATAAATTACTATGTTTTCGTGTTTTTTGACCGGTGACATGATTATAGAGGAAGGAAACAATATTTTTAGGGCTTTCTAAAACGATTCCCTTGAACTAGTCTGTGCCAAAACTCAGCTACCAAATATTTAGATCGGTGTATTATAGATGCGAAGAAAACAAACCAATAAAGCGAAAGCTTTCTGATTTTCAAAGTTTTAATGGCAAAAATGAACTCTATTTTAGAGAACGGAAAATAAATGATCGACACTTACAAACAAAAATCAAGTAACTTAAGAAAATGCATTTTTATTTTACATTGAATTAGAAAACCTAAACGCATAAGTTGGTTCATTTAAGTTTTTCTACCTATCTATCTATCTATATCATCACGCCAGCTCCCTCGCGGGGTAGGCAGAGAGTACAGAGTTCCAACAGATTCTTTCCTTACATACCTCTCTGGCTTCCTCGACTCTCATAGTACGTCTCATACACGCTCGCCGGTTACGTAGACTCTGGACTTTTCCATCAGATAAGAATCGGTTTATTTGGTCGTGGTAAGATAGTCTAGGTCTTCCCCGGTACCTGCATCCTTCCACTTTCACATTGTATATCTGTTTTGTCATTCTTTCCTCTGGCATTCTTTCTATATGCCCGAACCAACGGAGCATGCCCTTTCTCATCCTTACACCGATACTATCTTTTATACCTACTCGCTGACTTACTATGCTGTTGCTAATGCGGTCGGTCAGCTTTACTCCGCACATCTTCCGCAGAGCTCGCATTTCTACCGCATTTATCCTACTTTCATTCTCCTTCTTACATACCCAGCTCTCGCTACCATATAACAGCGTTGGGACAAGAACTCCGTTATGTATGGCCAGCTGCGCCTTATGGCTTAAGTGCCGGCTCCCGAGTAGCTTTCCCATCGCACCATTCACTCTGTTCCCTGCACTCACTCTTCTCTCTATGTCAGCGGTGTATTTCCCACCCTTACTGAAGGCGCATTGAGTTTTCCTGTTTTAATATACAAGAGCCCTTTCTGTAATTATTCTATAGTTATATAAAAGGCTTTTGTATGTATTTGTTACCATTTACAAAGTCGCTAACATGTCATATATTGTTTACATGTCCTAGTATGCTTTATTTATTTTTTATGTACTTATATCATTACGGCAGATCCCTTGCGGAGTAGGCAGAGAGTACAGAATTCCAACAGAATCGTTCCTTATAGACCTCTTTAGCTTTTAAAATGGCTTATGGTATTTTTTTCTTGTAGCTATTTCCTTTACTCTATCAACGTTTACTATTTAAACCCACAAATCATTCAAGCTTTATTAATCTGACCTTATTAACTGCCTCGTTAGTCTAGTCACGAATATCGTGCGTAGCGATCACGAGGTCCTGGTTTTGAATTCTAGGTTGGACAAAGTATCAGTCCGGAATCTAAAATTATGTGTGTAATGAATAGCAATAGGGTCGCTCTTTATTGCAGTACACCTCTGCCAACCCCGCTTGAGGAATATAAGCGTGAAAGGAAAGGTGTTTATTTATTATTACAGACCGCTAGCAAAATACAATTATTTGCAAAAAAATAATAAAAATGGAATAGTAAAATGTATAATTCATTTATTTTCCATCGAATAAAATATTTCAAGCAAATATTGAGCAACATCCAAAAATCCACAAATATTGAGTTGCCCTATTTGCCGAGCAGAGTATCGAATTTCAATAAAGTTGGGGACTGGGGACGTTAAATAGTAACAGTATCGTTGTCTTTATGAAAGTCGATAACGAGGAAAATATTTATGTAGAAAAATGGACGCTTTTTTTATGAAATATTCAAAGGTTGTAATATTCAGTCTCTCAACGGTCTAGTATTTACCGCATGTCACGGCGACCTTGAGGTCACAAATACTAGGGTAATTAATTAATATATACATAGAATATTTTGTTCAATATATAATATCAGTCTATACTGTCCCACAGCTGGGCAAAGGCCTTCTCTAAAAAATCAAGGTGAGAGAGATTAGGTCAAACCCCACCACGCGGACCCAGTGCGGATTGGTGGAGGCAGATTTATGACCACCTGCTGTTGGAACTTATCAAGCCTCCTATAAAGCTTCCAAATCGGTTTAACGACTACCACATTAAGTGGTAATTTGTACTAACAGCTTAACATGCCTTCTGAAGCACGGAAAAGCTCGAATAATGTCATTAACAGTCATCCATGTGGACAGGGTCAGGCCGACCGAGTCGAACACTGCTGTACTTAGGTGATCGGTAAGAACACCGCGCTTAGCGATTACACAGCGCTACGAGCGCTTCTTGTTCTTACTCAGTAAAACTGTTTAAAATTAAAATAATCGTAATTCTATACAACAGCTAATTTTAGATAAATTAAAAAGATACCTACCAGGAAATTTACATATATTGAAAGTACTAATGTAAATAGAACGTACAGTTCAAACCGATGAATCCAGAAGCATGGAATTTTGACGCACTCGTAGCGCCATTAGACCGTGGTGTTGGTCTGAGATGGTTGACTGTTTGTTTCATTTTCTACGTGATTTTCCGTGGGAAGACACATCAAGCCGTTGGTCTCAATTATGACTTAATATAATAGTCGTGAAGCCAAGTTGGAAGGTTCATAGGTGGCTTGATAAGTTCCAACAAAAGGTGGCCACAAACTTAGGCTGGAGTCATGAAGCCAAATTAGAATCATTATAGGTGACCTTATAAGTTGGCAAGTGGCCACAATCCTGGCAGGTCACCAATACGCACTGGGTCCACATGGTGGAGTACCTATGACCTAATTTCTCTCAACCCGAGTTTTAAGAGAAGGCCACTGCTCAGCAGTGGGACATTATAGGCTGGTTTATTAAGAGGGTTCAAAATCGAATGGAATTCACATCATACACAGCTAATTCTACTGCCACTAATATTATAAATGTCAAAGTTTGTATGTTTAGATGTTCGGACGGAAAAATGTTAGGTTTCTATCTGAAGTCAACGCAGACGAAGTCGCGGGCAGAAACTAATCATATATAAAATTCCGGTGTGAGTGTGTTCGTAATTCTTCCCTTAATCGGCTTGACCGAATTTTGTTTTTTTTTTTTTAATTTATCGGGTTCCGGGATTGTTTTTAGCAATAGTTGGACCCGGTCGACCACTGAACATTGTAGATTCGGTGGTAGGTGGTTGTATGTTTGTTACTTTTCTGGCGATTCATACATACTTTGCATAAATAAAAAAGTATTTTGATGCATTTTTTCTTTTAAAAACCTAAAGTTCAACATGAAAATAATAAGTGAAACAATCGTCTGGCTCCAGCACACTTGGAATTAATTCTGTAAAAGCATCACAACGATATTTAGCTCTGAATTACCACTCTGTATAATTAGTTAGGGTACGGGTACGACTCGGGATGAGATGCCGAGGAATTTATACTGTATCCATTGAATTTATTATCCACTTGTTTGTTTAATAATTTAAACACTACGTTATAATGGTTTGCGGAATGTCTTCATAATTGGAGGTTTTGTTAGTATTGATTGTGTTGCGATTTTGTGTTTGTTGACAATAGATTATTTTACATTAAGATCAGCTATCATAATTATGTTAATGACATTTCTGTTGTAAGGAGTTCTCGCCAAAGGGTGTCTTATTCAGAGGACTTCGGTAGAGACTTAAATACTAGTTTATAAATTTTGAATTATTATATAAATGTTAGTCTGTAAGGTGTGTATTCTATGGACCTGAAAGATTTTTGTAAAGCACAAAATTATTTTTGCTAAAGATGCTGTTCTTCAGCATTCGGGCTACTCAATCAACAAATATTTTAAGGCGGTGGCGGTGCGCATTTCTAAAACATAAAAATATATCTAACACCAATACGTCTCAGGGCACATTGGCCGGGTCAATATTAATACAAATATTAGCTTCTAGGGATAATTTTAATTAATATCGATTTCATTCGAATCTTAGGTGTCTATTCGAAAAATATGAGTAATAGTCTGGGGTCTGAAATTGTACCCGGCAATTGCAATAGACTTGCTCCCTATTATTACATGGAATAACATCTTCGGCGATATGTGAAACTTCCGTGCTTCTACGATTCAATTAGTGCAAGAAATTTACTATAGACTTTTTCGAGACATGGGTACGGTGACGTTCCATTAAATTTCAATTCACGCATTTTTTAATTATGGAATATTTAAGATAGGGAATCCAACAAATAAACTAGAATATTAGGATTAAACAAAAACCTATTTTAATTTTCATTTAAAACATATACTGCTTATAAGTTTGCGTAATGACTAAAAATACTTATATACTTCACGTGCACGACGAATTATCTATATTTTGACGATTTTATTGATTCGTATATACATAATGAAATTGTGTAATTTGTTTTTCTTTTTGTTCCTAAATTATTGTTATAAAAATTGATTTGTTCTCCATTACAAATTATATCGATATAATTTTTCAATCGATTCTATGTTGTTCAATTTTATCATTACCATATTTTTTTAAACGTCACCCTAACCATGTTTCGTGAAAAAGACCATAATTAGATAATATTATTAAATAAGTATGGTCTCTTAGCGAAATAATGAAGGATACAGATATGCGTATGAAAGGGAAAAAGAAATTATACGAAATATGCATTATGCCATGCTAAGAAATCAATTAGAAAACAAATTAAGTCTGCCAAAATGGGATAGAAAGAAACATATTAGGTATAAAAAAAAGGAGCAGAGTAAAACTAGAAAAAATACAGAAGAAAACAAAATTTAAAAAGGCGCACAGCATTTACAGACAGCTAAAGTGGCGATGGACGGGGCATATGCTTAGAGAAAGTAAAGAGAAATAGACGAAGTTAATAACAGAATGGTATCCGAGAGACAGCAAAAGAAATAGAGGTAGACAAATTAAAAGATGGGAAGATGACGTCAAGAAAATAGCTGGTCCAATATGGATCCGTTTAGCAAGAGACAGGAATACGTGGAAATCTTTAGAGGAGGCCTTGTCGACAGACAAGCTGTTACAGACAAGCATTCAGTTGACGATAATTTAGATAATATAATTTATGTTTAGAATTATAATAACAACAATTTAGTAATAAGCAGGCATCCATTGTAAAAACGATAATAGCAATAAAGGCTATTTTATTTAATTTAATTATTTATTAAATAAGTACGTGCTTAGTAACATAAACACTCCATCACACTTATATTCACCAAGCGAGGGTAGTGTACTTTGTACACCCACTATTTGCCGACGATGTTAGTATCCTAATATAGTAAGGGGCGACTCTATTGCCATTATGCTGGCCACACTGTCAGACTACTGATACTAGACTAATGAAGTACTCTTAATGTAATAGGGGACAAGTCTATTGCCATTATACCGCGTACAACTCCAGACTTCGGACCGATATTGGTAATTTTTCCATGGAAAAAATGCTCTATGCCCAACCCAGACCTCGTGATCGCCACGAGTATTTTACGCCACTAGACCGACAAGGCGTTCACCGTAATAGATAAACTATACTATAGTATTTTTCGAATAGGATGGGTGGTGACAGTTCTGATTGCCAAACGAAATTAATACTTCATCGACGGACGATTTACCGCAGTGGTGAAGAACTTAAGCCGCTCCGCCCACTGTGTCTAATAGTCGCGGGTTCGATTCCGGCACGGGACAAATATTTGTATGATCCACAATTATTTGTTTCGGTCTGGGTATTTGTGTTTGTGAATTTTCATGTTTGTAAATGCACCCACGACACAGGAATAAATCCCAGAGTGGGCTACGTCTATTAAAACAAAAAAATTCAATGGACATGCCTCTTATTGCCATTAAATAAAGTATAATTTCGTTTAGCAATTAGAACTGTCACCAACCATCCTATATGAAAAATACTATACCAAATAACAATATATCCACCGTGTCTAATAGTCGCGGTTTCGACTCCCGCACGCGACAAATCTTTGTTTTCTTCTGGGTATTTGTTATTAATATATAATCGTATTTTATTCATATTTAACTGTATACGTCAAGGAGTAGGAGTAGACTGCCTCGTTGGTCTAGTGGCAAAGCGCATGGATTTGTGATCACGAGGTCCTGGGTTCAAATCTTAGGTCGGACAAATGTGGTTTTTCTAACAAGAACTTCCCATCCGGAATTGTGCCCGGTATATGGCAATAGCTATGGGACCTAACATCGTCGGCGAAACGTGGGTATACTCAGTACATCTCTGCCGTCCCTGCTTGGGGAATATAGGCGTGACGATGTATCTATATATGTTTAGTTAGGCATGTGTGTACGTACACACATGCTTAATTAATAACCACAGTATAATTTTTGCCAATTATGTAAATAAAAAAATAGTCAATTTCATGGAACTCAAACTTATTTTTAGTTAGTTGTAATGTTAAGACAGGTATGAAAAAAGGTTTCTATAATATTTTATTCGGAAAGTAATAAAATCTTAAAGAAACCTATATCGAATATTGTGCTTGAAAATTCTAAAATAGAATTGTCATATTTTTTTCCAAAATAAATTTACTTACTACATAATGTCTGCATATATCTAACAATATCATCACGCCAGATCTGTTACGAATTTGTTTTTTGAAAATCAGTTTTTGGCAAGGCGAGCTGTTATTTTCATTTTAGTAACCTTATCTTGTCATATACATACTCTATGATTGCTCGAGTGTGTTCAGTTGTGAACCGTTGACAGATGTCATCTGTCTTATGACGAATCGCCGATGACAGTTAGTCGATGTAAGATGGCGGACGGCGCTGCGTTGTTATTCGATTGGTAACGGGGCAAGCAGTCGGACGTATTGCGGAGCAGCTAACCTCACTGCATTCCATGTGACAATAATTATCTCCAACTGCATACTCGCATATCAAGGCAGATCATTATTATTTATGTTCGGCCACCATGCGGACGACTATTAAAATGAAGATAAATCCATCTTTCACCGTTAACAGCATTGAAACGGCCATCCAGAAAACCCAAGCGCCGTTATACATTTTATATTTGTCGATATTTTATTTTGATTGATTAAGCTATTAGCTGTATACTAATAATCTTAAGCTGGCAATATTATTTTTAATTTTAATACTTACACCTGATATTTTTATTTTTCAAAAATTTAGCCCCTCTCTAGGGATTATTCATGTATCATGGGTGCGTTTACAAATAAAATACACATACCAAAACACCCAGACCGAAAAGAATATTTATGGGTCGCACAACGATTTTTCCCGGGTGGGGATCGAACTCGCAACTACTCGTTCCAGTAGGCGGAGCTTAAGCTCTTAAAGGTTTGGTCAAATACCCGACGGAGCGCGACGGAGGCGCTCGACTGACGCTCGGCTGGCGGTCGGCAACGCGAGCGTCTGTCACACTGCAGGCGCGACGTCACGCCGGCCAAGCGGCCAGTCTACACTAGCGTCCCGCTCGCACACGTATTTACGCCTCGCTCACGCCGTGATTTCTTTGTAAGCGCATCAGGCGCGACGGTGGCAGTCATGACGTTTGCCATCGCCCCGAGCGTGACTGCGCTGTGTCTCGTACATTACAACTCCTTAGGTCGCGCCACCGTCGCGCTACGCCAGCTATGTGGTGGACCCTTAACTACTGCACCCCACAGACTGTCAGTTTTGTCCATGAATTTCTGAACACGAGTTTAGTTATCTCAAAACTTCGGCACTATAGGTATAAAATTTCAAAGGCTGCCTCAGATTACACAAGTTAATGAAAACCCTAGGTTTAATCTTAGGTACTCGTATAGTATTCATTATCTACTTATAATGAAGTGGTTTTGATATTTCATTATAACTTGAAATTGAACCTTGTACTTATAACTAACACTATTACTAACTTCGGGTTCAGATCGTTAGACTACCTCGTTGGTGTAGTGGCACATGGGATGACTGGGGATCACAAGGTCCTGCACTCGACTCATGGGTCCGAAGAAGTATTATTGGGAATTTAAATCGCATTAACCTAACGAAAAATCATTAGCGAAATTTAAATGACAGAGTACACCTTCGCCACTCCCGATCAAAGAATATAGGCGTTTATATTTTTAACTGACTTGAAATTCGTCTGTACATATTTTTTTATATACATTCGGGTATAACTTAGTTTATAAACCATATGTCATAAGTTCAGTATAGCTCTAAGGTGGTTCCATTTAATTTTATTGGTATTGGACTTTTACTACTAGTTTATTTAATTTAATTATTTAATTTAATTAGATTCACCAACAGTTATGTACAATAATTCATTTGCAAGTGATACAAATTTTGAGTTCATGACCAATTGCATAACTAATTACAGGTGAATACAGCATGCGTAACAAGTATTTCTTTTGAAGATACACCAGGAAACTTCTGAGCGATAAGCAGCACGAATGTGTAGATTGAGTTATTTATCTATATAACCCTAACAGATCCCTTGCGGGGTGGGCAGACAGTACAGAGTTGCAACAGTTTATTCACTTACAGACCTTTCTGTAGATTAAGTTATTATCGCTATTATGCTATTCCTCATTCAATAATTCTTTATTCTTTTCTTTTTTTAAAAAACGTTTCCCACACTAGTATTTATTTCTGTGTCGTGGGTGCGTTACTAGGTCTACCCATTACTAAAAATGGTAAAATAATTAACTTAAGTAAAATAAAACCGACTGCAAAAAACTTATTTAGGAAAAGTTACAGCATATAAATAAAATACACTACACAGCTTGTATAGGTAATGGAAAGCCAATGACAAGTCTTCACTTCTAGTACAATTTGATACATAGCTAAAGTGTCAGGCCATTTTGTATGTTGTAGTTATATCAGTACGTTCAAAAGTACGTTCAAATTATCAACCTTATTCCATGGAAAATAAGTTATTGGAAAAAAGTGTGGCTTAAACACCTCCTCGCTGATGCTACAATAATTGCAAAGGGATCGAGATTAAATTGCTTACATAATTTATTGAAGTTTCTGCTTGCGCGCACAATGTAACTATTTTGCCTATAGTTTGTCCTCGCATTTGGAATACGTAGAGGTGGATTAAAACGGAAAGATTTGCTGGGAACATTAAAATAAATTTTGGCTAGGAAGTCAGGACAATCGATTTCATTATTGAGAATTTTTAATAGGAAAATATAATTCGCAATCTCGCGACAATTTATGAGTGGCAACTGATGGTATTTTGAAGGTATTTAATGAAGCGTTTTTGTATATTCTCTAATCGATCAATATATTTAATATATCGTGGGTTCCATATTAGGGAAGCATACTCTAAATTGCTACGCACAAAGGTACATTACAGAATTTTTAAGGTTTTAGCCTCAGTGAAGCATTTTGAAATTTTCATTATGAACCCAAGTGATTTAGACGCTTTTTTGACAATTGCATCAACTTGTGTGTCAAATGATAACTTGGTATCGTAGTGTATCCCTAAATCGCGAATGGTATTGCACTTAGGCAAACTGTGGCCTCCGATGATATAGTTACCGCCTAGGATGGTTCTTTTTCTAGTATAAGTAATTACTGAGCACTTAGAGGGATTAAGGTCTCATTTATTAACCCGACAATACTTCTCTAGTCGGTACAGATCTGACTGTAGTGCTACCATATCCACGATTGATGATATAGGAGCGTAAATTTTCATACAATCGGCAAAGCATAAGATTTTTGATCATTGCAGGCATAGGTCGATGTCGTTGACATAGATGACAAATAATAACGGATCTAGCAATGAAGCTTAAGGTGCACCGCTGGGGGTGGAGACCCATCGTGATGTGTAATTGTTGAGCACCATAGCTTGTGATCTATGGTCGATATAAGACGAAAACCATATCAATAGGTATCCGTGTATACCTATGTGGTTACGCTTTTTAATCAATATGTCATGATCAATTCGGTCAAATGCCTTACTATAATCAGTATAGACAACATCGACCTGGCTGCCATCATTCATAGCACTAGTTATAAAGTTATTGAAAATAACGAGATTTGTGGCAGTTGATCGACCTTTCAGAAATCCATGTTGAAAAGGACTAAACGATGATGCAAGAGCAAGATATACTTGGTTATACATTAATCTTTCGAAAACCTTGGCTATGATACAAAGTTTAGATATTGGCCGATAGTTGTTAATTTCAGTTTTAGAACCTTTTTTATGAATAGGTACTATAAATGCAGATTTCCATATTCTGGGGACAACACACAAAGATAGGGATTTACGGCAGAGTAACGAAATAGGCAGCGAAACAGAAGATGAGCACTTTATAAGAAATATGGGGGATATACTGTCCGGCCCAGCAACTTTAAATGTATCTGACTGACTGAGTAACTTGGTGACGTCATCAATTTTTACATCAATACATGAAATGACCGATGATAAGATGGGCGGTGACGAATCACAAATAGATGCTTGATTGTGAGAGTTACTGGTGGAGTTCCCAAGGAAAGAAGAGTAAAAGTAAGAGGAAAATGCGTCGCAGATAGAATTGCCGGTTACAAGATCTTTATCTTTCTATGAAAATGTATTAGGGACAGCATTAGAATTATAGCGATTTTTTACAAAGGTCCATAAGCACTTAGGGTTATTAGCTATTGACTTTTCAGTTAAGTTGAGATAATTAGTGTAGCATGTAGACTCAATAGATTTGACTCTTGCAAGTTATAGTTTAAAGGTTGACTTATCAGATTTGTTACCGTAAGTTTGAATTTTTTTAAAGTATTTATGTTTTTCTTTTATAGCTTTGATAAGTGGGATATGTCTTGTTACGACTAAGCTTTTGTGGTATAAACTTTTGTTGTAAGTTAGTTATAGTTTGAAGAAAATATTCAACTGAATCATCCATTGACAGACATGACAACTGCTTCTCCCAATCAACTGCACAAATCTCCTCATTGAAAGATGGGTAGTCCCCTTTATTGTAGACATAACGTATATGTGGAGGGCGGTCTAAGTTGGGCAATACAGAAGCGTCAAAATGGATTAGTAAAGCTAGATGATAGGGATCGACTGGCACTAATGGATAAGCTACACTCAAGAACACTGAGTATACCATTTGAAATAACTAGGTCAAGAATTTTACCAGAACTATTAACCACACCATTTTATTAACCCTAACATATGCAACTCGTCAGTAAGAGAGTATTCATCACCAGTTGTCAGATTAACTGGATCATACGATAAATCATGAGAGAAAACCCAAGAGATACCACTTATGTTAAAATCTCCCAGTATTAGGAATTTGTCGGTAGTAGTATTCATACCACACGGCCATATAGTTCAGTTTTGTTAAAAAGTTTTCAAGTTGAGAAGTAAAAGATAGGCCTTTGTTTTGTTTACATAAATATACAACGCAGATATTGAGATTTAAACTAACGCGTTCATTTGATTTACCGAGACGTATGCTCAGCCACAGATTTTCAGCAGTGGAATGGAGAAGAGGTTGTGAAATAGAAGTAATGTACTTGCCCAAATTAACTAAAAAGGAAAAAATTAATGTTTGACGTCTCCAACTTCCGACATTTATTTTATGCTTTTTAGTTAACTTAGGTATATTACTTTTGAGTTTTTGAAGTCGGTTTTCTTTTTACAAGCTTTTATTTAACTTGCAATGTTCGTATGTCTGGCTGTCTGTCTTTCTGGTTTAAATATTGTGATCCATTTTTCAAGCACTTGCGGGCATCCGATTGTAACGTCGTCGGGTAAATCCGATGACAATACAATAATTTGGTACCATGGAGCTGGTCTGATGATGACGACGGAAGGTGGCCGTAGGAACATGTAAATTATACAGAGTAACCCCCTGCTGCTTAGGCTCGTTAGATTGGTATTGAGTAGTACTATACAACCAGATGTGTTCAAGATCTGATGATGAAGTCGAAAGAAGGCCAATGGAACCACAAAAGTGCTCAATATAACCCCGCCGTGTCTGAGCTCGTTGGATTTGTCTTGACGAGTACTTTACACCCGCATGGCCAACGAAATTACCCAACTGCTAAACATAACTCCACCGTGTTTGACAATGAGGCCTCAAATTTATCTTGACAAGTTCTGTAGACCCGGATGGTGTCTAGGGTCTCATGATGAAGTCGAAGGGTGACCATCGGAACTACTCAATTACTCAACATGAACCCGCCGTGTTTGACCTTTTTATATTTGTCTTGGCGAGTTCTGTAGACCAGGATAATGTCCAGGTTTTGATGATGGAACCGTAAGGTGGCCAACGGAGCTACCCAGTTACTCAAAATAACCGCGCCGCGCCGTCTTTGAACTCATTGGATTTGTCTTGACAAGTTCTTTAGACACAGATGATATCCGGGCTCTGGAATGAAGGTGGCCAATGAAACTGATGATGTGATGTGATCCAGACCGATTTCGGCCATGGCGACTGCATGAGCTCCATTATTGTTAACGATGATGCGCTCGCATGTGGCTTATGTAGCCAATCTTCTTGATAAAGATCGTCGCACGTTGCGGGCATGTGAACACACCGTTGGTATATGAATAATTGATCGCCACGGGTGGTCGGGCTTTCAATTGATCACGCTTTGCGTAGAGATTAGCGCGTCGCTGAGCTTCAAAGCTCCAGACTTTGGATTTAACCAAGGTCCTCCACTCCGATCGGTTAGCGGCTTGTTTTTCCCACTGAAAGGGCTCTATGCCATACCTCCATGTGGTGCGTTAGCACATCTTTGTACCGAAGGAGTTGTCCACCATGCTTGCGCTTGCCTTCCTCAAATTCAGCATAGAAGATGAGATCGGTACACGCTGCTCTGCCATCCGTGACACGTGCCCGCACGTCGCCGCATGAGGTAAGATTCAATGCCACCCACATTAGCTCTTTGCAGTGCTTCAGTATTCCGCACGTGGTCTGACCATCTGACTTTCAAAATCTTACGTAGGTATCTGAGGTGGAATTGGTCCAGCATGCGAATGTGCCGGCGGTACACGGTCCAGATTTCATTTGTTTTCATCACATAAGATCAAAGAGTTCCCATATAACCGAATTCCTCACCACCATACTTCAGAATCTCTGCCGGTATAAAGTCAACACCAACCGCACGCTTATTTTGCTGTTGTTTAATGGCAAGAACAATTTCCTCACGTGACAGGGCTCATCCAGTTTTGATGCAGTTGGTAGTTGAGGAATCGATTGAACGTGCTCTAAGTCAGCAGATCGGTCCACATTCAGCAGAGTGTTTAAGTGTTCTGCCAATCGTCATAGTACTTCCTCCTTGCTTCTGTGAAGACCTTCCCCTCTAGCAGGCTTGAGAGGCACTTTTACAAGAGAGGTCGTTCCTATCAACTTTCGAACCTCACCGTAAAATTTACCAATCTGATTGGTATCTGATATTGCATATGATATAGATACATAGATAGATAAATTAATTTTTTCGATGCTGATATTTCTTGAATAAATACATATTTTGGATTATTTTGAGACATATTATTTTCTCTTAACTTTATTTCGCATAAATTTATTATATTCAATTTTTTATTTACTTTTATTGTAAGTAGGTATGCATATAATGTATGCATGTAACTTGAACAAAAGCCCCTTTTTTTGGATGAATCAAGTAGAATCCTCACAGGCACATCACACAATAGAAAGTCTTCTTTTGGAATCCGATTGTGACGATGAAATGGGTATTGGGGATGAATTGGAATGAAGATAATACGACTAACGGACAAAGATAACTCTAACCATGAATAAGATCTTTAAAGCTCGGAAGAAGGACTTGAAGAACATAATGACCAGATAAGAACTACCAATTCACTAGTAACAGTCGATACAATACCACACCCTTTGCGTGGTAAAGGAACAAAAAAGCAACAAAGGAGGAAAACAGTATAGTTTTCATCTCATCCTCGTTCAACTCTTACTCCACAAAGAAATATAATATTGCATGCATCAACAAACAAAGATCCTGCTAAATTCGTTTCAAGCGATTTAGATACCTAGTTATTGATTTTTACTATTGAAGACTCCAGCTTTTGAACTGACAAAGCCGCACCTGCATGACCGATTCTATAAAACTTTGCCGATGCATCTGCAAATAAGCATCGGCAATATAATAGGGAAAAGAAGATCATGCATCACACTAAACGCTTATGATTCAAAATCTGGAAGGTGTTCGTTTTATCCTAAATCAAAAGATCATAAATCTCGAACTAGATGTGAGAAATGTAAGACATTTAAGGTTTAGAGCACCAAAAAAAAATTGCCATAAGTGCTAGTTATAGTCATTATTAGTATTATTATTTGTAACCAATAAGACTGCAATTAGTGTCTTTACAGTCTATATAAGTTGATATTTAATAAATATCTATCCTTTCGTCAAATTGGGGTTTTATTCATGGGGTACTCCCGTACCCAGGGTACTGTTACTGCATTTTATTTATGGGTGTGGTTTTAGGGTTAATTCAAAGGACTTGTGAATCATTACAAATACACGATAGTTTGAATGATCAGAATTGACAAACCATAATATAAAATATCTTTTTGAAAGTATTAATCTCTAAGTAAGAAATAACATGCCAAACGTGAGCGTGCGTCATAGTGATCCATTTGTAGATAAAGTTAGTTCTATCTTTATCTATCTATATCATCTGGGATTTGAGGGTGCACCATCTACACATCTGCGTCTTATAACAAAGCCTTCGAGGAAAACGACGTGAAGGTTGGTGCAGAAACAATGATGAAATCTAAAAAAAAGGTTTGTAGTAGAAGTAACTCTGTCTGTCAGTTTGTCTCTTACCTCTTCACACCCAAACCGCTAAACAGATTTTGATCAAAATTCAGGGAAAAACACACGCCTGAAAGTAACGCGAACTAAGTTGAGGGTACAGATAGTTATATATAAATTATTCGAAAAATATCTGTAGTTTAGGTCTTTCAGTTACACTTTTCACTTATGTCTATCGCTAGGAAACGTAAAGTTACGAACAGAAATGCTCAATTCATTCAAGTTAAAAATAATTTTTAAACGTTCGATGATATCTTTTTTAGTTTTACCTCAACAATGTAGGAACATTCTACATACTTAGGAAAGAGAAAAACTAAACCACGTGCGTCTATCGCTGTCTGCACTATTCATTTGACAACAATGGAATCCGATGTAATTTGGGGGCTATCCAAGCGATATTCCGAATTCAGACGGAAGCCAATTGTGCCTCCGTCTGAATTCTCGTATCAAGACGACTATATCACGGGAGAGACGACAGATATCTAGGATATTATATAGCCCGATGCCGAACTCCTGTTTTTTTTTTTCCAAAAATTACATTTCTCTTTCACATCTCACGATACGCGCAACATTTGTCACTAGCTCAACCACTAAGTACTGAACTTCATCTATTTTTTTTGTTTGTTTTTTTTTAAAACGTAGCCCCACACTAGGATTTATTCCTGTATCGTGGGTGCGTTTACAAACATGAAATTTTACATACACAAATACCCAGACCGGAACAAATAATTGTGGATCACACAAAGATTTGTCCCGTGCGGGAATCGAACCCGTGACTATTAGACACAGTGGGCGGAGCGGCTCAAGCTCTTAACCACTGCGCTAAATCGTCCGAAATTCAATGTTACACACAATTTTTTGTGTGTAACATTGAATTTTGTCGGATTTTCTCGTCGTTTTAATTGGCATGCAGATTGTAATGTGTTTACTGTGATAGCTTTATCCTTTTTTGTTAAGATTATAACGTGATCGATTAGGAGATAAAAATAACGGCCAATTAAATAAAACCATTTAAGTTATAAGTAGGCTAGTTAAGTTTTTCACCAAATCTTGTCCGCCTACAGATTCGAAGGCGGATATATAACTGTTATCATTGTGGTGGTTGTGATATTCAAATATTTTTGACTTCTTATGACATCCTCGAAACTTCTCAAAGGGCTACAACTGCAAGAAAAAAACTGTAGGTAACTTACCTTTTTTGTACTCGCTACTGGCGTTCATCCCTTTATCAACGGTCCACTTTCCTAAAAACAACTTAAACTTATTGCAAAAAAAGTCTGACTTAACAAAATTGACACTTCAATCATTCGAACACTCCCAAAGAATGCGTTCAAATCTATTACAGTCAATTAAGTAGCAAAGTCATTGATATAACATAAATCGTTTAGGCAGTACAAGTATAACTTAGTGCCAGTATCTTGATACTGGCACTAACCGGCTGTCTTGACAGCCGAGTGTTTTCCAACGAATATAAATGACAAAAATACCAGATTACAATATCTTTGTGTAACAAATTACTTAAGTGGAGCAGATTATATCGAGCTGGCAAACGCGCTTTCTCATTAGTAACCAGATGTTCTGGATATTATTACTAAGGCGGCAACGTCATCAAAATACGGTGCCAAGAATTGTTGCTAATATTTTATGGCTTACGAGGGAAAGGATCTAGTTAGATTTTGAGGGAAATAAAATTTACGACGGATGAATAAATTGGATAAGCCTCTCTAATTGAACTACCTGATAGGTCTAGTGTAGGCTCTAGGTTACAATCCTATGTAAGTGTTTTTGAAGATCGAAAAGTTCTAAGAATTATACCGAAGTCTGGAATTGTTACTGATAAAATATCAATAATAATATTGGAACCGAATGTCGTCAGCGTAATGTAAATGTATCTAGTACAAATCCTGCCACTATTCTTTGAGTGATATAGGCTTGACGGTGTTCATTTATTAAATTGAATAAATATATTTAGCATGTAAGCTGGCCATTTTAATAAGTTTAATTTAAAAAGCCTTTTTAAAACCACGCTTTTATAGCAAAACCACAACTTAGTTAAGGACTTCCTATTTATTTATTATTTATTTAATGCTTTATGCACTGCAGGTACAAAGGCGGACTTAATGCCTGAGGCATTCTCTACCAGTCTACCTTAGGGTGATGCAAAAACTAGTGAAGTAGGTGCAAATCCATAGAACATAAAAATAAAGAGATAGAAAAAAATAAAATAAGATACATAGATATGGTATATATAGATATATATATAACTAATATATACATATAATAATAAATACACATATACACAAATGAAATTAAAATTAAGATCATTCTGCTAAAGTTTTGAGAAGATAATCCTGCACTTTATTTTTAAAAGACGAGCGATTTGTGGCCATCCTGATATCCTGAGGCAGTGCGTTCCATAGCAAAATGAATTGGACAGAGAAAGAAGAGTGTATGAAATTAGAATGGTGAGAAGGGCATTGGAGAAGACAATTATTACAAGAGTGAAAATGTTTATCATGATTAGAACATAGAAATTGAAAATGGGAGGAAAGATAATCAGGCGAACAGGAGAGTAAAGAATAGAAAATAACATTGTCAGTGCCCGTAGAGCGAATTGGCAACGACTTTAGATGGTAACGATACTCAGATACATAGTCAAATTTACGTATATTAAATATGAATTGAATGCAGTTATTTAGAAGGCGGTCGAGTTTGTTGAGATGATCTGCATTCAGGTCGTAGTAGCACACATCACCATAGTCGAATATAGGAAGGATTAAGGACTGCACGAGCATTGTTTTCGTGCTAGAGGGGAGTAGGTTTTGAAAGCGATACAGGAATCGCAACATCCCGGTGACCTTTTGACCGACGGCTGTGATTTGGGTTTGCCAGCTAAGTGTGTTGTCAATGTGCAAGCCGAGATCTTTGACACAAGAACTAAAGGGTATAACTGTACCATTGAATATAAGTGCCGGCAGAGTTGAAATATCTACTTTGCTTATAGTTCTAGAGCTTCCTACAAGAATAGCTTGACACTAAGCCGGGTTAACAGTCACTCCGAACCTGTCAGACCAGATCTTGATAGCCCTCAGATCCTGGTTTAATTTGCTAATAGTGTAAGAGATTTGATCAGCACTGTCTTGTGAGTAAAGCTGAAGGTTATTGGCATAAAGTTGATACGCACCCTGTTCGTACGTTTTGTTGTTACAAGTTCTTAGACGAGGACAATAAAAAAAAAAATAGTAGTGATAAGAAAAAAAAATTAAAATTTAAAGAGAAAATAAAATTCCCGTAACTAAAATAAAAACTAAAAAAAAAGTGATGAGAAAATATAAATAAATGTTTTGAAAACAAAAAAAAGACAAGTATAATAAAAAATAATATAAGGTACATAAGGCTAAAAGAATTTATAATATTTTCCACACGGACTTATATAATAATAATAAAAGTGAAAACAGAAAAATAAAACAAAATAAAATAAAACAACGTTATGCGTGCACCAAACTGTAAGTTCGAGTTTGATAATTTGGAACGGAACGCTCCCAATTGAATGTGTCAAAGTGACATTTAATTATTGAAAATTTGTTGACTATGACTTATGACAATAGTATCTCATTAAGCTATAATCGCAATTGGTGTAAATAATTACAAAAATGACGGTACGTAGTAAAAAACAAGAAACATTAGTAACAAACAATAAAAAGTGTATAAGAATGAGACAGGCAATAGAAACAGCAAATAAATGCGACATATGGAACAACTCGACATACAATTACAGTGGAAAGTAAGTACATAAACGATGAGTAGTAATTGGGAAAATATAAAGGTATACTTGCATAAGAAGTATTTATTTATGAGCCATATTTCTTTCCAGATCTCCCCTAGCTTCGTTCTTGCTCCTGGTTGATAAAGATCCAGTTGGTGCCTTTGGGTACTTAGAAATCAGAGGACTCAACTCGTCTAAGGACGTGATTCGGTGTCGACTTCCATCAGGCGCCTTAAACACAATGATACCGTCCTGGGTCCAACAGGAATGCACACCGAAGTGCAAACGCGCCTTCGCAAAAATAGCTTCGTCTTCGTTAAAAACTCTCTGATGGAGGTGGAAGAACCCTTCAACCGCGTCTTTGCTCTCCAGACTGTGTGTTTGATGTCAACATTGGAAAACCTTACAAGAATGGGCCTATGGTGATCACGGCTAGAGCTCCCAAGTCTATGGCAGATGTTAATAGACGATGCTGCAAGATCCAACCTGTTATTCAAAATATCCAGGATGACTGCTGTGCTGTTCTCGTTAGCAACTTCAGAAACACCTAGAAATAACAGTGCTTTCCGCCGGTGCCTGGTCTCAAAGACATCTAACTGCTTAGTGCACTCGCCAATTTGCCTCCGGAGCAGCCCAAGCATATTAAAGATAAGTTCTCTGAAAGTCCGGAACTGCTCCGCAACTTTAGCCACAGTGTCCTTGGCGGGATCGGCACTCTGAATTTGTGTTTCCAGTTCCCCCATCCTCTTCATGAAGGTGTCCTCCAGGCTTTTCTGTACAGATAGTATCTCGTCCGTAAAGGTTTTATGTTGTGATGAGCTGGCAGGTGATAAAAAGTGATGCTAATGTCACATAGACATCCAACAAACGTAAGTACACTTTATTTCAATGTATAGAATCCTGAATAAATGTAAATACTAGGTTTAAATATTAAAATAAAAATTAAGATTCCAAAACACGTTTGCATTTATTTGCACCTACCCCCAAAAAAGGCTTCTATGGCTCCTATGGCTTCCTTCCGGCTCCATTATCAGACTTTGGACACCATACAAGTCTAAAGTACTTATCAAGATAAATCTAACGAGCCCAAACAGGGTGAGGTTATATTGAGTAGTCAGGTTCCATTAGTCACTTTTCGGCTTCATCAATTGACCCTGAACACTATCTGGTTGTAATATCAATATCAATCTAACAAACCTAAACAAGAGGGGGTCACGTTGTATACAACGTCCACATGTTCCTATGGCTACCTTCCGACTTCATCATCAGATCAACTCCATGGTACCATTTTATTGCATTGTCATCGACTTACATACGTATGCCAAATTTTAGCTCAAACGGATACCCGCAAGTGCTTGAAAAAAGAAACGCAAGATTTGAACCGGAAAGACAGACAGACAGACCGACCGACAGACATACGAGCATTGCAAGTTAAATAAAAGCTTGTTAAAATGTAATTTGTGCTGTATGCATCTAACTTTACCTGCGATCTTCACCAAGTCATCGGTCCATCATGTGTGAAGCTGTCTTTATGTCTTTCGGTGCATGGTCAATTACTTGCATTTTCGTCCATGGATATTTATAGCTATATATTACTTGTACAGAAATAAAAAAAGGAAATGATTTACTTCATACAAAACTATGTATCACTGCTATTCATAAATTGAAATCTAAAAAATGCAACGAAATCTGAAACTTCACTCGTTACGCTAATTAATATCCGACTGTAACCCAACAGAATCCTTTTCGATATAAAAATGTGTGACCTAGTTTTAATTAAAATCCGTACGGCTTATCAAATTTAGAGGTGGAGGGTTCGCAAAAATACGTTGGATCGAGCGACGCACGTACTCGGCCGGCCGACCATGGAGGTCATCTCGTTTGTCCGTTTTTTACCTTTTTTGATTATTTCCAATCTATGTTAACATGTTGCCGGTATCGGTTAAAATTTCTGATTATAAGAGTTTTTAATAATCAACTGGTTTTTGGCTGCAAGCTGTACAAAGGATCGTAGATGTCTGAGGTGTAGGTTCACGGCGATCAATTGACGCATAGATCTCCTAAAAGATAGTGTGAGTGGCATCACACTGCCATAAGCAATATAAAGGTGAAACGATTCTGGTTCTTCTAAGACGTCAATAGAGCGAGGCACAAGAAAACCCACCGATTCGGTCCTCTTGAAGATTCCGGTGTACCTCTACTGAGTTAGAGGAGGCCACAATGAGGAATTATGTGACGGTGTGTGTGTGTGTGTGTGTGATTGCGTTACGACAGTGCTACTACAAGGCGCAGCGGTGTGTGCATGCTCTCTCATCGACTGAAATCGCTTTTGAATATAAAGCGATTCTATTAGTTTGTTTCGTCGTAGCTTTTTTTCCATCATTTATTTAGTCAACTGACTCGTTGATCTAGTGGCAAGGCGCGTCGCTTGGTAATCACGAGGTCCTGGGTTCAAACTCGAGGTCGGACAAATTAAGTTTTTCTAACAAAAATTTCCCAGTATGAGTCCGGATTCTGGAATTGTGCCCGGTATATGGCAATATGCTCGCTCCCCTATTACGTGAGACCTAATATCGTCGGCGAAAAGAGGGTGTACTCAGTACACCTCTGCCACCCCCGCTTGGGGAATATAGGCGCGACGGTGTTTAATGTTTTTTTGTTTTTTTAGGTAGATGATTACATGATACTAATGTTTTAATAGATTATGAGAGCTTAGCACAAAAAAAATTGACGTTATCGTGATGCTAGCGAGTTGATATGCCACCCTTGTTACAATACAAATTTACTAAATATACATGAACATGACAGCACGATTACTCGCAAGCGCCACAATAACGTCCAATTTTCGCCCTCAGGTCTTCAATTTCGGGACGGTACGGGACAGTAGTATATAGCTACTTACATAGGGAAAAATAATACAAAGTATATGGCTCCGCTTAAATAACCAAAAAGCTAAAAGGGAGTTCATTGCCGTCAGTGAAAAGTTGTAACAACGACTGACATTATTTCTCCTTTTTCGTTTGACCCGAATCAAGGCTGCCAAGATAAATTACTTGACGTCGAAATCTTTGAAATTTAAAGATTTGTTGTCGAAGAATTTTCCTACTTTATTTTTTCTAACTCAAAGAAACACACATAGATCTGACCACCGCAAGAATATAAACTGGAACAAGGGGAGTGGACCAATAAAATAAAATGCAACATAAACAATTTAAAAATGACGGTTATAAACATAAAATAGTTTAATTATTACACTTTTAAAATCATCAGGTTATAATTTAGTTGATCAAATTCAACCCTAAATATAAAATGAAATTATTACGGCTATCTTCCCGATTTAATTAAACATGCGTTAACAGCCAAGATGATATCAATCAATTGTCGAGCACCCGGTTTAATTAGAAAGACAGTGATACGGTATCTCGAATTAATAAGACAAGTATTGTATCCAAACAACAAAGCCTGTTTATTAATTAAGATTTTTTAAAAGAGTAAAAGATCTCAAAAGCAACAACAAATTAGCAAAACAATTTCATTAAAGGATGGCTTAGAGCCACTCGCTGGTAATTCTCTTTGATACAAGTTTACTTGTAAGAGAAGCTTCTTTCTTGGACATCTAAGTACTTAGGGAGTTACAGAAATACTGGTAGGATATACGAAATTTACGATAGGGTTGAGAAATTTACATAAAACAGAGGCAGATAAGATGCTTCCTTATTTCAAAGTCAAAGTCAACAATCATTTATTTACTCTATAAAAAGCAGTTGCAAATTGGTACATTTGTACCACCGGATCGAAGCGTGGCCTCCACTGAGAACATCCGGTTTTTCTGAGAAACATTTTCTTTCTTTTATCTTTTAAATACATTTTACTTAAACGCCCTCCGAAGCACATTAAAAATAACTTTTCATCATTATAATATTAGCAGTAACAGCCATTAGAAATATCCTTAGCACATACATTGTCGACGTCTATTCAATACATTTTGAAATCATCATCATCATCATTATATTAATACGAGAAGCAAAAACTTTTTACCCCTTTTTACGAAAATTGCGCGGACGGAGGAGTATGAAATTTCCCACACTTATAGTTTGTATCGAGAAGGAGTGCAGAATGCTAATATTTTTTTTAAATTATGCATAAAAATAAATTAAATCAATAAAAACACATTACACACACTACCATCTATTTGACACATACACGCATATATACACTTCAAATTGAGAATAGAAATTAAAATAAATAAATTAAATAAGATAAATAAATTGTTTGTTTTTAATATTATTTGTCTATAGTCTTATTGAATGTCAAACATAACCTGCAAACGATGAAAGAGTTTTTACAAAAAACATCGTTTACAGAGAAGTTTTGTATCATTAATTAAATTATCGAAATATGTATGTCAAGTTTAATGGACAGCATATTCTTTATCGCATGGTATTAGTTTCAATAAAAAAAAAAAAAAAAATATATTCTTTATTTTAATCATTTTTTTGATTTTTTTTTTAATTTCGTATACTTTGTTAGAAAAAAATAGGCAAATGAATAGTGTAGCCTTGCGAAATCGTGATTATAGAAGTATAGTCTTTGACAATAGAACCTTAATAATGTTCAAACTTATAATTTAAATTAATTATGGTCGAATTTCGACCAATGGGCGACCACTAGTATTATAAAATCCTTTGTTAATCTCGTCTCCTGTGACTCGTTACATATTGCTGGTCTTATTCTTTGCACCTCTTAAAGTAAGGCGCTTATAAACGTAAACGTTTACTTTAAGAACTTGTATTTTCTGAGTAATTTCTTTTATATTGTTGCAATGGTACTTAAGCGTGTTATTTTTAATACTCATACCAACATATTAAAAGCATCCCGATAAAATCTAGAATAACATGAACTAGTTTTATAATCTAATGAAATAAGTTCTACTACCTTACCTTCATTAGGAACTCAAAAAATAGCAATAGTATCTCTCGGTCTCGGAAGCTTTGTAGTCACGCAGATGCTAGACTGTAAAGCCTAGAAAATTTCCACTAATAAAAACGAAAATTTTATTAAAAAGCACTTTGATTCTTCCAAATGCTTGAACTCTAAATCCGCGACGAGGTAAAACACAAATACCTTTAAAATAATATTCAGAAGCATCCTTGAGCTTGCCGTTACTTCACGTGGGAATGTTTGTAAAATTATTAAAATGAATAAATTAATACATATTTATACATTTATAACGGCACTAAATGTGCTTGGCGATTTTATTCATAAGAATGGTACAGTTAGCAAACAGATCATCATCATAAATCAACAATTTTGCAACATCGGATATTGTCAGAACTTAATTATCATGAGTCGCATGAAATGTTATAAAATCAAATACCGTCACGCATAAGCATATTCCGTAAGCAATGGTGGCAAAGGTATACTTTGTACATTTTGCTGTTGATATGACATGTGATAGAGATTGAGCTAATACCTAATACTATGGGCACAATTTTAATCTTTGTCCGATCTAGAATTTGACACTAGGCTTTTTAGCATTGTATTTGTCTTGGTTAGTCTCAGATCTGTGATCGGTTAAGCCGTTGGGCTCGGTTACCATTTCATGTGGTAATGGTTATGCCAAAGTTGGAAGCTGTATACGTAGCTCGATAAGTTTCAACTTCATCATCAGGTGGCCTTGTAAACCTGCTTCACTGCACTAGGTCCATGTGGCGCAGTATGATCTAGAAGTTGATATGTCATAATTAAGAGGGTACATATACAAGTGACGTAGAATGGGCGGACCCTGGAGGTCACTCACCGAAGAAGTAATGTCGCAGCAGAAGCGGCGGAGCGGAGCAGGGATTCCGATCCCCTTGCAACTCCGAACAGACGTCGGAGACGCGAATTGACTAAACGGGTGGCCGCCTAATAGGGGCCTGCTGGCGACAGCAATGGGGGTTACTGTTGCCTGCGCAGAACATCTGGCCCCCGAGGTTGGAGGAGGCGCCAAGTGTTCTGGAGCGCCCTCACTCAGTAAGACCAGCGCGGAAATACCCTGGCAAAGTCGGGTCCCCATGACCCGCCGCTTCAGCGGGCGATGAAACACGGTAAGATTTTAGTCAACAACTTGTTCCAGTGACGGTCGACACAATTTCACGGTTCCATTGCGGGGTAGGCAGAGACTACAGAGTTCTAACAGGTTCTTTCCTTACAGACCTCTCTGGCTTCCTCCACTCTCATAGCTCGTTTCATACACGCTCGCCAGTTACGGAGACTCTTGACATGGGTACCAAACCAATAAAGGGTTAAAAAACCAATAAAGAAAAAAACCTAATTTCAAACACTAGAGAGACTTAAGATTAGTTATTATAGAAGTGACATGTTTACGAATACATGCTATATATCTTTTAAGATAATAAATAGGTTTCTGGTAAGTAGAAACGAAATGAGTGAGCGATATATATTCGTGGGTATTCTTTAATAAGGTATAAGTAACTTGTTGCCGAGCATATATATACGTAAAACGTAATAAAGGGAAAGCGTAATGTATAAGTACAGGCTATTCAAAGAATTAAGTAAAATATGTGGATGCGGGGAATACAGTAAATGGTGCGATGGGAAGGCTACTTGGGAGCCGGCACTTAAGCCAAAAGGCGCAGCTGCCCATGCATAACGGAGAGCTTGTCCCAACGCTGTTATATGGCAGTGAGAGTTGGGTATATAAGAAGGAGAACGAAAACAGGATAAATGCGGTCTAAATGCGATCTCTGCGGAAGATGTGCGGAGTCACGCTAACCGATCGTATTCACAACAGCGTAGTAAGAAAGCGGGTAGGTATAAAAGATGATATCCGTGTAAAGATGAGAAAGGGTATGCTACGTTGGTTCGGGCATATAGAAAGAATATCAGAAGAAAGAATAACAAAATAGATATTTAAGGCGAAAATGGAAGGATGTAGGTTTTTTTTTTATCTCAGGGAGAACCCTTTATGGGTTCCCGTCCGCGTTCGGGAGACGCGGAGGGGTTATGTCGGAGTCCTTGACCCATCAACACTCGGGGCCGTAGCCCCGGCTGTTGATGAACCAAGTGTACCGACTAATAACCCTGCGGTGACACCGTCTTTGTCGCGAGTGTCGGGGATCACGGGATCGCCGTTAGGCACGCGCCGCGACCCCGACGCGACCTGCCCTGTTGAGGGCCCACCTTGGGATCACCTCCCTGGCGTATTTCCCTCTACGTAGACGCCGCGTTGATGTCACCCAACGCGGCGTCTCCCTCTCGAGCTGGGAGGCAGACTCCCCTGAGTCTGCCACCTAGGTAATTCGGTAGAGACACCCATGTACCCGGACTTTGACATCCGCGGCCATGGGTATCTCCACGCTTCCTCGCGCCACACGCGCGCGAACCGCCCAGCCGCCGCCGCGCCGCCCCTCTGGTGGCATGCAGCAGCAGCCGGTCGGCCCGGTTCGGCCGGGCTAGGGACCCGAAGGGGCCCCACTGCCTAGCAGGTGGTCGGGAGATTACGCAAACCTACACCGACCTTCGTACCACCGAGCCGATCTGCGCCACACCCCTAAAGGCAGGCGCCCGAACGGCTCCCTACCAGGGGCGGTGCCACCTGCTGCACCCAACTCTCTCTCCCAAGGGAGAGCGAGGTGGCAACCAGGCGCCACACCCACACCCTTGCGCCTAAAAGGCGCGCGAGCCATCCAGCCACCACTGCGCCGCCCCTCTGGCAGCAAGCAGCAGCAGCCGGTCGGCCCGGCACGGCCGGGCTAGGGACCCAACGGGGCCCCACGGCCCAGCGGGCGGTCGGGAGGTCCTTACCTCTGCAAAAAAGCTAATTTACCTAATTCCTTTTTTTTAAATGATTTTGATCCAAAGAAGACATCAACATCACGAAATTGTTGAAATGTACACAGGATTTTATTGCTATTTGTATATGGAAATGCGAGAACCGTACCAATAATAAGTACATTTAAAACACGACGTATTTCAGCTTGTTTAATTCTTGTAAATAAATGATTAAACACGTGTATTTAAGCTCGGGTACCAATTATGGTAGTAGTTTTTTTGGTTTCACATGGTTTCACAGGTTTGAAAGACATGCTAAGCCGTTAGCCCCGATAACGCTTAATTTGGCAGTTGTTAAGTTGGAAGCCCTAAAGGCGGCTTGATAAGTAATACCAAGTTACCACAAACCTGCCTCCACCAATCAGCACTAGTTCCGCGTGGTGGAGTATGACTTTTATCTCTCTCACCTTGATTTGTGATAAAAGACCTTTGCCTAGCAGTGGGATAGTATAGGCTATATTTATATTACAATGTTTTGCTTTTATTATTAGTTAATTAGTCACTTGATGTATGAAATACATGCCTTAAGCCCTTCGTAACCTCTTTCAGAAGTCATTTTTCAATGCTCAAAGGAACACTCTTTTTTACACTTAAAGGTTTCAATTTCATCACGAAGAATTCCAAGTATACCCTAATGCATTTTCTTTGAAAATAATGGAGACAAAGATTTGCTTTAAGGGGAAGAGTTTTATTATTATTTGAAATACTTGGTTGTGGAAAATCTATTTATCTATAATATAGATAGAAAATAATAATAGGTACAAAAGTTATGAAGAGAATTATATATTAATATTAAATTTTAAATATTAGTATTAGCTAAGCGTTATTAGAACCTGACTTTGTATATTAATGCATCGTACAGAGATGTGAATGGATTTTAAAAAAAATATCAAAATACTATTAACTTTGGTATTTTTGTTATAAAACCGAATGTAGCACCACTGGTTGTGATCGAAAGTATGTATCAACTATCCTGAATTCCTTTAACAAAGTTTTTGGTCTATCCTCAAAGAAAATCCGTAATTTATAATTTGTGAGCTAAACATTATATATACAGAAAATAATGATAAATAAAGAATTGAGAAAATAACAAAAAAATAAGATCCTGAGTCTTTGCTGGATTTTGGAAGACCGAGTTTCAATACAGTGGTAGCCTAGTAGGTAGATTTAAGACATGACAATTTATAAGTACGTCCGGAGAGATTAGTTTATTCTACGTTACCTGGGTGATAAAAGGCAACTAATTAAATTAGTGCCCAATGAAGACTCAGCGGAAAATCACCCAGGCGATTTCCATATGTTTTTCAGGAAATATACAAAATATAGGAAAGAACTTGTTGGGACTCTGTACTCTCTGCCTACCCCACAAGGGAACTGACGTGATGATATAAATAGATAGATATACATACAAAATAGATCTATATATTTGCGGGGTAGGCAGAGAGTACAAAGTTCCAACAGGTTCTTTCCTTACATACCTCTCTTGCTTCCTCCATTCTTTGTTTTAACTTAAGGGTAAGTCAAGAGTCTCCGTGACCAAAGCGTGTATGAGTCGAACAACATAATATGTTTTGATATAGGCAATTTGTTTTGAAGAAATAATAAGAATTATATCACTATTAGCGGTATACCTAACTCATTTTAGTGATGCAACATTTCTCCTCCCCTTATAATACTTAAGATACAGCACAATAGAAATAATGAGACCAGACCTAGTCCTCGACTGCTATGGTTTTGCATCGACCTAAGAGTTACGACGATTATTCCTAAGAGTTTATTGTGTAGAAATCCTCTCGAAACATTTTTCAAAAGAAAAATATACATTGTAACGACACTTATCATTTGAAGAACTGAAAGCATTCAAATGTCAGTTGAAGTCTTTTGTTGAGGTATAAGAGGGGTATAAGTCGGTGAACATGACGTTGCATTTTCAATATTTTTTTTGGGTTATTTAAAAGAAATTTTTATTGATATTCCGATCTACGTTTGATCTGCAAAAACAAATACTATATAGTATCAGAGAGCCAAGCATGAACTGATTAACGTTAGCGTAACGATATTGAGCTGATGTGCCATCTTTTACACTCTACAAATACACTAAATAAAAATGACCGTGACAGGACGGTTTCTCGGTGACGTTACGATAACGTGAAATGCTTTGTGCTTAGCCCTGTGAAAAGAGAGTTAAGAGCGCAAGCGACGGACGGCTTGGTCCGGTGCTCAAGGTTAGAGTCGCTCCACCCACTGGATTGCGAAATCACGGGTTCGATTCCCACAAGGGACAAATCTTTTTGTGACCAACAAATATTTGTTTCGGTCGGAGTATTTGCATTTGAATTTCATGTTTATAAACGCACCCATGACATAGGGATAACTTTTAGTGTTGGGCTACTTTAAAAAAACAAATGTTATCACCGTAGAACATTTGGTTACTGGATAGCGTGCGTTGTGATTGACAGCCCAATTTCCCAAAAATACTAAGTATATTATTGAACGATTGCCAGCAATATCTTACTGTGTTGTGAAAAAGAGACGAGGATATGCAGTTTATATCTTTTTCTCTTTCACACGGCCAAGTAAGGTTAAAATAATACTGTTATAGAGCTTATAGTATAATAAATAATAATTTCAATAAGACGAATAGATTATAATAATTTCAATAAGACTAACAAACAGAAAACATGAATTCCTTGCATTCCATTTCAATATTGATTTAATATCTAAAACAATGAAATAAAACGGGGATTTATAAAATCCAAAGTCAGCATTGGGTTGAAAATGTTTTTGTAAACATTTGACATAGCCTGCAATCGCAGACTCCCAACTGTGCAGAACAACCAAGTTTAAGTTGGGTTGTGAGCTCTTTGTGGTTCCGTGAAAAAGATTAAGAAAAATGTAATATATGGAAAAATGCTTTCACTACTTAACACCTACCGCATTTCATAAATTGACGTATCATCATCATCAGCCAAAAGATGTTCACTGCAGGACAAGGGCCTGCCCCAAAGATTACCACGATGACAAGCTTTGTGTTGTTCGCATCCAGCTTTTGCCTGCGACCTTGATCAGGTCATTGGATTAAAAAAATAACGTATAGAAAGGCTTAACCTCAATGTAGTTTGTTGCTAAAACATTTCTTTTCATGCTCTTTGTCAGGTCGTCCCAGTCCACAATTGTATTCCTAAACCAATATTTTCCAAATTCTTTTCGTTCGTTCGCATGTTTTTTTTCTCATTAAGCAACTAATATACCTAACAAGAGAACTAAATAAAGAAAATGTTAAAAACAAACACCTTCATGTGTACTCTCACATTTTGTCGAAAATATAAGTTACCAATGTATTAGGAGACGATCCTGTTGCCATTATACATGGTTGGAAATGCAATACCACAATTACTGCGATTTAACACCATGAATGGCAATAATTTTGTTTTTGCATTATTAACTCTGTTAACTCTGTTTTATCAATTCTCTTAGAGAACCCTAAAATACACAGTGAGTTCGAGCCATGACACCGTTTCATTACACCCTGGAATTGAAAATGCTTGCTTTTGATTATTTAACTCTCAAGTCTTCTGTTATTTTTATTTTGTGGCATTTTTTTGATGTATACTTTGCAGCGTTCCATTGAGATCAGATATTGTGACGGTAGCTTTGAAAATAGTTCCTTGTTGCTATTGTCTTCAAATATCAGAATAATGAGATTTATACGGCCATTCCTTCTAAGATGTGCGAAGATATGTAGCGAGGAATGTAAGAAATATCCACTAAACTTCTTTATCCGTCTATTTTCCAATTATTTGGAGTAGGGTCTCTTCACTTTTCAGCCCTAAGTCAGTGTAACTATTTAGGGTTACCAGTTTTGGCAACTGGCCCTTCTTGCGGTCTCTCGTTATATTTGATCATCTTAGTACAGCCAGGTAGTTGCTACTTTTCCTTTATTCGGATAGGCTTTAAGCAATTTGGGTCATATTAAGTATTAGGAAACCTACTAATAGGTTTGTTATATTTTCAAAGCTAGGTTTGTCGTTCCTTTCAGAAATGGTATTCTATAGAGGTCGTAAAACCAGCTTCCTTACACAGTTGTTTAGAGTTTTGCTTTTGTAAGCTCAGAAGCTTTAAGAAGTAGTAACTGAATTGGTTAACAAAGCGACAAAATGAGAACCCAGTGTCAAATAACAAACTTAGAATACTTTATAATTTTAGCCAAATTAGACCCCTGCTAATTGGTCGGGTCGAATTTATTTGAACCCTAAAATTACAACTTCAAATCTTTCACCGTGAGCTTATACTGTTGCAAAGTGTTATATTGTTTGTAATTCGTACAAGAATCTATGTAACATTGCAATATCAAGTAATTTATCACGAGTAAGTTTTTTTATTAAATAACACTACTTATCTATTATCTATCGCCTGTATCCGAAACCCTTTTTAACCGGCTTTAAATAACAAGGAGGTTCTTTATTCGTCCGTTTGTATATGTTTTGACATAATAATACGTATCCTATTTCAGCGATAATGTTATTAAGTCCTCAAGAAAACATCGCAATAGAAGTATGGAGTATGAAACTGTATGCGGTATACAATGGCAATGAGCTTTTTATTACATTGGGCCTTAACATAGACAGCGAAATGCAAATGTACACAGTAAACCACTGCCACCCTTGCTTTAAGAATAAGACGGTGTATTTTTTCTAATTATTTTCCTTTATTTCTTTAACTTCCAAATCAGCATTGTATTTTCTTTTAATAATTCCGCGCCGTGCTAAGACCTTGTATCTTATAAGACAACTAGGAGTTTCGGTCGCACACCCGCAACGAGAACTTTGGGCACAAGCCAAATGAGTTAATGGCTGATAAACCAAGGTTAATTCAGCTTTGTTTCCAGCCAGGCTGTTGAGTTAAATTTTGCCAAACGACCAGCGCCGCCGTCTTGATTGCAAGCTTACGCTATTGTAGAACTACGTCGTTTTATTAAATTTGTCCACAATAGAGCAGCAATTAGTAAATCTTATTCTACAATAAAAAATAATAATACAGCCAGGCAGTATATTCCTCAAGCCGGGGTAGCATATCGTTCGCCGGAAATGTTAGGTCTCACAATGCCAGACTCCGGACTAATTCAAACCCAGGACCTTCTAATAGCTACGCGCATTATTCTACAATAGACCAACGAGGCAAGATCTAATTTTAATTTTGGCCAATTACTGGATATTGCTCGGGAATTCATCTAGTCGAGATGTAAATTTTCTGTCCTATGGCAATTATGGAATAATATCAATATGTGCCTCTTACATTTTGGATGCCGGTTATTTTGACAAAATGCAAAATGTTAGCTACCTAGTTAAAATGAAATATGAGTAAGCTTACGCTTAGCATTTAACTTCTGTGTTTGCAACATTTCAAACGGAATGAAATGCGTTGCCGTGAATTTACGCCCAATGAATGCAGTTGGAAAATGGAAGGTACTGGAATGATCAAAGTACCATCCATTTTCCAAGTCACAAAATTATGAAAATGATTCAAACCTGTTACAGAATATTGGAATATTGTTATTTACATAAGCATCCTGTTAATATTTGAGAGAAAGCCTTTATCATGAATGTGGATATTTTTGGACTGATGATGATAGTGTGTGTGTGTGTGTAAATGATCTACGTTGTTGGCCGCGGGGCTTTTACAGCTTCATCGGACAATAATGATGATAGTGTTGGTTTAAGGCTAGTCAGAAAATAAATCTGAATTATAAAACAAGTTGAAATGTATATTGTTTTTATTAAATTATAGATAATAATATTCATCTAAATTAAAATTCTAGATCTTTCTCCTTTTGTCTAATATGCTGCATCTGACAGGGTTCTTAATATTTGAATTTTAATACCTATCTATCACACCAAATTTCTCAGTTCAATGAATAGCATCATTTTTGAATTTCAAATTAAAATGATCATCTTTATTTTCATTATGTAAGATATCTCCAAACAACACAAGAGGACATAAATATAATACGGAAAATAAAGCGATACATTTTCACGATTCCCATCTTGGTTCATGTAATAAATCATTTTAATACTTGCAGTTACATTGTTTAGCTGTGTGCCTCGTTAAACCAAATTTATACCCAGGTAAGACATCATAGATAGGAGATAAGAGAATTAAAGTTGAGCTGAAAAGTACGGCTTTTTGGATTCAAACTCCGGTAGAAATAAACAAATTGAAAAATTATTACGGGATTTCAACTAGACGACTTTGGATTTTATCTTTGTACTTTTATGTAGAAAAACTCTTTGTATTAAGTAAGTTACAGTGGTTCTCAGAGAATTTAAGAATTCAGATGGTATCACAGCGCGTACGTATAGACCGATTTGGAATATAATGACCTGGATGATTTGCCACTTGATGAGCATTGGACACTTTTAATCGCCTTTGATCCTTTAGGTGATTGAAGTAGAATAAACTATTATACTGTACAACCTGACTGGTAAAAGTTAAAAAGGTTAAAGTTGTTTGTTTTTATTTTGTAAAACGTAGCTCCACACTAGGATTTATTTCTGTTCCGTGGGTGCGTTTGCGGTCATGAAACTTCACATTTACAAATATCCAGACCGAAACAAACAATTGTGAGTCACACAAATCTTTGTACCGAATCGAACCCGCGACAATTCAACCCATTGGGCGAAGCTGTTTAAGCTCTTAACCATTGCGTCAAATCGTCCGTTACGTTTATGTCCGTTTACGCTGATGCACTGCCACTTAGAGTAATTAAGTTGAAATGTAGACACACTCCAATGTATTTTTTTTGCTTTTGTCTATGAACTTATGTTCAGTATTAATAGTACTCCTGTAAATTCAGCTAGAATAAAAACTAATAGTCTGTATACTCGAGTAGATTATGTTTTTAGTTTATTTGTTACTTTGCTTACACTGAATTAATGAGACAATCTATTATTAACTATTTCTGAACAGGACGAATAATACGTCGTGCGCCCTGTTGCTGCTGTGGCTAGTATGCGTCGTGAAGGAGAATTCAAATAAAAGCCGAATAATCTTGAAACAGTGCTCCACCCATCAGTTGTGACCCTCTTTGCGCAGAGTTTCTTCCTATATTCTTCAATGCCCAGTCGCTCGAACGTATGTGGCGCGATGTTTCGCGCTCCTAAATACTATTTTGTTGTGTCACAACTAGTGGGCTTTGCATCGAGTTTATTAATCAAATAAACTAATTATGATACAAGTATTCCTGTCCCTTTTCAGGGTTACACTCTTCTAACTATTCCTATCCCTTTCAGGGGTACACTCTTCAATTATTCCTATCCCTTTCAGGGTTACACTCTTCTAATTGTATACTAGTGTTTATGCGCTACGATTCTATGACATTATCTTATTTCTAACTTAAATTACATAATGTACTACAGTAACTTAATCTATTACATAATCTATTTATACAAATCATGCAGACGTCGTCCTGTACATTTGTCCCGCCGTGAACTGTCGGCTTCACTGACGGTTCATAAGTCTTCGTGGAGGGACGACGTCGGCAACACTATCAATTTCTTCGCTGGCCTCCGAAGAACTCCTCCCTTGGTGCGGACGTCCACCGCACGTACAATTCCATCTTCTCCAGGGAAGGTCCTTATTATCCTCCCAAGAGGCCACATGTTCCTGGGGAGTACGTTGTCAACAATGAGGACGATGCCCTCCTCTTTCAGAGCGGCGCCGCGTCCATGGGGCTCCCGCCGGTACTGAAGTCCAGGTAAGTACTCCCTTATCCATCGTTCCCAGAACATGTCCGCGAGTCTCTGCGCCGCTCTCCAATGGGTGCGGCCGATGAGGTCAGTGTCAGTGAAGGTCCCTGGTGTCGGGTTGCGCGCCGGGCCGTAGAGAAGAAAGTGGTTCGGTGTCAGCGCCTCTGGGTCCTCAGGGTCGACGGGTACGTGAGTGAGCGGTCGGTTGTTTACTGTAAATCGACCGACCTCGATCGAGTCGACCTCGATCGAGTCGACCTCGATCGAGTCAACCTCCGCCAGCAGTGTGGTGAGAACCTGTCGGGTGCGTCTCCGTCAGAATCGAGTATAGGGCCGTCTTTACGCTGCGCACTAGTCTTTCCCATGCGCCGCCCATGAACGGGGCACCAGGGGGAATGAAGCGCCAGCTGATCGTCTTTCTCGTGGCCTCTTCTCGGGTGGCGTTGTCCAGCGCCTCCCGTAGCTCCTTGTCGGCGCCGCGGAGATTGGTCCCGTTGTCCGACCATATTTCAGTTGGGCAGCCGCGGCGGGCGATGAATCGTCGTAGGGCCATCACAGCTGACTCGGTGCTGAGTGATGCGGCGACGCCGTACACCTGTGTACGGCGCGTGAAGCCAGGCAGGTGAAGAGGGCTACGTAGCGCTTCTGTGTGCCCCGACCCACTGTCACAGTCAGAGGTCCAAAATAGTCGATGCCGGTGTACGCGAAGGCCCTCTGATGGTGAGCCAGTCTGCAGGGCGGCAAGTTCCCGGTGCTCGGCTCTGGAGGCGCGTCTCTTCTTCGGCGACAGCTGTAGCACTTGTGTATGACCATCCGGGCTACTGTACGTAATCGAGTTATCCAGTACCTTGCTCGACACTCGTTGATGGTCGCCTCTACTCCGGCGTGGTGCAGCTGTCGGTGTACGTGCTCGATGTACAGGCGGGTGACGCGATGATCTCCGTCCAGCACTGCGGAGCACCGTAGCTCGTCGCTGATGTCCGGCGTCGCACTTATTCGCGACCTGATTCTTATAACTCCACTGATAATCTGCGCTGATAAGGGGCGGAGGCGACCCTTCGATAGTCTATCACTATTACTCAGTTCGCTATAATACGAGTCGTGTTGTACTACACGCACTAACAACGCCTCCGCTCTTATCAATAGTTGTGCACTGAGCGGTAAACACTTAACACGGACGATTTAGCGCAGTGGTTAAGAGCTTAAGCCGCTCCACCCACTGTGTCTAATAGTCGCAGGTTCGATTCCCGCACGGGACAAATCTTTGTGTGATCCACAATTATTTGTTTCGGTCTGGGTATTTGTGTATGTGAATTTTCATGTTTGTAAACGCACCCACGATACAGGAATTAATCCTAGTGTGGGGCTACGTTTTAAAAAAAAAAAAAATAACAAAAAAAATAACAAAAAAAACACTGTCCTTATCCCTAAACTTAATTCTACACTTATCGCTACACTTATTCCTATTCTTAACACTATTCCACTGTGGGTCCTTTTCACGATTCCTAGCCTGTCTTTTATAGTTCACTAATTGTCTATTCACTCTGCACAGGTCGATGAACTGCAGTACGCGCGCCGTCGCTCGTAGCAGGCGCTCCCACGTAGAGAAGCGCGCTGGATCCGGAACAGCTGATCGCGGTGAGACGGGCCGTTGCTCGGTGATGTTGTGTGTCCGCTCCTCGCCCGTCGCTGCGTCAAGTGTCAGTCGCTCCGCCGGCCATGTTGATGGGTGCTCGCGCAGGAACTCGGGCCCAAGGAACCATCGGTGATGAGAGCCGATGTTCCTGGGTACTTCGCGCGTCGCGTCGTCGGCCACGTTTAGCTTCGTGGGCACCCACCTCCAGTCACTTATGGCGCTGTTTTCCTCTATCGCGGCGATGCGATGTGTGACGAACGGGCGGTAGGATCGCGCGCCCGTCTTCAGCCACGTCATGACGGTATGGCTGTCCGTCCAGTAGGTCACTGCGCTTGGCTTCTTGTCGTGTTCGGTGATGATAGTCGCGCCCAGGCGACTACCCAGTACGGCGGCTTGCAGTTCGAGTCTCGGGATCGATGTGAGCTTGGCGGTGCCACCTTCGCCTTCGCCACCACGAGGGTTATATGTACCTCGCCGTCGCTCGTGGTGGCTCTCCAGTACGCCGCTGTCACGTAGGCTGACTCGCTCGCGTCCACGAACACGTGCAACTCGAGCGTCTCGGCGTGCGTGTACCCGTGGTAGCATCGTGGTATCTTCAGGTCCCGCAGACTCCGCAGGTGTTGGGTCCACTCGACCCACTGTTGTGCTCGGACATCGTCGATGTTGTCGTCCCATCCTGTGCCGCGCCGCCATATCTCCTGCAGTATCTGCTTGGCCCGTATGGTGATGGGCGAAGCGATTCCGAGCAGGTCAAACAGAGACATCAGTATGCGGAGTGTCTCCCGCTTCGTCGGCGTCGGTTTGTCGAGTATGCCCGGGGGGAGGCGCGCCAGGTCAAGGTTGAACCCGATGTCGTCGGTGTCCGGCCTCCACTCTAACCCAAGCACTCGTTCTGTCTTCCTTTCTTTATTAATTCCGATCGCCCGCAGTGTCGCGCCCGGTTCGAGAGTCTGTAGTACCGCCGTGGAGTTAGACGACCACTGTCTCAGCTCATAGTGCGCCGCCCGATGTATCTCGTCGATCTGTTTTGAGATGTTGATGGCGCTGTCTTCGTCGTCGAAGCTGTGTAACAAGTCGTCGACATAGTGGTTGCGAACGATGGCGCGGCTCGCTTCTGGATGGGTGTCCTTGTACTTTTCTGCGTTGTGATTCTTCACGTAGATTGCGATGGACGGTGAACATGTGGCCCCGAAGATGAGTGACGTCATCCTGTACTCTTCGGGCGGGTGTTCATCGCGCCGATCGCCGCGCCACAAGTACCGCAGCGCGTCTCTGTCTTCTGTCTTGATTTTTATCTGCATGAACATTTCCTTGATGTCGGCAGACACTGCGATTCTGTGTTGTCGGAACCTCATGAGGACGCCGGGGAGTGACTGCAGCAAGTCGGGACCCGTCAATAAATGGTCATTGAATGACACCCTTTCGTCTTAGCGGCGGCGTCGTGGACTATTCGCACTTTGTTCGGTTTCAATGCGTTCAGTACTGCAAAGTGCGGGAGGTACCACGTTCGATTCTCAGTTCTATTTTTCGGTGCGGGCTCGGCGTATCCCTTCTGGATAAGTGCGTCCATCTGTTCTGTGTACTTCGTTTTCAGAGTCGAATCGCGGTCAATCTTCTTTTCGATATTGTGTAAACGCTTCAGTGTGTTTTCATAATTTTCGGGCATCTTAATAGTGTCGGTTTTCCACAGTAGAGGGGCTTCATATCTCCCGCCGCTGTCGATACGGACTTCTTTGTCGAGCTTGTCAAGCGCGCGTTGATCTGGGCTGCTCTTCGGGTTTCTGGCCTCGACGAAGAGTGACTCGAGTGCGAAGTAGTGTCTCAGCTGATCGTTCATGTCTTCGTCTTCACTCTTGTCCGCGATGAAGTTGACTTTGTGCGCATCTTGTACAGTGAGCCGTGAGCGCGCGCCGTGTAATACCCAGCCGAGAGGAGTCCGGGAGGCAACGGGTTGGTGTCGTTGTCCCCGGCGTACCTCCAACGTCACTAGCAGGTGCCAATTGTCTTGGCCGATGAGTATCTGGGGTTTCGCTCTTCTGTAGGTGATATCGCTTTCTATGTCCCGCAGATGCTTGCAATCGGCGATGTCTTGCACGGTGACGGCTTGTGGTGACAACTTCATATTCTGAATGGTGCGCGCTTGAATCCGATGTGCGCGCTGGGACGTACCTCTCAACGTCAGCTGGACCCGACGGGAGTTCGATGACGGGACGTTGCAATCGCCGATCGCCTCGATGTGCAGTGACTCGCGGGGGCCGCACGCGCCTGTCTGGTTGGCGAGCTCGGCGTCGATGAGCGTCACCGTTGACCCGTCGTCGAGAAGGGCGTAAGTGTCTACTCCTCCCGCCGGTCCGGAAATGTGTACCGGCACTATCTTGAGATACGACGCGAAGCCTCTTGTCCACGTTGATGCGACTGTCTGTTTTTCCGTGTTGTCGTCTTCCGCGACCCTTTCGCTTTTGACGTGGTGAAGCAGTCTGTGGTGCGAGTATTTGCACCCGTCGGTGTCGCAAGTGTACCTCTTGCAATGATGAAGACTCATCATTGCAAGAGGCACACTTGCGTTCTGAAGCGTAGACACGCGAAGCATAGTCTTCGTGCCTTCGCGATGTCCCATCTGTCGTTGACCGTCGATTCAATAAATTTCTTGCACTTGGTTACCTCGTGTTCTGTGTCGTGACACGCAGCGCATTTTTCTTTCCTCGGGCCCGAAACAGCGGTGCTATAAGTCTTGTTAGTCTGTCTTCTGTTCGCTGTATGTTCCCGTTCGGGTGTCACGTGTTCGGGGGGTGCGTAGCGCCCGCACCTGTCGGCCTCCCTACTGAGGAAATTAGAGAGCCTCAGTAGGTCGGGTTCTTCAGTCTGTTCTTCCACTGCGTAGTCGAACCATCTATACTTGAGCGCCGGTGTGAACTTGTCGATGGTCATCTTGACAGCCTCCGGGTTGTACAGGTACGCCACGCGGTTGAGTGCGCGTAGCGTCGCGACGATGTTCATCACCCGCGTGGCGAACACGCAGATGTCTCTCGGGTTGTCGCTGAGTCGGGGCAGCGCGCGCAGGCGTTCTAGTTCGCCCAGCGCGATGCAATCTGGTCGGCCGAAGCGTGCTTCGAGCGCCCGGAGTATGTCGGCTGTCTTGGCGTTGTAGATGAGTAAGTTCTCGACGGCTTCTTTACCTTTACCTTTTAGCGCTCTTCGCAGTCTCGCGACGTACTCGGTGTCCGTGAAGCTCGGCGCAGATTCTTCATAAGCAGCTTTGAAGGTGAGACACTCTTGGTGTGACCCACTGAAGTACGGCAATTCAGTAGCGAAGCGGTGGTTCGGGGCGCTCCCGGACCGGGCGGCGAGGGTGATTGCGGACGCCAGCTCACGCAGGTAAATTTGCTGTGGCGGCGTCGGTTTCTCCATTCTTCGACACGGCGATGGGTGGTGGCAGGATCGGTACTGGGGGCAACGGCGTTGTCGCCCGCGGCGCTGCATCGATGGTGCGCCCCACGTCTATGTCGTGTGGCCTGTCGGCGATGGCCAGGACGTGAGGTCGCGAGTCGTTCAGCCAGCTCCCGACTCTTTTCTCTGTTTCTTGTTCGTCTGATATGCACGTGTCGGCGTCACTCTCGCTTTCTTCATCTTCGGCTTCGATTCGTGATATTTTCGCAGCTGCTAATTGGACTTGTAATTCCAGTAGCTCCTCCTTGGCGCGGGCGAGCTTCAATCTTCACGTCTTCGTTGAGAGCGTCTTCTTTGTTCCAGTCCTCTTGGACACTGGTTTCTTTGTTTTCTCCGTCGCGGGAGGGTCTGCCGTGGCGGTTGTTTCCGTCATGACAGTAGATTCTGTCGTGGCGGTCGACTCTGACGTGGCGGTCGACTCTGTCGCTGTAGTCGACTCCGACGATTCGGCGACTGGGGCCGATGATGCTGGTCTACTGATGGTGGAGCGTGTGACTGGCATGTTTCTTTCTACTATTTTCTTCCTTTTTCAGCTTGATTCTTCTGTTTTCAGCTTGCGTCTTCTATTTTCTCTTGACGACGATAATCCGGCTCTCGAAGGACCAAAATGAACAGGACGTCGTGCGCCCTGTTGCTGCTGTGGCTAGTATGCGTCGTGAAGGAGAATTCAAATAAAAGCCGAATAATCTTGAAACAGTGCTCCACCCACCAGTTGTGACCCTCTTCGCGCAGAGTTTCTTCCTATATTCTTCAATGCCCAGTCGCTCGAACGTATGTGGCGCGATGTTTCGCGCTCCTAAATACTATTTTGTTGTGTCACAACTAGTGGGCTTTGCATCGAGTTTATTAATCAAATAAACTAATTATGATACAATTATTCCTGTCCCTTTCCAGGGTTACACTCTTCTAACTATTCCTATCCCTTTCAGGGTTACACTCTTCAATTATTCCAATCCCTTTCAGGGTTACACTCTTCTAATTGTATACTAGTGTTTATGCGCTACGATTCTATGACATTATCTTATTTCTAACTTAAATTACATAATGTACTACAGTAACTTAATCTATCTATCTATCTATCTATAACCTCACGCCAGATCCCTTGCGGGGTAGGCAGAGAGTACAGAGTTCCAACAGGTTCTTTCCTTACATACCTCTCTGGCTTACCTTACATTTTAGATAGATAGATAGATAGATGCAGACGTCGTCCTGTACAATTTCCGACTACGCTTTTATAGATATGGTTGCTATGATATGAACCGTATTTCAGAAATGTATTGTTAAATAAATCAGATCATTTGTACCATGTGCAGAACAATACAGCAGTACATGAAATATCATTCATTATGCAAAGCTCAAAACCTACCTATTAGTAGAAGCAGTAGTGTCCACTACCATCATATTCAATTAGCGTCTAGTTTTGGTGAATTGGTTTTATAACTTGTTCGTTTCGCATTTACCTATCGTCTTGTACCATATTTGCCATTTTTATATAATTATTTGTTATTCCGATAACAACATGTATACAAAAATTTGGTCTGTTTCAAATGTTGTCCTCTCTTTGAGATTTTAATGCCCATTTTTTCTATGCCACAAATGCTGACAGCGAATATCAAAACTCTGTTGCCTCATTTTAATGTTCTTTAATCGACGCCTGTAGTGAATTGTATCATTGGAAAAACCAGACTCTCGTTATTAAAGTAATGCATGGTGATGCTAACGATTCAAAAGTCCTGGATCTAAAGTGCTATTGAACTTTTTCTCAGTAGCAGCTCAGTTCAAGCGTTGCGCTCAGTATAACAATAATTATATAGTATACATTTAAAAATACCTATTTAATAACGAGATTTTATAGCAAAAACATTACGAATATATCTTTCCTAGTTAAGGAATTCCTATGGCTGCCTTCCGGCTTCATCATCAAACCCTGGACACCATCCGGGTCTAAAGTACTCGTCAAGATAAATCCAACGGCCCTTAACACGGCAGGGTTACATTGAGTACTTGTGTGGTTACATTGGCCATCTTTGGGCTTCATCATCAGACCCTAAACACTATTTGATTGTATAGTACTTCTCAATGCCAATCTAACAAGCCAAAACACGAGGGGGTTACGTTGTCCAGTTTACATGTTCCTATGGCTACTTTCCGATTCTATCATCAGACCAGCTCCATATTATTGCATTGTCATCGGACGTACATACGTATGCCAAACTTCAGCTCAATTGGATACCCGCAAGTGCTTAAAAAATGGACCACAAGATTTGAACCGGAAAGACAAACAGACATTGCAAGTTAAATAAAAGGTTATAAAAAGAGGTGACTTGAATGGTTTTGACTATCTTTTCGGTAACGTGATTCTTAGATTATGTAAGTTAAACGACCCGTAAGCTTACATGCCTACAGAAATATACAGTTCTCAAAGACCAGTCATAGTCCTCGTACAATATTTTGGGCGGAGACAAAAGTCATGGTTCTGTAAGTAACAATAGGTCCCGGAGTTCCTTTGTGTCGCTCGAGCCTAGTTGCATCAAGTAAAACCTCGTTCATTATGGGACATTTATGTCATGCAACATGTGTTGCTTGAGATATCGACGTTGAGTGATGTCGGATGACGTCACTGGACATGTCTGGCGACATTGGGCGGCCTGTTAATTGTCGCCGTTTTGTTCTTGTTAAGAAACAGAAGTCACAGAGGGGGATGTGTGTCTTGTAATATGAACAAACGATGTATGAAATCTCTTTGGGTAACATGCAATTGACTAAACAAATATGGTCGATATGTTGTCGACAAGGTGGCGAGCGACGTTGCCCAAAGTCGCGTTACTTCGTGGTGACGTCACCAGCGACACATGTTGCGGACATTCGTCCCTAATGGCGGAGGCTTTATATTTCTCGTTGTAGATATTTGCATTGGACTTGTTTGAGAAATGGTGATGTTTTTTTTAGAATGATCGCCTTTTGAATAACGTGGGATTTATGATAAATATAATTTTTAATATGACGATTGTTTTAAAAGTATTCTTTACGATATTTCTCTTGTAAGTCAAAGGCAGATTATTTTTGAATTATTATACACATATTTCTATGGTGGGTCGGGAATGGGATCACACGCGAATTCTGCAAACAAAAATAACATACTAAAAATGTCTCCTACAATACCAGAAATACCTTTAAAAATAAATACTTCATTAGTATAACACTATATTTAATAAATAATTAAATCAGAAGTTTTAAAATAAGTATTGATTTCACAAGCTTTCTTTTATGATTAGTAGTATTATGTATGTATATCGCAATATTTTCTATTAATAGAAAGTCTAAATAGCCGTATCTCAAAAGCCTAAATCTGTTATTTACTTAATATTCTATCTGCAGTGACTTTAGTTTAATCTTAAAGCAGTTACTCTTAATAAACAGTCAGAACAGATAAGAATATTATAGTTACAGGCTTTTTACACTGCCTCGTTGGTCTAGTGGCAAAGCGCATCGCTTTGTGATTACGAGGCTCTGGGTTCAAATCCTAGGTCAGACAAATGTAGCTTTTCTAACGAAAAATTCCTAGTACGAGTCCGGAGTTTAGAATTGTGCCCGGTATATGAAAATAGGCTCTCCCCCTATTACATGGGACCTAACATCGTCGGCCAAAAGTTGGTGTACTCAGTACACTTCTGCCACCCCCGCTCGGGGAATATAGGCGTGACGGTGTGAGTGAGTGAGAGGCTTTTCACACTCCTAATAGCCTTTCACGACACTTACGAGAAACAGGGACTATTCTAACCTCGAATATTTTCATATTGGGTCATAACAATAAAATAGTATCTTCATAAAACCCTACAGTTCATAATAATTCATAGCCGGGTGTCACTAAAGTGCAAGCTTTAACATTTTTAATATGAGTCGCTATTGCATTCCCGGCGCCTTATAGAATTATTATTACTGTAGTAAATTGTAAAGTGACACTTTATTATTGTCCGTTGTGGTTGCAGGATGGTGAGGGATTTATTTTTAATGGGCCTGTGTGGTTTATGTTATAGTTGCGTAGGTTATTTAAATAGAAAACGAGGTACAGTCAGATAAGTTGTTAAATATATATTTTATTTGAACCGGTAATATCTACTCTTTATTTTACGAAAGTTGGTGAACATTGACTCTTTTAAATATTAGCAACATAATATTTTTAATTATTATTATTATTTGATATGGATAGAAACGGAATGTTCACTGACCTTCGTCGCTTACGTACTCTTTGAAGTATTTGGATCGCATCCTAACATGCATCAACTTAAAATTGATTATTTGTGTATTTTATTTCGCCTAAAATTAAAACTTGCTATTAAAAAGGCATAATTGAATAATAATTAAGAACACATAAGAGAGAATCTTATCCATTATTTAGGTTTACCTAGTTTGTACTAGGTAAACCTAAATAATGGATAAAATTCTCTACAAATACATATATTTTATTTTGGAACAATAAATTGCATATGATAGCTACGTTAGCAATGAATTGCATATGATAGTTAGTATGAAAAAGTTTTGAAAAAGACTAAATCATAGAAAATTATACTTTAGTACGGCTATATATAACGATAAACGAACAAATAAATATATCATCACGCCAGATCCCTTGTGGTATAGGCAGAGAGTACAGAATTCCAAGAGGTTCTTTCCTTACAGACCTCTCTGGCTTCCTCCACTTTCATAGTTCGTCTCATACACGCTCGCCGGTTATGGAGACTCTTGACTTGCCCTTTAGATAAGACACGTTCTATTTGGTTATGGTAAGATAGTTAATAACGATAAACTTGTAATTATACTACCAAATACTATCGGAATAGTAATATAAGCCATTATTCATGACGCTCTTATTGCCCTATTTTATACCAAAAGTAAAGAGGTACAACTTGATATACTAACATTTTATTGTACTTCGCAATCATATCACGTCTACTTAACTCCGCATTTTTAATGTATGGCTCTGGAGCACTATGGTAGAAGATCACAAATCAGGGTTTTATCGAGGCAGTCCGGTGCAGGAAACTATGTATCATAAGTGGGCCATCGATCCAGTACCAGCTGGGATTTACGGCCACGGAATATGATGGCCAGAAGTAGTAATCGCTGGAAGTGTCTGGTCGTTAGTTTCGCTTGTGGAGTAAATAATTGTTGTTACAACTATTTCCGTATGCCTATATTAGAACTATAAATGTACCTACTCCTGAATACTTCAATGTAGCATCCTCCGGGTTTTAACATATGAAGACTTTGGGAAGCCATTTGGGTCCCCAAATTTTACAAATCGTTATTGATAAAATACACTCTTTTTTCACGTGAGTAAAAATCTGTAAAATGCATATCAGATGAGTGTTTGGTATTAAATTTTGGACTTATCGGTCTGTGTTATAGACATACTCATTTTGATTAAAAAATATATCACATATAATTGCTTTAGTTTATGAACCATAGTGATGGGCATATATAGTAATACAATGATAAAGCCAAGAACAATATAAATGAAGGTATTCAAAATCAACTTTAATTTTGAAAACCTACAAGCACTTGCTTGTAAACATTAATCAAATTTCTAAATTGCGTCGTTATTACATTGATACAGCGATATTTATTTATAAAAACAATATCTTTTTTTTTTAATTTTCAATGGGTTTTAAAATAAAACTCTGCAATGATAATCATGCTCTCCACTTTTATTAACTTACGAATTGTTACAGCAAAACATTTCGAACCCTCATAAACAAAATGGGTCGTTCTTTACAACAATCGGGCATATTTAAACCTTTGTGACCTAGATGTTTTTAGGTAATGTATCCTGTTTACCAGTAGCTAAATGGTGGTCGTCGTACGTCTAGGTAAGACCTTATTAAAGGTTTTATTATTGTTGATGTTAGTAATAATGGTAGATAATAGATAAATATTGTACTGTTAGAATTTTTTTTTCATCTTTTGTTTTATTTCAATATTCAAACGTAATTATTAACCTTGTGTCAACCTTGATGATCTAATTTAAACATCAAAGCCGGGTTCAAACATTTAGGTATATTATATAATGTAATGTAATACAAATAATGTGGAAGGTTGAACTGGTGCTCAACGCGAATCGAACGAATGTGTCGTCGTGGACGGGTCGTCACTCAGTTGCCATGAATATGCCGAATAGAAAGAGTACGGACTGTTCATCCGCTGACGTCATGAATATCTACATGTCACAACAGTCACGAATGGCGTTCAAACAAACAGAGAGGCTATGTATTTACGCTAAAAACTGACGGCCGATGAATGATCGGTCCAAACGTTGCTCGAACTGCTCGTAGTACTGTCTAAATGTACAATTCGCGTTACATTACGCTATACATTACAATTAACTCGCCTAGACCCAGCTGGGTGATCAAAGATATTTGAAAATAAAATTAATTCAAACATCATTTCGTATTGAAGCATTTGAATGAAAATGAAAATATATTTATTGCACATATAAATAATGTTCAAACTTAGTGAGATCACATAATGAAAATACTATTTGTACATTGTAGGAATTACAAGTGAAAATCTATTCATGGTTCCCACACTCGGCAAGCCAGTATTGTAGGGTCCAATACACTGATTAATCTAGCACACGCTAACTCCAGTACTACACACACAGAGCAAAAAGTAACTTAGAAAGAAAACGCTTAAGGTATGCACTGAAATGCCAAAGTCCTGAGTTCGAATCCTAGCTCGGACGAATTTGGCACTTCCAACAGTTTTTGCGCTATGATAGGTCTTTAACTATTGCTCTATATTGCTCTCATTTAGGGATAGAATAAAACGTGGCTATCGCACATATTGGCGATAAAACCGGAGAATGAATGTAACTTGACATGTATTGTGTCGTATATTCCAGTTCATATATTTTATATTGTAATAAAGACGAAAGTTCAATTTTTTGGGGATTCGATCCGACAGTATAGGGATTTTTTGGTGAATTCATATATATACAAGGTGCAACATATGTAACGCAAGATCTCAGACAACTCAATTAGATTATTCCTTTACGAATTCAATATGAAAATCAAATTTCCAATTTTAGTGAGCTTTGTACCATTTTTTTACCAAATAAACCATAAAATTTAATAATTAATTACCTTCTGTTTGCATTTTGAGGTGTGTGTAGAAATGCATTTAAAATATCCGTTTTGTTTTAAATAATGATTAAATTTGGTTTTATACAGTGAGCGAGAAAAAGCATTTTTCAAGAATTAAAGAAACTGTAGCTCACTTTAAAAATAGTTGGAATCGATTCAGTTGCTGATTTAAAACAACCTACTTTCAGGTATTTATGTTACACCTTGTATAGTCATACTTCTATTATATGAGTGTGATTTTCCTAAAGAATGTAAAGAATTTTAATTACTAAGTACTGGAATTATGCACGGTATAATAGAATAGGCTCGGCGCCTTGCCCGATTATATTAGGACATAACATAATTGGCGATGCGTGAGCGTACATAATACACTCTGCCACTCCCGCTTAGGAAATATAGGCCTGACAGCTTTTTGTCATTTATCTGCATTATTTATATATTTTAATTTATCCAGAGACCATCTGCCAGTACTTAAAAAATACATACGAAAAGTTAACTTTTGATAACATTATCTTTGTAATATCGTTAGAAGCTAGTTCAAGAATCGTCGGAAACATACATGATTACGAAAGTAAGGGTTACGTTAGAAGGAGTGGGTTTAATGTCAGCTAAAAGACAAGAAAATAATTTTTAATTATTAATGAAATCAGGCTTTTTTATGGTAGTTTTAACAAACTGTAACATTTAAAAGCGCCCATACGTTGGTTAGAGATGGATCGAACTAATTCGAAACAAGACCACACTCAATGAGCTTTTCGTTTTCGGGCCGTTTTTCGGACTGTTATCTTTAATTTAGTATCGATATCGATAGTTCTATGGCGAAATGTATGAAAACCTTAATATTGTACTACGCTTTGTACGTTTTATATTCTGTAAAGTTTCGTACCGGCTAATTTTTTACCGATATCTCTTGAATTAAATACAAGCATTTGCAAATACAGCAGTAATTGTTAAACCGACGCCATTTAACCACGAACACGAGTAAACAAAGACTGATTAATAATTAAAGCATATTGCAAATTAACAAAGAAAATAAAATGGTCAAAATTCGATTATAATAAATTTATAACGGATGAATGTGGTTGCGGTATTTTGTTGAAACAAATTGATAGAATTGCATTCATTTCTGTGTGTTTAACCAAATAGTGAGACCGTAATACATTGCAAGACCTGTTGGAATAGTGGGGTAACTGATAATCATTCTTGCGGCCGATTAGTCTGACAACCTATTTCGTCAACCTAAGTCGAGAAATAGAAACTGCAGCAAGTTTAAATAATGCAAACTTAAAAAAGTAAGTCAATAAATTTTAAATATAAATAAATATTTATTATAAATGAGAATTAATATCTATATCATCACGCCAGATCCCTTTCGGGATAGGCAGAGAAGTATAAACATCTATAAATCTAAAAAGCTTTAGGAATCTGGAATTGTTTGCGGTAAGATAGATATAGACTAGTCCTTATCACATCGGTACCCACCTAATATTAACGGGGATATGCACGAAGGCCGTCTCTATCACCTCCGAATATAGAATACAAGCGTAGAGGCATTTTTATACAATCAATGGATAAAAACAAAACACGATATAACATTGTAAAAACGCTGAGCGTCCCTTCAATAATCTAAGCAAATGAAAAGTATTATTCCGATTCCATTTTTCGTTCGCCCTTTATTACTCAATTTTCAGATGCGCGCTTCTCCCTTCCGTAATGCGTATTTATTTAAAATAATACCACGTATCATAAATTTGGGTGTCGTCATCGTATTTCCTATAAGCCGGGTAAACAACGGATCCTGACGTTAAAACTTTGTTTGGCTTTTAGAATAGGATATCTCCCGGTGCAAGTGTGTATATTAGGTTGTGACAGATATTGAATCGTAATAAAGAAAGCTAAGGTTCATTTTCACACTTGTCCATTGTTGGACAAGTGTGATTGCTTCGCACATTGGATCGTGAAGATGTGGGTTTTTGACAAATTTTTGACTCATAAATCGACGGTTCCATAGAACAAAGTTACATATGCCAGACAAAATAAATGGTAATTGCAACTTTCGTGCCCGTCGATAAGGTTATTTATGCCAAATACCGGATTATAGGATTTTGTTCCTTGGATACGCCGACGTATTTGTTTCTGAGAGCAGCTGTATGTTTTTTTATGGATGAAGGGACAAACAAGCATGCAGATTGTATGATAAGAAACAATTATCAAGTGCTTCTGTTTATTTGGTTAACCTAAAGTGTGAAAAGGATGGCATATCAACTCGACAGCGCGATATTAACGTCAATCGATTCGTGCTAAGCCCTCTCTGGGCTTGAAATTATTGAGGTTAGCGTGACGCTAGTGAGTTGATGTGCTATCTTTGTCACGCTACAAATTTACTAATGGCCAGTTTCAATAGTCAACTCAAGGGTATATTGGCTAACTGTCAGAAGAATTGTGACAGATTTTCCATACAAAATATGTCAAATTTCTATCTGTAGCCGGCCATAAATAAACATAAATCTGACAGCACGCTTACTCGCTAGCCTCACAGTAACGTTAATATTTTTGTGCTCAGCCCTCAGGTTACCGCTGGGTTTCACCATTCGATTGTAAATATATTTTTAAACGCATGAACGACACAGGAATTTAATTTCCAGTATAGGGCTTTATTTATTAACTAGCAATTTCCCGCGACTTCGTACCCGTTCGACAATAGCGCCACCTACCGGGTCGATGTTATATAACCCATGCTACTACTGGATAAGGTAGCTTTCCGGTGGTAAAAGGAACAGTATTACCGGTGATTACCCCGAACATCCAAACTCACAAACTCTTTATAATATTAGTATAGATAAATATAATATTGTAAAAAAATATTTTCACAAACAAGCTTTTATGCGCCTAGCTAATGGTCCAATTTAAAAAGGGCCAATCAGAATTGAATGTGAACAAAATTTCGTGTATATGCAGTTGGGCGTTGAGAAGTTCCTTTGTTTTGAGCAAACTCTGAATATCTATATTCAGGATTTGCTCAAGATCAGGTTAAACTTACCATAACCATTGGAACTGTCCCGACATGACAAATTTCACCTCCGTAGGATAAGAGAAAGTGTTTTTAAATTCATCTTTTCAGATTTTACCCGAGCAAACTAACAAATATCGCAAGCTTGTTAAAAATCAAAGTCAAACAATTTAATTTAAAAAAAACACAAGAAAGGTGTGATGCTTTTTAAATAAAAATAGAAATTAAAGAATTTCATTTTAAAGAGTATAAACAATAAAAAAAATAAACAACGTCTCGCCAACATTCCCCAAGGGGGGGTGGGGGTGGGGTGGGAGACGTGTATTTTTTTGGGACTAAACCCGCCACACATTCCCACCATTGTAACTCCTGTTAGCCAGGATCCACAATAGTCTCCTTAGATGACACCAGTTTGAACCTTGGGGTGTCCCGGGAAGCCTGAAGTGGAATTTTATTTTTCCTACTCCTTCTGATTTTCTTTCCAATTTAATTTATCGCGGGTTCCAAGAGAGAGGTGTATTGAGTACACCCTCTTTCGCCGACGATGTTAAGTCCCATGTAATAGGGGCGAGCATATTGCCATACACCGGACACAATTCGAGATTCCGGACTCATACTGGGAAGTTTTAGTTAGAAAACTACCTTAGTCCGACCTAGGATTTGAACCCAGGTCCTCGTGATCACAAACCGATTCGCTTTGCCACTAGACTAACGAGGCATGCAGACCCAAGTTCTTTTTTTAATTATTAATCGTGCGGACCCAACTTTTGCAATTTTTCCTTGAAATTAGGAAAATTTCCCTTAATAATGTTATCCATGGGCCAAAAGATCCTTGTGTCACTATACATGGTGAGGAGCTACGATTAAATAAAAAAAAAACAAATTTAAGGATTTAATTTTTTAAGTACAAGAGTATACAACAATAATCTTTTCAATGTGTTTACTAAAGATCGCAATTACTAAAGACATTCTCATCAAGACGCCCATTAGTAGCCCTATATAAGTATTTCTTCTCTTGTTTTTATTCCAATAGAAATTAGTTCTCAGAATAACTCGTTTTGCTTTCAGTACTTGTTGTTTTCGAGTTAAAAATAAAATAAACTGATATTTCATTAAAAGTTCTACAACTACGAAGTTCTGGGTTCACATCCTAGGTCAGTTTTTTCTTTTTTTTTTAAAACGTAGCCCCACACTTGGATTTATTCCTGTGTCGTGGGTGCCCAGACCGGAACAAATAATTTTGGATCACACTAAGATTTGTCCCGTGCGGGACTCGAACCCGCGACTATTAGACGCGACAATTAGTAAAGAAGTTTATCTTTCGAAAATTTTTAGTAGCATTTCGGAATCTGGAATCATAACAATAGACTCACTTGTATTATACTGAGAGCGAACCCTGCCGTAAATATGTACACCCACGTATATAATACACCTCTAACATCTACACTTCAGAAATATAAGGCGAGAATATTTCATATTTATAACTCTTAGATTTTATTGTCATACATAATTATGTGGCTTTAATGTAGGATAAATGCGGTCAAAATTGAGCTCTGCGGAAGATGCACGAAGTCAAGCTGACCGATTGTATGCGCAACAGCGTAGTAAGAAAGCTTATAGGTATAAAGATAGTATTGGTATAAATGTGAGAAAAGGTGAGAAAAAGAGTGAAAAAACCGATATACAATGCGAAAGTGGAAGGATGTAGGTACCGGGGAAGAACTAGGCTATCTTACCATGACCAAATAGACCGTGTCTTATTTAAAGGGCAAGTCAAGAGTCTCCGTAACCTCCGAGCGTATGTGTGATGAACTATGAGAGTGGAGGAAGCCAGAGAGGTCTGTAAGGAAAGAACCTGTTGGAACTCTGCACTCTCTGCCTACCCCGCAAGGGAACTGGCCTAATGATATAGATAGATAGATTTTGCTTTAAATCTAACTTTTATGTATCAGGAATTTATAAACGATAAATATTTTCTACAAAGACAAGCGATCGTGACAACTTGCAGAACCGGATCAGCCATTACCGATAGATAAACTGGGACAGCTCAGCATACTTCGGCATTAAAGTGAAGCCGGCGGGACACTAGTTAAAAATATCTGCGCGGCTCGCATGTCATACTGCGGGCATGACGTCCCGCTGGCCGAGCGGCCGCTCTGTCGTTGTCTGAACTCAATCGGTGCAGCTGATGTATGCATCTTCCTCCATTTAATTCTTTTTATATCCGGCATAAAACCAAATCCACCGATATAGCTCTGAGAATCAGCAAGCTAAAGTGGCCATCGGCTGGTCATATTTGCCGCAGAACGGACAACTGTTGGAGCAGACGCGTTTTGGAGTAGAGACATAAAGCCGAGGATCGGGCTCTGTGGCGCACATTGGAAGAGACCTATGTCATGTAAGCAGTGGACTAATTTGGGCTGATGATGATGATGATTAGTGGAAATATTCTAGACTTTAAAGTCTAGTATCTGCGTGACTATAAAGCTTCCCAGACCTTCATACTGCTATTGCTATTTTTTGAGTTCCTAATAAAGGTAAAGTAGAACTTATTGCACTAGATAATAAAAATACTACATGTAATTTTAGAATTTTATCAGGACGCTTTTAATATGTTGGTAAGGGTAGTAAAAATAATACGCTTAAGTTCCATTGCAATTATATTTAATAAAAAAAACGCAGCCCCACACTAGGATTTATTCTTCTGTCATGGGTGCGTTTACAATCATGAAAATTCACATACACAAATACCCAGACCGAAACAAATAATTGTGGATCACACAAAGATTTGTCCCGTGCGGGAATCGAACCCGCGACTATTAGACACAGTGGACGGAGCGGCTTAAGCTCTTAACCACTGCGCTAAATCGTCCGTAATAACTCAGAAAATACAAGTTTTTAAAGTAAATGTTAACGTTTATTAGCGCTGTACTTTGATAGGTGCAAAGACAAAAGACCAGCAATTGGTAACGAGTCACAGGAGACGAGATTAATAAAGGGTTTTATAATATTTCAAAGTGTATTGAATGGACGTCTACAATTAATTTGCTAAGCATTTCTAATGGATGTTATTACTAATATTATAATGATAAAATATTATTTTGGGGGTGCTTCGAAGGGGGTTTAAATAAACTGTATTTTGAAGACAAAAAAAGAATAAAGAAAATGTTTCTTGGAAAGACCAGATGTTCTCAGTGGAGGCCACGCTCTGATCCGGTGATAAAATTGTACCAATTTGCAACTGCTTTTTTATTGGTCTATACAAATAAATGATTTTTGACTTTTACTTTGGAATAAGAAAGTAACTTATCTGCATCCTTTTTTCTAGTTTCTCAACCCTGAAATAAGGTGAAGTCTGCAGTCTGGGACCGCACACGCCATAACATCAGATTTGTATAAAATACTCTTAGAATCACAAAAATAGTAATATAAAGACTTACAAGTAAATTATGCACGTTCTGTGTTGGAGGTTATTTGTTGAGTGTTTCAACTATATAGACAGCCGAGAGGAGCCAGTACTGTCGTGTACATGTCCTTGGTAATGAAGAATCCGTTCGTCTCTGATGTATATCGGCATGGAATAAGTTGCGCCCCCTGCTTGCAAACAACACCAAAATTGACCACATGAATCAAGGAATAAATTCACAATACTAACCAGTATCCTCATATGGCAATGATTATGCGCCATTCTTCTCAATTTCTTATCGTTTGGTGCAAAGATTATAATAATGTTTTGCTATTACCTTCATGTCACACGTGCGTTTTTTAATTTATCAAATGACAAGTTTGACATAACGAGAGTATTTTTTGTTTTTGATTTGACATTTTTATTTAGGTAATTGTCAATATCGTTATGTGAATTTGTGATATGGATTCGTGCTCATAGACAATATAGATACACATTCTATCTATCTATCTATATTATCACGCCAGATTCCTTACGGGGTAGGCAGAGAGTACAGAGTTCCAACAGGCTCTTTCCTTACATACCTCTCTGGCTTCCTCTACTCTCATAAATCGTCTCATACACGCTCGCCGGTTACGGAGACTCCTGACTTGACCTTTAGATAAGACCCAGTCTATTTGGTCATGGTAAGATAGTCTAGGTCTTCCCCGGTACCTACATCCTTCCACTTTCGCGTTGTATATCAGTTTTGTCATTCTTTCTTCGGACATTCTTTCTATATGCCCGAACCAACGGAGCCTACCCTTTCTCATCTTTACACCGATATTCTCTTTCATACCTATTTGCTTTCTTACTACGCTGTTGCGAATACGGTCGGTCAGCTTCACTCCGCACATCTTCCGCAGAGCTCGCATTTCCACCGCATTTATCCTACTTTCATTCTCCTTCTTACATACCCAGCTCTCGCTGCCATATAACAGCGTTGGGACAAGCACTCCATTATGTATGGCCAGCTGCGCTTTTCGGCTTAAGTGCCGGTTCCCAAGTAGCTTTCCCATCGCCCCATTCACTCTGTTCCCTGCACTCACTCTTCTCTCTATGTCAGCGGTGTATTTTCCATACACACTAGATACACATTCTTAACTATAAATATAATTGTATTTTATTAATAAATTTATTTGTATTGTATTACTTACATTACTTTTAGTATTGTTTCTCCCTTCTTCAGAGCTGAGTGCTGTCTTATATATGTCAGTTCTTCTGCGTACTTATTTTTTTTACTATCTTTATATTTTATATTTATATGTATATGTACAGGTGATTTTATTACCCGTGACGCCACTTACAAAGGTTCTGCCAGAATTCCAGCGCTCCATTATAACCATAGTGCAGCAATATGCTGAGGCAGAGTCCTGTTTGGCCGCACACAATTGTGCCTAACTTTACATAACTGCCTGTTTACTCTGTTTTGTAGTGTGTGGTCAAATAAATGTGTTTTTCTTTCTTTTTATTTCTTTCTATTTGATAGGCCACAAATCCTCGCAAAAACACCGATACCTACCAAGGATGGTTCACGAGGCTATTAAGATTATAAAAAAGAGAAGATGGCTAGGTACTTCAATTGATTTGGGATCCGGTAATTAATATAATCAAATCCAAAACCAAGCATAATACTGCAAGGCCTCAAGACACCGTGAGCTCATTCTGCGTAGCTCGGACCAATTAAAATAAATAAGAAGTTTAAAGGTACCTCGGAACAACTTTGCCTTCTGGACGTCTAACACCTCAGTCCTTAACCGTGACCATGGGTTCAAAAGCACTCGAAACATCGGGAACTTAAAAATACACCGTGATAAAATCAGAAAAATAGTTTTATTTCATGTGTTATATTCGCGTAAATCTAAGAACTCAGTATATTTCTCAATACTATCACAAATTTCGTATATCCTACCGGCATTTCTGTAACACCCTAAGTACTTCGATGTCCAAGAAAGAAGCTTTTCTTAGAAGTTTAATTACAGAGAATCACCATCGAATGGCTTTAAGCCATCCTTTAATGAAATTGTTTTGCTAATTTGTTGTTGCTTTTGATATCTTTTACTCCTTTCAATAATCTTAATTAATAAATAGGCTTTGTCCTTTGGACACAATACTTGTCTTATTAGTTCGAGATACCGTATCACTGTCTTCCTAATTAAAGCGGGTGCTAGACAATTGATTAATATCATCTTGGCTGTTTACGCATGTTTAATTATATAGGGTTGAATTTGATCAACTAAATCATAACCTGATGATATTAAAAGTGTAACAATTAAACGTTTTTATTTTTATAACCGTCATTTTTAATTGTTTGTGTTGCATTTTATTTTATTGGTAAACACTCCCCTTGTTCCAGTTTATATTCTTGCGGTGGTCAGTTCTATGTATGTTTCTTTGAGTTAGAAAAAATATAGTGGTAAAATTCGTCGACAACAAATCTTTAAATTTCAAAGATTCCGACTTCCAAGTAATTTATCTTGGCGGCCTTGATTCGGGTCAAACGAACAAGGAAAAATAATGTCAGTCGTTGTTACAACTGCTCACTGACGGTAATGACTCCGTTTTAGCTTTTTGGATGTTTAAGCGGAGCCATATACATTGTACTTCCCTATGTAGCTATGTACTATTGTCCCGAAATTGAAGACCTGAAGGACGAAAACTTGGACGTTATCGTGGCGCTAGCGAGTGATCCTGCTGTCACGTTCATGTATATTTAGTAAATTTGTAGTGTGACAAGGATGGCATATCAACTCGCTGGCATAACGATAACGTTTTTTTATCATCTATTAAAACATTAGTATCATGTAATCCTCTACACAGATTTTTTTTCACCTATCCCACCAAATAAAATAAAAACAAAAAACAATAAACACAGTCACGCCTATATTCCCCAAGCGGGGGTAGCGGAGGTGTACTGAGTACACCCACTTTTCGCCGACGATGTTAGGTCCCATATAATAGGGGGGCGAGCCTAGAACTCATACTGGGAAATTTTCGTCAGAAAAACTTAATTTGTCCGACCTAGGGTTTGAACCCAGGTTCTCGTGATTAACAAGCGATGCGCTTTGCCACTAGACCAACGAGTCAGTCCACCAAATAAATGATGGTAAAAAAGCAACGGCAAAACAAACTAAAAGAATCGCTTATATTCAAAAGAGATTTCAGTCGATGAGAGGGCATGCACACACCGCGGCGCCTTGTAGTAGCACTGTCGTAGCGCAATCACACATACACCGTCACGTCTATATTCCCCAAGCGGGGATGGCAGAGTCCCGGACGCAAGTTCCACCATATTTAATCATCTCGGCAGATATCATGTCTATTCCCGCAGCTTTACCATTTTTCATACTTCGTATCGCCCATTCAACTTCTTCCATAGTGATGTCCTCTGTGGATTCTGGTGCCGCAAACTCGCCTCTGGGCTCGTCTGTGGCACCAGCATCCGGGGCATTCTAATACATTCCTCCAAAGTATTCACTCCACTGGTTTAGCACAGCTTGTGTGTCTGCAAGAATCTCACCATCTTTAGATTTTATCTTTTCCATTCTGGAGCCTGACGAATCACCTCGAGCCTTTCTCACCTTGCTCCAAAAGAGTTTGGTGTTATTCTCGAAGATCTTCGTCAGCCTCTCCTCCTCAATCACACTAGCTCTTTCACGCTTTTCTTTCACTAAGGTTTTGGTGGCACTCTTGCATTGCCGGTATATTTCTTACTTCATCTCCGTCATACTGTCATTTAGATTCAAAGAAGAGACATAGTCCTGCCACGCTTTCTTCTTACATTCTACAGAGCTTTTTAACTGTGTGTCCCACCATGCATCCCCTTTTGCTGTGCTATGCTTCTTTGAGCAGCCACATACTTCTTTCGCTGATTCTACCAAACTCTCTTTCAGACAATTCCAGCATTCATCTATGTTAGAGTCCGAAGAACCAGCTGTCAAAAGCTTGTCCCGGATCCTCTCAATCTTCATACGTTCTCCTCACGCTCTCATCTTGCAACTTTTCAACCTTGATTCTTTCAAGGCCTCCGAAGGGGATACGCTCTCGCCAGTGCCTCCACTTCCTGAACAAACCACTAAACCGCGCAAGTACGAGATAGTGGTCCGATTCAAGAGTGGGGCCTCTATACGCACGGGTATCTTGAAGTTTACTTCGGAGACGGTTATCTACCAGGATCAAATCTATCATGCTTTTCTGTTCATTTCTTCTGCACGTATACATATGAATATCCTTGTGTTGGAATATTGTATTGGACACAAGGAGACCTCTTTCCAAACACACATCTACAATAAGCTTACTTGCATCATTCACTCTCTTATCACCATAAGGACCCAGAGCAGCGTCGCAAGTTTGCCGCCTGGTTCCCACCCATCCGTTCAGGTCGCCACACAAAATCACCTTTTCATTCGCATCAGCCAGATCCAGAACTTCCCTGACATAATCCCAAAACTTCTCAAGGTCCGTGGGTGTCGACGAGCTTACAGGAGCGTAGGCTCCAACCAAAAACACCCTAGTGACACCCAGTTTCAAGCGGACTCAGAGAAGTCTCGCATCGTGCAGGCCATAATCTCTCACTCCAGAGGCCAGGCGACGGGACAAGAAGATACCCACCCCCATGTTGGCACGATCGCTCTGTGGCACTCCAGACCATAGAGCCATCATGCCGTCAGGGAGATCACAGGCTTTACTGCCCCTTTGCTTAGTCTCGGTTACACACAGAGCATCCAGGCGTCTCTCTTTCATTACATCAATCACCTCATGCATCTTATCTTCCATACCACCTCTTACATTCCAGGTGCCTATTCGGCACTCTGCACCCCACGACTCGCCAGTTCGGGCCCGGCGTGATGGGTGGCGGCCCCCATCGCCGCTTCTGCCTATGTTCGTACCGACGGGGGCAGGCCGGTACGTGTCGCCTCGGGGGGACGCCCTAGTCCGCACTGCGGTACTTGCTCGGTCCAAGATTGCAGCCGTAGCGGCTGGCAGGGGTCGCGACGAGCACGCTCTTGGACAGACCCCCGATAAAATCCGAAAAAATAGTTTTATTTCAAGGCTAATATTATATACGACACTGTTTGGTCCATTGATATCACAATATGACTCCCATTATTTGAACCCTAATAAGTAAATGAAATTATTTACCTCACGCAAAACAGACAACATCATTGCTCTTCGGAAAAATTGAAATCTAAAAACTGCAACATAAACCGAAACTTCACTCGTTACTCTTATTAAAATCCGACTGTAATCCAAAAGAATCCTTTCCAACACAAAAATGTGGGACCTGGTTTTAACTAAAATAGGTACGGTTTAACCAATTCAAAGGTCCGCAAAAAATACATCGGATCGAGCGACGCACGTACTCGGCCGGCCGACCGGGAAGGTTATCTCGTTAGTCCTTAATAACGTTTTTACCTTTTTCAGATTATTTCCATTCTATGTAAGCATGTTGCCGGAATCGGTTTCCGAATGCGGTTAGAATTTTTGATTATTAAGGTTTTAAATAATCAGATTTTTTCCCATTTTATTTGTGTTGACTAGCGTGGAAGGCTTCTTCATCTCTTTGTAAGTAAAGATTATATACGATAAAATAATTAACTAGAATAACGTTATTATTAGGTTAATTATTCATTAGATTGGACAAGGTAAATGGTGGTGGTACGGAAGATAAGATGCATGAGGTGATTGGCATGTATGAGACGAAGTATGAGAGTAGAGGAAGTCGGAGAGGTACTCGTATGTAAGGAAAGAACCTGTTGAAACTCTGTATTCTCTGCCTACCCCGCAAGGGATCTGGCGTGATAATAAAGATAGATAGTTAAATTAGACAACAAAAATATTGCCTCGTTATTCCAATGATGCGGCTGGCGATCTTAAAGTCTTGGATTCGAATCGTCTTTTCCGAATTATGTAAAAAATCCCAATAAATAAATACAATAGTTTTGTAAAAAGAAAACTTAGAACCTCATTTCTATAGTTTCTATAATGTCAGTTAAGCAATTTTACTTTCCAATGCCGATATTATGATGATCAATTCAGAGGTAAATAAATGTTTAGTAGATACACATTGGCGTATAAATGTATACATCAAAGTGACCACAAATGTACGCAATAGTATACAAGTAATTTGATAAGTAAATGTACATGGAAACGTATACAGTACATTAGCTCATACATTCATACCTAAAGTAAATCATAGCTTTTGATATCCGTAAAGCCATATCATTCTTTATTAAAATGTCGAAATATTGGAGGAAAAAATGACAAAACAGTTTCCCTTTCGTATGCGAAAGAAAAGGTATGTTTGTGTCGAGGAAGACCACACGCCAGTGTATAAGACAAAATCTGAGAGACAAGAAAGGCTTGTAAGAATAGAACCTATTGGAATTCTGTCTATCTACTGCGCAAGGGATTAGGGGCCTTATTATATCTGTCCAAACGTAGTGCGTTACGATACTTGCTGAATATAATGAGGTGCTCACTATGATGACTTTACTTGCGGTGGCTTCCCTCCAATATGGTCGAGGCGAGTGATGGCTGTTCCAATAGTCATACTCGTGAACAGGTGCTACTTGTGGGGACTGGCCCATCTGAAATCCTTTGGACAATCTTTATTAACCTAAACATTGTATCTACACAATGTGATTGACACAAAAAGAAAATAAATAAGAGAAAGAGAAATAAAAAAAAGACAAATCCGCTGGGTTTCTTCGCCGGATCTTCTCAGTGGAGGCCGCATTCCGATCCGGTGGTAGATTAATATGTAAATTAGATTAAGAACAAATGTAAATAAATAATTGAAAACTCAATATTGAGTTAAGCTCGCCTTTGTACATAAACTTACCGTTAAATTGTTATTTGTTATTATATGTGTACAATAAAGAACTAAATAAATAAATTGACTATTTTTAAGCGGGTGCGGAGGGTTTATATAAAAAAAAAGACCTTGGAGTTTGACTTCGTAAAATGATCGTGTCATGGAATTCTGTAGCTCTTAGGTACGATTACAATGATCTTTCAAGAAGTTATTATAACTTCTGTTTAATAGCGAATAAGGACACTATCGTAATGATGAAGATATGCGTTTTATTTCAAACAGTTTATCTTGTATTTCCGACGAGTTTCGAGTATACGAAGGATTGTGGTTGGTAACGATTTTCTGGAGCAAGTGAATGAATTTGTATATCTTGGATGCGCCTTCAGTTGCGATGGGAAATACACCGCCGACATAGAGAAGAGTGAGTGCAGGGAACAGAGTAAATAGTGCGACGGGAACGCTACTTGGCAGCCAGCACTTAAGCCAAAAGGCGCAGCTGGCCACACATAACGGAGTTCTTGTCCTAACGGTGTTATATGGTAGCGCGAGGTATTTTCAAACCGAGAGGGTTTAGCAGTGCGGGTTAGCGAACTTCACACACCGTCGAGAAACTCTTAGGCATGCAGGTTTGCTCACGATGTTTTCCTTCACCATTAAGGCAAGTGATAGTTAATTTTTAAAACGCACATGTTTCCGACATAGTGCGTGCCTGGGTTTGAACCCGAGACCTCTGATTTTACAGTCCAACGGTCTAACCTAGGCTATCACTGCTTGTAATGGACGTCTGCTAATAATTGGATTATATATATGCGGTTTATATTGTTGTATCTCCGCAAAATCAACGGAATACGTACGTATGTACGTATTCCCAGGCATTCCCATTATTCGTATTTCCAGGCATGCCTTTTAAGTTTTGTCGTTTGAAGAAAAAACACAACTAGAACCTTATTGTTACTTTTTATTGTTTTTCAAAGTATTCACCACGTAGCTTAATACACTTTTCCATTCGCTCAAACCAGTTATTATAACACTGATTCCACTCTAAAGTGGGGGTGTTCAAAATGGCTGACTTGAAAGCGTCAACTGCTTCTTCACCGGACTGGAACCTTTGACCACGAAGACTTTTCTTAATTTTAGGAAATGTAAAGAAATCGTAAGGCCTTAGGTCAGGACTGTATGGAGAATGGTCAAGAATTTCTACTTTTTCCTGCTTCAAATACTCAATCGTTTGACGAGCGCTGTGTGAGCTTGCGTTGTCGTGGTGCAGGATGATGCGTCGCTTTGAGTTAGATTTTCGGAGTTCGGCGATAACTTGTGGTAAACAAACTATGGTATACCACTCTGCGTTAACCGTTCTACGATCTTCAAGTGCAATAGTCGCAACATGGCCGGTTTTTCCAACGAATGTGGCCACCATCTTCTTTGAAGTGCTTCGAGAACGAACAACTTTAGTCGGCTTTGGCTCATCTTGAAAGACCCAGATTGTAGATTGTTGTTTGGAATCAGGATTGTAGGCAAAGATACAAGATTCGTCACCATTGATGATGTCGTAGACGTAATTTGTCTCTCCTCGGTTGAACCTTTGCAGAGTTTTCTTACACCATCTGACGCGGGCCGCCTTGTGATCGTCGGAAAGCAGATGCGGTATCCAACGGCAAACTAGCTTTCTCACACCAAGCGCTTCATGCCAGATCTTCTGAATGTTTGTCCCTGAGATGCTTAAAAGAGCCTCTATCTCTCGATACGTCACATGACGATCTTCGAGAATTAGTTGTCTCACAGCAATGATGTTATCTTTAGTGAAGGCAGATTTTGGGCGTCCTTCGCGAGATTTGTCACTAACACTAGTATGTCCACGCTAGGATTCTAAATACCAGCGTTTGACAGTCCGCAGACACGGGGCTTCATCACTGAACACAGATGTTAGCTCTTCAAAACACTGAAGCCGTGTCAGGCCTCTTCTAAAGTTGTATAAAATTATTGCACGAATATTTTCCTTAGAAAGATTCATTTTCGTACGTAACCTGACAGATTCCAATCGACGCTGTGACTAAACAATAGCATTAATCCTAATACTTTCAACTGTATTAAAATTCAAAATTTAAACACATTCAAATATAGAACAGTTCCAAATTCAAAATTGCCGAGAAATATGTAAACGACAGAACTTAATAGGCATGCATCGTATCTGCTTAATTGGCGAAGAATCTAATTATTCTACATTATTTCAAAAAGCACTCTATTTTAATAATATCTAGTCTAATACTCATGATAAAGTACATTATTTCATCCTATACCAGGTGTTACTTAAATAACGCAAGACCTGAAAGTAGTTTGTCCTAAATCGGCAACTGGATCGATTCCACACTATTTTTATAGTATGTTACATTTTCTTTAATTATCAAAAATTGATGTTACTCATTCAGTTCGCTATATTAAACAAAATTTATTATTTAATCAAAGCAATTTCGCTATTTTAAATGTATTTCTAATAAATATACCTCAATATGCACACAAAAGTATCATGGTTAATTTCGGTACCAAAGAGCTTAAAGAAATGATATAAAACTCCTGTTTGATTTTCGTATTGAATTCAATATTTATTAAAAGTTAGCAATAATCTAATTGGAGAGTCTGGGGTCTTGCGTTATATATGTTACACTTTGTATATGTAAATTTGGAGAGAAGAAAATTCTGATTTATAAACTGGTGAAGATCGCTGTCGGATGCGTGAATCACAAACCGGTCGTGGTGGCGATCTTTGGATAAGGTATTTGTTTTGCAGTGAACCTTTTTGGGCTCATAATGAAAATACTAAACATATATATTATGAACCAAAAAAAAATGTGAAGGCAAGATCTGTGTGAAAGCAAGAATCAAAACTATGGTTGGAGTATTATTACGACCACAATATCATTTCAGGAAAAAATCTTATATTTTGGTGTGAAACCGTTTCCCTATATTCCTATTTCCCGACGCTTTCTTTTCTCTTTCCAAATAATCACTTATCCCTAAATTATGCAAATCACAATATTATAAGTTTCATACTATCTTTTTGTGCTTTGATTTCATTTCTCGCCGTTTTTCTTGTAATTTTCGTGAATGGCATACAATATTCAGCGCTTGGGCCCACACTAAGTACCACGTGTCCAGATTACATTTCCATCTTTGTCGCTACCTTACAACCTAGAAGCCATTTTTATGTTTCTAATTTAGCTTAAGGTCACTAGGTAAAGACAATATTAGGGTGTTTGCCTGCTAACGCGTAACACAATTGCCGTTTAATTAAATAATACAAAGCTCCAAAAGGAAGCAACCTGTTGGAATATTTTACTCTCTGTCTAATCTGCAAGGGATATGTCGTGATGTTATGAAGAAAGAAATTAGATACGTTGTAAGAAAAAAGTACGTATCCTACTACAGGTCAGGTTATTGTATTGCATTTATAAAAATAATATGGATGATATTAGAAAAATGATATTTGTCCTTTTTATAAGTAAGAGGCAAAGTGAGGAGTAAGAGATATAGAGCTGCAAAAGTCGAAACTAATAACATTAAAGCGTTAATTAGGCAATTGATATTATATTGTAGTCTATTGATATTACAAGAAAGTTATAAATTTGACGAAAAATGGTCGCGAATATATTTTGAGTACATTTAAACTTAAGTTGATTACGACAGGATAATAATGTTATACCTACTAGATATCTTTTTATGCTATACTACTCATAAAACGGGGGATTTAAACGCCATGTTACTATTTGCCATTAACTTGACGGTATGAATCGTTAACCAACGTGATTAGTTGCCATATTGTTTAATTTCTTATGGGTACTGATTTTGGTTTTAGAATGTGTAAAAAAGGCACCCATAAGAAATTAAACAATATGGCAACTAATCACGTAAGTTACTTATGTCTCTCATCTCAATGAGAGACATAAGTAACTTAGTGATCACTCACCTTTATTCATTCATTACGCAGATTGACATGACTCAGATAGGGATATCCCTATGTGTACATACATTGACTGCTAAGACGTATAGACACGTTACGCTTCAGTGGGTGGGAGGTATCCTTTTGATATTAAGCCGGTCACGTATCCTTACGAAAACTAGATAGATACCTACCGTTCTAGCGATACCGCCAATCGTTTAGGAAACGACAACGCTCGAACCTTGCGGTTCTATTTTATTAGTTTTCAAGCAAGGAATTTCAGTGAATGAATTCTAATCTTTTTATACCTGGCAAGAAGCTAGAATCTAACCCTTCGTTCCAGTGAAACAAAGAAGATAATACAATGAAAATTATTCAAAGATTACGTGACGAAGAAGACGACATTTTGTCAGATTAAATTTTGATCTTCGAAAAGATGACGATGATGGACGTCAACTGAGATCTATAAGAGGTGGCTAAATTCAGCAAAGATACCGCAAATAGCGACAACCGTTAATAGATTCAAGCGCGTAGGTACTATTATTTATATATCTTTTTCATATCATTTGCCATTAATCACGGCAATAGGCTCCCTTCCTAGCGAAAGTCATAGTTTGGACTGTTTAGAATTTTTGGAATTATAATGCATTCTAAACGTCTCAACCACCCTTCTAGTGTAATCTTCTGGCTGTGATGCTATTTAGGTGTATCATCGGTCGAACAACTTCCGCTGCAACACAAAGGCCTTTCTTATAGATCGCCATGACGACCGGCTGTGCAGTGTGAATTCAGTTTTACCCGCAAACATCTTCAAGTAATCGGTTCATCTTGATATTTATGTATATCACACACAATCCAAATGCTTCATTTTTCGTGTCTCGCATCTACTTAGCGTGAGCCAATAATTATCTCCGTAGGATCGAAAAAATATCATAACAAGAAATATTTCAAACGCAATGCCTGGCAAAATAAGTGAAAGCAAGCTGTCGAGGTTTTATCATATCAAACGTACGGCTGGCATCCATTGTGTCGGAAATCATTCAAATACGTACACTCCACGCCGAACGATACGGTTAAGATGTCTATTTTCCTATAGAGAGAACCAACCGTCACGAGATTTGCAAATAATCAAATTATCCGTCTCCTTATCGGTGAATACGCATCGACTTACCACCTAATAGGCATCAATTTAGATATATGTTTTGTTGAAGGAGTTATAAGTCGACCTTTTGAAAGTTTATGTCCAAAATATCGACCATAATTGGCCAAGGAATGGCACAAACTACAAGATGAGAGTAAATTAAAGTAAATATTTGCAAATAACTACCTCGTTGTCTAGTGGCGAATAATGCGCGTTGCGATCGCGAGGTCCTGGGTTTAAATCCTAGGTCGGACATATGTGGTTTTTCTAACGAAAATTTCTAAGTATGAGTCTGGAGTCTGGAATTGTACCCGGTATATGGCAATAGGCTCGCCCGTTACATGGGGTCTAACATCGTCGGCGAAACGTGGGTGTACTCAGTACAAGTCTGCCACCCCCGCTTCGGGAATATAGGCGTGAGCGTGAGTGTAATGTGTTATTTATTGGCATATGATATGAATTCAAAATGGAAAGAAAAATTACACGTTAGGTTTCTAACGATGTTAATATACAGTAACAAATATATATTTTATCAGCTACCTGCTTAGAAAACTTTGGTAAGAACGATAGCCCTGACATATTGGATTACGATTTAAAACAATAAAGGTCAAATAGCCGACGAAGCGTGACAGGAGCGTGACAGAAGCGCTCGTCTACGTTCGGTCATGATGTTTGCCGGCACGCCGAGTGGGGCTGCGCTGTATGGCGTCTCCTGTACATTTCAGTACATAACAACTACTCAAGCCACGCCACCGTCGCACTTCCGTCGCGCTGCGTCGGCTGTGTGGCGAAACCTTAAGTACTGTGCCTTTGCAGACCTATTAGAATGTTATCCTCTCCGTCAACCTCGTGAAGGGTTTAGGACATGAGAGCTTGGCATGAAAATATTGATGTTAGCGTGGCGCTGAAACAATCGAAGCACGGCAATAGCGAGACGCCAGTACGTGTACGTTACGTACGTTTAAACGTTGACAGCGGCAGAAATAGAAAAATTTTCTGTCAGGTCGTATATGGCACTCAAAAAGTACGCTTTAAGAAGAATTAAATGGAGGAAGATGCATACATCAGCTGCACCAATTGAGTTCAGACAATAACAGCGGGCCGCTCGGCCCGTCGGGACGTCATGCCCGCAGTATGACATGCGAGCCGCGCTGCAGACCGCCAGCGTCACGCCAGCGTTACACCTCCACCGCGCTTCGTCGGCTAGCTGGCTAGCGAAAGTTAAGTTTTTTTTGGTCTGTAACACATGACGGTAATTTGTCCTCTCTGTCTACGTCGTGTAAGATCTGGCACGATGTTACAAATAGTTATTTTCATTTAATTCTATTGCCGTTTGCTTAAATAATTCAATTTCCACCATAATGTAAGCAAAACGAGCAAACAAAAGCCCGCAGGTATATTTAACTAGTATCCCGCCGGCTTCACTTTAATGCCGAAGTATGCTGAACTTTCCCAGTTTATCTATCGGCAAGGGCTTATCCGGTTCTGCAAGTTAAACTAAGTTTTAATGTCACAATCGCTTGGCTTTGTAGAAAATATTTATCGTTTATGAATTCCTGGTACATACAAGTTAGATTTAAAGCAAAATCAATCTATCTATATCATTAGGCCAGTTCCCTTGCGGGGTATGCAGTGAGTGCAGAGTTCCAACAGGGTTTTTCCTTACAGACCTCTCTGGCTTCCTCCACTCTCATAGTTCGTCTCATACACGCTCGAAACTTACGGAGACTCTTGACTTGCCCTTTGGATAAGACACGGTCTATTGGGTCATGGTAAGATAGCCTAGTTCTTCCCCGGTACCTACATCCTTCCACTTTCACATTGTATATCGGTTTTGTCACTCTTTCTTTATGCCTGAACCAACGGAATATACCCTTTCTCACCTTTATACCAATACTATACTTTATACCTGGAGCGTAGTGGTTGCACGCTCGCCTTTAAAATCCGGTGAAGCTGTAGAGGCCTCGAGGCCAACAGCGTAGGTCATTCACACACACACACCTACAAGCTTTCTTACTACGCTGTTGCGAATAGTCGGTCAGCTTGACTCCGTATATCTTCCGCAGAGATCAATTTCGACCGCATTTATCCTGCATTAAAGCCAAATAATTATATATCAAAATAAAATCTATAAGTTATAAATATGAAATATTCTCCTTATATTTCTGAAGTGGAGATGTTAGAGGTGTATTATGTATGTGGGTGTACATATTTATGGCAGGGTTAGTTCTCAGTATAATACAAGTGAGTCTCTTGTTATGATTCCAGATTCCGAAATGCTACTAAGTATTTTTCGAAAGAAAAACTGCCTTTCTAATTTATCCGACCTAGGACGTGAACCCAGAACTTTGTAGTTGCCATTCGAACCATGTCTTACTGAACCAAGAAGTAGATATATTTTTTAAAGAAACATGATGAAATATCCGTTTTTTTTTATTTTTAACTCGAAAACAACAAGTACTGAAAGCAAAACGGGTTATTCTCAGAACTAATATCAATTGGAATTAAAACAAGAGAAGAAATACTTATATAGGGCCACTAATGGGCGTCTTGATGAGAATGTCTTTGTTTAGTTTATTCTATACAGTATAGTCTATCTTTAGTAATTGCGATCTGTGTTTACATATTGAAAAGATTCTGTACTTAAAAAATGAAATCCTTCAATTTTGTTTTTTTTTATCTATCTATCTATCTATATCTATATCATCACGCCAGCTCCCTCGCGGGGTAGGCAGAGAGTACAGAGTTCCAACAGGTTCTTTCCTTACATACCTCTCTGGCTTCCTCCACTCTCATAGTTCGTCTCATACACACTCGCCGGTTACGGAGACTCTTGACTTGCCCTTCAGATAAGACACGGTCTATTTGGTCATGGTAAGATAGTCTAGGTCTTCCCCGGCACCTACATCCTTCGACTTTCGCATTGTATATCTGTTTTGTCATTCTTTCTTCTGGCATCCTTTCTATATGCCCGAACCAACGGAGCATACCCTTTCTCATCTTTACACCGATACTATCTTTCATACCTACTCGCTTTCTTACTACGCTGTTGCGAATACGGTCGGTCAGCGTGACTCCGCACATCTTCCGCAGAGATCGCATTTCGACCGCATTTATCCTGCTTTCGTTCTCCTTCTTACATACCCAACTCTCACTGCCATATAACAGCGTTGGGACAAGCACTCCGTTATGCATGGCCAGCTGCGCCTTTTGGCTTAAGTGCCGGCTCCCAAGTAGCCTTCCCATCGCACCATTCACTCTATTACCTGCATTCACTCTTCTCTCTATATCAGCGGTGTATTTCCCATCCTTACTGAAGGCGCATCCAAGATATACAAACTCATTCACTTGCTCCAGCACATCGTTACCAACCACAATCCTTTTTTTATTTATTAAAATAAATCGTAGCTCCTCACTATGTATAGCGACACAAGGATCTTTTGGCCGGTGGATAACATCATTAAGTGAAATATTCCTATTTGCAAGGGAAAATTGCAAAAGTTGGGTCTGCACGATTACTAATTAAAAAAAGAACTTGGACCTCACGAGGACCTGGGTTCAAATCCTAGGTCGAACTAAGGTAGTTTTTCTAACTAAATCTTCCCAGTATGAGTCCGAAGTCTGGAATTTTGCCCGGTGTGTGGCAATATGCTCGCCCCTATTACAAGGGACTTATTGTCGTCGGCGAAATAGGGTGTACTCAATACACCTCTCTCTTGAAACCCGCCACAAATTAAATTAGAAAGAAAACCGAAGGAGTAGGAAAAATATGTAGGAATGTAGGCGAGATGGTGTTTATTTTTTTTATTATTTATACTCTTTAAAAATAAATTCTTTAATTTCTTTTTTTTTTAATAGTATCACATCGATCTTGTGTTTTTTTAAATTAAATTGTTTGACTTTGATTTTTAACAAGCTTGCGATGTTTGTTAGTTTGCTTGGATAAAATCTAAAAAGATGAATTTAGAAAAAAATTATTCCTCGCGCAGAAAATTAGCTTAGCTGTTCAGCGAGGCAATGCAGCCAGCGCTCTTACCACAATACCACGCGGACAAGATTTAGACTTATAATTAGTGTTTCGTGTTGTTTTTATTTTATTTTGATTTAATTGTAATATAGATAGTAAAGGTAAAAAAAGTACAAATTGATTAGTTCACATTACATTTTATCGTATATTTAAAAAAAAAAATCTCTTATCCTACGGAAGTGAAATTTGTCACGTCGGGACAGTTCCAATGACAATTCATTTTTATGGTAAGTATAACCTGATCCTATTCAGGATTTGCTCAAAACAAAGGAACTTCTCAACGCCCAAATGCATATACACGAAATTTTGTTCACATTTAATTTTGATTGGCCCTTTTTAAATTGGACCATTAGGCGCATAAAAGCTTGTTTGTGAAAATGTTTTTTACAATATTTTATTTATCTATACTAATATTATAAAGAGGTAAAGTTTGTGAGTTTGGATGTTCGGGGTAATCACCGGTACTACTGATCAGATTTTAATAATTTTTCACCACTGCAAAGCTTCCTTATCCAGTAGTAGCATGGGTTATATAACATACACCCGGTAGGTGGCGCTGTTGTCGAACGGGTACGAAGTCGCGGCAAATTGCTACTTAATAAATAAAGCCCTATACTGGAAATTAAACTCCTGTGTCGTTAATGCGTTTAAAAACATGTTTACAATCGAATGGTAAAACCCAGCGGTAACCTGAGGGCTGAGCACAAAAATATTAAGGTTACTGTGAGGCTAGCGAGTGAAGGTGCTGTCCGATTCATGTTTAATTACGGCTCGTTTCAATATTTTACTTAAGGACAGACTTGCCTACTACGGATAGAAATTTGACATATGTTGCATGGAAAATCTGTCATAATTCTACTGACAGTAAGCCAATATATCCTTGAGTTGACTATTGAAACTGGCCATTAGTAAATTTGTAGCGTGACAAAGATGGCACATCAACTCACTAGCGTCACGCTAACCTCAATAATTTCAAGCCCAGAGAGGGCACGGCCTTAGCTCGGATCGATTGAGGTTAATATCGCGCTGTCGAGTTGATATGCCATCCTTTTCATACTTAAGGTTAACAAATAAACAGACGCACTTGATAATTGTTTCCTATCACACAATCTGCATGCTTGTTTGTCCCTTCATCCATAAAAAAAAGTACAGCTGCTCTCAGAAACAAATACGTCGGCGTATCCAAGGAACAAATTACTATAATCCGGTATTTGGCATAAATAACCTTATCGACGGGCACGAAAGTTGCAATTACCATTTATTTTGTCTGGCATATGTAACTTTGTTCTATGGAACCGTCGATTTATGAGTCAAAAATTTGTCAAAAACCCACATCTTCACGATTCAATGTGCGAAGCAATCACACTTGTCCAACAATGGACAAGTGTGAAAATGAACCTTAGCTTTCTTTATTACGATTCACGACCTAATATACATACTTGTACCGGGAGATATCCTATTCTAAAAGTCAAACAAAGTTTTAATGTCACGATCCGTTGTTTATCCGGCTTATAGGAAATACGATGACGACACCCAAATTTATGATACGTGGTAATATGTTAAATAAATACGCATATCGGAAGGGAGACGCGGGCATCTGAAAATTGGGTAATAAAGGGCGAACGAAAAATGGAATTGGAATTACACTTTTCATTTGCTTAGATTATTGAAAGGACACTCGGTGTTTTTACAATGTTATATCGTGTTTTGTTTTTATCTATTGATTGTATAAAAATGCCTTTACGCTTGTATTCTATATTCGCAGGTGGTAGAGACGACCTTCGTACATATCCCCGTTAATATGAGGTGGGTACCGATGTGATAAGGACTAGTCTATTTATACCTTACCGCACACAATTCCAGATTTCTAAAGCTTTTTAGATTTATAGAAATTTTACTTCTCTGCCTATCCCGCATGGGATCTGGCGTTATGATACAGACAAATATTTATTCTCATTAAGAATAAATATTTATCTATATTTAAAATCTATTGACTTACTTTTTTAAGTTTGCATTATTTAAACTTGCTGCAGCTTCTATTTCTCGACTTAGGTTGACGAAATAGGTTGTCAGACTAATATGCCTCAGGAATGTTCATCAGTTACCCCACTACTCCAATAGGTCTTGCAATGTATTACGGTCTCGCTATTTGGTTAAACACACAGAAATACATACAATTCTATCAATTTGTTTCAACAAAATACCGCAACCACATTCATCCGTCATAAATTTATTATAATCGAATTTTGATTATTTTATTTTCTTTGTTAATTTGCAATATTCTAGTGATATCGGTAAAAATTGGCTGGTACGAGACTTCACAAAACAGAAGGGTACGAAGCGTAGTACAATATTAAGGTTTTCATACATTTTGCCATAAAACTATCGATATTGATACTAAATTAAAGATACCAACAGTTCGACAAACGGCCCGAAAATGAAAAGCTCATTGCGCGCTCTTGTTTCGAATTAGTTCGATCCATTCCTAACCAACGTGAGGGCGCATTAAAATGTTACAGTTTGCTAAAACTACCATAAAAAGGTCTGATTTAATTAATAATTTAAAATTATTTTCATGTCTTTTAGCTGACATTTTTAATGATATATGGATGCATAAAACACACTCCTTTAAACGTAACCCTTACTTTTGTACCTAATCATGAATGTTTCCGACGATTCTTTTACTAGTTTCTAACGATATTACAATGATAACGTTATTAAAAGTTAACTTTTCGTATGTATTTTTTAAGTACTGGCAGGTGATCTCTGGATAAATTAAAATAAATAAATAATGCGGATAAATGACAAAAAGCTGTAACGCCTATATTTTTAATTTTATGCGAAATAAAATACATAAATAATCAATTTTAAGTTGATGCATGTTAGGATGCGATGCTAATACTTCAAAGAGTACGTAAGCGACGTAGGTCACCGAACATTCCGTGTCCATCCACATCAAATAATAATAATCTATCTATCTATCTATAATAATATCATCATCATCATCATCATTTCAGCCCATACTTGTCCACTGTTGAACATAGGCCTCCCCAATCGCTTTCCAGCGTAACCGGTCCGATGCCACCTGCATCCAATGACTTCCTGCAAATTTCACAAGATCGTCGGTCCATCTGGCAGGCGGTCGTCCCACGCTGCGCTTGCCAATACGTGGTCGCCACTCTTGAATCTTTCTGCCCCGACGCCCGTCCGATCTACGCGCTATGTGGCCCGCCCATTGCCACTTCAGCTGGCTAATCTTAAAGGCTATGTCGGTGACCTTGGTTCTTCTACGAATCTCCTCATTCCTGATTCGATCGCGTAGAGAAACGCCGAGCATAGCTCTCTCCATAGCTCGCTGAGCAACTCTGAGCTTTTTTATGAGACCTATTGTAATAGACCACGTCTCTGATCCATATATCATCACTGGTAACACACATTGACTAAAAACTTTAGTCTTAAGGCACTGAGGTATTATGGATGAGAAGATGTTGCGCAGTTTCCCGAACGCTGCCTAGCCGAGTTGGATTCGTCGATTGGCCTCTCTCTCAAAGTTCGACCTACCTAACCGGACTACCTGTCCCAGATAAATGTATTCGTCAACAACTTCAAGAGTAGAGTTCCCAACGGTGAGTGCGGTGGGTACGACATGGACGTTAGACATTATTTTCGCTTTGTCCATGTTCATTTTAAGACCCACTTGTTGGCATACTCTGTTGAGGTCACCGAGCATTCGTCCTAGATCTTCCAGCGACTCCGCCACGACCACGATGTCGTCGGCAAATCGAAGGTGAGTGATGTATTCGCCATTGATGTTGATGCCAAGTCCTTGCCATTCCAAGAGCTTGAAGGCGTCCTCTAAGGTGGCCGTAAACAGTTTCGGAGAAATGACGTCTCCCTGTCTTACTCCTCTTTTTATGGGGATCGCCTTCGTGCACTGCCCCTGTACTCGGACTGACATGGTGGCGTTATTATACAAGCACTTCAACACTTCGATGTGCCGATAGTCAATGCGGCATCGCTGGAGAGATCTAAGAACCGCCCAAGTCTCGATCGAATCGAAGGCTTTCTCATAGTCCACAAACGCCAAGCATAGTGGCCGATTATACTCCTCGGTCTTCTGTATAATCTGCCGCAGCGTATGTATGTGGTCTATGGTACTAAAACCTTTCCAGAAACCTGCTTGTTCGGGAGACTGGAAGTCATCAAACCTGCGTTCGAGACGATTCGTGATGACTCTCGAAAACAACTTATAAACATGGCTCAGCAGTGTGATGGGTCTATAATTATTTAGTAAAGTGTTATCACCTTTCTTGAAAAACAGCACCACCACACCCCTGTTCCATGCTTCCGGCGTTTTCTCTACACGCAAGACGGAATTAAACAGCCTCTGAAGGACTTTAAGTACCGGCGTTCCGCCCGCTTTCAGAAGCTCTACGGTAATTCCGTCTTCGCCCGGCGCTTTGTTATTTTTGAGTTGTTTGAGAGCCATCCTAATCTCGTACAGGCTGATGTCCGGGATATATTCAGTGTAGTGTTGGGTTAGCTTGGCTCTTGGGTCTTTTACCAAGTCAACAACAGGTTCAGCTACTTAGGTATACAACTGCTCATAGAACCTCTCTATCTCCCTGAGCACCTCTGACCTATTCGACGTTACGTTTCCGTCCTCCGTCTTCAGCTTCGTCAACTGGCTTTGCCCAATAGACGCGTCTCTTGCAAACACTTTAGAGCCCTTATTCTGTGCTATGGTCTCCTTAATAGGCCTTGTATTGAAGGACCGTAAATCGTGTTGCAAGGACTTCAATATCTGTCAATTGAGCTGCCTATAGGACTTAGCATCATCGGAGGTTTGGAGCGTCATGTAACGTCGCTCAGCCATGAGGTTTCGGGTGTAGTTGGATAGTTTTTGAGGTCTATTTTTACGGTGGGGCTTAAAGTACTTGGACCCGACCGTATGGACAGTCTCTACCAGCCTGTTGTTGATTTCGTCCACTGATGCGCTGCTGTCTAGCAATTCGAAGCGGTTTGCCAATTCGAGTTAAAAATTCTCGGGGTTTTGGATATGTGCATTACAAGGTCGGAGCGTAGATTTCATCAGACGCGATCTTTCCATTTTGACATTAATATTTAACGTGCCTCTGACCATTCGGTGATCACTGCCGGTTTTTACCCTGTGGATCACGGAGACATCATTAAATATTTGTCGCTTGGTGCTCATTATGAAGTCTATTTCATTTTTTAGGAACCATCAGGGCTCATACAGGTCCATGTCCTATGAGGCGGCTACTGGAAGAAAGAGTTCATCATAAAGAGTCCCTCCTTCTCCAGAAATTCGGCCAGCCTCTGACCCCTGGGGTTGCGCTGCCCATATCCAAATTGCCCCACTCTCAACTCATCATCGCCCCGTTTGCCCAGTCGCGCATTGAAGTCACCCATAACCACTGTAAAGTGTGTTTTGGAAGTATGTATGGCTCTACTAATGTCCTCATACATAACTTCGACGTCATCATCTGAGTATGCCGAGGTCGCTGCGTAGACCTGTATGACCTTCAGCGAATATCTTTTGGATATTCTGAGTATCAGGTACGCTACCCTGCTCGACACAATAGTGATGGACACAACGTTGTCTATGAGTGACTTGTGGATGATAAATCCGACACCACCTTGGGACTGCTGTTCGCCCTCCCGGTAGTAAAACAAGTTGCCGGATTTTAAAGTTATCGTGTCCTCGCCCTCTCTTCGGACCTCCGATAAACCAACAATATTCCACCGCAACTTTTTTATCTCTTCTTCCAGCTCAACAAGCTTCTCATCTGTCCTCAAAGTGCGTGCGTTGTATGTCACCAGGGCCAATTTTCGTTTTTGGTGGTAGCCGAATCTCTGCTGGAGATTCTTAGCACCCCTTGCCCTGTCGACAAATAAAAACGTTGTAATATTAATAATTAAAAATATTATGTTGCTAATATTTAAAACAGTCAATGTTCACCAACTTTCGTAAAATAAAGAGTAGATATTACCGGTTTAAAAAAAAAATATTTAATAACTTATCTGAATGTATCTCGTTTTCTATTTAAATAACCTACGCAACTATAACATAAACCACACAGGGTCATTAAAAATAAATCTCTCACCATCCCGCTAGCACAACGGACAATAATAAAGTGTCACTTTACAATTTACTACAGTAATAATAATTCTATAAGGCGCCGGGAATGCAATAGCGACTCATATTATAAATGTTAAAGCTTCCACTTGAGTGACACCCGGCTATCAATTATCATGAATTGTAGTATTTTATGGAGATACTATTTTATTGTTATGACCCAATATGAAAATATTAGAGGTTAGGATAGTGCCTGTTTCTCGAAAGTGTAATGAAAGGCTATTGGGAGTGTGAAAAGCCTCTTACTCACTCACACCGTCACGCCTATATTCCCCAAGCGGGGGTTGCTATATTCCCCAAGTGTACTGAGTACACCCACTTTTGGCCGACGATGTTAGGTCTCATGTAATAGGGGGAGAGCCTATTGCCATATACCGGGCACGATTTCAAACTCCGGACTCGTACTAGGAATTTTTCGTTAGAAAAGCTACATTTGTCTGACCCAAGATTTGAACCTAGGACCTCGTGAACACAAAGCGATCCACTTTGCCTCTAGGCAGTGTGAAAAGCCTGTAACTATAATATCCTTAGCCTTTATTAAGTGGTCTGCTAATTAAGATTAAATGCTTTAAGATTAAACTAAACGTCACTGTTAATATTAAGTAACTAACAGATATAGGCTTTTGAGATACGGCTATTTAGACTTTCTATTAATAGCAGATATTGCTATATACATACATAATACTACTAATCATAAAAGAAAGCTTATGAAATCAATACTTATTTTAAAACTTCTGATTTAATTATTTATTAAATATATAGTGGTATACTAATGAAATATTTCTATTTAAGGGTATTTCTGGTGTTGTAAGAGACTTTTCTAGTAAATCATTTTTGTTTGCAAAATTCGGTTGTGATTCTATTCCCAATCCACCATAGAAATATGCGTATAATCAAAAATAATCTGCCTCTAACTTACAAAAGAAATATCGTGAAAAATACTTTTAAACACTCGTAATATCCAAAATTACAAGAATCATAAATTCCACGCTATTCAAGAGTCGATCATGATCATCCTAAAAACATCACACTTTCTTAAACAAGTCCAATGCAAATATCTACAACGAGAAATATAAAGCCTCGTATTCATTAGGAACGAATGTTCCGCGACATGTGTCGCTGGTGACATCACCACGAAATAACGCGAATTCGGGCGACGTCGCACGACACCATATCGTCCACATTTGTTTAGTCAGTTGCAGCATGTTACCCAAGAGATTTCATACATCGTTTGTTCATATTACGAGACAACATCACCCTCTGTGACTTATGTTCCTTAACAAAAACAAAACGGCGACAAGTAACAGAACAGGCATCACTCAACTTCGACATCTCGAGCGACACGTGTTGCATGACATAAATGTCCCATAATGAACGAGGTTTTACTTGATGTCACAACTCTGAGACCTATTGTTACTTACAGAACCATGACTTTTTTACTTTACCCAGAATAAGACTGAGGATTATGACTGGTCTTTGAGAACTGTATACTTCTGTAGATATATAAATTAACGGGTCGTTTAACTTACATAATCTAAGAATCACGTTACCAAAAATATAGTCTTAATATCGTGTGATTCATTTTTCAAGCACTTGCGGGTATCCGATTGAACTGAAGTTTGGCATACGTATGTACGTCCGATGACAATTCAATAATATGCAGCTGGTCTGATGATAGAATCGGAAGGATGCCATAGGAACATGTGAACTATACAAGGTAGCCCCCTCGTGTTTTGGCTTGTTAGATTGGTATTGAGAAGTACTATAGACAACCAGATAGTGTTCAGGGTCAAAGGTGGCCAATGGAACTACACAAGTACTTAATGTAACCCCGCCGTGCTCAGGCTCTTTGGATTTGTCTTGACGCGTACTTGAGATCCCGATGGTGTCCAGGGTCTGATAATGGAGCCAGAAGGAAGCCGTAGGAACTAAGCAAGATATATTCATAGGGTTTTTGCTATAAAATATTGTTCTTAAAAAGGTCTTTTTAAATTAAAATTATTGTTACACTGAGCACAACTCTTGAACCAAGCTGCTACTGAGAAAAAGTCTAATAATAACACTTTGGACCCAGGATCTCTGGATCGTTAGCATCACTATGCATTACTTCACCAACGAGAGTCTGATCATATGCTTTGTCCACGAAACCCGCTACTGAAATTCGCTACTGGCGTTCGCGTTCGCTCGCTACTGAAATTCGAAGAGTGCCACGGTGTTTTGATATTTACTCTCGGCATTTGTGGCATAGGAAAATGGGCATAAAAATCTCAAAGAGCATTTCAAACATACCAAATTTTTCTATACAGGTTGTTATCTGAATAAAAAAAAAATATAAAAAATGGAAAATATGGTAAGAGATGCTAGGCAAATGCGAAACGAACAAGTAATAAACTTATTTCAACAAAGCTATACGCTATTTGAGTGGTAGTGGTCACTACTGCTTCTACTAATAAGTAGCTTTTGAGTTTTGCATAATGAATGATATTTAATGTACCGCTCTATTGTTCTGGACACGGCACAAATTAACCGATTTATTTAACAATACATTTGTGAAATACGTTTCATATCATAGCAACCATATTTATAAAAGCGAAGTCGGAAATTGTTAATAATAGATTGCCTCATTAATTCAGTGTAAGCAAAGTGACAAATAATAATAATAATAATTTGCCCGCAGGGCAGCTTGTGGCGAGCTGTTGGTGTGTAACGACACCACGGGCCCGAGTGCTTCAGAGAGTCGGTCAGGGCCCCCAACTCGGCGTGTCTTCGTCGGTCGAGTGGAAACCGAAGGGTGCGCGCAGGACTCTCGGCTCTGGCTAGCCTTAATTGGCCGTCCAGATGTGAGAGCTATATCAACGTAGGAAGATAATGCGTTCCTACGTCGATATACTTCAGGGGTGGAAGTGTTAAAGGGCATAACGCCGCGAGTAGCTTCGGAGAAAGCGCAGCACACCTCTCTACACCCCTGAGCCGCTCACACCGGTGTTGCTCTCATTTGTCCTAGGACGACCGTTTGAGAGCCCACCTAGTAAGCCCAAGTAGTAAGTAAGCCATCGGTGTCGAGTCACCGCCGGCCACGGGTAATTAGGTATCACTTATTATGGCCGGTGTCCGTCCCCTTTGAAATAGTCCAGTTATTGTCCATCAAACAAAAATTTTGTTTCCATAATTTACAATAGTTTTTGCACCTGCCGGGGTCAGTTCGCTGGTTCATCATCATCATCATCAGCCCCTGTCAGTCCACTGCTGGACGTAGGCCTCTCCCATGGCACACCACTGAGCTCGATCTTCAGCTCTCCTTCTCCAAACCCTGCCCGCTGCCTTACGAATATCGTCGCCCCACCTCAGGGCGCCCTACACTACGTTTGCCAACACGCGGTCTCCACTCAAGAACCAGTCTGCCCCAATGGCCATCGGTTCTGCGGCATATGTGACCTGCCCACTGCCACTTCAGCTTGCTAATTCGCTGAGCTATGTCGGTAACCTTGGTTCTCTGACGAATAACTTCGTTCCGGATTCGATCCCTAGGAACAACTCCGAGCATAGTTCTTTCCATAGCTCGTTGAGCGACCTTGAACTGGTGGACAAGCCGCACAGTGAGTGGCCACGTTTCGGTTCCGTATGTTATTACAGGTAGGACGCACTGATTAAAAACTTTCGTTTTTAGGCATTGGGGTATGGGCGATAAGAAGACTCGACGGAGTTTTCCAAATGCTGCCCAGCCCAGCTGTATCCGTCTCTTAACTTCCTTGTCGAAGTTGTTTTTACCTAGTTGGAGCACCTGCCCTAGGTATACGTACTCAGAAACAACTTCGAGGGGGGCTCCGTTCGCTGGGGTTCGCTGGTTATGTTTCTTTATTTTCAGCAAGTGATCTCAGCAGGTGGCTTACATAACATTAACTTCTCGCAAAGGGCCTCTACGTGTTGGACCCATATCCCCATGCAAGCCTTTCAAAGGTTCGGGTAAAGCCCGTGAATCTCAGCGAGATACATATAAAAATTATTTATTTATTTTCTCTTTACAAAGGTTTATCTCTTCACAAAGGTTCATATTAGCTTAATATTAAATATACTACATTAGTGAAAAGGTTCCTTTGTGAGAGACTGGTGTCCGTACTTGGTCAAACCTGTATTACGAATCACCAGGCTCCCACCCTCTGACTCAAGATATATTATATCACAGGTACTTCTTTATATCGTGTAAATGTACGGCATAAAGATTTGTGTATCTAAGTGTATATTGGTGACAGGTGTGCTTGTGATTAATAACATTAACGCGCTTACACTTAAATAAGTTGTTTCGTATGAAATATAAATAACAATATTGCTCAATCTAAAATCTCACTAAATATAATGGGGAGACTATAAAAGTTAATAGAATAAATTTACAATTTTTAAATAATAAATATAAGTGAATAGGTTCGCTTATATTAGTGGGATTAAAAGGTTTTCGGTCTCTATGTAATTTAAGTTTAGGAGCCAAGAAAGAGTCAGCCGCTTACAGTGAGTTTTGGAAAAGGAATACTCGTATAGATATGGTCCGAGGAATCCAATGTGTCTGTGCGAGAAGGCTGTACTAAGGCTACTTTTAGTACGGCCCTTTGAGCTCATTCTATCTTGAGCATTGAAGTTTTTGCTGTCCCACCCCATATTGTTATGCAGTACGTCAGCAGTGATTAACAAAAAGCAAAATATACCTTTTTTATTATATTTCGGTCCGCAATATAGCGTAGGTTTTTAAAAATAAACATTAATTTTCTAATTCTAGAAGAAAGTTGATCTATGTGAGAGTTAAAATTAAATTGTTATCGATGGTTATCCCTAAATACCTGATAGCGTTTGTTTGCCCTAATACGAGGCATGCCTTTTAAGTTCTGTCGTTTCCATATTTCCCGGCAATTTTAAATTTGGAACTGTTCAAATAAATAATGTGTTTAAATTTTGAATCTCAAAACAGTTGAAAGTATTAGGATTAATGCTAATGTTTAGTCACAGCGTCGATTGGAATCTGTCAGGTTACGTACGAAAATGAATCTTTCTAAGGAAAATGTTCGTCCAATAATTTTCTACAACTTTAGAAGAGGCCTGACACGGCTTCAGTGTTTTGAAGAGCTAACATCCGTGTTCAGTGATGAAACCCCATGTCTTCGGACTGTCGAACGCTGGTATTTAGAATTCCAGCGTGGATATACTAGTTTTAGTGACAAATCTCGCGAAGGACGCCCAAAATCCGCCTTCGCTGAAGATAACATCATTGCTGTGAGACAACTAATTCTCGAAAATCGTCATGTGACGTATCGAGAGATATAAGCTCTATTAGGCATCTCAGGGACAACCATTTAGAAGATCTTGCATGAAGCGCTTGGTGTGAGAAAGCTAGTTTTCCGTTGGAAACCGCATCTGCTTTCCGACGATCACAAGGCGGCCCGCGTCAGATGGTGTAAGAAAACTCTGCAAAAGTTCAACCGAGGAGAGTCAAATCACGTCTACGACGTCATCAGTGGTGACGAATCTTGGATCTATGCCTACGATCCTGATTCCAAACAACAATCTACAATCTGGGTCTTTCAAGACGAGCCAAAGCCGACTAAAGTTGTTAGTTCTCGAAGCACTTCAAAGAAGATGGTGGCCCCGTTCGTTGGAAAAACGCAGAGTGGTATACCACAGTTTGTTTACCACAAGTCATCACCGAACTTCGAAATCTAACTCAAAGCGACGCATCATCCTGCACCACGACAACGCAAGATCACACAGCGCTAGTCAAACGATTGAGTATTTGAAGCAGGAAAAAGTAGAAATTCTTGACCATCCTCCATACAGTCCTGACCTAAGCCCTAACGATTTCTTTACATTTCCTAAAATTAGGAAAAGCCTTCGTGGTCAAAGGTTCCAGTTCGGTGAAGAAGCAGTCGACGCTTTTGTTTGAAAAATAATAAAAAGTACTATAAGTTTCTAGTTGTGTTTTTTTCTTCAAACGACAAAACTTAAAAGGCATGCCTCGTACTGGACAGGAGCACCACACAGGTACAGAGGGTCAAGAATGAGCAGTAATATTTAATTTATTATTATTGTTTGACGGTTTGTTATTGAGAGAGAAGGTCATATATTTGGTTTTTTCTACATTAAGGGTCACCTTATTGTGTCTTAACCATGACATAACTTGGTTCAGTCCCGCTTGGGTCGATGTATAGCCCTGATCCCATGTGTTACCTTCAAACACAAGGGCAGTGTCATCAGCAAAGGTATTTATCCTTCCATTAGCCAACTCAAGGTTTCATAAGTCATTTATATATTTTAAAAAAAGTGTGGGACCTAGGATACTGTCCTGTGGGACACCATAACCAATGGGAAGATCATCACTAACTTTTCCCGCCATTTGACTCTCTGGAATCAATTTGTGAGGTATTCAGTTAAAATTTCGAGCTGGTTCTGACGTATACCGAGTAATTCCAGCTTATGTGGATATATGGTTATGTGTATATATGGAACAAATAAACTAAAACACAATCTGCTCGAGTATACAGACTATTAGTTTTCATCCTAGCGGAATTTTCAGATGTACTATTAATACTGAACACAAATTAAAAAAAAAATACATTGGAGCGTGTCTACATTTAAACCTAATTACTCTAAGTGGGAGTGCATCAGCGTAAAGGTCTTGTCAACCTGACGGACAATTTGACGCAGAAGTTAAGAGCTTAAACAACACCGCCCACTGGGTCGAATAGTCGCGGGTTTGATTCCCGCACGCAACAAATCTTTGTGTAATAAAATTGTTCGGTCTAAATTTGTGATTTGGGTATTTATGTAAGTAAATTTTCATGTCCGTAACCTATGGCACAGAAATAAATCCAAGTGTTTTACAAAAAAAAACATACAACTTTAACGTTTTTAACTTTGACCAGTCAGGGTGTACTCTAAGAACCACTTTAACTTACTTAATACACAGTGTTTTTCCATAAAAGTACAAGGATGAAATCCGAAGTCGTCTAGTTGAAATCCCATAATAATTTTTCAATTCGTTTATTCCTTCTGAAGTTGGAATACTCAAAGCCCCTCTCCTATCTATGATGCCTTACCTGGATATAAATAAACGAGGCGCACAGCTAAACAATGTAACTGCAACTATTAAAATGGTTTATTACATGAAGCAAGATGGTAATTGTGGTAATGTATCGCTTTATTTTTTGTATTATCTTTATGCTGTTATCTCTTTTGTGTTGTTTTGAGATATCTTACATAATGAAAATAAAGATTTTCATTTTTAATTTCAAATTCAAACAATGCGCTATCCGTTGAACTGAGAGATTTGGTGTGATAGAGAGGTGGTAAAAATCAAATCAAAAGGTGCCGCATATTAGACAAGAGGAAGAAGGTCTACAATTTCAATTTGGGTCAGTATTATTATATTTAATTTAACAATATTTTTTTATACATTGAAATTGGTTTTATAATTCAGATTTATTTTTCTGACTACTCTAAACAACTTAATCAACACTATCGTCATTCCTGTCCGGTGAAGCTGTAAAGGCCCCGCGGCCAACAGCGTAAATCATTCACACACACACACACACACACACACGAACACGCCCACACACGCACGCACGCAGGCACGCACGCACACGCACGCACACGCACGCGCACACGCACGCAGGCACGAACGCACGCACGCACGCATGCATGCACGCACGCACACACACACACACTATCATCATCAGTCCAAAAATATCCGAATGCATGAAAAAGGCTTTCTCTCAAAGATTACCACTACTATGCTTATATAAAATACAATATTCCGACATTCTGTAATAGGTTTGAATCATTTTTATAATTTTGTGACTTGGAAAAAGGAAGGTGATCAACGTCATTCCAGCAATTAATGATATCACCAACTGCATTCATTGAGCTTAAATTTACGGCAATGCATTTCATTCCGTTTGAAATGTTATATGCAAACATAGAAGTCATATGCTTACACATATTTCATTTTAATTAGGTAGCTAACATTTGCATTTCGTCAAAATAACCAGCACTCAAAATGTAAGCGGCACATATTGATATTATTCCATCATTGCCATGGGATAGAAAATTTATATCTGGACTAGATAAATTCCCGAGCAATATCCTGTAATTGAACAAGATTAAAATTAAATCTTGCCTCGTTGGTCTATTGGAGAATAATGCGCGTAGCAATTACAAGGTCATAGGTTTGAATCTGGGATTCAAACCGGACGGATGATATAGATACATAAAAAATTCCAGTATCAGTCCTGAGTCTGGCTTTGTGAGACCTAACATTGCCGGCGAATATGGTATATACAGTATACTTCTGCCAACCTGGCTTGGGGAGTATACTGCCTGACGGTGTTAATTTTGTTTTTATTTTAGAATTAGATTTACTAATTTCTCATCTATTGTGGGAAAATTTAATAAAACGACGTAGTTCTACTAATAGTGTAAGCTTGCAATCGAGTCGCCGGGGCTGGTCGTTTGGCAAAATTTAACACAACAGCCTGGCTGGAAACAAAGCTGAATTAACCTTGGCTTATCAGCCATTAACTCATTTGGCTTGTGCCCAAAGTTCCCGTTGCGGGTGTGCGACCGAAACTCCTAGTTGTCTTATAAGAAACAAAGTCTTGGCACGGTGCAAAATTAATAAAAGATATGCAATGCTGATTTGGAAGTTAAAGGAATAAAGGAAATGGTCATATTCCTAAAGCAAGGGTGGCAGGGGGTTACTGTGTACATTTGCATTACGCGGTCTATGTTCAGTCTCAATGTAATAAAAAGCTCATTGCCATTATATACCGGATACAATTTCATACTCTATACTTCTATTGCGATTTTTTCTTCAAGTCTCAAGAACATTATCGCCGACATACGATGCGAAATATTATATCAAAAAATATACAAACAGACGAATAAAGAACCTCCTCGTTTTTATAGCCGATTTAAAAAGGTTTCGGATAATAAAGAAACTTGCTAGTGATAAATTAATTGATATTGCAATGTTACATGAAATCTTGTAAAAATTACAAATAATATAACACTTGGCAACAGAGTAAACTCACGGTGAAAGATTAAACGTTGTAATTTCAGGGTTCAAATTAATTCGACCCGACCAATTAGCAGAGGTCCAATTTGGCTGAGATTATAAAGTGTTCTAAGTTCGTTACATTTTTTTTTTGTTTCTTTTAAAACGTATCCCCACACTAGGATTGATTCCTGTATCGGGGGTTCGTTTACAAACATAAAAATTCACATACACAAATACCCAGACCAGAAAAAATAATTGTGGATCACATAAAAATATGTCCCGTGCGTGGATCTGAATAAAGGAGAAGTAGCGACTGCCATCCCATACTAAGGTAATCAAATATAACGAGAGACCTTAAGAAGACCCCTAAATGGTTATACTGACTTAGGGCAGAAAAGTGAAGAGACCTTACCTCAAATAATTGATATTGAAATGGACAGATAAAGAACAAGAAAGAAGTTATGTGGATATTACTTACATTCCTCGCTACGTATCTTCGCACATCTCAGAAGGAAAGGCAGCATTAATCTCATTAATCTGCTATTTCAAGACAATAACAACAAGGAACTATTGTCACAATATCTGATCTCAATGGAACGCTGCAAAGTCTACATCAAAAGCATGCCACAAAATAAAAATAACAGTTGAATTGGGAGTTAAAAAATCAAAAGCAAGCATTTTCAATTCCAAGGCCTAATGAAACGGTGTTCATGGCTCGAACTCACTGTGTATTTTAGGGTTCTCTACGAGAATTGGTAGAACAGAGATATGACAGCAAGCGGGAGCCTGCTGTAATAATGCAAAACCAAAATTATTGCCATTCAAGGTGTTGAATGGCAGTATTTTTGGTATTGCATTTCTAACCATGTATGATGGCAACAGGATCGTCTCCTAATACATTGGTTACTTATATTTTCGACAAAAGGTGAGAGTACACATTTGTTTGTTTTTAACATTTTTTTATTTAATTCTCTTGTTAGGTATATTAGTTGCTTAGTGAGAAAAAAAACATGCGAACGAACAAAGAATTTGGAAAATATTGGTTTAGGAATACAATTGTGGACCGAGACGACCTGACAAAGAGCATTAAAAGAAATGTTTTAGCAATAAACTACATTGAGGTTAAGCCTTTCCATACGTCATTTATTTAATCCAATGACCTGATAAAGGTCGCATGCAAAAGCTGGATGCGTACAACTAAAAGCTTGTCATCATGGTAATCTTTGGGGCAGGCCCTTGTCCTGCAGTGAACATCTTTTGGCTGATGATGATGATCCGTCAATTTATGAAATGCGGTAGGCGTTAAGTAGTGACAGCATTTTTCCGTATATTACATTTTTCTTAATCTCTTTCACGGAACCACCACTAGCTCACAACCCTTCTCACACTTGAAGTTAAATATTATTTTATATTTTTCATTTCTTATTTTGTTGTTCTGCACAGTTGGGAGTCTGCGATTGCAGGCTCTGTCAAATGTTTACAAAAACATTTTCAACCAAATGCTGTCTTTGGATGGAATAAAACCCCGTTTTATTTCATTGATTTAGTTATTAAATAAATATTGGAATGGAATGGAAAATACTGGAATTTTTTGTTTGTTAGTCTTATTGAAATTTTTATAATCTATTCGCTGTTCTTGCAGACAAACATTACCCTCGGGGTACTATAAGCTCTATAACAGTACCTATTATTTTAACCTCACTTGGCCATTTGAAAGAGAAAAAGAGGTAAGCTGCATATCCTCGTCTCCTTCTTACAACACAGTAAGATATTGCTGGTAATCGTTCAATAATATACTTGGTATTTTTGGGAAATTGGGCTGTCAGTCACAACGCACGCTGTCCAGTAACCAAATGTTCTACGGCGATAATATTTGTTTTTTTAAAGTAGCCCAACACTAAAAATTATTCCTATGTCATGGGCGCGTTTACAAACATGAAATTCAAATGCAAACACTCGGACCGAAACAAATATTTGTTGGTCACAAAAAGATTTGTCCAGTGTGGGAATCGAACCCGCGACTTCGCAATGCAGTGGGCGGAGCGAGTCTAACCTTAAGCACCGAACCAAGCCGTCCGTGGTTTGCGCTCTTCACTCTCTTTTTAGAGGGCTAAGCACAAAGCATTTCACGCTATCGTAACGTCACCGAGAAAGCGTCCTGTCACGGTCATTTTTATTTATTGTATTTGTAGAGTGAAAAAGATGGCACATCAGCTCGATATCGTTACGCTAATGTTAATCAGTTCATGCCTAAGCATGCTAACTCTCTGATCCTATATTGTATTTGTTTTTGCAGTTCAAACCTAGATTGGAATTTCAATCAAAATTGCTTTTAAATTACACAAAAAAAATATTAAAAAGGAACGTCAAGTTCACCAACTTATACCCGTCTTATACCTCAACAAAAGACTTCAACTGACATTTGAATGTTTTCAGTTCTTCAAATGATAAGTGTCGTTAAAATGTATATGATTCTTTTGAAAAATGTTTTGAGAGGATTTCTACACAACAAACTCTTATGAATAATGAAAAAATGTTAAAATTCCCACGTCGATGCAAACCTATAGCAGTGGAAGACTAGGTCCGGTCTCATTATTTCTATTGTGCTGTATCTTAAGTATTATAAGGGGAGAAGAAATGTTGCATCACTAAAATGAGTTAGGTATACTGTTTATAGTGATATAATTATTATCATTTCTTCACAACAAATTGCCTATATCAAAACATATTGGGTTGTTCGACTCATACACGCTTTGGTCACGGAGACTCTTGACTTACCCTTGAGTTAAAACAAAGAATGGAGGAAGCAAGAGAGGTATATAAGGAAAGAACCTGTTGAAACTTTGTACTCTCTGCCTATCCCGCAAATAAATAGATATATTTTGTATGTCTTTCTTTCTATCTATATCATCACGTCAGTGCCCTTGCAGGGTAGGCAGAGAGTACAGAGTCCCAACTGGTTCTTTTCTATATTTTGTATATTCATTGGGCACTTAATATATAAGTTGCCTTTTATCACCCAGGTAACGTAGAATAAACTAATCTCTCCGGACGTACTTACAAATTGTCATGTTTTAAATCTACCTACCAGGCTACCACCGTATTGAAACTCGGTCTTCCAAACTCCAGCAAAGACTCAGGATCTTATTTTTTGTTATTTTCTCAATTCTTGATTTATTATTATTTTGTGTATATATAATGTTTAGATCACAAATTACAAATTACGGATTTTCTTTGGGGATAGACAAAAACATTGTTAAAGGAATTCAGGATAGTAGATACATACTTTCGATCACAACCAGTGGTGCTACATTTGGTTTTAAAACAAAAATACCAAAGTAAATAGTGTTTTGGTATTTTGTTAAATATCCATTCAAATTTCTAAACGATGCATTAATATACAAAGTCAAGTTCTAATAACGCTTAGCCACATACTAATAATTAAAATTTAATATTAATATATCATTCTCTTCATAATTTTTGTACCTATTATTATTTTCTATCTATATTATAGATAAATAGAATTTCTACAACCTAGTATTTCAAATAATAATAAAACTCTTCCCCTTAAAGCAAGTCTTTGTCTCCATTCATTTCAAAGAAAATGCCTTGGGCTATACTTGAAATACTTCGTAATGAAACTGAAACTATTAAGTGTAAAAATGAGCGTTCCTTTGAGCATTGAAAGATGACTTCTGAAAGAGGTTACGACGGGCTTAAGGCATGTAATTCATACATCAAGTGACTAATTAACTTATAATAAAGGCAAATTGATGTAATATAAATATAGCCTATACTATCCCACTGGGCAAAGGTCTTTTATCACAAATCAAGGTAAGAGAGATAAAGGTCATACTCCACCACGCGGAACTAGTGCTGATTGGTGGAGGCAGGTTTGTGGTAAGTTGGTATTACTTGTCAAGCCGCCTTTAAGGCTTTCAACTTAACAACTGCCAAATTAAGCGTTATCAGGGCTAACGGCTTAGCATGTGTTCCGTAGCACGGAGACGCGCGTGTTAGCGAAGATAAAATTAAGATATGGGCTAAGTTATTTAAAGTTTGATGTTAACTCACTAGTATTGTTATTTACTGATTATACTAAATTATGTTATAAGGAAATAAAAGGGACAGCAATTTAGAAGTTAAAGAAATCCAGATTATCGACCCGAAACATAATTTATTACTCAAGTCAAATGGCACATACAATAAAATACAATATATACGGACATCGTAGGATCAGATGCCAAGACGGACATAATAACAATATATAACAATAGTCACAATAAAAAGGTACTTAACTTGCTTATCCGCTCTCAATTAAAAAACTCAATTGTTTCTCAAATTACATGGCCTTTTATACCCATCAGTTTTTTAAATATAGATGAGAACGTTAGAAGGTTATAATTTGAAAATAAGTCAATACAATTTGAATATAAGCCAATCAGAGCACAGTAACAATTTAGAGTCTTTTTAACGAGAACTAAAAGAACGGCAATGAAAATAGTGATACCAAAAATAGCTCTGTATTATTTAAATAATCATTAAATAATACTCACAATAATTATTTACAATTCTAAAACATCTTATAAAATTATCAAGTTGTCAATACAATCATATATTTAAATAAATTCAAAAACAACGGTAGTTTATAAATACTTTTTCTAATTATGTATTGGGTATTTAACCAAAATACATCATAAAGTCTTTAATCAATTTTAAACTTAATATTATGGTATTATCTTGGTAATCAATTCTAGTAGAATATTAAATATCTACCACGCGAATATGAAAATGCTACAAACGGTTGCACATCTCAGACCGGCCGGGCCAAACGCTACTTAACCTTGGTGATCACTTAGAACACCGCGATCGCATAGCCACGAGCGTCTCGAAATATGTATAATAATGTAATAACAATAAAATAAAAAGCGAGTAGGTATGAAAGATAATATCGGTGTAAAGATGAGAAAGGGTATGCTACGTTGGTTCGGGCATATAGAAAGAATGTCAGAAGAAAGAATGACAAAATAGATATTAAAGGCGAAAGTGGAAGAATGGAGGTACCGGGGAAGACCTAGACTATCTTACCATGACCAAATAGACCGTGTCTTATCTGAAGGCAAAGTCAAGAATCTCCGTAACCGGCGAGCGTGTATGAGACGAACTATGAGAGTGAAGGAAGCCAGAGAGGTCTGTAAGGAAATAACCTGCTGAAACTCTGTACTCTCTGCCTACCCCGCAATGAAACTGGCATGATGATGTAGATAGATAGATAGAAGTACCCATGTTTAACAAACGAATACTTGTTTGCCTTTGTGCACTTTTAAGAACTATTATTAGCTATATGTATGTTATACCTTTCATTTACTTTATATTGTTTGAACCTGTTGTTATAAATAAACAGATAAGTAAAAAATACATTATCATCAGTACAAAGATGCCTTTATGCTTCAAATATTGCCACAATCATAGCCTTTCTATCGCATGCATCTATCTTTACCTGCAACCTTCACCATATTGTCCACAATGACCTTTTTAAGGTGGGGAAATCCTCATGGATACCCATTCATGACGAGAACGTAAACGGACTAAGTAGGACTCCTTGTCCAGGGCCGGAATTGTGTCGACCGCCACTGAAACAAGTTGTATCGACTAAAATCTTACCATGTTCCATCGTCCGCTGAAGCAACGGGTCAGGGACCCGACTTTGCCAGGGTATATCCGCCCTGGTCCTACTGAGTGAGGGCGCTTCAGAACACTTGGCGTCTCCTCCAACCTCGAGGCGAGATGTTCTGCGCAGGCAGTAACCCCCATTGCTGTCGACCGCAGGCCCCTATTAGGCGGCCCGCTTTGTCAATTCGATTCTCCGACATCTGTTCGGAGCCGCAAGGGGATCGGAATCACTGCTCCGCTCCGCCGCTTCTTCTGCGACATTACTTCTTCGGAGAGTGACCTCCAGGGTCCGTCCATTCCACGTCACTTGTATATGTACCCTCTTAATTATGAAATATCAACTTCTAGATCATATACCGCCACATGGACCTAGTGCAGTGCAGCAGGTTTACAAGGCCACCTGATGATGAAGTTAAAACTTATCGAGCTACCTATACGGCTTCCAACTTTGGCTTAACCATTACCACATGAAATGGTAACTTCTTGAAGAAGATAATCGCTTGAAAATGAAAGTGCTACAGTCGGTCACAGATCTGAGACTAACCAAGACAAATACGATGCTAAAAAGCCTAGTTTCAGATTCTAAATCGGACAACGTTTAAAATTGTGCCCATTGTATTGGGCATTAGCTCATTCTCTATCACATGTCATATCAACGGCAAATGTACAAAGCATATCCACCATTGCTTATGGAATATGCTTATGCGTGACGGTATTAGATTTTATAACATTTCATGCGACTCATGATAATTAAGTTCTGACAATATCCGAAGTTGCAAAATTGTTGATTTATTGATCTGTTTGCTAACTGTACCATTCCTATGAATAAAATCGCCAAGCACATTTAGTGCCGTTATAAATGTATAAATATGTATAAATTTATTCATTTTAATAATTTTACAAACATTCCTACTTAAAGTAGCGGCAAGCTCAAGAATACTTCTGAATGTTATTTTAAAGGTATTTGTTTTTCCTCGTCACGAATTTAGAGTTCAAGTTAGAAGAATCAAAGTGTTTGTGCTTCTTAATAAAATTTTCGTTTTTATTAGTGGAAATGTTCTAGACTTTACAGTCTAGTATCTGCGTGACTATAAAGCTTCCGAGACCTTAATACTACTATTGCTATTTTTTGAGTTCCTGATGAAGGTTAAGTAGAACTTAGTTCACTAGATAATTAAACTACTTTATATAATTCTAGAATTTTATCAGGACGCTGTTAATATTGGTATGAGCAGTAAAAATAATACGCTTAAGTTCCATTGCAATTATATAATAGATATTACTTAGAAAATACAAGTTCTTAAAGTAAACGTTAACGTTTACTAGCGACAAAAAACCTTCAATTTATAACGAGTCACAGGAGAAGAGATTAATAAAGGATTTTATAATATTTCTAACTGTATTAAATGGTCATTGACAATGTATTTGCTAAGGATTTCTAATGGCTGTTATTAGTAATATTATAATGATGTAATATTATTTTCGGTGTACTTCGAAGGAGGTAAACTGTATTTTAAAGATAAAAAAAGGATAAAGAATAGGTTTCTCGAAAATACTAGATGTTCTCAGTGAAGACCACGCTCTGATCCGGTGATACAATTGTACCAATTTCCAACTCCTTTTTTATTGGCCCATACAAATAAAAGATTTTTGACTTTTGTTTTGAAATAAGAAAATAATTTATTTGCATCCTTTTTTTCTAGTTTCTCAACCCTGAAATAAGATAGAAGTCCGCGTTCTGGGAACATATCCTTGACCGCACCCGCCATAACATCAAATTTGATAGTCTACAAATCCTCGCAAAAACATCGATACGAGTACCTACCAAGGATGTTTTACGATGCTATTAAAATTATAAAAAAGAGAAGATGGCTGGGTACTTCAATTGACTTGGGATCTGGTAATTAATATAATCAAATCCAAAACCAAGCATAACACTGCAAGGCCTCAAGACAGCGTGAGCTCATTCTGCGTAGATCGGACCAACCAAAATAAATAAGAAGTTTGAAGGTACCCTGGAACATCTACGCCTTCTGGACGTCTAACACCTCAGTCCTTAACCGTGACCATGGGTTCTAAAGCACTCAAAACGTCGGGAACTTAAAAATAAACTGTGATAAAATCCGAAAAATTGTTTTATTTCATGTGTCATATTCGCGTAAATCTAAGAACTCAGTATATTTCTCAAACCTATCATAAATTTCGTATATCCTACCAGTATTTCTGTAACACCCTAAGTACTTCGATGTCCAAGAAAGAAGCTTTTCTTACAAGTTTAATTAAAGAGAGTCACCAACGAGTGGCTCTAAGCCATCCTTTAATGAAATTGTTTTGCTAATTTGTTGTTGCTTTTGAGATCTTTTACTCCGTTCAAAAATCTTAATTAATAAATAGGCTTTGTCCTTTGGATACAATACTTGTTCTATTAATTCGAGATACCGTATCACTTATCACAGATTACAATACGAGATAGCATCTTCCTAATTAAAGCGGGTGCTAGACAATTGATTAATATCATCTTGGCTGTTAACGCATGTTTAATTAAATAGGGAAGATAACTAATAAATCTTTTCTATATTTAGGGTTGAATTTGATCAACTAAATTATAACCCGATGATTTTAAAAGTGTAATAATTAAACTATTTTATTTTTATAACCGTAATTTTTTTAATTGTTTATGTTGTATTTTATTTTATTGGTCCACTCCCCTTGTTACAGTTTATATTCTTGCGGTGGTCAGTTCTTTGTCCGTTTCTCTACGATAGAAAAAATATAGTAATAAAATTCGTCGACAGCAAATCTTCAAATTTCAAAGATTCCCACTCCCAAGTAATTTATCGTGGCAGCCTTGATTCGGGCCAAGCGAAAAAGGAGAAATAATGTCAGTCGTTGTTACAGCTGTTCACTGACGGCAATGAACTCCGTTTTAGCTATTTGGTTATTTAGCCGGAGCCCATATACTTTGTACCATTTTTCACTATGTAGGGTAGCTATGTACTATTGTCCCGAAATTGAAGACCTGAGGGACGAAAATTGGACGTTATTGTGGCACTAGCAAGTAATCGTGCTGTCACGTTTATGTATATTTAGTAAATTTGTAGTGTGACAAGGATGGCATATCAACTCGCTAGCATCACGATAACTTAAATTTTTTTATGCTAAGCTTTCATTATCTATTAAAATCTATTAAAACATTAGTATCATGTAATCATCTACATAGATTTTTTTTTCACCTATTCCACCAAATAAAAAAAAACAATAAACACCGTCACGCATATATTCCCCAAGCGGGGGTGGCAGAGGTGTACTGAGTACACGCACTTTTCGCCGACGATATTAGATCCCATGTAATAGGGGGGCGAGCCTATTGCCATATAGCGGGCACAATTCCAGAGTCCGGACTCATACTGGGAAGTTTTTTTTAGAAAAAACTTCATTTGTTCGACCTAGGGTTTGAACCCAGGACCTCGTGATTACCAAGCGATGCGCCTTGCTACTAGACCAACGAGTCAGTCCACTAAAAAAATGATGGAAAAAAAATAACGACGAAACAAACTAATAGAATCACTTTATATTCAAAAGCGATTTTAGTCGATGAGAGGGCAAGCACACACCGCAGCGCCTTGTAGTAGCACTGTCGTAGAGTGATCACACACACACAGACACACACACCGTCACATAATTCCTTATTGTGGCCTCCTCTAATTCAGTAGAAGTGCACCGGGATCTTAAAGAGGACCGAATCGGTGGGTTTTCTTGTGCCTCGCTCTATTGACGTCTTAGAAGAACCAGAATCGTTTCACCTTTACATTGCTTATGACGGTGTAATGCCACTCACACTGTCTTCCAGGATATCTATGCGTCAATTGAGCGCCGTGAACCCAAACCTCAGGCGTCTACGATCCTTAGTACAGCTTGCAGCCAAAAACCAGTTGATTATTAAAAACCCTTATAGGTAATCAGGTCCTATGTAATAGGGGGCGAGCGCGTAGCGCAATCGTATGATGAATTTGCCCTATGAACTTATCTTTATTGTACTAATCATCAGCCTTTTTTGTGGGTTGCAAGGGTAATACTTTGAAAGACTAAGTCCTCTGTGGGGAAGATATGAGACCTTTAGCATAGTAACAATTCCCCACTGTAGCCTCTTCTACTTCGGTAGAGGTGCACCAGGGTCTTCAAGCGGAACGAATCGGTGGGTTTTCTTGCGCCTCGCTCAATTGACGTCTTACAGCATCGTTTCACCTTTACATTGCTTACGACGGTGTGATGCCACTCACACTGTCTTTCAGGAGACTATGCGTTAATTGAGCGCCCTAAACCCACACTTCAGACGTCTACGATCCTTAGTACAGTTTGCAGCCAAAAAACAATTTGATTATTAAAAACTTATAATCAGAAATTTTAACCGCATTCGGAAACCGATACCGGCAACATGTTTACATAGATTGGAAATAATCTAAAAAGGTAAAAAGCGTTATTAAGGACTAACGAGATAACCTCCACGGTTGGCCGGCCGAGTAAGTGCGTCGCTCGATCTAACGTATTCTTTTGCGAAACCTCTACCTCTAAATTGGATAAACCGTACGGATTTTAATTAAAACTAGGTCACACATTTTTATATCGAAAAGGATTCTGTTGGGTTACAGTCGGATATTAATTAGTGTAACGAGTGAAGTTTCGGACATAGTTATGCGTGAAGTAAATCATTCCATTTATTTATTTGTGTACAAGTAATGGGAAATATATGTATGGATCTGGCGTGATGATATAGTAGTAGTAGAAACAGTGCCCTGGACATACCTGATTATACGTAATGCATGTAATTGAGCATGTACCGAAAGATGTGAAGACAGCTTCACACAAGATGGACCTATGACTTTGTGAAGATCGCGGGTAAAGTTAGATGCATACAACACAAATATCATTTTAACAAGCATTTATTTGACTTGCAATGTTCGTATGTCTGTCTGTCTGCCTGTCCGTCGGTCTGTCTCTTTGTCTTTCCGGTTCAAAGCTTGTGATTCATGTTTCAAGTACTTGCGGGTATCTGATTAAACTTAAATTTAGCACACGTAAAGTCGATGACAGTGCAATAATATGGTGCCATGGAGTTGGTATGATGATGCAGTCGGAAGGTAGCCATAAGAACATGTAAACTATACAACGTAACCCCCTCGTGTTTAAATTTGTTTTAAATTGGTATTGTCGGGTACTTTACAACCAGATAGTGTTCAGGGTCTGGTGATGAAGCCGAAAGGTGGCCAATGGAACCACCTCACTACTCAATATAACCTCACCGTGTATGGGCTCGTTAGATTTGTCTTGACGAGTACTTTAGACCCGTATGGTAAAGCTTTTTAAATTATTTTTTTTAAAATAACCAACTTATATGCTAAAAGTTTTATTTAATTAAATTAATTATCACCGTCAAGCCTATATTCATCAAAGAATAGTGGCAAGATGTGTACTAGGTACATTCACATTACGCCGACGGCATTCGGTACCAATATTATTATTGATATTTTATCAGTAACAATACCAGACTTCGGAATAATTCTTAGTACTTTTCGATCTTTAAATCACTTAGGATTGAGACCTAGAACCTACACTAGACCTCTCAGGTAGTTCAATTAGAGAGGCTGATCAGATTTATTCATCCCGCTTAAGTTTTATTTCCCTCATAATCTAACCGAATCCTTTCCCTCGTAAGCCATAAAATATTAGAAACAATTCTTGGCACCGTATTTTGATGACGTTGCTGCCTTAGTAATAATATCCAGAGCATCTGGTTACTAATGAGAAAGCGCGTTTGCCAGCTCGATATAATCTGCTCCACTTAAGTAATTTGTTACACAAAGATATTGTAATCTGGTACTTTTATCATTTATATTCGTTGGGAAGCACTCGGCTGTCTTGATACTGGCACTAAATCATACTTGTACTGCCTAAACGATTAATGTTACGAGTATATCAATGACTTTGCTACTTAATTGACTGTAATAGATTTGAACACATTCTTTGGGAGTGTTCGAATGATTAAGTGTCAATATTATTGAGTCAGCCTTCTTCTGCAATTAGTTTAAGTTGACTGTAGTAGAGTGGGCCGTTGATAAAGGGATGAACGCTAGTAGTGAGTACAAAGGAAAGATAAGCTAACTGCAGTCTTATTTTTTGCAGTTGGAGCCCTTCGAAAAGTTTACTCAACACACTGCAACGCTAAAAGTAACTTTATTAAAAAGAACCAACTTCTCTTTAAAAAACCCCAGTTCTCGTCTGGGACAGACAGAGAGTACAGGATCTTATAAAAAGTCAAAAATATTTGAATGGGCGAAATAAAGCACAACCACCAAAATGTTAACAGTTTATATATTCTCCTTCAAATCTGTAGGCGGACAAGATTTGGGGAAAAACTCAACTTATAACTTAAATGGTTTTATTTAATTGGACTTTAGTTTAATCTCCTAATTAATCACGTTTTAAAAATTCAGTTACCTTAAATAAAAATAATAAAACTATCACAGTAAAAAACCTCTCCATCTGCATGCCAATTAAAACGACGAGAAAATCCGACAAAATTCAATGTTACACACAAAAATGTAAACTAGTTTTAATAAAATCCGTACGGTTTAACCAATTCAGAGGTGAAGAGAATGCAGGTAGAGGTAAGAGAAAGAAGGATGCAGGTACCGGGGAAGACCTAGACTATCTTACCACGACCAAATAAACCGAGTCTTATCTGATGGAAAAGTCAAGAGTCTCCGTAACCGGCGAGCGTGTATGAGACGAACTATGAGAGTCGAGGAAGCCAGAGAGGTATGTAAGGAAAGAACCTGTTGGAACTCTGTACTCTCTGCCTACCCCGCAAGGGATCTGGCGTGAGGTTATAGATACATAGATAGATAGAGGTGAAGAGTCCCCTAAAAATACATCTGATCGAGTGTGGCCCGTACTGACAGGGGAAGGTTATTTCCCAGGGTTTACCTTAATCATATTATTTTCATTATATGTAAGTATGTCGCTCAAAAGATCTGCGATGACTTGCTTTGTGGTATATAAATTCGGTTTTTACTCACAACCTTCACCTGGTCATCGGTCAATTTTGCGTAGGGCCTGCTCTCCTCTTCCGGTAGATGGTCGCTTACTTGCCTTACGTATAATTTAGTGTGTATACGACACTGTGTAAACAGTGATAACCTAGTACTTAGACCGTTAGACTGCAAAGTCAGAGGTCTCGGGTTCAAACCTAGGCATGCCCCTCTCTCTTTTGGAAAGCATGTGCATATTAATAAATTAACTATCATTTGCTTTAACGGTGAAGGAAAACATTGTCAGGAAACCTGCATGCCTAAGAGTTTCTCGATGGTGTGTGAAGTTCGCCAACCCGCACTGGGTCAGCGTGGTGGACTATGGCCTAAACCTACTCAGTTTGAGAGGAGTTGCCTAACAGTGGGACAGTTTCTTAACAAGGCTAATATTATTATATACGACACTGTTTGGTTCATTGATATCACAATATGACTCCCATTTTTTGTTTCTTAATAAGGAAATAAAATTATTTACCCTACGCAAAACTACGTACTTCATTGCTATTCGTAAAAATTGAAATCTAAAAGTTGCAACATAAACCGAAACTTCAACTTCCTTCCGCTAATTAATATCCGACTGTAATCCAACAGAATCCTTTCCGATACAACACACCGATACACAATGTGTGACCTAGTTTTAGTTAAAATACGTGCAGTTTAGACAATTCAGAGCTGGAGGGTCTGCAAAAAAACACATTGGATCGAGCGACGCACGTACTCGCGCGGCCGACCGGGAAGGTCATCTCGTTAGTCCCTAATAACGTTTTTACCTTTTTCATATTTCCATTCTATGTAAGCATGTTGCCGAAATCGGTTTCCGAATACGGTTGGAATTTTTGGCTATAAGGGTTTTAAATAATGAGATTTTGTTTTATTATATTTGTGTTGACTAGCTTGGAAGACTTTTTCATCTCTTTGCAAGTAAAGATTAAGGAGAGGATTATATACTATAAAATAATTAACTAGAGTAACGTTATTAATAGGTTAATTATTGGTTAGATTGGACATGGTAAGGGGTGATATGGAAAATAAGATGCATGAGGTGAATGGCGTGTATGAGGCGAACCATGAGAGTGGAGGAAGTCAGAGAGATATGTAAGGAAATAACCGGTTGGAACTCTGGATTCTCTGCTTACCCCGCAAGGGATCTGGCGTGATGGTAAAGATAGATAGATTGGACAGCAAAATATATGCTGCCTCGTTATTCTAATGATGCGGCTGGCGATCTCAAGGTCCTGGGTTCGAATCCTCTCTTCCGGGTTATGTAAGAAATCCCAATAAATAAATACGATAGTTTTGTTAAAAGAAAACTAAGAACCTCATTTCCATTGTTTTTATAATGTCAGTTAAGCAATTTAACTTTCCGATGCCGATATTATGATGATCAATTCAGAGGTAAATAAATGTTAAGTAGATATACATCGGGGTATAAATGCACACATCAAAGTGAACACAAATGTACGCATTAGCACACAAGTAATTTGATAAGTAAATGTACGCGGAAACGTATGTAGTACCTTAGCTCTTACATTCATACCTTAAGTAAATTATAGCCTCTGATATCCGTAAAACTACTTACATAAGGCATACCTATTCAGTGATTCTGGGTATCATTCTTTATTAAAATGTCGGAATATCGGAGGAAAGAGTGATGAATTATATAATGCGGAAGAAAGAATGTTTGTGACGAGGAAGACCAAGCACTGGCGTGTATGAAACAAAATCTGAGAAACGAGAAAGGCTTGGACGGAAAGAACCTACTGGAACTCCTGTACTCTCTATCTACTGCGGAAGGAATCAGAGCTCTTATTTTCTGATCAAATGCGATGCGTTACGATACTTACTCAATATAATGCGCTGCTCATTATAATGTCTTTGCTTGCGGTGGCTATCTGGCGCGGGTCACTCCCTTCCCTCCAATATGGTCGAGGCGAGTGATGGCTGTTCCAGTAGTCATACTTGTGAACGGGTGCTGCTTATGGGGACTGGTCCACCTGGAAACCTTTAGACACTCTTTACAAATAACATCATTAGATTCATATTTTGATCGTAAGGCATCAAACTGGAGCTAGATCGTAAACTATTTAATTGTAACCTAAACATTGTATCCACACAATATGATTAAACAAATGAAAGAAAAAAGAGAAAGAGAAGTAAATAAAAAAGACAAGCCCGCTGTGTTTCTTCGCCGGATCTTCTCAGTGGAGGCCGCGTTCCGATCCGGCGGCCTCGGACCCGGTGTAATGTCAATAATCTCGCACCCTACTACATGCGACCTTCCATCATTGGCGAAAAGTGAGTGTACACAGTACACCTCTGCCACCCATACTTAGAGAATATAGGCGTGATGGTGTTTTTTATCAAGCAAATTAGAACATACATTTCACAAAAATGGGATTGTTAAATATCTATATAATATTCTAGATATCTGTGACCGTCTCTCCGGGGATATAGTCGTATTCATACGTGATTTCAGATGGAATCACAATTGACTTCCGTCTGACTTCGGAATATCGGTTGGATAGCCACCAAATTACTTCGGATTCCATTGTTGTCGAATGAATAGTGCAGACAGCGATAGACGCACGTGGTTTAGTTTTTCTCTTTACTACATACACATTGTCAAGATAAAACTAAAAAAAGGTATCATCGAACGTTTAAACCTTTATTTCTAACGTGAGTAAATTGAGCTTTTTCTTCGAAACTTTAACTTTCCTAGCGACGGACATAAGCGAAAAGTGTAACTAAAGGACCTTAACTACAGGTATTTTTCGAATAATTTGTATATAACTATCTATACCCACAACTTCGTTCGCGTTACTTTCAAGCCTGTGTTTTACACCCATAAGCTCTTTTTTGAGACAAAAGGTCAGGTCCTTCCCCTGAATTTTGATCAAAATCTGTGTAGCGGTTTGGACATGAAATGGTAACAGTCAAACGGACCGACAGAGTTACTTTCAAATTTATAATATTAGTAAAATAGCCCAAAACATATTTTTTAGACTTCATCGTTGTTTCTGCATTAACCTTAGCATGCTCTCACGCCGTTTTCCTTGAGGACTTTATTATAAGACGCATATGTGTAGATGGTACATCCTCAAATCCCGCCATTGATAATACCTCCTATAATCTCGAGAAGACGTCTTTAAACTGGTCAAGCAGGACACTAAGAAAAGATAATATAAGTAAATCAGACTTCCATTTCACTCTTACGGGCAGTAGAATTTTGATAGATTTTCCATACAAAATATGTCAAAATTCTATCCGTAGTAGGCAAAACTATCCTTAAGTTAAATTTTGAAACTGGCCGTTAGAGGTTTTCTCCCACAAATCAAGGTGAGAGAGAATAGGTTATACCCCACCCCGCGTACCCTGCGTTGTTGCCAGCTGCTGTTAGAATTAATCAAGCTGTCCGTAAACCTTCCAACTTTGTTTAACGGTTACCACATTAAACGGTATCCGGAACTAACGGTTCAACCTGCCTTACAAAGCATCGAGACGAGTATAAAAGTATCATATTTAGTCACCGATCTCAGACGGGTCGAGCTGAACGCTGCTTAAGCTTGATAGCTAATAACTTCGCAATCCCTTAGCGTTAAGGTGGCTAAGGGTAAAATTACTAGGTAACAAATAAAAGTGCTATCAAAATAGTACCTAAACACACTGTAACTGTAGAATTTAAGCATTAGCTTCGTACATTTTCGCGTCATAATTTATTTACTGGCGTGAAGTTGGAAGAACGCCAGATCTAGTGAAATGAGCCCGACGTTTCAGCAACTCTCTTGCGGTTTTTCAAATGAAAATGCTAGGTAAACTTAAAAGTACTAGACATATATGTAAGAGATTTACAACTCTATGTGTTGATGGTAAAGGTCTAGAATTGAGAAAAGGCTTTCGTGTTAAGTTGACACATTATTGCGTGCTGTTACTTAGTTAAACTGTGAGCTTTTAAATAATGATTAAGTGAGTTTTGGTTCTGGTGTGCCATATTTGTAAAGTAATTATGTATGATATTTAGGTTTGTGTGGGTAGAAACTGGGCTGCACTAACATTATGTATTTTGAAAATGTTTTAAAACTTTACATACTAGATTTAAAATAATTAATGAATACGTTTGTAATGACTGACTGACGCTTGTAATCTATTATTAATTTATTAACTAGCTTTACCTACAAATTGATCGCTATGACAGATGCTCACGTCTGGCATGTTATTTCGTACTTAGAGATTTATACTTTCTAAAAGATATGTTTTATTCCCCGGCGTCGGTGTCCATGGTTATGTCAAACTATCGTGTATTTGTAATGATTCACAAGTGCTTTGAATTAAGTATGTTTATTTTTTAATTACATCTCACATCACACTTTATACCTCCTATTAAGCGAGTGCCCTCCAATTTTAATGACTGAACGTGTGTTTATAAATCTAAAGAATTTTGCCTCCCCCCGTCATTTTAAAACATCCCCCTCGAGATTAATAGGAGCGTTATCAATCGCCCGATATGAGGGCAACAGATGTCGCCTTACAAATGGCTCAGGCTCGCGATGACAGACGCTCGGCGAAATGTTCTCGCCGAGTTGTGAACCACGTTTTGCATAACATTTGCATATTTAGCTAAAATTACACAAGATGCTGGTAAATATTTGGTTGGATGTTTTGGTGGGAGGCACCGACTGTCGTTCCTTGCGAAATTATGAATTTCAGACATTATGGACCCTGCTTAGATATTTAAATGTTGTTATGTAATTTAGGGTTAGAGTTCATTTTATAGAGTAATGCACCTATGTACTACCTGGTTGCTTTAGTGGCAATAAGCTATTTCCCCATATTTAAGATGGAATTTAACGTCAACGGCGAAATGTGAATGTACCGCCTGATGTTCTACATGCACTGTTCGAATACAAAGTGAGTATAAATCGGCAATGTAAACTAGTCATGGAAATGCTAAGTAGTAGCACAGCATACTATAAATGCGGTATTAGATATACAGGCAAGAAGGTGCAAATAAGCATAAATTGTTTACTTAACAATACACAAATTTCGACCGAAAAAAACTGATGAGACTTCCTTTTTTCGGTTCAAAGACGCGGTATTTGAAATTGTAACTTATTCTATTTATAAAATTAGGACAAAAGTAACAACACCTCCAATCTATCAAGGCGTTAAGCCTACCAAGCGTGTCAAAGAAATATATATACTTAAACTAGAGAATAGCCTTACTTTTAAGGCAGTCTGATAAAAACAGATCACAATCTAAATCGTAATCCTAAGCTCAATTTCAACGAAGTTCAGATAGACAACGCGATGGTATAAATTAAAAACGCCAATGAAGTAAATAGCGACGTCAATCAGACGCCGCTGAGTCACTACGCAGGCGATCAATCTTCATGAGCCCTCAGAGTGCTTCGGAAAAATAAATAGCTTGTTACGTCACACGGCTGTAGATAAAATGGAGCGGAGTAAGATGCAATGATGATGCAATATATCGTACTTATGAATACACATAGTTACGTATAGGAGTTAGAGGGATTTGTTGACGTCAGAGGAAAGATCTTTATATTATAAGGTAAACGCTCACCCATAGTTGACAATATTGATTTGTAATGACGATGATAGAGATTTTTTGACGTTAGAAGGAAGGTTTTCATGGCCTTAGTAAATGGTTTACGATATTGTAGCTTACCCATAGTTTCCAAAATTGATTTTTATGTATTGAGTATACAGAAATTAAGGGGCAAGTAGGCAAAATCAGAATTAGGTGGTAGTTCATATTAATGCGTGGCTAATGACTAAAGTGATGCTGTGGCTACTGAAACAAAACTGAAAACAAAAAATATCAATAGTTCCATACATGTTGATGGAACCGGTATTAACGTTTTCGTATGAGGCTGCTTTTTATAGCTAATGAGTGTCGTCTTAGTGATGAGTGCGCACGTAACGAGAAACTAGAGCAATTGATAAACTAATTAAAAGAGCTTAAGCCGCTCCGCCCACTGTGTCTAATAGTCGCGGGTTCGATTCCCGCACGGGACAAATCTTTGTGTGATCCACAATTATTTGTTCCGGTCTGGGTAATTGTTTGTGAATTTTCATGTTTGTAAACGCACCCACGATACAGGAATAAATCCTAGTGTGGGGCTACGTTTTATAAAAAAAAAAAAAAATTATAAAAGTCCAGGTGAATTTATTCTAATACTAGGCATGCCTTTTAAGTTCTGTCGTTTCCATATTTCCCGGCAATTTTGATATTGAAACTGTTCAATATTCGAATGTGCTTAAATTTTAAATCTCAAAACAGTTGAAAGTATTAGGATTAATGCTATTGTTTAGTCACAGCGTCGATTCGAATCTGTCAGGTTACGTACGAAAATGAATCTTTCTAAGGAAAATGTTCGTGCAATAATTTTCTACAACTTTAGAAGAGGCCTGACACGGCTTCAGTGTTTTGAAGAGCTAACATCTGTGTTCAGTGATGAAGCCCCATGTCTGCGGACTGTCGAACGCTAGTATTTAGAATTCCAGCGTGGACATACTAGTGAAAAATCTCGCGAAGGACGCCCAAAATCCGCCTTCACTGAAGATAACATCATTGCTGTGAGATAACTAATTCTCGAAGATCGTCATGTGAAGTATCGAGAGATAGAGGCTCTATTAGGCATCTCAGGGACAACCATTCAGAAGATCTTGCATGAAGCGCTTGGTGTGAGAAAGCTAGTTTGCCGTTGGATACCGCATCTGCTTTCCGACGATCACAAGGCGGCTCGCGTCAGATGGTGTAAGAAAACTCTGCAAAGGTTCAACCGAGGAGAGTCAAATCACGTCTACTACATCATCAGTGGTGACGAATCTTGGATATATGCCTACGATCCTGATTCCAAACAACAATCTACAATCTGGGTCTTTCAAGACGAGCCAAAGCCGACTAAAGTTGTTCGTTCTCGAAGCACTTCAAAGAAGATGGTGGCCAGGTTCGTTGGAAAAACCGGCCATGTTGCGACTATTGCCCTTGAAGATCGTAGAACGGTTAACGCAGAGTGGTATACCACAATTTGTTTACCACTAGTCATCGCCGAACTTCGAAAATCTAAATCAAAGCGACGCATCATCCTGCACCATGACAACGCAAGCTCACACAGCGCTCGTCAAACGATTGAGTATTTGAAGCAGGAAAAAGTATAAATACTTGACTATCCTCCATACAGTCCTGACCTAAGCCCTACCGATTTCTTTATCTATCTATCTCTATCTATATTATCACGCCAGATCCCTTACGGGGTAGGCAGAGACTTCAGAGTTCCAACAGGCTCTTTCCTTACATACCTCTCTAGCTTCCTCTACTCTCATAGTTCGTCTCGTAACGATTTCTTTACATTTACTAAAATTAAGAAAAGTCTTCGTGGTCAAAGGTTCCAGTCCGGTGAAGAAGCAGTCGACGCTTTCTAGTCAGCCATTTTGAACACCCCCACTTTAGAGTGAAATAAATGTTATAATAACTGGTTTGAGCGAATGGAAAAGTGTATTAAGCTACGTGGTGTATACTTTGAAAAACAATAAAAAGTACTATAAGGTTCTAGTTGTGTTTTTTCTTCAAACGACAAAACTTAAAAGGCATGCCTCGTATAACAAACGCAAAAGTAAAATTAAGTTGCTAGAAGAAATGACAATCGATGGAGTAAGGTAGTGCCAGAATGGTGGCCTAGAACAGGCAAACGACGAGTGAGCAGACTAATGACACGATGGGTGGATGATATATCGAGATTTGGAGGAAGAAATTGGGGTAGATAGGCACAGGACCGCGAAGAACGCCACAAGAGGGAGGATTCGTATGCCCTGCAGTCGGTTGTAGAAAGCTGATGATGATGATAAAAAGTAAAATGTTTGTCACGCAATCATGTTTAAATATCTATGTATGGGTTTAGTTCAAATTTGGTGTAAGGATAACTATCCCTAACTATAAGCAGAAATAACATATAGACTATATAAATTTGGCCAAAAAAAACTAGTAAACTATGATAATATCTTATCCGATACAACAAATATACTTTACTAGGAGAGAGGTATCTATTTGCGGACTGAAGGCCAATTCTCGTATTTAATTGACACTGAAACTGGATCCTGACTGAATTGAGATTTAATTTTGATTTGACTCGCAATTGGTATTCTGTTACACTAAAAGTTCGGTCTGATTTCAGTATCATCTCAGTCTAATCTCAGTATAATCTAGTGTCGATCACATTTCGATCTATTATCGATCTCACGTCGATTCACAGCTGACATAGATTAAATAAAAAACATTAACTGTAATGTCAAACTTATAAATATCGGTGTTGCCAATTTGTAGGCAAGTACCGGAAGTGTCGGTAATTTTAAATAAAAACTGATAATTATATTTCACACAGGAATAAAAATATAAACGTATATACAAATAAAAAATACTATAAATATAATCAATTCGCTCTACTTTTGCGAATTCTGATTTAATTTTCATTTAATACTCGTTTGACGTGTCTGCAAATTGGGTATTTTCATTTAGGTGCATGACCACCCCACGCACTCGAGCTAGTACCCATGGCCATAAAAATTCATAAGGTATAAGAAACAAACATCGCGCGAAAATTAATGTTGTTTACAAAGTGTTTGGAATTTCATTGTTTTCCATTATAATATTATGGCTTAACAAGGCAAAGAAGGAAATGCGCTTTCAACAAAATTGTGGGCTCAGTGCGCTTTGATTTTGAATGCCGACGTCGGATACGTCCAAAAGTCAGCGCAAGAGTGGAAAAAGGTAAGTAATCTATCGTATGTATTATTTTGATCTGCTCAATATTACTATTCTTAGTGATAAAGTGCCGTTTTATATTTCTAGTACTACAATCAATACAAGAGCCGCACGAAGGCTAAACAAAGGAGCCATAAAATGGGAGTCCTGAAAACTGGTGAAGGGCCAACTGACGATGTCCATTTAACACCTCTGGAGGAACGCTTCATTGGCATTATTGGAGGATGTAGTTCTCAACTGCCTGCTGGCAGGCATAATCTACTTGATATATTGGTAAATATTATATCGGTGGTAATATTTATATAGAACTCTATCAAGAAATTTTAAAATATTCTAATGTGTGTGATTTGTTTATAGACTGTTGAACTAAATACTAGCAGTGGCGGGAATGATGGGAATTAGGGCACGAGTGGCCTTGTCCTAACAGGAGACATGTAGGTCAATTTTGAGTAAGTATACAACCAACAATATAATAACCACTAAAATAATTTTATTGTAAACAAATCAAACAGAAAATGTATTATCTTTAATTGCCCACAGGGTTTGCATGACTATTTGCTGCACAGCTGCGCCTGTCATCGGTGGATGTGCTTACAGCAGCTGGTATGGCCGGGACGAGCATCTCGTAACGGTCTTGCTCTGAAAGTCCTGGCACTCTAAGCCAAGCCTGATTGGCCACGTTGTGTAGAACACAGCAAGCATTTACAATTTTTGCAGCCATCTCAGGCTTGTAATGCATCTGCCTTACTACTAATAGACACCTGAAAGAATAGAAAAATTGAAAATTACAACCATTCTTTTTAATAATAAACATTGTTGTTTAGTAAATATATACCATTGTTGATTAGAAAAGTAATAATTTTAAACATTGTTAATTCATATTTGTTAAGAAGATAAACCATCGTTGATTAGTGAGTAGAAATAATTTAGTTTAGTGTATTCTATATTTATAATACATATAAGTGTTTACATATTGTTGATTAATAATTTGATTATAGATTGTTAGTGATATGTTTTATATGAATACGCACTTATTTGATTTAGTTAAACATGTTTATATTTACACACCTGAATCTCCCTTTTGAAACTCCTATAGTCCATTCCAACACATTCAGAGCTTCAATATGTTTTTGGTAAAACCAATTTACAGTAAAACCAAACAAATACCCACCTGCAATTTAAATGTGACATTATGCAGTGTTTATATTTGTTATCTTATAATGTGACTTCTGCAAACATACATACCTAAAAGAGAAATAGATTCACCACCCTCAGTGACCTCATTTAGATAACCATTTAATGGGTGGTCCCTCCAAATAGTTGAATCATAGGTACTCCTAGGCTGGATGGGTCTACACAGAGAATATTTTGGTCTGCATTATAAATCTGAAAAGGCAAGATTTTTTTTATTAACTATCAAAAATAATTAAGGTTAATAATTATAGCTTCATATTAATTAATCTATACTTACTATCGTCACATACAAAGAATGATAGCCTTTATATCAGTAATATGCCTCCTCATGTTCTGAAGGTTTTATGATTGAGACATGAGTACCATCCAGACCATCTATGCAGCAAACACCTCTAGGGAGCCCATATTTGGAATAGAATCTAAAATATAAAAAATCATACATTTGTTATTACTAGCAAATTTCAATAGATAGTGTTACGTTCAATAAAACAAATTTATTCTGTTTTCCAGTCTGCGACGCGTCCACTCCGTCAGAGCGAATGAGTTCTCCCCCGAGTGAATGAACGGGTCGCAGCCGTCACATTTATTCTCTTCACATATGTCACATCTCTCCCTTCCAACAATTTAACTTGTTAGTTAGTATTAATATTATTTTAACAAACTAATCATAATCCAGTCTTGCTAAATCGCGACCAACATAATTAAAAATATTTTTAATTCCCTCTTGTTTTAATCAAAACAAAATTAAACGAAATCAAATCCTTTGATATAATTTTTAATCAGCTGTCTCCACATCCACGTTATTGTCTTCATTTTCTTCTTCATTGTGAATCTTCCACTGTCCCTCTATTTTCTTGAGATGAATGATATTTCTCCTTAATTCTTGGCCGGTTTCATCATTTTTCACCTCTATATCTCCTCCTTTAGTACTCATCACCGTATGTGGAGTTGGATTGTAATTTGACGTTAATTTATTTTCTTTTATCATATTTTTGACATAAACCTTTTCTCCAACGTTGATATCATGATTTTCAGCAATCCTTTTCTTATCTTCAATCAGCTTTTTCTTATCCTTTTCTGATTTATCCTTATCATGTACTTCCAAATCAATTTGCCGATTTTCAATGTCAACCGCCGAAGGAATTTTATCTCTAAATAATCTGTTGAAAAATAATTCCGAAGGTGACCGAAGTTGTTGTGTGTGGTGTGCTATTGTACATCATGAGATAGCGTAGAAGGTCGTCCTTCCAATCAGATCTTTGGCACTGACTAATTTTTAAGCGCTTTAATATATCACGGTTTTGTCTTTCGACTTCACCATTTTGTTGTAGCCAATATGGAATTGAATTGTACAGTCTAATGCCAAATTCCGAGCAGAAGGACTTAAATTCGTCACTAATAAATTGCCGTCCATTATCCGATGTTATACTGATTGGAATGCCTAGCCTTGAAAATATTTCTTTTAATACATGAATGGTTTCCTGAGATGTTATGGATTTCATAATTTTTATCTCCTTATAGCGACTGTAATAGTCGATTACTATAAATAAATAGTGCCCACTTGGCAGTGGACCGAGGAAATCCACAGCAACGTCAGTCTAAGCTTGTACCGGCAGCTCGCGTCTTTTCATGGGAACGGGAGCATTAGGACCGGAAACTAAAGTACAACCTTTACAGCTTTTGACCATGTTTTCAGCATCTTTATCTATTTTTGGCCACCACACTTTAGTGCGAAGTCTACTCTTCATGGCAACAATGCCGGGGTACTGAAGAGGGAACTTGTTTGCGCAACTCAGTGGGAATCACTATTTTGCTCCCACGCAATAGGATATTGTCATGCACCCAGAGTTCATGTTCAAATAATTTATAGTTATTTACTTTGAGGTCCCAAGTTTGCCCACAAAGTCCCATTTTTACTAACTGGATGTCACTATCGGTTTGAGATTTATCAACTAAATCTTTCAAGGATATAGCTAATGGTCTAGCAAATTCCACAATTTTATTAATGTGATGCTCATCCTCGTAGGGCTGTGAATTTTGTATCAGACACAATTGAGACAAGAAATCTGCTATGTTATTTTTCCCCCGACAATACTACCCTATAATTATAAGCTTGTAATCGCAGTACCCAACGTTCAATGCGTGCACATAGTTTCGATCTCGGCCTAAATATTGCTTCCAGGGGTTTATGATCAGTGATAAGTTCAAATTCTTTTAACCCATATAAATACATATTAAAGTGTTCAATGGCCCAAACTAACGCCAACGCCTCTTTCTCTCTCTGACAGTACCGTTTCTCAACATCAGTTAAACTTTTGTGACCGTATGCAATAATACGAGGTCCATGTTCATCGTGTTGGATAAGGACTGCTCCTAATCCAACTGGACTCGCATCTGCCATTACTTGCGTCCTGTTATTTGGGTCATAGACACCTAAAGTGCGAAGGTTGGTTAGGCTCCGTTTTAAATCTCTAAAGGCGGTTGCTTGTCCGTGTTTCCAATATTTGACAATATCAGTGTGGAGAGTTTATGTCTTAAAATGTCTCGAATTTGATCAGTCAATGTCGCTAATCGCGGGATCCATTTGCCAATATAGTTTACAAGTCCTAGAAAGCTTTGTACTTCTTCAACTGATTTCGGCTCTCTGAACGATTCAATTGTTTTGACATATTTATCCAGAGGCTTAATGCCTTTAGCAGACAGTTTATGGCCCAGGAATTCAATTTTTGATACTTTATAAAAACACTTCTTCTCGTTTAATACCACATTATTTTGTTCTAAAACGTGCAACACGTGCTTCAGTCTAGCATTATGTTCATTTACGTCTCTCGCAAACACAACAATATCGTCTATGAAATTTACGACACCGTGACAGGGTAGAAGCATCCTTTTCATGATTTTTTGAAAATGTTCGGGTGCACAAGATATTCCAAACATCAGTTGTTTAAACGAAACAGACCTTTGCTTGTTATGAACGTTGTAATATCCCGACAATTTTCCTTTATTTCTACTTGGTGAAATGCATCTTTAATATCAAGTTTTGAGAAGATACACGACTTCCTAAATTTAGGTAAAAGCTGCGTCATAGTTGGTAAAGGATGATTCTCCCTGATGATAGCATTGTTCGCACACCTCATGTCGGCACATAGCCTTATACTGCCCTCGCCCTTTAGAATGGGTACTATCGGGGAAACCCAGGACGTGGCTCGATCCACAGGCTCGATTATGTCCTTCTTTAACAACTCGTCAAGTTTATCGTTTATTTTAGTTTCAAGTGGAATAGGTACTCTTCTATATGGCTGACAAATGGGAGTAACTGATGGATCTATAGCAAAACCTAATTGGACATTTTTAAATTTTGGGAAAGGTTTTGTGTCTACTGAATTTATACTCACCCCCAATTTAAGCACATTAAGGCATGTAGCTGTATCTTTGCCTAGTAAATTGCGGGTGCCATTTTTTATGACATAGAACTTAGCCGACTTTGTTTGAGATCCCACCGTGATTAACGCTTCAAACGTACCGAGTACATAGAGAGAGTCAGTCACTTGAGCCGTATGCCATGAAAATTTGATCTAAACCCTTTTGACGATTAGACACCACCACGGAATTTGCCTTTAAATGGTTCCAGGTTTCATCATTTATTATGTTACTTTTACTACCGGAATCGATTAGCATGTTGACTTTCACACCACCGACCTGGCAAGTTATTTCAGCATCTGCATCTATGTGGAATATATAATTCACATCCTGATTTGGCTGATCATTCACTGGTTGCCTTGGTCGTTCGCCTGGTTTCACTTTTTTGCTATAATCTTTTTGATTGGCAAGAAAAGTAGAGCCTTTTCGTTTGTGCCTACTTGTGAGACATTGAAGTTTGAAATGACCTTTAAAGCCACATTTCTCACAATTTTTTTCTCTAGCAGGGCGGCGTAAATCGGTTTTCTTGTGATTTCCGCTCCCACATCTAGTAAACCGATAATCAGCCGCATCACCCCAAATTTGGGTTTTGTTTGGCCTTGTTCCCATCCTGTTAACCTGCTAATTTTGTTTTCCTAGGAATTCTTTAAGCTGTCTATCCACGGTCTCAATAGAATTAGCTTCTATGATAACTTTATCTATTGTTGCAGAGTCTCCTAACTGAAGTATTTTCTTTCTAAGCTCCGATGAAGCACCCTTTTCAGCGATTTGGTCAATGAGGTCATTATCTTTATTGGCAAAGTTACATTTAGAACTCTGATTGCGTAATCTAATTAGAAATTGCTCGAATTTCTCTTCAGGCTCCTGCTTCATCAATCTAAATACATGTCGCTCATACACAAAACTTTGTTTTGGCGAAAAATATTCGTTTTACTTTTCTATAGCGACTCCAAATATGTCGGATGAATCTTTTTCATCAATATGCGCCCCTGGGAGGTTATAATAAATATCCTGTAATCCTAATCCGCCCATGTGTAATAATGTTGCGCGTTTCTTTAATGGCTCGCTAATGCCCGAAGCTAATAAATAATTTTCCAGGCCTCGTTTCCATATCTGCCATCGTTGCCCTAATGACGTAGAATCGCCATCACAGTCAAACGTTTCAAGGGCCCGTAGTTGAGACGTCATAGTGTAATGATCTGCAGCCAAGTATAGTATATCATTAAAATAATTATTACTTAATGACCACTATGTCATAAGATAACCCTACGAACTCTTTTAATTTCTGAACGAATAATTCTAATGCTAAATAACTCGCTCTAGGCTACGCCCTGGAACGCTGTTAAATGTGTTGTTAAAATGCTAAAAATCTTGCATCCCAGGGAAGTGGAACGCGGAGAGGTAGAAAATAATGCGTCCACATTTTATTTATATTGTCCCCTATATTTCATCTTGTTATTTCAAAAGTATTAAGTTATCATAGAAATCACCAAATTAACCTTCAGGATTGGAACACGAACCATTTATCAATAGCATAAACTGATACTCCTGTCAGTCTATGTCGAACTCAAGGAATTTTCCTTTTATTATTTTCGGTGTACTTCTGCCGGTTTCCCGACTCGGCTAATACATACAACACAATTATTTGTTGTTTGAGTATTAGCAGGTACAAATATTAGACTAGCTCGACCGGAGCAATCAACTTGTTTGCATTACAATCTCGCAAAATGGCACAACCATGAAATCTTATCACATAAATAATTATACACAATTGTAATATAAATTATAATTCCACGCAATCCTTACAATTCTGGTAAGACTGTTAATAGAGGAATAACTCCTCTAATTGTAAAATAATAGTGTAGTAAGGTAGGTGATGTTGTCATTTCGTGTTTAAGCACTTAATATTTATGTTATGCATTTGATATTTACTCCGGTCGTTTGCAGTCATATTGTTGCTATTATTACTCACTTGTTATCCTCGTCGTCAATGTTACGTTCAATAAAACAAATTTATTTTTCCAGTCTGCGACGCGTCCACTCCGTCAGAGCGAATGAGTTCTCCCCCGAGTGAATGAACGGGTCGCAGCCGTCACATTTATTCTCTTCACATATGTCACAGATAGGTTCATATAACAATGATTAGTATAACCTTACCTGCTTCTAATTCTTTCCCTTGCCTCTCTTGTCACCTTTACAGCAGCATCCAGTCCATCGCTACTTCTTTCTCTGGGCATATGGGGCTTCAGCTCGTCAATAAGGTTTTCCACTAGCAGTTTCGTGAGTCTGTAAGTTTTTACAAACTCCGACTCGCTCATGGAAAAGGCGTCTGAAGCGAAACGACGATCACGTAATGTACGTCGGCGTTGCCTACGTCTTTCCGACGCTGTTTCGTCGTCTGCTCGTAGTGCAGCTATTAGATAATTCCACCTTAAGCCAAATCCACTCATTTTACGTGAAATAATTGCGTAAAAACTTATAATAAAATTTATTTTTATGCGCAAAACCAACTATTTACAATGTCTCTTCAGTCAACTTTGAGTCAAGCTTCAGTGTCATTTCAATCTCAAAATTGACGTTTGTTATTGTACGAGAATACCAATTTTGTAGTTTATGTTAGTTCAAAACGTTACCAGAATACCGTTTGCATGTTTTTCAAGTTTCGGTCCGATCTCGATTCGGTAAATGTCATTGAAGGATTCGAATATGTTACGAGAATACCGTTTGTAAAGATGATGAGATTGAGATGAGATCGAAACTGCATTTTGAACACTTTTAATTACGAGAATTGGCCTTCTGATCGAATCTTTAAAAATAAACTTTATTTCCGTATACCAAATAGCTAGACTAAACGTTGAAATGAAGACAGCACGTCTAGTTTTCAGCAAGCGTCGCGTGTCTACCGCCAGTAAAAACATTGTTATTAAAGCCCATTTTCGCTTTAACCAAACACGGCGCGTTTCGATAATTTCGTGAAATAATCGTGTAATAGAGAGCGTTAGACATTTTTTCAATTGTAGGATCAGTCAATTGAAATTCTAATTGCAATTAAATTAATCCCCCTTAGGAGCAGTGCTAGCCTAATGGTTAGACCGTTGGACTGCAACGTCAGGGGTCTCGGGTCCGAGCCCAGGCACGCGCCTCTGTCTTTTCGAAAGCATGTGCGTATTAAAAATTAATTATCATTTGCTTTAACAGTGAAGGAAAACATCGTGAGGAAACCTGCATCCCTAAGAGTTTCTCGAAGGTGTGTGAAGTTCGCCAACCCGCACTGGGCCAGCGTGGTGGACTATGGCCTTAACCCTTTGAGAGGAGGCCCGTGCCCTACGGTGGGACAGTTTCTTAACAGGGCTAATATTATTATAAGGTACTCCGGAATAGCAATGACTTTTGGACGTCAAACGCATCAGTTCCCCTAACCATGGGTGTTGTTGACCACTCAAAACGTCGGGGACTTAAAAACTAAATATAAGCCGCACCGAAATCCGAAATATTGTAATTGCAATCTAATTTTTTCACAATATTTTTGCCCAACTCTGCATTCAACAATCGTTTCTCAAAATTATCGTAAACTGCCACGTTAAGAATTTAATTGGTCTAAGCGAATAAGAACCCAGACTAAAATCGCTTGGAAGTTAACCGCCAAATGAGCACGTTCAACAATAGTTTATAATTAACGTGTAATTTTACACTTTTTGACTCAGTTTTTCGTTGAAATTAGTCATTTTTGGGCGATAATTTACTTTTATGTATTTTGAGACCATTATGTACAGGTGAGACCTTTTTACGTATTTTTAATTCAAATGGTTTTATTTACTGCCTCGTTGGTCTGGTGGCAAATCGCATCGCTTTGTGATCACTAGGTCCTGGGTTCAAATCCTAGGTCGGAAAAATGTAGTTTTTCTAACGAAAAATTCCCAGTATGAGTCCGGAGCCTGTTTGTGCCCGGTATATGGCAATAAGCTCGCCCCTTATTACATTGGACCTAACATCGTCGGCGAACGTGGGTGCACTCAGTACACCTCTGCCACCCCCTCTGGGGAATATAGGCGTGACGGTGTATGTGTGGTTTTATTTGTTAAAACTGCGGATGTTTTTACAAGCTTTTATTTAACTTCCAATGTTTGCATATTGAGGTCTTATATTTCATTTGCAATGTTTGTTGGCTTAGGTCAAGTCTTACAAGTTGCCGATCCTGCTCTACGAAGGCGATGGCGCCAGGGTGGAGGCACAGCCTACCCAGGCCCTCCAGCCCAATAGCCCGGGGCATAGGAATACGGGCTAACTCGCGTCCCTCGCCGTTATATCTGGCGGGGAACCGCCCCTGCACCCTGGGCATTCGGGGTCGCGGACGCCAGGGGTGGGGACCCAGAGCGTTCTTCACGAGCGACCCTGAGGAGGACGGCAGCTTGGTGTCGCCCACGTCGTCGTAATCACCGCGTCGGAGCGTGTTATTAAGTCTCCCCCGATGGCGGGCTCTTCAGAGTGCGGCATAAGACGGGCACCGGTGCGTTCCATACGGAAATCCCAGAGCTCCTCAAAGGTGCTGATGTCGGTCACTCTGGGGTTTTTAATCGGTAGGAATCCGGCACGCCGACACGCTCCGCGAGCTTCCTCCGAGGCTCGTGGGAGTCCTATGCAGGATTTTCCCAGGGTAAAAAAAATTACAAGCTGTATTAAAACCACTTCCTTATATCCAATGGTACTAGAATATGACATCTTGGTACAATTCGATGAGAATGTGTTTTATAGTAAGTGTGACCTGGTTATACAACCAGGATTATCTCCAGACGAAGGAACTCCATAACGGCTAGTTTGCCCCATGTCAGGTGTAGGCTGCTTAAAAGTTTGTTTTCAAAAATGTATTTTTACTTTTAATTTATTATATTTTGGAGACATAAAATACTATTTGTGTTATTTTATCTATCGAAAATTCTTTTAAGAGGTGCGTTTGGCTTCTCTCCTTCTATTTTGCTTATCTGTCTTCAAGCGAGTACTTGATCTAATGATTTAAGCGTAGGCCGTTTCGTTCAGTGAATCATGTAATCATAGGTTGGATCCCCATATGGTATAAGTCTTTGTGTAATCTAAAAAAATATTTTCAGCTTGGATTTTTTATATTTGTAAACACACTGCCTACAATGAATTAATTTCTAGAATATGGCGATGTTTTAGATAAAATGGATCAACAATGTTTTTGAAAAACATGCCTTTGTTGTTATTAAAATCTTTAGTGAACGTATAATACAAGTAAAAAAAAACTTAATAATTCAGTACAGATAATCATTAATTCTAAACTCAGCAGTCAACAACAATGCTTGTTAAATAAAAACTTTGTAATATATTGCACAGGAAACACATAATTCCTTGGTGTAACTCGACATGTTGTTCCCTCGACCTCATTAACTTGCTTATGTAAATAAGCATTTATTGTTAGGGTTGAACCATGGTCACATCCTGTTTTACACAAGAAAGTCTTTTTAGTGTAAGGTTTGTCTCACAGTAATCCTATTTTGTACAGAAACGGTTTTTTTAGTGTAATGTTTACAAACGTCAACATCCCGTTTCATACCCTGCTAATGCATATGAAGTATATTATGTAGTCATATTCTCAATCTGTGTTATGATAATGTTTAATGTATTCTCATTTTTAGTCCTACCTAGTGTAATGTACCTTGTCTCCCATACCCCACAATTGACAGTGTTTACAGAACAGTTTTTGTTTTAAAGGAGTGGCTGTGGAGTTTCTTGCTCTTCTCCGCTCGAGTGTCTATTTATTTTATTGACGATTATTGGTCATAAAGCACGTCTTTAATGTAAACAAAAATGTTAAAGCGTAGCGTGTCGTGCCAAACGAGCTCGATATACTGCTCCTTTTGTAGACTTTTTCTGACTGCTCTCTGGGGACTGGGATTGGTCATGCTCACTAAAAAGTCTATGCTTGCAGTGTCTATTTGGTGCGGGTCACTTCCTCCCTCTAATACGGTCGAGGGAGGTGATGGCTGCTCAAGTAGTCGTACTCGTGAACGGGTGCTGCTTGTGGAGACTGGTCCACCCAGAATCCTCTAGCTTTTAATTATAGCATATATTTAAAAATAGGCCTCTATCTCAGTCGTAAGGCATCACACTGGAGCTGGATCGCATTAATGATTTTGTATAATATAAAAATGAATGATGTGATGACTTACGGCACCGAAACATGGTCTCTCACGATGGGCCTCACAAGAAGGCTCAAGGTCGCCCAAAGGGCAATGAAAAGAGCTCTGCTCGGAGTTTCTCTGCGAGATCGAATCAGATTTATAATATATCTGGACAAAAGTCTTCAAAGACTGAAAGCGATGAATGAAGGTGACTTAGTGGTAAACCATCTACTTTATGCAGATGACGCGGTTTTAATAGCGCCAACAGCCACTGATCTCCAAACACTATTCACAGTCATGAAAGACGACTGCATGATCAATGGCTTACACTTGAGTGTGAAGAAAACCAAGATTATGGTTTTTGAAAGGGAAGAAACCAGAACGAATGTGTGAATGAAGGATTGTGGATGGTACCGATGTGCTGGAGCAAGTGAATGAGTTTGTATATCTTGGATGCGCCTTCAGTAAGGATGGGAAATACACCGCTGACATAGAGAGAAGAGTGAGTGCAGGGAACAGTAGGGGAGTAAATGGTGCGATGGGAAAGCTACTCGGGAGCCGGCACTTAAGCCATAAGGCGCAGCTGGCCATACATAACGGAGTTCTCGTCCCAACGCTGTTATATGGTAGCGAGAGCTGGGTATGTAAGAAGGAGAATGAAAGTAGGATAAATGCGGTAGAAATGCGAGCTCTGCGGAAGATGTGCGGAGTGAAGCTGACCGACCGCATTAGCAAAAGCATAGTAAGACAGCGAGTAGGCATGAAAGATAGTATCGGTGTAAAGATGAGAAAGGGCATGCTCCGTTGGTTCGGGCATATAGAAAGAATGCCAGAGGAAAGAATGACAAAACAGATATACAATGTGAAAGTGGAAGGATGCAGGTACCGGGGAAGACCTAGACTATCTTACCACGACCAAATAAACTGAGTCTTCATCATCATCATCTCAGCCCATACTTGTCCACTGTTGAACATAGGCCTCCCCAATCACTTTCCAGCGTAACCGGTCCGATGCCACCTGCATCCAACGACTTCCTGCGATTTTCACAAGATCGTCGGTCCATCTGGCAGGCGGTCGTCCCACGCTGCGCTTGCCAATACGTGGTCGCCACTCTAGAATCTTTCTGCCCCAACGCCCGTCCGATCTACGCGCTATGTGGCCCGCCCATTGCCACTTCAGCTTGCTAATCTTAAGGGCAATGTCGGTAACCTTGGTTCTTCTACGAATCTCCTCATTCCTGATTCGATCGCGTAGAGAAACGCCGAGCATAGCTCTCTCCATAGCTCGCTGAGCAACTCTGAGCTTTTTTATGAGACCTATTGTAAGAGACCACGTCTCTGATCCATATATCATCACTGGTACTTGACTGAAAACTTTAGTCTTAAGGCACTGAGGTATTTTGGATGAGAAGATATTGCGCAGTTTCCCGAACGCTGCCCAGCCGAGTTGGATTCGTCGATTGACCTCTCTCTCAAAGTTGGACCTACCTAACCGGACTACCTGTCCCAGGTAAATGTATTCGTCGACAACTTCAAGAGTAGAGTTCCCAACGGTGAGTGCGGTGGGTACGACATGGACGTTAGATATTAATTTCGTTTTGTCCATGTTCATTTTAAGACCCACTTGTTGAGATACTCTGTTGAGGTCACCGAGCATTCGTCCTAGATCTTTCAGCGACTCCGCCACGACCACAATGTCGTCGGCAAATCGAAGGTGAGTGATGTATTCGCCACTGATGTTGATGCCAAGTCCTTGCCATTCCAAGAGCTTGAAGGCGTCCTCTAAGGTAGCCGTAAACAGTTTCGAAGAAATGACGTCTCCCTGTCTTACTCCTCTTTTTATGGGGATTGCCTTCGTGCACTGCCCCTGTACTCGGACTGACATGGTGGCGTTATTATACAAGCACTTCAACACTTCGATGTACCGATAGTCAATGCGGCATCGCTGGAGAGATCTAAGAACCGCCCAAGTCTCGATCGAATCGAAGGCTTTCTCATAGTCCACAAACGCCAAGCATAGTGGCCGATTATACTCCTCGGTCTTCTGTATAATCTGCCGCAGCGTATGTATGTGGTCTATGGTACTAAAGCCTTTCCGGAAACCGGCTTGTTCGGGAGGCTGGAAGTCATCAAACCTGCGTTCGAGACGATTCGTAATGACTCTCGAAAACAACTTATAAACATGGCTCAGCAGTGTGATGGGCCTATAATTCTTCAGTAAAGTGTTATCACCTTTCTTGAAAAACAGTACCACCACACCCCTGTTCCATGCTTCCGGCGTTTTCTCTTCGAGCAAGACGGAATTAAACAGCCTCTGAAGGACTTTAAGTACCGGCGTTCCGCCCGCTTTCAGAAGCTCTACGGTAATTCCGTCTTCGCCCGGCGCTTTGTTATTTTTGAGTTGTTTGAGAGCCATCCTAATCTCGTACAGGCTGATGTCCGGGATATCTTCAGTGTAGTGTCGGATTAGCTTGGCTCTTGGGTCTTTTACCAAGTCAACAACAGGTTCAGCTACTGAGGTATACAACTGCCCATAGAACCTCTCTATCTCCCTGAGCACCTCCGACCTATTCGGAGTTACGTTTCCGTCCTCCATCTTCAGCTTCGTCAACTGGCTTTGCTCAATAGACGCGTCTCTTGCGAACACTTTAGAGCCCTTGTTCTGTACTATGGTCTCCTCAATACGCCTTGTATTGAAGGACCGTAAGTCTTGTCGCAAGGACTTCAATATCTGTCCATTGAGCTGCCTATAGGACTTAGCATCATCGGAGGTTTGGAGCGTCATGGAACGTCGCTCAGCCATGAGGTTTCGGTTGTAGTTGGATAGTTTTTGAGGTCTATTTTTACGGTGGGGCTTAAAATACTTGGACCCGACCGTATGGACAGTCTCTACCAGCCTGTTGTTGATTTCGTCCACTGATGCGCTGCTGTCTAGCAATTCGAAGCGGTTTGCCAATTCGAGTTGACCGAGTCTTATCTGATGGAAAAGTCAAGAGTCTCCGTAACCGGCGAGCGTGTATGAGACGAACTATGAGAGTCGAGGAAGCCAGAGAGGTATGTAAGGAAAGAACCTGTTGGAACACTGTACTCTCTGCCTACCCCGCAAGGGATCTGGCGTGAGGTTATAGATAGATAGATAGATCGAATCAGAAATGAAGAGATCCGCAGGAGAACCAAAGTCACCGATATAGCTCTCAGAATTGCCAAACTTAAGTGGCAGTGGGCGGGGCACATCGCTCGTAGAACTGACAGCCGGTGGGGCAGAAAGGTTCTTGAGTGGCGACCTCGTACCGGAAGGCGTGAAGTTGGCAGGCACCCCACAAGGTGTAGCGATGACCTGCTAAAAGTCGCAGGTAAAAGCTGGATCGCTGGAAAGGCGATCTTTGGGGGAGGCCTTTATCCTGCAGTGGACGTCTTTCGGCTGATGAGAATGATAAAAATTGTATGTATCCATACAAAAAATTACAAACATAAACTTTCCGTTAAGTTTTTATTTCTTATAATATGTCTACAATAAAGAATTAAATAAATAAATATTTTAAGCGGGAGCGGAGGGTTTATACAAAAAAAAAAATTGACCGTGGAATTTGACTTCGTAAACTGATCGTGTCATGGAATTCTGTAGCTCTTGGGCACGAATACAATGATCATTCACGAAGTTATCATAACTTGTGTTTAATAGTGAATAAGGACACTGTCGTGACGCTGAAGATAGGCTTTTTATTTTAAACAGTTGATTTTGTATTTCCGACGAGTTTCGAGTATACGAAGGATTGTGGTTGGTAACGATGTTCTGGAGCAAGTGAATAAATTGTATATCTTGGATGCGCCTGCAGTAACGATGGAAAATACACCGTTGACATAGAGATGAGTGAGTGCAGGGAACAGAGTAAATAACTCGATGGGAAAGCTATTTGGGAGCCAGCACTTAAGCCAAAACGTGCAGCTGGCCACACATAACGGAGTTCTTGTCCCAACGATGTTATATGGTAGCGGAGGTAGTCTCAAACTGAGAGAGTTTAGCAGTGCGGGTTAGCAAACACACACCTTCGAGAAACTCTTAGGCATGCAGGTTTCCTCACGATGTTTTCCTTCACCGTTAAGGCAAGTGATAGTTAATTTTTAAAACGCACATGTTTTCGACAGAGGTGCGTGCCTGGGTTTGAACCCGAGGCCTCTGACTTTGCAGTCCAACGGTCTAACCACTAGGCTTTCACGGCTTGTAATGGACGTCTGCTAATAAATTCATTATATATATGCGTATTGGTGTATCTCCGCAAAATCAACGGAATACGTACATATCTGCTTAATTGGCGAAGAAACTTATTATTCTACATTATTTAAAAAAACACTCTATTTTAATAATATCTAGTCTAATACTCATTAGAAAGTACATCATGTCATCCTATACAAGGTATAACGTAAATAACGCAAGACCTGAAAGTAGTTTGTCCTAAATCGGCAACTGAATCGATTCCTCACTATTTTTATAGTATGTTACATTTCCTTTAACTATCAAAAATTGATGTTACTTATTCAGTTCGCTGTATTAAACAAAATTTAATAATTATTCAAAGTAATATAGCCATTTTCAATGTATGGCTAATACATATACCTCAATATGCACACAAAAGTATCATGGTTAATTTGGGTATCAAAGAGCTTAAATAAATGATATAAAACTCCTGTTTGATTTTTGTATTGAATTCAATACTTATTAAAAATTAGCAATAATTTAATTGGGGTGTTGGAGGCCTTGCGTTATATATGTTACACTCTGTATATGTAAATTTGGAGAGAAGAAAATTCTGATTGATAAACTGGTGAAGATCGCTGGATGCGTGAATCACAAACCGGTTGTGGTGGCGATCTTTGGATAAGGTCTTTGTTTTGCAGTGAACCTTTTTGGCTCATAATGAAAATACTAAACAAATATATTATTAACCAAAAAAATTGTGAAGGTAATGATCTATGTGAAAACAAGAATCACCAGGTATTTTTACGACTCACAACATCATTTCAGGAAAAAATCTTATATTTTGATGTAAAACTATGCTCATATTTTGTGACGATTTATTTTCTCTTTCCAATTATCATTAATTTGTAAATTATGCAAAACACAATATTATGTCATACTTAGTTTCATACTATCTTTATGTGCTGTGATTTCATTCCTTACCGTTTTTTTGTAATTTTCGTGAATGGCATACAATATTCAGCGCTTGGGCCCACACTAAGTACCACGTGTCCAGATTACATTTCCATCTTTGTCGCTACCTTACAACCTAGAAGCCATTTTTATGTTTCTAATTTAGCTTAAGGTCACTAGGTAAAGACAATATTAGGGTGTTTGCCAGCTAACGCGTAACACAATTAACGTTTAATTAAATTATACAAAACTCAAAAAGGAAACAACCTGTTGGAATATTTTACTCTCTGTCTAATCTGCAAGGGATATGTTGACATGTTATATAGAACGAAATTAGACGCATTGTAAGAAAAAAGTACTACTACCGATTAGATTATTGTATTGCATTTATAAAAATAATATGAATGATATTAAAAATAATATTTGTCCTTTTTATTAGGCTTAAGTAAGAGGCAAAGAGAGGAGTAAGAGAGATATAGAGTCGCAAAAGTCAAAACTAATAACATTAAAGCGTTTAACTCAGGCAATTCATAGTATATTGTAGTCCATTAATATTACAAGAAAGTATTAATTTTGACGAACAATGGTCGCAAATATATTTTGAGTACATTTAAATTAAAGTTGATTACGACAGGACAATCATGTAATACCTACTAGTTAGCCTTTTATGCTCTACCACTTGAAAAGGGGGGATCTAAACGCGGCCATGCAATAATTTGCCACTAACTTGACGGTATGAATCGTTAAGCAACGTGGTCAGTTCAGTGTTTTATTTTCAATTGAAAGTACAAAGTTTATTTCCAAGCTCAACTGCGGTTGCCTTGATTTTTAACATATACGAACGGACCATGAGTTACAAGTAACTTAGTGATCACTCACATGTTCAAACATTGGCTGCTAAGACGTATAGACGCGTTCGGCTTCAGTAAGTGAGATTTATCCTTTTGATATTAAGCCTAAGCTCACGTATTCTTACGAAAACTAGATACCTACCGTTCTAGCGATACCGCCAATCGTTTAGAAAACAACAACGCTCGTACCTTGCGGTTCTATTTTATTAGTTTTCAAGCAAGGAGTTTCTATGGAGGAATTCTAATCTTTTTATACCTCGCAGGAAGCTGGAATCTAACGGTTCGTTAGTAATAATAATAATTTAATTATCCTTCAAGTTCATGGACTCATATTTGTTAGTAATATTTCACTTATAAACTGTGTTAGTATTCTTATTATCTATGTACATGTATGGTATGTGAACCACCCCTCATCCTAGATGTTGAAAGCCAGCAGCTGCGGTTCACATACAAGCAAACTAGTCTGCTCGCTATACAGCTTAGGATGCTGTTGGGGCTGGCCCGCACACGGCGCACTAGGGAAGCACATTTCTTACGTAACATTTCAAAGAAACAATCGACACGGGCATCAGCAAACATGCCCGATACACTGCAGAAACGGGGCAGCCCCGTCAGAACCCGGAACGCATTGTTGAATTGGACTCGAAGAGCGCTGTACGGCCGCCAGCCTCAAAAACCATGATCTCACTTTTAGTGACGTTGTAGACCAGTCCGTGTCGAATTGAGTATTCCTCCTAAATGGCCACCAACATCCTAAGACCACACACCGAAGCACTCAGCAGAGCCATGTCATCGGCGTAGCTGATATTGTTGACGCAAACTCCATCAATGTGACAGCCGACTCGTTCTTTGCTGAGTGCCTCGATCAGCTCATTAATATAAATGTTGAAGAGAAAAGGTGAGCTCAAACCCCCCTGTCTCACACCGCACTCCAACCCATATGGCTCAGACAAAACGCCGGCCCAGCGTTCTTGATTGATCTGGCCTCCATACCAATATTATTAGTGAAACAAAGTAGAAAATTCAAGCGAAGTGTAGGTACTATTATTTAAATATCTTTTCCATATCATTTGACATTAATCACGGCAATAGGTTCCCTCCCTATCGAAAGTCATAGTTAGACTGGACTGTTTAGAATTTTTGGAATTATAATGCATTCTAAATGAAAACCACCCCGCTAATGTAATCTTCTGGCTGTGATGCTATTTAGGTGTATCATAGGTCGAAAAACTTCCGCTGCAACACAAAGACCTTTCTTATAGACCGCCATGACGACCGGCTGTGCTGTGTGAATCCAGTTTTACCCGCGAACATCTTTAAGTAATCGGTTCATCTTGATATTTACGTATATCACACACAATCCAAATGCTTCATTTTTCCTGTATCTACTTAGCGTGAGCCAATAGTCATCTCCGTAGGATTGAAATATTTCAAACGCAATGCCTGGCAAAATAAGTGAAAGCAAGCTGTCGAGATTTTATCATATCAAACGTACGGCTGGAATCCATTGTGTAGGAAATCGTTCAAATACGTACACTCTACACCGAACGATATGGTTAAGATGTCTATTTTCCAATAGAGTGAACCACCCGTCACAAGATTTGCAAATAATCAAATTATCCGTCTCCTTATCGGTGAATACGCATCGACTTACCACCAAATAGGCTTCAATATACATATATGTTTTGTTGAAGGAGTTATGAGTCGACCTTTTGAAAGTTTATGTCCAAAATATCAACCATAATTGGCCAAGGAAAGGCACAAACACCAAGATAAGAGGAAGTCAAAGTAAATATTTGCTACTACCTACCTCGCTGTCTAGTGGCGAATAATGCGCGTTGCGATCGCGAGGTCCTGGGTTCAAATCATAGGTCGGACATATGTGCTTTTTCTAACGAAAATTTGCCAGTATGAGTCCGGAGTCTGGAATTGTGCCCGGTATTTGGCAATAGGCTCGCCCCCTAATAAATGGGGCCTAACATCGTCGGCGAAACGTGAGTGTACTCAGTACACCTCTGCTACCCGCTTCGGGAATATAGGCGTGACAGTGTATGTAATGTTTTATTTATTCGCTATGATATAAATTCAAAATGGAAAGAAAAATTACACATTAGGTTTCTAACGATGTTAATATACAGTAAGCAATATATACTTTATCAGCTATCTGCTTCGAAAACTGTGGTAAGAACGATAGCTCCGAGATATTGGATTACGATGTATAACAATAAAGGTCAAATAACTGACGAAGCGTGACAGGAGCGTGACAGAAGCGGTCGTCTACGTTCGGTCATGATGTTTGCCGACGCGCCGAGTGGGGCTGGTGTCTCCTGTACATTTCAGTACATTACAACTACTCAAGCCACGCCACCGTCACACTCCCGTCGCGCTGCGTTGGTTGTGTGGCGAAACCTTAAGTACTGTACCTTTGCAGACCTATTAGAATTTTATCCTCTCTGTCAACCTCGTGAAGGATTTAGGACATGAGAGCTTGGCACGAAAAGATTGATGATAGCGTGGCGCTGGAACAAACGAAGCACGGCAGTAGCGAGACGCGAATTTTAAACATTGACAATGCCAGAAATAGAGAAATTTCCTGTCAGGTCGATTATGGCACGCAAACAGTATGCTCTATGAATTAAATGGAGGAAGATGCATACATCAGCTGCACCGATTAAGTTCAGACAACGACAGAGCGGCCGCTTGGCCAGCGGGACGTCATGCAGGCAGTATGACATGCGAGCCGCGCTGCAGCCCGCCAGTGTCACGCCAGCGTTACGCCTCCGCCGCGCTTCGTCGGCTAGCTAGCTAGCTAGCGAAAGTTAAGTTTTTTTTGGTCTGTAACACCTGATGGTAATTTGACCTCTCTGTCTACGTCATGTAAGATCTGGCACGATGTTACATATAGTTATTTTCATTTTGTTAAATAATTCAATTTCCACCATAATCAAAACGAGCAAACAAAAGCCCACAGGTATATTGAACTAGTATCCCGCCGGCTTCACTTTAATGCCGAAGTATGCTGAACTTTCCCAGTTTATCTATCAGCAAGGCCTTATCCGGTTCTGCAAGTTAAACTAAGTTTTAATGTTACGATCGCTTGGCTTTGTAGAAAATATTTATCGTTTATGAATTCCTGGTACATACAAGTTAGATTTAAAGCAAAATTTATTTTTATGTATTTGTTTCAATATCATCAGCACAATCATAACAGAATAATCCAATGTGACAGTGTGGTTATTAGATTTCATGCAGTATGACATATGGTATACAATGTAACTCTTTCGAATTCTCCCAAATAGCAAGAGAACAAATCAATTTTCTTAGCAACTTCATTAAGTGTACGTAAGGCGCGGGTCATTGGAGCTTTCCCCTGCAAATTGGTCTTGCCGGCCGGCACCTTAAACAAGTGCGGTCTTCGTCTATGCCATATGTATTTTTCCGGGGCATAGATATTGATTTCCCTCAGTCCCCCGAGTTAGATATTTTTCCTCTTAATAATTTAAAAATATAAACAGCAAGGCCTAAGCTGCTTCTTGTTTCCAACTTATTGTACCCAACTATGCCTAAGACAAACAAGGTTGGGTACATTAAGGGATAAAAAGGATAAACCCCATATAGCCTTAAGTATAAATATCTGGTAAATTTATTTTGTATTCGTTCAAGCATAAATACATATTTTGTTTCATGCAGGGCCCATATCATAAAATTATTTTCCAGCTGAGATCTTACCAAGGAATTATATAAAGCTTTATGTTTGTAAAATTTCCTGCTTGTCGAAGTACAAAACCTAATATTCTATATGCTCTTTTACAAGTGTTTATGATATGATCCCTAAAATCCAAACGAATACTCATGCGTACCCCTAAATCCCGAATTGCGTCCGTTCTCCCCATCAAAACGTTGTCTAGCTTGTATTTATACTGTACTTGTACTCTTTTGCGACCGAAACTAATGACAGAGCATTTTTGTGTGCTAAAATATAACTTATTTCTTACACTCCATGCTGCAACCCTGTTTACGTCCTCTTGTAAACGCTTACAATCATTACGATCTTCAACCGCTAACAGCAGTTTGAGGTCGTCTGCAAAGAGCAAGCATGTACTGTCTTTGTCTACTTCAGGCAGGTCATTAATCATAATGATAAACTGAAGGGGTCCCAAATTACTACCTTGTCTTACACCTGATCTGGTATAGTATTGGTTGGATTTAACCCCCCCCATATTCAACATATTGCCGCCTGTCCCGCATGTGGTTGGCAAAAAATGCAAGCAGTTTAGGCGTACATCCGATCGCCACCATTTTTATCAGTAAGATGTCATTATCAACCATATCAAAAGCCTTTTTAAAATCAAAATAAGCGGCATCGACTTGTACTCTCGCATCTAGTTGAGGCACAACATACGCTAGGAAATTGCTGTTTGTACTGTGGCCTGGTCGGAATCCATGCTGCGCATCTGACAATGAGGAAGATATCTGTTCAAAGACACTCCTGTAAATTACCGACTCAAACACCTTTGCAAGAGTTGATAAAATGGCCACTGGTCTATATCCGCTCACCTCCAACCCTGCATCTCCTTTCGGTACTGGTATTACTCGAGTTACTTTCCAGCGATCCGGAAAGTAGGAGGACTCCATACAATGATGAAATATATGTAAAAGAGGTTTCACTAGAACTGCCCGGCAATCCCTGATGATAAAGACTGGGATGCCATCAGGGCCTGCGGATCTTTTAGGCTTAAGACGTGTTAGTGCATCGCTTACCTGCCTCTCTGTCAGCGCATCAATATGTACTCTTCTGCAGTTTCCACCACTTGCTTCTACAGCTGCCTTTACGTCCGGTCTCGCATTTATAGACAGAATGAAAGAAACGGGCAAACTCTTGCGCACCTTCTGAGCCTGACAAAATATGACCATCCTTCGTAATCTGTTTATGATTTATCTTTCCCTTCTTTGTATTAATATATTCCCAGAATGATTTCGGATCATTTATTAAATTTATTTGCACCTTTTTCTGATGCCTATTATGTTCTGATTTAATCATAGCCTTCACTGTTGTTCTATATCTCGCAAACAATTCATAATCACTTCTTAGCCCTGTTTTTTTTAACTGTTTATGAAGCCTAGCTTTTACTCTTATTGTATGGGATAGTTGTATCTAATATCGTTCTTTTTTTTGTTTTTTCTTCTAAACAAAATCTATCTATCTTTTTTATTATATTATTTTGTCATTCTTTCCTCTGGCATTCTTTCTATATGCCCGAACCAACGGAGCATGCCCTTTCTCATCTTTCATAACTACTCGCTGTCTTACTATGCTGTTGCTAATGCGGTCGGTCAGCGTGACTCCGCACATCTTCCGCAGAGCTCGCATTTCTACCGCATTTATCCTACTTTCATTCTCCTTCTTACATACCCAGCTCTCGCTACCATATAACAGCGTTGGGACAAGAACTCCGTTATGTATGGCCAGCTGCGCCTTATGACTTAAGTGCCGGCTCCCGAGTAGCTTTCCCATCGCACCATTCACTCTGTTCCCTGCACTCACTCTTCTCTCTATGTCAGCGGTGTATTTCCCATCCTTACTGAAGGCGCATCCAAGATATACAAACTCATTCACTTGCTCCAGCACCTCGTTACCAACCACAATCCTTACATTCGTTCTGGTTTCTTCCCTTTCAAAAACCATAATCTTGGTTTTCTTCACATTCAAGTGTAAGCCATTGATCATGCAGTCGTCTTTCATAACTGTGACTAGTGTTTGCAGATCAGTGGCTGTTGGCGCTATTAAAACCGCGTCATCTGCATAAAGTAGATGGTTTACCACTAAGTCACCCATTTGTACACCTTCATTCATCGCTTTCAGTCTTTGAAGACTTTTGTCCAGATATATTATAAACAGTCTAGCAGACAACACGCAACCCTGCTTGACGCCGATTTTAACGTCAAACCAGGGTGACCTGTTACCACCCACCCGTACGCATGCCTTGCAGTCCACATAAGTGGACTGGACGGCTCGCAACAGAGTGCCATCTATACCATACTCTGGCAAAATGTCCCAATTGGGTAATATAGGGCGAAAAATGGAATTGGAATCAAACTTTTCATTTACTTTGATTATTGAAGGGACGCTCGGCGTTTTTACAATGTTATTTCGTGTTTTGTTTTTATCTATTGATTCTTGATTCTTCTTATCGTTTCGATGGCAGACATGTCAAATCTATATAGAGGCGGCCCAGAACGCGGCCACCTCGCCCGCATTGTTGGTAGCATTCATTAAATCCTGCCGCGTGCAGGTGTTGGGCCATGCAGAGCACGATGTAAGGTGGGCCATCGTTTTCGTAAAACTGCACAAACACTTAAGATTGGTATTGTCTGTGAGTCTCCACCTGAACATGTTTTCCTTGCTCCGGCCGCCCCGAGTTCAAAGTCTATTTAAAGACTTCTAGACCGGCCATGGTAATTTATGTCCAGGTGGAAGACTCTCAGCAGGTGGTACAAAAGGATTTGGACAAGGCACTCTGTCTGTCCAAAGGTCGCACCTCGCTTTTGATGGTTCCAAAGTTAGTGGGTCGACACACTTGATAAAACTTTTACGGCTCTTGAGCCTTTGCTGCACTGGCGTGTGGCATGGGGTTTCGTGCGTCGTTTTCCATTTTTCGTGTTTCTACAGAGCTCGCCACAGCCCTGCAAACATCTGGAGGTGCTATGCAAGCTAATGGGTACATCAATTTTACCGGGGTCAGTTTAAGGCAGTATCATTGAGTGCTGTATCCACGAGCTTAGCATGGGCGGAGTGACTCATATTCGCCGGCAGAGAATGCTAACGCAAGGCCAGTCGTTCGCATAACCTGCGGCGAGGCTCTCCACTTGGTAGTTGTGAGACGCTGGAGCAAGTTATTGCGGGCGAAAAACGATAAGAAGAATCTATTGATTGTATAAATATGCCTTTACGCTTGTATTCTATATTCGGAGGTGGCAGAGACGACCTTTGTACATATCCCCGTTAATATTAGGTGGGTATCGATGTGATAAGGACCAGTCTATTTATACCTTACCCCACACAATTCCAGATTCCTAAAGCTTTTTAGATTTATAGATGTTTATACTTCTCTGCCTATCCCGCAAGGGATCTGGCGTGATGATATAGATAAATACTAATTTTCATTTAGAATAAATATTTATCTATGTTTAAAATATATTGACTTACTTTTTTAAGTTTGCATTATTTAAACTTGCTGCAGTTTCTATTTCTCGAATTAGGTTGACGAAATAGGTTGTCAGACTAATCGGCCTCAAGAATGTTCATCAGTTACCCCACTACTCCAACAGGTCTTGCGATGTATTACGGTCTCGCTATTTGGTTAAACACACAGAAATACATGCAATTCTATCAATTTGTTTCAACAAAGGCCGCACCCATATTCATCAGTTATAAATTTATTATAATCGAATTTTGACCTTTTTATTTACTTTGTTAATTTGCAATATGGTTATTTATTAATCAATCTTTGTTTACCTATATTCGTGGTTAAATGGCGTCGGTTTTACAATTACTGCTGTATTTTCAAATGCTTCTATTTAATTCTAGTGATATCGGTAAAAATAAGATGATACGAGACTTCACAAAAATATGAAAGGTACAAAGCTTAGTACAATTCGCCATAAAACTATCGATAATGACACTAAATTAAAGATAACAGGAGTCCGAAAAACGGCCTGAAAACGAAAATCTCATTGGGTATGGTCTTGTTTCGAATTAGTTCGACCCAACCGACAATGATTTCATTAATAATTTAAAATTATTTTCTAATCTTTTAGCTGAAATTTTTAATACGAGTAATATATGGATGCATTAAGAACTTTTTTAAACGTTTTTACTTTTACTTTTGTACTTAATCATGAATGTTCCCGACGGTTCTTAAACTAGCTTCTAACAATATGACAAAGTTAATGTTATCTAAAGGTTACCTGTCGTATGTATTCTTTAAGTACTGGCAAGTGGCCTCTAGATAAATTAAAATATATAAATAATGCGGATAAATGTCAAAAACTGTTACGCCTATATTTTCTAAGCGGGAGTGGCAGAGTGTAATATGTACGCTCACGTATCGCCAATTATGCTATGTCCTAATGTAATCGGGCAAGGCGACGAGCCTATTCTATTATACCGTGCACAATTCTAGAACTGCTATTCAAAATTGTATACATTCTTTAGGAAAATCACACTCATATAATAGACGTATACAAGGTGTAAAATCACACTCATATAATAGATGTATACAAGGTGTAACAAAATACCTGAAAGTAGTTTGTTTTAAATCGGCCACTGAATCGATTCATACTACTTTTAAAGTATGCTACAGTTTTTTTAATTTTCAAAAGTGCTTTTTCTCGCTCAATTTACAGTATAACATTTCACACCTCAATATGCAAACAAAAGTTAATTCATTATTAAATTGTATGGTCAAATTGCTAAAAAAGTGGTAGAAAGCTCCCTAAAATTGGAAATTTCATTTTCATATTGTATTCGTAAAGGAATAATCTAATTGGGGTATCTGAGATCTTGCGTTAAATATGTCGCACCTTGTATATATATGAATTCACCAAAAAATCCCTATACTGTCGGATCGAATCCCCAAAAATTGAACTTTCGTGTTTATTACAATGATGATGATGATGATGATTGATCCGACCGATTTCGGCCATGGCGACCACTTTAAAGACCCCTAGTCAGAGTAATGCCGCTGATGCGCTCGAAGATGGCTTATGTAGCCTATCTTCGCGGCGAAACTCCGTGCACATTGAGGGCACGTAAGTACGCCGTTCTCATAGTTGTATGATATGGCAGCAGGTGGGCGGGCCTTTAACTGATTGCGTTTGGCGTCAAGGTCAGCTTTACGCTGAGCCTCGACCTCGTGTACTTGGCTGTTCACCATCCTGCGCCATTCTGGCCGCTGTGCTGCCAAACGTTCCCAACGAGAGGGCTCTATGTTGCATCTCTTCATATGTCGCTTTTGGACATCCTTGTACCGGAGGAGGGGACCGCCATGATTCCGCTTGCCCTTCTCCAGTTCAGAGTAGAAGATGCGCTTCGCCACTCTTTCCTCCGCCATACGAGATACGTGACCGCACCACCGAAGCTGTCGACGCATTAAATAGGCCTCAATGCCACCAACATTGGCTCGTCGCAGAACTTCGGTATTTCGCACTCTATCGGACCATCTGATCCTCATGATGGTACGGAGGCATTTAAGGTGGAAGCGATCCAGAGTGCGAATGTGGCGGCGGTATACACACCACGTCTCAGAGGAGTATAGGAGGTTTGGCAGCACGATTGCCATATACACCGATATCTTAGTGGGCAACTTAAGGTTATGCGAGCAGAAGACCTTGGTACATAGCTTGCCGAATGCCGCAGCTGCGGTACCCACCCTGCTATTGATCTCAGCATCAAGGTCACGCTTGGATGTTACAGTGTTCCCCAGATAGCGAAATCTATCCACCTGCTTTAGCACATCCTCACCAAGTTTTATGGTCAGTGTCTCGTGACCGTGCATGTCCAGGGACATCACCTCCGTCTTATTGACACTGATCTTTAAGCCAAACTTACGGCAGGCTTGGTGGAATGCGGACATCAGCTGTTGCAGGCCGTCTAGGGATTCTGATAGGAAGCACAAGTCATCAGCATACATGATCTCAGTGATCAGTGCGTAAGAGACTTTAGTGCGAGCCTTAAGTCTAGCCAAGTTGAAAAGGCTGCCGTCTGTGCGGAAACGGATGCGGACTCCCTGAGAAACAGTGTGTAAGACCTCTCTAACTACCACCGCAAAGTATAAGGCGAACAGAGTAGGCGCTAAGACACATCCTTGCTTCACCCCACAGGTAACGGGGAAGAAGTCTGTCTGTTCACCGTCTACGGCAACGCAGCATTGCATGTCGTCATGCAGGAGTCTAATACAAATAAACGTTTATGAAATTAGACCTATTTATTACAATATAAAATATATGAACTAGAATATACGACACAATACATGTCAAGTTAAATTCATTCTCCTGGTTTTATCGCCAATATGTGCGATAGCCACGTTTTATTCTATCCCTTAATGAAAGCAATATAGATGGTAAAGACCTATCATAGAGCAAAAACTGTTGGAAGTGCCAAATTCGTCCGAGCTAGGATTCAAACTCAGGACTTTGGCATTTCAGTGCATACCATAAGGCATTTAAGCGGTTTTTTTTTCTAAGTTACTTTTTGCTCTGTTTGTAGTACTGGAGTTAGCGTGTGCTAGATTAATGAGTGTATTGGACCCTACGATACAGGCTTGCTTAGTGTGTGATCTCACTAAGTTTGAACAGTATTTGTATGTGCAATAAATATATTTTCATTTTCATTCAAATGCTTCAATACGAAACGAAGTTTGAAATACTTTTATTTTCAAATATCTGTGGTCACCCAGCTGGGTCCAGGCGAGTTAATTGTAATGTATCGCGTAATGTAACGCGAATACATTTAGACATTACTACGAGCAGTTCATGCAACGTTTGGACCGATCATCGCGCTGATTCATCGGCCGTCAGTTTTTAGTAAATACAAAGCTTCTCTGTTTGTTTGAACGCCAATCGTGACTGTCATGTCGATATTCATGACGTCAACGGATGAACAGTCCCTAAAACTTTCTATTCGGCATGTTCATGGCAACTGAGTGACGACCCGTCCACACATTCGTTCGATTCGCGTTGAGTACAAGTTCAACCTTCCACATTATTTGTATTACATTACATTACATAATAGACCTAAATGTCTGCGGCTTTGATGTTTAAATTAGGTCACCAAGGTTGACACAAGGTTAATAATTACGTTTGAATATTGAAATAAAAATAGAAAACAAAGAATATTTTCTAAAAGTACAATGACTTTAAAATATTTACCTATTATCTAGCATTATTACTAACATCAGCAATAATCAAACCTTTTAAAGGTCTTACCTACACGTATGACGACCACCACTTAGCTACTGGTAAACAGGATATATTACCTAGAAACATCTAGGCCACAAAGTTTTAAATATGCCGGATTGTTGTAAAGAACGACCCATTTTGTTTATGAGAGTTCCAAATGTTTTGCTGTAAGAATTCGTAAGTCAATAAAAGTGGAGAGCATGATTATTATTGCAGAGTTATATTTTAAACACACAGAAAATTAAAAAAAAAAGATTTCTTTATTATAAATGAATATGGCTGGCTCAATGTAATAACGACGCAATTTAGAAATTTGATTATTGTTTACAAGCAAGTGCTTGTAGGGTTTCAAAATTAAAGTTGATTTTGAAAACCTTTATTTATATTGTTCTTGCCTTTATCGTTGTATCACTATATATGCCCTTCACTATGGTTCATAAACTAAAGCAATTATATGTGATTTTTTTCATAAAAATAAGTATGTAACACAGACCGTGACAACATCCAAAATCTTTTAAAACCAAACGCTCAACTGATATTTACCCGATTTTACAGATTTTTACCCGAGTGCAGAAAAAGTGTATTTTATCGATAACGATTTGTAAAATTTGTGGACCCAAATGGCTTCCCAAAGTCTTCATAGGTAAAAACGCGAAGGATGCTACATTGAAGTATTCAGGAGTACATTTATAGATCTAATACCGAAATAGTTGTAAGTACAACTATTTACTCCACAAGCGAAACTAACGACCAGACCCTTCCAGCGATTACTACGTCTGGCCATCATATTTCGTGGCCGTAAATCCCAGCTGGTACTGCTGGTACTAGATCGATGGCCCACTAATGATACATAGTTTCCTGCACCGGACTGCTTCGATAAAACCCTGATTTGTGATCTTCTACCATAGTGCTCCAGAGCCATACATTCAAAATTAGGGGTTAAGTAGACGTGATATGATTTCGAAGTACAATAAAATGTTAGTATATCAAGTTGTACATCTTTACTTTTGGTATAAAATAAGGCAATAAGAGCTTTAGGAATAATGGCTTATTTTACTATTCCGATAGTATTTGGTAGTATAACTACAAATTCATCGTTATTAACTATCTTACCATAACCAAATAGAACGTGTCTTATCTGAAGGGCAAGTCAGGAGTCTCCATAACCGGCGAGCGTGTATGAGACGAACTACTTACTTTTCCACTTTCAGTGGAGGAAGCCAGTGAGGTCTGTTACGAAAGAACCTCTTGGAATTCTGTACTTTCTGCCTATACCGCAAGGGATCTGGCGTGATGATATATTTATTTGTTGTTTATCGTTATATATAGCCATAATAAAGTAAAATTTTCTATGATTTAGTCTTTTTCAAAACTTTTTCATACTAACGTATCATATGTAATTTATTGTTCCAAAATAAAATATTAGTATTTGTATTGTACTCGGCAAACCTAAATAATGGATTGGATTTTCTCTTATGTATTCTTAATCATTATTCAATTATGCCTTATTAATAGGAAGTTTTTAATTTTCGGCGTAATAAAATACATAAATAATTAATTTTAAGTTGATGTATGTTAGGATGCGATCCTAATACTTCAAAGAGTACGTAAGCGACGTAGGTTACCGAACATTCCGTTTCCATCCACATCAAATAAAAATAATAATTAAAAATATGTTGCTAATATTGAAAACAGTCAATATTCACCAACGTTCGTAAAATAAAGAGTAGATATTACCGGTTTAAAAAAAATATATATTTAACATCTTATCTGACTGTATCTCGTTTTCTATTTAAATAACCTACGCAAATCTAAAATAAACCAGACAGACCCATTAAAAATAAATCCTTAACCATCCCGCTAGCACAACGGACGATAATAAAGTGTCACTTTACAATTTACTACAGTAATAATAATTCTATAAGGCGCCGGGAATGCAATTGCAAGTCATATTAAAAATGTTAAAGCTTGCACTTAAGTGACACCCGGCTATGAATTATTATGAACTGTAGGGTTTTATGGAGACACTATTTTATTGTTATGACCCAATATGAAAATATTAGAGGATAAGTTAGTGCCTGTTTCTTGTAAGTGTCGTGAAAGGCTATTGGGAGTGTGGAAAGCCTCTCACTCACTTACACCGTCACGCCTATATTCCCCAAGCGGGGGTGGCAAAAGTGTACTGAGTACACCCACTTAAGGCTGACGATGTTAGGTTCCATATAATAGGGGGAGAGTCTATTGCCATATCCCGGGCACAATTCCAAACTTCGGACTCGTACTAGGAATTTTCGTAAGAAAAACTACATTTGTCCGACCTAGGATTTGAACCTAGAACCTCGTAATCACAAAGCGATCCGCTTTGCCACTAGACCAACGAGGCAGGGTGAAAAGCCTATAACTACAATATCCTTATCTTTAATTAAGTGGACTGTTCATTAAAATTAAATGCTTTAAGATTAAACTAAACGTCACTGTAGATGGAATATTAAGTAACTAACAGATTTGACTTTTGAGATACGGCTATATAGACTTTCTATTAATGGAAAATATTACGTTATGCTCGTACACATATAATACTACTTATCATAAAAGAAAGCTTGTGAAATCAATACTTATTTCAAAACTTCTGATTTAATTATTTATTAAATATAGTATTATACTAATGAAATATTTACTTTTAAGTATAAAGAAACAAATGAAACACCTTTAATATATCGTTATCAAAATACCTTTACTCTCGAACATTAATTGCGTGTTGGTACACGATATACTTTTTAACAAATCCTGGTTACTCGATTTCTACGTCTGCTCCATTTGAGCGATCGAATCAAACTAACTTAAAAATGCCCTGTCTCAACAAATTATATTTGTATTTGAGTCAAATCAGATACCGTTTAAAATCAGCGTTTACGTTAAAGCAACAAATCAAATGAAGTACTATTTATGTTCTTTAACAATTAAAAATCAGATAAAATTTTCTTAAAATTCAAAATAAATTATTTGTAACCGGAAATCCTGACATAAGGGTATTTTTGTTGTTGTAAGAGAATTTCTAGTAAGTTACTTTTGTTTGCAAAATTCAGGTGTGATTCCATTCCCGATCCACCATAGAAATATGCATATTATATTTCGAAAATAATCTGCCTCTAACTTACAAAAGAAATATCGTGAAAAATACTTTTAAAACACTCGTAATATCCAAAATTACAAGAATCATATAGTCCACGCTATTCAAGAATCGATCATGATGATCCTAAAAAAACATCACAATTTCTCGAACAAGTCTAATGCAAATATCTACAACGAGAAATATATACGAATGTTCCGCGACATCTGTCACTGGTAACGTCAACACGAACGCGACTTTGGGCGACGTCGCTCGACAACATATCCTCCACATTTGTTTAGTCAGTTGCAGCATGTTACCCAAAGCGATTTTATACATCGTTCGTTCATATTACGTGACACCCATCACCCTCTGTAACTTCTGTTCCTTAACAAAAGCAAACCGGCGACAAGTAACAGAACAGGCATCACTCAACTTCGACATCTCAAGCGACACGTGTTGCATGACATAAATGTCTCACAATTAACGAGGTTTTACTTGATGTCACTAGGCTCGAGCGACACCAAGGAACTCCGAGACCTATTGTTACTTACAGAACCATGCTTTTTTACTCTATCCGGAATATTGACTGAGGATTATGACTGGTCTTTAATAACTGAATATTTCTGTAGGCATGTAAATTTACGAGTCGTTTAATTTACATAATCTAAGAATCACGTTACCAAAAAGATAGGTAAAACCAATGAAGTCAAGTTAAAATCTTGTGATCCATTTGAAGTCAAGTTAAAATCTTGTGATCCATTTTTGAAACACTTGCGTGTATTCAATTGAGCTTAAATTTTGCAAACGTATGTAAGTCCAATGACAATACAATAATATGATTGAGTCGGAAGGTGGTCATAGGAATATGTAAACTATACAACCAGATAGTGTTCAGGGTCTGATGATAAAGCCCAAAGGTGGCCAATGGAACCACACAAGTACTCATGTAACCCCGCCGCGTTCAGTCGTTGGATTTATCTTGACGGGTACTTTAGTCCCAGATGGTGTACAGGATTTGATGATGAAGCCGTAAGGAAACCATAGGAACTCCTGAAATAAGTAAGATATATTCATAAAGATTTGGCTATAAACTCTCGTTTCTAAAAAGTTTTTTTTTTAATTAAAATTATTGTTATACTGAGCACAACACTTGAAACGAGCTGCTGCTGATAAAAAGCTCAATAGCATTTTGGACCCACGACCTCTAGATCGTTAGCATCACCATGCATTACTTCACCAACGAGATTCTGGCTTTGGACATGATACAATTCGCTACTGGCGTCGATTGAAGAACGTCAAATAAGGTCACAGAGTTTTAATATTCGCTGTCAGCATCTCTGGCATAGAAAAAATGAGCTTAAAAATCTCAAAGAGAGGACAACATTTAATACAGACCCTATTTTTGTATACAGGTTGTTATAGATATAAAAAAAAAATTGAAAATGATAAATATGGTAAAAGACGCTGGGTAAATTCGAAACGAACAAGTAACAAACCTATTTCAAAAAAGCGTAGTGACCACTACCACTCAATAAGCGTCTGCGTGGTCACTACTGCTTCTACTAATAAGTAGCTTTTGAGCTTTACATAATGAATGATATTTAATGTACCGCTCTATTGTTCTCCACACGGCACAAATGAACTGATTTATTTATAATATTATTATATACGCACCCGCGATACAGAAATAAATCCGAATGTGGGGATACGTTGTATAAAAAAAACATACAACTTTAACCTTTTTAACTTTGTACAGTATAATAGTTTGCTCCACTGCAATCACCTAAATGATCAAAGGCGACTAATAGTATCCGATGATCACCACGCGGCACATCACACAGGTCATTATATTCCAAATCGATCCATACCTACGCGCTGTGATACTATCTCAATTTTCAAATTCTCTAAGAACCTCTTTAACTTACTTACTTAGAGTTTTTCCATAAAAGTACAAGGATTAAATCCGAAGTCGTCTAGTTGAAATCCCATAACAATTTTTCAATTCCATCGGAGTTGGAATCCGAAAAGCCGTACTTTTCAGCTCAACTTTAATTCCCTTATCTCCTATCTATGATGCCTTACCTGGGTATAAATTTAGTTTATAGAGTCGCACAGCTAAACAATATAACTGCAAGTATTAAAATGGTTTATTACATGAAGCAAGATGGTAATCTTGGAAATGTATCTCTTTATTTTCCATATTATCTTTATGTTGTTACCTCTCTTGTGTTGTTTTAAGATATCTTATATAAGAAAATAAAGATTTTAATGTTAAGTTCATACGTTACCATTTTTAAATTAGCCAAAAAAAATTCTTAACTACATATTTGAAGTGGTTATAATTTAGATTTGTTTTTCTGACAACCCTTAAATCAACACTATCATCATCAGTCTAAAAACATCCACTTGCTGCATCCGACTATGCTTATATGAAATAACAGTATTCCGGTATTCTGTAATATGTTTAATCATTTTGATAATTTTGTAACTCAGAACATGGATGGTGCTTTGATCATTCGACTACGACTACCACATTAAGTGGTAACCGGGACCAACGGCTTAACCTTCCTTCCGAAGTATGGAGACACTCGAGTATAAAAATGCCACAAACGGTCACCCATCTCAGGCCGACCGAGTCGAACGCTGCTTAACCTTGGTGATCGGTAAGAATACCGCTGTCGCACAGCGCTACGAGCGGTAAACAACTGTTTAAGGAAGCTGCTTTTACGACCTCTATAGAATACCATTTCTGGAAGGAACGACAAACCTAGCTTTGAAAATATAACAAACCCATTAGTAGGTTTCCTAATACCTAATATGACCCAAATTTTTAAAAACCTATCTGAATAAAGGAAAAGTAGCGACTACCCGGCTGTACCAATGTGATCAAATATAACAAGAGACCGCAAGAAGGCCCAGTTGCCAAAACTAGTAACCCTAAATAGTTACACTGACTTAGGGCAGAAAAGTAAAGATACCCTACTCCAAATAATTGGAAAATGGACGGATAAAGAAGTGGATATTTCTTACATTCCTCGCTGCATATCTTCGCACATCTCAGAAGGAAAGGCAGCATAAATCTCATTATTCTGCTATTTGAAGACAATAGCAACAAGGAACTATTTTCAAAGATACCGTCACAATATCTGATTTCAATGGAACGCTGCAAAGTCTACATCAAAAGCATGCCACAAAATAAAAATAACAGTTGCCTTGGGAGTTAAAAAATCAAAAGCAAGCATTTTCAATTCCAAGGCGCAATGAAACGGTGTTCATGGCTCGAACTCACTGTGTATTTCAGGGTTCTCTAAGAGAATTGGTAGAACAGAGTTATTACAGCAGGCGGTGACCTGCTGTAATAATGCATAACCAAAATTATTGCCATTCAAGGTGTTGAATGGCAGGAATTTTGGTATTGCATTTCCAACTATGTATGATGGCAACAGGATCGCCTCTTAATACGTACATTGTTAACTTATATTTTCGACAAAATGTGAGAGTACACATGAATGGTGTTTGTTTTTAAAAATTTTTTTATTTAGTTCCCTTGTTAGGTATATTAGTTGCTAAGTGAGAAAAAAACATGCGAACGAACAAAGAATTTGGAAAATATTGGTTTAGGAATACAATTGTGGACCGAGACGACCTGACAAAGAGCATGAAAAGAAATCTTTTAGCAACAAACTACATTGAGGTAAAGTCTTTATATACGTCATTTTTTTAATCCAATGACCTGATAAAGGTCGCAGGCAAAAGCTGGATGCGTATAACACAAAGTTTGTCATCGTGGTAATCTTTGGCGCAGGCCCTTGTCCTGCAGTGAACATCTTTTGGCTGATGATGATGATACGTCAATTTATGAAATGCGGTAGGCGTTAAGTAGTGAAAGCACTTTTCCATATATTACATTTTTCTTAATCTCTTTCACGTAACCACTACTAGCTCACAACCCAACTCACACTTGATGTTAAATATTATTTTATATTTTTCATTTCTTATTTTGTTGTTCTGCACAGTTGGGAGTCTGCGATTGCAGTCTATACCAAATGTTTACAAAAACATTTTCAACCAAATGTTGACTTTGGATGGAATAAACCCCTGTGTTATTTCATTGATTTAAATATTAAATAAATATTGGAATGGAATGGCAAATATTGGAATTTTCTGTTTGTTAGTCTTATTGAAATTTTTATAATCTATTCGCTGTTCTTGCAGACAAACATCATCCTCGGGGTACTATAAGCTTTAAAAAAGTATTATTTTAACCTTACTTGGCCTTAAAACAGAAAAAAGATATAAACTGCATATCCTCGTCTCTTTCTTACAACACAGTAAGTAATATTGCTGGTAATCGTTCAATAATATACTTGGTATATTTGGGAAATTGGGCTGTCAATAACAACGCACGCTGTCCAGTAACCAAATGTTCTACGGTGATATTTGTTTTTTAAAGTAGCCCAACACTAAAAATTCCGACCGAAACAAATATTTGTTGGTCACAAAAAGATTTGTTCCGTGTGGGAATCGAACCCGCGACTTCTTATCATTGCTTCAAAACAAATTACCTCATTCACATATTACTCATACACGCTTTGGTCACGGAGACTTACCCTAAAGTTAAGACACAGAGTGGAGGAAGCAAGAGACGTCTGTAAGAAAAGAACCTGTTGGAGCGCTGTACTCTCTGTCTACCCCGCAAATAGATAGATATATTTTGTATAATTCCTGAAAAACAAATGGATTTGAACCCAGGACCTAGTGATCACAAAGCGATGCGCTTTGCTACTAGACCAACGAGGCAGTCATTCGGCACTAATTAAATTAGTTGCCTTTTATCACCCAGGTGATATCGCTCAGCTAACGCAGAATAAACTAATCTCGTACTCAACGTACTTACAAATTGTCATGTTTTAAATCTACCTCTAGGACTCGGTCTACCAAAATCTAGCGAAAACTCAGGAGGCTCTATCTTTTTTTTTGTTTTTTTCTCAATTCTTTATTTATTTTTTATCTATCTATCTATATCATCACGCCAGATCCCTTGTGGGTTAGGCAGAGAGTACAGAGTTCCAACAGGTTCTTTCCTCTCATACCTCTCTGGCTTCCTCCACTCTCATAGTTCGTCTCATATACGCTCGCTCGTTACGAAGACTCTTGACTTATCCTTCAGATAAGACTCGGGCTATTTGGTCGTCGTCTATATATCATTATTTTGTGTATATATATAATGTTTAGATCACAAATTATAAATTCCGGATTTGCCCTGGAGATAGACCAAAAACATTGTTAGAGGAATTCAGGACAGTAGATACATACCTTCGATCACAACCAGTGGTGCTACGTTCGGTGTTTTATAACAAAAATACAAAACTTAGAAATGGTTTGATATTTTGTTGAAAATTCATTCACACCAGTCAGTTCTGCGCAGATGACAGTAACCCCCATTGCTATTTCCCGCAGGCCCCTATTACAGCAGTATGAGACCGGCGGCCAACCGCTTTCTCTATTCGATTCTCCGACGTCTGTTCGGAGCCGCAAGTGAATTTGAATCCCTGTTCCACTCCGCCGCTTCCTTCTGCGTCATTACTCCTCCGCAGAGTGACCTCTAGGGTCTGCCCATTGCACGTCACTTGTATATGTACCCTCTTAGTCATGAAATTTCAACTTCTAGATCAGAGGTTCCAAGACTTTTTTTCTCATAGACACCTTTCAAAATTTAGCTGGTTCCGGTAGACCCCTACAGCTACATTTCTACCATATTCCCAAAACTCAACATAAATTGTACTGAAAACGTTGTACTGAATATAGAATATGCAAGTTTTACAAGTAACAGTCGCTGAGCTCCTTAAATAATTATCTGCCTATGTTGATAGGTGAAGTCAAGCCAACATTTTAATTCTTCACTATCGAAAGCAAATAAATTTTCGTGGACCCCCGCTTACGGATTGTGAACCCCCATTTTTGTCCCGCCAACGTAGACCCCTGTCGAGTCTCCCGTGGACCCCTGGGGGTCCACCTGGACCACTTTGGGAACTAAGGTTCTAGATCATATAGACTTAGTGCGATGAGGCAGGTTTGTGGCCACGTGATGTTGAATTTGAAACTTATGAAACCACCTAAATGGCTTTCAACTTTGGCTTCACCATTACCACACATGAAATGGTAACCGAGCCCAACGTCTTAACCTACTTCCTGAAGTAGAGAATCGCTTAAAAATGAAAGTGCTATAGTCAGTCACAGATCTCAGACTAACTGTTACACTACGGAGACTAACGTTTTGCTATTTTGTAAACATGCAATGCAGCTTTTTGTTATGTGGTCTATGTCTAAATCTAAATTAGGCCACCAGAAATATGACCGTGCAATTTCTTTCTTTCTAACAATTCCAAAATGACTTTTGTGCAATTTAGTTAAAACCGTCTCTCTAATAGCTAACGGCACTAATATTCGATAGCCCCAAAATAAACAACCTCTGTCCACCGATGATTTTTTTTTTTATTATACAAATATAATTTCCTTTTCTAAGTTTTTCCTCTCTGTCCATCCATCTAACATAAATCTTATAATTTTTGAAAATAATTCATCTTTTTTTGACTGTATCTGTATCTCTTTCCAATTGAGTGTTTTAATGCCAGCATTGTTTATATAACAAATCGCACTAGAATTTTCATTTATACATAGTGAGTGTATTGCAATTTTCTCATTTTTTTGTTTGATATCTACCATTCTAGACAGAAAATCTGCTGGATTATTAGAAGATTTGATGTACCGGACTTTATAATTTAATGCAGAGAGAAAAATGGCATATTGTTGCAATCGTTTAGCAGCTATTTTTGGAATGCTTTTTGTTGGACCAAAAATTCCCACTAATGCTGCATTGTCAGTTTCTAGTTCAAAAGAACGTCCATAAATGTAATTATAGAATTTAAAAAATCCAAAAACAATTGCTAATGCCTCTTTATCTATTGTAGCATACCTCTGTTCCACCTCATTTAATTTTTTACTAGCAAAAGCAATAGGTTTGATTACACAATCTCTATCTCTGTTTGATAACACTGCACACAAGCCCGTCTCAGATGCATCAAATGTTAAAATTAATGTTAATTGAGGATCATAATGCCTTAGATTGCTTAAATCTGCTAATTTTTTCTTAATCAAATGAAAAGCTTTTTCACACTCTAATGTCCATTCAAACTTATTTTTTTTTGTACATTCATACAGTGGTGTTAATATAGTAGCCGTATTTTTTAAGGAACGGGATAAATAATTAATTTTACCCAAAAATGATTTAAGTATGGTAAGATTTTTTGGTGTTTTAGCATTTAGTAATGATTCAATATTGGCTCTTATCACACTAATACCATTTTTATTTACACAGTTTCCAAAAACATTTAAACTAGTTGTAAATAATTTACATTTTTCTGGCTTCAACTTAAATTCTCTTTCTTGTAATTTTTTTCCTTTTATATATATATATATATATATATATATATATGACGGCGCCGCTGGCGCGATGTTGTTTTAAAAATTATGACGTCAGCATTGCTGACGTCATTCTCTTCATAATTATCATCGTTCTCCATTATAACAGTAATTACACCTTGCTTCTTCAAATAATTCCTTTTATTACAATTATTTCACAATAACGAACGAGCTCCGCTCTGTTCAGCTGCTCGCACCCGAATGAATCGTGCGACAATAATCACTCGTATTTATAGCAGAATCGAGAGTGGGGGCAGCTTGTTTATGAAACCGTTTTAACGAATTATTTACATGATTGGACTAATAACAATCAACTGATGATTTTAACATTAAGGAAACAATTATAATTTAACTTTGTATTGTTGCGCCGATACGGCCGTTCTGACCGGCGGTGCGCGCTCTGCATCAGCCGCGTGTATAACGACTCAGCAGTAGAATTCTTGAAGTTTATTCTGAAACAATGGAATGTCTCTTTTTGAGATTGGCATCTGTGTGCCTTTATTGAGAACTGAACAGTGATTTCTTTCGTGTAGTTTTATATTGTGGCGTACTCTGTGGTACTATGTTTATGCGTACTCTGTGGTACTTTGTTATTGCGTACTCTGTGGTACTTTGTTATTGCGTACTCTGTGGTACTTTGTTATTGCGTACTCTGTGGTACTTTGTTATTGCGTACTCTGTGGTACTTTGTTATTGCGTACTCTGTGGTACTTTGTCGTTGTGTACTCTGTGGTACTTTGTCGTTGCGTACTCTGTGGTACTTTGTCGTTGCGTACTCTGTGGTACTTTGTCGTTGCGTACTCTGTGGTACTTTGTTGTTGCGTACTCTGTGGTACTTTGTCGTTGCGTACTCTGTGGTACTTTGTCGTTGCGTACTCTGTGGTACTTTGTCGTTGTGTACTCTGTGGTACTTCGTCGTTGTGTACTCAGTGGTACTTTGTCGTTGTGTACTCTGTGGTACTTCGTTATTGGGTAATCTGTGGTACTTTGTTATCCTCATGTATGTGTGACTTGTGGTGAAATTTTAGTAAACACAAAAACGTACCTTTGTTTTAGTTAGAAGACTCTTGGGCTTGTTGCTCGACCCTGCTGGCTTGCGAAGTGGATGGTGTAGGCTCATTGGCTGATGCTGGAGGGTCGTCTTCTCCTGCTGATACGGTTATCTAGTCTCCAGATTGGGGTGGTGGTGGGGGGTGATGATGAGCTACTTTTCTCGGACGCCTTGTCTGGATTCTTCAAGCGGATTTCCAGTTCACCAGTCTTGACACGAGTTGTTGGGTACCCTTTGATAAACAGGTGCTGATACTTGTTTAAAAGCATGCGTAATTTTGCGATGTCTTCTTCATTCGTGAGGACACAATCCAGTTTATCGAAGATTGGGTTCATACATTGAACTTGATTAATATTCGCCTGACGTGTTAATCTCGTTCCGTCCGAAGTGATCGTCATAGTAAGGTTCGTATTATTAATCAAGTTCATACCCACTAAGATATCTGTCGTCATCTCGTAATCTGCCACTATGTGGAACTGTAGTTCAACGTTGATATTATCAATGACCCCAATCGTAACCAGTGTAGCTATTGAAAGTACAGGAAATTGTCCAATTCCTTTTAAGTAATTTGCCGTGTGTAGTCTTCTTCCTGGTAATTGAGCCGCTACGGACTCTCGTATAAGTGAGCATTCTGCGCCACTATCGAAAATTGCTTGAAAACTCTTTAGTCCAATCTTCACCGTACTGGGAGCTAGTTTTGATCCAGCAATGTAATTTACATTTGACGTCAATGTTCGTTCGCGCTTGAAGCATGATTCAAAAGAATGGCCTGGTATTTTGCAAAATGAACAGATTGTTGTTTTATTGTTCCGATTAGAGATTACTTCTTTGGTCTCAGTTGTTGTTTTATTCCTTTGATGAGGTTTCGATTCGGTAGGCTTATAGAAACATTCACTGGTGATGTGATTGGATCTTTTACAGATACGACAGAACGAAGTCGATGGAGTTGGATTCGAAAAACGAGGTCGCTTACTTGTGCTCGTATTATTTGAACTCTGACAAAAACGCTTCATGGTTCTAATCGATGATGCAACGGATATCAGCTCTGGCACTGTTGTGGCCCTTGTGTTCAGTAGCTCGATCCTAAGTCTTTCGTCATCTATGCAACCAATCACTGCTTCAACTGCGTCTTCATTTGTTAGCTTGTCCTTGGTGATCCTTCTCCATAAGACCCAAGCTTGTGACAAGAACTCCGAAATGTCCTTTGAAGAGTCGTAGATATGTTCCCTGAACCGAATTATGTCTCGGGAATAACGGTTTTCAGGCTCAAACGTCGTGATAAGTTTGTTGCGCAGCTCAGTCCATGAAGCTGTGGTGACCATCCAATCGTCCACCCACATTTTCGCTCTTCCCTTTAAGAGGCTGCCAACCTTCATGCGTATATCAAAGTCGTTGAGTCGATATGTCTCGATGGCTTTGTCGATATGTTGACACCACTCACGTACTCCCACGTTGGTGTCTGGATCAAATGATGGTAGGTAAATGTCGTTAATACGTGTCTTCGTTTCTGCCGGAGTACTTAAGCGTTCCGACATTTGCTGCATCACATGCATCATCTGCATGATGAATTGTGGTGGTATGCTGTTCGTCGGTGAGTTGAACAAGGTTGATTGTGGCTGATCCTGTTGCAAGTAAGTCCCAGTATTGCCTTTGGTATTCAATGTATGGTGTGGTTCCATTCTTATTGTAGCTTCAGGTTGTTGCTGAGCGGAAGCGGCACGTGATCCCACTTCTGATGACGGCGCCGCTGGCGCGATGTTGTTTTTAAAAATTATGACGTCAGCATTGCTGACGTCATTCTCTTCATAATTATCATCGTTCTCCATTATAACAGTAATTACACCTTGCTTCTTCAAATAATTCCTTTTATTACAATTATTTCACAATAACGAACGAGCTCCGCTCTGTTCAGCTGCTCGCACCCGAATGAATCGTGCGACAATAATCACTCGTATTTATAGCAGAATCGAGAGTGGGGGCAGCTTGTTTATGAAACCGTTTTAACGAATTATTTACATGAGTTGGACTAATAACAATCAACTGATGATTTTAACATTAAGGAAACAATTATAATTTAACTTTGTATTGTTGCGCCGATATATATATATATATATATATATATATATATATATATATATATATATATATAAAAGGATAGTCAAAGTCGATAAATACAATCACATTAGGAATATTGTCCAGGTTTTTAACCATTAATCTTTAAAAGGCTCCTGGTCCATAGCTAACACCATAGGGTAAATAATTATATTTAAATGTTCCTACCTCCGTAACAATAGTAGTACAATTTTGACTCTCTGAACTAAGTGGAGCCTGTAGGTAGGCTTCCTTCAAATCTAATTCGCAGTAATATTCACTCTGTTTAAGGGTATTTAAAATATCATCTATGTGGGGAAGTGGGAAGTGATCCACCTCAAGGCATGGGTTTACTCTTAACTTGTAATATCCACATAACCGGACAGACCCATCTGGTTTCAAAATAGGAACTCCCGGTGTACCCCATTCACTTTGTTTTACTGGTGAAATTCTACCATTATTTAACAATCTTTTTACTTCATTACTTACCTTCTCACGCAATGCAAATGGTACTCGCCTTACTGGTAAATATCTGGGTTTGGTATTGGGCTTCAATTTTAAGGATATCACTTTTGCTTTAAAATTTCCCCAACCCGGGCTAAATACTTCTGCGAACTGTTTTTTTGTTGATCGTTGTGCATCTGAAACATTTTGTATTAAATTAATTCCAATATTAAAACTGTGGCTTAATTTGGAGGCCATAATACTAATTCAGTTAGCCAATCTCGACCAACAACCCTAAGAGCATTATTTTGTACCACAAAAATTTTTAACTCCTTATGAACTCCATTAAAATTAACAGATAAAATACTTAATATACCTAATGGTTTTGTATAATTTTGGTCAATATTCCTAAACAAAACATTCACCCCTGCAATTGAAATGTGTTAAAATACATATTTTTATCATTTAATGAGATAACAGTCACATCTGAACCGGTATCCAATTGAAAGGACAAATCATGACCACTGATAGGTAATGTACATAGTATGGTGGTATCCTACTTGTGCTTACACTGTATGTTTCATATAATGTTTTAATGTCATTCTCCGGCTCTTCAGTCTTATTATCTGTGCTTTCCACATCAAAAGTGTTGATCTGCCGCTTCTTCAAGCACATTCTAAAGATATGCCCCTGCTGTCCGCACTCACTGCAAAAATTTTTAACAAGGCGGCACTCAGCTTCCACATGATTGCTTTTTCCACAGCAAAAGCATTTCACACCTTGAAGTTTACTGGTAAATCTTATTCTGTTTTTCTTTGGTTCTTTTATTTTTTCATAGAAATATATGTTTTCTGTTACTTCATTAGACGCATTTGCATGCAGTTTTGCGGCTTCCACTGTTCTGCCAATTTCTATGCACTTCTCTAACGACAGTTCTACCTCACTTTTCATTAGCTCAAACTTAATCAGTTTTGATGATACTCCTTCCATGAATTTTTCTTTATTTCTTTAATTTGATCCTCTTGGTCTTTAAATTGACATTTCGCAGCTAATTTTCTTAGTTCTAGCACGTAATCCTGTATTTGTTGATAAGGTAGTTAGGTAGGTTGATTTCGTTTTCGAAATCCGGCTCGTTCCAACGCAGTTGATAATAGTTGTGCATGTTTGTTTTTTAATTTTTCACATAACTCGTCAAACGGTAACTTGACCGGTTTTAAAGGTGCACATAAGTATGTTAATGTTTCAAATACTCTCGGAGACAGTTTTGTGATGAGCATTGGCACTTTTTTATCATCTGTTATATCAATTACTTCTATAATACATTCAAGCCGCTGATGAAAAACTTCCCACTTTTCACCATCAAACTGTTTTATGTCTCCGCAATAGGTTGCTGCCATCTTTTCACTTTCAATGTTTTCGATTTATAAAAATCACTTAGACGTTTCCTTAGACAGTCTATGCTTTCATTTGGCGAAAAGCTTATGTTTTCTTCTTGTAATATTTGTTGTAGTTTTTTTTTGTGTATTTATAAATGAAAGACCTTTTTATATATTCTGACATAGAATGTGTAAAATATTAGGGTTACTCCTCGTCGTCAACTGTGATGTCTTGAAATAATCTACCAACACGTTGTGATAATCTTCTCTGCTAGTGCCATAATAAAACTCCGTAATTAATTAATACTCGACTTTTTATTTTTGTAACAACAAAATGTGTGAACATGTTCAACAAGATAACCATAACCAAAGGATACCGTTGCGACCATAGAGTGAATATATGGAGAGGATAAGGTCGTATGACCCACTGCTATATACACTATTCGACTATATACCACACTAACCAAGACAAGTACAATGCTGAGAAGGCCTAGGTTCAAATTCTAGATCGCCAAAAGTTCAGAATTGTGCTCATTATATTGGCTATTGGCTCATTCTCTACCATATCTCATATCAACAGCAAAATGTACAAAGTATACCTTTGCCACCATTGCTTACAGAATATGCTTATGCGTGACTATTTGTTTTTATAGCATTTCATGCGACTCTTGATAATTAAGGTCTTAAAATACGCGATGATGCAAAATTGTTGTTTTTTTGATCTGTTTGCTAACTGTACTATTCTTATGAATAAAATCGCCAAGCACATTAAGTGCCGTTGTAAATGTTCAAATATGTACAAATTTGTTAATTTTAATTAATTTACAAACATTCCCACGTAAAGTAACAGCAAGCTCAAGAATGCTTCTGAATGTTATTTTAAACGTATTTGATTTTCCTCGTCGCGAATTTAGAGTTCAAGCATTTGGAAGAATTAAAGTGTTTGTCCTTCCTAATAAAATTTTCGTTCCATTATTAGTGGAAATATTCTACACTTTACAGTCTAGTATCTGCGTGACTATAAAGCTTTCGAGACTTTAATACTGCTATTGCTATTTTTTGAGTTCCTAATAAAGGTAAATTAGAACTTATTGCACTAGATAATAAAACTACCTCATGTGATTTTAGAATTTTATCAGGACGCTTTTAATATGTTGGTAAGAGTAGTAAAAACAATACTCTTAAGTTCCATTGCAATTATATAATAGAAATTACTTAGAAAACACAAGTTCTTAAAGTAAACGTTTATTAGCGCCGTACTTTGAGAGGTGCAAAGACAAAAGACCAGCAATTTGTAAAGGATTTTATAATATTTCAAATTATTTGTCGACGTCCATTCAATAGGACGTCGACAATTAATTTGCTAAGGATTTCTAGTAACTATTATTGCTTATATTATAATGATGAAAAGTGATTTTCAATGTGCTTCGTAGAGGGTTTATAAACTGTATTTTAAAGATAAAAAAAGAGTAAAGAAAATATCCCTCGAAAAGACTAGATGTTCTTAGTGGAGGCCATACTCTGATCTGGTGGTACAAATGTACCAATTTGCAAAAAGCAGTTGCAAATTGGTACATTTGTACCACCAGATTGGTCTATACAAATAAAAGATTTTTGAATTTTAAGTAACTTATCTGCATCCTTGTTTATGTAAGTTCCTCAACCCTGAAATAAGATGGTCTGCAGTCTGGGCACATATCCTTGACCGCACCCGCCATAACATCAGATTATAGACCACAAATCCTTCCGGAAAAACATCGATACCTACCAAGGATGTTTCGCGAAACTATAAAAATTATAAAAAAGAGAAGATGGCTGGGTGCTTCAATGGACTTTGGATCCGGTAATTAATATAATCAAATCCAAAAGCAAACATAATACTGCAAGGCCTCAGGACAGCGTGAGCTCATTCTGCGTAAATCGGACCAACTCAAATAATTAAGAAGTTTGAAGGTACCCCGGAACAACTATGCCTTCTGGACGTTTAACACCTCAGTCCTTAACCGTGACCATGGGGTCTAAAGCACTCGAAACGTCGGGAATTTAAAAATAAACCGTGATAAAATCCTAAAAATGGTTTTATTTCATGTGTAATATTCGCGTTAATCTAACTCGGTATATTTCTCAATGCTATCATAAATTTCGTATATCTTACCAGTATTTCTGTAACACCCTTAGTACTTCGAAGTCTAAGGAAGAAATTAAAAAAAAATGTAACATTATAAAAATTGTGTGGAATCGATTCAGTTGCCGATTTAGGACAAACTACTTTCAGGTCTTGCGTTATTTAACTCACACCTTGTAAAGGATGAACTGATGTACTTTCTAATGAGTATTAGACTAGATATTATTAAAAATAATCAAAAATAGAGTTCTTTTTTAAAATAATGTAGAATAATTAGATTCTTCGCCAATTAAGCAGAAATGTACGTATTCCGTTGATTTTGCGGGGACACAACAATATAAACCGCATATATATAATGCAATTACTAGCAGATATAGATTACAAGCAGTGGTAGACTAGTGGTTAGACCGTTGGACTGCAGAGTTAAAGGTCTGGGGTTCATATCCAGGCACGCACCTCTGTCGAAAACATGTGCGTTTTAGAAATTAATAATCACTTGCTTTAACGGTGAAGGAAAACATCGTGAGGAAACCTGCATGCCTCAAGAGTTTCTCGAAGTTCGCTAACCCACACTGGGCCAGCGTGGTTGACTATGAACTTAACCCTCTCAGTTTGAGAGGAGGCCCGTGCCTAACAGTGGGACAGATTCTTAACAGGGCTAATATTATTATTAGCAGACGTAGATTATAATTGCTGTATTAGCACTTTCGACGAGATTAGTGAGGTTTTTAACACTATTATCTAAGGCTGCGATCAGGGCTTATTCGCTATGACCAAACTAGGTGCGTTACGATAACTTTGTGAAATGATAGTGTAATGGTATTCTGTATGCTACTGGAGTACCTACAGAACAAAGACTTCTTTCTTTCTTGAAACAGAGTGTGAACAACGCTCAAATGGGTTTGCTTCATCAAAGGCCCTTATTCCCTACGACCAATTAAAAACTTAACGTGTCGCGGTATGATAACTTTATAAATGGTCGTTTAATCCAGTTAACATATGTAAACAACAGCTACAGAATAAAGAAGGACTCTTTATTCCATAGGAGTATCGTTAAACAACACTTAACATAATCTAACACTGGACCGTCTTAGTGCTAATGATCCGAAAAAGATACATACACACAGCTGCACGCTTTACGCGGCTTTTGGGATGTATTCAGCTAGTAGTACCCTCTGAGAGTTGCCGAAAAGCCGCGTAGAGCGCGCGTGTGTGTACGTGATTCTTATTGTCACCGCTAGTACTCAGATGCTCAACGGTTAACTAACTTTAAGTGTGTTTTAACGGTACTCCCATGGAATAAAGAGACCTTTGTTCTGTAGGTACTGTTTACGTATGTTAATTGTGATTAAAGGACCATTTTACGAGGTTATCGTAACGCGTTGTGTTAAGTATTTAATTGGTCGTAGGGAATAAGGGCGTTTGATGAATCAAATCCATTTGAGCGTTGTTCACACTCCGTTTCCTTTCCTATGATTACTGTGAAGGTTAACTAAAGGATGTGGTAATAAGTATACTAGTGGTCACCCATAGGTCGATATTCGACCTACTCTTTCATCGTTTGCTGGTTATGTTTGACATTCAGTAAGACTATAGACAAATAATAGTAAAGACAAACATCAATTTGACGTGTATTGTGTCAAATACATGGTAGTGTGTGTAATGTTTTTTCATTGATTTAATGTGTTTTATGGATAATTTAAAAAAAAATATTAGCATTCTGCACTCCTTCTCTATATAAACTATAAGTGTGGGAAATTTCATACTCCTCCGTCCGCGCAATTTTCGTGAAAATGTGTACAAAGTTTCTGCTTTTTGCTTCATTTATTAATATATAGATTATATTGTAAACAAGCGTTGTAGATATATTAATTGTTATTATCTATACATATATTACAACTGTAGCGAAGTCGTGTCTGTACATAAATATTTTTGGAAATAACAACTCATAACAGCGTGTATGAGACGAACTATGAGGGTGGAGGAAGTCAGAGAGGTGTGTAAGGAAAGAACCTGTTGGAACTCTGTACTCTCTGCCTACACCGCTAGGTATCTGGCGTGATGATATAGATCGATAGATAAAGAGAAAACAACCCAGGGTTATCATACTATCGACGTAGAAGCCAATTCTACAATTTTTGGTTTTCGTGACTGTTTGTCTGTCTATCTGTCCAAAGGTATGAACCATCATCACGCAAAAACTACCAAGCGGATTTTGATAAAACTTTTTATGCGGATACCTTATATTGTTGGCTAACGTATTGCAAACGTGGTCGGTCCATTTGAGTCCGCATATCTGCAGAGTTCGCATTTTGATTGCTTTATTCTGCGTTCATTGTGATTCTTGCTAAAAAAGTGACATCGTCTACAATATGCCTAAACATGACTGAAAATTACGCGAACGAAGTGGCCGGGTACAGCTAGTCATGTTATAAAACTAATGTTCCCGCCCGCAACTTCGTCTGCATATGTATCTTTATAAATTATAGCCTATTAATTATTCTGATGTATTTTTATAAAGTTATATCAACATCATCCATACTCTCTCCAAACTCTCGCACAAACTTATTTTTTGTAAAAAACGTAGCCTCACACTAGGAATTATTCCTATATCGTGGATGCGTTTACAAACATGAAATTTACACATGGTCACACTAAGATTAGTCCATAGCAGGAATCGAACCCGTGACTTCTCAGTCCAGTATGCGGGGCCACTCAAGCTCTTAACCACTGAACCAATTCGTCCGTATAATTGTTATACTATTAATGTCCTATTAGATAAGACAGAACACTAAGTAATAGTTATAAAATTCTTAAGTTTTAGAGGCTGAAATAACATGCATTATACATTAAACATACCTCATAAAATATAAAGTTTTTCTATTATATTGTTTAATTTTAATACTCATTTTATACCACACAAGATTAATAACGCATCCACACAACCGCTTAATCCATTCTTGTGCATACGCCCATAACTTATCCAAGCAATGCATTAATTCAGCTTAGCCGTACTTACCGCAGACTTACAGGTCCTTGACGATCGCCAAGTTGGACGAACGACCGCCTTGGGAACAAGGGTACAGGTTCGAATCTGGTAAACTTTACCGGAATATTTGAAATTGAGTACCTGAAGAATGGTAAGCTTGCCTAATACAACTGCGTGTAGTAAGAAAGCGAGTAGGTATGAAAGATAGTATCGGTGTAAAGATTAGAAAAGGTATGCTCCGTTGGTTTGGGCATATAAAAAGAATGCCAGAAGAAAGAATTACAAAACAGATATAGAATTCTAAAGTGGAAGGATGTAGGTACCCGGGAAGACCTAGACTATCTTACCATGACCAAATAGACCGAGTCTTGTCTTCGTAACCGGTGAGCATGTATGAGACGAACAATGAGAGTGGAGGAAGCCGTAGAGGTATGTAGGGAAAGAACTGTTAGAACTCTGTACTCTCTGTCTACCCCGCAAGTGATAACGTGTGATGATATAGATAGAGAGAATTTATCTTTCTATCGATATCAGCACACCAGATGGATAGCGGGGCAGGTAGATAGAGAAAAATTGAAAGAAAAATTTAGGACTACCATATTTATTTATTTATTTTAAGGAAAACCAACAGCTACATACAAAACATTAGGCAACATAAAAAGGTAGTACAAAGCCAATTACAGGTTTCCAAGTTAAGCAATAATATGCTAATATACTCGTATGCCATTGCCATATTTCATATACCAATGAAACAAAAAGGCTCTTCATGAATGAAATATTTACACCGTTATGGTGTCATGATAATAATAACACGCCACCATAGTAGTACTAAATTAATAGCCCGCTGTGGTCTACCAATGAGGACCGTTCGGACGTAATATTTTGATATTTACCTCTTATAATCATGACAGCGGTAAGATTAGGAATAGTCACAACTCTAATTCAAGGACTAAGAAAGAACCATTTCATGAAATCTAAACGAAACAAGAATGAACACAAAGTCAATACCACAGACAGCTACCATACAACACTGCGTAGCGAACTACAAAGGAACTAGAAAGCACCCGTGTAAACTTTTGCTATCGACAAAACATGCAAATACTTCCACTCTTATATACAAAGTTTGCAGTGTGAGCAGGACCGTAAATAAGCTTGTAACGATACGCAAAATCTGTCGAACTCGCTACAAAGTGCTATGGAATTTCGTAGTCATATCCATACTATATGCTACGTAGATCGAATCATTCACTTTGCCCGTAGCAAAGGACGGGAATTGATAGAAACCTGCATACAAGAGTGATCCATCTAGTACTATTGAAATACCTTAGGCATTCGAGCCCCGAAAATCTTCCTCCATTCCATCAAACGTTTGGAATCTCGACCGCCGTCTGTACTGAGGTCCATTTTCCTTTCACAGTGCGTTTAACGGATGCCTACTGTCCGCAGCGTACCGTACTGATGCTCTTTGTCACTCCTGTCGACCTTATTACTTTGATGAAACCTTATGACAAGATAAATTGGACGTTACGTGACTTGTGTAAAGTTGACATTCAATTTGCAAGGTTAACAATACACTCTGCTGACTTAATCCGTGTATTGTCTGAGGTAAATCGATTAATAATTTTGGTTATCAATGTATTGTGGGATGGTCTTGATGTGTGAAAGAGATGAGGTCAGATTCTTAACAAATGTGATAGTTCTAGTGATAATTATATGAAAACTGTTTTAAACATAGAGATATTGGAAGAATGAAATAAAACTATTTTTTCGGATTTTATCGCGGTTTATTTTGATTTTTAAGTTCCCGACGTTCCGAGTGCTTTGCAGCACCCATGGTCACGGGAAGGACTGAGGTGTTAGACGTCCAAAAGGCATAGTTGTTCCGGGGTACCCTCAAACTTCTTAATTATTTTTGTTTTTGTTAAAAATAGTTTTATTTCATGTGTAATATTCGCGTAAATCTAAGAACTCAGTATATTGGAAGAATGTTTATGTGAACATATAAACACAGATAACATTAACAGCGCATTCGTTAACAACTGCATTAGTATAAACTGTGTTGTCTTTGTTTGCGTCCTTCTCAATAAATGAAATATCCTACATATTAAGTTTGTTTTATAAAATAACTTGTTTTTTTACTGCCTCAAAAGCCTACTGTTATATAGTTTAAGTGATTTTAACGAGGTTCTAGGCTCGAATCTTAGGTAAGAGGCATGCCTTTTAAGTTTTGTCGTTTGAAGAAAAAACACAACTAGAACCTTATAGTACTTTTTATTGTTTTTCAAAGTATTCACCACGTAGCTTAATACACTTTTCCATTCGCTCAAACCAATTATTATAACATTTATTCCACTCTAAAGTGGGGGTGTTCAAAATGGCTGACTTGAAAGCGTCGACTGCTTCTTCACCGGACTGGAACCTTTGACCACGAAGACTTTTCTTAATTTTAGGAAATGTAAATAAATTGTTAGGGCTTAGGTCAGGACTGTATGGAGGATGGTCAAGAATTTCTACTTTTTCCTGCTTCAAATACTCAATCTTTTGACGAGCGCTGTGTGAGCTTGCGTTGTCGTGGCGCAGGATGATGCGTCGCTTTGAGTTAGATTTTCGGCGATGACTTGTGGTAAACAAACTGTGGTATACCACTCTGCGTTAGCCGTTCTAAGATCTTCAAGTGCAAAAGTCGCAACATGGCCGGTTTTTACAACGAACCTGGCCACCACCTTCTTTGAAGTGCTTCGAGAACGAACAACTTTAGTCGGCTTTGGCTCGTCTTGAAAGACCCAGCTTGTAGATTGTTGGAATCAGGATCGTAGGCATAGATCCAAGATTCGTCACCACTGATGATGTCGTAGATGTGATTTGACTCTCCTCGGTTGAACCTTTGCAGAGTTTTCTTACACCATCTGACGCGGGCCGTCTTGTGATCGTCGGAAAGCAGATGCGGTATCCAACGGCAAACTAGCTTTCTCACACAAAGCACTTCATGCAAGATCTTCTGAATGGTTGTCCCTGAGATGCCTAATAGAGCCTCTATCTCTCGATACGTCACATGCAATCTTCGAGAATTAGTTGTCTCACAGCAATGATGTTATCTTCAGTGAAGGTGGATTTTGGGCGTCCTTTGCAAGATTTGTCACTAACACTAGTATGTCCACGATGGAATTCTAAATACCAGCGTTCGACAGTCCGCAGACATGGGGCTTCATCACTGAACACAGATGTTAGCTCTTCAATACACTGAAGTCGTGTCAGACCTCTTCTAAAATTGTAGAAAATTATTGCACGAACATTTTCCTTAGAAAGATTTATTTTCGTACGTAACCTGACAGATTCCAATCGACGCTGTGACTAAACAGTTTTGAGATTCAAAATTTAATCACATTTGAATATAGAACAGTTCCAAATTCAAAATTGCCGGGAAATGTGGAAACGACAGAACTTAAAAGGCATGCCTCGTAGATTCAAAGTGTTATTAAGGTTTTATAAGAATTCTGCCTGGAATATTAGTCGGTTCCATGTTTTTTTATTTCTTTTTTTTTCAAATGTTGCCCCACACTAGGATTTATTCCTGTGTCGTGGGTGCGTTTACAAACATGAAAATTGTTATAAACAAATACCCAGACCGGAACAAATAATTGTGGATCATACAAAGGTTTGTCCCGTGCGGGAATCGAACCCGCGATTATTAGACACAGTGGGCGGAGCGACTTAAGATCTTAACCATTGCGCTAAATCGTCCGTCAATTTTCAATCCATCCTCAGACGAAAGACGTCTATTGCATCCAAAGGCCTCGTCCAAAGATCGCCACGACGACCGGCTTTGTACTGTCCGCATCCAGTTCTTTATCCGCGACCTTCACCAGGTCATCGGTCTACCTTGTGGGGGGGCTGCCCGCCTCTTATTTTGGGATCTAACATAATCAGTAAAATTTGGGTGTATATAGTGTGCTTGTACCACCCGCATTTCGGGAATATATGCGTGAAGATTTAAAATCCAGCCAACGATTCAAACTTCGATATGTGCCACTGAATTAGAACAAAGATAGTCACAATAATTCAAGCTTAAATATATAATAGATAGTTATTACAGCGTGATAATTCGATTCCATTGAAAACACCGCAAGCAATCAATATATCAAATATCGAGACCATTGTTTACTTTAATTATCACGATCCTACTCATCTTAGTTCCAAATTAATTATATTAAATTTGAGATAATGTCGTCTGTGCAGATATATTACTATTGTTAGTGTGACTGATACATAGGTAACGTAAAACAATGTTATTCTTGATAATATTCAAGAATAACATTGTTTTCATTTAATCAATCAGCCTATAATATCTCACTGCTGGCCACAGGCCTCTCACAAATTAAGATAAGAGAGATAAGATCATGTTGCACTACGCGGACTTAGCGTGCTATTATTCTATTTATTTCAGTAAACACTTAAACTGAAACTAATGGTGGGCCACACAAAGATTGGTTCCGTATGAGGATCAAACCCGATACTCAATCCGTGTATAATATTTATTAAATTATATATTAAATTATAAATTAATATTAAATTCAATGGTATTAAGGTACATAAACAGGTCATGCCTTTTATTATAATATTAGCCCTGTTAAGAAACCGTCCCACCGTTGGGCACGGGCCTCCTCTCAAACTGAGAGGGCTTAAGCCATAGTCCACCACGCTGACCCAGTGCGGGTTGGCGAACTTCACACACTTTCGAGAAAATCTTAGGCATGCAGGTTTCCTCACGATGTTTTCCTTCATCGTTAAAGCAAGTGATAGTTAATTTTTAACACGCACATGTTTTCGAAAAGACAGAGGTGCGTGCCTGGGTTTGAACCTGAGACCTGAGACTTTGCAGTCCAACGGTCAAACCACTAGGCTATCACTGCTTACTAGGCGGAACTAAACCACCAAAAGCACCATTGAACCGATGGAGCACCGTCTACATTACAAAGTCAAAGAATTTCTCCAAAGCATTAAAACAACATGAAACCCTTCCGCGTACATTTCATCAAAATAAATCAAGATAAACCTTTCGTGATCGCGTTAAATCCTGGAAATTTTGGAAAAGCTGAACTCGCGAAGCGTATACGTGACGTGAAATCCGAAAAGCCGAAGGGTTAGCTATTGTTTTATTTTTGTACCTGTTATTGTACTTCCTTGTTACTGTAACGGCCTTCGTCCAGCAGTGGGGCGGTAGAGGCTGATATTATCATTATTATGCATGTATGTTACTGGGATAAAGATTAGACTAAAAATTGGGAGAACGACTTAAGCAAAATTTACAGCAGGTCCTAACTAGAGAAGGGGGGCTCGAGATAGAACTCAATGTAAGTTGCTAGAGGAGGCCTTTGCCAAGACCCACGCCGAATTCAGAGACATTTTGTGATACAAAATAATTCAGAGTAAAAGGGCTTAATTATTTTTATTATATCCTGTGTTATTATATTTATATCCTTCGCGGGGTTTATCCGGATCTTTGAAAGACTTGCATGGGGGCATACGTCCAACCATATCATCTACTGAGAAAAATTACATAAACAACAAATTGACCCAAGCAGGTGGAAGGTATACTGGAAATTGTGGAAAGAAAACAATCTATGTGAATGAGATTTGATGGATAAACACTGGTCTATTTCAAAAGGTACGGACGCCACCCATAATTAGTGGTGGCCGGCGGTGAATCCTTATTACTATTATTTTCATTTTTATTTACATTTACAATTTCTTACTAAATAAACATAAAAATTTTCGTATAGGTATATATTATATAAATAGGGTGCCGACAGCAAAGTCTACGACCCAAGCTACCAGTGGTCAGGGCTCCAAAGAGAGGAACCTCCTCACAGTACGCGCAGTGTCCAATACTACCGCCTTCTGTATCAGACCTTTCACCCAACTGCTTAGCAAGAGCTTCTCAAGGTGTTTGAATCATCATCATCATCATCATCTCAGCCTATACTTGTCCACTGCTGAACATAGGCCTCCCCAATCGCTTTCCAGCGTAACCGGTCCGATGCCACCTGCATCCAACGACTTCCTGCGATTTTCACAAGATCGTCGGCCCATCTGGCAGGCGGTCGTCCCACGCTGCGCTTGCCAATACGTGGTCTACACTCTAGAATCTTTCTGGCCCAACGCCCGTCCGATCTACGCGCTATGTAGCCCGCCCATTGCCACTTCAGCTTGCTAATCTTAACGGCTATGTCGGTGACCTTGGTTCTTCTACGAATCTCCTCATTCCCGATTCGATCGCGTAGAGAAACGCCGAGCATAGCTCTCACCATAGCTCGCTGAGCAACTCTGAGCTTTTTTATGAGACCTATTGTAAGAGACCACGTCTCTGATCCATATATCATCACTGGTAACACACATTGACTAAAAACTTTAGTCTTAAGGCACTGAGGTATTTTGGATGAGAAGATGTTGCGCAGTTTCCCGAACGCTGCCCAGCCGAGTTGAATTCGTCGATTGACCTCTCTCTCAAAGTTGGACCTACCTAACCGGACTACCTGTCCCAGGTAAATGTATTCGTCGACAACTTCAAGAGTAGAGTTCCCAACGGTGAGTGCGGTGGGTACGACATGGACATTAAACATTATTTTTGTTTTGTCCATATTCATTTTAAGACCCACTTGTTGGGATACTCTATTTAGGTCACCGAGCATTCGTCCTAGATCTTCCAGCGACTCCGCCATGACCACAATGTCGTCGGCAAATCGAAGGTGAGTGATGTATTCGCCATTGATGTTGATGCCAAGTCCTTGCCATTCCAAGAGCTTGAAGGCGTCCTCTAAGGTGGCCGTAAACAGTTTCGGAGAAATGACGTCTCCCTGCCTTACTCCTCTTTTTATGGGGATCGCCTTCGTGTACTGCCCCTGTACTCGGACTGACATGGTGGCGTTATTATACAAGCACTTCAATACTTCAATGTTCCGATAGTCAATGCGGCATCGCTGGAGAGATCTAAGAACCGCCTAAGTCTCGATCGAATCGAAGGCTTTCTCATAGTCCACAAACGCCAAGCATAGTGGCCGATTATACTCCTCGGTCTTCTGTATAATCTGCCGCAGCGTATGTATGTGGTCTATGGTACTAAAGCCTTTCCGGAAACCGGCTTGTTCGGGAGGCTGGAAGTCATCAAGCCTGCGTTCGGTGTTTGAATAACTATGTATTATTAGATAAACCGTCAAACAAGCAAACAGACAAGAGTTCCGTTTTTACCGATTGAAGAACAGAAGCCTAAAAACAAATGATTTTAAGCCAATAATGAGTCGTTTTCAAAAACACAATAGGCTTCATTAAGTTTGTTATTAGGCTTCTTTGGTCCTTATGGCTTAATTTGTGAATACTGCTTGTGACTACACTTTGTTCTAAATAGCATGATCATTGAAATTTAATTAAGACTTAGTCTAATTTTGTGATAGACTAGTTTTAAATTTAGTATTTAATTAACACACTGTTTTGTGCTTTTCATTAACTATATTTTACAGTAATTTTCCTTAAGTTATTTAAAGTTTAAGCAAATAATTTCCGCAATGTTAACTTTGAAAGTAAAGATTTTCAGAAATTTTATAATACACACTTGCCATAAAAATGTACAGTTGTAGTGCGACTAGTAATCATGAGCCTTTGGATTCAAATCCAAAGCCTCATGATTACTATCTATCTATCTATCTATCTATAACCTCACGCCAGATCCCTTGCGGGGTAGACAGAGAGTACAGAGTTCCAACAGGTTCTTTCCTTACATACCTCTCTGGCTTCCTCGACTCTCATAGTTCTCATATCTTATCTAAAAGTATTGTTGGTTTACTAAGAATCTGTTTCCTACACGCTTTATTACTACGCAGTTGTGAACGTGGTCACTCAGACTGACTCCGCACATCTTGCACAGTGCTCGCATTTTGACAACATTTATTATGTTTTCAATCTCTTTCTTGCATGAAAAGTGACATCGTCTGCAAAACACCTAAGAATGCCAAAAATCATTTAAACGAAGTCGCGGGTAGCTTGTAGATACATAAAATAGTCTCTACTACCTTCTTTGATCTATTTTACTCGTATTTTTTCTAAAATACTCGTATTTCCTTTTTGTCTAAAAATCCCCTACAGAATAACATTATCGTCCAAAATAAACCCAATCACTATCGGCCGGTGTTCATCGCTTATTTGTACCGAAATAAAGCCTCCGCCAACTTTCGATTCAATTAACTTTTAATAAAAGCGCAATCTTGAACCTCTTAGAGTATAAACTGTGGCTGGGACCTATTGTTCGATCCGGGAACAACAGCTAGGGCTGGCAATTCAATATCGATTTAATCAAAAAATCGAATCGAATACAAGGCATGCCTTTTAAGTTCTGTCGTTTCCATATTCCCCGGCAATTTTGAATTTGGAACTGTTCTATATTCGAATGTGTTTAAATGTTGAATCTCAAAACAGTTGAAAGTATTAGGAATAATGCTATTGTTTAGTCACAGCGTCAATTGGAATTTCTAAGGAAAATGTTCGTCAATAAGTTTCTACAACTTTAGAAGAGGCCTGACACCGCTTCAGTGTTTTGAAGAGCTAACATCTGTGTTCAGTGATGAAGCCCCATGTCTGCGGACTGTCGAACGCTGGTATTTAGAATTCCAGCGTGGACATACTAGTGTTAGTGACAATTCTCGCGAAGGACGCCCAAAATCCGCCTTCACTGAAGATAACATCACTACTGTGAGACAACTAATCCTCGAAGATCGTCATGTGACGTATCGAGAGATAGAGGCTCTATTAGGCATCTCAGGGACAACCATTCAGAGGATCTTGCATGAAGCGCTTGGTGTGAGAAAGCTAGTTTGCCATTGGATACCGCATCTGCTTTCTGACGATCACAAGGCGGCCCGCGTCAGATGGTGTAAGAAAACTCTGCAAAGGTTCAACCGAGGAGAGTCAAATCACGTCTACGACATCATCAGTGGTGATGAATCTTGGATCTATACCTACGATCCTGATTCCAAACAACAATCTACAATCTGGGTCTTTCAAGACGAGTCAAAGCCGACTAAAGTTGTTCGTTCTCGAAGCACTTCAAAGAAGACGGTGGCCACGTTCGTTGGAAAAACCATGTTGCGACTATTGCACTTGAAGATCGTAGAACAGTTAACGCAGAGTGGTTTAGCACAGTTTGTTTACCACAAGTCATCGCCGAACTTCGAAAATCTAACTTAAAGCGACGCATCATCCTGTACCACGACAACGCAAGCTCACACAGCGCTCGTCAAACGATTGAATATTTGAAGCAGAAAAAAGTAGAAATTCTTGACCATCCTCCATACAGTCCTGACCTAAGCCCTAACGATTTCTTTACATTTCCTAAAATTAAGAAAAGTCTTCGTGGTCAAAGGTTCCAGTCCGGTGAAAAAGCAGTCGACGCTTTCAAGTCAGACATTTTGAACACCCCCACTTTAGAGTGGAATAAATGTTATAATAACTGGTTTGAGCGAATGGAAAAATGTATTAGGCTACGTGGTGAATACTTTGAAAAACAATAAAAAGTACTATAAGGTTCTAGATGTGTTTTTTCTTCAAACGACAAAACTTAAAAGGCATGCCTCGTAGAATAGAAAATATTTATGAGGCCTTATTAACAATGAGACTGTTGTTTTGGGAAACGTAATTGAATTTGTATTTATTTTGTTTTTGATCATGGAAATATTTGGGTCGATCAGAGATAAATCCCGAAATATTTTTTCTGTCTAGATGTAGATATATCACTCCCGATCTTTTTCGAAGGAGACAGAGAAGACAGCGTTCCAAAAGGCTTTTTCCGTACAAAGCTCCCTCGCTTCTTTCGGGTCATAGTTCATCTTATACACGTTCGTCGACTACGGATACACTTGTCTTGCCTATCAGATGAGCCACAAACTACTTATCTCCAAGCATTTATAAAAAATACTACAGAGGTGTTTTCAATCATATAGGTATCCAATTCAAGCTTGTGTATCATTTAAAATCATGTGAAATTTTAGTCCTTTACATGTTAATTATTTTTTACCCTAATAGTTGGAGTCAGTAGTACAACACAGAGCTTTCTCGATATTTCTGCGAAATATAAATTTACTAAGTACACCTCTCGCTACTTTTTTGGGAATAATTTTAATTTTACCTTTACGAAAACAAGCTTTTATAGCAAAAACACATCGAAGATATCTTGCTTAGTTGAAGAGTTTCTATGGCTTTCATCCGGCTCTGTCATTAGACCTTGGACAGAATCCGGGTCTGAAGTACTCGTCAAGATAGACCCAAATAGCCCAATCACGGCGGAGTTGTAATGATTACTTGGGTGGTTTCATTGGCCACTTTTCAGCTGCATCATCAGACCCTGAACACTATTTGATTGTATAGTACTTGTCAATACCAATCTAACAAGCCAAAACACGAGAGGGTTACGTTGTATAGTTCATAAGTACCGATGGCCACCTTCTGATTCCAGTATCAGACTCGCCCCATGGTACCATATTATTGCATTGTCACCGACTTTACATACGTAAGCCAAATTTCGGCTCAATCGGATACCCGCAAGTGCTGGAAAATGGATCACAAGATTTGAACCCGAAAGACAAACAGACCGACATAAATTGCAAGTTAAATAAAAGCTTGTAAAAAGGACTATAACAGTGTTTTGTTTCTATAAAGTGCAAGGAATCCCACTTACTTATTAGCATACCCAATAAACTCTTATTTTTGGATCTCGATATCTACTTATCGAGTAAATATCGAGTGGAGAATGGCCATCCTTATTTTCTTTAATTAACTCCCTCTGTCTTTCCAATCTTGACCCGAAGTAGTTTATACGTGAGTCTTGGTTTAAGTTCGATACAAAGACACAACGAATGGTCCGCTGTTGTGTTGTTTATTTATGTGTGGGAGTTCTTAACATTGATGTTATTAGGACTCAAGTTCCTTCAGCTGTGAAAATAAATAGATGTCTGGGGATGATTAAGAACGAATACTTTTAAAATTAAGCTCTTGTGTAGCTCTGCTGGATTGATTGCGGTGTTTTAGCTATCACCGAAGATAAGTGTTAAACAAAGTTGGTTTGAGATAGTTGACTGTCTGTGGGATTTCCATTATTTTTGGATATAGCTCCACACTAAGAATTATTTGAGTCATATGTTTGTTTACAGACATTGAACCTAGTCACATACACAAAAACCTTGAGCGAAAAAATAGCTCCAAACTAGGAATAATTTGGGTCATGAGTGAGTTTACAAACATGAAATTCACGTCCACAAACACCCAGCCGAAGCACATTTGTGACTCACATAAAAATTTCTCCAGTACGGAGATCGGAGCCGTAGCTATTCGATTCAGTCAGCGGAGCGGCTTACATTCTGACCAAACCTGGTTTGCTTAACCAAATTAAGTAAAAGATTTGTCTCATGCGGGGATCAAACCCGTAACTAGTCTACCCATGAGCGGAGTGCCCTAGGCTCTAACCATTAGTCTAAGCGGTCTAAAGAAATGTCATGCATAGTCGACAACTTTTTGAGGTGAGTGAAAACATATCAAACCTTAGTTGGAGCCAAACAATAATATCAAAATTATTATATATATTATTTTGTTGGTATATAGCACAACTCATTTTTTTATTTTTTTTTGCATTAAATGGGAGAGTGACGTTGTCAATTTTGTTCCGATCCCCAAAATTATTTTGTTTCGAATGTTGGTAGAAGATCAACTATGTATACTACCACCACAGTTAACACATGTAATCAGTTAAGCATTTTAGAACTAGCGCGCAGATGCGCGCTTTACGCGGCATCTTGGAAGTTTTAAGGTTTTCCCACATAGCCGACGACGCAGTGTGACGGGAACGCGAGGGTGACGCGGCTTGGGGAGTTGTATTGTACTGCAATGTACGCGAGACGCCACACAGTGCAGCCCCGCTCGGCGCGACGGTAAACTTCACAACCAAACGTACCCGAGCGCTTTAGTCACGCTCCCGTCACTCACCGTCGGCTACATGACCAAACCTTTCAGTTTAGTTCAACTCATCAGTACCCTCTGAAATCTGCCGGGAAGCCGCGTAGAGCATGCTTGCGGTTACGTGATTATTACTCAGTTAACCAGTACAAATTGATGAAGATGCTCAAATGTTTGCTTATGTTAACTGTTCTACTACTGTGTAGTCTACAAGAGTAACGGTAATGGTAATGGAAGTTAATCGATTAAACGTGACCTTTCGATTTCCCCGGAGATACCCTTCGTAAATGGCTTGTAAAATAACGTTACTTTAAGTAAAGTAACTTTAATGTTTGGGGTTAGGGTATTTCATCAAATTCACTATCATCGTTACTTTTATTTTTACTAATGTAATCCATTAATTAAGAATATTTATATGCTACCTCTATGTGGGACAAAATAGCTAAACATGTAGCGGATTGCCATTTTCTAAAAAAGAGTAGGAGACAATTTTATCATATTGCCTTGTGTAACGAAACGCCTCAGAAGGGGAGCAAAATAAAACGATCTTACTATCAATTTCACAAAATATAATCACATTCACCAGAATCACAATTATTGAAATCACAGTACCAACCATAATCTGTTCACGACGGCGTCTCGTTCCCAATTGCCGATACACTAATGTTTGTTAGAATGATCAACCGAAGTGACATCTTTCAAACTCAAATGACAGTAACTTGGACATTAACTTTCTGACCCTGCCATAACGAATATAGAGTAATGATCGCGTATGATGATCGACTAACAAAATTGGACTATATTATCTATACTTTGTAGTTAAAATTGAATATAGAAATAATAATCGTGTAAGAGTCGGTCATCCTATAGGAACGAATATCTTCGTTTTGATTTGATACATCATATATAATTACATTAAAATAATAGATATACCTATAACCTATTTTATTGCAATTTATAATTAATTAATTTTAATGAGTTTGCAATATTATATCACTAATTTATACATTTACATTCACTCATTTTTAATTATAATAGGACTCTATTTAAATCTATCTACTCAATCTATTCAATTACGGCTCTAATACATCCTCACTGTTATGCTATAGTCGATACATGTGAGCGCTACTTCGTTCACAGTCACATGGTCGACTGCGATGATTCAAGGCTCTCGTGGGCGGCGAGTTCGTCGCCATTCATGCCCGGCTCGAATACATCCTCACTGTTATGGTATAGCTGTGCGGTGAGAGAGCTATTTCATTCGCTGTCACTCACAACCGCGATGCCTCTAACTACTCATGGGCGACGAGTTCATACGCCAATCCTGCCCAATTCGAGAGCCGCCTCACTGGATCGTAATATTATCTATTCACAAGGAAAAGATAATTACTTCACTGTACTGTTTCAATTCAATTCAATTAAAGTTGTCGTTAGTTGATATCACTAATCACCATCGCCAGTGTAGATTTGTAAATAGTAATAACAATACTAGAATTAAATTAATTTTAATTAACATGCTAAAACGACGTAATTAATCATTATCGCTTTCATCGTCATTATCGTCACTTGAGGAACAAGCAGAAGCACTAAAGGCTAGCCAAGGAGATATTTTGTCTATTGCTAAGATCGTTTCGTACCTCGCTCCTTTCCTAGTTAAAGGCGTGTCCTCTACGAGAAACCTATCGTTTGGTAAAATCTTTTTAATCCGGTAAGGTCCCTTAACTTTTGCCTCTAGCCTTTTAGATTGACCTGGCCCAGTCACTATAGCCCTCGCTATCCTCACTAAGTCACCCTCTGCGTAACATTTACTCTCTTTTTTGTGTCTATCATATTGTTTTATAATGATTTCCGGTTTTCGTTTGATTTTTTCACTAACGTCCGTCCTTATATCTTCTAAAGTTTCTTTACGTGTGTCTATATCATCGGTTACATCATTTAATAATCCTAAAGCAGGGTTTGCTATAGTGAGTTTATATTTATCATTTGTGTTTCCAGATATTAAGACCTTAAGAACGTTTTTATCCTTAGATGTGACTTCCTTTTGTTCTTGGACAATGTGACGACTCATGGCCCATGTAATGTAAATGTAACAACGGGTACACTTAACTAGTGGTTTTGGGCACCTGAAGCTAGGGTGACCTACGTCTTGACAGTTAAAACACCTAATTGGGCCTCCAAGGCTATTAGGGTTTTTGAACTGTTACTGTCTGTCATCTTTAAAGGGTTACTACCCGCTGACATGTTATTTTGCCATCTATCGCGGTTTAGATCCCTATTATACTCTATCTCGTTATGGGTTTGCGATTTAATAGTCTTAAAAAAATCTAGAGCATCCTCAGGTTTTCTAAACTTAGCCGCTTGAGCCCCAACGCGAACATCTCTATCGTCAATTCCATAGAGTAAACAATCTACTGCTTGCTTCCCAAAAATTTTACATCTGTTCAGTAGGTTGATTTTTGCAAAATAGTAAAATTTAAAAGATTCTCCAGCACGTACCCGTCTATTAAGCATGTCAGTTAATAATCCAACATAATTTTCAGTAGCCGGGAATGATTCTCTTAACATTGCGTTCCATTCTCCTCATGTATGCTTGATAGAGGGTAGGCCCTGGTACCAAGTTTTAGCTAGTCCAGTTAGTTTCGGCAGGGAATAGTGAACAGTTTGTTTGTCACTCCAATTATAGATTTCAGTACATTCATCAACTTTGTCGAGCCAAAGGTCGATGGTCTGTTCCTTCGACATTGGGTCAAATTCGGAAACTACGTTGCTTAAAGTTGTAGTAGAAAACGATTCGCGATCCCCCGCCTTTGCTTTGAATACATTTAAAAATTCTTCAAAAAGATCAGTGGTTAGGCGGGGTTTCTTTGAAACTGACACATTATCATAATCGTCGAGTAGATATCGCTTAGTTGGAGTAATTAATGATTGGTCTCGAGAGCCACGTACATGTGTGCCTTCCCTGCTGGGTCGAGCCCTAGGCGTTATTGACCTCGGCAGGCTCGTTCACTTTCATTCAATCTCTCGCGTTCTTTACGTACCTCGTTTTCAAGTGTCCGAAATCTTTCCCACTCCTGGGGCAGGTTACCTTCTTGCTGTCGCAGTGGCCGGATACTGCTGGGGATCCTGCTTCGTCGAAGGCTACTGCGGAAGCTCCTTGCCTGGCTGCGGCTTCGCGTTCGTCGTCTTCGCGGAGTATCATCGTCGCGACGAGTGCGGCCGCGCCTGCCACTTCGTTGTTCTTGAATTAAGGACGTCTCGCCATTACGCGCTTTATCTAAGGTGAGAGTTAGATACGAGTCGCGTCGTGTGCGAGAGTTCACTTCGGGGTTGTAGTCACTCATTTTCTGAAACTCATATATTACATGTAAATATAAATATTCAGTTACAATGTAAATGTACTTTAAATGAGGCGGTGTCACCAATACTTTCAGTTATCGTACCGTCATATTTACAATGAGGGTAAGCAATTAAAGAAAATAAAAATATATAAATAAAAAAAATTTAATGTGGGTAGGTGAGACTAAACCCATTCGCATCGAGTGGAAATTGCGGAGAAAATCATGAGTTCTACTTTTCTCCAATTGTTATTACAATAAATCAAAATAACACGTGTATTTTGTTGTTAGGCACGTTAGAACACATGCAATCTAGATTCATCAGACAATTACAGCAACAATTTGTAAAAATATAGGTTGTATTTTGCACGTGCGAGATTGTTTAATCCGTAGAACCTTATATTTTCACAATCACTTTAACTTTGCTTTAAGGATGATCGAGCTTGGGGGGTGGTACGTTACGCGAAATTTTAACGTCGCGGTATCCCACTTCTGAGATGTAACGAAACGCCTCAGAAGGGAAGCAAAATAAAACGATCTTGCTATCAATTTTCAATTTAAAAAAATATAATAACATTCACCAAAATCACAATTATTGAAATCACAGTACCAACCTTAATCTGTTCACGACGGCGTCTCGTTCCCAATTGCCGATACACTGATGTTTGTTAAAAAGACCAACCGAAGTGACATCTTTCAAACTCAAATGACAGTAAATTGGACATTAACTTTCTGACGCTGCGGCTAACGAATATAGAGTAATGATCGCGTATGATGATCGACTCACAAAATTGGACTATATTATCTATACTTTGTAGTTATAATTGAATTTTTTTGGAGTTTAGCACTTATTTACGTTATATATATATATATATATATATATATATATATATAACTTCTGAGCAAAATTTCATGCTTCTAAACTTTTTTCGAAGATAAAACCCCTTTATGGGTACCCGTCCGTGTTCGGAGAACACGGAGGGACTAGGTCGGAGTCCTTGTGTACCGACTGAAAACTCTCCGGTAACACCCTCTTTGTCGCAACTGTCGGCGTTATCGGCACGCTATACTAAACTGAGCGTTGTCAACCGGTCCTTGCTACAGTTTTATAAAGTTGAAGCTGTCTTCTGCTTGATAAAACTTTTACAAGTTAGAAGATGATGGGTGGACAACCTATCTAACTCTGTGATTAGATAGTTTGTAAAGAATTCATTATTCGAATTTCAATCCTTTAAAAACATTTCAGAGAACCCAACAAAAAGAAAGAAGAATCCGGAGAAAAGCCCACACAGCCAGGGTGTTAGCTGATAAACAATAAAATTAAAATAATATAGGTCAAACTCATATAACTCCCGGGAAACTTCATTAATTAACACTTCACTCCTGGAAACGCGGCTGCCTCGGGCACTGACTATACTCCGTAGTAGTCGATTTTTATGGCAATATGACGGTGTAGTTTTATTCGGAAATTCTTATTTGTAGTTAGATTTTTCTTCTTTCCGAATATTCAATCTAAGGTGTCAACTATTAAGGCCATGGACCTTGATTTATAGGAGTTCTAATGGTGAGTGCAAGTAGCGAAATTAGGGATTTAACAGTCATTGTATTTCTCAAAAGGGGGTGGCCCCTTTTGGGAAATACACTGACTGTTTCTTTTTATTGCAGTCTAGTGTTATTAGAAAGTGTTTTTTATAGACACGACATTTGGACCCAATTTTGATAGTAGGTAGTACTGATACAACGAAGTAAGTTGAATTCCTGACTGAAACCTTATAAATTTTGCAGGGCTCAACTTCGGCTTCTGTTGAGCCAATTCAAAGCTCAATTAGAATGTTATTTCTAATTGAGCTTTGAATTGGATTTGGCAGTACTTATCGTAAATTGCGGAGGAGTCCTGTGTAATAGGAGGCCAGCTGTTGCACTTACACCGGACTCAATCCAGACTATGTGCTACTACGAGAATCATTGGCTGCAGGCAGTGCTATATAGGAAAAATATGGGCGTGACAGTATTTTGTCAGGTTTTTCTTTGATTTTAAAGTAATCAAATGCGCTATAGTTTGAAAATTGGTTATTCTACGCCGCACAAGACTTACTTTGTAATCCTATCACAGTGGACTTAGAGCATTCTACCCACCAAAATATGTTGGCTACTACACGCTCGGTAAAACTGAAGTGGCTTCGGCTATATCGGTATTTCTCAAAGGCGTATCAAGTTAACTATACATAATTGGATTTGATATACGTATTTAATTAAGTTTTTGCTGTATTTAAATAAGTCTATACTGCACTACTGATGAGCAAAGGCCTTCTCCTACAAGACGAGAAGATAGAAAATGAATCAATCTTTACGCGGCCCCAGTGCGGATTAGTGACGGCAAATTTGATTACCTGCTGTTCGATTTAATCTAGCTTATTTTGGCTTAAAGATGGTAACTGAGATCGTGTCTTTTGAAACATGAAGTCACTAAAAAATGAATATTCCTTATGCTGCCATCCACCTTATACTATCTATCTATCTATAACCTCACGCCAGATCCCTTGCGGGGTAGGCAGAGAGTACAAAGTTCCAACAGGTTCTTTCCTTACATACCTCTCTGTCTTCCTCGACTCTCATAGTTCGTCTCATACACGCTCGCCGGTTACGGAGACTCTTGACTTTTCCATCAGATAAGACTCGGTTTATTTGGTCGTGGTAAGATAGTCTAGGTCTTGTCCGGTACCTGCATCCTTCCACTTTCACATTGTATATCTGTTTTGTCATTCTTTCCTCTGGCATTCTTTCTATATGCCCGAACCAACGAAGCATGCCCTTCCTCATCTTTACACCGATACTGTCTTTCATACCTACTCGCTGTCTTACTATGCTGTTGCTAATGCGGTCGGTCAGCTTCACTCCGCACATCTTCCGCAGAGCTCGCATTTCTACCGCATTTATCCTACTTTCATTCTCCTTCTTACATACCCAGCTCTCGCTACCATATAACAGCGTTGGGACAAGAACTCCGTTATGTATGGCCAGCTCCGCCTTATGGCTTAAGTGCCGGCTCCCGAGTAGCTTTCCCATCGCACCATTCACTCTGTTCCCTGCACTCACTCTTCTCTCTATGTCAGCGGTGTATTTCCCATCCTTACTGAAGGCGCATCCAAGATATACAAACTCATTCACTTGCTCCAGCACATCGTTACCAACCACAATCCTTACATTAGTTCTGGTTTCTTCCCTTTCAAAAACCATAATCTTGGTTTTCTTCACATTCAAGTGTAAGCCATTGATCATGCAGTCGTCTTTCATAACTGTGACTAGTGTTTGCAGATCAGTGGCTGTTGGCGCTATTAAAACCGCGTCATCTGCATAAAGTAGATGGTTTACCACTAAGTCACCCATTTGTACACCTTCATTCATCGCTTTCAGTCTTTGAAGACTTTTACCTTATACTAATGGAGCCGAATGTTGCTTAAACTTGATAATTGCTAAGAACACCACGGTCCCGCGACATCACGGGTCCATTTCTTCATATATGATGGAAATAATTGATCATCAAATTGTTGACCGAATATGAAATGTCGAATATGAGTACATCACATCTTGCACTCTCACTCTCTTGCCTGGTGAAGTTTTAAAGGCCCCTCGGCCAACAGACAGACACCGTGAAGTACGGAATCATCTCACACATACATCACTCTGATACACACATGAGGCGCTCGTAGCGCTGTGCGACCGCGGTGTGCTTACCGATTACCAAGGTTAAGCAGCGTTCGACTTGGTCGGCCCGAGATGGGTGACCGTTTGTGGCATTTTCATATTTGAGCGTCTCCGTGCTTCGGAAGGCACGTTAAGCCGTTGGTCCCGGCTACCACTTAATGTGGTAGTCGTTACGCCGAGTTGGAAGCCTTAAAGGCGGCTTGATAAGTTCCAACAGCAGGTGGCCACAAACCTGCCTCCATCAATCCGCACTGGGTCCGCGTGGTAGAGTATGACCTAATCTCTCTCACCCCTATTTGTGAAAGAAGGCCTGTTGTTGTGATTGTGATTTGAGTTTTTTTCCCTTTTTAATTGTAGGCTCCGACAAAGATCTTTTGGCCTGTGACCGAAATCGGAACTAACGCTAATAAATTTACACTGCATGACAGTCGCACATTTGCCCTTTGCTATGAAATTTACCGCAGTTCTGTATTTAATTAGTAACCGTGCGGACCTACCTGTTCAAATATCTCCTTTGAAGTAGGTAGAATGTAATAAATAACCCTAATTTCCCCCCTGCTAATATCATCCATGGGCCAAAAGATCCTTGTCGCACTATACATACCTCTATTTCATTCGGCCATAAATTGTTGGTAGGATTGTTACAGTGTTTCGTCGAGTTTACGCAATCAATGAACATAATTATGTCAGACGTATTTACGGCTTGGAACCAAATAATAGGCTTTATTAAAACTAACTTTGTTTTATTAAGGCTGTTTCATGTTGGAATAGCACGCGATAATACAACAGGTTACCGAATTAGATGGAATTTCTGCAATTAATTAATCTTGTAATATTCTCCTAATTATGAATTATGGGTAATTATTTACATAGCGTAGCTCTAAATATTAATTGCATTATTGGTAATTTTATATAGTGTTCTCCTCAGCCCGAGATTGGTGATTCAATTGATGCTTCAGACATATAGAACTGTCCTAGTTATGTTTGCCATACTGTGTAGTCGTTAAACTATTATATTTAGATGCCTTAAATGCTTGATAAGTTTCCACAGTGGGTACTATAAACATGTCTGCAAAGATAGTTCGTTAGACCTAGTGGCCTAAGTGACCTATTTTGTTTAACTTTAATTTGTAACAGAAGTTTTCGCCCAGTACATGTGGAACAGACTGATTCAGTCATGGACATTTTTTTATTTTTCGGATATCAGCGATACGAGTCCACTCAGTGTATAAGTCACTAGTTAATATACTTTTTAACTTCGTAGTTTATAAATAATTAAATTTTTGGGCTTAATGGCTGTTTCATGAGCTTTCGTAGGGTTTATTTTTAAACAATTAACCGTTTACTCGTCCGATCGAATTTGAAATTCGTGTACTTTTCTTAATAAAAGATCGTTTCCAACTCGAATCATTCCTCCTAGAACAGAATTGTGAAAATCTGTACGAAGAATGAATATTGTTCTCGTTGAGGCATTGAAAAGTCTTTGTCAGTTGGGTCGTTAGGTGATGCATGCATGCATGAACGAGGCTTCTTGCATACGGTTTTGAGATAGCGTCGTGCTACTTGGTACCGTTCTCATACCCTTTGTAATGTTTATTAGTATCTCATTATCCATTAAGAACATGCCGGGTTACAGCATGTGGTTAAAAAGCTGCTTTTTTAAAAACTTTGCAGAGGTAATGGAGAGTCAGTAGAGTTACAAATGCAATCAGAACCTTAAATCTATTTATACCAGTGTAATTATGTCTCAATTCTACTTTGGCATCAGTTGGGAGATAGGGAAAATGATCATTGGAGTAAAGTGGATCTATGACCTATTGAAGATTGTGGAGAAAATTTGGATACTAACATCATAAAATTGGTCATTGTGGAGATCTTTCCATTTGAAAAAGTGCAAGAATTATCTAAAAAAGGTTAATTGTAACGGGTAAGTAAGAAATGCCGATGGATCAACATAATATACTCAATACTACATCAGTACGCTATCTATCATACAGTTAAACAGTATAGAAAAAAAAATTAAATAGTTCTTAAGCAGTGATAGCCTAGTGGTTAGATTGTTGGACTGCAAAGTCAGAGGTCTCGGGTTCAAACCCAAGCACGTACCTATGTATTTCCGAAAGCATGTGCGTATTAAAAATAAACTATCACTTACTTTAACGGTGAAGGAAAACATCGTGAGGAAAGTCATAATGCCTAAGAGTTTCTCGAAGGTGTGTGAAGTTCGCCAACCCGCATTGGGCCAGCGTGGTGGACTAGGGCCTTAACTCTCTCAGTTTGAGAGGAGGCCCGTGCCCAACAGTGGGACAGTATCTGAACAGGGCTTATATTATTATTATATAGTTCTTCATAGCAAAAAGTAGTGAAGTTATAATACTAACGATACGGATCTCAACAAACCTGGACATTCCTATCATGAACTTTATCAACTAAAATTACAATACCTCACTCGCTGTTTCATGACTACCGAACATAACTTTCTATCTTAATTAATAAAGTTGCAAAATAGCTCAATACACTGGATAGCACCGTTACAAAATTGTTTATACTCTATGTTTCCTAAAATAACGTGGAATAATTTGTTCTCTCATTTCATTCACACTCTATTGTTTCATGCTCAAAATATTATTTAAATATTGTAAATGGTGGATGTCGATTGCGACTAAAATTTGGATGCGTACAGCATTTTTAGGGAGGCCTTGGTTTTGCAGTCGACGTCTTTCAGCTAAAAATAGATTGTAAATAGTAGGTAAATAAGTTTAAAAAAAATATTTTAAATTAAAAAACCTTTTTAAATACATACTTTATAACAATCACGAAAATATCTTGCTTAATTGAGAAGTTCCTATGTCTTCCTTCCGGCTTCATCAATAGGTCTAAAGTACACGTCATGACAAATCCAACGAACCCAAACACGGCGGGGTTATATTGAGTAGTTGGGTTGTTCCATTGGCCACCTTTGAGCTTCATTATCAGACTCTGAATTCTATCTGGTTGTATAGTACATGTCAATACCAATCTCATAAGCTTATACACGAGGGAGTTACGTTGTGTAGGTCACATGTTTCTATGGCCACCTTCCGACTCCAGCATCTGACCAGCAACTTTATACACACACACACGCACGCGCGCGCAAACATTTCAACATAAATGATACTTACATATTTCAAGCTGTCACTAATCTACAGTACCTATAAATGTATTGGGGGCCTGGTAATCTGTCGTACAGGATATCACTATTCCTACTGCAGTTACCAGTCTCTCACAAAGGTGTGCAAGTATACTTTGATATCAAACTGTGTATCCACCAATTAGAATGTAAGCCTTTGTGTTGAGAAAAATAAATAAACATTATTATTATTATTATATAAGCATGCAAAATTTCAGCTCAATCGAACACCCACAAATGCTGCTTGAAAAAATGGATTACAAGATTTGAAGTTGCATAAAAGCTTGTAGCTTGTAAAAGCGGTTTAGGGATTACAACTTCATGTTTTTGCAGGAAATTGCATTGCAATACCTTGAAAAAAATATTTTTTTTCTTAACTAAATTGCCGCTAAATAAAATAATTAGGCTAAAGTAATTTAACCGCATTTTAGCGTTGTGTTGCATCGAGTTTTATTAGATGTTTACTAAGTTTTTTTCTAATAACGACTTTTTCTATATAAAACATTTATATTTTGCACACGGTGTCAAAATTAAAATGCAGCTATCCCGCTTTACTACACTAAAAAGTGGTTATTTATTCTCGCATCGACATCGGTGCAAATGAAATTTATTTGTTATTACGCCATTGATTGGGTAAAGGTAATCAGAGCCAAGTCAAGGTGTCGTTCCCCGTCCCTAGCATTGGCGCCGATTTATGGATCCCATGATCGAGGCCATCCGGAGGGTGTTAAAGCCACTGGCCCAGCAAAGCGATCGGAGCCCAATGAAGTCACAGCCGTGAAGATTGAGTTTAACCCCTTAACCTTATGCCACTTTGATGAGGCGATGGAAAGGGGGATGCTTGTCACCCACGCACAACAGCCGGCCCTCAAGAGGGAAGTGCGTGCCATTTGCTCGCGGCATATTGCTTAAAAAGTACTGTGCGAAGAGCGTTTCCGTCATGAGGAGGTATCTACAGAGGTGAACGGTCGCTGGCGTGTGGCGGAAGGTTGCTCACGTAATCGGCATCAGTTACAGTGAGGAACTAGATGGGGGTTTCAGGCGTAGGAGCCCGTAGGAGTCTCAACATAACCCCTTACTATCATCTGTAGCAAACAGGTATCCTAAAAAGGATTTCATAGACGAAAGCCTTTATTTAGTGACGTTCACCGAATACCTCTATTTGGCTAGCTAGTCTGTAAAGAAGTCTAGAGTGGCCTGGATATTCTCGGCCACGTAGTGAATATTCACCCACAAGGTGAAGGATTCGTGACGTGCACGCTTTTCCGGGATCCTATGCGTAGTACACATGCGAAAGGCAGCTACGTTGTCGGACTCTGGCGGCGATACTTCTTCCACCACCACTTTGAAGCAAAAATTGTGGAGAGACTATCTGCATACTACAGGGGAGGTTTGATAGGTTGTACTCCTTTTTCACTATAAGATAGTAGGACGACGTTCTCACGCTTGTTAGCGGTAGCGGTCAGGTTATGGAGCATCGTCGACAGTTGGAGGGTGGTATTGTGCTTCGACCGAATACCGAACTGTTTGGTGGCATGGCCTAGCAGGAGCTGTACCAAGACCTTAAAAATGGTCAACAAGATAGTTTCCGGACTACAGCGTGTTATTCTGAGGCTTGAGCAGCCTAATGATAGGTAACACTATTTGTGATGTCACTCCGCATCAGCGTCTTTTTTGTTGATCATATCAGGCAGTTGACCTGGGTCATGAGTATTTGATAGCGATTATTCTGTCAGCTGCGGCGCATGAACTTTTTCCTAGTTAATATCGTGAGTTCTAATTCCTTGGCTTTCTAAACGCAGCGTCTGGCCTTTGCAAGAGCGTTCAGAAGCATTCGTAGACGTTATCAGCTCGATTGCAACAGCTGCGTCGAGGTCGTCTGGTGTTCTTTGAGCCGAAATTAAGTATTCTTCATCTCGGCCTGTAATAACCCCACACGACACAATCAGTCTCCCGATCATCTGAGATATTTCCTAGCTATCTGATACATAAAGTATATATTTATTTTTTTAGGAACTCATAAGAAATTGATATTTTTAATAAAAATAAATACGTTAAATTTGATAACGATTCATATGAATAATGAAATGTTTATTTGATTAAAATTGGTGGGATTTCGACAGCTTATCTAAATCACCATTAACGTAAAAAGTTTTGCGTTCATCTGTATTTTAGTATTGCAATAGGCCCATAAACTGATGGAAAATAAAATGTCTGTTAATTACCTTGAATGCGGCTAAATGACTTTAGCTACAATATTGTGTAGCATATTGTTAGTTCCAGAAGTCATAATGCTACGCTATATCGACGTTACAGCCTTTAGCGGCTTTATGGTCTAAGAACGATGACGCATTATGTAAGTCCGGTAAAAGTCATTAAAATTTATTAAAAATCATTTATTTATGCATTTTAGTGGTGGATGTTCATACGGATATTTAAAAAATGCTAGACAAAAAAGCAAAATACATCTTTTTAATTCATTTTACTCAACGTAACGAATTAAAATTATGCCTATTTGAAAGTGCTCCATTAGTTGATAATTCAGTCTCACAAAAGACTTACGGTTATCAAGTACAAGTAGCATCAATTTTTAATTATCCCGCAGTTTTTCGCTTAAAACTCGCAACTTGATTTTAGTACTTAACGGTATTATAGCGATAGGACGGCAGAGCTACAGGGTATGCACTCCAGGTACTACGAAAATTTGGTTGAGGTGACTTCTCTGGGACCTAGTATATAATAACTCTATGAGCTAATTTGAAAAAAGGAAAACATATACAAATACTTCAACACATTTCAGGTCCTACCAATACAATGTCAATGGGAACCCGCTCAAAAGCTCGCCTTTATTTATTGGATAAATATATTTTATTGAATAAATCATAAAGTGGGCTAACGAACGGTCGTTAGGAGTTTAGGGGGAGGACGTCAATACGTTGAACATACAAATGAGGGCAATTGTGCGCACGGCCGCTTGGAAAAATACAAACGACGCATTTAGCTGACGGATCGGCGGGGATTTTGGAATATACGAGGGGATTTATAGGTATAACACGCTGCGATTTTTTTGTGTTTATTAATTTAAGCAAATCGACTTTCGACTCGAAGTCAAGAGTCTCCGTAACCGGCGAGCGTGTATGAGACAAACTATGAGAGTCGAGGAAGCCAGAGAGGTATGTAAGGAAAGAACCTGATGGAACTTTGTACTCTCTGCCTACCCCGCAAGGGATCTGGCGTGAGGTTATAGATAGATGTAGACTTTCGACTTTTTCACTGCCCTCTATTGCGTCACTACAGGGCAGCGAAAAAGCAAGGGCAGTGTAGGTAGTGATTTATCTAATGAAAATAAATGTCAGTTGATGGCTCGTCCGATATTAGCTACATTCGGACCTAACGTTGTCGGCGATAAGTTGGTATACATACTTACTGTGCCTTACTATGTATAGCACGCGTTTATTTTTCAAGCTGCACTCAGCTTAAAAACCGCCAGGGTTCATTTTATTATGATCGAATAAAACAATGATTTGAAATAATATATGACGTCAATATTTTATTATAGTTATTAGAATAAAATTAATAAGTGGTTTGATAAAGTATTAAAGGTTTGATTCTACCAATGGATGACATTAACTTTAAAGTAAATGTAATCACTACGTAAATGACGTAGTGGCAAGCTAGTTTCAATCATTGCTAACAAGATTATAGCTCATATTATAATAACTAAGAATATTTTACAAGCACGTCACGATTTCTTCGCCGTATGGTTCCAAATAAAATGTCAGCACCCGTATCTGGAAATATAAATTGCAATAAACTAATTTGTTACATTCGCGTAAATGGGAGGCGCCCTGTACCAGTGTTGTGATTGACGCGGCAACATTTGTGTTTTATTGTCCATCACTCGGACGAGGGAGTTTTAATGAGGTGCTTTTGCGGGTATTTAAGGGCTGAGATGCGCTTTCATTTATATTGACGTCACTGGGGCCAATAAGGTTAATAGAAAGGATGTTGAAACCATAAGCTTTTTTATATTGACGTCACTGGGCCAATGAAATTATAAAAATGATGATGAAACGTTTATAATGGATCTTCTCGTTTGATCTGGCGAATACTTCTTAACAAATCTACTCGGTTCAGGCCGCGTTCCAATTTGAACGTATACATAACTGTCTTTTAGTGTCTAAGTGAGAAATAAAACTATAACGATATTTCTTTTGAAGTTTATGAATTTTTTCTTTTGCTAAGCATTGATTTAGTAGGTTTTTGATGTTCAGAGCTTTTAGCCCTTACTCGTAGAACGAGTCAACTACAATGAGCTAGCAAGTGTAGTGACAAAAAATATGGACACGATTTTAATTAATTTTATTGTATCACATGTACATACCAGTACTGAGTCTTGTATTTCATGTGTACATACCAGTGTTGAGCGAAAAATAATTTTGAAATCATTAAAGTTTAATTAAAATATTTCGGAATTTAACGCGGCTTATTTTTGGTTTTTAAGCTTTCGAAGTTTTGAGTGCTCTACAGTACCTATGGTCACGGGAGGGACTGATGCGTTTGATGTCCAAAAGTCATTGTTTTTCTGGAGTACCTGAGGGGAATTTCACTTGAAAGTTTAATTGATTGATTCTACAGTTAAAATATTGATTGATGAATGCCCGACACTGGTACACACAATCTACTGGTAGCCAATCCAAGCGTATCCAAGTCATTAAATACCTAAACATCATTCTATAGGGCAATAGCATGGAACAAAAATCCTATGACTTAACTTACCTCGAAAAAGCTAGCTCTCTGATTAAGTTCAAGTCGCATCACGTACGAAAACAATGAAAATTTTCCAGTGCGGTTTCTATCTGGCAACAAAGGACCAATCGTGTGGCTCCAACGGTCACGTTTGCCACTCAATAGTGTGATAGCCGAGTTCACTGGATATAGAGATATCGAGTGGATAGATAAAGATTTGTTCTGCATTATTGGTACGGGTTATTTCTACTTGCGATAGGAATTACGTTGACAAATTTAGAGAGGATTTAATAAGTTTATAACAAAAAGTCTATAGAGTAAAGCCTGTAGACTTGTATTCTCGCGGAATGTATGAAATATGCAATAGATGGAGAATTTATGTATTCTACATTAATTGAAAGTGAAAAAGATGCTCGTAGCGCTGTGCTACTGCGGTATTCTTAGCTATCAAGGTTAAGCAGCGTTTGCTTTGGTCAGCCTGAGATGGATGACCGTTTGTGGCATTTTCATAATCAAGCGTTTTCGTACTCTGGAAGGCACATTAAGCCGTTTACCACGTAATGTGGTAGTCGGTAAGCCAATTCGGAAGCCTTATAGACGGCTTGATATTTTGCAACAGCAAGTGACCACGTACTCCTCGGCCTCGGACAATCCACACTGGGTCCGCGTAGGTACATAATCTCTCTCATGAGAGATCTTGATCTGTAAGAGAAGGTATTTGGCCAGCAGTGGGACAGCATAGGCTAATATTATATTCTGCTTACTATATACCGGGCATTTTTATAATTTTACTCACAAAAGGAATTTTGGACACAATATTTGGGGGCGATTTTTGATCTTTATTCTCACGGAATTTGTGAATTATGGACCAGATGGAGTTCCACCAGATGGACTTCATTAATTAACCGACTTCAAAAAGGAGGTTCTATGTTCGTCTGTGTGTATGCTTTTTATTTTTTATGTATGTTTACCGATATTTCCGTCAATTCTGGACCAATTTTAATGATTATTTTTCCATTGGGTTCATTATAGCTCCAAGATGGTCCTATTTTAATTTCATCGGTATTGGACTTTTGACTTTGAAGATACACTACAGAAAAACTTAACGACAAATAATACCAATCTGTAGATTGTTTTATTATATATTGTGTTAATCCTATAGATACCCTACTACAGAACTAATCAGAATATTAAGCGACTTTAAAAAAGGAGGCAGTTTACAATTCGTCTGTGTTTTTTTTAAAACGTCTTTATTTATTAACTGATTCGTTTTGCGTTGGGTTTATTTAGTTTCCAGCTGGTCCGATTTTAATGGAATTGATATTGAACCTTGGACTTTTAAGATACACCATGAGAAAGGCCTTAAGGAGTAACGGCAAACAATACGAATGTATAGATTTCGTTATTATGGGTATTATATTAATTCTGTAGATACCTTACTGCAGAAGTAAGCAAAATAATATAATATTGGCATATAAATATTCATCCATATATTCACGCACGCACGTTAAGGACAGATGAGAAGCTTATTGAGCTGAAAGAAGAGATAAACAAGTTGCGGTGGAATATTGTTGGTTTATCGGAGGTCCGAAGAAAGGGCGAGGACACGATAACCTTAAAATCCGGCAACTTGTTTTACTACCGGGAGGGCGAACAGCAGTCCCAAGGTGAGGTCTTCGATTTGCCGACGACATTGTGGTCGTGGCGGAGTCGCTGGAAGATCTAGAATGCTCGGTGACCTCAACAGAGTATGTCAACAAATGGGTCTTAAAATGAACATGGACTAAACGAAAATAATGTCTAACGTCCATGTTGTACCCACCGCACTCACTGTTGGGAACTCTACTCTTGAAGTTGTCGACGAATACATTTACCTGGGACAGGTAGTCCGGTTAGGTAGGTCCAACTTTGAGAGAGAGGTCAATCGACGAATATAACTCGGCTGGGCAGCGTTCGGGAAACTGCGCAACATCTTCTCATCCAAAATACCTCAGTGCCTTAAGACTAAAGTTTTTAGCCAATGTGTGTTACCAGTGATGATATATGGATCAGAGACGTGGTCTCTTACAATAGGTCTCATAAAAAAGCTCAGAGTTGCTCAACGAGCTATGGAGAGAGCTATGCTCGGCTTTTCTCTACGCGATCGAATCAGGAATGAGGAAATTCGTAGAAGAACCAAGGTCACTGACATAGCCCTTAAGATTAGCAAGCACATAGCGCGAAGATCGGACGGGCGTTGGGGCAGAAAGATTCTAGAGTTCCACGTATTGGCAAGCGCAGCGTGGGACGACCGCCTGCCAGATGGACCGACGATCTTGTGAAAATCGCAGGAAGTCGTTGGATGCAGGTGGCATCGGACCGGTTACGCTGGAAAGCGATTGGGGAGGCCTATGTTCAGCAGTGGACAAATATAGACTGAGATGATGATGATGAATACTCATAATTAATTTACTCATCACTAAAAATTGCCCTAACCGGCACCGACTTCAAATTTTTATTTTTGCGTTGTGAAATCGATTTCCCTTTTTTTAACGTTATTTATTAACATTATACAAAGCATGTTAGTTTATTTATTTTAGTTACTAGGTACAGTAACAGACCACAGACCAAGACATACACAATGATGTTTTACAATACTTAAATCTAGAATTTACACAACATTCTGTTGTTTCAAAGCTTCTGTGAATAGATACGTAACAGTTGTGTGCAGAAAATGAATATGAAAAGATTTAAAAGTTGAAGGCTTACTTCATACATTCTTTAATTAACAGGCTTTTGAATACATTGAATCTGTTACGGTCTGTTTATCTGAGAACAAATTGAATTATATTGATTGCATATCCGTGTATGTATTGTAGTTTTGGCCTACATTTTTACCTATATTCATTAGACAGTAAATCAGAATAATCCTCAGTCAAAGTGAAGAATATTCAGCCACGCAGTAAGCATGCAGATAGTATTGCATGTAATGTAATAATCCATATTTATGATTATTTGAACTGACCCATTATCATCCTATTCTGACCATCCTACTTTCATTTAGGTACCTTCCCAATCGGCGTCTGGTTCTTAAAAGCAGCAGCTTGGTATAGCATACATTATACTGTTCGAGCTTTCATGACATCCAGCTCACGTCTCGCTGGCTCCATGCTGTCTGCAATCTCTGTCGAATTTGTATTCTTGCATACAACAACTGTTACGGGGCCAGTTGAGGTCCAAGTTTAATATCATTGCTAACAAATAGTAGTACCTAAGTTATTAAAATATTTAAAAAAACAAGGTTCACGTGAGTTATCCGAGCCTAATTAAAAAGAATATACGTACAATCCAAATATTTATAAATAATAATAATAATATTAGCCCTGTTAAGAAACTGTCCCACTTTTGGGCACGGGCCTCCTCTCAAACTGAGAGGGCTTAGGCCATAGTCCACCACGCTGGCCTAGTGCGGGTTGGCGAACTTCACACACCTTCGAGAAACTCTTAGGCATGCAGGTTTCCTCACGATGTTTTCCTTCACCGTTAAAGCAAGTGATAATTAATTTTAACAAACGCACATGCTTTCGAAAAGACAGAGGTGCGTGCCTGGGTTTGAACCCGAGACCTTTGACTTTGCAGTCCAACGGTCTAACCACTAGGTCAAATATTTATAAATTTTAATTTGATTTTGTAACATTAAATTTGCCTGTTTATTTTTTTAAAAGTATCATATTAACTTTGATCATCTTCCTGCGATTACGTTCGAAGGGGTCCTTATTCCATACTGCGACAAGGTGAAAAATCTTGGTGTTATCTTTGACAACACTTTGTCGTGGAGACCGCAGGTTGCTGAGGTTAGCAGGAAGGTTTTCGCTTCAGGAGCCTCACTTAGACGCCTACGTAATTTCTTGCCTGTCAATACTAAAATTGCGCTTGCACAATCCCTTCTGTTGCCTATTCTTGACTACGCTGATTCTTGCTACCTTGACCTGACAGTGGAGCTTCTTAATAAACTCGAAAGACTTCAGAATTATTGCATTCGTTTTATATTCGGCTTACGTAAATATGACCACGTATCCGAATTCCGTTCTCAACTTGAGTGGCTCCCTGTCCATCACCGTAGGAATATGCATGTACTATCACTACTCTATTCTATCTTATTTAACCCGTGCACTCCAATGTATCTTAAGGAACGTTTTTCCTTTCTCGCCACTACTCAGTCGCGTGAACTTCGTTCCTCTTCGACACTTCGCCTAACTATCCCTACCCATTCTTCTAACTTCTTTACTAATTCCTTCACTGTCCAAAGTATTCGTCTTTGGAACTCCTTACCTGATTCTATAAGGCGTGCTAAGTCCCGGGAAATATTTAAGCGGGATCTTAAAGCACATTTCCTGCAGACTTAACACCTTTAGCAAGTTCCCTTTTAATTTTAGTTTTTTACATTTGCTCGTATCTCTTTCGTTTCTCCTTTCCTTTATATTTATTTATTTCGTCATTCAGTTGCGTAATGTATAATAGGTTCTTTTTGTTTCATTTTACTTCTTTTTTATTTTTATGTTATTATATTCATTGTTGCACCTTACCCATTTCCATTTTATTTTTAACATCTCTGTCCTCTACCTAAAGGTTGCCTGGAAGAAATCGCTTTAAGCGATAAGGCCGCCTTACTGTACCAACATAACTATGTTCGATCTTGTTCCCTGTCATAATATTTTATGTGCAATAAAGTGTATTATTATTATTATTATTTTTTTGGCTTAAAGCACTTAGACTTATGTCATGTTCATTTGATAAGATACTTATGATATTATTATCTCCACCATCCACCACCAATGTATTTTTTTTACCCAATTTCTCTCATTTTTACGTGTAAGAGGAGGCCTTTGGTCAAAAGTAAGACAGTACAATTTGGTTTACACATTTAACAGGAAATCATTTCCTTAATGACATTCTATTAATAATCCACAAACCTTTTTTAGTATATTTATCTATGATATGGTACAAAATGTAATTTTTCAATGGACAAATTTCATCCCCGCTTTTTTGTCATTTCCATTTATTCGCAAAATTTTTCTTCACAAGCCCACATAGTACAGCAGTCAAACACCGAATGCTACTAACTCCGCTATTTATATGCGCTCTGCGATTCACTAAAAACTCCGACTACCCACACTTTCTACCCTTTATTCTCCAATTCCCAACTCGACTTTCTCGTACTTTATTCCGTACAAAACAGCTGACAATTTCTCCTGCGATGCAGTTTGTACTAAGCTCCGGCGAATATATCCAAGTCACGTCTGAATGCCTCGATTCGACGTTGCAGTCAGTCCAAATTTGTATCTATAGAAAATAGGAGTTTATGTCAGAGAGGACCGCGTGATTTGTGCAATTGAATTAGCTATCTGGAGGTCAATTCTAATTTACAATTTTAAGCGCACTTATTCAGTTTAATTAACGATTCTATCTATATCATCACACCAAATCCTTAGCGGGGTAGGTAGAGAGTACAGAGTTGCTATAGGTTCTTTCCTTACAGACCAGGTTACAGTTAGTTAACGATTCGATGTCAATTAACAAATTAATTCATTTGTAACACAAATACAATCTTATACTGCTCAGAAATTGATTACATATCAGACGTCCTTCGATGATCACTAGTGTAGTCTCCTTTTTTCCTCGCAAGTATTTACCAAATTGTATTGTATATGTTAAATAAAAGTTTTTAATGGGTTAGCCCCGAAAAATGGCAGTAGTACCTAATTTTTATTATTATAAACAAAGTCAACCGTCAGAAGCAACCAATCACCCGTGCCTTTTGGATGACCTTGTGTCATCCAAATGTGTTAATATTTATGTGATATTGCACGAGCACATACCTGCTCATAGGAATAAAATGATGCGGTATACCACTCTTCAATGAGTTACGTGAGCAAAAAGATTTCATCAATTACTCCAAATATAATCCCATTCCTATTTGGGTGCACAAAAACGTAAGCAGTAAGCCATGTGAGGATGGCTCACCGCACTTCGCGTTGCGGTAATCCACGTGGCGGACGCGCCACAGAGTGGCGCCTATGACGTCACTTTATGCGCCGCACCTGTGATTTACGTGGCTTTAGGGCTGTCTACTTGCGGTTATGTTGGTAAGCTGAGAGACGTAAGTGCAAACAAATTTAACTAGTTCCTGGTAATTTGGACCCACGGCTTAACATGCCTCCTCAAGCATGGACACGCTTGAAAATGAAACTGTTTCAAACGGTCTCCCACCCCATACTGATTGAGCCGAGTACTGTTTAACCTTAGTGCCTTGCAGCCGAGTACTGTTTAACACCACAGTCCTACACCACAGTGCTACAATCACTTTACCAATTACTCGCAAAATAACCTTAGTCTCATTTGGGTGAAAAAAAACGTAAGCAGAAAGCCATGTGAGGTTGGCTCACCTCACTTCAGGTTGCGGCAATCCACGTGGCGGGCACAGCGCAGAGTGCCACCTATGACGTCACTTTATTCGCCGCACCTGCGATTCGCGTGGGAGTAGGGCTGTATACTTGCGGTTATGAATCTGAAAAACATGGGCACAAAAATTTTGCACAAATTTACGTCTGATAGAATTTATGTACAAAGAAAAAACTTACCTCGTCAACTCGAATCCAGGATCTTATTTCTGCCAGCTGCACTATTCACGCCGACCGATTCGACCATCAAGGCAGTCGACCTGTTATTATTCGGTAGTCGGATTAAATTGTCGATTGATATAAAGAGAGTATTCTATATTGTAGATCAATGAGAATCATACAGGGCACAATGAAAAGATGCTCCATTATCTACTTATAATGGTGTTTATCATATGCACAAACTTGTGCGGCACTATAAAACCAGCCTAAAATAAAGCAATATTTATTCATACCCCTGTACACAAAAATGTGTATTTTATCATACCATTTGGCAACCCTAAGCAATGTACTACAGGTAATGTCACCATTTTATGAATAATATAATCATCTTTCAGCGCAAGAGACGGTGTATTCAGTGAGATTTCTGCTTTGTAGATGTTGATGGATTTTTCTAGCGGGTAAAGTAAACTTGTTAGGCTTTTGTTTGACAATGTTATTGTTTCTTTACGAGTTGGTTTGATCTAATTAGAAGTACTTGATTATATGATAAATGACAGAAATTGGATGAAAGTAGCCGAGCATTGAGCTCAGTGGCGTGCAATTGGAAAGGCCTATGTCCAACAGTGGATTGCTATAGGCTCATAGATCATCATGATGATGGATAGAATTTAAAGACCATTGATACCCCGGCAGTAGAAATGCAAACACGATAGAAAAATAAAGAAGTTTGTCCTGCGGTGGCCTTGAAAGACAAATTGACTGGTCCAGTTCCTTTTAAGCTCTTCGGAATTGAAATCGAGGTCTTCTGTTGGATTCTGTTACATCAATCATCACCACTTGGAACAATTTTGAGCAAGAAATTCAATTAACCAAGTAATAATAAATATTGGTCGCCGACTGAAACGGCTGTGAAATATGAAACAATGAATTAACATGATTGATGATGCCGTTAAGTAGAAGTAGTAAGAAAGCGTGTAGGTATGAATGATAATATCAGTGTGAACGTGAGAAAGGGATCGGTGTTCGGGTATATGGAAAGAATGTCGGAAAAAGAATGTCAAAACACATAAACAATGCGAAAGTGGAATGATGTAGATACCACGGAAGACTAGGACTATCTTACCATAACCAAACAAACCGTTACTTATCTGTAGGGCAAACCAAGAGTGACCGTGACCGGAGAGCGTGTATGAGAGGAACTATGAGAGTAGAGAAAGCGGAAGAGGTCTGTTAGAAAAGAACCTGTTGGAATTCTGTAGTCTCTGCCTACTGTGCAAGGGATCTGGCATTATGATAAAGATTAAGATGATACTGATTGTTCTTATAAGCCTGTTCTGAAAAATTGGTTCTTTGAAAAAAAATAATTGTAATAAATGGAAATATTACATATACCTTTTATAACAAAGCGATTTTTAGTTTTTTATTCGCCCTAATTAAACAGTTATATTAAATTAAAAATATTTTTTTTGACCCAGTATCGAAAACACGCCGACAATTTCCGAACAAACCCGAGCACGTGTGACGTGACAATGTTAATTTCTACTCATCGTGTCTATAATATTAAACAACTTATGTTTTTATTAAAGTATTTGTGACCTGCTGATGCTGCATAGTCATAACATTGAACGTCTTGATCTTTTTTCAATTTTTCGTTAATTGTTAAACTAACTGAGTAAAATTTACTCCTTACTCGATGTTCTGGACATCATCATCATTATCTCGCGTAACCGGTCCGATGCCACCTGCATCCAACGACTTCCTGCGATTTTCACAAGATCGTCGGTCCATCTGGCAGGTGGTCGTCCCATGCTGCGCTTGCCAATACCTGGTCTCCATTTTAGAAGCTTTCTGCCCCAACGCCCGTCCGATCTTCGCGCTATGTGGACCGCCCATTGCCACTTCAGCTTGCTAAAGTTCTGGACATACACCTTTTACTGTACAAATACCATTCTTACGGTTCAGTTGCACATAACCTACAGCCTTATTAACGTAGCTCTCACCTGGTCCTCTAAAAATAAATGAATTATATTTAATGAAGAATAGATCATTTAATATATTAATTTACAATATACTTTTTTGATAAATTTACCCATTTTTAAGAGAGTTTATTATCATAAATATATCCACATCAGATATGTTTTCGGAATTAGCCTTTATAAATCCTTTATCACACATGACTAAATAAAATTGGCTATTATAAATAATTTTTAGCACTAAATTTCGGATATTTTTAGTCAATTAACATGTAGAAGCCGTTGATACTGTGCTATCGACAAATTTCTTTAACATTATGACGTCACAAGCATGGCGACCAATCGTGGCTCGTAGTCAAGTGACTCTTTTTAAAATTTTATCAATTTTAAATTGCTTAAAATAGATTTAAAAAAAAATTAAGAGTTTTTCGCATCGACTATTATTATAATTTATGATAATGTTTTAAAATACATAAAAAAACGATAATTTTTCTTTTTCAAAAACCCAATTAACAACTCTCTCTCTTGTATTATCTGTTACATTTTGACGCGGCTTATAACCCAATCCAAATGTAAATGAAAATCTTTTTTTATCGTCAGAAAACGGTAAAATATTGGTATTTCTTACCAATTGTTTTCTGACCCTTGCCATGAGTTCGTCACCCCTGTTATATATGGACCATCATCCAATCAAGGCTGTTGAACTTGATTGACACATTTCGCATGATAATGCCATAATATCTATGCTTATATTGAATCCTAAATCTATTATCGTAGCCACATTATCTACTCTGCTATATCTAATCAAGTATATTAACAAAGGACAAAGCATGTCTGAGAGATGTGATAATTTCGCTATACACTCACCCATTAAGCATCACACGAGTTCCGACGGCAACACAAACTTGTACATTAATTAGTGGACATACAAACGAATTTAACCTTTAAGCTTTGCGTATTGTAGATTAAAATCCCTTAGAAGCTTTAATGTGTTTGTAAAAGTAAATTTAGCCAACTGTACAAAACATCTGGTACGCTCCTTATTAATCCTGCTTTCGTCTGCATTTGCGTAAGACTACGGATTAAATGCTTCGAATGCGAAGTTTGTACGCAATTATAATATATTCTGAGCCCCAACCAATGGTTTTAAAGGATGTATGTGTTGACATAATGTCCCTTAAACTCAAGGTTGTCAGTTAATGGAATGCAATTGCACAATCTATCAACTTTTTGAGCTTAATTACGGAATAAATAGTAAACTTTATTATTGGATACTGTATATACTGCCCTATTGTTAGGCAAGACCTTCTTTCTATCTAGATATATATCATAAAACTTTTTCTAGGTTAGAATTCCAACGAGTTTATAATTCCAACGGGTTTTGTCCTTACAGACCTGCTTCGCTTCCTTCACTCTCATAATGAATCATACGCGCTCGCCAGTAACGGAAAACCTTGTCATCTCGAGATCTTTACCCGCTAAGATTTCTATTATTACCTCTAACTTGCCATATCCTATCAAGGCGTATGACTAAAGTGTCTGTGATTTTAATAATAAGTATAATTTATAAACCAGCATTCACCTCGGAAGACCTCATTAGCAGACTTCTCTTATAAATAAAAATCTGTCTATCTTCATATATAATCAGGCCTAATCCCATACAGACCCTCTGGCTTGTCATAATTTGTCTCTAATTCTTCTATCATGCGGACCTACTGCAGATTGGTGGAAGTTAGTTTGTGTCCATTTGCTAAAACTACTGGGCCCAGACGTGGGATAGTATAGACTGATTTATGATACCTATTCTTAAAATTAGAAACACTGTTTTCGAGTTAAATCGTAGTACGTCTTGATACGATAGTTTAAGTTAACTCTAACAAGAGAGAACTTAGCGAGTATCGACAGAGGGCTTATCGCAAATAGATTGACGTCACCATACAGCTACCATGTTGATGTGCCATCTTGTTCATTCTACAAATTGATTAAATAAAGATGAATGTAACAGCACATATTCTCGTTACGCTAACAGCATTACTAAAACGTCAATCTGTTCATATTAAGCCAAACGCAAAGCATTTGACGTTATCGAAGCGTTGTCAAGGAAGCGCGCTGTCACGTTCATTTTTATTGTGTAAGGTTATAGTATGAAAAGGATGATATATCAACTCAGTAGCGTTATGCTAACGTTAATCTGTGCATGCAAAGCCCACAAATCTCGTGAACTCGTATTAAAGCAGCCCAGTTTAGTCGAATTGAGAGGTGTGATGTAATGACGACGATTTCTCATAGCCACTTTTAAATGTCTTTGACTTAAATGACGTAATCATTCTAGTTATAGAGCGATAAGGATATTTCGGCCCGTGGATGATATCCCTGTCCTGTCCTGATCCTGTCAATAGACAGGGGGACGTTGGTGTGAACTTATGGTTAGTATAATATCGTTATATATAATTTGTACTTACTAAGTGTTATAAATAGTTAATTAGTTGTTATTTATATTGATTCTTGTAACTTTTTTTCCTTCGACTTGATACTGGCGTGATGATATAGTTAGTATAGATGCACCAACGACAACTTAATAAAAATAGGATTGACCAGGGATTTTTTTTTCATATTAATCACCAGCGATATATGAATAATTAAATAATATTATCCCTGTTAAGAAACTGTACCACCGTTGGGCACGGGTCTCCTCTCAAACTGAGAGCGTTTAGCCTTAGTCCACCACGCTGGCCCAGTGCGGGTTAGCAAACTTCCCACACCTTAGAGAAACTCTTAGGCATTCAGGTTTCCTCCACCGTTAAAGCAGGTGATAATTAATTTATTAATACGCACATGCTTTAAAATAGACAGAGGTGCGTGCCTGGGTTAGAACCCGGGACCTCTGACTTTGCAGTCCAATGGTGTAACCACTAAGCTACCAGCGATAATAGACTTACAAATAGCTATTATTGATTGTTCGTCTTAGATTTTATTTTAAACTTATATTTTTTTAACCTGTTTTGGTTTAACCTACAAGTACATTTTGTATTTCGGTGTATTACTTTTGTTTGATATACAAGTTGCTTTTTTTGTATTTTATGTTCAAAGAAGCTCATTTCATATCATTTGCTATTCGTGAAGGCTTTTTAAGGCTTATTAAGTTATCATAATTGAATAAGTCATTGTATAATTAGACTGTAAGCCTTCCTAAAATAAATAAATAGATAGAGAATATCCAGTATGAAACTATGCTATTCATTCTAGTAGGTCTTTGATATATTTATATGCCCTAGATGGATTAGACCGTTACAAGCTCTTTTTCCAGTCAAAAATGCCACAAAAGCTAACTAGCTGGTGTAACATCTAGCGTGCATGGCACGATGCCAAAATCTAGTTTAAATTTTAGCGGGACCTTAGTCGAAACTGAAAACAATGAACTTGGGTCGTGCCACTTTGATCGAAGCATTACTGTTGTTTAGTTCAAGATTTGTGATCGGCTCTTTGGTGGTTCAAGAAAATATTTTTTTTCCTGAAAACGTAGCCCCACACTAGGAATTATTCCTGTGTCGTCGGTGCGTTTACAAACATGAAATTCAAGACACAAACACATCACAATTTTTGAGGGTCACAAAAAGATTTATCCCATGCGGGAATCGAACCCACGACTACTCAGTCTAATAGGTGGAGTGGCTTAAGCTCTTAACCATAGAACCAAGCAATCCCTCATTGTAGTTGGCATTGGCATGTAGTTGTCTATTTTTTTATTTTTTATTATGTACGAAGTACCAAAGAATACACCTAATTATTTTTAGCGTTAGAGTGCACACACTCACTTAGTCTGTAATAGGTGCTTGCCACAACGAGACAGGTCTGAGCGGTAAGTTTAAGTTTAATTACTTACGTCAATGACCTTGAGAATTTTTGTTTCAAAATTTCCCTTTGCTGGTGACCTTGACCTTCTCTATATTTTATACATATCCAATCTCCCATTGAAAATTTTCAATATACCTATATTCAAGATAGAGTTTTTTAAAAAGTATTATTTTGGAAAATTTAATTCCTAAAATGAAATTTTACTCCAAACATTAAATTCACATTCTTTTCATCTTCATTATTTATATATATTTCTTATAACAAATACGCATCAACAATCTTCTGTATATAAAGCCTGTTTTTAGGAGTTAGGGTAAGGTTTCTGCTCAATTAAAAAGTGTGGACTGAGATATAAGCAACTCGAGAAACATAATTATCTATGAAAGCGCAAACATTTCCACTCACCACGCGTGAGCCCCGCAGTCATAATTTGTTTGAAATAGCTTCTCTACTGTAGTTCTTAAAAACATGCCTAAGGCCCACTTGCATGAACCGAGGTTAGCGTAACTTATTGACTAACTTCAGATTATAAAATTAAGTTGAAGGCAAGTAAGGTTCTAACATCGAGGTAACACTGTCTCCTGTTTGTGCAGGTAGGAGTAATTATGGTTTGAATTGACTCGTTGGTTAGTTACGTATATATGTGTCCAATATAACCTGTCCATGAATTTATAACCCTAAACGGATTGAGTACTGTCGAAATATTGCTAAAGTAAATTAAACTTACTCACAGACAAAAAACTGAATTTTCTATGACTTAAACAACTTGAGAAACCATGATGAGTAAGAGCTGTAGCCTGGAGCCCGGTGTCTCGCTCGCACCCGTTACGATGCAGTACAGTGACCATAAGGTAGAACTAATACGGACTATACCTATTACTATTAAGTAATAAATGTTGTTTTTGTTATTTTTTTATATTAATTGTTTTTAGTAATAATAATAATAATTTATTTCGGATACGGATTTCGGTTAGTAATACATGTATTAATATTAATTAATGTTAGTATTTTTACATAAAAAAAAATAAAAAAGAATAATAAAAAAATAAAAATGACTTTAACGTCTAAACACCCCGATGCCCAAGACACTTGATTATTTGACTACATGTGGTCGTATCCCGCGCTCGAGCATCGGCGAGTCCCAACGCTCAGCTAATGCTCTCAAGATGCCATTAGTACTGCCACGCACGCGCTGCATCATGGATGCACATCGCGTTCGCATGATCGTACTAAAGCTATCCGTACGGGCCACGGCAAACATGCCAGATGCACTACAAAATCGTGGGAGCCCCATTAGCACCCTAAAAGCATTGTTATATTGGACGCGCAAGTCGCCATAAGCCCTCTGCGTATAGTTAACCCACAGGCTGCACGTGTAAAAGGACTGGCAGTACGCCTTGAATAAAGTTACCTTAACGTTATCAGTACATCGTGCAAACCTGCCTGCCCGATGTAATATGGTGATATTACATCGGGCAGCTAGAGACCTGCGCTCCCGTTCAATATCAGTATTATCACTCAAGTCATCGGTGATCCAGTGACCCAGGTACTTAAACTTTCTCACAACATTTAAGAACGTACCGCAAAGACGAACGTTCGGTATATTATTATATAATTTCTTTGATGATTTGAAAATCATGATTTCACTCTTCTTTGCGTTATACCCGAGTCCGTGGGTCACCGCATATGCCTCACAGGTCACATATTAGCCCCTTCGATCGGAAAACACTGCCAAAATTTTAAGTACTTTTTCGGAAGCGGTCAGGGTGGGCGAGCAAATTTTCAATTGAAATAAAAGTAAACGACTTCATGATAATGACGTGTTTCGTTAAAGTACACATTTACAAAGTTTACAATACTTTTAAAATTCCTACCTCCAACATTCGGACCAGAAAAATGCAAAAATTTTTACGTAAACAAACATTTTTAGGAAAATTTTCAGAACACTCCGAGAAATAATTTATTGCGCTTTCTAATTGTAGTTCACTAATAAATAAATCTGCACATATAATTTTAGGCATTATACACATAAATATATACAAATAAACGTTTATTTTACGAAATTACAACTAACATTCACAAAAAGGTGTCGTACCGTAGATAAGGTTACCTTTCCGTTGAGAATCTCAAACAAACACTGTTTATTACTTACATTTATCAACTCCCGATAACATAATGTACACAAACGTTTTACTAACACATTCTAAAAAGAATTCTTATATGATTCATTCATCAATAACAATAACACATTATATTTGTTTACACTTACGGCACTTGACAGCCGCTTAGCGGGCACGCGCGCTAATCGGATGTTTACGTTAATAACCCTAATATATATTTTTCATTTGGCAGCCGTACAGCTAGCGTAAAAAAGTTAATGGCAAAAATAAACAAATTGACGTTAACAAGCCTCCACTATATATATATATATATATATACACAGAAAGCAGAAACAATAAAATGTTTTAGTAAAGATAAACAGTGCCCGAGAATTATACGTTAATTATCAATCAATATCATCATATCAATGTCAAGAAGTCCATTATCGTACCAATGTTTGGTCACCCTACTTGGAAAGAGACGTAGGGCTCTAAGCGAGTATCCTTGTCATCACGTTTTTTTTTGCAGAGTGCTCCATCCATTGTAATATATCCATGAACCTGTCATATATTTAAAAAAATATATCTGTAAGTAAAGAACCTATTGGAACTATGTGCTCTCTGCCTGCCCCGCAAGAGGTCTGACGTGATGATATGGATAGGTAGAAGAATTTCTTACCTTGTTAATTTTTGAAGAAAATTTTAATAATAAAACCTTTGCCTCCATTTCGTCTCAGAAAAGAATGAATAAGCTTCTGTGAGACGGCTGGGCGAGTTTCCAAGAATTCTGATTCAGCAGAGCGACGGTATTCGGCAACCGTTTCGCTTGAACAGTATTTTTGTTTCAGTGTCCCATTTGTAGCACTTTTTCATACCAAATTACTATTGCGATATAAATATTTATGATATTATGGCTAGACTGGTGTTTGGATAAAACGTGTTTGTAACAGCTAACGACTGGGTACCTCCTATTCGGAATTTATAGATCGAAAATATCTCTAGTTAATGTGAGCTTTATTTTTTGGGGGGTTGTTTACGGGTTATATTTATTCTAATTCTATTGAAAATGTTGTTTTGTAAGAACTTATTTGTAACCAACCGTTACCTACGGATGCGAACGCGTTTATTTTGTGACATCTTTATAAGTAACCGGAGAGCGTGTATGAAACCAACTATGAAAGTGGAGGAAGCCAGAAGGGGCCAGCAAGAAAATAACCTATTGGAAGTCTCTACTCTTCGCCTACCTACAAGAAATTTGGTGCGATGTCATATAACTTCATAAGTAGAATATTATAGGAATATTACTGTAAAATTTTATCAAAATCCATTGAGTAGTTTTTGCGTAAAAACATAACAAACATTCATCCATCGTTACTAATTTTCGCGTTTATTATTTTAGTAGGATTGTAGGGAATATAGCAATCACCTATGTACATAAAACGTGTGTAATTATTAAAATTGTAGGTATTATGTTTAATGAATTATGAAAGTGGAAAAAGCCAGAAAGGGTAAGTAAGGAAACCTAACCTGTTGGAAACCTTTTCTCTCTGCCTATCCCGCAAAGGGTCTGGCGGGATGATATAGATAGATGTCTGAATCGGTGCCATCTACCCGAACCCACCGGCCGAATACCAAAAAAAAAAAACCGTCACGCCTATATTCCCCAAGCGGGGGTGTCAGAGGTGTACTGAGTACACCCACGTTTCGCCAACGATTTTAGGCCCCATGTAATATGGGGCAAGCCTATTGACATATACCGGGCACAATTCCAGAATCCGGACTCATATTGGGAAGTTTTTTCGTTAGAAAAACTTCATTTTTCCGACCTAGGATTTGATCCCAGCACCTCGTGATCACAAAGAGATGCACTTTGCCACTAGACCAACGAGGCAGTCAAGTGAAAGCAAGAGATAAATAATTTTATTTTATTATTATATTATAAGCAAGTGCGTATGCTTTCGAAAAGACAGGTGCGTGCCTGGTTTCGAACACGAGACCTCTGACTTTGCAGTCCAACGGTCTAACCTTAGGCTATCACTACTTGTTAAAATGCTGCTGATTTAAAATAGTTTTGTTTTAAATTTCAGTTACTTAAATCAGGTATTTTATTTACGGGTTTTTGAAGTCAGTTTTCTTCATACAAAATTAAAACCATTTAATACCCATCATACCTACATGACATACAGGCAAATATCGCCTTCCACCGTGAGATCATTCGTCTATATTAGTAGATGTTCTGTGGCTAATGCATTTCTGCTGTCCTCGGCTCATCACTCAATCTTCATACTGTCCGATCGAGTACCTGATCCCTTATTCGTTATGACCAAACGCGGTGCGTTACGGTCACTCCGTGAAATGATCGTGTTATGGTATTATGTTTGTTACTGAAGTATCATTATACGTATTACTAAGGTATCATGAATAATCCAGCTGATTTTGGCAAAGGTGAAGGCATATGTGACGGTTTTACTGGTGCGAATAAAATCCGGAGCCATCGACAAAGCCAATCATTTGCGCAGAATGATAATTGTGCGCACAAACCCAGATGAACTGTCTCTTCCTTCTACTTCCAGACCCAAAGGAACAGGTCACGAAGTTAATCATCATCATCATCTCGGCCTATATTTGTCTACAGCTGAACATAGGCCTCCCCAATCGCTCTCCAGTTCAGCCGGTCTGATGCCACCTGCATCCAACGACTTCCTGCTATAGTCACGAGATAGTCGGTCCATCTGGTAGGCGGCCATCTCACGCTGCGCTTGCCAACGTGGTGTCTGTCCACTCTATAATCTTTCCACCCCAACGTACGTCCGATCTTCGCGCTATGTGACGCGTGCATTGCAACTAACTTACAGGTGTGAATAGAATCGGAAGCCATGAACAAAGCCAATCATTTGCGCAAGATGAATATTGAAAGGCATATAGGTGCCCGCAAACCCAGATGCACTCTCCCTCCTCCTTTTAGACCCAATGGAACAGGTTACAAAGTTAACCTATTGGAACTCTGTATCTTTGCCTACCCTGCAAGGGTCTGGCGTAATGATATAGTTGGATTACGAAGTTATCGTACTACTTGAAAATAATGGTTGTTATTTGATAATCTAGTAAACAATGACAATTTAATTGTTTGTTTATTCGGTACTCTGTTATTATTTGACGATTTTTTTTTGACAACTTAATGCAATGATGTCTTTTTCATTCACAAATCGTAATCTATTGAAAATGTATCTGAAGGGCAAGTCAAGAGTCTCTGTAACCGGCGAGTGTGTATGAGCCGAACTATGAGAGTGGAGGAAGCCAGAGAGGTATGTATGGAAAGAACCTGTTGGAACTCTGTACTCTCTGCCTACCCCGCGAGGGAGCTGGCGTGATGATATAGATAGAGATAGATAGTACAATATACCTGGGTGGCGAGCAGGGTCTGAGACGGAAAGAGGCCAAAGTAACTCCTCGGCTTAGTAAAATATCTTCGTTGTATTGTTACAATAAAAGCATGTTTTTGAACGATTTTTTATTATAATTATCTATTAACATTAAAATCAAAAACTCCGCGTGGTTCCCGGCTTAGAATAGGACCAACCCATCTCATCCCATCGGGTGTCGTACAAGGCGACTAAGGGAAAACTAGGGAATGGGCAGCAGCGTTCCCTTAACACTTTTACAACCAAAAACTGCGCTCGCCAACCCGCCTGCCAAGCGTGGCGAGTATGGCAAACACCCCCAACCAATATGGAAGAAAGCAAGAAAACCAGGCCCCTAGTCCCCGGCGGTCCTGTTCGTCCTGGCCACGGTAGCAGCCATGGTAACGACAGGACAAGGGGTGCTAAGAATCTCCGGCAGAGATTCGGCTACCACCAAAACCGAAAATTGGCCCTGGTGACATACAACGCACGCACATTGAGGACAGATGAGAAGCTAGTTGAGCTGGAAGAAGAGTTAAACAAGTTGCGGTGGAGTATTGTTGGTTTATCGGAGGTCCGAAGAGAGGGCGAGGACACGATAACCTTAAAATCCGGCAACTTGTTTTACTACCGGGAGGGCGAACAGCAGTCCCAAGGTGGTGTCGGATTTATCGTCCACAAGTCACTCATAAACAACGTTGTGTCCATCACTAGTGTGTCGAGCAGGGTAGCGTACCTGATACTCAGAATATCCAAAAGATATTCGCTGAAGGTCATACAGGTCTACGCACCGACCTCGGCATACTCAGATGATGAGGTCGAAGTTATGTATGAGGACATTAGTAGAGCCATACATACTTCCAAAGCACACTTTACAGTAATTATGAGTGACTTCAATGCGCGACTGGGCAAACGGGGCGATGATGAGTTGAGAGTGGGGCAATTTGGATATGGGCAGCGCAACCCCAGGGGTCAGAGGCTGGCCGAATTTCTGGAGAAGGAGGGACTCTTTATGATGAACTCTTTCTTCCAGAAGCCGTCTCATAGGAAATGGACCTGGATGAGCCCTGATGGTTTCACAAAAAATGAGATAGACTTCATCATGAGCACCAAGCGACAAATATTTAATGATGTCTCCGTGATTCACAGGGTAAAAACCGGCAGTGATCACCGAATGGTCAGAGGCACATTAAATATTAATGTCAAAATGGAAAGATCGCGTCTGATGAAGTCTACGCTCCGACCTTCTAATACACATATCCAAAACCCCGAGAACTTTCAACTCGAATTGTCAAACCGCTTCGAATTGCTAGACAGCAGCGCATCAGTGGACGAAATCAACAATAGGTTGGTAGAGACTGTCCATACGGTCGGGTCTAAGCATTTTAAGCCCCACCGTAAAAATAGGCCTCAAAAGCTATCCGACTACACCCGAAACCTTATGGCTGAGCGACGTACCATGAGACTCCAAACCTCCGATGATGCTAAGTCCTATAGGCAGCTCAATGGACAGATATTGAAGTCCTTGCGACACGATCTACGGTCCTTCAACACAAGACGTATTGAGGAGACCATAAAGCAGAACAAGGGCTCCAAAGTGTTCGCAAGAGCCGCGTCGATTGGGCAAAGCCAGTTGACGAAGCTGAAGACGGAGGACGGAAACGTAACGTCGAATAGGTCAGAGGTGCTCAGGGAGATAGAGAGGTTCTATGGACAGTTGTATACCTCAGTAGCTGAACCTATTGTTGACTTGGTAAAAGACCCAAGAGCCAAGCTAACCCGACACTACACTGAAGATATCCCGGACATCAGCCTGTACGAGATTAGGATGGCTCTCAACCAACTTAAAAACAACAAAGCGCCGGGTGAAGACGGAATTACTGCAGAGCTTCTGAAAGCGGGCGGATCGCCGGTACTTAAAGTCCTTCAGAGGCTGTTTAATTCCGTCTTGCTCGAAGGAAAAGCGCCGGAAGCATGGAACAGGGGTGTGGTGGTACTCTTTTTCAAGAAAGGTGATAACACTTTATTAAAGAACTATAGGCCCATCACACTGCTGAGCCATGTTTACAAGTTGTTTTCGAGAGTCATCACGAATCGTCTCGAACGCAGGCTTGATGATTTCCAGCCTCCCGAACAAGCCGGTTTCCGGAAAGGCTTTAGTACCATAGACCACATACATACGCTGCGGCAGATTATACAGAAGACCGAGGAGTATAATCGGCCACTATGCTTGGCGTTTGTGGACTATGAGAAAGCCTTCGATTCGATCGAGACTTGGGCGGTTCTTAGATCTCTCCAGCGATGCCGCATTGACTATCGGTACATCGAAGTGTTGAAGTGCTTGTATAATAACGCCACCATGTCAGTCCGAGTACAGGGGCAGTGCACGAAGGCGATCCCCATAAAAAGAGGAGAAAGGCAGGGAGACGTCATTTCTCCGAAACTGTTTACGACCACCATAGAGGACGCCTTCAAGCTCTTGGAATGGCGAGGACTTGGCATCAACATCAATGGCGAATACATCACTCACCTTCGATTTGCCGACGACATTGTGGTCATGGCGGAGTCGCTGGAAGATCTAGGACGAATGCTCGGCGACCTCAACAGAGTATCTCAACAAGTGGGTCTTAAAATGAACATGGACAAAACGAAAATAATGTGTAACGTCCATGTCGTACCCACCGCACTCACCGTTGGGAACTCTACTCTTGAAGTTGTCGACGAATACATTTACCTGGGACAGGTAGTCCGGTTAGGTAGGTCCAACTTTGAGAGAGAGGTCAATCGACGAATCCAACTCGGCTGGGCAGCGTTCGGGAAACTGCGCAACATCTTCTCATCCAAAATACCTCAGTGCCTAAAGACTAAAGTTTTTAGTCAGTGTGTGTTACCAGTGATGATATATGGATCAGAGACGTGGTCTCTTACAATAGGTCTCATAAAAAAGCTCAGAGTTGCTCAGCGAGCTATGGAGAGAGCTATGCTCGGCGTTTCTCTACGTGATCGAGTCAGGAATGAAGAGATTCGTAGAAGAACCAAGGTCACCGACATAGCCGTTAAGATTAGCAAGCTGAAGTGGCAATGGGCGGGCCACATAGCGCGAAGATCGGACGGGCGTTGGGGCAGAAAGATTCTAGAGTGGAGACCACGTATTGGCAAGCGCAGCGTGGGACGACCGCCTGCCAGATGGACCGACGATCTTGTGAAAATCGCAGGAAGTCGTTGGATGCAGGTGGCATCGGACCGGTTACGCTGGAAAGCGATTGGGGAGGCCTATGTTCAGCAGTGGACAAGTATAGGCTGAGATGATGAACATTAAAATCGGATAATAAATATGTATAAGGATTAAGTATGAACCTCCTTTTTTGGCGTCCGTTCATATTTTGTTTAGTTCTATAGTAAGGTACCTATAGGATGACCATAAACTCATAATAAATCAATCTACACAGTCGTATTGTTTGTCGTTAAATCAAGCTTTTAGAAAAAACTTTATGGCAAAAACACAACGGAGACAGACGAAGTACTATGGTTATTTAAGGTTTGGGGTCCAGAGAAGTATCTAGGTCATCGAAATAGGCATTTGTTTGTGAGATGATTTCGTCGTTGGAGTCAAATCTCTTTCCACCGAGCCATTTCTACAAGTTTGGGAACAAGAAATAGTCACTCGGGGTAAATCTGAAGAAAAGAGCGGACGAGGCAGCAATTCGTAGCCCAATTCATGGATTTTTGGAAACTGCACATGTGTGCACCCTTGCATTTTCCTAGTGGAAAAGAACTTTTTTCTTGGCCATATGCGGTCGTTCCTTTTTCATTTCCTCATTGAATCGACCCAGTAAGAAGGTATAATATTTCCCATTCATTGTTTTCCCCTTTTCAAGGTAGTCAATGTGGAGTATACCGCGTGCATCCCAAAAAACGGCCGCCATAACGTTACTGGCTGACAAACCCACCTTTGCCTTCTTTGGCGCCGATTCACCCCGAGACTGTTTTGACTGCTGTTTGGTCTCCGGTGCGTTGTGGTGAATCTACGTTTTATCCACGGTTACGAAACGGCGCCAAAACTCGTCCATATTGCGGTTGAACAACGGCAAACATTCCTGCGAAATTGTCACACGGTTGCGTTTGTAGTCGATTGTGAGCAAACGCGGCACCCATCTTGCGGGAAGCTTTCTCATACCCAAGTGATCATTCAAAATTGAAACCACTGAGCCATATGAGATGCCTATGGTTTCCACAATCTCTTTCACTTTCAATCTCCGATCGGCTAAAACCATATCGTGAATTTTTTCAATTGTTTCGGATGTAGAGACCTCAACTGGGCGTCCAGAAAGTTTGGCATCTTCCGTGCTTGTACGGCCACATCGAAATTCAGTAAACCACTTCTTTACCATGGAAATAGAAAGTGCAGAGTCCCCATAATATTTATCAAGCTTAGACTTGGTTTGAGTGATGGTTTTTTTCCGCAAAAAATAATGCACAATCCAATCCAATTTATAATCTATGGCTCCATCGTTAACCGATGATTCTACCAATGTCAAGTTTGCCAAGTTTAAAAAAAAAAAAAAAAAGTGACGAACAATCGGTTTAAGTATGTATAAGCGGTAAACTTAACGATAAAACACCAGAACATCAAATTAACTTGGGCAATAAAGAAAACTTGGTAAAGTAGGTACGAAAAAATGTTTTTTTTTAATGGATGCGGCAAAGTCAAAATAAGTAAAAGTAAAAAAAGAGGATGAAAGAAACGCTTATAAGGCATAATATGAAAACAAATATAAGCTATAACCTAATATGATTTACACTGATAAACTTCTACAAAGTATTAATTAACGGTGAATGCGCCAAAGACAGCATATATGGGATGTTTACCGGACGAGGTATATTGGCTGGTAACAGATCATATAAATGGGTTCTAAGTCGAGGGCAGAAAAAGAACAGGTGCTCTAAGGAGCCCTCCGCCAGTCCACACTCGCACAGAGAATGATCCCTCACTCGAATCTTCTCCAAAAATACCGGGGTGCAAACAAAGCCTAATCGTAGTCTAAGTATCACAGAAGTTAATTAACTTATTAACGTTATGTTTAAAAAACCATGGTCTTGTTGGGATAGTAGGCTGAATACTGCCATAATATTTTCCCTTGATGGTTGAGATTTTTGCCACAAATTGAGCCAAGATTTGAAAAGCGAGGGCTTGACAAGAGACCGGAGATCTCGGGAAAAACAGTTAAAATAGGTGTCACATCCAGTATGAGATGCAGCTTTAGCACATGCATCCACTGTTTCGTTACCCGATATGCATAATGCACAAAGTAGAAAAGACGCAGCTTGTTCAAATTTTGACAGGAGTCAACTGACAGTTGCCTGTTGACAAGAGCAATGTTGCCATTTCAATTAAGAGGCGGGAAATTCAAAAAGTTACGGACTTATTGACCCGCCTTAGTAAATGGTATATTATCACATCACACATTTAATTGTTATTCCTACATGAATTACCTTTAGTTGCTCAATGGTCACTGCTTAAGGTATAGACACTTCTTATGAAAACAGCAGAAATAAGCAATCCTTCAGTATAAATTATATAGACTCATGACGAAATTTGCACGTCTGAAAAGTTTAACTACTCATGATATATTTTGTGGAAAATGTTTTTTTTTATTAACAAAATCAAAATTAAACAGTACTATCACACCTGTATTCCTCACGCGAGGGTGGCAGAGGCAATAGAAGTTATGTAGTCACATTTCACAAAATATATGACGTCTGAAATATCAGACGAAATTCCAGACTCCGGACTGCTATTCAATTATTTTCCGGTATTTAACCGCCAATATTGTTTGTCCGACTTTATAATGTACTGACAAAAGAGATTTAAATTGCAAAGCGTATTATATTAATTGAATATTAATTATACCGTACTTTTAATACTATCATATACTTAACTTATGAAGTACATGAATTATATTTAAATAATAATTACTTATATGAAATATTCATATTCCGCCGCGACATTACATTTTAATTTAAATAATCGAATTTATACAAATACAATTTCATTGGCCCTTCAGTAAGCCACACATGTCATATTGTAAAACTGTTTTAATAGGTACTATCAGAATACATACCAGCACTATATTAGGCTGCTATATAATAAGATAGCAGCATAAGATATTATCACCCAGCAACATGCTGAGGCAGTATCCCGATAAAACCCACACAACCTCTAAAGTTTCGCCGCATAGCCGACGCAGCGCGACGGGAGCGCGACAGTGGCGCGGCTTGGAGAGTTGTAATGTACTGAAATGTAGTACTGAAGCGTGTAGTACTGAAGTACTGGAGCCCTCGGCTGCATTTGGTTGTGACATTTGACTACATTCAGAGCGGGGCTGCGCTGTCTGACGTCTCCCGTACATTTCAGTATATAACAACTCCCCAAGCCGCGCCAACGTCGCGCTCCCGTCTTGCTGCGTCGGCTATGAGGCGAAACCTTTAATGTTTGTAGCTATATATTGTAATTGTTATTGTCAACGTATATTGTAATTGTAATGATTTCGTTGCCTATGTCTGTGGCTAAATATTTTTATTTCTTTGTCTTTCTTTAAACCACAGTCATAAGATATTGTTTTTCATACTTGCGCCTGTATGGATTTCCAAATATGTTTGTATTGTTTCCAAATATGTTGACTAGACAGTCACATTGGTCTAACGACGCGAAGTCCAACTGGTGATCATAAGGTTCCAGTTTGGAATCTTAGATCGGACACGGCTTAAAACTTTTGATATTGTGATTTTTCTATCGAAAAATCCTCGGTTGGAGTTCGAAATCTAAATCCTGCCAGATATAATGGAAATAGCGTAGCCCTCGACATTTTTAAGGCAATGTGGATATACATAGTACACTTATGCTACCCCGCTTAGGAAATAAAGGCGTAACGGTTTAAAATAAATCATGCTTACACCTCACAAGGTGGTGATTTCGCTACCTATTATTGTAAATACGAATCGTTACATTTTATCTAAGAACCGAACAATAAAAGTATTTTATTTTCCATTTTAAACTTCCAAGATACCAATGCGGCTTCCGAGTTTCTTTCTGAAGTGTCTTCGGAAACTAAAAGTAATTTCGAGAAAATATTGTTCCACTGCAGAACCGCAGTGGGATCTAAACACCCCTTATAAAGCACATGTTAGAAATTTAACTCTGTGTCGGATGCTATTCTCCAAGACAAACAACTGCGCTTGTATATGGAAAATATTCAATGTTGTAGGAAATGCGTACAGTATAAAGGTCGTAATGGTGATGTTTAGGGAAGCTTTTGTCCTGTAATGTACGTCTTAATGTACGGCTATGGGACTACAAAGTAGTCTAGTGGTCTTCAAGGTTCGTTGCATCTAACTTGAGTAAGTTAGATGCTACGTTAGTTAATAGAATTGACACCTGAGAATGAGTATTCTCAGGTGTCAATTCTATTTTTATGAATCTTAGTGCTTTGAAAGGCGTGTAAAACCTTTGATCCAAGTTATCATCTTGTAGACGTTAAGCCAATCTATTAAATTTCAACAGCTAGTGACCGTAAATCTGCCTCCACCAATTCGCACTTCGTCCGCGTGATTGAGTACGATCTCCTCTATTTCTACTTAAATTGTGAGGGGAAGAGTTTAGTCCGACAGTGGATTAACATAGGCGGCTTTTATAATAGGGGATATTAGATCTATAATGAGGTCAAATTATATTTATAAAATGCATCTACGATACAGAATTAATTCCTTTTTCAACAATAAACTTCCCTCTCACCTCTTAATTCAATAGTGTTGACGAAAATAAAAGAACGCCATCGACACAAAAAATATAATGCCCTTTGTAAATCGGCCCAAATAACGTTACGGAGGTCCTGCTTCGACCTCGTTCCGACAAAAATTTGATTTGTATATAAACCTCTCTTGGGAAAGGACAAGTACGTCTAATTCCAAAATCAGTTGATTCAATTGTACGATTGAGTCGGCCTTTCTCGGGTATTTAAATATTCTAGATTATCTGTTATGTAAGTTGTGGTGTTAGGTATTATGTTGGTGTTACTGAAATATCATGGCCATATTATCGTGTGGTTCTGGAACCACCAATCACCAAGCTTTGGTGAGTAGTAGCCTTAAGTACTGAGTACTAGCCTGAATACCGATTAGTGTCTCTAAATGAAGACCATGTCTGAGCAAGCACAGCGTGGGACGGCCGCCTGCCAGATGAACAAACGTTCCAGTGAAGATGGCAAGAAATCGTTGGATGCATTTGGAATCGGACTGGTTATACACAGGTTAGAATCGATTTTGCAGATAGCTGTACCTATATACGTATATATCGATGAACTGAATTCCGATCGCGATGAGTTATTAACGGATAAACGATTACTGGCCTGTTATCTGGAAAATATCACTATTGATGTTTATAGGTAACTTTATTTCCTATCTCTCAGAGGAAAATCTTTAAGAATAAACAGTAATATTTCCCAGATATTAGTTCATTAGTAAGCATCGTTTAATAGGTATCTCATCAGAGTGATATAAACCTTTTTTTTATTAAATTCGTAGTCCGACACTGGGAACAAATCCTGTGCCGTGGGTGCGTTTCCACACACAAAATTCACATACACAAACACCCAGGCCGAAACAAACATTTGTGGGTCACACAAAGATTTGTCCCGTGCGGGAATCGAACCGGCGACTACTCGATCCAGTAGGCGGAATGGATCAAGCTCTTAACTAATGGACCAATCTGTCCGCCAACAATAACCCGCCGACGCCGTAAACTTATACTGTAAGTCAAGGACAATAATGTAGGACTTTGCCAAAGTAATACTTGTGTTTAACAATGCAATTCTTTAGAACATTACATTACTTTGACAAAGTATTAATTGATCAATAGGTCGTCATTATCATCTACTGAAAGGAAAGACTTCCACTGCAGGACAAAAGCCTGTCACAAAATCGCCACGACGCCCGCCTTTGTTCTATACGCTACCTGCGATCTTCACTAGGTCATTGGTCTATCTTGCACATCTAATGGGGGTAAATGTGGCTAGTAGCGGCCTATTTCTGTCTTCTCCACAATCTAGTTTATTAGTCTAGGGGCCCATAGTGTGATCATCACACCAGGACAATATCAGACCTAAGATTTGAAACCAGGATCTTTCTGGTTTCATAACCTACGTGTATACTTATATTGGTATAATTCTTATAGAATCCAAAGGCTAGCTGTGCCCTGTATAATAGGCATAGACTTGGTGTAAATAGACCTGAAATCGTCGTAGAAATACACCGTACATCACGATGTACTGTGCTGTCTCGGCTTGAGGAATATAGGAGTGACGATGTAACTTAATATTTCTCTTATTTAGAGTCGTATATATTGGTGATTTTATTTGAAAATGTATCCGCACCACCATGTGTTATTTAGGTCAATAGATAGGTAGAGTTATAATTTTATTGTACATAAACATCATAAAAATACAATAAAAATCAAAGGAATAAGAAATATATTTTATTTTCTGGTGCGTATAAATATAATTTTATACACACCAGAAGCTTTTGAGAAAAACGAAGTTTTTCTGATAATTTTCTCCTGATGCACCAAATACCTTTTATGATTCTTTGAAAGTCGCAATAACTTTCAGCACATGTTAGTTTCTAACAATCATTCATGAATATTAACAAACGAATTTCTGAAAGTTTACACCCGAAGAGACGCCACTATTCCGAAACTTCGGGAAAAAACATCAAAACTTGCAAAGTCTGCCAACTTGTGCTAAGGTGGAGTATATACACGATTTTACATTTTCTTATATTTTTATTAAATAGAGCAACTTTTTAAGCAGGTAAAACTAATGACGAGTATTTATTAGTGCTGTGAAAGACAAAAGCAGGCTTAAAATTAAATTAGGTTGGAATATAAAGACAAACTGGATGATTTTATTTCCCAACTTTTTTATCGTTTTAAGTGGATTGTTTCAAAAGGCAAGTATCATCAGTAAAAAGTCATGTACTGCAGGTGCAAAGGCCTCCCCAGATATCGCCACAGCATCGATCGGGTTTCTATTGATAAGCATCGAGCTATGAATTGCATCCATATAATTATTACTGAATTTACGTTCATTTTTCTGACTTCTCTGGAGATCCTGTGGTATCGTTAACGGATTTTGGTTTGTCAAATCGAGAAAAAATAAACAGCAACAATCCCGAGCATTTTCATGGTGAAATATCTTTCCTAAAGTAACTTAAAATAGCTTATTAGGTGTCAATCATGCCTTGTTTCGTATTGAAATTGAACACTGCTAATTTGATAGTTGTAAACTAGAAGCTAGTAGCTGAAGAGGTAAACAGCAATTTAATTTACGAGAGCGGAGTGGAATGACAACATATTTGCTAACTGGTTGTTAATCAAGTAAAGTTTGAACTATTTCAATTCCATAAATCCATTCCAAATATAATATTTATAAGAAGCGCCGATTGAAAATGTAAATTCGAAAAGACAAAACAATTACTATAGCCGTTTTCACATTTCTATGGACAAATTGACGCTTACAGTGTTGTCAGTTTACTTTTTCATCGATAATAGAAATAAAATAAAAATTAATCTTATACAACTAAAAAAGCAGTGATAGCATAGTGGTTAGACCGTTGGACTGCAAAGTCAGAAGTCTCGGGTTCAAACTAAGGCACGCACCTCTGTCTTTTCGAAAGCATGTGCGTATTAAAAATTAACTATAACTTGCTTTAACACCGAAGAAAACAACGTGAGGAAACCTGCGTGCCCAAGTGATTCTCGAAGGTGTGTGAAGTTCGCCAACCCGCACTGGGCCAGCGTGATGAGCTATGGCCTAAACCCTCTCAGTCTGAGAGGAGGCCCGTACCCAGCAGTGGGTCAGTTTCTTAATAGGGCTAATATAATATTATAATACAACTAAAACTTATTTTTATTTAGTTTTTTAAGACGTCGATAAAATCTTCACTGAAATCTGTAGTTATATCCAAATTAAATTCATTTACTACACAATTTATTGTTAAAATTTACACTGAGTAAATCCAAACTAAATTAATAAATACAATATAAATATTTTAAATATGTCGATATTTTATTTCTATTGATTTAGTATTAGTAGTCCTACACTAGTCGTCTTAAGCTGGCATTTTTTTTTGTTTTGTCATTTGCACCTGTTAAGTTGTCCTTTCTGCCGTCGCAAATATAAAATCTAACGTCACCGTATCAACCAGAGGGCTAAGCGCGAACAAATTAAAATTGCCGTAACGTCAACGACGACAACACACGACAACGACGTATCAACTAGATAGCTAGTTGATATGCTATTCTTTTCCCACTAGTAATTTAATAAGTAAAGATGAAAGTGACAACACGATTTCTCGACCACGTTACACTAAAGTCCACCTATTCGTATAAAGTTCTAAAGCTCTCTAAGGGGTAGCTACTATGATCGTCATTTCGTAATAGTCAAATAGTACACTATCCACCAGTAAATAGCTCACCAGTCTCGCCGCGCCCTAAGCTCACAACCAAATGGATGATGTAAGCATCCCGTCCGAAGTGTTAAATTGAATTTGTGATATGACGTGGAGAGGGTCCCGCGTCTATTGCCACGGAGATGCGATGGGAATACGCTGAAGTGCAAACACTCCTACTCCATGCGACGTCTTGACTTTATAGTTTTGTATGGTAGTTGAGTATAGCGGGACTTAGTATTTATACCTAGGATGTCTAAGAAAGCTTTTCCTATGCTACTTGATGGAAATGTTGCATTCGACCTAATGTTTTATTTCACAAAGCACTATAGTATTTATAGGAAGAAAATCATTTCGCGTTGTGATATAATTTAAGAGTATAGTTTTAGAATATTGCATATTAAAATTATACTTACTATTTCGTGCTGTGGCAGAATTTCAGACTCCGGCCGGTTAATGATATTTTTTTTAGAAAAGCCCCGAAAACTTCTTCCTATTTGAACATAGATTTACTATGGAGATGAATACAAGACTCTTCTTCTTATTATTTTTACACTGAAATTATCACAATATAAGAGTGTATTTCGCCAATGTCGAGAAATAGTAGAATATAACAGTAAATTATAAAAAAAATGCTTCCTGTTGTCATTACGGCAAAAAAAAAACAAAAAAAAAACAAGACTCATGTCGTACAATAATTTATGTGAGTTGATGATTGGTCTATGATTAATTGCTTTGAATTTGCTTCAGAAAAGTAAACTATCTCAATAGTAGACATTAATTGTAATCCTGTACGCTAGTTATAAAGACTCCAACATAATATAAAATTCTTATATTAAATTCTTATATTCATCTTATATTCCGGTCTTGTGTCGACAACATCTTTCTGAGCAAAGTAATAATACGTAAAGAACAAGCCTACCATTTTCAAAAGCACCCAACCCCTGACTTTGTAAAAGAAGTATGATACCTACATAACCCCGAGTTTTATTTTTTCTTCCCACAATGCAGGTGCATAATTTGGCTAAATGAGCACTCGGGAGGTGCTCTCAACCGCTTTTATTCCGCGCCGTTGATATTAAAAGTTGGTCAAATGTGCATCACCATTGTACCAAGGATCCTTTGTCTCTATTCTATTCTAACGGGAGGTTTTTTATCTCTTGTAGCTGCTGCTTTATGAGAGTGCGGTTTATTACTATAACAAAAGCGGTGTGTTTTTAATTTGTTTGGAAAATATTATAGTGAGGAACGTTAGTTATTAGTTGCGGAGTGGTCCTTTTAACTTTTTTGATTTATTTTTTCATATAATAATGAAAATTTATTTTAGTTTTGGCTGGGGTTTATTCTCAAAAAATGATTGATTAGTCATCAAATTTTGCTGTTCTATTTGTTGTTATAAGCGCCAACTATAGTTACTGCTTCTTTGGTGAATCTTAAATGTTAACAAAGCTATTTACCAAGTAAACCAATTTTTACCATCGATCGGGATACTGGCTATCATGCTTACAAGAATATTTCTTACACCCTGGTCTGGTATAGTCTGGTCCACGGCTGGCTCTAATAATATATCTATATTTTTTTGTAAAACCAGAAATATAATATCGGCAAGTAAGTCAAGCTGTCTTCACGGTTGAAGTCGTTCTAAACTCTCCGAGGTCATCATCGGATATCTCACGTATATTTAAACAAAGTAATGCACATTATATAGTACAACACTCATAAGGTTAACACGGCCATATACGCTTAACTCCCGCTGAGGGTCCGAGCCTATGAAATATATATTTAATTGCCCAAAGTAAGCTAGTACCCGCTGTACAGACTAGAGGTCCTGTGTATTGGACTCTGGGGCACCGTAACTGAATTATAGGTCCCCAGGCAACAGTACGAGTGACCGCGGACGAGAAAGCCCACAAACTTGCGTGTGGGAAATATTTATGTGAGATTCTGGTGCTAACGAATTTTTATTATGTTCGTGGATTGAATTGTGCGAGGGTGCAAGTTTGGGATAATGTAATGAAAGATGATTGCTCAGTAGTGCAGATCTCTGCGCTACGTTGTGTGCAGCGAAAATTACCGGTGCCATTTCCGCTTGTTGGAGCTCTTTCGGTCGGTAGGAGTCCGATATGCCTCAAAAACATCCTTTGAGGTTTGTCGAAGTCCTATGCATAATTTTTCCAAGTAAAAAGGAGGGGGTTAGACTTTTATAAAAAAGAAAATAAACAAAAATTTTCGCACCATCTGCAAAGCAGACAGAGCATTGAACTTTAAAAGTCGTAGAAAAATAATTCCAGTGTACCTATTCTCTGTTTGAAAACTGCACTGCGGTCGAACTACGTGCCGTCTCCGCGTTGATTTAAAAAATTAACTTTGAACATTTTGTCCTCTCTGATTTTATATTGGATGAGTTTTATTTCCACCTTTATTTCGCTTTTTACGATGCTGTATCCCTTTTTATAAAATTTTGAACTGGTTTTACCTATTATTTGGAATTCAAGGAAACTGATATTTATTTATATATTTATTGAGGATCACCAACAGAATATACATTTTTTCTTGTCAACATCATTATGATTACATCCATGTTTAATGTTATTCTAATTATAGGTAGTCACAACATGCATTAACAGCTACTCTAAAAATTCAAATCAATAAATTACATAAATTACAAAGTCAACTACAATTATAAAACTTATCTAATATATATTAAATGAAATTATTTACCTTAATCTAGCAATAAAATAAAATAATGGTATATCGTCATCGTGGCAGAGTCACTGGAACAGTTAAGCGAAATGCTGCATAGCCTAAATGGAGCCTCTAGAGGTGTCGGTCTCGGCATGAACTTGGATAAAACCAAGATCATGTTTAATGAACATGTCACGCCGGGACCGATCTACGTCGATGGTTCGATGCTCGAATTTGTTCGGGAATATGCCTACCTTGGACAAGTTATCCAATTTGGTAGAAACATCTTCGAGAAAGAAATCAACCGCAGGATCCAATTAGGTTGGGCAGCATTTGGCAAACTACGTCACGTTTTCTCTTCGCCTATACCGCAATGTCTGAAGACTAAAGTCTATAACCAATGCGTCCTACCTGTTATGACTTACGGGGCTGTGACGTGGCCACTCACAGTGGGACTAGTCCACAAATTCAAAGTCGCACAGTGGGCTATGGAGCGAGCTATGCTCGGCGTCACTTTGAAGGATAAAATTCGTAACGAGGTAATCCGACAAAGAACCAAAGTTACCGCTCAGTACTCAGTAAGCACATCTGCAGAAGAACCGAGGGCCGATGGAGCAAGCGTGTCCTAGAGTGGAGACCGCGACTTGGTAAGCGTAAGGTAGGACGGCCCCCAGCTAGATGGACCGACGACCTCAAAAAGGTCGCTGGGACAGACTGGATGCGGAAGGCGGAGGACCGTGTGCAATGGCGCGTGTTAGGAGAGGCCTATGTCCAGCAGTGGACTGCGATAGGCTGATTGATTGATATTAAACATAAGATTAACAGATTCGTGTTTAGAACACATGATTAATTTTTGATCGTAATAATTTAAAAAAAAACATAAATTCAATTAAAATAATCAAGGATAATATATCAAAGAATATTATTACTATTACTAATAACATAAAACGTAAAAAAAATACATCTTATTAATTAGCGCAAAAGTAAAATTAGCGGATAAGTAAAATTGCATAGTATTAAAGCGACATTAAATATTATGTGAGGATTTGTGGGTGACTGTAGAGATAGAACCTAGTTTCAAAATAGCGATATGTGCGGTCTATTTACCGCCACCTCTGCAACCTTCAATCATTGAGCACTTTGTAGATAATTGCAATTCCATTTCAGAAAAAAATAATTTACCTGCAATTCTAATTGGCGACTTTAATTTAAGTAAAATAAATTGGAACATAGTTGACAATCTTACAGATCCTTGTACCTCTACCTCGCAATTAGCAATCTGTCAAAAATTTATAGATTTCACACACACTAATAACTTAAATCAACATAACAACATTCTCAACAATAAGCACAAAATTTTGGACTTGGTTCTCACAAATATAACACTTTGTGATGTAACTGAAGCATCTTATAGCCTATGCAATATTGATCCCTATCACCCTCCTCTTAATATTCACCTCCGCTCAGAGTCAAAAACTACGTTGCGGCCTAATAATACTAACCGGCCAAACTTTAAGAAAGCTGATTATGGTGCTATCAGAGCTGAGCTTCGTAAAGTTAATTGGTGTAATCTATTTAGTAAGGAAGATGATCCTAATACCATGCTAGATATTTTTACAGCATAATTAATAAGCTTATTGAACAGTTTGTACCCGCTGTTGTCATTAAAAATTATAAAAATCCCCCCTGGTTTAATAAAACTCTATTAAGATTGCTAAAGGAAAAAAACAAGTACAGAAGAAGATATAACACATATAAAAACCCAATGGACAAGATTTCTTTACGTTTGTGTAGTAAACGGTGTGAAAAACTTGCAAAAAGATGTTACATTACATATGTAAACAATCTCGAGGACAAAATAACTACAAATCCTAAGTTCTTTTGGTCGTTTATAAAATCAAAAAGAAAAGTTGCCAGCAATTACCCTTCATCCATGTCTAATGCAGAAACAACAGTTCACAAGGGATCTGATATATGTAATATGTTTGGCTCCTATTTCTCAACAGTATATAATCAGACAGGTCAAACTAGTCAAAGAGTTGATGTTCATACGACATCTACATATTTGAATAACTTAAAAACTACTTCCGACTGTTTTTCTGGTTTACCTATTCAGAAACAAACTATAATTACATTTTTAAACCAGCTAGATATTCATAAGGGACCTGGGTCTGATCATCTTCCTCCAATTTTATTAGTTAATTGCGCTAATGAGTTAGCAACACCTCTAAGTTTAATATTTCATAAGTCACTCAGTGTTGGCATTTTCCCCGACCAATGGAAATTAGCTAAGGTTGTTCCGATTCCGAAATCTGGTACCATAACTAAAGTTACAAACTATAGGCCAATATCAATTCTTCCTGTAATAGGTAAAGTCTTGGAAGCTATAATTTGTCCTTATATTCAAAATTACTTCCAGAAATACATTTCAAACTGTCAGCATGGTTTTGTGCCTGCACGATCAACATGTAGTAACTTAGTAACATTCATTGAGAATACTATTGAGTCTATTGATGCAAATAAGCAAATTGACGTGGTGTACACGGACTTTAGCAAGGCTTTCGACAAGGTCTCTCACCGACTGTTAATACAAAAGCTCTTAGCGTATGGCTTTACTGGTATGTTTTTAAAATGGCTTAGCTCGTACCTAACTAACCGCAATTATTATGTCGTAGTAGATGGATTCAAGTCCAATACATTTAACATTACTTCCGGTGTTCCACAGGGATCCCATTTAGGACCAATACTGTTCAACATTTTTATAAATGACCTTCCAAATGTTTTTATTTATTCTACTCCTTATATGTTTGCAGATGACCTTAAAATAGCACGAGTTATAGATTCCCAGGTAGATGTAGTTTTACTTCAAAATGACATTAACAGCTTATTGGATTGGTGTAAATCAAATTACATGCAACTTAACATTGAGAAATGCTTGTACATTACTTTCTCTCGTAAAAGAAATTTAAGGAATACCAAATACTACATGAATGGAATACCACTAAAAAAAGTGAGTACTGTTAGAGATTTAGGTGTAGTTCTTGATCACAAACTCACTTTTGTTCCTCACATTGAAAATGTGGTCAAAAAATCTTCAAAAATGTTAGGTTTTGTAATTAGAAACACTAAATCTTTTCGCTGCCCAAAAACAAAAATTGTTTTACTTTACAACAGCCTTGTTCGTAGCATACTTGAGTACTGTGCGGTAGTGTGGCGTCCTCACTTTGCAACGCAGTTTAAGGTTAGAACGAGTACAAAAGCGTTTTCTGAATCACTTAGCTTACACCGCAGGCATCGCTAAAAGACCATCCGAGTTACTTAAAACGTTTAACAACATTTAAAATCGTGTCATTAGATAAGCGCAGAGACTCATCTGAATTGCTATTCTTACATAAAATCTTAACTCACAAAATTTATTGTCCTGAAATTTTGTCAAAATTTAAATTCAACGTTCCATATAAAATGCCTAGAAAACCCATTAAGCTTTTATGCCCACCTTTTCGAAAGTCCGTCTTAGGTAGTAACTCACCTGTGTCAAGGCTATGCAAATTATATAACAAATACGACAAGCTCATTGATGTGTTTGGCATATCGACTAAAAGTCTCAAGAACCAAGTCCACAATTTAAGTATGTCTAATAAAGTTTCATCACTCAATTTGTTGCTCTCTTTTTATCTTTTTATTTTGTCTTTTTATTTTTATTTGTGTTTCTTTTTTTTTATTCATTCTGTGTGTCACTTTGTCACTTTTACCACTTCAGTTGAAGTGGTTATCTTTTATTAATTGAACAGTTCCATAACTTTGCATGTTGTGTTTGCCCATTAAAATTGTGCACTTAGATTAAGTGAATATGTAACCCTAGTTAATAACATAAGTTATAGTGTAACAATTGTTGGTAAACCAATAAAAATAAAATAAAATAAAAATTATAAACAATAAAATAACATAACAATTCATTTTAAACAATTAATATTTATTTATGCAACTGTTAAATTAGAGGATCACGTTGTCGTTTTTTTTTATAGTACATCAACACCATGCGCTTAAAGGAGCTAAATGAGTCATTTGTAGTGTCCAATTCAGGTGACTTCTCAACTAGTGAGTTATAAGTTTGCATTAATCTGGGTATAGGAGAATTTATACCTAAGTTTGTTTTATAAAGTTTAGACACGAAAAATGGCTTTGGAATTCGGGGAACTCTTGAAGGTACGTTTATGCGTATACTACTTAATAAGTGTTCACTGTCTAGGAATCCATAAATTAACTTGTGTAAAAAGGCCATATCCAGTATAGACCTCCTGTCCTGCAATGCACACATTTTGGATTTGCGGAGTCGTTCTTGGTAAGACAATGTTATGGGCATGTGACATTGATACTAAATATCGAGTTAATTTTTTTTGAACCTGTTCAATTCTAGCCCCATGTACTTCATATCCTGGCGCCCAAACTACACAACCATACTCTAGTTTACTTCTGACAAGACAATCATATAGTATTTTTTCCGGTATCTAGTTTTTTAAATTCTCGAGCACATCTTAGTACAAAACCAAGCATTTTGAAAGCTGATTCTAATGTTTTGTCGATGTGACTAATTAAATTTAACTTTCTATGGATAACTATGCCCAGATCCTTAACTTCAGATACTTCATTCAGAGTTATTCCCGAGATATTATAAACTGATTCTATTATATTACATCTTTTTCGTGTAAGTTTCATGCAGAAACATTTATTCGCATTTAAACACATCCTGTTTTGTTTACACCAATCAGATAATCTGTTGACATGTTCTTGCAATAGTCCAACATCTACTTGATTCCGAATCATACGCATAAGTTTCAAATCATCAGCAAATATGTAGACTATGGAATTTTTAACAGATTTAGTTACGTCATTTATAAAAATGTTAAACAATAATGGACCCAAATTTGAGCCTTGTGGAACTCCAGACTCTAGAACATAAGGCTCTGAATTACAACCATCCACCACAACTGTTGATATACAGCCCTGTAAATAGGAAAAGCACCAACTCAACAGCGAACCCGAAACTCCTAAATCTGCTAACTTGTGGATTAAAATACTATGGTTAACTTTGTCGAATGCCTTTGAGAAGTCGATGTATATGACATCCACTTGAATATTTTTTGTATCAACTAACTCTACAGCATCATTAATGTAACTAACAAGATTTGTCATTGTGGACCGTTTAGGTGTAAATCCAAGTAGATTTAGTGATATTTTATGTTTAAAATGGTCATATATAGATGGATACACCAAAGATTTGAATACTTTTGCGAATGCTGATAGAATGGATATTGAACGACGTGGATATTATGAACATAAACAATTTTCTACGAAATTGTAAGATGCTATTTTAAATCCGTATTAATATTATCAATTTTATGGTAACTATGTCTGTCTGTCTGTACTACGTGTGCGACTGACCCGTTTTTGTATTTATTTATCAGTCCCAATTACTGTAAAATATGTAAATATACAGAATGCACCTTTCCCACATGTCAATGTGACGGTGCTTATATTTTATTCACCTCTAATAATTTGAAGAGATTATATTAGATTTACCGTAAAGGATTGCTGAAATTATGATTCACCAACAGACAGTCAAAATCAATTACGCCAATGAATGCATTTTCATCTTGCATATATCCGCCATGCAGCACAGACAGATTGACGTTAGCGTAACGCTATCAATTTGATATACAATCCTCCTCACTCTACATATTTACCAAATAAAGATGAAAGTGAAAACACGATTTCTCGACAGCGTTGCTGTAAAGTTAAATGGTTTATGCTTAGCCATCTGTTGTGTTTTTCGGTATTATTCTCAGGAGGCATACAAAAAATACACAAAGATGCTACCCATGCCATCCCAGAATTCATTCGGTGGGAAAATAGCTTTTATTTTCGAATCTGCAACAGTCCGTTGCTATTTTCATCCGTGTACCCCGTTTTTAAATAGTCTTTTAATTATATGACCAGAGAGAGAATTGAATAAAAAAGACAAGTCCCTCCGTTTTTCGCCGGGACTTTTCAGTAGAAACTGCGTTCCAGTTCGATGGTGAATTTAGGAACATTACATTGATAAAGCATTATTTAATTAAAATAAATATACCGCGCTATAAGAAAGGCCTAAGAAGTATTAAATAATTTAAAGAAATACGTGTACACTTTCCATAGATTCCATGTTGCAGATTATGCAATAGTTTATTACATTCACAGTTCATATCATTTATAGGGCAATAAAATAAATAGCTATTTAAATGGATTGAAACGTGGGGCGCACACCCTACGTTTTTCATTTTTTGCTTTTTAGTACTTATGTATGTGATTGCACTTTCATGCAATTCAGAGCTATGTTTAGTTTTAAGTATGTAAGCTCATTTAGTAGTTAGTTTAAAATCAATGGAAAAATTTCTACAGAGTTTAACTTGCCTCCTGAACCTCAAGATAAAGTATGAAAATGTTACAAATAGTCGCCCTTCTCAGATTAACCGAATCAAACCTTGTTTAATGCAGCATTACGAGCGTCTCTCAGCTAAGTCAGACTTACTCGGCATAATTTCTCTTGCATCTTTATATACCTTCTTATTATCTGAATAAGAATCCATGAACTTCCAGGAACTTTGAACTCTTTGCGATCTTCCTCTCTCTCTCGTCTGGTTTGATTACGTCGATAGATATATTCCATAAAACTTTTCATCACCCGATCAACAACGAAAGAGTTTAGAAAACAACACAGCAAGTCAATTTGGGCACCACAAAGCAATCACTCAATACGTGTTTGTATCTACTCCATTATTGCTCGGTACTTTTCATGTGACCTATTTGAATTGTGCAGTTTCAGATAGACAGGAACATTGATACTGAAACACGGTAATTACAAGAATAACCCCGATAATGGAGTTAATCTGGCTTCTTCTTCGTGTTTTTGTTTTGCCGAAAGATGCCCACTGTGAGACAAAGACACGCTACAAAGATCTGGCTGGACGACTGGCTTCTTGCTGTTCGCATCTATTTTTCACCTGTGACCTTCACCAGGTAATCGGTCCTACGTCTGGTTTAATTCGATTTACACTGGCAACTTGGTCTCGTCGATCGAGAAATCGTGAGCTGGATACCCGCACGGGACAAATCTTTGCTTGACCCACAAATAGTTGTTTCGGTCTGGGTGTGTGAATTTTTGTAACGACACAACAAAGGAATAATTCGTATTCTGAGGCTACTTTTACCTTTAAAACAAAGGAAAAGTTAATAATTTTATTAAGCTAAGAAAACATTAGGTATAGAACTAGAATATTTCTAGAAGAACCTAGTCGGTAATATATAAAAAAAATGGATTCGCTAATGTTTTCTATCTATCTATCTATATCATCACGCCAGCTCCCTCGCGGGGTAGGCAGAGAGTACAGAGTTCCAACAGGTTCTTTCCTTACATACCTCTCTGGCTTCCTCCACTCTCATAGTTCGTCTCATACACACTCGCCGGTTACGGAGACTCTTGACTTGCCCTTCAGCTAAGACACGGTCTATTTGGTCATGGTAAGATAGTCTAGGTCTTCCCCGGCACCTACATCCTTCCACTTTTGCATTGTATATCTGTTTTGTCATTCTTTCTTCTGGCATCCTTTCTATATGCCCGAACCAACGGAGCATACCCTTTCTCATCTTTACACCGATACTATCTTTCATACCTACTCGCTTTCTTACTACGCTGTTGCGAATACGGTCGGTCAGCTTCACTCCGCACATCTTCCGCAGAGATCGCATTTCGACCGCATTTATCCTGCTTTCGTTCTCCTTCTTACATACCCAACTCTCACTGCCATATAACAGCGTTAGGACAAGCACTCCGTTATGCATGGCCAGCTGCGCCTTTTGGCTTAAGTGCCGGCTCCCAAGTAGCCTTCCCATCGCACCATTCACTCTATTACCTGCATTCACTCTTCTCTCTATATCAGCGGTGTATGTCCCATCCTTACTGAAGGCGCATCCAAGATATACAAACTCATTCACTTGCTCCAGCACATCGTTACCAACCACAATCCTTGCATTCGTTCTGGTTTCTTCCCGTTCAAAAACCATAATTTTGGTTTTCTTCACATTCAAATGTAAGCCATTGTTCATGCAGTCGTCTCTCATAACTGTGACTAGTGTTTGCAGATCAGTGGCTGTTGGCGCTATCAAAACCGCGTCATCTGCATACAATAGGTGGTTTATCACTAGATCACCCATTTTTACCCCTTCAGTCATCGCACACAGTCTTTGAAGACTTTTATCCAGATACACTATAAACAGTCTAGCGGACAACACGCAACCCTGCTTGACGCCGATTTTAACGTCAAACCAAGGTGACATGTTACCACCCACCCGTACGCATGCCTTGCTGTCCACGTAGGTGGACTGGACGGCTCGCAACAGGGTGCCGTTTATACCATACTCTGGCAAAATGTCCCAAAGTATCTTTCGTACGACTCTGTCAAACGCCTTCTCCAGGTCCACAAAACCGCAGAAAACCTTCCGGCCTACTGCCAGATGCTTCTCTACGATGTTGCGGAGGGAGAAAACTTGATCCGAACATCCTCTTCCAGACCTGAAACCTCCCTGTGCCTCACACAACACTCCATCGGACTTCTCGCGCATTCTCCATTCAATGATTTTACCATAATGTTTTGTTCCTAATGTTTTGCCTTATAAATTAGTCGGCACTGCTGAGCAAGAGACTTATATCAGAAACCGAGATCATAGGTCTGATTATACTTTTCCAGCCTTTCTATAGCGGATCAGTGAAGGCAGGTCGATGTACATCTGCTGCTGGAACTTTTCAAGCTGTCTCTCAGGCATTCAACGCCAACTCGAGAACAACGGCACGACGTACCTTTTTCGAAGCACAAAAGCGCCTGAAAATGAAACAAATTCTTATAAAACTTCGTTTATTGCCACATCTATAAGCCGAACATCTACGCACATAACAGAATGGGAAAATTAGTTTGTCAGAAGCACTGGCCCGACGAGCCTTTGTGTCATCAGCAAAACAAAGTTATTCATACAAAAGTTGGTTACACACGCTATCTCACGCGTTTTTTAAAAGTTACTGTTATATATTTGTTTAATCTATTTTATTATTCTCATTCTCATGTTTTGTCTTCGACATTTTTGGTAATGTCTCGGTCTTTGGATTTGAACACAATTGAGAAGCCCATTGATTTTCTTAGTGGAAGCGGCGACATTTCGTTTCAGTGGTTGATTGGTAGGAAGATTTATTTATTTATTGAAATAATAGTAATAATGTCAGCCTATACTGCTCCACTGCTGGTCAAAGGCCTTTTCTCACAAATTGAGGTGAGGAAGATTAGGTCATACCCCACCACTCGGACCCAGTGCGGATTGATGGACACCTGTTCTAGGAACTTATCAAGCCGCCTATAAGGCTTCTAACTTAGTTATATTTTGTTGACCTATTGTATTATTACTATACCCACTGTTTTGTTTTCAAGTAGGTTTTAGGAGAAGTGTCAATATTTGCATTTGAGCATAATTTGAGACGCCTGCTAAGTTTCTTTTTAAATCTTTTTAGTGAAAGCCGCGTTTTGATTCGTTAGTAGATTAGGTATTTTTAAGTGCCTTCTCAGTGTTTATACAAAATAAAAGATTTGAATTTAAATTTGAAGTTTTTGTCCCCGTTTGAATGAAACTGTGAAGAATTTACTTATTACTAGTATATTATCACATCACACATTTAATTGTTATTCCTACATGAATAACCTTTAGCCGATCAGTGGTCACTGCTTAAGGTGTATACACTTCTTATTAAAACAGCAGAAATAAGCAATCCTTCAGTATAAATTATATAGTCTCATGACGAAATTTGAATGTCTGAAAAGTTTAACCAGTTGTCAGATACTCATGATTATATTTTGTGGAAAATGTTTTTTTTTTTTAAACTAACCCAAAACAGTACTATCACGCCTATATTCGCCAAGCGAGGGTGGCAAAAGCAATAGAACTTATGTAGTACATACATACATACTTACATTTCACAAAATATATGACGTCTGAAATATCAGACAAAATTCCAGACTCCGGACTGCAAGGCAATTTAACCCCCAATTCAGTCTCGAAAGAGATTTAAACTGCAAAGCGTGTATATTATTTGAATATTAATTATACCGTTCGTTTAATACTATCATATACTTAATTCATGAAGTACATGAATTATATTTATATAATAGTTATTTATATGAAATATAATATATATTTATTCGTATTCCGTCGTGACTTTAAATTTTAATTTAAATAATCGAATTCATACTAATATAATTTTATTGGTCCTTCAGTAAGCCAAACATGTAATATTTTAAAAGTGTTTTAATAGGTACGATATTATGAAGGTAAGATATTATGACTCAGCAACATGCTGGGGCAGTATCCCGATAAAACCCACACAACCTTAAAAGTTTCGCCACATAGCCGAAGCACCGCACCGGGAGCGCGACAGTGGCGCGGCTTGGGGAGTTGTAATGTACTGAAATGTAGTACTGAAGCGTGTAGTACTGAAGTACGGAAGCCCTCCGCTACGTTCGGTTGTGACGTTTGACGTCACTCTGAGCGGGGCTGCGCTTTCCGGCGTCTCCCGTACATTTCAGTATACTGTAATATATTACAACTCCTCAAGCCGCGTCACCGTCGTGCTCCCGTCTTGCTGCGTCGGCTATGAGGCGAAACCCTGTAATGTTTGTAGCTATATCTTGTAATTGTTATTGTTAACGTATATTGTAATTGTTATGATTTCGTCTGTCTGTGGTTATATATTTTTCTTTTTCTTTCTTTAGACCACAGTCATAAGATATTTCTTTTTATACGTGCGCCTGCATTGATTTCCAAAAATATTTGACTAGACAGTCACATTGGTCTAACGGCGCGAAGTTCAACTGGTGATGATGAGGTTCTAGTTTGGAATCTAAGATCGGACACGATTTAAAACTTTTGTTTTTTAACGGATGTTTCTATAGAAAATTCCTCGCTAGGAGTAGTCCGAAATATAAATCCTGCCAGGTATAATGGCAATAGACTAGCTCTTAACATTGTAAACGCAATGTGGTTATACCTAGTACACTTTTGCTACCCCTGCTCAGGAAATGAAGGCGTGACGGTTTAAAATAAAGCTTGCTTACACCACACAAGGTAGTGAATTCGCTTTGGTATGTATGGACATATTTACCAACCTATTATTGTAAATACGAATCGTTATACTTTATCTAAGAACCGAACAATAAAAGTATTTTATTTCCTATTTTAAACTTCCAAGTTAACAATCCGGCTTTCGTGTTTCTTTCTGAAGTGTCCACAGAAACTAAAAGTAATTTCGAGAAAATATTGTTCCACTGTAGAACCGCAGTAAGATCTAAACATCCCTTATAGAACAAATGTTAGAAATTTAACTCTGTGTCTGATTCTATTTGCCAAGACAAGCAAATGCACTTGTATATGGGAAATATTCAAGGTTTTAGGAAATGCGTACAGTATAAAAGTCGTAATGGCGATGTTTGGGTAAGTTTTTGTCCTGTAATGTACGTCTTTCTGCTGATGATAGAAGATGAAGTATTAACGCTATGGGACTACAAAGTTCTAGTGGTCCTCACGGTTTGTAGCGTCCAACCTACTCATTTTCAGGTGGCAAACCCATTTTTAAGAATATTAGTGCTTTGAAAGGCGTGTAAAATTTAATTCAAGTTCATCATCATCATCTCAGCCCATACTTGTCCACTGTTGAACATAGGCCTCCCCAATCGCTTTCCAGCGTAACCGGTCCGATGCCACCTGCATCCAACGACTTCCTGCGATTTTCACAAGATCGTCGGTCCATCTGGCAGGCGGTCGTCCCACGCTGCGCTTGCCAATACGTGGTCGCCACTCTAGAATCTTTCTGCCCCAACGCCCGTCCGATCTACGCGCTATGTGGCCAGCCCATTGCCACTTCAGCTTGCTAATCTTAAGGGCTGTGTCAGTAACCTTGGTTCTTCTACGAATCTCCTCATTCCTGATTCGATCGCGTAGAGAAACGCCGAGCATAGCTATCTCCATAGCTCGCTGAGCAACTCTGAGCTTTTGTATGAGACCTATTGTAAGAGACCACGTCTCTGATCCATATATCATCACTGGTAACACACATTGACTGAAAACTTTAGTCTTAAGGCACTGAGGTATTTTGGATGAGAAGATATTGCGCAGTTTCCCGAACGCTGCCCAGCCGAGTTGGATTCGTCGATTGACCTCTCTCTCAAAGTTGGACCTACCTAACCGGACTACCTGTCCCAGGTAAATGTATTCGTCGACAACTTCAAGAGTAGAGTTCCCAACGGTGAGTGCGGTGGGTACGACATGGACGTTAGACATTATTTTGGTTTTGTCCATGTTCATTTTAAGACCCACTTGTTGAGATACTCTGTTGAGGTCACCGAGCATTCGTCCTAGATCTTCCAGCGACTCCGCCACGACCACAATGTCGTCGGCAAATCGAAGGTGAGTGATGTATTCGCCATTGATGTTGATGCCAAGTCCTTGCCATTCCAAGAGCTTGAAGGCGTCCTCTAAGGTGGCCGTAAACAGTTTCGGAGAAATGACGTCTCCCTGTCTTACTCCTCTTTTTATGGGGATTGCCTTCGTGCACTGCCCCTGTACTCGGACTGACATGGTGGCGTTATTATACAAGCACTTCAACACTTCGATGTACCGATAGTCAATGCGGCATCGCTGGAGAGATCTAAGAACCGCCCAAGTCTCGATCGAATCGAAGGCTTTCTCATAGTCCACAAACGCCAAGCATAGTGGCCGATTATACTCCTCGGTCTTCTGTATAATCTGCCGCAGCGTATGTATGTGGTCTATGGTACTAAAGCCTTTCCGGAAACCGGCTTGTTCGGGAGGCTGGAAGTCATCAAACCTGCGTTCGAGACGATTCGTAATGACTCTCGAAAACAACTTATAAACATGGCTCAGCAGTGTGATGGGCCTATAATTCTTCAGTAAAGTGTTATCACCTTTCTTGAAAAACAGTACCACCACAACCCTGTTCCATGCTTCCGGCGTTTTGTCTTCGAGCAAGACGGAATTAAACAGCCTCTGAAGGACTTTAAGTACCGGCGTTCCGCCCGCTTTCAGAAGCTCTACGGTAATTCCGTCTTCGCCCGGCGCTTTGTTATTTTTGAGTTGTTTGAGAGCCATCCTAATCTCGTACAGGCTGATGTCCGGGATATCTTCAGTGTAGTGTCGGGTTAGCTTGGCTCTTGGGTCTTTTACCAAGTCAACAACAGGTTCAGCTACTGAGGTATACAACTGCCCATAGAACCTCTCTATCTCCCTGAGCACCTCCGACCTATTCGACGTTACGTTTCCGTCCTCCGTCTTCAGCTTCGTCAACTGGCTTTGCCCAATAGACGCGTCTCTTGCGAACACTTTAGAGCCCTTGTTCTGTGCTATGGTCTCCTCAATACGCCTTGTATTGAATGACCGTAAATCGTGTCGCAAGGACTTCAATATCTGTCCATTGAGCTGCCTATAGGACTTAGCATCATCGGAGGTTTGGAGCGTCATGGAACGTCGCTCAGCCATGAGGTTTCGGGTGTAGTTGGATAGTTTTTGAGGTCTATTTTTACGGTGGGGCTTAAAATACTTGGACCCGACCGTATGGACAGTCTCTACCAGCCTGTTGTTGATTTCGTCCACTGATGCGCTGCTGTCTAGCAATTCGAAGCGGTTTGCCAATTCGAGTTTAAAGTTCTCGGGGTTTTGGATATGTGCATTACAAGGTCGGAGCGTAGACTTCATCAGACGCGATCTTTCCATTTTGACATTAATATTTAATGTGCCTCTGACCATTCGGTGATCACTGCCGGTTTTTACCCTGTGGATCACGGAGACATCATTAAATATTTGTCGCTTGGTGCTCATTATGAAGTCTATTTCGTTTTTGGTGGAACCATCAGGGCTCATCCAGGTCCATTTCCGATGAGGCGGCTTCTGGAAGAAAGAGTTCATCATAAAGAGTCCCTCCTTCTCCAGGAATTCGGCCAGCCTCTGACCCCTGGGGTTGCGCTGCCCATATCCAAATTGCCCCACTCTCAACTCATCATCGCCCCGTTTGCCCAGCCGCGCATTGAAGTCACCCATAACCACTGTAAAGTGTGTTTTGGAAGTATGTATGGCTCTACTAATGTCCTCATACATAACTTCGACATCATCATCTGAGTATGTCGAGGTCGGTGCGTAGACCTGTATGACCTTCAGCGAATATCTTTTGGATATTCTGAGTATCAGGTACGCTACCCTGCTCGACACACTAGTGATGGACACAACGTTGTCTATGAGTGACTTGTAGACGATAAATCCGACACCACCTTGGGACTGCTGTTCGCCCTCCCGGTAGTAAAACAAGTTGCCAGATTTTAAGGTTATCGTGTCCTCGCCCTCTCTTCGGACCTCCGATAAACCAACAATATTCCACCGCAACTTGTTTATCTCTTCTTCCAGCTCAACAAGCTTCTCATCTGTCCTCAAAGTGCGTGCGTTGTATGTCACCAGGGCCAATTTTCGTTTTTGGTGGTAGCCGAATCTCTGCCGGAGATTCTTAGCACCCCTTGTCCTGTCGTTACCATGGCTGCTACCGTGGCCAGGACGATCAGGACCGCCGGGGACTAGGGGCCTGGTTTTCTTCTTTTCTTCCATAATAGTGATTGGGGGGATTTGCCATACTCGCCACGCTTGGCAGGCGGGTTGGCGAGCGCAGTTTTTGATCGCAGAAGTGTTAAGAGAACGCTGCTGCCCATTCCCTAGTTTTCCCTTAGTCGCCTTGTACGACACCCGATGGGATGAGATGGGTTGGTCCTATTCTAAGCCGGGAACCACGCACCACCGTAATTCAAGTTATCATCTTGTAATCGTTAAGCCAATCTATTTAATTACATCAGCTGGTGACCATAAATCTGCCCCCAGCAATTCGCACTTCGTTTGCGTGATTGAGTATGATCTCTTCTATTTCTACTTGAATTGTAAGGGGAAGAGTTTTGTTCGACAGTGGATTAGTAGTCTAATTTTTGATAGGGAAATCAATAATGAGGTCAAAATTATATTTATAAAATTTTGATAATCATCAGCAAATATATACATTTATAGAACGTGATTTTACGTTTGTCTAAGGGTTTGCATATGTGAAATTCATGTTTGTAAACGCATCCACGACACAGAATTAATTCCTTTTTCATTACTAAGCTTCTCTCTTACCTTTTAATTCAAGAGTGTTGACGAAAGTAAAAGAATGCCATTGACACGAAAAAAAATAATGCCCTTTGTAAATCGGTCCAAATGACGTTACGGAGGTCCTGCTTCGACCTCGTTTCGACAAAAATTTGATTTGTAAATAAACCTCTCTTGGGAAAGGACAAGTACGTCCTATTCCGAAATCAGTTGATTCAATTGTACGATTGTGTCGGCCTTTCTTGGGTATTTAAATATTCTATATTATCCTATATGTAGGTTGTGGTGTTAGGTATTATTGTGATGTTACTGAAATATGATGGCCATATTATCGTGTGGTTCTGGAACCCGTATCTTTGATGAGTAGCTTGAAGTACAAGCTTGACTTACCAATTAGTATCTTCAAATGGAGAACACGTATGACCAAGTGTAGCGTGGGATTACCCCCTGTCAGATGAGCCTACGATCTTGTGAAGATCGCAAGAAGTCTTTGGATGCAGGTGGCCTCGGACCGGTTGCACTGGAGAGCGATTGGGGAGGCCTACGTTCAGCAGTGGACGGGTGTAGGCTAAAATGATGATGATCTTAAGGTGCCAGGAAGTAGATTAAATTCCTAAATATTAGCTTAAAGTGAAAATTAGTAACTTAAAATTACGGGTAGTATATTTCGAAGTACTGATTAATATCATTAGGTATTTCTCTAAAGTACTAGGTATTAGCTTGGAGTGCCTAATAATAATAAAAAGTAGAGTATATGAGCTTAACGAACCGAGTATACCCCTCACATTTTAAGGATGTTAGATCCCAATGTATTAGGGGGTGATTCTGTTGCCATTATACCAAACACAATTCTAGATTCCCGACTATTTTCTTTTTCATAGAAAAAGTTCAGTCACATTTTGTTCGACCTAGGATCCAAACCCAGAACCACGTAATAACCAATCACAGTATGTTCTCCGGGACCAACGAGGCAGCCAGTTTAGTTATCTGACGACTATTAAATATAAAACTGGTGTTAAAATACTAATATCCCCGATATTCATTTTCCATCAAAAGGTAATTTGTGACTGATAGGAAACTATGATAAACTTACACAGGCACTTTCCTAACAGTCTATTTGACCCATTTTTCATGGCCTAAATGTCACTTGGCAAAGATGCTTTGAGGCCGACCGAAAAACCTTTATGCGAAAACTAACGTATCGATACAGTTAAGTAGCTATATTATTCACGGTGACGTATTTGTAATATTCATCAGACAACCATTCATCATTATCTCCACTTAATTACAAAAGTAATGTACTACACTTAAAGTAATGTCTCCGTCTTACTCATTATATTTTGAGCCTCATAAAAAGGACAGCAACATAACAGTTTCGAAATTGCGGCACGTCCAAAGTCGTAAAACAATTTTGCACATCCAAACATTTACACCGAATTACGTTTACACAAACTATTCACGTTAACATTAAGTATATCGTAAAGGAATGTACCAGGCGAGCATAACGTTGGTACGACTAGCATGGGACAAGTCGTTGGTTACAGAATAGCTATGATAGCCTAGTAGCTGCCAAGTATTAGTAGCCACACATTACCAACGTTCCGCGCACACATCGATAAAAAATTCCTTGCGCCAATCAAGCTGCACCATTTCTCTGTACGTGTGCACAAAAGGGTCGTAGGGCGTATAGCAAAACTGTATAACTCCTGTTTTCGAGTTTTATACATAGTAAACTCGGTTCTAATAGGAATGATGATACGAACCGTGAAAATGGTTTAACTGTTTCGTGGCAATAAAATGCAGCCTTCGAGTGTTTGCTGCGAAAGATGCGCCCCGAGACTTGGTCTATTTATTGAATTAGACGTTTTATGTTTGTGTGTTAACGTTTGCCGTAAAGTATCGTGGTGTTTCGAATTTTATTTTTAAGTTATATTTGGGAATTCTGCATTACATACATAAATGTCATTTTTTGTTCGCAAGGGATAAGCAGAAGTGTATATGAGGAGCGTCTATTTAAAATGGGCTATTTTTACAGTAAACTTTGATAAAATATTTCAAAAAATATTACTCAACTGTATGATATTTGATGGGAAAGGTGAAGATAAAGATAGTTTTTTTTTTAGAAAATAGGTATTTATGATCCAAATCAAGCCAGTTTTACATTTAGCTAGTAGTAGAATAAGTAAAAAAATTATAGATGACTACAAATTGGATTTTTTCCCCTCTGAAACATATAATATTATTTCACCATAATATTATTGTGGTAAAAATAAAATAAGTTTTTCGAAATCTATTCTGGTTCTCTTGAACATGGCCCTGTGACCGCGTGATCCGACTGCTTACTCCGGTAACTTATTTTATCTATATATCTCTCTCTACTGATTCATCGAACTAAGAGGAATCAGGAATGTTCATCAGTCCGACTAATCGATCTATGGGGAAACACGAGTATTCAAGGTTCGACTCATGACGCTTCTTCATAATATTTTGTATCAGAAATAACAAATTATAATCATTGCATTAAGTAACTATATCTAATGTTTTAGAAAAACATTATTCGGTATAAATATTGATATTCTTGAATATAGAGCAGATTCTATTAACAGCTTTGCATTTCAAACGAATAGCAGATGAAACGAAAATTAATGCTAATTTTTATATCGTATCTATCACTTAGGCTGCAGAATTTTTTTTATATGCATATACTAACATAAGACACCTAAGTTATAGTATAATTTAAAAAAGAAAATTGTATAATTACACGGTTTTGAGTACCTAGTGTATGTCTGTCAAAATTTAAAGCTATCCATAAATTAAAACGATCATTTAATAGACAACTACACCAAAAAAAATAGATCAAAGATATTTTTTAATCAACCCTTCAATTACCTGCGGTCATTTCGATCCCAATAAAACTTTTCTAGCACACTAATGACAATTCAACTTCAGTAATTAACACCATTTAAATAAATAACCTCAACCCAAGGTCTAAAGTGGGGAACGCTCGAAAAAGAAGTGAGTTAGAGTTAAAAACTCATTCAATTAAGTGGTTGGTAATTAACTTCTCTTGGGGCGAAGTAGCCCCGCCGTAACAAATGACAATCAAAACGAATGAACGTCGAAAAAATGCTGAAGTTCCATAGCATCTTGGGATTTAAATGTCAAAAAGGATGCTTGGAGGAAGATAACGAAATTAGCTTTTATTAATTATTGTGCTAACTTCCAAGTTTTAATGTTATTAATATCGTTAAATAGTTTATGTGCCTGTTATGTTTCTCTAACACCAATTATATCGAGTCACGATGGGCCTCATAATAAGATTGTCAAAGAGCAATGGAAAGAGGTATGTTCTTTTTGAACATATAAATAAATAAATAAAAATAAAATAAAATTCATTTATTTCAAGTGACAGGGACTCATATTAGGTACAAACTTTTAAAATATTAAAAAGGAAACATTAAAAGTACACACAACACAAACACAAAAATAGTATATCGACCGTACTTTAACGACCGGTTCAGCCAATGACAGTGTTATGTCTGCCGCAGCAGTGTCGTATGTAAGTACAGTCCTCTTGTTCAGCGATCATGTTCAGGACGGTGTTGGCGCTGCCTCGTACCCTGCGCACGAGCGACGCACTGCGCTATAGGGAAGAAAATATTTTAGAGAGAAACTGGATGAGACTATTTAACGAAAATACTATATGAAATACGAAGAAACATGTGGATGACGCATCAGGTAAAGCATGTGAAAATTTTAACAGTTGGCTTTAGTTAGCTCATTGTCTATAGCTATATCAAATCCTGTATTAAACGTACGCTCTGCAAGCGAGCTTACTATACTCTAGATGATTATTTAAAAGATACAAATGCTTGGATAGGTGATGTTCCAGCTCCACCAGAATGTGAATAACATGTTCAGCTATTATTATCATTATTCCCTCTCTTTCTTCCAGTAGTTAAATAAAATTGATCATTATTCTTCCTCATTCCTTTATCTGTAAATGAGAGAACCATGTAGCCCTTCACATGAATAGTTTAACTTGGTTAATCTAATTTAGACTCACCTGATACTACATTGTTCTCCCATACCCCACAACAAAATGTAGATGGAAAAATTGTAAATATACTATTCTAAAAGAGTAACCGTGGAGTTTCTTGCCCTTCTTCTCCACAGGAATGACATTCCGAAGTGGTGGTAGAGTCTTTGTTACTATTTTGATGATTCATAAATACTGTAATGGTTTACATGAAAAAAAAACAAAACAAAAATATACAAGCAATTAGAAAAACTGAGAATGTTCAGTGAGTGACACTTAGCGTGGTCGTAAGATGTTTGAAATCAGCCTGAGCTTATTAAAATATTAAAGTATATTTTTTTATAAATATACTGTAATATTTTAATATTTTTAGTAACTTATAAAATGATGGACGATTTAGCGCAGTGGTTAAGAGCTTAAGCCGCTCCGTCCACTGTCTAAGAGTCGTGGGTTCGATTTCCGCACGGGACAAAACTTTGCGTGATCCACAACTATTTGTGCCGGTCTAGGTGTTTGTGTATGTGAATTTTCGTGTTCGTAAACGCACCCACGACACAGGAATAAATCCTAGTCTGGGGCTACGTTTAATATATATATATATATATATATATATACATATATATATATATATATATACATATATATATATATACACATAAAATGGTCACGAAACAACATAAAATAGTCATAAACTCAGATGAATATCCAGAACTCTTGAAACTCTTCATTCGCTCAGCGTATGCAAGAATTCATGCTTACTTTCATCTACAGCAAAATTGTAAAATAGTGCAACATAAAATTGTCTAAGACAACGCAAGTAAAAGCGATTGTACGGAAATGGTACAATCGCTTTTACGTGCCCAGGCATATTGTGAAACCGAAAGACTTATTTAAATAGTTCAATAATATATGACAATAAGGCATAAGGCTGGCATAAGGAATTTAAAGATAAATCGTTGGAGAAAGCTACGGATTTTTTATACAATATTTTATATAAACTACGTTCTGCCCACATTCCAGCCAAGTTAGTTTGCCCACAATCCAAATATCCCGTTTGGTTTAAAAAAACCACTGATTAAGACTCTCAAAGAAAAATCTAAGTATCATTTAAAATATAAAAAATACGGTAATATATCTGACCATACATCTTTTGTCCTGTTGAGAGAAAGAGCAAAAATCCTGGAGCGCGAGATGTTTGCTGAATATATCTCCAATATTGAAAATAACATAATAAAAAATCATAAAGCATTTTGGAAGTTTGTTAATAGCACTAGACGATGTGACTCTTATCCTTCTACCTTCAAATACGGGCAAGTTTCCTCCAATGATGGCGAACAAATATGCAACATGTTTTCTGATTATTTTAATTCTAATTTCCTACAGGTTTCTACAGCAAATGATAGTTCCTCGAGCGTACAAAACTCTGCTGCTACTCCCACAAATTTCCCACACTCTTTAGCAGACATAGGATCGATTACCATCCAAGATGAAGAGGTACACAAACTATTAAAAGAAACAGACTTAAACAAATCATCTGGCCCCGATAATGTAGCCCCAGTTTTTATTGTAAATTGTGCGAAAAGTCTAACTACACCCCTGACTCTCTTGTTCTCCCGGTCTTTAAGTGAAGGATTGGTTCCTAAAATTTGGAAAGCAGCGTTTGTCACACCGATCCATAAAAAAGGGCCCAAAGATATAGTCGAAAATTATAGACCAATCTCCAAACTCTGCATATTTGCAAAAATACTGGAAAAAATTGTTCACAGTCAACTATATGTCTCGCTTAAACACACATTCAGCGAGAATCAACACGGTTTTCTTAGCGGCCGTTCTACTACCTCAAACCTCCTCGTTTGCAGTGACTTCCTATCCTTCAATATGTCTCTACGTCATCAGGTCGACATAATATATACTGATTATTCCAAGGCATTTGATAGAATAGATCACGTTCTACTGCTTCGGAAATTACTAGCTGTTGGTATCAGAGGAAACCTGTATAGATGGTTCTCCTCTTACATCGACAATAGATGTCAAACTGTTGTACTCAACGGATTCTCGTCTAGAGCGGCATTTGTACCATCCGGTGTTCCCCAAGGATCCTTACTAGCCCCGTTGCTGTTCGCAATATTCATTAATGACATCTCTAAATGTTTCACAAACTCAAAAATAATCATTTATGCAGATGACATGAAAATATTAAGCTGCATCACGACTGAGGCTGACACCTTGGCCCTACAAAACGATCTTAACAGCTTTACTGAGTATTGTACCGTTAACAAAATTGACTTAAATGTGTCTAAGTGCTATATTTGCACTTTTACTCGAAAACCAAAACCCATTATATTCACATACACACTTAACGGTACTGCTGTAACAAGAGTAAACTCAATAAAAGATCTAGGGGTAACATTCGACTCTAAACTTGTATTTGATCTTCACATTACTAATATCGTCAAAAAAGCTTCTAAAGCACTGGGACTCGTAATTAGATTATCGTCTCATTTTAACAATGTTAAAACAATTAAAATACTATATTGCGCCCTCGTCCGTAGTCATCTCGAATATTCATCTCAGGTATGGAATCCAAACTATAATATCTACACAGACAGAATTGAAAGGATTCAAAAAAAGTTTGTAAGGTATATTCAATATCGATCTAAAACATATTTACCGAATTATATTACTCGATGTAAGAAATTTCATCTATTACCATTACAAGAGCGAAGGCGTATTGCTGACTTAGCGTACTTATTTAAAATAGTGAACGGTTCCGTAGATTGTCCAGAGCTGCTGAGCAAAATAGGGCTTCGGACTCACTCAAACTTGTTTAGAAAACCCTGCCTTTTAAATGTCCCTAATGCGAAATCCACCTATCATCAAAATTCCTTTTTTATTCGAGCCTGCAGACATTTTAATACAGTGGTGCATGATACCGATATAGATCTTTTCTGTACAAGTGTACCAAAACTTCAAAAAACCCTAAATTGTTTGTTTTTCTGTAAGTAGTATTATGTGTGATATCTTTAATTCTATGTTTTATATATTAGTCTTAGCTGTGCGTACTGGTATACTATTCATGTGCTAATCTTTTATTGTTTTTTTTTTTTTTGTGAAACTATTTGTGAAAACTTGTAATTGGCCTTCTGTTATATATTACTATATACTATATATGCCGAAATCGGTCGGATCAATCATCATCATCATCATCATCACTATATACTATCTCTGTTCTAGCTGTAAGTTTTCGAAATCTGAAAATAAATAAATAAATAAATACACACACGCACGCACACATACTTACACACTCACACGCGCGCGCACCCACATACGCGCATGAGAAAGATATCATTTATTATTTCTTTTATTTAATAATTGTCACTTAATTTGTTAAATCAATTAATATAACAATAATATTAAATCGATATTTCACAGCAACTTATTTTCTGATAAAACACTGTAATAAATTTGGCTTCCACGAGACAGGTTTTGCCTAGTATGGTAGACACAAGTAACTCTTAAATTTTACAGACTTACTTTTCGTTAATTTTTAGTTAAGAAGCTTCACGTCCTGTTAATTTATTTTTTGTATTTAGCATTGAAGACTAAAGTTAGTTTCTAGTTAAGTACTGTATTCTATATTTAGTTTTAAAATTGTAAGTCCCTCGTTTATGATGCAGTGGAGGTATTATTACAATCAGTGAGTTAATTTATTAGCACAGAATACAATCAGTGAGTTTAGGCATGCCTTTTAATTTCTGTCGTTTCCATATTTCCCGGCAATTTTGAATTTGGAACTGTTCTATATTCGAATGTGTTTAAATTTTGAATCTCAAAACAGTTGAAAGTATTAGGATTATTGCTATTGTTTAGTCACAGCGCCGATTGGAATCTGTCAGGTTACGTACGAAAATAAATCTTTCTAAGTAAAATGTTCGTGCAATAATTTTCTACAACTTTAGAAGAGGGCTGATAAGGCTTCAGTGTTTTGAAGAGTTAACATCTGTGTTCAGTGATAAAGCCCCATGTCTGTGGACTGTCGAACGCTGGTATTTAGAATTCCAGCGTGGACATACTAGTGTTAGTGACAAATCTCGCGAAGGACGCCCAAAATCCGCCTTCACTGAAGATAACATCACTGCTGTGAGACAACTAAATCTCGAAGATCGTCATGTGGCATATCGAGAGATAGAGGCTCTATTAGGCATCTCAGGGACAACCATTCAGAAGATCTTGCATGAAGCGCTTGGTGTAAGAAAGCTAGTTTGCCGTTGGATACCGCATCTGCTTTCCGACGATCACAAGGCGGCCCGCGTCAGATGGTGTAAGAAAACTCTGCAAATGTTCAACGGAGGAGAGTCAAATTACGTCTACGACATCACCAGTGGTGACGAATCTTGGATCTATGCCTACGATCCTGATTCCAAACAACAATCTACAATCTGGGTCTTTCAAGACGAGCCAAAGCCTACTAAAGTTGTTCGTTCTCGAAGCACTTCAAAGAAGATGGTGGCCACGTTCGTTGGAAAAACCGGCCATGTTGCAAATATTGCACTTGAAGATCGTAGAATGGTTAATGCAGAGTGGTATACCGCAGTTTGATTACCACAAGTCATCGCCGAACTTCGAAAATCTAACTTAAAGCGACGCATCATCCTGCACCACGACAACGCAAGCTCACACAGCGCTCGTCAAACGATTGAGTTTTTGAAGCAGAAAAAAGTAGAAATTCTTGACCATCCTCCATACAGTCCTAACCTAAGCCCTAACGATTTCTTTACATTTCCTAAAATTAAGAAAAGTCTTCGTGGTCATAGGTTCCAGTCCAGTGAAGAAGCAGTCGATGCTTTCAAGTCAGCCATTTTGAACACCCCCACTTTAGAGTGGAATAAATGTTATAATAACTGGTTTGAGCGAATGGAAAAGTGTATTATGCTACGTGGTGAATACTTTGAAAAATAATAAAAAGCTATAAGGTTTTTGTTGTGTGTTTTTCTTCAAACGACAATACTTAAAAGGGATGCCTCGCATAACAAAGAATTAAGTTAACTACTACTAACTCGCTTGCATACCCACGTACGCACGCATGCAAACATACACACATACGCACGGTCACACGCACGCGCGCACACACACACACATATACGCGCTTACACACAAACACACACCTGTTTTTGGATTTATTTTCTAGCTTATAAGATTCCGTAATTTAATTCAGCAGTGTTACACTGAAAGATAATGGCTATGGAAGAGCGGAGTCTCCTTTTTTTTCGAGAGGAAATGCCTGCCGCATACTGCCACATCGTGGGCTTTGGTGATGTGGCAATTATGTGGGGCTCGCACCCACTAAAACCCCCAGGCGTCCATCTCTTGCCCAATTGCCCTACCGCAGGAACCGCCAGTGGCAAAACATCTGCGGCGCGGGCGGGCCTGGTCTATTTCCCATACAGACCTCTCCTCTATGCCTTGTGTTATCTTTTGTGAGGGTGCGCAGGACGCAGCGCACTTCCGTCATAGGCCTGTTACTGGTCAGGTGACAAGCTGCCCTCGCTCGGCGCCCGCAGGCCAATTCTCACGGTGGGCGGAGGTCATTAGCGGCGTACGCTCTACGCCTCCGCCCAGCTCGCCTCCTACGGGGTAGGATTCGCCCTGGTTTTCATAGCCACCCAGGCACTCTCCCTCTCGACCATGGCGAATACCATAGCTGGGAGTGAGAGCACCCACCCCCCGATCTCAGCGGCCAATTGCTGCCAGACACACCAATAGGGTATGCGAGGCCGAGTCCTGTGGATCGCCGCAATGATGGCACTCCGACGTCTCCTCCCGACCGATCCGGCACAGGTACCCCGGTAGGTAAGTACCCCGTGCCGCCTCTCAGTCCGTTGCCAGAATACCGGAAAAATACTTGCGATAGTAGCGTGTCCAGCACTGAGTTGGCTCAACAGCCCGCGCCACTCCTCCAGGACCGCTCTCTGGAGCTCCTTCCGCTGAGCTTCTTAAACTCTAGGCTCCGGATCAACATCCCTACGCCAGCGGTGTGCGGTAGCTAGGGCCCTCGCACTAAGGTGCCACGGTGGCACTCCAGCTAGCAGGGTGGCTACCTCATAAGCAATCGTGCGGTACTCACGGGCTACCCTGGCTAGCCAGCACACGCTGTGGTCGGCGCAGGAGCGCAATACTGCCGGCCGTCAGGCACTCAGCCCATATCGGAGCCCCGTATAGTGCTTGGGACCGCACAATACCCGCATGCAGGTTCCAGCAGGAAGCCTCCGGACCACCAAGATTAGGCAGGAAGACCGGAGTCTCCTGAAACAAGTACATTTAACGATAAAAAGGAGGCTCCAACCTTTTTTTCAAATGTACCTATTGTATACAGTTGAAATAAATATTTTTTTTCTATTTTTATACCTAATATTTTGAATATTTTACAAATAAATCACACGTGGTGTAAGAAACTCCTGGAAAAGCTATTGGTCCACGAAAGAGCTGATGAAGAGTGATCTTCCATTGAAACTAAAGCAAAAAGTAATTGACATGTGCATTCTCCCCATAGGCGCACCGACTAGGTCTTTGAGAAAGTTAAACAAGGCTACGCTCGCGGTTTGCCAGCGCAACATGGAGCGCAGTATTCTAGGTATTAAACTTACCGACCATGTTAAAAATAGTGTACTGCGTTCCATGACACAAATAGCTGATATTGGCCAAAAAGTCACGAAGCTAAAATGGGACTAGGCTGGCCATGTCTGCCGCATGCCAGACACATCGTGGGCTAAAATAATAACCAACTGGGTCCCTCCTTATTTTAAAAGACATCGCGGCAGGCCCAGGAAGAGATGGCGGGACGAAATGGACGTCTTTATGAGTGATTGGCCCTCGATTGCTTTAAACAGAGTGGAGTGAAAAGTGTGGCGGGAGGCCTTTGCCCAGCAGTGGGACACCAAAGGTTAGATGATAAAAATAAAATAATTTTTATTTATGCAGTGGACATAAATAGCTATGTTATTCTGTTCAGCTAAAGCATAATAATAAGGCTATGAATGTATTTCGTAAAACTAAACAAAACAACTACGTCCCTCCTATTAAAACTCCAGACACTGCTCTAATTAGTCTTATAATTAACTACTCCCCTAATTCAGTCGTACCATTGCACATACCGGCGATTTCGCATCGCACGAGGTAATAATTGCTATAAGGTGGGGTGTAATATATCAACGCGAAGACAAGGAGTAATGGAACGAATGCAGTCGACGAATGCCGCGCAGGGACGGTATGTCGCCGGGCATTGTCTGGTCCGCATCTCAAATACGCTGTTTGTAAAAGCTTGGAAAATGTTGTCTTCAACGTACATATATATATTTCGCATGTCTCAAATAAAAGGGGATTATCTCAAAAATGGCAAATTTGTTTTTTTAGCGTTTCGAAAAATTGATTGGCAATTTTATCAAAAATAGTTTTTGAGATATGACAACAAATTTATTTATGACCGTTCACTCATGTCATTCACGCACCAATCAAAGCGGACGCATTTGAGTTGCCTCAGTTGCGGCTCAGCGATCAGATCAGATTACGACAGATTCGTTGTTAGTTTAGGATAATAATCATTTACATATAAGTATCCTATACAGTATTATTTCGACTTAATACCTTATTGTCTGTTAGATTTAATACCAATCCCTGTTTTATTGACAAATAATACTGTATTGATTGTGTTGTTTACATGTGATTGAGCAATTTGAACTGCTTATATTATCTTCACCCTACCGTAAAAGTACTAATAAAATTAAAACTATCACTATTATATACACTAGACTTACTAATAAAAAAGTAGTATAATGTACTATTATATCTGTATATAAATTAGGACATTTAACGCCTTGGTTTAGAAGGTACGAATTTTTAAACTTTAAAAACGCTATATTACAAAATCTTTAAAAAAAAAGTAAGCCGACGTCAAAAAGCAAAAATAAATATTTGAAGTCGCTGCTAAGTAACCGACTGCACCAACCAGCACCGACTTCAAATATTTATTTTTTGCTTTTTGAAGTCGGTTTACGTTTTTTTTTAAAGATTTTTATTTTACTATTTTAAGTGACGAGTGAATTATTTAGTAAATTTTTATATGCCGATATTATATTATTTTGCTGAGTTGTACAGTAAGGTACCTACAGGATTAATATAATGATTATAATAACGGAATCCCCTCTTGTATCTTCAAAGTCCAAGGTCCAATAACATTAAAAATCTTTAAAAAAAAAGGTAAACCGACTTCAAAAACCAAAAAAATAAATATTTGAAGTCGGTGCTGGTTGGTGCAGTCGGTTACTTGGCACCGACTTCAAATACTTATTTGAAAGGTTTTTGAAGTCGGTTTACCTTTTTTTTTAAAAGATTTTTATTTTACAATTTTAAGTGACGAGTGAATTATTTAGTAATATTTATATACCGATATTATATTATTTTGCTAAGTTGTAAAGTAAGGTACCTTCAGGATTAATATAATGGCTATAATAACGGAATCTATACATTCGTGCTGTTCGCCGTTAAGGTGTTCCCTCTTGTATCTTGAAAGTCCAAGGTCCAATACCAATAACAATAAAATACGACCACCTCAAAACTATACTGAACCAAATGCAAAAAGAATCATCAAAATCGGTTCATAAGCAAAGGAGTTATAAAAAAAGGATGAATTATGAACCTCCTTTTTTGAAGTTGGCTAATATAATGCTTAGTTCTATAGTAGGGTACCTATAGGATTGACGGATTGAATACCCATAATATCTCAATTTACACATGTCTATTGTTTGTCGTTAAGGAGTTCCCTGGTGTATCTTCTAAGTCCAAGGTCCAATGCCAATGAAATTAAAATGGGACCACCGTGGAGCTATACTGAACCCAATGCAAAAAAACCATCAAAATCGGTCCACAATTGACGGACATATCGCTGAACAAACATAAAAAAAAAAACTACATACAACCGAACATAGAACCTCCTCCTTTTTGAAGTCGGTTAAAAATACTGTTTTTGCAGATAATACGCTATTGTTTGTGAGGTGCGATATGGTTACGTATGTTGGCCTCGTTGGTCTAGTGGCTAATAATGCACGTAGTGTCTGAGGTCCTGGGTCCAAATACTAGATCGGAAAAATATCGGACGATTTGGATCAATGGTTAAGAGCTTAAGCCGCTCCGCCCACTGAATTAAATAGTCGCGGGTTCAATCCCCCGCGGGACAATTCTTGGTGTGACCCACAAATATTTGTTTCGGTCTGGGTGTTTGTGTATGTAAAGTTCATGTTTGCAAACGCACCCACGACACAGGAATTAATTCTAGTGTAGGACTACTTTTTATACAAATAAAAACTATAGAAATAAATACTGAGCTCTTAGATTTACGCGAATATTACAAATGAAATAATTTTTTTTTGTGGGAGGGACTGTCCCTCCCATGACTATGGGTGCTGCAAAGCACTCGAAACGTCGGGAACTTAGAAATCAAAAATAAACCGCGATCAAATCCGAAAAATAGTTTTATTTCATATAGAAATAAATCCAGTACCCGTCTGGAGTCTGACATTGTGGTCTGTATAATGGCAATTGCCTTGCCCCGTACTATATGGTATCGTGTAGTCGGCGAAAAGTGGGTGTACACGGTACACCTCTATCACCCCGGTGTATTTTGGTCCTTCGAACCCAAAAAATGCCCGTTCATTATGTTATTAGAATGAAGCGGTCACAATTTATTGCAACAGTTGTATTGCAAAAGTAAAAGGATGTAGGTATCGAGAAAGACTTGGGGGTTACCATAACTACTTTAACAAAACTATTTTAATGTTACTTCGCCGTGAAAAATAGACAGAACTATCAACTGCAGATATCCCCATCTTTTTTACTTTAGATACTTTAGCTTTGTTAAATATAAGGTAGTAGACGCTCTAAAATGACCAAAACACCTATCTTACCGTGACCAAATGGGCTGTGACTTATCTAATGGGCAAGTCAAGAGTCTCACAACTATAAGACGAACCACGAAAGTGGGGAAGCGAGAGGCTTATAAGGAAAGAACCTATTGGTATTCAGTACCCTCTGCCTACCCAGCAGGAGTTGGAGTTATAATATAGATAGAGAGTTTACATATTAATTCTCCGAGTATACCGCAGTATTGCAAAATTAAAGCGCCTATATATTTGAAGTGTGTCTTTGAATGACGTTTACCAGCTCATACCATTACTAGTTACCATACATTTTAGTGGAGCGCCCATACATAGCAATATTATAAACTTCGTACCATCACCCCTATATTCCCCAAGCGGGGTGGCAGAGTGTGGCGACTTGGCGGGATTATGAGAAAATAAAACTTCCGAGTGTGGAACGTGTGCGTGTACTCAGAGCTCGTGACAAAGTGGAAGCATAAAAGGACATAGCCGTTAAGGATCTCATTTACATACAAAATTCCTAGAGCTAATAATCAGACGTCCGGTTGTTGCGCTTAAATTTTATCAGGCGCTCCAACATGCCCCCGGGCGTACAGGCAGCGGGCATATCCTGTTGAAGGCTCGACGTATTATGCCGTTTGACGTCTTAATATCGGCAACTCGTACGATTCCATCTGGACCTGGGTGGACAGCAACAATTCTTCCCAATCTCCACTTCAATGGAGGAAGATGCTCCTCCTTAATGACAACCAAGGAATCCATCTTCAAGCCATCCTTGCAGGAGCGCCACTTTGTCCTCTGCTGCAATTCTACCACATACTCCTTGCTCCATCTTGTCCAGAAGTATTGTCGGAGCTGCTCAACTCGTTGGAAACGAGTCAGACTACTAATGGAGCAATCCTGGTAATCCTGCTGGGGCAATAAAGTAAGGCTCCGACCGACGAGAAATGTCCTGGCGAGAGAGCATTGAGGTCCTCGGGACTTGAAGACAGCGGCAGTAGTGGACGGGAGTTTAAAACAGCATCGATTTGTGTCAACGTAGTGTACAACTCTCGAATGTCAAATTACAATTATCCAACACTCGTTGAAGATGGTAACTCGTCGACTTAACGCCCGCCTCCTAGAGTCCGCCGAAATGAGGAGTATATGCGGGAATAAAGTGAAACTTAATTCCATTGGTAGCCATAGTCTTAGTCAAAGAATTAGAATTTGTTTTTAGGAAATTGGAGAGATCATTATATGCCCCAACGAAAGAAGTGCCATTATCTAAATATATGTTCACTGGCTTACCCCGTTGCGCTATAAATCTATTTAATGCCAGCAAAAACTTGTTGCCAGTTAAGTCACCTACTAATTCCAAGTGGATGGCCTTAGTTGAGAAACAGATAAAGATGGCAATATATACCTTTACCAGCCTACATCCGCGACCTTGGCGACTAGCACACATAATAGGACCAGCATAATCAACTCCTGTATTATCAAAAGGATATCCACCTGGAGAGATGCGCTGCTAAGGCAAAATCCCATCAAAGGATTAATAACCTTGCCTTTCATGCGATTACAGAGTACACATTTATAATAACAAACCTTGGCTAAATTGCGGCCACCTATAGGCCAATATGATTCTCTAATCGAGGCTAATAATAATTGTGGGCCCGCATATAACCTTTTATGTTTATAATCAAATAATAATTTAGTAAATTTGTGAGTGGACTGTAACAATATAGGGTGCCTTTTTCCATAAGGGAAATCTAAATTATTACCGAGACGTCCTCCAACACGCATTATATTAAAAGTATCTAAATAAACATTAAACTTAAGAAGAGCGCTCTTTTTAGGCAAACCCTGGTTTTTAATAAGATAATTCAGGAAATGAGTCCATTTGACTCCTAACAATAATAACATTTAGAGCGTCTTGTTAATCGTCCTGTGATATAAAATTATGTAACTTCTGCCTTCTTCAAGATGTAATGAATCTAAATACATACGCTATGGAACGGACAAGACGTAAATAGTTCGAAAAACGACTAAAATTAATAATATTCTATTTATCTATCTATAACCTCACGCCAGATCCCTTGCGATTAATAATATTGTGATTGGATTAGGTAATAACAGCATTTAATGAAATATTAGGTCGAGTTTCAAGCACGAGTCTAGTTCAAGTTGTGACGGCCACTGAGACTGATCTTGACTAAGGAACCTAGGACCATACCACCATAAATCCAACGACTGCAGATCACCGATAGCCACGCCACGGGATATTAGGTCTGCTGGATTCATGTCGGTTGGGATGTGACGCCACGAACAATTGCCTGCCTTATCCAGAATTTCAGTTACGCGAATACGCACGAAAGGCTGAAGTTTAGAAGGCAGCATCTGCAACCATCCCAACAGTATGGTCGAGTCAGTCCAACAGTAAACATGACTAAACCGAACACGAAGTAAATTAAAAACTTTTTTACAAATGCGAGAACCTACTACGGCCCCACACAATTCCAACCTTGGAATCGTGGTAGGCTTGAGGGGTGCTACTCGACTCTTCTTCTTCTTCTTCAGCCGAAAGACGTCCACTGCAGGACAAAGGCCTCCCCCAAAGACCGCCACAACGACCAGCTCCGTGCTGCACGCATCCAACTTCTACCCGCGACCTTCACCAGGTCATCGGTCCATCTTGTAGGGGGCCTACCCACTCCACGTCTTCCGGTACGTGGTCGCCATTCGAGAACCTTTTTGCCCCAATGGCCGTCAGTTCTACGAGCGATGTGGCCCGCCCACTGCCACTTAAGTTTAGCAATTCTGAGTGCTATGTCAGTGACTTTCGTCCTCCTGCGGATCTCCTCGTTTCTGATTCGATCCCGCAGGGTAACTCCGAGCATAGCTCTCTCCATCGCCCTTTGGGTGACCTTGAGCCTTCTTATGAGGCCCATCGTAAGCGACCATGTCTCTGTGCCGTAAGTCATCACTGGCAACACACACTGATTAAAAACTTTTGTCTTGAGACACTGCGGAATTTTGGACGAGAAGATATTACGTAGCTTCCCGAACGCCGCCCAACCGAGCTGGATTCGACGATTGACCTCTTTCTCGAAGTTGGACCTACCTAATTGGATTCTTTGTCCCAGGTATATATAATCGTCAACAACTTCGAGTGTAGAGTCTCTAACCTTTATAGAAGTTGGTACTACATGGACGTTTGACATGATCTTCGTCTTGTCCATGTTCATTTTAAGACCTACTTGTTGAGAGACTCTACTGAGGTTTTCCAGGGTATCAGCCATGAGTACGATATCATCGGCAAATCGAAGGTGATAGATGTACTCACCGTTGATGTTGATACCTAGTCCTCTCCTGTCCAGAAGCTTGAAGACATCTTCCAGCGCGGCGGAGAACAGTTTCGGGGATATAACGTCTCCCTGTCTCACACTACGCTGCAGTTGAATAGGTTTCGAGCTCTGGTCCTGAAGGCGGACTGACATAGTAGCGTTTTCGTACAAACTCTTCAGCACCTCGATATACCGATAGTCAACTTGGCACCGCTGGAGAGACTGTAGTACAGCCCAAGTCTCGATCGAATCGAAGGCCTTCTCATAATCCACAAACGCTAAGCATAGTGGCAGGTTATACTCTTCAGTCTTCTGTATGACCTGTCGCAGCGTATGAATGTGGTCTATAGGGCTGAAGCCTTTTCGGAAACCGGCTTGTTCGGTTCGCAGTGTGCGCGTGTTAAAAGTTGCCAGGGCCAATGGTCTTCGTTGTCGGTAGCCATGCCTCTTCCGGGGATTCTTAGCACCCCCTGCCCCGCCGTTACCGTGGCTGCTACCGTGGTCAGGACTAGCGGGGCCGCCGGGGACTGGGGGCCGTTTAATATTAGTGGATATCATTAGGGGGATGATGCGATAATCGCCACGCTTGGCAGGCGGGTTGGCGATCGCAGTATAGCGTTAGTAGGTATTAAGAGGACGCTGCTGCCCATCCTCTCGTCTTACAAGCCCCTTAGGCACCTCTTACGGCACCTGTGGGCTATGATCTTCTAGCAGTAACCCAACTAACTAGGGCTTTGGATGCCATGTGTATCGCCATTCCAGAAAGTGGTGCCCTGCTTCCGGCAACACCTAGCCAAAGCGAGCCCTCTTCCGGTGTGGCACCAGAGTACTGCCTCACTTGAACTACCGCTTGCGGTATTTGTTGCTGGATTTGGTCGCCTCTTACGACCCGCTTTAGGCCAGCATGCGGTGGAGAGACTGTATTCTTGATCTGTCCCCACACGGACAACTCGACTCGACTCTTAGCCATTAATAAACGTACCTTGCAATCATCATACCCGTTGACGCTGCGCACATAAGCGCATGCACCGTAGGCGCGCTCAGATGCGTCTGTGAATACATGTAGCTTTAACCTACACGAATTAAAAACTACTAAGCGAGGGACGCGAAAATTATCCAAAAGAGAAAGATCCTTACATATAGTATTCCAAGCACGTTTAAGCTCTGGGCTCTGGGCATCCCATGACAGCTTGTCGAGCCATATCCTCTGTAGTATCATCTTCATGGATATGACAACAGGAGATAGGAGACCTAACGGGTCAAAAATACGTGCAATAGCTGATAATAGGTCACGCTTAGTATTATCCCTAATACAAATCGAACCTTTTAGAAAACCCAGTTCATTCGAGTCCACAAACCAATCGAGACCTAACAACTTGTTGGGCATTTTAGATCCCATACTTAAGTCTAACGAAGAATTAGGATCCCCAGAAACTAATTGCTGTGCGTTAGATTTCCACTTTCTTAGTGGCATGCAAGCAGAGGGAAGTGCGTTGGTTACTTGTGTGCGAATGAACCTAACTTCTTCTAAACTGTCACTACCTGTAAGCAAGTCGTCGACGTAAAAATCATGCTTGATGATTTCGGCGATCTTGTCATCTTTACATTCAAGACCTACTTGTTTAAGGCATCGGGTAGCAAGAAATGGCGCGCTTGCCGTGCCGTATGTCACGGTGTTTAACTTATAAATTTTAATGGGGTCACAACTACTTTCCCGCCAAAGGATCTGTTGCAAGTGTCTGTCAGACGGATGAACAGCTATCTGCCTATACATCTTCGCAACATCCACTGACAAGACATTTATGCTGCCGAAAGCGAAGAAGTATAGACAATAGATCGTCCTGGACCGTAGGACTTACCATCTGGACATCATTCAGAGAAATACCTGTTGATGTAGGACAACTCGCATTAAAAACTACAAGTGTACTATTTTTATTACGTTGAACACCTAAATGTGGTATAAAATATACATTTGAAATTGAAAGTAAATCTTTATTTTCCGACACATAATTTAACGACTCATACTCGAACATAAAATTGCTATACAATATACTTAAGTCTGGTTTAGACTTTAACCTACGCTCCAGAGAATATTATCATCTTTTTTATGAGGAATACGAACACCGAAACGGTCATCACCTAAACGGGCCGTATTTTTGGCAAAATATTCCTCACATAGTTCCTCCTCAGGCATATAATGAGAGGAATGTGAATTTATTTCCTCTAAACGCCAAAAAATCATCAAATCTGCACGAATAGACTCTAAATCATTTTCATTAGATGAATTGATTGGAGTGAAGTTATATCTAATATCATTCGACGCAGTGTATTTTTTGCAATTATAGGTGATAGGACCAGACACTATCCAACCTAACATGGTGTCACATAACACTGGCATACCAATTCCTAATTGTATGCGTTCTGTCCCTAACAAGTTCCAAAATAGGTCAGCGCCTATCAAAATGTCAATATCAGAGGGCTCGTAAAAAGTGGAATCAGCTTAACAAATGTTAGGTGGAATATTAATATACGATATATCTATTTTTCGATATGGCAGACTACTTAAAATCGATGGCAAAACAAAACAAACTAAATTAGCAACGTAACTGTTATTTATTGAGGTCATTTTAACGTGACATGTTTTACCTACATGCGAACTCAAGTTATTCATGCCAAATATCGAATCATTCACAAGATTAGTGGGTAATTTTAATTATTTACACAGCCTGTCAGTCATAAATCACGAGGTACTGCCACTGTCTAATATTGCACGTGCAATAAATTCGCGACCATCGCGATCGTACAATTTAACTAATGCAGTCGATAATAAAACGCCGCGCTGAATGCGCTTGCTACTCGTAGCTAACACGTTCATGGACAAGGCTACGTTAGTACCTGTGTGGACAGTGCCCGGAGAGGATGTCGACGTCGAAGCCGACAGAGTTTCACCCGATGTGTTTTTAGGCATGTTTTCATGTTCGAGGTGTGTGTTTGTGTGCTTAGGCTCCAAATTATGGACACATATGTGATGTCTACGCTTACAAAACTTGCAACCTGATCTTTTACATCTATTAGCCATATGCCCTGGACGCAAACAGTTGTAACAAACTTTAAACTCAGGCAATAATTTAAAACGGGTTTCGGTGCTCATAGACAAAAACTGAGGACAAGTGTTCAGATAGTGATCACCTTTACACTTAGGGCAACTAGCCTTATAAATCGATTCAACCCTGTAATTATCGAATCTTTTTGTCATGACCATCGATTTGACCCTTTGACCTTTACTTAATGTTTGCGTTTGTAAGCGTAATAATTCTAAGGTCTCAATTAAATCGGCGCGATTACGAATGAATTTGAGGAATGCGTCAAATGTTATCGTATCGTCCTTATCTAACCTGCCTTTATACTCTTCCCACTCACGATAAGATTTCTGATCTAATTTGCGTGTGACAATATAAATCAACAGTGTGTCCCACTTGTTTACAGGCTCGCTTAATGATTCTAAGGCCCTTAGGTTTTTATTTAATAGATCAATCAAACCTTTTAAAGCAACGGAAGATTCCCTATTTATGGTTTCTATGTTAAATAAGGCTGAAACATGATTTTGCACCAGCAAGCGTTTTTTATCATAACGATCGCATAGAAGGTCCCACGCAACTACGTAGTTGCTGGTTGAGAACTCGATCGATTGAATAACCACAGTGACGCTCGCAAGTAATGAAATTTATTAATCGCGTCAATATCATCATTTAAATGGATGAGACTCGTAAAGGTATCACGAAACTCTAACCAACCACTATAACACCCATCGTACTTAGGCAATTGTATAGTGGGCAACCTAACCGGCTTGCAATTACTGGCTCGAGTACACTTCTCACTATGTACAGACTGCTTGTTACAGTTACTGGCCCGAGTGCATTTGCCACTATTAACAGACTGATTATCGTCATTGTAATTTCTAATTATGTTTTGTGACCTAGATAAGGATTTATAGTACAACGACTCAAATTCAGAACGTTCAGTCATCTGTGTTTTAATATGATCAACAATACATTCTAAACGCAGCTGGACTTCATCGTATTGTTCATACAATGTCTCAATCCTGCTTATGCGTAGCTGCAGCTCCGTCACATCACAACTGGTCAGCGTTTGTTCATCCAGCGCATCAAGATAGTTTGCGAATATGGTTAATCGGCCTTTGAAACTACCACGTTTTTTAATTAAATCCTTTTCCTCGGACATTCTGGGAGTCGGGTATTGTCGATCTGGAATTTATACAATGACAAACGGTTTATAGAACGAATGAACAGATCTAGGTCCTAACTGTAATTACTACTTTCTGCTGTATATACTATTGTTTTAAACTATTGTTACAAACTTAAGTTCTGTTAATTAATCTAAATATCTAATGATTTGTATGTGACAAAATATTACTCATACCATCTAATTTAATGAATATAATTAAATGTACCGTAATTTAAAAAAAAATCGTTAATGTTTTTTGCTATACCGATTAACTGCCTAACTATCAACAATTACTTCTATGAATTAACAACATAATTATATAAAAGTACACTACGGTGATATAAACTGTAAATAACCATAAAAAACTTGCCAATATCAAACACTACTTAAAATTATATTGTGTAGAAATACTTGTGCATACCTACTTTATAAAAAAGTAACAGTTAACACTTGAATAGCATCTATATAATCAAAAAAATGTAGTACTAAATGCCTACTGTACTGATAAGTGACGATTTTGACCATAATTGCTTAAGCATGTAATAAATACAATGCAAAAGGTAAGTAATTATAATGCATCAGTACAAAAGTAACTAACACAATATAACAAAAAAAATAAGTAAAGGCACTAACCTTATAAATTCCCTTAATTATTTAGGAATTATAATACCTGTACGAGTGTTGGGGTGATGTAAGGCAAAGTTAAAGCAGCACCACCGTAATAACCACGTCCACGGCCGGCATGTATGTCCCGCCACGTGCTCATCCAATTTCCTTTAATTAGTTAATCGCTGGTTCTTGCGATGATTTATATTGAAATCCTTTTTAGTATATTATCTTCCAGAACATCCGGATCGTAGAAGGCCAAAATGTGGCGACTTAGCGGGATTATGAGAAAATACAACTTCCGAGTGTGGAACGTGTGCGTGTACTCAGAGCTCTTGACAAAGTGGAAGCATAAAAGGATATAGCCGTTAAGGATCTCATTTACATACAAAATTCCTAGAGCCAATAATCAGACGTCCGGTGGTTGCGCTTAAATTTCATCAGGCACTCCAACACAGAGGTGTACTTACTTTTCGCCGAAAATGTTAGATCCCATTTAATAGGAGGTAACCCGATTGCCATTCAACCGAGCACAATGCCAAGCTCTAGACTGATATTGATTTTTTTTTACATGTCTATAATATTATTACCTCAGGTCTCTTGCGGGGTCGATAGAGTACATAATTCCAACAGGATTGACTAAAAGTTCACTTACAGACCTTTCTGGCTTCTTCCACTCTCGTAGTTGGTCTCATACACGCTCGCTGGTTATAGAGACTCTTGACTTGCCTTTCAGATAAGTGACGGTATATTTGATCTAGGTAATGAGAGAAGATGATCTAAGCCTTCCCCGGTATCTACATTCTTCCATTTTCAAAGTGTACATGATTTTTTTCTATATAAAAAATACATTTTGTCGGACCTCCTGATCACTAGGCATATAAATCAATATTATATCGTCACGCCTATATTCCCCAAGCGGAGGTGGCATAGGTGTACTGTGTACATTATATTATAAACTTCTACAATTTAAACTTCCTGCATATCATTTCGAGTAGACTGCGTGATTGATTGATATTTTACTCCGAGAGCATTTAGGTCAACCCGTCTATCGAAATCATGACCTCAGTTAGGGTTATCTTGTAAATTAATATTGGATGCGCAGACCAGACTTTGTCCGCCATCCTTGCTCCTATACCAGTTTCGGTTGGTTGTTTTAAGAGATAATGGAAGTGATTTATATTTATATTTACAGGTACTCGTGTTTATATAAGAATGAGCTGTATATGTTTAATATACTTTTTATTGTATTCTATTTGCTTGCCTCGTGTGAATATTTAATAATATTGATTGGTTATTCTCACTTAAGAGTCTATGCTTGCAGTGGCTATTCGGTGTGGCTCACTTCCTTCCCTCTAATATGATCGAGGGAGGTGATGGCTGCTCAAGTAGTCGTACTCGTGAACGGGTGCTGCTTGTGGAGACTGGTCCACCCAGAATCCTCTAGCTTTTCATATATAACATATATTAAAATATATTATTGTCATCATCAGAGAGGTATGTAAGGAAAGAACCTGTTGGAACTCTGTACTCTCTGCCTACCCCGCAAGGGATCTGGCGTGAGGTTATAGATAGATAGATAGATCAGCCCATGTCAGTCCACTGCTGGACGAAGGCCTCTCCCATGGCACGCCACTGAGCTTGATCTTCAGCTCTTCTTCTCCAATCCCTGCCCGCTGCCTTACGAATATCGTCGCTCCGCCTAGCTACAGGGCGCCCTATACTACGTTTGCCGATACGCGGTCTCCACTCAAGAACCAGTCTGCCCCAACGGCCATCGGTTCTGCGGCATATGTGACCTGCCCACTGCCACTTCAGCTTGCTAATTCGCTGAGCTATGTCGGTAACCTTGGTTCTCTGATGAATAACTTCGTTCCAGATTCGATCCCTAAGAGAAACTACGAGCATAGCTCTTCCCATAGCTCGCTGAGAGACCTTGAACTGGTGGACAAGCCGCACAGTGAGTGGCCACGTTTCGGCTCCGTATGTCATTACAGGTAGGACGCACTGATTAAAAACTTTCGTTTTTAGGCATTGGGGTATGGGCGATAAGAATTATAAAATATATTATTATTAGTCTTAAATCTCAGCCGTAAGGCATTGCACTGGAGCTCGATGCCATAAATGATTTTGAATAATATAAAATGTATGTATCTATACAAAAATGATTAATAAAAATTAATGGAGAATTAGACAAAAAAGACAAGCCCGCTGAGTTTTTCGCCGGATTAGTAAGTGAAATAAAAATGTAAATATGACCATTTGTATACACCCCCGCAGGGTTTTTGCAAATGAAACGATTTAAGTTTGAGATTGAATAATGCACTTTGCAATCACGAGGTTCAGGTTTCAAATCTTAGGTCGGTAACAAATGTAGTTTTTCTATTGAAAAATTCTCAATATTAGTCCGGAGTCTGGAGTAGTGACCGGTTTAACGGCTATAAGCGGCACACCGGTTGTTGTACGTTGTCCCTTTTTACGTTGGCGAAAAGTGGGTTTAAACAATACATCTCTGCCACCCAAATATAAGCGGGTTTGTGTTACACATGTTGGTGTCATAATTTTATTACACATGATTAAATCATATAGACCGGGTCTTATCTGAAGGACAAGTCAGGAGTGTCCGTAACCGGCGAGCGCGTATGAGACGAACTATGAAAGTAGAGGAAGCCAGAGAGGTATGTAAGGAAAGAGCCTGTTGGAACTCTGTACTCTCTGCCTACCGCGTAAGTTAGATTAAATCATATTTCTATTATGAAATTTTCTACAAAAATACATTGATAAGTAAAAATCATCGAAAGATAAATACTTTCAATAAGATCAATATACTTTGTTTGTCATGTTATTGATCATGGCCATTTCACAAGGTATAGTGTGACAAGGGTATTTTGAGCCGTGGATGACATTGACATTGGTGTGAAATAAGGGTTATCCAGGGTTATCATACTGAGTTACGCGAATTAAGCGAAGCGAAGAAAGTTAACGCGAATATTACACATGTTTTAATTTGGGTGCTGCAAAGCATTCGATACGTCGGGAACTTAAAAATTAAAAATCAAAAATAAAATGCGATAAAATCCGAAAAATAGTTTTGTTAATTAGGGTTATCATTTAGTGAAATTTTTCTACTTCCAGGGAAATTATTTCAACAGGCGGGTCCGCACGGTTACTTATAAAAAAATAACTTGGGTAAATTTCCTAGCAAACTGCAACTCTGCGACTGTTATGCAGTGACATTTCACTTGATGACAGCGTTAGTTACGATTTTGGCCGCAAGCCAAAATATTCTTGTATGACTGTTTATCCCATAGTTATTATTAGGAATACAGATAACATTCTTTGCAGATAACAAATTTGAGTGATATTTTTTAAAATAGGATCAGCAGACAAAGGTAAAACATCTTGGGGCTCAGATGTGAGAACGGTAGTGTACGCCCCATGTGAACCCCGCAGGGACATTAGCGCGATATTTCTCAAATTTCCAGGCGTTGTTTTGAAATTGATATTTTTATTGTTGTTCACAAAGAATTGACGAATCGTTATTGGTATAGAGTTTTTGAGAAATTGTTACTATTCATACTCGTATATTTTTCAGTTGTCAATGCACGCATGTATGTACAAACATTGGAACGTCGTGAGGTGAAATATATCTATAAAGAGAAAACAATAGTATCAAATTTAGTTTAAATAGTGTAGCGTACAAAGTAAATGGTGCGATGGGCAAGTTACTTGGGAGCCGGTACTTAAGCCAAAAGGTACAGCTGGCTATATATAACGGAGTTCTTATCCCAACGCCGTTATATGGTAGGGAGAACTGAAAAAGGAGAATGAAAGTAGGATAAATGCGGTGGAAATGCGAGCACTGCTGAAGATGTGCGGAGTAAATCTGACCGACCGTATTCACAAGAGCGTAGTAAGAAAAGAATATTTATTTTTTGCTTTTTGAAGTCGGTTTCCTTTTTGTTAAAAAGTTTTTCGGGTCAATGGTTCATATTTGCCCCGCTAAGTAAGAAGCTAGTTCGATCGCGTCGTCTGTGGACATAAGCGGCAGACTGGGGACCATTAGGAACCATTGTGGTAAAAAGATTGGCCGGCTGGACTCTGCGTTACCAAGTGCCCACCGTTACCAGGGTGTACCGGGTGTTTTCGCAACGCGATTATAGGACACCACTCGGAGAGGCTCCTCTTATGCACCCCAAACTATTCTACTCGGAGTATACGCCGCTAAACGAGTAATTCAAATAAAAAGTTACAAAAATAATTACTAAACTCATTTTTAAATTTAAGTTCAGTTCCTTTTGCAGTTCTACGAGGAAAAGGTTATTTTGTATTTACATGTATGTAAAAATTTGAATCTTTCAAAATTATTTGTGTTCATTAACTTTTGTTGCCGTCTGTAATTCTACTTGTCCAACGAACAAAGTCCTATAATCCAGTATTTTAATTTGGCATAAACAACCTTACCGACGGGCACGTAAATTACAAATGCCATATATTTTGATTGCCATATTTTGGGCACTATTTTAGACTCCGATCTGATACTGGGAAATTTTTCGATAGAAAACTACATTTGTCTGACCTAGGATATTTGAACTCAGGACCTTGTGATAATTGGCAGAAATAGATGATGATGACGATCATCACTATGTATTTCTGAACTTCGTCTAGTTTTTCTTGCGGAAGGAAAAACTAGATAAAGTGCCATACAGCTACATAACGGTGAAGGAAAACATCGTGAGGAAACCTGCATGCCTAAGAGTTTCTCGAAGGTGTGTGAAGTTCGCCAACCCGCACTGGGCCAGCGTGGTGGACTATGACCTAAGCCCTCTCAGTTTGAGAGGAGGCCCGTGCCCAACTGTGGGACAGTTTCTTAACAAGGCTAATATTATTATTATATACAGCTACATGGCACACCTTAATGTGTGCTAATGCGCATACCCACCGTTTCGCCGTGCGCACCGCTTACTTACTCGCTAACAAGCGACGTCTTAACTTTACCATAATAATGGAAATATACCTATTGAACTATTTCCCGTACTAGGGGCTCGGCACGAAAACTTTAACGTAAGCGTGACGCTAGCGAGTAATCGTGCTGTTACGTACATGTTTATTTAGTAAATTTCTAGTGTGACGGATGACATACCAACTCGCTAGCATCACACCAACTTCAATCTTTTCATGCTAAACTCTTTGAGGTAACTTAGCTTCTTCGTTTTTGTTCCACCGTGAGCTCTGCCGATATAGGTATATCAAACGTGCATTAATTAAATTGTAACGTTGTTGAGAAATTAAACACGTAACGTGTCGCGTTACGATATATTCATGAAATGATAGTTTAATGGTACTCCAATGGCTTACAGAATACCATTTCCCGAGGTTATCGTGACATGCCGCGTTTGATAATACCAAATAAGGGCCCAGTGTCACTCCTGATAACCTAATCAAACCACGCGTGGCTTAAACCAGTTAGAAGATGCAGGAGTCGACCTTTCACATAGATACTGACTTTCCGTTACAAAAAGGTGTATGCGCCAATGTTTATTTAAGGCATACGCAACTTTTTTCAACGGGCGCCAAAGTCGTATATTTTTAATATATGTATCTGTATCTGGCATATAATACTTTAGTCTACGGCCACATCACCAAGGCACGTAGAACTTTATTCGATGAACCGTAAAGTCGTTTTTGCTATTTTCTATATACGATTTTCTTGGGGGACTCACTGCTATGTCAGTCTTTGATTGACATAGCAGTGAGACAGCCTATGATATAGCGCACTGAAGTTCGCCAAGTAACCGACTGCACCAATTAAGACTGACTTCAAATATTTATTTTTTGTTTTTTGAAGTCGGCTTCCCATTTTTTTTAAAGTTTTTTAATTTTTTTTTTTTTTTAATTTGAAACTGCTTTTACACCTTCAGTGCGCTATATCAAACTTATTTTATGTATCTATAACCTCTTGCCAGATCCCTTGCGGGGTAGGCAGAGAGTACAGAGTTCCAACAGGTTCTTTCCTTACATACCTCTCTGGCTTCCTCGACTCTCATAGTGCGTCTCATACACGCTCGCCGGTTACGGAGACTCTTGAATTTTCCATCAGATAAGACTCGGTTTATTTGGTCGTGGTAAGATAGTCTAGGTCTTCCCCGGTAACTGCATCCATCCACTTTCACATTGTATATCTGTTTTGTCATTCTTTCCTCTGGCATTCTTTCTATATGCCCGAACCAACGGAGCATGTCCTTTCTCATCTTTACACCGATACTATCTTTCATACCTACTCGCTGTCTTACTATGCTGTTGCTAATGCGGTCGGTCAGCTTCACTCCGCACATCTTCCGCAGAGCTCGCATTTCTACCGCATTTATCCTACTTTCATTCTCCTTCTTACATACCCAGCTCTCGCTACCATATAACAGCGTTGGGACAAGAACTCCGTTATGTATGGCCAGCTGCGCCTTATGGCTTAAGTGCCGGCTCCCGAGTAGCTTTCCCATCGCACCATTCACTCTGTTCCCTGCACTCACTCTTCTCTCTATGTCAGCGGTGTATTTCCCATCCTTACTGAATGCGCATTATTTAACTTATTTCATTCTTGATTGAAAGCAATACGGAGATTTTAAATGCATTTCTAAAAAGTATTTCTCAATACGCACACATTCACATACAAGTTTCATTGTTATAAAATCATTTGAAGTATAAAAGTACTTAAAAGGGTAAAACACTTTAAATTTTGAAATTTGTTTCCTATTGAATTTGTGAAGCAATTATCTAATCGGAGTGTCTGAGGTCTTGCGTTATATACGATACACCTTGTATATGTATATGTTACAGTTTTAAGGGGTACCTATGCCATATTCGCTTGCAAAATATAGAAATGACGATGGGTGTGTTAATTTTGTTTTATTATATTCTCTGCGTCTGCCTCGTTGGTCTAGTGACGGAATCTTGGAATAATAATTTTTTTAATAATAATTTTTTTACCGAGTAATTCCCCGAATCTGTCCGGAGTCAGGAAGTGAGCCCCGTATATGGAAACAGGCTTGCCCTTTATTACATAACATCATCATAACACGCAGTACACCTCGGCCAGCAAACTTAGGCCATGTAGGCGTATATATATATATATATATATATATATATATATATATATATATATATATATATATATATATATATATATATATATATATATATATATATATATATATCTATCTATATCATCACGCCAGCTCCCTCGCGGGGTAGGCAGAGAGTACAGAGTTCCAACAGGTTCTTTCCTTACATACCTCTCTGGCTTCCTCCACTTCTCTGTTAGGTATATATATATATACCTAAGATTTATACAGTCACCTTATTTGATACCACAAATCATAGTTTTTATCAAAAAAATTGTAAGCAACAGGAAATGTATGGTTAACACTCGTTGCTGTTTGTAATAAAAAGTTGGGTAATTTTAGTTGCAATTTGGTATAACTCTGCATTTTTTTGTGATTAATTTGTGCACCACGAATACTATCGTTGTTAGTTTAAAAAGTCGTAAGTGCATAACAAAAGTTTTTTTTCACCGATATTATATGTTTGAATTTTCTTCGAAACATCTATAAATTTCCATCAAATTATGTTCCTCTAGTATGCGGCCTGTCATAAAAACAATAAAAAATCTTACTCTACTCTTTACCCTTTTCCTGCTACGTAAGGGATCTGGCGTGATGATATAAATATATAAATCTTACAAAATGATGCACTATAGTATTAGATCAACGAGGCATCACTAAAGGTTCATCTGACATGAAGGTGTTACACCTCACTGGGCTAAGGTCGATGTTCACTCGGCCGATCAGTGATGAGCCAGCAAAGGTTATATAACTATAACATTGTTACCTATGAATAACAGCAGCTACTGAAGCGAGATGCCATAGTTTTTGTGCCATTTGACCTATTTTCTCATTGGAAGCTACTTGCACGGCAGTAAACCAAGAAATAAGCATGAAACTGTATGAGAATGTAAACTGCAACTGTAGAGTGACATGACAGCAGATATGACAATAATCATAGCAGTTATATAACCATACAAACTTCTGCGTAAATAATAAGAAATGCTAAAATTATATTGTTTTTATATAATCATTCTTCCTATTCTTATACTTATATTCTACTTGTTATTAATATTATAAGTGTGAAAGTTTGTATGTTTGAAAGTTTTCGGTACTCCAAGTAGTCCACTCCAAAGACGGCTGAACGGATTTGTGTGAAATATGGCACATAGATAGTTTATTACCTGTATTAATACATGGAATACTTTTTATCCTGGAGAAATATTATATTCCTATCTTAAGTCAATGCAGACGAAGTCGCGGGTAAAAGCTAATATAATATAAACAAAAATAGATTCTCATTCTTCTTCAGCTGAAAGACGTCCACTGCAGGACAAAGGCCTCCCCTAAAGACCGCCACAACGACCGGCTTTGTGATGTACGCATCCAACTTCTACCCGCAAACTTCACCAAGTCATCGGTCCATCTTACGATGGGCCTCATAAGAAGGCTCAAGGTCACCCAAAGGGCGATGGAGAGAGCTATTAGGGAGGTACCCTGCGGGATCGAATTAGAAACGAGGAGATCCGCACGAGAACCAAAGTCACGGACATAGCACTTAGAATTGCAAAACTTAAGTGGCAGTGGGCGGGGCACATTGCTCGTAGAACTGACGGCCATTGGGGCAGAAAGGTTCTCGAGTGGCGACCACGTACCGGAAGACGTAGCGTGGGCAGGCCCTCGCAAGATAAATAGATTATAATGATAATAATACCTATTAGTAGGTTATACTTAGTTGAACGTTGTTTTGTATGGGACTGATCCTACAAAACATTCCCGCTACTGTAACTTCTGTAAGCCAAGATTCAATAAGTTCTATTGATAACATCAAGGTTTGAAATTTAAAATGAAATCTCTTTTCTTTAAGGAACTCTTGTACATGTTCTCCAAGCGGCGGTGGTAGAGTTATGGCCGACGATGCTAGGTCCTATTTAAATAGAGTTGGGGTCTATTGCAATTTTTCTTCTGTGTCGGTTCCTCATGTCTGAGGATCATGAACACCACAGTCAAGATTTAGCAGAAGCGCCCTCCAGGCTTTCCCACATTCAGCCTGTTTAATGGAAGCTGAAATACTGGTGCTTGTGGTCTCTTTGATGATGTCTGTCCATCTGGTTGGCGATCTTCCTCTACTCATCTTTCCTTCCACGTAGCCAACTACTATTCGCTTTTCTAAGTTGTCTGGTTCTCGCTGGGCCAAGTGTCCGAAGTATTTAGAGTCTCTGCATGCAGACTGTAGACAGGCGAGGTTTGATCATTAATTTCGACAAAACAGATGAATTTGTTCGACGTGCAGTCAATGGCATGCCCTACATTTTGCGCCAATACCATATTTCGAATGCATCTATTCTCGATCGGATACGGGCTTTGTAGGTCCAGGTCTCAGAAGCGTACGTAAATATGGAGAAGATAAGGGTGCGCATGAGTTTGATCTTAGTGGTTCCTCCAAATCTTCTCTAATCGTTTTACCACCGATTTTGACATCTGTGCCCTTCTTATGACTTCTCTGTCACAGTCATCATAGTCACCCCAAGTATACAAATTCTCGAACCAAGTCAAGATCGCGCAATTCGTGAGTGCACGTCATTGTCCCGGCTCTGTCGACAAACATCGCAATACCACCGGACAAAATTTCAGACTCTGGATAGCATGACTAAGAAGTTTTCGAAAAAAAATCCCCATTTTGCGACCTAGGATTCAAATCCAGAACCTTGTGATCACCAGCCGCACTATATGCTACTAATAAGGCAACGGAAATAGAATTATATCTACCAATTGTTAATATATTAATTCAAATTTGAATATGGAAAAAATGTGGGTTGTACCCGTACCTGAACACAAGCAAATTTAAAAAATAAAAGTGTCCGATTCAGTTATCTAGAATATACTAACTTTTTGCTATTTATTCATAGGAGATAAACGTTCTCGCCAATTGAATTTATTCTCAGTGTTGTATCAAGGTTAAACTTTTTGTGTCTTCGAAGTGGAGTAAAAACCTTATCGAATGTGATAGGCACCTGCCATTGTTTGTTTATAGTTTTTATTTGATGATATTGTTTATTTATACTTTTGTTTTATTTAGCTATGTTTTGTTTGTTTTATTTATTTTTACTTTTTCACGGAATAAAATACTTGTTTCTAATTCTTAATATTGCCTTTTTTATATTTTCGGGTTTTAAAATATTGACTTGCATTATAATGGTAATAGGTTTACAGTCTATTGGGGCCTATAATAGGTATTCAACCTAACTACGTATGAATAAATATTATATTTAGTAAATTTTAAACTACCTCGTACCAGTACCGATACCGAGAAAGACCTTTTTTTTTTACTTGGGGAAAATCCTGCATAGGACTTCCGCGAGCCTCGGGGGAAACTCGCGGGGTGTGTCGGATTCTTACCGACTAAAAACCCCAGGGTGGCCGACATCAGCACTTTGGAGGGGCTCCGGGATCTCCGTATGGAACGCACCGGTGCCCCTCTTGTGCCACGCTCTGAAGAGCCCGCCTTCGGGGGGAGACTTAATGACACGCTCCCTCCCGCACCAACGCGGTGCTCACGGCGACGTGGGCCACACCACGCCGCCGTCCTCCTCGGGGTCGCTCGTGAAGAACGCTCAAGGCCCCCGCCCCTTGCGTCCGCGACCCCGAAGGCCCCCCTGCTGATGTTGGTGCAGGGGGGGTCCCCCGCCAGATATTACGGCGGGAGACGCGAGTTAGCCCGTATTCTTAAGCCCCGGGCTATTGGGCTGGGGGGCCTGGGCGGGCTGTGCCTCCGCCCCGGCGCCGTCGCCTTCGTCGAGCAGGATCGGCCCTCTCCCGATCCCGCTCAGCCTCCTCCTTCTGGGACATTACAGTCTCGCAGAAGGAGGATATGGCCCCCCACGCCGATTCCCCTGCCAGAATAGCCGCTACTATTGCCGGCAGGGAGAGGTCCGGTCCGATCCGGTCGACCAGGATCCGCCGCTCGGAGGCCCACGCTGGGCACTCTTCGAGCGTGTGCTGGGCGGAATCCTGGTCCCCACCGCAGTGGTGACAGGTCGTCGTCGCGTCCGATCTTCCTCAGATAATCATCGAAGCAACCGTGAACCGAGGAAGACCTAGACTATCTTACCATGACCAAATAGACCTTGTCTTATCTGAAGGAATAGGCAAGAGTCTCGGTAACCGGCGAGCGTGCATGAGACGTAAGTGAAGCCAGAGAAGTATGTAAGGAAAGAACCTGTTGGAACTCTGTACTCTCTGCCTACCCCGCAAGGGATCTGGCCTGATGATATAGGTTAGATGCTAATGTCGGTTTAAGTGCGCTTTTCCATAAAAAAAAAAATACAATCACAGACCCTAGCTTAAAACAATGCCTAGTACAGTGGTAATAAGATCGGCACTTATCATATATATCTTATCATCTATCTTTTATTTGACGTGCATGTCGATAAAATAGTCGCAAAAGCATCCAAAGCACTTGGTTTTGTTATGCGCATGGCTAGAAACTTCAAAAAAGCTAAAACTCTCAAGATACTATACTGCACGTACGTGCGAAGTCACCTTGAGTACGCTTTTCAAATTTGGAACCCCTTTTACAACAAATATATTGATCGTATTGAAAATCTACAAAGAAAGTTTATCCGCTTTCTCTGTTATCGCCTAGGACTACAATATAGCTCCGAAGATTACATTAAAACATGCAAAACTTTCCATATCCAGCCTCTTGTAAATCGCCGTAAGTTGGTTGACTGTGTTTCCTGACAAAAATCATCTGTAATGAAATGGATTGTCCCGGCACTCTTAACAAACTCTACTTTAATGTCCCTCAAAAGACAGTAAGATTCAATTCCCCACTGTCAATTCCTTCTTCAGCCTCAAATTACAGGCAGAATTATTTCATTGTGCGAGCGAGCAGGGATTTCAATAAAGTATGTGAAGACTTATTGCTCGACCCATTCACTTCAAAAAGCTATACGGTAAGAAAGTAGTAAAATCTACGATTTTTCACATAGTATAAGTAAAATTGTTTGTTGTGTGCTAAATCAGCGATTGCTAAAACATCTTTCTTAAACTATATTATTGCTATACGTGGAAACCTGTAATTGGTTTTGTACTACCTATTTATGTTGCCTAATATTTTGTATGTAGCTGTTGGGTTTCCTTAAAATAAACAAATAAATAAATATTGTGATTTAATGCTGTCTTAACACCGTGTACCCAATCTGCCACCCTCACTTATGGGATGTAGGCAAAACGATGTTTCTTATTCTTCCGATAGGTGCATAGTAAACTGCCACTACAATCCTCGAACAAAAACCAAGTATCGAAATAAATCTCACGTGCAACTTAACAAAAAATATCCAGTATTTATAGCAGCAATGTGATTCAGATATCTCTTGTTATTATTAACGACGTAACGATATATAAAAGGTGCTCTCAATCATTTGTTATCAGTTCGAGTCTGCGCTTTTATTCAAACGGTCGGGTGGTTTCAGTTTGACATAATGATAGAGACGATCGTACCCAGTTTTACTCAGCTGAGTGAGTTCGCGAGTATTGGTGTAAGTACTTATTTTTATGATATCGTATGGTATTCCCATCAGTAATTTTTAAACCTCCATCCATCCCCTTTAGGGGTGGGTTTTTGAAAAATCCTACCTAGTAATGTATAACAAAGCACGGTAGCTCACATATAAAAAACCATGTGCTAAATTTCATGCTTCTAAATGAGCTCAGAGAGTTTTATTAAGACTTCTTGTGTCCGATGAAATTTACCGTTGGTAATTTCAGCTCCCCATTTAACCCTTATAAGGGATGAATTTCTAAATGTCGTTTCTGAGTACTTACCTATTATAAAGTACTCTCGTAAAAAATAAGTCATGCTTCTAGATGCAGCGCTTTAGGCTGTGCCTTGTCTGTCAGTCATGGTTAGAGTCGTATGCCGAATGAGGTTACCGATCGGGAATTTTAATTCCTTATTTAAGAGGTGAGAAAAAAGCAGTGATAGCCTAGTATTTAGACCGTTGGACTGCAAAGTAAGAGGTCTCGGGTTCAAACCCAGGCACGCACCTCTGTCTTTTCTAAAGTATGTGCGTGTTAAAAGTTAACTATCACTTGCTTCAACGGTGAAGGAAAACACCGTGAGGAATCCTGCATGCCTAAGAACTTTTCAAAGGTGTGTGAAGTTCGCCAAACCGCACTGGGCCAGCGTGGTGGACTTTGGCCTAAACCCTCTCAGTTTGAGAGAAGGCCCGTACCCAACGGTGGGACAGTTTCTTAACAGGGCTAATATTAATATTTCAGCGGTTAAATTATTGCTTTACGTGCTTACTTCTGAGTAAAATTTCATGCTTTAACCTATCGGCTTAAGCTATGTGTTAACTGTAAGTCTACTTGGCATCAATAATCCGCATTCTAAAATGTTTTTTGTTCACAGGCTGGTGGCAAAGTTCTATTTGCAACGGATGACTTCTTCGCGACGTGTGAAAACATGCTCGCAGATTTGGAGCCTGTGTTTCTAGCTGACAAATACACCGAGTTCGGGAAATGGATGGATGGCTGGGAGACGAGAAGAAAGAGGGTGGCTGGCCATGACTGGTGTATCATTAAGCTGGCTACCAAGTGTGTCATTAGAGGTAAGATTTCAAAGCATATATTTAACGATAGGTGTCTAATAGTTAATGCACGTTTATTATTTGCACACAGATTAAAACAAATGTTCGTTTGTCACACGGGAATCAAATATGGGGCTACTTGATCCAATAAGGAGCCAAGTATCTGATTTCCAGACCAAGCCGTTGACCTACTAAACTAGAGTTCTTCTTCTTCTTTAAGTTATGGCTTCACAATAATTTTATGCGTATTTTGCCAATGTCCGCTGAGATGCATGATAGTGTCTGTAAGATTTAATTTCTAAATGAATTCAACTCCCCGATGAATTTGATGAACACGATGATAATGGATATAATGAAGTACCGAGGGGTACTATAGTAAAGCGATGAATACTTTACATACTAATTACGACGGCCGTTTAAAGGGAAGTCGAAAAGGCGCGTTTTATCACTTTGTTACGATTACTATCACTCATGCACATATAAGAATACATAATGGTTTATATTCCACCAACATTACACTTTATTAGAAATAACACAAGTTTTGGAAATTAAAACACATTGACGACATCATTCTTCGCCTTTCCGCCAAAACTCCTAAACTAGAGTAACGAGAAGATAAAAAATAGTATGAGGGTCTCTTTCACCACTCTCGAGTGTTGTCTCACCAATTAAAACTGGCCAGTTTAAAGGTCGGGTTGAGTATTCAGAGGTGGTGATATCCGTATATAGACTTACAACTTAAAATGTTGCTTATGGCTAATTCGGTAACTGAATCGATTCCAACTATTTTTAAAGTATGTTACATTTTATTTAAATTATCAAAAATTGCTGTTACTCGTTCAGTCCGCTGTATTAAACAAAATTTAATCATTATTCAAAGCAATACGGCTCTATGAAATGCATTTCTATTATAGACACATCAATATGCATACAAAAATTAACTATTTATAAAATTTCGTGGTTAATTTGGGTACCAAAGAGCTTAAAAAAATGGTAGAAAACTCCCTAAAATTGAAAGTTAGATTTTCGTATTCAGTTTGTAAACCAATAATCTAATTGGGCTGTCTGAGGTCTTGCGTTATACATGTTACACCTTGTATATTGAAACCGGTCATTAGTCTACTTTAGACATTATTCCAGTGTGGCTAAAGAAGCCCTTAAATCAGTAGTTTTGTACCTGTAAAGGCGGTTAAACAAAAAAAAAACCGCTACTAGCCGTTCGAATTCAACAAACAAAGAATCTATTTTTACTCAAATGCCTCTGAAGGTGGATAATATTTTTAATTTAATAAAAGATAGGAATGTCTTAGTACATAAATACTATAAGGTGTAACTTTTGTGTAGGTTTACCATGAAATAATACCGTCATGTTCATATTTTCCAAGCGTGGGCGGCAGAGGGGTACTGTGTGCACCCAGTTTTCGCCGACGATGTTAGGTCCTATGTAATAGGGCGGAGCCTATTGCCATATGCCGGACACAATTCCAGACTTCTGACTGATACTGGGAATTTATAGTTAGAAAAACTACATTTGTTCGACCTAGGATTTTTTTTTATACGTTGCCCCACACTAGGATTAATTCCTGTGTCGTGGGTGCGTTTACAAACATGTAAATTCACATACACAAATACCCAGACCGGAATAAATAATTGTGGATCACACAAAGATTTGTCCCGTGCGGGAATCGAACCCGCGACTATTAGACACAGTGGGCGGGGCGGGCTTAACCAAAGCCCTTAACCATTGCACTAAATCGTCCGTCACCCGCCACGAGGCAGTCGTCCCATAAAATAACAAAGTGAAAGTCAAAATATAATTTATTTGTGTTGGTCAATAAAAAGCACTAAAAACGTCAAAAATATCACATATTTTACATCTATCGCCGGATCAGAAGGCAGCCTCAAACTGAAAGAATCCAGCGAGAAACTCAGCAAGATTGTCTTTTAAATCATATTGATCATCTTTTTTTTTTTAACAGCTGTGATACTTAAACTACACCAAAACCGTTCGTTATGAAACTCGGCCTCGACTCGCACTTGACCGGTTAATTCGATATTCATGATGATGTGATTCACACAATCTGAATATGATTACGCGATAATTGAATTCAAATCGTGTTACCGTGGTTACGTCAAAGGAAAATATCGTAAGGAAACTCACATTATGAGTTACAGATTTATCAAAGTACTTAGTTACTTACGTACATGTAAAAAAATCCTAGATACCATTTAGTTATTATGAACTATTCGGAGGCGCTTGTAGCGCTGTGCGACCGCGGTGTTCTTACCGATTACCAACGTTAAGCGGCGGTCGACTCGGTCGGCCTGAGATGGGTGACCGTTTGTGGCATTTTCATATTCGAGCGTCTTTGTCCTTCAGAAGGCACGTTAAGCCGTTGGTCACGGCTACCACTTAATGCGGTAGTCGTTACGCCGAGTTGGAAGCCTTATAGGCGGCTTGATAAGTTCCAACAGCAGGTGGCCACAAACCTGCCTACACCAATCCGGGTCTGGTGGTGTATGACCTAATCTCTCTAACCTCGATTTGTAAGAGAAGGCCTTTTCCCAGCAGTGGGCAGTATAGGCTGGTACTATAATTATTTTTACAGCAGTTAGCCCAGTGGTTAGACCGTTGGACTGCAAAATCAGAGGTCTCGGGTTCAAACCCAGGCACGCACCTCTGTGTTTTCGAAAGCATATACGTATTAAAAATTAACTACCACTTGCTTTAACGGTAGAGGAAATCATCGTGAGGAAACCTGCATGCCTAAAGGTTTCTCGAAGGTGTGTGAAATTCGCCAACCTGCACTGGGCCAGCGTGGTGAACTATGGCCTAATCCCTCTTAGTTTGCCTAGCCTAACGGCAGGACAGGAACAGGGTTATTATTATGTATCTCGCTGAGATTCACGCTTTACTCGGTTTGCATGGGGACATGGGTCAAACACGTACAGGCCAAAGTGACCTACAATTTTCGTCAACAATATCGATGTAATTCCACTTTTCATTGGAGTGACACCCTTTTCTTTGTTAATTTGTTCTATCTATTTATCTATATCATCACGCTAGGTTCCTTGCGGGATAGGCAGAGAGTACAGTGTTCCAACAGGTTTCCTTATAGACCTCTTTGGTTTCCTCCGCTCTCATAGTTCGCCTTATACACACTTGCCAGTTACGGAGACTCGACATTATTGTAAAATTGTTCATAAAAAATAATCACCTATAAGATACATGCAAAAGCTACCAAAACAATAATATTAGCCGTACTAACAAACTGTCCCACTGTTAAGGGGAAACGCGCTTCTTCTCAAACTGAGAGGGTTTAGGCCATAGTCCACCACGCTGGCCCAGTGCGGGTTGGCGAACTTCACACACCTTTGAGAAACTCTTAGGCATGCAGGTTTCCTAACGATGTTTTCCTTCACCGTTAAAGCAAGTGATAATTAATTTTTAATACGCACATGCTTTCGAAAAGACAGAGGTGCGTGCCTGGCTTTGAACCCGAGACCTTTGACTTTGCAGTCCAACGGTCTAACTACTAGGCTATCACTGCTTCACCAAAACAATAAACATTTAAATTTCTTCCTAGGTTTCTTGGTAGACACGGCGTTCTTCACTGGAAATTACGCGCCAAAGTTCTCCATTCAAGCTGCCTGTTTAACACCTGAAGGTAAGATTGGTCTTTTAAGGCGTCTTTTTCTATATTTATAACACTTAAAAATACATCAAAGAGCAGTAAATAAAAGTTTAAAGGAGTTTGCACGACCGACTCTTCTTCTAAAGAAAATAATTTGAAATAGTTTCTGCCTGCGACTTCAATTGCGTTGATTTTTTCCGCGATAAAAAGTATTATTTGTGTTAATGCAGGTAATAAAATTGATGTGTGCCAAATTTCATTTAAATCCGTTCAGCTGTTTTGTTTTTGATTGAGTAACATACATACAATCTTTCACATTTAGAATATTAGTAGGATTATGTTGATAAAAATTGGGTTTGACAATGTTTATGAAATGTCAACAACGTTTGTCAAATAAAGAGTAGGCATTAGTGATTTTAAAAAACCGAAATCGTTACTGGAGTGAGTATTCGCGTATCTGGTCTACACATTTACAAGTCTGATATTTTCTCATCACTGACTCATTCGGAGTGAACTCTTAATTAAACATACAAATGTATAATCATCTTTATCACCCTATAAACAGAGACAATTCTCCAACGAAGCACACCACTGAATCCCATCTACAACCTTACCTAAACCTATGTAGCCACTCAAATTTATTATCCCTCGTAAATCTAAGCCATACACAGAAAATCCAAACATGCCTCATTTGACAGAACTATCGAAGTAAGAATGGTCTCGAAGCACTTAGTTCTACTCCAATGGGGCGTGTCATGGCAATCCGCCAAAGCTATTTACCGGACACTCGTTATTTCATCCAAAAATATATATCTCGACGGGAATTTTCTCTCGGAAAGCTGAGATTCTTTATATTCCCAAGAATTTCATCAATCATCTTTGAGAGAAACAGCGCGGTATCATTTCGCATGAATTGGAAATTGACTTTGAAAGTGTTATTATTGATACTGGCTGTGCCCGTGACTTCGTTTGCATAATTTTCATGGCATTTTGATAACGATTTTACTGTTCGTGCAAAAAACACAATGAGAGCAGGATAAAGGCAATCAAAATGCGAGCTCTTCAGAAAATGTGCGGGCTCAAACTAACCGACCGCGCTCGCAACAGCATAGTAAAAAGCGTGTAAATATGCAAGTATTAGTAGAATTGTGAACATCAATAGTATAATACTAATGGGTTATTATTTGTTAAAAACATTCCATGTACGGACACAATTTCGTTACAGTTTTCTATCTGTCTATATCATCACACCAGATGCCTTTCGGGGTAGGCAAAAAGTACAGTGTTCCAACAGGTTGCATTACATACCTCTCTGGCTTCCTCCACTCATATTTCGTCACATACACGCTCGCCGGTTACGGAGACTCTTGACTTGTCTTTCAGATAAGACGCGGTCTATTTGGTCGTGGTAAGATAATCTAGGTCTTCCCCGGTACCTATATCATTCCACTTTCGTATTGTATATCTGTTTTGTCATTCTTTCTTTTGACATTCTTTCTATATGCTCGCACCAACGGAGCATACTCTTTCTCATCTTTACACCGATACTATCTTTCATACCTACTCGCTTACTTACTACGCTGTTGCGAATACGGTCGTTGCAGTTTTATTGTATGTATATATAGATTTTAGGTCAATTGTTAAGTCACGTCAAGTACGGCAAGTTCTGAGGGCTTAGTACGAACCGATGGACATTAGCGTGACGCTATCGAGTATAGATACATTCCTTTTTACAGTAAAATTTTACTTAAATTCACAAAATAAAGAATTACATGACAGAAAGCTGTCTCGACAACGTTACAATTACGTCAAATGGTTTGTGTTTTTCTCTCATGGCCCCTATTAGTTATGACCACTAGAGTATCATTAAATTATTATTTCACAAAGTTATCTTAACGCGCCGCGTTACATGTTTAATTCAACATCATAGCGAATAAAGGCTTACTTGTGGAGTTATTCACTACTTGAACTGAGAGCTTAGCGCGACAAAAATGACGTTAGCTTGACGCTAGTGAGATGATATGCCATTCTTGTCACACCACCAACTTACTAAATAAACACGAATGTGACAGCGCGCTTACTCGCTAACGCTAATCTTTTCTTACTAAGCCACTTACACAGAATATACTTTTTTCCTTCGGCTATCATTAGTCAGAGGAATGAGATTTTTATAGGATTACCTTCGATAAGGCCCAACACTACTAATATAATACAAAGATTTCACAACAATGCATCATAGCAATGTCCAGCAATAGAAGAAATTGGTTCAACTATTTGTTCTCGAATATACTCGAAAGCTGATTTCCAGTGTTCTAAATATATATCACCTTTACAGAAGAAGAATTGATACCAAAACGGGAGGCCAGTATGGGCACGGCCTGCAGCAAATTCGACTTGCAACAGATTGGGGGCCTTAAGTCTGACAAATGGGATGAGATAGTGCCCGTTACTGCCTTGATGCCCGGCTACGAAGATACCAGGCACAACTACCAGAAGGTAATTTTAGAAATAATACATTTGGTATTTAGGTTTCAAAGAGTATGGATCGTATTAATAGTACGTATGTGAATAAATGTTCGAATGTGAGAAATATAATCATACATCGCTACTAATTTTTACCGCTTTTTTACCAAATTATCAGGTTTCTATTATAGACTGCCTCGTTGGTCTGGTGGCGAATAATGTGCTTCGCGATCACGAGGCCCTGGGTTCTAATCCTAGGTCGGAAAAATGGAGTTTTTCTATCGAACTCCCAGTATCAGTCCAGAGTATGGTTTTGTGCCCGGTATATGGCAATAGGCTCGCCCCCTATTAAATGTGACCTAGCATCATCGGCGAAAAGTAGGTGTACACAGTACACCACTGCAACCCCCGCATTAGGAATATAGGTGTGACGGTGTTTATTTTATTTATTTATTAAATATATATTATTAATATAAGATGCTTCTTTTGCAACATTTAAAAAAAATAAAAAATAACAATGCATGCTGTGATCATCTATAAAAGTAAGAACCATTAGTTATTATCAAAATGAATACTTTATATATTTATTGTATTACTGTGTCTTACGTTGTTGATCCATTAAACAAATAAATAAATTACGGATCACGAACTAATTTGAACTAAATTCATGCATTTATCGCTATTTACTCGTAGAAGTTAGTTTTAAATTATTAATGAGATCCTTTTCTTATGGTAGTTTCAGCGAATTGTAGCATTTTAACGTGTCCTTACGCTGGCTAGGGTCGGATCGAACTAATTCGAGATAAGACCACACCCATAGATGTGCTATTATTATTCGGACCGTTTTTCGAACTGTCACTTTTAATCTATCTATCTCTCTATCTATATCAACACGCCAGATCCCTTGCGGGGTAGGCAGAGAGTACAGAGTTCCAACAGGCTCTTTCCTTACATACGTCTCTGGCTTCCTCCACTCTCATAGTTCGTCTCATAGACGCGCGACGTTTACGAAGACTCTTGACTTGTCCTTCCGATAAGACTCGGTCTATTTGGTCATGGTAAGATAGTCTAGGTCTTCCCCGGTACCTACATCCTCCGTCACTTTTAGTCTAGTACGGATAATACATTTATGGTTTCTATTAACTCATATGTATAGTCCGTTTTTTTAAATAAATGTAGCTCCACACACGGATTTATATTTATTTATTGCTGTATCGTGGGTGCGTTTACACACATGGAATTACACTTACACAGTTACCAAGACCGAAATAAATAATTGTAGGTCACACAAAGACGAACTCGGGACTAGTCGACGCAGTGGGCAGAGCGGCCTAACCTCTTAACCACTGCTCTTAACCTGCTGCTGCAAAAGAAAACTTTTTTAACCATCACCATTTTTAGATGCTTTAGTTGTGATTACAATCTTTAACAAGTGTGATATGAAGGTGACAGTATTTCCAAAAACATCGAAATAAAAATGCTGGTAGCAAGAAATCGAAGTTTTCATATTAAGTGAAAACAGTTTTAAAAAATTTTAAAGTTTAATTGGAAAAGACTAAATTGGTATTAAACAGTTGTAGGAATTTACCCATATGAATTGTGATTATGGACAAGTCAGGAGTCTCCGTAACCGGCGACCGTGTATGAGACGAAGTATGAGAGTAGAGAAAGCCAGAGAGGTATGTAAGGAAATAACCTGTTGGAACTCTGTACTCTCTGCCTACTCCGTAAGAAATCTGGCGTGATGATATAGAATAGAATAGAAAATTGTGATTATTTCTGCCACGTTTTTACAAATTTGCTTTCTTTCTGTTTGCTTATGTCTTTTCGGTACAAATCTTGCATTTGATATTAAACCAAGTTCCCGATGAGCTAGACACTTGAAAATTTAAACAGCTCGGAACTGGATGATAATACAATTTTCAATTGCAATCAAATATATACCTAATGGTGTTTATTTTAAACCCTTCTTTCATCATCATCATCATCTCAGCCTATACTTGTCCACTGCTGAACATAGGCCTCCCCAATCGCTTTCCAGCGTAACCGGTCCGATGCCACCTGCATCCAACGACTTCCTGCGATTTTCACAAGATCGTCGGTCCATCTGGCAGGCGGTCGTCCCACGCTGCGCTTGCCAATACGTGGTCTCCACTCTAGAATCTTTCTGCCCCAACGCCCGTCCGATCTACGCGCTATGTGGCCCGCCCATTGCCACTTCAGCTTGCTAATCTTAACGGCTATGTCGGTGACCTTGGTTCTTCTACGAATCTCCTCATTCCTGAGTCGATCGCGTAGAGAAACGCCGAGCATAGCTCTCTCCATAGCTCGCTGAGCAACTCTGAGCTTTTTTATGAGACCTATTGTAAGAGACCACGTCTCTGATCCATATATCATCACTGGTAACACACATTGACTAAAAACTTTAGTCTTTAGGCACTGAGGTATTTTGGATGAGAAGATGTTGCGCAGTTTCCCGAACGCTGCCCAGCCGAGTTGGATTCGTCGATTGACCTCTCTCTCAAAGTTGGACCTACCTAACCGGACTGCCTGTCCCAGGTAAAAGTATTCGTCGACAACTTCAAGAGTGGAGTTCCCAACGGTGAGTGCGGTGGGTACGACATGGACATTAAACATTATTTTTTAACCCTTCTTTAACTCATCGTAAAGATATTATATCGTGTGCTTGAACCAAACTACTCGTAAAAATATTATCACAATATCGCTTTGCCTGTAAAAATAAAAGCTTCGGCATTGAGACAGACAAATAATACTCAAAATATATTAAAAGGCTTGTTAGTATATTTTATGTTTTGTGAAAAGGCGTACTTATTTGGCTTCACCTCAATTTCCAGACATGTATTTTTTCTAAAGATATTTCCACATGGAGGTCGGAAAAAGATAAAAAAATGTAGTCCCGCCCTAGAATTTCTGTGCAGTAGATTCGTTTATAAACATGACATTGATATACAGGAACACCCAGACCAAATGAATATTTTTAGATTACGCAATGATATGTCCCATGCGGAGCTAGAACCCGCACCTACTTAATCTAGTGAGCAGGAGAGCATACACTTTAACCATAAAGGTTTCGCCACGTAGCCGACGCAGCACGACAGGAGCGCGACGGTGGCGTGGCTAGGGGAGTTGTGATGTACTGAAATGTACGGGACAAGCCACACACAACGCAGCCCACAACAAACGTAGCCGACCGCTTCGGTCACGCCCCCGTCGCGCTCCGTTTGCTATTTGACCTAAACCTTTAGTGCAAGCCGTTGTCATTAAATATATACTTAAGCTTAACACTATTAGTTACATCAAAGACTTAAAACATAAAAATTTTTGTCCAGTGTCCATTCTAATACTGTAAATTTGAAAATAAAACGATTTGTATGTTAAATTTTCACGCCTAAGATTCTAAATAGATAGATAGAGATAGAGATTTTGATAAAATTTGGCGAGTTTTGGAAAAACCATAGGATACCATTTATCTAAAAAAAACTATGTAGACGCAATCGCGGTTAACTGATATACAGTTTAAAAAAACTACATTTCATATTATATCTCCAATATGGTAGCACCATAATACCCATTCCACATCAGTCCCTCCGATAATGCCAAGACGAGAATCGAACAGAGATCCAGACATGACGCAATAAACAGTACGAAGATGATTGACTCTTTTGAACCAAATGCCAATTTATATAAATCCCCAATAAATATTGCATTTCTTTCAAATTGCATCTTTTTCGAAATCACACTTGAACCAAATTGGGTTTACTGAATCGTCGAACTGGCATATTCGCTATGACCAAACACGGTGCGTTACGATATCTTCGTGTAATGGTATTATGTGTAATAATAATAGATAGTTATGAAAGATAGTATCGGTGTAATGATGAGAAAGGGTATGTTCCGTTGGTTCGGGCATAGAGAAAGAATGTCAGAAGAAAGAATGACAAAACAGATATACAATGCAAAAGGGGAAGGATGCAGGTACCGGGGAAGACCTAGACTATCTTACCCTGACCAAATAGACCGAGTCTTATCTGAAGGACAGGTCAAGAGTCTCCGTAACCGGCGAGCGTGTATGAGACGAACTATGAGAGTACTGGAAGCCAGAGAGGTATGTAAGAAAAGAACCTGTTGGAACTCTGTACTCTCTGCCTACCCTGCAAGGCATCTGGCGTGATGATATAGATAATAATAATATCAGACTTATAATATGTCCCAATGCTAGGCAAAGGCCTTCTCTCACAAATCGAGGTGAGAGAGAATAGGTCGTACTCCACCATGCGGACCCAGTGCGTATTGGTGGAGGCAGGTTTGTGGCCACCTGCTGTTGGAACTCATCAAGCTGCCTATAAGGCTTCCAACTCGGCTTAACGAATACCACATTGTGTGTTAACCGGGACATGACTTTGACGAATGATTTAGCGCAGTGGTTAAGAGCTTATGCTACTCCACCCACTGTGTCTAATAGTCGCGAATCCGATTCCCGCACGGGACAAATCTTTGTGTGATCCACAACTATTTGTACCGGTCTGGATATTTGTGTATGTGTATTTTCATGTCTGTAAACGCACCCACGACACAGGAATAAATAATAGGGGCTACGAGTAAAAAAAAAGACATAACTAAATAAAACAAAAAGACAAACGTGCCTTCCAAAGCATGATATTATGTGTGCCTGTACTAAAATCATTCACGGATTTATTGCAACGCGCTGTGTTACGTGTGACCAAACACGTATAGAATAGAGGTATTGGTCGATAAATCTGAAGTATTGGATTGTGAATCGAGGGTTATGACATGTCCATCCATATATTGTTCGTACTTAATAATAGATCATGAACAAAATAAACCAAAAAAAATCATAGCAAAAAAAACATTTACAAAAACAGTTTTTACACAGCTTGGTAATGATGCAATTAAAACGGCTAATCAAAATTTCATTTCTATACTATTCGTCGTTGAGGAGTTAGTTCATTTAAAGCTCATCCTAAGTGTAGAAACATGTCATGCTGATCATAAAAATAAATTGTGATCGGATCTAAACGATGAAAATTTGGAATTTTCTGAATTTACCATACCAAAATCTAGGCCATCTACTTTATGCGCCAACAGACCAACGGGGGATTTTGTTTATTACTTGATTAATTATTTGTCTATAAGCTACTGGCGTCTCCAATAATTATCCCTCCAAAACCAATCAATAATCAATGAAAACTGTACCAAGTGGTGAAGGCAAGACGTTTTATTTTCTTTTAGGTGGTGAGCGATGATGCATGGACACATATCCGTGTGAACATATACCCAGATGGCGGGATCGCAAGATTCAAGGTGTTCGGTGAAGCCAAACCCGAGATGCCGCCAACCAACCAGCTCATCGACTTGGTGTCACTGCTCAACGGCGCGTCGTGTCAAGGTAACATCGTCTTTATCGTCTTTGACTTTGACCGCATAATATCATGACAAGGTCGTCCGTTGGCTGCGGTGAACGGTAAAAGATGTTAAAATACTACTTGCGGTTCATGAATGCCTGGTACTTTTGTGTGTGTACTATTGTAAAATTATAAAAGTGTTGTGTTTTTATATTAAAAATATAATAAAAAGCAGCTTCGACCGGATTCGCTTTCGGATTCGACCGTTTGTCTATTTGTTTGTTTTGTCTGTGAGAACTCTGAGAACGAAATAATATTTTTATTCCTCTATTCGTCAGTAGGTATGGTAAAACTAATTTAAGTGGGACGTTCTGATAGCACGTAATCTGACTTAAGTAATCTGTCTTAAATAGAGCAATGCAACCCGTCACGTCCATATTCCCCAAGCAAGGGTGGCGTGGGCCGACGATATTACGTCCAATGCTGAACAGTGCAACAGAGCAATATGTTTAATAAAAAAATGTTGGATATAACTCGAGTTATAGCTTGACCTCCTCTCCGTTTTCTGCGTCTGGGTACTACGGACAGGGCAATGTACTTCCAGTTTTTAAACTCAAAACGCAATAGGATCACGTGGGCGGAGCCGCGGGCAAATTTTAGTAATAAATTGAATTTTTCAGTTATTTTTTTGGCTTGTTAGGTTTTTCAAACGCCCATTACGGACACCCTCGGAATCTAATCAAACCTTCGAAGGGCGAATGCATGTCAGATGGGTGGGAGACAGCAAGGAGACTGGATCGGCCTGACGTTATAGAAGCCAATGATGACGGGACTTTGAAAGTTACAGGTACTTTAATTCAATTATCCAAAACATAGATGTGTGCAACACTAAGGCCTCCCTAAAGATACCCTCACTAGGTCATCAGTCGTTTAATGCGATGATGGATCCAAATGTTAATAGAATTCTTTCCGTTTTGTGTTAAGAAGCGACATTCTTAGCCCAGAACAGGGACTCAATATAATAGAGCAAAGTATAATGTGTACCAATTGGTGCCATCAAGCCCCAATTGCCACATAGATCGACCGAGCAAGATTTTAAAGTACTATCGAAGTAGTTTAAGAAGCTAAAACTCAGATCATGTTGTATTTTTTTTTATTTTCATAAAATATAAATGGTTTTTATATTTTATATATATATATATATATATATATATATATATATATATATATATATATATATATATATATATATATATATATATATATATATATATATATATATGTATAACTATATAATAATAATTATATAGTTTATTTGTGAGCATAGGTATAACAAAGATGGTATACAGAGTAATTAATGTTTCGCTATCCTCAGCCAGTACTTAGCGTACAAATGTTTGTGCCACACAGCCATAAAATGAAGAAAGCTTTACATTTAATGAAATAATTACTTGTTAACAATAGTAAGTATTTGTATATGTAAAAGTATGTCAATAATAGGTAATATGTGAATTTAAAATTTATCATTTAGGAAATCTTGTACTAAATAATAAGATTTTTCAATTAAGAATTTCAATATATGTCTTTTAAAATCATTCTAACATTCTGTAGTCCTAATATGCTTGGGCAATTTGTTGTATATTTTTGGAACCATGGTGAATACTTCTACTGTTTTTAGGTTGTTTTACAAGGAACTAAACAATTTATCAGCTCTTCGCAAACTATTGACATGTATAATTTTTTTTTATTGCGATTTACGAACATACCTACTTCATAAACGTATAGTGATGGCATTTTTAGGAAATTTGTTATTCTTGAAAGTAACTCTTAAATAACTTTTTATAATAATTTAAGACAAACAAGTATCCACCAACAAATTGCAAATGCCAAGTTACTTATTTCACTAAAACGGCAATAAAAAAGACTATTTAAATATAACATTTTCTTCCCTAAAGGTCGTGAATGGGCGGTGTTCAAATTAGGGTTCCCGGGGAAGATTAAGCAAATCTGCGTGGACACAAACCACTTTAAAGGCAATTATCCTGACTCCGTGAAGATTGAGGGGGCGTATCTGGGACACGCTGATTGGTGTCCGGAGACAATTACTGAATGGGAGAATATTTTGAAGTCGAGCAAGGTAAGATACTTATTGTTTCTTTTGCATGTCAGTTAGGCAATAGATTTAAATCTGCATGATAGCCAACGAGAGCAAAGTCCTGCCTTACAGACTTCTCCCACTACGCACATAGTCCGTCTCGTACACGTTCACCGGTTACGCAGACTTGACTTTCCCATCAGATAAAATACGGTCTATTTGGTACTTCTTTTACAAATATATTTCTTTAATATATAGAATTCTTTTACATAAAAAGCTGATAATAAAGTAATGCTGACTAATGCGTCTGGATTCAGGTTAAAAGACACCTACTAGATATATTGGGTGAATAGCCGCTGAGTGATCATTGGACACCAATTTGTTGTCTTTGATCACCCAGCTAATTAGAGTGGAATAAACAAAATTTATTTATACACGGCATGCGAAACCACAACTTTTCTTTACTTAGGCCCAGTCATTAAAACGACACATTGTCAAATTATCACAAATTTGGCAGAAATTTTAGCGCTTGCTATTTATAAGTATTTCTCCAAAGTTTATTCATTTTAAGTGTCCATTTTCTTTATAGCTGTCACCTCATAATGAACACTGGTTTGAGTGTGACTCCGATATATTCACCCACATTAAAGTGACAATTGCACCCGATGGAGGCTTCAGCAGAATCCGTGCTATGGGATACGTCGATTCGCAGATGATCTGATCTCTTCTATGATAGGCAGTATGATTGGCTGGAATATTGTGTGGATTTAATGGTATATTAATTAAATCATCGCGTGACTGTGATAAAACATGTAAAATCTCATCAAGAAAAGAAAAAAGTTTGGTCATATGAGACAAAGTGTATGCACGTAACGTCTGTGAAAATCGATTGGGAATATTTTAACATCATTAGCGTATTGTTTACGTTATAAAATTGCAGTTTTATTTTGAAGATAAAATAAAAATGAAACTTAGTTGATTGATGATACTAATTCTAAAGCCAAAATGTGTCAATCATCAAATAAAATAAAACGAAACATAATTTGGTTCAGTTTAAAATAATGAAAATCATCAGAAATTACTAATCAAATGTGGCACGAGAGTATAGCACTAAAATCATAGTTTATTTGGTATATTTTCTGATTTTAAATACAAGCAGAACCTTTAACATTAAATGGATGAATATTTTATGTGATTGAGAGATTGATGATTGTAGCTTTTAGATGATTACTTGTTAAAGTTGCATTCCAAAAATTTAGTTTTTTATTATTGTTGTACATTTAAGATGCTTTAAAACATCAAGTATTATTAGCTAATAAATAATTTTATATTTATGAGCGTTGTTTTATGATACCACTTTTATTTCATAAGGATAGAACTAATGGCTGGCAGTTCACTAAAATATATGTCTTTTAATGGGGTATGTGAGTGGCTACTGAGTCAGTCACTGTGAGAATTTTGGAGATTGTGTCTAGGTAGTCTTGGGTGGCTTTCAGTGATTCCTTAGCAAATCACGGTTATTTGTATAGTGTAGCAGGAAAAAGGCGAAGCTGACTGTGTGCAAATTCCTACTAGCTATGAGCCTGATAATTCTTACTATATTTCCTTAGGAGATGAAATAACTACATCATCACAGCAGATTGTTCCGGTATCTCTTAGGGGATAATTTTTATTAACGTACGAGTATACTGTTCCTAGGCAAGGCGAAGCGGTTAAATTAGATGAAAAAGAGAAAGTGTGATTCTATCTAGAAGCGGTTTCATTCAAATGACATAACACACCGTTACGCCTATATTGCCCAAACGGGGGTGGCAGAGGTATACTGAGTACATCCACTTGTCACCGACGATATAAGGTTCCATATATCAGGGGGGAGCTTGTTGCCCACACTTCCAGACTCCGGACTGATACTGGGTATTTCGTTAGAATAACTGCATTTGTCCAATCTATAATTTAAGTCCAGGACCTCGTAGTCGCAAAGCGCATTATTCGCGCCGAGGCCAGCGAGGCAGTTGAATTATTATTCGATTCTTTATCAATAACCTAAGTATATAATATAACGATATATTTGAAAAGGCTTTTAAAATAAAGGTATACTTGTGACAATCCCAATAGAGCTTAAAGCAGGCCCGCGCAATCTCCTGAACAATATCCGGCTTGGAACTCGCACGTGTATTGGTAACTTACGGTAACTCCGGAGAAAGCACCTTCGTACTATAAGCGAAGTTATAATTTATAGCTATCGGATTGTTTCTCGGGATAGCATCGTGAATCGTAGCTCCGGGATATTGTAATCGGAAATAGGCGAAAGTTCATTAAATATTTTGTACTTATACATTAATGCTAGTCGTTGTGACGATCTTTAGGGATGCTTTTGTTCTGAAGTGGACGTTTGTCATTTGAAGATATGCATTACTGATGTATAAACAATAATAATATTAGCCCTGTTAAGAAACTGTCCCACCATTGGGCACGAGCCTCCTCTCAAACTGAGAGCGTTTAGGCCATAGTTCACCACGCTGGCCCAGTGCGGGTTGGTGAACTTCACTTACCTTAGAGAAACTCTTAGGCATGCAGGTTTCCTCACGATGTTTTCCTTCACCGCTAAAGCAAGTGATAATTAATTTTTAATACGCGCATGCTTGCGAAAAGGCAGAGGTGCTTGCCTGGGTTTGAACCCAAAACCTCTGACTTTGCAGGCCAACGGCGTAACCACTAGGCTATCACTGCTGTCAGTAAAACAAAGTTAATTTAAAGAGCCTTTTAAAAACAAGCTTTTATAGCAACAACAACAACGAGAATATCTTGCTTAATTGAGCCGTTCCTATAGTTTCCTTCCAGCTCCAGCATCCAGACCTTAGGCACCATACGAGTCTAAAGTACTCGCCAAGACAAATCCAACGAGCTCAAACACGGTAAGGTTGTATTGAGTAGACGGTTGGTTCCATTGACCACTTTTCGGCTTCATCATCAGACCCTGAACACTATCTGGTTGCAAAGTACTCGTAAATACCCATCTAACAAGCCTAAACACGAGGGGGTTACATTGAATAGTTCACATGTTTCTATGGTCACCTTCCGACTCCATCATCAGAGCAGCTCCATATATTATTTCATTGACATTGACTTTACATACGTATGCCAAATTTCAAGCCTCGCGTGATGAGAACTAAGGCAGGCGATCACAAGGTCTTGGGTTCGTTCTTTCGGTTCTAGATCGGATAAAGTTAATCTCACACTTTTCAGTGCAGTGCACTGCGCGCTCGTATTTAGACGTGCGTCGCGGGGCGTAATATGTATCCGTCGGCAGTTTTAAGTCGGCCGATGAGTCGCCGGCTGTTGCTACGGCCCCGCGCAATGCACCGCGTCCCGCCACCCGCATCACACCGCGCCCCGCCACCCGCAGTACTACGCGCCCCGCCGCCAGCTCCGCGGCCCCACCGATGACGTTAAAAGTAAACACGGCTTCTCCTCGTAGTGAATACGCCGCCGCTGCCGCCCGCGCACTAGAGGGGACAACTGGAAGGGGCACGTAATTTGCCTCAGACCCCCACCAAGGGTCAAGTTGATGAGGAAGGCTTCATCAAGGTGGAGAAGAAGAAGAGGCCTCCTCGAAGAAACCGGTGTGGGTCTGCTGGGTCTGTACGTGTCACGGCTACACTACACCACCAAAGCCGAGATGACATTGTGGAGTATGCCCGCAATAAGTCCTTGTATACTCTGAGGGTCGAGAAGCTGAATGCGGCTTTTAATTCCTTTGTGGTGCGAGTTCCCACTGCCAAGCTGGAGACCTTCATGAGCGAGGACTTTTGGCCGAGGGGTATCGTATTCAGAAAATTTCGTGGTAGACTAAGAGACACCCCTGGAGAGCGCAACATGTCGCCGAAAATACATGTTATTTAGATTATAAGTTCAATATATTATTATATGTATTTTGAAGTATATACAGCTGAAAATTAATAAGACGCAAAGCTCATGTAACACATTTAATCTCAGACAGAACGAATGTACAAAGATTTACAACTACCTACTATTGCATGATTATTTGCATACCTTACACCTCCACTCTTAATTTAACATCTAGAACAATGAAAGAAATAAACAAATAAAATAAAAAAATTAAAAACTGAATTTTTTTACATAAGGTTTTTTTTTCCTTATATGCGAAACCGGTCAACCGGCTTGCGCATACGCTTGGGGTACTTCACCAACGGCAGGTCATAACCGGGCGGCGTGGTTGCCGCAGGTGGTGGCGAGGACTGTGGAGGTGTCCCAAAAACCTCAACAGGTTCTCGCGCCAAGTCGTGCTCACCGCTATCGCCTTCCTCCCCAATGTTAGCCCTACTCATCGCAGATGGAGAAGCGTCAGGAAGTTGGGCTTCCTCTTGATTATCTGTATTTTCTACAGTTATAGCGCTATCCTCTGGACATGGAACATCAGACATGCGTGATCTTCTTCGAATTTGGTCTATGTGCTTAGTGTGGTGTCGACCGTTACCATCCCCTACACAAAACCGACGTGATCCTTCCTTATGTATTACTGAACCCTCTTCCCACTTTTGTTGACCCCTATATTGCCTGAACCATACCGGGTCTCCGGCCTCGAGTTTTCGTAAGTTGCCCCGCGCATACCTGACCTGTCGGCGCTGCGCCTCACTCACGTGGTCCGCGACTGCCCGCTCGCCCCGCAACAAATCTAACCGTGAAGGTAATGAACGTTTTTGCAATATATTTGCAGGTGTTTCTCCCGTTGTCGCGTGTATGGTGTTTCTATAGGCTAGTAAAAATGTCTGCAGGGCTGAATCGATATCAACTCTATCCGTGAGGGCTTTCTTAATGGCATTTTTACATAATTTAACCGCGTTCTCCGCTGCTCCGTTTGACGCCGGATGATACGCGGGGGAAAAAGATTGACGGATTCCATTATTTTTGAGGAATGACTTGAACTCGGCACTCGTAAACGGCGGGCCCTGATCCGATACCAGTTCTATTGGCAGACCGAACCTTGCAAATAAACTTCTTAATATTTTGATAACTACCCCTGCCGTAGTGCGAGACATTTCAAACACTTCTAACCACTTCGAAGTTGAATCAATAATGACGAGAAACGTCAAACCGCGCAACGGGCCCAAAAAGTCAATATGTAGCCTCGACCACGGCTGCGCCGGGTAGGGCCAGGGTTGTGGCGGCGCGCGCGCCGGCGCCGGCAGCTCGGCCGCGCAGGTGCCGCACTGGCGGCATAGCTCCTCTTTGTCCCTATCGATATTCGGCCACCACACGTAACTGCGAGCCCACGATTTGGTTTTAACGATTCCCATGTGGCTACTATGTAGTTGTCGAAGTATCTGCGAGCGTAATGATACTGGCACAATAATTCTGTAACCCCACATGAGACAATTTCCTTCAGAATAAATTTCATTACGTCGTGTATAATACGGTTTCAGATTTTCTTCACTACAATGTGCTGGCCAACCCGTCTGAGTGTAAATAAGTATTCTACTTAACAAGGTATCCGCAGCCATCGACTTACGAATATCAGCGTGAGTGACCGGTAAAAAGTCCTCAACGAAATTGAGATAAGTGATTTCCTTCTCGTTCAGTTCTTTACTACGTTGTGAGGGTAACCGTGATAGGGCATCTGCGCTGTTTTTAGCTGATGATACATACTGAATATCGTAGTCGTACCCCGATAACAATACTCCCCACCTCTGCATACGGCTAGCGGCCATCACGGGAATACCAGCTTTACTCCCAAATATTGATGTTAAGGGCTTATGATCGGTTCTCAAGGTAAATTTTCGACCATATAAGTATTGATGAAATTTCCTCATTCCGTAGACAATGGCTAAAGCCTCCCTTCCTATTTGCGAGTATGCCCGCTCGGCCCTAGTAAGCGAGCGCGACGCGTAGGCCACGGGGCGCTCCCCGCGCGGCGTGACGTGCGCTATCACCGCGCCCACCCCCACGCTGCTCGCGTCCGTCGTCACTATCAACGGTAGGTCTGGCGAGTAGTGCGCGAGTACTTCGCTTGAAGCCAATAAACACTTCACTTCCTTAAATGCCTTCTCGCACTGCTTGCCCCATACGAACTTAACCCCTGACCGCAGCAAATTATATAATGGCGCTAAAATAAAACTTATGTTTTTCACAAATTTGGCGTAATACATTACCATTTCTAAGAATGATCTCAATTCTGTCACATTTCTAGGAACGGGCGTGTCTGTAATAGCCCTAACTTTGTCCGGACACGTATGTACCCCCTTGCTTGATATCACGTACCCTAAATATGTGATACGTTCCTGAAAAAAACTACATTTTTCTTTTTTTACCTTGAGACCGTTCGATTCCAATATCTTAAAAACCTTATTTAAATTATCTAAGTGGGATGCTGTATCTAAGCCTGTAATAATAATATCGTCTAAGAATACTCCTACATAGGACAGATGAGCAAAAAGTTGTTCTAATTTCTTTTGAAAAATACCCGGACTGGACGCGAGCCCATACACTAAACGGTTATATCGAAACAGACCTTTATGTGTATTAATTATGGTATATTTACTACTATCATCGAGCTCTTATTGTGCATATGCTTGCGAAAGATCAATTTTTGAGAAACGTTGCCCACCGTGTAGGTTCGCTAACAAGTCCTCAACCCTGGGCAGAGGGTAACGATCGACTTACAGCACTTTGTTAAGTGTTAGTTTGTAATCAGCGCATATTCTAATGTTACCATCTTTCTTGACGACTGGCACAATAGGCGTGGCCCAGTCGGAGCGGTCCACAGCCGTGAGCACGCCGTCGCGCACCAGCTGCTCGAGCGCGCGCTCCACCGGCTCGCGCAGCGCGTACGCGAGTGGTCGCGCGCGCATGAACACTGGCCTCGCCCCCTCGCGCAAATGTATGCTGACCTGGCCACCGGTGAAGCGCCCCAGCCCGTCCGAAAACACGTTACAATATCTGGAACTAAACGTTTCAAAGTTAAAATTTCCATAAGATACATGGTTTACAATTTTATTGTTTCCTACGCTAGGTATACTTATTCCTAAGTCCGCTATCCACTGTCTGCCAAGTAAAATAGTTTTTCCATTATTTATTACATACAAATCCAGGTGCTTAGACTTATCTTTATATTTCACTAGGGGTTTAATTACCCCCAATGGTCGTATCGTTTCACCTGTATAATATCTAAGTACTAAATTACATTCTTCTAACTTGGTATTTTTAAAATGTTGCCTATAAAATTCGTTACTTATACAGGATACTGCACTCCCTGTATCACATTCCATTGCAACGTTTATATTGTCAATACTGACTTCTGTACAGATCGGTGGATAATTTTCTAATGCTAATTGATTTATTGTCCTTACCTCGTCACTGCTGTTACTCAACTCGGCCGCGTCGTCCATATAGTTGTGACCGGTATCCCTCAGCCTCGGACATACTCGTCGTAGGTGGCCGGCCTGGTTGCACAGACGACATACGTAACGCGCAAACCTGCACGAACGCACTTCATGGTCTCTGGCACATGCCTGGCATCGCCAGCATCCGCCCGCCTGGTTGCCGCGCTCGGTAGCACCGGCCAAATACCCTGCCGCTCTGTCTGTGTTGTTTCGCGTCGTCTTATTACATGTTCCACTCGTGGCCCTTGTAGTGTGCATCGTTCTTCTCGTTATAGTTCGTCCATAACCCTGTTGCCCTTTCATAGGTGTACCAGCATTAGCAATCACCTGACATTCTACTGTAGCCGTCTTCTCTCCAATTTGCACGTTCACTGCCGCCGCGTCTTTTTCAGCTGCTTCCATATTTAGTGCTAAACTACAGGCTCTCTGGAAATCTAGCTTCTCTTCAGAAAATAATCGTTGTCGAATGGTTTCGCTCATCAAACCACAAACTAACTGATCACGCAAACTTTCGTTTAGCCACTGTCCAAATTCACATGATCTCGACAACTTTTTTAATTCCGCGATGTAATCACTTATTTTCTCGCCAGTATTTTGATTCCGATGATGGAATTTAAAACGTTCCGCTAAAATACTAGGGCGTGGCTGCAAGTGTTTTTCCATAGTGACCGTTAATTTTTTGAATGTTTTAGCAGTCGGTTTATCCGGCGTACACAGGTTCACTAGTAGCTCGTAACTTTTGGCACCCATCACCGTGATTAAAGTTGGCATTTTCAGCTCCTCAGAAATGTTATTCACGATGAAATACTGTTCGAGCCGTTCCACGTACAACCGCCAGTTGTCTGTTTCGATGTCAAATTCGATGATTTTGCCGATTGAAATCGTTGTTTGTTTATAATTCCTCTCTCTTGCGTTATACACACGCGAATTCGTACGTAATCGTCGCCAATGAAGTATATACAGCCGAAAATTAATAAGACGCAAAGCTCATGTAACACATTTAATCTCAGGCAGAACGAATGTACAAAGATTTACAACTACCTACTTTTGCATGATTATTTGCATACCTTACATATTTTAGTCTGTAAGGTATATATTCTATGGGCCAGTAAGTTGTATAAATATATTTTTGTCAATTTCTGTTGCCTGAATTGAATGAATATTATGTTTATCAAAAAATTTTTCGAAAGGAATATGTAGTTTAAAATTTTTGCCCTGCATAATATTAATAAACTCTGAAAGGCAATGGATTTAATATCGGTTTGTAAACCATTTTGTGTTTTATATAAAATTAACATAAAAATGAATGTTATAGCATCGCATATCTCATATAGGATTTTTATCATTGTGAGGAACCTGAACGTGATTAAATTTGTAACATTGTTTAGTTGAAAGATAACTAATGTCTTAGCAACGTACGACATGGCTAGTATCTAAAGAAGCAATCAGAGAGACCCAGAGCATAGGCCTATATTTGTAATTAGTTTGAGCTTATCACTAGCATTTTCGTTTAATTTTTCTCGTTCTTTTCTTCTTCAACCGTAAGACATCCACCTCAGGACACCTCCAGAAACCTTCTTCTTTGACTACCCAACAAGGGGTTTGTCATGATGATATAGATTGGAACATTATTTATTAATACAATATTCAATATATTGTATTTATTTAAAACGTGTTATCAAACAAATAAATATAAAAAATGTTTATTAAATACATCACACTATGCATCACAATGAGAAATTCTCGGGAAATATCTCAATGTGTACAGCGAAGAGTGCGCGCACCATGACAGCGTCTAATTAAATCCAAAGAATTTATTTTGTATAACCCCATTTTTTGTTTATCTAATAGCTTCGAAGATACCACCGGATCGGAACGCGGCCTCCACTGAGAAGCTTTAATAATAATTAGTATTTAGTATAATAAGTCATCACACACATATAATTACTGATGCGTACACTTACGAGTAGGTTGGGAGACAAAATCATCGGCCTTGTGAATTATTAGTTAAAAATCTATCTCTCAATCTATATCTTCAGGCTAGATTCTTTCAGGTTAAGCAAAAAGACATAAATTACAAGCAACACACAACGTCACCCGTACACCCAGGTTTCGCCAATGTTAGGTTGCAATATAATAGAGACAATCTTTGATGATATTTTTATTTATTAATACAATATTTGAACTTTAAAACGTATTATCAAACAGATAATATAAAAAAAAGTTTATTAAAAACATCGCCCGCTACACACCATGCATCATAATGAAAAATTCTCGGGAAAAATCTCATAATATGATAGCAAAGAATGCGAGCGTCAAGACAGCGTCTACTTACTGACGCGTACACCTACGAGTAGGGTAGGAAACATGATCATTGGCCATGCATATTTATTATGAAAACAATTATATTAAATTTATTTCCCCTCTCTTAAAGAATTTAAGACAATGTGACTTTCATATGACTACTAGTCCACTACCTAGATTACCTGCGATATCAGATCACCTAGTGTAGAGTCCATTTCAAAATGAGACTGTATAATTAAATTTACTTAAAATAAATTTCCTTTTGCTTAACATAACTAAAAATAAAAACTTCTTATCACTATTTAAACATCCGGCATTTCAAACATTTTAAGGTTTAAACAAATAAATAAAAAGTTCCATAAATACATCGTTTGTTACACACCATAAACAATCATAACGAAAAATTCTTGGGAAAAAATTGCATAATGTGTACTGCGAATAGTGCGAGCGTTAAGACGTATCAATTATTGGCCAAGTATATTATTAGTAAAAAATCTATCTCTTAATCTATATCGTCACGCCAGATCCCTTTGCGAGGTAGTCAGATAGTATAGAGCACCAACAGTTTTTTTCTTACAGTACTCTCTAGCTTCCTCCACAGTCATAGTTCGTCTTACACACGATCGCTGGTTACGAAGGCTCTTGACTTGCCTTTAAAATAAGACAAAGTTTATTAGGTCTTGGTTAGATTTGGAAAAAAAATATGCTTAATTTATTTATTTACTGCTTCGTTGGGTAAAATGCGTGTAGCAGTCATAAGGTTCTGGCTTTTAAAGGCGGACAAAATGTAGTTTTATTATCTAAAAATGCCTAAAATCAGTTCGGAGTCTGGACTATACCCGGTGTTATGGAATTAGACTGCTATTTAATTAGGACTAATATCACCGACGAAAAGTAGGTATATAGGGTGCTTAACTGCCATCCTTACGATAAGTGTAATAACTTTCAAGGTAAAAACTCAATATTTGTTATCAAAATTAAATATTATTAATATTCGGCGCTAATTAATATAAACTTAGCGTAGTCGTCAGCAAATATTTCAAATTCAAATTTGTAGTCAACAAAATATCAAGCTCAACTTTCGGCATACACAACTATGTACACATTGTGCTTAACTACGCGTTTCAAGAACTTTTGTAACTTGTATTAACATAATACTAAAATCAACTTTTGAAATTTACTCTGGTCTGCAGTTTCTTTAACTTATAACTTTACTAACAAAAATTTAAGCCATTATTATCACTATAAATATAATAACTACATACATAAGTACAAACAGCTTTTGCTGCCGATACTGAACACAAAATCATAAAAAAAACCAAGACAATTATTTTTTTTTTTTAAATAAAGAAAATCGTAGCTTATTGCCCTACGCGTGTGGTAACATGCTCATGCCGTCGGCCTGTGAAATGCACACAATAACATTAGGGTAATCTTAACTACATCTAATGGTTTGTTAAATTTATTGTCAAATGAATATTAGTACTAAGGCGGGTCAATAAGTCCGTGACTTTTTGAATTTCCCGCCTCTTAATTCAAATGGCAACACTGCTCCTGTCAACAGGCAACTATCAGTTGACTTCTGTCAAAGTTTAAACAAGCTGCATCATTTAGTTTGTGTTTGGCAGCCGTTGATAGCAGACTACCGCGCGTTTTGAGAAGAAAATGGAAAAACGTAAATTTCGTGTGCTCATTAAGCATTATTTTTTGCGGAAAAAACCATCAACCAAACCAAGGCTAAGCTTGATAAATATTATGGGGACTCTGCACCATCCATTTCCATGGTAAAGAAGTGGTTTACTGAATTTTGATGTGGCCGTACAAGCACGGAAGATGCCGAACTTTCTAGACGCCCAGTTGTGGTCTCTACATCCGAAACAATTGAAAAAATTCACGAAATGGCCATAAAGCTTTCCGCAAGATGGGTGCCGCGTTTGCTCAAAATCGACCACAAACGCAACCGTGTGCCATTTTTGCAGGAATGTTTGGCGTTGTTCAACCGCAATATGGACAAGTTTTTGCGTCGTTTCGTACCTGTGTACGAAACGTGGATCCACCACAATGCACCGGAGACCAAACAGCAGTCAAAACAGTGGGTTTCTCGGGGTGAATCGGCACCAAAGAAGGCAAATGTGGTTTTGTCAGCCAATAAAGTTATGGCGACCGTTTTTTGGGATGCACGCAGTATAATCAACATTGACTACCTTCAAGAGGGGCAAACAATCAATGGAAAATATTTTACCAACTTATTGGGTCGATTCAATGAGGAATTGAAAAAAAACGACCGCATTTGGCCAAGAAAAAAGTTCTTTTCCACCAGGGCAATGCAAGGGCGTTCACATGTGCAGTTTCCATGGCAAAAATCCATGAATTGGGCTACGAATTGTTCCCTCATCCGCCCTATTCTCCAGATTTAGCCCCGAGTGACTATTTCTTGTTCCCAAACTTGAAGAAATGGCTCGGTGGAAAGAGATTTGACTCTAACGACGAAATCATCTCACAAACAAATGCCTATTTTGATGACCTTGACAAATCATATTTTTCGGAAGGGATAAAAAAATTGGGGAAACCTTCGACTAAGTGTATAGAACTCAAAGGAGACTATGTTGAAAAATGAAATAACTTTTTATCTATAAACCTGTGTTTCATTCAAAAAGTCACGGACTTATTGACCCGCTTTTAAAACTATGGGATAGAACAAATATAGCATAGCTTTGAGTAGTGTAAAATAATTAAGTACTTCGTGAATTACGCATTCCATAAATTCCGCGATAATATAAACCTACAACCTGTATAAATATTCTAGAACAATTGAGATTGTATTTAGTAATTTAATGCACAGTCCAACAATTCAAGTCTCCGTAAATCACATGCCTAAATCATTAAAGTTCTGGGTTACAAGCATTATATATGTCGGCGATACGCCAGGGTTTTTGCGTTTAGAGTCCATCGCAATGAAAACACACACTAAATATCACTTAGTTGATGTCGTACGACTGCTAACACAGCACTGTCCTACTTTTACATTACCTTCCTTTTATATTAGGCTCATGATTCAACGGTTACAGCAATTATTACTCCTTTTATAACAAACCAATGAAATTATACCAAAACAATTCGTGAAATATAGCTTAATATTCATAATAAATATATCGATGAATTTTACATAACTCCAAATGGGTTATTTTAAATAAACAACATTTATTTAATATAAACAACATTATTCTTGCATATCAGGATTCAAATAAAATTAAGTAGTATTATTTAGATAAAACAATTAATTTGATTCAGAATAACAATATTAATTTTAATAGATTAATGTTGAACATTTATACAGTAATTTAAATGTTTTAACCATACTTTAAATATCAAATGTCTTCGAAATATTTAAAAAGTGAAAACAGTGTCTGCTAAATATAAGAGCCTGATAAATAAAGGTTTTATGATTAAAAATAACTATTTTAATATTAATCGCATGTATTACAGATATTCCTATAATAATATAATCCATTTAAATGATTACCTAAAACATAAACGATCAATATTTGACATTTTTTTCCGATAGCGACAATTTGCGCCCATATATACGTAATAAATATTATCACGGCAGTAAGCTGGCCTTGACTGACACTTGACATCTTCAGCAAAATGTGGGTGTACTCGGTACCACCATCACCATTAGTGTATTTTTTATTTATTTTACAATTGTACTAATGCCTACCAACGAAATCTCAGTTATGCCATTTTGTTAGTTTAAGACTAAAATGTTTGACCGAACATGATAATAATTTTCTACACATATTTGTAAATCGTCTTAAGTTTTCTACGTTTAATTTTCTTATTATTACTAACATGCAATGCAACGAACGATTCATAATAATAAGTATTTAACTAAAACGCTCGCATTAACTTCCATTTATAAAAAGCCAGTATTTTTTTCAATACTTTTATATCCATTGACGTTAACATAGCGTGAGCCAATTGTAGCGAGCTAAAAATTTCAGATTTATTTCCGACAAAATTTACCATGGATTAAGTAAATTTTGAAGCAATGTCTTACTAAGACGTTTAATGAACATAAAATATTATGAATAAAATTTACATCCAAATATAATAATATTTACGTGAAATTTTGCAAGTGCCTCATAAAATTAGTAGGATGAATCCAAATTGTTGACTAGCGCAGGAGTAGTTTGGTATTCGAGTTTAATTGGCGTAAATAGCTTATGAAATTTGAAGACGGCTGTGAATCGATCGCATCTTAAACTAAGGATTTGCTCTTAAGTCCTATACTCTTTGGAATTACATAACTGTTGTTATACATTTTTACATCTTAAATAGCGTTTATAGTACAAAAAAGTGTTTTTGATTAACATTTAAATAACCATACAAATGTTTGAGCACAATACGTGGAAAATGAGAAACAATTACCACAAAATTAAATTTAAAAATTAGAATGGCCGACAATTGTGTTCCTCACCTCGTATATTTTAAATAATAAAGCTCGTTTTTCAACAGGGTCAGTGAAATGTGTGAAAATGTAATTTCGTGACGAAAGGTGAAAGGGGATGTACTCTGACCTGGCTTTTTCAATGAAAATAATAAGATATTTCTTTCATTTAGCACGTGCATATGTAGAGACGGTTTCTCTGGAGATAATATTTGGCAAAAATGTACTAAGTATGACAAGATGACCTTTATTGGAAGGAATTTGTTAATATGAATTATTTTGTGTTAGTGTAGTGTATGTACCCCCCTACCTCAGGTATAGCATATAAAAAGGGTTACACCGGTGTAATGTAAGAGAATATACGTGCATACGTCAAAGTAATCTTTTTATTTGTGATACCAACGGCCCACATTGCATGGCGATCCTGCCAGTGTTACTTCTGTGCAATGCTGAGCTGTGGTGTACAGTATGGTGACCGTATGGGGAAACGATAATTGTTCAATTTATTTAAATTGGTGAAAATAGAAGTCCCCGCAAGGGATCTGGCGTGAGGTTATAGATAGATAGATAGATAGATAGAAAATAGAAGTTTTAACTGAAAAGACTATTTTGAAGATGATATAATAATTGGAAGGATGCCGCCGGGAGAAATTTGAGTCCAAGGAGGAAAAGTTTTGGAACCTTATGAAATACTTTTATACATTTTATGCCGCCAGAGCAGGAAGATGTTCGTGTCAGAGGAGAGCCAGATAATACATCGGAAACAAAGATGCAGAGCAGATCAACGGTATGTGAAGTAAAGTGATAGCGCCGTATGTCTCCATCGCTGCCTGTTGTGTGTAGCACCAATAATTTTTCCTTTTATTAATGAAAGTATTTAAGTAAGCAAAATGTAATTCTAGCAAGATGTATCTTTTAATTTTTATAGTAATGACTTAGAAAATAGGTTAATACATAATCTTTTTGTGTGAAATTTTGTAATGATTTGTAATGATTTTTCCTGCTTACTAGATTTTAGTAGTATTGTTAATTTATGAATATTTTATTTCAACGAAATCTAATAAATTCAAAATTGACTACAAATATTTACTTAACACCTTTTAAAGTTAACGAGAAAAGGGATTGTTCAATAGAAATAAAGAATTGTCCCGATGTCAATAATGTTGTAACCATATGAAAATGTAAATTTGGCACTTAACTTGCATGAAAGTAATACATTGGTTATTTGTTTTCAGGAAATATTTAAGTTAATCTGTGTATCTATTTTTTAAGATCAGATGTCGTAAGTTATTTAATTTTTTATTATACATATAAATTAATATATAAAATCATGCACACAGGACAAGTGTTTATCGAGTTTGATACCGCTGGCGTGGCTGGATACGCTGCGTATTCCTTTGATCGTACGTTACTGTGTTTCACATACAGCTAAGGATATGGCAAATTATGCAATAGTGGAAAATATAATAATATTATACAAGATGATAACTTAAAACATTAGTTCATCTAATTATCATGCCATTTTTAAAGAGACTAGAGAATATTTGGTTTAAAAAAAGGACAACTTAATCAAAACGTAAGATATCCTCGAGAAATGTTGTAGTTAGTTTACTAAAAAAAAAGAAAAACTTAATTCAGATTCTAAACAGTTGTTAACATCTATATGTTTTATTATTTTATTAAGGTACAGAAGACTTTGGTGGACTTTGGACTATCAATTTGGACCCCTAAAACTCTGTTATTTAAATATTTTGAAGGAGAGGCAAGAACTTTGGCTTTTTTCCATTTTTTATGAGTATCATTAATAGCTAAAGAATATATTTTCTAATTAGAAATAAATATGCGACTATGAGATTGACGACATAAATACCTACATAAAATTTTGAGAGTTGTCTTATATATACAATCTTATTTTCTTTTATAGGTATTTTTATTTTGTTTATATTTTAAACTAGCTGTTTCCCGCGGCTTCGCATGCGTTTATTTTGTAATTTGACATAGCTAGGTAGGACTTTTTGGGATAGCATTATTCCAAGACTTAAAGACACCTTCATATTAAGTTTCTTTTAAATCCGTTCAGCCGTGTTAATATGGAGATATAAAAACAACTATCCTCCATGGATTCTGCATTTCCCGAGCTAAAAAGTAGTTTTAAACAATCTATGAAAAATCCTCCATTTTCCAGTGATATAGTGTATTTAATCGGTTCTGCCGTTCTGGAAATTAACACGCACAAACATATCTTTGATTTTGCCTGTATGCGCATAAAATATCTTCTTTATTTCAAAATCACAAATCCCAAATGAATATTCCCGTGCGCTGTGCGGGGATCGTACCTGCGACTATTTGACAAAGTAAGTTAAGCAGTCTAACTTTTGCCGCTTAAATCAAGTCACTTTTGTTTTGCAAAATTATTTATACAGTCAACTTAAATATTACTAAATTTTCGTTGTAGGACAATTTCAGCATGAGCCCAGGCTTTCAGTCACCTGTGAAGAGGAAGAGGGAAATCGAAAGATGATTGAGATGATTATTATCTTCGGGCCTTCATGCAGGCCGGTAAAAACCCACCAAATGCATATTGGTGTGATTTTATATACCACTTAAATGGATAATATCGGTATGATCTAGTGTGCAAATAAAGTTACCTATTTCAAATTATTATTTCACGACTTAAGATACTTTAATACTATCTAATAATCTGTACTGACTAAACCCGGTGATAGAGTAAGTTGATAGGGAAATAAGTCTGGTGGAAGTTGACAGAGGATATAATATATATTTACTACACGGTTCTATCGGAATAGTTCGTCTCCCTGTTAGTTTTTCATATTAAAATGGCTAAACGAATTTAATTGAAACTTGATATGAAGGTGTTTTACATAGTAAAATAAAACAAAACTCTTTTTATCTCGACACATACTTCTGTGGAATATTCATTATTTCTATCTATCTATATCATCACACCAGATCCCTTGCGGCGTAGGCAAAGGGTACAGAGATCCAACAGGTTCTTTCCTTACAGACCTTTCTGTCTCTTTCCACTTTCATAGTTCGTCTTACGCCCGGTTCCTATATTCAACGACCCGTCATTGGATAGAAGTTACGTCTCGTATTAGAGCTACCGATAACGAGACGTCACTTTACGTTCCACAACTTTTTTAAGCATTCTACCAACGACGACTGTCCGTAGATTGGTCGCTTACCGACGCATCCCTCTGTTCCTCTTTGCGTTTCGTTAATGCAAATCATTGTGTAATTATAACAGTTTTAAAATAACATGCGCCTAAACGCTCGCCGGTTACGGAGACTCTTGACTTGCTCTTCGAATAAAAAATGGTCTATATGTCATGGTAAGATAGTCTAGTCCCCGATATCTTTGATCTGTTCTAGGTACACTAATATCAGACAGCGGCGTGTAAATATGTATATTTCTTTTTTGCTACCGTTTTTTGATTAATTTATCTTTGCTGTTGTTATATATAATTATAAATATTGTATATAGTTTGTGAAACTATAAATAGTTGTTGTTCTACGTCCTTCCACTTTTGCATTGTATACATGTGTGGATTTTTTCATATTAAGTTTCTTTATAATCTATTCAGCCGGTTTAGTATGAAGAAATAATAGATAACGGTGAGCGTGTATGAGACGAACTATGAGAGTGAAGGAAGCCAGAGAGGTATGTAAGGAAAGAACCTGTTGGAACTCTGTACTCTCTGCCTACCCCGCAAGGGATCTGGTGTGATGATATAGATAGATAGAAATAATAAATATTCCACAGAAGTATGTTTCGAGATAAAAAGAGTTTTGTTTTATTTTACTATGTAAGACACCTTCATATCAAGTTTCAATTAAATTCGTTTCAATCAATCAAATCAATCAGCCTATCGCAGTCCACTGCTGGACATAGGCCTCTCCTAACACGCACCATTGCACACGGTCCTCCGCCTTCCGCATCCAGTCTGTCCCAGCGACCTTTTTGAGGTCGTCGGTCCATCTAGCTGGGGGCCGTCCTACCTTACGCTTATCAAGTCGCGGTCTCCACTCTAGGACACGCTTGCTCCATCGGCCGTCGGTCCTTCTGCAGATGTGACCAGCCCATTGCCACTTTAGCTTACTGAGTCTGCGAGCTATGTCGGTAACTTTGGTTCTTTGTCGGATTACCTCGTTACGAATTTTATCCTTCAAAGAGACGCCGAGCATAGCTCGCTCCATAGCCCGCTGTGCGACTTTGAATTTGTGGACTAGTCCCACTGTGAGTGGCCACGTCTCAGCCCCGTAAGTCATAACAGGTAGGACGCATTGGTTACAGACTTTAGTTTTCAGGCATTGCGGTATAGGCGAAGAGAAAACGTGACGTAGTTTGCCAAATGCTGCCCAACCTAATTGGATCCTGCGGTTGATTTCTTTCTCGAAGATGTTTCTACCAAATTGGACAACTTGTCCAAGGTAGGCATATTCCCGAACAACTTCGAGCATCGAACCATCGACGTAGATCGGTCCCGGCGTGACATGTTCATTAAACATGATCTTGGTTTTATCCAAGTTCATGCCGAGACCGACACCTCGAGAGGCTCCATTTAGGCTATGCAGCATTTCGCTTAACTGTTCCAGTGACTCTGCCACGATGACGATATCATCGGCAAACCCAAGGTGTGAGATGTATTCGCCGTTGATGTTAATGCCCCGCCCAGTCCAGTCCAGCGTCTTGAAGACGTCTTCGAGTGCATTGGTGAAGAGCTTGGGGGATATTACATCCCCCTGTCTATTCTATATAAATTCGTTTAGCCTTTTTAATATGAAGAACTAACAGGGAGACTAACTATTCCGGTAGAACCGTGTAGTAAATATATATTATATCCTCTGTCAACTTCCACCAGACTTATTTCCCTATCAACTAACTATCACTGGGTTCAGTCTTAGCCCCGCTTAGCCCGCGCAGGTGGTCTTTGTAAAATATAAACTTAACTATAGCGCGATCCTATTCAATATACAACACTAATGCCGTCTCATAAAAAAACGTATACAATATCTTCCTCCTTCCTATTCTTTTGAAAGGGAAGAAACCAGAACGAATGTAAGGATTGTGGTTGGTAACGATGTGCTGGAGCAAGTGAATGAGTTTGTATATCTTGGATGCGCCTTCAGTAAGGATGGGAAATACACCGCTGACATAGAGAGTAGAGTGAGAGCAGGGAACAGAGTGAATGGTGCGATGGGAAAGCTACTCGGGAGCCGGCACTTAAGCCATAAGGCGCAGCTGGCCATACATAACGGAGTTCTTGTCCCAACGCTGTTATATGGTAGCGAGAGCTGGGTATGTAAGAAGGAGAATGAAAGTAGGATAAATGCGGTAGAAATGCGAGCTCTGCGGAAGATGTGCGGAGTGAAGCTGGCCAACCGCATTAGCAACAGCGTAGTAAGACAGCGAGTAGGTATGAAAGATAGTATCGGTGTAAAGATGAGAAAGGGCATGCTTCGTTGGTTCGGGCATATAGAAAGAATGCCAGAGGAAAGAATGACAAAACAGATATACAATGTGAAAGTGGAAGGATTCAGGTACCGGGGAAGACCTAGACTATCTTACCACGACCAAATAAACCGAGTGTTATCTGATGGAAAAGTCAAGAGTCTCCGTAACCGGCGAGCGTGTATGAGACGAACTATGAGAGTCGAGGAAGCCAGAGAGGTATGTAAGGAAAGAACCTGTTGGAACTCTGTACTCTCTGCCTACCCCGCAAGGGATCTGGCGTGAGGTTATAGATAGATAGAATATCTTCCTTTTCAAGAAGGATTATCAGTTTATCTATTTATTTTTAAATTATCGATAAAATATTTCTGATTTAAATCTTCTCTATCTACCCTGTCAAAGATTATAATCTAGCGTAATAGTATCCTAACGGTACGTTTACAGCTAAGTATGTCGCAAAGTGTTGTCAGTACATTTTGTGTTAGTCTTCTCGTAAGTTATTCATCGTCATTACAGTTTCGTACCCGGTCCATTCATCGTACGAGTACTCTCCAGAAGAAACAATCCTGAATGCATCATCGGTTCATGCACAAAACTATGTTTAAGTGTTTAAATCAAACATGTATGAACAATTTCGAGTGAGTGCTTTTAACCACTGGAAAGTTTTCCATGAGGAGACGAACCTGGGTCCAATATCAATTCATGGACGAATTGTATAGGCAAAATCACATATTTTACATCGTAACATTGCAGTTCGGGACAAACAGTAATAAAGTTTTATGGTTTATTCCACGACAATGTAGTAAGTTGATTTAGAAACAATGAATGATTTATCAAAATCGACTTTCTTTTTTTGTCCTCAAAAACTGTTAGATTTTACGAAAATATTAGTATGCAGAGTTGTGAACTTTAGTACAGGCTACAATTACACAAAATTTCATTGAAATCCATCAAACAGGTTTGGGGTAAAGTGTCTTTTTAGAAATCCAATGTTGCGCTTATTTCCGTCTTTTCTGGAAAAGCATTTTGATTTTTCGGGAGAAATACCTATATAACGTGTTAACCAGCATTTTAAGGTATCCCAATGCAAAGTTTCATTAAAATCCACCTAGTAGTTTTTACGTGATGATGGTTTATACCCTTGGACAGACAGACAAACAGACACGAAAGCCAAAAATTGCAGAATTAACTTCTACATCGATAGTATGATACCCCTGGGTTGTTATTTCCTAAAAATATTCCATGTACAGACACGACTTCCTTACAGTTTTATTATATGTATAGATTGTTGCAAATGATAGCCAATTTGTCGTTGATTCTCTAGGTTATTCATTGTATTTTTTCACTTTTTTCATTTTATTGCTTCATTTATATTATTACCATTATGTATCTCGCTGAGATTCACGGGCTTTACCCGGCTTTAAGTTTGAAAGGCTTGCTTATTATCATCATTATTATGTTCGAAGGTTTATTATTTTTCGAAATTAGAGGAGTTTCGGTATTTAAAACAAAACCCACGGGCCTAAGCCAAGTGGATTTCGTTATGGGGATTTTGTTCGATAGATTCCGATGAGACGTCTTCTTGCAAAAACTTTCTCACGATCCTGCAAGTGTTTAAGATAGCGGCTTTTTGCATGGTCATAAATAAACTAGTAGGCAACTGAATTTGTTGCAGATAATGAAGAAGGCACAATATAGACTCTGTTCATTTTCCATATCCTAAGGATTTCTTCTTTCAACTTGGTGTATTTATTTATTTTCTCGGTAATTGTTTTTTGCAAGTTGTGCGTGTTAGGAACAGCTATGTCTATCAGGTATGTATATTTATTAAGTTTATCAATGAAAGTTATATCGGGTCTGTTGTTGTGCACAGTTTTATCAGTTAGTATTGCTCTGTCATAGTATAGTTTGTGCCTTTCGTCCTCCAGTACCGGTTTCGGGGTGTATTGGTAGTATGGGACTGGTTTCGGTGGAATTAGCTTATATTTAACGGCTATTTTTTGGTGAACTATGTGGCTTATCTGATTATGTCTGCGGGTGTAGTCAGTGGGGGCTAAAGTTGGGCAGGCACTAGTTATGTGTTGGATAGTCTCTGATGCACGATGACATGTTCGGCATTTATCGTTTTAGGTGTTAGGGTCTTTAGAAATGTATTTTTTATAATTTTTAGTATTTATTACTTGATCCTGGACTGCTATCATAAAACCTTCTGTTTCTGGGAAGGGAGAACCTAGCTTAAGCCAAGCATTTGACGCTGTTAAATCTACATGAGCATGTTCAAGATCGTGCAAATGACGGCCATGGAGTTCTTTAGAACGCCACCTAGCCATTTTTTTATTATCATCATCATCATTATTATTATATTATTATTTCTTGTAACATGAACAAATACGGCACGATATAAAATCTTAAGAAATTTGTTTAATGACTTTGAATTAGTTATTTGAAAATATTTATCTATTTATGTAAATTATTTATTTTATGTAAATAAACCGAGTCTTATCTGATGGAAAAGTCAAGAGTCTCCGTAACCGGCGAGCGTGTATGAGACGAACTATGAGAGTCGAGGAAGCCAGAGAGGTATGTAAGGAAAGAACCTGTTGGAACTCTGTACTCTCTGCCTACCCCGCATGGGATCTGGCGTGAGGTTATAGATAGATAGATAGATAGATTTATTTTATGTTGTATTAATTTGAGTATAGTGTAACAACGTAATGTTAATAAAGATAAATATATATTCAAATTTAAAAACAGAATTGAATGAAAATATTAACAAAGTGTTTGAAAGAAAGACGTTTTTTACTATAAAATATATAGCAGAACATTATTTACCGAAAAACCGATGTATATTGTATGCCTACTATTAAATGTGTAGAGAGTAAGTAATAGATACAATAACCTATTTCCTTGGGTGTAAATAGGCAATTTCTTTTATTCGTAGTTTTAAAGATGTTTTTCACACAAAATACAATTGTTTGTAGCAACCACTAACTAATTCGATTACTCGATTTTGTTTGTTTATATAGGTAAACAAATAAGGCAACATGTCTCATAACAAAACATTGGAATTCAAGTGTAAATATAGGTATGTTATTTCGTCTCACGTTACCCGATAACGACGCGGTGATTTTATTTAACATGCACTGTTTCTATGCATCTTTTAAATGTTAAACTTTTTATTTTATTAACTTAAAAATTTCTCTCATGATTATGATAAAAAAACATATGGTATGTTGTTTCCAGTTTATATAAAAGGTTTTAATAATATTTAGGACTTTGATAAAGGTACCTACCGAAATAACATTGATTTTAAGTATTTTTTTTTTTAAACGTAGCCCCACACTATGATTTATTCCTGTGTCGTGGGTGCGTTTACAAACATGAAAATTCACATACACAAATACCCAGACCGGAACAAATAATTGTAGATCACACAAAGATTTGTCCCGTGCGGGACTCGAACCCACGACTATAAGACGCAGTGGGCAGAGCGGCTTAAGCTCTTAACCACCATTGATGGGTAGTTAATAAATATTTAGTGAATACTTCTTTTATATGTCATATCCTATTATTTGAAAATTAGTTGATGGAGTGGCGAGCAGTTATTTTCATTTTAGTAACCTTGTAATCTTTTCATAGACATACTCTATGATTGCTCGAGTGTGTTTAGTTGTGAAGCGATGACAGATGACATATGTCAGATGACGAATCACCGATGACAGATAGCCGATGTAAGAGTGTGTGTGTGTGTATGAGTGATGTACGCTGTTGGCCGCGAGGCCTTTACAGCTTCACCGGACTTAAAGGCGAGCGTGCAACCACTACCCTCGAGCCAGAAGGGCAAGGGGCGACATACTCGAGGGCGAAGAGGCGCCCTCGGTTGGGACAGTCGCTGTAGGGGGACGGGTGCACTACTAAGTGCACCGGTCAACCGCCGGCTATGGGATTGGATCTACGACTACGTCGTCGTCGCCCGTATTCTGAGCGGAAAGAATGGATGACAAAGCATCGGGGGGGTCGGCGAGAACATGTCGCGGCCGGCGGTGGCGGCAGGGGTCGGGTGGGAGATCGTAGTCGGCGGCGGCTACGATTAACGGATTCGCATGGGTAGATGAGATCGTAAGATGGCGGACGGCGCTGCGTTGTGATTCGATAAGCAACGGGGCAAGAGGTCGGACGTATCGTGGAGGAGCTAACCTCACTGCATTCCGTGCCCAATCTCCAATTATTGTGCACATACTCGCATATCAAGGATGATCAGTGTACCGGACGAGACCCCAGCGTTATTTCAAGATTTTCCTTATGTTCGGCCACCATGCGGACGATTATAAAAACGAAGATAAATTCACATTTCGCCGTTACCAGCATTGAAATGGACATCTAGAAACCCAAGAGCCGATGTATATTTAGTTTTACAGTCATTTGAAACATTCGTAATGATAGCTAAAGTTACAATAATAAAAGTATTGATTGGACAGGAATATAATAATATTTACATTGTCTTAAAGATTTTATTAGAATATTACTTTATTACTTAGGCGATTGTTTCTCTTTTACAAAACAGTTAATGTTTTCTTAATTTTTCCATATGAGTTAAATGAGTATTATACTCGTAAATATAAACTTATAAGTTTAACTGCAAATGAGTAAGCGAGCATCCCGCATTAGGAAATAACATCAATGCTTGATATTGAAATACTTTTATTAAGAAAAGTGAACTTGGATTTGACAATGTAGTAAATGTTTTAAGATACAAAAACATAATTATTATGTATGTGTTATTTTACAGATAGGGAAGAATAGCATAGATGTGTGGTTAAAAGTGGTGTTTATTTTTTTATAAAGATTATTTGAAAAATGTTCAGTTATACAGAAATATCTAATTGTATTTTACGTACAGCAGTGCCCATTTTAATACGAGATTTTTCTAGTATAATAACAAAATAAAGTTTATGTTTGAGTATTCGTTAACATGGTTATATTGTTTATTGAAGAGCAATATCGCATTTGATATTTAATTTAAGAAAAAGTAATCTCCTTTTTATGCTATGCTGATATGGAATTTGATAAAGACAATGTATGAACATGAATTGTAAGATATGACTTTACAACTGGTAATGGCGTGATAACTATATAAAAGAAAGAATGTTTGTTTACAAATATAGTAGACCAGTTTTTGGTACTTAAAAGTAGGAGTTGGTTTGGTATACCGTTGCATTTTGGTTTTGGTCAGAATATGGTAGTGTGAATTAAAAGATTTTGGAATGAACCGTGATTGGCATTAAATGGTTTAAGAGAGGAATAAGAAAAGGTTATTTTGATAGATAGTTAAGGAAGTTTTGGAATAGTATGTCAAATTGTGTTGGGAATCCTGTGCATATATGGTATCAACGAAAGCTTAACCTAACCACCAAAGTTATTTCTGTGATATTCATGTAAGCCGTAGTATTCAATTTTAATCAGCTTCTGCTTGTAATTGTGAGGTTTTAGATGTAGATAATTTAAAATAATATGGTAAGAATTATTATAAAAATAGCATTCGTTATCAACAGTAGCATGCGCTGTTGAGCGAATTGCAATATGATGGTGGTGCACCAGGATACACGGCAGGCACGGAATCCTTGTTAATTTGAATATGTTTCGGTGGAGGTACCACTCGTAAACATAACTTGAACTTAAAAGAACTGCCTGAATTATTAATAATATTGTATAATAGTTATATGCGCACAATAATTTAAAATTATTCCTTGTATACTGCATAATTAAATAAATAAATGTGTAAAATAGGGAGGGCTACCTATATAATAAATGTATGCCTTGAAAATAATTGCATTGCCAGAGTTGCGTTGCAGAGCATATACATTTTTGAAGATGTGAAATTTATAAATATATAAATAAAACTTAAAGGCCAAGCGCTATAAAATGTATTATTAGGTACCTAAAAGAAAGTATAACATAAATGGAGTGACTATATAAACAGATTATTAACAGCTGATAGCATGATTTATATAGCTTTGTTTTGAATAAGACGTCTTACTACTTATTATAATTACAAGGAAAAATACTTATAATTGAATTATGGCTAGTCAAAGTTTATCAAGGATAATGACACTCATAAGAGGGGTTATAGACGTATATATCTACATAAAAATGGGCATGGAATATAGTAATAAGTTTTTTGTTTCTTTTCTACATTTACTATTATTTAAATAAGTTTTCATTAATATTTATCACCCTTTTTTATGCTTTTTTTTACGTAAATATATTATTCGACGTATGGCATGGAAATGTGTTGCTCGTAATTTTGTTGGGAATTAGGAATCCAATGTGTAAACCCGAATTGTTTAGATAACTTAATATGTTTGTGCTACTGGTGTATTATTTTGGTAATGATAAATTTTTAGGAAAATTTATTTTAGTGTAAAATTTAAAATACCAAGACTATTGTTAGCTTTTAGTTATTTATATCTGATTTATTATTTTATTTTAAACATTTATAAAAACAATTCATAAATTAGTACTTAAATGTTAATGTTGGCGTGTCACATTTGCTGTTTTGACTAATAGCTCGTTCAATCTCACAATTTTGCTCGGTCATTCATTTTGTTCACATCATTCGATGCGACACGCCAACAAGGGCATTCGTGTCTCTGTCTGGTACTTGACGAGTGAAGCACGTTAAAAGTGATTAAAAAGGTGCAAATAAAAGTGTTTACTTGAAGAACGTCTGCAGTCTCATTTTCTGACCTATCAAACTATTTTATTTTTGTTTGATTAAGGGAGGTATTAAGGCAGGTAGCGTATGTACCCCTTACCTCAGGTATAGCCTATAAAAAGGGTTACACTGGTGTAATGTAAGAGTGCATATGTCGAAGCAAACTGTTTTAGTAGTGAAACCCCCAACCCCACATTGCATGAGGTATGTATTTTTAATAGTTTATAATAATGTGTGTATGCTAATAAAATCCTAGGTCGGACAAATGAAGTTTTTCTAACGATAAACTTCCCAATATGAGTCCGGAGTCTGGTATATGGCAATAGGCTAACCTAACATCGAGGGCGAAAAGTGGGTGCACTCAGTACATCTCTTCCACCCCCGCTTGGGGAATATAGGCGTGGCAATGTGTGTGTGTGTGTGTGTGTTGCTAATAAAATAATAATTAAAATATAAGATTAAGACAAGGTTTGGGTCAAGACATATTTATTGATTTCGTTAAGTGTTTCATTCGCGTTTTTGTTGTAATGATTTTTTATTAAAAGAAAACCTCGTCACGCGTATTTTCTCCAAATAGGGGTGACAGAGATCTACTGACTTGTTAGACAATGGTAGTTTTTAGTAAGTTCGTTAAGTTAATATAATGTAATGAGATGAACGTCTCAGCACGCTTTCTCGACCACATACGATTTGTGCCTAGCTCTCAGTATGTAGAGAATAATATAAATCACAGACCATTTCCGCTCTAACCTGAAACAGGACTTAGAATAATAGGGTGCTACATCAAGATAACCCAAACCGAGGTATCAGTTGTGAACCAAGTGTTAATTGTGTCGATAGCGATACGAGAACGGTGGGCATTTATCTGCTAAAAACTGGTATACGGGGATATTTCCAGTTAGTTTGTTGCAAATTGTGAAGTAGACGCATCGCTAGCTAAATGTAATAATGACACAATTGGTTCGTCGAATTATGACTCTTATTTCAAAATAATAAAGCTAATTTTCACTATTTTTGCTTGTGTAGTTGTGGCCCTATTCTACTCGGCTAGCGATTTGTGAGTTGCTCTAGTTTGATAGTTCAATGGAAATATCCTTTGGTCACTTAGGTTTTATATAAATAAAAACCTTAAAAAAAAAGCAAAAAATAAGTATTTGAAGTCGGTGCTGGTTGGTGCAGTCGGTTACTTGGCACCGACTTCAAATATTTATTTTTTGCTTTTTGAAGTCGGTTTACCTTTTTTTTTAAAAGATTTTTATTTTACAATTTTAAGTGACGAGTGAATTATTTAGTAATATTTATATACCGATATTATATTATTTTGCTAAGTTGTAAAGTAAGGTACCTACAGTATTAATATAATGACTATAATAACGGAATCTATACATTCGTGCTGTTCGCCATTAAGGAGTTCCCTCTTGTATCTTCAAAGTCCAAGGTCCAATACCAATGACAATAAAATAGGACCACCTCAAAAATATACTGAACCAAATGCAAAAAGAATCATAAAAATCGGTTCATAAGCAAAGGAGTTATAAAAAAAGGACGAATTATGAACCTGCTTTTTTGAAGTTGGCTAATATACTGCTTAGTTCTATAGAAGGGTACCTATAGGATTGACGTAATACCTATAATATCTCAATTTACACATGCCTCTTGTTTTTCGTTAAGGAGTTCCCTGGTATATCTTCTAAGTCCAAGGTCCAATGCCAATGAAATTAAAATGGGACCACTGCGGAGCTATACTGACCCCAATGCAAAAAAAATCATTAAAATCGGTCCACAATTGACGGAAACATCGCTGAACATACATAAAAAAAAAAGCATGCATACAACCGAACATAGAACCTCCTCCTTTTTGAAGTCGGTTAAAAAGAAGATGTCTTGGAAATGATTGCCAACCGAGGATGGTAGCGAATAACGTATGCCCATATTTAGCTGACATTGTTTGGAATAATTTTGGACTCCGAACTCTTACTAAGATTTCTTCCACAAAAAAAGCAATGACGCTTCATTCAACCTTGTATTTGAACTCCTGGGAAACGAGCACTGGGACGCTGAAAAATGGAATTGCCACAAATTACCCAGCTCGAGGACCGAGCAAGCTGAACGCTCCTATCGTGATGCCTCAGTTAACATATTTACATATGTCATCTGTGGCATCACGATAACGTGAATCTGTTACTACTAAGCCCTCTGAATGCTTTAGTTAAGCAATCTGTGAACATCGACGTTAACGTATCTCTGTGGAATTGATATACCAACCTATTTACGGTATTTTACTAAACAAAAATAAACATAACAGCACGCTTTCTCCACGACGTTACGCTAACGTCAATCATTTCATGCTAAGCGAACTTATTAATAAACCCTATCATAAAGTCTCTTTGGTCTATTAGCAAAGCGTATCGCTTTGGGATCACGAGGTCCTGGGATCAAGTCCTAGGTCGGACAAGTGTAGTTTTTCTAACGAAAACTTCGCAGTACGAGTCCGGAGTCCGGAATTGTGCCCTATGAGATGGGATCTTACATCGTCGGCGAAACGTGGGTGTACTCAGTACACCTCTGCCACCCTGGCTTGGGGAATACAGATGACGGTGTAAAATCATAAAGTCACATAATACCTTTTCAATTACTTAAACTTCATAAAGGCTAGCAGAACGAAATCCTTCACCGTTTTGTACCCATGCAATAAACCCCTAGGGGTTTATTGATAAACCGTTGTCGGCATTATGGTAGGCAATTTATAGGGAATATTTTCCGTATGGCAAATAGCGTTGGGATGACGCGGGTGTGACACGGGATCGGCAAGTGGCAATTATAAGGCTACATCAGACTGTTTCGTCACACCTGCTTAGGGTTGTTAAGGGGGTGAAGGTGTGTTTTATTAGCGAATTTATGTAGATAATTTGGAGTTAATTTTATTGCGTTCGGTTCTTATTTGGTGAGATTTGAGGTTTTGGTTTGTTGGTCTGCTGACGTATAATGCGATATCAATTACGAGTTCTAGTGTTATAATCTTAGGTAAAAATGTATTTTCTCCATAGAAACATTCCCAGTATCAGTCCGTAGTCTGGAAGCCATGTTCCATCCAAACTGTTGGCGATGTATAAATTCATAATTTTATATTTAGATCGATCGTCTAGATATGTCAGTGTCATTTCCGATGTCATAGAAAAAAACCTACAATTTTATTTTGCTTTTTAATATTATTATATAATTCCTTTATAATCTCGTATTATTCTTTTCGAAGTCCCTACTAGCCGCTACAAAGTGAGCGGATTGTAATATACCGCACCCCGCAGCGAGCTATGGTAAGAAATATGCTTCGAAAAGAGTTAGAGCAACAACTAATGGCAAAGGAGTAGCAAGGCCAACCTCCAACAGAAGTTATCACGTTTAAAAGTAGGACCAAAGGATCAGCCGATGAAAGTGAGGGATGTAATTAACCGCACAATATGTTTAGACGCGGATAATGCTATTATAACGTTCCGCTGATGTTAACAGTATCACATCACCGCTCAACGTCTTCTGTGGCAGCACGTAAATCCAAATTGCAGTTGGAGGCAGCTAAGGCCTAAGCAAAAATACAAATAGCATTCATTGACAAAAGACTTGCCACGAAAATAGCTAAACTAGAAGGGCCTAGTTTAAAAACATCCAGTAGTGAAAAGTTAGCTAAATCTGAAAAGCACACCTATAGCTAAATGGAAAAGTGGTTGGAGCATAGTCAACAAGAACTGAACTCACAGTCGCCCTGCCTGAAGTTCATTTGAAGGGCCGGCCGTGTCCGCCGACGTCACATAACGCCGGCACTGATGGTACAATTCATCTCCTGGCTAGTGCACTAAAAGATCTAGCAACCGCGTACGCAAATAATAGACCGAAATCGAGCCTGCTGAGTCGTATTAGCACCTCACGCAATGTATAATATGTATATGTGTTATTCGCGGGGGATCCTATGGAATGGCTCCATTTCAAACAGGCATACGATGAGTCGACACAAGTGTATAATTTTAGGCCGAAAGAAAACCGTTTACGCAAGTAAACTCCACAGGTTTTCTTTCGAAATAAAAGACCTGCACGCGAAGCTGTGTCGGCTTGACTCATTAGTTGCACGGCACCTGAAATGGTGATGTTTACCTTGGCGTTACAATTTGGCAAACCTGTCTTGATATTGTCGAGAATTATGGGGGATATCAAGAAACTACAACCAGTGTCCCCAAAATATTATAAAGATATTGTGCCGTTCTCTGTAAAAGTGCAAAACTATGTGGCAGCTGTCAGTGCGATCGGTTGAGATGAGTACCTGTGGCCATAGATATGATAATAAGTGTGTTAACAAAATTACCTACAGTTCGGCTATCGAAGTGGGCTGACTACTGCTATCCACTTATCACACAAGGTAAGAGACCGACACTGCCGAGTTACGCTTTAGCCGAGTTTTGCGCGATGAAGCTTTCAAAATTAATTCTATGGCACTACTAAATACACGCAATAGGTTTAGTGCCTACAGTAGAAAATATCAAGAGCCTATGTCTACTCGCTCACACGCAGTTTTAGTACACAAAGACAACAATGCACTTGCTACAAGTAAAAAATGTCTGTACTGCCGTATGACTAACCACAAACTCACAGAATGCAAAAGGATTAAGTAATCGCTGCGTAAGGACAGATGGGCGTTTGTTAAAAGACACAGAATTTGTTTTAAATGTTTATTATCGTCTCACGATATGGAATCATACCCAGCTAATGTCTGTGACGTAGATAAGTACACACAACAACATCACCGATTGTTAAAATACAAGTATGGAAGCAGGAACACGGCTGTGTCGGGACGAGAGGCTGCTGAGCCCCAGGAACTTTAGGACTGTGACTTGCCTAAGGGTCAACAGCATCAGCACGTACCTGAAACTGTAACAAATATGGTAAATGTGCGCTTAAATTTGCATGGACCAAATGCTACTTTTACTGTGTGTGCACTATTGGACGACGGGTCTACGGTGAGTCTTATCAGCTCTGATCTGACGTCTCGATTGAGACTGCGCGGGCAACGAGAGACTATGCGTTTTTGTGGTGCTTGGGACAGAGATGAATTGTTGTGCGAAACCGATGTAGCGCATCTCCAAATGACAACCTACGAAGGAAAGAAATATGATCTTAATGCTCGTAGTGTTAAGGAACTTAATTTGTCTTCAAAGTTTATGTCTTGTCAATTGTAATAACTATAGTCACTTAAAGAATTTAAAGTTAGACCTGTACAGGGAAGATATTAAACCTGAATTCCTTATAGGGCAGGATAATTACAATTTATTAATCCTGTTAGAATGTAGTAGTAGGTAAAGCAAGTGAACCCTGTGCAACACTTACTCCTCTGGGTTGGTGCGTCCATGGAAGGGTACCGGTGGCGTATTCGCGTGCACGTCACAACACCCTCGTAATCGAAAAGGATAACTATGAAGTGCTTAGAACGAGGACAAGTTCATGCGGCAACAGCTGCATGATCAGCAAACGCGGAAGCTGAACATAAGTTGGGACGAGCTGATAAATGATGAAATATACGAAAAATGGAAAAAATGGATCAATAATTTGAAATTAATCAGCGATATACGCTTACCAAGGTGCTACCAAGGTGCATCGGCACCTGCATCTTGTTTACCTGCGTTTGAATTAGGATTTGAGGCTTCGATGGAATATACTAATATCGAACTACATGTATTTAGCGATGCGTCAACCAAGGCAATGTGCGCTGTGGCAAACTGGTGATGGAGGGTGAACAACGAAATCAAAGTAGCACTAATATCCAGTAAGTACCGAGTGGCGCATGTGAAGCTTATAACAGTAACTAGAGCTACAGGCGGCTTTGATGGCAGCTAGACTCGCAAATACAATTCAGGCCGAGCACAAGATAAAGGCAACGCATATAATATAATATAATATTCTGGTACGATTCTACAACGGTTTTATATTGGTTATATAACAATAAAAGAAATTATAAGGTGTTTGTTGCTCATCGCTTAGGTGAAATAGATGAACGTACTGATGAATTGAGATATATACCTACTTCTTTGAATGTAGCGGACATCGCAACCATAGAATCGTATGATCTTACCGTATTGCAAAAGCGATGGTTTACTGGACCGAAGTTTCTTTATCACAACTAGTCGTCGTGCCCCGCAGACGTGACATCTGGAATACCTAGTACAGTGAGCACTTACCTGTACCGAATCCTAATAGATTCTCGTCATGGTTGCGTCTAGTGAGAAGTACTGCTGCTGTGTTGAAGTTTATTGATAAAACTAGGCGTGGATGTACCAACGAATGTGTGCTGTGATGACCGAGCGGAAAGCTTATTAGTAAAATACTCGCAAAGTCTGTCGTTCGGTGATGAAGTCGCTGTAATAAGAAACAGTAAGAATGCAGAAAAATCTAGTGGATTACTCACTTTGTCGCCGTTCTTCAATGATCACGGGATCCTCCGAGACGGTAGTCGCATCGATGTTGCTGCCGAAGTCCCAATCGACCTGAAACGACCTGTAATATTGGACGGTAAAGAAGATGTTTCTAGGCTGATTGTTTATCATTACCATGTGAAAGCGGGCCATAGAAACCAGGAGCCTAGGCCTACAGTGAAGTTCATTGCCACAAAATGTATGTTATGTAGAATTAAAAAGCGAAACCTGACATATCTAGAATGAGTAACTTACCTGCTGGAAGGGTTGCTCATCATCAAAGGCCGTTTACGCACTATGGCGTAGACTGCCTTGTTGGTCTGGTGGCAAAGCGCATCGCTTTGTGGTCACGAGGTCCTGGGTTCAAATCCTGGGTCGGACAAATGTAGTTTTTCTAACGAAAAATTCCCAGTACGAGTCCGGAGTCTGGAATTGTACCCGGTATATGGCAATAGGCTCGCCCCCTATTACATGGGACCTAACATCGTCGGCGAAACGTGGGTGTACTCTGTACACCTCTGCCACCCCCTCTGGGGAATATAGGCGTGACGGTGTGGCGTAGATCTATTTGGACCCATGAAGGTGACCGTCGCTAGACACCGGGAGAAAAGATATGGTGTAAGAAAAGAGACAGTGAGGGCAATTCATGTTGAAGTAGTCCATTCGCTCACAACGGATTCCGTATTGATGGCTCTTTGTAAAATGGCTGCCAGGCGTGGTTGGCCTGGATATTTACATTCCGATAATGGAACCAATCTGCGCGAAGCTGATGCCAAGATTAGGAAGTCCATACAAGAGCTGGATGAGAAGGCGTTAAGGAACACAGTCTGCAATTATGGAACATGGACATTTATTCCTCCTGCAAGCCCTAATTAGGATGGAGCGTGGGAACTCCCAATAAGGTCTGTTAAGACAACATTAAAGGTTGTTCTGAAAGAACGGGCACCAAAAGAGTTAACAGCAGGCCGTTGTCTCACGTTTCCGTTGAAGCTGGAAGTCATGAAAGCCGAACGCCCAATCACTTTCTCATTGGATCTTCATCAAATTTGCCTCAGTTGGAAAATTCAATGTTTCAGATCTGATTCTTCGAAAATAGTGGCATAGTGCTCAAGCCTTAGCCGATATGTACTGGAAAAGGTGGGTACGAGAAATTTTAAGTGTTGGCGCGAAAGAAGTGTAACGCCGAGCAACGTTCATTAATGGTAGGAGCCGGACAATAGGCGGTGTATGGTCACGAGGCATTATTGAAGCCATATTTCAAGAAAAAGACGGTCGAGTGCAAGTGGTTGCAGTGCTCACCGCTACCGGTACCCTTAAGAGATCGGTAGGTCATTTATCCCGCATACCTCTTGAGGATGACAATTTGACAATACAATTTTATTTTGGGTCAGGGGGTCTGTCCAAGAGCGTGCTCGTCGCGACCCCTGCCTAATGACTGGCAGGGGTCGCGACGAGCAATCTTGGACCGAAGACGTACCGCAGTGCGGGCTAGGGCGTCCCCCCGAGGCGACGCGTACCGGTTCGCCCCCGCCGGTTCGAATATAGGTGGAAGCGGCGATGGGGCCGCCACCCATCACGCCGGGCCCGAACTGGCGAGTCGTGGGGTGCAGAGTGCCGAATAGGCACTTGGAATGTAAGAGGTGGGATGGAAGATAAGATGCATGAGGTGATTGATGTGATGAAAGAGAGACGCCTGGATGCTCTGTGTGTAACAGAGACTAAGCGTAGGGGCAGTGAAACCTGTGATCTTCCTGATGGAACGATGGCTCTGTGGTCTGGGGTACCGCAGAGCAGTCGTGCCAGCATGGGGGTGGGTATCTTGCTGTCCCGTCGCCTGGCCTCTGGAGTGAGAGATTATGGCCTGTGCGATGCGCGACTTCTCTGGGTCCGTTTAAAACTGGGTGTCACTAGAGTATTTTTGGTCGCAGCATATGCTCCCGTAAGCTTGTCGACACCCCAGGACCTTGAGAAGTTTTGGGATAATGTCAGGGAAGTTCTGGATTTGGCTGAGGCTAACGAAAAGGTGATTTTGTGTGGCGATCTGAACGGATGGGTAGGAACCAGGCGGCAAACTTGCGACGCTGCTCTGGGTCCTTATGGTGATAAGAGAGTGAACGATGCAGGTAAGCTCATTGTAGATGTTTGTTTGGAAAGGGGTCTTTTTGTGTCTAATACGATATTCCAGCACAAGGACATACATATGTATACGTGGAGAAGGAATGAACAAAAAAGCATGATAGATCTGATCCTGGTTGATAACCGTCCCCGAAGCAAACTACAAGATACGCGTGCGTATAGAGGCCCCACTCTGGAATCTGACCACTATCTCGTAGTTGCGCGGTTTAGTGGTCTGTTCAGAAAGTGGAGGCACTGGCGAGAGCGTATCCCCTTCGGAGACCTTGAAAGAATAAAGGTTGAAAAGTTGCAAGATGAGAGCGTGAGGAGAATGTATGAAGACAGAGTCCGGGACAAGCTTTTGACAGCAGGCTCTTCGGACTCAAATGTAGATGAATGCTTGAATAGCCTGAAAGAGAGTTTGGTGGAATCTGCGAAAGAAGTATGTGGTTGCTCAAAGAAGCATATTACAGCAAAAGGTGATGCATGGTGGGATGCGGAGTTGCAAAGCTCCGTAGAAAGTAAGAAGAAAGCGTGGCAGGACTATGTATCTTCTTTGAACCTGAATGCCAGTATGACAGAGATGAGGAAAGAAATATACCGGCAATGCAAGAATGCCACTAAAACTTTAGTGAAAGAAAAGCGTGAAAGAGCCAATATGATTGAGGAGGAGAGGCTGGCGAAGAACTTCGAGAACAACACCAAACTCTTTTGGAGCAAGGTGAGAAAGGCTCGAGGTGATTCATCAGGCTCCAGAATGGAAAGGATAAAATCTAAAGATGGTGACATTCTTGCAGACACACAGCTGTGCTAAACCGGTGGAGTGAATATTTTGGAGAAATGTATGGAGATGACCCGGATGCTGATGCCGCAGACGTGCCTAAAGGCGAGATTGCGGCACCAGAATCAACGGAGGACATCACTATGGAAGAAGTTGAATGGGCGATAGGAAGTATGAAAAACGGTAAAGCTGCGGGAGTAGACATGATATCTGCCGAGAACGGTGAAATATGGTGGAACTTGCGTCCGGGACGCTTTCCGGGACCGGTGGAGTCCCTACAGATTGGTGCCGCGCAGTCATAGTACCCTTGTATAAAGGCAAGGGTTCACAATATGACTGCGCCAATTACAGAGCCATTAGTTTGATCAGCTTGGCAGCCAAGGTGTACGGTAAAATTATTGAACGGAGAATGCGCGTGAAGTCCGATGGAATGTTGTGCGAGGCACAAGAGGGTTTCAGGTCTGGGAGAGGATGTTCGGATCAAGTCTTCTCACTCCGCAACATCGTAGAGAAGCATCTGGCAGTGGGCCGGAAGGTTTTCTGCGGTTTTGTAGATCTGGAGAAGGCATTTGACAGAGTTGTGCGAAAGAGACTTTGGGACATTTTGCCAGAGTATGGTATAGATGGCACTCTGTTGCGAGCCGTCCAGTCCACTTATGTGGACTGCAAGGCATGCGTACGGGTGGGTGGTAACAGGTCACCCTGGTTTGACGTTAAAATCGGCGTCAAGCAGGGTTGCGTGTTGTCCGCTAGACTTTTTATAATATATCTGGACAAAAGTCTTCAAAGACTGAAAGCGATGAATGAAGGTGTACAAATGGGTGACTTAGTGGTAAACCATCTATTTTATGCAGATGACGCGGTTTTAATAGCGCCAACAGCCACTGATCTGCAAACACTAGTCACAGTTATGAAAGACGAATGCATGATCAATGGCTTACACTTGAATGTGAAGAAAACCAAGATTATGGTTTTTGAAAGGGAAGAAACCAGAACGAATGTAAGGATTGTGGTTGGTAACGATGTGCTGGAGCAAGTGAATGAGTTTGTATATCTTGGATGCGCCTTCAGTAAGGATGGGAAATACACCGCTGACATAGAGAGAAGAGTGAGTGCAGGGAACAGAGAGAATGGTGCGATGGGAAAGCTACTCGGGAGCCGGCACTTAAGCCATAAGGCGCAGCTGGCCATACATAACGGAGTTCTTGTCCCAACGCTGTTATATGGTAGCGAGAGCTGGGTATGTAAGAAGGAGAATGAAGATAGGATAAATGCGGTAGAAATGCGAGCTATGCGGAAGATGTGCGGAGTGAAGCTGACCGACCGCATTAGCAACAGCATAGTAAGACAGCGAGTAGGTATGAAAGATAGTATCGGTGTAAAGATGAGAAAGGGCATGCTCCGTTGGTTCGGGCATATAGAAAGAATGCCAGAGGAAAGAATGACAAAACAGATATACAATGTGAAAGTGGAAGGATGCAGGTACCGGGGAAGACCTAGACTATCTTACCACGACCAAATAAAGCGAGTCTTATCTGATGGAAAAGTCAAGAGTCTCCGTAACCGGCGAGCGTGTATGAGACGAACTATTAGAGTCGAGGAAGCCAGATAGGTATGTAAGGAAAGAACCTGTTGGAACTCTGTACTCTCTGCCTACCCCGCAAGGGATCTGGCGTGAGGTTATAGATAGATAGATAGATAGAATTTTATTTTTGCTTGTTAATATTATTGCATAATTCCTTTATAATCTCGTATTATTCTTTTTGAAGAACCTACTAGCCACTTCAACAACTATAAATAATAATAATGTAGCCCTGTTACGAAACTGTCCCACCGTTGGGCACGGGCCTCTTCTCAAACTGAGAGGGTTTAGGCCGTAGTCCACCACAGTGACCTAGTGCGGGTTGACGGACTTCACACACCTTCGAGGAACTCTTAGATATTCAGGTTTCCTCGTGATGTTTTCCTTCACCGTTAAAGCATGTGATAATTAATGTTAATACGCACATGCTTTCAAAAAGCTAGAGTTGCCTGCCTGGGTTTGAACCCTAGACCTCTGACTTTTGCAGTCAAACGGTCTAACTAAATATAAAAAAAACGACCTTATTCGCATAAGAAGCGCTCAATTTGTCGAACAAAAATATATCTTCCTTAACTTCAGTCCGTATTCTTTCAGTTACGGATCTCCGGACACGAGCGCCCTTAGACTTGTTACTATTGAGCCAGTATATATTTCCCTTTGGAATATTCCACGTCAGTCTCCTGGGGAGGATAAGCGGAAAACATGCGGTTAGCTGCTGGCAAAATATATTCTATTACAGAATTCTTATGTTGTGGATTATATTTATTTTGAATGTTTGTTTCTTGTGGCGTATAATTTTATCTTTTAGAACGCTTTTTATTGAACTAGCGACCTGCTCCGGGTTCACAGGGGTGAATTATACACATAACCGTCTTCTTGAATCACTCCGACCATTGGTGAAAACCGTATGAAAATGTCTTCGGTAGTTATTGAGTTTATCGCGGTCAGACAGACAGACACGGCGGGGGGACTTCGTTTATAATATTTAGTGATAAATACATACCTTCATCCAACCATCTGACTGCTGAGCAAAGACCATCTATACAATATATACAAATTAAGGTGAGAGATATCTCCAAGAAATGTACCTCGCTGTTAAGAAATTGAAATATTAATGAGATCTAGAAAGAAAGCTAAAAAGAAAACAAAATAAATGTTGGATATATATTAATATTTACCAGTTTCTGTACACAGAAACAACAATTAAGCGACGAATCCGTGAAATTCGGAGAATCCAACTTTCATTAAATATCTTTTTGAGAAGACCACCGATTCAAAAAGCTTCGTTTAATCTTTGTATAGAAATGAGTTTTGTAAAAGGTGGTGGAAAATGTACGGGAGAAAATGGGCAATTTTATTTGGTTTTTAATAAATCAGATTCTACTCCCACTGCAGAGCATAGGCCTTCTTTCATAAATCGAGATCAGAGGTACTAGGTCACGCGAATCCAATGCAGATTGTTGAAGGACAGTTTCTGGCCTCCTGCTATTGGAACTTATCAAGCTGCCTATTAGGCATCCAATTTGACTTAACGACTACCACATTAAATGGTAACCGGGGCACCAATAGTTTAATATGTATTTCACAGTACAATGGCGATCTAATATTGGATTTGAAATTTGAAATAAATTCATTGGTGTAGTTACAAAGCGTTTTGATCACGAGATCCTGCGTTCAACTCCTAGGTCGGACAAATGTAGTTTTTCTAACGAAAACTTGTCTGTATGAGTTTGGAGTCTGGAATTGTGCCCGGTAAATGGCAAGAGGCTCACCGATTACATGGGACTTAACATCGTCAGCGAAGAATGGGTGTACTCAGTACACCTCTGCCAGCCCTGCTTGAAAGACATAACGGTTTTTATGTTTCACGATTCACTCCTCTTGTCTTAGTTTGCGTTAACAAATTGTAAAAACTAATGAGCTAATCCTCCGAACCCAATCCAGATGCAAAATATTAGCATAATACTACGGGAATAATACTACTAATAAGAGAGGCGTTTGTAGCGTTATGCGACCGCAGTGTTCCTACCGATCACCAAGGTTAAGCAGCGTTCGGCTCGGTCGGACTGAGATGGGTGACCGTTTGAGGCATTTTCATATTCGAGCGTCTCCGTGATTTGGAAGGTACGTTAATCCATTGCTCCCGGATACCATTTAATGTGGTAGTCGTTAAGCCGAGTTAGTTTATAGGCGGCTTGATAAGTTCCAACACCTTTTTTTACCTCTGTAAATCCTCATGGACTTCTGCCAGCCTCGGGGGAAGCTGGCGGGGCATGTCAGACTCTTACCGACTATAACCCTACAGTGGCCGGCATCGACACTTCGGAGAAGGGCTCTGGGATCTCCGTTAGGAAGCCCGCCTTCGGGAGGGGGGGGGGAGCCTATGGATCCGCTCTCCTCCTGCACCGTCGCGGGTGCCGCGTGTTCACAGCGGCATAGGCCACACCACGCCGCTGTCCTCCTCTGGGTAAGTTTCAACACCTGCCTCCACCAATCCGCACTGGGCCCGCGTGGTAGAGTATGATCTAATCTCTCTCACATCGATTTGTGAGATAAGGCAAAGGGACAGTATAGATTAATATTATTACTTCCTCTCCTTAAAATATCTTAAGTCGCAATCTGAAATCTATTCTCTTCGCAATAAAAACCTATTTACACCACACCCTATTTACAATTTCGAATAAAACCTCTAATCGTTGCAAACATTTTTATCAATGCAAATTATCTTTATCTTCACACCGTTTCAGTAGAGGCAATCTTGGAGTTTAACAGCCTATCAAGGCTGTGTAATCAAGGTTGCAACGCCAAACAAAGTACTAGGAAGTCATAAAATGGAGCAGTGATACCGAAGGGGATCTTAGATGGCTAATGTTTGGGTAACTGGCGTTCCATTGGGCCCGCTGCCAACCCGTTCGGTGAGCAAGTTTTTACATCGAATTTCGGTAGTGAACATGTATTTGGAATATTCTAGGGCTTCATGCATTCCTGATAACCGAATAGAAAATACTAAAACTCTTCTTCTTTAAAAGCTAGACTAGAATTGATTTATCAAACAGTCTGTCATTACGGCAATATTAAAGTGAATAAAATATATTATACCTCTAAATAGGTACTTGTTACTTCAAAATATCCGACTGCTTAGGGTTGAGGTTTGGTCACTTTACTCACTGGATCGATCGATACTCGCTAGTTTGATCGCATCTTTGCTCTTATAATTTTCTTTGGACTACTTCTCCCACGCTGTATTCAAATCAGCGAATCCAGTGAACCAAAGAACGATTTTTTTAATGACTAGTTGTCCCGTGCTGGGATCAAATTCACGACGATACAATCCTGTAAACTAAACCACTTTCGCTCAGATCTGGTTTCATGATCATAGTCATTCTACATAAAGTACACTACCCCTCGTCGAAACCCCAACTTTCTGAAATTAACAACTCATAATCACTTAGATATAGTAATAAAACACTTATGTAGATAATATTAAAGACGCTAACGGTGTAAACTCGGCAGATAATTTATCTTTACGAGGACGGCGGGTGTAATTCTAAGCTCAGATATGAACTGAGATTTCGTTGAGATCCCATTAAGGTACAGGTGCAGGAGAATAAATGAGTTTGTGTGATTTATTGTAATTTCATTGTTTAATGCTAGTTTTAGGCTAAGAGCTTGTGTTTTTTTTCGAAGAGGTTTTTTTATAATAATGGCTTTATTATAGTATGTAATTTATTTTTCTTAACGTATTAGCTTTTCCCTAAGAGATACGAGGTGCACATCGTACAACCACATATCCAGGTTAGATCAAAATTGAATAAGGATTCAAATTGTTGTCGTTGGTTGAGCACTTCTTTTCACAAGTATTTTATTTTTTTAGGTTTTTTTTAAAATAAAACATTTTGAAAAGAGCCGCGTCGATTGGGCAAAGCCAGTTGACGAAGCTGAAGACGGAGGACGGAAACGTAACGTCGAATAGGTCAGAGGTGCTCAGGGAGATAGAGAGGTTCTATGGACAGTTGTATACCTCAGTAGCTGAACCTGTTGTTTACTTGGTAAAAGACCCAAGAGCCAAGCTAACCCGACACTACACTGAGGATATCCCGGACATCAGCCTGTACGAGATTAGGATGGCTCTCAACCAACTTAAAAACAACAAAGCGCCGGGTGAAGACGGAATTACTGCAGAGCTTCTGAAAGCGGGCGGATCGCCGGTACTTAAAGTCCTTCAGAGGCTGTTTAATTCCGTCTTGCTCGAAGGAAAAGCGCCGGAAGCATGGAACAGGGGTGTGGTGGTACTCTTTTTCAAGAAAGGTGATAACACTTTACTGAAGAATTATAGGCCCATCACACTGCTGAGCCATGTTTATAAGTTGTTTTCGAGAGTCATCACGAATCGTCTCGAACGCAGGCTTGATGATTTCCAGCCTCCCGAACAAGCCGGTTTCCGGAAAGGCTTTAGTACCATAGACCACATACATACGCTGCGGCAGATTATACAGAAGACCGAGGAGTATAATCGGCCACTATGCTTGGCGTTTGTGGACTATGAGAAAGCCTTCGATTCGATCGAGACTTGGGCGGTTCTTAGATCTCTCCAGCGATGCCGCATTGACTATCGGTACATCGAAGTGTTGAAGTGCTTGTATAATAACGCCACCATGTCAGTCCGAGTACAAGGGCAGTGCACGAAGGCGATCTCCATAAAAAGAGGAGTAAGGCAGGGAGACGTCATTTCTCCGAAACTGTTTACGGCCACCTTAGAGGACACCTTCAAGCTCTTGGAATGGCGAGGACTTGGCATCAACATCAATGGCGAATACATCACTCACCTTCGATTTGCCGACGACATTGTGGTCATGGCGGAGTCGCTGGAAGATCTAGGACGAATGCTCGGTGACCTCAACAGAGTATCTCAACAAGTGGGTCTTAAAATGAACATGGACAAAACGAAAATAATGTGTAACGTCCATGTCGTACCCACCGCACTCACCGTTGGGAACTGTACTCTTGAAGTTGTCGACAAATACATTTACCTGGGACAGGTAGTCCGGTTAGGTAGGTCCAACTTTGAGAGAGAGGTCAATCGACGAATCCAACTCGGCTGGGCAGCGTTCGGGAAACTGCGCAACATCTTCTCATCCAAAATACCTCAGTGCCTAAAGACTAAAGTTTTTAGTCAATGTGTGTTACCAGTGATGATATATGGATCAGAGACGTGGTCTCTTACAATAGGTCTCATAAAAAAGCTCAGAGTTGCTCAGCGAGCTATGGAGAGAGCTATGCTCGGCGTTTCTCTACGTGATCGAATCAGGAATGAAGAGATTCGTAGAAGAACCAAGGTCACCGACATAGCCGTTAAGATTAGCAAGCTGAAGTGGCAATGGGCGGGCCACATAGCGCGAAGATCGGACGGGCGTTGGGGCAGAAAGATTCTAGAGTGGAGACCACGTATTGGCAAGCGCAGCGTGGGACGACCACCTGCCAGATGGACCGACGATCTTGTGAAAATCGCAGGAAGTCGTTGGATGCAGGTGGCATCGGACCGGTTACGCTGGAAAGCGATTGGGGAGGCCTATGTTCAGCAGTGGACAAGTATAGGCTGAGATGATGATGATGATGATGATTTTGAAAAGATTTTTTTTCATCGTTAACAAATACTAATCGGATTAAAGTATAGAAAACCCGATATCAATACCTTTTGAGGTTAAATTAACACACATCTTTGAGCCTGGATATGAACCATAGAGCTTGTAAATACAAACCTAAAGTTCTACCAAAAGCGAATTTGATATAAGCCACAAAAAGGTATCTCCGCTTCAACGACGAAAACGATCATAACAAAAAATATTATAAGTTAATAAACTCAAAGCGAAGATGCGAAATCAAGTTAATTTACCACCTCCAAGTATTCAGAAACAGATAAACCTGTTTACCACAGTTTACGATTTTTTTCCCCTACACCGCCCATCACGAGTAGGCACGCAAACGAGAGGCTGGAAATTATCCCTTGCCACTAATTGCGCCCCCTCCTTTCATCCCCACCCTTGTCTCCTCATACATTTTTCCTACGTCGCGACCCGAGCAATTTAATCCAGCATTTACGGAGAACTAGATCTATCCGTGGTTCCGTCCGGGTAATTTTGCGTGTGATTCTAACTGTCGAGTAGCTTGGTGAGGAGTGTAAATATCGTGGGAAATACGTTAAGTATTCAAGTTAACGAGTGTCTGATAGTTGTCTAAAATTCTGACTTTTCGCAAGAGGAATGTCGGGATGAAAAGCCACGTACTAGGGAAAAGCTTTCAATTTATATGGATAAATTGTACATTTAATTTGTGATAATTATCGAACGGTAGCTGGAACGCACTATAAAAAAGTAAAATGCCTCATTATACATATTATTTTTTTTCTCTACAAGTTGTTGTAGCTGATTAAGAATCACCTTTTTCTTGCTATTTTTGTCATTTTTTTTCTCTATTATTTGTCTTTTGTTAATTCGTAAATAATAAAGTGTGATGCCGTGACGTCAACGGTCCTGCAAAAAGGTACTAACGAAAGATCAGCGCTGGCTGTCCACAGCCAGCAAACCTGCTGAGTTAGGACCTATTTTGTAGTTGTTCCGCCTCTTTTAATAAGTACTTACCATATTTACTTATGTCCTCATGTATATTATGTCTGTATTTTGCGTTGCAAATTAAACGTTTTATTATTAAAGCAAAACTTTTATTAGATCGTTATAAACTTTTTGGTCTGTGTGTTGCATGTCGTGTGACACGCGACATGCCCGACCATCACGCGACATGCAACGCGCTCGCCAGAGCAGCCAAGGCCAATATGTTTCACTTTTACCGTGGTTTCATAAAACCACACAAGGATTTTTATTATTATTATTAACTGTTTAGATTCTGAAGTTATTTTGAGAGATTTTACTAACTATCGAACGAATCAGAACTGAATCATCTTATCTATTAAAAAAATATTATACCTAAACCCGACATAATAAAAAAAGAATAGAGAGAGAGAGAAGTTGAAATAATAAAAGACAATCTCGCAGAATTTTGCCCCGGATCTTCTCAGTAGAGACCGCTTTAGGCAACTGACGTTTATTCTATCTGCAGATAGCTGTCAAAATGTTATTGAGACGTTTCGCTTATTTTTTGTATGAAGATGGAGGTAACAGGTCAATCCTCCGAAAGATAGAAAAATATTATAGATACGAATTTCTATGTGTCTTTGTTTACAGTTTAATGAGCAGAAAGTTACTAGAGATATATATTTTAACTGACAGTAAGCGACAGATAGGTTATTGAGACGGGCGTAAATTGACAAAATAACTTACTACACCTGCAGGGTTTATATAAAATAAATAATTTGAGTTTGAATATAAATCATTGTTCTATATGTGATAGCTTTTTAAAATCTAGATATGGATCTAAGATCCATAGCATAAACAAGACTTAAATTAACGAACAAGATCCTTCACATTATTAGGTCTCCAAAAACATTAATAAAGTAAAGTTTACAAACACACATAACTTCAAACAAATATCTCGATACACGTAGATCTTATCCTCTCGAATTACCGAATAAATGCGACCCTCCCTATCTTAAGACAGGTACTTTCTTTATCCTGTAAAAGATATTAAGTGCGCGAAAATTATAATTCCGCCATGAATTTACGTCCTAATTGTAAGAAGAATGTTTAATTCTTTAAAAAATACACCGGTACGCCTCTATTTTCTAATGAGGGGCGGCAGATGTAAACTACCATATTTTACTAGCGATGTTGTCGATATTGTGATTATACTAGATATAAATCTATAGTAGTGACTGCCTGGTACTGATAATTTTTCCATAGAAACCCAAAAAAAACATCTAAGATTCAAAAACAAGATCAAACGCACGACGCACTAGACCAACGATTTAATCATTGATTTATTTAAATACATAGTCCAAGAGACAGATATATGCAAAAGCTGAAATATGCGGTAGTAACTATAAACATGATCACCTGTTACTATGATGAGTGACGGCACTCACTGAAAATAAAACAATGATAAGCTATTTCATACAAAATATTAATACTTAAATAAACTATTAAGCTGTGTCTTCATTTTCTATAATTGTCACTATAGTGAAAATTGTTCGTATAAATAACTAGATGACTTGATGGGAAGATGACAAAATATCGAGAGTTAGAGGGAGACTTACGGTAGATTTGCATAAGACTGTAAAGTATGGTACAAGGGGAAGGAAGCATACGCCATGTAGTACGTTAAAGAAAGATAATAATAACCAAAAAAAAAAACACCTTTTGCACCCTACTTACATATACTCTCCATACTTCCAAGTGGTTTCAAGATATCTAATTACATATCAGTCTCTCTATTTATACCATTACGCCAGATCATATTACGTTATTAATTAGGAAATTTTATCTTTCATAAAATGACGTAGATCTGGCAGCTCTGGTATCTTGGATTATAAATACCAACGTAACAAAATAATGATGACCTCCTATTAAAAAGCAATAAACCCAAAAAGAATTCTAATACCTCCCCAAAATAACTAGTACACAAATTAGGCAAAGTGATTCGTCCGAAATTGAATAAACTGACACCGACAAGTTCCGGCAGCTAACCAGAGGGCTCCCAAATGGCTGGACTAATTCCGTACACTTACCCTTTTACCGCTTAAGTTTTCTAAACGAAAAAAGTTACCCTCTTACGTGGGGCTGGCAGACGTCGAGATTTTAGTCTAATGAATAATGGGATATTGTAGGCCTGCTGTACAAACGACAATATTTAGTAGATCTGACTAGCCCAGTTGCAAACATTTTGTATTTATACTCGTTTCACAATAAGTACTATTACCAGTTTCAGTTAATGCGCACCTGTCCTCTAAACATTAATAGGTGCCGCTTTCAAGCTAACGAGTATATATTTACACAATTTTATTAATGATAAAATGATTGATACCTAGCGCCTCTGGGATCTTAGGCTATAGGTACCACCGTAAGAAAATAATGAGGACCTCTACCTAAAAAACAATAAACCCAAAAAGCATTTTAATATACCTTCCGAAATAACTAGTACAAACAGTTGGGAAAGTGCTCCGTCCGTAATTGGATAGACCGACACCGACAAGTTTGAACAGCTAACCAGAGGGCGCCCGAATGGCTGGACTAATCCTGTATACACTTTCACCGCTAAAGTATCGTAATCGAAAAAAGTTACCTGTCGTAATCTCGACGTCCGTCAGCCTCACGTAAGAGTGAGGCTGACGGACGTCGAGATTTCAGTGTTAAAAATTATGGGATATTGTAGGCCTACTGTACAAACGACGATATATAGTAGATGTGAATGCCTAACTTAGTTGCAAACATTTTGTATCCATACTCTTTCCGTAATAAATAATCATGATGATGATCGATAAGTACTATTACCAGTGTGAGGTATTACGCACTTATCAATAACACTCTGTAGATACGTATCTTCTTAACAATAATGGACGCTTTCAAGCGTATACATATTTTCTTAACCATTCATTCATGTAATTCTATCTATAATAATATTATAAGGAGGAAAGATTTGTATTTTTGTATGTTTGTAACGAATAAACTAAAAAACCACTGGACCGATTTCAAGAATTCTTACTTGCCATTAAAAAACTACCTTATCCAGAAGTAACACAGGTTATATAACATAGACCCGATGGGTGGCGTTGTTGTCGACCGGGCACGAAGTCGCGGAAAACTCCTAGTAATCTATAAAATGTCTTAGGTCTGGCGGTTCTAGTATCTTGGACTATAAATACCACCGTTACACAATAATGATGACCCCGACTTAAAAAGAAATAAACCCAAAAAGCATTTTAATATACCTCCCCAAAATAACTAGTACACCCAGTAGGCAAAGTGATTCGTCCGAAATTGGATAGACCGACACCGACAAGTTCGGGCGGCTAACCAGAGGGCTCCCGAATGGTTAAACTAATCCTGTACACTCACCCTTTTACAGCTAAAGTTTTCTAATCGAAAAAAGTTACCCTCTTACGTGGGGCTGGTCGACGTCGGGATTTAGTCTAATGAATTATGGGATATTGTATGCATGTTGTGCAAACAACGATATTTAGTAGATCTCACTAGCTTAGTTGCAAACATTTTGTATTCATACTCTTTCCGGTGGCTCTGGTTTCTTGGACTAAAAATACCACACCAATAAACAATAATGACTAAAAAACAATAAAAACTGAAAAAATAAATAATTATTCTGGCCATCCGATTGATTCTGGCCATGATTATAAAATGTTATTTAAATAAGATATTTTAAGATAATTTGCCTCAAACAAGTGCCAGTCGTACCAAATGATTTTGGGAAAACTTATTATTATTTAGATTTAAGTTCTACTTGCTTATTCCATAAAAATATCAACACGCACACAATATCTTTTCAAGTTATCAAAATTTGTTGTCATTCCATTTTTTACACTCCTCGTGAATCGTCCTCAAAATAATTGCATAACTTTTGTCAAGTAGAGCAAAAAAAAAACAAAGTAAAAATATAAACTGGTACACCCATAAATCATCTCGTCAAACACAAACATTGAATTGGGAAAACGGCCGAGGAAGCAAAATGGCTAAAATTTTGTCTAAATACACAGAAAAGGCACTCAGGTAGAATTGGACTTGAGTTTTCTTTCTATTTTACTCGAGACCATTGTGGAATGTGAAAATATGGATCAGAATCGATGATCACTGCAGTTTTTTTTAAATGTATGTTTATATATATAACAAATGAATCCGTAAGTTTTGTGATTAAAGTAATTGGGCATTACCAAAATTTTAGATCAAAAACGTTATTTACTCACCTCAATTTACCAAGGTTATTTATTTTATTAAAGTCAAATACAATAGAATAGAAATACAAAGGAATAGATACAAACAAAAAAATATACTAAATGATATGTTGCCTTGACTTTTTAGAAAAAAGTTGGCAAGAGTACCAAGAAAATATGCCTACCTTAAATTTTGATGTGACACATAGTAGGAAAAATATTTTTATCTATTTATTTTATCGTTGCATGCCACTTGGGTCCTAATAAATTATAAATTACTATTACAAAATCAACAGGCTCACTTTTTTCTTAAGCAATAAAAAAATAATATTATTAGTTTGTTGAGTACGTTATTCGTTTTATTATGCTATTATATTCTGTGTTTTTTTTACAATTCTTATCCATATTTTGTATTCTTTATAAGTTACTTATACTGAAGTATCCTTGCAGAATTTACGACTAGGGGCTTTCACCCTACTTCATAAAAAAGTTTAAAATAATAACAGTCACTTTATTGATCTAATGCAACTTCGTTTTATGGATCGCAAGAAAAGTTCTGATTAAAAATGTCTGGCATAGTGCGAACTTGTATTTTATTAACACAAACAAAGGCTTTAATGCGTCCATTTTATTGGCGAATTATACAATACAAACAAATTTACTTAGTTGAATATATTTTATTTAAATATAAAAGAATCTTTACGTCTATATCCCCGCGAAGGCGGCAGAAGAGCACTTTTCACATCCACGAACTGCCCACGATATTTGGCTCGCCATATTTGGATATGGCGAGCCTATTACCGTTGTACTGGGTACAATTTCAGAGTTCAGACTAATAGTAATAAAACGTTGGTCCTGTCTGTCACTTAATGTGGAACTCGTTTAGAAGCCTTATGGATAGCTTAATAAGTTCCAACACCAAACTGCTACCAGAGATGGGCGAAATGTAATCAGATTAATGATTACAATTGCATTTTGTAATATTCAATCACGATTCAACATTAAATGTCAAATTGTAATCGTTGAAGATGACAAAATGTAAATGTAATCGTTAATCATTAATACGCCATCACGCCTATATTCCTTAAGCGGGGGTGGTCATTAATCTGATTACATTTTCCCTATCTCTGGCTGCTACATACCTGCTTCCTGCAATTCAAATCATATTATAAATCAAATCATATTGTGAGCATTACTGTAAGTCACCTTTGTGGAAGTGAAATAAATTATTATTATTATTGTGTATCTCGCTGAGATTCACGGGCTTTACCCGGACCTTTGAAAGGCTTGCATGGGGGCATGGGTCCAACACGTAGAGGCCCTTTACGAGAAGTTAATGTTATGTAAGTCACCTATCACTTGCTGAAAATGAAGAAACATAACCAGCGAACTGACCCCGGCAGGTGAAAGGACTATTGTAAACTATGGAAAGAAAACAAGGGTTATATAAATGAGATTTGATGGACAAAAACTGAACTATTTCAAACGGGACGGACACCGGCCGTAATTAGTGATACCTAATTACCCGTGGCTGGCGGTGACTCGCCGCTTACTAGATGGGCCCTAGAAGGTCGTCCTAGGACAACTGAGAGCAACACCGGCGTGAGCGGCTCAGGGGTGTAGAGAGGTGTGCTGCGCTTTCTCCGAAGTTACTCGCGGCGTTATGCCCTTTAACACTTCCACCCCTGGAGTACATCGACGTAGGAACTCATTATCTTCCTACGTCGATATAGCTCTCACGACTCCTCTCTGGACGGCCAATTAAGGCTAGCCAGAGCGGAGAGTCCTGCGGGCACCCTTCGGTTTCCACTCGACCGACGAAGACACGCCGAGTTGGGGGCCCTGACCGACTATTATTCACTCTGGGTACCTAGACCTAATGCCTCTGACCTCGTTTAGTGAGAGAATGTCTTTGCTTAACAGGTCATTTATTTTTTTACTACATTATTTCCGAAAATATATAGAAATACTAAAAATTATTAAGTATTTATTCTATTTCTATGTATTTCCAAATATTCACCTTTCATTACTAACTAATCATTATCATCTCAGCCTATATTCGTCCACTACTGAACATAGGCCTCCCCAATCGCTCTCGAGTGCAGTTAGGGCGGCCGCCTGCCAGATGGGCCGATGTTCTTGTAGAAATCGCGGGAAGTCGTTGGATGCAGATAACATCGGACCGGTTGCGGTCTAACTAATAATAACACAAATTTTCAGTGCCCAAGCATTGGTAATATCTGAATTTGAAATGCATTAAATACTACAATTCAAACATAATATCGCCTTCATACTTATTTATAGTACAGTTAATACCAGTTATTAAGCGGAATTGTGCCAACTCAGTGCTTATCGAATATTGGATCAAATCCGCGGACAATACAGCCAAATGATCGGTATAATTTCAACTGGATTTTGTCAATGCAATTTCGAATTCTAATTCAGGAATAGCACTGCGGCGCAAAGGCCTTCTCGTACAAATCGCAGTAAGAGAGAATAGGTCACACTCCACCAATTGGATCTAGTCCGGATTGGTGGAGGCGGGTTTGTGGCCACCTGTTGTTGGAACTTATCAAGTCACTAATAAGGCTTCCAACTTAGCTTAACAACAACATTAAGTGGTAACCGGGACCAGCGGCTTAAAGTGCCTTTCAAAGCACGGAGACGCTTAATATGAAAATTCCACACACGGTCACAAATCTCATACCGACCAGGCGAACGCTGCTTAAGCTTGGTGATCGGTAAGAACACCGTGGTTGCACAGCGCTACTAAAAGTAAAATAAAACAAAAAAATATATATCGTATGAGAATAAATATTACAGGTACACAGTTCACTTGATGAGGAAGATAGCAGGTGGACCGAGGTAGTGACAAAGTGATGGCCCAGAACGGGACACAAACCCATAGGCAGACCATCAGGTGAAACGAAGACATCGTTAAGGTGGCTGGCAAATGGTGGAATAGCTAGCACAGGACCAGACCAGACAGCAATAGTCAACACAGGACAGGAACGAATGGCGTGATATAGGAGAGGCCTACACTCAGTATTGGATAGATACAGGCTGATTGAACATGATAAATAAATAGAGGATGCCTGTTAGAAAATGGATTCCACTTATCATTATACTGGTCGGTATACAACGAGCGCTGGTCTTTCGTGGGGCCATTCGGTGACGTTACATGCACCAAAGGTTATAAGAATTTCTGGTATAAAATAAAATGGTGCAATCATAAATCTAAGATAAAAACGACATATGACTCTGATATAACTGTATCTATAATCTAACTGGCAGGAGTCTTATGAAAGTGGGGGCAACAGATGGTTCATCATAAGATATGAGTTCAAAGTTTAAACACACCGTCACCTCTATATTCCCCAAGCAGGGGTGGCAGATGAGTACATCTGCATCAGTACTCAGTAGAGTGCACCCACTTTTCGCCGACGATGTTAGGTCCCATGTAATAGACAACCGGGCACAATTCCAAACTCCGGACTTATACTTATTATATGGAAATAATTCTTTAGAAAAACTACATTTGTCCGACACTAGACCAACGACGCAGTTTAAGTCTTACTTAATAAAATAAATTGCAAAATGTACAGGCTCTAGATTTGTATTCTTGCAGAATTTATGGAATAAATAGACGGATACTCAATTATTCTACGTTATTTGGCAATGGGCGGGCCAAATAGCGCGAAGATCGGACGGGCGTTGGGGCAGAAAGATTCTAGAGTGGAGACCACGTACTGGCAAGCGCAGCGTAGGACGACCGCCTACCAGATGGACCGACGATCTTTTGAAAATCGCAGGAAGTCGTTGGATGCAGGTGGCATCGGACCGGTTACGCTGGAAAGCGATTGGGGAGGCCTATGTTCAGCAGTGGACAAATATAGGCTGAGATGATGATGATGATTTGAATCACACTTTGTTTTAACCCATATTTATTCTAATATTCACTATACAGTAAATCTAAATAACTTTAGTCCAAATAAGCTGGTTTTTAACTGGAGATTTTACTACGATTTAACGAATAACTCTAATTTGACATATTACTATCAAATTGAAGATGATAAAAACCGTTACAATATATGTTTAAATTAAAGCAACTACTTATCATACTATCCCATTATTGTTAAGAATAGAAGGCTAAGCACAGACCATTTGACGTAATAGTAAGTTTACCGCGAAATCTTCATCATCATCATCTCAGCCTATACTTGTCCACTGCTGAACATAAGCCTCCCCAATCGCTTTCCAGCGTAACCGGTCCGATGCCACCTGCATCCAACGACTTCCTGCGATTTTCACAAGATCGTCGGTCCATCTGGCAGGCGGTCGTCCCACACTGCGCTTGCCAATACGTGGTCTCCATTCTAGAATCTTTCTGCCCCAACGCCCGTCCGATCTACGCGCTATGTGGCCCGCCCATTGCCACTTCAGCTTGCTAATCTTAACGGCTATGTCGGTGACCTTGGTTCTTCTACGAATCTCCTCATTCCTGATTCGATCGCGTAGAGAAACGCCGAGCATAGCTCTCTCCATAGCTCGCTGAGCAACTCTGTGCTTTTTTATGAGACCTATAGTAAGAGACCACGTCTCTGATCCATATATCATCACTGGTAACACACACTGACTAAAAACTTTAGTCTTAAGGCACTGAGGTATTTTGGATGAGAAGATGTTGCGCAGTTTCCCGAACGCTGCCCAGCCGAGTTGGATTCGTCGATTGACCTCTCTCTCAAAGTTGGACCTACCTAACCGGACTACCTGTCCCAGGTAAATGTATTCGTCGACAACTTCAAGAGTAGAGTTCCCAACGGTGAGTGCGGTGGGTACGACATGGACGTTACACATTATTTTCGTTTTGTCCATGTTCATTTTAAGACCCACTTGTTGAGATACTCTGTTGAGGTCACCGAGCATTCGTCCTAGATCTTCCAGCGACTCCGCCACGACCACAATGTCGTCGGCAAATCGAAGGTGAGTGATGTATTCGCCATTGATGTTGATGCCAAGTCCTTGCCATTCCAAGAGCTTGAAGGCGTCCTCTAAGGTGGCCGTAAACAGTTTCGGAGAAATGACGTCTCCCTGCCTTACTCCTCTTTTTATGGGGATCGCCTTCGTGCAATGCCCCTGTACTCGGACTGACATGGTGGCGTTATTATACAAGCACTTCAGCACTTCGATGTACCGATAGTCAATGCGGCATCGCTGGAGAGATCTAAGAACCGCCCAAGTCTCGATCGAATCGAAGGCTTTCTCATAGTCCACAAACGCCAAGCATAGTGGCCGATTATACTCCTCGGTCTTCTGTATAATCTGCCGCAGCGTATGTATGTGGTCTATGGTACTAAAGCCTTTCCGGAAACCGGCTTGTTCGGGAGGCTGGAAGTCATCAAGCCTGCGTTCGAGACGATTCGTGATGACTCTCGAAAACAACTTATAAACATGGCTCAGCAGTGTGATGGGCCTATAATTCTTCAGTAATGTGTTATCACCTTTCTTGAAAAACAGTACCACCACTCCCCTGTTCCATGCTTCCGGCGTTTTCTCTTCGAGCAAGACGGAATTAAACAGCCTCTGAAGGACTTTAAGTACCGGCGTTCCGCCCGCTTTCAGAAGCTCTGCGGTAATTCCGTCTTCGCCTGGTGCTTTGTTATTTTTGAGTTGTTTGAGAGCCATCGTAATCTCTTACAGGCTGATGTCCGGGATATCTTCAGTGTAGTGTCGGGTTAGCTTGGCTCTTGGGTCTTTTACCAAGTCAACAACAGGTTCAGCTACTGAGTTGTACAACTGCCCATAGAACCTCTCTATCTCCCTGAGCACCTCTGACCTATTCGACGTTACGTTTCCGTCCTCCGTCTTCAGCTTCGTCAACTGGCTTTGCCCAATAGACGCGTCTCTTGCGAACACTTTGGAGCCCTTGTTCTGTGCTATGGTCTCCTCAATACGCCTTGTATAATGACCGTAAATCGTGACGCAAGGACTTCAGTATCTGTCCATTGAGCTGCCTATAGGACTTAGCATCATCGGAGGTTTGGAGCGTCATGGAACGTCGCTCAGCCATGAGATTTCGGGTGGAGTTAGATAGTTTTTGAGGTCTATTTTTACGGTGGGGCTTATAATACTTGGACCCGACCGTATGGACAGTCTCTACCAGCCTGTTGTTGATTTCGTCCACTGATGCGCTGCTGTCTAGCAATTCGAAGCGGTTTGCCAATTCGAGTTGAAAGTTCTCGGGGTTTTGGATGTGTGCATAAGAAGGTCGGAGCGTAGACTTCATCAGACGCGATCTTTCCATTTTGACATTAATATTTAATGTGCCTCTGACCATTTGGTGATCACTGCCGGTTTTTACCCTGTGAATCACGAAGACATCATTAAATATTTGTCGCTTGGTGCTCATGATGAAGTCTATCTCATTTTTTGTGGAACCATCAGGGCTCATCCAGGTCCATTTTCTATGAGGCGGCTTCCGGAAGAAAGAGTTCATCATAAAGAGTCCCTCCTTCTCCAGATATTCGGCCAGCCTCTGACCCCTGGGGTTGCGCTGCCCATATCCAAATTGCCCCACTCTCAACTCATCATCGCCCCGTTTGCCCAGCCGCGCATTGAAGTCACCCATAACCACTGTAAAGTGTGCTTTGGAAGTATGTTTGGCTCTACTAATGTCCTCATACATTACTTCGACGTCATCATCTGAGTATGCCGAGGTCGGTGCGTAGACCTGTATGACCTTCAGCGAATATCTTTTGGATATTCTGAGTATCAGGTACGCTACCCTGCTCGACACACTAGTGATGGACACAATGTTGTCTATGAGTGACTTGTGGACGATAAATCCGACACCACCTTGGGACTGCTGTTCACCCTCCCGGTAGTAAAACAAGTTGCCGGATTTTAAGGTTATCGTGTCCTCGCCCTTTCTTCGGACCTCCGATAAACCAACAATATTCCACCGCAACTTGTTTATCTCTTCTTCCAGCTCAACAAGCTTCTCATCTGTCCTTAACGTGCGTGCATTGTATGTCACCAGGGCCAATTTTCGATGTTGGTGTTAGCCGAATCTCTGCCGGAGATTCTTAGCACCCCTTGTCCTGTCGTTACCATAGCTGCTACCGTGGCCAGGACGAACAGGACCGCCGGGGACTAGGGGCCTGGTTTTATTCTTATCTTCCATTTTAATAAATTGGGGGTGTTTGCCATACTCGCCACGCTTGGCAGGCGGGTTGGCGAGCGCAGTTTTTGATGGTAGAAGTGTTAAGGGAACGCTGCTGCCCATTCCCTAGTTTTCCCTTAGTCGCCTTGTACGACACCCGATGGGATGAGATGGGTTGGTCCTATTCTAAGCCGGGAACCACGCGGCAAAATCTTAATAAATCTTAATCGAATACTGTCACGTTCATCTTTATTTAGAATATCATTAGTGTGAAATGGATGACATATCAATTCGACAGCGTCAGTTTATTTCAATCTATTCTTTCTTAGCACGAAAAGTCTCCAGATAACAATACGTCTTACTTTGTTTTGTTAAACTTTTAATCCTAAATGAATTTCGCGATCCAATTTAGATATTCCAAAACAAGTACAGCATTAATCTTAATTTGAATCGATAAAAAACTTGCTAAAAAATTTTTGAGCAATAAAACCTCATTTATAACCGCGGGAAAGTGACGGCGAATGGAGGAGACCCTTTTCCACTTAAAAATAGAATAAATTCATGGTCACAAGCGAATCTGAGGCAAGCGAGGCAATTCATCAATCTTAATTCGCTGAGACAGACGACTCAAAAGAATATATTTTTTGCGCCAACATTATTTTCCTTTTTTTCATTATTTTTCCATTCTGTTACAAAAACATTGAGAACCATAAAATTTATTGCGAAACTACGATAATGCGCCTTTTGTTCAGGTTAAGACTGTGTATTTTAAACACGTAAGTTTATAATTATAGTACGCGTAACTTAGAAAATTGCTATTTAGTTTTTTATTTTTAATGCAATGACGGAGATTCAAGAGAGAGATAATAAAATGTTGCCTCGTCTGCCTGACTGCCTCGTCGGTCTAGTGGCAAAGAGCATCGCTTTGTGATCACGAGGTCCTAGGTTCAAATCCTAGCTCGGACAAATGTAGTTTCTAACAAAAAATTCCCATTATAAGCCCGGAGACCTAACATTGTCGGCGAAAAGTGGGTGTACTCAGTACACCTTTACCGGCCCCGCTTGGGGAATATAGGCGTGACGGTAATAAAAGGTAATTTTCTTTTTAATTTGTGTGTGTTTAGAGATTTATTTAAATATTAAAATAATCAATACATTGCACACACTTGTCTAATAGAACACTATTTACGCATAAACTTACTTATCAGGATCGTGTAATCGTTTATTAGTTTTTGCATGCCACTGGAGTACAATTAACGTGCTGCATTTGGTCGGTGCGAATAAGGGCCCTGTTTAGTGCATCCCCCTCTGTCACGTAACATAGCGGGTTCTGACCACTGTGCCCACAGTCGTGTGTGTATGTGAATAATCTATGTTGTTGGCCGTGGGGCCTTTACAGCTTTACCGGACAAGCGGGCGAGCGTGCAACCACTACGCTTGAGCCAGAAGGGCAATTCTTCGACTTCTACGCCCATAGTCACATCTCATCTGTGTGATCCGCAACAATAGCTATGTTTATACGGTAATCGTGATACTATATTAAACACGATGTAATTTTAGTCATCTTGGAGTGCAAGCCCAGATAATGTATCGATACATGCCCACTGTTTACTGGTAATAAAAATGAATAAAAACAACATCTACTTACTGACCTATTCGAATGTCATAACTAGGGTGAAAATCCGGAACACCGAAGGTATCTACCGGCAAGCTGACAAGTCGCGCCGCCCCTCAATGTCAATTTTAGCTTGGCATAGGTGTTTAATGCACTAAATTAGTTGACGGACGATTTAGCGCAGTGGCTAAGAGCTTAATCAAATTAAATTCCCAGTACGAGTGCGGAGTCTGGAATTGTGCCCGGTATATGGCAATAGGCTCGCCCCCTATTACATGGGACCTAACATCGTCGGCGAAACGTGGGTGTACTTTGTACACCTCTGCCACCCCCTCTGGGGAATATAGGCGTGACGGTGACGGTGTGAATTTTCATGTTTGTAAACGCACCCCCGACACAAGAATTAATCTTAGTGTGGGGCTACGTATAAAAAAGAAGTTACGGAGCTGTTACTTATTGAAGCATTATTTTTTCATTTTTCTATTACCAGTAACGCCTATGCATTGGATACATCACCTGGGCTTTCGCTCCAGGACGACTAAAATAACACCGTGTATAAATAAACATAGAAACAAAAAAATTGATATACGGCTTTGAATAGTGTTTAAGAGCTTAAACCGCTCCGCCCAACTGACCGAGTAGTCGCGGGTTTGATTCCTGCATAGGACAAATCTTTGTATCACTCGCAATAGTTTGTTTTTATCTAGGTGTTTGTGTACGGTAATGAAATGTTTTTAAACGCAAGGCGCTCGTAGCGCTGTGTGAGGCGCTCGTAGCGCTGTGCGACCGCGGTGTTTTTACCGATCACCAAGGTAAAGCAGCGTTCGACAAGGTCGGCCTGAGATGGTGATGGTGGATATTCGAGCGTCCCGGTTACCACTAAATGTGGTAGTCGTTAAGCCGAGTTGGAAGCCTTAAAGGAGGCTTGATAAGTCCAACAGCGGGTGGCCACAAACCTCCCTCTACCAATCCGCACTGGGTCCGCGTGGTGGAGTATGACTTAATCTCTCTCACCTCGATTTGTGAGAGAAGGCATTTGCCCAGCAGTGGGCAGTATAGGCTGATATTATTAAACGCACCACAACTCTGGAATAAGATAGATAGATGGATAGATACACTCATTATTGTGCACCAATAATGTAACAAATAGTGATTGGACATAAACAACACCACAAATAACACAAAGGGCGGCCTTATCGCTAATGAGCGATCTCTTCCAGGTAACCTTAGGATGGAGAATATTCCAGTGATAGGAATATACAGGGTTACACTAAATTGGTTTGATAGTAACGAGAATTATTAACATTACTGAAATACAATAGCAACAAAAAGACGGTTAGTTAATAAATACATAAAATAAAGTCATTATAAATACCAAAAATACTAGGGTAAGCAAATATATAGTTGAATAAAAATCTTTTATAAAAAAAGGTAAAACGACTTCAAAAAGCAAAAAAATAAATACTTGAAGTCGGTGCTGGTTGGTGCAGTCGGTTACTTGGCACCTACTTCAAATATTTATTTTTTGCTTTTTTAAGTCGGTTTACCTTTTTTTATAAAAAAAATTTTATTTTAGAATTTTAAGTGACCAGTGAATTATTCTATAGTAGGGTACCTATAGGATTGACGTAATACCCATAATATCTCAATTTACACATGCCTATTGTTTGTCGTTAAGGAGTTCCCTGGTGTATCTTCTAAGTCCAAGGTCCAATGTCAATAAAATTAATATGAGATCACCTTGGAGATTATTAGAGATCTTGGAGAGGCAAAAAAATTATCAAAATCGGTCCACAATTGACGGAAATATCGCTGAACATAAATAATAAAAAAAAAACAAGCAAACATACAACCGAACATAGAACCTCCTCCTTTTTGAAGTCGGTTAAAAATGACGCGAAACTATAATAAACGCGCTAAGACAGGATCAGGTGGCCTGATAAGTAAAATTCCTTTACTTGTTCTTTAAAGCGTTTTTATAATGACAGGCAAAGCATTCCAAAGACTGACTGCCTGTATTTCCTTAAAAAATTGAATAATTTCTTAAAAAGAACTGGGTGCTTCATATAAATGGCGCGTTATATAAATGATATTGCTGAACCATTTAATCCTTTTCGTGTTACGTAACGGGTTTTGATCACTGCGCCGCAGTCACCTCTCATCTAGTCATGATAATAAACATAAATAAATATACAATCAAATGATTGTTTAGTGAAATAAATTCACTATAGTATAATTTTACGCAGATATATTGATTGAGACGAGAAAATGCACTGGTTATGTATAAAACAAAATTCATAAAGCAAGAAACTTTCAGGTCCGTGGTGTAAATTTTATTAATTTACCGGTGGGATATTACTCCCGTGGTGAGTGGTAAGTGCAGAGTTGCTCGGCACTGCACTGGTTCCACCTGCCCCGCGCTTCTGCGTTCAGCGCCTCTGGGTGAAGATACGAAGACCTATTTTTCGTATTTTCTTGATTCGCCGCGTCACCGGAGCATGAAGTCAAGGGGAGCGGGGAACAAATAAAACACCTCTTCAAGTGTGAAAGAGAGAGAGAGCTTCGGGTCGGTCGCTACTATTGCTATCCATTTTCTTCTTATTTTCTATCCTTTTTTGTTCTATTTCCTTCCTTTTTCAGTAGCCAGGAACTGCTGACGATTGAACGTGTTAGTACATTTGTGTGCGTAAGTGATCTACACTGTTGGCCGCGGGGCCTTTACAGCTTCATCGGACGAGAGGGCGACCGTGCAACCACTACGCTCGAGCCAACGGGGCAAGGGGGCAACTAGCTTAAGGGAGCAAGGAGGAACGGCCTCGGCTTGGGCAGTTGCTATGGGGGACGGCGTATACTAGGTGTCTTGCTGTGGTGCTCTACATCGGCCGGCGGGCAAGGGATTCTACGACCTCGCAGTCGAGTCTATCGATATGAGAGCGGGCGGCATGCCCGAACACCTCACACGCGTTCGTCATGATGGGTCATACAAGTTTTGTAAAGTGTCACCATTATTTCTGAGGGAAATTTTACTCCGCAAGTAGATCAACGGGTAAAGACGGCTGAGCATAAAGGCTGTTCGGTTACGGAGTTGCTTGATGTTCGGTCCGAAAGACATGGTATTGTTTAGGGTGACCCCTAGATATTTATCCTTTTTGACCGAGGGAATAGGTCAGTCGAACATAGTCGTAACACAGATTCCTTCAGGAGTGGCGCGGGGTGGAACCTCTGGAGAAGTGCACCGCAGCGCTTTTGTCCAGATTCACCTCAATAAGCCACTTCCTGAACCAATCTCCTAGGGTATTGGCGGCGGCCTGAAGTTTGCTGGTGATGAAGGCCTTATTCCTATGCGAGACGAGAGAGCGGTATCATCCGCGAATAGGGCAAGATGTATCTTACTCGAACGAGGAATAGAAATATATATAACATGTGCCAGGAAATTACTTTATCTTTTTAAAAATTTACGACACATTTCTGATTTCAACGTAATCAAAATGGTCTATTTCGCGTTGTGTCAATCTATACTGTCTTATTGTATCACCTCTTGGGGTGGCACAACCAAAACATCTATCATGAAATTAGAAATTGCACAACGCGCTATATTGAAAGTTGCTTCTTTCCGACCAATGCTTTTTCCTACAACAATGCTTTACAAAGAATGGCAAATACTTACTGTTCGTCAATTATTTGTCTTACATACAATATTAAAGAAACACTCGTTGACTCACTTTGATCATTCTGCTTACCAAAAACGTCGATCTGATATTGTATGCAGAAGTCCTTCTTTAAAAACAAGTTTTAGCCGAAGATTTTTCTGCTTTATGGGGTCTTACCTCTACAATAAGTGCAATAAATTCACCGGCATCTACGCCCTTAATTACGATCGTTGTAAAAAAATTGTTACAGACTTGCTAATCAACATGAACTATAAGGAGACAGAACATCTTTTACAAGTAATATCATGAAACTGTTCTCTCCCTCTCTCTTTTCGGCACATACCAACACAATACACACACACTGTTACACTCTATCACAATACACATACATGCATTCACACACTAACACACAACAAACACACACATGAATATGAGCATTCTTAATAATTATTATTTTGTTTCCTGTTTTTTTTTTATTTTTTATGTTTTTTCATTTTTGTTTAATAACTATATATGAGCACAAGCCGATCCGTGGCTGCAGACCTGGTGATCCGAAACACAAGGCTTGCCTTAGCTCGGGCACAAGTCTCCACAATGTATGTAAACTTATTCTATGTGTGCATGTCAATTTGTACCTATTGTGGAGAAAATCAATAAAGAATTATTATTATTAATAAAATTAAGAAGTTAAAAAGAAGTAAACAATGAAGTGTCTATGTTATGAGGTTAGGTATAGTAACTTTTGTCTAGAGTATGTATTTTCTTCCAGTTATAAATCACAATTAATTCTGATCTAAACAAGAACCTCTAAATAATAATGCTACACGCCCGCTGGTGCTCCCATGTCATCAAATACAGAGAATCATCATTTCATGAGGTTATCGTAACGTGCCATGTTACTTGTTTAATTGATCATAGCGAATAAAGGCCCTGATGTAACAAACATATAGCACTTGTTGTACTTGTGGTAAAACGATGTTTCGTATTTTGTTATGAAGCTATACTATAAACGTTTAAATAACATTAATGTAAAATAGTTAGTATTTAATAATATATAATAATATAAGCCCTGTTAAGAAAATGTCCCACCGTTGGGCATGGGCGTCCTCTCAAACTTCCACCACGCTGGCCCAGTGCGGGTTGGCGAACTTCACACACTTTCGAGAAACTCTTAGGCGTGCAGCTGTGCTGATCACGATATTTTCTTTCACCGTTAAAGCAAGTGATAGTTAATTGTTACAAATTAATATCAAAATTGTTTCAGATCTTAGCATGGACCTCTAAAAATAACGCAACACGCCCGCTGGTATTACCGCTTCATCAAGTACAGCTAAATGTGAATTACGAAGGGAATCGAAAACAAACTCTGCGCTCAACCCTTTCCGTGGAGGCTTCCGCTAATTTCGACGCCAGCCATTCGTTTTGTATTAGGCATGTTCAATTTAAATAAAATTTATTATTCGCACTGACCCGGCATTCGGTAATTTACTTATGTTTTTTGAGGACCCAGGGGGCGAGCCTATTGCCATATACCGGGCACAATTCCAGACTCCGGACTCGTTCTGGGAATTTTTCGTTAGAAAAACTACATTTGTCCGACCTAGGATTTGAACCCAGGACCTCGTGATCACAAAGCGATGCGCTTTGCCACCAGACCAACGAGGCAGGTATTATTCGTGTTGTAAAAAAGGATCAACATAAGGTACACCTATATTCCATAAGCGGTATTTCGTTTCGTATAAAGTAAAACAAACATTTCCTTCTCATTATTTATCGCTACAAAAATCAAATCCGTTAAGATGAGATATATATACAGATGTCAACATTGATATGAAAGCTATTTATTACAAATAGATGGCAATCATAAACGTATTTTTAATTCCACGCGCACGAAGTTGCAAGCAAAGGCTACTTTATGTACATTTTAGACCAAAGTTTACCAGAACTTAGTCTTTAAACAATGAAGTGAAGTAAAGTAGGACGTTACACCACATAGAGCGTTCAGACCAAGTCTGATCGTTAGTCATAACAGTAGATCCAGTTAACTTACACACAACTTGCTAGACATACTTAAGTGAGTAAATTGGCCAAAGTTCACGGGTGGGCTTATGTACTATAGATTGTACGCAAATATTTTATTGACAGACTTGAGGCATGCAGGTGGGGGGTTAACGCTGTTTTAATATTGTATCATAGACTTGTATGCTAAGCTATTTTTACAAGTTTTTATCAAACTTGCAATGTTTTTTGTTAAGGTCAAATCTTGTATGAATTCAAACCACGTCCCCTGATTCTACCGAGTTGAAATTTAACACGTTTCTCAGTTCAGATGACAGTGCATTTTTGTGGTAAACATTACTTGATTTTGCACCTTCTTGTTTTAGTTGAAAGAACTCTTCAACAGCCAACAGTATTGACACAAAAATTGTATACACATTGGCCGTTTTAAATTGCGCAAAACCTGGCTGCGTAAGTGCTTAGTTTAAAAAAATTAATTTTCTATCTATCTATCTATATCATCACGCCGGATGCCTTGCGGGGCAGAGTACAAAGTTCCAACAGGTTCTTTCCTTACATACCTCTCTGGCTTCCTCCACTCTCATTGTTCGTCTCATATAGGCTCGCCGGTTACGGAGACTCCTGACTTGTCCTACATATAAGACACGTTCTATTTGGTACGATAGTCTAGGTCTTCCCCGGTACTTACATCCTTCCACTTTCGCATTGTATATCAGTTTTGTCATTCTTTCTTCGGACATTCTTTCTATATGCCCGAACCGACGCAGCATACTCTTTCTCATCTTCACACCAATACTATCTTTCATACCTACTCGCTTTCGTACTACGCTGTTGCGAATAAGGTCGGTCAGCTTCACTCCGCACATCTTCCGCAGAGCTCTCATTTATCCTACATTTTAATATTAATATGTTAATAGCTGCCTCGTTGCTGTCCAGTGGCAAAGCGCATCGATTTGTCATCACGAGGTTCTGAATTCAAATCCTAGGTCGGAAAAATGTAGATTTTGTAACGAAAACTTCCCAGTACGAGCCCAGAGTCTGGTATTGTGCCTGGTATATGGCAATAGGGCCTCTATTAAATGGGACCCTTTATTACATGGGACCTATAATCGTCGGCGAAAAGTGGGTGTACTCAAAAAATAACACCGTCACGCCTATATGTCCCAAGCGGGGATGGCAGAGATGTACTCATCTCTGCCATCCTCATGTTGGAAAACTTACAGCTAATATAAATGATAAGTAAAGTGATTATACAAAGTAAGGCCAATTAAAAGTTTTCACATATAGTAAAAGTTGTAACAAAGTTATACACTAATAAAGCTGTATATAAGCCATAGCCATACTAGCCAACCAATTAGTCGAAAAAGTTGGAACAAACATTTTTTATATAATCGTCGGCGAAAAGTGGGTTTACTCAAAAAATAACACTCAAAATATAGGCGTGACGGTGTTATTTTTTTACTATACTAAAATAATCAGGATGTAGTTTTTAACTTTGTGTTTATAGAAGAGCAATCAAGCAAGCTTTGACCTAGAACTTGAGTTATAACTTAGGTTAAGTTTAGGCTATTAATATTTAGCTATTGATATAATACTACCTGAAAATAAATGTCTGTTTTTCTATATCCGATTGCGGTCGGTACATACAGTTATGAATAAAGTCTGTTCTTTCGTTTTCCGTTCTGTCGTTTCGTCGAAATTCTGAAACACACTATCATGCATTAATACAAAATAAACTCTGAAAATATTTTCAGAGTGTTTGTGTACACCTCCATTTCACCGATCATGTATGGTCAGGAAGTAAAAGGAGGCCAGCCTATTTCCATTAAACCGGAGACGATTCTATCCTGCCGACTACCTCTGAGATTTTTTTTTAATAATATACCTCTTTGTCCAGCCTAGAATTGGAGCCCAAAACTTCATTGTTACCAGCCGCAACTTATGCTATTCGACAGATGGCCTGGATGGTCACCAGCAAACATACAAGTAACAGAGTGGTACAAGTGGAGCCACGACTTTTTGTAGCAGCGGGACAAAAATGAGTCCTAATGATTAATAATCCAATATTTTACAAAACAGTTCACAAACTCAGTACAACTTTGCCAACCTAGCCATTATTTCTGTCAGCTCTGCAGCCCCGCCGGTGACGTCTAACGTAAACACGACTTCTCCTCGTCGTGATTACGCCGCCGTCGCTGCCGCCCGCGCGCAGGAGAGGATAACTGGAAAGGCACGTAAGGTGCCTCGGACCACAGTGAAGGGGCTAGTTGATGAGGAAGGCTTCAACAAGGGGGAGAAGAAGAAGAAGCCTCCTCGAATGAACCGGTGTGGAACTGCACTGGTTAACGAAGGCACACTCCTGCGTTCAGCATTACCTACGACGCTGCTGTACGTGTCACGGCTATACTACACCACTCAAGCCGATGAGTTGTGGAGTAGGCCCGCAAGAAGTCCTTATATACTCTGAGGGTGTAGAGGCTGAACTTGCAAAACAATGCGGCTTTTAATTCCTTTGTTATGCGAGTTCCCACGCACAAGCCACAAGCATAAGCTGGATACCTTCATGAGCGAGGAGTTCTTGCCGAGGGGTGTCGTATTCAGAAGATTTCATGAGAGACTGCGAGACACCCCTGGACAGCGCAATATGTCGCCGGCAACACATGTTACTTAGTTTATAAGTTTTTATATATTATATGTATGTTAGTCTGTAAGGTATATATTCTATGGGCCTGTAAGTTGCATAAAATTATTTTTTGTAAAATTTCAGTTGCCTGAATTAAATGACTAATTATTATTATTATTATATATCTCTCGCTGAGATTCACGGGCTTTACCCGGACCTTTGAAAGGCTTGCATGGGGACATGGGTCCAACACGTAGAGGCCCTTTGCGAGAAGTTAATGTTATGTAAGCCACCTGCTGAGATCACTTGCTGAAAATTAAGTAAAACATAACCCGCGAACTAACCCCGGCAGGTGCAAGGACTATTGTAAATTATGGAAAGAAAACAAGAGCTATGTAAATGAGGTTTGATGAACAAAAACTGAACTATTTCAAAGGGGATGGACACTGGCCATAATTAGTGATACCTAATTACCTGTGGCCGGGGGTGTCTCGCCGCTTACTAGATGGGCCCTCAAACGGTCGTCCTAGGACAACTGAGGGCAACACCGGTGTGAGCGGCTCTGGGGTGTAGAGAGGTATGCTGCGCTTTCTCCGCAGTTACTCGTGGCGTTATGCCCTTTAACACTTCCACCCCTGGAGTACATCGACGTAAGACCGCATTATCTTCCTACGTCAATAAAGCTCTCACGGCTCCTCTCTGGACGGCCAATTAAGGCTAGCCAGAGCCGAGAGTCCTGTGGGCCCCCTCGGTTTCCACTTGACCGACGAAGACACGCCGAGTTGGGGGCCCTGACCGACTCTCTGAAACACTCGGGTCCGTGGTGTCGTTACTCACCAACAGCTCGCCACAAGCTGCCCTGAGGCATATTATTATAATTTAAAATTTGTTGCGGGTTCCAAGACAATTAAAATCACTTTCCGGAACACCCCGAGGTTCAAACCTTGGCATCATCTATAGAGGCTATAGCGGGTCCTGGCTTACAGAGTTAAAATGATGGTTATATATAGCAGGAATATTCCCATTAAAAATACAGCCAGTCTTTTAATGTCATTCATTCCAAAACGTATATCGATTGACACAGCCCGATAAACCTAGTTCCACCTCTGAGAATATCAAAGCAGGTATGGGGAGTGCAGGAAAGTCAACATGGCGAGAAGCCGTCGCGGCCCGGGTAACTGTCAACATGTCACACCCTCCCTCTTTTTATCCGGGAAAATATCCGATCACATATGTACGTGATGCATTAGTATAGGTCGATAGATAATGTATAGCTTTGTATGTTTTATCCGCGACTTAGGCGAAAATATCCGCATCATTGTGGAAATCTAAATTCTTATATTTTTCATGAAATAAAACTATTTTATCCCGGCTTATTTTTAGGTGTTAACTTTTCAAGTTATTCGACACGGTCCCGATAGGTTTAATTTATGTGTAATATTCGCGTAAATCTATGAATTTTCTATCTATCCTTATATTTCTTTTAAAATATAATAAGAATGGTTATTTTCTCTTTACACTGGGTAGTAGCCGTTTTTCAGATATTTAAGTACCTGTATTTTTCCAAATTAATGGCTAATTAATATACTTTACTTACCATAAATACTTTGTAATCAAATATACCATTACCAAATCTTTATAAGTCATATCCATTCCGGGTTATATTTTACCTCTATGCCATATATTATCTACCTCTATGCCACATTTTACACAAATCCACCTAACCAAATAAACCATCACTTTGCCACCACTGAGCAGCGACTTACCGCCCGCGCCAGTAATGGATTAGAAACCACTAATGATGACGTGTGTTCACATCTTGAAATAATCTTATTCTTGTCCATCAAAACCCTCTACCCATAGACACCGTTCTCTTTTTATTACAGACAGCAGTCCTTCTACCTGCTGAAGTTAGTTTGCTGTTTATTTTTAATTATCAGCTATTGCGCTTAACAGGTGATTAACATTATTTCCATTTCCCGCAAAGGGCCTCAGCATGTTGGACTAATGCTCTTATGCAAGATTGCTAAAAGTCCGGATTAATCTTACAAGTCTTAAGAAAATGTTAATAATAAAAACCAAACTGCACCATTCCTGAAAAACTACGCCACAGTAGACGTTATGTCAACGTTAAACCATTTACCTTAACAAACTGTACCTCTATTTGCGGTGACCCCGGTTTGCGGGAACATGGTCCGATCTTTATCGGCTGTTTGTTCTGTGATCTAAGGAAATTTCCGACTTGTTTGCCAAAGGGATGGCGAAGCAGCACTCGGACCCATTGACCTTTGCTACCAACGTTTTTGTTAAGAAAATATTTTCAGTAGCAAAGTTTGCGGCTTGTAAATTCAAACCACGTGTTGCAAACGTTTTTATTTGAAATAGAGATATTTTCTCGTGTCACATATTGTGCGTTTGTGAATTTGAAAAGGATCAGGTAAACACTACGTGCTACTTTTTATTGGGAATTTGCGCGTAGTAATATGTGTCCAGGGAGCGTAGGTACCACATTTCTCTTAGAGTAACGATGTAATATTGTTTAGCTTTAAGGAAGAGACGTATATATGCGGAGTTTATAGCTCCGGATGTTTTTACGGCAAATTGAGATAAAATACTGTTTCTAAATTGGTCGAAGAACCCGCCCCCCCCTGCAATCATCACGTTAGTATAAATTCATTCAATCAAAGCACGCATCCAAGAAATGCGTATTCATCTCTGAATATAGTCAAAATGTACTGTAGTGTAATATTTACATCTTGGGATATAAATTAATCACAATTTAGAGGCATCATTTCAGCCTATACTTGTCCACTGCTGAACATAGACCTCCCCAATCGCTTTCCAGCGTAACCGGTCCGATGCCACCTGCATCCAACGACTTCCTGCGATTTTCACAAGATCGTCGGTCCATCTGGCAGGCAGTCGTCCCACGCTGCGCTTGCCAATACGTGGTCTTCACTCTAGAATCTTTCTGCCCCAACGCCCGTCCGATCTACGCGCTATGTAGCCCGCCCATTGCCACTTCAGCTTGCTAATCTTAACGACTATGTCAGTGACCTTGGTTCTTCTACGAATCTCCTCATTCCTGATTCGATCGCGTAGAGAAACGCCGAGCATAGCTCTCTCCATAGCTCGCTGAGCAACTCTGAGCTTTTTTATGAGACCTATTGTAAGAGACCACGTCTCTGATCCATATATCATCACTGGTAACACACATTGACTAAAAACTTTAGTCTTAAGGCACTGAGGTATTTTGGATGAGAAGATGTTGCGCAGTTTCCCGAACGCTGCCCAGCCGAGTTGGATTCGTCGATTGACCTCTCTCTCAAAGTTGGACCTACCTAACCGGACTACCTGTCCCAGGTAAATGTATTCGTCGACAACTTCAAGAGTAGAGTTCCCAACGGTGAGTGCGGTGGGTACGACATGGATGTTAGACATTATTTTCGTTTTGCCCATGATCATTTTAAGACCCACTTGTTGAGATACTCTGTTGAGGTCACCGAGCATTCGTCCTAGATCTTCCAGCGACTCCGCCACGACCACAATGTCGTCGGCAAATCGAAGTTGAGTGATGTATTCGCCATTGATGTTGATGCCAAGTCCTTGCCATTCCAAGAGCTTGAAGGCGTCCTCTAAGGTGGCCGTAAACAGTTTCGGAGAAATGACGTCTCCCTGCCTTACTCCTCTTTTTATGGGGATCGCCTTCGTGCACTGCCCCTGTACTCGGACTGACATGGTGGCGTTATTATACAAGCACTTTAACACTTCAATGTACCGATAGTCAATGCGGCATCGCTGGAGAGATCTAAGAACCGCCCAAGTCTCGATCGAATCGAAGGCTTTCTCATAGTCCACAAACGCCAAGCATAGTGGCCGATTATACTCCTCGGTTTTCTGTATAATCTGCCGCAGCGTATGTATGTGGTCTATGGTACTAAAGCCTTTGCGGAAACCGGCTTGTTCGGGAGGCTGGAAGTCATCAAGCCTGCGTTCGAGACGATTCGTGATGACTCTCGAAAACAACTTATAAACATGGCTCAGCAGTGTGATGGGCCTATAATTCTTCAGTAAAGTGTTATCACCTTTCTTGAAAAAGAGTACCACCACACCCCTGTTCCACACTTCCGGCGTTTTTCCTTCGAGCAAGACGGAATTAAACAGCCTCTGAAGGACTTTAAGTACCGGCGATGCGCCCGCTTTCAGAAGCTCTGCGGTAATTCCGTCTTCACCCGGCGCTTTGTTGTTTTGAAGTTGTTTGAGAGCCATCCTAATCTCGTACAGGCTGATGTCCGGGATATCTTCAGTGTAGTGTCGGGTTAGCTTGGCTCTTGGGTCTTTTACCAAGTCAACAACAGGTTCAGCTACAGAGGTATACAACTGCCCATAGAACCTCTCTATCTCCCTGAGCACTTCTGACCTATTCGACGTTACGTTTCCGTCCTCCGTCTTCAGCTTCGTCAACTGGCTTTGCCCAATAGATGCGTCTCTTGCAAACACTTTGGAGCCCTTGTTCTGCTTTATGGTCTCCTCAATACGTCTTGTATTGAAGGACCGTAAATCGTGTCGCAAGGACTTCAATATCTGTCCATTGAGCTGCCTATAGGACTTAGCATCATCGTAGGTTTGGAGTGTCATGGTACGTCGCTCAGCCATAAGGTTTCGGGTGTAGTCAGATAGCTTTTGAGGCTTATTTTTACGGTGGGGCTTAAAATGCTTGGACCCGACCGTATGGACAGTCTCTACCAACCTATTGTTGATTTCGTCCACTGATGCGCTGCTGTCTAGCAATTCGAAGCGGTTTGACAATTCGAGTTGAAAGTTCTCGGGGTTTTGGATATGTGCATTAGAAGGTCGGAGCGTAGACTTCATCAGACGCGATCTTTCCATTTTGACATTAATATTTAATGTGCCTCTGACCGTTCGGTGATCACTGCCGGCAATTTAGAGGCAACATGATGAAAATAAATAACGTCACAGATTGGGAAGGTATGAGGTCGGACGAATCGTTAAACTTCGTGTTTGCTATTCGTAAAATAAATATTGAGAACGCATATTTAAAGATGTTGCGACATAGGGTAGAATTTTAGCAAATTTTTTTTTAACCGTATTATAATGATAATATGATATTATACTGAGAGTGTTATGTAAGATATATATTACGCTAGATTACTTGCAAGGTAGGCAGAGACTGATTAACAGACAATTCACAAGACAAAGATCCTAATTTGATAAAGAGCTCGTCATACAGATGATAATTATAGACTCTAAGGTCTTAGCACGAAAAGATTGACGAGTGACGCTAGCGAGTAAACTGCTATGACGTTCATGTTTATTTAGTAAATTTAAGTACAAACAGGGTGGCATGTCAGTACGCTAGTGTGACATTAACGTCACTTTTTTCGTGCTAAGCCCGGTGGACTTTTACTTTTTTCGATAGAAAACCCTAGTGATACTTCTTATGACCTAAGATTCAAACCCAAAACCTCGTGATCGTCAGCCGCATCAAGCACAAATAGACTAACGAAATAGGTAGGTAAAGTATTTTTATAGAGGATGACATCTTAATACAAGTTACTAAACATAAAATGGCACTTACTTCCCAAGTCTAAAAAAAGTTATAATATAATTATTATTAAACAATATAACATTTCTTACACAACAAAAGGTCGCTCAGAGAATTCCTGTCAGTTAATTAAGAACTCGTCAGACTCCGGCGGACCAGAAATATAGCATAGCTTAAAAGTGCTTACAACACACGAACTTTATACAAGTATGTATATAAGTATAGCGAGGCCAACTTTTGTGTCTTTAATGTACCCGATCCGACTAGATCAAAGCTGTTCTACATTAAATTGAAATGGCTTTGACCATCCGATCAAGAAACGTAAGATACGATCAAGAGAATGAACGATATATCAGGGGACTCATAAACTTGCGATGTGAATACTGTTTGTGGAATGTTCCAGAATTAGCAAATCATTAATAAGCCAGAAATAAAAATATGTTATACCTACATTCCCATTATGCAAAATTTTGCCCACAGATTTCAATGTAGTAATAGCGAATCTTTTGCTTTCGGATAAAATCCTAAACTCCCGACTGCATCTGCAAATGTGTTGATATATAAAATCTTATAATACTTGATTAGACCTAGAATTTAACCCAGATTGTAATTGAATAAACCAGCAAAGAACTTGTTGCTAAATGTTATGTTTTTCTTGCGACAATCCGACTAGTGTTGTAAAGTTTATCAAGAATATTAATTAAAAATATCGGATCGTTTAATCGTATCGGAAGCTGTAAAGCCATACTGCAAGATGCTAGACCCGCTTTATCAAGAGACCGCGTATCGACTTTTGTGCTTTACATAAATTTGCATGACAAGATATACCCAACACTTGTTTATGCTAAACATGATACCCCCTTAGCTATCGCGATGCAATGTATCGTTAAATTTACCATCTGTGGTTAGAATTAATTTTAAGTTTAATTTTGATTTTATAGATTAAAATTATTAATTATTTTTATTTATTCATCCTATACTGTCTATCCCACTCCCCACTCCACCCAGAGAATAAGGTAATACTCAACCCAACTCAATGCGGAGTAAATGATGCAGGCTTGTAAGCACCTCCTTTAACCAAAGTAAACTGTTGATTTCGGCCTATATTAAAAATAAAAACACCGTCACGCCTACATTCCCCAAGCGGGGGTGGCAGGGGGTACTGAGTACACCCACGTTTCACGGACGATGTTAGGTCCCATGTAATAGGGGGCGAGCCTATTGCCATATAACGGGCACAATTCCAGACTCCGGACTCATCCTCGAAATTTGCCGTTGGAAAAACTACATTTGTCCGATCTAGAATTTGAACCCAGGACCTCGTGATCACAAAGCGATATGCTTTGCCACCAGACAAATGAGGCAGTCTGTATATTCTTTTACGAAAATGAAGACTGCTGATTTTGTGTCCTGTATGTTGCCTTATCCAGATGCGTACAATCAATTGTATCATTACCGGTCGTTGGGACAATGTTTGGGGAGGCTTTTTCCTACCCCCTCTTATCAGCCGCTACCGCCATCCGCGGCATGTTCTCACCGACCCTCCCGATGCCCTTATATCCCTTCTTTCGGATACAGATACTGACCCACAGGATCAGACACTGACCTCGTCGGCGAGGTCGAAGAATCCCTTGCCCGCCGGCCGGTGCAGAGCACCACGGCGAGACACCTAGTATACGCCCTCCCCCATAGCGACTGCCCAAGCCGAGGCCGTTCCTCTTTGAGCGTCCTTGAGCTGATTGCCCCCTTTCCCTTCTGGCTCGTGCGCAGTTGTTGCACGCTCGCCATCTTGTCCGGTGAAGCTGTATAGGTCCCGCGGCCAACAGCGTAGATCATTCACACACACACACACACACAAATCCTACAGTGGACGTTTTAGGCTGATGATGATCTTGTCAAAGGAAAAGTTACTCATATTGATTGACTATCACTTATTTCAAGGTTTGTACATTTGTCTCTTACACCCTTTATGGATGTTTTCTTATTCAAACCCCGTTTCATTGTCCGATTGGTAATAATGGACAATGTTTATTAACGTAAGTCAGGCCTTCAAATAGGTGAGTACCTATAAAGTGACAATAGCTTCAGAGGTTTATGTAAAGACATCAATCCCAGTAACTGACACTATACTGTAGTAGTGGCACAAATCATACGCCTTTAGGTAGCAGAAACATTTCTAAAGGTGGAAGTCTCAACAAACAAAAAAAGTTTATTTTGCCCAAAACACATTTTTAAAATTTCTGCCCTAAGACTCCACGATTCACAGTATTGTTATTTTATTTTTCTAAAGATAAGCAGCTTACAAAGCTTTTCTTCAATAATCCATAAAAATCAACTATGTTTTCACAACCGCATCCCAAAAACAAGATGGCCGCGTCATTCGTTCGATACGTTATTGTTACCGCAAATGTGCTTCAGGGTGCGAGCAAAGCCGCTCAGATTTACCGAGGTCACGTTCCTCGCATCATCCGCTACGCGGTACGTACTCAAATGATATTATCGTACGGTGAATTTTGGCAAACTCCTCCTTTGTTCCTATGTCCTGGTACATTTTTGTAAGATTTTATATGCCGATATGTACATATATATTTTTTTTGTTATTAACACACTTTTATATTAGCTTGACCTTTAACTATATATTTATGTAACGGAATAAGGACCCAGAATCCTCAACTAAACAACAGTCTCCAGTAAGTAATTGATGAAGCCTTAAGGTGTCTTGACCGGCCTTCCTTCTCAATTATGCCCATTTTTACAGGACACTTAAACATAAACAACAAAATCTAACATGCCTTAGAAAATCTCCTAGATCATAAGAACAAAGGAAGAGGATGTTTTTCATTGTACAATAAATATCATTTGAATCGTCTAAAGTTGTCTTGAATCCATTTATTGCCCGCGGTACACCCCTCCCTTGTATATTAATAAATTTAGTTTAAAAAAAATCACCCTTTAATTGCAATCTGAACTGAATAGGACTTAAAAAAAATTTAGATGATTGTGGGACTGTACTCAAAATAATGAGCCTAACTTTTCTGTCATTTTACTTACTTATATTTTTAGCCAAAATTTGGGAATCAGAAAAGAAATTTAGCTAAATTCTTCCCTAACTCCCAAAATCGCAAACACATACACACTGGTCCATTACAAAACCGTGTCATATTCAGATTAAGTTAAGATAAATGGAACCACATTTTCTTTGTACTTTTCATACGTTTTTTGTTCCATCTGCATTAATTAATCTACTTATGCATGCGCTCTCGAATTTTCACCCGTTGAAGTCTGCAGTATTTCACAAAACGTATATTACGGTATTTTGGATGAAGGTACATTCACTTTTATTATTCAACAATGATAGCAGTAATAGCTTAATGGTTAGACCGTCGGTCTGCGTAGTCTGGAGTCTCGGGTTCAAAGCCAGACACGCACCTCTGTCTTTTTAAAAGTTTGTGCGTATTAAAAATTAACTATCACTTGCTTTAACGATGAAGAATAACATCGTGAGGAAACTTGTATGCCTCAGAGTTACTCGAAGGTATGTGAAGTTCGCCAGCCCGCACTTGCCCAACGGTGGGACAGTTTCTTAATAGGGCTAATATTTTTTTTTTATTCAACAACATATTAAAAGTACCCAATAGCTCCCACAACAAGGTCAACGTCGCAGACGGCCTAGGTGCGGCCTAGGCCTAGGCCTAGAAAGCGGTGGCACGATGACCTCGACGCGTATCGGAACAGAATGGCCATTATTGACAGGGGATAGAGATTGTTGGGGCAAAGAGGGGGAGACCTTTGCCCAGCAGTGCAGACCGTCACCGTCACGCCTATTTTCCGCAAGCGGGGGTGGCAGAGATGTGCTGTGTACACCCGCTTTTCGCCGACGACGAAGTCATGTCCCATGTAATAGGGTGCGAACCTATTGCCATATACCGGGCACAATTCCAGGCTCCGGACACATACTGGGAAATTTTTGTTAGAAAAACTTAATTTGTCCGACCTAGGATTTGAACCCATGACCTCGTGATCACCAAGCGATGTGCTTTACTACTAGACCAAGTAGGCAATCAGAGCTGTGGGACACTTTAGGTTAATACCAACATCCCGTGGTACCATTGCAGGGAATTCGAGAGATTAAGTCATACCCACCATACCACGCGGACACAGTTCGGATTAGTGAAGGCAGGTGTGTATAGATGAATGAATAATATACGCTGTTGGCCAAGAGGTCATTATAGCTTCACGGGCAAGAGGGCGAGCGTGCAACAAATACTCTCAAGCCAAAGGAACCACTTAGAACTTGTCAAAGCGATTACGACACCCGGGACTTACGGCTCAACGAACCTTCCAAATCACATAAACGCTCGTAAATGGAACAGCTACAAATAGCTATTCATCTCGGACGGGCCAAGCTTAACGCAGCTTTACCTTGATTATCGCTTAGAAAATTAAATGTAATTAATACACCGCAATTGATTACAATTCTTTATTAAAATTAATCGAAACATCCAATCGATATAAATATGGAAACATTAACATGAACAAAATATGACGCAACAAAATTACAGACAAATTACAGGCTAAATATGTTTTTTCTAACAGAAACTACAAGGCCACTAAACATTCATTTCTTGCATCTAATAAAATAAATGGCATATATCAAATTTACATTATTCTCAGAGTATTTACTGAAACTCAATTAAATAGACCTCTATTTTTTTGCAATACTTTAATGATCTAAAATTGGTTTCTGCGACAAAATAAATTATAATAAGCAATAATTGTAATATCCGCTTAAATTCTAGTTGCTCCTCATTTACAGGTTAAAAATTAAATTACAACTGTTATTATTTACAGCAATTTCAATATTATAATTACACCTACATCAGTAAGTTTCGTCAATTTAATATCATATATATTAGGCTTATTACAGACTATTCCAGTTTTATATAAATACGGCTAGCTTATAATAAAATCACATTTTCTTCAATAGAAGTTTCGTGTGCTATGGTTACTAACAGATTCATCTAATTGTATTAGAGTTATCAAATTATGTTGACGTGTTAATACAATTAACATACATATTTCAACACAATTTTAAATTAAATATAATACTAGGAATAACATTTAAGCAATGTTCTAGATGTTGAAATTATAAATTTAGTACTAGTTCATTTTTAATCCTAGGGTAAACTTTATTAAGTAAACCACAACTTACTACATCGATATAAAACTTAATTTCAGGATAAAATAAAATAACGACACGTTTACTTATTTACATTTCATATGTTATAATTCACATTAAAAGCAAGCTGTAATATTCCAATGAAAATACACTTTTATTTTTAAATTAATATTTATTTATTAAATTTAATTATACAATTTTAAATGAAAATGTAAATATGCTGTCCCCAACTTATTTTTATTTAATTCGTAATTAAAAATATAATGCATATATTTGAAAAAGAAATTACATGATTTCAAAATTTCCCAGTATTATTTATTTTACCACTTTTATGTCTGTGTTCTTTTTGTAGTAAATTTAAACGACTAGATTTATCCTAAAGCATTTTGGTATGACTTTTTTACATTTAATAATAAATTTTACCTAGGCCTATTTAATTTTTGAAATGTGTATCAAGCAATATCACAAATGCCGGCTGAGCTATCTTACTTATCTGGCTCGCTTATGTCAACTTACTAGACACGTAATTACCATGTAATAATATACTTTTAAAGCATGTTAATATTTACAATTTATATTGTAATACCGTTCGAAAATGGCCTTTAAAATATCGGACAAACACAATTAAAATTTACGTAAACGTTTAAAGGTAACGTTGTAAGTGATTATTGACATAAATTTTACCGTTACAAAAAGCAATTAGTATTTTTGACATAAAATATTTAGCATGTAGTGTTAGCTGAATATAAGGAACTTAGAAACCAAATTTATTTTATAGATGAGTTTCAAAATGACAGACGAATATGATTTTGTATGTACTTAACTTTTGCAATATTTAAGTAAAGATATTAATAATGCCACTTTTTAGATTTTATATTACTCTAATAATAAAAAATTAAAAATATTTTTCATAAATTTTATCGCTTTTTAATTTTTATTTCTAAGTTCCCACTCAATAGAGTGTACAGCACTCATAGTTAGAAAGGATTAAATGTCATTTAAAGAATTTAAAAACAAAATTAAACCACCATAAAATTCGAAAAACATTCTTTTGTAACATCTCGTAAATGAAAACCTCATTATCAAATATTCCATTTTATAATAACCCTAAAATGCAACAGTTACAAATAATATTAACGAAATTATGATGTTCAAAATTGGAATGGTGATACTAGAGGCATCCCCGGCGGCGGCTAACGCACTCGCGGCGGCCTCTACGCAGAGTTGGTATGCCGAGTACTCTAGTGATGTGATAGCGCAGTAGTGTTGGTGTGCACACGCGCCGTCACACGAGTCCATTTCATGCCTCACGCTGTACGCTCGAATATATCTATTGGGTAACGAAAATATAAATTTAAAATAACGTACTTAAACTAGACGTGCAGGTAGGCAGACTAGGTCCAGGTACATTCATCGAGAACAATCATACGTGGAAAACGTAAAAGAAATGATTATCACACTATGTTGTCACAAATTTCGACTTTCCCTCTGTGATTAAAAGAGTTGTGTGTTCTGTAGATTGCATGTTTCGATTTGATTGGAAATAAGTAAGCCAAAATCTACAAACTTCTAGACCCTAGATGGTTACAAGAATATCTTAATAAAAAATACCCTTAATAACATCGGTCCGATTAATGATTCGTACTTATGACTTTGAGATCACAAGCACACTTCTATACTAACGTGACTGTCTTTTAAATAAATACTTAAACTAAATACGAAGACGACCACATGCTTATGGGAAACTAGTCACGGGTTAAATTCGCGACACTCGACAAATATTTCCGGGGTCCATAAATATTTGTTTCAGCCTGGTTGTTTTTGTGGGAAAAATTAATCATAAATATACAACAATTATTGCTAGTGTCCGAAAATGATTTTTTTTATTAAATAAAGAAGATTTAAAGTCTTATCTGAGTCATGTCAAGCGTCACAATAACCGGCAAACTATGAGAGTGGAGGAAGCCAGATGTCTGTTAGGAGAGAACTTGTTAAAACTTTTACTCTATGCCTTCACCACATGGATCTGGCGTGATGCTATAGACAGAGAGAGAAAAATTAAAAGTACTTACTTATGAAACATGTTGGTCTCATGCGGCGTGCCTATCTGGAGTTTATCGGCCAGGTTGTGAAGGGACATGGGAGAGACATCGTGGAGGCCATAGTACTGCGTGAGATTGTACTCGGGCGTCCATTCTGCGGCGTTGCGGTTTGCGGCAGCCAGGTCCAGGTAATACTGGGTATAGTCCAACACCTGGGTATAAAGACATTATTATAGGCTCACTTTTAGTTCATTTTAGGATAACCTAGATTGGTTAAATTCTTGGAGGCTATAAAATTATGGTAAATGCTGATATTGATATGATATCTGATAGTACATTGTAGACTGATGTCCTAAAAGAAGGTCACAGGTGAAAGCTGGACTGGAGAGGCCTTGGACGTCTTTCGGAACGCGGATGAGTACTAGGATGAATGAAGTACTTGGCAGGAAATAGAACACCCATGGTGTCATTTTATGTCAATACCGAAACAGGTTTTTGCGGATTTTGGCAGCTAATATGTTGTCAAAGCTGGACAAGTTTAGTTATCTCATTATAAGTAAATAGACTTTGGGCCAAAGGATAAACAATTTTCAACTATATGTCTCTTTAAAAGATTCCTATCGTAATGTTAAGTCGACAAACTGGGCCATTTTTCTTTATTTTTACCTTAGAAATGTTCAGCTTGAGGCGTCATAAGATCCCAAGATAGATTAAATAACACTTACTACTATTCAAATAAATTTTTGCTAAGCATAAATACGAAGTATTATTACCAGTAATTAACCGCAAATACCCACCTTGCCGGTGTTAGTGTCAAACTTGTAAAGGCGGAGACCGGGATTAGAAGACCGACCACCGCCGCGGTGAGGGCTGACAGATGGGGCTAACAACGCCCAGGAGACGGGCCGATCTGTACACAAACCATAGATATATACCTTATACCTGTAGACACAAGGGAGTTAGTTAGGACGGCAAGAATTAGATATATACTCTATAGTCAAGAAGGGTCAGTACGCTTATGTTGGGGAGATATTTTTGGTTTCAAACCATCTTTATTTGAGACGGGCTGTACAAAATTACGTAGATAAATATGCCCTATGCCTGCTTTCATGAAGAAGAAGTGGAGTATGCCTGTGTTTACTTGAGACGTGGTTTATAATAAGGCACGTATTTTTACGAAGAGTATCAGTAAAATGCCGTAATTGTACGGTTATGTCCTGTAAAATTAATTTATTAAATCATCATTTATTAAATTATGCAGACCTATTAAAATACCTTATAACTGTTGCATTTTCATCAATAATCGCTCTTTTTAATATATAAAATGTAATTATGATTCATTTGCAATCATATGTTGCGTACAAATAATCCCCGTCCTTTCGCGAACAATATTTAATTAGCACTGCGAAATACGCTTATTGTCGACGAAAAATCGTATAATTAATTAATTCAGTAGGCACGAAAATTAAGTTTGGAAATTTCATGTTATATGAATCGACACAATTATCGGTATAACTGTAATGATTTTCATAACAGTGACACCGACAATTGCGTCCCGTGTAAGCCGATAATTATTAGACACGTTTTTTTTTGTTTTCGGAAGGAATGCGTAGGGAAGAACCTTTCATTCTAACGGAAGGATAAATATTTAATTAAGATACTTCTTGAGGGACGCATGTACAGAGTATGTTAACAGATTCTCGCATGTGAGATCTTAGATAGATCGGAACCCTTAGACTATAAGACTTATCTAGACTGAGTATTGCTAAAAGTATTGCAAAAATGAAGTCTAAAATCAACCTCAGTTACGCACCATGTGTGCGTGATGAGAATATTCAATTTGTTCAAAATCTGTCAAAAGTGCATACGCGTGTGTGTGTGTACTACATTTTTTTGTCTATCTCTATCTAGATAATTAATTCATCTACGTTTATAGTTTTGCACTGACCTTAATCAAGAAAGGACATCGTCGAAAATGGCCCCAAAACCAACAAACATGTGACCTATACCATAATTATTCGTATATTTTATCTAGTAGCCGCAAATATCCGTAACTACGGAAAATTTGCAATCCAAAATGCATGTTTCAATATATTGTAAGGACTTAAAACTAAGTCATCGACATCTTTTCCGAACCAGATGCCAATCTAATCAATTGGTTAAATTCAATTGATTAGGTACATTCAACCATAATCGATTTGATTATTGCTAATATATTTTGACATAACGATTATATACATGTATTGTTTGCTAATAAATTATAACCTTAAAATGTAACACTTTTTTTTGCATTCGTTCGAGCTTTTCCGTTTTTTAATAAATATATGGAAATAATATAGGTCATTTGAAATTATACAAGCATTGTTCATTGCTGTTGGTTCTGGGGCGAACCACGTATGGACGCAGAACAATGTCCTTTAACAATATTTTTCAACCTTTCATCAAGTCCTGAGCGTTTGTACATATACCTATCTAGTTCATTGATATGTGTAGTAGTAAATCAGCATAATTATTCTACTTACTCATACAGAAAGTTACAATAAATTTTTTACTTACCATTATCATAAATAACACGGAAAGTATCCATGTGCAGGTGACCGAAGAATTGGCCAGCGATAATTTTAGCATGCCTTCGGACGAAGCGCAAGTACTTCGTGTTTGCTTCTGATGATGTGTCGTACGGATATCGTGTGTCGGAGCCAGGCGCCGCGTGGCCAACTATATATACCTATTAAGACAAAAAAACATTCGTAAAATATGTAAACACAGTGGCACCTAATCTTACTACATTTTGCCAACGATCTTATGTCTTAATATAAGGGCACGGTAAACTCAGTACTTCTAGCATCCGCGATCGGCGCTTTAGTTGCTTTCCACAAGTCGGATGCTGAGAACGACCGGTGCCCTCGGGATAATTACCACCTCCAGTCCGAGTAAGTTTACTGCAACGACTGAACGTTATACCCCAAGTCGAACGATGCCAGTCATAGCAACTTAATAAGGTTATCTACGTCCTAGTCAACAGTTACTTCAAGCACGTGTGAACTTGTCCCTTTCTCCTCTTTGCTTCAACTCTCCGCACGCCAATACAATATCGATGATACAAACGCGCAATTTGGTTATCGCAACTGAACGCAGTTAGTCGTCAAAACGCGATACAACATCAATGTTGTCACTTAAATGCGCAACTTTGATGCCACATCCAATCGCTGATACTAAAAGTATTGTATGTGCTATGGTCCTAATAGAAGGTGATCATGCCAAATAGCTAAAAGCTCAATTTGAACTCCGATCTTCCTAATACCGATAATTTTTAATAGAAATCCCGAATATCAGTACTATTAGCTGACTATATTCAGCTGAGTATACTTACAGTAGGTGCAAATTTGTTAGCAGAATTACGTAAAATTTTCCCAAAGACCTTTTGTGTGAGCCAAATATTTGAGTTGAAAGTATTTTATACTCATGAAACATAATAGTTCTAAATGTAGCTACGAAGACAGCACATGCGTTCAATATCCGATATTTACAGCTCGAGATTTTAATTTCGATATTTCCATCGACGAAAGCCATATAGTAAAGTGTCACTTAATTTGGAAATTTCTGAACATGAAATATATTTTCAGTAAGATAAAACATAATTTCGTTTGATGTTCAATAACATTCATAGAGTAATATTGAATGAAAGAAAATGATTGAATGTATAAATATATTTTTACTTTCACATTTTACAAATTGACTAATGAGGAAGTTTCGGAACGCACAAATATGTACGTTATCTAAATTAAACTCGAGGGGCGCGCAAACATGCATATTGGTATATACACGTTCGCGGAGTCGATTTGTTTATCGATTTTGATTTTTTTTGTGGGAATAGACTTAATAGTAGCCACAGATAATATTTTAACAAAATATAGAGGATGATATTTTCGTTCTGTTGATGGATAATACTTTGCAGTATGTGTTTGTGCTATTGCGAATGGATAACGTAAAAAAATGGTCTGCTATGAATTGTGAATGAATCTTATAGTGTTGTTATTATGATATTTTTGTTGAACGTTTGTGTACATGACGTTATCATGAATTGAAAAGGGTGTATAAAAAGTGACCTTCTCAACGGAAAAAGTAACCTTACCTACGGTACGTAACGTTTCTGTATTTTGAGGTCATAATTTCATAAAATAAACATTTATTTGCATGTTTTCACATGTATAATGCTAAAGTAGGATGTATCCTTTCTAATTATGACCAAAATTTAGGTCGTAAAAAATGTTTCGTTTTTCAAGTTCAACCTTGGGTCGAAATTAGGTTTATTTTTTAATTAATTAGGTTATAATTTTGGTCGCTTAACGAGATATTTTTAGCTGTTTCACTATTTAGATGACATAAAATTAGATATTCAGGTTTATTGATTGGTTATTTACAATTAGGAAACACAGTAAATCTATTGTCGAAGTTTTTTGAAAATTTGCCTAAAAATATTTGTTTACGTGAAAACGAGCAAAAAATTTCCGTTTTCCGGGTGTGTACGTTTGGGGTAGGAATTTTAGTGGTATTAGATGATAAACTATACTAAGTTGTGCTTCAATAACGTCATCATCATAAAATTCAAGTGAAACTCGCTATAGTTTTGGAATTATCATTTTTTTGCAAACGTCGGCGAAAAATGACCAATATCTGTGAGAGAATACTGAATAAACCTCCTGAGTAAAAGGGCCGTCCACTGGATCGACTAGTCGTGGATTTGATCCTCACACGAGACAAATCTTTGTGTGGCCCACAAGTATTTCTGTTGGTCTGGTTGTGTGTGTTTCTATGTTTGTAAACGCACCCACGGCCCAGGAATAACATCTAATGTGGAACTACGAGGAGGGATCAAAAAGTAGTGAGAATGAGATAGAATATAATGACTATTGATGAATTAATAATTTATTTTTCTACATAGTTTCCGAGTCTCTCTACACACCGAGTACAGCGCTTTTCCAAGGCTTCAATCCCTTTCACAAAAAAAGTTTTGTCTTGGTCCTGCAAAAAGCTCTCCACGGCATCCATCACCTCGTTATCGCCTTCGTACCTGTTTCCCCTTAAGTATTTTTTCAATTTGGGGAACAGATAAAAATCGCTAGCCACCAGATCTGGTGAATGAGGGGGGCGGTCAACCAATTCGAAGCCAGCTTGCCAAATGGCAGCCATCGCAACTGCCGACCTGTGCGCGGGTGCGTTGTCGTGATGAAACAGCACGCCCCTTCGAAGTTTCCCTCTCCTTTTCTCTTTGATGGCATTCCTCAACTTGGGAATTAAAGCTGCATAATATTGGCCTGTAACAGTGGTTCCATGCTCCAGGTAATCAATCAACAATATTCCTTCTGAGTCCCAAAATATTGAGGCCATAACCTTGCCAGCCGATGCCACGACACGAAACTTCTTCGGGGTCGGTGATGATGGTCGTTTCCATTGAAAAGATTGCTGTTTTGTCTCGGGATCAAAATGATGGACCCATGTTTCGTCCATTGTTACGAAACGAGACAAAAAGTTTTCAGAATCTTCTTGAAACTTGTCCAACAATATCTTCAAAATGTCGAGTCGATTTTGTTTCTGACTGTCGGTTAACATTCTCGGCACCCATCTTGCGGAGACTTTTCTCATATTCAAAGAATGTTTCAATATGGATTGAATACTTCCATATGAAATGCCCGTTTCTTGAATTAAGTATTGGATGGTAACTCTTCGATCGCCCAGTACAATTTTCTCGACTTTCGCAACATTTTCTTGGGTGACTGACGTCGATGGACGGCCGCAACGATGTTCGTCTTCCGTGGTCGTTCTCCCTACTCGAAATTGAGAAGCCCACCTTACGACAGTAGAATACGGCGGAGCAGACTCTCCTAATGTTGCCTCCAAATCGCAATGAATCTCTTGCGTCGTTAACTTTTTTAAACAGAGGTATTTAATAATGGCTGGCACTTCGTTTTTCTCCATTTTCGAGAACACGTTCCGACACGAAGCAAACAAATGACTACATTCAGAAAAAAACAAAACAGAATCGAAGATTTTTTTTTATTAATATTATAAATATGTATCTGAGCTATGCCTGCCAGTATTTTTTTTTTTTATACTAAAGAGTATGTCGTTCTCACTACTTTTTGATCCCTCCTAGTACATTTACGAAAAATGTAGTTACCTACAGGGAAAAACCTTGATTATCTTATCATGGCTAAATGGATTGTGTCTTATTTGAAACTAAGTGTATCCGTAACCAGTGAGTATAAAAGTAACTAAAAGGTACTATGAGAGTGGAGGAAACGAGAGGTCTGTTAAGAACGATACATATTCGAATTCTTTGCCTACTCGATAATTGATTAACGTAATGCCATATTTAGATAGACATATCGCACCTTCAGAACAGTAGTGACTTATCTCAAAAAATCAAGTTTTTGGGAAACTAATCGCGTCCATTCAGTACCGAGCGGCGCGGGTAGAGGGAGGGAAAGTGAAAGAAACCGAAGTTTCGTATTTCTTAATTCTACTATTAAAATGCCGCTGTTTTAATATTCACCATATAGGGCGTACTTTTTAATGGCCGTATATGACAATAACTCGATTTCTTAGATTTTTGAGTTAAGTCCATTCTGAAGATGCGATACCTATATCTTTAAGACTTCATGCCAAGACTTCAAGACTAAAATGACCCTAATATTCCTGCAGTTTCGTATGTGCCTACAACAATAATTTTAAACGCGCCCCAATAATTTCAGACTACTCTCACTAACTTTGTATAAAGTGTGCAGGAACAATACGCAACGAACAAACTCAATATATATTTATGTATAAGAATTGACTTTAAATCCCCAGCTTCTACTGTATTGACAGTAAGGGGAGGAATAAATTGAATTTCCCGATACAGTGCGACTTGTGTCGCCGTCTATAATGCTGGTGTTACATGGATCGATGTGTCGTGCGAGATGGCCGTGCGTTTTAAATTAACCAGTGCAATAAAGTAAAGCTAATGATTTACATTCATAATAATAATAAAATATAATTTTAGCCCTATTAAGAAACTGTCTCACGGTTGGGCACGGGCCTCCTCTCAAACTGAGAGGGTTTAGGCCATGGTCCACCTCGCTGCCCCAGTGCGGGTTGGTGAACTTCACACACCTTCGAATAGTGATTTTTTAATTATATTTTACATATTTTCGAAAAGACAGAGGTGCGTGCCTGTGTTTGAATTCCAGACCTCTGACTTTGCAGTCCAACGGTCTAACCGCTAGGCTATCACTGCTTTTTTCATAGTATTATCATTTAATTTTAGTTATGCGGTAACGAGGCCAATGCGACGAGAGGCAAAAATGATCACTGTCGACGACTAAGTTCATTGTATTGTGGCTTTTTTTTAAATATTATTAACACTTAAAATTTTTGACTTTTGCTATATAAGGTATATAAACCTATCTAGAAGCAAGGCCATAAACGCGCTAGAGCTGTGTTTCTCTTACACACGTGGACTTTTCTGTAGGTGCGAATGTGATAGCAATACGTCATTTTGTGAGTACAAATGTACCGAGCCTAAGTGATGATATTAACTTTCATGTGAACTATTATTTTAAAATTATAGCACTTATAACATAACGTGATGATAAAGATAGATAGATAGATAACATAACGAAAATTTGCCGCACAATCATGTGCGGCAAATTTCAGAATTCATCAATGCTTATAGCCGCACAGACATTGCTCCATGTAAATCCCCCACAACACCCGTATCTCCGAGCGCAGATTCCGATATTTTTATATAAAGCCCTTTGTTTTATGACACCCCGTCGATTGGGTACCTTGATAAGTAAATTTGTTTACGCAATTAACGTTTTGTTTCATTAATCGGAATACATTTCGTAATTAAACAGTCCTGGGTGATTATTCGCTATTCCTAAACGCGGCGCGTTACGATATCTTTGTGACATTATCGTGTAATAGTATTCTGTATGTCACTGGAGTAACATAAAATGATCATTTCACGTAGATTTCGTAACGCACCGCATTAGATTTAATTGTTTATAACTAATGAGGGCCCTGTCAGCGATAACAAGTGACTGTTCGTCATAATTAGGCCGCCTTATTGTCAACCCCAAGTTAATGGTGTATACAATGTGTATTGTAAATAATGCAAGACCTCAGACACCCCGATTAGATAATTGCTTCACAAATTCAACACGAACATCAGTTTTCCAAATTTAAAATTTTTACTCCTTTTATTTTTAAGCACAATTATACCCGAATTACCAATGAAACCAGTACGTATATGTGTGCATATTGAGAAATACGTTTTGGAAGTGCATTTTAAATCTTCGTATCAAGAGTAAATTTAGTTTATTATAGCGCGCTAAAGGAGTAACAGCATTCTTTAGAAATTAAAAAAAAATGTAAGATACTTTAATATTCTTGGATTTAATTCAGTTAACGATTTAGGACAAACTACTTTCAGGTCTTACGTTTTATTGTAAAGCCGAAAAATACAATTTATATTTTTATATTTTTTGGAAGCTGCCCGCGTTCGTATGATTTAGTCTGGATTATATATATGATTTAGTATGGATACACTTAGTGCCTGAGTAGTGATAAATAAGCAGCACCTTTACCGATGGTAGGCTATGACCGTAGCTGGTCATGCCACCTTCCTCCCAGCACAGTCATGCTGCCAAGCGACCCAGTCGTGTTCCGACATGTTGTGTACTTCACGAGGAGGCGGGTTTAGCCCGATCATACCAATTCAGAATTCGGTCTAACTTCCATCTCCTCAGACTATTTCGGAGTGACTTATCGGCTAGCTATGTGAGGAAAGAACCTGATCATACCAATTCGGATCTCGGTCTAACTTTCATCTCCTCTGTCTATTTCGGAGTGAATTATCAGAATTATGTAAGGAAAGAACATGTTGAAACTCTGTACTCTCTGCCTACCCCGCAAGGGATCTGGCGTGATGATATAGATAGAATTATCGGCTATTACTGAGTAAAATCAACATATTCGGCCCCGTTGTCACTGCCTAGAATCAGAATGTTTTTATTAATGTAAACCGCTATAGTATTTATGAATGGACGAATTAGCGCAATGGTTAAGAGCTTAAGCCGCTCCGCCCATTGTGTCTAATAGTCGCGGGTTCCATTCCTGCACGGGACAAATCTTTGTGTGATCCGCAATTGTTTGTTTGATACAGGAATAAATCCCAGTGTGTGGCTACATTTAAAAACAAATAACAGAAAAGTAACAAAGACTCTACCATCACTTCGGGCTATCATTCCTGTGAAGAAGAAGGGCAAGAAACTTTACGGTTATTTTTTTTAAAATAGTACTTTTAATTTGCTATGTGAAATTTAAACAATATTTATTAATGAAAAGTTAAATTAAATCTCTCTAAGTTAAATTTAATCCATCCAGTGAGATAAGGGTTTTCCACTGACGAGTCTTAAAAAAAAAGGAATGTGTATTTTGTAGTCTCAGTTGTTGAAATATACTAATAACTGCTCGAATCAAATATGGGGCACACAAATAGGCTCCGTTAGAATCGATTCAGTTGCGATTTGAAATTACTTTCAGGTCTCTTCGATATTATGTACGTTATAAAAATGTAGGACGTGACATTTTTTATGTAACATTCCAATAATGAAAAAGTAATATCAAAAAATGTTCGTCTAATGTCATGTATTTCCAATTTTTATTATGATCGATTGATACAAATTGCTTTATTTGAATGTTCCAAATAAAAAATATTATTGTACCATTCTATAACTAATGAGATTCATACAAAAACCCAATGTTTCTTGGCAATAATCATAGGTATGACAAAGATTGATTATAGTACCTGCGAAATACATTTGGTGAATCAAAATAAGCCTTGGCCTTTCTTGCCTTCCATTGTGCCTTGGAATTATATCAAATTACATTATATCCGGTGGTATATAAAAATACAATGAAATTTTTACTGCAGTAGTTATAATATAATGAAAATAATATTTTAGCCCCTGACAGTAAAAGATTTACTTCAAATTACTCATTTATCTATTAACACCCTAGTGCTTAAGACTCTAGTCTAGCCAAAATGGGATTCAACAGAAATATCTGAAAAAATTGGGTCACAAAGGGATATTCAACAAAAAGGAATCATAAAATGATCAAATGAGCAAACCTAAACTTAAAGCAATAACTAAGGTCAATGACCTTGAAAATTTTTGTTTGAAATTTGCCCTTGTCTCATCACCTTGACAACAGTGAAAAGTGTGCCCGGACGACCCAAAATGCAGGTTTTTTTTCATATAATTCAATTATAATTAATTAAAATAAAAAGGCCATCCATACAAGTTATAGAGCATATATATAATCTCTTTTTTGTGCACATTTTATATATTTCCAATCAACTGTTGAAAAACATTTGTAATATATTAAATCTGGAGTTTTTTAAAAGTTTCATTTTGGTAATACGTAAAATTAAATATTTCTCCATACATTAAATACACGCAGCAGTGATAGCCTAGTGGTTAGACCGTTGGATTGCAAAGTCAGAGATCTCGGGTTCAAACCCAGGCACGAAACACTGTCTTTTCAAAAACATGTGCGTATTAAAAATTAACTATCACTTGCTTTAACGGTGAAGGAAAACATCGTGAGGAAACCTGTATGCCTAAGAATTTCTCGAAGGTGTGTGAAATTCGCCAACCCGCACTTGGCCAGCGTGGTGGACTATGGCCTAAACCCTCTCAATTTGAGAGGAGGCCCGTGCCTAATAGTGGGACAGTTTCTTAAACAGGACTAATATTATCATTATTACATTAAATACACGACCTTTTCATCTTCATTTTTATATTGATCGATATGGATGTTACTGATTTTCTTACATCTCTGCCACCCCCGCTTGGGGAATATAGGTGTGATGGCGTTACTGTAAGAGACATCTCTAAAAATCTTGTGGTAATGTACCAACGCCTATAATCTGAAAGGGAAAATTAGCCTTCAGAAGCAAAGCCAGGTTATGCCAGCCAGCAAAAATGCAGTAGTTAGTAGTTATAGCAAATAGGCAGAGTACTGTTTGACCTCGCAAATATATGCTTCGAAAATTTATTCTAATGTGATTGACAAATAAACCTTTTGTCTCTTTCTTTCCTTCCAATTGAAGAAAAATGAAGGAAATCTTCATTTTTCTCTTTTGCCCATCTGTATTCACTTCCTGGCGGTATCATATCGCGTTTGTAACATTCACATCTGTGAGTAATTGCTTCCCCATTGTAAGCATATGAATACAATTATGAAATTGTTCACCCTCGAATACGAAAACATTCTGTATGTATGTACATTAAAGGCACATATTCAATGATACATCAATATAAGCATATTGATGTATCATTGAATATGTGCTTTGTGGCTGAAGAAATTATATAGTCGGAATGTATTACAAGTACGTAAGGACAGCCAATAGCAATGTTATGCAAGCATTGAGTACATTGTCACAGTAATGGTACAAACGTTAAAAACGCATGTCAACATAAACATGATTTTATTGTGAGAAACTACTATAATTATTACGGGTTATTGCCCGTGGAACACGTTGTTTCGATACAATGAATACAGAGCCTAAGTTCGAATGTACACGGGTTTATTTCATGCTTATTGCTGTTGCCCACAAATAAATAGCTTGCTTATAATCATAATAATAAGGTGGAACTAATACGGACTATACCTATTTATGATATGGTTTAAATACGCTGTAAACTATTTATTACCGAGAACGAACAAAGTTCTCAATTCGTCTTTATATACAGGATGGATTAAGATGGGACAGTTAGAGCAGCTATCTCAACCGTTATAGATACAGAAAAACGGCCCTAGGAGACTACCCTTAATTTTTGCGATATTTGTAGCTGAATTTACAGATTCTGAAAAATATGTACAGTCAGCAGTAAAATGGGCAATTTAATCAAAACTTTGACTACTATTCATTTAAGATGTGGCATATGCGTAGAAAGAAAGAATTACGGCAATAAACAGTGCCCGAGAATTATACGTTAATATGTCAACAAGTCCATAATCGTACCAATGTTTGGTCACCCTACTTAGAAAGAGACGTAGGGCCCTAAGTGACTATCCTGGTCGTCACGTTTTTTCGCTGCGAGTGCTCAATCTATTTTGGGTAATATATCCATGCCTATAATACATTCGCCTATGAAAGGGTGTCAAAAATTAAGTGTTTTAAATGGGTCACGTAAATTGGGAATCTGCTAACAGAACTAAAGAGCATAAATCTATTTTAATGCATAAACCTATTTTAGGGGAATCAACTATACAGGGACCAAATCTACATTGAGCTTAAGTTGAGCAACGGTGGTTCAGCCTAGGAACTGCTGGCAAATACGAGGTCTTGAGTTCGAATCATAGATCATCGAACGAGTGATATTGGGGGATTTTCAATCAAAAAATTGTCAGAACCTTTACTAGTTTGAGATTGAGATTTGTGTCTGGCATAATGACAGTTACCTCGCCTTTTAATACACTGATACCAAACATCATCGGCGAAATGAGAATTTACACAGTATACTTTAGCCAAGCTTTGGGGATTACGTGTGATGGTGTTTTGTTTTATTATTTTGACTACTATGATACTTGATCACCTTATAAAAATAGTAATTGTAAACATCGAGTTATTATATTAGGTACTACAGAAGACATCTTATATATTTGTTTGTAGCAAGCTTTAGAGAGCGTGGTGTGTATACTACAGTTCACTATGTGCCAGTTTATTGCCTCAACGTGACACGTTCGATTGCTAAATTTTATTAACAAAATATGCCTTCTTCTGTGTATCAAAATACTGTTTAAACAACTTTAAAAAAATAAGATTTTATTATCTTTGAAAATACGAACATCTATAGCATGCACCTCACTAGTGCGCTCCCCTCGGTCCGCGCAGCCCTGTCACCGGTCCGCACGCATACGTACCCGAGCTTGCTACCTATTAAGTACCTAGAATTCGCCGTGTGTGTGTGTGTGAATGATCTACGCTGTTGGCCGCGGGGCCTTTACAGCTTCACCGGACAAGCACGCAACCACTACGCTCAAGCCAGAAGGGCAAGGGGGAAACTAGCTCAAGGGCGCCTCAAGGAGGAACGGCCTCAGCTTGGGCAGTCACTATGGGGGAGGGAGGGCGTCTACTAGGTGTATCGCCGTGGTGCTCTGCACCGGCGAGCGGGCAAGGGAGTCTTCGACCTCGCCGGCGAGTTCGGTGTCTGATCCTGTGTGCGGTATCTGTATCCGAAAGAAGGGATGTAAGGGCATCGGGAGGGTCGGTGAAAACATGCTGCGGACGGCGGTAGTGGCTGACAGGAGGGGAGTTAGGTTCATAGTCGGCGGCGGCTACGATTAGCGGATTTCTATGATTGGACGCTTTCGCAAAATATCGGGTTGTCGCTTTTTTTAATAAAGGCGCGAATAGGTTGGAGATCGAGATCGGAATGGAGATCGACATTCCGTATAAACCACGGGGCTTCGACGGCTTTGCAGAGGAAACAGGATTGAACCGTTTGGAGTGTATCGATGTGAGAGCGGGCGGCGTGCCCGAACACTTCAGAAGCGTACGTCTTGATGGGCCGTATACAAGTTTTGTAAAGTGTCTCCTTATTTCTAAGGGGCATTTTACTTCGCTTGCAGATCATCGGGTTAAGACGACCGAGCACAAAGACTGCTCGCTTATGGACTCGCTTGAGGTGCGGTCCGAAGGTCATGGTATTGTTTAGGGCGTTAGTTCACAAAGTGGTCCAGGTGGACCCCCAGGGGTCCACGGGAGAATCGACGGGGGTCTACCTTGGCGTGACAAAAAAATGGGGGTTCAACATTATAGTGAAGAACTAAAATGTTGGCTTGATTTCACCTATTAATGTAGGCAGATATTTTAAGAAGTTAAGCAACTGTTACTTGTAAAAACTTACATATTCCATATTCAGTACAACTTGCAAAGCGCCGCCGCCATCCGCAACGCTTGTTCAGACGTGCAAAGGGACGAATACGACTTGTGGTGTGTGTGCTTGCAATCTTGCATGAACTTGTTTGATTCTTCACCAATATAAATACGAATGCCAAGTAACACATACACGATAAACTTTACTCATATTTTTTCCGAATTTCGAAACGGAAAGTAAAGTAAAGTGAATCGATGTTGTGTCAGAAAAAGTAAGTATTTACCTGGCTATTTGTTATACATACTTTTATTTTGTGTTGTAATAAGTGTATTTGTAATGTTTGCGTGTAGTAGATACGTATAAAATTGAATACTGAACAGAGTTATTATTAGATACTTCCATTAAAAAATAGAAAGCCGCGAAAGGTTGAATTTTTTGTCCGTACTTTATTAGTATTTTTTTTTAATAAATATATCATATATTTATAAATAATATATTTATAAAAAAAATTTTTACATTACATTAAAATCAGTTCAGCCGTATTCATACAACTCTATTATGGATTAATATCCATAATAGAGTTTTATGAAGCGATTTATTGCTTTTAATAATTAGAATCAGTTGACCGTCGGTACTTTGTTTATTTTAATGAAATAATTAATTTAAAATAGGTAACTGATACGAAACATGGCTGAATCTAAGAAGTAATGTCGACAGTATAGTGTTGATTATTTAATATTTGGTTTTCTTTCAGCAAAAGCAGACAAGCGATTGGCCATATGCCTTTTATGCAACAAAGTTTTGAGCAATGACTCTATGAATCCATCCAAGCAGTGAAGGAAAAATATGAAAAGAGACCCACCCTGCACAGTATGTTCGCTTTAACATCTGAAAGTAACGATGATGGCTTGCGGGCATCTTACAATATCTCAATACTTATAGCGAAATCTGGAAAACCGCACACTATTAGAGAACAGTTGATTTTACCCGCTGTTGAAGAGCTTTTAAAAACTGTTCTGCACAAATCTCCATTTGACATACTCAAAAGAATTCCTTTGAGTAACAAACTGTTCAAAGACGCTTTGATGAAATGAGCTCTGATATTAAAAGTTTCTTGTGTAATTATCTGCAAACAACTCATTTTTCTATTCAACTGGACGAAACAACTTAACCTTGTCATGAAGCATTATTATTGGCATATGTTCGATTTGTTATGCACGAAGAAATTCATGAAGAGCTATTGTTTGCGAGAACTTTGGAGACGGACACTAAAGGTGAATCAATATTTAATGTCTTGAGTGATTTTTTTAAGAAAAATCGCATCCATTTCGGTGGCAACAGATGTAGCTACTGCCATGGTCGGGCGATATCGTGGGCTTATAAGCTATCTTAAAAGAATTATACCATAGTTAACTGCAATTCACTGTGTCATCCACCGACAACAACTAGTAGCAAAAAAATTGAGTTTTATATTTAATGCAGTTAACAAAATAAGAAGCAATGCGTTGAATACGTGTTTATTTGCACAATTGTGCGATGAAAATGATGAATACTTTTAACGATTGCTCTTACATACTGAAGTACGCTGGTTGTCAAAAAGTGCATATTTAACAAGATTTTACTTACTTTTTAAATCAGTTTTAGAGTTTCTGGAAAGCAAAGATCCAGATTTAAAAGAAAACCTGATCAATTTGAAAGCAGACATCACGTATATGAAATATTTGTTAAAAAAAATTAATGACATTTAACAAGGAGAAAGCCTCAATTTAATAAAAACAAAGGGTGTAATTTCAGCTTTTCTTAAAAAATTGTAATTTATGAAGCAAAGTTTTAGTCGGCGTCAATTTTCCGAGTTTTCAAACTTGTCACAGGTAGAATGCCTTGATGAGGATATTCAGATATACGTTCAACATTTAATTGCCCTGCATGATGACTTCAAAATCAGATTTGAAGATATTCTGACCATGGAAATACCACTATGGATCATAAATCCGTTTGATGAAACGGAAGTGGAGAATGTGCTACTACAAGAGGAGCTACTCGACCTGAGCACTAATGAGGAGCTGAAGGTAAAATTTAAAAAAGGGTATTAAACATTTTGGCTGTTGGCAGAAATACACGAAAAATATCCTGGACTGTACGAAGTTGCGAGAAAGCTTTTGATAGCGTTTCCCTCGTCATATCTTGTCGAAAAAAGTGTTAATGTCGTTACAAACCTTTTAACAAAAAAGGAGCAGATTAAATATCACGGAACGGGGAGATTTGCGGTTATTCCTAACAAAACTGAAGCCAAATATTAATTATTTCATCTGTCAATCCATTATGTACATCCCTCCCATTAAAATTATGACTATTTTGTGATTGACATTGTAGAAGTAACGTTACGTTATTAATGTTTAATTTTAATTTATTACGACTGTTATCATATTACAATGTAATATGATAACAATAATAATTAATAGTGTAATAATTACATATTTGAATAAAAACAACTCCAAAAATATACTATTTCTCTTTTTGTATTTTTACCGAGGAGTTTTCTAAATGATATAAGTGAGAATTGATTGGTTCCTTGTGCTGTGAGTAGATGTCAAAAAAGTTGGATGGAATCACTTTTTTGATTGGCCAACTTTACTTTTTTGACATCACAAACTCTCAGCACAATCAATTAATTAATTAACCAATCAATTCTCACTTTTTTCGATAACTATTAATTCGTGGTTGGAACTCAGCCGCAACGCAAATTCCCATAGTTAGAACTAATTTAAACATTTTTTGTCGTGTTTTGGGAATATGGTAAAAAGTAGCTGCAGGGGGTCCACCGGAACCAGCAAAATTTTGAAAGTTGTCTATGAGAAGAAAAGTCTGGGAACTTCTGGTTTAGGGTGACCCCTAGATATTTGACCTATTTGACCCAGGGAATAGGTAGGTCGAATATAGTTACTTGTGCGATATTACTGATGGGATGGCGCAGGGAGCGGCGCAGGGTGGCACCTCTGGAGAAGAACACCGCAGCGCTCTTGTCCGGGTTCACCACAATACGCCACTTCCTGAACCAGTCCCCCAGGGTATGGGCAACTGCCTGAAGATTTTTTAATAATGAAACCCTTATTCCTATGCGAGACTTAGAGAGCGGTATCATCCGCGAATAGGGCTAGATGCACCTTACTCGAACGAGAAATATCGTTCGTGTAAAGGCTGAATAGGAGGGGGGAGAGAGCTGAGCCTTGTAGGGCTTGTATGGAGTGGAGGGTAGAGCGCGTCATTTCGACGCGATACCGAAAGGCGCGATTCGACAGGAAGTCTCGTAAGATGAGCACGATTCTGTCCGGCACACCCATTTGGTAAAGCTTGTAGATCAAGCCGTTGTACCAGACTTTGTCGAACGCCTTTGCGACATCGAAGAAAAGGGCACCCGTGTAGACGGGTTTGGGTTTGTTGAGGCCAGTAAGGATGTGCTCCGTGATGGGGTGCACTTGATGGACATAAGAGTGTTTAGCTCGAAAACCAAACTGCTCATTGATGAAAATACCTCTAGACGATACAAAGTCTTTGAGCCGTGCCAGAAGCAGGCACTCCTACCGGGAGGCAGGAGGATTACCGGGCTTAGGGATGCCTATGACGACGGCCTCCTTCCACTGAGTGGGGAAGGTGCAGTTCGTCATGGCGGCATTAAGAATGGCCACTAAGAGGCCGATGAGTTGGGCGGGTAAGCTTTTGAGTACGCGATTCGAAATGCCGGAGCCGGGGGCCTTTATCAATTTAAGACCTTAATATAGAATTCTCCATGGTCCACAGCACGCGTAGGATCTCCCTCCGTGCAATAATTTCGTAATTAATCTAGTTTAACCGCGATGCATCCTCATTAACCACGCGGTCATCAAGTTTCGAACGATGAAGGAATTATTAAAATCTGTTAACAAACAAACAAATATTTACTCTTTATCTCTATCTACCTATATCATCACGCCAAGTCCCTTATGAGGTAAGCAGAAAAAACATAGTTTATAATATTGGCATAAATTGTTTGACATTTATGCTCAATCCTCCTACGCTACATAGCTTCGAAACAAAATGCACTATAAAGGTATTTCCTACATCAACATAGTTATTCAACGATCAGATTAACGAGTTTCTAATCTGTAATTTATTAGAGGCTACGGGCGGCCCCGGCGACCGGACTTCCCGCGCCGTTCCAGCCCGTAGCTATGATCCAAATGTACTGCAACTACCACTTGTTAACGCACAGGGCTTTGGGGAATCAAAACCAATATAGGATTTAATATTAAATCATTTTAATTTAGAAACCCTTTTTAAAAACAATTTTTTATAGCAACCACACAACGAAAATATCTTGCTTAGTTGAGGAGTTCCTAGGGGTTCCTTTCGCCTCCATCATTAGACCTTGGACACCCTACGGGTCTAAACTTCTCGTCAAGACAAATCCAACGAGCCCAAACACGGTGAGGTTATATTGAGTAGTCGGGTGGTTCCATTGGTCACCTTTCGGCTCATCAGACCCTAAACACTACCCGTTTGTAAAGTACTCGTCAATACCAATCCAACAAGCCTAAACAAAAAGGGGTTACGTTGTATGGTTTACATGTTCCTATAACCACCTTCTGACTCCATCATCAGACCAACTCTATGATACCATATTATTGCATTGTCATCGACTTGATATGTGCCAAATTTCAGCTCAATCGAATACAGACAAGTGCTTGAAAAATGGTTCACAATATTTCAACCGGAAAGACAGACGACCATACATACGAACATTGCAAGTTAAATAAAAATTTGTAAAAATAATAAACGCTATTTGATATGATAACGGATATTTGATGAATTTTAAAAGACCAAAGATAACTGAGTTCTTAGATTTACGCGAATATTACACATGAAATAAAACTATTTTTCGGATTTTATCGCGGTTTATTTTTGGTTTTTAAGTTCCCGACGTTTCGAGTGCTTTGCAGCACCCATGGTCACGGGAGGGACTGAGGTGTTAGACGTCCAAAAGGACGTCTAACACCTCAGTTTTATTATTAGTTTTATTTCATCACCAAAGATAATATCGGTGTAAAGATTAGAAAGGGTATGCTTCAGTGGTTCAGGCATATACAAAGAATATCGGAAGATAAAATGACAAAACAGGTGTACCTACAATGCGAAAGTTGAAGGATGTAAGTACCGAAGAAGACCTAGCCTATCTTACCATGACCAGTAAGACCGTATCTTATCTGAACAGCAAGTCAAAAGTCTCCGTGACCGACAAGCGTGTATGAGACCAATTATGAGAGTGGAGGAAGCCAGGGGTCTGTAAGGAAAGAACTTGTTGGTAATCTATAGTGTCCGGCTACTGGGCAAGGCATCTGGCGTGGTGATATAGATAGATAGATAATCGCTTTTCTGGTCGAACGTTTGGTCTAGTCACGGAGTAAGAAGATTATTTACATTGTAATTTATTAGAGGCTTGAAGCAGACCCGGTGACTGGAGATCCTGTGCTGTTCCAGCCTGTAGTTACGACCCAAATATTCTACAACGACCACTTGTTAAAGCACAGGGCTTTGGGGAAACAAAAACCAATATAGGATTTAAAATTAAACAATGATAAAAATTATCTTACCATGACAGAATCGACCGTATCTCATCTGAAGGACAAGTTAAGAGTCCCCGTAAAAAAATATTGAAATTGTACTACTTATGATCCATTTTCTGACGTAAAATATTCTGAATTGCAGTCCGGAGTCAGAAATTGTGTCCAGTATAATGACAATAGCTTCATCCCTTGTGAGGTTAAGCCCTAATCAACGAAATACGAGTAGGTATATACAAAACATATCTACTTCCCCTTTGAGAAAGTGTTTTTTGATGAGATACCTATATTATATATCTATCTATCTATATCATCACGCCAGCTCCCTCGCGGGGTAGGCAGAGAGTACAGAGTTCCAACAGGATCTTTCCTTACATACCTCTCTGGCTTCCTCCACTCTCATAGTTCGTCTCATACACACTCGCCGGTTACGGAGACTCTTGACTAGCCCTTCAGCTAAGACACGGTCTATTTGGTCATGGTAAGATAGTCTAGGTCTTCCCCGGCACCTACATCCTTCCACTTTCGCATTGTATATCTGTTTTGTCATTCTTTCTTCTGGCATTCTTTCTATATGCCCGAACCAACGGAGCATACCCTTTCTCATCTTTACACCGATACTATCTTTCATACCTACTCGCTTTCTTACTACGCTGTTGCGAATACGGTCGGTCAGCGTGACTCCGCACATCTTCCGCAGAGATCGCATTTCGACCGCATTTATCCTGCTTTCGTTCTCCTTCTTACATACCCAACTCTCACTGCCATATAACAGCGTTGGGACAAGCACTCCGTTATGCATGGCCAGCTGCGCCTTTTGGCTTAAGTGCCGGCTCCCAAGTAGCCTTCCCATCGCACCATTCACTCTATTACCTGCATTCACTCTTCTCTCTATATCAGCGGTGTATTTCCCATCCTTACTGAAGGCGCATCCAAGATATACAAACTCATTCACTTGCTCCAGCACATCGTTACCAACCACAATTCTATATTATATCATCATCATCATCTCAGCCTATACTTGTCCACTGCTGAACATAGGCCTCCCCAATCGCTTTCCAGCGTAACCGGTCCGATGCCACCTGCATCCAACGACTTCCTGCGATTTTCACAAGATCGTCGGTCCATCTGGCAGGCGGTCGTCCCACACTGCGCTTGCCAATACGTGGTCTCCACTCTAGAATCTTTCTGCCCCAACGCCCGTCCGATCTACGCGCTATGTGGCCCGCCCATTGCCACTTCAGCTTGCTAATCTTAACGGCTATGTCGGTGACCTTGGTTCTTCTTGGTATTATGGTATTATATAGATAGCCTTCTTGGTATTATATAGATAGCCTATATTTCAAACCCACACGAAAGTCAGTTATAAAGTTTGCTACGCAATGATGAATACAAACAGGAATGTCAAAACACAAAATATTTCGAAAATATAATTTCATTTCCCGTATTTTAATTGCATTGCAATTAAATAAAAAAAAAATCCGCTTAACATGCAAATTGACAGCCCTAGCGGCTTTGCTCCGAACTCGGTTTGTTCAAGTAAAATTCTGTATTTTCGTTGTTACCATTTTTTCGAACACAACATACTAACCAAAAGGTTAGTTGTAAATTTTAAACATAGGCTAGTGCTGTGGTATTTGTCACGGAATAAAATGGTAATATGGTCTGAGTCTGAGTTTTAGTTTGGTTGAAACGAGAAGAACGTTCGTCTAAAAATTTAAAGTTGTGAAGAATGGTTATTGTCTCCTCCTTGTTACATTTGGACCACCTATTTTCCCCAAGCTAGGATGGTGGAGGTCAACTGTGTAGGCCCACATATTACTATCACCAAAGATGTTAAGTCCCAATATAATAATAGGACTGTTTACTGCCATTATACTGGGCACAATTTCAAACTTTAAATTACCGCCGATATTAAGGAATCAGTAATTAATTTTGTACAGTTTTGAAAAGAATTGATCAATTATAACGATTTCATTTTATCAGTCCCTAAAACGCAACCCGTTCCAATTTACATAGTTAAGAAATAGAGTTATATAAAGTTTGAAGTTTTTGAAATAATTACGCAAATTTATAAACAGAAAATAGATTATTGGTTTATCTTTATATTCTTGTTTATTTTCTGGATTCATTTCTGGATCACAATGCGTGAAATGGAATTTGATAAAACGTCACCGTACCCATGTCTAGTGAAAAAGACTATAGAATGTCACAATCTTAGTATGCAATAGTTGTATATCATTGTTGGTGTTATGAATAAATAAATAAACATAAGATAAAGAATCAGAATCAGAATATTTTTTATTTATGTAAACATGAAAGTAACAAATACTCTACCACCACTTTGGAATGTCATATCTGAGGAGAAGAGAAGCAACTCGACGGTTACTCTTTTAATTTTTTTTTAATATGATAATTGAATGTAGTTTATTACAAGATCAATGACAAGGCTATCTAATATAAAAACACTGTAAACTAAAATTAGCCAGCCCTCTTGATACCAGAGGAGGAGATCAGCGTTGGTGTGATTTTATTTATAATTTTTGTTGAAGCTGAACCCCATGGGCCCAACGTTTCTGGAACAAACAGCACAAATATATAATTGTTGCTAATAGCAGCATATTTGCACCATTTGCCCAGGTCCGCCTTCACAGCTGCAGCTCCATCCCTACATATTTAAAATAAAATTTCACAATGCTTTCCATGTTTATTTTAATATCCTATACAGTGTAAAAGAACAATGTAGGTTCTTCACATAAGATGGGTCTAAGTTAAATTAAGCGAATTAAACTGTTCATGAGAATTGCTACATGGTTCCCTCATTAACAAAAAAGGAAAGAAAAAATGTCATTATGCTAAATCAATAGAAGTATGAGAGGGGATGTTAACTAATCATAGTTAAACAAGTTATTATTATTCAAGTGGAGCTAGAATAGTATATATCCAAACATTTTATATCTTTTAAATAACATCTTATATCTATTGAATAATAAGCTTGCTAACAATGTGTTCGTTTAACACAAGCTTTAAACACACAAGCTTTGAAATTATTTTCACTAAGTTTATTGAGGTCAATTGGAATTTTGGTTTCAAAATCCAACACAGTGCCCCATGAACGACGTGAATTTTTGACAGGCAAAATTGTGGCGACAGGCCAAAAAGAAATCGTACTCAGGACCTCGTAATTGCCAATTTACCACTAGACGTACGAGATATTCAGCAGCAAAATATGAGTCTACCTGATTTCTCCGAAAGAGTTTCTTCCAAAAACCTGACGTGAAAAGTAAAAGATCCCACAAACTAGTTTAATGCGAACGAAAAAACTTGATATCATTTTTTTCCGACGGTCAAACTAAGTTCGGGATTTACTTTGCTCGGCTCCAGCGGTTTTTGCGGAAGATTGATTCAGTACTCCTAATCCTATCGCTCTAGAATTTTTCAAACGTTCCGCTGAAATTTCCGGAATCAATATTTCACGTGCAGCTTTAGCATATTTAAAACTTCCACCGCAGGGGAACGGCTGATAGATACTCTACTTTCCTAGAATATTGTACATTTAAGTAAATAAGTTTTCCTTTCCGTTCGGGGATATAGCATTTTATGCACAACTAATACTTAAAGATAAGTATGCATATGGTTGAAGTGAATGTGTGACAGAATCTTAGCTTGTGACAAGTTGCGTAGACTTCGTTTCCGTCGTGAGATAGATACATATATATAATTGAAAAATTTCAATCTTCAAAGTTATGAACATTCCAATTCCCTTCTAGTAGATAATTCTTATAAAGATTTGGACGACAGAATTGTTGGTATCTTTTAATCTTAAAACTTTATATCCATGTTAATTGACTTTACGTACAGCTTTTGGTTTTAGTCATAACATAGCAATCAGTTTCTAATAACAATTTTGTTAGCCCTGTATACCTTATTTTGGCAAGAAAACGCTTAATACTTTGAAAAGTTTCCTAAAAGAAACTGATAAATTCTAAACAAATAGAAGATCATTGAATGAACTCACCATTTCTTTATGCTGCGTCGCTTTTTCCAGCACTTCTTCAAGCCAATCCCATTGCTTCCTCGCCTGCGCCGTGTTAAAATCCCGAACGCTGAATAAGTTTGTGTTCAACGCTACAATACGGAGCTTGCTCTGAGTTTGTTCTATTGTATAGTATCCACCTGCGAGAAGTAAAAGTTGGAAGTAGTGTGATGTTGTGGACTGTTTCGTTAAGTTCGATAATATGTGGTCGTGTTAGTACTTACTACGTGGGTTAAGGGTGGGTTTGTAACTTATTTCTCTTCGATTTTGTGTCTTAATTTGTAGCTGTAAGGGTCTTACTGAATAGGGAATTTAATGAATTGATGACGCTTACTATATCCGCCGAAACCCGTTCACTGCAGGACATACGCCTTCACCAAAGTCCATCACGCTTAAACGCAGCTTATTATATTTGTAGCTTATTTAATTTGCGGCGCTGGGATAAAATCTAAACGCAGTAAAGTATCTTGGTCTAAGTTAAGCAATATAATATTATAATATACTACTTTACAACTACCATCAAAACAAGGTAGATCTGATGTTTTCACACTATTAGGTTTTTTCATTATTAGGCGACACAAAAATAAAAAGTTACCTATTTTAAAAGTCTGTAAAGCATCCAAAGGCAGCCAATGCATCCACAGATGCGTGAGACTCTCAGAAGGCGCTGGGTCTAAATGGCCCAGCACTGGGAACACGAAATGTGAACTAAACGTTCTGCTTAGCAGGTCCGTCATGTTTCTTATCGCCTGGTACTTATCGTCTTCTTTGCCTGTGTAGCTTGCTGATATTATGTCACTGCAAAAAATACGATTTGTTAAAAAAAAACCTATGCCACTGATGGGTAAAAATGTTCTCTCACAAATCGAGATGAAAGAGATCAGGTCATACTCTACAGTGCGAACCTAGTGCGGTTTAGTGGCAGCAGTTTGTGGCCAGCTGCTGTTGGAAATTATCAAGATGCCTATGTATAAGAATTCCAACTCAGCTTCGCGACTATCGCAATAAGTAGCAGCCGGGTCCAACGGCTTAACATGTCTTGCGTAACTCGAAACTAGAAATGCCACAAACGTTCACTCATCTCAGACCAACCGAGCTAAACCCTACTTGACCTTGATGATCGCTAAGAAAATTGCGGTTACAGAACACTGCAAATGCCTCATTCATTAGGAAGAAGGAATTCCTGCCTACCCCGCAAAAGATTTGGCGTGATGATATAGATAGATCTCTTTATGTTAACACGCCAGATACAGGGCAAGCAGAAAGTAGTTACAAAGTATATCTACTTGTATTGGTAAAATTGCACCATGCGGTCCACTACGCATCCAATGGAGAATGATTGTACGTAGTCGCCATCGTCAAAAGTGAGGGAACGAAAAAGAAAAAGATTAGTAAAATTACTCACCCGGTCCACAGCACGAACTCTACGTTTTCAGAGTGTCGTGTGCGCATATAACGAGCGGCTGACTCGATCAACTCGAGGGAACTGTCACAAGAGTAGTCGCCGAAGCGGCCGAGCGCCCTGTGGTGGCCAGAGCTCCCTCGCTCGTCACCTCGTCGACAATCTAATGGTAGAAAACAATAATCTTTACGTCACATTTAACATATGTAAACAGTTGAGCATCGTAGAACTAGCGGTCAAAATCAAAATTCCGCAAACAGACGCGCGCTCTCTTTTTGACAGATCTCAGATGATAATACCTGCAGATGCTAATAACCATAGAAATCGTAACAATCAGACACTAGAAATCGTATAGCCGCTTGAACTTGTCACCACACAATTGAGAATATAATCACTGAATACTTAAGGACTGCGTGGACACACATATGTATATGATACAGGGGCTAAAGTCGGTATCACAGATTTCCAAAACTTGTAATTGCACTAATAAGATAACACAAGACCTCAGACACCCCAATTAGATTATTACCTTACAAATTCAATACGAAAAGCCCACTTCCCATTTTAAGGAGAATCTTACCATTTTTTAAGCTTTGGTACCCAAATTAACCTCGAACCTGTACTTTTTTGTGCATGTTGAGGTTTATGTATTAGAAATGCATTTAAAATAGCCGAATTTCTTTGATAATTAAATTTTATTTGATACAGCGAACTGAACGAGTAACAGCAATTATTGATTATTAAAAAAATATAAGATACTTAAAAAAATTTTGGAATCGATTGAGTTTCCGATTTAGAATAAACTACTTTCAGGTTTTGCGTTATTTATGTTACACCTTGTATATAACTTTACTATTTTTACAGCAATAATGATTACATTGACACATTATTGCTGTAAAAAAAAAACATATGTAGTCTGTATTTTTTTCATAGTGTATGGTGACAGTAGTTTCAAATCAATAATACTTCCTCCGGCTCATAATTGGAATCTAGGGGTAGTGATTATCAGTCCTACTATGTGCCACTAATAATAGTAATTAGTAAAAGTAGGGAGTAACAAATCATTAGCGGCTACGTATAATTAGATACCTATCACTAATTATAGATGTCCGTGTCATTTGGAATAGCTTAGTTTCTGTAAAGTATTTATTTGCTTATTAAAGTATTTTTATAATTTGACAACGGCTTGGCCCAGAGGTTAAGTTCTTGAGCCGCTCCTTCCACTGGATCGAATAGTCGCGGGTTCGATATTCTCACGGGATAAATCTCTATGTGACCCACAAATATTTGTTTCGGTCTGGGTGTTTGTGTGTGTGAATTTCATGTTAATAAAAGCACCGTCGACACAAAAATAATACCTGGCGTACTAGGTCTTATTAATAAAAAAATCTATGTATCTATCCCTATCGTCACGCCAGATCCATGTGGATGAAAACAGAGAGTACAGAGTTCTAACAAGTTCATTCTTTACAAACGTCTCTGGCTTCCCTATACAAGGTGTAACATAATAAACCCAAGACCTGAAATAAGCTTGATCTACATCGGTGACTGGATTGATTCCAACAATTTTTAATGTAATAAATAATAATATTAGCCCCGTTAAGAAACTGTCCCTCCGTTGGGCACGGGCCTCCTCTCAAACTGAGGGGGTTTAGGCCATAGTCCACCATGCTGGCCCAGTGCGGGTTGGCAAACTTCATACACCTTTGAGAAACTCTTAGGCATGCAGGTTTCCTCACGATATTTTCCATCACCGTTAAAGTAAGTTTTCCATCACCGTTAATTTTTAATACGCACATGCTTACGTAAAGACAGAGGTGCGTGCCTGGGTTTGAACCTGAGACCTCTGACTTTACAGTCCAACGGTCTAACTACTAGGATATCACTGCTTTCTTCATTTCTTCTTACATTTTTAAAATGTTTTTATTCCTTCAGTGCGGATATAAAAACTAAATTTATTCTTGATTCATAGCTACGAGTATCAGGAGATTTCAAAAGCATTTCTAAAACGTATTTCTCAAAACGCACACATACTCGTACAAATTTCATTGTTAATTGGGGTATAAAGGTGCTTAAAAGAAGGTAAAAAAACTTTAAATTTATCTTTAAATGTCTTGCGTTATTTACGATACACCGTGTATTAGAGATGGGTTGTATTAGGTAAATCAGGTACGGATGATTTAGCGCAGTGGTTAAGAGCTTGAGCTGCTCCGCCCACTGTGTGGAATAGTCGCGGGTTCGATTCCCGCACGGGACAAATCTTTGTGTGATCCACAATTATTTGTTCCGGTCTGGGTATTTGTTTGTGAATTTTCATGTTTGTAAACGCACCCACGACACAGGAATAAATCCTAGTGTGGGGCTAAGTTAAAAAAAAAAAAAAAAAAAGTACACCCGTTCCTAGTCTGCATAAATACCTAATCCAAATACTTATTCCACCTAATCCCAATAATCTCATACACATACCGTTACTTAGTGATCTCAATCCGCCTATTCTATATCAAATCGTGATATGGAATTATCGATATTTGAATAGGGATCTGGCGTGAGGTTATAGATAGATAGATATTTGAATAAATTTAATGTTAAATTGTTTTGTTATATTGAGTCATAATAACACTTTTAATAAAATGGAAGTTTCAAAATGGAATCATATTTTTTTTTTGATGAGATTAGATATTTCTGCACGAAATTGGTTGAATAAACTAATACTTGTTTTCTATTTTATCATTTAATGATATGTTAGTGATGAATTGGTATCTTCCCTTCATACTTTTTATCATACGTTTTATATCAATACGCGTTGTATAGCGCTGTCTCGCTCCCTTACACGTAAGCGGGATAGCAAAGCGATAAGCTTATGAGTGAGTGAGAGAGCGCGGGAACAGGTGTGAGTGAGCGCGCTAAACGACTAAACATTAGATTATATTGAATATGAATATTAGGTGGATAAGGTATTACCAGAATTGGATTAGGTGCCGCCTATTCTCGTAAAATACCTGTTCTTTGGATCTGTTCTAATAAATACGACTCATCTCTACCGTGTATGCAAAAATTATTTTTTCATGGCAACCACTGAGCTATGATTGTGGCTTAATATTTTCAAAATCCACTTAGCATGATCATAATAAAATATTAGATTGGAAAAATGAAGCACTGAAATAAAAGGCGTACTTTAGTTTTTATTAACCCTTGTAGTTACGAGCGCTGAAAAAAGCAATAACTCCACTTTATTTCCATTCAACCGTTTAAACGTCTTTATTTTATTCGCTTGGCGAAATAAATTTTTTTATCGGTGCATTAATTTCTTGGATTTAATTTTTTGAAGTGATGATAAATGAATTTAACTTTATTTAAGTACAGTCGTAAATAAAAGTGCTTAATATTTAACGGAGTTATGAGTTCGGCACAAATTTTATGCGATACTTAAAAAAACATAGATAATCGTTGCGTAAGTATGACGTTTCATATATTACTTACTAGCAGCCGCCTGCGACTTTGTCTGCGTATTTATGTTTATGTACGTATCCTTCTAATATTACTTTACTAATATTGTAAAAGTTTGTATATTTGGATGTTTGTAACTCAATCACGCAAAAACAGATCTGGATGAAATTTAGACACAGATGGTTGATTACCTGGATTAACAAATAAAATACTTTTTACCTGGAAAAAATTTTAGGTTTATGACAAAAGTCAACGACCCAAGTCGCGGGCAGAAGCTGGTATCTTTAATATCATTATCTATTATATAAGCTCTATTACTGCAAAGTTTTAACAAAATTCGCTCAGAATGTTTTTCGTGAAAGAGTAAAAATCATCCATATAGTAACCCGTTTTTGCCCACGACTTCATCCGCGTTTACTTTACACAGGAACTTAACATTTTTTCAGTATAAAAAGTTTTATTCCTATGTTTTAAATCAGGTAATAAGGTATCTGTCTGCCAAATTTCATCTAAATCCGTTCAGCCGTTTTTGCGTGATTGAGTAACAAACATCCAAACATACAAACTTTCACATTAATAATATGATTAATACTTAAGTATCGGTAATTCGGTTAGTAACACGCGATTTATTGCTTTACAATATAAAAACACACCTATAACACGCCTATAATTCCCAAGCGAGGATGGCAGAGGTATCCCTTTTAACCGACTTCAAAACGGAAGAGGTACTATGTTCGTCTGTATGTATTTTTTTTATGTATGTTCAGCGATATTTCCGTCAATTTTGCACTGATTTTGAAGATTCTTTTTGCATTGGGTTCAGTATAGCTCCGAGCTGGTATTTTAATTTCATTGGCATTGGACCTTGGATTTAGAAGATACACCAGGGAACTGCTTAACGACCAACAATAGGGATGTGTAAATTGAGATATTATGGGTATTCAGACGGTGCCAAGTAACCTACTGAAGCAACCGGCACCGACTTCAAATATTTAATTTTTGCTGTCTGAAGTCGGTTTCCCTTTTTTTAAAAAGATTTTTATGCCGATAATGTTGAGCCTTAATATGATACGGGTGAGTATATTGCCAATATCGGAGCCAATTGCAGATTCCTATATTACATTTTTGACTTAAGAATTTCTTATCATTATATTACTTAATCTCCGCCAAATAAACCGGACTATGACGGAATATTTAGCGCTGTGGTTAAGAGCATAAGCCGCTTCGCCACTGTGTCTAATAGTCGCGGGGTCGATTCCCGGACGGGACAAATCGCCTAACTTTTGGGTGAACCACAATTATTTGTTTAAGTCTGGTTATTTGTGTATGTAAATTTTCACGTTTGTAAACGCACTCACGACACAGGAATCAATCCTAGTGTTGGGCAACGTTAAAAAAAAGGAAATTCCATGATTAAGTACTATAATATAATGTTATACCTACGTCTTCTATTGTCGCCTTGTGATGTGTATAGAGGGTCATAGTGGAAGTCGGTTATGTGCCAGAAGTAGCCTGTAACAAGAAATAATTATATTAGACACTATCATAATTTTCACGCAGCAATAGCATAGCAAGAAGGCCTGTGGATATAAAACGAAAACGAAAAGACATGCCGATTCTTTGGATATAATATACAAAAAATGTCGTATGAGACGAACAATGAAAGTGGAGGAAGCCAGAGAGGTATGTAAGGAAAGATCCTGTTGGAACTATGTACTCTCTGCCTACACCGCAAGGGATCTGGCGCGATGATATAGATAGATAAAAAGATTAAATAGCAAAAATAGACCGTATCTTATCTGAAGGGCAAGTCTCCGTAACCGTCAGGCGTGTATGAGACGAAATATGAGTTTGGAGGAGGCCAGAGAGGTATGTAAGAAAAAAACCGGAGCTCTGTACTCTCTGCCTACCCCGAAAGGGATCTGGCGTGATGATAAACATAGATAGCAAAATTGCTATACGGAGTTTTCATTCTGTTTACACTAATAAAAAAGATCATGAGGAATGTTTACATTTGTTCTCTACTCGTATAATTAAGTAGGGTTAACGTATAGTTTAATGTTTAAAAACAGTGACAGCCTAGTGGTTAGACCGTTGGACTGCAAAGTCAGAGGTCTCGGGTTCAAACTCAGGTAAGCACCTCTGTCTTTAAGAAAGCATGTGCGTATTAAAAAATAACTATCACCTGCTTTAACGGTGATGGAAAACATTGTAAGAAAACCTGCATGCCTGAAAGTTTCTCGAAGGTATGTGAAGTTAGCCAACCCGCACTTGACCAGCGTGGTAAACCCTCTCAGTTTGAGAGGAGACCCGTGCCCAACGGTGGGACAGATTCTTAACAAAGCTATTATTATTATACTATAACGTATAGTTGTGTTTTTCCTTGAGCAAATGCCGCGCTTAGCTGTGACATACATGCTTAAATAAGTGGTCTTCAAATTGTTTCATGTTTTCTTTTGTATTTATATATATTATTATCATCTCAGCCTATAAATGTCCACTGCTGAACATAGGCCTCCCAAATTGCTCTCCAGCACAGCCGGTTCGTTAAGTTGTTACAAACAAATTATTTATCTTAATATTTTGTGGACGTTGACTAAACTATGATATTTTTCAGTGTCACCCGTGTCACCCGTACCAAGCCAGGGTAGGTCACTAGTTTCTATAATAAACGCTTGTAATATGTTTTTGAAAGGGAAGAAACCAGAACGAATGTAAGGATTGTGGTTGGTAACGATGAGCTGGAGCAAGTGAATGAGTTTGTATATCTTGGATGCGCCTTTAGTAAGGATGGGAAATACACCGCTCATATAGAGAGAAGAGTGAGTGCAGGGAACAGAGTGAATGGTGCGACGGGAAAGCTACTTGGGAGCCGGCACTTAAGCCATAAGGCGCAGCTGGCCATACATAACGGATTTCTTGTCCCAACGCTGTGATATGGTAGCGAGAGCTGGGTATGTAAGAAGGAGAATGAAAGTAGGATAAATGCGGTAGAAATGCGAGCTCTGCGGAAGATGTGCGGAGTGAAGCTGACCGACCGCATTAGCAACAGCTTAGTAAGAAAGCGAGTAGGTATGAAAGATAGTATCGGTGGAAAGATGAGAAAGGGCATGCTCCGTGGGTTCAGGCATATAGAAAGAATGCCAGAGGAAAGAATGAAAAAACAGATATACAATGTGAAAGTGGAAGGATGCAGGTACCGGGGAAGACCCAGACTATCTTACCACGACCAAATAAACCGAGTCTTATCTGAAGGAAAAGTCAAGAGTCTCCGTAACCGGCGAGCGTGTATGAGACGAACTATGAGAGTCGAGGAAGCCAGAGAGGTATGTAAGGAAAGAACCTGTTGGAACTCTGTACTCTCTGCCTACCCCGCAAAGGAATCTGGCGTAAGGTTAAAGATCGATATATAGATAGATAATATGACTTAAGAAATCTATATGAAGGACAAGTTAAGAGTCTATGAGAGTGGAGGAAGCCAGAGGGGTACGTAAGGAAAGAACCTGTCGGAACTCTGTACTCTCTGCCTACCCCGCAAGTGATCTGTCGTGATGATATATATAGAAAGATAGATATCTATATGTTTCCGCAATGGAAAAAAAATCGTGTTAATCACAAAATTTTCGATATGAGTGTTTGCGGTACGGAATTCAAGTTTGTATCCGCACTCACAACATAGGAATAATTAATAATAATATCACACTAGCCTCGTTGGTCTAGTGGCAAAGCGCATCGTTTTTAACCGACTTCTAAAAAGGAGGAGGTTCTCACTTCGACTGTATGTTTTTTTATGTATGTATGTTACACGATCATCACGCCAATTAAGAATCGAATTTGATGATTATTTTTGCATTGGGTTCAGTATAGCTCCAAGGTGGTCCCATTTTAATTACATCGGTATTGGACCTTGGACTTGGAAGATACGCCAGGGAACTCCTTAACGACAAACAATACAAATGCGTAGATTGAGATATTATCCTATATGTACCCTGCCATAGAACTAATCAGAATATTAACCGACTTCAAAAAACGAGGAGGTCGACAATTCGTCTGTGTTTTTTTTTAACGTCTTTATTTATTAACTGATTTTGATGATTCTTTTTGCGTTGGGTTTAGGTTCGAGGTGGTCCCATTTTAATGAAATCGGTATTGAACGTTGGACTTTGAAGATACATCAGAAGACTCCTTAACGGCGAACAGTACAAATGTATAGATTCTGTTATTATGGTTATTATATCATTCCTGTAGGTACCTTGCTGTACAACTCAGCAAAATAATAAAATATAGATACATAAATATTAGAAAATTATTCACTTGTCACTTAAAATTTTATAATAAAAATATTTGTTAAATAATATAAAACCAACTTCAAACAGCAAAAAATAAATATTTGAAGTCGGTGCCAAGTAACCGACTGCACTAAACGGTATTTTTTTTAAAAAAGATTTTTATGTAATCCTGAGTTTGTTTCAGTCCTAGGTCAGACTTATATAGCTTTTCTAACGAAAACTTCCGAGTATGAGTCCGGAGCCTGGAATTGTGCCCGTTATATAGTAATAGGCTCGCCCTCCATTACAAGAGACCTAACATCGTCGGCGAAAAGCGGGTATACTCAGTACACCTGTGCAACCACCGCTTGGGGAATATAGACGTGATTAGAATAGGGGGGTTTCTGTATATTACACTAGGGTTGGTAGCTATGTTTCTTAAAAGGAAACAAATCTTCGTTTCAGGGTTGCCTGAAAAAAATCGGTCCTTAGCGATAAGAGACGGTCTTTATGTTACTTGTGTTCAGTTCCTTTACATTTCTGTTACTTTATTAGTGCATTTTTTTTTTTTCTACGTAAACTATATAATTTATTATTATTATTAAGTCAATATTTTTTAATTAAAAAACTAAATCCACACTAGGATTTATTCCTGTGTCGTCGGTGCGTTCACAAATATAAAAACTTACATACACAAATAGCCAGACCTAAACAAATAATTTATCGGTCTCACAAAGATTAGTCCCGTGCGGGAATCGAACCCGCGACTATTCGACCCTGTGTTTGAAGTGGCTAAAGCCCTTAACCACTGTGCCAAATCGTTCTTAAAAATATATCCATTCTTCTGAAGCAGTGATGTAAAAAACTATACCAATCGCTCTACAAATGCGATACTAACATCAGTATGCTCTCCCATAAGACTGAGCTTTGAGGATTATCGATGAGTAATGGAATCAATCCGGATTGTTCCCTCTAGGCTTTACCTTAATACTAGTTCTCATTATCGTGGCGCGCCACATTAATCCACTGCTTAGTTAAACGGCACTAAGTTCAAGGGTAAGTTTTTTCTTATATTTGAAAGAACAAAATCGATGGATGCCCTAAAGATAACTTACATGGGAACTGGTGAAGGTGTTTACCTACTTAATAACCGCAATACACGTCCGTTACAAAAATATTTTTAGTTTTACAATGACTTTATGTCCTTGTATGGTGCTATAAGCATAATAATAATATCAGCCTATACTGCCCACTGCTGGACAAAGGCCTTCTCTCACAAATTGAGGTAAGAGAGATTAGGTCATACTCCACCCCGTGAACCCAGTGCGGATTGATGAAGGCAGGTTTCTAGCCGCCTGCTGTTGGAACTTATCAAGCCGCCTTTAAGGCTTCCAACTCGGCTTAACGACTACCACATTAAGTGGTAGCCGGGACCAACGGCTTAACGTGCCTTCCGAAGCACGGAGACGTTTGAATATGAAAATGCCACAAACGGTCACCCATCTCGGGCCGACCGAGTCGAACGCTGCCTAACCTTGGTAATCGGTAAGAACATCGCGGTCGCACAGCGCTACGAGCGCCTATATTGCCTATACTCATATTTGCAAAATAAAGAATCTGATTTTGATAGCCTAGTGGTTAGCCCGTTGGACTGCAGCCAGAGTTCTCGGGTTCCAACCCAGGCACACACCTCTGTCTTTTCAAAAGCATGTGCGTTTTAAAAATTAACTATTACTTGCTTTAATGGTGAAGGAAAACATTGTGAGGAAACCTGCATGCCTGAAAGTCTCAAAGGTGTGAGAAGTTCGTCAACGTTCGTTTAAATCCGTTCAGCCGTTTTTGAGGAACAAACATCCAAACATTCAAACTTCAAAAGGTAGCGTAGTATATCCTTCATCCCATTTATAATTTTAGTAGGACTTCAAAAGGTAGCGTAGTAATTACAACGTACTTACTTTTATTTTCTCACGTATCAATTGCGTAAGTTTTTTCATAATTTCCCGAGTATTCCTAAAAGAAAATTGTGTAGCAACTCATCTGAATTTATCTGGGAGGCTCGACGTTTGTGCCGCACCGGGGAGCCGAGCAAAAACGCCTGATTAATGACGCCCAGAGTCAACTGATGAACACGTTGCGTATTCAAGCATTACCTTTGGAGCTAGCAACGCTAGAAAAGCGAGGTTTTATTGGCTGGATTTTTTTTTACAGATTAGACCATACAGAACGGTCTATATGATCTAATCTGTAAAAAAAATCCATCCATCCATCTTATCTGAAGGGCAACTCAAGATTCTCTGTAATCGGCGAGCATGTGTGAGACGAACTCTCAGAGAAGAGGAAGCTAGAGAGGTCTGTAAGGGAAGGACCTGTTGGAACTCTGTACTCTCTGCCTACCACGTGAGGGATCTGGCGTGATGATATATATAGATCAATAGAAGAACTTTTCTCATTGGTTGTTGTGCAAATTCAGTGTGCGTCTATATTCCCTAAGCAAGTCGGGAGCGTTTTGCTGACAATGTTAAGTCTTAAAGCAATAGGAAGCGAACCTATTGTCATTATGCCGACCAAAATACTAGACTCCAGACTGACATTGAAAATTTTTCGAACTTTCAAGTTATTCTAGTGAGTTATGATTAAAAGTTTCACAGCGCATAAAAGTGTTTAGGTTATCACCTGTAGATTATGTTATCACACCTACCTGGGAAAAAGGGTAACATTATCTATAGTGTTCAAAACTAAACGTGTAAGAAGGACTGTGCGCTGTCCAGCTTCCATCCAGCGCTTACCCGTGATCTTCAGCAAGTCATCGGTCCACGTTGTGGGACTTCGCGTATGCCGGTACAAAGTTTTAACTCAAAAACCTTTCTATACCAACGACCGTGATTTGACATCACATGGCCACTCCGTGCATAGCTCTCCCCATTGCTGTTTGGGTGAAACATGAGCGACGATTAAATCCACACTCTAAATAATTGAAATGAAAAACAAACATAAAAATGTGAAGAAATTTCTTATAGAAAATCAAAATTCATTCCGTTTTATATCCACGTCGCGTCCCATGAGAGGGAAGTTGGCAAATCCCGACGAATTCAACTCGCGAAATAAATTAGACAAGCGATTTGTATTTCTAGAGGATTAAATTGTCTTCATTTATTAGGCGTCCCCTGCGACGTTGGATGTCGTTAATTCGTTATGTTTTAATGTACCTACATCTCAGTTTTGTTGACTTTTATAGGAGCAGACAAACAAATTTATTTTCCACGACTTTCGCACACACCAATTATGCACGCAACTCACCTATAAACAGGATTTGTTCTACACATAACCATATGTTCTCTGATTTAAACTCAGACATAGATCTTTTTAATAACAGCAAGCAAGTTTTTAGAAAAAGAGTTTTTAATAAACTGTTCACCAGATTCAAACTGACATCCTCACACACACACTAACTCAAACACACGCACACACACTCGTACATACACACATCGCAATTAGTACTTACCTTTTCTGTAAATTATTTTTATTACATTACCTTTTATGATAAGATCACTTTCTTAAAGCTACAAAACTTCCACTCCTAATATGTGTAATTACTTTAGGAAAACCTATAATTGGCTTAATTTAAGTTCATTATGTATTGTTTATTATTTTGTATCACCATAGCTGTTGGTTTTCTATAAATAAATAAATAAATAAATAAATAAATAAACTGTACCTATTTTGGGAAGGGACCCCTTGAAGTCCGCTTTCAAGTGTGTGCGGCAGCTGCTTCTATGAAGGCATAGTTGATAGGGGAATTATTAGGAGGTTTTTTTTTCTTCTAATGCACTCTGGATAAATAGATATAGAGAGAGTTCGATTTATATTTTAGTACGCAAATGTTCACGTTTTTCAGACAAAGAGAGACTCGCGTTTCTTCCTAGTTAAATCATCACAACATATCATACACAACATGGCATATCATTTTTTAGGATCTCAATGCTTTGAAAGGCACGTCATATTATTCGTCTTGCCTGCCATGTAATGTGGTAGAAGTTAAGCCAATTTGGTAGTCTTATAGGAGACTTGATAAGTTCCAACGACCATAAGCCTGGCTTGTCTACGCTAAGCAAATTCTCTGACGGGTCAAAAAATAAAGATTGGTATTGCAACTAGGTAATGTAGTTTTCGTTTTCTTAAAACCATAATATGTACAGTCTGCCACCATTACATTCTCATTCGTCATTATATATTCTCATTCGTCATTTAGGTACATTTGTTCCAAATATTCCAAGAAATACTTTCCATTACACCGGTAATGTTGGTTCACGTCATTCGGTGTGACGTGAAAATGTAACGACGATAAATGACGTACGAAATGACGGGAGCAAGCCACACTGTGTGATACGTATCCATTTGTCACGATACTCTTTACGCAAACACGAGTTGTTAATGGAGATGTCTGATTGTGAATGATTCAAGTCAAACGAAAGAAGATGAATTAACATCCTGAAAATCCTTAATACTTGGAAATAAAGATCATTTTTAATTTCTATATATCTAAAGAATGGTTTATGGGTCGTGATCGCAGTGTTTTAGTGAACACCAAAGTTACGCAGTGTTCGACTCGGTCAGATCACAGATATAGATAGGTGATAATTTGTGAAAACTCTATTTTCGAGCTTCGGCAGGCACGCCAAGCCGCGAGTCCCGGCTGTCACCTTTTGTGATAGCCATTAAGCCAAATTGGAGGATTTAAGAGGCAGCTTAATAAATTCCAACAGCAGGTGGCTACAAATCTGCTTCAACTAATTCGCAATATGTTGGAGTTAGTCCCATTTTCTCATCTCAATTTGTGAGAGATAGGCTCAGCGGTAAGACGTACGTAGGTTGATTATTTATAAAAGAATAGGTGCTCATAGGGTCGTAGCTGTGATGTTCATAGTGATAACTCAGATTAAGCAGCACTCGGCCCGATTGGTTTGGTGGTGATCGTTTGTGGCGATTCCATTCACAAGTGCCTCTCTTTCAAAGCTTTGATCAAAGACACGATAAGCTATTGATCCTGATGACCTCTTTATCTAACACTAATTAAGCCAAGCTTGCAAACCATATGGTTGGCTCGATAAATTTTAATTGTACATGGCTGAAAATCAGCCTCTAACAGTTGGCACTGGGTTTGTGTGGTGGAGTATGACCTATACTCTGTCACCTCCACTTGTGAGAGAAGGTTTCTTCTTACATGCTGGCGGGATAAAATAAATAGATAGATATCCTAAGCATTGGAGCAGTTATTATTATTTACACATTTGAACGAAACAACCTAAAAAGGATAATAGAATCTCAAGTCTAATCTAATATATCTTCGCTTTCCAAACGCTCACAATAAAAGTCGACCGAAAACACTCAAGCGAACGTTTTTCCGTGTAATAACAAACAAATCCTACACAGATCGAACCAAAACCCCTATCCGAAGACGATTACGACGGCTCCGATATTATTCTCAAAGCGAGGTCGTAGTGATAAGAACCCAACCACGATTCGTTTTAATATACCCAAATGATGCGGGAATCGAAAAAATCTGATGTTGACTTTATTTTGTATATACCTATAATGAAAATTGATACATCTCTGAAATCATCGTTTTGGGGATATCCTGTTTAGAGTTTTAAATTTTGAGATGGTATAGACTCTGTAACTTCAGTGAATGGTAATACCTAGTATATATTATAATGTAATTCATATCTATAAGTTCAGAAAATCGAAAACAGGTTTCAAAAATTACTGCACTAATTTAAAGTTTTGGCACCTGGCTGGTAGTCGGTATTGGTTATGGTTATTGATTAACAATAACTGAAAATGATGATTTTACTATAGGACTTCAGAAATAATTTTAGTGGTTTTGTGTTTTACATATATATAGTCTTGCGTCGACAGTTACGTTGGTCATGTGAAGTACAGTGCGGCTAGCAATCACGAAGTCAGGACCTCGTGATTGCCTCGTTCGAGCCCAGTTTAAACAAAGTGTTGATTTTCTATCGAAAGATTATTAGTGGCAGTGCGAAGTTCGAAGCACATATTATACTTGTTGAGAAATATATGTGTACCGTTCCTTTTAAAAAAATCAGACCTCCACCCATCTTCATCCCTCACGCAAAAATCCTCCCCCTTTTAATTCCATTAAAAATGTATCCGCCATTTTTATTTCTATTTAACATAATAGGAAATTTGCGCCATTACGAAAAAGTAGATGTTTTTATTGACCCAGTTTCGGCTTCAGTTGTATAATACAAAGAAATATATCTTGTGTCTTTAAATAATGGTGGATGCCTGCTGGCACTTTTGGTTGATAAATCAAGACTATTATTAATGTTATAGCCCTTGGGAAGTCTTCCGACATTAGATTAAATGTTGCGCTGAGTATAAAAGTGAATATTTTACATAATATTTTTGGTTGCTACCTCGCTAGTCTCGTGGCGTATGGTATAGCTGGTTAGACCGGACACAGATCGAGAACTCTTTATTATACAAATCTTGGTAGTGATCATTTCATGTTTATATTGAAAAAAAAAAATCTCACTATCAACTGGAGCCGGAAATTGTATCCGGTGTAATGACTGACATTTTTTCCATAGAAAAATGCCAAAAAATAGCACTTATCAAAATATCTTTACAAACCACACGTTGGTATTCACATCTAAATAAAAATAATATAACTTTGCAAAGAGGCAGACGACACTAATTGGTCTAATTCAGAGCCCACAAAACATACGACAACCCTAGCGAACAAAACGTGAGTAGAATTCAGTACATTTTTTCATTTAAGCTTGCTACATACTCTCAACTGAAGGGCTAAAGATTTACACATTAAATACGAATTCTGCCTAACCTATAAGGGATCCAGCGTAAATATAACGATACATAGATAACATACGATAATTGCGAATTAATAATTTTATCATTTCCTTAGTTCCCTTAAAGAGTTAACAGACAGTACAGTTTGAACACGTTATTTTCTAACAAACCTACCTTCCTACATTCCCATATACGCTCGTCGATAACACAGACTTATAACATTCATTAGTTAATAAGGCTTATTCCAAAATCTCTAATTGACTTGCCCCATTAATAGCAATTGATAATAATTAGGACTTAAAAGGTATCACATATCAGATGGGGCGTAACGGCGACGCGTTGACGGAATGTGTGCAGTTATATTGTACTGAATACCAGAGATAGCAAACAGATCGGCGTGACCTCGCGCTGTGCGTCATCTTCGGTATCGTTCACTACATTACAACTAACCACGTCCCGTCGGGTGTGGCATCGCCCTCTCGTCCGATATGTGGCAAAGTTTTAATTAAAATTAGTTTTTCTGTACGTGTATTGACGTGAATTCGGATTTACAGTAGTTTTGACTATAGTTTTCGGAAGCTAAAATAGTTAAGTACCATCTCGTCCTACCTTTAATATGATACGCAAATACCGAGAGATAAATAAAATGATATTGCACATGAATATCATACGGTCTCATTAGTAGGTATCAAAAGTCGCTCGAATGTAGTCAGCCTTATTCCGCAACAAATGCCTTTGCAACCAAGAGAATATCCTCTTTGAATAAAACTGCCCTTTTTAAGTTACCCTTCATATTTTTCCTTCCTTGATCCATAAACCCTTTATAGATATTTTGTAAAGTGTAAGTGGATTATACAAAGTAAAAGCACAGCTTGTTTATTATATCTATATAAGTATAGCAATTTGATTAGTACTTTTTTACTAGGGAAATTTTGATCCAAATAGTTATTATCTGGAATCGTGTTGTACTTAGCAATAATCAAGAATAAACAGCGTTGAGTGCAGTCGATCTTAGAAGGGTTTCATTTGATCATTTATTGATATCCCATATCCAAGCATTTCCATGCTGCGGCTTCTTCACAACGTAATTTAAGGAAAGAAATTTGTTAGAACTTAATTTTACCTTACAAAATAATTCTATTTTATCACAAAAACAACATTTTAACTTTATTAAAAATAATCATCCGTTTCATCTATGTTATTATTCTAGTAAAGTATAAAAGTACCTAATATTTTAAGTCAAAGCCACTATCTAGGTACATTTTCATTAATCATTTTTGAATTCATAGAAATAAGGTATATTTTCAAGGGTGTATTTTTTGCCAACAAGACTGAAAGAGCTAAGAGTATAATAAGATATTCTACAAAAACCAGAAAGGTATATAATAATAAATACCTATTGGAGCTTATATTCTCTGTGTATACCATAAAATCTCAAATGAAGTCAGACTGCCTCGTTGGTCTAGTGGCAAAGCGCATCACTTTGTCCTGAGGTCACGTTCCACGATCACGAGGTCCTGAGTTCAAATCCTAGGTCGGACAAATGTAGTTTTCCTAACGAAAACTTCCCAGTACGAGTCCGGAGTCTGGAATTGTGCCCGGTATATGGCAATAGGCTCGCCCCCTATTACATGGGACCTAACATCGTCGGCGAAACGTGGGTGTACTCAGTACACCTCGGCCACCCCCGCTTGGGGAATACAGGCGTGACGGTGTTTTTATTTTTATTATAATGTCAAATCTAGTGAGGGGACGGATCAAGAATACAGTCTCTCCACCGCATGCTGGCCTAACAGCGGGTCGTAAGAGTCGACCAAATCCAGCAACAAATACCGCAAGCGGTAATTCAAGCGAGGCAGTACTCTGGTGCCACATCGGAAGAGGGCTCGCTTGGGCTGAGTGTTACCGGAAGCAGGGCACCACTCTCTGGAGTGGCGATACACATGGCATCCAAAGCCCTAGTTAGTTGGGTTACTGCTAGGAGATCATAGCCCAAAGGTGCCGTAAGAGGTGACTAAGGAGCTTGTAAGACGAGAGGATGGGCAGCAACGTCCTCTTAATACCTACTAACGCTATACTGCGATCGCCAACCCGCCTGCCAAGCGTGGCGATTATGGCATCATCCCCCTAATGACATCCACAAATATTAAACGGCCCCCAGTCTCCGGCGGCCTCGCTAGTCCTGACCAAGGTAGCGGCCACGGTAACGGCGGGGCGGGGGGTGCTAAGAATCCCCGGAAGAGGCATGGCTACCGACAACGAAGACCATTGGCCCTGGCAACTTTTAACACGCGCACACTGCGAACTGACGAAAAGATCGACGACTTAGAGGAAGAATTGAGCAAGTTACACTGAGATATCATAGGATTATCTAAAGTCCGAAGAGAGGGTGAGGACCCGATAACACTTAAATCCGGTAACTTGCTCTATTTCCGGGAGGGCGACCAGCAGTTCCAGGGTGGTGTCGGGTTTATAGTCCACAGGTCTCTCGTGAACAACGTTGTCAAGATCGAGAGTGTGTCGACCAGGGTAGCGTACCTGATATTCAAAATGACTGAAAGGTATTCACTGAAAATTATACAGGTATACGCATCAACTTCGACACACCCAGACGATGAGGTAGAGGTTATGTATGAGGATATATCTAGAGCCATACATACCTCTAAAACTCACTACACCGTTGTCATGGGCGACTTTAACGCGAAACTGGGCAGACGAGGCGACGATGAGCTGAGAGTGGGAACCTTTGGTACTGGACAACGGAATCCCCGGGGCCAAATGCTGGCTGACTTCATGGAGAACGAGGGACTCTTTATGATGAGCTCCTTCTTCCAGAAGCGGGAACACCGTAAATGGACCTGGGTGAGCCCCAATGGTGTTACAAGAAACGAGATAGACTTCATCATGTCGACGAGGCGGCACATATTCAATGATGTCTCTGTGATCAACGCAGTTAAAACTGGAAGTGATCACCGACTAGTAAGAGGCACATTGAATATCAATTTCAAGCTTAAAAGGTCTAGACTGATGAAGTCTACACTCCGTCCAGCACCTGTCCAGATTCAGGAGCCCAATAGCTTTCAGCTCGAACTGCATAATCGCTTTGAAGGTCTTGGTGAGTGCATAAACGTGGACGATTATAGCAGCAGGGTAGTAGAAACTGTCCATACGGTCGGGCACAAGTTCTTAAAAACCCACCGTACAAAAAGAACCACAAAGCTCTCAGGCGTTACGCTCAAGCTTATGGAGGAAAGACGCAAGATGGTCTTGCAGTCTCCAGAAGAAGTTTCCGAATGCCAGCGGCTCAATAAGCAAATCTCTAAGTCTCTGTTTTTGTGTTGTCAGTATTATACTCGCGATGTACGCGAGTATAATACTGACAAAATAAGAGAGACTATCGAGCGCAACAAAGGCCCTAAAGTGTTTGCAAGGGATCTGTCTATCGGACAGAGCCAGTTGAGTAATCCGAAGACCGGAGACGGCAGGATTGTATCCTCTACACCGAAACGCTTGAGGGAAGTCGAGAAGTTCTACGGCCAGCTATACACATCAGTACAACCACCTGTCTGCAATCCGGCCATAGACCCAAGAGCCAAATTGACCCAACACTATACCGAAGACATCCCGGACATTAGTCTGTACGAGATTAGTATGACTCTCAAACAGCTCAAGAACAACAAGGCGCCAGGCGAGGACGGTATAACAGCCGAGCTTCTCAAGGCTAGTGGAAAGCCGATATTGAGGGCTCTCCAGAAACTATTCAACACGGTCATCCTCGAGGGCAAAACGCCACAGTCATGGCGCGGAAGTGTGGTGGTTGTCTTCTTCAAAAAAGACGATAAAACCCTCTTGAAGAATTATAGACCCATCTCACTTCTGAGCCACGTCTATAAACTGTTTGTTAGAGTCATCACGAATCGTCTCGCGCGCAGACTAGATGACTTCCAGCCTCCCGAACAAGCCGGTTTCCGAAGAGGCTTCAGGCAGTGGTCTATGGTAGACCACATTTATACGCTGCGACAGGTCATACATAAGACTGAAGAGTATAACCTGCCACTATGCTTAGCGTTTGTGGATTATGAGAAGGCCTTCGATTCGATCGAGACTTGGGCTGTACTACAGTCTCTCCAGCGGTGCCAAGTTGACTACCGGTATATCAAGGTGCTGAAGAGTTTGTACGAAAACGCTACTATGTCAGTCCGCCTTCAGGACCAGAGCTCGAAACCTATTCAACTGCGGCGTGGTGTAAGACAGGGAGACGTTATATCCCCGAAACTGTTCTCCGCCGCGCTGGAAGATGTCTTCAAGCTTCTGGACTGGAGAGGACTAGGTATCAACATCAACGGCGAGTACATCTCTCAATCTGCCGATGATAACGTGCTCATGGCTGATACCCTGAAAGACCTCAATACCATGCTCGACGACCTCAGTAGAGTCTCTCAACAAGTAGGTCTTAAAATGAACATGGACAATTGTGGTTGGTAACGATGTGCTGGAGCAAGTGAATGAGTTTGTATATCTTGGATGCGCCTGCAGTAAGGATGGGAAATACACCGCTGATATAGAGAGAAGAGTGAGTGCAGGGAATGGAGTGAATGGTGCGATGGGAAAGCTACTTGGGAGCCGGCACTTAAGCCATAGGGCGCAGCTGGCCATACATAACGGACTTTTTGTCCCAACGCTGTTATATGGTAGCGAGAGCTGGGTATGTAAGAAGGAGAACGAAAGTAGGATAAATGCGGTAAAAATGCGAGCTCTGCGGAAGATGTGCGGAGTGAAGCTGACCGACCGCATTAGCAACAGCATAGTAAGACAGCGAGTAGGTATGAAAGATAGTATCGGTGTAAAGATGAGAAAGGGCATGCTCCGTTGGTTCGGGCATATAGAAAGAATGCCAGAGGAAAGAATGACAAAACAGATATACAATGTGAAAGTGGAAGGATGCAGGTACCGAGGAAGACCTAGACTATCTTACCGCGACCAAATAAACCGAGTCTTATCTGATGGAAAAGTCAAGAGTCTCCGTAACCGGCGAGCGTGTATGAGACGAACTATGAGAGTCGAGGAAGCCAGAGAGGTATGTAAGGAAAAAACCTGTTGGAACTCTGTACTCTCTGCCTACCCCGCAAGGGATCTGGCGTGAGGTTATAGATAGATATACAAGACGAAGATCATGTCAAACGTCCATGTAGTAAACTTCTATCAAGGTTGGTGACTCTACGCTCGAATTTGTTGACGATTATATATACCTGGAACAAAGAATCCAATTAGGTAGGTCCAACTTCGAGAAAGAGGTCAATCGCCGAATCCAGCTCGGTTGGGCGGCGTTCGGGAAGCTACGTAACATCTTCTCGTCCAAAATTCTGCAGTGTCTCAAGACAAAAGTCTTTGACCAGTGTGTGTTGCCAGTGATGACTTACGGCACTGAGACATGGTCGCTTACGATGGGCCTTATGAGAAGGCTCAAGGTCACCCAAAGGGCGATGGAGAGAGCTATGCTCGCAGTTATCCTGAGGGATCGAATCAGAAACGAGGAGATCCGCAGGAGGACGAAAGTCACTGCACATAGCACTCAGAATTACTAAACTTAAGTGGCAGTGGGCGGGGCACATCGCTTGTAGAACTGACGGCCGTTGGGGCAAAAAGGTTCTCGAATGGCGCCCACGTACCGGAAGACGTGGAGTGGGTAGGCCCCCTTCAAGATGGACCAATGACCTGGTGAAGGTCGCGGGTAGAAGTTGGATGCGTACAGCACAAAGCCGGTCGTTGTGGCGGTCTTTAGGGGAGGCCTTTGTCCTGCAGTGGACGTCTTTCGGCTGAAGAAGAAGAAGAAATCTAGTTGTAAGTATTAGTGTGGTAAACTTTTGTAATAATAAGTAAATTTATTTGCGAAAATTGTTAACATCGGATATCAAAACACATTGTTCTTACGCCATATTCTGCCTTTAAGCATGCAAATATTATTAGGAATTCTAATGGTCTCATGATGTATATAGATAGAAAGAGAAATTCTGTTCTATAACAATACCAATATAATAATAATAAATAATATCTGTTTATACTGTCCCCCTGTGCGGCTAAGGACTTCTCTCACAAATTAAAAGGTGAGAGAAAGTCATACTCCACCACGAGGAGCCAGTGCTGTTTGGCAGGTTTGTGGCCACCTGCTTTTGGAACTTATCAAACCGCCTATGAGGCTTCCAACTTCGGTTAACGACTACCACATTTAATGGCAACCAAGACCAAATGCTTAACATGCCTTCCGAAGCACAGAGATGCTCTAATAAGAAAGCGCCACAAACGGTCACCCATCGCAGGTCGACCGACCCGAACGCTGCATAACCTTGGTGATCACTAAAACATCGTGGTCGTACAGCTCTATGAGCGCTTAAGACCAATATACTTAATATGTTTTAGCAAAACGCCACAATAAATTAAAACAAATCGTTTCCCCCATTACCGTCATCAAATAATCACTAAACGAATTTCTTCATCTGCCGAATCGTATCGAAAATTCCGAGGGAAAAACTCATTCGTCATTACGAATAAAGATTTAATACAATGCGGCGAGCGTGAGTTGCGTGATCGACCTGTTTCGCACTCACGCGCCTATGTATACGCACAATATAATAACCCCGGTTGATTGATGAGTGTGCCGTGGTGAGAAGTTTTGGAGTTAAGCTTAGTACGCACTTGAAGACGATAGTTTGCACGCAAGTTGCTCAATATATTGCTCAATGTATTTCTTATTTTACTATTTACCGATAATTCGAAAAGCTTTAAGTTTGACAATTTTATAAGACAAAAAGAAAGATAGCTAATCGGTACATGCGATGATAGAGCAATATTTACTCTGCGGGTTCAATTCCCGCACGGGACAAATCTTTGTGTGATCCACAATTATTTGTTCCGGTCTGGGTATTTGTGTACGTGAATTTTCATGTTTATAAACTCACCCACGATACAGGAATAAATCATAGTGTGGGGATACGCTTTTAAAAAAACCAAATCACCGAATCAATTCGGGCAAAAACAAAGCAAAATCGAAATTTCTCGAAATTTCATGTTTGTTTGAACTTTCTTTTATCTTTTACAATGAGAAATAAGTTATGCTAGCATAATTGTCGTTAATCTTACAAAAAAGTTTTCGCTTTCATTTTAAACTAACGCGGAGCTGTACCTAAAACAAGGGTAGGTAACCAAGTGGATAAAAGCAAACTTCAAACAGACTTTCTTTCTTCCTACGTGACATGATTTATAATGCCTTAAAGTATCACCACAGATAATTATTATGTATGAATCACGCGAACAAAAAAGGAAAAAGTCAACCGCAATGAACGAAATGTCTATATTTTTATAATTTAAATTGGACAGAGCTGAGTCAGAAGTTTCTTAAGCAGTTAAAATGTTTGTCTATTTATATTCTCTCTTTGCTTTTCTCTGTTCTAAACAATCCTAATTCCCCAGTTTATCTTCGTGAACGTTTTTAGTATCTAGTCCCCAGGGGAAAACACTGTCGCTCCATCTCTTCTCTTCTTCTTAATACACCCCGACATACCGGAATCGATATGATGGCTCATTTACTGTGCGTGCTTGCATCTATGGAACTCTCTCCTTCACTCTTTACGTGATAGCCCTACTCTACAGATTTTCAAGTAAAGAATTAGAGAATATTTCCTATCTATGTAAAATGTTTGTATGTATGTATATATTTATGTGGTATATCTGTAGTTTATACCTTTACTATTTTTTGTGTTGTACACTTATTCCTATTCTCATTTTGATAATTTGTTTCTCTATCACTCAAAGATTTGCTGGTAGAGAACTCGACTTTGAGTTAAGTTTGCCTTGGTACATTCATTTATTCTGTAATTTCAATGTTATTATTTGTATCAATTTGTGTGTACAACAAAGAATTAAGAATTAATTTATGATTACCTCGTTAACCAGTATTATAGTGGCACAAAATACGTCCTCCGGCCTGGGTTCGGACCTAAGTCGAACAAAGTGTAACTTTTATCTCTAAAATTACCAATATAAATCTGAAAGCTGGAACTGCTCAATGTTATGGCAATAGCCTCGCTCCTATTACATTGGGACTTAACCTTATCGGCGATAAGTGGATGTAAAAACTTCTCTGCCACCGTCATTTGGGAAATAAAAGTGGGACATTGTTTATGACTACTAAAATTAAACAAGCACATTTCCAAAATATCATCATATTATGTCCCAAAAGCCTGCATAAAACTAAACTCATGCTCAACATTGAACATTAAAGACAAGTTGTGTGCTCCAACTATTGCTTAAGATAGTCTTCCAGTGAACGCCAACCCTAACAAAACACTACAAAGCGTGCCTGATATGAAGACTTTCTATTGTAAGTGTGAATGTGCAGTAAGTTTTACGGCTTGCGTAGAATTGTAGTGTCATGTAGTATTGAGCTTTCGCGGCTTAGGCATTAGTTTATGCTTAGAATTATGATGGCAATACTGCCCCGGTGTGAAGGTTGTGACAACTAAATTGCATTAAAAATCAAATTTCTATAAAATTAACAGATAGTTTGCATCTAAAGTCGTGTTAAAAAAAAGTTGGATGGCCTATTGCTCAAGATTTTTTATTTATAGTGAACTCCAAACATAACAAAATAACACGAACCTTCTCACATACCAAAAACTCTCACAGGTCTACAACCAAACTCTTGCTCGACATTGAACATTAAAAACAAGTTGTGTGCTCCAACTATTGCTCAAGATTGTCATCCAGTGAACTCTAACCTTAACAAAACACTACAAAGCTTAGCGTGCCTGTTATGAAGGATTTCTATTGTAAGTGTGAATGTGCGGTACGTTTTACAGCTTGCATCGAATTGCTGTAGTATCATAAAATTACATACTTCGTGGAAACGTACTCGCTCCCCAGATCTATATAAATTATTTTCAGACCTTAGAGCCAGCCTTAAATCCCGTGTAGCAACCGCTTACAGCGCGCACATGAGGCTTATTGAGAACAATATTAAACGTAACCCGCGCATTTTTTGGCATCACGTTTCAAGTTTGCGGTGTAAAGGTGGATTTGAACCAAATGTTGTCTATAAAGGAACGTCTTTTTCTGGTCCTGAGGCGGCAAAGGCATTTGCTGACTTTTTTGCAAGTGTTTTCTTAATGGACGTACCGAACCTTAATGCAAGAAACATTATTGAAAACTGCTGTGATGTTTCTTACAATAGCAACTACATCAATATTAAAGACTTCTCTAATGACGATGTCATATTTGGCATAGATAGTTTAAAGCTAAGCAGCTCCATAGGTCCCGATAGTCTTCCGCCAAACGTTTTTAAGCAAGCAAAAAAACACCTATGCTGTCCCTTGCGTCACATTTTTAATCTTTCCCTAAAAACAAGAGTTTACCCCCCAACGTGGAAGATATCCAGAGTAACCCCTATACCTAAAACTCGAACTAAGACTGTTTTGCATAAACTTATTTACGCTCAACTCGAATAGTTTTTATGCAATGAACAACATGGATTTCTTACAAAGCGTTCAGTTAACACCAATGTTCTCATTTTAGTGAATGATATTTCTATCAGTCTTGACGGACGAGGCCAAATGGACGTCCTCTATTTTGACTTCCGGAAGGCGTTCGATCTCTATCGAACGCCTTGCGCTCAACAATGACTTATTGCTGGAAAAGCTGTGAATTTGCTCCTAGCCTACTCAGTCTTTTCGCTGACTACCTTCGTGATCGCCAACAGTTTGTCAGGCTCGGCCTATATGAGTCTAGGCCTTATCAAACGCGTTCTGGAGTTAGTCAGGGGTCAATACTTGGTCCTCTGCTTTTCAACTTAATGGTAAATGATTTGCCATCTGTTGTCCGTCATGCAAAATGTCTATTATATGCCGATGACCTAAAACTGTATAAAGAAATAAAATCTGTAGAGGACTGCTTGATGCTTCAGCGTGATATTGACTTAATAAAGGAGTGGAGCATCAAGAATAAAATGGAATTTAATGCTAATAAATGTTATGTGATGTCGTTTGGTCGAATGCGGCAGCCGATTGAATTTAATTATAAGTTGGGGGACAATATTATAGCCAGATCTACAACTATAAAAGACTTAGGCGTTGTATTTGACCGAAAATTGACTTTTCACGATCATGTAAATATAGTTTTCCGGGAATCTAATCGGCGGCTTGGCTTTGTGCTGAGAAATTCTCGGGACTTTTGCAATCATGGGGTCATTAAGCTTCTTTACAGTACTTTAGTTCGTACTAAGCTCGAAGCCAGCGCATCGGTGTGGCATCCATATGAGAGTTCATATACTTTACATGTAGAAAAGGTTCAGAAAGCGTTCCTCAGGCATTTATATAAACGCATTTTTGGCAACTATCCTTTTATGTATCCTACCAAGTTCTTGTTGGGCTGTCTAGGATACAATTCTTTGCAAGTAAGAAGAAGCATGGATCAAATTGTCACCTCAATGAAAACTCTTCAGGGAAAAATTGATGCCCCTAACCTGCATAATGAGTTCTGTCGACTCTGCGCTCCTATTAACTACTGTCGGAACAGGAAGCATAGATTGTTTTCTGTTCCAACATGTAGAACAGTAGCGTGTGCTCGTTCGCCGATCCCGCGCACCCTCGCCACACCGAACGCTCTCCTTGACAACAGTCCTGGATGTGATCTGTTTGCGGATGCATGGAGTGATATTTTTTCTGAGTATCTGAGGTATTGTAAGGGACTGGAATGAATGAGCTTGTATCTTGCACTTCCATACTTTTAATTATTCTATTTTTTATATATATATTTATTTTTCTTTGTGCTAACGTAAATGGTGTAATGGTGTCTGCCGTGTTAGTATGTAAATAAATAAATAAATCATATCGATTGAGCTTTCCCTGCTTTGGCATGAGCTTAAGCTTAGAATAATGATGCCAATAACACCCTTATGTGAAATTTATGACTACTAAACTACATTAAAAACCAGATTTCCATAAAATTATCAGAAAGTTTGCATCCAAAGTCGTGTCAAAACAAAGTTACATGTCCCATTGAAGATATTCTTTTATAATGAACTCTAAACTTAACAAATAACACGAACCTTCTTACGACCGAAAAACTCCCAAGGACTTACAACCAAACTCTTCCTCAACATTGAACATTAAAAACAAGTTGTGTGCTTTAACTACTGCTCAAGATTGCCTTCCAGTGAACTCCAACCCTAACAAAACACCACAAAGCTTAGCGTGCCTGTTATGAAGGATTTCTACAGTAAGTGAGAATGTGCGGTAAGTTTTACGGCTTGCGTCGAATTGCTGTAGTGTCATATCGTATTGAGCTTTCCAGGCTTTGGCATGAGTTAAGCTTAGAATAATGATGGCAATAACGCTCCGATGTGAAATTGGAGGGCAATGACTCGCAAATCTTGAAGATGGTAACATCTGTTTGTGTAAGATCTATGTGTTTGCAAGCTGTGTAATTTATTTAAGGATGGTAAATGACGTCTTTAGTTTAAGATAAAACATTAAGAGAGCGAGATTGGATTTTATAAAGAGAGATGATTATCAAATACCTGATAATGAACGCTACCCATATCGATACAGAGGTTTTTCAAAGTATTATTTATTTATGTTAGGATTTTCAAGAAGTGATACACAAGATGTGTACATTGGATGCCTTAACAGCATGTTAAAATTCAAATAGACGATTTAACCCCTTTTACATTTTTATGATAAGTAGGTATATAGCTAAGATAACTGATGGGATCTGACATTTAGATAATATAAAAGATAAACAGGTGAATAAGAAAAGAGATAATACTTTTAGGAAAAAATGCGTCTAGAAAAACCTGTAAGATTCGAGTGAAATATAGTTAGGCCTGGTGCATTTTGCCCAAGTTTCTACTGCGATTATTGGAAGTGTCTACTGATAAGTGAATCAATCGCTTTTGATCACTCATACTAGAATGAGCTGGTGATCTATAACACTGATTCAGCTCCATAGAAACAAAGCTTATAATCCACATGTAGTCTTTAATATTGCCTATCCCCGCACGTGCCAGTCAGCTCGTGACACAACTCAATGAACGTCACCTCTTAAAATATTTATACGCCGTTTTGTCCCTCTGTACATTTTATTTCATTGTAAGAGATTAGTATTCTACAGCCATCATTCACATGCATGGAATAAAGAGTGCGTGCCTAATACTATTTTTCTCCTCAATACAATGTACGGTTGACAGCGGTATGTGGGAAGTGTACGTGATTGTAATAAATTATGACAGATGATGCGCGAGAGACGAATGTGAAGTAGGCAAATTAGCTGCGTGACGTAATGATAATTTTTTTTGTTATTATTCCTCATAGATAGAATATACCCATATAAGGTATATTTTATCTACAAGTAAAACTTAACTTAAATGACATTTCAAACAAAAAAGTAAAATCAATATCAGTTCATCCGTTTAGGAGCTGCGACGTCAGAGACAAACACATAGATACACACGTTAAACATATAACATCCCTATTCTTACTTCGGGGCTTAAATTTATAAATAGGACTAGTCAAGAGTCTCAGTAATCTGCGAGAGTGTATGAGACGAACACTGTGTGTGGAGACCAAAGAGTTCTGTCAGAAAAAACATGTTGGAACCTTGTACTATCTGCCTACCGCGCAAGGAATCAGCCGTGGAGACGCAGATGAATTATTGATTCTTTGATCAGATCTAAAACGGCCAATGTTTACAGTTTTGTTTTTAAAACAATGCCACAGTTCCTTGCGAAAATAATCCAAAGTAATACAGAGAAACTGTAGTCACTGCCTAATAGGATAAAGACCACTATATGTATGTATGTAATACAGAAAGTAAGAGAGATGCGCAAATAATCTGAAACAGGTGATAGTACTAACCAAAATTACTAAACTTGTGTGTATAATTATATCAATGCGAAACCTAAAATGATTTCTTTTCTAGATGGCGCATCGCGCACTCGGAAACGACATAAAATTTATCTTCTCATCGGGTGTATATATTGTAGTACGAGCACCCACGCGCACGCACACATAGACTTTCAAACACTGGGATCACGCACACATAGGGCGTAACTGAATGTCTTAGTAATTACTTTTACTCGAGTACTATCTTAGTACATAATTTTATTTTATAGTTGAGAAACTCTCAAGAGTATTAAATGTCAAAGGTTAGTATACTTAATCACGTAAAAGTCGTCATATTCTTTACTTAAGCAATGAGCATTACGGAGCGGATCATAATTTTGTAGTACCTGTGCAGATTTTTTATTAATAAACAAAACGTCAGACGTAATATTGCCAGTTACAAAAGATTCTGAAGTACATAGTCATACTTCCTTTTGATATAGTAAGTATTGGCCATTGTCATCTATATATATATATATATATATATATATATGATATGTTAACCTAAGTGCAAAATTGCTCAAGCAGTACGTCGTGTAATATTCTCTGACCTCCATTTATGTGTATCTTATAAGAACATAGCTCTATATAATAACCTACGTCTTAATTCACTACAAATATTATTAGCAACTCGAATCACTACTAACCAAAAAATATTACAACAAAAAACGTATCACGATAAGGTACAATCGATGAAAAAAGTTAAAATAATATTTTATATCGGCCGAAATGATTACCTAAATAGACGCTCGTAACGATTTGACAGATGACATAATTCGACACAGCACGCCATTACCGAAATTGCGTGTAAAAGTAATTTTATGTCAAGAAAAACGGACCTATAATTTATGGAGTATTGGATTTTGTTATTAGGAGATTCTAGTTTTGGATCACACCTGTAGTTTGTTTACTAGGTTAAGTTAATTAACTAGGTTAAGGTCGCACAAATTTTAGGCGTAGGCTATGAGAAAGGTACAGTCAATTTTTTGTGTTACAGGTTAAGCTATAGTGATGAGTAAAAGTAAATAAGTTTTAGTATAGATTTGCAGTGTAATGTCAGAACAAAAAGAGTAAAATAAAAATGTCCTTCCCATGACCATGGCTGCTACAAGGCACTCGAAACGTCGGGAACTTAAAAATCAAAAATATACCGCGATAAAATCCAAAAAATAGTTTTATTCACGTATATCTAAGAACTCAGAATACAAAAAGAGTAAACAGGAGTGTGTGAAGAATCGGTTGATTACCAATTTCCTTGTTTGCTATGGTCATAAAACCATCAATTTCAATCTCATTACCAAGGAGTCGGCTTAATATTTTTATAAAAACGCAAAAACTCAAGTTTTCCCTTTCAAGATACAAACACAAACTGCGCGGCGCTCCCAATAACTTTGTAACGCATACATTATAGGTAATATATTGCGGTAGAGTGTGTTGTTTGAAGATTAACCCGACATCGGTGAAGTCGGATCATCAATCAAGCCTTACCCTCGACAAAGAGAACGGGCAGCCTGTGATTAGCGAACCTAAATTATCTACCATAGCGCGCTCGTGTGTGACTGTACAAGTCGAGCTATAATGCTTTGGAGTTATATTACTTGGCAAATTACAGAATAAAAAGATTTTGTTTATATCATTACGCCAGATCACTTGCGAGGTTGGCAGAAAGTACAGTTTCAACAGGTTCTTTCCTGGCAGACCCCTATGGCTTCCTCCATTCTCATAGTTCTTCTTACAGTCATTTCTCGTTTATTATTCATTGTTTTAATGTAGTATCTTATACGCCTGCTAGCAATCACGTGGACATGGATCTAAAAAAAATGGCCGACCAGTGTTATTGAGGTTTCTTTATCTATTTAATCTTTCTCTAACAAAAAAATTTTGGCAGTAGCCTCTTTCCGTATTATACCAGGACATCATCGTTATAAGTAAATGTCTGTAACCCACGCTATGGAAATATAGGCGTGACCTACTTGGCACCTAGACCTTACTGTGTCACTGGCTGGCAAAAGCCTTCTCTTATAAATTGAGGTGAAAGAGAGAGAGATTGGATTACTCTTAGACGCATAAATATTTTCAGAATCTAACCTAGTGGTATAATAGTAGATAATATTGCTCACTGCGTCATATGGTCACTATGAACGGAAAATTGTAGGAATTGGCTTTTCAGAATTTGCAATAGAATCGGCTCCAGATTATTTGTAAGACATTTTTTTAAAAGATATTAAAAAGTTTGGAACAGTTTCATTAATATTTTAGTTGACAAATAAACCCGTATTGAAATTAACCAAAGGTCCAGTTAAATTTCTCAATTTATCTCCATTGCGTGAAGCAACACGAAACGCTGCAAATAGCTGCTTCATACAGCATAGTGGATTATGTTCAAATGATTGTTTCATGCTGTTGAAACTACGGCAGTATTATAAGGAAAGCACGTTTTACAGTTTATTATTTTTTTATCATCAACCGATTGTAAGAAAATGTAATGCCTTGTATTCAAGACAGTGAGGTAAAATAATCTTTTCAACGAGCAAATGAAACTCGAAAGTAAAATTAGTAAAAAATTCAAAAGCTTTCAAAGACAGGTATCATTATATTAATATACCAACATTGTTGTGTAAGATATGGTGCGTGTGTGTGAGCGTGATTTTGTTTTTCATAAAAAATTAATTTTGAAATGAACCGTTTTGTTGCCTGAAAAATATGAGTAAAAACAGAAGAATAGGATAAAACATTGATAAAAATAAAATGAAAATAGGCATTCTAGCGATTTCTCTTTTACCAATTATAAATCCTTAAAGTAAAAATATACAGGTGTTTCTACAATTTCATATTCTAGGTTGAAAATTCCTATCTTGCGAGGTTTGAAAAACTTACAGCGTATCGTTCGATTAACTTCAGAGCGAAAGTTGAAAAATGAGAGAAATGTTACCATGAAGCGATAAAACTACTGGAGTTTCAAAGGAATATGATAAAAATACATTTCAGTGGCAAAAGAAGAATGTAGTCACAACGTTTAAAAGTGTGAAACGCTCGTAGCACTGCGTGATCGTTCGTGTCATTTTCGGGCGTCTCCGTGCTTTGAAAGGCATATCAAGCTGAAGAATAAAAAATATACGAGTGACATGAGAAACAAATTGGATTGTCACTATCCCAAATTTTAGAAATAAAAGCATGTTCAGCTGATAGTCACGTTTACGACTTTATGAGTCAGTGGTGAAGCTAAGTATGAACAAAAACATATCAAAAATTGTCGTGAATGTCTGAAAATATGCGTTAACATATAAAAAATGGAATTGTCAAAATCATCAGTTTTCGAAAATCGGTAAAATTATCAACTATATCTGTGTAGGTATGTATGACAAATATTGCATTCATCTTTTAAAGAATAATTTGGTTCATACTGAAATAATTTCTGCGAAATATAACACCGAACTAAATATGCTGACATAAAAATATACGTTAAAATTTACCCATCTGTTCAGCAGGTTCAATAAAACAGACATACTTATAACATCCTTCGTTATAGACCAGAGTCAATAACAGTAAGTAGTATAAAAGACACCTCTACTAATTTTTTTTAGGAAAATTTTGAGTGCATACACTCTAGCCCACTTTGTGCAGGTGCTCGCCGGAACGTGACACGTTTAAGTGCTAAGTTTTATTTCAAAAATATACCTTCATGAGCACTGAGATATTATTTAGACAATTCAAACTCAAACTCAAGTCCAGCGGGGGTATTTACAAATGGCCATTTTTACATTATTTTTTTAACTACCACCGGTTCAGAACGCGTCCTCCACTGAGAAGATCCGGCGAGCAATTCAGCGGGAATGACTTTTTTGTCAAATTCTCCATTCATTTTGTTCATAATTTTCTGTATAGATACATACATTTTTATATTATACAAAATCATTTATGCGATTCAACTCCAGTGTGATGCCTTACGACTGCGATTTAAGGCTCATAATAATACTTTTAAATATATGTTATAATGAAAGGCTAGAGGATTCTGAGGGGCCCAGTCTCCACAAGCAGCACTCGTTCACGAGTATGACTACTTGAGCAGCCATCACCTCCCTCAACCATATTAGAGGGAAAGAAGTGACCCGCACCAAATAGTCAATACGAAAAACATAAGATTATATCATCTATGAAAACGCTAACACCGCAGTATTCAAGTTACTTGCCATTTTTTTTTGGTTTCCTAGTATGTATAATATATTTGAACAGGACGAAAATAATACATCGTGCGCCCTGTTTCTTGAAACAGTGCTCCACCCACCAGTTGTGACCCTCTTCAGACGCGCAGAGTTTCTTCTTCAAATTATAGTTGCCCAGTCGCTCGAACGTGCGCAGCGCGATGTAGCGCACGCTTAAGTACAATTTTATAGGGTCACAACTAGCGGGCTTTGCAATGAGCTTTATTGTTCTAATATAACAATCATATAGTACAATACTCTGTCCCTATCTAGGGTAAAACTCTTCTATCCTATCTATCCCTTTCTAGGGTTACACTCTTCTAATTCTATGTATTTACCTATTACATGGATTTACTTACTATTGCTTAGGTGCTATAGCTTAATCTTCTACAATGCTTATCTATATACAACATAAAGACGTCGTCCCGAAAAATAATAACTAATGGTAAATAATACATAATGCAAAAAAAAACCCTTATAACCATTTACATTAATATCAAAATGTAATTCACTTGATTGCACGACTGTACCGCCCTACTTTCGGCAAGCCAAGGGGCTGAGCATATTAAATTATCGTAATGATGAATTTACAAAAGGGGAATACCTATGCGGTGTTACGGGAATTGGACTCAATGCCCCGTTATACGAGTATTTTATAACAAACATAGAGCTTATCTTTCGGTTTATAAGAACAAAATTACAGGACAAAAGGAGGGGTTATTTTAAGTTCATTTTAGGATGAGATTGGATTGGTCCCATATCTTTGGCCTTTTGACAGGTTTATTACGAAATTATGTGTTCATGGTAATTTATAGGTTGTGGCCTTTGCAATATAAATTATATTCGTAACTGAATACGAAACATTCATAGGTTTGATCAACTATGTACCTATATTTAGCTCCACACTAGGCAATACTCGTGTGTGTGTTTTCAAACATGAAATACTATTTATCTATATCATCAGTCAACGTGGGTGGGAACGCCAGTTCCCTTGCGGGGTAGGCGGAGAGTACAGAGGTCTAACAGGTTATTTCCTTACAGATCTTTCTAGCTTCCTCAACTCTCATACTTCGTCTCATACACGCTCGTCAGTTATGGAGACTCTTGACTTGCCCTTCAGATAAGACACGGTCTCTTTGGTTGTGGTAAAATAGTCTAGGTCTTCTCCGGTATCTACATCCTTCCACTATCGCATTGTATATCTAAACATGCAATTCAAATACAAAAATACCCAGACTTAAGTAAAAATTTCTGGGTTACACAAAGATTAGTCCCGTGCGTGAACCGAGCTCATGACTACTAGATCCAGAGCACAGAGCAACCTATGCTCTTGACTACTGGACCAAGCTGTTGGTTGAACACAAGTTTGACAATCCTACACTTGGTCGAACTGCTACACAAGTATGACAATCCTGGACACTTTGTTGGTGACATGGTATCTCGTGCGGATCTCCTCGTTTCTCATTTGATCTGTCAGGGTAACTCCGGGTATAGCTCTCTCCATTTCCCCTTTTAGTGATCTTTATTCTTTTGACGAGTCCCAGCATAAATATTATCTTCACCCACACAACTTTTGATGTTTGCTGATGTGTATTTGTTATTTTTCGTATTTCGTTGCCTTTTTGTGTGCCTAAATTGACGAATTTTCTGTCTATTTTCTTGTTACGCCAAAATCAGGTAACGGAATAGTATAGTGCTCGCTTTCAAGGGAACCGGCTAAGGTGAGATCATCCTAGCCTCTCTAAAGTGTTTCGGTACGTTCAATTTGCGGTTATCGTAGAGGTACCTCGTTAGAGGGAAATAATTTGGTCTATATATACATATATGTGGAATGAGGACTTTTTGGTAGGTTCCAAATAAAACCTGTTTGTTAAAGGATTTATTTTTAAGATATTTGAATAAAGAGTGACAAAGGTGATTTATGAAAGACGTATGTTTGACTGTTAGAAAATGGCTCAGTAGCTTCAATGGCTTATTAAGTTCGCCTGTGTACCATTAGTGCATAAAGTATAATAAATAAATAAAACCTTATTATTATTTGGTTTTTAATGTAAACACAGCTGTAAAAAAAGACATCGATAATAAAATTTATAAAAAATTTTAATACTTTAAAAAATTTAAGTAAAATCGTTATTTATTTTAGAAATTTATTTACTACACAATTAATTGATGAAATGCACTATGGATAGCATTCAACCTTAGTTTAATAAATACAGTAAATATTATATGTCGATAATTTATGTCGATTGATTCGAAATATAATCAAAATCAGGTTTCCAAGAATTTCCCTCTAAGGCGATGGTATGTGAAATTCGTATTTGAAACTCACCCACAATACCAGAATAATATTTCCTAGAGTGGAGCTACGTTTTTTATACATAGAAAAAAGTATATAGGCTCCACTAAAACGCTTAGGAAACGCTTTTAACTTTATGCACGATATTTGTTTGGCCTCGCAAAGTTTCCTTCACGGCCCATTAACTACAATGTATAGGAGTAATCGAGGTTTTGAAGGAACTGAATTATTGTTCTTTTGTATTCGGATTTTGGGAAAATGGTGATTATTAAATGGTTACGTATCTCTAATCTATGCATATTATAAAGGGTATAAATAATAATAATTATTATTTTTATTCAGATAACCATGATCCAAAAGAGTAAGTAATGCTTTATATCTATAGTTGGTTTTACAATATATATTATTATTATGTGTACATTTGGTCCCTGCCAGCACCACGGATTCCCGTATCAATGCTCATATGGACATTAATCCAGTGACACACGTAGCTACAGTCAAGTCTATTAGCTATCATGACCAAAGCTGTGTTGCTGCTGGCCTGCACTCTGCTCAGAATTGACGCGTATCGTTTGCAGACAGAGTTGCATAGAAGCAATCGATGCGCGCCTCGGGAATCATGCCTGATACACTTCAATTGCGGGGTAAGCGCAACAACGCCCTAAACGTATCATTATATTGAACTCGTAGGGCACTATACGCTTTGAGAGTATAGTTCGCCCACAGGCTGCACGTGTATAAAGATGTACAAAAGGCTCTGAAGAGTGTAACTTTGACACATTATACAAACCTGACACAGAGGTTACTGACCTGATCCTTATAATAACAACTTCCTCTTATAATAGGGAAAATTTTCTCTACCGCAACCCTAAGTGGAAGTAAATAGGTTTGAGCATAGGTTGCTCAGTCGCGGCTTCGATCCCGATACGAGACCAGAAGGCTTCAACGAGATACTGTATTCGAATCCTACGTCTAAAGCCTCGCCCTTTCTACATTAGGACGAAACATTGTCCAAATGCAGTAAACTTAAGCCACCCGCACTTGAATAATATAAGTATGATGTTGTTTTTTATTTATTTATTATAAGCCAACTGTTTCTGACCTTCGATTCAAGAGTACTAAAATTATCTTAGTACCTAAATAACACACATAAAATCCATTTTTTTTCCATTTCTACATCACAAAGTGCTGATACAAAACTTTTTGTCCGTTAATGGCTAAAAGGCTATTAACGATAGACACAAAATGCTGTTATCACACAAGATTGATGGTTTTTTAACTGAATGCCTACTCATTAAGCGCAAAAATTCTAGGTTAAATGTGTCAGCAATTAGGTGGCATACTATGTTAGGACAATGTTTTTAGAACTATATTATGTCCACACACCATCACGCCTATATTCCAAGCGGGGGTACCAGAGGTGTACTGTGTACACCCATTTTTCGCCAACGATGTTAGATCCCGTATAGACGTACCCTAAGCTTTTCAAAAAAACAATAATCCACAGACACAATAGTGTTAGATACATACTCTGCCGCTTTGAAATCAGTAATAATACCTTAAATACAATATAGGCTTACTTTGCACACCGCTAACTTAACTGTTTAAGCATCTAGCTATAAAAAGCTAACATTCTCGAAATAATTATAAGCGTCCCGTAAAATGACATCAAACTTTACCCGCATCTAATATGGCGGTAGATTAATTTCACGGTGGGCTGGCCAGCGGACCATGGTGCTATTTCCCTCCCATCCCACAGTACTGGGGTTACCGACCCTTATAATGGGAAACCGCACTTTTAGTTATGAATTTTTAGTTTGCAGAATGTTTGCTTCGGATGGAAGTCAAATAGGAACTTTATTAGGGAAAGAATACTTAATTTGGAAGAGAAAGATATACTGGATAACACCGTCTAATTGCACGATAGTAAGAAGAGAAATCGACATGAAACTGAGCAGCGCATTAATGTAAACTGCGGCCGTAAGCAAAAAATGGACATGAAACTGACCGTTGGGAAAATGTAAACCACGCCAGTAAGCAGAGAAATAGACATAAGCCCGGCTAGTGCGAGAGTGCAAGCCGCGACAGAAAACATAGATATTGTCATGTAGCTGGCCAGCGCTAAAATGGAAACCACGGTAATAAGTAGACAAATGGTCATGAAACTGGCTGGCAGTAAATGCAAGCCGCAACAGTAAACAAAGATTAAGATGAAACTGGCCAGCTTGAGAATGTGCAAAAAATGTGCAATGTGCAAAAAATGTGCATAAAACTGGTTTATGCGATAACTTAAACCGCGGCAGTGAGCAGATAAATGCATATAAAACGGGCCAGTGTGAAAATGCTCACCGCGGTAGTATGTAAAGAAATGGATATGAAACTGGCCAGTGCAAGAATGCCAACCGCGGCAGTGAGCAGAGAAATGGCCATGAATCTGGCCAGCGCGAGAATGCAAACTACGGCAGTTTGGAGGGAAGTGGGCATGCTACTCACTGACGTACTTAGACTCAGCTTAGGCTAAATGTATATCAGGCATTACACTTTAAACGTTAAACTCGACAACCGGCAAGCGTGTATGAGACAGACTATAAGAAGGGAGGAAGAAATAGAGAGCAAATAACGAAAAATATGCTGAAACTATAACCCCACCTCTTGCTACTTCGCGAGATGGCAATATAGATGTACTTCCATAATTTTAATTAGAAATCCTTTTTAAGAACAAGTTTTTATAGCTAACACAAACAAAATATCTCGCTTAGTTGAGAAGTTCCTTCGGCTTTTTTGGCTCTATAATCAGATCCTGAACACAATCTAGTTATTAACACGAGTGGGTCAAGTTGTATAGTTCATATGTTCCTGTAGCCATCTTGTGACTCCATTACTAGACCAGCTCCATGGTACCATATTATTGTATTGTCATCGACTTTACATGCGTATGCTAAATGGCAGCTCAATCGGATTCCCGCAAGTGTCTGAATAATGTATCATAATATTTGAACTGGAAAGACAGACAGTAGACATTGCAAGTTAAATAAAAGCTTGTAAAAATTAGGCTAAAGTTGAAGGAGATTATTACTGGTTATGGCGCGTTATTGGTGAATGACGATACCGTGGGCAAGAGTCCTTCAGAAGGTCTATCAGCACCCCACTTCGGCATCATCGGTCAAGTGGAAACTAAAAAGGGCCTGTAGCACGTTAACGTATATTATGTATCAACTGGATGTATCCTTCACAAAGCCCTTTGTATCGCAGTGGAAGTCTGTCAGCTGATGATACGATAGGATTTAATGGTGGCAAGGCAGTAAGCATTTCCTTTATATCATTCTTAATTATGGTGCTTCGGATTATTGCTTACTCTTATAGTTAACCCTTAGGATGCGGAAAATCACAAAATCGCATCAAATTACCGTGACAAACTTTTCCAGAAGTTAGTTTATACATCCCAGCTAGAAAGAAAGAAAAGAATACCAGCAAAGTATCTTTTGATGAACGTGAATCATGTTTTCATTTGACATTAATTCGTGTTCATTATATGCTTCTTAGAATAAAGTAGATGAATTTTAATTTGACACCGTGTATTATTTCGTACCCTAGGGTATTTTACTATTCGTAGACAGGTATACTACAAGACAAACTATAAAGTTCTTAATACTCTAAGGCCCACTTGCACGAACCAGGGTTTGCGTGACCTATTGCCTAACTCGAGGTTATAACGGTAGTTAAAGGCAATTTAACGTTATAAACTCGAGTTAGTCAATAGGTAACGCTAACTTTGGATTGTGCATATTGGTCTAAGATTGTTACAGAAGGAAAGGCACCTCACAAACTTAATGGTTCCATCTACTGTTTTTTATTTTATAAATTTTAGAATTCTAGCTCAAAAAATCTAGTTTTATCTCGATAAAGATTAATAGACACTTTAAGGTTAATCGAGCCAACACTCCGTTCGAGAACTTGTGACGTCATTATGAAAATATTTCCAGTCTATTATACTTAACCCCAGCTGGGAGTGCGTGAGAATTTGCTGTTCAGCGGCCTTCATGTTTTATCGTCTCATACGAGCTTAGCCGTCCAGTGTACATCCTGTGAATGGAAATCCAAATATTTATATTATTCGAAACCCTGCAAACACTCTTTATGTGAAAAGCGTAAAATGTGAATGTGATTCTCTATGATAATATGTCCTTTTTTGATACTTTAAAGTCCTAGTTTTAGTGCATCGTTATTAAATGTTTATATGTATGGGTGTCGACATAGGGAGTGTTTGGATATATAAGATTAATAGTAACATCTTTAAAACTAACCGATCTAGTTAATAAAAACTTTTATAAAAACTAAACACCGTCACGCGCAAATATGTGTACATATTTGAATTTAGGACCTCGTCATCGCTACGTGCATTATTTGTCACTAGACGAGACAGTCAAGCTTCTTTGTCGAGGCTGTTTTTGTTAATCTTAATATATCCACTAATTCGGACTGGGTTTTTGTATAACCTATTCTCTCTTATCTAATACAAAACAGTGTTGGGCATTTTTGAAAAATTTATTAATTCTTTCAATTGAAATTTGAACTAAAATTTAATTAATCACCCTGAGGTACTCCGGAAGAAAAATGACTTTAGACAAACGCTTCAGTTTCTCCCGTGACCAGGGGTGCTATATACACTTAAAGCGTCGGGAACTAAAAAGACTAAAGATAAACTGCAATAACAACAACCGAAATATTTTAATTGTAATTTAATTTTTGCCCAACACTGATTCAAGTCTTTTCCCAACAGAGGCACATGGTAGCTTGATTTATAATCTTTACATCTGTGTGCATAATCATTTTACTGTGTAAACAACTTTACAGCCCAACCGTGAAATATAATCAAGATAATTTTCTTATATTCAAATGTTTGTCGTTTGCGTCTAAACAGGACTCTTTTTAATTATAATAATAATAATCATAATATTAGCCCTGTTAAGAAACTGTCCCACTGTTGGGCACGGGCCTCCTCTCAAACTGAGAGGGTTTAGACCATAGCTTTAATTATAATAATAATAAATCTATATTGTTAAAAATACAGTATGTTGAGGGTAGTCAAAGTGTAAAGTACAGAATTTTTATCAGCTGATAATTATATTTATTTAAATAAACAAAACTTTAATGTTTACTGAGTGCTAAAAGTTCTTAGTTACCTTTGGTGCATTCCTTCACTTATCTATCTCTCCTCTATCTATCTTCGCTACACTTCAAACAACAATCTACTGCTTCGTGTGTTATCAACCTCTCTATATCATTATGGATCTATATGCAAAGTTGGCCAATACTATGGAGGATCTGACTACATTATTTACTTCCAGAATGGACACCTACAAAGAAGATCTCAAGAATGCTGGCAACATTGAAAACGCTGCAGCTCATAAACCATAGCAAGCCTGTCACGTAAATTTACTGACTTTAAGTGTCTCATCTGGAAAGCCTTGGGAACACTAAAAGCATAGGCGGAGCTGCTCTCACTTGGGCTTTATCGACATGAAATGGCATCTCGCAGAAAGGAGGAGTACTCTTGCATGGATTGTCTGAAGTTTCGGAGTGTAAGACCAAAGTTATCAAAATTGTCCATGATACAATGCAGCTACCAAATATAAATTCTGCTGATATCGGTGTGTGCTACCCTCTGGGAGTAAATATAAGTAAGCCACGTCCCATTCTTATCAGGTTTCAGTCTTCTTCTCTGCGTGGTGAAGTATGGAATAAAAAAGCCGCTCTAAAAGGGTCCGGGTTAACTCTGTCCGAGTTTTAACAAAGCCTAGACATGAGGTGTTTATGAACGCTCGCGAAAAATATGGTGTTAAACAGTCTGCGGCTGAATTGCGTCAAGTGCTGGCGCAGTTACCCTCTGCTCACAAGGTTGCGAGCACCAATAAGCAGCCGCGGGAAAATCCTGCATCATCCATCTCAGAGAAGAGGTCGCGCAGACCTGCGAAGTGATCGTGTGTGGTATCACTTCTGCCTCGTCAAACACTTCCTTCGTTCACTTTTTACCTTCACTCACTATTGTTTACTAGGTACCTGTAATTTATTTACAATTTATTTCATGTCAATCACCTCGCTCACTGTAAACCTTTGACATTTGTTTGATAGTGTATTCATCCATTGACAATTGGTGTGAACTGTACTGTACTGTACTTTAATCTGTATTCCGCAACCGGCGAGTGCATCGAGGGTAAAATTATGTATTATTTTTTTTGTTTTCGTTTGAAGACATTTCAATTTAATAATTTATATATTATTTATTAGTAGTATTTTATTTTATTTATATATCTTATTTTATTAAACGTAATAGTATCTTATTTCAAGTATGGATTTATTGGATATCAGCGATGATAGTTTTGTTTCTTGCTCTTCTGAAATGTCCGACGTACAGTATTCAAGTGCTTTTAGAGATGACGATTGCTCAACACATCTACGAGAACAACTTTTTTCTACTTTCTCCACTCTCCGGAAATTCTTCAATGTTGTGCATATTAACTCTCAAAGTATTCCTGCTCACTACCCTGACCTCTTAGTTTCCTTCGACTCTGAATATATACATGCGATTTTGGTATCCGAAATCTTCCTCAAACCTTCCCTACCTTCAGTGCAGTATGCATTGCCTGGATCCAAGCTGCTACGTAATGACAGAACAGGCAAGGGAGGTGGTGGTTTTGCTATTTATCTTCGTGGGGATATCCCTTACAAAACGATTGATCAGTCACCAAGTGAGTACTCTCAATTTTCTGAACATCTTTTTATTGAGCCCAGTTTCCTTTATACAAACCTTCTCCTAGGCGTTTATTACATCCCATCCTGTCATATTGATTTCTTCTCCTCCTTTGAGTTAAAACTAGAGTATTTCACTTCGTTATACGATCATACTATAATTCTTGGTGACTTTAAAACTTGTTTATTAAAAGGGGATAGTCGTAGCAACAAACTCCGGTCCCTTGTCTCTTCTATCAACATGCATGTCCTACCGCTAACAGCTACTCATCGCGCTCCGCATAGTTCTCCATCACTCCTAGATCTTATTCTCGTTTTGGACTCTAGCCATGTAGCTGCACACGGCCAGATTCCTGCTTCTTTTTCGTATCATGATCTGATATTCCTTTCCTATAAAATTCGCTCTCCAAAACGCTCTTCTAAATTTCTTTTCCTTCGCAGCTTTAAAGATATTAATACTGAGCAATTAAGACTGGACGCGAGCAGTGTAGACTGGACTTAACTGCGTTGACGTAAACGAAAAAGTATCGATATTCAATAAAACAGTGCTGGGTTTATGTGATCAGCATGCGCCAGTAAAAAAAGTGAGAGTTAAGCATCGTCCCGCGCCTTGGCTATCTGATACCATCAAGAAAATGATGGCTAAACGTGATAAGGCGAAGAGAAGGTACAGAAAGTTTTCTACGGATGTAAACTGGAGTCAGTACAAACAACTGAGAAACCGCTGCAATCGTATGTGTAGGGAAGGTTGGTGGCAAAACCATTACTCCGAATGTTCCCAATGTGGACGTTAACGCATTAAACGCACACTTCTCCAAACCTCCAACTTCGGTTAAACATGACATAAAATCGTCTACTCTCAAGTATCTCTCCAATCTTCTCTTGCCAGTATGTGCTTATTTCTCCTTCAGCCCGATTACGGAGCAAGACATCAAGAAATCCATCTTGTCCATGTCCACGAAGGCGGTTGGTGATAATAGCATCCAAATTCAAATGCTCTTACTTATCTTGAATGAACTTGGGCATGTCATCACGCACATAATGAATTCTTCCCTGGAGACTAGCGTTTTTCCCGATATTTGGAAAAAAGCACATGTTGTCCCGTTACCCCAAACTCAGAACCCTTCGTCTTTATCCCATTTCCGACCTATCTCCATCCTTCCCTTGCTATCCAAGGTGCTCGAGAGTGTTGTTCAAGGTCAACTGTCTCTCTATCACTCCTCTCATGACATTCTAAGTGCTTATCAATCTGGTTTTTGGCCAGGTCACAGTACAGTTACAACTCTAATCAAGATAACTGATGATATGAGACTGGCTTTGAAAAATAGACTTCTTACGGTGTTATTATTATTGGATTTCAGCAGTGCTTTTAATTCATTTAATTTTGACATCCTCTTAGGCACCTTATCCTCTCTGAATGTCTCCGCTCCAGTAATTGCGTGGTTTAACTCTTATCTTCGGGGCCGCTCCCAGTCAGTTCGCTTAGAAGGAGTTTCCTCTGATTGGTGCGATCTTACTGCGGATGTGCCTCAGGGTGGCGTCCTTTCTCCTCTTCTGTTTTCATTTTTTATAAACTCTGTTACTAAAGTGATTACTTCCTTCTATCATCTCTATGCCGACAATTTGCAGCTGTATCGACATTTTAAAATTGAGGAGCTTAATTATGCAATCAGCGTCATCAATGATCTAGAAAATATTAGCAAGTGGGCAAATCTTCTGGCCTTCTTGTTAATCTGGCTAAGTCTCAAGCTATCATTATTGGTGGCAGATACTACATGAACGCACAAGTTATGAATTCACATGCTCGCCCTCTAATTGTGCTTGATTCTGTATCTTTACCCTACCCTGACACTATTAAGAATCTAGGTATTTTTATGGACTCCATCCTTGCATGGAGCACTCATATTACTGAGGTTAGTAGAAGAGTCTACAGCTCGTTCCAGTCTCTCAAACGTCTTCAAAAGTTTTTGCCTTTCCAAACTAAAATAAACCTTGCTCAGTCTCTTCTTGACTATGGAGATGTCTGTTTCCTTGATGCCACGGAAGAGCTAGTGAACAAGCTTGAACGTTTGCAGAATCCGCTTCATTTTCGGTTTGCGTAAATATGATCACGTATTAGAGTTCCGGGGAAAACTGAAGTGGCTGCTTATTCGGCGGCATCGAGACTCACATGTTCCTTCTCTTCTCTACTCCATCCCTCATAGTCCTAAAGCTCCTATCTACCTACGTAGGCGTTTTGACCTTCTTGTCCCTACAGATAGACCCTGTCGTAGTGTTACTTCTCTCCTTCTTCGTACTCCTCTTAATTCTTCCAGCCGATACAGTAGGTCTTTTACTGTTCGTAGTATCCATCTTTGGAACACACTTCCACACGCCCTACGTGCGAGCTCAACTCTGGATGTTTTTAAGAGAAGAGTCAGGAAACATTTCCTATCTGTTTGCTGATTGATGCATACATATAACTTTTTGTACTATTTATGTATGTATATGTAGGTGTACTATATTTATTAAATGTATTTAGTATTTGAGTCGTGTATGTAATTTATTTATAATTATGTTTATGAATTTTATATATTTTCCTTTTTCTCTGGAATGTGTGATTGTATAACTCATCATCATCATCATCTCAGCCTATACTTGTCCACTGCTGAACATAGGCCTCCCCAATCGCTTTCCAGCGTAACCGGTCCGATGCCACCTGCATCCAACGACTTCCTGCGATTTTCACAAGATCGTCGGTCCATCTGGCAGGCGGTCGTCCCACACTGCGCTTGCCAATACGTGGTCTCCACTCTAGAATCTTTCTGCCCCAACGCCCGTCCGATCTACGCGCTATGTGGCCCGCCCATTGCCACTTCAGCTTGCTAATCTTAACGGCTATGTCGGTGACCTTGGTTCTTCTACGAATCTCCTCATTCCTGATTTGATCGCGTAGAGAAACGCCGAGCATAGCTCTCTCCATAGCTCGCTGAGCAACTCTGAGCTTTTTTATGAGACCTATAGTAAGAGACCACGTCTCTGATCCATATATCATCACTGGTAACACACACTGACTAAAAACTTTAGTCTTAAGGCACTGAGGTATTTTGGATGAGAAGATGTTGCGCAGTTTCCCGAACGCTGCCTAGCCGAGTTGGATTCGTCGATTGACCTCTCTCTCAAAGTTGGACCTACCTAACCGGACTACCTGTCCCAGGTAAATGTATTCGTCGACAACTTCAAGAGTAGAGTTCCCAACGGTGAGTGCGGTGGGTACGACATGGACGTTACACATTATTTTCGTTTTGTCCATGTTCATTTTAAGACCCACTTGTTGAGATACTCTGTTGAGGTCACCGAGCATTCGTCCTAGATCTTCCAGCGACTCCGCCACGACCACAATGTCGTCGGCAAATCGAAGGTGAGTGATGTATTCGCCATTGATGTTGATGCCAAGTCCTTGCCATTCCAAGAGCTTGAAGGCGTCCTCTAAGGTGGCCGTAAACAGTTTCGGAGAAATGACGTCTCCCTGCCTTACTCCTCTTTTTATGGGGATCGCCTTCGTGCAATGCCCCTGTACTCGGACTGACATGGTGGCGTTATTATACAAGCACTTCAACACTTCAATGTACCGATAGTCAATGCGGCATCGCTGGAGAGATCTAAGAACCGCCCAAGTCTCGATCGAATCGAAGGCTTTCTCATAGTCCACAAACGCCAAGCATAGTGGCCGATTATACTCCTCGGTCTTCTGTATAATCTGCCGCAGCGTATGTATGTGGTCTATGGTACTAAAGCCTTTCCGGTCACCGGCTTGTTCGGGAGGCTGGAAGTCATCAAGCCTGCGTTCGAGACGATTCGTGATGACTCTCGAAAACAACTTATAAACATGGCTCAGCAGTGTGATGGGCCTATAATTCTTCAGTAAAGTGTTATCACCTTTCTTGAAAAACAGTACCACCACTCCCCTGTTCCATGCTTCCGGCGTTTTCTCTTCGAGCAAGACGGAATTAAACAGCCTCTGAAGGACTTTAAGTACTGGCGTTCCGCCCGCTTTCAGAAGCTCTGCGGTAATTCCGTCTTCGCCTGGTGCTTTGTTATTTTTGAGTTGTTTGAGAGCCATCGTAATCTCGTACAGGCTGATGTCCGGGATATCTTCAGTGTAGTGTCGGGTTAGCTTGGCTCTTGGGTCTTTTACCAAGTCAACAACAGGTTCAGCTACTGAGGTGTACAACTGCCCATAGAACCTCTCTATCTCCCTGAGCACCTCTGACCTATTCGACGTTACGTTTCCGTCCTCCGTCTTCAGCTTCGTCAACTGGCTTTGCCCAATAGACGCGTCTCTTGCGAACACTTTGGAGCCCTTGTTCTGTGCTATGGTCTCCTCAATACGCCTTGTATTGAAGGACCGTAAATCGTGACGCAAGGACTTCAGTATCTGTCCATTGAGCTGCCTATAGGACTTAGCATCATCGGAGGTTTGGAGCGTCATGGAACGTCGCTCAGCCATGAGATTTCGGGTTGAGTTAGATAGTTTTTGAGGTCTATTTTTACGGTGGGGCTTATAATACTTGGACCCGACCGTATGGACAGTCTCTACCAGCCTGTTGTTGATTTCGTCCACTGATGCGCTGCTGTCTAGCAATTCGAAGCGGTTTGCCAATTCGAGTTGAAAGTTCTCGGGGTTTTGGATGTGTGCATAAGAAGGTCGGAGCGTAGACTTCATCAGACGCGATCTTTCCATTTTGACATTAATATTTAATGTGCCTCTGACCATTCGGTGATCACTGCCGGTTTTTACCCTGTGAATCACGGAGACATCATTAAATATTTGTCGCTTGGTGCTCATGATGAAGTCTATCTCATTTTTTGTGGAACCATCAGGGCTCATCCAGGTCCATTTTCTATGAGGCAGCTTCCGGAAGAAAGAGTTCATCATAAAGAGTCCCTCCTTCTCCAGATATTCGGCCAGCCTCTGACCCCTGGGGTTGCGCTGCCCATATCCAAATTGCCCCACTCTCGACTCATCATCGCCCCGTTTGCCCAGCCGCGCATTGAAGTCACCCATAACCACTGTAAAGTGTGCTTTGGAAGTATGTATGGCTCTACTAATGTCCTTATACATTACTTCGACATCATCATCTGAGTATTCCGAGGTCGGTGCGTAGACCTGTATGACCTTCAGCGAATATCTTTTGGATATTCTGAGTATCAGGTACGCTACCCTGCTCGACACACTAGTGATGGACACAATGTTGTCTATGTATAACTGCCCTCTTTTTTTCTGTCTAATCTCTCAACACTCAAAGGTTTGCTGGAAGAGGACTCATATTTTGAGTTAAGCTCGCCTTTGTATATGACTTGTGTAAATTACAATTACCTCTGTACTGTATACAATAAAGAATAATATAAATAAATAAATATGTACCTATATCTAATACAAAATGTGCGGCTGGTACTTAAAATAGGGAAGCCCTGACTCTGCTTCAGCATTTTCTGCAATTTGTGCAGCGCTGGTATTCTGGCAGAATCTTTGCTAGTGGGCAACAATAAATAATAACAAATATTCTCATTTTAAGGATATAATAATATATACGAGTATATACCCTAGACAAACTCTAGTTACAAGTACTACACTTACTAACCATATAGTGTTGATATCAATATGCATGAACAATAGCTTTACGCTCAAGCTTCCACATGCTAGTAAGTAGTAAATCAATAAGCCATTTGGCTTACGTCACTTTATTGGAGGGTTGGGTGATATTTTTCTGTAAAATACTATCCAAATGCATCATCGAGAGTAGGCAGGTTACAAAGTTCTGACAGTTGTTTTTTCTTACAAACCTCTCTCGCTTCATCCACTCTCATACAGATACGCGGTTGCCGGTTACAGAGACTTTTGAATTGCCCATTAGATAAGAAGCGAATTGTTGGCCATGTTAAGATAGTTTACGTTATCCCCAGAACCATCATTCTTCTTCTTGCGCTTATATATCTGTTTTGACTTTTTTTACTTCCGACATTATTTTGTGTTTCTCTCCTCGATATTCATGTAACCTGTCCGAATCATTGGAGAAAATTTAAGCTTTACACCGATAATGTCTATTTTCTGCATTCCTTTGATGCAGCTAAGAAGTGCACATGCAGCAAAGTGGACATGTTACTTTTACATGCTTGCCATTCCCTTTTTTACCATTTAAATAATAATTTAATATATAAATTGCGATTTTGAAGTCCTGTTTCTTGCTGTGCTTCTGTTCACATTCTTGCATTGGAAAATTTATGTCTACTATTCAGCTTACTACTGCAAGAGTGAGATACATATAAAACGGAAGTAAAATATCACCACCATTTGCCGAAAAAGTTGATGGAAGCGTTGAGATAACGATACGATCAAAATGAATTAGCTGCTGCTAAAGGCTCACTCTTATTAGTTGAATAGTCTAAGATTATTAGGTAAATATTAGGGGTTTGGGATCCGAATAGAGGTTTACATAATTTGGGATATCACTTCTGAGACAATAATCAAGATCTTGCACTTCAAGAATTTTTCTAGTATATCATTTTAAATTCTTAATTTAAGACGACTATTTAACTGGTTAGAGCACTTTGCTCACTGGATCGGGATACGGGACAAATCTTTGTTTCCACAATGTTAAATGCAGATTCAGAACTATTAAATAAATAAAGCAGTGGCAAAACGTTACTACAAAAACAAGAAATGCCGTCGACTTCATTGATAGCCCTACAGACGGAAATTGTTTTCTCAGCATCAGTCACTGACCACGCTGGCGAGGTTGAAGAATCACTTGCCCGCCCGCACGTGTAAAGCACCATTATAAGGCACCTAGTATATACTAGGTGTCTCATCATGGTGCTTGGTCTCCTCCCCCATTGCTACAACCCAAACTAAGATCGTTCCTCCTAGAGGCCACTTTGTGTTAGTTGCTCCCTTTGCCTTACTGGCTCAAGCTTAGTTGTTGCACGCACGCCCTCTGGTCAGTGTAGATCATGCACACACAAAAAATGTATTTTTATTGGCACTGTTAATTTATTCATACATTATATTATCTTCAACAGCCTAATTAATGATCGTATAGCACCAAATAGGTTTAAACCACAATCAACAAATCGCCTTGATTTACACAAATTGGATGGGCCAAGTGAATTCGTAATGGGATATTTGAACAGGCTTAACAATTCAGTTAACAAATCCTTGTGGGCACGGATCCTCTTTGGTTGCAGTTCATTTACATAGAACCTAAGATTATATCGGGTTTTGTGGCTGGGATGTTTAAGTGTAGCGGACTGCGGTGGTATGTGGAATATCATAAAGTTTTAGACTAATAATTATCTATATGAGGTGTAACATAATAAACTCTAGACCTAAAAGTACTTTGTTCTATATCGGTAACTGAATTGATTCCAATAATTTTTAATGAATCTTATTTTTTTTTAATTTGCAATAAATACTTTGACTCATTCAGTGAGCTATAAAAAACTAAATTTATTCTTGATTCAGCAATAAGGATATTTAAGAGCAATAAGGATATTTCAAATGTATTTCTTAAAACGCACATACAAGTACAGGTTTTATAGTTGATTGGGGTATAAAAGTGCTAAAAAAAGGGTAAAAACCTTTAAATTTGGAAATTTGGTTTTCGTTTTGAATTTATGAAGAAATTCTCTAATCGGGGTGTCTAAGGTCTTGCGTTTATTATGTTACACCTTGTATATCCATCTATCTATAACATCGAATTTGGTAAGGATGTTTCGTCTGTACAATGATTTAACCAATTCCAATAATAGCCTCGATATTTTTGGAATTGATTTGCAAAATTTATTATAACTGTCAAAGATATAATTCATGTTATATAATGCCATAAAATGCAATGTTATGTTACTCATCCTTATAGTTACTGTTTTTTTTTTGTTTTTGTTCTTGCATAATGTTTACTTCTCTTTTATTTCTTTTGTTTATCGTTAGGTACTTAATTTTAAGTAGCTGAATGCACATGTTAGTCAAAGTCAAAAATCATTAATTTGTATAGGCAAATACAATATCACAAACGCCAAAATTATTACATTTTTTAAATTCCTATTTAATTAAGTTGCCTCTCATTCGCGCAATACCCTCTTTCATGTTGACTTCCCTGCACATTGCCTTGCAAATGAGCTGAATGTAAAACGAGAAATATGAATGCAATGCAAAAAAGGTCCAATTTGACTATGTCTTCATCTAATGATTAGCGTAGGCTACTCCACCTATTGAATTTAGTAATCTTAGTACTACTCAAAATGTTTAATTCGGTTTAGGTGTTTGCGTATGTAAATTTCCTGTTTGTAAACTAACTCATGACACCCGAATTATTTCTAGTTCAGGACTGCATTTGAAAAATCTCTCACAACATTACTTTAGACACGGTGTAATGTTTACTGTGCTGTACATTTCCACTACTAAGAGCTAAGCAGGAACAGGTCGACGTTAGAGTAACGTTGACGAGAAAGGGTGCGGTCACGTTCATCTTTATTTAGTAAATATTTAGTACGCAAAGGATGGAATACTAACTAGATAGCGTCACGCTAACGTCATTCTTTTCGTGCTAAGCGCTCTGACCACAGAATTTTCTAATGCTCCCCGTATAGTTTCCGGATGTAATGAAGACACGTTAGTGAAATTGCTACTTCTCTTATAATGTATGTTCGTAAGAGACTAAGCATGAAGACATTGACGTTAGTGAGTTGATATGACATGTCATACTACAATTTAAAATCAATATGAACATGTCAGACCGCTCACTCTTCAACTTCTTCGTAAATCTTTCTGTGCTAACCCCTCTATTTTACATTTGGATTCGAAATATAGTCGTACAAATGTCTTTTGGCCCGTGACCAAAGCCAGAACTAATGCTGTCATTAAGTGAAATGTCACTACATAACAGTCGCAAGGTTGCCATATGAAATTTAGCCAAGTTCTTTTTTTCATTAGTAACCGTGTGGACCTACCAGTTTAAATATCTTCTTGGAAGTAGTAATTTTCCCTGTCAATGTCATCCATAGGCCAAAAGATCCTTGTGGCACTATAGTCGATATTTTAACAGGTTATTGACATAACATCCAATAACAGAGTAGTTAACGCTGATAGCTCGTCACTTTGACATATCTATCCAACTTGTTTTGCTGTCATATAGTCCATTACAGACTTTTGATTGCTTATTTAAAACTACTCAGAAGATAAAGATAATTCACGTCAACACAATGACGGAGTTCGTTAGCATAGTAAATAGGTACCAGATAAGGGATAAAAATAAAAATAAATTAGTATATTCATCTCACTGGTGGGCAAAGACTACTCACAAATCGAGATGAGAGAGAATATCATAAGCTGCCACGAGTACTCATGCTGATTGGTGGAGGCAGGTTTGTGGTCACTTGCTGTTGGGACTTATCAAGCTGCTCATAATGCTTTCAACTTGATTTAAAGCGGTACTGTAACGTGCCTTTCCAAAGCACCTTTTTTAAATAATATAGTATACTAACGATCCGGTCAGCAAGGATAAATGTCAACATAGTTCTATCAATTCATAGCATTAAAACATTCATAAATTATATACCTTCTCCTCAAGAATCAGTCTATCTCTAATTGAAATTTGAATGAAAATACATGGACGAGTTTCTGATGTAAAGGCGTACAAAATTAGATCAGTTTATATGAATAGACTTATAATGCCATAAAAATATCTTGACCTGTTTTGACTACGCTATCTTTCAATAAACACATAACAGTGAAATAAAAAAGATAAATTTAGCTTTACGAATTACATATATGTATTACTATAACAAACTAGATATTTTAATTTTCATTTTCTTTCTTGATTTCAATGGCTGGATATGAAAGTATGGGTATGCGGTATGTAGGTAGCCAGCGACAGAATTTTGAGATTTTGCTAGTACGATGTTGTATGGCTATTGACAGTCTATTCATTTGAACTGGTCTGTCATACATAGAAAAGTTGCAACAGGCAACTTCTACTTATATGTTGTGCAGATTATATTAGTAAAAAACACGTTATTTGCTAACTCACCAGTTTTGGCGTGTGTGCGCGTGAGTGAAATGACACAAATGAGTGTCAATACCAAATTGGAGGTCTTCATTGTGACCACTTTACATTTAAGTCACGTGCATGTTCACTGTAATCACCACTTCGTTTTTATTTATCTGAAAAGAAAAAATGTTAGAATGAGTTCACAAATAATATTAGAAAAAGAAATTAGTCGGCAGATTTAGTAAAGTAACGATTCAATTAAAATTGATTCGCAAACACAGCTAAATAAGATAAGACCTTTATATGCTATGCCCAAACAACTAAAGGTTCCATTCCCATCGGGTGGGCAGTGATTTAAAAAAAAAATGAAATACAATATTTTTACTGCTATTTATTAATAATGGTTATACTACTTCGGTTGAAGCCTAAATTATTACGAAACACATTGTCACTTAAGCATCAATCTTCTTCGACAGATAACAAAACGACCCTCAATATCCAAATAACACTTAATCCGTCTCTAATTCTCCGTGTTACCACATCTACGGGAAAGATAAATATATGACGATTGTATTTTTTCCGAACAAAACCGCTTTAATTTCCTTTTTCTCACTCAAAATCATGGAGCGTGCCGGTTAATTATCCCAAGCAAATAATGCAAATATCGTCGCACGCATAAAGCCTTTATGCGTGCCGCGTAAAACTGACACGTGGAAACAGGGGCTATTACGTATTGCTCACGCATTGTCACAAACGCCTTTGTCACAGCTCAACCTCTTTTTATCTTTTTCCTTTTTAGGGTTCCATATATCCGTACTAATATTATAAATTGGCATGTAACTCTGTCCATGACTGTTAGTCTTTTACCTTTACACACTTCATCATCATCATCATCAATCAGCCCGCATCTACCCACTGCTGAGTGTAGGCATCTTCTCTATTACGACATTTGTTCCGGTCCCCTACTAGCCTATTTCACAATTTTCCGGCCACATTCACGATGTCATCACTCCATCTGGCTGATGGCTTGCCACACTTAGATTAGACATATATTTTATCTAAGGGAAGGACATAGGCTACTTTTGTTTTAAAAAAACTTATGTGTGTGAATTATACGCCTGAAAATGACGCGAACGAAGTTGCGGGTACAGCTAGTTAATATATAAAATTGGACCCCTTTTGTGATTACATTGTTGTCTGCCTTTGGGCTAAGACCCCAATCTATCAGGAATGGGTAGAAACTGGGGTCACTACATTCTATCAAGTTAAAATTTGTGTCAAGTGCCTTAATTTTCGATATAAATGTGTAACGCTTAACAACTTTAGATCATAATGTATAGTGCTATGGTGGCGAAAAAGAAGGTGTGAGATTCTAAGTGAATCTAATCATAAGACACGGACTTATATCACATAGTTTGTACGCATAAAGCCTTTGTCAAACACCTACAACCCCGAAATAACTACAAACATGGGGGGCTATTACGTATTACTCACACATTGTCACAAACGCCTTTGTCACAGCTCGACCTCTTATATTTGCCTTTTTAGGGTTTCATACCTTAATAGATATAAACGGAACAATTTTGTGATTACTTTATTGTCCATTCGAGTGTTAAGACCCCTTTTTCTCAAGAATGGGTAGGTATCAAGTTAAAATTTGTGTCAAATACCTTAGTTTTTGATATAAATTGAAACTGCGAAGAAACCACATGTCTTAATTTACAGTTTATGAAGGTGAAAAAATAAGCTTCTCAGTAAATGCTATTAAACGATATGGATACTTATGTGACATACTTTAATACTCGTAAACTTACTCATTGAAATTTATAGGAAAGTTATATCTGGCAAGAAGCAAAACTTTACAGTTAAAGTAAAGAAATATACTGAGGTCTTAGATTTACGCGAATATTACACATGAAATAAAACTATTTTTCGGATTTTATCGCGGTTTATTTTTCACATAGAACAAACAAAAAAACCAGTAAAAACTCGGGTTAAAGAACACATAGCTGACCTAAAACACCGTCGCTCAAAGAAGTCTGCAGTCTGTGAAAATGTCTTTGATCGCACCCGCCATAACATCAGATTTGATAGACTACAAATTCTCGTGAAAGAACACCGATTCCTACCAAGGATGGTTCGCGAGGCTATTGAAATTAAAAAACATCCTAATTTCAATAGAAAAGATGGCTGGGTGCTTCCATCGACTTGGGATCCGGTTATTAATATAATTAAATCCAAAACCAAGCATAACACTGCAAGACTTCAAGACACTGAGAGCTTATTCTGCGTAGATCGGACCAACAAAAATAATTAAGAAGTTTGAGGGTACCCCGGAACAACTATGCCTTTTGGACGTTTAACACCTCAGTCCCTCCCATGACCATGGGTGCTCGAAACGTCGGGAACTAAAAATCTAAAATAAACCGCGATAAAATCCGAAAAATAGTTTTATTTCATGAGTAAAGAAATATACTCGAAAATTGTTATTTTGTAATGATATCATATAAAAAAAAGAACAAAAGCAAACCAGAGAAGTCTGTAAGGAAAGAACCTGTTAGAAGTTTACTCTCTGCCTACCCCACAAAGAATCTGGCATGATGATATCGGTAGGTAGCAAAAATACTTAATAGCTTAATTATTATTAATAGACTACATGCAAAACATAAAATATTACTTAAAGTCATGTCAATAAGTTAATTAACGTTGTACGGTACCCTCCGAGCGCGAGCCCACTCTCACTTCTCCGGTTTTTTGTATCGAACAGCCTTTGTTTGACAACGGGTCTCGGTGGCGATTTACAATTTCCCGGTACAGGATAGGTGTGTTATTATTATGGCAGCCCAAAACGTTTATTTCTACTAATGTAGCATTATTACAGCCGGAGTTTTGGTTGTACAAATTGAATTTTGTAAATGCGAAAAAAGGGTTGAATTTATGTGATATTCCCTGACATTCTCACTGATTCTGGAGGTTTTGGGGTTTTGAATCGGGATTTTTATTTTTAGGATTTTATGTAGGCGTAGATAAGATTGGTCGGCGATTTGGAAACAGGTGAGGATTTGGATATTTGATCATAATATGCAGAAATAGCGGGAGCAGTAAATAAGGCTACGAGAGCCTCACTTCTACTACCAAAATTTTACTAAAACCAAATCCTAACCGCTGTCAATCAATGTTTGCCTATTCTAGAAATTTGTTATAAAATTTTGTTGGTAAAGTTCAAAGTTAAAGTTCTCAAAAACAGTTCGGAGTCTGGAATTGTACCTGATATAATGACAATAATTTCCTCGTTGGTCTAAAGTTGAATAATTGGCTTTGAAATTACATGGGCTCTTCGTCTTAAAAAAATATTTTTTCTATAGAAAAATTCTCAGTATCAATCCGGAGTCTGGAATCGTGTCCAGTATGTGGCAATAGGTTCGCACTCTATAACATGGGACTTAACTTCGTCAGTGAAAAGTTGGTGTACACAGTACACCTCTGCCACCGCCGCTTAGGGAATATAGGCGTGACAATATTTCAGGATGGTTGCAGTCATCATTGCTCATTAAGCTATAATTAGACAAATTTGTCATTAATTTTTTTTAGTATTAATGTCTTAAATAAGTGATTCACAAAGTACTTTTTTATAGTATAGTCAGGGGCATGTAGAAGAACATGTTTAGTATTTCAAACATAAGTCACTCGTATAGAATTATATAGAGTTTATTTATATTGTCGATAGATGGCACAACATCGAAATATTACTATTGGCCAATAGATGGCGCAAGTAGTTATAGATGGTTAGCTAGCTTAGAAATTGATTGTTGTAGTAATAAAGGTTTGAAAGTAAAGTAAATTGTTTGCAAACTTTTCTTAATCCAAATAATATTTAGGGTATTTGCTGAGCAGTGGGACGATATAGGTTGTTTTATTATACTTTGGTCTCCTTACGATAATTTTTAAATCTTGGAAATAAGTCGAGCTAACTCGATTGGATATTTATAAAAGATATAGCCTCAACTCCGAACCCTCATTAGTCCTGAAAGGCATTTTGCGGAAGCTCATTATATAAGTTCTTTTAAAACAATTGAATTCTAACCTGTGAATTTCGTGCTTTCATGAAGCTATCTTGGGAGATATTTTGTGTTTAAATTAGTTAAAGTGTACTTTTAACTTTACGAGAAACATTTGTTTTTTTTTATTATCCTACTAATATTAAAAACGCAAAAATTTGTGTTGATGTATGGATGCTTGTTACTCTTTCATGCAAATCGACTGAACGAATTTTGTTTACAGTAAGATAGCATCAGAATAACACATAGCCTATTTTTTTTTGACAGACAGCTTGGTGCAGAGCGGCGGGTGGCGTCAAAGAGTGGCAGGTTCGATTCCCACACGAGACAAATCTTTGTGTGACCTATATTTTTTTTTTTTTTAAAACGTAGCCCCACACTAAGATTTATTCCTGTATCGTGGGTGCCTTTACAAACATGAAAAATCACAAACAAATACCCAGACCGGAACAAATAATTGTGGATCACACAAAGATTTGTCCCGTGCGGGAATCGAACCCGCGACTATTAGACACAGTGGGCGGAGCGGCTTAAGCTCTTAACCACTGCGCTAAATCGTCCGTCAAACATACTGTACAATATATACTGTATAAATATTTTTTTCGTTCTGGATGTATGTGTACGTGAATTTTATATACGTAAACGCTTTCAAAATACAGTAATAATTCCTAGTATAGAATTACAGAGAAATTGGAAAGTAAATTACAAAATAAACGCGTCCACGGCTGCGGGTAACAGCTAGTATTTATATAAATAATTTTCTACTACGACGATAAAACAGTCTTAAAGGTATGTCATGTAATATGTAACATGGTTAAAATTTGTTTATTAATTTACTATTAATATGCTTGACGTCGCTCTGAGCGGGGCTGCGCTATATGGTATCTTCCGTACATTTCAGTACATTACAACTCCCCAAGCCGCGCCACCGTCGCGCTGCCGTCGCGCTGCATCGGCAATGTGGGGAAACCTTAATAGTTTTAAAAGGTTCATTTGGATCGGTTTTAATTTTAAGTAACTTAATTATTCGAAATGTTAGGTGGTTGATCGCGGTTATCACTTCATGTGGCATTCGTTAATGAAAATTGGAATCCTTATAGGAAGCCTGATAATTTTCAACGGTAGGTGGGCCTAGGTACCACCAATCGACGTTGGGTCCACATAGTGGAGTATGAATTCACCACAGAACGAGAGACTGACTTTGCCTAGCAGTGGTACGGCAGAAACTGAATTATTAAAGCTAAAGAGACAAAAGGTGTTTTCAGAACAGTCAAAATTAACTATACATGAAGAAATCAAAACTAAATTGACAATAGCTTTGAGTCAATATAACCAGTGCGTAAAGAATGATTAAAGGCGCAAAAGTAAATTATGATAATACAAACTATCTATCTATCTATAACCTCACGCCAGATCCCTTGCGGGGTAGGCAGAGAGTACAGAGATCCAACAGGTTCTTTCCTTACATACTTCTCTGGCTTCCTCGACTTTCATAGTTCGTCTCATACACGCTCGCCGGTTACGGAGACTCTTGACTTTTCCATCAGATAAGACTCGGTTTATTTGGTCGTGGTAAGATAGTCTAGGTCTTCCCCGGTACCTGCATGTTTCCACTTTCACATTGTATATCTGTTTTGTCATTCGTTCCTCTGGCATTCTTTCTATATGCCCGAACCAACGGAGCATGCCCTTTCTCATCTTTACACCGATACTATCTTTCATACCTACTCGCTGTCTTACTACGCTGTTGCTAATGCGGTCGGTCAGCTTCACTCCGCACATCTTCCGCAGAGCTCGCATTTCTACCGCATTTATCCTACTTTCATTCTCCTTCTTACATACCCAGCTCTCGCTACCATATAACAGCGTTGGGACAAGAACTCCGTTATGTATGGCCAGCTGCGCCTTATGGCTTAAGTGCCGGCTCCCAAGTAGCTTTCCCATCGCTCCATTCACTCAGTTCCCTGCACTCACTCTTCTCTCTATGTCAGCGGTGTATTTCCCATCCTTACTGAAGGCGCATCCAAGATATACAAACTTTGAATATATAATAATATAATAATACAAACCTTGAATTCAAACCGTTTTTGTCTCGTTCGATAACGATTTCGAAGTACTGGGTTTGAATTTAATTTCAAGCAAAATATTCTTCTATCTCTCAATAAAACAATCGTAACATAGAAGTAAAAAATAAACATGGAATCCCTTTTGATGTATAGAAGTTTAAAAACAGTATATATTTTATGCATTGCATTTCAAATGCAGATTCGCGAGTGTGCGAAAATTTTAGTCTAAAAGCGCTTGCATGTTCTCGCCTTCATTTTATACAATAAATTGTATGTTCCAAGTGAAATATTCCATTACACATCATGGTGGGTGCGACAATATTAATAAACTTCTCCACAATACACGACGGCGAGGGTACAGGGTCCTTATTAGCTATAACTAAACGTGCCGCGTTAAGATAACTAAAAATAAAATTAAAATATCACACCTATATGCCTAAGAGAGGATGGCAGACGTAAACTGTGTTTACCCAATTTTCGCCAACGATGGGTCCCAATGTAATAGAAGGCGAAGCTTTTATTATTTTTCCAGACTTTGGACTGATGTTGAGATTTTTTTGACATCAATACTGCCTATATATGCCTATGTGTGCACACCTAATCTTCGCCGACGATGTTAAGTCCCATGTTATAGGGGGCGCGCCTATTGCCATTATACCGGGCACAATGACTGACTCCGTTCAGGAATTATTTCAATCTAAAAATTAAATATTTGTCCGAATTAGAAATCGCGACCGGAACCTCGTGATAGCTATGAGCATTATTCCTCACTAGACCACTAGACTAGACACTAGACCACACTTCGTAAAATAATCGTGTAATGGACGGACGGACGATTTAGCGCAGTGGTTAAGAGCTTAAGCCGCTCCACTCACTCGTCGGTCGAATGGTCGTGGGTTCGATTCCCGCACAGGATAGATCTTTGTGTGACCCACAATTATTTGTTATGGTCTGGGTGTTTGTGTGTGTGAATTTTCATATTTGTAAACGCACCCAACCGCAACAAATACTAGTGCGGGGCTACGTTTTTAAAAAATAAATGAATATCTCTCTCTATATATATATCATCACGCCAGAACTCTTGCGGGGTAGGCAGAGAGTACAGAGATCCAACAGGTTCTTTCCTTACATACCTCTCTAGCTTCCTCCACTCTCATAGTTCGTCTCTTACACGCTCGCCGGTTACGGAGACTCTTGACTTGTCCTTCAGAATATGGTCTTTCGTAACGCGCCACGTTGCGTGTTTGTTGGTCATGGCAAATAAGGGTACATGGGAACGTACGGAAATGAAATCCGGTAATGATGACAGATGTAAACGGACGAACTGACAGTTAGGAGTTGAAGGTAATGATGTGATGTAATAAGCTATTTAGGGTTGCTTGTAACCGTTTTTTTTCTTAACGGTTTGTAAAATTAAATATTATTTGTTAGCTTGTGAATTTGTGTAACTCGAAAAATGGTTTCTTTTTTTTTGAAAGTTTTAGGAGGTCATATAAAATATATAAAATAATTTTACGGTGAAGGAAAACATCGTGAGTTTTTCGAAGGTGTGTGAATTTCGCCAAACCGCACTGAGCCAGCGTGGTGGACTATGGCCTAACCCTCTCAGTTAGAGAGGATGCCTGTGCCCAACGGTGGGACAGCTTCTTAATAATAATATAATTCGGCTAATATTATATTATTTTTATTTAAAAAGATCCTTTTCAAAGCTTTTATAGCAAAAACAATTGAGATATCTTACTTAGTTGAGGAATTCCTATGGCCTCCCTCCTGCTTCATCATTAGACCCTGCTCTACATCCCGGTCAAGAGTACTTGTTAGGACAAATCCAAAGAGGCCAAACACAGCGGGGCGATATTAAATAGTTGGGTAGTTCTATTAACCATCTTGCGGCTTTATGATCAGACCCTGAACACCATCTGGTTATACAAAGTGTAACATAATAAACGCAAGACCTCAGACACCCCGATTAGAGAATTGCTTTATAAATTCAAAACGAAGACAAATTACCAAATTTAAAGGTTTATACCCTTTTTTTAAGCACTTTTATACCCCAAACCAAACCAAAGCAAACCCAAACTTGTACGTGTATGTGTGCGTTTCAAGACATACCTTATAGGAATGCATTTGAAATCTCCTTATTGCTATAAATCAAGAATAAATATTAGTTTTTTTATAGTTTTTTATAGCGCACTAAAGGAGTAGAAGCATTTTTTGCAAATTTAAAAAAAGTAAACTACCTTAAAAATAGTTGGAATCAATTCAGTTACCGATGGAGAACAAACTACTTTCAGATCTTGCGTTTATTATATTACACCTTGTATAGCACTTATCAATACCAATCTAATAAGCCTAAACACGAGGGGGTTATGTTATGTAATTGACATGTTCCTATGGCAATTTCCTCATAGACCCCTCTCGCAGTCTCACTCTTATCCACTAATTATAAACAGTACTCTTGGTAGTACAATAAACAATATTTCCGAATCTTTTTGAGAGTGAAAATATCAAAAGTGTCAACCTATATAATTGGGATGGCACAGCAATAAATCCAAGAGAGTGGTTACGTTTTAAAAAAAAAGTTTGACGATACCGGATAGGGGTTAGCAAGTTTTAAGCCGCTGAAGTATTATGGACGTCTGAAGTTCACAAAATAACCTCCTGCAACAAATTAATAGCAAGGTCTGGGTATATGTGAATGTGAATTTTCATGTTTGTAAACGTACCTACGACACAGTAATAAATCCTAGTATGTGGCTCCGGTTTAAAAAAAAAAGATAAAGTGTTAGTTTGACGAAACCGAATAAGGGTTAGCAAGTTTTAAACCACTTAAAATGTTTTCGACGTCTGAAGTTCACAAAATAACCTCCTGCAACAAATTAATAGCAAGGTCTGGGTATATGTGTATGTAAATTTCCATGTTTGTGAACGTACCCACGACATAGTAATAAATTCTAGTATGTGGCTACGGTTTAAAAAAAAAAGAAAAAGTGCTAGTTTGACGAAACTGAATAAGGGTTAGCAAGTTTTAAACTACTGAAGTGTTTTCGACGTCTGAAGTTCACAAAATAACCTCCCGTGACAGGGTAATAGGAGGGAATAACGTTAGCAGCACCGTCATCGTCACGCTTATATGCCCCAAGCAAGAACGGCAGAGGTGCATACAGTACGCACTCACATTTCGCTGAAGATGTGAGATAGGAGGGGGAGAGCATATTGTCATTATAACTGGCACAATTCCCGCTCCGGACTGAAATGATGTCCTTTGTCCGACCCAGGATTCATACCTTGCTTCAACTTACTACCCCTATCAAGAGTCACTATAACTACTACAACAACGAGCCAGCCAAGAAGGCAACGCAAGCAGCATTATCAGTATAACCTAACAAAGAACTATAATCTACTATTATTAGAATCTTACATAGATACCCAGTGGGTACCCATATTCTATTCTTGAATGATGGTAACTATAGAAATTTTAATAATTACAAGAAGCTTATTAATGACACAAAATAAATACAGTTTACCAAAAAATAAATCATTACCTTCAAGTCGAACGTCGTGTGAAGTCGACACTTAAATCCAGCGTAAATTGGTTCCGTAGTTTTATTTCTCACGGAGGTAAAGCAAAAATGTCAAAGTGCCAAGAAACACGCCCCTACAGGTAGGAAGAAGGGGCAAAAGCTAAGGTATCGCAACGGGCGACAATTCCAAATATATTTTCCTGTTGAAATTTGACGTAATCTTTGCTTTGGCTCTGTCGTAAATTTTCGTTCAAGTTAAAAGGGGATGTGGAACATTTTGCAATATGTAAGTTATGGAGTGGAGTACTTTGTGTGCCGTTTAAATTTGAATTGCAGGTCATGTGAAATTGTTAACGATTGGTATATTATATTGCTTGATATGAAGGAAAACAATAATAAATGCTTTTACAAAGGCTTTTGAAGTTCATTATCCTTTTTTTAGTTTTTAGTTTAGTAGCTACCCTAAATGTAAGTGACGATCTAATCTTAATAGTAGCTTGATAAAGCAACAGCGTGAACAATTTTGCTTACTAGATCGTAGTCCAACGATCTCCATCCATGCACGACAGTTAAAAAATGACAACAAAATATTTTGACAGTTTTTTAGAGGACTAAGTCCGCCACTCATTTCTACCAATGTCATTCCTGTAAGCAAGCATCTACAATGACATTTATGATGCCAAATTTTGATCCTCGAGTTGTACTATGAAGCCATCTAATGGATCTAAGTGCACAGAACGCTCTAACTAGCTAGTAACCTTAAATAAAATTAATTATAATAAAAATAAACAGTGAGAGAGTAGTAAAAAAACACTTTTCTCCTTTGTAGAGCGAGAAAACGGGGATGTAGCAAAGATAAGCCAAGCCGCAAAGCATCATGGACGCAACAAAAGCTTAATGAGGCCTATTTGTGAGCCTTATCTTCGTATATTTTATCATTGCTGCTGTATTATGCTCCGCACAGATTTGAGTGAAATTAAACATTCCAATAAGTCGCATCTATATTACATTGCATCAGTAAGGGCGCAACGCGCGCACGTCGCATACGCATACTTACTATGAAACTACACCGCGCATATTTTTGTCAGTGTACCGCAAATTATTTCACTCGAGTCTGTCACTTTGTTTCTTGTTCGTGTTCGTTTGCGCGTTCGCTCTGATACAACCATCCAAGCTGGTGACACGAGCACATTACGCGTTCGTCTCAAAAACCGATTATTTATTAATGGAACGCTACGCGCCCAACTTGAAATGCTCGTTGGGTGAGACGTGTTTTGTGCACGCAACCTATTTAAACGGAGCGAATTTGTTTTAACGTGTGTTCCATTTTATGTTGCATTGTAAGTATATACTTGAATGGCACATTTGTTTTAACGTTTGTTACATTTTATGTTACGGTACACGCATCTGGCGATGGCGCCGAATATGTGATTCCCGCGTGGCTTTACTGCAACTGTTTGGTCCGTATCTTTATTACTTAAAACTTACGCAATATTTGCATAATACACGCTTGCAGATCTAATAACATAATTCGTCTATTATTACTGTCATTTCCGTCAGTCGTGCTTTATAAACTTTTTTATAATTATATGCCACTTTCGGTAGAACGCACACGGATTTCTGTGCAACTCGCGTGTGCTCCGCAAACAGGTACATTCTCCAGAGGTGTATGATCCCTTACATGTCGACAATCCATGCGCAGCATTACATAGGCGATAAAAAAACACATGTGAAAATAAAACGTTTTAGAAATTGGCGCAAAACTACGAACTATCCCGGAATACCGCCATAACTGCCGCTCCCAGATTACGGTTCCTTGTTATTTATTATACGGTTATTATCGTCGCCATGTCTTTCGCTGACATTTGTTGGGTTTGTGACGTATGAATAAAAATATGGCTTTTATTATATTTTTTGTGTCACAAGCTTTTATTGTTTCATTTTTTATTAGGTTTCAGGAGATTTGTGTAATGGTACTGAATTTGTACTTAAGCACCGTTGAGCTTAATTTTTTTTGTTATACCTTCACGCCTATATTCCCTAAGCCGGGATGGCTGAGGTGTACTGTGTACACCCCACTTTTCGCTAATAATATTAAGTCTCATGCAATGGGGGGCGAGCCTATTGCCATATACCGGGCACAATTCCAGACTCCAAACTGATACTGGGAATTCTTCGATAGAAAAATAAATTGTCCAACCAAGGATTTTACACAAGACCTCGTAATCGGAAAGCGCCATTTTTGCATGTTAAAATTCAAACAACTATTTGAAATTACGACGGCCTGGGCCAATGGTGTATTATAAACAAATAATATGTTATTATTTTATTTCAGAACCTAAACTCTGTTCTCTTTGTTTACTCCGCTGGGTATCTGGCATGGTGGTATAGATAGACAGATAATTTTATGTTTGCATGCGCAATGGCAGACACATTATGCGATCACATACAAATAAATAAAAGTAACACTTTTACTTGTACCTAATTTTTTTTTATTTTTTTATTTATTTATTGGGTTTATCAACAGGTGCTACAATCTTACATGCTTAACGTTTAAAATTTTAGTTCTAGGTACTTATATCTAATTGCACACCATATAACAGATAAACACTGCATTTAATTAATAGTGTAGATTAAGTTTACATTAAGACATACATAAATTAAGTTTTAAACAGAAAACAGAAAAAGTGTATACATACATATAGCTATAAAGTTGATAAAGACTTACGAAATGTATAAGGACTGTCGAAATGAATATCCAATATATCACTATACTTATTATATAGGTTACACATTCCGTGGGATAGGTGAAGATCGGCCCATGACCGTTCGGTATCGCGTCATCGAAATTATATTTTTTATTATTGTACGGGGGTAATGATATGGAACAGCGTATCCAAATCGCTCAAGTAACTGTGGACAATCGATACAGGTTTTCATTATTTTAAATAAGAACATTAAGTCCAGTGTATCTCTTCGTCGATCAAGACTGGTCATTCCAAATTTGTTAAGCCTATCTCTGTAGGATGATACTTTTTTCGCTTCACCTGTAGCAAATACCAAATGGTTCATAAAACGCCTTTGTATTCTTTCGATCCTTAGTGTGTGCGTTGCGAAGTGAGGCCTCCAAATCACTGATCCATATTCCAGTGTGCTACGAACTAGTGAGTAGTATAGGATAATTTTAGTTTTAATTAATTTAAACGGCTTGACATTGCGAAGTACGAAACCCAAAGTCTTAGATGCCTTACTGACAATGTGGTCGACGTGTGGGATAAAAGTGAGCTTTTTGTCCAATAAATTACCCAAGTCCCTTATTGTTTCAACCTCATCTAAGGTAGTATTATTAATAGAGTAGTGATATGTGACTGCACCGTTAAGCTTGCGACTAAAATTCATATAAAAGCATTTCCTAATATTCAAAAGCATGCCATTTGTATTACACCAATTGACGAGGTTGTTCACATCATTCTGCAGAGCGATACAATCAGCGAATGTGTCTACTACCCTCATAATTTTCTATCTTCAACATCACGCCATATCCCTTGCGGGGTAAGCAGAGAATAAAGAGTTCCAACAGCTTCTTTCCTTACAGACCTCTCTGAGTTCGTCCGCCTCCATAGTTCCTCTCATACACGCTCATCGACTCTTGACTAATCAATTTTTGCAAATTGCATTTGGCTAATTTACCCATCAGAAATTACATGGTTTTAGCACCAACCATTAATAAAATGTACATAGGAGAGCAGATTTCCCTTTTTGCAGTATCAAACAAATAGAATGACTTGCAGATGTACAGGGAAGCTCGATGAAATTCAATTTCCTGTGGAAAAACTAGCGGCGACCGACCGCGTAAGCTTCGAACGAGGCCCGGGTCTCTATTCGCTATGACAAAACGCGATGCGTTACGAGAACTTCGTGATTCCTTAAAGAACGTAGCCCCACTCGGAATTAATCCTGTGTCGTAGGAATATTCACAAACATGAAATTCACGTGCACAAACATTCCAGAGCGAAACAAATATTTGTGGGTTACACAACGATTCAGTCAAATCCGCGACTGCTCGATCCAATGGGTGGAGTGGCGGCTTAGCCACTGGACTAAGCCGCCTGTCAACTTCGTGAAATGAACGTGTAATAGATAGATAGATAGATAACACTTTATTGTTCCACCAGAGATATAAAAAGGAGATAAAAGAGGCAATATTACAAATTAAAAGTTAGTGTTACAATGGGCGGCCTTATCACTAATAGTGTGCCACTGTGTAATAGTATTGCCACTGCACCATTAAGCGATTTCACAAAGATCCACGTTGAAAAAAAGAAAGAAAATAAAGTTTATTTTTGCAACGAGTAGGTATATGCCATATTATATTAATAATAATATTAGCCTATACTGTCCACTGCTGGGCAAAGGTCTTCTCTCACAAATCGAGCTGAGTGATAATAGGTCATACTCTACCACAAGGACCCAGTGGGGTGCGGTGCTTTGCGGCTTCCTGCTGTTGGAATTTATCAAGTCGCCTATAAGGCTTCCAACTCGGCTTAACGAATACCACATTAAGTAGTAAGCGGGACCAACGCCTTAACGTGCCTACCGAAGCACGTAGGCGCTTGAATATTAAAATATCACAAAGGTCACCCATCTCAGGCCGACCGAGTCGAACGCTGCCTAACTTTGGTGATCGGTAAGAATAGCGCGGTCGCACAACGCTACGAGCGCTTCGGCATTTTATATTAACAAACGTTAATAATCTGTACTATTATTATAAATTCGAAAGTGACACAGTTTGTGTGTCTGTTAAGTTGTCAGATTTTATTCAAATTTAGCATGGGATACATTTAATCCGGGAGGAGGATATAGGTTACTTTTTACCTAAAAAATAATACTTAAAGGTGTGAAATAGGGGATGAAATCTTGTATGGGGAACCCACCATAATTCAAGTTAGACATATGAAAATTCCTACATAGAGTTTTGATAAGAAATAAAGGACTACGTGTTTCAGCGTTTATGAAAAATCCTACCTCAGGGAGATAAATCACTACTATACCTATGTCAAATTACAAAGTAACCGCGTGCGCAGCTGCGGGTAATATCTAGTCTAGTAAGATATAATTATATAACCTCATTACAAAAAACTTTGGGTATTTGATTAGTCATCGCGAGTAAGGGACCCGTATTGCAATAAAGCTTTGATATGAGTTTTAAGTTTAAATCTAGGGAAATATATTATTTAAAGCTGGGTTAGATTTACATTCACACTGTATCAGAAATAGGTAAGGACTTGAATATTACTTAAAGGATATATCGTCGGTGCGATATTATAATACAAAGCTTCGTAACTAACAACAGATATATTATGTATGACAGACTTTACAAGAGAGCCAAAGAACTAAATATTTTATCTGGCCTCCTTATTACGTGTTTGGAATCTTAGATTCTTAAAATATGCATTAATTAATACCTTATTAGACATCAAAAGGTTATTAATGTCTCATACATATGTAATAGGTATCTAAACTCTTGTTCAGACTCGTATTATATGGGTAGAAGAGAATATATTTAGGGATTTTAGACGCGGAAAATGTATTACTTAACTAGCTTAGATAGACATCGATACTGTATCGGAAATACATGAATATTATCTGGAAGATGAAATAATCTATACAATGGTGAACATGGCCCCAACTAATTGATCATCTTCATCACAGGACAAAGGCCTCCCCAGACAACGATACGCCCACCTGCTTTCTGTTGTATGCATCCAGCTTTTACTTGCGACAATAAGCAGGTCAAGGGCTTAATTAATGAAGAATAATTAAGTACTCAGTATTAAGCTCAAAGTTGCTCGGCGAGCTATAGAACGAGCTATGCTTGGCATTGATCTACGTGATCAAATCAGGAATGAGGAGATTCGTAGAGCAACCATGGTCACCGACATAGCCCATCGGACTAGTAAGGTGAAGTGGCAATGGGCGGGCCACATAGCCCGAAGATCGGATGGGCTTTGGGGCAGCAAGATTGTAGAACGGAGGCCACGTATTACGCAAGCGCAGCGTGGGACGGCCAGATGGACCGCCGATCTTGTGAGGATCGGAGGAAGTTGTTGGATGTAGGTGGCATCGGACCGGTTACGCTGGAAAGCGATTGGGGAGGCCTATGTTCAGCAGTGGACAAGTATAGGCTGAGATGATAATCATGATGAATTAAGTATTAATGACAACTCTATTACATAAATTTCGTGATAACACAAATTAATAGCCTGTATCGAATTCAAAGAATATTAATAGTCTAGTTATTACCCTGGCTTGATGAAAAGTGGCCAAAATCGGAACTAACACTGTCATCGATTGCAATATCACTTTATGACAGTAGCAGACTTGCCGTTTGCTATAATAATAATAAGCCCGCAGGGAAGCTTGTGGCGAGCTATTAGTGAGTAACGACACCACGGACCCGAGTGCTTCAGAGAGTCGGTCAGGGCCCCCAACTGGGCGTGTCTGCTGCAGGACTTTCGGCTCTGGTTTGCCTTAATTGGCCGGCCAGAGAGGAGCCGTGAGAGCTATATCGACGTAGAAAGATAATGTGGTCCTACGTCGATGCACTCCAGGGGTGAAAGTGTTAAAGGGTATAACGCCGCGAGTAACTTCGGCGAAAGCGCTGCTCATCTCTTTACACCCCTGAGCCGCTCACACCGGTATTGCCCTCAGTTGTCCTAGGACGACCGTTTGACCATCTAGTAAGCGGCGAGTTACCGCCAGCCACGGGTAAATAGGTATCACTATTTATGGCCGTTGTCCGTCTCTATGAAATAGTCCAGTTATTGTCCATCAAACCTCATTTGTATAGCCCTTGTTTTCTTTCGATAATTTTCAATAGTCCTTGCACCTGCCGGGGTCAGTTCGCTGGTTATGTTTCTTCATTTTCAGCAAGTGATGTCAGCAGGTGACTTACATAACATTAACTCCTCGCAAAGGGCTTCTACGAGTTGGACCCATGTCTCCATGCAAGCCCTTCAAAGGTTCGGGTAAAGCCCGTGAATCTCAGCGAGATACTATTATGTATACATAAATCATTTGTTTCAGACAACTGAAGTTACACAAAAATAATTATGTGTAACCTTACAGACTAACATACATATAATATATAAAAACTTATAAACTAAGACATGTGTTGACGGCAACATGTTGCGCTGTACAGGGGCGTCTCGTAATCTTCCACGAAATCTCCTGAAGACGACACTCTTCTGCCAGAACTCCTCGCTCATAAAGGTCTCCAGTTTGGCGGTGGGATTCGCACAACAAAGTAATTGAATGCCGTATTGTTTTGCGAGTTCAGCTTCTCGACCCTCACAGTACAGAAAATCTTACTCTTACTCTTACGGGCGTACTCTGCAATATCCTTGGATTTAGTGGTGTTGTGTAGCCGAGACACGTACAGCAGTGTTGGTACTGCTGATCAAAGCAGTATGCCATCTTCTATTTGTGCAGTCCCACACCGGTTTCGTCGGGCAGGCTTCTTCTTCTAAACCTTGAAGGAGCCTTCTTCATCATTTTAACCCATCGTACGGGCCTTCTCGGTTGTCTTCTCTGCCGCACGGGTGACGGCGGCGGCGTAATCACGTCGAGAAGTAGACGTGTTTACGTTAGACGTCACCAGCGGGGCCGCGGAGTTGGCGGCGGGGAGCGGTGTGCTGCGGGTGGCGGGGCGCGGTGCATCGCACGGGGCCGTAGCAACAATCGGTGACGCATCGTCCGACTCAAAACTGCCGGCGGGTGCATTTTGCGCCCCGCGACGTACGTTGACATTAGAGGCCTCCTGTGACCTACTTTCCGGGCTAGCGCCACGCAATGACGCAACCTCTTCCTGTAGTTCACGGGTGGTAGTTTCCCACGCTTCCAACCTGAATTTAACCTCGGCCAGGCTAGACTTCAGGGTGTTTATGTCTTTCAGCAGCCTGGTGACGTCGACATGGTCGAATGTGATGGGGGGCAGCCTGTGCAACTGCTTCGCCAGGAAAGCGGGCACGTCGTCGGGATCTGTCTCCTTCAGCAGGGTGATAATGTCCTGGAGACTTCTCTCGCCCATTTCGTCCCTCCTGAGGGTCGACATGCGATCGCTCTTCCCGAGCTATTTGTACAGCAGCACCTTTGCACTGCAAATTTCTTCATGTTTGAAGTTAGTCTTCCAAATTCGCAAGATGCTAACTTGATCCATCGTGTCTATGGCGTGCTGTAGAAACTCAAAGACTTCGTTAGCTATGAGTTTTGCCGAACTTATAGTGGCAATAACGTGCAGCGGCTATAGCCGGGCAAATCGCAAATTATAATAAAATTTTACTAAATGTTATCCCTAAATTCACACCAACGCCCCCCTGTCAATGTCACCCGTGGGCCAAATAATACTCGTAGTAGTAGGTAGTTTGACAGACGATTTAGCGCAGTGGTTAAGACTTTAAGCCGCTCCGCCCACTGTGTCTAATAGTCGCGGGTTCGATTCCCGCACGGGACAAATCTTTGTGTGACCCACAATTATCTGTTTCGGTCTTGGTATTGGCACGCACAATGCACCCACGACACAGGAATAAATCCTAGTGTGGAGCTACGTTTTTTTAAGTATATAGTTCTCTACTCTACTACCCTCTAGGGGTCGAATATTCTTTGTATAGACCAGAAGCTATGTGGGACAAAGTTCAGAAACTTTTTCAATACATCAATACTATTTCCATTTTAATAAAAGTTGTATGTTGCACCGTTGCTTTTCCTACTTTATCCTGTCTTCTTTCCGTTCTTTTTATACTGAATCGTTCCGTTTCTCTATTTCTGATAGTATATCAATTCAAGTTTTTTATGTTGAAATTTTTATCGTATTTTTTTCTTTAATCAGATTCTACTTTCTACAACAAAAGAGTCGGTTATCAACATATGATTCTTACAAGCTTTTATTTAACTTGCATTGTTCGTAATTCTGTCTGTCTGTCTTTCCGGTTCAAATCTTGTGATCCATTTTTCAAGTACTTGCAGGTATCAAATTGAGCTGAAATTTAGCATATGTATGTAAAATTGATGACAATGCAATAATATAGCACCATGAAGGTGGTCTGATGATGGAAACGGAAGGTGGCCATAGGAATATGTGAACTATACTACATAACCATATCGTGTTTTGGCTTGTTAGATTAGTATTAACACGTACTTTACAACCAGATAGTGTTCAGGGTCTGATGATGGAGCTGAAAGGTGGCCAATAGAACCACCCGATTACTCAATTTAAACCTCACCACCACCACCGGGGTGTTATATGTAAGCGCTTTATGGGCATATAGATGCGGGTGGTTACTGATCGACATGCTCCTGTATGTAGTAAATACCCACTGGCCTATAAAGCCCTCCATAATCTCTTGACTAGTGGCTCCAAGTAGCTGTCGTGCGCACAGCGACCACACCCTGGAAACCGCGTCGATTCGCGGGCTAAACCTAGTGGAACTATGAAATCAGCTTATCAGATGACTCCCTGATTTAGTGCACGAAGTCTGCACTGGTATGGTAAGCGTGCACAGTCGATAGACACTTGCTTTGGGTAACCATAGCGGTGTAGCAAGGCAACTGTGACTTGCCCAAGGCACATATTTCGAGTCTTTAAAAAACGTGCGGCTAGTCACTGCATCCTCTATTTCCCACTAATCGTATTGGCCACCCAATCTATTGGTACCAGGATATGGAGGACGAGAAACTTGCGCAACTGTTTATCCACTATAATCCTATCACGCGCTGATGACCCTTGCAAAGTTAACGGACTCTGAGACCTAAAAGTCCTACGGCGATGGAGTGGCGGCGGTGCGGTCGGGATTATGATGTATTCAGGCTTTAGACGTCACGCTGCACGTAGGCGATCAGACAAGTTGGTCGCTCCTGAAATCGACAGAGGCGGGAGGACGGGTTCGACAGCACGTCTGGCGACAAAGCAGCCCAATTTAGGATGGCTCTGCTTTCCCCAATCCGAGGAGCGGCCTAGAAAAGGTTGGCTTAACATAATCCGTCTCATCCTTCATCCAGTTGTCAAACCGCGGGCAACTGGACATCGAAATAAGAAACAGAAGCCAATAAATAACAATTTTATTATAGGAGCGTGGAACGTTCGCACACTTTTAGAAAATGACAATAACATCTGTCCAGAGCAAATAACCGCCCTGAAAGCTAGAGAACTAGGTCGTTATAACATTGACATTGCGGCAATTAGTGAGACTCATCTTAGCGATAACGGGGAGTTTTGTGAACCACTAGGTGGATATACCTACTATTGGATTGAGAAACCTGCCTCTGAAAAGGCGTCCAGTGGAGTTTGGGTTTGCTATTCGTAACAATTTAGTGCGAACGTTACACGAGTTGCCTGGTTGCATTAACGATCTTTTAATGACACTCCGTCTTCATATAACACCTAGGAAGTCTATTCATCTTATTAGTGTATACTTTAACTTCATCAGATGAGGACAAGATAAAATTCTATCAGGACCTACGTCAGGTTCTCGGCAATATTCCCCCAAACGATAAACTAGTCCTACTGGGCGACTACAATGCCCGAGTAGGCACAGAGCACATAATTTGGGATGGTGTAATTGGACATCATGGCATTGGAAAATGTAATGCTAATGGCTAAGACCTTCTGACACTATGTCCGGAGTTCAACCCTAGCATTACCAATTCTTACTTCCGTTTATCCAAAAAATATAAGACCTCATGAATGCACCCAAGATCTAAACATTGGCATCTCCTGGACTACATAATTGTATGGAAAAAAGACATCAGAGATGTTCTAATGGCAACGCATGCATATGGCTGGACCGACCAACGCCTTATAAGATCTAAAATGCGTATTACATTCAAAGTACCACGTAGAACAGCTCATATAATCTCAGCACTTCTAGACGTTAGCAAGCTTATCCGCAATGAGAACTTTAGGACTGACCTCTATGCAGCTTTAGGAAAAAGTCCAACCGTTCCAGAAGAAGCATTAATCAACGAATCTTGGAAAATATACGCCACGAATCTTGATAAGTGCACCTAACAAACCTTAGGAAAACCAACCAAGAAACATCAAGATTGGTTTGATGATTCGGATCCAGTAATAATGAACCTTACAGAAAACTTTAGACGTGTTCTAAAGAGCTCCAACACTGAACACATAAGAGTTCCTCAAATGGCATTGAAAAAACAGGTGCGTAAGCAAAAAGATAGATGGTGGGTAGAAAAATCTAAACAGATGCAGCAATATGCTGATACAAACTAGACAGGCAAATTTTTGAGGCTATACAGGCGGGTTTTGGCCCAAAGTGTAGAAAAACAGTACCGATCTACACGCGCAACAGGCCAAGACGTCTTACAGACCAGAAAGATATACTTGCTCGTTGGGCGGAACACTTCAATGACGTTTTGAACGCTGCTGCGCAAAGTACTGATTTGGTCTATATAAATAGTCTTAAGAACGAGCCACTATCTGAGGACCTAGCGACACTACCCGACTATGACGAGTCAAACTTCACAGCAGTGAATAAACTAAAAAATGCTAAAACACCTGGCTCGAATAGTCTGCCAGCAAAAATTTACAAGTACGGCGGTCCAAATATTAATAACAGGCTATTTAAGGTTATTATGAAATTCAATCCGGGAGTCTAAAATAGTGCCTCAAGATTGGAAGGATGCCTCCAGTTGTAAACTGTATAAAGGAAAGGGTGAAATGTCTGACTGCAGTTCCTACAGAGGTATATCTCTCCTTCCTACAGCAGGAAAAATTCTGGCACACATTATCAATACCCGTTTAAGTCGCCTTTCAGAGAACAGGTGCTACCAGAGAGTCAATGTGGCTTCCGTCCATGGCACGGTTGATGCAATATTAAAGTGCACTCTTCGCTTTATACTTCGCTGCAGTGATAATTGACGCCTTTGAAAAATGTCATGGGTTTGTTGAACTAAATGTTTGGACGAACAACAGTATATTTGACCTATCACGGTTTAAAGGAAAACCTAAAATCCAGAAGCTCTCTGTCATGGAAGTCTGTCACAATATGCCGTTCACGTTTGCATAATAGCGGATATCATTCACTCAGTTCAATGCTATATAGACCGCCTACAAGAGTCTTGCTCTAAGTTTGGTCTAGTAATAAGCGTCTCGAAAACCCAAGAATTAGAATATTTTTTATTCATGTAAACCATTACAGTATTTATGAATCGTCAGAAAAGTAACAAAGACTCTACCACCACTTCGGAATGTCATTCCTGTGGAGAAGAAGGGCAAAAAGAACTCCACGGTTACTCTTTTAAAATAAGAAATTACAAACTTTTTCATAAACATTCTGTTGTGGGGTATAGGAGAACAATGTAGGTTGGTCATCAGGTGAGTCTAAGTTAAAAAAGCGAATAATACTATTTATGAGAATGGCTACATGGTTCCCTTAATTACAAAAAAAAAGTATACATTGCGTTAAATTAATAGAAGGAAGAGAGGAAATGTTAACAAACAACAGTTGAATAGATTGTTATGACTCAAGTGGAGCTGGAATAGCATCTATCCAAGCATTTTTATCTTTTAAATAATCTTCTATTGAATAATAAGCTTGCTTACAAAGTGTTCGTTTTACACAAGTTTTGAACTTATTTTCACTAAGTTTAGTGACGTCAATGGGAATTTTGTTATAAAATTTAACACAGTGCCCCATGAAAGACGTGTGAATTTTTGACAGACGAAACTGTGGTTGGTTTAAAATTTATTTCTATGTCGTGTGTTACAGCAATGCCTATCACGTAGCTGATTAAAATGATCAATTTTTTTTCAGTATACATAATGTTTTCATAAATATATTGACATGGGATCGTCATGACATTAGCTACTTTGAACAGTTCTCTTAAAGAGTCGCGACTACTCAAGTTATAGATGGCCCTAATAGCCCTTTATTGCAAGATAAAAACAGACTCAATGTCCGCTGCCCTACCCCACAATAATATACCGTAAGACATGACACTATGAAAGTAGCTAAAATAGACTATCCTCGCGGTGTCCACATCAGTTAGTAGTTTGATCTTCCTTACAGCATAGGCAGCGGAGCTAAGCTGTTTACCTAAATTCTCAATATGAGGACCCTTATTATAACTTGGAGTCAAGCGTTATGCCTAAAAAAGATGCATCATTGATGAACTCAAGTTTCCCATTGTTCAGTATAATATCATGTACAGTACTTTTTACATTTGGCAAAGATAACCTTATACATTTAGTTTTCTTGTTATTGAGCACTAAATTGTTGGATATAAACCAGTTATATAGTTGAAGAATAGCGTCATTTACTTCGTCAAAGTTATTAACATGTCTACCTACTTTAAAAATCAAAGAGGTATCGTCAGCAAATAACACTATCTTAGCTCGATTTTTAATTACTTCAGGTAGATCATTTATGTAAACTAAAAATAGGAACGGACCCAGTATCGATCCCTGTGGAACGCCTATTTTAACTAAAAAGCCTAGAGATTTAGTTTGATTTATTTGAACACATTGTTTTCTGTCCTCTAGGTAAGATTTTAAAAGATTAAGTGCCTTACCATGGATACCATAGTGCTCCAATTCAAGCAGCAGTGTTTCATGTTTCACACAATCAAACGCTTTGGAAAGATCACAAAAAATGACAATGACGTCCTATGAGTTTTCCCAGGCATCGAAGATATGCTTTATTAGAGTTACACCGGCGTCAGTGGTACAACGCCCTTTAGTAAAGCCAAATTGCTGATCGTGCAGGATGCTGTTTGCGTCAAAATGATCTAGCATTTGCATGAGCATTATCTTTTCGGACGCTTTACTAAGCACTGGCAAGACAGACACTGGCCTATAGTTGTTGGCATCTTTACCATCGCCGGATTTGAACAGTGGTATCACCTTACTAAATTTCATTAAATTCGGGAAGACTCCTTGATCTACACACATATTAAAAATAACAGCTAAGGGTGGCGCGATTGTATGTATAATGGATTTACAGACTTTTACCGACATTCCCCATAAGTCTTCAGTTACTTTTAATTTTAAATCATTAAAGACTTTAATAACAGACCGGGGATTAGTGTACTCAAATCTGACTTCCACCGGACAAACAGTAATGTTGCTTTTAACAAAAGAAATTGCAAGGGAACAAGAGCAATTTAAGGATTTTGTTGTCTCTACCGGAATATTAGTGAAAAAAAATCGAATTCTTGAGCTACGTCTCTATCTGCCTGAATGAGCCTACGCGCAGTCTCTAGAGTAAAGTCCACACTGCGTTGCTTAGACCTCCCAGTTTCACTATTAACAATTTTCCAGGTGGCCTTAATTTTGTCATCTGCAGATTTAATTCTTTTACTTATATGTAGCGCTTTTGCCGCCTTACATACTCTTTTGAACGTTTTAGAATAATTTTCAACATACCTTGCAAAACTTTCACTATTCGTTTGGGATTTTAGGTCATATAATTCATATAGCTTTTCCCTACTTCTACAAATTCCAGCGGTGGCCCAATCATAGAAGGTGAACTTGGATTTGATATTTTTCATTTTAATGGGAAAGCTACTATTAAATTGTACCTGTATAATTGAAAAAAGATCAGCATACAGTTTATAAGGTTCGTTTGCGTTACTCATGTAAATATCTAATTTATTACTCAAAGCTGTATTAAATGTATGCATTGTTGCAGGTGTTATGTTTCTAGATTTAACTTTAACACTTCTCAATCGCGTAAAATTATTGAAGGTGACTGTTTGCCCAGTGTGATCAGATTGTAGATAAATAACTACTGCTTGATCTATATAATCGCAATTACAAAAAATATTTCAATGCATGTAGCAGAAGTTAATGTTATTCGAGTCGGTTCGAGGAAAACATTAATTAACTTAAAAGAATTGAATAAACGTAAGAGTCTGTCACTATATGACGTTTTTTCTAAAATATTTATGTTGAAGTCACCACAAACTACAACAGACTTGTTACTCATGAAAGTTTTATTCAGCACATCTTTCATTACAGATTTAAATGTAGTAAAATTCTGACTGTTTGGGGGTCTGTATACACACACAATAATATGCTTATCCAGCTCAACATAAGAATTTTCAACACACTGTTCAACTGAAAGCTCAACTATATCTCTACGTTCTCTCGACTTGATATTTTTTTTAACCAAAATTAATGTACCTGCATTAAGCTTGGATTTACGAGTATAGTAACTTAAGACGGAATAATTGTTATAATTTATTAATAACTAATACTATTTAAACCAATGTTCTCAAATACAAACAACATCATATTTAGTTTTTTCCAAAAATAACTCTATCTCTAATGATTTTGAAGAAAATCCTTATATATTCTGGTGGAAAAGTTTCAAAGTACCAGACCTTTCTTCCTCCTTATTTAAAATATGTGATTTATTTAAAATATGTGATTTCAAGTCCTTCAACAACCAACTCGAGGCTGCGACGCAGGCTTAGTTGACAGCACTGTTGCAGGGAAGTCACTTGAAGTAGTTCCTGGTTTCAGATACATTGGTAACCAAATAAAAAATGATAACACTCTTGCTTCCGAAATACCTGCTAGAATAGCTAATGCTGCCGCCACCTTTTGGCGCCTTAACGACCGTGTTTGGAAATCGCATGACCTTAACCTGCAGACAAAACTTTCGGTGTACAATGTTCGGTGTAATGTGTGTACAATCCGTCCCATACTTTTGTACGCTTTGGAAACTTGGTGCCTGTATAAAGATGACATCCGAAAATTGGACACGTTTCATATGCGGTGTTTACGTTCTATTTTACGCATTAAATGGCAGGACCGTATTTCCAATACGGAAATGTTGCGTCGCTCGGGAATGCCCGGCATGGAATCGCTGCTCACAAAAGCCCAACTGAGATGGTGTGGACACGTTTGGCGTTTGGACGACTGCAGATTGCCTAAATCTGTGTTTTACTCAGAACTTTCTTCTGGTAAAGGCAATCAAGGCGGGCAGTATTTACGTTACAGGGACGTGCTCAAGCACCCTTTGACGGCCTGTAATATACCACCAGAAAAGTGGGCGGAGCTGGCATCACAGCGGACGGAATGGTGAAGCCAAATCAAAACAGGCGTCATTAAATTTGAAGTGGATCGTCTACCATAGCTTGACGCTAAACGGCAATTACGAAAGACTCGTCTTAAGCCCTCCTATAATTATACTTACAACAACGAAGGCCAACTCTACTGTCAGTCATGTGACCGAATTTTTAAGACTAAATTCGGTTTTGCGAGTCACATTCGAGCTCACGCTCGCAGTTGATTTGTCTCTGGTCGCCATAGCCGATTACGGCTCGGAGATCTTTATATATATAACCTCAAAGATTTGTCTTGACGAGAAATCGAATCAGAAACGAGGAGATCCGCAGGAGGACAAAAGTCACTGACATAGCACTCAGAATTGCTAAATTTAAGTGGCAGTGGGCGGGGCACATCGCTCGTAGAACTGACGGTCATTGGGGCAGAAAGGTTCTTGAATGGCGACCACGTACCGGAAGACGTGGAGTGGGTAGGCCCCCTACAAGATGGACTGATGACCTGGTGAAGGTCGCGTACAGCACAAAGCCGGTCGTTGTGGCGGTCTTTAGGGGAGGCCTTTGTCCTGCAGTGGACGTCTTTCGGCTGAAGAAGGTCTTGTCGAGTACTTTAGACCCGTGTCTAAGGTCTAATGATGGAGGTAGAAGGAAGCCATAGGAACTCCTCAACTAAGCAAGATATCTTCGTTGTGTTTGCTATAAAAGCTTGTTTTTAATAACGCTTTTTGAATTAAAATTGTACTGCTTTAAAAATTATAATATTTCCATCTGATAGTCAAGAGTGTTCGTAACTGACGAGCATACTGAAGACAAACTATGGGAGTAAAGAAAGCTAGAGAGATATAATAAGAAAAAGCTTTTTGGAACTCTGTACCCTTTGCCTACTTTGCAAAGAATGTATCCATAGATCTATATCTATATCATCACGCCAGATCCCTTACGGGGTAGGCAGAGAGTACTGAGTTCCAACAGGCTTTTTCCTTACATACCTCTCTGGCTTCTTCTACTCTCATAGTATCCATAGATATAGATAAATAGTATATTCTAGCTGCTTATCGAGAAACAAACAGATTATTAAGATCAAAATCGAAAACCACTTAGAATATTAAAACCAATAAAGAGACCGATTATAACAAACACAACAACATAAACAAAAGCAAAATGACGTAAAGACTTTTTCCGCATTCAACTTTTCTCGGGAATCGAACCCGTCACCGTGCTACTTTGCCGAGTATCTTACGGTCATACCAGATGTTCTATGATATTTTATTACTGTACGTAGCGTGTTGTATCTAACAAGCTCGGGGTAGTGCTTCTTTGTAGACACATTTCGACCACCGGCTTTGGGGTTCTGTATTGGTCATGCTCACTATAATGTATTTCCTTTCGGCGGCTGTCTGGCGCGGGTCCCTCCCTGCCCTCCAATATGGTCGAGGGGAGTGATGGCTGTTCCAATAGTCATACTCGTGAACGGTTGCTGCTTGTGGGGACTAGTGTGGCGGGAATCCTTTAGACACTTAATCTTTAGGAATAACATTATAAGTCTCATATTGCGATCGTAAGACATCACACTAGAGCGAGATCTTCACTATTTAATTGTAACCTAAACATTGTACTCACATAATATTATTAAAAATGGAGAACAGTAAAAGATTTAAATAAAAAAGACGAGCCAGCTGAGTTGCTAGCCGGATCTTCTCAGTGGAGGCCACATTCTGATCCGGTGGTAGCTTAATAGTTAGATTAGACAAAAAAATGTAAACTGACAATTTGTAAGTGCCTGGCAGGGTTTTATGCAAAATAAATTATGTTAGTTAAGTTTGACTGCTTCGTTGGTGATCACGAGGTCCTGGGTTCAAATCCTAGGTCGGACAAATGAAGTTTTTCTAACGAAAAACTTCCCAGTATGAGTCCGGAGTCTGGAATTGTGCCCGGTATATGGCAATAGGCTTGCTCCTATTACATGGGACCTAACTTCGTCGGTGAAAAGTGGGTGTACTCAGTATACCTCTGTCACCCCCACTTGGGGAATATAGGCGTGACGGTGTGTAAGTGTGAGTTTCATACATGCAAATAGCGACATAACTGAAGAACAAGAACAGGAGAATTTAAGCTTTATATTGCTGAAATTAAAGTGCTTACTCGAATAATGAGTGACATTATTAAGACGCTAATCCTAAAAAGCGAATAGTTCACATACAAATCGCGGACGTGGTAGAAATCAATTCCTTGTCCATATGTCCACATGTGCACTCTATACAATAAAAAATAGTGTTGGAATAGAAATTGCACTATGAATAAAAGAAAACCTTCGCCGCCGGCGATGAAACGAAAATAGATCGATATCGATTGAGTGTACTCAAGAAGTTTATACCGTTTAGTATTAACAGAATGATGTTAGTATTACACTGTCAAGTTGAAAGTGCCTCCTTTGCATACTGCAAACATACTCAATAAGCATGAACGTGACAGCACACTTTCTCGATAGCGTTATGCCAACGTCAATCTGTTAATGCTAAGTCCTGTTTTGGCGACGCAGCGTATTTTAGCGCAGATGAGAGACAGTATTCAGCGTTCTGTTCTGTCTCTGAAAATAGAACATTAAGCAGTGCATCGTATTTTTTTTTAAACGTAGCTCCTCACTGGGAGTTATTCCTGTGTCGTGGGCGTTACAAACATGACATACACAAATACCCAAATACATATTCTATCAAAAATGACACGGGACAAATTTATTCGGCCCAGTGGGCGGAGCGGCTTAAGCTCTTAACCGATGCGCCAAATCGTCCGTCATGTGACGGATTTAAAATAGTATTGACGGGCAATGAGGTAAAAGTTTTGCTGATTTTGTCCTGTGCAGCTCCGTGTTTTTTCCGCAGTAGTCTATCTATCTATCTATATCATCACGCCAGATCCCTTGCGGGGTAGGCAGAGTGTACAGAGTTCCAACAGGTTCTTTCCTTACATACCTCACTGGCTTCCTCAACTCTCATAATTCGTCTCATACACGCTCGCCGGTTACGGAGACTCTTGACTTTTCCTTCAGATAAGACTCGGTTTATTTGATCGGAGTAAGATAGTCTAGGTCTTCCTCGGTACTTGCATCCTTCCGCTTTCACATTGTATATCTGTTTTGTCATTCTTTCATCTGGCATTCTTTCTATATGCCCGAACCAACGGAGCATGCCCTTTCCGCAGTAGTGCCACATATATACGTATTTAGAGTATAACTCTGCCTACTCTGCTTGTGGAAATTAAGCGTGGTAATTTATAGAACTTCGGTACTAGGTAAAAGTCAGTTTAGTCTTCATACGAAGTACAAAGGCGCAGTGAAATCCAATTTCCTGTTTTAAAAATCCAGGAAATAGGGAATGAATTAAACGAGGCACGTGTTGACCAAACCGTTTGCACGAGTTTAGCTTTTGAAAGGCACAAGCATTGAAAGCGACGATTCAAAAAAATGCATCTAGGTTCATCTTTGTTGAAAAGTTGTAACACCTAGGTTTATATTTAGTCACGCGGGTATACAAGGTGTAACATAATTAACGCATGACCTGAAAGTAGTTTGTTCCAAATCAGAAACTGAATCGATTTCAACTATTTTTAATGTTTGTTACTTTACCTTTATAGAAAAAATGCTGTTATTCATTCAGTTTGCTGTTCATATAGAGATATAAGATCATATTTGAAAGCAAGATGAAAATTTCAAATGTATTCCTAAGATATACTGCTGAATACGCACACATAAGTATAAGTGTAGTAGTGACTTTGGGCACCAAAGTTCTTAAAAAATTCTATATAATTGTTTAAAATTGTAAGTTTGGTTTTGATATAAATTCACAAAGCCATAATCTAACCTAAGTGTCTTATGTAATTTATATTACACCTTATATAGATTAAAATGAACAGTGCAGGCATCTATAGTTCACGTAACCACTCTGTTATTTCTTACGCCGCCTTCTCTGCTACGAAAGTGGGCTTAATGTAATTCAGCCAGAAGCTGTATAGTAGTAGCCCTAGGTGTCCTAATACATCATTAAAGGGGCTACAAACTATTTAATATTTATATTAGACAATTCTCAGTTACGTGAGCTGTTTGAGATCAGTTTGGTTAAATGTATCGAATATAAAATTCAATAAGCTTATAAATAATAGCTTTGGTACTTTCTGTAGACCTTTGTACCTTTCTGTGGACATCAAATAAGAAAAATTATCATAACAATAAATAAAGCGAGCAAAAATCAATATTTTCCCAACTTCACTTTGTCTCAAAGTCTAATAAAAGAAAAAAACAACACGTAAAACACATCCAAAAATTTCGAACATTTTGTAAACCTTTCAAAAAGTTTACACAGAAGATAAAACTTTAAATTAATCGAGTGGATCATACCAGAATTTCAGTCGCACCGCGCCGTCATTTCTGGGGCAACTTCCGACATTTCCGGGCTCTCGAAGTTTTAAAAAGAAAAAAATATCGCCTTCGTCTGAGATAGGTCGACTTTAGCTCTTCAATAATAAAGTTTTTATCGATTCACATCAATCAAAAAGTGTTAGATTGTTTCCAGATATGTCACTTTTATATTGGTGGGACTTAAATGTTATTGGTGATTTTTATTTCCATTCAATTCGGGGATCGGGTTGTACTTACGGATTGGTCGATAAATTTTATACTTATGAAATCTTTCTTTTATTTATTTGACAGTATTTGATTTTCCGAATAGAGAGCTCTTGAAAGAAGGGTCAAATTTGTTAACTGGAGTGCCAAATGTGGATGTATGGAAGAATTGTTGGAATTCCTTTTAAAATTAACATAAGATTAGTAAGTCTGCCTAGACCGTAAGGGATCTGGTGATGATATAGATAGATAAGTAAGTATTAATTTTATTGGAACTTAGCTATTTATACCTTTCCCACATATATCTGGTATCATAAGAATTATGGAGTTCTTATGAAAGTTAAGTATTATAAAAATGCTTTATGGTTATAAGTTAAGTTAATTATCCAATGCATCTAGGACACGAACTATGAGAGTGGAGGAAGCCAGAGAAGTATGTAAGGAAATAACCTACTGGAACTCTGTACTCTCTGCCTACCCCGCAAGGGATCCGGCATGATGATATAGATAATTTTGTTTAATTTTTCTTAAGACTTTAAAATTAATTACTTTAAAATTAATAATAAAGATAAAGTGAATGACCTACCCCGCAAGGCATGTGGTGTGATTTTATAGATAGATAAAAAAATACCTTTTTTTGTTTAAAATACCGTGGAGTAGCTTTTCCACAGGAAAAACATTCCGAAGTGGTGGTAGCTTTGTTCTTTTTTTTTCATTTCGAAAGTACCAAAACAATTTAACAAAAAAAAATGTACTGATTCTGATTATCATTATTTAAGCTAAATATTATGTCATGAAAGCAGACCATAAAATCTATCTTATCTATCTTTATCAACCGATCACCAGATCCCTTGCGGGGTAGGCAGGGAGTACAGAGTTCCAACAGGTTCTTCTTTTACAGCTTTCCTCCACTCTCATCTACTTCATGTCATACACGCTCGCCGGTGAAGGAGACTCTTGACTTAGACCATAGAAATCTTCATTATATATCTACTTTATAATATATTAATATATAATACCTCGTTGAAATTTTCTACATAGACGACCAATGTTATAACAAACTCAATAACAAGATAGAACTTTATTTTCTCAAATACATAAAGTACAGACTCTCCTCCCATATTCGTTGTAAATATCAACAGATCCTAAAATGTTTATTAACCTTTTAGACAGCTAACCAATATCCTAAACTGAGTTCTGATATTTAACGGCAAATGAAACGTTGTATTTATTTGAAGCTCCAATAAATGGCGTCGCGCCGAAGATATTATTTGAGACGACAACTTCTTACGAGGTCTGACCTCTAGAATTCCTTGGGATCGAAAATCGAAACGCATTGTCACGTAATAGTTTGCCGAAAATATATTGAGTATTATTTGGGAGATTGTCTTAAAATATACCAAGCATAAATATTACCCAGCTTTTTTGTGGCGCATGTACGGCTGGAAATCATGATATCCTAGGTAGAGATCTACTTCTAAAGATACAAAGCATACGTACAATAATTTTAGTTCAAAAGATCTGTTTAAGAATAAGCTTTTATTGCTTAAAGCTATGGTCTGCACCTGGCTTCATCTTCGATCCTGTTCACCATTGTGGTTCATAGAACTTTTTAAAACAAATCCAACGACCAAATACGATTCTGCTATCTTGTATAGTTGAATAGTTTCTATAACCACCTTCTGACTTCATCATCCAACCTTGGACACTATCTAAATGTATAGTATTATTAAATACCAATCTAACGAGCCTAAATATGATGGGATTATATTGTGTACTTGACATGATGCTATGGCTACTTTCCAGCTCCATCATTAGATCAGCTCCGTGGTACCATATTATCGCAATTGCTTGAATAAATTATAACACAATATGAACCAGAAAGACAGACAAACATACGAGCCGTGCAAGTTAAATAAAAGCTTGTAAAACTAGTTTCCAACCATCATAAAGCTGAGTTATTATATTTGGGAAGTCTCAAAAAGCCAAAAAATACCTGTTTTCCAGGAAGAGGATATTTCCATTCTTCAGTTACAATAATCTCTTCTCTCATATTTACACGAAAATTTATTATAATTTAACGATATTCAAACATAACCAAACACCGGTGTAACTTTCCAAAGAAAAACTGTTTCTATAAAAACAACGATAGAGGGAATTTCGCTACTTCTTTTATGAGCAAACTTTACGCTCAAAGATTTTACCACAGCTTTTTTACCAATATTTCCTAACTTTCCTTTTAGAAAACACATTTTACGGAATAAATCTAACAAAGGTATTAGGTATTATCTTCAAATCGATGTTCGGATAAGCTCCTTATATTCAAGAAAGGGAAAGAAATGAGAATTTTCCGTTGTTGGATTACTTTTGTAAGTAATTGTGGCATTGTTTTAAAGACGAAGCTATAAATATTATCCGTCTCTGTTATAATCAAAGACTCTGAAATCAATTTTTCATGTACATTTTCACGCCAGATCCTTTGTCAAGTAGGCAGATAGTAGACAGCTCCAACATGTTTTTTTTTCTTGCAGACCTCTCCCGTTCCTTAAATCATAGTTCATTGTTCATCTCATATACACTCGCCGGTTACGGAGACTATTGAATTGTCAATTAGATAAGACACGGTCTATTTGGTCATGTGTAGACAGTCTAGGTCTGCTTTGATCTTTTCACTATCGTATTTATATATCTGTTTTGGCATTCTTTCCTCCGACCTTCAATCTGTATGTCCAATACACAGGAGTGTAATCTTTCTCATCTTTACACAGATACTTTCTTTCATATGTACGCGCTTTCTCACGTACGTCGCTTCGAACGCGGTCGGCCAATCATATTATCATTTATTTATACTTTTTACAGCGGAAATTTGGACTGGAGATAAAAATTTAATTTGCCTTATAGGCCTAGTACATGCAGTAGATAAGCGAGCATACAAATGAGTAGTGCGGGCTAGAAAACTTTACATTTTGTGTACTTATTCATGCGCTGGCCAGCTTGATGCCAATTTATCTTCTGACTGGGGAGCGCGTAGATTGGGGTTAAAAGTTATTCATAATGTAAGGAAACATATTTAACGTGTTACGTGTTGTAAAGGTTACGTGTACTACTGGTTTTTCAATCATCTGGATATAAGTTAACAATAAACTAAATTAAATCCTGGCTGAATATAAAAGTGAAACAATTGACTGTTTTTCTTAAGCTCCTACAATATTTAATTTGTTTATGGTATGTCTGTTAATCGGAAAATTAGCCCTAGGTCGGCTGTAGTTTGATGTAGTATATGTTGTTAGCTCAAGATTTTAAACAATCATCAAGTGGCTGCCCGTTCGACTTCGCTGAAACTCGCATATATATAACTCTTTCTCTTCTTTACAATATATTATTTAACCCTTCTTCCCCTTCTTATGTTAAGGAGCGTTTCGAATATCTAAAAAGCACTGGCAACCGGACGGACGATTTAGCGCAGTGGTTAAGAGCTTAAGCTGCTCCGCCCACTGTGTCTAATAGTCGCGGGTTCGATTCCCGCACGGGACAAATCTTTGTGTGATCCACAATTATTTGTTCCGGTCTGGGTATATGTTTGTGAATTTTCATGTTTGTAAACGCACCCACGACACAGGAATAAATCCTAGTGTGGGGCTACATTTTTTTAAAAGAAAAAAAGAAAGAACCAATATCTTAGGTCCTCGGAAAATCTTAGCCTAAGGATGCCCTCTCACAATAGCAGCTTTTATGACAACCCTTTTGCTGTCCAGGCGGTACGACTGTGGAACACTTTACCTGTCAGTATAAAGCGTGCGTCGTCGATAGATAGCTTTAAAGGTCAGGTGAGAAAGTACTATTTCTCTACTTACTCATCGGATTCTGCTGTCAAAGCTACATAGGTAGGTAGTTATGTGTCTGGTGTTTGTTTATTTATTTATTTTTTATTTTTGTATTATGAATATGCCACGTATGTGTATTTTCTAATATGTGTTAGCGTTTTGTTCTTCTTTTTTATCATATTTCCAATTTATACCGGTAATGTATATGCATATAAGTATGATTTCTAGCAAGTGCACCAACGTCAATACTATTTACAAATCTATTTCTACATCCCAAGGTTGCCTGGAAGAGATTGCTTTTTAGCGATAAGGCCGCTCTTTATGTTACTTTTAGCTCCTTTTGTTATTTTGAGATGTATCTTACTGGTGCACAATAAAGAGTTATCTATCTATCTAATCATCTGAAGCGAGGTCAAAGACGTTCAAAACAGTCTTAAAACTTGAGACATCTACATATAGGTATATATATACATAGGTAGGTAACTAAGGTTATTTTACTTTCATGATAAACAGCTTATTTAATCAAAATATCAATCCGCCTATAAGCTTTCTTGCTTAACGACGACCAAATGAAGTGGTAACTGGACTAATGGATTAACATAATTTCCGAAACACTGTAGCACTAGAAAACGGGATTGCTACAACGGTCACCCATCTCTGACTGGCCGAGCCAAAAGCAGCTTAATTTATAAGCACCGAGGTTATACAGGGCTATGAGCATCTCACAATATTAGTATTGAACTTTAATGTACTTCATGTGTTTACGTACGATATAAACGTAATGTTCAGGATATTGCTAAGCCATTATCTACAGTAATACCTTTATGTACACCCACCACACCACCACACCACCACAGTACCACATTATTGGATAAAGCTTAAGTACTTCTAATATATCCCCACACTCTTTCATAGTAAAATTATTATAATGTGATTTCGTTTTAAAAGGGTATTTGGAATCTTTACAAAGTGTTTCTAAAAAAACAAACAATAAACACTGTTACAGTATTTTGGTAATATTGTCCGAGAGAAAGAGTGAGAGAGAGTCTTTTAGGAGTATTTTGGTCATATTGCCAGAAAATTTAGTGACAACCTGGAGACTCTGATGTTCACTCAAAAAGTCGATGGACGAAAACCTCAAAGCCGCAGCCAAACGGCGTGATCATATTCGCACTACTTTGGACGCTATTGCCCACAACACGCTACGTGTTGACGGGGACAGAAAAAAATGTCTTAACATCATAAGAGCCAGATATCTAAGAGCTGCAGGTCACGACCATCAGACATGAGGAGTACGACTAGAGGAGAAGTGGATCCATAGAAGCAGGGTTTGTTTGTTTGATCTACCTTTATCGTCATGAAAGATCCTAGCAGCTAATTTTGATTAAATATGAAAATCACTTTTTCATAAACTCTGAACTCTCTGCCTACCCCACAAGGGATCTAGCGTGATGATATAGATAGATAGATCACTTTTTCAGTTACGTGCACGAAGTAGTTACGTGGCACTCTTTACCCAACTTCAAAAAGAGGAGGTTCTATGTTCGTCTGTATGTATTTTTTACGTATTAGATAGATTTTGATGGTTATTTTTTCATTATTGATCGTCACACGAATAAAAAAGCTTTACACAACACGCCTCCATATAATGTTACTTCCAATATAAAAATTACCAAGTTAACGATGGCCATAACATAAAAATTATCGTTATTTTAACTCAATAACGTTGAGTAAGTGGGCACTCACTCTAATTCCAGTCTTCCATAACAGACAAATTACAATCGTATCGTCGGCGAAATTCGATTAAAACTTCCAACAAAATGGATACCGATAAGTACCCTAGTATAATAATCGGCTCTATTGCTTAATGACTTAAGTTGGTTATAGATAGTTATTTTTGTGTGTGAAAGAAACCCTCCGGTCGCATGTTACGTATGATTTATATGGACACAAGTTATAACAAGATGGAATAATAAGCGGGAAAATTGCTGCGTTTGTATTTTTTTGTTGTTGATAATACAAAAGTTTGTTTTTCTGATATTTGGGTATATAAGTATGTAGTCAAGAGTGAATAGCCGGCGAGCGTGTATCGAATAATGAATTTTTAAGCAAATAAAAATCTTTTATGAAAAAAGGTAAACCGACTTCAAAAAGCAAAAAAATAAATATTTGAAGTCGGTGCTGGTTGGTGCAGTCGGTTACTTGGCACCGACTTCAAATATTTATTTTTTTGCTTTTTGAAGTCGGTTTACCTTTTTTTATAAAAGATTTTTATTTTAAAATTTTAAGTGACCAGTGAATTATTCTATAGTACCTATAGGCTTGACGTAATACCCATAATATCTCAATTTACACATGCCTATTGTTTGTCGTTAAGGAGTTCCCTGGTGTATCTTCTAAGTTCAAGGTCCAATGTCAATAAAATTAATATGGGACCACCTTGGAGATATACTGAACCCAATGCAAAAAAAAATATCAAGATCGGTCCACAATTGACGGAAATATCGCTGAACATACATAAAAAAAAAAAAAGCATACTTACAACCGAACATAGAACCTCCTCCTTTTTGAAGTCGGTTAAAAACGTGTTAAAACTCTGTACTCTCTGTGGGGTACGGAGGGTTCTGGCGTCATGATATAGACAGGTTAATTCTGTAGCTCTAAGGTGTACTTAGGGATCACAAAGGTTAACCAGCGTCTGAGGGGGTTGACCGAATGTGGCAATATTATTTTAGAGCGTCTCAGTTCTTTGGAAGGTAAGTTAAGCTGTTAGCTCTAGCTAACAATGTGGCAGTCCTTAAGCAAACTTGATAACTTTATGGGCGGCTTATTAAGTACCAATAGTAAGTGGCACAATAGTAGGCACTGGCTCCGCGTGGTGAACTAAGACAAAAAAGTCAAGTCAAAACGCGCTTTACAATAAATGCTGATATGCAATATGTTTGGAAATTTATAAGTGAAATTCCTATTGCAAATACATGTCACACCTACATTCAGCAGGCGGGGGTAGCAGATGTTACTTTCATATCCATATTTCACTGAAAATATTACGATAAAGTTGTATTTACACTAAGTCTTTCTCCTTCTCATTGGACTAGTGGAATATGATGAAACTGATAACCACGCAGTTCTAGATTCGAAGGTCAAGGAAAACTGTATCAATAACAGTCCGAAGTGTGGAATTGTGCCCAATATAATGACAATGACTGCCATTAATGCGCGCAGTGATCACGTATCTCTCCACTGCTGAGAATAGGCTTCTCCTCTACCATGATATCCGACCTTGCCAACTTAAAATAATTAGTCCCACTGCTGAACGCTTATCTCACAAATCAAGGTGAGAGAGAATAGGTCGAGCTCCACCAAGAGGACCCAGTGCGGAATGGTCGATTTGTGTGTTTTGCGATCAGGCGGGTTTGTGATCATCTGCTATTGAAATTTATCAAGCTACCACTGAGGCTTTCAGGTTGGATAGGAGGATTCGTGAGTACTCATGAAGGTACCTGAGAATAACGGAACAACTTGCTTTATAAAGCACAAAGCCGCTTGGACATTAGAATTGTACATACGCTCATCTATCTCAGACTGATTGAGCAAAACGCTGCTTAACCTTGACAATCGCTATGAACACCGAATTACCATACCACCGCAATAACCTCTATAGAATTGATATTCATCTAGCGAAGCCTCTAAAAACTCTACTAGTAAGATTTCTGTAGGTAAAACCACACAATATTTACTTGTTCTTCTAAGCAGAACAAACAATACAATATCGTATTGTTGTAGTTCTTTGAAAAGGTCGGATATCGTTTCCAAAGTCGTAACAGAGTATGAAACTAAAAAAAAACATAGCTATTTCATATAACATAAAAAGTTCGCGACCGCAAAAGAAAGGGGTTTCCAATAAAAACGATTTGGAATCCTTAATATCGTTATAAATGTCGTTTAGTGGATCTTTTAGGGAACTATACACGTATGTTCAGTTGGCAATGAAAGTTATTGGGCAAATTTACAGTTTATACGACTGCCTCGTTGGTTTAGTTGGGACCTGACGTCATTGGTGGGTGTACTCAGTACACCTCTCCCATACCCGCTTGGGGATATAGGCGTGACGGTGTACTATAACATAAACTTTTCGTCAATCATGTTACGTATGTAAGAAACAGAAAGTTCCTTGTCATTATACCGGGCACAATTCGATACCAAAGTATATGATACAGTCCAAATACTGTTACTGGGAATTCTTTCGGTAGAAAAAACCCACCGCATTTCATGTTATGTTTGGATTATTTGGATTTAATACACGTCACATATCGTCGGCGGCGACTGAAAACACTCACCGACAGTCTTGTAATTCCAAAATGGCAGGCTTCATAGATAGATTCACAATTCACGACAGTCATAGATGGTCATGTAAACTATTATACTGAATTTGGGTGCATTTAAGTTGTGCGATATGAACTTTTCTAGCAATATTTACTTATTTTCAGTAATTTTACATTTTCATTATTATACTCGGCCCACCCTCTTTATTATTTACATAAATGATTTGAATGATCTTAACTTACCATCAGTAGATCTATGCTGATGATACCGTAATTGTTTTTCGAGGATGTGACTGGGAAAATGTCTACGCTATCGCGGAAAAGGGTATGTCAATTATTGCAAAGTGGTAACAGCTAAATTTACACACACTCAACACCAATAAGACCAAATACATGTGCTTTCACAAGGCCGCTGCCTCAAAACCTAATAATTAGCTAAATCTACGAATCCATTTTTGCTCACTATCAACCCCTTTTGTGGATTGTGGATGTGTTTTACTCCAACGCACAACTGATATCAAATATCTCGGTCTAATTCCAGAAGAACATTTAATCATTCAAGCTCATATCAATAGTCTGGCTGGGAAGGAAGGAAAACTAATGGGGATCATGAGAATATTGAGAAATTCCGCAAATCTGAGTACCTTAATAATGGTTTACTATGCCATATGCCAATCAATTATTTCAGATTCCATTGGCACATGGGGATCTGCTGCAAAGTCCTATCTAATCACTTTGGAAAGAGCTCAACGTGCAATTTTAAAAGTAATGTTAAAGAAACCTTTTTTATATCCGACAGAGGATCTTTATAAAGATATAAAAATACTTCGTGTCAGACAATTATACATTATAAACGCTTGCCTTTCTATCCATAAGTCTGTTGTTCACTCGCATGTTTATGATAAGATTTTAGAAAAACGCGTGGTTTAATTACCCACACCCATAGTTCAACTAGTTTTGCTAAAAGATTTGCTCGGTACTGCCGTACGTAGCTAAACGTATAATACGAAACTGACACAATTTCTCCTCGGTCGAGACTATGATCACATTGAATCTTTAATTATTAACAGATAATTTATAACTTATGATATAGATATTTTTACACATACACGCACACGCACATACACACAAACATACCCACGCGTCCATACATTATATGTTTATACACCTAGTCCACTTTTGAGTATCTATTTATATTTAAAACATCACTTTTCTATGTACACACAATCTACTTCTGGTTTATACATGTTTTAATCCGTGTCTTATAACTGTTACCTGGTTTCCCAAGATACAGGCTTTGCCTAGTTTGGGAACCTCTGGCTATTATGTGGTTTAAAATGTTTTCTTCAGATTCGTCAGATCAGTAACCAATATGTGGTAAATGAATAAACGTATTATTATTATTATACATAATTTTCTTTTTAATAATATATATAGTTAGTAATATATATATATAGATAATAGTATTATCTTCAAAACTTTGAATACCTACTTAATGTCACCTTACATTTCTGTATTCAAAATCAAAATCAAAAGTTTTTTATTCATGTAGACCAAAAGGCACTTATGAATAGTCAAAAAGAGAAAATTATTATTTACTTAAGACTCTACTAACCGCTCGGAAAGTCATTCCTGAGGAGAAGAAGACTCTTTTTAAGAATGAGAGTTTTACTATTCTTTTCTATACATTGCATTCTTGGAGTATGGGAGAATAATGCAGAACGAGCTAAATAGATGTGCTTAAGTATAGATTAATCATAAGTGTACTTAGATTCATGGTATTGGTCAGTGTCTACATAGTCCTCTCATTTACAAAATAAAGATGTTGTAGATGGATTATAAAAAAAATCATAATAATAGTAAGAGAAAGGGTTATTATAAAATATGTAAGGAGTGCGTACAAAACAACTGGTTATAGATCCAGTGTGATGCCGAACGACACAAAATTCAACAGCACTACGGTACACGTTTAACTAGACAGAGGACGGACCAGTCCCCACCACCAGCACCCGTTCACGAGTAAGACCTGAGAAGCAGCTATCACTCTTCTCAACCATATTAGAAGGAAAAGAGCGACCTGCTCCACAGAGCCGCTACTAGCAAAGACCTTTTAGTGAGCATGACCAATCCACGACCCTATCGACATCGTTCGAAAATAATATTTATTATTATTCAATTATTACCTATTAATATATGGATAATGATGTGGGCTACAATATTTTTAATGTTTCTGCTAAAGTGAACTCATACTTAATTTAAATTAATGGTTTCAATTATTGCTTTATTTGATTGCTTTGAATGGAAATCAAACTCACGCATTTCGCCATACTGAGGCAACCACTCCAGCCACAGAGCTACCAAAACAGATGATGACTCCCACCCAGAGCGGTGATTTTTTTCTGTCTAGCATCACTTTTCTATTTTTTACACATTGTATACTTCTTTGCTTGTGTTCTCGGAAAGAGAAAGCAGAAGTAAGAATAGTGCGAGAGTACTATGCACACTTTTAATGTTTAAATAAAAAGCCAGCCTTAAAGAAGCAAAACTCACGGATCATCAATCAAGCGACCAGTTACGCCACATCTATAAAGACTACATCAATTATAAATGAATGTACAAGGTGTAACATAATAAACGCAAGACCTGAAAGTAGTTTGTTCTAAATCGGTAACTGAATTGATTCCAACAATCTTTAATGTATCTTCCTTTTTTTTTAAATTTGCAAAAAATGTTTTTCCTCCTTCAGTCATCATCATCATCATCATTTCAGCCTATACTTGTCCACTGCTGAACATAGGCCTCCCCAATCGCTTTCCAGCGTAACCGGTCCGATGCCACCTGCATCCAACGATTTCCTGCGATTTTCACAAGATCGTCGGTCCATCTGGCAGGCGGTCGTCCTACGCTGCGCTTGCCAATACGTGGTCTCCACTCTAGAATCTTTCTGCCCCAACGCCCGTCCGATCTTCGCGCTATGTGGCCAGCCCATTGCCACTTCAGCATGCTAATCCTAAGGGCTATGTCGGTGACCTTGGTTCTTCTACGAATCTCCTCATTCCTGATTCGATCACGTAGAGAAACGCCGAGCATAGCTCTTTCCATAGCTCGCTGAGCAACTTTGAGCTTTTTTATGAGACCTATTGTAAGAGACCACGTCTCTGATCCATATGTCATCACTGGTAACACACATTGACTAAAAACTTTAGTCTTTAGGCACTGAGGTATTTTGGATGAGAAGATGTTGCGCAGTTTCCCGAACGCTGCCCAGCCGAGTTGGATTCGTCGATTGACCTCTCTCTCAAAGTTGGACCTACCTAACCGGACTGCCTGTCCCAGGTAAATGTATTCGTCGACAACTTCAAGAGTAGAGTTCCCAACGGTGAGTGCGGTGGGTACGACATGGACATTAAACATTATTTTTGTTTTGTCCATATTCATATTAAGACCCACTTGTTGGGATACTCTATTGAGGTCACCGAGCATTCGTCCTAGATCTTCCAGCGACTCCGCCATGACCACAATGTCGTCGGCAAATCGAAGGTGAGTGATGTATTCGCCATTGATGTTGATGCCAAGTCCTTGCCATTCCAAGAGCTTGAAGGCGTCCTCTAAGGTGGCCGTAAACAGTTTCGGAGAAATGACGTCTCCCTGTCTTACTCCTCTTTTTATGGGGATCACCTTCGTGCACTGCCCCTGTACTCGGACTGACATGGTGGCGTTATTATACAAGCACTTCAACACTTCGATGTACCGATAGTCAATGCGGCATCGCTGGAGAGATCTAAGAACCGCCCAAGTCTCGATCGAATCAAAGGCTTTCTCATAGTCCACAAACGCCAAGCATAGTGGCCGATTATACTCCTCAGTCTTCTGTATAACCTGCCGCAGCGTATGTATGTGGTCTATGGTACTAAAACCTTTCCGGAAATCGGCTTGTTCGGGAGGCTGGAAGTCATCAAGCCTTCGTTCGAGACGATTCGTAATGACTCTCGAAAACAACTTATAAACATGGCTCAGCAGTGTGATGGGCCTATAGTTCTTCAATAAGGTGTTATCACCTTTCTTGAAAAACAGCACCACCACACCCCTGTTCCATGCTTCCGGCGTTTTCCCTTCAAGCAAGACGGAATTAAATAGCCTCTGAAGGACTTTAAGTACCGGCGATCCGCCCGCCTTCAGAAGTTCTGCAGTAATTCCGTCTTCACCCGGCGCTTTGTTGTTTTTTAGTTGTTTGAGAGCCATCCTAATTTCGCACAGGCTGATGTCCGGGATATCTTCAGTGCAGTGTCGGGTTAGCTTGGCTCTTGGGTCTTTTACCAAGTCAACAACAGGTTTAGCTACTGAGGTATATAACTGTCCATAGAACCTCTCTATCTCCCTGAGCACCTCTGACCTATTCGACGTTACGTTTCCGTCCTCCATCTTCAGCTTCGTCAACTGGCTCTGCCCAATAGACGCGTCTCTTGCGAACACTTTAGAGCCCTTGTTCTGCTCTATGGTCTCCTCAATACGCCTTGCATTGAAGGACCGTAAGTCGTGTCGCAAGGACTTCAATATCTGTCCATTAAGCTGCCTATAGGACTTAGCATCATCGGAGGTTTGGAGCGTCATGGAACGTCGCTCAGCCATGAGGTTTCGGGTGTAGTCAGATAGTTTTTGAGGCCTATTTTTACGGTGGGTCTTAAAATACTTGGACCCGACCGTATGAACAGTCTCTACCAGCCTGTTGTTGATTTCGTCCACTGATGCGCTGCTGTCTAGCAATTCGAAGCGGTTTGACAATTCGAGTTGAAAGTTCTCGGGGTTTTGGATATATGCATGAGTAGGTCGGAGCGTAGACCTCATCAGACGCGATCTTTCCATTTTGACATTAATATTTAATGTGCCTCTGACCATTCGGTGATCACTGCCGGTTTTTACCCTATGAATCACGGAGACATCATTAAATATTTGTCGCTTGGTGCTCATGATGAAGTCTATCTCATTTTTTGTGGAACCATCAGGGCTCATCCAGGTCCATTTCCTATGAGGCGGCTTCTGGAAGAAAGAGTTCATCATAAAGAGTCCCTCTTTCTCCAGAAATTCGGCCAGCCTCTGACCCCTGGGGTTGCGCTGCCCATATCCAAATTGCCCCACTCTTAGCTCATCATCGCCCCGTTGGCCCAGCCGCGCATTGAAGTCACCCATAACTACTATAAAATGTGCTTTGGAAGTATGTATGGCTCTACTAATGTCCTCATACATAACTTCGACCTCATCATCTGAGTATGCCGAGGTCGGTGCGTAGACCTGTATGACCTTCAGCGAATATCTTTTGGATATTCTGAGTATCAGGTACGCTACCCTGCTCGACACACTAGTGATGGACACAACGTTGTTTATGAGTGACTTGTGGACGATAAATCCGACACCACCTTGGGACTGCTGTTCGCCCTCCCGGTAGTAAAACAAGTTGCCGGATTTTAAGGTTATCGTGTCCTCGCCCTCTCTTCGGACCTCCGATAAACCAACAATACTCCACCGCAACTTGTTTAACTCTTCTTCCAGCTCAACTAGCTTCTCATCTGTCCTCAATGTGCGTGCGTTGTATGTCACCAGGGCCAATTTTCGGTTTTGGTGGTAGCCGAATCTCTGCCGGAGATTCTTAGCACCCCTTGTCCTGTCGTTACCATGGCTGCTACCGTGGCCAGGACGAACAGGACCGCCGGGGACTAGGGGCCTGGTTTTCCTATTTTCTTCCATAATTGGGGGTGTTTGCCATACTCGCCACGCTTGGCAGGCGGGTTGGCGAGCGCAGTTATTGGTCGTCGAAGTGTTAAGGGAACGCTGCTGCCCATTCCCTAGTTTTCCCTTAGTCGCCTTGTACGACACCCGATGGGATGAGATGGGTTGGTCCTATTCTAAGCCGGGAACCACGCGGCGTTCCTCCTTCAGTGCGCTATAAAAATTAAATTTATTCTTGATTCAAGGAGATTCCAAACGCATTTCTAAAACGTATTTCTCAAAGTGCACACATACACGTATAAGTTTCATTGTGAATTGAGGTATAAAAATTTGGTTTTCGTTTTGAATTTATCAAGCAATTCTCTAATCGGGGTGTCTGAGGTCTGAGGTTCCCAGTTTAATGGCAATGAGCTGACTCCAATTACGCTAGCACCTTACATCTTTGGCTATATGTGGGTGTAAAAATTATACCTCTGTCACCCCTACATAGAGAATGTAGGCACCCGGTAAATACCCGGGAAAATACCCACTCGGGTAAATAAATACCTTGGAAAATACCCAAATCACTGGTAAATATTCTTAAACATCTTCAAATTGCATATATTACTTTTATGTTAATTATTTTACGAAGCAATGTATTTAGACACATTTTACAAACATATTTATTTTTTCTTTCTTAAAAACGTAGCCCTACACTGGATTTTTTTGTGTGTCGTGGGTGCGTTTACAAACATTCACAAACAGAACCAGACCGAAACAAATAACTGTGGATCAAACAAAGATTTGTCCCGTGCGGGAATTAAATCCGCGACTATTAGACACAGTGGGCGGAGCGGCTTAAGCTCTTAACCACTGCGCTAAATCGTCCGTATATTATATTCATAACATTATAATACAGCATAAAATGAATGATTGAGTGATAACTTTATAATGTTCCCTGTTGGACCTACTTTGGTTATCAAGTAGTCTATATAATCGCCAGATGGCGATATTCGTTACAACGTTAGCCGAGCCATGTAATCTTTGACCCAAGTAACATCGACTGGGCCATTTGTGTGGATAGGACGGCTGCTTATTACATACTGCTCATTCTCGCTATTGTCTTAAGTGAACGCGCTAGTGATTTAGTGATATTTTGACACAGCTTTTACGGACTTTTGTTTTAACGCAATATGATATTTTTGGCTTGCTGGTACTGAACTTCGATTTTACATAGCGACATAAGATTTATTTTTTAAGCATAACAATAGATTACATTATCAAAAGTTGTGTTTTGTCATAAAAATTTAACTTATTTATTGTGTTTCTCATATCCCCTTCCCCCAAATACTTTTAACTAGCTTTACTCATAAATCGATTTAGTCCTTATGAAGTTACAGTGAAGCTGCTCTGCCAAATAAAACAATTGTTCAACATATAATTACATAATGATTTTACCCATGCTCTGGATATATACCCGGGTGTTTATCCGATGGGTATTTTCCCGCTGCCCATCTCTATGTAGGCGTGACTATTCTTCCGAAAAAAATGGTCCGATACTACAATACACTGTATCGTTCGAAAGAATTCCTACGAAGATATTTAAATCACCAAATTAATTTAAAAAACGCACTTGATTCGGTATATCTGTAGTTCCTTTATAAAGTCATGAGCAATTATATGCAAGTAATTTACTACCTAGTCATAGTAACGACTGTATTAAAAACGCAGGTCCTTACAGACATGACGTTAATGCGACAAGGTACTAAAGTACTAATATATATTTAGTATTGCTCCTAATTACCAAAGCTAGATTTAAATATGAACACAAATAAACTCATATCGTTAACAATCTGATATAGCGATAGCAAAACGTAGCAGACGCTCGTAGCGCTACGCCGTAGCAAAACTCTACGAGATATTCCTTGGTGAAAATTCTCTTCCATTCGTAAATTATAAATTGTTTATATCATATTACGGTAACTGAATAAGTAAATTGAACTTTATTACCACTATTAAAGTAGAAATTACCGAAACGTTTATTTGGGTTTGAAGTTCTATTTTATTTTTACAATATTGTATAATTTATGCAGGTATGAGGTTTTTGTAAATATTGGTTCGTAGCTGATAGTTAATAATTTATTTTGCTTTTATGAAAAAAAAACAATGTTTCTTCTTTTCAATTCAATTCTTATTAGATTTTTGTTGATTGATGATCAGTTGTTGAAGAATAAAAAACGACACTACAAAAGCAATTAAAATGAAAATACTAAGCACAATAACAAAAAAAAATATAAAACAACTTACCAACTCAAGTTTTATACTCTTCCAAACCAAAAATCACTCATGTCTTTACAACGAACACAACAACCAAGTCACACTTTATCATTTCACTTGCACTAAACAAACGGTCAACGGAGATATTTTACAGTACTTACAAACACGACCGCTTCGTGCGGCAGTCGGCGGCAAACTGCGCTTTTACTTCGGTTCGCATTCCAAGTTTGGAAACCTGCGTTCGGCCAACTTCGGGTACCCTCGGCTCTTCTATGCAACATGATTGTTCGGTATTTTGTGGGGCGTCTAGTCCCGTCTGATATTTGTTATCTATGCACTGGAGTTATGAGATCCGGGATGAAACCAATATCGTAAAACGTATGTTCCGAAATTTTCGTATGGAATACGTATTGAGAATGTCTCTATGCTACCTGCTTTCAATTTTATGCATCGTATCGTTGGAAAATATTTCGGGTTAGAAGTAACTGGTTGATATTTGAAAGTTTGATGGCAGGTGGATCGTACCTGAGACATGTTTGTTCATGCTTACTATAATTTGCTTTGCTTGCGGTGGCTGTCTGGCGCGGGTCACTCCTTTACCTCCAATATGGTCGAGGGGAGTGATGACTGTTCCAGTAGTCATACTCCTAAATGGGTGCTGCTTGTGGGGACTGGTACATCTAGAATCCTTTGAACACTCTTTATATACAACAAACTGGAGCTAAATCGTAAACTATTGAATTGTTACCTAAACATAGTATCCACACAATATAAAAAATAGAAAGGAAAAAGGGAAAGAGAATGAAATAAAAAATGCAAGCCCGCTGAGTTTATTTGCCGGATCTTTTTAGTGAAGACCGCGTTCCGATCCGCTGGTAGATAAGTAGTTAAATTAGAATTAGAAAAAAGTAAATTGACTATTTGTATATGCTCTCACCGAGTTTATATAAAATAAATTATTTGAGTTTGAGTTTAATGATTAAGGCTTAGATAGGCAAGCTTTTACTATAAGATTTTTAAAAAACAATGAATAAATTGCCTCTTTTTACAGATATCATCAAACTCATATCCTATCGATATCTCAAATACCTCAAGCAAAATATACAAGGTTATAACTATATTGTGGGCTTCTGTTATATGAATCAGCCTATAATGTCCCACAACTGCTGGAAAAGACCTTCTTTTGCAAATTAAGTTGAGAAAGGTTACACTTCACCACGCGGATTCACTCCAGATTGATAAAGCAAGAACACATAAAACAAAAATTACAGAGTTTTTTACTTCAATCATTAACATTGCTCGTACAATTAACGCCTGTTGGGGCAGAACGTTTCTCGAGTGGCGACCACGTACTGGATGACGTGAAGCGGATAGGCCCTACATCAGATTGACTGATGACCTGGTGAAGGTTACGGGTATAAATAAGATGGATGCTTAGAACATAAAGTCCGTCGTCATGTACGTCTTTTGGTAGAAAATAAACTTCTATCGTAAACGTACCTGACCCCTACAAGATTACCCTGACTCGCAAACGAACTTCACCGCAACCATTAAATTTGTGTTACAAAGTTATCTCCATGACAAATGCAGAGAGTTTTTGCTAAAAACTCCAACAAATCTCGTGTTCGAGCGGGCGGAACGTTAAAAAGCTCACGAATTGAGGCGTCTTTCATAAAAAGTTCAGTGTTTTTGGAGTTTTGTTAGTACTTCGCGGCCTTTCCGGGCCAAGCTTGCTCCAGAGGGTCCTTATTCACTATAACCACATAAATAGTAATCATAGAATATTAGAAGTGAAATAACGGACAACTTCATGCCACAAGCCACTGTCATGGCTTCATCGTACATGCGGTTTGAAAAAAATATTTACACTATAAGTGAACACTACTTAATGCATGCCTAAGAGTTTTTGGAAGGTTTGGGAAGTTTGCCAACCCGCACCGAGCCAGCGCGGTGGACTATGGCCTAAACTCTCTCAGTTTGAGAGGAGGCCCGTGCCTGTGGCCCATGCCCGAGGGACAGTTTCTTAACAGGTTTATTATTATTTTTAATTTGTACTACTTGTAAATACAGTTACAAATTTTGAAAGACTTTCATACCAACTTAATGCACTGTGTCCACGTAGATCTGAAGAATTTTGGGTGGCAAATATTGCCCGTTGCGAGCATAAGTACCGGGTTCAAATCCTAGGTTGAACAAATTTAGGTTTTCTATTGAAAATATTAAAACGTGAAAGTATTTTATTGAGCCTATCAGAAAGGAAATATTCTATACTTTAGTAATTCTTTTTTTTTCGACTATGGCCTAAACCCTCTCAGTTTGAGAGGAGGCCCGTGCCCAACAGTGGGACAGTTTCTTAACAGAACTAATATTATTATTATATAGTAATTCTATATTTGCTATTAATGTGAATTGTCAACATAAGGTTAACGATTCCAAATATTATCCTCCTACAAACTCACATAAAGACAACTTTTCCTCTCCGATGTGGAAATACATTAACTTATCGATAAAGCAACTTAGCACCTTTTCTTAGCATTCATCGGCGCTCTGGAATAAACAGCGTTTCTCACTTAGCGCTTTATCGATGCCCCATGGCGGCTTCCGAACTCAATTTACTGCACCGCATGGACATTTCAAATTGATATCTAAACTGACTTAAGCCAGAATGAAAGCGTTTCACGCTTTAACTTCAATATAAAGGTACTAGGTGCCCTGTGCTCTCTAGTTTTTTTTTTATATATGTCGTATCTTCTTATTTGAAAATCAATTAATGGAATGGCGAGCAGTTATTTTCATTATAGTAACCTTGTAATCTTATTATATACATACTCTATGATTCCTCAAGTGTGTTTAATTGTGTGTACATCTGTCAGATGATGCATCACCGATGACAGATAGTCGATGTAAGATGGCGGACGGCGCTGCGTTGTTAGTTAGTTGTTAATCGCCGAACAAGACCCCAGTGTTATTTTAATATTTCCTTTATGTTCGGCCACCATGCGGACGGCTATGAAAACGAAGATAAATCCACCTTTCACCACTACCGGCATTGAAACGGCCATCCAGAAAACCCAAGCGCCGTTATGTATATGATACGTAGCCCCACACTAGGAATTATTCCAATGTCGTGGGTGCGGTGAACATGAAATTCCCATGCACAAACATCCAAACCGAAACAAATATTTGTTGATCACACAAAGATTTTTCCCGTACGGGGATCGAACCCGCAGCTACTTGATCCCGTGGGTGGAATGACTCACTGGACCAAGCCGTACGTCCGTCCTTGTCTTGTATGTGCCTATACGGTTATTCGATCTATAATTTTGACACAAAATCCTCTAATATTTGTAGGAAAGCTGGGGTATGGGGATTTTTACCGGAGTAATAATAACCTGCGTATTCCCCAGGAAAAATATATAAATGGCTTGATAGAGATTCGATATCGAATTATTATTAAATATTATTCTAAAATTGCAATTGAGCTAACCGCGTCCGCCTAGTAATGAGTTTAGTGCAAATCAAATTATATTTACGAAATTATTGTCCAAAATAATTACCAATAATTTCTCTATTATCCACGCTACATGAATTATTTCCATAATTCTAAAATACATTTACAATATGAATATTAATCATAATAATACAATTGAACATTATTGACATTATTATTACTAGTTGGTATTCATTACCTTGACGATGGTTACGTCTAGTGGTCTAAAAACCCTTACTCGGAAACCTAGTGACTTTACCCACGTGTCTAGCAAACTCCGCCAGACTCAAGGGTTAGGGCCCCTGACGTTCAGTAAACAGAGTAACCCCCGAGTTCATTGCCGTGAGCACCACGAGGGAGAGGGAGAAGCAAGCTCAAAACGCACAGAGCTGGCCACAAGAGAAGGGCACCGGTGCGTTCTATTTAGAGATCCCAAAGCCTCTTTGTTGTGCGTAAGGTTGGTTTTAGAGCGGTCAGAATGTCGAAAAAAATTACCTTAAATAAAAATTGTGACTGCCTTCTTGGTCTAGTAGCGAATAATGCGGTTTACGATTACGAGGTCCTGGGTTCAATCCTAGGTCAGACGAATGGGGTTTTAACCGACTTCAAAAAGGAGGAGGTTCTATGTTCGTCTGTATGTATGCTTTTTTTAAGTGTGTTCTCCGATATTTCCGTCAGTTGTGGACCGATTTCGATGATTCATTTTGAATTGGGTTCAGTATAGCTTCAAGGTGGTACCATTTTAATTTCATTAATATTGGACCTTGGACTTTGAAGATACACCAGGGAATACCTTAACGACAAACAATAGGAATGTGCAAATTGAGACAACATGGATGTAACGTCAGTCTATAGTTACTCTACTATAAAACTAAGCAGAATGTTGGCCGACTTCAAAAAAAGAGGAGTATTATAACTTTTTTTGTTTTTTTTTTTTTTAAACTTAGCCCCACACTAGGATTTATTCCTGTGTCGTGGGTGCGTTTACAAACATGAAAATTCACACGCACAAATACCCAGACCCGAAAAAAAAATGTGGATCACACAAAGATTTGTCCCGTGCGGAAATCGAACCCGCGACTATTAGACACAGTGGGCGGAGCGGCTAAAGCTCTTAACCACTGCGCTAAATCGTCCGTCAATTCGTCTGTATTTTTTTAATTCCTTTTCTTATAAACTGATTTTGATGATTCTTTTTGCATTAGGTTCAGTATAGCTCCGTGATGGTCAAATTTAAATTTTATTGGGATTGGACATTGGGCTTTAAAAATACACCACGTGTAGGACATACGGCAAACAGCATGAATGTGAAAATTCAGTAATTATCAATCTTGTAGGTACCTCACTGTATACGTAGAATAATATGAAGGAGGTATATAAATAATAATAATAAATTCACTAATCACTTAAAATGGTAAAATAAAAAACTTTAAAAAAAAAGGGAAGCCGTCTTCAAAAAGCAATAATTAATATTTGAAGTCGGTGCTGGTTGGTGCAGTCGGTTACTTGGCAAGAAATTCCAAGTTTCAAACTGATTTTGGAATTGTGCCCGATATATAGCAGCAGATGGCTATTACATGGGATCTAACATCGTTGGCGAAAAGTGGGTATACACAGTACACCTCTACCGCCACTTGGGGAATAGAAGCGTGTCGGTGTGTGTAAAAGTCCTACATAACACAACCTTTTCTTTAGAGAAAGAATCTTATGAAGATTTAATCTAACAAATTACTAAAAAAGGAATCATGGTTGTTAGAAACTAACCCTTTATATTCAATACAAGTAATTTTGTTTAGTCGATAACAATCAGATCCTAATTATGAGAAACAAGGGCCGTGAGACGATCTATCATTGATGTTCGTGGTCAACTCCATGCCATATTACACGGGGCAGTAATTATACCTAGGATGATCAATGACTTTCAATAGACATAATGAATCAGCCCATACTATCCCAGAGCTGAGAAAAGGCTTTCTCTCACAAGTAGGCCATGTTACTGGCATATATCAATATGCCCATAAAACTCCAAACTGGGCTTATAGTGCCACAACGATCTTTTGTCCAATGAATGACATTGACGGGGGAGTTGGTATGAAATTAGCGTTATCTGTCTATATCATCACGCCAGATCCCTTGCGAGGTAGTCAGAGAGTACAGAGTTCCAACAGGTTCTTTCCTTATATACCTCTCCGGCTTCCTCCACTCTCATAGTTCGTCTCATACACGCTCGCTCCGTACTCAATAGCGTTATCATTTCATTATTTTTGTTCTACTTCCAGGGAAATATTTCAACTGGGTAAATTTGAAAGTAAATGACAGCTCTGTGAGCGACATGTTTCTATTCTATTTAAAAAAAACGCAGCCCCACACTTGCATTTATTCCTGTGTCGTGGGTGCGTTTACAAACATGAAAATTCACATACACTATTACTAGACCGAAATAAATAATTGTGGGTCACACAAAGATTTTTCTCGGGCAGGAAACGAACCCGTGACTATTAGACACAGTGAGCGGAGCGGCTTAGGGTCTTTACCACTGCGCTAAATCGTTACATTTTACTTTATGACGTTAGTTCTTATTTTGGCCGCGGGCCTAAAGATCCTCGTGTGATTATAAACGATACCTCTTTTCTGTACACTGACATCTATGTTGGTTATTTACTGTCGTACAAAGATATTTTGACCCGCGGCTAAAATCGTACCTAACGCTGTCATCAAGTGAAATGTCACTTCAAAACCGTCCAAGAGTTGCCGTTTGCTAAAAAAAATTACGCAAGTTCTTTTTTTAATTAGTAACCGTGCCGACCCACCTGTTGAAATATTTTCCTGAAAGTAGAACAATTTTACTAAATGATAACCCTAATTTCACACCAACGCCCCCTGTTAATGTCCAAAAATTGTTTGTAGCTCTAAAACTTGGATTAGAGACTTTTTCCCACAAAAATTTAAAATTAAGTTTACTTGAAAGAGCTATGCTTGGAGTTTCTCTGCGAGATCGAATCAGAAATGAGGAGATCCGCAGTATAACCAAACTCATCGATATAGCTCTCAGAATTGCCAAACTTAAGTGGCAGTGGGTGGGGCACATCGCTTGTAGAACTGACGGCCGTTGGGGCAGAAAGGTTCTCGAGTGGCGACCTCGTATCAGAAGACGTGGAATGGGCAAGCCCCCCCACAAGGTGGAGCGATGACCTGGTGAAGGTCGCAGGTAGAAGCTGGATACATACTGCACAAAGCCAGTCGTTGTAGCGATCTTTGGGCAGGCCTTTGTCCTACAGTGGACGTCTGTCGGCTGATGATAATGATGATGAAGTTTACCTAAAATAAACCCTACCTCTTTTCTGGACACTGACATCTATGGTAGTTATTTACCGTAATAGTCTTCGCTACTGTATCCCAAAAATAAAATAACCAAAAAAATATAAGGCAATCAATCCACTGCATCGGATGCAAGCCTGGGATATTGCTCGTGTCCGCAAACAGTTATTTATCGTCGGTACAGGGACCTTATGCGCTATGACCAATTAAACACGTAACGCGGCGCGTTACGATAATTTCGTGAAATTATCGCATAATGGCACTCCAGGGGATACAGAACACCATCATTTTTAAACGTAGTCGCACACTAGGAATAGTTCCTATGTCGTTAAGTGCATTTACAAACGTAAAGGAGCGACATGAAATAAAACTATTTTACGGATTTTATCACGGTTTATTTTTTTATTTTTAGTTCCCGACGTTTCGAGTGCTTTGCAACACCCATAGTTACGGGAGGGACTGAGGTATTAGACGTCCAAAAGGCATAGTTGTTCCGGGCTACCCTCAAACTACTTAATTATTTTTGTTGGTCTGATCTACGCAGAATGAGCTCACGGTGTCTTGAGTGAAGGAGCGACTTAAGCTCTGGACTTTGACTTTCGTCAAATTATGCATTAGCATTTCACAAATATATCGTAACGTGTCGCGTTCAGACATTGCGAATAAGGGCACAGTTTCAGTTGAAGTAAATGAGCTGTACATTTGTTAGAGGTGCGCTAATGCCGAGCGCAGTATTGCGCTCTGAACAGACTGTGACCACAACTCATTATGCCATATATCAAAGTCGGAGAGTGTCGTTTGCATAATGTATGGATGGTTTCCTTTTAAAATTTTGCTGTAATAAACTGTGATGTCCCATGTATTAGGGGGCGAGCTTATTGCTATATACCGGGCACAATTCCAGACTCCAGACTAATAGTGAGAATTTTTAGACAGAAAAATTACACTTGGCTGACTAAGGTAACTAGGTCCTTATGGTCGTAACGCGCATTATTCGCCATTAGACCAACGAGTTTTTAAAAACAACGTTTATAGGCTTTACACTAACGTTAGTCTGTTTGTACTAAGCCAGAAGTTCAAGTAAATGCGCTATACATATATTAGAGGTGCGCTAATGCCGCGCGCAGTATTCCACTCTGTACAGACTGTGACCACAACTCATTGTGTCATCTGCGTAAAGTATAGACGGTTCCCTTTTATAATTTAGCTGTGGGAAACCACGATTTTAAGATAGATACATAATAACAACGTGTATATTTTGTATAGATTTTAATTTTACCTCTATGCTGCTTTTTGAGTATTTGTTTGCTCTATTCCTGGCTTCGAATTTACTCAGAAAAAGTGTAATTTTCTATACAAAAATTCCCGATAGCAATCCCGAGTCTGGAATCGTGGCTGGTAATTGCAATAGGATCGCCACTAATTACTTAGGGAATTAACATCGTGGGCGATATGTAAATTAACACAGTTATGGTCATCATTATGCGTAAAGGGTATGCTCCGTTGGTTCGGGCATATAGAAAGAATGTCAGAAGAAAGAATTAAAAAAACAGATATGCAATGTGAAAGTGAAAGGATGTAGGTACCGGGGAAGACCTAGACTATCTTACCATGCCCAAATAGACTGAGTCTTATCTGAAAGTCAAGTCAAGAGTCCCCGTAACCGGCGAGCGTGTATGAGACGTACTATGAGAGTCGAGGAAGCTAGAGAGGTATCTAAGGAAAGAACTTGTTGGAAGTCTGTTCTCTCTATCTACCCCGCAAGGGATCTGGCGTGATGATATAGACAGATTTCCAGGCGATGGTAACAGAGCCAAATATCTATTCTTTTTCAAGCGGTAGTAAATAGAGAAATTCCCCTGAAACAGGCCAGCGCGAGGATGTAAACTGCGGCAATAAGCGGGGAAAATAACGCAATTGACTAGAGTGACTATGTAAACTTTCGGAACAATCAGCTGCAATAAAATGTTAATACTTTGCAAAGTTAAATGTAACTTTTAGGGTAAATAGTGATTTTTACCGATTACTTTTACATATCAAATGTTCTTAAAAGTACACAGATCATTTATATACAATATTTGCATGTGTTTATTACTATTTAAGCTAAAAATCATATTTGAAATTTTGGATGTGTTAACACTTTATTGTAGCCGACTGAACATTTCCGTACTGTTAATTAAATTTCATGAGTATTACACTATATTCCTACTACCACGCAAATGGGTTTTTACAACATGGGTAAGGGTGAGTACCCTTCACTGGACGACTAATCATATACCGTCACATTTTTTCCTCGATTTTTAAATTTAATTTGATTTTGAACAGAAAACCAGCTCAAAAATGTTACATTACTCATGGATTTTTTCAGTGACTGAAATAACGAAATATAGAAGCTATAATAGCCTACGTGCGACTCACATAATTTGAAGTAAGCCTTCGGGGATTACTATCGTGAGTGTCCTTGAGAATTTTGATTTAAAAATTTGTCTTGAACGAAAATGCAGTTTTTTTTTCAAATAATTCAGACTAAATTAATCTAAATAAAATAGTCATAAAAACAATTTGTAGCTCATATCTTAAGCTTTAATTATAAAGTCGTGTATATTTTGTATACTAGCTGTAACATAATTTACACAAGTCCTGAGAGTAGTTTGTTCTAAATCGGTAACTGGATTGATTCCAACAATTTTTAATGTATGTTACATTTTTAATTTGCAAAATATGCTGTTACTCCTTCAGGGCGCTATAACAAACTAAATTTATTCCTGATTCAAAGCATTATGGAGATTTCAATTTTTTTTTTTTTTATAATAACGTTGCCCCACACTGGGATTTATTCCTGTGTCGTGGGTGCGTTTACAAACATGAAAATTCACATACACAAATACCCAGACCGGAACAAATAGTTGACGGAGCGGCTTAAGCTCTTTACCACTGCGCTAAATCGTCCGTCGATGCATTTTTAAAACGTACTTCTCAATATGCACACAATTACGTGCAAGTATGATTGTTAATTGGGGTATAAAAGTGCTTCATCATCATCATCATCATCTCAGCCTATACTTGTCCACTGCTGAACATAGGCCTCCCCAATCGCTTTCCAGCGTAACCGGTCCGATGCCACCTGCATCCAACGACTTCCTGCGATTTTCACAAGATCGTCGGTCCATCTGGCAGGCGGTCGTCCCACGCTGCGCTTGCCAATACGTAGTCTCCACTCTAGAATCTTTCTGCCCCAACGCCCGTCCGATCTACGCGCTATGTGGCCCGCCCATTGCCACTTCAGCTTGCTAATCTTAACGGCTATGTCGGTGACCTTGGTTCTTCTACGAATCTCCTCATTCCTGATTCGATCGCGTAGAGAAACGCCGAGCATAGCTCTCTCCATAGCTCGCTGAGCAACTCTGAGCTTTTTTATGAGACCTATTGTAAGAGACCACGTCTCTGATCCATATATAAAAGTGCTTAAAAATTGGTAAAAACTTAAAAATTTGGAAATTTGGTTTTCGTATTAAATTTATGAAGCAATTATCCAATCGGAATGTCTGAGGTCTTGCGTTATTTACGATACACCTTTTATATCCGTTCCGCCGTTCAAGAGAAAATATACAATTTGTATTTAAAAAGGGAGCGTATCATTATTTATATCTAATTTTTATGACGAATAGGCCGATGATTCAAGGATCTTCTGTAATTCAATCGAATTTTGAAAGTTCACTGTCGTGACAGCCTTACTGCTGAGACATGCTGCTTAGTTAGTAAGTTAATGTCAAATGTACAATGAATGTAATGAGCACTTTCCGATACTCTTCAAGCCGGTCTATGTAAATAGACCCTAACTCTGGAGCCAGACTGGTAATGTTACTAAAAAGTTTCATTTTGTGGTGACTATATGGAGTTGGTCACTTTATTCTCCTGCCTCCAATATTGTTGAAGGGAGTGATAGCAGCTTTAGTATTTGTGAACTGGTGCTACTTGTGGATACCGGTTTAACTCCTAAAAATATTAAGCCTTTAAAAATACTAGACTCATAACTCGGTCATAGGGGCACTAGAGCTATCTACTAATCGTCTCTAAAATTGATAATTAATTGCTTGTCTTCGTTTGAAGAACCACTAAGAAGTCAATAGAAGTGGGGTGCTACGGTCGGGTAACCTCCTAGTGTGCCTGCCTCATTGTCAGTCCCGCGGATACGTCCAGAGGAACGACAATCTCCTACGTGTTTGTGCCGTGCGCGGTGACCCGTTCAGCAGGGTGAAGGAGGCCTGGAGGTTGAGCTGGCGATGGACCGGTAGTTGTTGTCTGTCGCTGGCAACACGCCACTTTGGTCTGGATCTCTGTCCAAACGGGAGGCTGTCACGTAGCCGCGTGGCAGTCAATCGGCTGAAGTCCATCCTTCAGATGGGCTAGGCTAGGGTTCTGAGGTGAAGGTACCCGCAGGCGGCGGTGTGAGCCTACACTACGTGGGAGTGTGGGCTGGCTACACCTTGGAACCCTATACCCTGGTGATAGCCCTGGTGCTTATAAAGCAACCTCAAAGGTGAGGGCTTCGTGGCGGATGGGGAATCATCAGAGTGAAGATCTTCTAAGGTCATATGGACAACCAGAAAGCAAATCCCAACATAGTCTCCAAGAAGGGACATCGTGCATCATGCACGTAAGGCCCATCATGGCAAAATACTAAGCCTACGGGCTATGAAATGGCGAAGGGACAGGTAACGGCAGTGAACCATCCCGGTGGCGCCAGTCTGGTCTCTATAAGTGCAAACTATCAGGCGGTTCTTCAGTCCGGCGGTTTTTCCGGTACAAAGCCGAAACAAATTATATAAATTTAAAAAGGCGCAACCCCAGGAACACTGATTGGACTGCGTACAAAAGAGACCTAAAGGCTTGGGAAGGTTCGAGGTAGGCTCAACTCCATATTAGATATAGAGTTTGAAGCAGATAACCTAGTTCGGGCGGACGCCAGAAATAGCAAGACTGAGAGTAGAAACTCGTCGGGAATTCAATGTAGCGAAGGCAACTAAGAACTTTAGTGCATACTCTACAATACTCACGAGCTTCAATACAAAAGTGCGGAAAGCAAAAAGAAGAGCTTGGAAAAGACACTGCCAAAGCATATGAGCCTTCCAGAGGGTATAAGGGTAGGAAAGGAATATCAACGCCCAAAATAAATCCACTTACTACAGTAAGGAATGAGAAAGAAGAACTCACAAGCAACGGGAAAGAAACATTGAATACTATGTTCAACGTGCATTTTCCGGGTTCGGTAGTAATACAAAAAGAGGACATCATGTCGATATAGATGAGCTCAGCTTAAAAATAATCAGAGCTGACTGGGGCACGGTAGGGAAAGTCGAAGAACAGAATAAACTCAAATGGGCCTTAAAAAGCTTCCAGCCGTTTAAGGCCCCTGGTCCGGATGGTGTGTATCCCATTCTTCTACTAGAGGGGGAACCAGTACTCAACCAACACCTGAGTAGACTATTCAGGGCGTGTTTGGCCTTTGGGCATACCCCAAGTATCTGGCGGCAGGTAACAGTACCATTCATCCCCAAACCAGGAAAACCGAATTATGAGAATACTAAATCCTATAGACCAATCAGCCTATCCTCATTCTATTTTAAATGTCTTGAGAAAATGATGGATAGGCACATAAAGGATGGTCCATTAAAGGATCATCCTCTACATAAGATGAAACGCGCTTACCTACCCGGTAAGTCTACGGAAACTGCATTACACTATGTGGTTACCCGCCCAGAGATGGCTCTGCAGCAAAAGGAAATCTGTGCTGCAGCTTTTCTGGATATTGAGGATACTTTTGATCGCACAACATTCTCATCCATTGAAATAGAACTAACTCTAATCAGATGCATCAAAAATATATTAAAGAATAGGATAATCCAGTCTACTATATAAAGAGAAAGTCTCTCCGTCGAAACAACTAAAGGTTGCCCGCAAGGAGGTGTCTCATCGCCGACTCTGTGGAGCCTGGTAGTGGATTCTTTTTGAAAGATAATCAACTAAAGTCCGTTCTACGGAGTAGGGTATGCGGACGATATAGTGATAGCAATCAATGGAATCAGAATCAGAATATTTTTTATTCATGTAAACCATTACAGTATTTATGAATCGTCAGAAAAGTAACAAAGACTCTACCGCCACTTTGGAATGTCATTCCTGTGGAGAAGAAGGGCAAGAAACTCCACGGTTACTCTTTTAAAATAAGAAATTACAAACTTTTTCATCTACATTCTGTTGTGGGGTATGGGAGAACAATGTAGGTTGGTCATCAGGTGAGTCTAAGTTAAAAAAGCGAATAATACTATTTATGAGAATGGCTACATGGTTCCCTCATTTACAAAAAAAGTACATATTGTGTTAAATTAATAGAAGGAAGAGAGGTAATGTTAACTCACAACAGTTGAATAGGTTGTCATGACTCAAGTGGAGCTGGAATAGCATCTATCCAAGCATTTTTATCTTTTAAATAATCTTTTATTGAATAATAAGCTTGCTTACAAAGTGTTCGTTTTACACAAGCTTTGAACTTATTTTCACTAAGTTTAGTGACGTCAAGAAAAAGTTTCCAAACACAGTATCGACACTGATGCAGGAAGCTTTAGACAAAGTAACGAATTGATGCACGACAAATAGTCTCTCGTTGAACCCGAAGAAGATTAATGTGATCCTATTCACACGGAAAAAGGTACTAACAGGCCTACAAGACCTTCATATTTACGATAACAAAATTAAACGGGCCACTAAATTTAAATATCTGGGAGTAATACTAGATAAACAACTACGGTGCACATGTTGACCATACCATTACTAAAGCATTGAGGGTACTGTTTATGTGTAGGTCAGCATATGGAAAGACATGGGGCCTACAGCCCAAAATAATGCATTGAATATTAATGTATGCATCGTGTGGTGGCCCTGAACTAAAACACAAACCTGCAGGGATTGCTGGTCATCACAGGTGCATTCAAAACAACACCGATGGCAGCTATGGAGTAGTTACTCAATCTCACTCCATTACATATCGTCATTGAGACTGAGGCAAGGGACTCCATTAGCTAGAGAAAACTGGACTATGGAGCATAACAGCGCCAAGCCATGAACACACCAAGCTAGTGCCAGACAAGGAACTAGATGACATAAGGGACATGAGTTCTGACAAGACCTTGACCACGCACATATTTAACAAAAGATTTAGCATCCAAATCCCTACCAGGGATCAACAGAAAAGTGGTCTAAATGAGCAAGGTAAGGAACAAATGATATGATATGCTGATGGATCCAAAACCAAGTCTGGAACAGGAGCCGGTGTATATACAGAAAAATACAATCTAAGTCAAAACATGGGCAAATTTGCGTCGATATTCCAAGCAGAGACCTATGCGATAATTTTTGTGCAAAAGAGATATTGAACAAACAAATTACAGGCAAGAGAATCTACATTTAAAGTGACAGTCAGGCTGCCCTTAAAGCCATCAGCTCCTATGAGCTAAACTCGGGCCTGACCATGGAGCGTGCATACCCTCTTGATAGACGTGGCGCGCATCACGATCAGATGGTTGATGGTAATGAGCGTGCGGATGACTTAGGCAGAAAGGGAGCAATGAAGAAACTTTTTGGTCCAAAACCCTTCATAGGCATAGCAGATAGTGCCTACAGAGGCGCGCTCTACAAATATGCCCAAGAAAAACACAGGAAAGAGTGGGAAACAAATACAGGGCTGAGACACTCCAAGGAATTTATCTCCACATGGTGTGACAGCGATAGCAAGAGACTACTAAAATACAGTAGACTGCAACTAAGACAAATCATTGGCATATACAGGCCACTATGGCACAAAAGAACATCTACACAAGATGAACCTGTGCAGTGACCTGGTATGCAGGAAATGTGGTACAGAGACTGAAACCATGAAGCACGTCCTCTGCAACAGCGACGCTCTGGGGCCCGGCGAATGAAGCTACTGGGAGTGGACTATCCAGAGGAATTTCAGCTCTTCCCCTTGCTGGAATCTGCAGCCTGGTACTGGGAGTATTTGGTTCTTCAGGTACGTAAGATCATCAGGGCAAAGACAGCACCAAAGATACCATTAGGTCGAAGTGCGCTTGACGTCTCGTCAGTCCGGTAATCCAACAACGAGATAAGATAAGAAGTCAATATGTGTATCAATTGTCTTTGAATAAATATAACTCCAAGGGCTTTATCCTAATCTTGGCGATAAAAAGAGGCAATAAAGGCAAATAATCAATACGCATTCCCATCTCTTCTTTAAATTGATGTCGTTTAAGGAGCAATTTGATTTTGATATATAAGTACTCTGTAAAGGCTTAAGGCAAATGAGGACTATACGCGCACCACGTGACCTAATAATAACGTTGTCGAAAAATACTTATTAAATTTGTCGTGGAAAAAGGAAGAATTATCATATCGATAGCGTTACATTTGCGTCAATTTGATTTTACTAGGCCCTCTTCTTTCCGCAGCATGCGACTTCATTCCGTGTTTCCTGAGGTATAAAACTGTTTCTTAATTTAACCTTCTATTACCGGAATTGAATCACTTGAAGCCTTCCCCAGAGCTTGCTTATTTGAATTTTATACAAATGTCGCCTAAAATTGTAAAGGAAAGTTTAATTTTCGAAGCATTTTTTACCTCAACGAAATTGGCTCAGTGGAGGTATATAAATCGAAAAGAGTATTTTCTATTCCTTGGGTAGGTTTACCTTTGAATTTACCAGTATTGTGTCTTATAAATGTGGTTTATAAGATTGATTATGCTTACAGTTTTCTATTAATACTTAGGAAAATGGTCTATTGGCAATATATCTATGGAGCCAAAGATTAACGTTACTACGTTATGCAATTTGGTTTATTATATTCTATTATGCTATAGAACTATTCTTAATATGAAATTATTTATAAAGACATGGGTAGTTATGATACGCCTGAACCTTTAATTTTTCTGTCTATAATAACATGTTCTACTTATATAACTAGTCGTTAAAAAATTGTAAAGTCATACTATAAAAGAATAAGTCATGAACTGAAATGAAAGATATACATATTAATAATTGATACATTCTATTTTCTCAACAAAGAGAGCGCGTTAAAAATGAGCGAGTGTTAAAAATTTATTCTTGTACAATGAAATTGTACAAGAATAAATTTTTAACTATACATAACTTTTTTATACAAAAAATTTAATACTGGCTAGAAATTGGCAATTATAAAGAAAATTGACAGTGACTTTTAAAAGTTACATGGCGTTTATCGTTGAAATTTTCATTAAAGTTTTTTTAGTTACAGTAAAATGAATGAGGGTAAATTTGTATCGGAGAAAGATCTGTTGGCAGCCATAAAAGATATCTTGAAGAAAAATGGAAATTTAAATAAATTAACAGCTGAGGTAAACTTATACTGCAATTATTTTCATTACTTTAATGAATATTATTTGTTACACACACCTATTGATACACATGTTAACAACACCGAATACAAATAGACCGTATCTATTTGAAAGGTAAATCAAAAGTTTCTGTAATCGGCGAATGTTTATGAACCAACGAGAATGGAGATACCCACAAAGATCCGTAAGGAAAGAACCTGTTTGATGTGTCTGCCTACCCCGTTAAGCATTTGGCGTAATACAAATAGATAAATTTGTTTGGTAATCTTAAACCTTTGCCTTATAATAAGAAATGCCTAGTTTTTCGGTTGGTCTCAGATGGTTTCGCGTATTAGAGTACATGATATACCTTGATTTGTGAAAGGCCTGTACCTAGTGGTGCAATAATGTTAACAAATGGTGATTCTGTTGTCATTCTCTATCTATCTATTCTATTCTCCAACACATTAAATAATACGTCCTCCAAAAACTTGTGTAATTATCTCGAACAAGGGTACACGAAAATATTGAAATATTTTACCTTTAAAGCTCTCGTTACGGAGGCCTAAAGGGAAAAACGTAAAATTGCCACAGAGTATTAATTACAGTAAAATAAAGGCCATTATTGCACTGTTTGCATTTCGATTCGACCGCCATTTGTGAACGGCGATTGTGGTTGCGAAAATAATGTGGTCTCACATTAAAACATGCATAATTTAAGGGGTCGGTTACAGTAATTTTTGATTCTCTGTATACTAAAGTTAGCGATACCCAATATTTGAAATCCTTGTGCAATTAACGTGGCTAATTGTGAACTTCCATGTATCAGAAATGACATCTCTATCTATCTTTATTATCGCGCCAGATCCCTTGCCGGGTAGGCAGAGATTACTGAGTTCCAAGAGGTTATTGCCTTACAGTTCTCTCTGGCTTCCTCTACTCTTATAGTTCGTCTCACACACGTTTGCCGGTTACTTGCCCTTTAGATAAGACACGTATAATAATTATTTATTTATATTATTTAAAATGTTTATCTTAGCCTGCCAAACTGCAGACCTCCTACCATCATAAGGGGATGATATGCGACCTACACCGCTATTTATTTCCAGGTCCGAACTCAAGTAATAAAGATACTTCAAGATAGACAGACCAACAAAGGCGCGAGCAAGATATCAGTAGCACCACCTCCCACTGAAGAAGTGCTCTTAGTCAACGAGTTGGTGAGGGAATATTTGGAATGGAACGGCTACTTATACACCGCTTCTGTAATGGCTTCAGAAGCTGCTATGCCGAAGGATAAGAAATCCAGGTCTGACTTATGCGGAGAGGTAGGAGTTAGAGATGATGAGAAGTCATCGGATCTTCCGTTGCTGTCAAATATAGTAGCGGCTTACACGGAAAGGATTCGGCGTAAAATTAGTAGGTGCAAAAAAGACGTATGCTAAAATTCTTCGTGAATAAAGTTGGGAAGTGTTTTATTGATTGTTTAATTATGAGATTGTTTTTGCTGTAGTTAAATCACTTTTTAGTGGCAAAAACGCTGCAAGTTTAATTAGAATGCGGTATTCTTCAGGGTCATTAAAGTTGGAGCTTTGCCTTTTTAAGCTAAGGTGGGAAAGAACTGTTGGTGGCATTTCGATTGTTAGAATGTATCCGTGTTTTGCAGGCTCAGCAGTTGTTTCTGGCTACCGCTGAATGCAGTAGTTGTTAAACCAAGTCGAAAACATGCCTACAAACCTGGGACCTTTTATCTGCACTGCATGGTGGAGATTTACTTTGACTGAAAATTATCTAAGGATAAATAATAACTCAGGCAACAGAAATTGACAAAAATATATTTATACAACTTACTGGCCCATAGAATATATACCTTACAGACTAACATACATATAATAATATATTGAACTTATAATCTAAACAACATATATTTTCGGCGACATGTTGCGCTGTACAGGGGTGTCTCTAAGCGTTCCACGAAATCTTCTGCATTCGACACCCCTCGGCCAGAATTCCTCGCTCATGAAGGTCTCCAGCTTAGCAGTGGGAACTCGCACCGCTAAGGAATTGAAAGCCGCATTGTGTTGCGAATTCAGCTTCTTGACCCTCAGAGTATACAAAGACTTCTTGCGGGCATACTCCACAATGTCATCGGCTTTGGTGGTGTAGTGTAGCCATGACACGTACAGCAGCGTCGTCGGTACCGCTGAACGCAGGAGTATGCCATCATCGACCGGTGCAGATTTTATTAGGTAGTCGTTATCATCATTATCAACAAAATCATCAAACAATCTACTGCTTGATATAGGCTTCTCTCAAGGCACACTAAGTCGGAAGTGTTGCTCATTCATAACAGAACTCCACTCTTAAATATTTTAGAAGGCAATAAACCAAACAAAATTAACAACGATAAACGAGTATACATATATGAAATATGATTTTGGCTAATGAGTATAGTTTACAGTAATGCAATTCTTGTTCTACATATATAAATTAGCGGTAAAAGTTATGCTTCAAAGTACTTCTTAAAATTGCTTGTTAAAATCTACCGACATTAAAACTTTCTTCGTCTTTCACAGGAAAGTTGCTTTAAATCTCATATTATTCGTAATTCATGTTTTCTGTTATCAAAAACAGGTGGGGAAGTTTTACCTTGACACAAAGCGTTGTTTCAAAGAAACAAAACATATTCTCAGCGGATAACGTAGATTGTTTCAGTCCTGACTTTACGTCAAGTCTTGGTACAAAATGTTTCCCAGTTTGTTATTCTTGGAGCCCTTTTCAAAGGAGTGGTACCCGTTAAATATATTTTCCGATGGCTGGCGTAACTGAAAGGAATAATAAAAATAACAAAAATTGTATAAAGAGCAGTCATAGAATAGATGGATCGGCTTTTTGTACCTCCATCTTTTCTCTTAAGTGTTTGCAATGTTTGAAGTAATATTAGTTAGTGCAAGAAGGATGCTAGTATCGGTCACCAAGATTATACAGCCTCTGGACTACGCGGTCGGAGATAGGTACTGTTTCAGCAACTCCAATTTCAAGCGTTTGCGCATTTGGGAAGGCACGTTCAGCTGATAAACTGATTGACATAGCGGCAGCCGGAGTTTATTGCTTATTGCTTAGTAATCATTATCAACTGAATGACTTCATGGAATCCACTGCATGAGAAGCGTCCCCCAAATATTGCTACAACCAATGGTTTAGTGCATCTAGTTTTGACCTTATTAGTAGCCTTCACTAGATCATTGGTCATTCTAATGGGGAATCTACTCACTCCACAACTCGTTCACGTCATTCAGTAGTACCCATACTAGCTTAATAACGCTAATCACCATTAGTGTTCAAATTATTTATTTTATTATTTATTCTTTATGCAAATAGATGAAATTCATGCCTGAGGCATTTTCAGCCAATCTACCTTGAGGTGGTAAGAAACAACTGTGGTTAGCTGCCAAAATACTCCCATATAATATAATACGAAAATAATATACATAAATTGTTTATAGTGAAATATAGATTAGAATCTATCGAACCGATACCTCCGTTCCCATCATGGGATGGGCAACTAATTAAACATTTTCCCATGAACTAATTCAATTAAGCGCTTATCAAGTGACAGGTCAATTAGTTTTGGCACTAAATGTTAGTCTAATTATGTTCTGCGTGATTGAATACAGCCCGCAGTCGAGCCGGGTAATTGGTGGTCTCGGCTCAGACTTCGGCTATCCGTTTTGATACCAAAGACGAAGGCAAACATCTCAATTGGTCTAATTGAACTAGTGTATTTTGGTACGCTTCCATGGTGATATTAATAGTTTTGGCATTTGAAAATAATGTGGATTATAAAGCAAAAAGCGCTCGTAGCATTAGTTTTTACACCAAGGTTAAACAGCATTCGACTCGGTCGGCCTGAGATGGGCGACCGTTGCGGCATTTTCATATTTAAGCGTCTCCGTGATTCGGAAGGCCCGTTAAGCCGATGGTCCCGGTTACAACTTAATGTGGCAGTCGTTAAGCCGAGTTGGAAGGCCTTATAGGCGGCTTGATAAGTTCCAACAGCAGGTAGCCACAAACCTGCCTCCACCAATCCCCACGGGGTCCGCGTAGTGGAGTATGACCGAATCACTCTTACCTCGATTTGTGAGAAAAGGCTTTTGCCCAACAGCAGTACAGGCTGATATTAATATAATGAAAAAATAAGTTTATTCAGCTTTAGAAAGGTTACTAAGTGATAACATCGTACGAGGTCGTGGAGTGGTCCGATGACCTGGGAAAGTTGCAGGTAGAAATAGATGCGTACAGCACCAAGCCGATCGTAATGGCGATCTTCTACCAAATCCCTTTGTTTCACCTATTGAAAGTCCCCCACCTGGACATAAATTTCTATGGCCAGTCTGGAAGTCTTTTAATAGACTTCCAACAATTCTAGGCCGCATCCATATAATTATAATCATGTTTGCCGTCGAAACGCCAAGAAGAAGAACTGGCGATCTTTGGGGGACGCCTTTTTTTACAGTGGATGCCTGTTCACTACTTACCTTCGCGGGGCACTGGAGTATTTTGATCAAATTGCTAGGAAAGACAGCTGGGAAAAACGAATGGTTACTGGTAAAATTGAAGGCAAGGACCACGAGGTAGGAGCCCAGCACGCTGGACGCGGATCAGATTCGCACAGCTCTTGATACCAGGGTTCACGATGCTGTACACTCAGCTGCAGATAGGAATGAATAATTTGGGAATATTTCAGGGAATACATTTTAAATATTGTTGTACTAAAAATCTACACGAGTTTATTTTTAATTTTAGTCACAACCTGCTTCCAGCGATCCGCACTGGGCCGCGTAGTGTAGTATGACCTAATCTCTCTGATCTCCATTTGTGATAATATATACACACACGGCACAGTATATGCTAATATTATTATTTTTATTAAGTGTCTACAACAACATTGTCTCAGGACAAACCTGGTATTTTAGACCACACAGGTGTCAACCAAGTGTGATCTAAGATTTGGATAAGTTGGAGGCTATGTTAGTTGATCTGCTGTTGTAAATTGTGAGTCTGAGTCTAGCTGTAATAATTTTTTGACAATGCGGAAAGTATTGAGTATAGCAGCTTTTTGTAACGTAAGGTACTCGTATGTATATGGTGATAGATTGAGTAGTTCGAGACTGTTAAATAGTTGTTTGAGATTTATACCAGTAGTAGAAACAATTATGGGGACTATCGTGACCATATTCATTTTCCAAACTCGTTTGATCTTTTGTTGTAGCTCTGTATATTTTTTTATTTTTTCGGCTATTGTTGTTTGCAGGTTATTTGTTTTTGGTACAGCAATATCTATTAAGACCACATACTTCACAACGTTGGTCGGACCGCTGTGGTTCGCGATGCCTTCCGCTCGCCATCGCACTTGTTCGATACAAGGGCTCGTCCTTCACGTGTACCCCTGCACCCGGTGCCTGCGCAGCGTTGTTGGCGCAGCGTGCACACGCCGCCTGCTGCGCCACTTCCACGGCCCGCGCCAGCGTGAGCTTGTTGACGTCTTGCTCGAACAGTCGATCGCGCTTAGGGCCCGCATTGAGCCCGAGACCGAATTTATCCCGAAGTAATGTATCCAGGGCAGATCCAAACTCGCAGTATATTGCCAGTCCCCTCAATCGAGCCGCCCACTCTTCGATACTTTCTTCATCGCTTTTAGTCGCCCCATAAAATTTTTCTTTATCGGCGATTGTCGACCTCTTCGGTATGAAGCGGTTCCTGAGTAATTTAACCAGCTCTTCGTATTCAATACTATCGATCTCTCGTGGGTGAGCTAAGTTGCGCAAAAGACGGTAGGACTCGTCGGATAAATGCTTCAACAGCACAGCACTCTTTTGATCGGCTTTTATGGAATTTAACTTCACGAACTGTTCCAATCTACTTTCAAATATCTGCCATTCTTGTGATCGATATTCATAAATAGGCAGAGTACCGATGTAATTGGCCATTGCAACTTTTTTTATTCCTTTTTGAGGGTCGGTACACCAACGCGTCGTCGCCAGTTGATATGTTAAGACAAGAATCAAACAACCGTTCGCACTGAAGCTAGTTTATTACTGACTTATTACAATTAACATCGAACGAACGGAACGATACGCAGGAGCATCGTTCGCGGTATACATGTGTAATCTAGGTACATACATATCAGTATGTTTATTTTCTTTTTTTGTTATTTTTATTATTATTCTTGCCTCGGTGGTCTGATGATGCAACAGAAATATCATTACATCTTTATTTTTAAATCAAGGGTGGCAAAGATGTCTTTAGAGGAGTCTTCTATAGAAAATTCCACTAACACTTCCTCCGACTTATAATGTGAACCCAAGACCTTGTGATTGCCAGCCACATTCATATGAATGTAAATCACTGTATGTGCACCTACATACGTGATTAATGAATGCCGAACCATACGTGAATTCACGTAAGAATACGGCAACGCTAGTCATATGCCATCAATTCAATGAAAATCGCTTAAAACCCCCTCTTACTCACAGTAATTGCTTAAATAATTGATTGGTGCTGAACAGAATTAATGGGGCTCTATACCTTCCGAAGGTCACCTTCAAGCATAAGCCTATACAACCAGGTCTTTTATTCACCACCAATTGAGCACGTTACGTGGTACGTTACGATCATTTCGTGAAATGATCGTTTGATGGACGGCTTGGTCAAGTGGTTCAAAGCTGAAGCCGCCTCCACCGACTGAATTGAGTAGTCGCTGGTTCGATGCAAGCACGAGACAAATCTTTGTCATCATCATCATTATCAGACTACAGCAGTCCACAGTTGGACATAGGTCTCTGCAATCCGATTTAGCGCAGTGGTTAAGAGCTTAAGCCGCTCCGCCCACTGTGTCTAATAGTCGTGGGTTCGATTCCCGCTCGGGACAAATCTTTGTGTGATCCACAATTATTTGTTCTGGTCTGGGTATTTGTGTATGTGAATTTTTATGTTTGTAAACGCACCCGCGGTACAGGAATAAACACTAGTGTGGGACTACGTTTAAAAAAAAAGAAAAAAAAAATGCACGTCACTAGGATTGATCCTCAGCTACTCACAAATCTTTGTGTGACCCACAAATATTTGATTCGGTCTAGATGTTTGTGTATGTAAACGCACCCAAGATTAATTCCTAATGAGGGGCTGCGTATTTTATAATGGTTTTCCATTACACGATCATTTCATGAAGTTACCGTAACGCGCCGCGCTTGGTCATACCAAATAACGGTCCTGCATCGATACTAATAACCTTAATTTATCTTCGTAACTTCAAACTCGAACATATGCGTAGTAATCACTCTTCTTAAATGCGTACTCGGTGCTTTTGGAAAATTTATTAGACCTTCACCTGTTATTTGATGGAGGAGGTGGTTTACCAGTTTTGAAAACAAAGGGCCGATGATTTAAAAGTGCCCAAGAGTATTCATTATTTAAACTTAACTGGTATAATTGAAAAAGTATCATGCCATCCCATGGTGCCATCCGATAGTGGATTAACGGCCGGTTTCAATATTTAACTGAAAGATAGATTTGCCTACTACAGATAGAAATTTGACATATTTTGTATGGAAAATCTGTCAAAATTCTACTGACAGTAAGCAAATATAAAATTTAAATTGCATATTGAAACCGGTCATAAGGAGTTTGAGATACAAACATTTACTTGCGTGCTTTTAAAAAATAAAGCAGTCATACACATAGTATAATGTAATTGGCGTAAGATCTGAATCCCCTTATATCTATTGACGAAACCCATTAACAGAATTTTCAACCAGAGTCCGGTTAATGCAATACCGTATATTCTTTCTCGCCCCGATTTGTGTCGATATCTTGAGTGGGACAGTATACTGATTCATCATTTTTGATAGAATTTAGTACACTTTATGTAATGAAATAAATACTTTACGAATCGCGTCCCTCTATGATAAATCCAACATGTACCATTAGCAGTGGTGTCTGAGATATTACTTATTTAGGTTTTATTTATTATTGTTAGCTAATAATAGCATTATCGAAATTGGACAAAACAAAAATCCAAAAAAAGTAACAATTTAATCTATTTATTATTGATCGAAAATTAAAGCCGCCGTGATGCTTTAAGTTACTTATTATAAGAAATAGTTGCATTTAATTCTATACATTACTAATTTGGATCTAGCTACTTTCACATCTTCCGTTAATTACATTACGCGTTGTACAAAAACATAATACACAACCAGTCATTATATAATATTTAACCTGTATTATCCTGAAGAATATGCTGCCCACAATCCCTGTTATTCCAAACATGAATCCACATTTGAAAAGCCGATTGTGCCGGTAATAAATGATCATTTTCTTTATGTTGCGTAATGGCCGCCTAAGCCAAGGCACGAACTAATGGAGACAAGAAGTCAGGTGATTAACAGCCCATATGTATGTGTGTGATGAAAACGTTGTTACTAGCGACGATGGTTCAATGAATTCAGTGTAAGCCGGTCTGAGGGCTTAGCATGAAAACATTGACATAAACGTGACACTATTGAGTTGATGCGGTAACTTTTTCCCACAATAATGTCACGCGCTAGAGTCTCCATGCTAAGGTTTCAGGTAACTGGCTCTATCAGGGGTGGGTATTTTGAGAAATCCTCTTCGTGAGAAGTCTCCATTTTGAGAAGTCCCTAAAGTGTTTCTAAAGTTTCAATCGCCCCATGTCACAAAACTTTAGTTCGTCAGCATCACTCCCAGATCATTCTACTTACCGCATAAGCCTTCTCTCTCTTACGCCACTTATCCCTATCTTGAGCCAATCTTGGTAACTCTTTGAATCGGCTACAAATATTTGTTTCAGTAAGAGTCTCGGTGTCGGTTTGAGACAATTATATTTTGTAAATATTAACAACGATGCAATTAACCTCTTGAATATTTTGGCATATAGATCGCCGAGTCCCGTAACGCTTATTTTATCAGAGATATTTAAGCTTTAAGTAAACTGACAGCAAGAAAATTCACCTAATGTTTTTTAAAATTCTTGAACAATAAAAAAATGAACACGATATTTATGTCACGAAAATGTTTTTTTTAATACGAATTAATAGCTACAAATGGTAAATTGTTGTTCATATTAATTTTGTTACGTTAAAAACGAGTTTAAATACATAAATAAAAATTAAATGGTGTCACTGATATCAAAGTATCGATTTTGAATTATATATAGTCTTTTTAAATACTTAAGAGATCAATCGTCCGCCGACCAGTTGGTCGTCCCAAGTATCGCTGGGAGTCCGTGGTTGAGGCGGATCTGCGTGAACTCAAAGCCGAAGACTGGCAGGGAATCACGCAGAACCGTAAGAAGTGGCGTAATCTCTTTTCACAGGCTAAGATTTACTTTGGGTCGCTGAGCCAACGGAGTAAATAAACACTTAACAGAATAGAACATTAGCAGCAAACGAAACATGCCTTCTTTGAACTTCTCAACCCATGCGCCCTAAAACTGTGATTCCTTCAACCTAAATATCTTGTGACTAATAAAGTAAACTATAAAAAGAATCTATAACCCCACATCGACCGCATGGAAGGGTTGATTTGACCCCATTTCATGCGTCGTACAGTTTTAATGTGGGTTAAACCAGACGATATGGGAACATCTACCATCTCTCAGGGAAAATTGAATCAAGCGCCCTCTCTCGGCGTGTAAGGATATTCAGAAATCGCTTTCAGTAAGGCCCAAGTGACGTCATTGTGACATACTGTCGGTTTAATTGGAAAACAAAGTGTTGATTGGATTTTCTTCCGAAAAATTCTAGTAGCAGACCGGAGCCTAAAATTGTGCATGGTATATAGGCTTGTCTCTTAACATTGTGACCTTTTTACACGCGAAAAATCTTCTCATATCTGTGGCAATTACTGAGGTATGTAGGACTTTTACCACATTCCAGTAACTGGGCTTCAAGATCCTCAAACAGAATGCACTGGTGCTCTCCTCTATTATGTCTCGCTCGATTGAGCAAATCTTAGGGGATCAGCATCACTTTTCCTATACTCTCATGATGGCATGGAGGCACTCAAACCATCCATTCCTCTCGGGTTCGTTCCATCAAACCAAACCAAGCCACAGTTGGATTTATCCAACCATTAAGTTACCGGTTCCAGCTCTTTTGTAATATCAGCCTATACTGTTCCACTGCTGGGCAAGAGCCTTCTTGCATAGATCGAATCGAGATCAAAATAGGAACTAATAATAGGATGAAATTAGGAACCTATTTATACAAAAGACAACGCGGTAGACCCTGGTGAAAATGGTGGGACGAACTGGACAACTTTTTGAAAGACTGGCCTGACATGGCAACGAACAGAGAGGAGTGGAAAAAGTGGAGGGAGGCTTTTGCCTAGCAGTGTGACTCAAATAGCTCATAACAATAATAATTTTATCTGTTTTCCATCCTCCACATCCGTATGAACCACTCACTGAAGTGAACGAAGCGACTAACATCCATTGTATGACATTCTCACATCTATTACCTGCAGTAATCAGTAGGGCACAATGGATCTTTGACGCTCAATGGCTCAGACCTGAGATACTCTCGCCTTCGGTTGTCTCATCGAGCACAAAAGCAGGAGAGGCTATCTTAAAAATGGCTTCAAGGTCGGCTAGTCCGGCTTTGGACGGAAATTGGCAAAGGTAAAGTGACTAATCAAAGAGTGGCCGAATGATTTCTATTGAAGGTTTCGTGTAAGGATTCTGTAAATTACTTCAATTTCTGATGAATTGTGATTCGCCTTTTAGGGTAGTTTAGAGTTATCAGTACTGGACTGCTTTAGTATAAAATAAAATAATATCAGCCTATATTGCCCACTGCTGAACAAAGGCCTTCTCTCACTAATCGAGGTGAGAGAGATTAGGCCATACTCCACCACGCGGACCAAGTGCGGATTGGTGGAGGCAGGTTTGTGGCCACGTGCTGTTGGAATCAAGCCGCCTTTAAGGCTTCCAACTCGGCTTAACGACTACCACATTAAGTGGTAGCCGGACCAACGGCTTATCGTGCCTTTCGAAGCACGGAGACGCTCAAATATGAAAATGCCACAAACGGTCACCCATCTCGGGCCGACCGAGTCGAACGCTGCTTAACCTTGGTAATCGGTAAGAATACCGCGGTCGCACATTGCTACGAGCTCCTCAAATTTGGTAATGGACATATAATACACATGACTGTTTTCAGATCAAGTTTGCGTACATATGTTTTATGGGAATGTATGTTGCGACGAGCGCCTCATTGGCTTGTATAGATAACTTTAAGAAAATGTATACTTTACCACACCGGTGGGCATAATTAGTAGGGTTAAGTATAACGGGCGGCGTTAACAAGGTCCAAGGTATAAATAGGACAACGTATTATTTTTTATTCTTAGTAGTAGTCCAGTTTGAAAGTTTGTCCAGTATAGTGGCAGTAGAGTCAATGCTTGTGACTTGGTATCGTAGCCAAAATATGGGTGTATAGAGTACACCTCTGTCTCTCCCACGTGAGTATACAGAGAACTCAGCATCAAACTCGAATCATTTTGTATAAGCTCGGCAGGGCCACTTAGAATTAGCATTTTTTTTTATCTAATAAATTTATTAGTCTACCATCGGATCGAAATGCGGCCTCCACTGTGCAGATACTAGGCATGCCTTTTAAGTTCTGTCGTTTCCATATTTCCCGGCAATTTTGAATTTGGAACTGTTCTATATTGGAATGTGTTTAAATTTTGAATCTTAAAACAGTTGAAAGTATTAGGATTAATGCTATTGTTCAGTCAAAGCGTCGATTGGGATCTGTCAGGTTACGTACGAAAATGAATCTTTCTAAGGAAAATGTTCGTGCAATAATTTTCTACAACTTTAGAAGAGGCCTGACACGGCTTTAGTGTTTTGAAGAGCTAACATCTGTGTTCAGTGATGAAGCCCCGTGTCTGCGGACTGTCGAACGCTGGTATTTAGAATTCCAGCGTGGACATACTAGGGTTAGTGACAAATCTCGCGAAGGACGCCCAAAATCCGCCTTCACTGAAGATAACATCATTGCTGTGAGACAACTTATTCTCGAAGATCGTTGTATCGAGAGATAGAGGCTCTATTAGGCATCTCAGGGACAACCATTCAGAAGATCTTGCATGAAGCGCTTGGTGTGAGAAAGCTAGTTTGCCGTTGGATACCGCATCTGCTTTCCGACGATCACAAGGCGGCCCGCGTCAGATGGTGTAAGAAAACTCTGCAAAGGTTCAACCGAGGAGAGTCAAATCACGTCTACGACATCATCAGTGGTGACGAATCTTGGATCTATGTCTACGATCCTGATTCCAAACAACAATCTACAATCTGGATCTTTCAAGACGAGCCAAAGCCGACGAAAGTTGTTCGTTCTCGAAGCACTTCAAAGAAGATGGTGGCCACGTTCGTTGGAAAAACCGGCCATGTTGCGACTATTGCACTTGAAGATCGTAGAACGGTTAACGCAGAGTGGTATAGCATAGTTTGTTTACCACAAGTCATCGCCGAACTTCGAAAATCTAACTCAAAGCGACGCATTATCCTGCACCACGACAACGCAAGCTCACACAGTGCTCGTCAAAGGATTGAGTATTTGAAGCAGGAAATAGTAGAAATTTTTGACCATCCTCCATACAGACCTGACCTAAGCCCTAACGATTTCTTTACTATAACCTCACGCCAGATCCCTTGCGGGGTAGGCAGAGAGTACAGAGTTCCAACAGGTTTTTTCCTTACATACCTCTCTGGCTTCCTCGACTCTCATAGTTCGTCTCATACACGCTCGCCGGTTACGGAGACTCTTGACTTTTCCATCAGATAAGATTCGGTTTATTTGGTCGTGGTAAGATAGTCTAGGTCTTCCCCGGTACCTGCATTCTTCCACTTTCACATTGTATATCTTTTTTGTAATTCTTTCCTCTGGCATTCTTTCTATATGCCCGAACCAACGGAGCATGCCCTTTCTCATCTTTACACCGATACTATCTTTCATACCTACTCGCTGTCTTACTATGCTGTTGCTAATGCGGTCGGTCAGCTTCACTCCGCACATCTTCCGCAGAGCTCGCATTTCTACCGCATTTATCCTACTTTCATTCTCCTTCTTACATACCCAGCTCTCGCTACCATATAACAGCGTTGGGACAAGAACTCCGTTATGTATGGCCAGCTGCGCCTTATGGCTTAAGTGCCGGCTCCCGAGTAGCTTTCCCATCGCACCATTCACTCTGTTCCCTGCACTCACTCTTCTCTCTATGTCAGCGGTGTATTTCCCATCCTTACTGAAGGCGCATCCAAGATATACAAACTCATTCACTTGCTCCAACACATCGTTACCAACCACAATCCTTACATTCGTTCTGGTTTCTTCCCTTTCAAAAACCATAATCTTGGTTTTCTTCACATTCAAGTGTAAGCTATTGATTTCTTTACATTTCCTAAAATTAAGAAAAGTCTTCGTGGTCAAAGGTTTCAGTCCGGTGAAGAAGCAGTCGACGCTTTCAAGTCAGCCATTTTGAACACCCCTACTTTAGAGTGGAATAAATGTTATAATAACTGGTTTGAGCGAATGGAAAAGTATATTAAGCTACGTGGTGAATACTTTGAAAAACAATAAAAGTACTATAAGGTTCTAGTAGTGTTTTTTTTCTTCACACGACAAAACTTAAAAGGCATGCCTCGTACGTCGTGAAACTCAACGGGCTCTTCTTTTTCTATATTTAGACGTTACCGTGTTGTTCAAACATCATTCTATCTTTCGCGTTTATTAATCAAGTAATTAATTTTACTGCTAATAGGAAGTTTTCGTTTTACTCATCATTCAAAGATACAAAGCCCACAATCAAAATGATTATTTAATAATACGGCTGACCTCCACAATACCTACTCCAGAAATCTCCAAACCAAATCGTAACCCATTTGAAATTTCAAACCGCAAACCATCGGAATCTAACCTCAGTACACTCGGTCAAGTAAATCGCAGGCTCCAATCGCGCCAGGGCTTAGCACAAACAGCCTGACGTTAGCGTAATGCTATCAAACTGATATGCCATCCCTTTCACACCACAAATATACTAGATAAAGATGAACGTGACAGGGCGATTTCTCGACAGTGTTATTAGATTGCCAAATACTTTGTGCTTAGCTTTCTGGTGTAATTAATTGTATTTCCGTCGAGGGCGCCACGTGTGCGGGGTCGCCAATTTTCTTATTTATCGGCACCAATTCCTGGCCATTAGACCGACAGCTGGCTTATTAAGACTGCTCACGACGGAGACAAATGGATCGCATTTAAATCTTACCTATGTGTCGCGTGCTGGGATATGAGGGAACCAATAACAATATATTAAGGTTGTGCTGTGACGTGTAGGATATATTTATTGAGTAATTAAATATTTTGTTGTTTTATATTAAGGCTGCCTCGTTGGTCTAGTGGCAAAGCGCATCGCTTTGTGATCACGAGGTCCTGGGTTTAAATCCTAGGTCGGACAAGTGTAGTTTTTCCAACGAAAACTTCCCAGTACGAGTCCGGAGTATTGAATTATGCCCGGTAAATGATAATAGGCTCACCCCCTATAACATGGGACCTAATATCGTCGGTGAAAAGTGGATGTACTCAGTACACCTCTGCCACCCCCGCTTGGGGAACATAGGCGTGATGGGGTGTATATTAAGGCCACCGTCAACATTTTTGCTAATTTAATTATGTCATGCGTTATACAGGCTTTTAGTTTGTATCCTTACAGAATTTTCAAGAGATATACTACTCCCTAAAAACATCAGGTTAGCTGATTTGATACTTCAGAAAGAGCACCAGAACTTCATTAAAATAGTTTATTTTGTATAAGCCCTGCGGGGCGCTAACAAATAATCAATTTACATTTTTTTTTATTCTAATTTACCGGATCAAAACGCGGTCTCCACTGGAAGACCCGGCGAAGAAACTCAGTGCGGTTGTCTTTTTTATTTACTTCTCTTTCTCTTTTACTAAAAATCCGCCTTCTAGGAGAAAAAGAACGCTGCAGGGGAAACAAACTCACTCTACATAAATTCCATTCAAAGATATTTTTCAAGCTAAACGCATAAATTTTCTGTAACATTGTTCTGTATTTAATTAAACTAGTAAATTAACAAGTTTAAGTAAATTAACAAATTTAAGTAAATTAACTAATTAGTAATACCACATTACCTTACATATCTAATTTACGCGTAGATGCTATTGGAAACTGATGATGCTTAATTGGCAAATAACGTTACATAAAATCATCAAATTCTATGCAAACATGAATATGGCTCATTCATGTCGAAAATTAGCTATCAATGTAACTTTGAGAAGCAAAGTGCAAATATTCGCATTGTATTAGCTAACCGGTTTAGTTAGTACCCAATTTAGTGAAATAATCGCATTGTACCTATTATTGGATCGGTTTGTAGTCCAGTCGAACCTAAGCTCCCATTCTCTAAATGTAGCCTGTTTAAAACCATATTGGCAATAAATGGGCGTTTGAAAATTTCTTATATCTTTATATCGACTTGGATCGTCATGACTACTTTATTATTTAGATCATTATCAAGTTAAAAAATATTTATGGTAACTAGAGAAAGCACCCACAAGACAGGCTGGCCTAGTGTGTTATCACTGGTAATGTTAGTGTAAACTAGGCAGTTGTTAATAAATGAGTTTTGATTTTTGATTATGATCAAAAGAATAAAGGTGTGGGTCAAATAGCCGACGAAGCGCGACGGGAGCGTGACGGAAGCGCTCGGCTACGTTCAGTCGTGACGTTTGCCAAGTGAAGCTGCGCTGTGTGACGTCTCCCGTACATTTCAGTACATCACAGCTCCCCACGCCACCCCACCGTCACGCTGCCATCGCGCTGCGTCGGCTATGTGGCGAAACCTTTAAGTCCAAGAATTGCCACTACGTCCCACTTTGTACACATCTAGCTCTTATCCACAACTTTCACCAGGTTGACCTCATGATAGAATTAATAAAAGACCTTTATGCAATGAACTAAACAAAAAGCTTTCCGTATCATGTTTGTCGTGTCAATAATTGTGTGAAAAACGATTTCTGATCGGATTAAGTAATATATCAAAGAACAACCAAAACTGCGGTGCCCCAAGTTTGTAAGAAAACTCCCAAATTGGAGACTCTTCTGGAATTTAATAAGATTTTAAGATGTAGATCAATTTAAACTCGATTTTTCCACGATCCCAAAAATCTATTTTTTATTATTAGGTTGTGGAGTGAGAGAATGAAGTGCAATATTTAGATTATTTTCTTTTAGTTAATGTCATTTTAATTTTCAATATCAATATTTACCAAACGGAAATTTGATCCCAAACTCTCTCAGACGTGGAGATCTCATAATTTTTTTGCCTGTACTATTATCAGTTGCAAATACCGTTTGAATTTAAATCCTGAACAATGTATACTTGTTTTAATCACCAACCACAACCCTTGCATTAGTTCTGCTCTCTTCTTCAAGAGTCACAATCTGTTTTTATTTACAAAACATAATTTATTTACATTCAAATGTCAAAACAAACATCACGTATCCACTAACAATCCCGCACGCATCTATTCTCAGAAACAAATTTACATACCCAACACACATACCGAAGCAATCTTACAAATGCGCGAACCTTCTCCTGTAGAAACTCGTCCGACCTACCCACACTCAACGAAATGAACAAGCAAAAGTCACCAATCAATACAAACAGTTAACATGCTGATAGTTGATTAAGTAATACGCAACGGGCCCAAGCTACACAGTATGTGGATAATTAATTAGAGGACCCGCTTGTTGGGCCCATACACGACCCGGCCGCTGGCCACCGCAAATTGCCTAATTTATCGGCCGAATTCACCAACGTTGACTGCACAATAGGAAGTCAGGATTCCAGAAAAATGGCAGCCCTTTGTAGTTCGATGGGGTTTCCAAGTTTGTTTTGTACTTTTCATTTGATTGATGCTTACTTCACTTATTTTTGCTGTTGTCCTTGTATTTATACGTAAAGATGATGAATCGGATTACATAATAGAAAAAATCTGTCACGCCTTCTCCAAGCAAGGATGGCAGAGATGTACCTCTTGTGCATTCAAATTTTCACCGACGTTATTATACATCATAGTATTTTATATATAATAGACATGCAAAGTATTATTAAAAATTTGTCCCCTAAAGGGATTTCAATACAAGGGATCAAATAATTCAAATTTGGTGGTTAAGTTTTTTGAATTGCGTTAGAATGTCTTATGAGTCTTTTGGTGACAATTAAACGTTCGTCATCTTGAGTCAAAAGATGTCCACTCCAGAACCAAAGGCCTCCCCAAAGATCGCTACTTGCTGATTATTACTTTAAACGATATTACTATAAACGAAAACGAGATGACTTCGACCTACCTGGCGCGATGTGTCCTAATTCGAGCTAGGGATAATCATAACCAAAATAAAGAATGGGGGAAAAAGTAAATAAAAAAATTTAATTTAAATATACAGCGACTTTCTTACAAACAAGCTTTTATAGCAATAACACAACGAAGATATTTTGCTTAGTTGAGGAAGGCTTCCTTTAGGCTCATCATCACACCCTACACACCATCCGTGTTTGTAATACTCGTCAAGACAAATCCAACGAGCCCAAACTGGGCGGGGTTATATTGAGTAGTCGGGTGATTCCATTGGCTACCTTTCGGCCTCATCATTAGATCCTGAACACTACCTCGTTGTATAGTACTTGTCAATACCAATATAACAAGCATAAATACAAGGGGGATACACTGTATATTTCACATGTTCCTATGGCCACCTTCCGAATCCATCAACAGACCAGCTTCATGGAACCATATTATTGCGTCGTCACCGAATGTATGCCAAATGTCACCTCAATCAAATACCCACAAGTGCTTGCAAAATGGATCACAAACTTTGAACCGGAAAGACAGTCAGACACACAGACATACGAACATTGCAAGATAAATAAAAACTTGTAAAAATAATATTAATCGTGACCAAAACACAAAGATCTATAATACATAGGTAACAAGGAAAAAGTCAATAAAAAGAAGTAATAGATAAAGAAATCCCTTTTAAGTGGAAAATTCATTAAAAACTTTGCTTCATTAAAACTATGAAAATGAATTTCTCCAGTTCTGGGAAAAATTAAAAGCTTTTTACAGTAGATATTTGACTGTACAAGGAAGTATAATAATTAATAATTTTTAATAATTTTTTTGGAGGCAAAGTTAATTTTCTTAGCATAAGTAATGTTAAACATCAAAGGAAATGTCTTCTGTATGTAAAATAGGCATTACAAGTTTTCGTTTTCGCGAGGACTCGTTTACTAAAATCATGTTTTTCTTCTTTAATTCCAAGACCAGACAAAAAAGATCCTTAGCTCTTTTCAGTAAGTCAGAGAGCCTAACAATCGATCTAGCACCTCGATCACTTAGTTCTCACCCTCTAGTCTCAGATATCTGATATATATTTCACATATATATGTGAAATTGTGGATCGGCTAAATATAGCCACAGCATACAACAGCTGGGTCATTTAGGCAAGCGCCATCACCATAAGCTGAAAACGTCCATTGGAGGTCATAGATCTCCCCAAAAATCATTATGACGATGCATTCTATTTAAATCATATTATGGATGTCATCATGATCAGTGATTGTGGATAACCTTTCATGTAATGAAGCTTGTAGAGTGAAAACGGAGGATTAAATAATTGCGCGAGTTCAGAAAGCTTACAACAAACAAACTGACTTTAGTGTGACTCTAACGAGTTGATATGCCATCTTTTTCACACTACAATTTTACTAAATAGAGACGAACATAACAACGCGATTTCTCGCCAACGTCACGCTAATGTCAATCTCTACGCGCTAAGGCCTCAGTACTTGTACAAGTACTTAAGTACGTTTGTGTCACTTGCGATAGTTACCAGCGCACGTTGCCTAGCAATAAGTACATTACAGTACTATTACCTTAAACAGAGAGTTATCACTATGTACGTAAGACTCTGGACCTAGGTCAGAACCTAGGACCGATTTTAGTGAGCTTGCCGTCTATTACGCTGTGATACAGTCCTCCCTTAAACCTATTGTACTCTATAATTATAGGAGGTGACGTTAGATAGCGCATATTCAGGTCTATCGGCAGAGATGCGAGATAACTCCTTGATTGTTCCATATATCAATGTGTTACCTTCACAGATTAATTAAAACTTAATTAAATTTGGCACTCGTAGCGCTGTGCGACCGCGGTGTTCTTACCGATCACCAAGGTTAAGCAGCGTTCGACTCGGTTGACCCCAGATGGGTGACCGTTTGTGGCATTTTCATATTCGAACGTCTCCGAGCTTCGGAAGGCACGTTAAGCCGTTGGTCCCGGCTACCACATAATATGGTAGTCGTTAAGCCGAGTTGGAAGCCTTAAAGGCGGCTTGATAAGTTCCAACAGCAGGTGGCCACAAATCAATGGAGGCATCCATCAATCCGCACTGGGTCCGCGTGGTGGAGTATGTAGGTAGTATCCTAATCTTTCTCACCTCGATTTGTGAGAGAAGGCCTTTGTCCAGCAGTGGGCAGTATGGGCTGATATTATTATTATTATTAAATTTGGCACTTCAAGCTTCATTTTAACGTTACATTCACATATCAGTAGAAATCGATGATGGTAAGCAAAGTAAGCGCGATGAGACTTTGATGACCGCTAGTAGCAATCGAAATCAAAAGTTTTTTATTCATGTAGACCAAAAGGCACTTATGAATAGTCAAAAAGAGAAAATTATTAATTACTTAAGACTCTACCACCCGTTCGGAAAGTCATTCCGTCAATGAAAGAAAGAAAGCAAGAATGTTGGTCCCGGTTAATACTTCATTGTCAAGTTAAAAGCCTTCTAGGCGGCTTGATAAATTTTAACAATTGGTGGCCACAAACCTGCCTCAGCATTCCGCACTAGGTTGGCGTGATGAAGTATGACCTACTCTTCGAGAAAAGATTGATCACCGATGTCCAGAGTATGGCTTCTTGAAATAAAACTATATTTCGGATTTTATCGCGATTTTTTTGTGATTTTAAGTTTCCGACGTTTCGAGTGCTTTGCAGCACCCATGGTCACGCGAAGGACTGTGGTGTTAGTCGTCCAAAAGGCATAGTTGTTCCGGGGTACCCTCAAACTTCTTAATTATTTTTGTTGGTCCGATCTGCGCAGAATGAGCTCACGGCGTCTTGAGGTCTTGCAGTGTTATGCTTGGTTTTGGATTTGATTATATTAATTATCGGATTCCAAGTCAACGGAAGCACCCAGTTATCTTCTTTATTGAAATTAGGATGTTTTTTAATTTCAATAGCCTCGCGAACCATCCTTGGTAGGAATCGGTGTACTTTCATGAAGATTTGTGGTCTATCAAATCTGATGTTATGGCGGGTGCGTGTCAGATACCTCTATAAAATGCAGGAGTATACAAGCTTGATTGTGAATGTGGTCTCTCTTATAAAGGACAAACAAAAAGATCATTAAAAACTCGGGTTAAAGAACACATAGCTAAGCTAAAACACCGTCGCTTAAAGTCTGCAGTCTGTGAACATGTCCTTGACCGCTATGGGTTCCTGTCATTCAGTTGACGGAGCGATTTCTAAGTGGGTGGCACCACGATGTTGTAAAGACCGTGAAAATGCAGGAACCGCCAGTCACGCAACGACGTATGTGACGTCACCAAACGGCTCGACGGAAGACCAGAGCTGTTTGCTCATGAAGGTTCCCCACAGTATGCTGAGTTCGGGGCCGCTTTTGTAACGACCTATCTGCTATTGTTAATGTAGTAATATTTGTACTAAAGCGTTGCAAAATAAACCTCTTCTTTTTTTTCAATGATTTTATGACCACGATATGCTTAATAGAGCGAGACACAGGGAAAAGCAGCGTAACATTCTATTTCAAGATCTGAGAAACCCCCTACCATTTGTACATAAGGCGCTCTGTTTTTTTTAATATAATAAAAGTTTTACATACTCAGTCATCCCCACAAAAAACTGAGAAGGACCTTTGAAAATATTTTTCCCGTGAACCTCAAAAAAGGTCATAGGATTATAATTAGGAATAACAAAAGGTCGAGAATGAACTTTGCGACATAATTTATTATTAGAAAGATGTACTATGGACGTCCATTAGTGTCCTATCGCTTGTTAGTCCTTTCTCAGGCCTTGGAAGTATGTGCAATTTTTTAAGGCGGCAATAAACTTTTGTCCTATTACGTGAGCTGTTACTAGATCATCTTAGACAATTAATATGGATGTTCTCAATACTTATAGTAAAATAATTAAATGAGCCTTTACTGTTTCTTTGCTGGGCATTGAACTCTCAAAAATCGAGGTGAGACAGAATATATACTCGATCACGCGTCTCAAAATCGGATTGAAGGAATACTTACTGAATTTTTGAGGGCTTAGCACGAAAAGATTGACTAAAGCGTGACGCTAGTGAGTAAGCGTGCTATCACGTTCATGTTTATTTAATATTTTTTAGTGTAACAAGGATGGCATATTAATTCGCTAACGTCACGCTTACGTTAATCTTTTTGCGCTTAGTCCTGTGATTGCTTTTTTGTTCCGCAATAGACGGATTTCCAATTCCAAAAATATTGCACAATGGGAAAGATTTGCCTCGCCAAATTCCGTTAGCCATCGTTACTGGCCTAGCTTTTCAATACTGCCATCAACTATTACTATAAATCAATTTCGGAACGGGAAAATATAGCAGGCAGCAAACTAATGGATTGTGTCCGACCGCGTATGACAAATTGCAAGAGATTTCAGACTAGCTGCCGTGAACGGCAAAATAATAACAACTTAGCTTACTACATAATCTTGAAGACTTTTCAAGGTAGCTGATACAATAAAGAGTACTCTATCTAGCAATCTATCGACGATCAATGTCTTAAAGTAAAAGTCTGACTAATGTTGTCAGTGATGACCTACTGCACTCAGGCATGGTCGTTCACAATGAGTCTAATGAGAAGACTTAATGTCACCCAAAGGGCATTAAGGATCACTATGCTCGGAGTCTCTCTACGAAAGCGAAAGAAACGAGCAAATCCAAAGCAAATTAACCGACATAGCGTGCCGTATTGCCAAACTTTAGTGAAGTGAACTTAGACAATAGAAGCATTTTCGAGTGGCAACAACGGACCAAATGATGCGTGGTGAAGGTTGTAAGGTACAGATTTCCTTTACTAGGTCGCGAGTAAAGTCTGGATTCATACAGCATGAAGCCGGTCGTTGTACCAATCTTTGGGGAAAGCAGAGTCCTGCAGTAGATATCTTTTAGCTGCAGGGTATGCCATACCATGATATTTGCCCGGGTCCGTTTACATACACCAAATCAAAAGGCATCAGACAGCACTTGTTTTTGACAGAAACCAGAGAACTTTGTGACCATAGATATAGTATTAGTATCTGTTTGTGGCCAATATTTTTGCCAAAGCTTGTATGCTATTCTAGCGCGAAAGAGCTGGCAAACAGGCGAAGCTGGTTAGCTGCTTTTTCGCATTGGGACGGTTTTCACACATCATTAAAGATGTGTAATTTAAAAATAAATCTTATTTCAATGTCTGAAATCTGATTTTGAATACAATCTGAATTTTGCTTTGCTCTTCGAACCAATATTACTAGTGAATAGACATGAATTAGATAATTTAAAAAAGGAAACTCTCGTGACTGAAAACGTTTATTTCTAACGAAGAAAATGAATTAAAAATGTCGGCGCAAGATTGAAGTACAAAAAGGATATATTATTCAGACGCCAAAATACAAAGGGAATGAAATTTTGTTTATAATATATATTTTTTATTGTGACTGCCTTATGGTTTCGTGATGGATTGTGTGACTAAAGAATTGAGGTCTAGGTTCAAATCTTGGGTCGGACAAATTGTAGTTTTTCAATCGCACAATTCTCAATAACAATCCAGAGTCCAGAATTATGTAAAATGGCAATAGTCTCGACCCCAATTACCTAACATGGGCCATTCTGTAGGTAAACAGAGTACACCTTTGCTGCCTTCGCTTGGGGAATATAAGCGTGACGGTGTTTATTTCTTCAATAATAATCCGATCTCTTAATATTTTATAGGTTATCTTATAATTACTTGTCTATTTTAAGTTTTACGCACTTGTCATTATTCTCCTAACGAAAATAACTTCGGCACGTTAATTAGTAACCTGTTCATCAAAATATTATAGAGAAACATTGTTCAAGAATTATTATACTCCCACGTTACAGATAAGCAGACCTTAGCACAGAAAACATAAAGCTGAATCTCCACCCTCACAAAATCTAATGACGCTCGAATAAACAAACAAGAGAAGTCCTAAACAATTTAATTGTGGAACACTTTAAAAGGGAATCAACAAGGAAAAATTCTTTAAGCTTTTGATTCGTTGAACAATTTGATCGTGGCCTTGGGGGCCGTTTTTTCTTGGATACAAACAAAGGAATTCCTATCTGGTATATTAGATTTCGTTGTAGCTCTCCACCTGTCGGGTGTTATTTAATTAAGGGATATTTTCGTCGGCGGCTGCAGGGGCATTGTGTCTTGCTAGAATATTGCAATCGTGTATAATATCGCATCGCGTAATCTCGCCTTTTGATTATAGCGAACAATTTCGTGTTTGAACTCGGAATGTTGCTTTTTGAATGCTTATAGAGAGCAATAGTAGCTGATGCGTTCGTTCCGGGTGTGAACCAAACTCACCTCTACTCGATCCAGTGGGCGGACCGGCTTAAGCTTAACCACTGGACCAAGCCATTATTCCTATTCAGTGTTCTTAAGATTATTTTGGGAAATTGTATAGGCTTAGAATTCCTGTGAGAGTGGAGGAAGCCAGAGAATTATGTAAAGAAAGCACCTGTTGGAACTCTGTACTCTTTGGCTACCCCGAAAGGGAGCTATCTGGCTTGATGATAAAGATAGAATTCTTAAAGTTTGGTCAAACAGCCGACGGAGCGCGACGAGAGTGTGAAGGAAGCGATCGGCTACGTTCGGTCGTGACGTTTGCCGTCACGCCGAGCAGGGCTGCGCTGTGTGGTGTCTCCCGTACATTTCAGTACATTACAACTCCCCAAGCCGCGACACCGTCGCGCTCCCGTCGCGCTGCGTCGGATATGTGGCGAAACCTTTAAAGCTCAATTAAGGACTTTAGAAAATGATCATAGGAAAACAATAATTCCCCAAACATTGAATACGAAGAATGATGTTTTATTATATTATTATTATAGAGATATTATATAGCTATTAATTTTTTGACTGAATCGTCGGTCTTGTGGCAAAGCGGATGGCTTTGTGATCACAAGGTCCTTGGGTCAAATCTAAGGTCGGAAAAATGTAGTTTTTCTAACGAAAACTCCCCAGTATGAGTCCGGAGTCTGGAATTGTGCCTGGTATATGGCTATAGGTTCGCCCTCTATTACATGGGAGCTAACATCGTCGGCGAAAAGTGGGTGTACTCAGTACCTCCGCCACCCCCGCTCGGGGAATATAGGCGTGCTGACGATATAATTCATCTAACAAAAGGCGTTCTTCCGTAGGTACATTTCACCATTTGTAAATTATTTTAATTAAAATTTAACAAAGTCGGAAACTTAGAATATCACTGCCTACGCTACGTTAGGCAATGTCATTAGTTTTCCAATGTTTGCGACGAGTAATTGTCTTAGCAAATTTCGTTATTTAATTAAAATGACTATTGGAAATTTTCATTTCGGATCATTACAAAACTTCATCGTTTGTAGAGAAAATAAATTGTCTTTTGTCAGGTGGACGAGTTAAATTATTAATTAAATTGAAAATGGCAACGGTATAAAAGGTATAACATAATAAACCGAAGATCTAAAAGTAGTTTGTTCTAAATCGATAACTGAATTGATTTCAACAATTTTAAATTTTATTAATTTGCTAATATGGCATATATTTACTCCTTCAGTGCGCTATAATAAATTAAATTTATTCTTGATTCAAAACAATGCCGAGACTTCAAATGTATTCCTAAAACATATTTCTCAATACGCACAAATACTATTGCAAGTTTCATTGTTAATTGGGGTATAAGAGTTCTTAAAAAGGAGTCTATTTTATATTTGGAAAATTAGTTTTGTATTGAATATGTGAAGCAACTATCTAATCGGGTAATGTCTGAGGTCTTGCGTTATTTACGATACACCTTGTATATTTCAGAACTAGTCCGGAATCTAAGTCATGGTATGTTGGCAAAAGGTTCTCCTAACTTGACATCAACGGCGACAGGTAGGTGTACAAAGTACACTAACATCGCACACACACACTCTGGGTCCACGAAGTGGAGTATGACCAATTCTCACTCTCACCTCGAATCGTAAGAGAAAGCCATCGCCCCGCAGTGATGAGATGAGTTGATTTATTTATCTATCTTCAACATCACGCCAGATCCCTTGCGAGATAGGCAGAGAGTACAGATTTCCATCAGGTTCCTTCCTTACAGATCCCTTTCGCTTTCTTCACTCACATAGTTAGTCACTTACACGCTCGTTACGGAGACTCTTGACTTCCCCACCAGGAACTTTATTCGCTGTGTGTGACCATAAAACAATATTGCAAAAAAAGAAAGGATAAAGTTAAAATTTTTTCTCACTCCTCATTAAGTTATGAATGTTTGCACGTTATGATTATATTGAATATTTCTTAGAGAAAATGACCAATAAGTTAATATATTAAGGTTTGCCATACCATTATACTAAATAAATTTTGAAATTTATTCTCCGATGGAAAGTATTTTTAGAGTTTCGTACTTCAATCAGTAAAAATGAAACCTATTATTTTTTTCATCTAGCGGCACTTGTACGAAACCCTTAGAATGCATATTCGCACGTGTCCGGTTTGTGAAATAAATTCAGTTAAAGCGTCTTGAGTTTATATGATGGAATGGAGCGCGGACATTCCCTACTTACGTTATATTCAGCTCCGGTCCCATGTAACGAGTGGCTCTGACGATACACAGGGAGTTGGTACCTAACTCGGTCATGTAATATGATAACTTTTGGTTTATTCAAGCGTCTGTCTAAGTTTTTTTCAGGTATTTATGTAAGATTCCTTGATGCCTATAAAGGATCGCGGTGTTTTTGGCTTGCCTATCTTTCACATAAGTTAAGCAAAATTCGACTCCGTAAATGAGATGGGTGACTGTTTAAGACAATAAAATTTCCAAGTGTCTCCATGCTAGGGATTACATTTCAAGCCATTGGTCCCGGTTGTAAATACAATTTGGCAAGAAACAAGGTGTCACAGTACTACAATGAGCGAAACAGCCGTAAATTGTTAATTTATAATTATTACATGTTTTTCGTCCAAATTCAATGAAAAATTAAAATGTTGACATCCAGTGGCACTTGTACGAAACCTTTAGGGCGCAGTCCAACTCGCACTTGTCCCGGTTTTTAAATAAATTCAGTTACAGCGTTTTGAGTTCATCTGGCGGAATGGAGCGCGTATATTTCCCACTTATATTATATTCACCTGCGGTCCCATGTATGTTTGTAACGAGTGGCTCTCACGTTACCCTGGGAGTTTGTACCTAACTCTAACGTATAACAACATTGACTTCTGGTTAATTCAAGCGTCTGTCTAGTAGTCTTTTTCAGGTATTAATTTATAGAAACGGCACTCGTAGCGCTTTGGGACAGCTATTTTTAGGGATCAGCAAGGCAAAACCAAGTTTGACTCCATGAATCTGAAACAGACCAGCGTTTGAGGCACTCATATTTTCGATTATTTTTTGGATTGGAACGATCTTTGGCTGAAGATTACGAAGACAGGTGACCTGATAAGTTAAAATAGCAGAAGGCTAAGACATGCCTCCACCAATCTACATAGGGCCCACGGTGGATTATACCCTCATCTATGTCTTTGCCTAACAGAGGGATATCATAGGTTTATTTTTTGTTGAAAATACCTTACTACTGTTCTCCAAGGTGTAAACTTTGGAATTGTTGTAAATCATCATCATCAGCCCAAAGGCGTCCACTGCAGGACAAAGGCCTCCCCCAAAGATCGCCTTAACGACCGGCTTTGTGCTGTACGCATCCAGCTTCTACCCGCGACCTTCACCAGGTCATCGCTCCACCTTGTGGGGGGCGCACTCCACGTCTTCCGGTAGGAGGTCGCCACTCGAGAAGCTTTCTGCCCCAACGGCCGTCAGTTCTATGAGCGATGTGGCCCGCCCACTGCCACTTAAATTTGGCAATTCTGAGAGCTACATCGGTGACTTTGGTTCTCCTGCCTATTAATCATATTCTAGCATATTTTTAGTCGAGAAATGGGTATGCCGAATAAAATTAAAGCCTAAAACGTCCAAAGACATAATGACATACACAGGTAGAACAAGTTCCTTTGTATTAATCGATACGAATATAAATAGTCGATTCAATCCGCACTCACCTAGTAAATTGCTTGGCCTTTAAAAATAATTGTTTATTTTCTAGGAAATACTCGTAATTTGGATTCGCAAGCGGAAAACACACACAATTCAAAGTTCGGTTAATTCCTATTGAATGATATAATATACTTTTTATAATTAAGAGAGAGAGAGAATCTTATAATTCATTAGATACTAGCGACCCGCCCCGGATTCGCAAGGGTGAATTATGCACATAAAGGGAAGTGTCCAGAATGCATTAGCAGTAATCCGAAGATAGGTAATTTAGATACGCCGGTTCGAGGGAATACTGTAATGAATAAAACTTTCACACCACTTCACTTTCAATACTGAGCGTGGTAATCGTAGAAACACCAAATTATGTGACACTGACACAGACTTGTTGGTGGAGCTACGGGAGTTTCGCCAGGAAATGAAACTACGGTATGAGGAACAAAAAAGGGAGTACGAACAACTTAAAAATAGATTCACAAGCACAGAAACACAATTGAAGGAATTACAAAAAAATATGAAGGTAGATCAAGATAAAACGAACAGAGTTAATGAGTTAGAAAATAAAATTAAATTACTAACGGAAAAAAATGAACGCCTGGAAGCTTGTCTCAGATCAAGCTCAAGCCCTAATTCAGCAAATTTAGAAGCAGAACAGAAATCAGAAGGGTCACTGCCATTATCATTCGTAAATGCCGTCAAACAGAATCAAATGCCAATGCAAGCCAAACAAGGTGTGCCCACGAAATCGCCGAACACGGCTATTACGTTTGAGAACAAACAATCAATAAATAACGGTAAAACCCCTTCAAATTTGGGAAAGTTAACTGAAAGGGAGAAGAAAGAACCGGAAAAAGAAGAAAATTGGACAGTTGTTAACAGGAAAAAAAACAAATATCATAATGATGAAGTTAGACGAGGCGGAAGCACAAAAGTTCTCGATATACAGGGAATTGAAAGAAAGAAATATCTACATGTCTGGCGTCTACAAAAGGGAACTACAGAAGATAGTTTAGAAAGATATGTTAAAGAGGTGTTATTACATGATAAAGATGTGCAGGTTAAAATTGAAAAAATTAAACATAAAACGGAGAGGGATTATGCTTCATTTATCATAGGCGTACCAGAAAGTCACTATGAAATATTATGTCGGACAGAAAGTTGGCCAGTAAATATAGAGTTTTGTGAGTGGGTGTGGTTTCGTAGACCACCCAGTAAATCAAAAAACCACGAATAAATCAATTCTAATATATTATCAAAACGTTAGAGGACTTCGGACAAAATTAGAGGACTTCTACATTGGAGTATCGTCTACAAATGCTGATTTAATTACCATCACGGAAACAGGCTGCAACGACTCCATCCATGATGCAGAAATGATTCCACCTGGGTACACTATCATACGTTGTGACCGAGCCGATGGGCGTAAACAAGGCGGTGCGTGTCTCGTGGCCACACCGCCTTTCGAGTTTCGACGACCAGCTGGGCCGAGGGACATAAACATAGATGCGCATGCATTCGAAATAGTTAGTGCTACCGTCTATCAAAGAAATCGGTTTTTGTTTTTATTGTGTGTAGTTTATATTCCACCACACAGTAATGACAATGAATACTTGTTGTTATTTAAAATAATACAAGAATATTGCAATCGTTACAAAGAGATCGTAGTAATAGGAGACTTTAACTTATATTCTTGCTCGTCAGATATTATTAATTACTATGAATACTTTCAGGCATATTGTGGATTCACTCAGAGTAACAAAATAAGTAATAAAAACGATCGACAGTTAGATCTCGTATTGAGTACGTTTGCGGAGGGAGGGGAAGTGTGTGTGCGCGCGGCGGAGGCGCCGCTCGTGCCGGTGGACGCGCACCATCCGCCTCTAGAGGTGTCGGTGAAGCCGCCAAGCCGTGGCCCGCGCCGCCCGACCAGCTCGGCTAAAGCTACTGCAAGCGAGGACACCAAAAATTCCAACCTGAGTAGGTTGGAATTTTTATAAAGCAAATTTATCACTATTATATACATTAATTGGCGTAGTGGATTGGTCTCCAATGTATAAATTAGGTTTAGAAGGGAGTTTAGATTTTTTTTATGGCACTATTAATTCGATATTGGATGACTGTGTTCCGAGAAAAAAGCGAAGTAGTGTCAGTTCGAGGTACTGTTACCCCGAATGGTACACTATTGAAATAATTCGCGACATAAAATTGAAGGCAGCTCTTCATAAGAGATACAAAGAGAGGGGCTCGAGGGTTGATTACGAAGCGTTCGCCCAGTGTAGAACCAAGGTAAAAAATATGATAGCGCAAGCACAAGAACAATATCGGAATCGCGTTCAAAATCAATTGTTAAAAGACCCTAAGTCATTCTGGAATTACATTAATTCTAAAAGGGAAAGTAGAATGTCACAGAAAATTTTAAAGAACGGGGAAGTTTTAACTAGTGAGGAATGTGCTAAAGAATTTGCGGAATACTTTCATTCAGTGTATAGTGAAAGGCGCGCTGAGTTGAACGTGAGAGCGGCGATGACGGGTTCGGGCGACGGGAACGAAGCGGCGCGGGTTCATCTAGATCGACTAGAACTAAAGGATGTTCAGCGCGCGCTTCAGCAGTTAAAACCAAAGAGATCCACGGGGCCGGATGGCATCCCACCTTATATATTTAGGGATTGTCGATCAGTTCTTGCTGAGCCGCTACATTATATCTATAACATGTGCTTAAAAACAGGTGTATTTCCGAACAGGTGGAAATTAACCCGCGTCGTTCCAGTCCCTAAAGGACGATCGGCTATGAAAGTGGAGGAATATAGGCCGGTAGCCGTATTGTCAACTCCGGCGAAAGTGTTAGAATCCGCGATTCAAAAATCTATATTTGGGCAGGTCAGTACACAGATCACAGACGCTCAGCACGGTTTTCGCCCCGCGAGAAGCACCGCCACTAACCTTTTAAGCTATATGGCTGATGTAATCCCAGCAGTGGACAGTGAAGTACAAACCGATGCCGCTTGCTTTGACTTTAAAAAAGCGTTCGACTTAGTCGATAACGACATACTGCTTAGCAAGTTGGCTGGTATCGGTTTCACTCCACATTTACTAAAGTTTTTCGCAAGCTACATGAAAGATAGGCATCAGTATGTAGAATACGCGGGATGCGTCTCTGAGCCGTATGATACTCGGTCTGGGGTAAGTCAAGGCAGTAATCTCGGACCAATGGAGTTTATCATCATGGTAAATGATCTCCCCAAAGTGGTAAAGGACGCAAAATGTTTGTTATTTGCGGAAGACTTGAAGTTATACAGAGTGATAAGAAATACAAATGACTGTGAAAAGCTACAAAAGGATATAGATAGGGTGGTAGCCTGGAGTAAAAAAAACCATTTACATTTTAACACTTCAAAATGTGCAACAATCACCTTCTCTCGTGCACGCACACCAGTTGTCCACAATTACAACATTGAGGGCACTCCATTGGTCCGAGTTACAGAAGTTAGGGATTTAGGAGTCTGTTTTAATTCTGGGCTAACGTTTCGTAATCATATAATCAAGATCTGTAAAAAAGCATACAGGAATTTAGGCTTTTTACTCCGTACGGTTCGAGGCTTTACAAACATTAAGGCAATTATAACATTATACAATGCACTGGTTCGTAGTCAATTAGAATGCAACGCAATCATCTGGAGCCCACATGAAATTAAATATAATCTCATGTTGGAGCGAGTTCAGAATAAATTTGTTCGGTACTTGTATATGAAGTACTATGGGGTCTATCCACTGTACCCGTTGATGTATCCAACTTTATTTGCCTTAGGCATGGTAGGCTATACTGAATTGAGGGTTCGGAGGGCACTCGCACTCGCATTGTACCTATTCAAAATACTCAGAGGGAAAGTGCACAATCCAAATATGCTAGCACGGATAGGTCTATGCGTCCCAGACAGGTACGTATACCGGCGCCGGCGGCCGCAGCTGCTGCAGGTGCCGAGCGCGCGCACCAACCTACTGAAAGAGGCGCCCCTGACGCGCGCACTCCGCACCCTCAACCTTGTGGCGAACGAAGGAGACATATTTTGTTTGGTTCTGAGTGAATTCACAAGATTAGCGCTATTTGTTATATGTTATAAGCTGAAGTGAAAATGTACTCTATTGCATTAGGGATTACCCTGTAATGATAGCAGTAGGTTGGAAATAAATAAATAAAAAAAAAAAAAAATAAACTTTTCTCTTAAATCATTCATTCCACTGGTGAAAACGGTTCGGTAGTTATTAAGTTTTTCGCGTTCAGACAGACAGACAGACGTGGACCAATGGCCTGAAGCTTGTTAAAAGTATAAAACCGATTACTTTTTTGAATTTCCGTTAAAAGTTTTTAGTTTTGATGAATACTATCATCTATATCAGATTTTACGTACATTTATCTAACACTATGCTAACACCATATTTAAAATAATATAATAATATTAGCCCTGTTAAGAAAATGTCCCACCGTTAGACACGGGTCTTCTCTCAAACTGAGAATGTTTAGGCCATAGTCCACCACGCTGGCCTAATGCGGGTTGGCGTACTTTACACACCTTCGAGAAACTTTTAGAAATACAGGTTTCCTCACAATGTTTTCCTTCACCGTTAAAGCAAGGGATAGCAATTTTTAATACCCACATGCCTTCGAACGTACAGAAGTAAGTGCCTGGGTTTGAACCCGAGACCTCTGACTTTGCAGTTCAACGGTCTAACCACTGTTTTTAACACTATATTTATTTTTCATATACCTATCGCATTTTTTAATAGCCTATCCTGTGTCCTACTGCTGGGCAAAGGCCTTCCCTCAACGTCTCCACATAAATCGCATTTGGCAAAGAAATATTTTCTACTGCAACTGTAGTTCTATCTACAGATATTATCACACCAGATGCCTTGCGTCTGTAGTGTATCTGTGTAATATAAAGCAGATTCCCGCGACTCGGTACCCGGTCGACAACAGCGCAATCTACCGGGTCTATGTTATATAGCCTACGTTACTTCTGGATAAGGTAGCTTTCTAATGGTGAAACAATTTTTGAAATCGGTCCAGTAATTATTGAGTTTAATCTTTACAAACATAAAAAATACAAATCTTTCCTCTTTATAATATTAGTATAGATATAGATTTTAACTTCTCTTTTGCTCCGTACAGTCAAATGACCTCGAAACCTCTTAATTCATTAACTTCTTCGTAGCTGGAATTGGAATAATGTGACACAATTCTTTTTCATTTAGCAAAATATCTGTTGTTTGTGAAATGTTTCTGAGTGATAGCTCATTCAATTTCAAACACGATTGTTGAGGAGTCTTTGTAGTAGGAACTGAGATACTTAAAAAAAGATAAAATGATAAGTAATATGAAAGAGTAATATAAAGTGTAAAGATGAGAAAGGGTAAAGGGTGCTCCGTTGGTTCGGGTATATAGAAAAAATGTCAGAAGAAAGAATGAGGTAAGAGGGATTAAGTCTAGGCAGATTGATATAGGCAGTTTTGCACCCATCTGATGTTGCAACTAATACAGCTGCCTAAAAGGTGTCTAAACTCGGTTAGATAACTACTACATTAAATTGAAGCAAAGATTAAAGACCTATGGACGAAGCCGCTTGAGAAGAGAATGGTCACGAGCGGTCACCCATTCCAGATCAATATATGGAAATCGCAAAATCCCCAGCGGAGTAATATACAATTAGGTAATCCTTGTAAAAAAATTAGATCTGAAAACGAGACTTGATCAGACAAAGAGGTATTTAAGGTAGGTAAAACCTGTTGAAAACCTTTTACTCTCTGCCTACCCTGCAACGGATCTGGCGTAATAACATATGCACATACAACTTTTGATATTTTTAGGTAACTAGTGTCAAACGTGCCTCTCTGAAACTCCTCGGGCTATTTACTATTTAGGGAGCATTCAATTGTTTAACTAAGTATAATTCAAGATGTCGTTTACCATAAAATTTTACGGCATTTTCGGACAGGTCGTATTTTGCTTTCTCCCATATGCTACGGCTAACAAAAGGTTTGGTCTGCCTTAGAATCACTTCTAATATCCAAGATTTGACAAGATTCCCAAATACACGAATGTATTGAAAATATGAACGCGTCATGAACGATCTCATAAAAAAAAAACTTTATCTGTCATCTGTCAATGTCCTGTCACTTCCTTAACACAATAAGTTTGCAATAGAATGTTTTATCTTTATACCTTACTAGCTTCTGCGTTGACTTTAGATAGGAACCTAATATTTTTCCGGGATAAAAAGTATTAATCTAGGTATTAAAGTATTTGTGTGCCAAATTTCATGTAAATCTGTTCAGCCGTTGTTGCGTGATTGAGTAACAAACATCCAAAGATACAAACCTTCACATTTATAATATTAAAAGGATGTAGTATTATTATATTAGTAGGAATATACCAAGGCACCAATGGAAAAAGGAAGTTCTTTTTTGGTCTCACATATCCGAAGCGTAAAACAGACATAACACCGTTACGTTTATATTGCTCAAGCACGGGTGGCGAAGATGTACTGTGCCGCCGACGATGCTCGGTTATCATTTTGCCAAGTACTTTTGTAGACTACGGACTGCTACTGAGAAAACCACATTTGTCCTTTTTGACTAAGATTTCAACCCAGCCGCGTTTGCTATCCAACGAAGATAAATTTAAAGCATGTGAGCTATTTTTATAGGACTAAGCCAGCCACACATTTCAATTATTGTTACTCCTGTAAGCCAGGGTCCACAATGGTCTCCTTAGATGACACCAAGGTTTGAACCTTGGGTCTCCTGGTAACCGCTTTAAATGTCTTGGAACCCGCAATATATTTAATTTGAAAGAAAAACAGGAGGAGTAGGAGAGATATAATTCTGTTTCCTTTCCAAAGCCGAAGATACAAAAAATTGGCAGATCAGCTGTACATAAGAAGACTACAACTCAAATAACCCCAGTTGTAAAGCACCACGGATACTAAAAAAAGGGTGAGAGCTAAGCGGAAAAGTTGTCCATATCAGAATTAATTTATTAATATTAATTGTTGGTCTAGAGGTAAATGGGGTAGCTACTTAACACGAGGTTCTGAATTCGAGTGCTGGGTAGGAAAAAGTGGACTTTTTCTAGTAAAATATGCCAGCCGCAGTTCGGAGTGTGAATTTCGCTCTGTATAAAGACTTTGCTCCTTATTTCATTGAGATATAAGTGAAATGTGGGAGTGCGCAGTACTGCTACTCCCGCTTGGGGAATTTAGGATGGAGTGTATTAATTCTTATAGCGAATGCTAGACAAGCATAAATTACGAGGGTATAAGGTTAGAAGTTTCTTCTAACCTTATACCCTCGTAAGTCAAGTACCGGCGGGTCCGACCGAACATTACCGCCCTCCGATCTTTAGGTCACGTACATTATTACTTATAATCACCCGAGGTTATTGCCTTTAATATATAGCACCGTATTTCTATTAATATCACCATTAACATTATAACTTCTATTTGACATGGCCCCAAGAGTAAGGGCTGGAAAGATGGCATTCCCTCTTTAGTTAATTTATCTGCTATAAAAAAGGGTCTTTCAGAATTGACTTTTATAATATTTTATGTAATGCAGTGAATCATAATCATGATGAATTTCAGATTTTTTCACCCACTATAGAGCTTACTCTCTCTTACGCTTTATAACCCTATCCCTAACCAATCTTGACTAGGTCTTACCTATGTACTTAACCACATCATCATCATCTTTGTACTGGCCTTCTACAATTGCAATATCTCTTCCATGACCATCATTTAGTTAAAGACCTACTCCACTGGCCATACCCGTATTGTGGCTCGTGTTCTGCCCATCTCTACTTGAGTTAACTATCCGTATATGTATCTGTAACTCCACAAGTTTCTATCTATCCATATCATCCCGTCAGTTCCCTTGCGGAGTAGGCAGAGTATACAGAGTTTCAGAAGGTACAGACCTATCTGGCTTCTCTTACTCTCATAGTAACTCTGAATAACTTTAACTTCCAATAAAACGTTTTCATAAACTGAACAAAATACAACATCCATATAAAGGCGTACCTGTGTCTTTATTATTGGTTGTAATCTGTTTATGTACCTAGTTAATAAAATAAATAAATAATTATCATGAACTATCACTTTCTTTAACGGTGAAGAAAAACATCGTGAGGAAAGAGTGCCCTACCGTGCATGCCTAAGAGTGCCCAACGATAGGACAGTTTCTTACCAGGGCAAATATTATATTATAATGAATATATGAAACAAAAGATGCACCATGTTGAAATTTAGATTGAAATGTTTTACGAAAGTGATATGGATGTAACTGAAAAAGCTAAAAAGGAAAACGTCAAACTACGAACATGGAAGTTTCGGTCCACAATGGGGTGTCAGTACCGGTTGCTAAAAATTAAAATATTGCTAACAGTTCGTTTGGAGAACTCTGTTCAACTTATCGCTAGAAAAACTGTTATGAAACTTGATTGTAAAACAAAAAAGTGGTTTGTTAGTTTAATTTTCAGCATGCCGCGAAAAATTGTAGACTAAAATATTTAGGAATCTATTAAATGTCTAAAAATGAGCTCATCAGTCTTTCAGTAGGTACCCTCAAACTTCTTAATTATTTTTGTTGGTCCGATCTACGCAGAATGAGCTCACGGTGTCTTGAGGTCTTGCAGTGTTATGCTTGGTTTTGGATTTGATTGTATTAATTACCGGATCCCAAGTCGATGGAAGCACCCAGCCATCTTCTCTATTAAAATTAGGATGTTTTTTTAATTTCAATAGCCTCGCTAACCGTCCTTGGTAGGAATCGGTGTTCTTTCACGAGAATTAGTGGTCTATCAAATCTGATGTTATGGCGGGCGCGGTCAAGGACATGTTCACAGACTGCAGACTTCTTTGAGCGACGGTGTTTTAGGTCAGCTACGTGTTCTTTAACCCGAGTTTTTACCGGTATTTTTGTTTGTCCTATATAAGAGAGACCACATTCACAATCAAGCTTGTATACTCCTGCATCTTGTAGAGGGATCTGACACTTGACGGATGGTTAAAATTGACTGATCTTCTTCGGCGGCTTATAAAATGTTTTAATTGAAGCACGCTTCAAGATGTAGCCAATCTTGTCCGTGACTCCTCTCATGTAAGGTAGCACTGCAGGGAGACGCTCGACTCTGGCTGGTTTCACTCGGTCACTGTGAAGTTGGCGTGGGACTCGAAGCTTATTGTCGTGCAGGACTTGCTTGACATGTTGAAGCTCGGCAGCCAGATGTTTCTTGTCACAGATCCCTTGTTCTCTCTGAAACAAAGATTTACCCACGGTAGCTAGTTAGCTACCGTGGGTAAATCTTCGCTCACCACCATCCAACACAGTTGTGTTGGATGGTGGTGAGATTCACAGCTTAAGTACCTATCAGTATGGGTCTTTTTTCTATAAACCGTATGGCTTAAGGTGTTGTTGGGGTTTCGGATTACTAACACATCTAGGAAAGTCGAACGTCGGGAACTAAAAATCAAAAAATAAACCGCGATAAAATCCGTAAAATAGTTTTATTTCAAATTATTCTTTTTTATAACATTAATTTGGACTTGAATTCATTTATAGCCTCCCGCTGTTAGAACTAATCAAACCAGGCATAACGCTTTTTACTTGTTTTGACGACTGCCATATAAGGTGATAACCGAAATTAGTCAAATTAGTTAGTATCCAAAAGTAAAAATTGTACATAGCTTATACGATATCGATACAGCAACAGTAAACACACATAGGAGTATTGACTTGGGTCTTTCTCATTCAAATTGTTTCAGATAACAAGAGGGGACACCTAAACGATCACTATTCAAAGTTAACTCAGATATCGGAGTTAGAACTTGCACGTAAAAGTTTTTTATCTTTATACATGAGTGATTGAGTTTTCAGCTAGCGTTAGTCTTATCAGTTTTTAAAACACATAGATACCAAGAATTTTGGGTAGACCAACAAAGCTCTTTTAAGAAAAGGAATCCACGGTAAATTATTGGTTGCTTCCTAAATCTCTATACACTTTTTAACCGACTGATCAAGAAAGAGGGAAATATCTTTTGAGCTATTTATGTTTATTTCTTGGGCATGTAGAATACATACATAATAGCCTAAACGGCTTATGATAGGTAGTCAGCCGGTCACCGTGCCGATCTTTGGAGGAGGCCTTTCTTCCGCAGAGGACGTTTTCGGCTGACGATGTAGTTATTTGTCTTAACTATGGGTTTCTCGTAGTTGTTAAAATATAAAGCTCTATATTTTTGTAGGAGTATTCGTTTTACTGTTAATCATAAACAAGTCAGGCTTAACTTGTTCTGCAGTGTTGATATAAATCAAAACTTTGCACACCGCAAACGGGATACGTAAGTTATATTTTTGCAACTAGTTTCAGGATAGGATACGTGTCAAGTATTATGTTGGCTTTGGCAAAAATACCACAACTCAGCAAATAATATTTGATATTAGTATTGGCTACACTACATCTTCTTAGTCACCATTTTTTTTGGAATTAAATAGAAAGTTGAACGACCGGTGAAAACGCGTAAGTTACGGGAAAATAGGAAAAAGATCGAAAAATGGTGTAACTCGGGTCTGAGATTTATTTGTTCCATATTAAAACAATTTTGTTTCAATTATAATTCATTTACAACTTTAACTAGGAAATTAGAAGACTAGATAATACGCATAAGTTATGGGGGAATAGGAAAAAACTTGAATACACTTGTGATCCGGGCTTATTTATATATTCTCTATCCTTTACTGTTGTTTTAATTATTATTTTCATTTATAATATCAATACATTTTAAATACCTACATAACATGACCTATGTATGCTATAATCAGATCACATTATTTGATTTGTATGAACCCTGTGTGATCTAACTAAAAAAAACTGCCAAACTAACGCATTCAGCCGCGGCTGTCACCGTGCACGGTGGCGTGACGTGATCAGCTCCCGCAGTAATATTTGTATAGAAATGTTCACACCAACGCTTCCTGCGTCCTCCACATGCTATATGGGTGGCTTCTTCACGCGCAATCATTGTGATATACTGATCGTCACCGTGATCGCCGCCGGGGAAGCCACCGCGGCCGCGGCTGAACGCTTTCCGCTACGGTCAAAGTTTTCATGCTAAGCCTACCTTTACGCTACTGTCAAAGTTTTCATGCTAAGCCAATTCACAATTTACTTACTAAACAAAGCCAACTGTGTCCCAGCGCGGCAGCTCACAAAAGCGGACATTAGTTCCCGAACTATTGGCGAGAGACACAAATTATGCTTACTCCACAACTTCGTCAATAGTTAAGTACGAAGATTGCGAGGTCTTAGACGGCAGGAAATTGGAAATCATTGTTTATGTGTTTCGGACTCCCGACTTCATACCTCGGTGTAATAAGGTGCAGCTGGTATTGCAATACGTCCTACTATCAATTGAGCAGTTATGGAATAATCTTGCAATAATAAAGTTGGTGTTTTAGAGAAATTGGGTTCTATCGATGGCAGATTACGCCAAATCCATAGGTTCTTATATTTTAAATGTGAAAGTAACTTTTTCTGTTACTTTTTCACACCTAAGCTTGAGAACAGATTGTGATGAAATTTGGCAAGGAGAGATAGAATGCCAGGTAAGGACATAGTGTTACAACCACAAGGATCAGCGGGATGGAATGCATAATAGCTTTTAATTATTCTCATTTCGATTACTTTAATTGATTTATTTTGCATCATAATTAAAAGTCAATTATGTAGTATTTCGATTTAGGTTTACGTTTAATTTATAATATAAATGTTGGCAACACTGATTTTAAAATTGTACCTGCCTGTAGTGTGTGCCTTTCTTGGCTGGAACAGCGAATAAAGAACATCTGGAATCAGCCTGTCTTCTTACTCCATGACTGCACCCTACGCTCCGCAGCTGCGCTGCTAAAACCACGAGGAAATAACCCCATCACGCATAATCTTCGTAATAATACATTTTATCTCAAAAAAATTCGACGTTGAAGAATTCGCAAGGAAATACTGTTTGTATGTTATCTATTCATGCCCAAACCTATGTCTATAGCCTAAATGTTGTCCTATAAAAACTGAAGGGAGTTCAATACGGGTTAAAAGTTTGTAAAGGGAAACCAAATTGCCATGGCTGATCTGGAAGTATTTAAATAGACTTCGGACTCGGGTTGTACGGAGCAAGGAAAACATGTTTAGGTGGAGACTCACAGACAATACCAATCTGGGTGTTTATGCGGTGTAACCCAAATCATAGCCCACCTTACATCGTGCTCTGCATGCATGCAGCAGGAATGCCACTGACAAGGGAGTCGAAGTGGCTGCGTTCTGAGCCGCTTCTATATAAATTCAACATGTCTGCCATTGTAACGATAACAAGAAGAAGATTACATTAATGTGCGCCATTGGTGAAGTGAAGAGATTTAGCTTACTAATGTGAAGCTAGATTCCCCATAAAATATTGCACGAAACCATGACATTACAATAATGTAAACGTACGTACCTACTTTTCTATTTTAGCAAACTACAGCATTGGAAGATATTTATAACTTTAAAGTATTAACCCAACTAGGTTAATATTTAATAATTATTGTAAAGGAAAACGCTTTAGGCCCTCAACAGATCGGTACAATAGCAATGGCTCGCCCGTATCAGATTGAGACCCGACTTCGTCAGCAATTTATGTTCCTATAAGTAACTATGTCGGTGTATACTTTTTCTACAACTTGAACATTAAGTCGAATGTAAAAAATCAACGGGAAACCGATGTCAGAAGAAACCTCGTTCATTATCCAGGCCTATAACGAGGGGTCAGGTTTGTGAAACTGTTGTGTAATACAATAAGGGGCGAGTGATGAAAAATGAGGACTGTAAGAACAGAGCTTGTTAGCGGTTAATTCATTTTATTCTGATATACTGCAGTTGTCTCTGATTTTGAATTGCTACAATATGTATGTTAAATCTTATTTAGCTTATGTACACTACCCGTATATAGGTATTATTAGGATGGTGTACCTACCTGACCACATTGAAGACAGCTTGGTCTAGACCAGGACTTAGTCTAACCTTTCGAGGTTAGAGAGATATCGGGTATTTTTTATAGTTTCGTTTCTCGCACGGGATAAATCTTTCTGTGATCTAATAGAAACACTACTTGGTTTACCTAGAATTCGAACCTAGGGCCTGGTCATATCCAGGCACTATGCGTCACTAGACCCACGAGACAGTGAAGTATACTCGTAGTGCAGTAGTCAGTGCTAAAATTTGTAACAATTATTACAAACATGTACCTATTGGCAAAATCTTAACGTAGGTTAATTTATTTTATCAATAACATTCCGAATTCGTGATCCCGCAGAAATTAGTATCGGACGCCGCCGAAAATCCGTATTGGAACGAAAGGAATAAATCATTTTTTTATTGGAATCGTCCCGGAGCGCGTAACAATCGTATCACGTTCGTGGCGCGCTTTGAATAAACAATCCCGGGACAACTTTAGTGATCGCGAACCAACCACGCGTTTCTAACTCACTTTTAATTCGCAACGATCCGAAACTACTGATTTCTAACAGACACCATGTTTTGAAAAAACCTTTCAACCTAACACGATTAAAACGCTGGAGGTGTAATACAGTCCTGAGTAACTTTTGAAACTCGTTTGTTTTTGCAAGCATAGAAACGTCGAATTTTTTGTATCTATCTATCTATATTATCACGCCAGTTCCCTTGCGGGGTAAGCATAAAGTACAGAGTTCTAACAGGTTCTTTCCTTACAGACCACTCTGGCTTCCTTCACTCTCATAGTTCGTCTCATACACGCTCACCGATTACGCAGACTCTTGACTTGCCCTTCAGAAAAGACACGATCTATTTGGTCATGTCGATAGATTTTTTTTATTTCCTTTAATAATATCCGTAGGTACCTACATATTTTGCACAGTAGGTAAAGCTTTAGTGATAGAATTTTTGACTTATGTACTAAACTATTGGTACCATAGATGTGAGGCTTTATATAATTTGGGAAAGGTCAGGTTACACACATGCCCCTCAATTATCTTTTGTTCTGTCCGCTGCTACTTACATTTTTCGAAAGTTTCATTGCAATCGCTTCGATCATATGTCTGTCTATCTTTCCGGTTCATAATTTGCACCTAATCCGTTCTTTAACCTCTTGTTGGCTATTTTTATAGCCTAAAGTTAGGTGTGCCTATATATTTTTCGTGACAATGATTGTTGGATTTGTGTTGACTTTTTAATTAAATAGTTTATAAGTAAAAGCTTCTTTTTCAAAAATTTTGGGTTTTGAAATTATTTTGACTTTTGTTCATTCTCAACGGTAATCAGCTGCTTTAAATGTATTATAAAATTACTAAACGTTTTCAAACTTGACAAATAGGTATAGTAGCGTGCGCTGCCAACATAAGGTCAAATACTGCCAACACTAGGTCAAGTTGTTAACTTATCAGCGTAACCTCCACCAAAGCGAGAATTAACCGAGTTAGAAGACAACTGTAGGCGTATAAGCCGTTCTCAATTCACATCTAACATGTCGAATACACCGAAAAGCAAAGCGTGTAGCTAGTACAGTGTTTGTGCGCCAAAGATTTAGGGTTGGATCCACTAGTTGATGAGAGGAGAACTGGATCATGAAGAAATAGCACCACGAGAAATAGAGTCCTACAGTCAAGGCAAAATCCTGGGACTGTGAAAAACAGCAGGAATTTTCTTCTCCACTCCGCCCGTCTCCGCTTTGGTGAATACTGGTCCTAATTATTATTATTTTTGAACATAAAAAGTCTTTGTTGCCTTTGTATTGCATACATTGTGTATGTGAATTAAGTCTTTACCTATCGATATTTTTATTACTTTTAGCAACATTTATCATGAAATTTTCAAATCCGATATCGGTCGTAATTTTAATATAAAATATTATATCAAAGCAAAAGATCTGCGTTTCGAGGATTCTTTTTACCGACTATGACTGTAAGTATCTACTAACAAGCCCACACGCATCCACCCTCAGGACCGAATTTACATACCCAACACACATACCGAAGCAATCTTACAAATGCGCGACCTGCCCCTTTCGAAACTCGTCCGACCTATAAACACACAATCAATGAAATGAACAAGCAAAAGTCACCAATCAAACACGACCCGGCCGCTGGCCGCCGCAAATTGCCTAATTTATCGGCCGAATTCACCAACGTTTACTGCATTATAGGGAGCCGGGATCCCAGAAAAACGGCAGCTCTTTGTAGTTCGGTGGGGTTTCCAAGTTTGTTTTATACTTTTAATTTTATCGATACTTACTTCACTAGTTTTTGCTGTTCGTTTTCTTGTATTTATACGTAAAGATGATGAATCGGTTTACATAATAGAAAAGATCGTCACGCCTTTTCCAAGCGGGGATGGTATAGATGTACCTATTTGATGGTGCCGATGTATGTACGAGATGTACCTACATTATCGCTAACGTTATGGTATATCATCATCATCATCATCAGCCTATAGCAGTCCACTGCTCGACATAGGCCTCTCCAAGTGCACGCCACTGGGTACGATCCTCGGCTACTCGCATCCAGTTTCTGCCAGCCGCCCTACGAAGGTCATCGCTCCACCTAGCCTGAGGGCGTCCTGCATTACGTTTGCCAGTCCGCGGTCTCCACTCAAGAACTCGTTTGTCCCAGCGGTTATCGGTTGTTCGGCTAATGTGACCGGCCCATTGCCACTTCAGCTTACTAATCCGGTGGGCTATGTCGATAACTTTGGTTCTCTGTCGAATGACTTCGTTCCGGATTCTATCCTTCAGAGAAACTCCGAGCGTAGCCCTTTCCATAGGTATATCATAGTAAGATCAAATTATCTACTTAATTGGACAATAGACACGCAAAGATTAAACCATTTTATAGTGCTTATATAACATAGGCGTGCAATAAAAAAGATATATTACACATTTAGATTATTGAAAATTTGTCCGCTGAAGGGAATACAATAAAAGGGTACAAATAAATCAAATTTGGTGTTATGTTTTTGGAATTGCGTGAGAACGTCTTATGAGAGTCTCTTTGTGACAATTGAATGTTCGTCACCTTGAGTCGAAATATGTCCACTGTATAACCAAAGGTTCCCCCAAAGATCGCTACTTGTTAATTATTTCTTACATAAAAACGGAAACGAGATGACTTCGACCTACCTGGCGCGATGTGTCCTAATTCGAACTAGGGATAATCGTGATTAAAAATAATATCTTTTATGACCAAAACACAAAGATCTACAATTTAATAGTTCAGTAAGGAGGAAACAGTACATAAAATATTTAATTTAAAAATACCTTTTTAAAAACAAGCTTTTATAGCAATAACACAACGAAGATATCTTGCTTAGTTCAGAAATTCCTATGGCTTCCTTTAGGCTTCTCCTCGCACCATCAGGGTTTAAAATACTCATCAAGACAAATCCAACGAGCCCAAACTCGGCGGGGTTATATTGAGTAGTTGGTTGGTTCCATGGTTACCTTTCGGCTTCATCATCAGATCCTGAGCACTATCTCGTTGTATAGTACTAGTCATTACCAATCTAACAAGCCTAAACACAAGGGGGTTACATTGTATATATCACATGTTCCTATGGCCACCTTCCGAATCCATCGTCAGACCAGTTTCATGGAACCATATTGCATTGTCGCCGAACCTACATATGTATCCCAAATTTCAGCTCAATCGAGTACCCACAATTGCTTGCAAAATGGATCACAAGATTTGAACCGGAAAGATAGTCAGACGCAGACATACGAACATTGCAAGTTAAATAAAAACTTGTAAAAATAATATTAATCGTGACCAAAACACAAACATCTACAATTCACATAGGTAATGAGGAAAAAGTAAATAAAAAGAAGAATTTAATAAACCAAACGCTTTTAAGAGGAAAATTCATTAAAAACTTTGCTTCATTAAAACTATGAAAATGAATTTCTCCAGTTTTGCGAAAATTGGAAGCGTTTTACAGTAGATATTAAAATGTAAAAGGAAGTATAACAATTAACAAATTTGGAAGAAAAGTTAATTTTCTTAGTATATCTAATGTTATGGGTCAAAGGAATGTTTTCTGTAAGTGTAATACTGGGCATTCCAATTTTTAATTTTCTACAAGCCTCGCGTACTAAAATAAAAAAAATACAATCTTGTTTACTTGCAAGATCAGACTATAAAAGATCCTCAGCTCTTTTCAGGTAAATCAGAGAGCCTAACGAGCACATCGAACCCTTAGTGTTAAGCCTCAGATGTGTGAAACATGTGTCATGTGCATCGGCTAAATATATTCACAGTTTATAACAGCTGGGTCATTGAGGCAAATTTTATCCTTATCAGCTGAAAGACGTTCTTTGCAAGTCATATGCCTCCCCAAAGATCCTTACGACGACCAGGAAGCATTCAATTCAAATCATATTATGGATCCCATCATCATCAGTGATTGTGGAAATGCGTTCATGTAACGAAGCTTGTAGAGGGAAAACGGTTGCTTAAATATTTGCGCGAGTTCAGAAAGCTTACCATGAATAGACTGACTTAGTGTAACTGTAACGAGTTGATATGCCATCTATTTCACACTGCAAATTTACCAAATGGAGACGAACATGACAACGCGCTTTCACGACAACGTCACGCTAACGTCAATCTCTTCGTGCTTAGGCCTCAGTACTTATACAAGTACTTAAGTACGTTTGTGTCACTTGCGATAGTTACCTGCGCACATTTACTTGCACTTAGTACATGTGCAAGGACCTTAAACATAGATTTATCAATGTGTACGTAAGACTCTGACCTAGCATCGATCTTAGTGAGCTTGCTGTCTATTACGCTGTGATACAGTCGCCCCTTAAACCTATTGTACTCTCCATAACTATAGGAGGTGACGTTAGATAGCTAGATGGACGTCAGGATGTCCGTCTCAGCGCATATTCAGGTCCATAGGCAGGGATGAGAGATAACTCGTTCATTGTTCCATATATGTCAATGTGTTACCTTCACAGATGAGTTAAAACTTAATGAAATTTGGCGCTTGCAGCTACATTTTTACGTTAAAATTTACATATCAGTAACAATCGATGATGGTAAGCAACGTAAGCGCGATTAGACTTTAGATGACCGTTAGTAACAATAAAAGAAAGCAAGAATGTTGATCCCGGTTACCACTTACCCCATGGTCAAGTTTGAAGCCTTCTAGGCAGCTTGATAAATTCCATCAATAGGTGGCCACGAACCTGCCCCCAGCAATCCGCACTAGGCTTGCGTGATGAAGTATGACCTAATCTTAAAGATTGATCACCGATGCCCAGAGTATGGGTTCCTGTTATTCAGTTGACGGAGCGATTTCTAAGTGAGTGGCACCACGATGTTGTAAAGACCGTAATGATGCGAGGAACCGCCAGTCACCCAACGACTTCTATGACGTCACCAAACGGTTCGACGAGAGACTAGAGCTCATGAAAGTTTCCCACACTATGCTAAGTTCAAGTCCGCCTTTGTAACGACGTTAGATATTTAGGTACTTATCTGCTATTTTAATGCAGTAATGTATATACTAACGCATTGCAAAATAAACCTTTTCTTTCTCCCAATGTTTTTTCACTACGATGTTCTTAATAGAGCGAGACACAGGTAAATGCAGCGTTTTATTTGGAGATCCGAGAATACACCTAACATTTAGGCATAAGGACGCACTATTTTTTCTCTAATATAATAAAACTTCTACATACTCAGTCATCCCCACAAAAAACTGAGGTGAAACCTTCAAAAATATTTCTCCTGTGAACCTCAAAAACAGTCATAACATTATAATTAGGAATAACAAAAGGTCAAGGGTGAACATTGCGACATAATTTATCATTAGAAAGATGTACTATCGATGTCCATTAGTGTTCTATCGCTTATTAGTCCTTTCTCAGGCCTTGAAAGTATGATAAATTTTTTCCTGAGGGCTTAGCCCGAAAAGATTGACTAAAGCGTGACGCTAGCGAGTGGATATGCCATCCTTGTCTCACCAAAAAAAAATACTAAACAAACATGAACGTGATAGCACGCTTACTTACTAGCGTCACGCTTTAGTCAATCTTTTCGGGCTAAGCCCTCAGGAAAAAAATTATCATACTTTCAAGGCCTGAGAAAGGACTAATAAGCGATAGAACACTAATGGACATCGATAGTACATCTTTCTAATGATAAATTATGTCGCAATGTTCACCCTTGACCTTTTGTTATTCCTAATTATAATGTTATGACTGTTTTTGAGGTTCACGGGAGAAATATTTTTGAAGGTTTCACCTCAGTTTCTTGTGGGGATGACTGAGTATGTAGAACTTTTATAATATTAGAGAAAAAATAGTGCGTCCTTATGCCTAAATGGTAGGTGTATTCTCGGATCTCCAAATAGAACGGTGCATTTACCTGTCTCGCTCTATTAAGCACATCGTAGTGAAAAAATATTGGGAGAAAGAAAAGGTTTATTTTGCAATGCGTTAGAACATACATTACTGCATTAAAATAGCAGATAAGTACCTAAATATCTAACGTCGTTACAAAGGCGGACCTGAACTTAGCATAGTGTGGGAAACTTTCATGAGCTCTAGTCTCTCGTCGAGCCGTTTGGTGACGTCATAGAAGTCGTTGGGTGACTGGCGGTTCCTCGCATCATCACGGTCTTTACAACATCGTGGTGCCACTCACTTAGAAATCGCTCCGTCAACTGAATAACAGGAACCCATACTCTGGGCATCGGTGATCAATCTTTAAGATTAGGTCATACTTTATCACGCAAGCCTAGTGCGGATTGCTGGGGGCAGGTTCGTGGCCACCTATTGATGGAATTTATCAAGCTGCCTAGAAGGCTTCAAACTTGACCATGGGGTAAGTGGTAACCGGGATCAACATTCTTGCTTTCTTTTATTGTTACTAACGGTCATCTAAAGTCTAATCGCGCTTACGTTGCTTACCATCATCGATTGTTACTGATATGTAAATTTTAACGTAAAAATGTAGCTGCAAGCGCCAAATTTCATTAAGTTTTAACTAATCTGTGAAGGTAACACATTGACATATATGGAACAATGAACGAGTTATCTCTCATCTCTGCCTATGGACCTGAATATGCGCTGAGACGGACATCCTGACGTCCATCTAGCTATCTAACGTCACCTCCTATAGTTATGGAGAGTACAATAGGTTTCAGGGGCGACTGTATCACAGCGTAATAGACAGCAAGCTCACTAAGATCGATGCTAGGTCAGAGTCTTACGTACACAGTGATAAATCTATGTTTAAGGTCCTTGTACATGTACTAAGTGCAAGTAAATGTGCGCAGGTAACTATCGCAAGTGACACAAATGTACTTAAGTACTTGTATAAGTACTGAGGCCTAAGCACGAAGAGATTGACGTTAGCGTGACGTTGTCGTGAAAGCGCGTTGTCATGTTCGTCTCCATTTGGTAAATTAGCAGTGTGAAATAGATGGCATATCAACTCGTTACAGTTACACTAAGGTCAGTCTATTCATGGTAAGCTTTCTGAACTCGCGCAAATATTTAAGCAGCCGTTTTCCCTCTACAAGCTTCGTTACATGAACGCAATTTCCACAATCACTGATGATGATGGGATCCATAATATGATTTGAATTGAATGCTTCCTGGTCGTCGTAAGGATCTTTGGGGAGGCATATGACTTGCAAAGAACGTCTTTCAGCTGATAAGGATAAAGTTTGCCTCAATGACCCAGCTGTTATATGCTGTGAATGCTGTGAGCCGATGCACATGACACATGTTTTACACATCTGAGGCTTAACCCTAAGGGTTCGATGTGCTCGTTAGGCTCTCTGATTTACCTGAAAAGAGCTGAGGATCTTTTATAGTCTGATCTTGCAAGTAAACAAGATTGTATTTTTTTTATTTTAGTACGCGAGGCTTGTAGAAAATTAAAAATTGTAATGCCCAGTATTACACTTACAGAAAACATTCCTTTGACCCATAACATTAGTTATACTAAGAAAATTAACTTTTCTTCCAAATTTGTTAATTGTAATACTTCCTTTTACATTTTAATATCTACTGTAAAGAGCTTCCAATTTTCGCAAAACTGGAGAAATTCATTTTCATAGTTTTAATGAAGCAAAGTTTTTAATGAATTTTCCTCTTAAAAGCGTTTGGTTTATTAAATTCTTCTTTTTATTTACTTTTTCCTCATTACCTATGTGAATTGTAGATGTTTGTGTTTTGGTCACGATTAATATTATTTTTACAAGTTTTTATTTAACTTGCAATGTTCGTATGTCTGCGTCTGACTATCCTTCCGGTTCAAATCTTGTGATCCATTTTGCAAGCAATTGTGGGTACTCGATTGAGCTGAAATTTGGGATACATATGTAGGTTCGGCGACAATGCAATATGGTTCCATGAAACTGGTCTGACGATGGATTCGGAAGGTGGCCATAGGAACATGTGATATATACAATGTAACCCCCTTGTGTTTAGGCTTGTTAGATTGGTAATGACTAGTACTATACAAAGAGATAGTGCTCAGGATCTGATGATGAAGCCGAAAGGTAACCATGGAACCAACCAACTACTCAATATAACCCCGCCGAGTTTGGGCTCGTTGGATTTGACTTGATGAGTATTTTAAACCCTGATGGTGTGAGAAGCCTAAAGGAAGCCATAGGAATTTCTGAACTAAGCAAGATATCTTCGTTGTGTTATTGCTATAATAGCTTGCTTTTAAGAAGGTATTTTTAAATTAAATATTTTATGTACTGTTTCCTCCTTACTGAACTATTAAATTGTAGATCTGTGTTTTGGTCATAAATGATATTATTTTTGATCACGATTATCCCTAGTTCGAATTAGGACACATCGCGCCAGGTAGATCGAAGTCATCTCATTTCCGTTTTTATGTAAGAAATAATTAACAAGTAGCGATCTTTGGGGGAACCTTTGGTTCTACAGTGGACATATTTCGACTCAAGGTGACGAACATTCAATTGTCACCAAGAGACTCTCATAAGACGTTCTTACGCTATTCCAAAAACATAACACCAAATTTGAGTCATTTGTACCCTTTTATTGAATTCCTGTCAGTGGAAAAATTTTCAATAATACTTTTTTAGTGCACGCCTATGTTTTATAAGCCTTATATAAACACTATATAAAATGGTTTAATCTTTGCGTGTCTATTGTCCAAATAAGTAGATAATTTGTCTTACTATGATATACCATAACGTTAGCGAAAATGCGTGCACACAATAGGTACATCTATGCCATCCACGGTTGGAGAAGACGTGACGATTTTTTCTATTATGTAACCCGATTCATCATCTTTACGTATAAATACAAGAAAATTAACAGCAAAAACAAGTGAAGTAAGTATCAATAAAATTAAAAGTACAAAACAAACTTGGAAACCCCACCGAACTACAAAGAGCTGCCGTTTTTCTGGGATCCCGGCTCCCTATAATGCAGTAAACGTTGGTGAATTCGGCCGATAAACTAGGCAATTTGCGGCGGCCAGCGGCCGGGTCGTGTTTGGGCCCAACAAGCGGGTCCTCTAATTAATTATCCACATACTGTGTAGCTTGGACCCGTTGGATATTACTTAATCAACTATCAGCATCTTAACTGTTTGTATTGATTGGTGACTTTTGCTTGTTCATTTCGCTAAGTGTGTGTTTATAGGTCGGACGAGTTTCGAAAGGGGCATTTGTAAGATTGCTTCGGTATGTGTGTTGGCTATGTAAATTCGGTTCTGAGGGTGGATGGGTGTGGGCTTGTTAGTAGATACTTACAGTCATAGTCGGTAAAAAGAATCATCGAAACGCAGATCTTTTGCTTTGATATGATATTTTGTCTTAAAATTACGACTGAATTCGGATTTGAAAATTTCATGATAAATGTTGCTAAAAGTAATAAATATACCGACAGGTAAAAACTTATTTCACAAACACAATGTATGCAATAATAATAACAATTAGGACCAGTATTCACCAAAGTGGAGGTGGGCGGAATGGAGAAGAAAATACCTGCTGTTTTTCATAGTCCCAGGATTTTGCCTTGACTGTAGGACCCTTTTTCTCGTGGTCCTATTTCTTCACGATCCTGTTCTCTTCCTATCAACATCCAAAAGTCCAAATATTTCCATTCACCATTAGCAGAATGTGAATTCGAATCGCATTTCAACTATTAACTTACTCATAAACACAGATCCGGAGTGCTCTACACGGTAACGCGGCACATCGGAAACCAACTTGACTAGTGGATCCAACCCTAAATCTTTGGCGCATAAACACTGTACTAGCTACACTTTGCTTTTCGGTGTATTCGACATGTTAGATGTAAATTGAGAACGAATGATGGGCCTACTGTTGTCTTCTAACTCGGTTCCTCTCGCTTTGGTTGAGGTTAAGGTGATACGTTGACAACTTGACCTAGTGTTAGCAGTAGTTGGCCTTATGTTGGCAGCACACGCTACAATACCTGTTTCTCAAGTTTGGAAACTATTAGTAGAACAAAAGTCAAAATATTTTTATAACCCTCGTAATTTTGAAATAAGCTTTTACTTATGAACTATTTAGTTAAAAGGTGGAAATTCATCAGACTGTTACGTGTACCAACTTGCTATAAGAATGTTACGTGTACCAACTTGTTGTAAGAATGACTAATATTTTAGCAGGAAGTATCAATGTTGTACTTTTAAAAAACTCAACAATTCGATAAGCGTGCATAAGTTCGTACAAGATGAAAGACTCGGGAAGTCAATAAGCGTGGACAAGTTTGTGCAAGATAATGTGATCAAGCGTACAAGTCTTTCAGGCACGTATTGGCTTGCTCTGTATTTGATGCATAAGCGATTTAACACGTACGAAATTATGATCGAGTTCAAGTCCAAACATGCTCCTGATATTTTGCTATATAACAAGCTTGCACTTAGATTAAAAGTTTATTTGCGTTTTGAAATTCGTTGGAGCTTGAATAATAATACACTATTTATATCATCACGCCAGTTCCCTTGCGAGGTATGCAGAGAGTACAGAGTTCCAACAGGCTCTACAGAAATATATATTTATCTATATATAAAACTAATTATATATAAATAACGGAATGAGTACCAAAAAACGTTTTAATATTATCTAAGTATTTTTTGAAATTATTTTAGAAATGTTGTTGCCTCAAATTATAAATATTCAGTTTTCTTTGTTCTTTGTTTTGCGGATTGGTACCTAAAACAAATTTTCTATAGTAGAGTGCTATATCCAAATTTATCAGTGAGTAAGTTCGTGAGCATACCTAAAAAATATACAGTACCTAGGTTTGATAAAAATAAGGTCGTGTGCAATTTTACTAGTTTTATTATTGTTTTTTTTAAGTAGTTTCTTAAACATTTTTTTTTATTTGCAGGTTCACTGCGAATTTTATGATGGCAGATACGAAAAAAAAGCAGACAATACAGTTTGGACTACTTGAAGTTTGGATTTATTTTATCTCTATCAAATCAACACTTGCCGATGTGTCTCATATGTGTATAAGCATTCAGTAACGATACCATGAAGCCATCAAAAATGAAGGACCACTTATCAGGAGTACATGCTGACAAAAAAGTAAGCCCTTGTCATTCTTCTAAGCACTTAAACTAGAGAACTAGAGAAAAGGCCATCCTTAAGATCGATATTTACGTCATCATCTATGCAAGTCGTTGATGGTTTACGAGGGTCCTATAATATATCTTTACTAATAGCGAAGTCGGGGAAACCGCATACAGTTGGAGAGCAGCTTATTTTACCAGCCATTGCGGAGGTCCTCAACAATGTATTGCACAAGCCCGCACATGGTATTATTAAAAGAATTCCTTTGAGCAATAACACCATTCAGAGACGAAAAGACGAGATTGGTCGTGACATGGAAAACATTTTATGCAATTCCATACAGGCCAACAGATTCTCTCTCCAGTTGTACGAGTCTACATTACTCGGCAATTAAGCTCTGTTGTTAGGATATGTTCGATATATTAAAGATGAAAATATGTGCCAAGAACTACTTTATACTACATAATTAGAGACTGATACCAGAGGAAAATCGATTTTTAAGGCCGTTAAACTTTTTTTTACCGACAAAGCTATCCCATGGAAGAACATTGTTTCTGTTGCGACTGATGGTGCATCATCTATGGTTGGTCGTCATCGTGGTTTATAGCTCATTTAAAGCAACAACTGCCTGAGGTACTGGTGGTATAAAAGAAAATCTTAACAATTGTAAAACAGATATTTATTACTTGACTGATACCTTTGGTATGTTGAATAAAGTTAATTTGCAGCTGCAGGGTAATGATCTCACCTTGATTAAAACAAAATCAGTAATATCGGCCTTTGTGGGTAAACTCATTCTTTATAAACAAAATTTAAGCAGACAAGGAATATTCACAGTTTCAGCGTTTATCAAAATTACCAGAAAGTCGATGTTATTTTATCATATGTCACTCACTTGGACATTACAGAAGGATTTTACTAAGAGGTTTGAGGATTTCTTAAATTCACAAATTCCTCAATGGATAATAAATCCGTGCAATATCACAGCCATGGAAGAAGTCAATATGACAATGCAAGAAGAGTTGATTACGACCACCACATATAAATAGCTTAAGCAAAAGTTCAACCAAGGCTATCAGAAGTTTTGGTTGCAACGCAATATCGAAACACAGTATCCTGCATTGTGAAACATTGCTGTATATACCTTATCCATCATCATACTTAGTCGAAAAAGGCTTCAGTGTGGTTACAAACATTTTGACAAAACAAAGAAACCGTTTGAAAATCAACGAACGCGGAGATTTAAGTCTGCAACTCACCAATATTAAACAGGATTTAGCTAGAGTGGTAGAAAGTCACCAGGTTCATCCATCACACTGATTTTTTATTTTTTTATCTTTACTTTGCGATTTTAATGTATTTTTTTCAAAAAAATAATTACCTACTTAAGTATTTTTATGTAATTTGTTTTAATAATATTTATTTAGATATTTACTGAATTTCATGTCTATTTATTTTGTTAAATTTTGATGAGAAAATGATGTCAAGTTTAGTCACTTAACCAACCGCTAAGTTTTTAAATTGGTAAGTATTTTGTATTAATTGGAAAAAAAACTAGAGATAGGATTTTTAAACTAATTTGGCTAAGGGGGTCTGAGGTATCAGTTCATTTTGGAAAAGGGGTCTCTTGCTAAAAACGAGTTTCAGAAGTTACTTAGGATAAAGATACTCAGGACTCTATTACAGTTGTTTCTAATCGGTGCGAATTAAAAGTGAGTTAGAAACGCATGGTTGGTTCGCGATTACCAAAGTTGTCCCGGGATTGTTTATTTAAAGCTAGCCACGAACGTGATCCGATTGTTACGCGCTCCGGGACGATTCCAGTCAAAATTTGATTTATTCCTTTTATTCCAATACGGATTTTCGGCGGCGTCCGACGCTAATTTCTGCGGGATCACGAATTCGGAATGATATTGATAAAATAAATTAACCTACGTTAGGATTTTGTCAATAGGCACATGTTTGTAATAATTATTAGAATGGTTAGCACTGACTACCACACTACGACTATGCTAGATTGTCTAGTTAGTCTAGTAGTGCATAGTGCAGCTAAATATCACCAGACCCTGGGTTCGAATTTTAGGTCAAACCAAGTAGTGTTTCTATCTGATAACAGAAAGATTTGTCCCGTGGGAGATATGAAAATATGAATATAAACCGGATATCTCTCTTACCTCTAAAGGTTAGGCTAAGTCTGGCAGATCTAGACTAAGCTGTCTTCAAATATAGGGGTAGGTACATCAGCCTATTAATACCTATATACGGGTAGTGTACATGAGCTAATTAAGATTTAACACACATATTGTAGCAATTCAAAATCTGAGACAACTGCGGTATATCGGAATAAAATGAATTGACCGCTAACAAGCTCTATTATTACAGTTCTCAATTTCCATCACTCGCCCCATATTGTATTTCACAACAGTTTCACAAACTTGACTCCTCGTTATAGGGTATGATCCTGGATAATGAACGAGGTTTCTTCTGACATCCGTTTCCCGTTGATTTTTTACATTCGACTTGATTTTCGAGTTGTAGAATAAGTATACACCGACATAGTTACTTATAAGTACATAATTCGTTGACGAAATTAGGTCTAAATCTAACAGGGGGGGGGGGCATTGTACCGATCCGGTGAGGGCCTAAAGCGTTTTCCTTTACAATAATTATAAAATATTAACCTATTTGGGTTGTATTAATCCAACTTTACAGTTATAAATATCTTCCAATGTTGTAGAAAAGTACGTACGTTTACATTATTGTAATGTCATGGTTTCGTGCAATATTTTATGGGGAATCTAGGTTCACATTAGTAAGCTAAAGCTCTTCCCTTCACCAATGGAGCACATTAATGTAATCTTCTTCTTGTGATCGTTACAATGGCAGACATGTTGAATTTATATAGAAGCGGCTTAGAACGCAGCCACTTCGACTGCCTTGTCAGTGGTAGTCCTGCTGCATGCATGCAGAGCACGCTGTAAGGTGGACCATCATTTGGGTTACACCGCACAAACACCTCAGATTGGTATTGTCTGTCAGTATCCACCTGAACATGTTTTCCTTGCCCCGGACAACCCGAGTCCGAAGTCTATTTAAATATTTCCAGATCAGCCATGGCAATTTGCCATGGCTAGTTTCCCTATACAAACTTTTAACCCCTATTTAACTCCCTTTAGGCAACATTTAGGTTATAGGCATAGGTTTGGGCGTGAATAGATAACATACAAACAGTATTTCCTCGCGAATTCCTCAGCGTCGATTGTTTTTGAGATAAAAGGTATTATTATTACGAAGATTATGCGTGATGGGGTTATTTCCCCGTGAATTTAGCAGAGCAGCTGCGGAGCGTTGGGTGCAGTGATGGAGTAAGAAGACACGCTGATTCCAGATGTTCTTTATTCGCTGTTCCAGCCAAAAAAGGCTCATAATATCCATCACTCGTAATTTATACAATTTTAAAATCAGTGTTGCTTAAATTTATATTATAATTTAAAAAGAAACTAAAATCGAAATTACTAATATTGTAAATGCGAAAGTAACTCTGTCTGTCTATCTGTCGCGTTTTCTCGCCAAAACTACTGAACCGATTTAAATGAAATTTGGTACACAGATAGCCTAGAACCTGAGAAAGGACATAGGCTACTTTTTAATGCGAAAAATGGGTAGTAACGTGTTGAAAGGGGGGATGAAAAGTGGAATGGAATTATCGTCATTTTTAGAGCTAGTAGCTTCAAATTTATTTTTAGGCTGTTGATTCGATATAAATAAATTTGATATTCAAAGTTTGTGAAAAATTTACTCTCAAGGGTGTAAAATAATAAAGGGGTATGAATTTTTTTATGGAAATATGTAAGGTTTATGTAAATGTGAAATAAAACTCTTTTACGGATTTTATCGCGGTTTATTTTTTTATTTTTAGTTCCCGACGTTTCGAGTGCTTTGCAGCACCCATGGTCACGGGAGGGACTGAGGTGTTAGACGTCCAATAGGCATAGTTGTTCCGGGGTACCCTCAAACTTCTTAATTATTTTTGTTGTTGTTGGTCCGATCTTCGCAGAATGAGCTCACGGTCAGCAGTGAGGTCTTGCAGTGTTATGCTTGGTTTTGGATTTGATTATATTAATTACCGGATCCCAAGACGATGGAAGCACCCAGCCATCTTCTCTATTGAAATTAGGATGTTTTTTAATTTCAATAGCCTCGCGAACCATCCTTGGTAGGAATCGGTGTTCTTTCACGAGGATTTGTGGTCTATCAAATCTGATGTTATGGCGGGTGCGGTCAAGGACATGTTCACAGACTGCAGACAGACACCGTCGCTCAAAGAAGTCAGACTTCTTTGAGCGACGGTGTCTGTCTGTGTACCCCGGAACAACTATGCCTATTGGACGTCTAACACCTCAGTCCCTCCCGTGACCATGGGTGCTACAAAGCACTCGAAACGTCGGGAACTAAAAATAAAAAAATAAACCGCGATAAAATCCGTAAAATAGTTTTATTTCATGTGTAATATTCGCGTAAATTTAAGAAATCATTATGTAAATGTTTTATAAGTTTGCGACAAGAGACAAAATATTAAATGCTACCCAAAGACACTATTTCACGCGAACGAAGTCGCGGGCACAGCTATTACATAGTCGACTATTACTTATGATGCAAAATTAATCAATGAATGTAATCGAAATGAGAATAATTAAAAGCTATTATGCATTCCGTCCCGCTGATCCTTGTGGTTGTAAGACTATCCTTACCTGGCATTCTATCTAAATTTTATCAAAATCTGCTCGAAGGTTTAGGTGTAACAATGTAACAGAAAAAGTTACTTTTACATTTAAAATATAAATAAGTATCTATGGATTCGGCGTAATCTGCCATGGATAGAGCCCAATTTCTCAAAAGCACCAATTTTATTATGCATTCCATAACTGCTTAATTGTTGGTAGAACGTGGTGCAATACCAGCTGCACCTTATTACACCGAGGTATGAAGTCGGGCGTCCGAAGGAAATTGGAAATCATTGTTTATGTTTCTAAACAATGATTTCCAATTTCCTACCGTCTAAGTAATCTTCGTACTAAACTACTGACGAAGTTGTGGAGTAAGCATAAATTGTGTCTCTCGCCAATATTTCGGGAACTAACGTTCGCTTTTGTGAGCTGCCTCGCTGGGACACAGTTGGCTTTGTTTACTAAGTAAATTGAGAATTGGCTTAGCATGAAAACTTTGACGGTAGCGTGACGCTAGCGAATAATCGTGCTGTCACGTTCATGTTTATTTAGTAAATTTGTAGTGTGATAAGTATAGTATATCAACATGCTAGCATTACGCCTACGTCAATCTTTTCTTGTTTCGTACATGCTGTTTAGTTCCGTGGAGATGCAGTAAGGCTGTAATATGATAGGAATTTGTAGGAAAGATTGAGGGCGAGAATTTAATACTTAAAGTTATAATCGTTAAAATTTTAAATAAGATTAAGTAAACCGACTGCCTCGTTGGTCGAGTGACAGAGCGCATCGCTTTGTGATCACGAGGTCCTGGGTTCAAATCCTGGGTCGGACAAATGTAGTTATTCTAACGAAAACTTCCCAGTACGAGTCAGGAGTCTTGAATTGTGCCCGGTATATGGCAATAGGCTCGCCCCCTATTTCATGGGACCTAACATCGTCGGCAAAACGTGGGTGTACTCTGTACACCTATGCCACCCCCGCTTGGGGAATATAGGCGTGACATGGAGGGGTAATGTCGGAGTCTTTGATCTATCGACGCTCTGACCAATAGCTTCGCCCCTCGATAGACTAAGTGTACCATCTAAAAACTTTGCGGTGACAACACCTTTGCAGCAATTGTTGGAGTTATAGGTACGCCGTTAGGAATAGTTTAACTTAACGTACCTCAACTTATTAGGTATCCAGCGACCATATACAGATCGTCGCCCCAACTCCATCACAGCATAACTTCGTTGAAATACAAACTTTGCTACGGCATGGCATTTCAAACTAAAACTAGTAATATGACATCCATTTTAATCAAGATCGACTAATAAAACCGCTTTCAGATGAAGTCTGTCGCGATCCTCAACCTGAATTAAAAGAAAGGAACGTTGTCTTCGAGGCATTGTTCAACCTCTCAATATCAGGCCCTACAATAACTTGGATAGGATTTAGTGCTAATATTTACTTACGGAGTCTTTACCTTTTTGAATTTAATAAGCTATTTTGGAGTTACAGTTTGGCTGCCTTGTTGGTCTAGTGTCGAGTGGTAAGAGAGATCACAAGGGATTGAATCCTTGCACACAGGCGGGGTTTCCTATTGAATAATTCGTATTACCAATCAGTCTGGAATTGGGCCCGGTATAATGGCAAGAGGCTCGTACCTATTATTGGGACCAAGCATAATCGGTGAAATGCTATGCCATTCTCGTTTAGGGAATGCCAGCGTGATAATGTTTATACAGGGCGACAGGTGCCAAAAACTTTACAAGAGGTGATCGTAACAATCAATATAATCAACTATTACTATGCTACGTTCTCCACGTGCCCTAATACCTGTACGCAGCAAGGCTTGATGGCTGCCTCTGACAATGCAGTCAATGTGGGCGCATTCTGGGCGGCTTCCATATAACTGTAGTATGTTTGCCGCCAAAACTCTAAGAAGAATATGATCAACTATTAGATATGATGACAGTATTCTGTGGTAATAAAAAATAAGCAGATTCACACAAAATCTAAAATATAAAAACTGCTGTTATTTTTTATTTTCGCCAAGTGCTGCTACAATAAAAGTTGTAAGTATTGACATGTGAGTATTACCAATTATTTCAGTTCTTGCACACCTATCCCTTACACTTTTAAAGTGACCCAGGAGTGGATATCTTTTACTGACTATCCTCGTATTTATCATAAGTAATGGAGGATCCTAAACTTAATAGTCGTGTTTACAGACATACAAGAAGATAGAAAAAAGAAATAGAAATAATTGTAGGTAGACATAAAACTTAAGCGGCCTAAGTTTCTCGCCAGATCTTTTAAGTCAAGACCGCATTCTGATCGATATTTATTTGTTTATTTTATTAAATAGGTACATAAACAGATTACAACCAATAATAATAAATAAAACATAAGTAACTTAATTTAGTTCTGGGAAGTAACCCTTAATGTACACAAAAAGAAAAACATACCATCATTAAATTAGACTAATTTAGACTAATACTACATAGAGAAAAGTTTTGATTTTATACAATATAATTGATACAAGATGGAATATATTTTAGAAGAAAACCTTATTTTACTAAACACCTAAAAGTAAAAATATAATCATAAACAGGAGAACCAAGACAAGGAGGGTGAGGTTCATTTAATTTTGTTTGATTTAATTTAGGATTTAACGCTACGCATGAAACTAATGCAAATTGATCCAAAGATATCGAGATCGATTTTGCGTTTGGCGGTGACTTGATTGTAAGACCGACACATACGTAAAATAGGGTTGTAGTAAGAGGTGTTGTTCCTGTAAACTTGGAGCGAAAATGTATGTAAGTTGTGTGAGATATAACGAGTATTTAAATGGAGCAAAGAAAGTAAATGAGGGGAATTGATTTCTGAATGCAAGATTTTATGCAAGTATAGGAGATCAATATACTGTCGCGGAAGTAAGAGACTCGATAGATTAAATTTGTTAAATAAGGAGTTATATAACAGCTGTCGAGTGTAAATTCCCTGACGGTGGCATACCATTTTAGGGCACTTACGCTGTATTCCTTCAATTCTGTCGTTGTGAACTGTGTAAAAGGGAGACCATATAATTGCGGCATATTCGAGGACGCTACGTATTGAACTGCAAAAGAGCGTGATTTAAGTCTGAGGTTGCTTAAAATGTTTCGACGATCTGAAAGTAAAACCCAAGAGCTGGTTACCCCGACTCACTAAATAGTCGTAATGATATCTAAATGTCAGCCTGTAATCGAACAGAATTCCAAGATCCTTCACCACGCACTGCCTGTTGAGTTAGGTTAAGTCAATGCTGTAATTATATAGGACGCGATTTTGTTTGCGAGAGAAGGTTTAATATAGCATTTACTGTTATTTAGTGACATCAGGTTACATACACACCAACGGTTTATATTGTATATGTCTTTTTGTAGTGAAAAGCAATCGTCAGAGGTTCTGATAGTTGAGAATACTTTCAGATCATCAGCATAAAGCAGACAGGGGTTACTAACGGAATAGGTGAGATCATTAATAAAAATGACAAAGAACAGAGGACCCAAATGCGTACCCTGGGGCACGCCAGATGTAACAGGGATTGGTGATGACAAGTAACCCTTCAACGCTAACAGATGACTTCTATTTGATAAATAGAATTTCATGCAGCGAAATAAACTACTGCTAATTCCGAATTCTAAGATTTTCTGACAAAGTAGCTCATGATTGACTCTGTCGAAAGCCTTGCGAAAGTCAGTGTAGACAGAGTCAACTTGCTCGCCGCGGGTAAGTACCGTACAGAGGTAATTCTTATATTCCAAAAGATTAGACACGGTAGATTTATTTTTGAGAAAGCCATGTTGCTGGGGCGATATTAAGGATTGGACATGAAAATATAGAGGTTTATAAAACAGTTGTTCAAATAATTTCTCAAGATATGATAATATAATAATGGGAATATAGTTGTCGCAATAGGACTTGTCATCGGTTTTAAAAATAGGAACAATGTGGGCTAATTTCCATGAGGGTAGGATTACACCGGTATGTAGAGATTTATTGTAAATTATGGTCAGTGCAGCACTAAGTCTTCTCCCGCAGGCCTTAATTAGCGAGTCCCTTATTAGGGTAAATGCCCTTTATACATGCCTCTGTTTGTTCAGTTGTTATTGTGATACCGCACAGGACATCGTTGTAGATGGCAGGAATCTGACAATACAGGGATGAGTTTGGTGATGATTCTTCAAACACGAACCCGAAATATGTGGAAAACAGTTCGCAAATTTCCTCGGCAGTATGCACAGTCTGGCTTCCATAACTCATAGTTTGAGGAATCGTGCCAGCGCTTTTGCGACTATTAATAAAGCTCCAAAAGGGCTTTATGTAAGTTTGAATCGCCTCTTCTATTGAGGATAGGTATGATTTGTAGCATTCGTCAATCAATCTCTTGCACCTAGACCTAAGCAATGCAAAAGTATCGTAATCCCTAGGGTTAGCGAATATTTTGAACTTTTTATGTTATTTCGTCTTTTCTTTAATGCATTTGATTAGGGAAGAACTAAACCAGTGTGGATAGTCTTTATGGTGATTTCTAATAAATGGAGTATGAGCAGCAATTATTTCTCGAAATGAAGAATAGAATGTTGACACATCTACGTTTGATGAGCATAACAAATGACTCCAGTTAAGCCGGCGTAAGTTATCGCGGATGCTTTCTATATCGTTCTTTCTGTAGTTAAGGCGTGTGTTGTTATTGGATTGCAGCAATTTGCCATCGCCTACTGTTAAAATGTCTACTACAAGTGGAGGATGATATGATTTGTCTATTCGAGTTAATGGTTTAGAACTATGCACCTGCAGGACAGAATAAGATCGAGATAACGCCCGTTCTCGTTAGGAATAGCTATTTTTTAATACGCACATGTTTTCGAAAAGACAGAGGTGCATGGGTTTGAACCCGACATCTCTGCAGTCTAACGGCATTAGGCACTAGGCATTAGGTTAACCACTAGGCACTAGACATTAGGTCTAACACAACTCATATATCCATATTTACCCTTTTCAACAGTCCAGTGGGGCACAGCGTCATGTATCTTAGTTGGTATTCACTTATGATGATCTGAAGTCATCAGTAGCTTAGTCGTCCACTGTGGGACAAAGGCCTCCCACAAAGATGGTTACGACAGCTGGTTTGCTGTACGCATTCAACTTACACCCGCGTCCTTCGCCAGGTCTCATTGGTCCACCTTCTAGTGTGCTTGCTCATGTACTTTTGGTTACTTGGTTTATCATTACAAATCTGTGTTATTCACCAAGGATAGAAATCACATTTAAAGCTAAAATGAGCCCTATTTCAATGTCTTAAAAATTTAGTTGTCGATCCAGGACATTACTTCGAAGTGGAGGCTCAAAGATTCGTGCCCCTGCCAATGAATCCCTAACTTCATAGCCACCGCTCCATCGGGCTGGCGTGCCGCCAGCCTCAGACATTGAATGCGTGTATTGACTCAAATATTGCAACTATATTTTTTGCAATATTAAATTTGGGTGACACAAATGAGACAGGTACGCCTTTATGTGGATACTGTATTTTGTTCACTTTATGAAATCGTTTTATTGGAAGTTAAAGTTAGTCAGAGTCAGATAGGTCTCTACCTTCTGAAACTCTGTATACTCTGCCTACTCCGCAAGGGAACTGACGGGATGATATGGATAGATAGAAACTTATGGAGTTACCGATACATATACGGATGGAATCTCTTCCATGACCATAATTTAGTTAAAAACCTACTCCACTGGCCATCACCGTATTGTGGCTCGTGTTCTGCCCATCTCTATTAGAGTTAAGTTTCGCTGCGTAACTCCATAAGTTTCTATCTATCCATATCATCCCGTCAGTTTACATAGTATTACAATTGGAGAAGGCCAGTACAAAGATGATGACGATGTGGTTAAGTACATAGGTAAGACCTAGTCAAGATTGGTTAAGGATAGGGTTATAAAGCGTAAGAGAGAGAAAGCTCTATAGTGGGTGAAAAAATCTGAAATTCATAATGATTATGATCCAACTTACATAAAACATTATAAAATCAAATTCTGAAAGACTTTTTTTTACAGCAGATAAATTAACTAAAGAGGGAATGCCATATTTCCAGCCCTTACCCTTGGGGCCATGTCAAATGAAAGTAATAATGTTAATGGTGATATTAATAGAAATATGGTGCTCTATATTGAAGGCAATAACCTCGGGTGATTAAAAGTAATAATGTACGTGACCTAAAGATCGGAGGGCGGTAATGTTCGGTCGGACCCGCCGGTACTTGACTTACGAGGGTATAAGGTTAGAAGAAACTTCTAACCTTATACCCTCGTAATTTATGCTTGTCTAGCATTCGCTATAAGAATTAATACACTCCATCCTAAATTCCCCAAGCGGGAGTAGCAGTACTGCGCACACCCACATTTCACTTATATCTCAATGAAATAAGGAGCAAAGTCTTTATACAGAGCGAAATTCACACTCCGAACTGCGGCTGGCATATTTTACTAGAAAAAGTCCAATTTTTCCTACCCAGCACTCGAATTCAGAACCTCGTGTTAAGTAGCTACACCATTTGCCTCTAGACCAAAAATTAATATGAATAAATTAATTCTTATATGGACACCTTTTTCGCTTAGATCTCATCCTTTTTTTTCGTATCCGTGGTCCGTTACAACTGGGGTTATCTTAGTTGTAGTCTCCTTCTGTATGGCTGATCTGCCAATTTTTTGTATCTTCGGCTTTGGGAAGGAAATGGAATTATATCTCTCCTACTCCTTCTGTTTTTCTTTCAAATTAAATATCTTGCGGGTTTCAAGACATTTAAAGCGATTACCAGGACACCCAAGGTTCAAACCTTGGTGTCATCCAATGAGACCATTCTGGATCCTGGCTTACAGGAGTTACAATAATGGGAATGTGTGGCTGGCTTAGTCCTATAAAAATAGCTCACATACTTTAAATTTATCTTCAAACGATAGCAAACGTGGCTGGGTTGAAATCTTAGTCAAAAAAGACAAAATTTGATTTTCTCAGTAGCAGTCCGTAGTCTACAACAGTACTTGGCAAAATGATAACCTAGCATCGTCGGCGGCACAGTACATCTTCGCTACTTGTTGTTGAGCAATATAAGTGTAACGGTGTTGTGGGTATTTTATGCGCCGGATATGTGCGGCCAAAAAGGAACTTCCTTTTTTGCCATTGGTACCTTGGTATATTCCTACTAATTCCTATTAATATTATAAATGTGAAGGTATGTATGTTTAGATGTTTGGATGTTTGTTACTCAGTCACGCAAGAACGGCTAAATGGATTTGGATGAAATTTGGCACACAATTCTTTATTACCTAGATTATCACATACAATACTTTTTATCCCGGAAAAAATGTTAAGTTCCTGTCTAAAGTCAACACGGACGAAGTCGCGGGCAAAAACTAGTAAGGCATAGAGATAAAACATTCTATTGCAAACTTATTGTGTTAATGACGCGACAGGACATTGACAGATGGCAGATAGTTTTTTAATGAGAGCGCGTTCATGACGCATTTATATTTCCAATACATTCGTGTAAAAGTATTGGGAATCTTGCCAAATCTTGGATATCAGAAGTAATTCTAAGACAGACCGATCGTTTTTTTAGCAGTAGCATATGTGAGAATGCAAAATGCGACCTTTCCGAAAATGCCCTAAAATTTTATAGTAAGCTGACATTTTGAATTATACTTAGTCAATCAATTGAATGCTCCCTAAATAGTAGATAGCCCGTGGAGTTTCAGAGGCACGTTTGACACTAGTTATCTAAAAATATCAAAAGTTGTATGTACATACGTCATTACGCCAGATGCGTTGCAGGGTAGGCAGAAAGTACAAAGATTTCAACAGGTTTTTACCTACCTTAAAGAAATCTCGGTCTGATCAAGTCTCGTTTTAAGATAATATTTTTTACAAGGATTACCTAATTCTATAATACTCCGCTGGAGATCTGGCGAGATTCCATATATTGATAGAAAAAATTTCAGGGTTTAGACATGAGCCACAAGGTCTGGAATGGGTAACCGCTTGTGACAATTCTCCTTTCAAGCGTCTCCGTCTATAGGCCATTGGTCTTTGCTTTCATTTAATGTGGTAGTTATCTAACCGAGTTTGGACACCTTTTAGGCAGCTGTATTAGTTGTAACATCAGATGGCTTCAAACCTGCCTATACCAATCCACCTAGACCTTATCTCTCTTACCTCGATTTATGAGAAAAGGCTTTTGCCTAGGAATGGGTCAGAGTAGGCTGATATGTTATTATCTTATTACTGCGTAATGTATTATTACTCTTTTTATCTATCTATATCATCACGTTAGCTCCTTCGCGGGGTAGGCAGAGAGTACAGAGTTCCCACAGGTTCTTTCCTTACAGACCTCTCTGGCTTTCTCCACTCTCATAGTTCGTCTCATACACGCTCGCCGGTTACGGAGACTCTTGACTTGCCCTTCAGATAAGACACGGTCTATTTGGTCATGGTAAGATAGTCAAGGTCTTCCCCGGTACCTATATCCTTTCACTTTCGCATTGTATATCTGTTTTGTCATTCTTTCTTCTGACATTCTTTCTATATGCCCGAACCAATGAAGCATACCCTTTCTCATCTTTACACCGATTACAGTCTTTCATATAACTTATTATTTATATTTTTTTAAGTATCTCAGTTCCTAGTACAAAGACTCCTCAACAATCGTGTTTGAAAGTCAATGTGAATTACTCAGAAACATTTAACAAACAACAGATATTTTGCAAAAAAAAAAGGAAAGAGAATTGTGTCACATTATTCTAATTCCAGCTACGAAGTGGAGGAATAAAGTGTTCAAGCGAATCTTGCGAATCCGGAGCGGGTCGCTAGTATCTAATGAATTATAACATTCCCCTATTCTTACTTAAAAATATGATTCAATAAGAATTCTCTTAATTATAAAAAAGTATAATATATCATTCAATAAAGATTAACCGACCTTTGAGTTGTGTATGTTATCCACTTGCGAATCGAAATTACGAGTATTTGCTGGGAAATGAACAATTATTTGTTAAAGGCCAAGCAAATTACTGTGTGAGTGCGGATTGAATGACTATTTATATTCGAATTGATTAATACAGAGGCCCTTGTTCTATCTGTGTATTTATGTCTTTTGATGTTTCAGGTTCCATTCCTATTTTATTCTGCATACCCAATTCTTGACTAAAAATATGCCAGAATATGAAATTGACAACTATTTCAAAGTTTAAACCTTAGAGAATATTATTAAGGTATTTTCAACAAAAAATAAACCTAAGCTATCCCACCGTTAGACAAAACTATTCTTACACAAGGTGTGAGTAATGAGGGCATACTCCACCATGGTCCCTATGTAGATTGGTGGAGGCATGTCTTAGCCACCTGCTATTCCAACTTATCAGGTCACCTTTCATCATTATCTTCAGCCAAAATTCGTTTCAATCCAAAAAATTACCGAAAATATTACTACCTCAAACGGTGGTCCATTTCAGGCTTACGGAGGCAAACTTGGTTTATCCTTGCTGATCCCTAAAAATAGCTGTCCGAAAGGACTACGAGGGCCGATTTTTATAAATAAATGCTCAAAAAGGCTACTAGACAGACGCTTGAATTAACCAAAAGTCAACGTTGTTACACGTTAGAGTTAGTACCAACTCCCAGGGTAACGTGAGAGCAACTCGTTACATACATACATGGGACCGCAGCTGAATATAACATAAGTGGGAAATGTCCGCACTCCATTCCATCTCATGAACTCAAGACGCTGTAACTGAATTTATTTAAAAACAGAGACCAGTGCGAGTTGGACTGCGCTCTAAAGGTTTCGTACAAGTGCCACTGGATGTCAAAATTTTAATTTTTCACTGAATTTGGACGAAACAACATGTGATAATTATAAATTAACAATTTACGCATGTTGCGCTCGTTGTAGTACTGTGACACCTTGTTTCTTGCCAAATTTTATTAACAACCGGGACCAATGACTTGACATGTATTCCAAAGCATGGAGACACTCGGAAATGTTACTATAACTTGTCTTAAACAGTCACCCATTTCATTTACTGAGTCGAATTCTGCTTGACTTAGGTTAGAGATAGGCAAGCCAAAAACACCGCGATCCTTCCTATGCATCAAGGAATCTTTTTAGATTCCTTTATTAAAGTATTCCTTTAGGAATACCTGAAAAATACTGCTAGACAGTACCACTAGATGTTATTATTTTAATTTTTCGTAATATTCGAGGAAAAAAATATTATGACATTCCTTTTTACCGATTGAAGTACGTAACTCTAAAAATACTTTCCATCGGGGAATATATTTTAAAATATATTCAGTAAAATCGTGAGACGGGACAAAGCCAACAGTGTAATGTCTAGAACAGGTATGGCAAACCTTAATATATTAACGTAGTGGTCGTTTTCTCTAAGAAATATTCAATATAATCATAACGTGCAAACATTCATAACTTAATCAGAAGTAAGAAAAAAATTTAGCTTTATCCTTTATTCAGCTTTGCAATAGCGAATAAAGTCCCTGGTGGGAAAGTCTAGAGTCTCCGTAACGAGCGTGTAAGAGACTAACTATGAGAGTGACGAAAGCGAAAGGGATTTGTAAGGAAAGAACCTGATGGAAATCTGTACTCTCTGCCTATCTCGCAAGGGATCTGGTGTGATGATAAAGATAGATAAATAAATCAACCTATATTGTTCCATTGTCAGTAAAAGATTGTTCTGGCTAGAGGTATTCACTACGGGGTGATGGTTTTCTCTTCCGATTCGAGGTGAGAGAATTGATCGTACTCCATCTCGTGAACTTAGAGTATGTGTGCAATGTTAGTGTACTTTGTACACCTACTTGTCGCGGCGATGTTAAGTTTGGAGATCCTTTCGCCAACATACCATGACTTAGATTCCGGAATAGTTCTGAAATATACAAGGTTTATCGTAAATAATGCAAGACCTCAGATACGAGTACCCCGATTAGATAATTGCTTCACATATTTATTATGAAAACCAATTTTCCATATGTAAAATTGACACCAATCCGCACTTGGTCCGCGTGGTGGAGTATGACCTAATCTCTCTCACCTCGATTTGTGAGAGAAGGCCTTTGCCCAGCAGAGGGCAGTATAGGCTGATATTATTATTATTATACCCCAATTAATAATGAAACTCGCTCGTGTATGTGTGCGGATTGAGAAATAGGTTTTTCCAATATAATTGAAATATTCGTATTGTTTTGCATATTTTTGCAAATTAAAAAAAATGTAAGATACATTAAACATTGTTTGAATCAATTCAGTTACCGATTTAAAACAAACGACTTTCAGGTCTTGGGCTTATTATCATTTTGAATATAATTTATAATTAAACTCGTCTACCCGACAAAAGACAATTTATTTTCTCTACAAACGATCAAATTTTGTAATGATCCGAAATGAAAATTTCCATTATTCGTTTTAATTAAATAACGAAATTTGCTAAGACAATACTCGTCACAAACATTGTTAAACTAATGACATTGCCTAACGTAGCATAGGCAGTGATATTTTAAGTATCCGACTTTGTTACAATAAATTTTAATTATAATTTAAATAAATTACAAAAGGTAAAATGTACCTACAGAAGAACGCCTTTTGTTAGAAAATTAATAACACAGTCACGCCTATATTCCCCAAGCGGGGGTTGCAGAAGTACTGAGGACACTCACTTTTCGCCGACGATGTTGGCTCCCATGTAATAGGGGCGAGCCTATTCCCATATACCGGGCACAATCCCAGACTCCAAACTCATACTGGGGAATTTTCGTTAGAAAAACTAAATTTTGCCGACCTAGGATTTGACCTCGCGATCACAAAGTGATGCGCTTTGGCACTAGACCGACGAGGCAGTCAAAAATAATATATATCTATCTATCTTTATCATGACACCAGATTCGTTGCGGGGTAGGCAAAGAGTACAGAGTTTCAACAGGTTCTTTCTTCACAGAATTCTCTGGCTTCCTCCACTCTTACTGGAATTCTAAGCCAATACAATTTCCCAAAATAATCTTAAGAACAAGGTATAGGAATAAGTAGCGATGGCTTGGCCCAGTGGCTAAGTTTAACCTGGTCCGCCCACTGGATCGAGTAGACGTGAGTTTGATTCACGCCCGGAACAAATATTTACGTGACCAATAAATTTTTGTTTTTTGTTTAGTCTGGGTATTTGGTTATGTAAATTTCATGTTTATAAACGTACCCACGACCCAAGAATAATTACTAGAGTGGGGCTCCGTTTTTCTTAAAGAAACGTGCAGAGGTTTAATAACATTCAAATTAAATTAAAATTCGAAAACTCAAAGGTGAACGCTCCATCAGCTACCATTGCTCTCTATAAGCATACAAAAAAAAACAACATTCCGAGTTCAAACACGAAATTGTTCGCTACAAACAAAAAGCGAGATTACACGATGCGATATTATAAACGATTGCAATATTCTAGCGAGACACACAATGTCCCGGCCGAGAGCCGCCGACGAAAACATCCCTTAATTAAATAACACCCGACAGGTGGAGAGCTAAAACGAAATCTAATATACCAGATAGGAATTCCTTTGTTTGTATCTAAGAAAAAACGCCCCCAAGGCCACGATCAAATTGTTCAACGAATCAAAAGCTTAACGAATTTTTCCTTGTTGATTCCCTTTTAAAGTGTTCCACAATTAATTTTGTTTAGGACTTCTCTTGTTTGTTTATTCGAGCGTCATTAGATTTTGTGAGAGAGGAGATTCAGCTTTATGTTTTCTGTGCTAAGGTCTGCTTTCCTGTAACGTGGGAGTATAATAATTCTTGAACAATGTTTCTCTATGATATCATGATGAACAGCTTACTAATTAACGTGCCAAAGTTACTTTTGTTACTAGAATCATGACTAGTGCGTAAAACTTAAAATAGACAAGTAATTATATGATAAACTATGAAATATGAAGAGATAAAATATAAATAAATAAATATCGTCACGCTTACGATATGATATGATAAACTATGAAATATGAAGAGATAAAATATCAAGAAATAAATATCGTCACGCTTATATTCCCCAAGCGGAGGCGGCAAAGGTGTACTCTGTTTACCTACATAATGGCCCATGTTAGGTAATGGGGATTGTTATTGAGAATTGTGCGATAAAAAAACTACACTTTGTTCGACCTAAGATTTGAACCTAGACCTTGATTCTCCAGTCGCACAATCCATCACTAAATAATAAGGGAGTCATAATAAAAAATATTTTTAAACAAAATTTCATCCCCTTTGTATTTTGGCGTCTGAATAATATATCCTTTTTGTACTTCAATCTTGCGCCGACATTTTTAATTCATTTTCTTCGTTAGAATTAAACGGTTTCAGTCACGCGAGTTTTCTTTTTTAAATTATCTAATTCATATATATTCACATAGACTGGTTCGAAGAGCAAAGCAATATTCAGATTGTATTCAAAATGAGTTCTCAGACATTGAAATAAGATTTATTTTTAAATTACACATCTTCCCAGTCCCAATGCGAAGAAGCAGCTAACTAGCTTCGCCTGTTTGCCAGCTCTTTCGCGCTAGAACAGTAGACAAGCTTTGGCTAAAATATCGGTAACAAACAGGTACTAATACTATATCGATGGTCACAAAGATCTCTGTTTCTATCAAAAACAAGCGCTGTCTGATGCCTTTTGAGGTGGTCTATGTAAACGGACCAAATATCATGATATGGTATTCCCTGAACATATTTATCATTAACAGCTAAAAGATATCCACTGCATTACTCTGCCCCAAAGATTGGTACAACGACCGGCTTCGTGCTGTACGAATCCAGACCTTACTTGCGACCTAGTAAAGGAAATCTGGACCTTAAATCCTTCACCACGCATCATTTGGTGCGTGGTCACCACTCGAAAATGCCTATGTTGTCTAACGTCACTTCACTAAAGTTTGGCAATACGGAACGCAATGCCGGTTTATTTGCTTTGGATTTGCTCGTTTATTTCGCTTTGGCAGAGATACTCCGAGCATAGTGTGCTTTGGGTGACATTAAGTATCCTTATTAGACTCATTGTGAAAGACCATGTCTCAGTGCAGTAGGTCATCACTGAGAACATTAGTCAGACTTTTATTTTAAGACATTGATCGTCGATAGATTGATAGATAGAGTACTCTTTATTGTACCAGCTACTTTGAAAAGGCTTCAAGTTTATGTAGTAAGCTAAGTTGTTATTATTTTGCCGTTCACGGCAGCTAGTCGGAAATCTCTTGCAGTTCTCAACAATTTGTCATACGCGGTCGGACACAATCCATTAGTTGGCTGCCTGCTATATTTTCCTGTCCCGAGATTGATTTATAGTATTAGTTGATGGGAGTATTGAAAAGCTAGGCCAGTAACGCTGGCTAACTAAATTTGACGAGGCAAAACTTGCCCATTGTGCAATATTTTTGGAACTGAAATTCCGTGTATTGTGGAACAAAAAAGCAATTACAGGACTTAGCGCGAAAAGATTGACGTAAGCGTGACGCTAGCGAGTTGATATGCCATCCTTGTCTCATCAAAAAAAATACTAAACATAGCACGCTTACTTACTAGCGTCACGCTTTAGTCAATCTTTTCGGGCTAAGCCCTCAGGAATTTAGTAAGTGTTCCTTCAATTCGATTTTGAGACGCGTGATCAAGTGTATATACGGTCTCACTTCGATTTTTGAGAGGTCTATGCCCAGCAAAGAAAGAGTGAAGGCTAGTTAAATCATTTTACAATAAGTATTGAGAACATCTACAATTATTTTCTAAGGTGATCTAGTCACAGCTCACGTAATGGGAAGAAAGTCTATCGCCGCGTTAAAAAATTTATCATACTTTCAAGGCCTGAGAAAGGACTAATAAGCGATAGAACACTAATGGACATCGATAGTACATCTTTCTAATGATAAATTATGTCGCAATGTTCACCCTTGACCTTTTGTTATTCCTAATTATAATGTTATGACTGTTTTTGAGGTTCACGGGAGAAATATTTTTGAAGGTTTCACCTCAGTTTTTTGTGGGGATGACTGAGTATGTAGAACTTTTATTATATTAGAGAAAAAATAGTGCGTCCTTATGCCTAAATGTTAGGTGTATTCTCGGATCTCCAAATAGAACGCTGCATTTACCTGTGTCTCGCTCTATTAAGCACATCGTAGTGAAAAAACATTGGGAGAAAGAAAAGGTTTATTTTGCAACGCGTTAGTACATACATTACTGCATTAAAATAGCAGATAAGTACCTAAATATCTAACGTCGTTACAAAGGCGGACCTGAACTCAGCATAGTGTGGGAAACTTTCATGAGCTCTAGTCTCTCGTCGAGCCGTTTGGTGACGTCATAGAAGTCGTTGGGTGACTGGCGGTTCCTCGCATCATCACGGTCTTTACAACATCGTGGTGCCACTCACTTAGAAATCGCTCCGTCAACTGAATAACAGGAACCCATACTCTGGGCATCGGTGATCAATCTTTAAGATTAGGTCATACTTCATCACGCAAGCCTAGTGCGGATTGCTGGGGGCAGGTTCGTGGCCACCTATTGATGGAATTTATCAAGCTGCCTAGAAGGCTTCAAACTTGACCATGTGGTAAGTGGTAACCGGGATCAACATTCTTGCTTTCTTTTATTGTTACTAACGGTCATCTAAAGTCTAATCGCGCTTACGTTGCTTACCATCATCGATTGTTACTGATATGTAAATTTTAACGTAAAAATGTAGCTGCAAGCGCCAAATTTCATTAAGTTTTAACTAATCTGTGAAGGTAACACATTGACATATATGGAACAATGAACGAGTTATCTCTCATCTCTGCCTATGGACCTGAATATGCGCTGAGACGGACATCCTGACGTCCATCTAGCTATCTAACGTCACCTCCTATAGTTATGGAGAGTACAATAGGTTTAAGGGGCGACTGTATCACAGCGTAATAGACAGCAAGCTCACTAAGATCGATGCTAGGTCAGAGTCTTACGTACACAGTGATAAATCTATGTTTAAGGTCCTTGCACATGTACTAAGTGCAAGTAAATGTGCGCAGGTAACTATCGCAAGTGACACAAACGTACTTAAGTACTTGTATAAGTACTGAGGCCTAAGCCCGAAGAGATTGACGTTAGCGTGATGTTGTCGTGAAAGCGCGTTGTCATGTTCGTCTCCATTTGGTAAATTTGCAGTGTGAAATAGATGGCATATCAACTCGTTCCAGTTACACTAAGGTCAGTCTATTCACGGTAAGCTTTCTGAACTCGCGCAAATATTTAAGCAACCGTTTTCCCTCTACAAGCTTCCTTACATGAACGCATTTCCACAATCACTGATGATGATGGGATCCATAATATGATTTGAATTGAATGCTTCCTGGTCGTCGTAAGGATCTTTGGGGAGGCATATGACTTGCAAAGAACGTCTTTCAGCTGATAAGGATAAAGTTTGCCTCAATGACCCAGCTGTTATATGCTGTGAATATATTTAGCCGATGCACATGACACATGTTTCACACATCTGAGGCTTAACACTAAGGGTTCGATGTGCTCGTTAGGCTCTCTGATTTACCTGAAAAGAGCTGAGGATCTTTTATAGTCTGATCTTGCAAGTAAACAAGATTGTATTTTTTTTATTTTAGTACGCGAGGCTTGTAGAAAATTAAAAATTGTAATGCCCAGTATTACACTTACAGAAAACATTCCTTTAACCCATAACATTAGTTATACTAAGAAAATTAACTTTTCTTCCAAATTTGTTAATTGTAATACTTCCTTTTACATTTTAATATCTACTGTAAAAAGCTTCCAATTTTCGCAAAACTGGAGAAATTCATTTTCATAGTTTTAATGAAGCAAAGTTTTTAATGAATTTTCCTCTTAAAAGCGTTTGGTTTATTAAATTCTTCTTTTTATTTACTTTTTCCTCATTACCTATGTGAATTGTAGATGTTTGTGTTTTGGTCACGATTAATATTATTTTTGAACCTCAAAAACAGTCATAAGATTATAATTAGGAATAACAAAAGGTCAAGGGTGAACATTGCGACATAATTTATCATTAGAAAGATGTACTATCGATGTCCATTAGTGTTCTATCGCTTATTAGTCCTTTCTCAGGCCTTGAAAGTATGATAATTTTTTTAACGCGGCGATAGACTTTCTTCCCATTACGTGAGCTGTGACTAGATCACCTTAGAAAATAATTGTAGATGTTCTCAATACTTATTGTAAAATGATTTAACTAGCCTTAACTCTTTCTTTGCTGGGTATAGACCTCTCAAAAATCGAAGTGAGACCGTATATACACTTGATCACGCGTCTCAAAATTGAATTGAAGGAACACTTACTAAATTCCTGAGGGCTTAGCCCGAAAAGATTGACTAAAGCGTGACGCTAGTAATAATAATAATAATAATTATTATTATTATTATTACTAGCCCAGGTATTAAGTATTTCGGACCGCACAGCCATATGGAAGGGCAAGGAGCTACACGGACGGTTCTATCGGGCTCTTACAGGGCCTGATGTGGACCAGCTCGCTTCCGTGACTTGGCTACGCTTCAGCAACCTTTTTGGGGAAACTGAAGGGTTTGTATTTGCAATTATGGACGAAGTTATCATGACGAACAACTACCGGAAGCACATCCTAAAGGACGGCACGGTTGACATTTGTCGGGCATGCCACCGTCCCGGTGAGTCTATTAGACATGTAGTTTCCGGTTGTTCTCGTCTTGCTAACGGAGAGTACTTGCACAGACACAACCAAGTGGCTAAGATTATCCATCAGCAACTTGCTCTTAAATATGACCTTGTGGACTCTGAAGTACCGTACTACCAGTACCAGCCTCTTCCAGTTCTCGAAAGTGGTCATATCACGCTCTACTGGGATCGATCTATTATCACGGACAGGACTATTGTAGCCAATAAGCCTGATATCGTGATAATAGATCGATCGATGCGTCGTGTAATGCTAGTTGATGTCACCATTCCGCATGATGAGAACCTTGTGAAGGCCGAAAAAGAAAAAATATCTAAATATTTGGACCTGGCTCATGAGGTTACCGCCATGTGGAATGTTGATTCAACTATCATTATTCCGATGGTCGTATCAGTCAACGGCCTAATAGCGAAGAGCTTCGATAAACACCTCGAGAAGCTCTCGCTTGGCAGTTGGGTGAAGGGCCTGATACAGAAGGTGGTAGTATTGGACACGGCGCGCATAGTGAGGAGATTTCTCTCTTTGGAGCCCTGACCACCGGTAGCTTGGATCGTAGACCCCGTTACCAGTGGAGCACATTTTTTGTATAATATATATAAGAATATTTGTTTTTTGTATTTTTATATATATTTTATAAGAAATGGTATTTAAATAAATGCATACATAATAATAATAAAAATAGTAGTATTTTTTTTGATGAGACAAGGATGACATATCAACTCGCTAGCGTCACGCTTACGTCAATCTTTTCGCGCTAAGTCCTGTAATTGCTTTTTTGTTCCACAATACACGGAATTTCAGTTCCAAAAATATTGCACAATGGGCAAGTTTTGCCTCGTCAAATTTAGTTAGCCAGCGTTACTGGCCTAGCTTTTCAATACTCCCATCAACTAATACTATAAATCAATCTCGGGACAGGAAAATATAGCAGGCAGCCAACTAATGGATTGTGTCCGACCGCGTATGACAAATTGTTGAGAACTGCAAGAGATTTCCGACTAGCTGCCGTGAACGGCAAAATAATAACAACTTAGCTTACTACATAAACTTGAAGCCTTTTCAAAGTAGCTGGTACAATAAAGAGTACTCTATCTATCAATCTATCGACGATCAATGTCTTAAAATAAAAGTCTGACTAATGTTCTCAGTGATGACCTACTGCACTGAGACATGGTCTTTCACAATGAGTCTAATAAGGATACTTAATGTCACCCAAAGCACACTATGCTCGGAGTATCTCTGCCAAAGCGAAATAAACGAGCAAATCCAAAGCAAATAAACCGGCATTGCGTTCCGTATTGCCAAACTTTAGTGAAGTGACGTTAGACAACATAGGCATTTTCGAGTGGTGAGCACGCACCAAATGATGCGTGGTGAAGGATTTAAGGTCCAGATTTCCTTTACTAGGTCGCAAGTAAGGTCTGGATTCGTACAGCACGAAGCCGGTCGTTGTACCAATCTTTGGGGCAGAGTAATGCAGTGGATATCTTTTAGCTGTTAATGATAAATATGTTCAGGGAATACCATATCATGATATTTGGTCCGTTTACATAGACCACCTCAAAAGGCATCAGACAGCGCTTGTTTTTGATAGAAACCAGAGATCTTTGTGACCATCGATATAGTATTAGTACCTGTTTGTGACAGATATTTTAGCTAAAGCTTGTCTACTGTTCTAGCGCGAAAGAGCTGGCAAACAGGCGAAGCTAGTTAGCTGCTTCTTTGCATTGGGACTGGGAAGTTGTGTAATTTAAAAATAAATCTTATTTCAATGTCTGAGAACTCATTTTGAATACAATCTGAATATTGCTTTGCTCTTCGAACCAGTCTATGTCGATATATATATGAATTAGATAATTTAAAAAAGGAAACTCGCGTGACTGAAACCGTTTAATTCTAACGAAGAAAATGAATTAAAAATGTCGGCGCAAGATTGAAGTACAAAAAGGATATATTATTCAGACGCCAAAATACAAAAGGAATGTTTAAAATATTTTTTTTATTATGACTCCCTTATTATTTAGTGATGGATTGTGCGACTGGAGAATCAAGGTCTAGGTTCAAATCTTAGGTCGGACAAAGTGTAGTTTTTTTATCGCACAATTCTCAATAACAATCCCCATTACCTAACATGGGCCATTATGTAGGTAAACAGAGTACACCTTTGCCGCCTCCGCTTGGGGAATATAAGCGTGACGATATTTATTACTTGAATAATAATCCGATCTCTTCATATTTCATAGTTGATCATATAATTACTTGTCTATTTTAAGTTTTACGCACTAGTCATGATTCTAGTAACAAAAGTAACTTTGGCACGTTAATTAGTAAGCTGTTCATCATGATATTATAGAGAAACATTGTTCAAGAATTATTATACTCCCACGTTATAGGAAAGCAGACCTTAGCACAGAAAACATAAAGCTGAATCTCCTCTCTCACAAAATCTAATGACGCTCGAATAAACAAACAAGAGAAGTCCTAAACAAAATTAATTGTGGAACACTTTAAAAGGGAATCAACAAGGAAAAATTCGTTAAGCTTTTGATTCGTTGAACAATTTGATCGTGGCCTTGGAGGCGTTTTTTCTTAGATACAAACAAAGGAATTCCTATCTGGTATATTAGATTTCGTTGTAGCTCTCCACCTGTCGGGTGTTATTTAATTAAGGGATGTTTTCGTCGGCGGCTCTTGGGCGGGACATTGTGTATCTCGCTAGAATATTGCAATCGTTTATAATATCGCATCAGGTAATCTCGCATTTTGTTTGTAGCGAACAATTTCGTGTTTGAACTCGAAATGTTGTTTTTTTTTGTATGCTTATAGAGAGCAATGGTAGCTGATGGAGCGTTCACCTTTAAGTTTTCGAATTTTAATTTAATTTGAATGTTATTAAACCTCTGCACGTTTCTTTAAGAAAACCGGAGCCCCACTCTAGTAATTATTCTTGGGTCGTGGGTACGTTTATAAACATGAAATTTACATAACCAAATACCCAGACTAAACAAAAACCAAAAATTTATTGGTCACGTAAATATTAGTTCCGGGCGTGAATCAAACTCACGTCTACTCGATCCAGTGGGCGGACCAGGTTAAACTTAGCCACTGGGCCAAGCCATCGCTACTTATTCCTATACCTTGTTCTTAAGATTATTTTGGGAAATTGTATTGGCTTAGAATTCCAGTAAGAGTGGAGGAAGCCAGAGAATTCTGTGAAGAAAGACCCTGTTGAAACTCTGTACTCTTTGCCTACCCCGCAACCAATCTGGCGTCATGATAAAGATAGATAGATATATATTAATTTAATGACTGCCTCGTCGGTCTAGTGCCAAAGCGCATCACTTTGTGATCGCGAGGTCAAATCCTAGGTCGGCAAAATTTAGTTTTTCTAACGAAAATTCCCCAGTATGAGTTTGGAGTCTGGGATTGTGCCCGGTATATGGGAATAGGCTCGCCCCTATTACATGGGAGCTAACATTGTCGGCGAAAAGTGAGTGTACTCAGTACCTCTGCCACCCCCGCTTGGGGAATATAGGCGTGACTGTGTTATTAATTTTCAATTTTAACAAAAGGCGTTCTTTTGTAGGTACATTTTACCTTTTGTTATTTATTTAAATTATAATTAAAATTTATTGTAACAAAGTCGGATACTTAAAATATCACTGCCTATGCTACGTTAGGCAATGTCATTAGTTTAACAATGTTTGTGACGAGTATTGTCTTAGCAAATTTCGTTATTTAATTAAAACGAATACTGAAAATTTTCATTTCGGATCATTACAAAATTTGATCGTTTGTAGAGAAAATAAATTTTCTTTTGTCGTATAGACGAATTTAATTATAAATTAGATTCAAAATGATAATAAGCCCAAGATCTGAAAGTCGTTTGTTTTAAATCGGTAACTGAATTGATTCGAACAATGTTTAATGTATCTTACATTTATTTTAATTTGCAAAAATATGCAAAACAATACGAAGATTTCAAATATATTGGAAAAACCTATTTCTCAATACGCACACATACACGAGCGAGTTTCATTGTTAATTGGGGTATAATAATATGCCGCTGCTAGGCAAAGGCCTTCTCTCACAAATCGAGGTGAGAGAGATTAGGTCATACTCCACCACGCGGACCAAGTGCGGATTGGTGTCAATTTTACATATGGAAAATTGGTTTTCATAATAAATATGTGAAGCAATTATCTAATCGGGGTACTCGTATCTGAGGTTTTGCATTATTTACGATACACCTTGTATATTTCAGAACTAGTCCGGAATCTAAGTCATGGTATCTTGGCAAAAGGATCTCCAAACTTAACATCGCCGCGACAAGTAGGTGTACAAAGTACACTCACATTGCACACATACTCTGGGTTCACGAGGTGGAGTACGACTAATTCTCTCACCTCGAATCGGAAGAGAAAACCATCACCCCGTAATGGATACCTCTAGGCAGAAGGATTGAGGAAAGGAAGGCCTTTTACTGACAATGGACCAATATAGGTTGATTTATTTATCAATCTTTATCATCACACCAGATCCCTTGCGAGATAGGCAGAGAGTACAGATTTCCATCAGGTTCTTTCCTTACAAATCCCTTTCGCTTTCGTCCCTCTCATAGTTAGTCTCTTACACGCTCGTTAAGGAGACTCTAGACTTCCCCACCAGGGACTTTATTCGCTATTGCAAAGCTGAATAAAGGATAAAGTTAAATTTTTTTTTACTTCTGATTAAGTTATGAATGTTTGCACGTTATGATTATATTGAATATTTCTTAGAGAAAACGACCACTACGTTAATAGGTTTGCCATATCTGTTCTAGACATTACGCTGTTGGCTCTGTCCCGTCTCACGATTTTACTGAATATATTTTAAAATATATTCCCCGATGGAAAGTATTTTTAGAGTTGCGTAATTCAATCGGTAAAAACCAAACTCATTATTCCTTTTTCCTCGAATATAACGAAAAATTAAAATAATAACATCTAGTGGCACTTGTACAAAATCCTTAGAATGCATATTCGCACTTTTCCGGTTTGTGAAATTTCACATTCCCTACTTATGTTCCCACACAGGGAGTTGGTACCTAACTCAGTCATGTAATAACTATAACTTTTGGTGTATTCAAGCATCTGTCTAGCAGTCTTTGTCAGGTATTCCAAAAGGAATACCTTAATAAAGGAATCTTAAAAGATTCCTTGATGCATAGGAAGGATCGCGGTGTTTTTGGCTTACCTATCTCTAACCTAAGTCAAGCAGAATTCGACTCCGTAAATGAAATGGGTGACTGTTTAAGACTGTATAATTATCACATGTTTTTTCGTCCAAATTCAATGAAAAATTAAAATGTTGACATCCAGTGGCACTTGTACGAAACCTTTAGAGCGCAGTCCAACTCGCACTGGTCCCGGTTTTTAAATAAATTCAGTTACAGCGTCTTGAGTTCATCTGACGGAATGGAGTGCGGACATTTCCCACTTATGTTATATTCAGCTGCGGTCCCATGTATGTATGTAACGAGTTGCTCTCACGTTACCTTGGGAGTTGGTACTAACTCTAACGTGTAACAACGTTGACTTTTGGTTAATTCAAGCGTCTGTCTAGTAGCCTTTTTGAGCATTTATTTATAAATTCGGCCCTCGTAGTCCTTTGGGACAGCTATTTTTAGGGATCAGCAAGGATAAACCAAGTTTGCCTCCGTAATCCTGAAATGGACCACCGTTTGAGGTAGTCATATTTTCGGTAATGTTTTTGGATTGAAACGAATTTTGGCTGAAGATAATGATGAAAGGTGACCTGATAAGTTGGAACAGCAGGTGGCTAAGACATGCCTCCACCAATCTACATAGGGACCATGGTGGAGTATGCCCTCATTACTCACACCTTGATTTGTGTAAGAATGGTTTTGCCTAACGGTGGGATAGCATAGGCTAATTTTTTGTTGAAAATACCTTAATAATATTCTCTAAGGTTTAAACTTTGAAATAGTTGTCAATTTCATATTCTGGCATATTTTTAGTCACGAATTGGGTATGCAGAATAAAATAGGAATGGAACCTGAAACATCAAAAGACATAAATACACAGATAGAACAAGGGCCTCTGTATTAATCAATTCGAATATAAATAGTCGATTCAATCCGCACTCACACAGTAATTTGCTTGGCCTTTAACAAATAATTGTTCATTTCCCAGCAAATACTCGTAATTTCGATTCGCAAGTGGAAAACATACACAACTCAAAGGTCGGTTAATCTCTATTGAATGATATATTATACTTTTTTATAATTAAGGGAATTCTTATTGAATCATATTTTTAAATAAGAATAGGGGAATGTTATAATTCATTAGATACTAGCGACCCGCTCGGGATTCGCAAGATTCGCTCGAACACTTTATTCCTCCACTTCGTAGCTGGAATTAGAATAATGTGACACAATTCTTTTTCCTTTGGCAAAATATCTGTTGTTTGTGAAATGTTTCTGAGTAATTCACATTGACTTTCAAACACGATTGTTGAGGAGTCTTTGTAGTAGGAACTGAGATACTTAAAAAAAGATAAATAATAAGTTATAGGAAAGACTGTAATCGGTGTAAAGATGAGAAAGGGTATGCTCCGTTGGTTCGGGCATATAAAAAGAATGTCAGAAGAAAGAATGACAAAACAGATATACAATCGAAAGTGAAAGGATGTAGGTACCGGGGAAGACCTTGACTATTTTACGATGACCAAATAGACCGTGTGGGCCTTATCTGAAGGGCAAGTCAAGAGTCTCCGTAACCAGCGAGCGTGTATGAGACAAACGTCGACGAGACGAACGACGAAAGAAAGCCAAAGAGGTCTGTAAGAAAATAACCTGTGGAAACTCTGTACTCTCTGCCTACCCCGCGAGGGAGCTAACGTGATGATATAGATAGATAAAAAGAGTAATAATACATTACGCAGTAATAAGATAATAACATATCAGCCTACTCTGACCCATTCCTAGCCAAAAGCCTTTTCTCATAAATCGAGGTAAGAGAGATAAGGTCTAGGCGGATTGGTATAGGCAGGTATGAAGTCATCTGATGTTACAACTAATACAGCTGCCTAAAAGGTGTCCAAACTCGGTTAGATAACTACCACATTAAATGGAAGCAAAGACCAATGGCGTATAGATGGAGACGCTTGAAAGGAGAATTTTCACAAGCGGTCACCCATTCCAGACCTTGTGGCTCATGTCTAAGCCCTGAAATTTTTTCTATCAATATATGGAATCTCGCCAGATCTCCAGCGGAGTATTATACAATTAGGTAATCCTTGTAAAAAATATTATCTTAAACCGAGACTTGATCAGACAGAGAGATCTTTAAGGTAGGTAAAAACCTGTTGAAATCTTTGTACTTTCTGCCTACCCTGCAACGCATCTGGCGTAATGACATATGTACATACAACTTTTGATATTTTTAGATAACTAGTGTCAAACGTGCCTCTGAAACTCCACGGGCTATCTACTATTTAGGGAGCATTCAATTGATTGACTAAGTATAATTCAAAATGTCAGCTTACTATAAAATTTTATGGCATTTTCGGAAAGGTCGTATTTTGCATTCTCACATATGCTACTGCTAACAAAACGATTGGTCTGTCTTAGAATTACTTCTGATATCCAAGATTTGGCAAGATTCCCAAATACTTTTACACGAATGTATTGGAAATATGAACGCGTCATGAACGCGCTCTCATTAAAAAACTATCTGTCATCTGTCAATGTCCTGTCGCGTCATTAACACAATAAGTTTGCAATAGAATGTTTTATCTCTATGCCTTACTAGTTTTTACCCGCGACTTCATCTGCGTTGACTTTAGACAAGAACCTAACATTTTTTCCGGGATAAAAAGTATTGTAAGTGATAATCTATGTAATAAAGAATTGTGTGCTAAATTTCATCCAAATCCGTTTAGCCGTTCTTGCGCGACTGAGTAACAAACATCCAAACATCTAAACATACAAACCTTCACATTTATAATATTAATAGTAGTATTATGTATTATATTAGTAGGAATATACCAAGGTACCAATGGCAAAAAAGGAAGTTCCTTTTTGGCCGCACATATCCGGAGCATAAAATACCCACAACACCGTTACACTTATATTGCTCAAGCACAAGTAGCGAAGATGTACTGTGCCGCCGACGATGCTAGGTTATCATTTTGCCAAGTACTGTTGTAGACTACGGACTGCTACTGAGAAAATCACATTTTGTCTTTTTTGACTAAGATTTCAACCCAGCCGCGTTTGCTATCCTCTGAAGATAAATTTAAAGTATGTGAGCTATTTTTATAGGACTAAGCCAGCCACACATTCCCATTATTGTAACTCCTGTAAGCCAGGATCCACAATGGTATCCTTAGATGACACCAAGGTTTGAACCTTGGGTGTCCTGGGAAGCGCTTTAATTGAAAGAAAAACAGGAGGAGTAGGAGAGATATAATTCCATTTCTCTCCTTTGCAAAGCCGAAGATACAAAAAATTGGCAGATCAGCCATACAGAAGGAGACTACAACTAAGATAACCCCAGTTGTAAAGCACCACGAATACGAAAAAAGAAGTATGAAATCTAAGCGAAAAAGGTCTCCATATCAGATTTAATTTATTAATATAAATTGTTAGTCTACAGGCAAATGGTGTAGCTACTGATCACTAGGTTCTGAATTCGAGTCCTGAGTAGGAAAGAGTGGACTTTTTCTAGTAAAAAAATCCCAGCCGCAGTCCGTAGTGTGAATTTCGCTCGGTATAAAGACTGCTCCTTATTTCATTGAGATCTAAAATAAGTGAAATGTGGGTGTGCGCAGTACTGCTACTCCCGCTTGGGGAATTTAGGATAAAGTGATAGAGTTCTTATAACTAATGCTAGATATAAGTTTCTTCTAACCCTATACTTTCGTAAGTCAAGTACCGGCGGGTCCGACCGAACATTACCGCCCTCCGATCTTTAGGTCACGTACATTATTACCCATAATCACCCGAGGTTATTGCCTTCAATATATTGCACCATATTTCTATTAATATCGCCATTAACATTATTCCATTTGAAATGGCCCCAAGAGTAATGGCCGGAAAGATGACATTCCCTCTTTAGTTAATTTATATACTGTAAAAACGGTATACCGTTTTTACAGTATATATTGTACATTACAAAAGTGAATCCTGAAAGACAGGATACACTTTTGTAATTTTTATATGTAAGTTGGATCATAATCATCATGACTTCCAGATTTTTCACCCACTATAGAGCTCTCTCTCTTACGCTACATCACCCTATCCTAAACCAATCTTGACTAGACCTTACCTACGTTGGTACCTACATAAGTACAAACTTAACCACATTATCACCATCTTTGTATTGGCTTTCTACAATTGCGGTATCCCTTCCATGCCCATCATTTAGTTAAAGGCCTGCTCCATTGGCCATCACCGCATTTTGCACCTGTCCTGCCCATATCCACTTGAGTTGGTAAATTCATCATATGTGTGATCATCGGTAACTATCGGTATATATAATACCCTCATGGTTACTCTCACTAACTTTACCTTCCAATAAAACCATTCCATAAACTGAACAAAATACAGAATCCATATAAAGGCGTACCTGTCTCATTTATGTCACCCAAATTTAATATTGCAAGAAATATAGTCGCAATATTTGAGTCAATACACGTAATCAGTGTCTGAGGCTGGCGACGGCCAGCCCAATGGAGCGGTGGCCATGAAGTTAGGGATTCATTGGCAGGGGCACAAATCTTTGAGCTTCCACCTCGAAGTAATGACTTGGATCGACAGCGTAATTTTTGCGACATTGAAATAGGAATTCTTTTAACTTTCTGAGAGAAAGTGATTTCTATACTTGGTGAATAACATAGAATTACATGAGAAACCAAGTAATTAAAGTCAATGAGCAAGCTCACCAGAAGGTGGACCAACGATCTAGCAAAGGACGCGGATGTAAGCTGAATGCGTACAGCAAGCCCTGTCGTAACCATCTTTGTGGGAGGCCTTTGTTCCGCAGTGGACGACTAAGCTACTGATGATAACTAAATACCAACTAAGTTACATGACGCTGTGCCCCACTGGATATAAACATTTTGAAAAGGGTAAAAATTAATATTATATTTACTATGTTAATATGAACAACGGATATATGAAACAAAAGATGCAGCGTGTCGAAATTTTGAAAATATTCAATGTAGTGATATGGATGTATATCTTCGTAACATCGTAACATCTTCTCGTCCAAAATTCCGCAGTGTCTCAAGACAAAAGTCTTTGACCAGTGTGTGTTGCCAGTGATGACTTACGGCACTGAGACATGGTCGCTTACGATGGGCCTCATAAGAAGGCTCAAGGTCACCCAAAGGGCGATGGAGAGAGCTATGCTCGGAGTTACCCTGTGGGATCGAATCAGAAACGAGGAGATCCGCAGGAGGACGAAAGTCACTGACATAGCACTCAGAATTGCTAAACTTAAGTGGCAGTGGGCGGGGCACATCGCTCGTAGAACTGACGGCCGTTGGGGCAGAAAGGTTCTCGAATAGCGACCACGTACCGGAAGACGTGGAGTGGGTAGGCCCCCTACAAGATGGACCGATGACCTGGTGAAGGTCGCGGGTAGAAGTTGGATGCGTACAGCACAAAGCCGGTCGTTGTGGCGGTCTTTAGGGGAGGCCTTTGTCCTGCAGTGGACGTCTTTCGGCTGAAGAAGAAGAAGAAGAAGATATGGATGTAACTGGAAAAAGCTAACAAGGAAAACGTCAAACTACGAACATGGAAGTTTCGGTCCACAATGGGATGTCGGTACTGGTTGTTAAAATTTAAAATATTGCTAACGTTCGTTCGGAGAACTTTGTTCAAACTATCGCTAGAAAAACTTTTGTGCCATTTGATTGCAAAACAAAAAAGTGATTAGTTAGTTCAATTTTTGGTGTACTGTCGCGAAAAATTGTAGACTAAAATATTTAGGAATCTATTCAGTGTCTAAAAATGAGCTCATCAGTCTTTCAGTGGCATTTTGTCACTGTAAATTAGGCCTTGGCACAAAGCAAATAATGGTGCGCGAAAATTCGAAAGAATTTGACTCTGTGAAGGAGACATTATTCTTTTTTATAATATTTATTTGGACCCGGATTCATTTATGGCTTCCTGTTGTTAGAACTAATCAAGCCAGGTATAAAGCTTTTAACTTGTTTTAACGACTGCCATATGAAGTGATAACCGAGGTACTGCAACTTATATGAAGAATCATCATTTCACAAATTACTCAAATTAGTTAGTATCCAAAAGTAAAAATTCTACATAGCTTATACGATATCGATACAGCAACAGTAAACAAACTTAGGACTATTGACTTGGATCTCTCTCATTCAAAATTGTCTCAGATAACAAGAAGAGACAGTTAAACGATCACTATTCAAAGTTAACTCAGATATCTGAGTTAGAACTTGTAAGTAAAAGTTTTTTATCTTTATACATGAGTGATTGAGTTTTCGGCTAGCGTTAGTCTTATCCGTTTTTAAAACACATAGTAACCAAGAATTTTGGGTAGACCGACAAAGCTCTTTTAAGAAATAGAATCCCCAGTAAATTATTGGTTGCTTCCTAAATCTTTATATACTTTTTACCCAACTGATCAAGAAAGAGGGGAATATCTTTCGAGTGTATGTATAGCTATTTATGTATATTTCTTTGGCATGTATTCTATAGCCTAAACGGCTTATGATAGGTAGTTCAGGCAACCGCCAATTCCTTAGGGAATTGGTTCAGGAAGTGGCGTATTGAGGTGACCCCGGACAAGAGCGCTGCGGTGTTCTTCTCCAAAGGTGCCACCCCGCGCCACTCCCTGCGTCGCCCTAAAAGTAATCTCGGTCAAGTGACCATGTTCGACCGACCCATTCCCTGAGTCAAAGAGGTCAAATATCTAGGGGTCACCCTAAACAGTACCATGTCCTTCGGCCCGCACATCAAGCGGGTCCGTCACCGAGCATCCTTTGTGCTCGGTCGTCTCCATTCGTTAATCTGCAAGCGGAGTAAAATGTTCCTTAGAAATAAGGTGACGCTTTACAAAACTTGCGTTCGACCCATCATGACATATGCGTGTGTTGTGTTCGGGGATTCAGCCCACTCTCACATCGATAAACTCCAAGCGGTTCAAAACTGCTTCCTCCGTAAAGCCGTAGGAGCCCCCTGGGTCGTACGGAATGTCGATCTCCACTCCGATCTAGGTCTCGAACCTATTCGCGCCTATATTAAAAAGGCGACAACAAGACACTTCGCGAACGCATCTACCCATGCGAATCCGTTAATCGTAGCCGCCGCCGACTACGATCCCCCCCGACCCCTGCCGCCACCGCCGGCCGCGACATGTTCTCACCGATCCCCCCCGATGCTTTGTCATCCATTCTTTCTGCTCAGAATTCGGGCGACGACGACGTCGTCGTAGATCCCCTCTCATAGCCGGCGGTTGACCGGTGCACCCCGTCCCCCCACAGCGACTGTCCCAACCGAGGGCGCCTTGAAGAGTCGCCCTTTGCCCTTCTGGCTCGAGCGTAGTGGTTGCACGCTCGCCCGCCTTGCGGCCAACAGCGTACATCACTCACACACACGATAGGTAGTCAGCCGATCCCCGTGGTGATCTTTGAGGGAGGCCTTTCTTCCGCAGAGGACGTTTTCGGCTGACGATGTAGTTATTCGTCTTAACTATGGGTTTCTCGTAGTTGTTACAATATAAAGCTCTATATTTTTGAAGGGGCATTCGTATTGCTGTTCATCATAAACAAGTTAGGCTTAACTTATTCTGCAGTGTTGATATAAATCAAAAGCTTGCACACCGCATACGGGATACGTAAGTTATATTTTTGGAACTAGTTTCAGGACAGGATACGTGCCAAGTATTATGTGGGATTTGGCAAAACAAAAACAGAACTCAGCAAATATTATTTGATATTCCTCAAAAAGTGGGTGGAATTTATTTCTAAAAAAACAGTACTGCACCTATCACTGGTTTCATAATATTATGTAGTCATTGACAAAATATGCAGATAATAAAACGCAATGGTGTATTATAACCAATTTTTAGAAACTTTTAGATATCCTTGTGAGTGAAGTTTATGACGCATTAAAATTGCATTTTAGGAATCTGCGCCTGAAAAAAGGCTCTAATTTGGTTCATATTACAAACTACGGGCCAATTAAAAAATTAAATAGTTATGGATCAAAGCATAGATAAGACCAAGGGAAAGATAACATCAGAAACGGGTCTCCAGAAAACTACCGCAAAGTAACCTAATATGAGCTGGTTGCTTCATTTATTTGACTTACCAACAGTTTTAGAAGCTCATCAGCGAATGCTACTTTTTACAAGGTCCAACCCATTCTTTTATTTGTATACCTCTTTAAGTAGAATTTGAATCACGTTTGAAAATGTAAAAGTGTTTATTTTTAATGTTTCCTTATTTAAATTGTGATATTTTTCCAATAGATACAGAAATGTAAGCGGTCTCCGAACCAAATTTCACTAACATTCGGTAGACTATAAAAAAAAGATTGTGTAGTGTATTGGTTTTAAAAGCAGTCGAGCGTGAGATGATAATATTTTAGGTGTGGCTGGAGAGGGAAACATGGCACTACTAGGTAGATACTTAGATACGAGTATATTGAACTGCTTTTATCCGTTGCAGGAATCATGAGCGGTTTAAAAACTATTCAGGTTTTGGAGACCGAATTGTGGCATCGTATAGTAATTAATAATTAGTCAGCTTTTAAAATAGACTAACACACAATTTTTTTACCGTGTTTTCTGTACGCACCTTGAAAAGGTTGCTTGCTGTATCTTATATAAAATATAAAGGTGTTTTGCAATACACGGAACAAGATTTAGTAGGAAAAATCAGAAATATAGATAAGGTGTATTGCCTACTAGTATACTACTTTCTCTCTATTTTAAGACAAAATCATTGATGAGTCCCTTTTTTATCTATTAAAAATTTTAGCCTGACTGACAAGCGGACAACTTAAACTAGTGGGTTTTGAGACATGAATTTTTACTCCTGTGCAAATTTTTAACTTTAGGACTAACTTTTATTTCTTTAACTTTAGGAAAACAAGTATGCTTTATTGTTACCGTCATTAAAATTACCGAGCTGAAATACATATAGCCAATAAAGTTTCCACCAATCAATTCGTTAAGTTCTTTATAATCTAGGTGAGCACCGAAACAAGCTTTTAGAACACTCATCCTCTAAACGAGTTAAATAGGAGGTTAAAAGCGATTAACAATTCACCGAGAACATGACTAATAACAGTATAAAACATATAAGTCCATCTCCAACTTATTTACTTACCTAAAGTTACACCATTTACTACATAAATATATGAAGTAAAAGCATATAATCAACGAGATATAGACATCACAGAAAGCAATGAACAATCCAAAGTTGAAAACCTTTGAAACCCCCGGAACACTCGATTCAAGACCGACACGGAATAAGTAACCCATTGTCCGACTTTGGTCGCCAATAAATTCTGTCTTCGCCCAATAGTTGGTGCCTCATCGATTTCCTTACACCCCCACCGCAAATTGTGAAACTTGTTCGTCCATTGTTGTGGGTGTAATATGAACCGTCCGCTTGCAGATTGCAATGACTTTTTGTAACTCTGCTGCTTTTGTGCTGTCCTTTGCGCCTGTAAGTTCAAAGGGAATATGGTTCGGCTTTGTATCTATTTTTATGTGTTGCAGGAGTAGATACAGTGTAGTCACTATTTTCTTTGGAATTAAATAGGAAGTTGAAAGACCGGTGAAAACGCGTAAGTTACGGGAAAATAGGAAAAATATCCAAAAATGGTGTAACTCTGGTCTAGAATTTATTTGTTCCACATTAAAACAATTTTATTTCAATTATTATTCCTTTACAACTTTAACTAGGAAATTAGAAGAATAGATAATACGTCTAAGTTATGGGAGAACAGAAAAAAAAAAACAATACACTTGTGATCCGGGCGTATTTATTCATTCTTTATCAAAACAGTGCTGTTTCAATTATTATTTTCTTTTATAATAACAAACCATCACACATACCTATATAACATGACCTATGTATGTTATAATCAGATCATATTCTTCTTCTTTCTTTTTTTTAAAACGTAGCCCCACACTTGGATTTATTCCTGTGTCGTAGGTGCGTTTACAAACATGAAAATACACCTACACAAATACTCAGACCGGAACAAATAATTGTAGATCACACAAAGATTTTTCCCGTGCGGGAATCGAACCCCTAATAGACACAGTGGGCGGAGCGGCTTAAGCTCTTAACCACTGCGCTAAATCATCCGTCAAATATTATTTGATTTGTATGAACCCTGTGAGATCACTTGAGGTACGGCCAAACCAACGCATTCAGCCGCGGCCGCCACCGTGCACGGTGGCGTGACGTGATCAGCTCCTGCAGTAATATTTGTATAGAAACGTCCACATCAACGCATTTTGCGTCCTGCACGTGCTATCTGAGCGGCGCCAGCATGCGCAATCACAGTGAGATACTGGCCGCGGCTGAACGCTTTGTTTGGGCCGTACCCTTAGAGATTGTCAATTTGACATTTTTATTAATCTACTCTACTACTGGATCGGAATGCGGTCTTTGCTTCAAGGATCTGACGAGAAACTTAGAGCCTTTATATTTTTTGTCCACCTACATTTATTTCTATTCCTTTTTTATCATCTTGTATGTATGTAGATACAAATATTATCTTTAGGATCATCCATCCTAGCTCGTGTGCATATTCAAAGAATGCATACATATGCATCTCGCGATTTCGTTTTAGTTCATCTATCCTTACTAATGAGAACAACTGGTAGGTTCGGGAGAGTTAGAGCACTTTGTAACAACTCTAAGCTTAGTTAGGAAGCACTTTGCTGCAGCGCTCAGCGGCGGTCCTGACTGGGTTAGCACGTAAAATTACCGAACTTTTAAGTTCGGTAATTTTACGTCAGCATTAACAATGTTCCGTTTCTTCGTTTTATATTTAGATTTTAATTGTGATAAATGCGAAGATAGTCGTTTTAAGATAGCTTTTCATTCTTGAATAGAGAGGGTTATATAGGGTGTAAGGGCCAGGTGTGCAAAAACTTAAAAATATGGTAGTGCTTAGCTTACTTATAAAAACATAAAAACTTGTCATGGCGATACTTAGCGAACATGAAAAAAAAGAACGTTTATCAGCGGATTTGTATAAATGTGCTGATTGTTTATTTTCCATGAGGGTCGTCAAAGTTATTACTATAATGACACTTATCGAAAATAAAAAATAGAAGATTCTCTACTGAGTTCTTAGATTTACGCGAATATTACACATGAAATAAAACTTTTGGACGTCTAACTATCAGTCCATCCTGTGACCATGGGTGCTTCAAAGCACTCGAAACGTCGGGAACTTAAAAATCAAAATAAACCGCGATAAAATCCGAAAAAATAGTTTTATTTCAATTACATGAAATTTACATGAAATAAAACTATTTTTCGGATTTTATCGCGGTTTATTTATGATTTTTAAGTTCCCGACGTTTCCGGTGCTTTGCAGCACCTGAAAAATAGTTTTATTTCATAGAAGATTCTATATGTAAGATCGTATTGACAGAAAATATCACCTGTTTTAAAGTTTTTGGCACCTGTTACTCTGTATAAACACCGTCACGCCTGCATTCCCCAAACGAGGATGGCATAGCATATCACCGATGATGTACGGTCCCAATAATAGGGACCAGCCTATTGCCATTATACCGGGCCCAATTCCAGATTAACTGATAATCCAAGGTTTCAATCCCCTGTGATCTTTCTTACCATCCGCCTAATAGACCAACAAGGCAACCAAACTGTAACTTCAAAATATCTTATTAAATTCAAACAGGTGAAGACTCCGTAAGTAAATATTAGCACTAAACTCTATCCAAGTAGACCTCTGATATTGAGAGGTTGAACAATGCCTCGAAGACAATGCTCCTTTCTATTAATTGAGGTCGAGGATCACGACAGACTTCATCTGAAAGCTTTCATTAGTCGATCTAGATTGAAATGGATGTCATATTACTAGTTTTAGTTTGGAATGCCATGACGTAGCGAAGTTTGTATTTCACCGAAGTTATGCTGTGATGGAGTTGTAGCGACGATCTGTATATGGTCGCTGGATGCCTAATAAGTTGAGGTAAGTGAATATAAACATTTCCTAACGGCGTACCTATAACACCGACACATGCTGCAAAGGTGTTGTCATCGCAAAGATTTTTGACGGTACACTTAGTCCATCAAGGGTCGAAGCTACTGGTCAGAGCGTCGATGGATCAAAAACTCCGCCATAGCCTCTCCGTGTCTCGCTAACGCGGAGGGGTACTCAAATAGGATTTTCCTGTTTAAAAAAAAGGCTTAAGTTAAACATATTGGCCGATTGCTGATGATCGAGTTTGTACAAAGTGTATTTTTCTTTCTAAAGATTTTGTGTTCTAATATTTTTAGAAAATACATTTTTTCAACTATTATCGAACTAACACGCCTATATTCCCCAAGTGCGGGTGGCATAGGTGTACAGAGTACATCCAGGTTTCGCCAACAATGTTAGATCCCATGTAATAGGGGGCGAGCCTATTGTCATATACCGGGCACAATTCCAGACTCCGGACTCGTACTGAGAAGTTTTCGTTAGAATAACTACATTTGTCCGACCCAGGATTTGAACCCAGGACCATGTGATCACAAAACGATGCACTTTGCCACTAGACTAACGAGTCAGTCGGTTAACATAATCTTGTTTAAAATCCTAACGATTGTAACTTTGAGTATTAAATTCTCGTTCCCAATCTCTCCTACATATTCCTATCATATTACAGCCTTACAGCATCTCCACGGAACTAAACAGCATGTACGAAGTAAGAAAAGATTGACATTAGCGTAACGCTAGCGAGTTGATATGCCATCCTTGTCACACTACAAATTTACTAAATAAATATGAACATGACAGCACGATTACTCGTTATCGTCACGCTACCGTCGAAGGTTTCATGCTAAGCCAGTTCTCAATTTACTTAGTAAACAAAGCCAACTGTGTCCCAGCGAGGCAACTCACAAAAGCGGACATTAGTTCCCGAACTATTGGCGAGAGACACAATTTATGCTTACTCCACAACTTAGTCAATAGTTTAGTACGAAGATTGCGAGGTCTTAGACGATAGGAAATTGGAAATCATTGTTTATGTGTTTCGGACGCTCGACTTCATACCTCGGTGTAATAAGGTGCAGCTGGTATTGCACCACTTCCTACCATCAATTGAGCAGTTATGGAATAATCTTGCATAATAAAGTTGGTGTTTTAGAGAAATTGGGCTCTATCGATGGCAGATTTCGCCGAATCCATAGGTACTTATATTTTAAACGTGAAAGTAAAATTGTCTGTTACATTTTTACACCTAAGCCTTCGAGCAGATTTTAATAAAATTTGGCAAGGAGAGATAGAATGCCAGGTAAGGACATCGTGTTACAACCGTGAAGGAGAAGAAGATTACATTAACGTGCTCCATTAGCGAGGTGAAGAGATTTAGATTACTAATGTGAAGCTGGATTCCCCCTAAAATATTGCACGAAATCATGACATTACAATAATGTATAAGGTATTTACCTAACTAGGTTTATATTTGATAATTATTGTAAAGGAAAACGCTTTAGGTCCTGACCAGATCGCTACAATAGCAATGGCTAGTCCGTATCAGATTGAGACCTAACTTCGTCGGCGAATTATGTACCTATAAGTAACTATGTCGGTGTATGCTTTTTTTACAACTCGAAAACCAAGTCGAATGTAAAAAATCAACGGATTCAGATGTCAGAAGAACCCTCGTTCATTATCCAGAATACCCTATAACGAGGAGTCCAGTTTGTGAAACTGTTGTGTAATACAATATGGGGCGAGTGATGGAAATTGAGAACTGTAAGAATAAAGCTTGTTAGCTGTCAATTTATTTTATTCTGATATACTGCAGTTGTCTCAGATTTTGAATTGCTACAATCATTTATGTTAAATCTTAATAATCCTATACCTACGCTATATAGGTGTTATTAGGCTGAGATACTCATATATTTGAAGACAGCTTGGTCTTGGACAGGCAGTCTTGGCCTGACTGTTCGAGGTTAGAGAGGTATCGGGGTTATTCAGTTTCGATTCTCGCACGGGAAAAATTTTTCTGTGATCAGATAGAAACACTACTTGGTTTGACCTAGAATTCGGACCCAGGGCCTGGTGATATCCAGCTGCACTATGCGTCACTAGACCAACGAGACAGTCTAGTATACTCGTAGTGTAGTAGTCAGTGCTAACATTTCTAATAATTATTACAAACATGTGCCTGTTGACAAAATCCTAACGTAGGTTAATTTATTTTATCAATAACATTCCGAATTCGTGATCCCGCAGAAATTAGCGTCGGAAATCCGTATTGGAACAAAATGAATAAATCAAATTTTGATTGGAATCGTCCCGGAGCGCGTAACAATCGTATCACGTTCGTGGCGCGCTTTGAATAAACAATCCCGGGACAAATTTGGTGATCGCGAACCAACCACGCGTTTCTAACTCACTTTTAATTCGCACCGATTAGAAACTACTGAATTCTAACAGAAGCCATGTTTTGAAAAAAGCGTTTAACGCAACACGATTAATACGCTGAACATGTAATAGAGTTCTGGGTATCTTTATCCTGAGTAACTTCTGAACCTCGGTTTTAGCAAGCATTGAAACGTCGATTTTTTTTCCCAAACTATTTATGGCAATAGACCCTTTTTCCAAAATGAACTGATACCTCAGACCCCATAGCCAAATTACTTTAAAAACCTATCTCTAGTTTTTTTTCCTATACAAAATACTTACCAATTTAAAAACTTTGCGGTTGGTTAAGTGACTAAACTTGACATCATTATCTCATCAAAATTTAACAAAATAAATAGACATAAAATTCAGTAAATATCATAATAATTACGATTAATACAAATTACGTACAAATACTTAAGTAGGTAATTAGTTTTTGAACAAAAAACATTAGAATCGCAAAGTAAAGATAAAAAAAAAAATGTGTTATGGATGAACCTGGTGACTTTCTACCATTGCAGGATACTGTGTTTTAATATTGCATTGCAACCAGAACTTCTGATAGCCTTGGTTGAACTTCTGCTTAAGCTTCTCATCTGTGCTGATGGTAATCAACTCTTCTTGCATTATCACATTGGGTTCTTCCATGGCTGTGATATTGTACGGATTTATAAACCATTGAGGAATTTGACAATTTAAGTAATCCTCAAACCTCTTAATAAAATCCTTGTGTAATGCGTCCAAGTGAGTGACATACGATAAAATAACATCGACTTTCTAGTACTTTTGTTAAATGCTGAAACTGTGAATATTCTTTGTCTGCTTCAATTTTGTTTATAAAGGATGAGTTTACCCCCAAAGGCCGATATTACTGATTTTGTTTTAATCAAGGTGAGATCGTGAACCAGCAGCTACAAATTAACTTTGTTCAACATACCAAAGATATCAATCAAGTAATACAGAATAATAAAACAGATATTCTGTTTTACAATTGTTCAGACTTTCTGTCAAATTCAGATCTTTTTCTTGTAAAAACTCTAACACTGATTCAAAAATAGCTGAAAATCTTGCTAAGCAAGAGTCTCTTGATAGCCAGCGAACTTCAGCGTGCAGAAGTAACCGAGTAAAGACTTCATCGTTTTCCTCACAGCTGAGAAAATAACCGAGAGTTCAAAGAATTGTTTCGAATCTTGTTGACAGCATTTATAACATATTGTAAAGACTGATGCAATCTAGGACTCAGATTTTTTGCTACTAAATGCTGTCTGTGAATCACGCAGTGAATGACCTGTACCTCACGCAGTTGTCGCTTTAAGTGAGCTATAAAACCACGATGACGACCATCCATGAATGGTGCACCATCAGTCGCAACAGAAACAATGTTCTTTTATGGGATAGCTTTGTCGGTAAAAAAACGTTCCATGGCCTGAAAATTCGATTTCCCTTTGGTATCAGTCTCTAATTACGTAGCAAAAAGCAGTTCTTGGCACATATTTTTGTCTTTAATATATCGAACATATCCTAACAACAGAACTTAATTGCCGGGTAATGTTGACAATCTTTTTCATAAACTACAGAAATGTATGGTTACGCTATTAACGCGTGTAGGTAACTAAGCATTTTGTAAATTCTTTTTCAGTCACTTTATTTTCATTAACTTTATTTTATATTCACTTTATTTAATATATTAAAATTACAAGGTTTTTAAAATATTTTGTCTTTTGTTCATTCTCAAAGGTAATCAATGTATTAAAATGACTAGATGTACATACTACTAATAGTTTCCAAACTTGAGAAACAGGTATTGTAGCGTGTGCTGCCAACATAAGGCTAACTACTGCTAACACTAGGTCAAGTTGTCAACATTTCAGCGTTACCTCCATCAAAGCGAGAATTAACCGAGTTAGAAGACAATAGTAGGCACATCAGTCGTTCTCAATTTACATCTAACATGTCGAATACACCGAAAAGCAAAGCGTGTAGCTAGTACAGTGTTTGTGCGCCAAAGATTTAGGGTTGGATCCACTAGTCAAGTTTGTTTGCATCGGTTTCCGATGTGCCGCGTTTCCGTGTAGAGCACTCCGGATCTGTGTTTATGAGTAAGTTAATAGTTGAAATGCGGTTCGAATTCACATGTTGCTAATGGTGAATGGAAATATTTTGAGTTTTAGATGTTGATGAGAAGAGAACTGGATCATGAAGAAATAGGACCACGAGAAATAGGGTCCTACAATTAAGGCAAAACCCTGGGACTATTAAAAATAGCAGGAATTTTTTCTTCATTCCGCCCGTCTCCGCTTTGGTGAATACTGAACCTATTTTTTTTTAATTTAATAAATTGTTGTTGTCTTTCCGTTGCATACATTGTGTATGTAAAATAAGTCTTAAACTATAGACCTTTTTTTTATTACTTTTAGCAACATTTATCATGAAAATCCGAAATCGGTCGATATTTTAAGATAAAATATTATATCAGAGCAAAATATCTGCGTTTCGACGATTCTTATTACCGACTATGTCTGTAAGTTCATCATTATTCAGATCGCGATCGTACAAAGAGGAGTCCATTTAAAATTATTTTGCATAATTAAGCTCTACGGAAGTTTTGCAGGAAAATGTGTCTCAATAATGCAGTTAAAATGACAAATTGTAAGTTAAGTTCGAGTTTATAATAAGTTGTAGATGAAGGTTTGGTGGGAAATATAGGTGGTATGACATAGAATAGCAGTTAGAGATGTTTCGCCATTGGGTAGGTACCTAATTCAATAATTTAGCCTATCAGTCAATACCGACCAAATGAACCGAGTCTTATCTGATGGAAAAGTCAAGAGTCTCCGTAACCGGCGAGCGTGTATGAGACGAACTATGAGAGTCGAGGAAGCCAGAGAGGTATGTAAGGAAAGAACCTGTTGGAACTCTGTACTCTCTGCCTACCCCGCAAGGGATCTGGCGTGAGGTTATAGATAGATAGATAGATAGATCAGTCAATACTATCCCACTGCTGGTCACATGCAACTGCGAAATATTTTTTCAGAAGGGCTTATTCCCACTCCAGTGATCACTTTCTTTAGAAAATTCAAAAAACTTCATTCAGTAATCAACCTACTTACATAGATATGTATTTACCAACCTACAGAGAAATAAGTCGTTTTAAAACGGAAAAATCTTTGTCGTTGATTTTCAATGAGAACTATGTCGACCTGAAGGGCATCTGTAGGGATAGAAATGACATATTAGAATCGAATGGTATTCATACGCATTTCCAAAGAGAATATACTCACTACGCGCATTTCTTTCCAAAATAAGCCATTTTGAAAAGTTACTCAACTATAGCTCCGCATGTCAAGTACGTAGGTATCTACTAGCAGAACATTGCACACGTACCTACGCTTTAAGCGATTAAGCTAAATGGTTGGGCACGTCTTTGTGGATTAAACTATAAAGAACAAACTCCAAACAGTGACTAACTTCAAAAGAATCTCATGAAGCGTCACACGAGCGACCACAAACTTAGAAATCGCAAACTTATATCCGCAACGTCATTTTAAAACATCAGATATCGTAATACAATTACTGCGATACACCTACCGTCTCTAACACGCCCGCCCGCCCACCAACTCGAAACACAATCTAGTGTTTAAACTCGGAAGGAACGTCAATGTCTATGAAGTTGGGAGTTGCCGTAAATTCCGTTATAAAACTTATGACGGGTCGAAGTGAAGTTCAGCTGGAGCGGGCGAACAGACTTGATACCGTGTCGCAGGTAGTTGCAATTAGTCGCATGATATTTGCTTAGTATACGTTCTTGCCTTGTAAACAGGTGAAAGTAGATAAATAAAAAAAAAAAGAACCAGTGAAATAAAAAAGGAAGAAAAAGGTTTTTATCTAACGTTTACTAATATGAAATGGTGCAGAGGGCAATTACGATGTCCTGGTTTTAAAACCTAAATCAGATAGTCTTGCTACATTATCCAAGCGGGTATGGTAGGAGTGAATTGTGTATAGTTCGTTTCACCTACGATAGTAGGTCCGAATGTATTCAGAGGAGAGACCATTGTCACATCACGCCAGAAACAATTTGAAACTCCAAATAGCTATTAAAAAAAAATCTATAGAAATACTCAGCGAAATTTCCTTCGACTCAGAGCCAAGGCTACCTAGAGCAAGACTTTTCTCGCGCGGGATAAAACTTTGTCAGATGATTTGAGTTTAGTACGCAAATCAATACTATACAATTCTTTAAAACAGTTTTCTCGTGTCAAGCTTCTTTCACACCCCATGTCAGCACGTAGGTAAATCAAAAGTGGTACTTATGTAACAAAAACCATCACATCTGTCTTGTCGCGCCGGCTGTGATAACCCTGTAACCACATTATCCGTCCTTAGTTCAACGAAGTTTCCATAAAATATCATTAAAGAGACTCAATTGCTCAAGTGCTCGTCGCGACCCCTGCCAGCCATTATGGCTGCAATCTTGGAGCGAAGACGTACCGCAGTGCGGGCTAGGGCGTCCCCCCGAGGCGACGCGTACCGGTCCGCCCCCGTCGGTACGAATATAGGTGGCGGCGATGGGGGCCGCCACCCATCACGCCGGGCCCGAACTGGCGAGTCGTGGGGTGCAGAGTGCCGAATAGGCACTTGGAATGTAAGGGGTGGTATGGAAGATAAGATGCATGAAGTGATTGATGTGATGAAAGAGAGACGCCTGGATGCTCTGTGTGTAACAGAGACTAAGCGAAGGGGCAGTGAAACCTGTGATCTTCCTGATGGCACGTTGGCTCTGTGGTCTGGGGTACCGCAGGGCAGTCATGCCAGCATGGGAGTGGGTATCTTGCTGTCTCATCGCCTGGCCTCTGGAGTGAGAGATTATGGCCTGTACGATGCAAGACTTCTCTGGGTCCGTTTAAAACTGGGTGTCACTAAAGCATTTTTGGTCGCAGCATATGCTCCCGTAAGCTCGTCGACACCCCAGGACCTTGAGAAGTTTTGGGATAGTGTCAGAGAAGTTCTGGATCTGGCTGAGGCTAATGAAAGGGTGATTTTGTGTGGCGATCTGAACGGATGGGTGGGAACCAGGCGGCAGACTTGCGACGCTGCTCTGGGTCCTTATGGTGATAAGAGAGTGAATGATGCAGGTAAGCTCATTGTGGATGTATGTTTGGAAAGGGGCCTCCTTGTGTCTAATCCAATATTCCGACATAAGGATATACATATGTACACGTGGAGAAGGAATGAACAAAAAAGCATGATAGATTTGATCCTGGTAGATAACCGTCTCCGAAGCAAACTCCAAGATACACGTGCGTATAGAGGCCCCACTCTTGAATCAGACCACTATCTCGTAGTTGCGCGGTTTAGTGGTCTGTTTAGGAAGTGGAGGCACTGGCGAGAGCGTATCCCCTTCGGAGACCTTGAAAGGATAAAGGTTGAAAAGTTGCAAGATGAGAGCGTGAGAAGAATGTATGAAGACAGAGTCCGGGACAAGCTTTTGGCAGTAGGTTCTTCGGACTCAAATGTAGATGAATGCTGGAATAGCCTGAAAGAGAGTTTAGTAGATTCCGCGAAAGAAGTATGTGGTTGCTCAAATAAGCATAGTACAACAAAAGGTGAGGCATGGTGGGATGCGGAGTTGCAAAGCTCCGTAAAAAATAAGAAGAAAGCATGGCAGGACTATGTTTCTTCTTTGAACCTGAATGCCAGTATGTCAGAGATGAAGAAAGAAATATACCGGCAATGCAAGAGTGCCACCAAAACCTTAGTGAAAGAAAAGCGTGAAAGAGCCAGTGCGATTGAGGAGGAGAGGCTGGCGAAGAACTTCGAGAACAACACCAAACTCTTTTGTAGCAAAGTGAGAAAGTCTCGAGGTGATTCGTCAGGTTTCAGAATGGAAAGGATAAAGTCTAAGGATGGTGAGCTGTATTAAACCGGTGGAGTAAATATTTTGGAGAAATGTATGGAGATGCCCCGGATACTGGTGCTACAGTCGCCCAGAGGCGAGTTTGTGGCACCGGAATCAACAGAAGGCATCACTATGGAAGAAGTTGAATGGGCAATAGGAAGTATGAAAAATGGTAAAGCTGCGGGAATAGACCTGATATCTGCCGAGATGATCAAATATGGTGGAACTTGCGTCCGGGACGCCTTTCGGGTCCTTGCAAACCTTTGCTGGAGGACCGGTAGGGTCCCTACAGATTGGCGCCGCGCAGTCGTTGTACCCTTGTACAAAGGCAAGGGTTCACAATATGACTGCGCCAATTACAGAGCCATTAGTTTGATCAGCTTGGCAGCCAAGGTGTATGGTAAAATTATTGAAAGGAGAATGCGCGAGAAGTCCGAAGGTTTTCTGCGGTTTTGTTGATCTGGAGAAGGCGTTTGATAGGGCTGTGCGAAAGAGACTTTGGGACATTTTGCCTGAGTATGGTATAAATGGCACTCTGCTGCGGGCCGTCCAGTCCACCTATGTGGACTGCAAGGCATGCGTACGGGTGGGTGGTAACATGTCACCCTGGTTTGACGTTAAACTCGGCGTCAAGCAGGGTTGCGTGTTGTCCGCTAGACTGTTTATAATATATTTGGATAAAAGTCTTCAAAGACTGAAAGCGATGAATGAAGGTGTACAAATGAGTGATCTAGTGGTAAATCATCTACTATATGCAGATGACGCGGTTTTGATAGCACCGACAGCCACTGATCTGCATTCACTAGTCACAGTTATGAAAGACGACTGCATGAAAAATGGCTTACATTTGAATGTGAAGAAAACCAAAATTATGGTTTTTGAACGGGAAGAAACCAGAACGAATGCAAGGATTGTGGTTGGGAACGATGTGCTGGAGCAAGTGAATGAGTTTGTATATCTAGGATGCGCATTCAGTAAGGATGGAAAATACACCGCTGACATAGAGAGAAGAGTGAGTGCAGGGAACAGAGTGAATGGCGCGATGGGAAAGCTATTTGGGAGCCGGCACTTAAGCCGAAAGGCGCAGCTGGCCATACATAATGGAGTGCTTGTCCCAACGCTGTTATATGGCAGCAAGAGCTGGGTATGTAAGAAGGAGAATGAAAGTAGGATAAATGCGGTGGAAATGCGAGCTCTGCGAAAGATGTGCGGAGTGAAGCTGACCGACCGTATTCGCAACAGCGTAGTAATAAAGCAAATAGGTATGAAAGAGAGTAGCGGTGTATAGATGAGAAAGGGTATGCTCCGTTGGTTCGGGCATATAGAAAGAATGTCCGAAGAAAGAATGACAAAACAGATATACAATGCGAAAGTGGAAGGATGTAGGTACCGGGGAAGACCTAAACTATCTTACCATGACCAAATAGACCGGGTCTTATCTGATGGACAAGTCAGGAGTCTCCGTAACCGGCGAGCGTGTATGAGACGGACTATGAGAGTAGAGGAAGCCAGAGAGGTATGTAAGGAAAGAGCCTGTTGGAACTCTGTACTCTCTGCCTACCCCGTAAGGGATCTGGATCTGGATGATATAGATAGATAGATAGAATTTCACGAATAAAAAAGTAGGCAGTCTGCACAAGAACGAGTCCTGAGACCGACGGAAAAATGTTCCACAATTCATGTCGAAGCTTGTAAGAATATTTATGGAAGAATATTGTATTTTATAGGAAACTTTTGGTCGTACGCGTTTGTGACACTTTTATGATTTATAAATGGCTGAGGGAGATTGAATGGACTCTGGTAATAGAATCTATGCAAAGTTAGGTAAATATAAAACTTTGTTTGTCGAACGAACATGTGTTATGGTAGTTACTTTTTCCCGTGATCGAAGAATATGCAAATGGAAGAGAGAGAATTTTGAAAGGATCTGTCGGAACTATGTACTTTCTGCGTATATCGCGAGGGATCTAGCGTGAGGATATATCTCACCCCGATTAATAAGAAGGTCTTTGCTTAGTAGTAGGGCAGTCAGACAGATTTATTTTAATATTTTTGATTAAAATAACGTGGCGCTACATTTAGAATTATTACTGTCACGACACAGAAATAAATTGTGCGTGGGTGGTTTTGTTTACAAACATGAAATTTACATAGACATACACTCAGACCAGCGCAAATATTCGTGGGTCACACGAAGATTTGAACCGGGCAAAGCGGCTTCCGTTGGGGCTGGCGTGAAGATATAGATTATTCACTATGTGTCACCTCATTTTGTATGAACGGCGTGAACTGGCCCATTGTAGATCAAGGGATCAACAATAGAACAGTTCAGGCCGATTTATCTATATCATCGCGCCAGATTCGTTGTTTAGGTAGAGAGTACCGAGTTCCAGCAGGTTCCTTACATATCTATCTCGCTTCCTCTACTCTCATAGTTTCAAGGTGATTTATTTAGGTATTTTAATGGAAATTTAAAATCCCTGTTGGGGATCCCATGTTACTGATAAGCTAAGGTGACCGGACCTTGAAATAGGTGCGTTTGGTTAAGCCGAGGAATTGCGTACTAACGGAATCGGTGGCCTGTCGACAAAACATTCCGTTGGTGCACAATCCAAGATAGTAACATTTGCATACAAATTTTCTAGATCCTTCAAGGACATAGGGAGACAACACCTTTTTTTTAAGACGTAGAAACGAGGGAAATTTCTTACCAATTAAAAAATTGAAGCTTAAGTTTTTTTGCTGTGTGAGAATGAGTTGTTGGCCGCGGGGCCTTTACAGCTTCACCGGGTAAGAGGGCGAGCGTGCGTGCTCAAGGGGGCCTCAAGGAAGAACGGCCTCGGCTTGGCCAGTCGCTGTTAAGGAGGGCATACCAGGCGTCTAGCAGAGGTGCTCTGCATCGGCGGCTGGCAAAAGGGATTCTTCGAACTTGCTCTCGGAGTTGGTGTCTGCTCCTGTGTGCGGTATCTGTATCCGAAAGAAGGATGTAAGGGAATCGGGAGGGTCGGTGAGAAAACGCCGCGAACGCCGTAATTTGTTTTGTTACGACTCCGATTCGGTATGAAAAAATGCGAAATGAGGATATTTAGGTGGAATCAAAAAATCTAAACTAATATTATAAAGAGGAAAGATTTATATTTTTGTGTTTGTAACGAATAACCTCAGATCCTACTGAACCAATTTCAAAAATTCTTTCACCATGAGAAACCTTACTAGCTCATCCAGAAGTAACATAGGCTATATAACATAGACCCGGTAGGTGGCGCTGTTGTCGACCGGGTACGATGTCGCGGGAAACTGCTAGTAATAAATAAAACAATACAAAATCTAGGTGTAAGCAATAATATATTAGTGTACACATAATATTATAAATACATTTTTTTAAGTAACTCCCATAAACAATTTGAAACAAAACAATTTCTTTAAAGCTAAGGATCTATCTAAAACAACAAAGAAAGGTTTATCAAACAGTTAGGCCCACTTGCACTAACCAGGTATAACGTTAAGTTAAGAATTCTTACCAAACACATATTTCAGGATATCTTTTTTCAGAAGACATAAAAGCTGTTTATTTTCAAACAAATAAAAAATAAATTAAATTACACTTTATTTCAACTGACTTTGAAGCGCTCGTAGCGCTGTGCGGCCGCGGTGTTCTTACCGATCACTAAGGTTAAGCAGCGTTCGACTTGGTCGGCCTGAGATGGGTGACCGTTGTGGCATTTTCATATTCGAGCGTCTCCGTGCTTCAGAAGCCACGCTAAGCCGTTGGTCCCGGTTACCACTTAATGTAGTAGTCGTTAAGCCGAGTTGGAAGCCGTATAGGCGGCTTGACAAGTTTCCACAGCAGGTGGCCACAACCCTGCCTTCACCAATCCGCACTGGGTCCGCATGGTGGAGTATGATCTGATCTCTCTCACCTCGATTTGTGAGAGAAGGCCTCTGCCCAGCAGTGGACAGTATAGGCTGATAGATAGTGACTTTGAAGCGTCTCCTGATTAAAAAACCTTTATACAAACCACTTTTTTTAATGACAGCAACATTTAACTGTAGTTAAGCAAAGAAACAAAAATTTCACTTTTTCCCTTATAAAAGTACTTCATTAGGTGATTTAAAAACGGCGCAAAGTTCCATCAGCTGCTTGCTGCCCTTGCCTTGGCATTTGGCGTTACGTATGTCTGTGCGTCGATTGATATGAACGCGGGCGCCTTCTGTACCCGACCAGGCTTTCGTTGTGGAGACCAGCTTACTCCAACGTAATGGCCATTCATCACGAAGGAACTAGAAAAATATCACATTTTTAACCATCCTCCTATATAAAATGCATAAGTGGAAGGATGTAGGTACCGGGGAAGACCTAGACTGTCTTACCATGACCAAATATACCATGTCTTATCTGAAATGCAAGTCAAGAGCCACCGTAACCGGCAAACGTGTATCAGACGAACTATGAGAGTGGAGAAGGCCACAGAGGTCCGTAAGGAGAAAAACTGTTGCAACTCTGTACCCTCTGCCTACCCGCAGGGGATCTGGCGTGATGATATAGATAGATACACCATCCTCAGGTATAGTGCTGGTTAGTTACTTCTCGATTAGCGTAAATAAAACTAACTAGCTAAACCACCGGATAGGCCTACTCAGAGATGGTGAAATCTGTACATAGGCTTACTTGTGACTTTAACTCTGGATTAGTCTTCTTCTGACTTCACTCGAGGGTGGCGAAGGAGGTCTTTATACTAACATAAGCTAATCCAGACGGATTTTTCTGCTTCTAAGAATTTTTCTATAGATAAACACGAATCTGTTCGACCTAAAAATCAAACCCTAAAACATCATCGCTAGCTTACTATTCGGCAATAGATCAACCAGGCAGGCAAACTTCAAATATGAAAATAGGCATTAATAGCTGCAAACATTTACCTATAGGGGACTGTGCCATTTTCTTACGTGAGCGTGTCCGTGCTTAGGAGGGCGCGTTAATCCGTTGGTCCCAGTTACTATTGAATGTGGTAGTCGTTAAGCCGAGTTGGAGCCTTATAGGCGGCTTGATTAGTTCTAACAGCAGTTGACCACCAAACCTGCTTCCACCAATTCGCAATGGGTCTGCGTGGTGGAGTATGACCCCATCTCTCTCACCTTGATTTGTGAGAGAAGGCGTTTGCCCAGCAGTGGGATAATATCGGCTAATATATTTACCCGACCGAAGACCGAGGGCAGTATTTTAGACTTTTATTTTTTTAACGTAGCCTCGTACTAGGATTTATTCCTGTGTCGTGGGTGCGTCTACAAACATGAAAATTCACATACACAAATACCCAGACCGGAACAAATAATTGTGAATTACACAAATATTTGTCCTGTGCGAGAACCGAACCCGCGGTTATTAGACACAGTGGGCGGAGCGGCTTAAGCTCTTAACTGTGCTAAATCGTCCGTCCATGTATTATGCCCTAAGTCTATGTATTGTACATAAATATATGTATATTTCTTTAGTAGTCCAAAGGGCTCGATGAATTTATTCAATTTTACCTGATCAAACGGCCTTCTTCCAATATGAAACATAATGTACAGCAAAGGTGCTTTATTCATAGGAATATCGAGATCTGTAGATTCTTGAATTCCAAGTTCCTTGTATATCCATTCCGAATGCAATTGTATGTGTTCGTATATGACCTGTCAATATACAGGAGTGAATAAAAATCCAGGCAAATATTAGTAAGACTAGCGCTCTGAGCGTTACGTAAAAATACCACTAGATGTCGCTATTTTAATTTTTCGTGTTTTTTTTAATTAATTAATTATTTTTTACAATACACCACTTACAATTAACCATTTTCAGATTTTTCCCTTAACTTGTATTCTAACATCTTACTTCTTGAAAGATTTCATAATACTAGGTCAACGGAAAGTACCCATGAGTTTTGATGAGATAGTTTAAATGGATACATCTTTTGATTTCATCGACTTGGAAGCTTCAATTTTCTTTTGATAAAGGACTGTAGACCTTAGTTTTTGGCATAAATTTCAACGTGATACAAAGGGTCATCGAGTGGGTTATTCTAGGTATCTCTTTGGACGATCGAAGCGGTGATCGAGATACATAGTTAGGAGAAATGATATTCGATGTAGCAAGATTGTGACGGAGAAGTGGCATATAATGGTAATGGTGGTTATAGAAAACTAATAGTGATGATGATATCGAGATACACTCACGCGAAGACTATCTCTCCCAGGTGAAGTCATTAGTATCTGACTCGTTAAAGCCGCAGCATCGCTCGTTCGTTCTGCATTCGCTCCTGGTACATCACCCTGTAAATAAAAGTAACAGTCCGAATTTTCATACGTATACTAATAACAAATATTATGTCCCATTTACAAAATCATCTACGTCATACACATCAAAAATATTACATCAGAATGAAAAACCACTGAGCTATAGCAACCTATAACTAAAGCGGATTTATTTATTTTGATAAATAAAAGATATGAAAAGTCACAATTCTATGAATTATACCTCTTCAAATAATTCGGCGAATTCTGGAAAGTCTTCCAATCCAAACTGATTAGACAACACTACTCGTCTTTTAGATTGAGCAACTAGCAGTCGAATCTCATTCGTGTGTTTGTCATCTTCGTCTATAGAACAGAGGGCCTCGGCGGCTGCTAGTGCGATGCTTGAGGGCGTGCTGTGGCTGCCGTCAAAACTTATTGAGTTTGATGTTACTATAAAAAAAAATATTATTCTTTATAAAAGGTAGATTTTTTAGACGGGGCAGAAAGGGCAACTTGTTTTTGATGGGGGAAATCCTTCATAGGATACCTGCTCGCAATTAGGGGAAGCGAGGGGTTATGCCGAGACTCCTACCGGCTAAAACCCCCACCGTGCTCCAGTTCGTCGTTATGGCTGGGGCGAGTTACGAGAATGCGTGAGCAACCATCCGCGACCGCCAGCAACCTTCTACTATTGTGGAAATCCACTCTTGGTGGTAATGCTTTCCGCACACTTCATTGAGGAGCGTGCCGAGAGCTCGTTGCACGCACTTCCCTCCAGAGAGCCAGTTACTGTATGCAGGCGACGGACTACCCCGGCGACGGACTACCCCCTTCCCATTACCTGCAAACCCTCATGAAGGCGGCGCAGGCATGCTGTCACCGCCTTATTCTACGACGCAGCGGATAAGCCAGAGGGTCAGCCTCCCTCACTCGCTCCGCTGCCTCTTTCAGCGCTATGACCACCTCACAGGTCATCGCCACCTCCCATGACCTCTCACTGCTGACTATTGTTACGTCGTAACAAAGTTTTAAAAATATAAAATAATAAATCTTTACACACAAACAAACAAAATAACTAGTTGTTACATCGAATGGAAACCGCGCGCCTTAACTAGTGATAGCATCATAATGACCATATAACGTATTCGTTGGCAACGGAAATCAAATTCCTTTTAGAACACCTAATAAGAAACGCCCACAACATAGAAGGATCTAGAAATAATACAATAGCGAACAACGGGACAATGATCCTATCTCGCTCGGTTCGATTATTGCTATCTTGGTCCCACAAGAATTTTATAAATAGTTTAGGGCGTGCCTTGCTTCGGTTCAGCCGTTCTTTCCATATCTCTGTCCTCGTCTCAGACGAAGGATCAAGAGATCTGGGGAGTGCGCACTGTTGCCTCAGGCAGGAAGTAGGCCGTCTTGAGACAGTATATAAAAACGAATTCGCGCAGGAACAAAGCTTTTTCGACGCCAGAGCTCGCACGACAACAATTCAGTTCAGTTCAAACAGTGCTTTATTAAAATAAAAAAAATAAAAAGTTTTAGATTAGCAACATTTTTCAACCCCCTTGAAAACTGGGGGTCCACCGTACGTGTTGCCAAAGTACGGTTTGGGAGACAGCAGGCCACACTTCTGCCCGTCGACTCCCGCTGACCTCGGCGGCTGAGGGCCTTCTATAGGGCACCTCCAAGTTCCCCACCTAGCCGGTGGAAGCTGATTACCGAAGACCCCCCACGCGTCACGGGATCGAACGGCCGAAAGTTAAGTCCCCTGCGCCCATAGGTTTTTTTTGTGTGACCCGAAAACTCCCCTGTGCCGAGAATTCACACCCAGGGTGAAAAAAAAATTATTACTTATTTTAATTTTCTTTGTTTCTCCTTATTACGGTTTTTATTTGTTTGGGGGGGTCTGCCCAAGAGCGTGCTGGGGGTCTGTCCATGAGCGTGCTCGTCGCGACCCCTGCCAGTCATTATGGCTGCAATCTTGGACCGAAGACGTACCGCAGTGCGGGCTAGGGCGTCCCCCCGAGGCGACGCGTACCGGCCCGCCCCCGTCGGTACGAATATAGGTGGAAGCGGCGATGGGGGCCGCCACTCATCACGCCGGGCCCGAACTGGCGAGTCGTGGGGTGCAGAGAGCCGAATAGGCACTTGGAATGTAAGAGGTGGTATGGAAGATAAGATGCATGAGGTGATTGATGTGATGAATGAGAGACGCCTGGATGCTCTGTGTGTAACAGAGACTAAGCGGAGGGGCAGTGAAACCTGTGATGTGGGTACCGCAGAGCAGTCGTGCCAGCATGGGGGTGGGTATCTTGCTGTCCCGTCGCCTGGCCTCTGGAGTGAGAGATTATGGCCTGTGCGATGCGAGACTTCTCTGGGTCCGTTTAAAACTGGGTGTCACTAGAGTATTTTTGGTCGCAGCATATGCTCCCGTAAGCTCGTCGACACCCCAGGACCTTGAGAAGTTTTGGGATAATGTCAGGAAAGTTCTGGATTTGGCTGAGGCTAACGAAAAGGTGATTTTGTGTGGCGATCTGAACGGATGGGTAGGAACCAGGCGGCAAACTTGCGACGCTGCTCTGGGTCCTTATGGTGATAAGAGAGTGAACGATGCAGGTAAGCTTATTGTAGATGTTTGTTTGGAAAGGGGTCTCCTTGTGTCTAACACGATATTCCAGCACAAGGACATACATATGTATACGTGGAGAAGGAATAAACAAAAAAGCATGATAGATCTGATCCTGGTTGATAACCGTCTCCGAAGCAAACTACAAGATACGCGTGCGTATAGAGGCCCCACTCTGGAATCAGACCACTATCTCGTAGTTGCGCGGTTTAGTGGTCTGTTTAGGAAGTGGAGGCACTGGCGAGAGCGTATCCCCTTCGGAGACCTTGAAAGGATAAAGGTTGAAAAGTTGCAAGATGAGAGCGTGAGAAGAATGTATGAAGACAGAGTCCGGGACAAGCTTTTGGCAGTAGGTTCTTCGGACTCAAATGTAGATGAATGCTGGAATAGTCTGAAAGAGAGTTTGGTGGAATCCGCGAAAGAAGTATGTGGTTGCTCAAAGAAGCATATTACAGCAAAAGGTGATGCATGGTGGGATGCGGAGTTGCAAAGCTCCGTAGAAAGTAAGAAAAAAACGTGGCAGGACTATGTATCTTCTTTGAACCTGAATGCCAGTATGACAGAGATAAGGAAAGAAATATACTGGCAATGCAAGAATGCCACTAAAACTTTAGTGAAAGAAAAGCGTGAAAGAGCCAGTATGATTGAGGAGGAGAGGCTGGCGAAGAACTTCGAGAACAACACCAAACTCTTTTGGAGCAAGGTGAGAAAGGCTCGAGGTGATTCGTCAGGCTCCAGAATGGAAAGGATAAAATCTAAAGATGGTGACATTCTTGCAGACACACAAGCTGTGCTAAACCGTTGGACTGAATATTTTGGAGAAATGTATGGAGATGGCCCGGATGCTGATGCCGCAGACGTGCCCAAAGCCGAGATTGCGTCACCAGAATCAACGGAGGACATCACTATGGAAGAAGTTGAATGGGCGATAGGAAGTATGAAAAACGGTAAAGCTGCGGGAGTAGACATGATATCTGCCGAGATGATCAAATATGGTGGAACTTGCATCCGGGACGCTTTCCGGACCCTTGCAAACCTTTGCTGGAGGACCGGTAGAGTCCCTACAGATTGGCGCCGCGCAGTCATAGTACCCTTGTATAAAGGCAAGGGTTCACAATATGACTGCGCCAATTGCAGAGCCATCAGTTTGATCAGCTTGGCAGCCAAGGTGTACGGTAAAATTATTGAACGGAAAATGCGCGTGAAGTCCGATGGAATGTTGTGCGAGGCACAAGGGGGTTTCAGGTCTGGAAGAGGATGTTCGGATCAAGTCTTCTCACTCCGCAACATCGTAGAGAAGCATCTGGCAGTGGGGCGGAAGGTTTTCTGCGGTTTTGTAGATCTGGAGAAGGCATTTGACAGAGTTGTGAGAAAGAGACTTTGGGACATTTTGCCAGAGTATGGTATAGATGGCACTCTGTTGCGAGCCGTCCAGTCCACTTATGTGGACTGCAAGGCATGCGTACGGGTGGGTTGTAACAGGTCACCCTAGTTTGACGTTAAAATCGGCGTCAAGCAGGGTTGCGTGTTGTCCGCTAGACTGTTTATAATATATCTGGACAAAAGTCTTCAAAGACTGAAAGCGATGAATGAAGGTGTACAAATGGGTGACTTAGTGGTAAACCATCTACTTTATGCAGATGACGCGGTTTTAATAGCGCCAACAGCCACTGATCTGCAAACACTAGTCACAGTTATGAAAGACGACTGCATGATCAACGGCTTACACTTGAATGTGAAGAAAACCAAGATTATGGTTTTTGAAAGGGAAGAAACCAGAACGAATGCAAGGATTGTGGTTGGTAACGATGTGCTGGAGCAAGTAAATGAGTTTGTATATCTTGGATGCGCCTTCAGTAAGGATGGGAAATACACCGCTGACATAGAGAGAAGAGTGAGTGCAGGGAACAGAGTGAATGGTGCGATGGGAAAGCTACTCGGGAGCTGGCACTTAAGCCATAAGGCGCAGCTGGCCATACATAACGGAGTTCTTGTCCCAACGCTGTTATATGGTAGCGAGAGCTGGGTATGTAAGAAGGAGAATGAAAGTAGGATAAATGCAGTAGAAATGCGAGCTCTGCGGAAGATGTGCGGAGTGAAACTGACCGACCGCATTAGCAACAGCATAGTAAGACAGCGAGTAGGTATGAAAGATAGTATCGGTGTAAAGATGAGAAAGGGCATGCTCCGTTGGTTCGGGCATATAGAAAGAATGCCAGGGGAAAGAATGACAAAGCAGATATACAATGTGAAAGTGGAAGGATGCAGGTACCGGGGAAGACCTAGACTATTTTACCACGACCAAATAAACCGAGTCTTATCTGATGGAAAAGTCAAGAGTCTCCGTAACCGGCGAGCGTGTATGAGACGAACTATGAGAGTCGAGGAAGCCAGAGAGGTATGTAACCTGTTGGAACTCTGTACTCTCTGCCTACCCCGCAAGGGATCTGGCGTGAGGTTATAGATAGATAGATAGATAGATATTTGTTTTCGTTTATTTACATATTTTTTTTTTGTTTTCAATAAACAATTGTATTTTTTTTGTAATTGTGTTTTTTTATTTGTACCCGCCGTCAGGCGGTCGTAACAAAGTAGCACACGCGTGGAATGCACAGTGGGAATGAATTATCGCGGCCATATCTCTCCTGGTTTCTTGTGGAGGCTGGACCAATTTTGACGAAATTAATATGATAATAGAAATGAAGAAAAATACCGCGGTGAAACATATTCAAAACTTATCGGAATGATTAAATAGATAAGGTTATATTTTACAAATTTTAAGATACTCGCTGTCACATTTTGTTACGTTGTTAACCCACTATTAAGAAATATATATAGCCATAGAAAAATACACTATTAAAAGGTAGAACAATTCACTTGTTGAATAGTAATCGAATTAATCCAGACACGAAAAATTAGTTAACAGCAACCTGAACTATTGGAATAAATTATATTAAACTTACTAAGGGGGTTGAAAAATGTTGCTAATCTAAAACCTTTTATTTTTTTTATTTTAATAAAGCACTGTTTGAACTGAACTGAATTGTTGTCGTGCGAGCTCTGGCGTCGAAAAAGCTTTGTTCCTGCGCGAATTCGTTTTTATATACTGTCTCAGGACGGCCTACTTCCTGCCTGAGGTAACAGTGCGCACTCCCCAGATCTCTTGATCCTTCGTCTGAGACGAGGACAGAGATATGGAAAGAACGGCTCAACCGAAGCAAGGCACGCCCTAAACTATTGTCTGTTTTTTATAAAATTCTTGTGGGACCAAGATAGCAATAATCGAACCGAGCGAGATAGGATCATTGTCCCGTTGTTCGCTATTGTATTATTTCTAGATCCTTCTATGTTGTGGGCGTTTCTTATTAGGTGTTCTAGAAGGAATTTGATTTCCGGTGCCAACGAATACCTTATATGGTAATTATGATGCTATCACTAGTTAAGGCGCGCGGTTTCTATTCGATGTAACAACTAGTTATTTTGTTTGTTTGTGTGTAAAGATTTTTTATTTTATATTTTTAAAACTTAGTTACGACGTAACACTATATCTTGCGCTATGGTCGGTAGCTACAGATTCCTCCCTACGACATCGACGAGAACACCACGCTGCGTAGCCCACGCAGGACATAGATCAAGTGACAGTGTCCTTGTCGGCACCGCACTCGTGGCATCGTGGAGTTGGTTCTCTACCGGCCACTTTGAATAGTTATTCTCCAAAACATCCGTGCCTGGTCAGTACCTGCGTGAGCCGATAGGTATGAACCCCATGCTGGCGCTTTGTCCGTAAGAACTGGGCGAACATCCGCAATGGTCCAGTGACTAGGCTCAGTAAGGGCAAGTACCTTCACCATTGTAGCTACTGAAAAATGGTCTAAAGAGGCTATCCTTATCTTTTTGAGACATTTTGAGCCGTGAATGCAGCTTAAAATGTCTCAAAAAGTTAAGGATAGTCTTCACATACGGTATGTGTTCTCTGCAGCTACAACGGTTTAGGTAACTGCTTTACTGTCCCATCCGATAAATTCACCCTGAGTATAAAATTCTGGTGTGCGTGTGTTCATGATTCTTCTCCTTCTAAACGGCTTAATCGATTTTGATGATATTTTTCGGTACTTATGAGGTCACCTGGATGTTTCTTAGCTATAGTTAGCTAGGTAGTGCTAGTTCTATATATCTGTATATATCATCACGCCAAATCCCTTGCGGGGTAGGCAGAGAGTACAGAGTTGCAATATGGTTCCGCTGCTAGTTTATTTCTATAAATATGTTACTATTATATATATATGTATATATAGATCCTTCTAGTAAGTTATATAAAAGAGTTTTTACTTAGGAACGAAAACGTGACTGTGTTATTTATAGTTTTTGCGACGTACTAAATTTTAGTACCTAGGCTTTTCTCATATTTTTATAGTAATTAGGAGTTAATATCGAAAAATTCGAGGAAAGATTATGTCTAATGAAAGCTGAAAGTGATTATTTTACGTTTTTATAAGCTGGCAATACTGAAACTAATGTCACTTATCGTTCACGTAGGTTCAAGTGAACCGTAGACATAGACGAACTCGTTTTAATACACGATAGTTTAATTCAGTGTTTTGTTATCATTCCATAAAAAACATGATTTAAATTTAACACCTTCGAATGTGAAATATTTAGTGCCCGACTTAAGGTCGATTTTTGGCCGAAGCCGAAGCCGATTAATTAGCCATTGTCAAAACCTTCAGCCAAAACCGAAGGTTTCATATTAATAACCTTAAGAAATTTGGTTCGTGGTTGGCTACATTTTTAAAAAGTTATGTTAACTATATTAACTAACTTGTTTTGTTTTGATTTGGTTAGGTTAGGTTAGGTGCAACGCAATGAGACCCCTGCCTCCCACACGTCGCCTCTTAAGCGGCGCTCTCGCGCATTCGTAAGTCGTAAATTGTAATAGATCATTCAATTTCGGTGCTTGCTAGAAACTTTCGGCTTCGGCGAAAACTTCGGCACATTTTAGCCAAAGCCGAAGTTTGGACGAAGATAGTATTTTTGGCCGAAGGTGAATCCGAAGATTCGTTCGGACACTAGAAACTTTACTAAATTTCAAAGAATCACTAAATTATAAACCATTAACGAGAAAGAATGTAAAATTTTAGAATGCTGTAATTTCCAAATAACTCCCTCTCTACTTCTTCTTCTCTCTCGTTCCTCCGCACTCCTTTGTTACACGATTTTTTGCTTATGCTGTACTTTTTTAATCACAAAAGTGTTCAACTATCAAATCCATTTATTCCCAGTTCATCCGGGGATGCTCGACCTAATTTATTTAAATTTGCGGCCATTTTCCACTCTCAGCTTTCATTAGACAGACGCTAGTAACGGGAATTAAGCATATGCTTTATTAATAATACTAGTACTAGGTACAAAACTTACTTGTACCGCTGCTGTTTACAATTCTGACTTGTTTAGGTCTAGCTTTATAAGATTTTGTATTCATCATGTGTGCTTCCCCGTTTGCTGGTGACGTTTCTATACAAACAAAGAATATAATCATGATAAATATTTAGCAAATTCACTTAATTTCCTATAACCTAATATAATTTAGAACTAAAATTAATGTCGAAATATTAATATTATGTAAATTTTTTAGTCGAATACGAGGTCAGAGGTCAAAGAATATATTTTTGAAAGAAAATATATTCTTTGACCTCTGTAACAAACATCGGCAAAATTATTAAATTAATCATTAAAACAGCTTCAAATTCGACCCAGAAACAAGAACCAGCATTCAAAATATAGAATGAATTATTTAGTGACACAATTTACTGCATGGTGCTTATGTCAATTTTCTAACGAATAAACTTAATAAAGTCATATCTAAAATATACGCCAATCCAATTTAAGTTCTAACATGCAGGCAATAAACCTTAATTTTCAATATCATATTTTTAACAATAAATACATTACTTCATAATCACAACAACTTAAGTGGTATCTAAAATGAACGCCAATGCAATTTCAATTCAACAGTCAAGCAGTAAATCTCAATTTCCTAAATCATATTTTTGATTTTGTCAAAATTACTACTTCGCTTACCAGCTTTTTCCTTAGCAGCATCTTTTATCGCCCACTTCTGTAATTCCTCATAGGCGATCGTGATCAGCATTTGAAGCAGTACAGAACTGCCCACTGGATTTATATGTGAAGGCAGTCCATCCTCTATTATTTCGCACGTGTTCACGAAGCTTCGGGGAATGCAGTCCAAAGACCGTGATATGCAAGAGAGACAGAGTGACATTGTCTGTGGAAAAACACTATCAGTAATAGGGTATGGTATACTTTTAGGAAGCTGTGAAGGCCCTTTGACCAACGGCTCAGTCATTCACACACAAAAACGTATAGGAGCATCAAAGACGACGGACAAAATAGTCTCTTAAAGTGCAAAATTTGTCAGTGTTAATTAAATAAAAAAATTCAGTGCCCTCAATGATAGATTCCGAATAAAAGACCCAGTTGGATATGAAAATCGACCGTTGCCAGTAGATAGTTTGTCCGTCGCCTGTTACCTAGGCACTCATAGTACTGCATAGCAGCGGTTTTCTTAGCAGTCACCAAGGTGAAGGTTCAGCTCGGTCAGTCTAAGATGTGAGCATTCATAGCATTATCCGATTCAACTGCGAGACGTGCTGCGAGAAGCATTAAGCTGTTTATCTAAGGTGGACTTGGACTGACTCCAAGGTGGAGCAGTAGCTAAGATGACCGCATGCTGCGGACTGCCTTATAGGCGGCTTGCTAAGTTCCAAACTTTTTCTTATAAGTTCCTAAATTCTTACAATAGGTCTTATCAGAGTTGCTCAGCGAGCTATGGAAAGAGCTATGCCCGGCGTTTCTCTACGTGATCGAATCAGGAATTAGGAGATTCGTAGAAGAACGAAGGTCACCGACATAGCCCCGGCGGGCCACATGTTTTAAATGTATTTTCCTCTAAAGGAGTTTGATTTATTTCTTCCTTTTTATACTTTTTCCTTATTACCTATATGAATAGTAGATGTTTGTGTTTTGGTCACGATTAATATTATTTTTACAAGCTTTTATTTAACTCGCAATATTGTTATATCTGTCTTTCAGGTTCAAATCTTGTGATCCATTTTTCAAGCACTTGCGGTTATCCGATTGAGCTGAATTTTGAAAGTCGGTGACAATGCAATAATATGGTACCATGGTACTAGTCTGATGATCCAGTCGGAAGGTGGCCAGAGGAACATGTGAATATACAACGTAACCCCCTCGTGTGTAGGCTAGTAGTAGATAGGTAGACAAGTACTATACGACCAGATATTGTTCAGAGTCTGATGATGAAGCTAAAAGGTGGTCAATTGTCGACCTAACTACTCAATATAACCCCGCCGTGTTTAGGCTCGTTGGATCGTCTTGACAAGTACTTTAGACCCCGATGGTGTCCAAGGTCTGATGATGGACCCGACAAGAAGCCATAGAAATTCCTTAACTAAAAAAGCTTGTTTTAAAAAGGTATTTTTAATTTAAAATAATTACTTCTATCTCCGGCTCGGAACGTTACCTATACTGAGAAGATCCAGCGAGAAAATAAGGATAAGGGATGGTAACTAAAATTAAGTACCTGATACATTGATGCTCCGCTTTGTATAGCGTTTACCAGTATAGGTGGTATGAACTGAAGGGCAGTTCCAACTATTGCTAATATACCAGCCAGCCACGAAGGGCGTCTGTCGCACCATACCTGGAAAATAGCCAAACATATCTTAAGTGGCAACTTAAAATAAGATTAAATACCTTACAATAACAATAAAAGATTGTTATTAAACCTGGTACCAATCTACACTCGTATTGCTATCGGTTTTTTTTGGATGTATTTAGTTTTATTGTAATATTTTTACAACCACACTATCCAACCTAGGATTCCAGCCCAGAACCTCATCATGACCAACCACGCTATGCACCACTATGCCCGAGGCAGTCTAGAGTCACATAAAGTAATTAATGAGTAAGGCGAATCCTTAGATGAATTCCGCCGTCCGCGACATGTTTTCGCCGACCCGCCCTACAGATACCGCACACACCGACCTCGCCGGCGAGATCGAAGAGTCCCTTGCCCGCCGGCCTGTGCAGAACACCACGGCGAGACACCTAGTATACGCCCTCCCCCATAGCGCCGAGGCCGTTCCTCCTTGAGGCGCCCTTGAGCTAGTTGCCCCCTTGCCCTTCTGGCTCGAGCGGAGCGGTTGCACGCTCGCCCTCTTGTCCGGTGAACTGTAAAGGCCACGCGGCCAACAGCGTAGATCATTCACACACACACACACACACGCACATTTAGATGAATTACACGTCTAGATAGAGCATCGCCGGCGCAGGAACCACACAAAAAATATCTACATATAGAGTAGATGAATTGATAAATATCTACGCATAGGGTAGATGAATTGTAGCAAGCACACGCACGCGCACGCACACATTTACAGCTTTCGAACAAATTTACAAAAATCGACCGCTGGCATCACGCACACATAGTGCGTAACTGAGGCCGCTTTTAAGCGCCATTTTTGTTAGCAATGACCAGTCTAAGTCTAGGCAAATCACTGTACCTGTCTTTTGTCCAAACAAGCAGCCCAGTCCCTTCCAGAGATCTCCAGAGCATAGCACAAGGTCGATTTCACTTCAGCTTTACTGCCGACGGTGGTGAGAATGTAAGTCAACGCACCTGCGGCGCGAGCGAATTCCACACCGGCTAAGAAAAAGAAAATAGATTAAAATTATCAACAAAACTAAATTCTCGTCAACTTCTAGGGCCCTTATTCACTATGGCCACGAAGCAAACGTAAGCAGTCAACCTAAGCAAGTGTGCACTGTGTCTTCTAACTAGGCCGTGACGTCATAGCGGTAGGCGTGGTTTACGTCAGTCTGTCATTCTCAGTAGATGGTAAATACAGAAGTGGGAGGAGTGTTCCTCTTCCTCTCGTACCACCCCGCGCGGTGACTAGCTTGATTGTATGGGAAAATCAAATAATGTCATCTCCTCTATTTGCTTCATGACGAGGCACATCACACTAACTTTGTGAAATGATAGTTTAAGGGTACTCTACTGGCATGCAGAATAACATTCCATGATCATTTCACGAACAAAAAACACTGTCACTCATGTTCCCCAAAAGGGGGTGGCAGAGGTCGACGGACGGCTTAGTATCGCGGTTAAGAGCTTTAGTCGCTCTGCCCACTCGATTGAGTACTCGCGGGTTCGATTCCCGCATTCGACAAATCTTTGTGACCCACAAATATGTTTCCGTGTGTTTGTGCATGTGAAATCATGTTTGTAAACGCACCCACGGCACAGGAATAATTCCTAGTGTGGGACTACGTTTATAAAAAAATAAGAAAAATAGAGGTAACTATGTATGTACCCACACCCGTATACTGTCCACAATGTTACGATCTCATTAAAAACACGTTGTAGCGAAAACCCGTTGCCCATTTCATGCTTAGTTGCCGAGTTCCTATGGCCACCTTCCGGCTTCATCATCAGAACAAGGACACCATCTCGATGTGTAGGACTTATCAAGGCCAATTCAACAAGCCTAAACACGAGCTATGTTGTATAGTTGCCATGTTCCTATGGCTACCTTTCTGCTCCATCATCAGAACAGCTCCATGGTGCCATATTATTGCATTGATATCGGATTTACATACATATGCCAAGTTTTAGCTCAATCGGATATACGTAAGTACTTGCAAAATGCATTACAAAATTTGAACCGGATAGACTAGAAGGACAAACTGACGGACAGATAGACAGAAATACGACCAAAGTATGTTAAATAAAAGCTTGTAACATGAGGCCCTATAACCATAATACCGGACGCAATTCCGCACTCCAGACTGCTGTTCTGGATTTTTCATTGAAAATAACACTTTGGTCGACCCGGGGATCCGTACCCAGGACCTAGCGATCATCACACGCACTATACGCCACCAAGGAGACTTTAATATATTAAGAAAGTCGCCCCACATCAGAAATTATTTCTGCATCATGGGTGCGTTTACAAACATTATTCAAATACACAAACACGCAGACCAAAATACATTTGAAGGGTCACACACAGATTTTTCCTGCGCAATGAACCCGTGACTACTTAATCCAGTGGACGGTGCGACTCAAGCTCTTAACCACTGAACCAAGCCGTCCGTCTATTCAGAAAGTAGCCTCAAAATATAAATTAAGCTATCACGAGATTCTAGGTTCTACCCTAGGTCGGACAAATGTAGTTTTTTAACCGACTTCAAAAAGGAGGAGGTTCTATGTTCGGTTGTATGTATGCTTTTTTTTTTTTATCTTTTGAAAAATTTCCAGTGTCAGTCCGGAGTCTGGAATTGTGCCCACTTCAATGGCAGTGGGCTCACCCCCTATTACATGGGATAAAGTGGGTGTACACATTACACCTCTGCCATACCTAAACCCAGGACAGGTTAAGTTCCTAGGTCGGACAAATGTAACATGGGATCTAACTATCTGAAATAACAACATAACTACTCATTCCATAGGCGGAGCGACTCAAGCTCTTAACCACTGGATCACGCCGTCTGTTTATTACGAAAGTAGCCTCAAAATATAAATTATTTCTGCGTCGTTGGCACGTTTACATACATTATCTTGACATACACAACACCCAAATAAAAAAAAAATACTTATTGGGTCACACAGATTTTTTCTGCATGGGGAATGGACCCGCGACTACTCGATCCAGTAAGCAAAGCAGCTGATGCTCTTAACCACTGGATCAAGTCGTCGTCAATTTAATATTATAAGCCTCTAATCGTTACCTCGCAGCTGCGCACGCGTTTGTGATATCTTTATGAATTATTACAAATATCATTAACTCGGGCTGAAATACATTCAGGCCTACCTTACTTTGGATAATGGAGGTTTCCAATAGTGGAACAATTATAAAAATCGGTTTAGTCATTCGATTACAAAAAACAAACGAATATTTCCTTTTTATAACATTACTAGTCTCTGCCCGCGACGTCGTCCACATTGTTTTTAAACAGGGACCTAACATTTTTCCGGTATAAAAAGTATCCTATGTGTTAATTCAGGTAGTCTGTGTGTCAAATTTCACCCAAATCCGTTAAGCCGTTTTTGCGTGATTGAGAATTGTTACTCAATCACGCAGACACTAGATGTTTCTACATCTCAACATACAAACTTTCACATTTATGATATTATTAGGAAGTAGGATTACGCCAGATCCCTTGCGGGGTACGCAGAGAGTACAGAGTTCCAACAGTATTACGATTATACTCACCATTATCATCCCGTTTGAATCTACAAAGCCCATCAGTAGTGCACAGAAAGCCGGAACATTTCTTTCGGCTGTCGTCCACACTGTACCACAAACCGTCCGCCGGCCACCGACAGTTGTCCACGCACATGTTACGAGTCGCACGAATCAGCAGCATACGAGAGAGATGGCAATCTCGCATCATTAGCACCTTGAATCAAAATAAGACACGCTGTGAGGGACAGGTTTGCAACACCTGAAATAAAAAGAAAGAAAGAAGAAAAAAAAACGTTTATTCAATGACACAAAAACACGGAAAAAATAAAAAAATAAATGTGGCACTGAAATGGTATACTCTCAGCATAATGCCGAGGCAACTCAATTGCCACGACGCTGGTCTTTCGTATATACCAGTGCAAATTGAGAGCGATACTGCGCGCAATTACAATTCAAAGAAAAAATACAAACAGTTTATCTGAGTAAATGTAGATGTAGTTGTTGAATACTAATATGGAAAATAAAGTATATAACGAATAATGACTAACAACAGTAAACAATAATAATAACAAAATGGAGTTATGTCGATCCGAAGAAGATTTAGGTACACGGCTTGGAGAATTAGGTACACGGCTTGGAGAAAAACACCTATGAAATTAATTGTTGAAAAGGTGCTCTTTTAATCTATATATGTATCTATCTATATCATCACGCCAGATCACTTGCGCGGTAGGCAGAGAGTTGAGTTCCAACAGGTTATTTCCTTACATACCTCTCTGGCTTCCTCCACTTTCATACACGCTCGTCGGTTACGGAAACTCTTTACCTTCAGATAAGACTCGATTTATTTGCTCTTTTAAATTGGTTTAAATTATTTTTTTCTAGTTGTCTAGACAACAAACTTGTTGGTAGAGAGTCGTGTTTATGAGTAGGTACTCATAAACACGACCAAGTCTCTACCACCATTTCAGAATGTCATGCCCAAGGGCAGAAGGACTAGAAACTCCACGGTTAGTTAAATAGAAGATTAGAATAAGCTGTAAGACATCGTGCAGCTGTAAGACATCAAGTAATGCTCATTCGATAGTGGCATAAGATAGGGCGTTTCATTGGAAGATCCTGAAGCCCCTACCGTTTTTGAGTATAAAAGATCCCAGACCCCGTTAGATATAGGTTATCAGTGGACTGATACATGACTGATAACCTTCTAAAGAATTTTTGGGTCAACCAATTTTAGGTTTGTTTACACAAAATAATCGTAACAAAAAGGTTTTATGCAGCCAGGTACCTAAAGGTGCAACTTAAAAAAACCAATCAAACTTAAATGTGTACAATATTTCGCGTGTATGCTGTTGACTTGAAATGTAAAGTCAGGTCATGCTAAGCGTTAATATGTATTGTTATGGGACCTTTTTTTACCAGGTGAATGTCCGGCATAGGACTTCCGCGAGCCTCGGGGGAAGCTCGCGGGGCGTGTCGGATTCCTACCGACTATAAACCCCAGGGTGGCCGACATCAGCACTTTGGAGGGACTCCGGGATCTCCGTATGGAACGCACCGGTGCCCCTCTTGTGCCGCGCTCTGACGAGCCTGCCATCGGAGGGAGACTTGATGACACGCTCCCCCTCACACTGACGCGGTGCCCACGGCGATGTGGGCCACACCACGCCACCGTCCTCCTCGGGGTTGCTCGTGAAGGACGCTCAGAGCCCCCGCCCCTCGCGTCCGCGACCCCGAAGACCCCCCTGCTGATGTTGTTGCAGGGGGGGGGGCGCCAGATATTACAGCGGGGGACGCGAGTTAGACCGTATTCTTATGCCCCGGGCTATTGGGCTGGGGGGCCTGCGCGGGCTGTGGCCCGCCCCTGTGCCGTCGCCTTCGTCGAGCAGGATCGGCCCTCTCCCGATCCCGCTCCGCCTCCTCCTTCTGGGACATCACAGTCTCGCAGAAGGAGGATACGGCCCCCCACGCCAATTCCCCTGCCAGCATAGCCGCTACTACTGCCGGCAGGGAGAGGTCCGGTCCGATCCGATCTACCAGGATCATTGTTATCGAACCTGAACCAACATGTCAAATTACAACGCCGTAGGTTAAGAGGAAGTGAACAATAATCTTACCTTAACTACTAAAGCCCAAGACGGCTGCGGTTGCGCCAACAACACAATCAATTCTAGCCCCAAAGCAGTTTTATTGGAGAGATCTTGAGTACACTTGACCATCGTATCGTCGTAGTTGTCGAATAGCTTTGGACTTACGAACGTGTACCAAGGGAATGCGCAATCTTTTGACATAGTGGTTTGGTCTTTATCTTTGAATGCCTGTAAATAGAAGTTATAATAGTACCATATGTCAATTCTGTCCATTACTGGCAAAAATTAATGCCAATGTGAAAGAGATTAAGTCATACTACACCACGCGGACCCTAGTGCAGATTGATGGTGGCAGGTTTGTGCCAACCTGCCGTTGGAACTTACCAAGCCGCTTATATGGGATCCAACTAAGATTAAACTACTTTTCTTATAAAACCTTGAGAACTATCACCTGCACACCCGTATGCTCACTCGACATACGAGCTATTAAGTGGCAGTCGGGACACGAGTACAAGATTTTATTCCGTACCGTAGATCACAAATTTTATTTTGTTTTTAAAAAATAATATCCCATAGTCGAAGGTTCATTTACAAATGTGTAAGTCACATATACACAAACGTCCAGGCCAAAGGAAACATTTGTGGATCATACCAAAATTCGTCGCATTTCCTCAGAACACGACCCACCGAGTGCAGCAGCCTATGCTCCAACTATGTTATTATTTTAGTCGTCCTGGAGCTAAAGCCCAGGTTATGTATTCAATCCTACTGTTCACAGGTACTAGAGAAAATGAAAAACAAAAACTTCATAAAGTAACATATCCTTAACAATACTAATTTAGTGCATTAAAAAACAACTATACCAAGCAAAAAATAACATTGAGCCGCCCGGCGCGGCTCATCAGCTAGCCGGTAGATACCTTCGGTGTTCCAGATTTTCACCCTATATTCAGATAGGTCAGTAGGTATACGTTGCTTACAGAAGTGTTATTTTTTTACTATTTTTATTACTAGTGAATAGTAGGCATTGAATAAATCATTTGGGCTTTTCTCCAAGAAAGAAAGAAAGAAAAATAATTTAGTTGTGCTCACACAACTAAACACAAAAGAATGAAATGCATAACAAATGTAATTAAAATGACAAAAGAGTAACAATAAAAAGGTAGAAATGCAAAGCAGTGATTGTGTGAGACCCAAAATTTGTCCCTGCCTCAGCTAATGCCGCAGCTGTATTATGCTGCAGCGCTGATCTTCCGGCAGCGCCATATTTCGGTAACATCACGGGCGGTCTCATTTAGATATATGTATTAAAGTCTAAAAACTACTAACTAAGGCATATATATATAAAAAGCGCTCGAGCAACCGAGGGGTTAACAAACTAGAATGAAAATAAGAAAAATTGCCCTGTGTAAACCTAATCTTCCAAAAGATCTTTTCAAAAAATATATATTTATTGTCTGTGGACATTTTGTAGTTTTTGTTTTTTTTTATTTTATTTGGTTATTGGCAGCACTGTTTCGTTTTGCTGTCAATCAATGTCAATCCAAGGTGTGCCCAAGCAAAATGGCGCGTACGACGTGGCAAATCGATAAAACGATAAATCGTACATCGTACAAGACGACTAAAATTACACCGATCTAGTGGCCATCGCTTTGGGTAATGTAGTTTTTCTAACAAAAACTTCCCAGTATGAGTCCGGAGTCTGGAATTGTGACCGGTATATGGCAATAGGCTCGCCCCTTATTACATGGGACCTGACATAGTCGGTGAAAAGTGGATGTACACACCCCGCTTGGAATATAGACGTCTTTAGCCGAGAACCGTTGACTACGGGACAAAGGGCTCCCAAAAGACCACCACGACGACCGGCTTTGTGCTGTACGCATCCAGCTATTACCCGCAACCTTCAACGGGTCATTCACGCTTTAACTAATAAAATAAATCAAATTACCTGATGAATAAAATGCAGCTCAGCTCCCCTATACACAAAACATTTAAATAACTCGTTGCATTTAGCGTGCACATCCCTAACATCTCGCATCTGGTGTTTGACGTCAAGCCCCGCTAGATCAGCACCACTAGTGCATATAGATGGTAGAAGTTGGGCAACGCATAGGAGTATGTTCAGGATGTCGTTAAGGAGAATCCGTGTTGTTGCTTCTGTTGTATTTGTCTGTAATAATTTTAATATAAATATATTTACGACTTGGTTTACGCTTTTCCAAATATGTACTGGTAGCCATTGATATCATTCCAGCGCTTTACTACCACGTGTTGAAAAAGCGATCGTGCGACTACGGGGTAAGAGAAACCTAAAACAGAACAGAAGGACATCGTACACAAAGTTATGAAGGCCTTTCAAGGAGACGACGACATTTAGAAACGAAAAACACGAATGAAACTTAAAACAAAATTTATCATTTTAGGAACTAACCTAACTGTACTGTAAAAACATAATAGACGTAAAACAATTTGTATCTTGATTATATGTTTGGAAATATTAAAAAAAAAATCCATAGATACCATTATCCATGCATACATTTAAAACCGTGAAGTGCTGTGTGGGATATGCCTAAACAATAAATAAAAACAATCTTTTACAGAAGTCTGTAGTGTCTAACAAGTCAAAATAATTATTAATGAAGAAGTTTAAAATGTAGATATAGGTACCTGACAATATCTCACACTCAAAATAGTAAGTGTTTCATTGAGCATTCCTGCAAATATTCTTTGCGCCATCCTGGGTGGTACTGTATCCCATAAATCCTTTCTACTTCCTGAAATAACAAAATTAATTGCATTCAATCTTAGAATCAAAAGGCAAGGAGGCGACTAACTCAAGGGCGCTTCGAGAAGAAACTCCCCGGCCCCGGCTGTCACTATGAGGGACATATACTAGGTGTCTCTCCGTGAAACTGTGTACTGCCCAGTCGGCAAGGGATTCTTCGGCCTCGCCGGCGAGATCGACGACTGATCCTATGTGCGGCATCTGTATCCGAAAGGAGGAAAGTGAGGAGAAATATTTAAGAGAACCTAACAACTCTTCTTAACTTACCGTTCATATACAACCACCATCCTTGTACAGATGGCGTGCCGGTCTCGTGGACAGTCTTAGTGTTGCCATCTATCGGTCGACCGCCCGAATCTTGTAGTATGTAGAGTGACAACACTCGGTTGTGTAAGTCGAGGACACGCTCGCCGACGGCTTCGGACATTGTATTATACCGTTTATAGCAAGCCTGGTACAAAATTACATATTTATCTAAATAAAATATGTAAAAGAGAGCGTAAATTATTTCTGGAAAAACATCAGTTTTAGTGATTTTAGAGGAAGATTAGATACGGATCTAGGCCAGAGAATATTTCAATAAATAAACACATTGAAATCGGTCCAACGGTGGGAGCACAGAATAAAGATTCGGCTCCTTAAGATGCCACAGACAGAGACACAGAAAGACAAAGATTTCAAACTGACAACACCCTCTTTTTTGGGGGGAGTTAAAACCACAAGTTCCTCTTAACTAGTACAGGAAAAGAATCCGCAACTCGAACACCAAAACAGATATTTTTATGTGACCCCTGTGGTTTTACCATAAACCACCATATTAGGTTTATAGTAAAACCTCAGTTTATATTAGTCAGAAGTCTCGCATCCAAACCCAGGCACGCAGCTCTGTCTTATTCGAAAGCATGTGCGTATTAAAAATTAACTATCACTTGCTTTAACGGTGAAGGAAAACATCGTGAGGAAACCTGCATGCCTAAGAGTTTCTCGAAGGTGTGTGAAGACCCGCACCTGGGCCAGCGTGGTGTACTAAGCCCTAACGTGGTGTACTAAGCCCTAACGTGGTGTACTAAGCCCTAACGTGGTGTACTGGCCTAAATCCTCTCAATTTGAGAGGAGGCCCGTGCCCAAACGGCGAGACAGTTTCTTAACAGAGTTAATATTATATAGTAACCTTTGGTTAAAGGAATGGTAGATATATATCATGAAAAATAAAAAAAAAAGATTTTCACACCTGCAATAAAGAGTGTCTCTCAACATTGCCCATGTCTTCAACATGTTGCACATAGCAATAAAGACTATTTTTCAATAACGCGGCGGCTCCAAGTGTAGCAGTCAGTACTGGGAGGTCAGCATGATCCAGGGCCTCTTGAGCGAGCATGTGGAGATGTTCTGCAGATAAACACCTATATAGTTTTTATTTCCACACCCTAGAAACTTATGAAGGAAATCCCCTCATATTGGAAGATCAAACCAACAAAAAAAACATCAGAATGTACCACGACTTCTCTTAATATGGAGTAGAGTTAACATCATAAGTCGTTGAACATTTTCTTAAGCATTAATTGTTTTTTTCTTGATAAGAATGTATGAATATTAAGGGTTATCAATGCTTACTAAGGCTTTAAAATTAAAGCTATCACTTGCCAATTTAAGCAGTTCCTTAATTTTATTTAACAGTATGTTACGTTACGATTTATATCGATCAGTTACCATTATATCAAAAAAAAATCATAAAAGATTCATAAAATGTATGCTAGCTTTCCAAGGTGCAGTGAAGGTAACTGAACACGAGTTGTCTATACTACTTACCTAATAAAGAGTCGCTAGATTTAATGGCTAGTTGAACAAACTTATCCGGGTCTGATGTTTTTGCCACGCCACTATCGCCTTTATCGTCCTCTTCTGTTATCACAAACATGCCAGACCCTTGCCTGCAGGTATTTAAAATTATTATATATTCAATGAAAAAGTTTAAAATTTGAATAAAGTAAATATATCTTGAGAAAGACAAAACAAAGGGATAATTTTTTATTTTTTTTTATAGCCTATTCTGTATCCCACTGCTGGGCAAAGGCCTCCCCTTTACGTTCCCACACAAATCGATCCTGGGCCTGTAATATCTATGTCTTTCCCGCATAAGTGTCCAAGTCGGCACGCCATCTTCGTCTCGGGCGACCACGGCTTCTGTGACCGTCCTCAGGGGTTAATTAGTATATTTAAATTTTAACTGTGAAAAATGTTTACATACTATTGCAGCATACTGTCATTACAAGGTCATTGCTCAATGTTTTACAAATTTTGAAATACAACGATTACTGGCAGTATTATTAATTGTTTAAGGAAAAAACTGAGTATCTTACTTAAATGCAATTGAAAATTCTTCTTCGAGCCACAGTACTATCTTGACGGAAGCAAATGAAGCATTCCTTGGGAAGTCTAACCGGCCACCCACTACTCCTCGGCAAATAGTTTCCGATAACACAGTTTGGTTTTTCTTCAACATAAAAAGGTTGTAATTTATTGTTAAATGAAAAGTAGCCCCACACTAGAATTCAATCCTGCTTTGAATGAAATTTACACTCACAAACACCCAGCCAAAACAAACATTTGTGGGTCTAACAATGATTTGTTGTATGGAAATCATACCAGGGACTACTCAACAGAGGTAAAGCGGCCTCTTAACCAGACCATTGCAATTACTAAACCAAGCCATCTTCCAATATGTATATTATAAAAAAAAAAATTGTACATTCAAAAGCATTTCTCAATGTTGGTGTCTGATTGGTTTAATTGGCAGTTACCTACATGAAGTTTATTGTGTGTGTGTGTGTGAATGAATGATCTACACTGTTGGCCGCGGGGCCTTTACGGGTTCAAGTGAAGTTTATATTAAACATGTTTAGTGAAAATACTCATAGGTTCACATGCCATAACCAACCTTAGTATGTGTAACTTAGGCATTGTTTCGCATTGAAATGTCTACCACAAAAGTTCTATATTATAATGAATTCTCACCTGATAATACTCCAAATCCCTTTGCAATAATATAGGGATACGGTCCATAATATTTCCATCTTCAATGACCTCCATTTTAGTACAAAATAAAACAAATGAAAATGAAATTAAACCTATTTACTAAAATAAATTATAATATACAAACATAAACAAATCAAATTAAACTATGTGCACACTTGTTGAATTTAATGTTATTATCAACGATTTTTGATATTTCATCTTGTAGAAGCCGATGTAGGGTTACCCCGTCATGCTTATAAACCCAGTATCCACCATCTTTTAGTACTAAATCATAGCGTTTTGGTCCTGATACAGGTGAGCTAAGCCAGATTTGTTTGTTTGGAGTTTGCCTATTAATCACATAAGTTCCGTAGTTAGCTCCCAAAGTTACTGTTAAAACTCCATCCTGAAAAAAAAGAAGACTATATTTTATATGATGGGCAAGTCAAGACTATCCATAACCGGCGAGCATGTATGGGATGAACCATGAGAGTGAAGGAAGGCAGATAATTCTGTAGGGACCTGTTGGAACTTAAATGTTAATATGTACTCTCTGCCTACACTGCAAGGGATCTAATTTGATGATATACAAATCAATATTATATCTAAATCTAAACTATTATAAAGAGAAAATTTTGATGTTATGTGTGTTTGTTTGTAATGGATAAAAGCAAAAACCACCTACCCGATTTTAAACATTCTTTCACAAAGTTACATTATCAGCGAGTGACATGGGCTGTATTTTATTTTCAAACGAAAATTGAGATCGCTACGAAAATTCCGATCATATGACCCAAGCAGAGATAGGCAAAATGTAATCGGGTAAGAATTACAATTGTATTTTGTATTATTCAATCATGATTCAAGATTAAAAGTTTAATTGTAAACATTGAAGATTACAAAATGTAATTGAAATCATTAATACACCATCAAGCCTATATTCCTCAAGCAGGGGTGGTTAATCATTAATCTGATTACATTTTTTTTTTTTTTTTTTTATTTGTAATTAGACACTGCGGGCCCGGTTTGTCCCGCACCTTTTTTTGTGTAATTTATGTGTTGTTAGTATTTGCACTTGTATGGTACATGCCGCTTATTATTAGCTTATTGTTACAGTGCTTGGTATTTGTTTGTAGCGGTACTTCAGTAGAGGTGTTCTTTTTTTTTTTTTTTTTTTTTTTTTAATTTATATTAATGATTTTGTAAGTGATGAGGCTTTCTGTTTTGGCTTGCCTTTGAGCGAGAATGCCTCAGTTGTGTAGGTGTTTGGCTGCTTGTGAGGGTTTCCTTTAGGCCTCCGCCTCCAGCAGCTTTTTAACAACTCTGATTACATTTTGCCCATCTCAATTTTTGTATCAAGATATCAAAAATATGCCTATAAAAGTAATTATTTATAATGTAATGCGAACTGCAAAAAATACTGATGATTCATAAAATAATGTACATGTTTATAGTACTCATCATTACCCACAAAAAAGTTCATGAGGCTATATGTCTATTAAGTTAAGTCACAATAACCGCTTTTTGTTAATCAAAACATAGGTAGAATCGAAAGATGATGACATTTGTATCATGATATTAATCATTATCCATCAAAATACTTTCATAATTAAGGTTATGTACATGTAAATTCCTCTTTAACTTATTCAAATTGAATCTTTCACTTAGAAGTTATGATGGGTATAAAAATGCTAAAGGTAGAAAAAATGCCATGGTGTGAGTGAACAGCCCTGCCCTATGTATATAATTTATAAAGATATTGTAATAAAAAAATATTAAGTCAAAATGAAGTTCGCTAGGACATTAGTTTTTAATGCAAATGCTAAGTGTGCAAATACTAAGTTTAAGACACTCCATTGTGTTGAACAGAAAATAAGATGCAGCTATTTAACGGTGAGCAGAAATAATATTGAAATGGCATCTATATTTTTCTAGCCAGTGAATCAGATGGTTTTTTTAAGTAGCACTAGGTATTGTTACGAAACAAGGTAATTAAAAAAAAATATTATGATGATTTATTGAAACTATTTCATAAGATCTTTTTTATAACTTCTTTAATTTAAAAAAAAGTAAGAGCTGATGAAATTAAATTTATATTTTGGAAAACAAATGCGTGTTAACTTACGCTGTATGTTACGTCAGCGCCGTTCAAATTGGACGCTGATTCTACCACTTCTTCAAAACATTCGCACAAAGATTCTAGTGTTTCGTTACAGATATCATCGAAAACTGCAGGGTCTACTTCGGAATTTAGCGAATTATCAGTAGGTGTTGATGAAAATCTGCGGTTTAGTTGTACACTGTTGTGGATTGTGGAAGTTACTCGCGAGTATTTGGGTGCCACTGATAGGGCCGTTGTATTGATTCGCTGCCGTACCAGGTATCGGCTGGTACGCAGAAAATTTCTTAACATTTTGCGAGGAATAGCTTACTACACAACCGACTGGAAATATTTAAGGTTACATTTTTGTTATGACGTTTGGTTTGACAAGTTGACATTGACATTAACTTTTGGACTTAAAACCTAGTCTTTTGAGATTTTTCTTTACAGAGAAAAATGAAACAAATATTAATTTATCATTTTTATATTTCGCTATTTAGATCCTAAATTTTATGATTTACGATGGGGTTTTTGTTATCATCAACATTTTCTTCTTTCTTTGGGAGCATATATGCATTTTGAGGAGGTAACATCCAGAGATTTGCTTGATATGCCGGCGAAAGTTCCGAAATCGATTTTTCTGGAATCCTTGGTATGGGAAGCAATGAGTTGTATTGAGACCAGTGAGGGTTTATGAAAAAAATGTGGCGGTCTTCGCGCTCCTGTAACCTTCTGAAGTTACCTAAATTAGGCTCATCCCATCTGTCCCACAGTTTCCGGAATTCTTTCATCTAGAGAAGAAAAATAAAATTAGGTTCCTGTCCACCTGTCATCACGTAGCTCTTTGTACATTCATATTGTTATATAATTTACATAGGTGCCTAGTAAATCTTACTTAGGTATTCCTTTTTAGTTTAACTATTCACCTGTTCAAAAGACGCAAACAGCGTAGTTCTTGGTATAAGCCATCTGACCACATATTTTTTTCTTTTCACGTTGCTCAAGGTGCCCCAATAAAGGAAATAATCTTCAAAAAACATGGGTAGGAGACGTGACATGGGATATGGACCCACAGGAGTGCTTGTCTTCGCTTCTCGTATTCTTGGGAAACCTTCGATAATCCATTCCAGCCTTTCATCCGGGTTCACACAGTACTGAAAAACGTAAGCAGATATCCGCCTACTTAATTAACTACACGACCAAATTTACAAGTGCATGCTTAAAATCTATTTGGAGCTTTTGCAACAATACTGCCTTGGAGAAGGAAAGTACTGCGGACATTTTTGGGGTGGTAAAAATCCCATAAACAGCCTTTAAGATTCTTTTTTCACCTTTCTAGGTAAAATAGAATAAAAGATTTATCTATCTATCATTAACATCACACCAGATCCCTTGCTGGGTAGGCAGAGAGTACAGAGTTCCAACAGGTTCTTTCCTTACATACCTCTCTGGCTTCCTCCATTCTCATATTTCTTATCATATATCTACGCTCGCCGGTGACGGAGACTCTTTACTCTTGAATCTTAGGGGTGTGGTGTGGGTGTGGCGCTGTTCTCGACAGAGAACCGGGGATCATTTAGCGATTTTTCCCTTGCAAACGAATAAAAAGCTATCAATTAGATATCGGTGATTACCTTGATCATATAGCATACCATCACGATACCGTCTGGATGTTTGAAAGCTTCTTGTTGAGTAAGGTACTCAGATCGAAAGAATGTTACCTTGAAAAATATTATTTAATATATAGGTTGACAAAATGCTTGGGTTCCTGGTAAAAGTGTAGGTTGATTGTCTCATTAGATAAAACCGTTACGGTTCTATCGCTGCTGGGGACAACCACTTTGTATGATCCGTAATTATGTGTTTCGGTCTTGGTTTTACGTAATGGCAACAAAAGAATCTGGACATTGAGGAAAAAAATGTAGCATCACTTGCATGTTGATTTTAACACCATCGACACGGGTATCATAACCCGGAACACCGTAATGTGTCCGAGAGAAATCAAAGTAACAGTGTATCGAAGAGTGGTAGATAAAAGCGGAAGAACTACTACTACCTCTATTTATTGAAATTTTTATATTACATCCGATTTTCTGTAAGCCGGACAACTTTCTATCGGACGTTGACTTCGCACCATTTTTAGTTCGGTTGGATTGATAGGACTATACTACAACATTGTTGCCGTAAAAAAGGTTTATTAGAGACGCTTATATGGTATGCTCTTTATACACTTGTTAGGATGTATTAGCGTGTATCTTTAACAGGTTAGCTGTTAAGTCCCCATAGAAAAGTTGTCGAAAATGCCATTAAGTATCTACAGTAGTTTATATAATTATACACCCACTTTATATTGGGCATGTCTAGGTAGTGAAGGTACATGAACTTGGAGAAACCGCTCTACGGGTACCGCATAGGGTACACTAGACCGTCAAAGTGTTAAATGAAATTTCACTAGATTCCTTTGAGGATTCTTAAATTGCTTTGCCTCTTAGCATTTTACAATGTAAACATATTCTTCACACCTGCATTTCTCCAGGATACCGCCTTTTATCTATGGTGTGTTCGCTTCCTTCCATCATGTCAGCTCCCCAGTGAAAGTGGACTTGGGACAACACGTGTTTCTCTAAGAGCGGACCACCTTCTAAATATGGGCGTTCCGTCCTCCATTTTGCACCGAGAAACACTGAAAAATTAAGGAGTATATTCGTTTCAGATGATTGAGGAAGTAACAAATCAAAAAGTGAAAAAGCTTATTAAATTTGTTGAACTTAGATCACTATGGTATTATTGTCATAAATAATATAGTCTTATTATAAAGGTATATGTAAGTTCTGTATAATATTCAATTGCTGCTGGAGATCATATCTTTGATAGCCGATATACTAACGTTTAAAGTTGTCACATTATGTCACCCACTGATGAGGAGTGGAGTAAGGATAGAGGATACATTTCCGATCAAATGATATGGGCCAAGACATCTATTTGAAAATACTACGGTTTTGTTTTTTTCGTTTTGCTATTTATATTTTATACTATTACAATCCTCGGGATAAAGTTTAATTTCTTTGTCAAATTCAAAATATAACTGTCCTGTGGGCACTCGTTTAGTTTCTGTGATATAGAATATTCCTCCTCTTTCTTTATGTGGGTATGGTTAAAAGACGCCATAGAAGAACTTTGATCAAACAGCCTTGGACTAAGCCCGCCACTCATTCCCACCATTGCAACTCCTGCAAGCCAGGATCCATAAAAGTCTTCTTAGATGACGCCAAGGTATGAACCTTAGGGTGTCCTGGGAAGCTCTTTAATTGTCTTAGAACCCGCAACAAATTTAATTAGAAAGAAAAACAGGTTGAGTAAAAATAAAAATTCCACTTCCCTCCTTTGAAAAGCTAAGCGCAAAAAAAAGGTCAAACAGCCTACGGAATATGACAATAGCTTCACACCCGTGAGCTTTAACGTTTGGGTTACGTATGTATAAAAATATGTAGATTGGTTTCCGTTTTGCGAACAGCCTTCATGAAATCAGTCACCTTTGAACTATTCGCGCCTTTATTAAAAAGGCGACAACCCGATATTTTGCGAACGCGTCCAATCATAGTAATCCGCTAATCGTAGCCGCCGCCGACTACGAACCCAACTCCCCTTCTATCAGCCGGTACCGCTGTTCCGCGGTACCGCGGCATGTTCTCACCGACCCTCCCGATACCCTTACATCCCTTCTTTCGGATACAGATACCGCACATAGGATCAGACACCGACATCGCCAGCGAGGTCGAAGAATCTCTTGCCCGCCGGCCAGTGCAGAGCACCACGGCGAGATACCTAGTATACGCCCTCCCCCATAGCGACTGCCCAAGCCGACGCCGTTCCTCTTTGAGGCGCCATTGAGCTAGTTGCCTTGCCCTTCTGGCTCGAGCGTAGAGTTGCACGCTCGCCCTCTTGTCCGGTGAAGCTGTAAAGGCCCTGCGGTCAACAGCGTAGATCATTCACACACACACACACACACACAAAACAGTCGCCTTTGATATTGGCATAAATTAACTGTACATAAATCTGCTTCAGTAGTTCCTTTGTATTGTGTAGTATTGATCATGTATGTAGGTATATAGTTTATGATAGTTATCCGTGTGGGCTTTAAAAACAGGTCATCAATTGAAAAATGCATGAATATTTTTTATACAAGATTATTTCAGAATAATACGAGTGATCATTCAATTGAATATTAACTCAGGTGGTGAATTATCAGCATAAAGTGTGCGTTGTTCTCTCATGTTTTACTAAACACATTTAAATGCAAATTTATAAATGATTACTACATAAGGTAAACTTTGAAAGATGTTTGAGTTTCTGTACCCACTTTATTATTGTATTGTATCTAGACCAGATACAGGTATAGGTTTATGTATAAAGACAACTCTCAAGTCGTTCACCCGAAAAGTGCCGGCAAACACTTTTCTGAAACCCTTAGCTTTATCTTTCAGACGCAAACTAAACACATAAGTTTAACTCTTGTAGTCGTTAGTCCGAGATTCATCTGTCTCATCATTAAGTTTGAAGTAGATTGTATAGGCATAGTGATTATGCGCCGTCAGCGTCGGTGTGGCTCTTTCTAAGGAACGTACTACCTGCTTTTGAACTTTGTTATACATGGTGTAATTTTATTCGTCCTGATTTGAAAACCCAGGTGATGTACCCAATGCCTACTGTTCACTGGTAATAAAAAATGAGTAAAAAGGACACTTCAGTCATAGGTTTCAACTACTTACTGACCTATCCGAATATCAAAGGTAGGGTGAAAATCCGGAACACCGAAGGTTTCATCTACCGATCAGCAGACGAGCTACGACGTTCTTCAATGTCATTTAATGCTTGGTAAAGGTGTTTTTAGGGTTCTGAGAACCCTTATAGGATCACTTCGTTGTCCGTCTGTCCGACGGCTATCATCCTTTTCCTCAGAAATGACTAGAGGTATTAAGTTAAAATTTATATCAAATACGAAGGTCTACGGTCCCCTACTGGTGTAAAATGAAGGTTCTATGTAAACCCAAACAAAAGCAATGGCCATTAAAATTCACTCATCAGGAATTATATGCCACTTCTCTTTGACCCAGAACCATGGCATTTGACAAAAATCAAGGTTAAAATACAAGTAAAGGAAAAATCCGATAATTGTTAATTTGTAACTATAACATATAAAAAATAATTATTTCACCTTCAATCCGATAATAAATTAAGATAGCGCTGTCTAATAAGATTTTGGGGAACTATGTTTCTTTGTCTTCCCCGCAAGGGATCTGGCGTGATGATGTATAGAGAGAGAGAGAGAGAGAGAGAGAGAGAGAGAGAGAGAGAGTAAAGGAAAACATACGATTTTTTTTGTTATATCATATACTAAATAATAATATTTTTCTTCAATGCCGATGAAATATATTATAGCGTTATCTAGTGACATTTTGTGGAACCATTTTTAAAGTTGTGATGAATAATGAGAATGTGATGAGAAATATGTGTATATAGCTGACGCCATCTCTGTACAGTGTCGGACGTAAATTTAGTCAGATTGTCGAGTTCTTCTTTTATGTTTAAATATAATGAAAATTAAATGTAGTGTATCTAATTTCAGGTAAAATTTTGTTAAAAGAAAGAGGGATTCATTTATAGGTAATTTTCTGGACTGCCTCGTTGATTAGTAGGTAACGCTTTTAGAGATCGCGGAGGATCTTGTATAAATTTTAGGCTACACAAAATGTAAATTTGCTATAGAAAAGTATCAGTCCGGGGTTCGAAATTGTGCCCGGTATAATGGCAATAGTCTCACCTCTATTACATTGGTACATACTCAGAAATAACTTGGTGTGCACACACGGTATACCTCTGCCACTCCCGCTTGGGGAATGTAGGCGTCCCGGTGTGTGTTCATTTTTATACGGAAATAATTGAATATCAACCTTGTTCATTTAAATTGTAAAATATATAAAAATAAACATCGTCGCGCCTGTATCCCCCAAGGCCGGAGGTTAGGTATTATGCAATAGGGGGCAAGCCTAATGCCATTACATCGGGCACAATGCCAGTTGATACTGCAAATATTTCTATCAAAAAATTATCACCGAGCATCCTTTGTGCTCGCTCGCCCTTAAGTCCGGTGAAGCTGTAAAGGCCTTGCGGCCAACAGCGTACATCACTCACACACACACACACTCAAAAAATTACATTTGGTCTGATCTGGGATTCGAACTCAGGACCTCGTGATCGCTACGTGCATTATTCGCCAATAGACTAACGAGGCGTAGAAAACTTTTTACAAGGTTTTATGTTTGTATGTCTGTCCTTCTGGTTCAAACCTTGTGATTCATTTTTCAAACACGTCGGGTATCCGATTGAGCTGAAATTTGGCATAAGAATGTAAGTTCGGTGACAAGACAATGCTATACTACCATGGACCCATCTCCAGATCAGTCTCATGATGTATGTATGAAAGGTGTCCATGGGAACGTGTTAACGACTCAATATAACCATCTCGTGTTTAGGCTTGTTAGATTGGGATTGACATGTACTATACAACCAGATGATGTTCAGGGTCTGATGATGAAGTGGAAATGTGGCCAACGGAACTACCCAACTACTCAACATAGCCCCGCCGTGTTTGGGCTTATTGGATTTTCCTTGACGAGTTTTGTAGACCCGGATGATGTCCAGGGTTTGTTAATGGAGCTGAAGGGTGGCCAATAGAACTTCTCAACTACTGAACATAATCCTGCCGTGTTTGGGCTCGCTGGATTTGTCTTGACGAGTTTAATAAATCTGGACGGTGTCCAGGGTCAAATGATGGAGCCGGGGAGTGACCAACCTAACTACCTAACATAGCCCTACCGTGTTTGGGCTTGTTGGATTTGCCTTGACGAGTTCTATAGACTCTGATGATATCGAGGATCTGATGATGGAACCGGAGGGTAGCCAATAAAACTACCCAACTACTCAACATAACCTCACCGTGTTTGGGCTCATTGAATTTGTCTTGACAAGTACCATTGTCTACGTATTATTAAATATTATTTTTTAGTTCAATATAACCTCGCTAGATGGCGCTTATTGCGGCGCCCGGAATTGCGATTCGCAGTATTAAGTTTTGTACAGGGTTCATATAGTCTATAGTTTTTTTGTATGGCTAGATTGTAAGCACAGATTAGATTCCTGGATCTTATATAGATCACGGTATCTTAACATGTAATATCATTAGCGCACCTGTAGGATAGAAAGAAAGAGTTTTTGCCATAGAGTTTTAAAATTATAATTTATGAAACATTTTGATGATTCTTGTTGCTATGGGCTTAGTGTGAAGCTCCAGGGTACATTTTAATCTCATTAGTATTGTATTTTGGGATCTAAAACTACACTGGGGAACTCCTTAACGACAAACAATACGAATGTGTAGATTGAGTTTAATAAGTTTATGATCAACAAACGCCAAAAAAGGAGGTTCACAATTAATCTATATTAATATTTTTTACGTATGTTTGACCATAACTTCTACGAGTTTAATTCGATTTTAATGTTAATAAATAATTATAATAAAAAAAACTTTTGTTGTAACAATACCACTATATACGATATTTTACTAAGCTGAGGAGTTACTTTGACCTACTTCCAGCTCAGACCTTGCTTATCACCTAGGTATATGTTTCTTCTCTAGAGAAATCAAACGATCCCAAATACGATAGAGTTACGTTATATATAAATTAGATTTAGACAGCTTTGAACGTTCATCATCATCATTTCAGCCTATACTTGTCCACTGCTGAACATAGGCCTCCCCAATCGCTTTCCAGCGTAACCGGTCCGATGCCACCTGCATCCAACGATTTCCTGCGATTTTCACAAGATCGTCGGTCCATCTGGCAGGCGGTCGTCCTACGCTGCGCTTGCCAATACGTGGTCTCCACTCTAGAATCTTTCTGCCCCAACGCCCGTCCGATCTTCGCGCTATGTGGCCAGCCCATTGCCACTTCAGCATGCTAATCCTGAGGGCTATGTCGGTGACCTTGAACGTTACTGCTATTCAAATAAATTGGACTTAAAACTAGTGTTTATTCATCTATTTACCCGTAAAATTAAATTTATCCATAGTAAATATTTTTTACAAGGACAGGAGCTGCAAAAGGTGGATAGAATCCGGGACCTCGGTGTCATACATGATACTAAATTAACATATGAGAAACATATCGACCACGTAGCTAAACAAGCCTCCAAAGTATTGGGATTTATTATTAGATCTAGTTCACAATTTAATAACATAAAAGTGATCAAAATCCTCTATTGTTCCTTGGTGCGTAGCATCCTCGAGTATTGCTCTCAAGTATGGAACCCGCGATATAATATTTCTGTAAACAGGCTTGAATCCATACAACGCCGATTTCTTAGATTCTTGCAGTTCAAATGCCAATGTTTTGACTCTAATTATGAATCTCGTTGTCGTAAATACCATACACTGCCGTTGCACGAAAGAAGAAAAATAGCAGATATAGTGACATTAGTAAAAATTGCACAGAATATGTGTGACTCGCCGCTCTTGTTGTCTAAAATCAATGTTAAAGTTCCAAGTAGAATAATGAGGCGGCCAATATACTTGGATATTTCTCAAAGCTCTTCTAATTACAGACAGAATTCATTTTTTGTTAGGTCTGTTAATGAATTAAACAAACTGGTTGTCTTTCCTGAACTTGATTTGTTCAATTGTAAACCATACGCTTTTAAAAAGTCTCTGACTGATTCTTGGTTTGGTTCTCTCGCTAGTACGGTTTCTTGTCATAAGAAAACGATTAATTTTTTTTTTTTTTTTTTTCTTTGTAATATTTTTTTTCTTAAGCTTTATAGCAATTCACATGTGGAAACATGTAAATGGTGTTTTTGCTATATAATTCATTATTATTTTTTTCTATGTCAATATTACACTGTATGTTTTCCTAAGATAATAAAATAAATAAAATAAATAAATAAATAAGGTGAATTCCTATAAGCCCTTTCTGACTCCACCACCAGACTCTGGCAACTGTAGTCTACAGAACTTATCAAAACAAATCCAACGAGCCCAAACATGATGGGGCTATCTCGTTTAGTTGAAAAGTTTTTAGGGCCAGTATAAACTATAGTATATAGACAAGATCAAGACAAATCAAACAGGCTCAAACACGAAAATCGATTTCAGTGAAATTGATTAGAATTAATTCAAAAACAGATTTTATGAAAATAAATTGACATGCCTAGACCATAGTTCAGTCGTTTCGACACTCGCCTATAGCGCCCAAAGGGCACCGAAAGCTCACGAACGTAGTTTCGGTTTCGGCACTAGTTTCAGCTGGATTTCAGTCGAAACCGAAACTACAATTTTGTGCTGAAACTGACCGAAACCAAACCCGGTACGGAACCCTCAAAGCACGAGTTCTACTCGCACTTGACCAGTTATTTAATGGACTAAATTAGTATTCTATCTATCTATCTATAACCTCACGCCAGATCCCTTGCGGGGTAGGTAGAGATTACAGAGTTCCAACAGGTTCTTTCCTTACATACCTCTCTGGCTTCCTCGACTCTCATAGTTCGTCTCATACACGCTCGCCGGTTACGGAGACTCTTGACTTTTCCTTCAGATAAGACTCGGTTTTTTTGGTCGTGGTAAGATAGTCTAGGTCTTCCCCGCTACCTTCATCCTTCCACTTTCACATTGTATATCTGTTTTGTCATTCTTTCCTCTGGCAAATTAGTATTGTTATCTCTATTTCTTTTTTCATTACCAGTGAACAGGAGGCATTGAATATATGACCTGGGCTATCGATCCAGGACGAGTACAATTAGTGTATAAATTATGCACCGTGTATAAATAATACAGCCTATAGAGTAAGAATATAGTTATACTATCGCTATCTGAGCTAACAGTGACTTGAAAGTAGTGACTGAATCCAGTAAAAAATACCACAAATACTGGTTATTCAAGCGACCCAGAATTCTAATACCACACTGGAAAAAGGCTCGTGTAAACGACATCTTATCTTGGTGACAGAATTTAAAAGGTCAATGTTAATGGGAAGCGATCTCCCGATTCTAACGTGACGATGGGCGTGCCCCAGGTGTCGATTTTCGGTCTATTTCTATTCCTCATTTATATAAATAGGGATAATCAGGACATTGTACTGTTCGCGGATGATACATCTCTATTATTCAAAATTAAAAGACAGCTGCTTAATTATGACGATGTGAACAGTGCACTGTCAATGGTTGTTCATTGGTTCAACACTTCTCCTTAATGAGAAGAAAACAAAATGTATTAAAGTCACAACGCCAAATATAAGACAGGTTGCAACTAATGTACAAATAAATGGCATGGATTTAGACCTTGTAGAGTTGAATGTATTTCTAGGTATCACTATTGATGCCAGATTATAATGGGGCCCCCATATTGACCATATATCTGGTAGATTAAGCTCAGCGGCATATGCTGTAAAGAAAATTAGATTACTAACTGATATTGAAAAAGCCAGACTTGTTTATTTCGCTTATTTTCATAGTATTATGTCATATGGCATACTACTTTGGGGATGCTTTGCAGAACTGAATACCATCTTTGTTCTCCAGAAAAGGGCTGTTCGAGCAATTTACAATTTAGCCCCTAGAGCTTCTCTTAAGGAAAAATTTAGAGAAATATTCTAACAGTTGCATCACAATTTATATATGAAAATTTTCCATATGTTAAAAAGAATATCAGTAATTTTGAAAAATATAGCGACATTTTTCATGTAAATACACGGAACAAAGATGATCTTATTGTACATTCCACTCGTCTCCACAGAACTAGTAATTCTTTCATGGGACAATGTATACGCTTCTACAACAAATTACCCATAGATATCCGGAACATGCCTATCAATAAGTTTAAAAAGGCAATTAAAACTAGATTCTGTAAGAAAGGGTATTACAAAATTTATCTTGATGATAAAACAGATTAGGTTTGAGCAGCTCCTCAATCAGCAACATTATTCAATGATATATAATACAATTTTCAAAAACAAAAAAAATATTATCAGAAAGGCCAAACAAATTAAATTAAAGGACTAGCCCGCTGAGTTTCTCGCCGGATCTTCTCAGTGGAGGCCGCGTTCCGATCCGGTGATAGATGTAAAAAATTTAATAATTGTTAACGTTTGTGAGTGCTATTGTATTGGCCTATACAAATAAATGATTTTTGACTTTGACTTAAACTGGTTGTCGGAAGCAGGATAACACCCTTGGTAATGAAAATCTTTGGAATAACTTTAACGGTACGACTGGAAGTAAAATATTTTCAATTCACTAATACTAATGTAATGGATGAATGAAAAAAAAAACAGTGATAGTCTAGTGATTAGACCGTTGGACTGCAAAGTCAAAGGTCTCGGGTTCAAACCCAGGTACGCACCTCTTTCTCTCTTACGCACGCATGTCTTTTCGAAAGCATGTGCGTATTAAAAATTACTTCGCTTGCTTTAACGGTAAAGGAAAACATCGTGAGGAAACCTGCTTGCCTAAGAGTTTCTCGAAGGTGTGTGAAGTTCGCCAACCCGCACTGGGCCAGCGTGGTGGACTATGGCCTAAACCCTCTCAGTTTGAGAGGAAGCCCAACGGTGAGACAGTTCTTTAACAGGGCTAATATTAATAAAGTAATAGAGGCGCGGTGGTCGGTCTGATATACCTTACATCAAACCGACCACCGCGCCTCCCCCAGATAATGAGAAAAGTATTGAAAAATCCTGACAACAGTAAGCCCGCAGTATTTTCTGAATTAACACGATTTTTTTTTCTGGTCAGTGAAGTTACTTGTAAGTCTGTTCCAGGTTTATTTACTAGAAAACCAAGTAACAAACTTGTTCATGTGGCTTGTCGTGTTTTAGATATGGATTAACGGCTGCGATCTAATGACAACAGCTAAGGTACCGTTTATAGCATGATGGCGTTTTATCACATACCAAGTGTGATTATTTAACTATTAAATCAGAACTACAGTAGAAAGAAGACCTATTTTTAAAGCAAATCAATTGTTGTTATGTTGTATCTGTTTATCGGGTGATTGATCAATAAGGGCTTGATCACAGGAAATATTGCTTAGCCAATTTATGTATTTCATTCAAGGAAGCAGTACCGGACTCCTAGATATTGAAAGATTTCATCCTAACTGGCAGGCTAAGTTAGACTAAAGGTACATATAGCAAGTTAAGGTACTTTTCAAAAAAATTACCTGTGTATCCAGTGTTAGATACTTTAACTTTATAGGGATAGACATCAAAGTTAAACCATTTAAGTTCTGGGCACCAATAACGGTACGAGCCAGTTATTGAAACATCTATAGGAGTGGGAAGGTGGCCTTCTAACTCGCTGCAGTATTGAATCCATTCTACTGAGCCTACTGGTGGGATTACCTTCGGTTCTTCTTCAGGCAGTGCTTCTTGTTCTTCATCTGAAATTTAATCCTTTTGGCCTTAGCAATCCTTTTGGCTTCAGGATCTACAGTATTACTAAACTATTTTTATTTAGTTAGTTCTTCAAAATTATTTTACTGTACCTACCAGATACGACTGGAATTGCAAATTTCATATTTTAGAAAAATTTCACACAAAAATTTAGCTTTATCAATCACATTTATAATAACTAGCTTATTGCATAGTTATGACAGATTTTTGATTAATAGATACGTCTATGGTTTAATTGTTGTCAATTCATTACTATATCTATGCGTCTATTGATGCAGGATGGATGCAGGCATGGATATAATACAATTGTTTTATATCTATGGATGCAGGTTTTTGTATTATATTAAAAACCAGGTACTATACTATATCTAAGTTAAAAACCGTGATAAAATCTCTATAGTCGACAATATGTCAACGTGGTGACAAAATTTGAAAGTCACAAGCTCCACTGTATTTTATTGCTTGCAACCGGTTTCACTAGAAATAAAGTAATTTGATTAAATTTAAATTACTATTAAAGGATTTGGTGTTAAAGAATAATAAACATGCAGAAAGACAACAAACAGACTAATTTAAACTTTTACGCACTTCCCGAGCCAGATCATGAAATGTTGATTTGGGAGAAATGGATTCAAATCCGAAAAGAGGAAACTACAAACATAGGAAAAAGAATTAAAAGAGCACCTGTAGATTTGACTATGAACTTAATATGGGATGTTAGAGAGGACAAAGAAAGGAAGACGGTATTGGAACACGCACAAATTGAAAAGAAACCTAAAGTTAGGGATAACTTATGGGAACAAGCTCCAAGATTATCACAAAAATGTTATTGTAAACCTGTTTATGAAATACACAGAACTCCAGCTGAGATGGGCCGGCCGAATCCTATTGAGCATATTGCCGTCCCAATGTACATTAAAGAAACTGAAATGGGTATGACAGGAAAATCCGATCGAAAAAAATTTCCTCAATTAAATTCCGATTATGAAAACTATAGGGAAAAGCGAGAATTTGAGTTGAAAGATAGAATGAGGAAAATAAACCCTTTCAGGTAAATTGACAATATTATATTTATGATATGCAAATGCTTTTAACTATTGCTGTCACCGGATGTAGTGAACTTATTGTGTGTGTTGTGGTTGAATAAAGTCTTTACCATTAAAACGGCTGTAATGTAGTATGTAAATTTTGCTTTGAGTCGATCACCGCCGATCAGCCTTGTGGTCGTCGCGGATACATCTGATGACACAAATCTTAGTGGAAACAGATTCAAAGCCTGCCTTAAACCTTTTGTTTTGCAAGCACGAATACTATTAATTGGTAGACTATTAAAAGACAAAAGCGTTTGTACAAGTGTTGTTCTATCTACAATGGAAAAAGATTAAATCGTTTGTTGCTTTTTCTTTAATTTTTTAGAAGCTATTATTGAGACAATTAACCCCCTGTTACTGTAAATAGGGGAACTATGTAGACATATTAGTAGTACCTATTATTAGGTCATATTTCCCATAGTTAATAATGTACCCAGAAAAATGTACCCTTCTTGCCCGCAGGAATGACATTCCGAAGTGGTACTTATAGTTATTGTTATTTGTTTTGACTTTTTTGCTTAAATCGTTTACATAAAAAACCATTCCGATTTTGTTAAATTCATTTGCATCATTAGCCTGCATCACTCCTCTGTTGGACATAGGCGCTGAGCCCATTCCTTGGCTCTTCTGTTCCAACTGCTGCCAGCTGCTTTGCTTATATCGTTGCTGCACCTAGTTGCAGGGTGTCCTACACTATTTTTTACACCGAGACACGGTCTTCACTTAAGCACATGTCTACCCCAATCATCAAGTTATCATCCTTCGGCAAATATATGGTTCATTCAAGGTTAATTCAAGGTTTCGATCTTTCAAACATACTCCAGACATAGCATTGATATAATGTTTTGCTTTTCTTCTTCTAGGCCTTTAGCAAATGAACTGGTCATAAAAGGTTCCAAGCCTGCAACAGCGCCAAAAAAGATGCCACCTCTCCCATCAATTACTGTTACTCCACCAACTGGTTCTCCTGGAGACTCACGATCAGGAATTTATGCTGTCAGAATTAATAACACTCTTATTTATAAAAATATACCCGGTCAGGCATTAAATTATTTAGCTGACATGCAAAATGAATGTTGGAACGAAAAATGTACTTCGTGGACTTACTACTTCAATATCTCCATAAATAAAACTGGGAGAGCTACAGTATTTCTTCAAAATTTCGGCACAGTTACATTAAGGTTCTGTTGGAAAAAAATAAAGCGACCAATTCCTTTTATACCTGAAGATATATATGAACAAGTTTTCTTTTTCAATAAAAATGAAGACGTGCTTTCTCCAGGTCAAAGTAAATATATACATTTTACATTTATTTCTGAAAAAGCTGGCATATACAGCGAAATGTGGGAGCTCACTTTCTGCAATATATGTTTTTTTGATACATTAGCAGACAAACTGATAATTAATTTAACTGCTGATGCTGTCACAAATTCAGAACGTATGACAAAAAAAGTTGAGATATTAAAATACAGAATTGACAGACGCGCTGTCGTTAACATGATTACTGAACTAATTAATGAAGCATTTGCTCAAGCGTTTGTTGTGGTGCCACAGATTTATCCGTATAAGAAATTGTTCATAGAAGCTCAGTTTTTCGTAATGAAGAATCCAATGTGCTTCTATCATCAGACTGAAGTTGCGAAAATGAAAGAACTGTATACAGAAATGGTACCTCGAGAGACATGGGATTTGTCTATTAACACATGGAGGAAAAAGATGATGCAGAAAGATTATGAAGACCGGATGAAGTACTATGAACTGCTTCAGAAATCTCATAGTGATTTCTTGAAGCCTTGGTACGAAGGAGATGAATTATCGAAACATAAGTACCGTACCGTAAAACTTCTGCTTCAACAACTAGCGAATAAAATTGATGTAGCGTATGAACGTATATCAGAAGAATATGTAGTGAAAATCCGATTGGAGAGCGTTACTTCTACTACGAAATCTCGATCTAGAACTAAAGATATTGAATTATCTATGGATTCTCTTATGATGCATAAAATTCGAAATTTATTCTACTTACATGTCTATGAACATGTCGCAACAACTATAGAGCTGTGCGCTGGTGTACTAAGTAGTTTGGATTTGGATAGGTGGATCGAGTTTGATTTTTGTCGACTTTAAATAGAGTCTATATTTCATTGGCAATATTAAGTCCAAATGTATCTGGGGCCGAGCCTCTCGTAAGAACGCGATTTGAGGTTACAAAATCACTATAACGCTAGCGGAACTACTTTCTATTCATAAGACTATTGTTTATTCATATACTAGTAAATAAAATAAAAATCTATAACTGCTACGGCTACGGCTCTTAACGTCTTGACCAAGACGTCGTCACTGGAAAGAGGGCAACAACGTTTTCCTAAGTGTGTTGAAGAGTGCAATATTTGTACTTATTTTACCCGCTCTAAATATACTACAACCATCAACCTGCGTATTATGAAAATAATGCAATAGATGATATACCTATTTTTGTTTATTACTCATTCAATAATATTTTCATAGTCTGACCACATACCCTAATGGACACTATTAACCTTTGCTATCAACTAATATCCAAAAAATCTATATTACAATTCTACTTTTATATTAAATAAGATGAATTACTTTAATAATTCATTTTATTCATTCAAGTTTCTATTAGGATATATAAGGATTCTAATTGAAATGAAAAGACGGTAATTTAAAAAATTATATTCATTGTAAATTTAAATTGTGGGAAAAATCATGTAGTAAGCAACACCGAACCTCCCACTAGTAATAATATTGCTACCTCTATCGGACCGAAATAATGTAAGTATGATAGGGAACAAGAGTAAAAGAGATACATATATGTTTACTCCAAATTATTTATTGAGTTCAAAGCTATATCAGTATACTTTTAGTGGTTACACTTTATTCGACGCGCTTAAGTGAGGTTTTCTTCTCTATTTATTTACCTGTATTGTAATACAGATTACTTGGATATTGGCGTGATGATATAGATAGATAGATAATTAATAGTGTCTATTAGGGTATATGGCCAAACTATGAAAAGATTATTCAATGAATAAGAAACAAAAACACGCCTAATGTTATTTATTTTATTATTTTCTAAATACGCAGGTTAATGGTTTCAGTCTATTTAGAGCGGGTAAAATAAATACAAATTTACAAAATGCATATCTATTCAGCAAACTCAGGAAAACGTTGTTGCCAATGGGCAAATAGGAAATGTTCTATTTCCAGTGATGACTTCTTGCTCCAGACGTTAAGAGCGGTAGGGCGCTCCGGTTACTAGACTGAATCTTTGAGTGACTCACACATTTTGTTTAGGTCAGGGTATTTGTTTGTGTAATTTTCATGTTTGTAAACGTATCCACGACACAAGGATAATTTTATTAGTGTGGTTTTTTTTAAAGAGGAGAGTATTAGTTTTGTTTAATTCCCCATTGCTTTCTACGACACGCGTGAGAATAAATGAAGTGGAGCTATTCTTTAACGGATCCATACGGCAATTATATAATAAAGAATTATGTACAATATTCGCTTTGAGCAAATAGCTTATTTCTTTTCATAATATTCTAATGGAATTGTTGGAACTCTGTACTCTCTGTGTACCCCACAAGGGATATGGCGTGATAGAAATTGCGCCTTTTGGGAATCAACAAAATTAATAAAACAGGTATTCATATAGTACATGATTATAGGTGACAAAATCATCCAACATTTTCCCATAAAGATAGGAACACCAAATGGTGTTTTTATTGGCAACACTGAATATCAAATTTATTTTTGAAACCTCAAATCGGTTTTTTATTTTATTTACTAGTAAGTATATGAAGAAGCAATAAACTTATGTATGAAAAGTAGTTCCGCTTGCGTTGTAGTGATTTGTGGCCTCAAATCGCGTTCTTACACCACGCATTTACCTATTTTGTGTTTTTTTTAACCTTTTAGGTGGGAATATGGGAAAAGTATTGTCTCAAATGATATCGGGGAGAATGCATTTTCCCTGAAACTTGCAAAAAAATAATAAAAAAAATGATTATTCAAAAACTATAGCGAGTTCTTACTTGATATAATAAACGATTTTGTGATGATGACGTGTTTTATTTAAGCTAAATTCTATACAATTTATGACTTAATACCATTAAATTTCTTAGCTCAAACATACACACCCGGAAAACGGAAAATTTTCCCATATTTTTACGTAAACAAATATTTTAATAATATTTTCAGAAAACTTTGACAAATGATTTATTGTGTTTTCTAATCGTAAATAACCAGTTTATAAACCTGAATCTCTAATTTTATGTCATATAGATAATAAAACAGCTAAATCCGACCAAAAAAATAACCTGATTTCGACCCAATGGCGACCTTGAAAAACGATACAGTTTTTATAATAATGTAATGGTTTACGACCTACATTTTGGACAACAATAAAAAGAATACATCCTTTTATAGCATTATAAATATGAAAACATGCAAATACAGGTTTATTTTACGAATTTATAACCTAAAAATACAAAAAGGTTACGTACTATAGGTGTGGTTACTTTTCCGTTGAGAATCCACACAATTACTTATTATCACACACCCGTTTCAATTCATGATAACATTCATGTACACAAACATTTAATTAACCCATTATAATAACAACACTTATACGATAATTACGAAGACTGCCGTCGGAGGTCGCAAAAAAAAGCAAATTTATTCATAAAATATAATTAAATTGTTACAATGATTATCTATAACTAAATTAAACTGATGCCCGGTCGATGTTGGACACAGGAATACGGCGATTTCCGTTGCATTCGGCCAGGTTTCCTCCGTTGACGTCAATTGCAACATGATTCGCTGACTGTGCGCCTCGTGTACATCGATGTTGTTTTAGGTCACTGCAGCGTCGACGATTTTCATATGTTAGGCTAGTGTAGCATGATTTTTATAGATTAGGCTGGCGTAACACCTCCCCCCGTAGAACAGCGACTATTGAAGACGTTCGTCGTAAATTGAGCTGGGGGTTGATTAGGGTCAACCCTTCTGGCCATGGGGACTGCGTAGACAGCTTGCAGTTCAAGTTGGCCCTCTTCATTTGACTTGCTTGGTGATGTCGTCGCTTGTTTCAAGTAATGTCTTCGACAGTAAAGGGTAAGGATAACTGCGCCTGCACTTATTATAATGACGTAAGTTGGTATGGTAGTATGGTAAAGGCTGTTATTTACGTCATTGTTAGTTTCCAGCGGCGGCTGCATAGATAGTTTCGCGTTGATCTCGTGCAGATTCTTCAGGTCGACAGAGTTCAACTCGATTCCTGGTGCTGAAGATGGGATGATAGTAGTGTCGTTAGGCAGGTCCATTAACTTTAATGCTTGTCCCTTAACACGATCGTGGACGTTAGAGATCGTGAAGTGTGGTGTTTCTAGGTAGCACTGATGGGGTATTACAGCGAGATAGCTGCCCTGCAGGGTTTCATATTGGTGTTGCCCGCAGGAAAGTCGGACTTTTGTTGGCCCAGGGAAGCTGATTGTGTAGTGCCTCTCATCCAGTTCTTCATACGCCGGTTTGCTTAGTGTTACTGAGATCGGGTTACAGTTGGCGTTCTGTTGCTGCGTAGTTATGAGTTGCTGGATACAATCTTCCGATGTTCTGCTTTGCAGGCTCCATTTCTCTTCACATAAGTACCATTTACTGGTCTTCGGGCATTCAGCCTCTATGTACCTGAATTCGTTCTCATATAGTGCTAGGAACGGATAGGAGGGGGAAAGGATTTTATGATACTTATTCGGAACTATAGATATCTTATATAAATCGTAAATGAATGAAATGACGATGGGAATTTTATAGACTATCACTATCTTGTTACCTACATAATATGATCCTAATTTAATTATATCGAAATACTCCCTAATATCTAAATCTAACACTCTTTCTCTGCCATATAGTGTGCTCAACTTACTTATTATAGCGCGTATTGCATACAAATCTAACACTGAATGATGCATCGTGGAGGTCCTGATGAAAGCTAAAACATTCTGTAATTTTATTAATTCTTGCGATATTAAGTCAACATTGTCACTCAAAATCATAAGGACTTGAGCTAGGTGTGCGTATTTAACTAAGTCGTTATCCCTAGTACTTTCAGATTCTCTAATCTTATTCATTAAGTTTTCTATTTTATTCTGATTGTCTAGTATGCTATCTATGACGTGGGAATATTGGGTTGTCCAATTATTAGAAAGGCTAATATGACTATTGAATTCGGTAACTAATTTATTTTGAGTGTCCTGAAGGGACTGAAGGGCTTGGTTATAATGTATTGCATCGGTGTAATCCAGGTTTCCGGTTACACTTTTAATTACGGATCCTAGACCATCAATTAATCCCCTTTTAACACGATCAGACTCAAATGTCTCTAATTGGCTAAAGACACTTATAAGTTTACTTCTAAGGTATATTATATGTGGTTCAAATAAGGATTTAGTTTTATTATGCAGCTCAGGACTGATAATTTCTAATTGATTGTCCAGAGAGGTGATTTTATCTCTGAACTCCTGAAGATTAATATACTGGAGGAAAGAATGGTAATGGGATATGATCCTAGCAGGTCCTAATTTAAAGGGCAAAACACCGGGTCCTTCGTTGAGACTTTCAAGTCTTATCTCCTGAGCTACACATGTCGCCAGGAGGAGATGGAGGATCAGCGGTATTCTTTAACAATTTAGCGGATTTAGGGATTCTCTTTAATCTAGCTTTGGCAACTGGACCTCGTTTCTTCTTGGTATAAATATGAATGGGGAGGTCAGCCATAACGACGTCGTGAGTATAACGGGGTGCTAATTTGACGTGAGGCAAAAGGGTTTTTGATAAAAATCTGTTGCTCCGGCGAGTATTCGGCTTCGGGCTCACGATTTTTATTGCGGTTATCAGTAAGTTTTTCGCGAGAGGTACTACAGAGGTCATGTATGGCGTTGTAGGCTAAAGTCATCTTTTGTTTGTGGTTAACCGTATATTGTTGTAATAATTGAGCGGAAATATCTACATCAAAAGGATCGCGAGGGTCGAAGTGCCCTGTTACTATCTCAATAGGTTTACATTTCGTAAGACTATGTATACTACTGTTGTAAGCTAAAAGGGCATAGGGCATCAAATTAAATACTGACTCTGATTTTTCTCTGATCTTTAGAATACGGAGATGTTCTAGTATCGTTGAGTGAAATCTCTCAACTATACCATTTTCGTTAGGTGTATGAGGAGCTACGCGATGATGATGAATATTGTGAAGCCTTACGAATTCCGCGATAAGTTGATTAGTAAATTCGGTGCCATTATCGGTGACTATAGCGATAGGCATACCATGATGCGTGCAAAAATTGAGAAGTGCTTGTACTACACTAACTGCAGTCCCATCCCTGAGATAATAAGCTTGTGCGTATTTGGAAAATGAATCTACGATAGTAAGGTACTTTTCGCCTTGGATAGTCAGTAAATCTAAATGTACTAGTTCAAAAGGCCTAGTGGCCGGTGGAACGATTTTGAATTGCTGTTGTATTGGGTTGCGGTCATATTTGGCACGCCCACATACTGTGCATTCATTGATAAATTTCGTAATACTGTCTCTCATTTTAGGCCAGAAGTACTTGTGAGATAAGGCTAAAAATGTTTCGTTAATGCCCCTATGATTAGTTTTCCCTTCATGGTATTTGTTAATTATTTCTTGTTGCCTAAGGTATTCGCGTACGTTTTCGACTTCGCGTTTTGTTAGTGTAATGTTCATGGAGGAACTTTTAAATGTTCTTTGTACTATTGGTATAATGGTGTACATGGCTAAGTGTGGGTTAATTAGGAGACCAGTTTTAATTTTTGGATTAACATATTCCTTTATAGTCTTAATCACATCCTCCTCTAGATTGGATTCAGACAGTTGTACTGAAATTCGTGTGTGAGTTTCAAACGGCTTTGTTACCATGGGTCTACTTTTAATATCACCGACTACATTAAAAATTAATTGTTTAGTGAATTTATTTAGTGGATCGTCAGATAACGGGACTTCTAAGATAGGGTTTTCATTATCGGTATGCACAGTGGCAGTCCTTGAGTCATCGTCAGGTTCTGTCACCGTCATAGTCCTAGAATCATCTAAAGTGGGACCCTTTTCAGATGGGTTAACTATAATCGACATTAGTTCCTCGTTATTGAGTTCTATTCTTGAAAGCGCATCAGCATTCGTATTATGTTTACCCTGCTTATAGATTACTGTAAAGTCATATTCGCTGAGCTTTAGTCGCCATCTCGTAAGTCGTGAATTGGGTTCTTTAAGATTCATGACCCATTGTAAGGGCTTGTGATCGGTGATGATTTTAAATTTACGGCCAAATAAGTATGGTCTGAAATACTTTGTTGCCCAAACTATTGCGTAAAGTTCTTTTTCAATTGTACTATAATTACACTCACTCGAGTTAAGGGTTGTAGAGACGTAAGCAATCGGTCTGTCTGAGCCTACGGGGCCCTGAGATAATACAGCGCCAAGAGCTACATTTGACGCGTCTGTAGTGAGAATAAACTCTTTGGTGAAATCTGGGTATTGTAAAATAGGGTCATTTGTTAAAAGAGTTTTACAGTGTTCAAAACAGTCAATATATTTTCGATCCAGAGTAATTTTAGAACCCTTTTTAAGGCACTGGGTTAGTGGTTTAGTCACACGTGCTAGATCCGGTATGAATTTCCGATAATACCCAATTAGTCCGAGAAAACGTCTGATTTCTTTAGGCGTTTTTGGTAGAGGGTAGTTCTGGATAGCTTGGATTTTATTAGGGTTTGGTTTAACACCCTCGTTACAAATGACGTGTCCCAGAAACTCAGTTTCCAATTTCAAAAATTCAGATTTATCCATCTGGATTTTGAAATTGGATTCTCGTAGTCTCTCGAATACCTTTTTTAGGTTTAAAATGTGTTCCTGAAGGGATGTGCTGAAAACCACTATATCATCAAGGTACACAAGACATACTTTGTGCTGTAAATCTTTTAGAACATGATCCATCACACGTTGGAAAGTTGATGGAGAATTTTTCAAACCCATAGGCATTCTTAAAAATTCGTAATGCCCATTTTCAACATTAAAGGCAGTCTTGTGTATGTCCTCAGGGTCCATTTCCACCTGATAAAATCCACTTGCCAAATCCAGGGTTGAAAAATATTGGCACCTACCTAATTTGTCAAGTACGTCTGTGATGTTAGGTATAGGGTACTTATCATCAATGGTTTTCTCGTTTACTTTCCGAAAATCCACGACAAGTCGCCATTTTGTTTTACCCGAAGCGTCTGCCTTTTTGGGTACAATCCAAATTGGAGAGCTCCATGCAGAATCCGAAGGTCTGATGATATTCTGATCAAGCATTTTATTAATTTGATCTCTGACCTCTTGTCAATGGACGTAAGGATATCTATAAGTTTTCGTGTGTACTGGGATTTCATCTGTCGTTCTTATTTTATGTTTCATCTTGTTGGTGAACGTTAAAGGTTCCCCTTCGAGATAAAACACATCAGCGTACTCCGCGCAAATTCGTTCCAAGTTTATACGTTCCTCTGGATTTAAATGTTCAGTACGAAGACGGGAAATAACTTCCTTAACACGGTCAGACAAAATTTCAGTATACTCACATTCCACATTAAATAATTCGGCTTCTATTGGTCTATCCATAGAAAAGATCACATCGTTACATGAAGGATTAGTTATCTCTACCCAACCGCGGTTGTTAGTGACGTTTGTTAAACAGTCTGAAATAATACAATTAGAAATAGTCTGGTTATGGACTAGTACATCTCCGTCTTGCGTGTTTACTGGTAGCCGAATTAATCTAGATGAGTTGGCCGCAATAATTTCCTCATAGAGGTTAACATTGCGTGAGTCGTACATCTGAATAGGTACTTTCGCGTTCCGGGTCACTAATAATTTGTTCCTGAGGTCTATATTAGAACCCCAACTATCTAACAGATCTAGTCCTAGTAAGCCGTCAAAGTAGTTGTGAAATTTGTACACGAACAATGTAATATTACCCTGTTTACGAAATTCCGTGAAGCAAGGTAGCGTAATTGAGTAGTCATTCTTGCTGGTGGCGTGCACATTGGTTACCTGAAACGGCTCATAATTAAGTGGGATGTAATTAAAATATTTTTTGACTGCTTCAGGGCTAATAAAAGACTGGTTAGCCCCTGTATCAATTAGGAGTTTTAACGGTGGGTTAGTTATTTGGATATAACCCAATTGCCTTTGTATGTGGAAATTAAGTTCTATTTTGGTTTGTTGGATTTTGACTCCTCCTGAAAATTTTCATTTGAAATGTTAATGGCCCCTTGGTCTACCTCTTCTACGACTACAGGCTCAGAGTAGGAACCTTGTTCTGGATAATACGAATAATCAGGGTACTCAAACGGATAATAATTTTGTTCGAACTCCGGATAATAATCATTATAATCGTACTGGTAATAATTATTATAATCGTAATCAAATTCGTTAACATTTACGTCGCGCGTTTTGAAATAACTGGTTGGGGGTGGATTTCCAGACCTGCGCCAGTCATGACCTTGTAGGGTAGGTGGTAACTGTCTTGGATTAAAATGACTAACACCGCTCATTGGGCGGGGCTGATTGCCGTAATTAAATGACTGCTGTTGCTGAGTCTGGGGCTGATTAGGCATTCTAAACACATTGCTGTGTGAATTATAGTTTTGAGGAGGAGCGCGCATCATCTGTTGGGTTCGAGTAGGGCCACGTGGTTGTTGAAGTTGAGATGAAAAATTAGGCCTCCAACCTTGAGGAGGTTGAAACTGCATTGGTGGCTGCCGAGATGGACCTGGCATACTAAAACCAGGCTGCCTCATTGGAGCGCCGAATGCGAATGGTTTAGGTACAAAATTGTTAAGGGGTAAATTAGGATTCTGTTGAGAGGGTGGTTGCTGCCAATCCTTTTTGTTGGAGCCACCTTCATTGCGTTGCTGCATATATAAAGTATTGAGTTCGTCCTGCACAAACTCTAGAGCGCTTTCCATGGATGCAGGTCGCATACAGCGTATCCTACATCCTAAAGGATCTTTAAGTCCTCTTAAGTAAGCTTTAAGTGTCAATTTCTTATATAAGTCGCGCTTTGCCGTTATAGTAGTTTCTACGGTTTCGTGCAAGGATACATAGGTCATGATCGTGCTAAACTGGTTTTGACACCGCTCATAGAATTCTTGCGGCGTACTGGACCCTTGAATTAACAGGGCGAGATCATTATATAAGGTAGCTTCATCGCGATGGTCAGCGAAATTATTGATCAATGAGCTTCTAATGCCTTGCCAAGTTCCAGGAATGCCGTTAGCATTGATTAATCTAGCTGCCGGCCCCGTTACTTTGTTTAAAATTCCGTTTATGAGAGCCAAATTTTCTAATTCATTTCCTGCTTCAGTGCTGAAGTGAGATATAATTATTCGGTCACATAAAGTTATGAACCGCGTGAGGACGTGCGGATTGCCGTCAAACTCGGGCAAAATCCTTAGCGATTTATAGATAGCGTCCATGTCAGATCGAGCCATATTTTCTTCTAAGTTTCTGTGCTCGTCAATTACACTAAGCCTATTGCTACAAGACCTATTACTATTTCCTAGCCTAATTTGCCGTGATTCTCTCGGATGAAAAATCTTGACACGCTAATTTTACCCTTATAGTAAAAATTACTAATGGAAAAGAACACGGTATATAAAAAAAATAGAACACACAAGGAAAAAAAGGAGAGAAAAGAGAAAATAAATTAATGGTAAAGAATATAGGATAAGGAAAGAAAGCACTAAGAAAGATTCAGAGCACTCACAGCATTTCTTTTGCCGAATCGATGTCTGGATTCCCTCGTTCCGCAGCTCTCGTAGATTCAGGATCCTCGTAACGTGGCTGGATAGCCGCCCGGGTGACACGCGAACGCGTATATCGATATAAGATAACTAATGCTCGCGAACCGGCCCGCGAGGATCCTACCGACTGCGCCAATTACGAAGACTGCCGTCGGAGGTCGCAAAAAAAAGCAAATTTTATCATAAAATATAATTAAATTGTTACAATGATTATCTATAACTAAATTAAACTGATGCCCGGTCGATGTTGGACACAGGAATACGGCGATTTCCGTTGCATTCGGCCAGGTTTCCTCCGTTGACGTCAATTGCAACATGATTCGCTGACTGTGCGCCTCGTGTACATCGATGTTGTTTTAGGTCACTGCAGCGTCGACGATTTTCATATGTTAGGCTAGTGTAGCATGATTTTTATAGATTAGGCTGGCGTAACACGATTCATAACAAACCATTTTTTTGTTTACACTCACGGCACTTGAAATCCACTTAGCGAGCACGCGCGCTTATCGGATGTTTACGTTATCTATTCTCAATAGCACAAACACAGACTGCAAAGTATTATACATCAACAGAACGATAATATCATCCTCTACATTTTGTTAAAACACTATCTATGGCTACTATTTAGTGTTTTGCCACAAAAATCGATAAACAAATCAATACCGCAACGAACACATATGTTCATTCCCCGAATTTAATGAAGATAACATATGACGTACAGATATGTATGTCCCCCGAGCCTAAGAGTAATACGTGTCACTCGACAGACGTCAGGCAGGCCAATGAATGATAGAAGCTTGTATCTTGGCTGCGGGCATATTTTTAGCCGACATACATTTACGCCGTTACTGCTAATCTAGTGTTAACATGTATATCAATGATGGTTTCTTTTTTTTTTTTTAAATGTTTAAAAAAAAACGTAGCCCCACACTAGGATTTATTCCTGTGTCGTGGTTGCGTTTACAAACATGAAAATTCACAAACAAATACCCAGACCGGAACAAATAATTGTGTATCACACAAAGATTTGTCCCGTGCGGGAATCGAACCCGCGACTATAAGACACAGTGGGCGGAGCAGCTCAAGCTCTTATACACTGCGCTAAATCGTCCGTCTATCTATCTATAATCTATATCATTGAATTTTTTGATAGGTATCTATCCAAAGTATCTATCTAATAAACTGGCCACTAACATAACGCTGCTTAAAAACAAAGTTATGAAGTTGACAGTCAATTTACATTTCAATTTTGAGGTTATTGTTATTTAGTCAACCTGCGTTATACGATCGACGAATTTAAAAATAAAGTATCAAAAAGAATTACATATTTATATACAAATCGAATTTTTCAGCGTGACGGGAATATTACCCAATGTGTACGATGAAAGGATGAAAAGATTTATGCTGTGTTGTTTTTTATTCAATCACATACACGCAGCGGGATATCCAGGTATTTTATAAGGCTCGTTCACAAAGACCGACTCAAAGATCAGAGCAAATTTTGAATGTGTTTAAAAAAGAGTTTTGAGACATTGAAATAAGATTTGCTTTTAAATTTCACATCTTTTGTGATAAAGTTCGAGTGTCGCTCGATGCTCTTAGAATAATGCAATGCTTCATTGAGATACTCGACGAGTAAAGACGAATAGGCACGAAAACGAGTATGTAAACAACTTGTTTGGGTGTATTCGGTACTCTTTTACGTGGTCGTATTCGTGTACGGATTATTCGGTTAGTTATTTGTCGAATTGTTCGCCGATAATCTAAATGAGTCGTCAAACATTAAAAACTGGCGACTGACCTCTGTTAGGAAACTCTTTCGCGCTCAAGTCACTGAGCTCAGTGTATGTTAAATAACAAGTACTATCCGGTGCTCCTCGAGATGGTCTATGTGAATGGCACTTAGTTATTTTTAAGTTTAATTTAATAGGATTTAATAAGAATATGCGAGGAATTTTCGGGATTAGCTACAATGTTGTAGTGGTAATTATTTCTTAACAATTTCGAAACTTGCACGAATAAGAGAGTAGATGGATTGACTGTTGTCCTTTGACGATTTTAGGGGTGCTGTTTTGCCGAAATAGCTATAGGTAAGTATATTGCATTTGGTGTAAAAATCAATAATAATAATAATGTTTATTTGTGAACATAGGTATAACAAAGATGATATACAGAGTAATTAATGTTTCACTGTGCTCAGCCAGTACTTGGCGTACAAATATTTGTGCCATACAATCATAAACGAAGAAAGCTTTACATTTATTGAAATAATTACTTGTTAACATAATAGCAGGTAATATGTAAATAATTATTGTTTAAAATTTATCATTTAGGAAATGTTGTATTGAATAATAAGAATTTTTTTCTGTATTTTAACTAACATGATTAATTATTGTTATTTGTTGTCTATTGCAAAGATAGGATTCAATTTATTTGTAAATACTACCTTTTATACCGTACGAATTGAGTTTTCGTAATAAAATTGAGTGCTCGACACACTCAAAGGTCTTCGACATATCTATAAAGAGTGCTGCCTGCTACTGGTAAGCTTTTATCTACATGTGGTTATTAATTTGAGAAATTCATAGAAAGTGACATTTATAGATTTATTTTTAAAAAAGCTTGACTGAACTTCGGTAAACAAATTGTTCTTTTCAAAGTATCATTATATACGTGAAGCAAAAACTTTGTACCCCTTTTTACGAAAATTGCGCGGACGGAGGAGTATGAAATTTCCCACACTTATAGTTTATATAGAGAAGGAGTGCAGAATGCTAATATTGTTTAAAATTATGCATAAAAAATACATTAAATCAATAAAAAAAAACATTACACACACTACCATGTATTTAAGACAATACACTTCAAATTATTTGTCTATAGTCTTACAGAATATCAAACATAACCAGCAAATGAAAGAGTTTTTACAAAAAACATCGTTTACAAAGAAGTTTTGTATCATTAATTAAATTATCGAAATATGTATGTCAAGTTCAATGGACAGCGCGTTCTTTATCGCATGGTTTTTTGTTACAATAAAAAAAATAAAAAAAGGTATTCTTTATTTTAATCATTTTTTTTTCTTTATGTAAATTTCATATATTTTTGTTTGGAAAAAAATAGGCAAATTAACAGCGTACCCTTGGCGAAATCTGTGATTATAGAAGTATAGTCTTTGACAATAGAACCTTAATAATGTTCAAACTTATAATTTACATTAATAATGGTCGAATTTCGACCAATAAGCGACCAGTAGTATATTTAAATGGTTGCTAATTATTTCTCAAATATTTTTGAAAATACTGGAACTAATGTTATGGTTAGACATATTTTCTTTGTTATCTTTTTTGAACAGCGGTTTTACAGTTGTTATTTTCAGTTTATTTGGAAATATACCATCTGTTATACATATATTGATAATATGGTTTAATATGGGGGAGATAATCAGTCGTAGACCTTTGTCCAGGAGACAGACTGGCATTAAGATAAAAAAGTCGCCTAGTGCAAAAGTAGTTGAAAGTAACACACCAAGTACACTTTCGTTATGAATCTCTTAATCTTTTTATCTACTTATTATCACCAGTTTATTATACCTACCACACTATCAAATCCACAGAATTTGTTGATTATTTCTATGATTAAATAAAAAAAATCATATCTCGATATAACTCGAATCATACATCCATAAAAGATGTAATCGGTCAGCTAAGTCCATTAGGAAGGACGCAAACCTAATTTACAACGTAAACGGAACAAAATTGGTCATAACACGTGTTTCACATAATAATGGACCTGCAATAACATGAGAGGTAATCCGGTCAATTTCACTTCCAATACAATAGATCCGGATTGATTATAACACCCAAATCAATTCACATGTGCCCATCAGACCGATACATCTCTAGGATGGTGGTCCACAATTCGTCAATGATGAATAATTTTCAACACCTGATATTTTATCATCACCATAATTTTGCTCATTTATCTTTTTAATATACTCGTATTATAAAGGACAAAGATCTGAAAAGGCGTAAGAGTTATTCTGACCATGAAGGCTTTATAGTTCGCCGCTAAAGAGGCTTGACGACCATTTCTCGAAGGGGAAGGTCAAAAGCTTTCGTTTATATTTGAGCCTTGAGGTAAGTAGTGACTTTTATTACCCCGAAAAGGGTTCAAATCACTGTTATTGCTAAGACATTTATTACAACGACCCCAGATGATGGTAAATAAAACGAAGGTAAAGAAGCTGATTATGAGTTAGTAAGCTTACTGCTACTAAAGTACAGGTTTATAAATGTTCGATTTCTTTTCTTTAGTTGCCTTTTGTGGAAAATAACACTAAAACCTTAGATAAATTACTTGTCTGGATGAAGCAACGCGCGCGGAAAACGGCATAAAATATATCTACCCAGATTTATCGATCTAGATAAATTGTAGTACGCACACTAATCCCACGCGAACATTGACAGTAATAATATCAGCCTATACTGTCCCACTGCTAGACAAAGGCCTTCTCTCACAAATCGGGGTGAGAGAGATTAGGTCATACTACGCCACGCGGACCCAGTGCGGATTGGTGGAAGCAGGTTTGTGGCCACCTATTGTTGGAACCTATCAAGCCGCCTATAAGGCTTCCAAATCGGCTTAACGATATAAGGTGGTAACCGGAAACAACGGCTTAACGTGCCTTCCGAAGCACGAAGACACTCGAATATAAAAATGCCTTAAACGTTAACCCATCTCAGGCCAACTGAGTTGAATGCTGCTTCATTTTGGTAATCGGTAAGAACACCGGGGTCATACAGCGCTACGAGCGTCTCAGCTTCACATTTACAGCGTTCGAACAAATTTTCAAAAAATGTAACTCCAGCTTTACCCACACATGATGATGATGATGATGTCCTCCCAGACGTATCCGTCGACGGCGACACCCTTAGCTCGTCTTCGCCTGGGCTCTTGCATGAGCGCGAGCATGACTCGCAAAACCAAATTTTGTTTTGAAGGTCCTATTGCAAGAAGCGCAGTAAAGAGACCCACTTGAATTGCGAGTATAGTTGTAGGAGGGCTTGGGTCGAGTTTTTCGGATCAGGCGTTTGGCGTCAAGGTCTTCAAGACGGGAACGCTCAAAGTTTTCTATTCCCGTGTTGACAGCAGTTCGCCACTCCGACCTCTGCGTTGCAAGCTCCTCCCATGACTCACTAGACATGCCAATTGCAGTCAAGTGGCGTTTTAAGACATCCCTGTAACGCAGAAACTGTCCTCCAGGCGTTCGTTTACCTGAGCTAAGCTCAGAGTAAAATACCTTTTTTGGTAATCTGGCAGACTCCATGCGTACAAGGTGTCCACACCAGCGTAGTTGGCCTTCCATTAGCATACACTCCATTCCAGCGAGCTTCGCTCGACGTAGGACCTCCGAGTTTGGCACACGATCCCGCCATCTCACCCGAAGAATCGCCCGAAGACACTTCATGTGGAAGGTATCAAGGCGTCTGATATCTCCCTTGTAAAGACACCAGGTCTCCGAGGCATAGAGCAACAATGGTAAGATTATGGCCCTGTAGACAGCGAGTTTTGTGTGGAGTTTCAGGTCATGTGATTTCCAAACTCGTCGGTTAAGACTACCGAAAGCTGCAGCTGCTTTGGCGACTCGCGCAGAGATCTCAGACTCGAGACGATTATCACTGCGCAAAATAGTTCCAAGGTACCGGAAGGTACCTACTTCTGGCAGTAGTTTTCCTCGTAGGTAAACAACACCATCGTCCGCAGATTTACCTTTCGCAGGTTGTTTTAGAATCTGGGTCTTAGAAGCACTGATTACTAAGCCGAATTTATGACAAGTCTCATCTAATTTGTCCAAAAAACTCTGTAGGTCGTCCAAACTGTCAGCCATAAGGCAGACATCGTCGGCATACAGAACATCTATTACTGAAACAGAGTCTATTTTGCGTTTTGCTCTGAGACGTGCGAGGTCGAAAACGCTTTTGTCCATGCGGACATTTATGGTAATCTTGCCATTACAGCTTTTAAGAGCGTCATTCATTACTGCAGTGAAGTAGATAGCGAAAAGGGTCGGAGCCATTACACAGCCTTGCTTGACACCGCTAGTGACCGGGAACTGGTCTGTAAAGTTGTTTTCGTGACGCACACGGGCTGTCATGCCTTCGTGGAACTGGCGCACTAAATTGACGAACTTTGCAGGACAGCCACATTTTTCTAGAACAATCCAGAGGGTAGTCCTAGAAACACGGTCAAAGGCCTTTTCCAGGTCCACAAAACATAAATAGAGGTCGCGGTGTTGTTCAAAACTTTTTTCTTGAAGTTGCTTGACTACAAAGATGGCATCAACCGTACCTCTTTTAGGTCTGAACCCGCACTGGGTCTCCGGAAAGAAGCTTTCAGCTAAATTACTAAGGCGACTATTGATGATGTGCGCCAGAATTTTGCCAGCTGTGGAAAGCAATGCAATGCCTCTAAACGAGCCACAATCGGAGAGGTCCCCTTTGCCTTTATATAGCTTGATAATAGAAGCATCCTTCCAGTCCTGTGGAACCATCTCAACATCCCAAATCAGTTTGATAAGTTCAAAAAGTCTGGACCTGATACTCGGTCCACCGTATTTGAAAATTTCAGAAGACAGACTGTCCGAACCAGGTGATTTACCATTTTTTAAACGGTTGATCGCAGTAAAGAACTCGGCGTACGAAGGCGGGTCATCCAAGCCCGAAGCAGATGGCAAGCTCTCAAGTGAATTAATGTAAGACAGATCTGCTTCTTGACTACCGGGATTGAGCACTTCATTAAAGTGTTCAGCCCAACGAAGAAGAACCTCTTTTGGATCTGTCAACTTCTTAGCTTTATCTCGCGAGTAAACAGGGGCAGTCTTTTTAGCGCGGGGTCCGTAAACGGATTTTAGCCCTTCGAAAAATTTTGCTGTTTGGCTAGTGTCAACTAACCATTGCAGTTCTTCGGCTTTACGGCGCCACCAACTATCCTTTTGTTCTCGGATCTTTGCTTTAAGATCCTGCTGAAGGGACTTGCGCTGCTCTGCACCGATGACTCCTCTTAGAGCGAGACGATAGTTTTCAACGAGCTGTCGTATTTCCACATCAGAATCATCGAACCAGTCTTGATGTTTTTTATGTGGTGTGCCAATAACTCGCTGAGAAACACCATAGAGAGCCTTGGAATATGTACGCCACCTGGCATCTACTGAGGTATTGTCATCAGTGCTGGGCATTGCTGCCTCAAATTCCGAATCTAGCTCACGACACAGTCCCTCATCACGCACCAGACGCGCACAAGCAAGTCGAGCTGAAATCCTGTGTTCTGCTCTACGCGGAGGCTTGTAGTAAAGCCTCATCCTGGATCTAATAAGACGATGGTCAGTCCAGCCTTGGGCACCACGCATTGCTCTTGTAATAAGTACATCTCTCAGGTCTCGCCTGCGTACAATGATGTAATCAAGAAGATGCCAGTGCCCAGAGCGTGGGTGCATCCAAGATGTCTTGTATTTATCGGGTAGCCTGAAGAATGTGTTTGTTATGCTGAGGTTGAATTCGGAGCATAACGTCAGGAGAGCAACACCGTTGGTGTTGCACTTACCTACTCCATGTCTCCCCAGTACGTTCTTCCAGGCAATATATTCTGTGCTAACACGCGCATTAAAGTCACCCAGCAGAATCAACTTGTCACAATCTGGAATCCCCAGCAAAACATCACGCAGATTCTCATAAAATTGAAGTTTGTCCTCATCAGGTGTTGTCATAGTAGGCGCATACACGCTTACAAGATGTAGGTATTTCCTGGGAGCCATGTGGAGTCGTAGTGTCATGAGCCTGTCATTGATCCCTTTTGGAGGCTCCACTAGCGATCTAGCGATGTTGTTTCGGATCGCAAATCCAACACCATTTGCGGCTCGTTCACTTGCAGGTTTACCCTCCCAGTAATACGTATATCCACCCAATTCCTCACAGAGCTTACCACTATCCGCTAAATGTGCCTCGCTGATTGCGGCTATGTCGATGTTATAGCGGGACAATTCACGCGCTATGAGTGCAGTTTTCCTATCAGGACAGAGGTTGTTTTCATTGTCCAGTAACGTTCTTACGTTCCACGCAGCTAAATTTAAGAATGCATTTAATTTATTATTATGTTTCTTTCGACCGCTTTTAATTGGTGACCAGATGACCGCGGTTAGCCACCTGGCTTGCATTGAGGCGAGCTTTGTTTAGGCCACCTTTTCTAGGCCCCTCCCCGGATTGGGGAAAGCAGTGCGATCCCTAAATAGGGCTGCTTTGTCGTCGGGTGAGCTGCCGTACCAGTTCTCTCGCCTCTAGTGAGTTCCAATACGACCATCACCACCCAACCGCCGTACGTGCAAAGATCTAGCTAGGGACCAAACTCACCTGCTCAGTCGCCACCGCCAGTCCTCATCGCCGCAGGACTTGCACTCTCCGTCCAGTAATGAGCCAGGGGTCATCAGCGCGGGAATATATTAAAGTGGGTAAGCATTTGCGCATACACGAACCCACTCTCTCGTCTTCCAGTCCTTGTTACCAGTGGGGCGGAAGTCCGCTACGACTGATTAGCACTAGAAGATGCAGTGACTGGCCGCATATCTCTTGGATCCCGACATACGCCCTATCAGGCATGTCACAAGTGCCCTGCTGCAGCGCCACGGTCGCCGGGTTTGAAGCCATACTGACGGTGTCCGCCTTCTGAGCCGCTGCAGACTTTATGCAATTTATGGGGGAATCGGCCCATTAAACTAAGTTTGTGAAACTCAGTCCCCTTCACTGGATTTAGCCCGTGGATCGACACGGTTTACCGGGATACGGCCGCTGCATGCACAACAGCTACTTGGAGCCACCAGTAAAGAGATTTATGGAATGTTTACAATGTAGACAGAATCCACCATCTGCGATGCAGATCGATCGGTAGTATTCTGCAAGATTCAACTGCAAAACATCCCACTTATATCCCAAACCCACACATATTGTGTAACTGATGCCACTTTTGGCGCCATTTTTGTTAGCTAAGCTCCATCTAGACGAGTCCGAGTCTAAGACCAAAACAAAGAGAGCAATGATACCTTCTATTAAAACGTAACATTTGTATCCAAGGAAACGATTCCACCAAGTTGCCGAAAAATAAGTATTACTTTCAAGATACCTACAGTCTTTTGGTTCAACAGTTCTGATTGTTCTAATAGTAATTGATCATTCCTTTCATCTCCAAGTTCCATTCAGATCCATTTGGCCCTGTCATCTATAACAAATTATACGGACCAAAAATTAGCACTAATGAAGGAATTTCCGTACTAAATTACTAATAGGTGGTCGTATGATAGTTACGAAAAAATATTGTATGAAACATCAACGAAATTTTCTTCTCAATTTTTTTTTCTGATTTATGAATAACTTTCTCTAACATAAATATTTTTAATACAGAATATTATTGTTTGGAATCGTTTTAATTTATGTATGTCGCGTTAGCTTATATAGAATAGTGATTCTAAATAGAGATAAAAAATTATCATGTGTGAATCGAATCTACGTAATTCGCCTTGCCATGGCAATAAAACATTACTCCCTCACGGCTATGATTTTCTCTTATAAAAGGCTACCTGCTTTTTACAAGAAAAAAGGCGCTAAGGCAGCGAAGGCACCTATGTAATCCACCTTGCTATATCAAAAAGCACATTAAGCCATTGGTCCCGCTTATCACATCATGTGACGCTAAAAGCATCAGTTACGCAATATGTGTGGTAATGCAAGTGTTCGATTTTTTGAAAATTTGTTCGAAAGATGTCAATGTGAATCTTTGGCGCGCGTAGCACTATGTGACCTCAGTGTTTTACTGATCACCAAGGTTAAGCAACGCTTGGCCTGCGATGGGTGACCGCTGGTGGGTGGCATTATCATATTCGAGCGTCTCTGTGCTTCGAAAAGCACGTTAGGCCGTTGCTCCGTGTTGCCACTTAATGTCGTTCAGCCGAGTTGAAAGCCTTATAGGTGGCTTGATAGGTTCCAACAGCAGGTGGCCACAAACCTGACTCCTCCAATCTGCACTGGGTTCTCGTGAACCTTTCCTCTCTCACCTCGATTGGTGAGAGGTCTTTGCCTAGAAATGGGACAGTATCCTCCTCCTCCTCCTTGCGTCGTACTCCTCAGTGCTGAGGGTTGTGATCTTTATGAAGAACTTTAGCTTTGATAATGTCTCTTCAATTGGTCCTATCCTCTGCGACATGAATTGCGTCGCTGACACTGCAATCGAGCGTCGACCGAATCTGGTTGGACCAACGCATGGGACTCCGATCTCTAGGTCTCTTCCTTCTACTTTGCCAGTGATCAAAAGTTTTTCTAAGGTGTAGCTTGTTTTCTTGGCAATGTGGCCGAAAAATTCCAGGATTTTGCGCGGGCATATTGTGGAGCGCCTGGTTGTTATTCCGAGTCGTCTTCTTCTTCAGCCGAAGGACGTCCACTGCAGGACAAAGACCGCCACAACGACCGGCTTTGTGCTGTACGCATCCAACTACTACCCGCGACCTTCACCAGGTCATCGGTCCATCTTGTAGGGGGCCTACCCACTCCACGTCCTCCGGTACGTGGTCGCCATTCGAGAACCTTTCTGCCCCAACGGCCGTCAGTTCTACGAGCGATGTGCCCCGCCCACTGCCACTTAAGTTTAGCAATTCTGAGTGCTATGTCAGTGACTTTCGTCCTCCTGCGGATCTCCTCGTTTCTGATTCGATCCCGCAGGGTAACTTCGAGCATAGCTCTCTCCATCGCCCTTTGGGTGACCGTGAGCCTTTTTATGAGGCCCATCGTAAGCGACCATGTCTCAGTGCCGTAAGTCATCACTGGCAACACACACTGGTCAAAGACTTTTGTCTTGAGACACTGCGGAATTTTGGACGAGAAGATGTTACGTAGCTTCCCGAACGCCGCCCAACCGCCCATTCCGTTTGGGGACGGATCAAGAATACAGTCTCCCCACCGCATGCTGGCATGACAGCGGGTCGTAAGAGGCGACCAAATCCAGCAACAAATACCGCAAGCGGTAGTTCAAGCGAGGCAGTACTCTGGTGCCACACCGGAAGAGGGCTCGCTTGGGCTGAGTGTTGCCGGAAGCAGGGCAACACTCTCTGGAATTTGAGTTACTGCTAGGAGATCATAGCCCACAGTAGCCGTAAGAGGTGCCTAAGGGCCTTGTAAGACGAGAGGATGGTCAACAGCGTCCTCTTAATACCTACTAACGCTATACTGCGATCGCCAACCCGCCTGCCAAGCGTGGCTATTATGGCATCATCCCCCTAATGATATCCACAAATGTTATTCCGAGTATAGGCTGATAATACCGTCACGCCTATATTCCCCAAGCGGGGGTGGCAGAGGTGTACTGAGTACACCCACGTTTCGCCGACGACGGTAGTTCCCATGTAATAAGGGGCGAGCCTATTGCCATATACCGGGCACAATTCCAGACTCCGGACTCGTACTGGGAAGTTTTTGTTAGAAAAACTACACTTGTCCGACCTATGATTTGAACCCAGGACTTTGTGATCACAAAGCGATGCGCTTTGCCACTAGACCAACGAGGCAGTCATGATATAGGCTGATAATTTTATTTTATTTAATATATGAATATGTTTCTTTATTAGCATGTTTTTAACGTATAATGTTACTGTTTGGCATTATTTTAATGTATGTATGTCGTATATAGAATAGTGATTCTAAAAAGAGAGAAAATCCTATGTAATTCACGTTGCTGCATGCCGCGGCGATAATAAAATATTACACTCATACGGCTATGAATTTATATAGGAAGCATTTATAAGGAAAAAGGTGCTTAGGCACTTGTAGCTCTGCGTGGGACCAATCTTCTTAGAGATCACCAGAGTTAAGCAGCGTTCGTCTCGGCCAATCTAAGATAAGAGACAGTTTAAAAAGACAGGATTAAAGCCTGTCTTTTTAAACTAAGAAAGAAGAAAGCCATTGGTCCCGCTCATTATGAAAATCATTTCATGTGGTAGTCGTTAAGTCAAGTATGGACCACTTGAAATTACACCAAACCTGCCTCCACTAATCCGCGCTGGGTACTCGTGGAGTATGGCCTTTTCTTTTTCACCTCGATTGGCTCGAGGCATTTGACTAGAAGTGATATAGTAAAGACTGACTTGTTATATTAAAAATATAAAGGGTAAAAATTAATTAGTTTCAGTTTGTATACAACTTGTCTGGATCGGCTTTATATGGCCTCGCTAATCATTTCTCGTGGTAGTCGTTAAGCCAAGTAAGCCGCTTGAAATTACCCCAAACCTGCCTCCACTAATCCGCGCTGGGTACTCGTGGAGTATGACCTTTTCTTTCTCACCTCGATTGGCTCGAGGCATTGGACTAGAAGTGATATAGTAAAGACTGACTTGTTATATTAAAAATATAAAGGGTAAAAATTAATTAGTTTCAGTTTGTATACATCTTGTCTGGATCGGCTTTATATGGTCTCGCTAATCATTTCTCGTGGTAGTCGTTAAGCCAAGTAAGCCGCTTGAAATGACCCCAAACCTGTCTCCACTAATCCGCGCTGGGTACTCGTGGAGTATGACCTTTTCTTTCTCACCTCGATTGGCTCGAGGCATTTGACTAGAAGTGGTATAGTAAAGACTGACTTGTTATATTAAAAATATAAAGGGTAAAAATTAATTAGTTTCAGTTTGTATACATCTTGTCTGGATAGGCTTTATATGGTCTCGCTAATCATTTCTCGTGGTAGTCGTTAAGCCAACTAAGCCGCTTGAAATGACCCCAAACCTGCCTCCACTAATCCGCGCTGGGTACTCGTGGAGTATGACCTTTTCTTTCTCACCTCGATTGGCTCGAGGCATTTGACTAGAAGTGGTATAGTAAAGACTGACTTGTTATATTAAAAATATAAAGGGTAAAAATTAATTAGTTTCAGTTTGTATACATCTTGTCTGGATCGGCTTTATATGGTCTCGCTAATCATTGCTCGTGGTAGTCGTTAAGCCAAGTAAGCCGCTTGAAATTACCCCAAACCTGCCTCCACTAATTCGCGCTGGGTACTCGTGGAGTATGACCTTTTCATTCTCACCTCGATTGGATAGAGGCCTTTGACCAAAAGTGGTATAGTAAAGACCGACTTGTTACACTAAAAATATAAAGGGTAAAAATTAATTAGTTCCAGTTTGTGTACATCTTGTCTGGATCGCCTTTATAGCATCTCTATCTCGACATATTCTAATACTAAAAATTTGAGGATTCTCCGAGGAATCACCAAGTTTAGTTTCCTTTCCTAGGTATTTAACCAGTGATATTTTTAAACAAATCATTTAATCATTAACCCTACTGGGGTACTTAACAAATTGTGATTTTTTTATATAATCTTCCACCGGATCGGTTTCCTCCTAGGTATGCAGGGGTGCACATATTATACCCACATTTCGCCGAGGTATTTTCAATCCCAATGTGACGGGAAGCGAGCTAGCGGGAAAGCGAGTCTTTCGGAAACGGTTTTTCGATTATGTAGGCTTCCTCATCATGATTTTCTTCATTTGTATGTGTCCAGTGGTTAAAAACTTAAGCCGCTCCGTCTTCATGATCGAGTAATCGTGGGTTCGATCCCCGCATGATACAAATATTTATGTGACCCACAAATATTTGTTTTGGGCCGGGTGTTTATGTACGTATGTGAATTTCATATTTGTAAACTGATGTCGAGCTACGTGTTTAAAGAATGAATATCGTATACATGTTTTGAAAAACCTTTCAAAAATACCTTTCACTGCTTATGATAATTCAATCAAAACCTGTAAATGAATCAAAATATTTTTAAAATTTCCAAAATAATGATTAGTAGCTTCCATGGTTTTTAGAAGCCATGGTAAAATAATGTGCTATTGAAAAGTAAAGCATTTAGTAAAAATACGGGCCCGAATAAAACTGAGCTTTTTCACACAAAGCCAAAATATTATCTTATTTATCATTTTAAATACATTTTACATGAAACATTAATATGTTTGGGCCTATATCACTAGGATTACAGGTCTCCAGGGTACAGGGTATCAAATAAAATACAAGCAATCTGGGTCGTGTAACCATTGTAACCATTTGCTTAAATAACAGACTACTAAATAGGTTGACAATTTAGCACTTTGTTTTAAAATAAAATTATAAAAGCACCTAATTAGGACACATATAACATTTAATTTATTTATTTATTTATTCAGAAAACCAACAGCGTTATACAATTATTGCATACTAAGATTATGTATTCAAGTATAGCCAATAACAGGTTTTCCTTACTGTGTATACAAGTAATGGCATTGTTGGGTGTATAAAATGAATTTAAAAAGAAAAGATGACATTATGATAATATCGCCATCGTTGATTTAAAACATACTGTTTAGTGAAATATAATTATTACTTTAGTTTTAATTTATATTACTAGCTGCGATAGTGCTAACGACGTGCTTTTTAAATTTAAGTTTTGAGCAAGCAAAGAGATCGATGCGGCTAAATAAAGTGTTATAAGTGCGAGTAAGACGCGATAATATAGTGTTTTTAGCGTAGTTAGTACAATGGAAGGGTACGTCAAGTAAAGAGGTGTGTCGTGTGCGATACAAAGGCACTCGAAAAGCAATTTTAGATACGAGGTCGGAACAATCTATATTACTATGAACTATGTCAAACAATAAGCACATATCCGAGATAATGCGCCTCTGCTCCAATGGGAACAGATCATGTATACGGCAACTTCTTTGGTAATTATTCAAACTGTTACGTTTACGGTAATTTAAATGGTTTATTTATAATGTACTGAGGAGACCACACGGGGCTCGCATATTCGAGGATGCTTCTCACATACGCAAAGTAAACTGTTTTTAGAACGGCTATATCAGAGAATGGTTTACATACCCTCAGAACAAAGCCAAGGTTCCGATAAGCTTTATTAGCTACATAATGCGTGTGTTCAGACATCAGCATTTTGCTATCGAGATATACTCCTAAGTCGCGGACGATTTTGGATCTGTCAATAGGTCGATTCTCGAAAGTGTAGTTATACGTAATTGGCTTTGTTTTGCGTGAAAAAGTAATACATACACATTTCTGTATGTTGACCGTTATCCTATTTTGCGCATAATATGTGTACAAGCAATCAAGATCTTTTTGCATTTGTAAACAATCATTTATATTATTAATTTTACAAAAAATGTTTGTATCATCAGCGTACATGAGATATTCCGAATGCTTTAAACAAGAACCTATGTCGTATAGATAAGCATTGTAAAAAAGGGGACCTAAATGTGACCCCTGTGGGACACCCGTGGGTATAACTACAAAGTTCGATCGATACCCGCCTATGACAACCGCCTGAGAGCGACATGTAAGGTATGATTGGACCCAACGGTACAAATCTCCGTGTATACCGAGTGATTGTAGTTTATTTAGTAAGATGATGTGATCCACACGATCGAAAGCTTTTTCAAAATCCGTGTAAATCACATCAACTTGACCACCATTATCCATATTCGAAAGCAGGTAATTCGTAAAACAACTTAGATTTGTAGTGGTAGAGCGTTTTTTCACAAAACCGTGTTGTTCAGCGGGAATATGTTGGGAAATTAAAGGATAGGTTTCTTTATAAACGAGCCGTTCAAGTACTTTAGCGATAGTGTTCAACATAGAAATCCCTCTGTAGTTCTCTATCTGAGTTCTAGAACCTTTCTTATAAATGGGGATTATGTGCGCGGATTTCCATTTATTAGGGAATATTCCTTCACGTAAAGAACGATTAAATATTATACTAACGGGCAATGCAAGAGTTTGCGCACAGTTGGACCAAAAAACTGGAGGGATTCCATCACTACCGGCACCTTTGTTCCTATCTAGTTTTTCTAATAATCTTCTGACCTCGTCGGTACTAGTCTGTATAACTGAGAGTGTATGGAAACCAATCGAGCTATTCTCAGATTGTGTGTAGCAAGAACTAGGAATTCCAAAAACGCTTTTAAAAAATAAATTGAAATCATCACATATGTCTTCACCTCTTGAAAACTTATCATTTCCTAAACTCAAGGTTTTAGGGTACGCGGACTTGCCTTTTGTAGCCTTGACAAAAGTCCAGAACAATCTAGGGTGAGATTTAATATTATTTTCACAACTTGATGTGAAGTTTTTAAAACAAGCATTTTGGACCTTACGTTCTCTGGCACGTAGCAAAGAATTCATCATAATCTAAATTGTTGCCATATTTTTTCCATTTTGAGTGGGCTTTAATTTTTTCTTTCATAATCTTAATTAAAGCCGGGCTGAACCATTTTGGGTATGTTCGACTGTTCAGTTTTTTACGTAAAGGGACATAATTCTTAACACAATCATCTATTACATTATACAATTTGTCCACCGCGTCATTCACTGTACCTGAGCACAATAGAGAGTGCCAATCTTGACCGATAATGTAATTATTTATGGCTTCGTAGTCGGCTTTCCTAAAGTTTGGTCTCGGAGTTGTAGACTCAACATATTTCTGAATTTCTTCTAAGGTGGTTACCAATCCGTAATCGCCGGAATGCTAACATACTATCGCTTTAATATAACATTCTATATAATCCGACAACTCCCTCTTACCTTAAAAAATGGTTTGAATTTCTACATGAATCGCATTCAAAGTTCCTAAGGTCATCGAAGAATCTGAGGTTGAAAACACCAATGCATTCCACAAACTTCTTTCATAAATCCTTTACTAGTCAAGCTGTCCGATTGTGGAATGCATTAAGCAATGTCGATGCCCTAGGTCTTGGGTTCAAATCCTAGGTCGCTAAATGTAGGTTTTCTAACGAAAACTTCCCAGTATGAGTCCGGAGTCTGGAATTGTGTCCGATTATTTCCGATATATTGTGTCCGAATTGGCTCGCCCCCTATTACATGGGACCTAACATCGGCGGGTGTACTCAATACACCTCTGCCACCCCCCACTTGGGGAATATAGGCGTGACGGTGTGTTAAAAAATAAACATTTCGTATGTTATTGCCCCGCGTGTGTTGCGTCCGTCCCGTTTCCGCACGAGCAGTTCAAGCATAGCATACAATACTATCTATCTATCTATTAACATACCTACCGTGTGTTAAGGTGTTCTTTACTTCAACTAATATTAATTCTAATTAATCTACTCTCCAATGAAATATGACCTAAAAAGTAGCGTGCTTTAAGTAACATAATATGCCGATTGCTCCTTGACCTTGGTAATTGCTAAAATCACCGCGGTTGCACATCGCTAGCGAAATCAAGGAATTCGAAGCCAGTTAATTATTAGTGTAGATTATTTCCAAGATGATTGCATAATGTTTTGTTTATTATAATGTTTGAGCAAAGGAGTAACCCTTAAGTCATATTATGTAAACTTAAGTACGTTGCGTTAAATTTACTCCTTAGTTTTACGATAACATAACTAAGTATTTTTGTCAGAAGTAAAGAGCACTGCGCATAAATACGAGCAAACGACGGAACTTTCGTAATTATGTGATAGACTAGAGTGTATTGTAACAATGCCATTAATTAATAGTGCCTTGCAGCCCCTGTTCTATCTATTAGTCAAGTTAATTTGTTATAAACTTAAACTTATATTGCTAATAAAGAATATTATTAGTTATATTATTAACGACATTTATGCCTCAATCATAATTGAGGCATAAATGTCGTTCACTATCTATATCATCACGCCAGATCCCTTGAGGGGTAGGTAAACTAAATCGTACCTTACCTCTCCGGCTTTCTTCATTGTCATAGTCCAAATGTCCAAATATATACATAATATGACAAATTATTCGTAATTTCATCGCAAACTATAATAATTATCATTCGTCATCAGTGTAATCGAGTCACTATTTAAAACTTAATTCGGAACTTATAACGTCTTTGGATATACTGTCGCCTTAATATTAATAGCGCTTGTTATAAATTGTAATCACAACTAAAACATTTAACAGTATAGATGGTTTCACAAAGTTTTAAAGTTTGATTGGATTATGCGTATATGTACGTACGGTTTGTAGTTAGACGTCAGATTATATAATATTGTAGTAAACACAAACCAACCAAGCCTAAAAATGTTTTGAATATACTGACCAAGTTGCTTTGTGATAATATGTAAAACACCTCGTTCAATTTATTTGGTTAACCATTCTACGAGGATGAACGTACGCGATAAAAATATAAGCTTTTGCACAGAAAATATGAAGCTCAATTCAAAATGTGAAGAAAATTGGTCTTTTATCATGTTACTATGAAGGAGCTGTGGTCTGATAGGATAAGAGGTATTTGCATTATCAAACATTTTTCTTGTCTCTATCGCTGGCTGAAATAGGGGCACAGCTAAAGTTATATTATTGAAATTACCGAAAAAAATGAGATCAAGCTTTACATTAGTAAATTACTAAATACTAACTTATTAAAAGAACAAAAATTTAAATGATTTATTTTATTATTTATAAAAATAAAAAACATTTCGTGTGTGTGTGTGTTGTGTCCGCAAGGTTGGCCGCGCGGCCAGTACAAGCGGAAAATACAATACTATCTACATACTTACTGTAAACAAATGTTAAAATAGTCGTAAAAAATATTCAGAATAAGAATATTTTTTATTCATGTAAACCATTACAGTATTTATGAATCGTCAGAATAGTAACAAAGACTCTACCACCACTTCGAAATGTCATTCCTGTGGAGAAGAAGGGCAATAAACTCCACGGTTACTCTTTTAAAATAGTATTTTTACAATTTTTCCATCTACATTTTGCTGTAGGGTATGGGATGACAATGTAGTATCAGGTGAGTCTAAATTAAATTAACCAAGTTAAACTATTCATGAGAATGGCTACATGGTTCTCTCATTTACAGATAAAGAAATGAGGAAGAAAAATGATCAATTTTATTTAACTACTAGAAGGAAGAGAGGGGATAATAAATAATAAAAGCTGAACATGTTATCCACATTCTGGTGGAGCTGGAAGAGTACCTATCTAAGCATTTTATCTTTTAAATAATGATCTAAAGTATAGTAAGCTCGCTTGCAGAGCGTACGTTTAATACACGATTTTAATTTATTTTCACTAAGTCGAGTGGCGGCAAGTGGAATTTTATTATAAAATCTAAACACGACGAAATTGCGGTTGAACCAATTTATTTCTATGTCGCGTGTTATAGCAATGCCTATCATCTAGCTGATTAAAAAGATCTAAATTTTTCCGTGTGTACATTATGTTTTCATAAATATACTGACATGAGACCGTCATAATATTGGCTTCTTTAAACAATTCTCTTAAAGAGGCGCGACTACCTAAGTTATAGATGACCCTAATAGCCCTTTTTTGTAAGATAAAAATAGAGTCAATGTCAGCTGCCCTACCACTTTATTATTTAAAATAAAAATGTTTCACACGAATTCCTGAAATATTTGTGTAAATTATTTACTGAATTATCTATACATTATTTACTAAATCGAAATAACGAATATCGATTCAAACTATTCGAAAATACTGGCAACATGGTTTTACTCAGGTCAGTCTATACAAGGTGTAACATAATAAACGCAAGACCTCAGACACCCCAATTAGAGATTTGCTTCATAAATTCAAAACGAAAACCGAATTTTCAAATTTAAAGGTTTATACCTTTTTTTTAAGCACTTTTATACCCCAATTAACAGTGAAACTTGGAGTGTGCGTTTTGAGAAATACGTTTTAGGAAAGCATTTGAAATCTCCTTATTGTTAGGAATCAAGAAAAAAATTGTTTATTATAGCGGACTGACCGAGTAAAAGCATTTTTTGCTAATTAAAAAAAAATTTAAGATACATTAAGAATAGTTGGAATCAATTCAGTTACCTATTTAGAACAAACTACTTTCAGGTTTTGCGTAAATTTTGTTACAGCTTGTATAAATCGAGCAGATTGCTGCCGCGGGGCAGTTGCTGTTGTGCTCTCGAGAATTTCGAATCTAAACTATTTTGATTTAACGATTGTGCTGATGATGCGTTTACGTTGTGATAATTTGATGTGTGTCAAAAGTGGTAATAATTATAAGTGTATCAAAGTGCCTCGTTGGTCTAGTGGCAAAACACATCGCTTTGTGATCACGTGGTCCTGGGTTCAAATCCTAGGTCGGACAAATGTAGTTTTTCTACCGAAAAACTTCCCAGTATGAATCCGGAGTCTGGAATTATGCCAGGTATATGGCAATATGCCCGCCCCCTATTACATGGGGCCTACCATCGTCAGCGAAAAGTGGGTGTACTCAGCACACCTCTGCCACCCCCGCTTGGGGTGACGGTATACCAAAAGGCATAGTTTGTTTTGTTTTCACTACCGTGTGTTAGGGTGTTCTTTACTTTAACTAAGATTTGTTCTGATTTACCTACTCTCCAATGAAATAGGACTTAAAAATAGCGCGAAAAAAATTTCATTTACATTTTTCACAAAATCCACGAGAACACACATGAATCCTTACTAAGGACATCAATCATGAAAATTGTTTTATCCTTTCTATGAAATAACCGTTTATGTAATCAAAGTATAACAATAACAAAATAATAAATCTTGTAAATAAACACCATGTAGCGAATTCTGAAATGTTATAAAACATGATCATAATTGAGTTTCAAAAGACCATTTTTATCGTCAATTTTCGGCTCGCAGCTGATAATAAATTAGGATTTGGTTTTACGATCAAAATTGGGGTTATCTGTTTACGTAATTACTGTGTATGTAGGTAATTATGAAAAAAGCGACCTAGTTACAAACGGGCATGCATGAGTTCATGGGTCGCAAAAAGACTCCTTTTTGGAAACCTATAAGACCATAAGAGATGACCACATTTAAGTGAGCAGTTTCAGATTATTTGGTAAAACTTTGACAGTTTTAACATTAAAGCGTGTCATACGTCGCTAGACCTGACCAATATTGGCTTAGGATAGGGATATGTGGCGTAAGAGAGGGGATGTTCATGCCGTGCAGTGGATGGTGTGAGCTGAAGGTGATGACGATGATGATACGTCGCTATTCTCTTCTGGGATAACAGCAAGATAGTATTTCAAATGTAGATGTCGGTTGATTTTAGACTTATATTACATAGTACAACTTTGTCACCTCTCACAAGATTAGTCCTCATGAAACCCTTAGAGGGTTTATATATAATATAAACTTTTACTTCAGGTTTAGACTTTAAATTATTACTGGTTAAATGATTTGAAACAGTCGATTTTTCCATTTTGTTTCAGGTCAAACGCAGGACCAGACGAGTCCACGAGCTAACACGCTTTCTGATGATGCCGATGATACTCAGAAGCAGCTTGACAACGAAGCTAGAGACAGGATGAAGTATGGGCGAGTATGTAGCAATCAAAGACACCATAAGATACTCGTAGCCCCATAGGCCTGATGTGTTTAGTTATCAATAACACTAAGCAGCGTTCAGATATGGCAATTTCATTTTTGAGTATCTCCGTTCTTCGAAATACTCGCTAAGCTGGTCCCGACTTCGACTTAAAGTGGTATTCGTTAAGCCGCTTGAAGAATTCTGATACTAAGTTGCTAACAAATTAAACCAAAGAAGGAATGAGCTTAGTATATCTAGCTGTATGGATATATCTGTGGCTACATATAATTCATAAAATTTATTAAAGTGTCATTTAAAGTAACTTTGATTAAGAGATGTTAAATATGGTAAGTATAATATGCCGATGGTTTTGGGTTGCTAGCCGCGCTGAAGGGTGGTGCACAACTATAAATGCGATTGTAGTTATAAGTTACTAATAGTTTTTATGAAGGGGCCTATCTTCAAAAGATATTTTACGGATTCAGTTTGAGTTGAGAAATTATTATATAAAGGAACAGTAAGTTATCCTACACTGGAAGTATTTTTAAATGTAAGCCCAAATACTTAGATTGCAAAAATATATTTAATGGATTACACAAAGTTTATTCCATGCAGGAATTGAACATTTAGACCACTAGACCAAGCAGATATTTCTCAATTCACAAAGGAAAACAATAGTATTCCGATTCCTTTCCCAAGGCTGAGTAGGCTGAGTAGGTAAGTAAAGGGAAGTACTAATCAATATTCATTACCCACAGCCGAAAACAATCTGGGTGTTCCATTTTCCGAACCACGCTTCGGAACTTGATTCTATTGAAGATTCTACAGAAAACTGGACTAGGCTACTGCGGGGCTTCGTAAGTAATCGGATTAAAACTTAACACACTATTAAACAGTTTGGTAGTATTATTGTTACGTTTCCAAGTTAACGTAAAGTTTGTTTGGAGTTTAAGATTCAAATATATCCAATATTTAAAATTTGATTTCTGGAATATTATATTAAACGATAAAACTGATTTCTATCGCCCTTTTATACCTATGAATTGACTTTTCTTGGCCAATAAACATCTAGGTCGGACGTACGTGCCTCCCGAACTACGGAGACGCTCGAATATGAAATTCCACAAACGGTCACCCATCTGAGGCCGACCGAGTCGAACGTTGCTTAATCTTGGTGATTGCTAAGAGCACCGCAGTCGCACAGTGCTACGAGCGCCCCGACCGGATTCTAACCGACTGAAAACGCCAGAGTGGCCGACATCAGCACTTTCCAGGGGCTTCGCGATCTCCGTATGGAACGCGCCGGCAAATTTTATCGGGACTTATACGATAAAATATGGGTGCACAAAGTGCTCCTTTGCCACCCCCACTTGGGGAATATAAAGGAGACAATAATTTTTGCGGCACTCCTAATGTTATTGATTTGCGGTCTACGGTTTCGATAGTTGTTGAAAAAGAGAGATCTAAAGATCATGAATTAGCCCTAACTACATTCGGAGAACTTCTATTGGATTGATTTAATTATAATGTTAGTCATAAAGTAAACTACGCTGATTTGGCCTTATTGAAGCAACCATATTTCGATGCGATGCTATCGATAGAATTGTCTTTAATCAATAGTGTTGGCCGATCTGTACTATTGATAGTATCGACACTATCGATATCTTTACAATTTTTTGAGTTCACACTAATTTCTATAGACTATAGATAAATTCATCATTGCTATACAACTCTATTCCGGAGCCTTTGCCGACATCTCGATGAAGTTTTTAGAAGTCCAAAACGTGAGCTTCTCCCGAGGCTCACGGAAGTCCTATTCCGGATTTCTCTTCGCTGCGGCGATCAGGTTATCGGTATTGTACTATTTTTCAAGGTCAGCCTTTAGATACTCAAACTATCAATTCTTATGTAACTCTATTCAGGAATCTCCAATAGTAACACACCAATGATGTCAAAATAGCATGCTACTACCTGACTTTCTAAACCATATAACTCATAGTGATGATGACGACTTCATCAACGTGTCATTGTTACAGGAAACACCAAAACTTACGGCGAAGATAACACCTGCCCCAGGTATAACCTTACTCCTTAATAGACCCTGGTGATCGGCTTAAACAACCCCATCTAGTTAATAGTATTAAGATAATATCAGCCTATACCGGCGAGCGTGAATGAGACGAACTATGAGAGTGGAGGAAGCTAAAGAGGTCTATAAGGAAAGAACCTGTTGGAGCTCTGTACTCTCTGCCTACCCTGCAAGAGAACTGGCGGGATGATATAAATAGATAGATAGATCGGCTTGTACTGTCTCACTGCAGGCAAAGGCCTGTCCCCACAAATCGAGCTGAACGAGATTAGGTTATACTCCACCACGTGGACCCAGTGCGAATTGGCGCAGGCAGATTTGTGGCCATATACTGTTGGAACTTATCAAGCACCTACAAGGCCAACTTCCAACTTGGCTTAACGACTCATACATTAGGTGGTAACAGGGGGCAACGTATCCTCCGAAGTATCGAGACGCTCGAATATGAAAATGCCACAATCGGTCACCTCCCCAGACCGACCGAGCCGAACGTTGGTAATTGTTAAGAATACCACGGTCGCACGGCGCTATACGCGGCGCTAGTTACAGAATAGAATGGAATACTCTTTATTAACCACTAACAAAATTATGAAACAAAATGTAAAATACAATACTCTCACTCATACAATAGGTGGTCTCATTGCCAAGAGCAATTTCTTCCAGACAACCAGAGGGCCTAGACAAGTTTTTTTTTTTAATTTATGATTGGACACTGCGGGCCCGGTTTGTCCCGCACCTTTTTTTGTTTAATTTATGTGTTGTTAGTAGTTGCTTTTATATGCACTCGTATGGTACATGTCGCTTATTTTTTTTTTTTGGTTTTGTTGTTACAGTGCTTGGTATTTGTTTGTTGCGGTACTTCAGTAGAGGTTTTTTTTCCTATAATTTTTTTTTTTGTTTTAATTTTTTTTAATTTATGTTAAGGCTTGTGTAAATGAATGAGGCTTTCTGTTTTGGCTTGCCTTTGAGCGAGAGTGCCTCAGTTGTGTAGGTGTTTGGCTGTTTGTAAGGGTTTTCTTTAGGCCTCCGCCTCCAGCAGCTTTTTAACAACATGGTGTTGGTCTCGACTGCGAATAGCCATCTTTATGTTGTATTCTTTTATTTTTTTGGTCGCAGCTGCCCTCGTCCTGCTTATTAGTGTAGCCGTTGCGTCCCCTTCACAGCTGTCTGTGTAGTAGACACAACTTCCAGTGTGGCGAGATATAGCTACGACCGCGTGTGGATAGCTTCCGTGGAGCTTCAGTCTCTTGGGGACCGCTCGCACTATCACCACGTTTTCACTCGTTAGTCCCTGAGACTCATGCACGGTGAGGATGCGCGACCCGTTTCCCGACGCATAGCCTTGGCCGAGGAGGATTTCCTTCTCGGCCTGGGTGTGCACCAGAAACAGGGTGTTCTCCTGGTGTTTTGGAATTTGCGCTCCCGTGTACTTACTGAGGCTCAAGGACCTCATGAGGGATTTGGACGAGTATATGCCCCCGTATATCTCGTTGAGGGCATACGCTACGTCCATTGGGTTTCTGTGAGTGCAGAGCAGCTCCCTGTTGACACGCGCCACGGAGTCTGGGCGGTTGTAACGCAATCGAAACAGGTTCTCCCTATCAATGAACGGCAGTTGGTTGCAGTCGCCGACGAGAAGAGCCTCTCTCGCGCCAGTTATTTTGATGGCCATCACTACGGCTCCAAAGTGGTTTATGAATGCCTCGTCGATGATAATACGTGTGCACTCCTCACCTTCTTTCAATCCATTGACCAGCATTGAAGCCATAGTGCGGACCCTCCTCTTGGTGTTTGTTTTAACCTTTTGCGCGAGTCTCTCCCTTAAGTCATTCGCTGCCTCGGTTGTAGATGTTATTAGGATATCGCTTTCGATGTTGTAATTTGCGATTATCCATGTTGTTTTTCCGCATCCAGGAACCCCGTTGACCCATGTTATTTTGGGTACGGTCTAGTGCTCGATTGCGGGCCCCCGACCCCGGCCACTTGAGACGGTTTCTGCCATCTCAAGTATCCGGTCGTCGAGCACCACCCTCGTGCACTTCGCCGCAACCACTATTGGGTCGTTAGGGGGGGTTCTGAACTTGTGTTTGCCGGTCCGCCGGGACTCCTCCTCATCGTATTTGACGAAACCGCTGGTTCCACTATAGGCCGCCATGTACTTCTCCGACATTTCTCCTCTTAACGTGGTGGAGTTGTCGTTGTCGTACACCGCCGCTTCTGCCTCCTCGAGCTTCACCTCTAGCAATCCTTCATTGCCCATTTGATAGGTTTGCAGGATGGATCTACAGGTCTCACTATTGACCCTTCTTGTTGCTTCGGTGATTGCTTTGAACTCGAGGAACGCGTTTTTTGTGTGTTGCAGCGGCTCCGTCGCCTCGTTGAGCTCCGGCGGATCGACAAGTCCCATCTGGGCTCTTGTTCGAGCCTCTTCCGGCTGCTTATGACTTTTGGGAAGGGGCTCCCTCAAGAACGCTTCGGCGGCGACTGCTACCCCCTCCGCCTGTTGGTTCCCCCTGATTTTTTTCCCCAGCACACTTGGTATGCCGAGGACCGCCTTCCCGAGCGCCGTTGTGAAAGACGCGAGTTTTTTGGCACCTGTAGTGTCCTTTGGCTTCTGCTTCGCTGTGCTCTCCTCGAGAGCTGCCCTCATTTGTAGGCGTTCAGACCCGCTGAGCCCGTCTTGAGTCGCTATGGGGTGTCCCCAGATGTCAATTGGGGTTTTTATGGTGAGGTTTTCTGGCTGTCGTGGCCGTAGGAAGTCGAGGTTTTGTCCTCTATCCTCATAGGCCACTACCTCGTGATGTTTTGAGGCTTCTACTATCCCGATGTGGTCGGCGGCCTCACCTTCCTCAAATTCCACCACCATAGTCTACGTCTACGCTTACTTTTGTTGGCTTGTCACCCTTCCCCGCTAGGCTGATCAGAAAACTGCATGCTTGGGCGAATTGGGAGGTGTTCTCGCCCGCTTGGAATAGTGCCACGGTCTTGTTCTTGGTTTGCTCTATTCTGCACGCTGTTTTTCCGATCCCCGCGTTCTGCAGCTCGTTGAACTTTTTACGCTTCATTGTGTTCTTAAACGAGCTGCCATGAAGAAGGGAGGCAAGCCCGGGTGAGATTGTTACCCGTTTGGGGCCGCTTGAGTTGCAGTAGCCGATGCCAATGCGCTCGGAATTATTGTCCATAAACAGGGCGACTGATTTTATTTGAATACCCGGCTTCCCATGTTCGCCTCTCCCAAGAAAATTTATGCTCTTGGGAATGGCGACTGCCAGAGGTGACGTAAGGTTTTGTGTTGGTGTGTTAGTGTGGTAAGTGTCTGTGTTTGTATCTCTAGGGGAAGTTTTTGATGCCAGAGTGCTGTTCCTTCTGAGGCAGATGCGGATAACCTTATCTGCAAACTTCTGGAAGTGCGGTCTCGCATCGTCGTCTGCCATGATGGCCGCCAGTTTGGTCCTGCTGAGGTTTTCGTTTAACCTCTGTTGCAGGTCCAATCTGTCAGCCGCAAAGCGCGGGCAATCCAGGATTACGTGCCACACAGACTCACTGATGTTGGGGTCGCACTCACACCCGGGGCTGTCTTTTAGCCTGAATCGGTGCAAGTACTCCGCTATTCCTCCATGTCCCGTCAAGATTTGCACTTGGTTTGCTGTCAACCTTGTTTTCCTTACGATGGAGTAAGCTCGCTCAACATCGGGGAGGAAGGTCTTTGTGACCAGCCCTGAGCTCGAAGAGTCATACCTGGCCTGCCATTTACGGACCGACTCTTCCCTGATGGTTTTCTTGACATATGACAGGGGTATATTGTTATAGTCTGTGTGGGTGGCAGATGCCTGGGCCGCCGATTTCGCCAGATGGCGCGCTCATTACCGGCGGTCCCCACGTGCGCTTTGAGCCAAAAGAGGCGGACTTCCCCCCCCGGCTGCTCTGATCTCATTTATGCTCCCCTTTATGGTTTTGGCTAGAGGGTGCGTCGTTTTTGGATTGGCCAGCAGGTCGAGCGAAGATCTCGAGTCGCTCATTACGTTTGCTATTTCTACCCCGCTGGCTTTTATCATTTGCACCGCTCTATGGAGGGCATAAAGTTCCGACTGGAATACAGTGCAGTGGGGGTCCAGACTGAAGGTTGAGGACCCGGTCTCCCTTCCCCCTTCCCACCACGTTACTGCAGCTCCCACTCTGCCGAGTATTTTACTGCCGTCGGTATAGATGTTTGGCCCGACTATGTTGTGGCTTTCCAGGGTTTGGGAGTCCGTGCTCTCTAGGAGCCCATACTCTGTTGTTGTGAGTTTGGAGGGGTGAGGCTGTTCTCTGAAGCTCACCCTGTACTCCAGTTCCCTTCCTGGTGGTATATAGTCTTTTCTGATCCCTCTCTTGGCTGTGTAAAGAGCCGCCGCCTCCTGTACCCTTAGATCCAGGGGTAGCAGCCCTTACAGAGCTAATGCCGATGTAAGAGACACTGTGCGATACGCCTTGCAGATCTTTTGAGCAAAGCCCCTCTGGATTGCTTGCAGACGGTTTTGGATCATCTGCAGTTCCGTAGATTGGGACCACACGCTCACAGCGTACATTACCGCGACGTAGATTGTTCTAGTTATCTCACCGTTTAGACCCCACGTCACCTTCACCGCACGCGCAAGCTGTTTGTATATATCCGCAGCTTTCTTACTAATTGCGGCTACGTGTGGTTTAAAGGTGAGTCTCTTGTCTATGGTGAGTCCTAGGAGCTTTATTTCGTCAACCAGTTGTATTTTTGTTCCCGACATGTAGATTGCCGGAGTGGTGTATTTCAGCTTCCTTGTTAGCAGCATTGCATTTGTTTTGTGTGCTGCGATGCTGAGTTTGTTTTGTCTACCCCACTCCACCACCCCTTCCAGGACTGTGTTGATGTTTGGCTCCATGTCAGGTGTTGTTTTTCCTGAGAAGACTAGAACCACGTCGTCCGCGAACGCTTGACAGTGGACGTCCTGGCCAGATAGTTTTTGCAACAGGGTATCAAGGATTATGTTCCAGAAGGTCGGTCCTCCTATGGATCCTTGGACACAACCTTTTGTGGTTACCCTTTCACACGTTGCTCTGGCATAATTGACCTTGATCTTTCGGTCTTGGAGGTAGGACGCCACCATTGCGTACAGGTTTTTCGGACACTTCCTTAATGTTAGCTGATGTTTTAAAGCTGGTCACCACGCGTTGTCGAAGGCACCCTCTATGTCCAGCGAAACTAGGACTACTAACTTCTTCTTGTCGATTTCCGACCTCACATGTTTCACTAGGTCATAGAGAGCGTCCTCTGTGCCACGCTGTGGCATGAAGCCGTATTGGTTTACACTCAGTGTTGGGAGAATATGCCACTGAATGCGGCTTATCATGAGTTTCTCAACGATTTTCCCGAGAACTGACAGCAGGCCGATTGGTCTGTAAGACTTTGGTTGGGTGTAGTCTTCCTTGCCTGGCTTCCGGAGTATGAAAACGTGTGCTGTCTTCCATTGCGTCGGAAAGTGCGCCAGCGACATGCACTTATTGGCTATCGCTAAGAACACTCCCCTGTCGCTTTGGATCGCCTTCGTGCATATGTCGGCGGGTAAACCATCCGTCCCGGGGGCTTTTTTGGATTTAGCGCTTTGAGCACTCCTTCAAGTTCGGCCCCCGTGAATGGAGGGTCATCCTTTGACAGGATACTTGACTCCTACGCTTCGTTATTGTCAGTCAGTTCTCGGATTTGAGTATGGTAAGGTGTGTCTGTCGTCGCAGAGTCACTTGGATAGAAGGTGGTTGCTAGGAGGTGCGCCGATTTCTCCGGGCACAAGGTGTTCCCTTCTGTATCTCTCAAGAGCACATCCTCCTGCCTCCTAGCTGTTTTCCTTATGACTCTGTATACACCGTCCCATAGGCTCTCTCTATCTTGCGTTGAGCAGAACTCCTTCCAACTCCTGGTTTGGGCTTCGTAGGCTGCTTCCGCGTACCTCTCTTTGGCTTTTCTGTATATCTTGGCGACGTACTGGAGTCGGAGGGGTGCAGCGTTTTTATCCTCCTTTTTTTACGCAGTGCGTCTTTTTTGGGGGTTTCGAGGGTATGTATCCACCACGGTGGTTTGGCGTCTACCTTCTACTGACCTACTCTGGGTATGGCTACTTTACAGGAATCCTATACTTTCACCGTGTAGGTTGTTACCACTGTCTCCAGGCCCTCCGATGTTGACACTTGCTCGATGACGTCGGGTGTTAGGTTGGCTTCCGCCAGTGACGTCTCGAGACGGGTTGAGAAGTCCTGCCAGTTCGCCTTTTTGTATTGTATCTGCGCGTGGAAGTAGGGGTCGGACTTCCCAGTCTTCCCTCCAGGCGCAGAGTAAAGGTTATGGCGTTGTGAACTGATGTTGTTAGACCTCTCTCTATGCGCCAGTCCTCTACTTTTGACAGGAGAAGTAGGCTGCACACTGTCACATCGACTATGCTTGTGTACAGCCTGTCCCTCCTGACAGTTTCGAAGGTTGGCGTGTTGCCCGTGTTGAGGACTTGGAGATCCATTTGGTTGAGGAAGCTGTTGGTCGCCGCACCACGTTGGTCCTCGTCGCTGCTGCCCCACCAGTGGCTCCAGGCATTAATGTCGCCCCCCACTAGTAGGTTTGATGTGGTGAGTTTTTCGCACACCGCTTTCGTGCGACTCAGGTATGGCTCAATGTCTTGGTCCCCCTCGAAGTAGACCGACACCACTCCAATTTTTTGGCTACCTGCAGGACCGCCGCTTCTGTCTCGGTCACAAGCTGGGGGTCATGTATGACCTCCAGTCTGTCATCGAATACCAGAACGGCAGCCTTTACCGGTTTTTTGCGGTTCAGCGTGCACTGGATGAGTCTCGTGCCAGGGTAGAATTTCACGTATCCTTCTCGGCCCACATAGGGTTCTTGCACTAGGGCTACCGAGATTCCCCTTTGGACTGCTAGTTGTAGCAGTTCCGCTGTCGCCAGTTTGGAGCGATGCAGGTTTGCCTGGATAAAGCGCAGACCATTGTCGACCACCTGAGTGGGAGAGCTTTGGTTCTCCGAGTCGCCTTTAGCAGTATGTTATGCGAGACCTCACTATAGCATCCCATTTTTGTTTTTCCGGACAATCCATGCTCGAAGCGATGTGTGCCGGGGGGCCTAGACAAGTTGCAAGCGTTTTGTTTCTATTCTCTTGTCGCAATCGATAGCGCATTGTTTTGACCACGTGACTTTTCGTTGCAAAATGTCATTCCCTTACATTTTTCCGCTTTCTATTAGCGTTAACGACTGTAAATTGTCAACTTTGCTATAGGCGCTAGTTAGATATAAATACTAGAAAGAAAAGTAATCAGGGCCGTTGGTGGCGTACGCTATTATTTGTGTATATAAGTATTTAAATATATATAATAGATAAAAAAATATATAACTACATACATACTCATAGATAAGTATAACAAAAAGGGACTGACTTTAATGTATCTTATTTTATCAGCAAGCAGAGAGGTAGTGGTCTTTGACCATCTTTTTGAGAGAAGCTGACGACTGTGCACGTTTAACTGATACAGGCAATGCATTGTACAAGCGAACAGCTTGGACTGTGAAGGATTTATCAAAGAAATTTGTGGAATCAATGTGATATTATAATAATTCATTAAAAAAAATATTTGTAGATATAGTCCCCTTATAAAGAGCTGCTAGGTCCAAATTCTGGTTCCCAACATCTCTGTTTCTCGAAATCCAAAAGCATACATAGAAAATAAAATATTTTAGTAAATTGTATGTATACTATGTAGAAACGAACTTAAGTGGAATAGTTTACTTATTTATTTGCCAAATATATACAAGTTAAGGGTTCACAACGTAAATATTGACCCTGGTTGCTGATTGAATATTACATCTTATTGCGGCTATATTGGTATTTCTATATTTGAGCGTCTCCTTTTTTCGGAAGGCATATTGAGCTATTCAATGTTGGTTATTAATGTACACACATGTAGCTATACATGTAGTAACCATTAAATTAAACTAGAAGCCTTATGAGCGGACGGTGGACGGACGACGACGCTGTGGTTAAGAGCTTAAGCCGTTTCGCCCACTGTGTCTTAATATTCGCGGGTTCGATTCCCGCTCGGAACAAATCTTTGTGTGACCCACAATTGTTTGTTTCGGTCTGGGTATTTGTGTATGTGAATTTTCATGTTTGTAAATGCACCCACGACACAGGAATAAATCAAGTGTAAGATAAATTCCAACAGCAGGTGGCCACGAACCCAGTTTTGAAAAGTAGTTTGTCTCGCGACCACAAGATATTATTGTATTTTTTTTATTTCAGCCCCACCCCAAGACTGGGATTACAAAAGTAAGTAGCAATTTAGTCTGTCTTCTATACAATACATATAATAAAACTGTAAACGAGTCAAATCTGTACATTGAATATTTTTTCTTATGGGTATAAAGGCCAAAACTATTTTTTTTAGATTTATTGTCTGTCTGTCTACACAAAGAGTTGTGTTTTAATCACGCAAAATATACCGAATGGATTTTAATCAAATTTGGTATAGTATAACTTATACCTTAATTTAAAATAATAAATACTTTTTATCCCGAAAAAAGAATCAATCCAGACATTCAGATCATTCCAGCCAGAGAGGTATGTAAGGTAAGAACCTATTGGAACTCTGTACTCTCTGCCCACCCCGCAAGGGATCTGGCGTGATGATATAGATAGATAGATAGAGAAGAATCAATCCAGGATAATTGCAGGATACAATTGTTAATGGTTTAAAAAAAAACTATTATTTTTATTATTGCTAGTCTCAAGCTACAATAATACGTTAAAATGTGTGATTTTGCTTACGAATAAAGTTTTCCATAGACTGATATAAGATTCAGGTTAAAAGCACTTACCTGGAATTCTGCATACACATTTGATTTAAACACTCAAACGTAATTTTGTGCATACACCGATATTGCATTCAGGAGTGTCTCTTCTGTAGAGAACTGTTTAGCGATGAATGGTCTGGACACGAAACTTTGTATATTTATTTATTTAAAATATCGAAACATGTTTTTGATCATGAGAATGAACTGTATACTTGCGAGAAGACTGACACGAAATATCCTAACAAATATTTGTTATATACTTAACTCGCAATGTAAATTTTTTAATATTATTACGTCAGATTACAATCTTTGGCAGGGTAGGTGGGCATTTCACCAAAAAAATATATAATAAATAGATAGACTGGTAATCCTTCTCAAAAAGTAAGTAGTGTAAGTTCGCACTGTACATTTACGGCTGGTTTCAATATTCAAGTTAACGATAGATTTGCCTACTACGGATATTACAAATTTAACTTACAACCTAGCTCTAGCCTTTCGTCCGAGATACGATGTAAAGTTTTTAGAGAGTAAAATATATAAGATTCTAGGTGGACCAGTTTCCACAAGCTGCACCCACTCACGGGTATGAGGGAAGTGATGGTTGCTCTAGTAGCTTCAATATAGGTCGGCAGAAAGTGGGTCACTTCCACCACACCAAATTGCCACTACAAGAAGCAAAGTCTTCAGTGACCATTTTTTATGTTTCAAATAAACAACTCAAGTACTACTACACATGTCGAAACCGATTGTTGTGAGTCACACAAAGATAAATTTGGAGCGAGAATCCAACCCGCGACTACTCAATCCAGTAACTGGAGCATCCTACACTCATAGCCCAGTGGTTAAGATCGTAAGCTACAAGTTAAATTACGACGGCTTGATCCATCGCCAGGCCTGCGATATGAAATACAAATTTATTCACAGCACAAAACAAGTGGTCCCAATTATTCCCAAATTGCGGCGGTCGTTCTCAATCCCCCGTGGACATACCAGTCGGTGGGCTGGTGAAAGCCAAAGGTGCGAGGAGACTCCACTTCGCGAACTATGACGTGATGCCGATGACTTTGACCCTGATGAACGATGGAAAGAGAGGTAAAAATATATCAGCCTATTCTGTTTTACCAACACAGTGCTCGTGCACTAAATTTAAGTGGCAAAATGCGGGGCACATCTCTCGCAGAACTGTCGGCCGTTGAAGCACTAGGTGCCTACATACGTGCGGAAAGAGCATTTCTTCTAAATTAGAGAAAATTGCTGCACTGTATCGTTCTTGGGAGGCCTTTGGCCTTTGTTATCTCAATATTAGGAAAAGGCATTTACTCACAAATCGATTTAAGATGGAATAGGTTTCACCACGAAGACCCCAGTATGAATTGGTGGAAGCCGATTTGCGACCAGGTGCCTTTTAAATAAGAAAAGGTTCCTAAATTAGCTTGGACACCACCACATTAAGTAGTAGGTAGTTGGCATTAACAGCTTAACCTTTCTTTCAAAACATGGCGACCCTCACAGATGGATATGCCCCAAACGGTCGTCAGTCTTAAGACTGACGAATCCGGACGCTTTACTTGGTTACTGCAAATAATAAGTCGTTCGAAGACTTTTTTCTGTATATTCAGATATTACATAAAATGTAGATGTACCAAATAAATTTTATGGAAGGTAAAGGAACAAGATACACGGAACAAATAAATTTATTAGGCGTGGTAAACAGTAAATCAAACATGATATTAAAATGGAAATACTGAACCTAACTGGCCAGTACTTAAAGGATTTAATTACTATATGTTTAACTACGATATTTAAAATAAGTTTCATGAAATACAAACTTTCACGTTTATAATATTAGTAAGAAGTGTAATATAGAAGTCTCTTAACGCCACCTAAAACCAGGTTAGACATACAGGAGAAAATAAACATAAATGATTACAGGTTTTTTCTTCTCAATAATTGTGTTACCATGTGCGTGTATGAACTGATCGTACCTATTATCAGAGACACGGGATAAACACGAGCTGTACTCGCTACGCATCCTCTAATATCCCTAATAGGGGGAAAAGCAGCGTCAGCCTATCTTCAAAGCAGGGCTCAATCTTGACCTTAAATAGCAATAATCACATATTACAGTGATGCTCTTCGGAGAATGGCCAAAGCAACGCCAGCCCTTAGTATACGGCGGAGCAGCACATAGCCGTCGCTACGTGTTCCACTCCCTCACTGTTCACTGGCCCTCCGAGCATACTGTTGGAGGACTCCAATACCCGATGGAGACCCAAGCTCTACATATTTCGGCTGAATACAAGACGATGGACCAAGCTTTGAATGCTTCCCCGGGCGATCCCCAAGCGTTTCTTGGCATTACGAATTTATACAAGGTGTGCATATATTTGATATCTACATATTATTGTCCCTAGTTTTATTGTTATTTTTCCAGGACTTGTGTAAATCAATACTGGTTAATCCTCGTTGGTCTAGTGGCGAATCCTAGATCGAAGCTGAAATTTTACGATAGGGGAAATTCCCAGTATTAGTCTAGTCTGCATTGTTCCCGGTATAAAGGAATCCCTAATCCAATCTCTTAACTGGGCACTGGCCCTCCGAGCTTACTGTTGGAGGACTTCAATACCCCATTGAGACCCAAGCCCTTCATATTTCCGCTGAATATGAGACAATAGACATACTTCCCCGAGCGATCCGCAGGGATTTCTCGGCGTTACCAATTTGTACAAGGTGTGGATGTGTTTGATTCATATTATTGTCCGTATTGTTTTATTTAGTGTTCTTTCCAAGACTTGACTTTGACACAATAATTTGTCCCGTACGGCTATCGATACCTCAGCTAATAGACCCAGTGGGTGAAGCAGCCTAAGATCTTAACCACTGAACTGTCCATCGCATCTCAAAGCATGCTTTCGAGATCAACAATGACTATCGTATCTCAAGGCATGCTTTTAACATTTATCCCCGGTGATAAATCTGACATGACTCCCACGTAGCTGGAAGGTTATTCTTTTCCAACCCTATTACGCTTTTCAAAGTCTTCTAATCTTATTTCAAAAACTTAAACAGCGTCCGTCCAAACTTTCTTTTGACATTTCATAACAAATATCTCACTTATCTAAATTAAAATTCCTCATCTGTCCTATATTTAATTAAACATCTGTCTTATCAATTTTAACATGATTTGTTCGTATTATGTCTTGACGTGTTTTGGCATCAAATACACCAAAATGGAGACATTTTAATTTAAAAAGTTTGCCAAGATGTCAACTATGATGGGGTCAAGTTTGGACTTTGAAAATAGTGATAAATACGCTTTTTAATGATGGTTGAGTGGCATTTAATTCCCTTTAAAATTCTCAATAAAATGTAAAGAAACCCTTGGTTTAAAGGCGGAATAAAATTAAGTTAAAATGTTTCTTTTGAGTTAGTTATATCATTTATACTGACCTTATATACCTCGTCGGTTAAACTACCCTGCAAAGTAAGGCTGGCGATCACGAGATCTTGGTTTGAAATCCTTACACAACAATACACAAGACAATTAAAAAAATAAAAAGATAATAATAATAATAATAATAATAATAATAATAATAATTGCGCAGAGCAACAGTCAAAGAAAATAAAATATACATGTTTAAAATGGTAGTACAATTGGCGGTCTTACTACTGAGAGCAATCTCTTTCAGACAACCAACATACCTAGATAGCTAAACAGAAAAATATGGCAATTGGTGGCGTACACTACCATTGAATTATTAACATTAAATTAAACTATATACATTGTATGTAAACGTACACATATACATCCACAAAAATTTACTTACATTACATACATACCAGTACATACTAATAAGCAAAACACCATAGAAGGAACACAAGATAATTTATATGTCTCCAAAAATTTACTCTTTTTTTAATTGAAAACGACGAATATTCTTTATTCAAGACAACAAACACCTATAATATACCAACTGTTTATTATACCAAGTAATAAACATTTCCGAGAGTTCGAGTTTCGTAAGTCATGGTAAGTTAGTTAAAAGCCATTTCAGTCACGTTGAATTAGGAACTAACTTTACTTCTTAATTGTTGTCAGGCGTCGTTCCTTATTACATTTAAAATCGAATGTTCGTTTACCGATACTTTAAATTTTAAAGGTACACCTAAAAACTAAACACCGTCACGCCTATATTCCCCAAGCGAGGTTGGCAGAGGTGTACAGTGTACACCCATTTTGGCCGATGTTAGGTTCCATGTAATAGGGGGCGGGGCTATTGCCATTATATCGAGCATAATGCCAGACACCGGGCTGATACTAGAAATGTTTCTATAGAAAAATTACATTTTTGTCCTGACCTCATGCTTGCTACGCGCATCATCCGCCACTAGATCAAATAGGCAGAGATAAATATAATCACTAAGTTTTAAACATATTGAATGTTTGCAGTTCGCGAACCAGACTCAGAAAGGTCTCAACGATATACTTAATCATGCCCTCGGCATGAGTTTACAAAATACGTCGTTGGAGACCAAACCGCTGAGCTATTTTAACCCGCCATTCAAGGAATACGCCTGCTACCAAGGATCGTTGTCCACGCCACCGTGCACTGAATCTGTGTTGTGGTTTATTAGAGGAAGGGCACTTACCGTTGTAAGGGTAAGTTGGATTACGAACAATAGGTACAATGAATTCAAACCAAGAATATGATCGCATTTGCAGTCAATACCCAAAGCATTTCACTTAAGCCTGGAACTGGTTCCGTATAATTAACCGGAACCACACGAAAACGCGTTGTATTGCCGTGGAATCCAAGAAGTTAAATTACGCAAATTATTCAATTTCTTTTCCCTTTGTTTCTACTGTTTTTTGTGTAAGTTTTCCGCTAATGAAAATTGTATATATAAGATACAATTTACAAATAGAACTTTCGAAATTTCTGTTCAATTACGAAATGCTGAAGATTTAAATGCAAGAAAGTTGGGAATATAATATGATACTCTTTGTCCCACTGCTGTGCAAATATCTTCTCTCACAAATTAAGATGAGATAGTATAGCATAAGTACTCTGCCATATGGATTCAGCAATGATTGGTGAAGCTAGGTTATGACCACCTACAGTTGAAAATTATTACGCTGCACATAAAGCTTCTAACTTGAAGATGCACATTTTATATTTTCACACTGAATGAATGACGAAAAAGCAACTTTACGATATTATCCCCGTGTTTGTAAGGTTTAAAATGGGAGAATTTTAGGTGTCATTTATGTCACGAATTCAAATAAAACAAACAACATTATAAAGGTGTCTGCTACAAACTTAAGATTTTTGTTTCTTGAACCCAATTGAGTCTTAAGGGCTCTAATTATGTATACTTAATATAATTAGTTCTTCAAGAGTAATGAACTCTTGTTTTATTTAATAAAATCGGACTTATTACTTTGTGAAGTTTTAGAAGGCAGCAGTAAAATTACCTGTATCTAGTTTCGTATTAAACGCTATTCGCAAAGTTAATGTGATGAATCAAGGAAGGACAGAGGCTGTAAGAACCTATTGGAAGTTTGTACTATCTGCCTACTAAGAGATCTGACGTGGATCATGGTGGGGAAGATTAGGTCTTACTCCACCACACGATCCTATTGCGGATTGGTGGAAGTAAATTGCATATACATTAAATATTTGAATACGGTGAAAAAGGTTTATATGCAATGCTCCAAAGAAGCTATCGAAAAACGTCTTAAATTCAAACAACAACGCTTTCGTCCCGCTCGCACGCAAATTTGTGTCTCGCTCCTGCCGTGCTTACTTCTGTTTGTAATCACTAGTGGCTCGGGCGGCGGCAGGTCGCGAGCCGTTTACCATTGCGCTTAGTGTGGCAAAGTTGTGTAGCGTTTTTCATTTCTATTTATTACAACTCCCAAGGTCGTGTCTCTATCGCACGGCGTCAGTAATTCGACGAAACCTTTAGTTGCGGGAAAGATTGTCATACATAATTGTTTTCCTTTATTGCAGGAAATGGCTGAAGCTTCGCACAGAATTCTCGGTCCGAATGAAGTTCCAGAGAAGATTTTCTTTCGCCAACCGCAGCCATTGAATGACAGAAGAATTTTCCTATTTTCATAATTCCTAATGGGGTATACTTGCCTTGGAAAAAAATATAAAAGGAATGATAATAGGTGGACTCTCTTAGTATAGTTTTGCTTGGTGCGGATGGGGATTGCGGGGTTTTGGGTTCGGATCCTAGGTCGGACAGTGTTACTACTTTGAGTGTCGAGTGAACATACAGGTATGCAGGTGGAAGTTCTCGGGGTCATATAAAAAAAGAAGCCTGCATGCGACGTGTTAAGAGTATTTTTTGCTGTTTTTTATTATACCGTTGGCTTGGCAGATTTTTATCGGGTTTTAAGACATCACAAATATACTAGATATCATGCCGCGCTTTAGGCATGCCTATCGGTACAAAATTAGCTTTAGACGCTATGCTTGTTTTTAGTTATAATTTTAGCTGAGTAGGTATATACGGTTTTCAAGTTTTTTCATTTCATTTTAATTGCTGTGTTTTATCGGTGATAATTAATTTTAATATAGAATTTTTTTTAAGTTCCCCCTCTTTTATTGATGCAGTTTCTATTTAAGATTTGTGTGGTCGGCTTGGTCCAGTGATTAGAGCTTAAGCAGCTACGCCCACTGGGTCGAGTAGTCGCGGGTTCGATCCTCGCACGGATCTAATAAGAAATGATTGTATGACCCACAAATACTTGGTTCGTTCTGGATGTTTCCCCATGTTAATTTCATGTTTGTAAACGCACCCACGACACAGGAGTAATTTCTGGTGTGGAGATACGTTCCCTGATTTAAATAAAAAAATATAGCACTAGTATTTTTGATGTAAGAATACTAGTAAGCGTGACGTTGGTGGTGTGTTAATAACTATATTGTGTATACTACGACCTGTCGTATTGAATCTACGCCCTGTCGGTAATATGTACATCGAACACGTCTCAGAGCAGCTCCCTGCTGCACTTAACAACAAAATACATTTAATAAGTGCTATGTATTTTGACACGTTATTGGATATTATTAACAACCCAGGAACAACGACGTTTTACATTGTGGGTGACTATAATTTGCCTGAGGTTGATTGACTATTGAGCCGCGTTTGTTGCGGTAATAATGTTGTCATGTCACACAACTGTTGTTGCTGGTCAATATTTATGTGACTTTTTCTCTATTTCCAATTCCTTACAATATAATACCCATATAATACCTCTTGAAATCAGCTGGGTTGTATTCTAGACTTGTTTATGTCCAATGTATGTGGATTGCGTAGCTGCCTCTTGTGTTCCATTATTACCTCCGGATAGTTATCATCCACCATTTTGTGTGTTATCGTCATTGGCAACCATTTGTAAACCAATGAAGTCAGTGCGGACCTCGAAACATAATTACCGCAGAGCCAACTACGAGGAAATAAACAATATATTTGATTTCGATTGGGACGCATGCCTGCCAGATCTGCCTGCTGAATTGGCTGTGCGTAGGTTTTACGAAATAATCTAGTGTAATTAAATCACATGTTCCTTTGTCTCGGGCATGAATTTATAACCCTAAATGGATTGAGTCAAAATATTGCTTAAGAAAATAAAATCTTACTAACAGACACAACATTGAATTTTCTATGATTTAAACAACTCGAGAAACCATGATGAGTGAGAGCAATACGAGGCTAGCCTTTTAAGTTTTATCGTTTGAAGAAAAAAACACAACTAGAACCTTATAGTACTTTTTATTGTTTTTCAAAGTATTCACCACGTAGCTTAATACGCTTTTCCATTCGCTCAAAGCAATTATTATAACATTAATTCCACTCAAAAGTGGGGGTGTTCAAAATGGCTGACTTGAAAGCGTCGACTGCTTCTTCACCGGACTGGAACCTTTGACCACGAAGACTTTTCTTAATTTTAGGAAATGTAAAGAAATCGTTAGGGCTTAGGTCAGGACTGTATGGAGGATGGTCAAGAATTTCTACTTTTTCCTGCTTTAAATACTCAATCGTTTGACGAGCGCTGTGTGAGCTTGCGTTGTCGTGGTGCAGGATGATGCGTCGCTTTGAGTTAGATTTTCGAAGTTCGGCGATGACTTGTGATAAACAAACTGTGGTATACCACTCTGCATTAACCGTTCTACGATCTTCAAGTGCAATAGTCGTAACATAGCCGGTTTTGCCAACGAACGTGGCCACCATCTTCTTTGAAGTGCTTCGAGAACGAACAACTTTAGTCGGTTTTGGCTCGTCTTGAAAGACCCAGATTGTAGATTGTTGTTTGGAATCAGGATCGTAGGTATAGATCCAAGATTTGTCACCACTGTTGATGTCGTAGACGTGATTTGACTCTCCTCGGTTGAACCTTTGCAGAGTTTTCTTACACCATCTGACGCGGGCCGCCTTATGATCGACGGAAAGCAGAAGCGGTATCCAACGGCAAACTAGCTTTCTCACACCAAGCGCTTCATGCAAAATCCTATGAATGGTTGTCCCTGAGATGGATATCTCAACCGTAGTAGATACAGAAAAACGGCTCTAGGAGACTATATTTATTTTTTGCGATATTTGGAGCTGAACTTATGGATTCTGAAAAAAATATACAGTCAGAAAGAAAATGGGCAATTTAATCAAAAGCTTTAACTACTACTCATTTAAGATGTGGCATATGCGTAGAAAGAAAGAATAAAGGCAATATATGTCAACATGTCCATAATCGTACCAATGTTTGGTCACCCTACTTAGAAAGAGACGTAGGGCTCTAAGTGAGTATCCTCGTCATCACGTTTTTTCGCTGAGTGCTCAATCCATTGTTATATATCTATGGTCTTGGGTCAAAGATCCACGTTTTCCAGTTTGGTTTTCTCCTGCTCTCGTTGTCATTTTTAAAGCTGAAGACCGTGCATGGATAAAATGTACAAAATATGGCAACATATGTGATGATGAAGTCGTTTCTATCCAGCGTAAACGTTTTAAACTCAAATCTGACAAATGACAAAAGACCTGATAGTAGTTAGTTCTAAATCGGTTACTGAATCGATTCCAACGATTTTTAATGTATTATACATTTTTTTTAAATATGCAAAAAATTATTTTACTCCTTCAGTCCGCTATAAAAAATTAAATTTATTCTTGATTCATAGCAAGAAGAAGATTCTAAACGTATTACTCAAAACACACACATACACGTACAAGTTTCATTGTTAATTGGGGTATAAAAGTGCTTTAAAAAGGGTAAAAAAACTCTAAATTTGAAAATTTGGTTTTGACTTTATGAAGCAATTCTCTAATCGGGGTGTCTGAGGTACCTTGTATATGACGACTATTTAAGGCAATATATCTGTTGATGTTGATCATTTTTGGACGTATATTGCAAATTGTACAGGCAAGTTCAATTTTTCTGCTACTATGTATTAAAACCAGGGTTTCTCTAGTAATCCAGCTGAAATTAGTAACTACTGTTTACGAACCTTCATTTTTATTCCTCTCACTGGCAACCTCCACACACTTTTTCGAAAATTCAACAACTATTTCAAATATTATCTTCACTAGTGACGCTATACACAATGCCTTGATCAGCTTAGATGTAAGCAAGGGCCCAGGACATGATCTGATGCCGCCTATTTTCTTTAAAAACACAGCTGATACTCTTACCCCTTGTTTATAATTTGTTACATGTGTTTACGTTAAGGTACCTTTCCCAGTATATTTGGAAGCAAGCTTTTATTACTCCGGTCCTTAAAAATGGCGATGCAAGAAACATTAAAAATTATAGACATCTCTTTACTGTCCACTCTATCTAAGCTATTAGTACGCCTCGTGCATAATGAAATATATGATCATATTAACCATCTTATTTTAACTAAACAGCACGGTTTCGTAAAACATCGCTCAACTGCTACTAATTTAATGCTATTAACAAATAATTTGTTTAATCAATTCGATTGTGCCGAGGTTGATTCAGTGTACACGGATTTTCAGAAGGCAGTCGACCGGGTGGGCCATAAACTACTACTAGACAAAATTGCATATAATGGTATCAGGGGCAACTTATTGCGTTGGTTCACATCCTATATATTTAAGAGAACTCAAAAAGTCGCCATTAGTGGTTGATTTGTCGCCATTGAGTCTGACTCAGTTTTTGTTACTTCTGGCGTCCCATAGGGATCTCTTTTAGGTCCTCTTCTCTCCCTCCCTACTTTCTTTATCAACGACATTAAAAACTGCTTCCACCCCTCGCATTTCTTGTGTATGCGAATGATATTAAAATTTTCAAATCATGCAGAGACATTCATGATTGCTTACTTCTCCAAGACCATCTAAATAGACTTGCTCATTACTGTTTTGTTAACGAGCCAAACTCAATGTACTTAAATGTCACTGCATAACTTTCACAAAAAAAAAACAAAAATCTATCTATCTATCTATAACCTCACGCCAGATCCCTTGCGGGGTAGGCAGAGAGTACAGAGTTCTAACAGGTTCTTTCCTTACATACCTCTCTGGCTTCCTCGACTCTCATAGTCTCATACACGCTCGCCGGTTACGGAGACTCTTGACTTATTCACAAAAAACAAAAATATTCACACATATAGCTACTCTTTAACTAATAATCCACTGAGTAAAGTTTATTCCATCCATTTAAAATGTACGGTTTCGTCATACGATCCTCTAAAGATTTCAAACGTTCATCCATACGTTTATTTCTATATAAAGCCTCAATCCGTTCTCAGACGAAATTTGTAGAAATTTGGAGTCCCTTTTATCAAAAATAATTCACAAGCTTGAAATGGTCCAAAAAAAGTTTCTGCGTGTCATGCACTACAATTTTTATCTCACTAAGATCCCTATTCTCAACTATTAATGCGTTATGATTTGTTTAGCTTGGAGTCTAGGCGTATTTTGCTTATGAGTATGATGCTTTAAGGCTTATGTAAAAATACGTTCGACTGTAACGACCTCACGAATGACATACTCGTATGTTATGCTGTACCTAGAAATGCGATGGTGCGTGGGGTTCGCGCGTAACGCTAGTAAGCGGTTCCCACTACGTTGGCTCTTGGGAACATATAACACGCACCTTTCTGATGTTGACATCTTTGCCCACTCGGAGTATCAATTTAATAAGATAATCATTAATAAACGTCGTAGCAATCTTTAGTTGTTGATTTTTTTCCCGGTTTAATACATGCTGGTCGGCCAGCGCACATGACTCTTCTTTTTAACAGCATTTTAGTTTATCCAGTATCAATTACAGTAACCCTTATTAAAAAAAATAAAAAACAATAAAATTACTTAGGCCTTCCTTCTTGGGCTTGTGGATCAATATTTCATTTCAGTTTGAACAAAAGTACGAGTATAAAGGGAATTCAAAGATTAGTGACTTAAACATTCAAGATCTCTAAATAAAATACAACATAACTGCCTACTTCTTATATTTTATAGTATATTTACGTAAGCTAAGCCGGTTTTACTAATGCCCGATAAAAATGATAGATGTGTACGTTACGCGATTACACATGATATCACAATGTCAAGATACAGACAATGAGGCTCCCGGCATACCAATAAAAAATAAATCGCCAAATATTTTTTTTTTACGAATGGACCGTCGATAGTTTATCAGGAACTATGAGAGTAGAGGAAGCAAGAGGTCGGTAGAGAAAGAAATTGTTTGATTTGGTATTACTGCATACCTTGCATGACTTCCGGCGTGATAGATACTATTCCACTGCTTCACAAAAAAATGAAGTCACTCCACCATGCGAAACCAGTGCGGATTAGTGGCAGCGGGCTTGTGGCTACCTACTATACATATCTTCCGGATCATGGAGACAATTAAACATGGAAATGTCACAAATAGTCACCCATATATATATATATATATATATATATATATATATATATATATATATATATATATATATATAATAAAATAATCATAATATAAAATAATTCTCTACCTTAAATAACAACGTTTAGGCCTTTACCAAATCTGTCATCAGAGAAATTTATATTACGATACATAATACGTTAACGTATATACAAAATAATATACTTAACGTCAGATTATTGTCAGGCAAAGAAATGGCATATATTTTTTTTAACTAAAAACTTCGCCCCCATTAGGATTTATTCCTGTGTCGTGGATGCATTTACAAACATTAAATTGAACATACAGAAATACCCAGACCGAAACAAATAATTGTAGGTCACACGAGGATTTGTCCCGTGCGGGAATCGAACCTGCGAACGAACGGCTGCGCCAAATCATTCGCCTCGTCGCATCGTCGCCGAAGATAATAGAAGCTTTATCCATGATCTACCTACCTAATATGTGCATTATTCAAAGAAAGGCCTTAATTACAACTGCCTAGTGCTGTCATATTAAAACGTAGGCCGCTTCGCTCACACACTGGATCAAGAACCTAGTCGTGGTATGGATCCTCGCACAGGATGAATCTTTGTATGACTAACAAGAATAAATACGATACGATTTAGCGCAGTTGTTAAGAGCTTGAGCTGCTCCGCCCACTGTGTCTAATAGTCGCGGGTTCGATTCCCGCACATGACAAATCTTTGTGTGATCCACAATTATTTGTTCCGGTCTGGGTATTTGTGTTTGTGAATTTTCATGTTTGTAAACGCACCCACGACACACATACAAAAAAAAATATTTATTTAATACTTAATGCACTTTTGGTACATCACCGGTACATCACTTAATGCCTTAGGCATTTTCTACCAATCTACCTTAGAGTAATGCAGAAACAAGTGTAGTAGGTGCAAAATCCACAAGGTGGAGAGAAAAGCGAAAAATAAATATATAAAAATCAATAACTACGCACATATATACATATTCATGATAACATAAATCATATTAAGCAAACCTACGAATAAATAAATATATATAATTATATACATAACCTAGAAATATATACAATACATACACACATGCAAAATTAACGTTGAGGTGATTCTGCCAACATTTTATGCAGATAATCCTATACTTTTACTTTGAAACAGGAGCGATCACTTGCCATCCTGAGATCCTGGGGTAGTGTATTCCATAGTATGATAGACTGAACAAAGAAAGAAGAGTGAGTAAAGTCGAATTGGTGAAAAGGGCACTGAAGAAGAGGATTATTTAAGGAGTGAAGATTTTTATTATGGTTAGAACATAAATACTGGGAAATGAGAGGAAAGATAATCAGGTGAAACGGGAGAGTAAAAAATGGAAAATAGCATTGTCAGAGCCCTCATAACTCTGCGTTGGCGAATGGGCAATCATTTTAAAAAAGATCTGTGCTCTGACACATAGACAAACTTACGCAAGTTATAGATAAATTGAATGCTGTTACTAAGAAGCCGGTCTAGTTTGTTGAGGTGATCTACATTCAGGTCAAATTAGCATACATCACCATAGTCGATTATGGGAAGGATCAAGGTCTGTACAAGCATTGCTTTTGTGTTAGAGGGGAGTAAGTTCCTAAACCGATACAAGTATCGCAGCGTACCGGTGATCTTTTGACCGACGGCTAGGATTTGGAAGTGTTGTTTCCACCTGGTCGTTTGTGTATGTCAATTTTATGTTTGTATCCTACCTCTATGTTGTAAACGCACTTGCCTTTCTTTTGAGGCTGTCACGATTAAAAAACTCAAATTGTAAGCAAAAAATTGTGGGACAATTTTTTAATAAGAGGACTGAAATAATAAGGAATCAGGAGGATTCAAGAATACTGTTTTTTAAAAACTAACCTTTTTTTACGTATATATTATTATATCCAGACTTTCTTATCCTATTTACACAGTATTATAGCATTGTCTTGAGATAACAATCTGGAATTATTTTTCTTATATGATTGCCAACGCGAGACTTTGTTTAGGAAAACAGCTCGTGATTATGTATGAACGTTTTTGTAATATTCTCATCTGGTTCTAAAGCCAAAGTGGACTTTCTACAGTCGTTAATGGACAACGAAAATATGCGAACGACACCTTACAACAAAATGTCACGTAGAACAATGCGCAATCGCTTGCAAAAAGAGCATATAAACATAATAGAAACAAAACACTTGACTTGGATACATCTTTTAACAGATTAAGCCTGAATTAGATAGCATAGTAGTAAAGTGGATAATGTTTCAGAAAAGACTGTTTTAGGGAAATTGTTTATTTAAAACCATAAATAGAAAACTCTACTCTACTGGTTGGCCAATCAAGTCCACTGGTTGGCCTGATGATCATTATTAAGGAAACAACGTGGTAACTGTTCATTTAAAAATAAGACACAATCAGGATCCACAGGTGATCCATGAATACGTTTATAGTCAGAACCAGAGTATTTTGAATGTTTAGCTGTAATATGGATAGTAGAATACTTATCAATATCTGAGAGCAGGCAACTTGTCTAATATTTCGAATCTAAGACCAAAAATTTTTAATCTAATTTTCTATAATCAACAAAGAATTCGGAGATATACGTTTATCGTTAATCCGTATTTTCATTTACATAACGCCCTTGTCAGGCTGTCAAACAAACATGATAAAGTTTTGCTACTATCTAATCTATTCCAACAAGATTTGGAATCAAATTGTTTTCGTAGTGTTCGTGATTCTAAATTGGACGTATATTGTGTGATTTTAATTTATTTTATTTATGAAAATATGGAGAAGAGAATTGTGATGTTCAACCCTAAGCCAATGTCCGTGAAGGCAAAGGAAACTGCTTCTGATGGTAAATTATTAAAGATTTTTTATGAAGATAAAATTCTGCACTTGATTTGTATTTATCTGATTATTTACTTTATTATTAGAAATCTAAGTAGAATTTTTCCATATCTTCGTTTAGCATAAACGTTGAGAAAATTTTTAAATGCCATTTTTAAGGCCCTTTAAATTTTTATTCTGCTTGGACCTGAATTTTAAATTGTTGTATTCGAAAAACCAACCTACGATCTATTATTTTTTTAACAGCTTTTTTTTCTTATCATGCCAATGTCTTCCTCCTTCTAAATATTAACAGAAAACGTCTGATTATAGTTGTTAAGTTGTTGTAAAATTTCACCTTAAATTTATGATTTTTTTAACTTCTTGCTTAAGTGAATGGTTTCATAAAATTAAAGACGTCGTCAACAACGTTTTATTTTTAGTGATATTACCTTCTTATGATCAATCGACCAATAAATCCATTAAGGTTTACTTCTGTAAACACCGTTGGGATAGCATGTTTGATATTGTTTATTTCTTGAATCATTCAAAATTCAATAAGGCGCTCACAATATGGTGCGGTGTTCTTAGCGGCGTTCCAAGGTTAAGCAGCGTTCCACACGGTCGGTCTGAGATGGGGGACCATTTGTGGCATTTCCATATTTGAGCATCTCTGTGGTCTTCGGAAGGTTCGTTAAGCCGTTGGTCCAGGTTACCACTTAATTTGAAGTTGGAAGCCCTATAAGCGGCTTAATAAGGTGCAACAGCATGTGACCACAAAGCTGATTCCACAAATACGCACTGGGCCTTCGTCGAGGAGTATAACCTAATCCTCTCTCATCTCGATTTGTGAAAGAAGTGCTTTACCCAGAGACAGTATAGTCTGATTTACCTATTATTTATTATTATATCATAAATCACTAGTTTCCTCACAAACAGATACATATGTAGACTTGCAATATTCTATACAAAATAAGCTTCCCTACTGTAATCCCTGTACGCGATACATCAATCTTATATGAATAGTGTTTTTGTTTTCAAAATATAGGGGAATGTAATAAAGGAGCTTTCATATACGAAACAGATGTGACACATATGAATTAGCAATGTTTTCTTAACCGAGTCAAGTCTTATATTTCACTTATAAAAAAGAGGCCAATAAAAGCGGTTAATTCGGTTGGGCTATGCGGTATTTTGGATTACATGTGGAATATATTCGTCGTCTCATAGGTCTAGTAGCAAACACTATGGTTGATGATCACGGGTCTCATCAAAGTATCTATCCCACGTAGCATTTGAACCCATCAAATGCTACGTAGGATAGTGTGTTTTCCTGTCGAAAATTCTCAGTCGTAGTTCGAATTGAATTGTGCCCGGTATAACTATAGACTTGCAAAATTACATTTGGATCTATCATCGTCGGCAATATATAATTGTAGACAGTACATAAATGCCACTCTCACTTAGAGAATATAGGCAAAACGGTGTTTGTATTCGTCGCTTTTCCATAAAGCCTTAAAACGAAAGTTTTGGATTGGTCCATAAAATCAAAGTTACTTAGCGAGATATTGAAAGACATCTGTCCTTGGGGTATCTTTAAAGGGTAGAATTCGGAACGAGGTAATACAAAAGAGAACCGAATTTATTGATATAGCCGGATTAGTAGTTAAAGTGGCAGGGGGCTGGCCACATTTACTAAGGAAACTATAATCGTTGTACCCAACGAGTTCTTAAGTGAATAGACTAACAATAGAAATTTAATTTTATTCATTTTTACATAGGGTAAGATTGGTATAACAAAATTGCGTGTTGCATGGTGAAAAGATTGTATAACAAAGCAAGTGAAGTTGACTTTTAATAGTTATCGAATTAGCACGCGTTCAAATGGAGAATTAGCTATTTAATAATAGAGCAAAATGACAATATAAAAGCTAAAAAGCTGTTGATTTACATTGTGAACTACTGAAGCTCCAATCAATGTCCACAAGCTAACTCATTATCTTCTAAACTTAATTGAAATTATTGGTGATCATGAGCTATTCCGTAGGATCTAAAGAGCAGTTCATAACTGCCAATTGCTAATATGGTTAACTAGCAAATTAACGAGACGCGAAGTTGCAAGCATTTTATTCCTTTTCTCTTTCCGCAATCGACAGCGCCTTGTTCTGATTACGTGACTTTTCATTGTTAAATATCATTCCCGTACATTTCCCCGTTTTATATTATCGTTTACGACCATGCAAAGTTAATTTGGCAACAGGTACAGTTAATAACACGCCATTGGTCCACGCTCTAAGACTTTGTACCGCCACTCTTTTGATCTGCACTTGAATCATTGATATATGTTCAATAATCTTAAGACGCACGAGGTGGATATTACGTATCTTCTTCTGACACTCATCTTGAATGATACACTAGCATTAGATAGGGAAGCGTAGACCACGTGACTCAATCGACGATATTTACGTGCTTATCTGATATCAAATGTCAGCACGTGATACCCTTTATTATGTCATAAACTGATGAAGTGGCAGAACAGACAGTGCGTTTTCGTCTGTTGAGTCATATATAATTAGAAATCATGAATTATGGCTGCTGCCTGGAGTGACAGAAATATTCTAGTCAGTATCCAGTATGTAGTTTGGATTTGTGTCTAGTGTGATGTCATTAGGCTCACCCTCTATTAAATTAGGGCCTAATATCGTTGTCAAAAAGTGAGGATACAATTCACACCTCTATCACTCTGGTCTGAGGGAAAAATATATAAAGACCGGACAGAAAGTATTTTTTTTTAAAGAATACTATTATACCCTGTAAAAACTTATTTGTATTGTAGGTTCTGAGTTCAAATCCTAGGTCAGACGAATGTAGTTTCTCTAACGAAAAATTCCCAGTATGAGTCCGGAGTCTGGAATTGTGCCCGGTATATGACAATAGGCTCGCCCCCTATTACATGGGACCTAACATCGTTGGCGAGAAGTGGGTGTACTCCGTATACCTCTGCCACCCCCGCTTGGGGGATACAGGCGTGATGGTGTGCGAGATTCTATTAAAAATTAACACGCAAAAATATCTTCGTTTTTTCTTCAGAAATCTGTAGAGATAACGCTCTCTTCCCTTTTGTGAGAAAAGGCCTTTACCTAGCTATGGGACAATTTCGGCTGATATTATTATTATTCATTATAACAAGCAGTGATAGCCTAGTGGTTAGACCATTGGACTGCAAAGTCAGAGGTCTCGGGTTCAAACCCAGATCCGCACCTCTGTATTTTCGAAAGCATGAGCGTATTAAAAATTAATGATCACTTGCTTTAACAATGAACGAAAACATCGTGAGGAAACCTGCATGCCCAAGAGTTTCTCGAAGGTGTGTGGAGTTCGCCAATCCGCACTGGGAGAGCGTGGTGGACTATGGCCTAAACCCTCTCAGTTTGAGAGGAGGCCCGTGCTCAATAGTGGGACAGTTTCTTAACAGGGCTATCATTATTATTATTATCACAGATAGAGCTTAACCACAATATTATACCGCCGTTGTCCCCATCATCTTTGGTACTAAAGATAATTTAGAATCTTGTTACTACATCCACAGCGGAACAAATCTCTCGGCTAAGAGCTTCTCAGTCCCCTATAGCTATATCGCTGAGTCGCTGCCCCACATGGTCTTCGTTAGACCCACTTCGGTTCAGGGGCTACTGGGACAATGAGGCGAATGGAATACTTCTCAACAACGGATCTACGGGTAAGATTTTATTTTAAAGTATGTTCCTATCCTTACAGGAAATGCTAGCACATCTTTAGAGAAATACGTACAGTTCCCAATAACTCACTATATTTGTATTTTTACTTGTTCAGTTAGATAAAAAGTGCCTATAATTAGTCAAGAAAGATAATGCTTAAGATTACTTAAGACTCTAGTACCCGTTTGGGACGTTATTCCTTTAGAGAAGGAGAGCAAGGCGATTCCACGGCAAAAATGTTAAATATCAAAATTAATGCCCTTGCGCGAAAGATTAGGTTAGTCTATAGGTTAGCGAGGAAACAAGCATTCTTACCAACAACTAGCGTTCTTACCAACATTACACGTGGATGACCTTTACGATAAAGTTACATTTTAATTTGACACTGACAAAATTATCATCGATACAAAGAAGCATTTACTTCAATACCAAATATTATCACATTGGTTTTAAACTTTATTTTTTTTATCAGTGCTAGATTAATCCAATGTTATCGGCAAAAAAATTGCGGAGACGATAGGTAATATTAGAAATTAGAAATAAAATTCCCTTTCTATAGGATCTATCTATCTATGTCAATACTTTAGTTCCTTTGCGGGAATGAGCAGAGAATATGGAGTTTCAACTGGTTCTTTCCTTAGATATCTCTCTAACTTCCTCCACTCTCATAATTCATCTCATACACGCTGTTTATCATCCATCGTTGGTTACATAGTTATATTAACAGTAAATCCGTAAAAAAGAAATTTGGGCAACTACTTTATCTTGGTAAAAGAAAATATAGTAGTAAAGACGTGCCATATCTACCATTTCTTCTAATCTTTGACAGTGGGCTAGCTCTGTCATGACTCGTTTAACTATAATGTACTAGTCGTCATAGACGTCTGCACTAAGTTGTACACGTTCCATACCAATCTTAAAAAGAATCTGACTATCAACATATGCCAAAATGTACCCAAGTAGCATATCTGCTGCTTAAGAAAGAAACTAACTGCCCGTTTTTGTGAAGCTATCTCTTTTCACCATCATCATCAACGTATGGCGAATTGAATAACGTGACATGCGATCAAAATTTTATTTCAGAGCGAAGGCTCCATTGTTTAGCCTCTGGTGCAGCCCCTCGAATCCGCCGCTGAATTTCTTAGTGGGGAAGTTCTCCACGATAAGGCTGTTAGAGGGCTGTTATTTCCTCTGTTAAGTAGCAGTTATGCTACTTAGGTGTATACTCATCATTATGGCACAAGTTGATGGTTAGGAACATTAACCTTGGCCGAAAAAAGTATAGTTTTTATATCTAAAAATTCCCAGTATTAGTCCGGAGTCTGGAATCGTACCCTGTTTAATAGCGATACGCTCGCTTTGTATTACGTTGGGATCTTGTTGGCGGAAATTTGGTGCACATAGTATACCTCTGCCATTCTCGGTTGGGAAATATAGTTGTGACAGTGTTTACTATTTTTATGGATACATATTTTTTTAAATATGAAATAAAACTTAGTGTAGTTGACTAGTGAGTCGTTACACATAGGTAGGTACAATGTACATGCTTTCGTGTATAACGATGAGAAAAACAGAACTACATAACAGAACATCACACACGTGTACTGTAAGCGAGATAGGACGCGACTTCGGTAATTTAACGAACTATAAACTGATTGAAATTATGACTTAAATACTTACAATAAAAATCAGTAGAGCGTAAAGCGCGCCCTTTATGCGATAAGATAGCGACTACTAATTCGAGATAAACATTGTACAACCTAAACTCTGAGGTTAAAGATAATCTAATTGTAGTAATTTATGTGAATGAGCAACATTAGTGTTAATTGAAATCAATGTCATGACAATAGACTTTGAATTTTAATTGTTATGTACTGAAGGACGATAGAAGAGACAATTGTGATCCCAATTACGTACGTAATTGGGGTCAAAATTGTCTCCTCTAACCATACGGACACCATTTATGGGTATGGGCTACTTTTTATTACTATTTGAGCTACTATTACAATCAAGTGTACGTAGATATCTAGAGTCTTAGTTACGTCAACATTAAGTATGTTACGTTAGAACTAATACATTACCCGAAAATTGTATTTACGCTGTAAGCACCGATAAAGGGCGGGGCGCGTCTTCGTGGATTAAACAATCTATATTTAAACACATGACTGGTGTCAGAAATAATTTTATCATCCTGGTATTTATAGAAGCGTGGAGCCATTCCCTTCTATTTAAGATTGCCATCTCTAACCTTAATGACTAACATATAAAATATTATGTTTCTATTTCTTTTTCAGCTTACTTCACATTTGACACGGACATCCGGCCGTATCTAAGCGGCGGTCCTCTTTTGGGCCAATACATATTTGAGCAAATGCATTTCCATTGGTCTGTTGACGATTTCACTGGATGCGAACACGTATTGGATGGGCATGGGTACGTATTATATTGGCAGTTGTTGATCCATAAGGTCAGGGTGATGCAATGCGTCTCGCAGATGATCCGATCTGACAGAAGTAGCGCATTAGTTGTAGCGAGATACTTGATGTCGTACACGCAGCGGCACACGTAATGTTTCATATCAAATTCTAAATTCATGATTATGGAAATGTGTATGGACATGTCTGAAGGCGTGTATCTTTGTTTATAACTAGTAGCTGCTAGCTAGTAAGCTGTTGCTGGCGGATTTACACACGTATATTGCTAGTTATTCTTTGGGATTTGAGGTACGAAACTTTAATTGAATTCTCTGTAGGTTCTCCTATTGAAATACTTATATGGTGATCCCGCAGAAACTATGCACTATTTCGTAATAAAAAAATCTTTCATTGATAATCTTGTTCAAATCGGTTCAACCATTCCAGAAATTACCACAGACAGACAGGTATACAGTCAGATAAAATCAAAAGAAAAAACAAACAGTGGCACTCCGGGAGTGCCAACAGAAGTGAAAACTTGAACAATTATGTGTGTATTTTTTGAATCGTCACGAAATATTTTTTGATTTTTTATATACAGAGGTGTTGGTAACGGCAACAGTGTCGCGAATTCAATGTTTTTTTCCCATCTCAAAAAATGCCAACCTGCATGTGTATCTATGTACGTACATACACAATATATGTACATACTTATATACAGAGGTGTTGGTAACGGCAACAGTGTCGCGAGTTCAATGTTTTTTTTCCCATCTCAAAAAATGCCAACGTGCATGTGTATCTATGTACGTACATACACAATATATGTACATACTTATTTACAGAGGTGTTGGTAACGGTAACAGTGTCGCGAGTTCAATGTATTTTTCCTATCTCAAAAAATGCCAACGTGCATGTGTATCTATGTACGTACATACACAATATATGTACATACTTATATACAGATGTGTCGGTAACGGCAACAGAGTCGCGAGTTCAATGTTTTTTTCCCATCTCAAAAAATGCCAACCTGCATGTGTATCTATGTACGTACATACACAATATATGTACATACTTATATACAGAGATGTCGGTAACGGTAATAGTGTCGCGAGTTCAATTGTTTTTTCCCTTTTCTATAAATGCCCAACGTGCCTAAAGAAGTTTTCACTTCAAAAAGACACGCATGTGCTTAAGAAAAGTCTTTATTTTGATATCACAGACAAATAACTAAATTTTTCTTATAGATCTTCATTATTATGGGATTCCAGGTATGGAGCTGAATGCCACTTCGTTCACTTCAATAGCAAATACCAATCGATGGAAGCGGCTGTCGGCCACCCTGATGGTCTGGCCGTAGTTGGGTTTCTTCTAGAGGCTGTGGATGCCCCAAATCCGAGATTCGACAAGCTTGTCGAAGGATTTGAGAGAATTAAGAAGAATGAACAATCTGTGCGGTTGACTTCGGGTTAGTTTATGTTTGTATATATTGTAATTCCGCTCTGATCAGTTAAACACGAGACGCACCGTTACGATAACTTCGTGAAATAATCGTTTAGTGGCACTCTTATGGCATACAGAATACCATTACACAATCTATCTAACTATCTATATCATCACGTCAGATCCCTTGTGGGGTAGTTCATACCTCTGTGGCTTTCTCCACTCACATAGATCGTCTCATTTACGCTCGCCGGTTACGGAGACTTGACTTGTCCTTCAGATAAGACACGGTCTATTTGGTCGTGCTAAGATAGTCTAGGTCTTCCCCGGTACCTACATTCTTCCACTTTTGCATTGTATCTGTTTTATCATTCTTTGTTCTGACATTACACAATCATTTCATGAAGCCGCCGCGTTTGGTTAAGCGAATAAAGGTCCCACAGTGGAATTTTCCACGATATTTTTTATGTGCATTTATAGTACTACGTACTGTACTAAACACTCACACCCCGAGAAAATAGTTGGAATGCACTTGAGCTGCCAAAGGCTCTTTTGACATTTTAACTATTTGTTGTACTAAAACGTAGTGCCCTAGCATCCTCTGCTCTAGCTAACGCAAGCATTATTTAGGCAGAATTAAGTCATAATCCTTACTGATTCATTTAGGAGTAAATAAATAATATTCTGTCCACAATACTCATCACATGTGTAGATGATTTTAAATTGCTCAATATTTTTATAGGTTCAAATTAATCGGACGCCGTACAGCATTTTTTAACATTTCGGTAACAAGCTGTTTTCAGTCAAAAGAATAAAACATTGAATTCCTGCGGCCAAAAATAAAACCCTTTTACACCCCACTAAAAATAAAAATTCCTCAGTTATATCCATATTATGATTTTCCTCTTAACCTTAATGGAATTGTTATGTAACTGAAAATGCTTCCTGAAACATGTTTTTTGTGAAAAAATAAAAAGCTAACGCTAAATTTAACGCTGACAATAGAGAAAGTGGATGAAAATTGTCCAATTAAAATTTCATGACTAGAAAATGTAGTTGAGAATAAAATGAAGAAAATGCCTTCAAGGAAATTTCCTTCATTAATATTTAATAATGGCTTTTTCAATGTTTATTGGTAAATTATACAATTACCTTTAATGTTCCCCTGAAAGTTTAGGCTGCTTGTAAGGTGCTATTGGGTACAGGGACAGGGACTTGGTACAGTAATCTCGAAACTACCGTTACCTCACTGTCCAAATTTGGAGTATTATTTGGATAATTCTGAAAAAGGTAGTTTCAAATAGTGTTATAATATTCAGAATGTTATAATATCCTTTTTATTCTGGATAATGATAACTTCAGTCTCGAATATTATTTCGTGAAGTGATATGTGTTATGTATCGACATAAAATTTTGTGAAGACACTTCGGCAACAGCTTACTTTCTGTTTTTTATTCACCCACTTGCTTATACATATGCCGTTCCCATCTAAAAAGGTGTCCATTTCATCCTGCAATCTGCGTTTTGGTCTACCTATATTATACATATAGGCATGAAAATATACATTATCTGATTAACAAAAACACTAACTTTGACAGAATCTTTATCTTGGATGGAAAGCGATGATCTAGAGGAGGGCAATTATGTCACGTATAAAGGTTCACTGACGACGCCACCTTACACCGAGTGTGTTACCTGGATCATATACGAAACACCACTGAAGATTGGATCAGAACAGGTAAGAGAGCAGAACTGTTAGATGCAGTTTTCTTGTGCAGGTAGAGCAAGGACATTAACTCTTCCCGTCATGAAAAACAGATAAAGATAAAGATCTTGCTCAAAGTCGTCACGACTTCTGGTTTTGTGTTGTACTTTTCCAAATTTTACTTGTGACCTAGTTGTTAATTTGTTAACTTTGTATCTTCCGGTACGTACCATTAGGATCCTTTCTACCGCAACAACAGTCGATTCTGGAATTCAATCAATCATTCAAATAAGACGATTCTAAAAGCTATGTCGGTGACGACAAACGGTAAGAAAGCTCAGAGCATAACTGTCTACATAACCCTTCGGGTGTCTTTAAGTATTCTTATTAAGCCCGAGCTAAAAGTCATCATTGGCAACATAATCATGTAAGTTGGGGCAAAGACTTTCGTCCTGAGACACGGTATTCCGACGTATTTTACGTACATGCTGCACTTTGCCCAGCCCGTATTAGCTCAACTTTCAGTTTTCGCTGTCCATCTCTGTTCATATCCATTACAAAATTAAATATTTGTCCACAGCTGGGGCTCTTGAGGCAATTGGAAGGTCCCGACAGCGTCCCTATCGAGCGCAACGTAAGGCCTACCCAGAGGCATCCCCCAGGGCACTCGGTTATATATGTAAAACAGGTCAAGTCGAAGCTATGAGATTTAGTAATATATTGCGGTGGTTTAAAACGATTTATTTAGTTTTATTTATAGTTTCGTGTCCTGTACGTTTCCATGTCAGAAATAATAATTCTCCTGCGTCTTGATTGAATTAAATACGGGAGTCCCGCTATTTGTGACAAAGTCTAACTATTAATCAAATCCTCATCAAATCGAACCTAAATAGAAACTATAATTTTTTGAATCTCTTTGCCTACTTCGCATGCCATCTGACGTAATAATATTATGGAGTTATAATATAGATTGATAGTGAAATCATAACAAAAGTAGTGTATTCAACAATCCTTATTGCCTGTCGACAGTTTTAAGCAAAATATTTGAATATAAGAGCAAGTAGGCAACTAGTGAATTTATTCATTGCTGAGACTAAAGGAAGACTGAATATTGAATGGAAAGTTTGGAAATTAATACAGGAAGCCGTCAATTTGAATTACAAAGATAAGCGTGCCTTTGTTTTATTAAAATAAAAGGGTTATTTGTAAATATAATCTTGTTACGTTTTAAAGCTATCATTGAAAACGTTTCTTGAACGATTTATTTTGGAAGGTCGTTCTGTACACTACCATTAATTTCTCGCTTGTTCCCAACTACACGAATCCATAATTCATGTTCATTTTGTAAAGTGAATTATTCAGTGCATTCGCCAAGTCTATACTAATTGTGTGCGGGCGACAATAATTAAACTGATTTATTCTCGACGACAAATACTCGAGTAAAAGCAGTGTATGAAAGATAGAAGAACTAATTAAAATGAAACATATAACACGTAAGTGCGGAACACGTAGGTGCGTAACGCATAGGCGTGTAACGCCTATCTGTGTAATGCGTAGGTGCGTGATGCATCGGTGCATAACGCGTAGGTACGGCATGCATAGGTGCGTAACGCGTTAAAATGTATTTTATAGCTGCATAATGCGTACTAGGTGCGAAACGCGTGTGTGCGTAACGCGTGGGTGCGTAACGCGTGGGTGCGTAACGCGTGGGTGCGTAACACGTGGGTGCGGAATGCGTAGATGCGTTACGCTTAGATGTGTAACGCGTAAGTTCGTATTGTGTAGGTGTATAACGCGTAGGTAGCTTAGTTGCGTCACACAGGTACATAACCCCTAAGACATATTCACGTAACACATCGATATCTCGTAGTAGATGCGTAACATGTAGTCACGTAACGTAACGTACACAAATACCCTTAAATGCATTAGCTTTTAAATGAAGCCTATAATATCAGCGTATGTGATTCAAATTCTATAGAACCTGAACGAGGCTTATAGGGTAATGCAAATATTTGTTTATTTATTCAGAGGTTGGCGAACGCTCAAGATGGCCTTCTCTTACAAGTCAAGGTCAGAGATAAAAGGTCATACTCCATCATGATTGTCAAAAGCATGTTTGTGGCCAATTGCCGTTGGAATAATGGTAATAGCCTCGCCTCCTACTGCTTTTAACATCGTCAGCAAAATGCGGGTGTTCTCCACACTCTTAAGGAATATAGTGTTGTATTCTTTTTTATTATGTAATCAGATTGATTTTAACGACCGTAGCCTCACCCTATTAATTATTCCTGTGTTTTGGTTGCGCTTACAAACGTCAAATTCACATGCACAGACATCTAGACATTTGTGGGCCACACAAAGATCTGTCCAATGCAAAGACTACTTAATCCAGCTTTTATTTGATAATATTTTCATATCAGAAGACGAAATAAACGTTTTCTTTTGTGACTGGTTATGAAATAGGACTCAATTTCTTGATAAGTAGGTTACGCAAAGGCGAACAAAAATATTCCTCTTTCAAAGTCTGTTGAGAAACGTCGTTGTGAATGTCTGGAATAAATAAATTTGATGCTACAAAAAGCTGAAATATTTTTTTTGTAGCCAGTTACTTAAACTTAATTACGGACGTGAATCGAACTTATAATATTACTTTATAATGAATTAAATAATTTTTTTTTGAAATTTGTTTATCCTTTACCTGTACTATTTTTCATATAGCATGGGTAGTGACAGTTGTAATTGCCAAACGAAATTATACTTTATTCAATGGCAATAAGAGACATAATCTGTTACTATACTTATGGTTTTCTGCCTTAACACCATTGAATTAAATATTAATTATGTTTGGCAATTAGAACGGTCAGTACCCATCCTATGTAAATATTACTATAATATTTGCTAACCATACTTTATTTTTAACTATTTGCATAAATAATGCTCTCCTTGACGTCAGTTCATGTTGTGATCTGTTCGCGGATGCATGGATTTTTTAAATAACCGTAGAACACCGAACTCTAAAATACAGTCTATCCGTCTAGTTTGGAGCTTACCTATTAATCAATTATTTCAAACTATTAATCTTATCCTTAATTTCTTGTAGGTAGTCCAAAATGTCATTAGATAGTATCAGCGCCTTACAAGATTATTTTAGGACACCACCTGAAGTACTTAACTCATCTCAAAAGATAACATTATGAATTCCCAACAAGCTTCTCGTTTCAGTATAAATATTGTGGTTGCTATTCAACAGGGTAGAAACGCTAAAAGCAACGGTACTATGAAAGCCTTAATGTACATTTTTCTTTGTTGCTTTGTTGCCATAGTGCGGAGTGCCATATTCTTATAACATAGAAACTAGGATTTTTACCCTTTTTTGTGGCTCTCGTTAAGCCAATCTTTAAATACCTAAATGCATCTTTACCATTATTTATTTATTCCACTAATTTAGATAGTGGTTTGCCTAAATGTTGAGGTTATGATATTTTAAATTTAAAGTTAAAAAGTTAAAAGCCTATCACGAAAAAAATGTGTTTTGTACTCACCATGCACTTCAAAAAGTATATGAATTAAAGATTTAATATTAATAAATATGATTTTTGACTGTATATTTTAGAATCTGGTAAAAGGAATACACGATTAAACGAAATTTTCTCGATAGAAAACAAATCTTATCATCTCTATTGCTTTCCACTTTCTGATTCCAACGCAAAATGCTTAAGAAGAAGGAGCCTAATAGAATTTACTTAAAAACATAGTAAAGTAATTGCATCACTGGCACTCACCCGGTCGATAAATGGTCGATCGCGGTAGGGCCTTAATGATTCAGAAATAGCTACAATACAGACATAATGAACTCTGATAAACTGATTTAATTTATATGTTCGACGATTTATGACTAAGTATATCAATACAAATGTATTCCCAAATGGATTAGAGATACATTTGACAATAATAAATCAAGTTATACTGTCCCATTGGTTAGCAAAGGCGTACATAAAACGAGTTACGAGTGAGATTATGTCATTCCCCAACATAAATATAAGTGGCATTTAAATAGAATAAGTAACTATATAATGTAAGTACTTTATTAAAACAATTAAGCTGAGCGTCAAAATCATGAGTAGGAAGAACGTAAAATGAAAGGAGTAAAATTTAATATCAAGGTGGAGGATTACACGGCAATAGTAAATTTAACGAAAATATGGATCAAGAACCATTATATGAGGAGGTAGGGAAGATGATGATCATGATATTAGCGGTTGACCAAAAGCCGGCGTCCACCAATCTGCACTGGATCCGCACGGTGGAGTATGACCTATTCTCTCTTGCCTCATTTTATGAGAGAAGGCTTTTTCCGAATAGCAAGACAATATAAGTTAAATATATAACTGTATTCTGTTTGCATTATTTGCAGAAATATCTTCTGGGAACAATTAAATGATTTTTCCGATAACTTGGTAAGTAACACATTTTTCATTAGTTTTATAGGCTATTTGACTAGAAACTTAATGTTCCCTTTGTTAACTTCAAAGAGATTTTCATTAAAATTAGATGCAAATCCAGATGTATTTTAATATATTTTTCGCAGTAAAAATGTTCACTGTGTTACCACAGCATCGCTAGCTTGGCATTCAGCAGCAGCACTCAAATAAATGATGTCTGCATTGAAATACTTTCGTGGTTTCAACTTTTAGTAAGCAGTTGATGTAAACTATTTTTTGTGTAAATTGAAATCTGGTTTGAAATAGTTATTTTGATTTGGGGTGATTTTTCTACCGTCAGTTAAAAGTTATTTATCAACTAAATTATAACTTGACTGAAAATAAATCTGAAACAAGAAAAATATTTTATTCATACAACTGTAACTTTTATTTTAACTACGAATAACTATTACCTATCTATCTATCTACATCATCATGCCAGCTCCCTCGCGGGGTAGGCAGAGAGTACAGAGTTCCAACAGGTTCTTTCCTTACATAACTCTCTGGCTTCCTCCACTCTCATAGTTCGTCCGATACACACTCGCCGGTTACGGAGACTCTTGAACCCTTCAGATAAGACACGGTCTATTTGGTCATGGTAAGATAGTCTACGTTTTCCCCGGTACCTAAATCCTTCCACTTCCGCATTGTATATCTGTTTTGTCATTATTTCTTTTGAAATTCTTTTTATATGCCCGAAACAACGGAGCATACCCTTTCTCATCTTTACACCGATACTATCTTTCATACCTACTCGTTTTCTTACTACGCTGGTGCGAACACGGTCGGTCAGCGTGACTCTGCACATCTTCCGCAGAGATCGCATTTCGATAACTATTATCTCATTTTTTAAAATAAGCTATTACGAAATCGTAATTTATCCTTGATTCAAATCTTTTATAAGATCACCAATGTTGAATACATGGATATCGATACATTTAATTGATGGTTTAACAAATTAAGTTATTTAAATTGTACTTATAGACTCCGTTTCATCCAGAGAATTATGCTTACTCCTGATTTTTTGGTTTCATTCATTCACCTATTCTATATCGTAATGTTCTGATTATTAAATTGAAACAACTCTCAAAACTTTTTAATTTTTTTTTGATGATTATTAACTACAAGATTAAGTCATTTTTGCCAGTCAAGAAGCAATTTCTGGAAACATCGAGGTTTTTATCTAATTGAACTTCCTGATGATGATGGTTACATGACTAATATTCCTATTCCAAACGTTAAACTGGTGGATACTTTGCAAGCCAATCAGGACGTGCACTTCGTAAAAAATATACATAGTCACATTTTTTACTTAGGTACCGTTGTCTTCACACATGCACTCAAATGTTCGTTAATATTTTACTAACATTACACATTATTATTCAAGCAAAAGCTTTTTTAAATTGAAACGAAATTGACAATATAACTTCTATTTCTCGTCATGAACTCAAAATATTTTTTATTCAGTTAGTCACTGTCCTCTATTATAATAAGGGAATGAAGTTTCTTTGAAAAAGTACTGCTATTTCTAGTATCCGATGTTCGGTGCTCAGTGACGGCTCTTTAGACAGCCACAAGAAACAGCCGTACTCTTTCAAGTAAGATCGGTGATTCTATATTATTGTTACATCTTTAATCGCATTTTATAACCCAATGTTAGTCCAGTCCGCAGCGGAGGTTTCCGCAATAAAAACGTGTTTTTGCAGTCCACACACTTCAAGAACAATATGGATTAGAGACATAATAGTAAGAAATGTGATTTTTGACTCTTTATTTTAGAATCTGGTAAAAGAAATACACGATTAAACGAAATTTTCTCGATAGGGAAAAAATCTAAAGTCTCTATTGCTTTTCATTTTCTGATTCCCACCCGAAATGCTTAAGAACTAGTCAATAGAATTTACTTGAAAACGTAGAAAATTGTATCAAAGTTCTTGTAAAGCAGTTTTTTTATTATTTCACATTGTAGTTTTTTAGAAAATTATAAAATATGTTTTTGCGTATACGTCGTTTAATTCTCAAGAGTGCGCTCAATATATCCGCCCCTTATTATTTATTTGTAACATAAATAAAGAATAAGGGACGGTTAAAATAATTGCATCACTGTCACTTTTCCGGTCGATAAGTAGTCGATCGCGGTAGACCCGGTTACAGTAAGTAAATACAAAATGTGTATGTAATTGCTAGTTCTGCCATTTCAAATAATTAATAACCGTTCTTTGTATTTGAGTGTAATTTGTGTTTATTTGTCTTTGTATTTGCCCCGCCAGCCTCGGGGGAAGGTCGCGGGGCATGTCGGACTCTTACAGACTAAAACCCCACGGTGGCCGGCACTGGCACGTGTCAGAGGGGCTCCGGGATCTCCGAGTGGAACGCACCGGTGCCCCCCTTGTGCCGCGCTCCGAAGATCCGGCCTCGGAAGGGGAAACTTGTAGCTTGCTTCCCCCCCTGCTCACGGCGGCGTGCTGGCACCACGCCGCCATCCTCCTCGGGGTCGCGCGTGAAGGACACTTAGGGCCCCCACCCCAGTGTCCCGCGACCCCAAAGGCCCCCCTTCGGGTGATGGTGCAGGGGGTTCCCCCGCCAGATGTTGCGGCAGGGGACACAAGCTAGCCCGTATTATAAAGCCCCGGGCTATTGGGCTGGGGGGCCGGGGGGGAGGCACAGGCCTCCTCCGTCTGAGACATTACAGTCTCGCAGAAGGAGGATACGGCCCCCCACGCCGAATCCCCTGCCAACATAGCCACTACTATTGCCGGCAAGGAGAGGTCGAGGCCGGTCGACCAGAATCCGCCGCTCGGAGTCCCACGCTGGGCACTCAACGAGCGTGTGCTCTGCAGAATCCTGGTCCCCACCACAGTGGTGACAGGTCGCCGTCGCCTCGCCTCCGATCTTGCTCAGATAATCACCGAAACAGCCGTGACTGGTGATTATCTGAGCAAGCCTGTAGGAGATTCGCCCACTCCTCCGCTGTTGCCAGGCTTCGAAGGACGGCAGGATGGCTTGGATGACGCGCTTGCGCGCGATGTGCTCCTGGCTGAGCCTCGCGCGCCTCTCCTCCAGAGCACGTCGCCGTTCCCGCCGTCTGATTTCGAGCGCGGGCACGCATTCGTCGCTTTGGCGGGAGATGGGTTGGTCCTTTTCTAAGCCGGGAACCACGCGGCGCTTAAGGCTTATTTATGTGTATACTTGTTTGCTGCTTACATATATTTTATATTATATTATAGTTGTGATATTCTGTCAATGGAACAGTAATGTTGTACTCGTGTCACCGTGTCCACGCTTTATAATACCCGACATTCCGCGAGTAAGCCCTCATTCGCACGAGCGCTTTTTCAACGCGCGGTGGTTAAGCGGTTTTCAAAAAAATGTTCTGTTAGCCGTTTGTTTTATTCCAGTCTTTAATAACGCACGTTAATGAAAGCGCTCGTGCAAATTTGGGGGTAATACGCTGGGATATATCGAACATGCAAGAGAAAATGGCCACAAACCCGTCTCCACCAATCAGGACTGGCCCTGCGTAGTGAATTATGACCTATTTCTTCTCTTCTATTTGTGAGTGCATGCCTTTTTTGGGCACTGGGACAGTATAGGGTATTTTATTATCATTATATTTTATTAAAATAGTCTTATTTAGAATCCCAAAAGCGTGAAATATTTCCGTTAAAACAGTTTCAGTCAACCAAACAAAATAACTTAATTACGGAAAATTACCAGCTTCCAGTCACAATCTCGATACAATATCTTTAGTCAAAGCACGTGCGAATTCAGGTGTGTCCAATTTTGTATGGATTCATGTTGAACCAAAAATAATTAGTTAAGGGTCACGTGCCGAATGGGATTAATCTCACGGTATAGTATTGAAACCGAATGGAAACGAATTACATGAAAAGAATTTGAGAACGGAAAAGGGCAGTTATTTAATATATTTTGTTCGTACAACGAGCGTACCATTATGTTAAACAGTCTGCGAAATACATCTGGGGTAATCTACTACACGGATCTTGTAGAAACTCGGGATAATTTCCGTGCGTTCAAGCGTTTTTGCCATACCTATTACTGGAATCAAACATGATGCTCACAAATAGTCACTGTTAATAATTTTTCGTGACCGTGGTGCTTTACAACGGGGCTTATCCTAGTTGTAGTCTCCTTTTCTATGGCTGATCTGCCAATTATTTTATTTTTTGTGTCTCCCGCTTTGCAAAGGAGGGAAGTGGAATTTTTATTTTTCCTACTCCTCCTGTTTTTCTTTCTAATTAAATTTGTTGCGGGTCCCAAGACAATTAAAGTGCTTCCCGGGACACCCCAAGGTTCAAACCTTGGTGTCATTTAAGGAGACTATTGTGGATCCTGGCTTACAGGAGTTACAATCGTGGGAATGAGTGGCGGGCTTAGTCCCATACAAAAAAAAAATATTTTGTAGGATTTCCGCCAGTGTTCGCGGCATACTCCAAATAACTAAGCGAAACGTAGGCGTACTTTTGCATACTTGGGGATATTGGTGGGTGAGAATGATGTATTTCTTGTTTTACTTTTCCACCTGCGCTCAACGCGTTGTACTATGTGAGCGACGGAAAGCGACGCGTTTCGATCCAATGCCTTTAAGTAAAATGCGTTTACACGTACAATAACCAACCAAGCGCACAACATGCATTTGATAAAATAGTTGCGCATCGGAACGCCTTGCGTTTACGTAGGACAAGAGATGACGCGGGAGAAGCTGCTATAAATGGCTTTTGTTTCAGCTTGAGCTTGATCACACTATCTGCAGTCTTAAATAACATCAATGAGCCGTGATTTTCATTGTTATTAGTAGGATAAATATTGGTATTACTGCCACAGGCTCGTCCGAATCGTCCGAAAGATTACATGTAGGTGCATTAAAACTTCGAAATCTCAAACAGCTCACATGATAGCATGCCACTGTAGCAGATTTTCAACTCTTTTACGATGCATTCATGTATAACATAATCTCTCTCAGCTCGCTATGTAATATTTACTTAGCAGTAGGAGACTATGGGCTAATTTATTAATTTTATAAAATTAACTAGCAGTTTCCCGCGACTTCGTACCCGAACGACAACAGCGCCACCTACCGGATCTATATTAAATAGCCTATGTTCTGGATAAGGTAGTTTCCAATGGTAAAAGAATCATTGAAATCGTATCAGTAGTACCGGAGATTACCCCGAACATGCAGACTCACAAACATTACTTCTTTATAATATTGGTACAGATGAGCCGAAAGGCGCACCTGGCATAACGGAGTGCTTGTCCCAATGCTTTTATATGGCAGCGAGAGCTGGTAATGTAAGAAGGAGAAGGAAGGAGTATAAATAGTAGGATAAATGCGGTCGAAATGCGAGCTCTGCGGAAGATGTGCGGAGTGAAGCTGACTGACCATATTCGCAACAGCGTAGTAAGTAAGCGAGTAGGTATGAAAGATAGTATCGGTGTAAAGATAAGAAAGGTTATGTTTCGTTGGTTCAGGCATATAGAAAGAACGTCAGAAGAAAGAATGGCAAAACAGACATACAATGCGAAAGGGGAAGGATGTAGGTACCGGGGAAGATCTAGACTATCTTCGCATGACCTAATAGTCTGTACCTTATCTGAAGGACAAGTAAAGAGTCTCTGTAACCGGCGACCGTGTATGAGACGAACTTTGAGAGTGGAGGATGCCAAAGAGGTATGTAAGGAAAGAACTTGTTGGAACTCTGTACTCTTTGCCTACCCCGCAAGGGATCTGGCGTGATGATATAGATAGATAGAATGAATAAAAATATTACACACGAAGCCGTGGCCTAAAACTACCCTACAGGAGTTCGCTCTAATGAACAAAATTGTTTTACGCTTCTTAATTAAAACCAGAATACAAAATGTACAGAGATATGCGAGACCGGACGTCGCAACCGAGATGGGAGCGCGTGTCAATTTACACGCGCTCCTTGGGACAAGTGAATTCACCTGTCCCAGGCAGTCAAGCGATCATTGTAATGAAACTCATTCATTTAACAACTACACGGTACAGTCAGGAGGGTAAGTATTGTCGTTACCTTACGCTTGGCAGTGTACTAGCTTATGTACGGCTACCATCCGACTACTGGAACTACGTGAAATGATTGTGCTAGGGTATTCTTTATACCACTGGAGTACCAATAAACGACCATATCATAAAGATATCGTTATGCGCCGCGTTATGAGTTACCCTGGTCATAGCGAATAAGTGCCCTGAGGACAACACGAACCGATTGACGTTAGCGTCACGCTATCGAGTTGATGTATCATCATTTTCACGCTACGAATTTACTTAATAAACATAAACGTGACAGCATGCTTTTTCGAAAACGTTACGCTAACGTCAATCTTTTGATACTAAGCCCTCCGTAGAGCAATCTGAAGAAGTTTGGTGAACTACTTTTAAGTAAAAAGACTTTGGTAGAAAGACATATATTATTATATCGGAAATATTACTTTAACATTATATATAACTATATAAACACCTGGATAAATTAGATGCGCTCCAAGTTAGATAACTAAAACTACTTGTCCATAATAATATCAGCCAATACTGTCCCACTGCTGGGCAAAGGCCTTCTCTCACAAGTCTTGGTGAAAGATTAGGTCACACTCGACCATGCGGGCCCCGCGCGCATTGGTGGAGGCAGGTTTGTGGCTACCTACTGTTGGAACTTATCAAGCCGCTTATAAGGATTTCAATTCGGCTTAAAGACTACGTGTCCATAAGAAGATTAAAAATAGATGTAAGGATAACTATAGAAAATCATTCAAAATTTGTTAAATTCTGCCTATTTTTTAAACTGAAAAGTAATTTGACTTTTCATTGCAAATAATCTTGACTGTCTATAGCTTTTTGCCTCAGTGATAATATGTATAGTTCGCGCATGGTAATCGATAGCAGATACAATGTTTCAAGGGTGATCAACTTCTTCGGTGACAGGGCGCTAAAAAACGCACCCATACATTTTGAGTAGTCTTCCGGCGGCCATAAGGAGCGAGACTTACATAAATTTTTTAAAAGGAAACTGAAAAAGCATGACCTAAGTTTGTACTAAGTTAGTACTACCATATTACGTTTATAGACTCAACTGATCCTAGCGGCAAACCATTGCACAGTTTTGTGAGGCTGCAAACGGGGTTGCTTTCCTAAATGTATAAATCAATTAAAAATATATCTATAACTAAGTTTGCGTAACGGTATAAATATGAACTTTTTTATACCGACTGTACAAACCCTTTTAACATTTTCCCTATTGTTTGTTGAGCGTACCTTCTATATATATTGGTCTTCGTTTTATTCGAGGAAGTCAATTGTTTGGGGTCGTGCAAGGTGATGCGGAAACTAAAGAACCAGACCCAAAGTTCTATAGTAATTTAACAAAGGATATAATATCATTGAACCACCTCGTTGGTCTAGTATTTTTATAAAAGCGAAAAGATGGAGGTGCATGATATTTTACAACAAGAAGTCACGTGGTCAGATAAAAGCGCAATCGGTAGCGGATAGAGACTAAAAACAAAACGCTTGCTACTTGGTTGGATCCTTTGGCTTAGAATTCTTAGTCGTTTTTTTGGTAGGTGCTGTAATAAAACTTTTTTTTGAATTTTATCTCGGCATAGGCGTTTGGTACTCCGTTCGACGTGAGGGTACCCCGAAATAACTATCCTTTTTGCACGGGTAAGACTGAGATGTACTCGGTCTTACCCGTGACCATGGGTGCTGCAGAGCACTTGAAACGTCTTAAAAATAAAAAATAAGCGGGGATAACATCCGCAAAATAATTTTATTTCATGTTTAAAATTCGCGTGAATCTAAGAACTCAATATTTTAATGTCCTTTTTACAGAAAAAAATTCAGTAGCAGTCTGGAGTCTGGAATTGTACAGTATAGAGGCAATAAGCTCACCCCACTCTTAGGCAAAAACGCGTCAGTCTTTATTTTTAAAATTTATAAGTAATTTTGATGACCGACGAAAATGGACGTTTGTAGGGAAAGAACCAATTTCTGTATATCAACCTATATCATCACGCCAAATTCCTTGCAGGGTATGCAGATAGTACAAAGTTCCAACAGCTTTTAAGAACCAATTTGAACTCTGTCATCTTTGGCTACCTCTAGCGAATACGATCGTGACGTAAAAATAGAAGCGTGATGGTAAGATAGAAATGTTCTAGATAGAAGTGATACCTATTCTACCTTACTCAATCCATGGAGCTTTAATCTGAATACTGAAAAGGGTAATTGATTGCCTAGCTCAAGGTGACATTTTCTGACAGGTAGTCAGTGAACTCCCTTGTAAAAATATACATTCAAGCCTTCACTACAGTCGGAGTCTAAGACTGAATCCATCACTGCCTGATTAAAATATAAATGCACTTAGAATTTCATAACTTGATGTCCACTGCACGCCACTGAAATAAGTTTTAAAGGAATCACGAATCTGTTTGCTGTGAAACTCGACGCGGGCATTGCAATTTCCCCAGTTGGACTGCGTTTTAATATTCCTCCGTTTTAAATTTATTATTATGTTGATAGTTATCAGTTAAATATGTTGTTATATATTTATAACTTAAAAAACGTTAAAAGTTTTTTCTTATTAATCATGCTTTAAAAGGCAGACACTCAAAACTCAAACTTGAATAATTTATTTTGTATAAGGCCTGTGGTTACAAATAGTCAATTTACATTTTTTACACACAACATTCCAAATCTAATTTATGTATGGAAAGAACCTGTTGGGACTCTGTACTCTCTGCCTACCCCGCACGGGTTCTGGCGTGATGATATAGATAGATAATTTAACTACTAATCTACCATCGGATCGGAACGCGGCCTCCACTGAGAAGATCCGGCGAAGAAACTCAGCAGGCTTGTCTTTTTTTATTTAATTCTCTTTCTCTTTTCCTTTCTATTTTTTTAATCATATTGCGTGGATACAATGTTTTGGTTACAAATAAATAGTTTATGTGGCATGTTAAGCGGTTGGTCCCGGTTAAGGTTTCGCCACATAGCCGCCGTAGCGCGACGATGGTGGCGTGACCTGGGCAGTTGTTATGTACTGAAATGTACGGGTGACGCCACACAGCGCAGCCCCGGTCGGCGCGACAGCAAACGTCATGACCCGCCGCCGTCGCGCCCCACGCGCTTATAAACGAAGCACGGCGGGAGCGAGTCGCCATTACGCGTGCGAGCGGGATGCTAGTTTTGAGCGACCACTTGGCCGGCGTGACGATACGCCTGCTGTGTGACGTGCGTGCCGCGCTGCCGACCGCCGGCTGAGCGTCAGCAGCACGCCTCCGTCGCGCTCCGTCGGCTATTTGAGCAAACCTTAAATGTATGCGGTAGTCTTTTAGCGAAGTTGGAAGCCTTATAGGCGGCTTGATAAGTTCCAACGGCAGGTGTCCATGAACCTGCCTCCACCAATTCGAAATAAGTCCACGTGGCCTAGTATCCCTTACTTCGATTTGTGAGAGAAGGCCTTTGCCCAGCAATGGAACAGTATAGGCTGATATTATTATTAATCATAGTCATAGATATTTCCTGCAAATTAATTGATAAAGTAATGTCCCACCACTTGACAAGTACTTTCTCTCACAAATCGCGGCATATAAAATTAGGTTACACTCCACCAAAGGGGCCCAGTGCGAATTGGTGGAACCAGTAAGTCAACCATGAAAGTTTCAATACGAATCTTCGGAGTCGAAAGATACACGAACGAAATATGGTGCGTGTACCCACCATGAAGTTGCATCAGATTTATTACTTTCGGTCGAACACCATAGACTGTGTTCGTGAATGAATGACAGATGCGAAGTATGTTTAAAATGTTTAAAAAAGTAAGTAATAAAGTATAACCCAACCCAATAAAAAGTGCATTCGTTTCTTATTAGACACATGGTAACTTATGAACATTCCAAGTTAGTCGTGTGAAATTATTAAATGTCAAGTTTTCATAATGACATAAAGGCACGAACTATGCATATAATGCTCCAAAATTTCTGTTATAGTAGCTACGCTGAAATGGCGCAATTATTATTGTCATATTTGCGATAGAAATCGATGTGAGTTCGAACACACGACTATTGGTCTTTTCTTTTTGTGTTTTTAGAATTTTTATATTTTGTTAGTATAAGTAGTAGTTTCAGGTCTGGAAGAGGATGTTCGGATCAAGTCTTCTCACTCCGCAACATCGTGGAGAAGCATCTGGCAGTGGGGCGGAAGGTTTTCTGCGGTTTTGTAGATCTGGAGAAGGCATTTGACAGAGTTGTGCGAAAGAGACTTTGGGACATTTTGCCAGAGTATGGTATAGATGGCACTCTGTTGCGAGCCGTCCAGTCCACTTATGTGGACTGCAAGGCATGCGTACGGGTGGGTGGTAACAGGTCACCCTGGTTTGACGTTAAAATCGGCGTCAAGCAGGGTTGCGTGTTGTCCGCTAGACTGTTTATAATATATCTGGACAAAAGTCTCCAAAGACTGAAAGCGATGACTGAAGGTGTACAAATGGGTGACTTAGTGGTAAACCATCTACTTTATGCAGATGACGCGGTTTTAATAGCGCCAACAGCCACTGATCTGCAAACACTAGTCACAGTTATGAAAGACGACTGCATGATCAATGGCTTACACTTGAATGTGAAGAAAACCAAGATTATGGTTTTTGAAAGGGAAGAAACCAGAACGAATGTAAGGATTGTGGTTGGTAACGATGTGCTGGAGCAAGTGAATGAGTTTGTATATCTTGGATGCGCCTTCAGTAAGGATGGGAAATACACCGCTGACATAGAGAGAAGAGTGAGTGCAGGGAACAGAGTGAATGGTGCGATGGGAAAGCTACTCGGGAGCCGGCACTTAAGCCATAAGGCGCAGCTGGCCATACATAACGGAGTTCTTGTCCCAACGCTGTTATATGGTAGCGAGAGCTGGGTATGTAAGAAGGAGAATGAAAGTAGGATAAATGCGGTAGAAATGCGAGCTCTGCGGAAGATGTGCGGAGTGAAGCTGACCGACCGCATTAGCAACAGCATAGTAAGACAGCGAGTAGGTATGAAAGATAGTATCGGTGTAAAGATGAGAAAGGGCATGCTCCGTTGGTTCGGGCATATAGAAAGAATGCCAGAGGAAAGAATGACAAAACAGATATACAATGTGAAAGTGGAAGGATGCAGGTACCGGGGAAGACCTAGACTATCTTACCACGACCAAATAAACCGAGTCTTATCTGATGGAAAAGTCAAGAGTCTCCGTAACCGGCGAGCGTGTATGAGACAAACTATGAGAGTCGAGGAAGCCAGAGAGGTATGTAAGGAAAGAGCCTGTTGGAACTCTGTACTCTCTGCCTACCCCGCAAGGGATCTGGCGTGAGGTTATAGATAGATAGATAGATAGTATAGGCATGGAGATGGCAACAAAGGCATAGTATAAGGCAATTGTTTAAGAAAAGCAACTCGACAAGAATTATTATGAGAAACGAGCCATCACAACCTAGGCGGATGCCTTCTGCTTTCGATCTTTGACAGGATTTTTAGAAAAATCGTGGTATTTTGTATGTTTGTACACTATATTATAATAGCAATAATATTATTATAAAAACACACACATAATTTCAGTTTGAACGCATTTATTGCTTTAAGATATCAACAAAATTCCATTAAACCATCCGTGTTTCAATAAAACACCAAAAATTATAAAATTAATATTTACGAAAGTAAAAAGTTATCTCTTTAGTTTTCGTATAATTGAGGTTAAAATCACGAAAGAAGTGTTGTCAAGATGCCGAAACTTCGTTTGTTTGGATAACTTCATGGTAGCATTTTACGACGGACGAAACGATACGAGCCGTCTTCGAGACCAATTTCGGAATGAAAGTACTTCGTGGTAGGAAACCCCCCAAATTTCGATCCGAAACTTCGAAACTCAGTTTCATGGTAGACCTAAAGGTCTGTGGCCGCTTGCTATTGGATCGTAAAAAACCGGCCAACTTAATACAGTGGTTGAAGGACTACCGCATGTAGTTGTTACCGGTACTAAGCCGAAAGCTGCTTAAACTTAGTAATGTTTTCGCAACACTACAAGCATAAAATTTTAAAGTGTTATTAAATATTATAGAAACCAGTCAAACAATGTCAATCAAATCTATTGTTCAAATAGGAACAAGACCCTCAATCCGGGCGGAAAATTTAGCGCAGTGGTTGAGAGTTTGAGCCGCTCCGCCCACTGTGTCTAATAGTCGCGGGTTCGATTCCCGCACGGGACTAATCTTTGTGTGATCCACAATTATTTGTTCCGGTCTGGGTATTTGTGTATATGAATTTCCATATTTATAAACGCACCTACGATACAGGATAAAATCCTAGTGTGGGGCAAGGATTAAAAAAAAAGGAATTTAGACTTAAATGAATAAAACGCAGGTTTCCCTTAGAGCAAGGATATTTAATAGGTTGTAAGTTGGCCATCTCACACACCGTTAGGGGTGTGGGGACTCGGCGTCGGGGCTTTGAGCCCCCTAGCCGAGGTATCAATCGCCGGCCATAAATATGGTCGGGTCCTTGTTGTGGGAAGTTGTCCCTGTAAGTATAAGCCACTCTTGATGCTCGATTTTATTCTAAATTTAAGATTGGGTTCGAAAACTTGTTAATTGCTACTCTTGAACGCTACACTAGCTCACGATTTAACTCGATAGCAGTTGAATTTTATGGAACTAAATAAAATCGTCAATTCTATACGTTTTTGGCACTCTTCGAGTTGGGAGTCGAATTGCAAAGAAAACAATTGCAAAGGGTTACATTTTTAGCGTCCGAGTGCGTCATTTGACGTTACATATCTTAGAAAGTACTGTAATTTGGATATAGGCTAAAGGCAAAATTAGACACAATGATATATTACGCTGCCTTGACCCATTTTGATTTAGTATAGAACTTTTTGAAGTACCTAGTAATCATTATTATTATTGCCAACGCCTATTCGTCGTTCGTGGCTGCATACGCAATAAAAATTAGGTACGTGAATAGTAGTATTGAAAGTATAAACTTATCCCATATTTGTGCAGCATCTTGTTCTTGGAACTACAAAGTTGACGTTATAAACTAAAGGTACCTCATGAAGTAAATAAAGTTAAAAGCAAAGATAATAAATAAGTTTTATTTTTTATAATAATTTCAGACAATGACAGCGCCCCCTTTCTCCTTCTGCCGTAACTTACGTAAAGGTACGTAAGGTTATTTTAACTAAACCATAGAATATTTATGTAATAGTTTATGATATAAAAAAATATTAAGTCAGTAAAAAGAGATTGATGTGTTAAATTATTTATTTAAGCTTAGGTAATTCTGATTCGCGACACGAGCGATTACAATACCAGTACAATAAAAGAGGCCATAGAGCGGAACAAGGGCTCCAAAGTCTTTGTTAGAGATCTGTCTATTGGACAAAGCTGGTTAAATAAGCTGAGGAATGGAGACGGCAGGATAATATCCTCCAAACCTGAACTCCTGAGAGAGGTCGAGAAGTTCTACGGACCGTTTGACGAGCGCTGTGTGAGCTTGCGTTGTCGTGGTGCAGGATGATGCGTCGCTTTGAGTTAGATTTTCGAAGTTCGGCGATGACATGTGGTAAACAAACTGTGGGTATACCACTCTGCGTTAACCGTTCTACGATCTTCAAGTACAATAGTCGCAACATGGCCGGTTTTTCCAACGAACGTGGCCACCATCTTCTTTGAAGTGCTTCGAGAACGAACACTTTACTTTAGTCAGCTTTGGCTCGTCTTGAAAGACCCAGATTGTAGATTGTTGTTTGGAATCAGGATCGTAGGCATAGATCCAAGATTTTTCACCACTGATGATGTAGTAGACGTGATTTGACTCTCCTCGGTTGAACCTTTGCAGAGTTTTCTTACACCATCTGACGCAGGCCGCCTTGTGGTCGTCGGAAAGCAGATGCGGTATGTAACGGCAAACTAGCTTTCTCACACCAAGCGCTTCATGCAAGATCTTCTGAATGGTTGTCCCTGAGATGCCTAATAGAGCCTCTAATGGGGTCCCCATATTGAGATTTTAGGTAAACGGCTTAGCTCCGCTGCCTATGCCGTAAGGACGATTAGACAACTAACTGATGTGGACACCGCGAGGATAGTCTATTTTGGCTACTTTCATAGTGTCATGTCTTACGGTATATTATTGTGAGGTAGGTTGACAGCTGACATTGAGTCTGTTTTTATCTTGCAAAAAAAAGCTATTAGGGCCATCTATAACTTGAGTAGTCGCGACTCTTTAAGAGAACTGTTCAAAGTAGCTAATATCATGACGGTCCCATGTCAATATATTTATGAAAACATTATGTATATTAGAAAAAATTTAGATCTTTTTAATCAGCTAGGTGATAGGCATTGCTATAACACACGACATAGAAATAAATTAGATCAACCGCAGTTTCGACTTTCATGGGGCACTGTGTTAGATTTTATAATAAAATTCCAATTGACGTCACTAAACTTAGTGAAAATAAGTTCAAAGCTTGTGTAAAACGAGCACATTGTAAGCAAGCTTATTATTCAATAAAAGATTATTTAAAAGATAAAAATGCTTGGACAGGTGCTATTCCAGCTCCACTTAAATCATGACAACCTATCCAACTGTTGTTAGTTAATATTCCCTCTCTTCCTTCTATTAATTTAACATAATGCCATTTTATTGTGTATTTTTTTTGTAAATTAGGGAACCATGTAGCCATTCTCATAAATAGTATTATTCGCTTTTTTAACTTAGACTCACCTGATGCCCAATCTACATTGTTCTCTCATATCCCACAACAAAATGTAGATGAAAAAGTTTGTAATTTTTATTTTAAAAGAGCAAACGTAGAGTTTCTTGCCCTCCCACAGGAATGACATTTCAAAGTGGCAGTAGAGCCTTTGTGACTTTTCTGACGATTCATAAATACTGTAATGGTTTACATGAATAAAAAATATTCTGATTCTGAAGCAGAATGTTAACCTACTTCAAAAAAGGAGGAGGTTAATAATTCGTCTGTGTTTTTTATAACTTATTTGCTTATAAACCGATTTCGATGATTCTTTCTCCGCTGAGTTCAATATAGTTTCAAGGTGGTCCTATTTTGATTTCATCACTATTGAACCTTGGACTTTGAAGATACACCAGGGAACTCCTTAACGACAAACAATACGAATGCGTAGATTGAGATATTATGGGTATTACGTCAATCCTATAGAACTAAGCAGAATGTTAACCGACTTCAAAAAAGAAGGAAATTCATAATTCTTCTGTATTCTTTTTTCTTTTGTAGTTTCTTTGTTTATAAACTGATTTTGATGATTCTTTTTGCATTAGGTTCAGTATAGCTCCGTCATGATCGAATTAAAATTATTGGTATTGGACAATGGGTTTTGAAGATACACCAGGGTATATATATATATATATATATATATATATATATATATATATATTTTGAGAGGTCAGAAAATGAGACTACAGATGTTCTTCAGGTAAACACTTTGTTTGCACCTTTTGAATCACTTTTAACGTTCTTCACCTTTCAAGTCCCGGGGCACGAATGCTCCTGTTGGCGTGTCGCATCGAATGATGTGACCTAAATGAATGACCGAACAAGATTGTGAGATTGAACTAAATATTAGTCGAAAAAGCAAATGTGACACGCCAACATAAGCATTTAAGTACTGCTTTATTATTAAGAGTTTATAAATTATTTTTATGAATGTTTTGTTACGATAATAAATCAGATATAAATAAATAAAAGCTAACAGTCGGCCTTTCCTGGCAATTTCACGTCCCGTGAAACATTTTGATTAGTGATTAGTACATTATCATGATCCTAATATAAATCTGCTGTATAATTAATTATAAACATTGAGTCATAAACTACTTTTATTGTTATAAATATTTAGAGACTAAATTTCTTATTGAATTTTATTTCATGATATATCTTAGTTTTATTATTAGTTACAAAACTTTTATTTCTATGATGAATTTAGTCTCTTATTATCAATCACACATCACACCTGTACAGATAAGCACCGAAGGAGTTAGGGTGGCCTCTACATATCCACCAACAACTGTAGCATGCCATAGCCCCTTCATGTCTATAATCATGCGTACATACGGTACCGAAATGCACAAGTATAAGCGTGGGCCCTGTAGGAATTATTGTGGCCTCTACATATCCACAATAATTCTGGCATGCTGCGGCCCCTTCATGTCCCCAGCACACCTACTACAACGCTATCAATACAAATCTAGTCTTATTATTAATCACACATCACACCTGCACAGATCAGCACCGAAGGAGTTGGGGTGGCCTCTACATATCCACCAACAACTCTAGCATGCCATAGCCCCCTTCATGTCTATAATCATGCGTACATACGGTACCGAAATGCACAAGTATAAGCGTGGGCCCTGTAGGAATTATTGTGGCCTCTACATATCCACAACAATTCTGGCATGCTGTGGCCCCTTCATGTCCCCAGCACACCTACTACAACGCTATCAATACAAATCTAGTCTTATTATTTACGAGCTCGCGTTTATTACGACAGTTGGTAGCTAAATTCCCTACTTGGTGACAGTGATCGCATCTTTTGATTGGGAGTTTACATTTAAAATATGGATGTCCTTCTTCTCCGCAATTAAAGCACTTTGTATTAACTTTATTTATCGCATTATCTCTGGCAGGTGTATTTAGTCTGTTTCCAGAAATACCCGCCGACAAGGCCGGGCTTAACTTTTTGGTTTTCTTTGTCATTCTTACATTTCGAAGGAAAACTAACAATTTATCGGGTTCGTTAAACTGAACAGCTTCCGCGCTAGTCCTAACCGATCGGTCTTCTATACCAAATAAGATACAATCAATGGCATTCTTGCCAGTGATATTGCATCTATTCAATAGAACTATCTTTTCGTAATAATATTCTTCTAATGAAACCCCGAACCGAGCCCTGCAGGCAAGCATCTCTGACAACAGTCGTCCGTAATTATCATCACTAGGAAATGCTACACGTAACTTTTCCTGCCACTCTTCCTATGAATATAATAAACTAGGTAAACCTTGATACCACTTTTGGGCTAACCCAGCTAATTTTGGTAAAGCATAATGTATAGCTTGGCGTTCCGACCAATTATAAATCTGAGCACATTCATTTACTTTCGAAATCCAACTATTTATACTTTGGTTCCTTTTCGACGGGTCGAATTCAGGCACGACATTCATACTCGGAAAATGTTCAAACGACCCTTCAGTTCAGATTGATTTTACCAGTTCATTAAACACCGTTAGAATATTACTAGAGTCTAGGAATGGAGTATGGTTACTTGTTGGGGGTGGCGATGACACCTACATGCGTGCGTGGTACGCTTGCTGTGCCGCTACGTCGCTGCTGTCTGGTGTTTCCACTCGCCCGTGCCACTGGAGATGCCGCGGGAGAGCGTGAATGTCTTCTTTCTCTTCTATTACGCCGCGAATGCTTGCGCCGAGATTCACGTCTTCGCTGGTCTCTAGAGGACTCTGCGTCACTGGACGTCACATCAGAGCTCCTCGTTCGCTTTCGGGACCGGCGGGCATGTCACTTGCTTATCTTTAACGGGCGTGGATTCATGCACCAAAACAGTTGTCAGTTTCGATGTTATCCCACTTCTGACCTTTGAGAGGTCAGAAAATGAGACTACAGATGTTCTTCAGGTAAACACTTTATTTGCACCTTTTGAATCACTTTTAACGTTCTTCACCTTTCAAGTCCCGAGGCACGAATGCTCCTGTTGGCGTGTCGCATCGAATGATGTGAACTAAATGAATGACCGAACAAGATTGTGAGATTGAACGAACTATTAGTCGAAAAAGCAAATGTGACACGCCAACATAAACATTTAAGTACTGCTTTATTATTAAGAGTTTATAAATTATTTTTATGAATGTTTTGTTACGATAATAAATCAGATATAAATAAATAAAAGCTAACAATATATATATACATATATATAATAAATTCACTCATCACTCAAAATTGTAAAATAAAAAAATCTTTAAAAAAAAGGGGAACCGACTTCAAAAATAATATTTGAAGAACGAAATATTTGAAGTCGCTGCTGGTTGGTGCAGTCGGTTACTTGGCACCGACTTCAAATATTTATTTTTTGCTTTTTGAAGTTGGTTTCCCTTTTTTTTTAGTTTTTAACCACGTATAACTAACTGTCACGGACAATGTTAAATGTTTCATGTCTAATTGTATAAATAACAACTATTTAATAATAGTTTGTAATTACACCTAACACGTGATTTCACTTTTTGCTTTTTTTTCACAAATGCTTTCCATTAAACTTGTCGCATTAAGATCTAAAATATAACTAGAAAGATTTATGTTTTTTCAACAACAATGTTGTAAAACTATTAGCAACCGGAAGACGTAGGGAGTCTGCCTACATTATTGACCTATGACTTGATGAAGGTCGCGCGTAAAAGTTAAATGCGTACATCACTAATGGTACGGCCAAATCAATGCGTCCGCGATGACGTGCACTGTGGCGATCAGGTCCTGCAGTCTAAGTCTAATACTTGTCCTGCATCTTGCACGCGCAATTAAAGGGAGATATTGATCGCCACCCTAATCGCGGCCGGGGACGCCACCGCAGACGCGGCTGAACGTGTTGGCCGTGGCCGTACCTTAAGTCGGTCCCCGTGACGATCTTTAGAGAAGGCCTAGAGGCAGTGAGGTAGGTTACGTACGTATAAAATACCCAAGTTACACACTGACCACTTCCGCGTGAAGTGAGGGAAGGTAAGTGGTATAAACACGCTACTTACATTCTACTTTTCTTCCCACATTAACACTGCTTGACGCTCCTTGAGGCGGCGGTTTTTTGAGCGAAAGTCAAAAGACTGACAGACCATGCCCACTCAGTGTGGCAGTCAGTGAGTCCGGTACAGATTTTTTTTTGTAATTATAGGGAAAAATAATTTTTGGAAAAAATCTTAAGGATAAAAATCTAAAGAAACATATATAATACAAAAAAATGTAAAGGAGGTGTATCAGAAAAACCATGGGAAAGCTGGTATAAAAATTGCCTTGGGGATATTTATATGAACACTATCATTTCGGGGAAAAGAAAACCAGATGTCGGGAGTTTTTGCAAAGTTTAGAAAAACATAGAGCGATGCTTGAAGTGTAAAGGGAGTATGTGAACAGTCGACGCTACCGCGGTACTGCTCATAGCTTTTAGCGGGATGTGGCGGCACTAGCAGTGTATAAACTGGGTATAATACTAAATACCTTTGACAATATTAGACTTGTCACAATAAACAAATTTTCTTTTTTTCAAATTGAAACTTCTCAATAACAGTTAAATATTGTTTAGGTATGTACCAACCACATATTAGTGGCACGCTGCCAGCTAAATTAATATTAATGTAGATATAAATATTTCGTGTGCATGGCTAATGTATCTATATTATTATTGTTAATCTGATAAACCATATCATGCAAAAACTGTAACATCGCAGGTATAGCTTCATTATTGTTTGAACATTATTTAAAGTAGCACAAACTATGATGCAACCTAAAATTATATTTGTAGTAACTGTATTATTTGCCGATATTTTTGCAGTTTTTAATGATCGTGGACCAACAGTTGATAGCGAATTCACAAAATGTATAAACAACATAATAAAACCTGAATTTGATCTTCAAACACCCAGTTTGTTAATTATTGCCAGTGATAATATTATGAGTTCTACATTATACAGCATAAGAACTGAAATTTTAAAGAATATTAACATAAATATAAAATATAGTGTAAGAGTAATGGGACCTAAAAGAGGTGTGAATATATGCGATGAAGACAGTGTGCAAGATGGGAAATTATATATTAAAAAATTTAAAGCTTGTAAAAACGCAGATTATTATATAGTCGTGATAGAAAGTTACGGTCAGTTTTCTCGTCTTGCTAGTAAGTTTATTTATTCATGCAGTTGGAATCCTTATGCCAAATTTATAATATTGGCATTTAATACTGACCCTATTGAATTTGTAGAAAAAATATTGGATTGTTTATTCAGATTTAATGTCATAAATGTCGTGATTGTTTCACCTCATTCGAATAATTTTCGAAACGTTGTCATGTATACTTGGAAACCCTATGACCCACCTAAATATTGTGGATATTATAATGAAACTGCTAAAAATCGAGTTATTGTAGAAACGGTTTGCGAACGTGGTTTTAAGAAGAAAAAGAAAGAAGTGTTTGGAAATAAAATTCCTTCGAACATGAAAGGCTGTGTCATACAAATACTTGCATTAGATAGACCAGCATTTATTAGTCCTAATAAAACAAACGCTAATGTTGAACAAAAAATTATAAATCAAGTGCTTAAAGTATTTAATTTAAAAGTCGATTATACATACACAAACCAAGCTCGAGGTGAAAGAAAAAGTATTGGAGAATGGGACGGAGCTTTAAAACAATTGTCATTAAAGAAAGTTCAAATTCTTGTGGGAGCAATATTCCCAGACTTTGATGTTCATGAAGATTTTGAAACCAGTAAAACTTATTTAGACGATTCTTACAGTTGGGTTGTACCAAAATCTGCTATGGCGCCTCGCTGGCATAGATTTAAGAATATGTTCCAAGCTTGTGTTTGGTATACACAGATTGCCATCTTTTTTTTAGTTGTTATATCATGGAGAATAATCGCCGAATGCAGCAGAGACTCACTTTACAATAGAAATTTCAATCATTGTTTCCTTAACACGTGGCTTATGATGCTAGGATTAGTAACATACACACGACCAACGCAAAAAAGTTTAATTTTGTTCCTGGTGTTTCTGCGATTCTACGCTATACTAATGGTAGCAATTTTCCAATCAAAACTGATTACTGTTTTAAAGACACCGACTTACGAATATCAAATAAGTACAATTGAAGAATTGGTTGCTAGTGGACTAAAAACTGGAGGTTCTGAAGTATTGCGTGATTTTTTCACAAACAATAGCAATCCTACTGATCTCACACTGAGTAGTAAGTGGATAAACATTGACAATATATCTAAAAGTATGGTAGATGTAGCGGAACATAGAAACTTTGCTTTACTTTGCAGTCGTCTTGAACTAGAACACTTAGCTGCAAAAATGCGTTCGTTGAGTGAAGGTATCATGCCAAGATATTACATTTTCAATTCGACAATGTTAACTGCATCGTTTGAAATGATTGCTCTAAAAGGGTATCCTTTTATGAATAACTTCTCAAAAATTTTTAAGATATTAACAGAATGCGGTGTTGATTCTTACGCAAAGAGTTCTTTGAATGATTATACTCGTAGGAGGAATGCGAATGTACGCAAGTCTTCACTTGTCGGTAAAGTCAATGCTACAATAACAATTAATCATTTACAAGTAGGGTTTGTATTTTTGATAATGGGATCCGTTGGTGCCACAGTTGTTTTGCTAATAGAAATTGTTATCAATACTGATTATTTTAAGGAGATGGTTACGTTGTTTAGGTATAATCGAACTATGACTTGAAGTTAGTCCTAATATTATGCGAATAAACGCTTAATGCACAAATTAGATTAGAGTTGAAACAATGTTTTCACGGAGGTAAATAAATGTTAAATTATTATTATTACTAACTACCTATGTTGAAACTGATGATCCTACGATTTTTTTTAGTATCCGGGACGTGGTCTAATCAACCAATGATACAACAGGTTGAAAGAAACGAAAGAAAAAAAGGTTCTTCAATCTTTACGTAGAAACACACTTGTTAAGAATACGACAGAGTACGGTGAAGTCACAAATTATATCGGTAGTAGAAATCGAAATTGATTTCGGAAGAGACACGATACGTTATGTCCCTTACGTAGCTGTAGCTGAGATTTACATTATATCATTTACACACACACACACATCATCACGTTTTAAATGTTTTTTAAACGATGACGGTACTGCATAAACTAAGTGAGCAGAAGAGCTAGGCAATTCAGAGTCAAAGGGTAAGTGATCGGTGGTCGAGAATTATTAAAACAGGTGTGTACAACAAAACATTTAATCAAAATCTTATAGTATGATAAAATCCAATACAATACTTTATTTATAGCTGTACAAGGAAACTTATTCTAATTGTAATTATTTAAAATAATAATCTAAGACTAGTCTATGTGTTATAATAAAATACTTAATAAATATTATTGCAAACATCTGAATTGTTTTAATCTCATTCCATATTAGTAATTGCTGATTATTGAACTCGTTTCGCAGATTAAATCTACCGAGATTCCGCATAAAAATATACAAAGACAAAAGCATTCGAAAATTTGAATTCACAAACGCAATGTAAAAGACAATCATTCAACTTTACAAGTTGAATACAAAATATTTACACAATAAAAATTATGATTATAAGATATATACAAACTATTTTTTAAATGCTAATTCCATATTCATTTTATAATAATTTCAGTAAAGTGGTTGAAGCAGACATTGCTAGAGTGTAAGCTGAACAAATTCAATAAAGTTAATTGTCAAAATTACAACTTATTAAGTACATTATTTTTTGGTCACATTTTTGATTTATCATCACATCAGATCTCTCGCAGGATTAGTAGAAAGTACAGAGCTAAACAGGATATTTGACTTAAGGACTTTTTCAAATATTTTTAATGGATTAGATTTATATCTGAATTTATATTATTTCGTCGCGTCAATGCAATTGCATATTTTTACTTTATCATCAAAATTTCTTCAGATTGAGTTATACACAAAATAATTCTTAACCATTTTCATGAATCAGTGGCAGTTTTAAAAATTTTGATTTTATCACTTTGGTATTTCATCGTCCCTACAACTTTTATCTTTATTCTTTTCGTATTTAATGCTATGTTATTCAGAAGATTGTTTTATAATGCAGTCAAAATGCGGTCAACCACATATCAAAGTAATAAAGCACCACACTTTTGTAGTTGACACACACCAAAGTTGCCGCGCCACTAAATATAACTAGTGTACTACACGATAGTCTAGACGTAGAATTATAATTTTTCACCGTCCAAATGTTGCAAATTATAATACGAATGATCCGGGAACCTTTCCAGCTGTATGTAGTCCATATCTTTGTTGATGAGGGGTTCTAGTCGTGCCACAATGTCTGTGAAATCAGGTCTGGCTGAGGGTTCTGCTTCCCAGCAGTAGTACATAATGTTGTAGAGTTCTCGATGGCAGTGCTCCGGTTTTTCTAGACGGTAACCATCTATGACCTGAAGTATGAATAGAAAAGTGTTACTTATGGTCGAGGTATAAATCAATATGAATTGAAATTGATTATGTAAATTAAAAGCCTGTCCCGTTCGTATTCCCGAAGAATGGCCTGCAAAGGTATATTGTGTACCTGAACACTCATATACCTATAGGAGTTGAGTTCATTGAAATTTAAAACTTTTAAATGCTTTTGAGAATATTTCAAAAGAATGAACACACTTTATCGCACATGGGATTCGAACCCATGACCTCGAGATCGCCAACCGATTTATGCTCCATTAAGCCAACGAGGCAGTATTGTAAAAGTTTATATTTTTTTCTCTTCTGCAAAGGAAAAATCTTTAGAAGATTCTGAGTGCGGAGAGAGAAATAAAAAAAAACATTTATTTGAGCAACACATTAAAGGAGATAATTAGATACATAGGTAAAACAGTAACAGCACAAAATGTATGGGGCCAAAAAGAACTTTGCCTCCGTAAATTGCTGAAGTAATTAAAGTACAGCTAAGTTTATTTAGGAATAACCGATGTCTCTTAATATAACCCCTAAGAAGTAGCCTTGAAAATAAATTCTGTCTGGCGTTATTTTGATTGCGAAAATTACATCTCTGATCCAATTTTGGAATCAAAATAACGCCAAATATCTCTTGATAATCCTAAATCTGATTACGCTACATGATGGAGTAATATTCATTTATGAAACTAATAAAAATACATCGAATCATATTCAGTGCGATAAGTGGTAAATTTCAAGAATACGATTTTTTGTTTGACACGCAAGGATAAATATGTAGGATACCGTATTCTTTTGAGTGCACAGGCTCTAAAGGTCACCATACCTTTACAGATTCACTGGATTATGTCAAACACTTGGGTCTGTATTCATAATTGAGTGTCGGTGCGTTCCCTTTGAAAATCTCATACCTTTTGAAGATTGTTCCGCTTATATTTATACATAGATATATGTAGCCTCGGTAGCGTGTCAAACCAAGGAAATAATGAGATCATGTAGCAGTTGTATTACACAAACAATTCCAAATTATTTTCGACTCGTTCAGAATTGTTAATCGATTTAAGACTTCTGATTTGTTGTTGTGTGTCACATGCCACGTCAAATTTATTTAAAGCCTTTATTATTAAGGAATTTGGCATCCATTTATAAATCTAATTTCTATCTTTTGTATGAAACTTGGCTCGCATTTAAAATAACACTGTCGCGCCTATTTTACCTAGCGGAGGTAACAGAGATGTACTATGTACACTCACCTTTTGCTGATGATGTTAGGTACCATGTAATAGGGAGCAAGCCTATTGCTATTGTACCGGGCACCATCCTAGACTTCGTACTAGATCATTTTTATTGAATGATTACATTTTGTTCGACCTAGAATTCGAACCCAGGACCTTGTAATCGCTACGCGAATCATTCGCCACTAGACCAACAAGACATTTTTTTGTACTGGCATAATCATGCCGGTTTCACTTTTTCATTCATAAATTTTAAAACAAATTTCCTTTTCATCTAGTAAAAAGACTATCTAAAATCATTTAAAATCTGATTTTAACCATATAAAGCAATACATTAATTTTCAACTGATAGCGAATAGCACTGAACTTTGACCAAATAAGAACAATCACAGGTATGGTTTCTGTGAATACAATCATAATAAACACAAAACAAACCTTCTTCATGACATCATTAGCAGATAAGCCCGGGTACGGTGTGGACCCAAGGGTCACTATCTCCCATAAGAGGATACCGAAGCTCCAAATATCAGACTTGACGCTAAATATATTATCGTACAGGGACTCCGGGGCCATCCATCTGGAAGTAAATCGAGAAAATCATATTTCATTACATGGATATATCTTTAAAATTAACTGCAATATGGAAGATCATGTGTCGCCCGCAGTGCTGTTCGACCGCGGTATTCTTAACAATCAGAAGATTAAACAGCGTTTGACTCCGTCTGTCTGAATTGGGTGACTGTTTGTAGCATTTTATTCGGGCATCTCTGTACTTTGGAAGATACGTTAAGCCATTGATCTCGGTAACTACTAAATGTAGTAATCGTTAGGCTAAGTAACAAATCCGCATTGGGTCCGCGTGGTGGTGATTGACGAAATCTCTTTTACCTTGATTATAAGAAAAGCCCAACGGTTCTAGAGTATTTGCTTAGCTGATAAATTATTATTATACGTGTAGAATTCTTAAAAATTAACTACAATGTGGACCATAAATAAATCATACCACTAAGCGTGTGTTTCAGCTGTGTAAACATCAGATGCCGTTCACCTTTTTAGACACTAGGAGACTAACTAGCTTCGCAAGATTCTCCGAGCCAACCGAAAGTCTTATGTAAGATTTATATAACAGGGTTGCACGGTTAGAGGCTACACTGCGCAACCCCTGTATTGAAAACGCAGGTCTTTAAAAAATTACATTAAATATATCACAGTGGACGTCGCAACTGTGACAAAGTACTATAGTGCCTACATATTGTTGCCCTTGAAGGTAGAAAAGGTACGTGAGTATAGCAGTAAGATATTGTGAAAGGTACGGGAACCTTGAACGTACCTTATTGGAAGGCGTCCATCACTCTTTCTCTCGTAAATATGTGTGTCAGCTACGTCTCTGGCAAAGCCAAAATCTGCAACTTTGCACACCCTGTCTTCTGTTATAAGTACGTTTCTGGCCGCTAAATCTCTGTGGATGATCTGTGAACATAAATTTTGGGTTTCTCACTCATAATATTGTATCAATTTTCATACAACACACTGGTATCTGACTGAAGGATCCACTTAATGTAGTAGTTAAGGCTAATTGGAAGCCTTTAAGGCATCTTGATAAGTTTCAATAGCAGGTGGCCACAAACTTGCCTCCACGAATCCGCACTGGGTCTGCGTGGTGGACTATGACCTAATCTCTCTCACCTCGATTGTGAGAGGCCTTTGCCCAGTAGTGGTCAGTAATTGGCGAGGCCCTTGGTTACAATCCTAGGTCGGGCAAATTAAGTTTTTGTAACGAAAACTTCCCAGTATGAGTGCGGAGTCTGGAATTGTGCCCGATAGGCTCGCCCCCTATTACATGGGATCTTATATTGTCGGCGAAAAGTAGGTGTGTACAGGAAGTCTTTAATGACTTCCTGTACACTTAATGTTGTATAAAATTAGAATCTCAAAGTTTTATTGGAAATCGTAACGAAGCATTCTTAAAGTTTTGAATCAACTGTAATAGAGCCGAGAGCAAATTAATATGAAAGATCAACAGGAAATGATAGATACTGAATTAGATAAAACTATTAAAAAGAATATCTAAGATAATTATCCTTACTAAAAACTACTTCGTTGGTCTATTGGTGTAATCTAAGATTGAAAGATCAACGATTGAATTTATCCCAATTACAGTGCGCGCGATTTAACTTGACCGGATTGAAGTTGCACTACGTAACACAAATGCGCGACTCATGCCTAGTACCATGTATTCATCACTACTCATTATCGAGCGAAATACGGTGTGTGTGTGTGTGTGTGAATGACCTACGCTGTTGGCCTCGAGGCCTCTACAGCTTCACCGGATTTTAAAGGCGAGCGTGCAACCACTACGCTCCAGCCAGCCAGAAGGGCAAGAGGCGACATACTCGAGGGCGCCTCGAAGAGGCGCCCTCGGTTGGGACAGTCGCTGTAGGGGGACGGGTGCACTACTAAGCGCACCGGTCAACCGCCGGCTATGGGAGGGGATCTACTACTACGTCTACGTCATCGTCGCCCGTATTCTGAGCGGAAAGAAGGGATGACAAGGCATCGGGGGGGTCGGTGAGAACATGTCGCGGCCGGCGGTGGCGGCAGGGGTCGGGAGGGAGGTCGTAGTCGGCGGTGGCTACGATTAACGGATTCGCATGGGTAGATGCGTTCGCGAAGTGACGTGTCGACGCCTTTTTAATAAAGGCGCGAATAGGTTCGAGACCTAGATCGGAGTGGAGGTCGACGTTCCGTACGAACCAGGGGGCTCCTACGGCTTTACGGAGGAAGCGGTTTTGAACCACTTGGAGTTTATCGATGTGAGAGGGGGCCGAATGCCCGAACACAACACACGCATAAGTCATGATGGGTCGAACGCAAGTTTTGTAAAGTGTCACCTTATTTCTAAGGGACATTTTACTCCGCTTGCAGATTAACGAATGGAGACGACCGAGCACAAATGATGCTCGGTGACGGACCCGCTTGATGTGCGGGCCGAAGGACATGGTACTGTTTAGGGTGACCCCTAGATATTTGACCTCTTTGACCCAGGGAATGGGTCGGTCGAACATGGTCACTTGGCCGAGATTACTTCTAGGGCGGCGCAGGGAGTGGCGCGGGGTGGCACCCCTGGAGAAGAACACCGCAGCGCTCTTGTCCGGGTTCACCTCAATACGCCACTTTCTGAACCAATTCCCTAGGGAATTGGCGGATGCCTGAAGGTGTCTGGTAATGAAACCCTTATTCCTATGCGAGACGTAGAGAGCGGTATCATCCGCGAATAGGGCTAGATGCGCCTTACTCGAACGAGGAATGTCGTTCGTGTAAAGGCTAAACAGGAGCGGAGAGAGAACTGAGCCCTGTGGGACTCCAGCACTGATGGAGTGGGAAGTGGAGCGCGTCATTTCGACGCGATAACGGAAGGCGCGATTCGACAAGAAGTCTCGTAAGATGAGCACGAGTCTGTCCGGCACACCCAATTGGTAGAGCTTGTAGATCAAGCCGTTGTGCCAGACTTTGTCGAATGCCTTCGCGACATCTAGGAAGAGGGCGCCCGTGTAGATGGGTTTGGGTCTATTGAGACCGGAGAGGATGTGCTCCGTGATGCGGTGCACTTGGTGGACGCAAGAGTGTTTGGCTCGAAAGCCAAACTGCCGTCGATAAGGATACCCCTGGACGTTAAGAAGTCTTTGAGCCTCGCCAGAAGTAGGCGCTCGTATATCTTGGCCAGGGAGTTGAGGAGACTGATAGGGCGGTAGCTCGCGGGGAGATTACGAGGTTTGCCGGGCTTGGGAATGCCTATGACGTCCGCCTCCTTCCACTTAGCGGGGAAGGTGCAGTTCGTCATGGCGGCGTTCAAAATGGCCACCAAGAGGCAGATGAGTTGGGCGGGCAGGCATTTCAGAACGCGATTCGAAATGCCGTCAGGGCCGGGGGCTTTTTTAGATTTAAGACCCATAACCAGATCTTCGACCTCCGTTTGCGTGATAGGAGGCAAGGAATCGACGGGGGGGAGGGATGCCCTGCGCTCGACTTCCCTGTCGACCGCGTCGACGTGGGACTGGTCGACGGACTGAGAACTGGGGGCGCACTGGCTCTCGAGGGAGTCGGCGAGAAGCTCTGCCTTTTCGTCGTCGTCGAAGGCTGGGGGTACTGCGCCTGAAGGGCGGGACAGCGGGGGCATGTCAGTCGTGGAGTCGGATTTGAGGCTACGCGCCAACTGCCAGTAGGCCAGATGCGACGGCGCGATGCCCTCTAGGAGGACACCCCACCGTTCCTCCCGGACCTCCGCGACACGACGCTTTACCTCTCGTTGTAAAGCGCGCATCCGGGCCCGATTGGCTTCGGTGGGGTAGGAGTCGTACGCTCGGATAGAAGCATTCTTGGAACGAATGAGATCCCTAACATCGTCCGGCAGTCGAAAGCGGTTGAGGTAGAGATCTTCCGCCTCGACTTGCTTGGACGATCGACTGACAGCCGATCGGATGTGCTCGGTGAAGGCATCTACGGCCTGATCGGTGTCCTGAGGGGACGGGATGGAGTCCGAGCTGAGAGGCAGGGGGGGAGGGTCGGCATCCGCCAAGGCCGTGCTTAGCGCATGCCAATCCACCACCGTCTTTTTGCGAAATACGGTTTAGCATATCAGTTCATACTGTTCCATTACTGGGCAATGACCCTCTCTCACAAATCGAGGTGGGAGAGATTAGGTTACACTGTACCACGCGGTTCCAGTGTAGATTGGTGGCGGCAGATTTGTAGCCACATGCTGTTGGAACTTATCAAGCATATAAGGCATCCACTCGGTTTAATGACTCTCTAACGTGTCTTCCGAAGCAAGAAGAGCCCGAAACCATGAGCTGAACGCTGCTCAACTTTGGTGATAAGAACACCGTGGTCTCACAGCGCTATAAGCGGCATTTTGTAAGTAAGATGTATTTTTATAATAATCTTTTTTCTTGCTTCACTCTCATAGTTCGTCTTATATACGGTCGCCGGTTACGAAGACAAAGAGGGGGAAGGCAGGGAGGTCAATAAAGAAATAACCTGATGGAACTCTATACTTTCTGCCTACCCCGCAAGGGATAAGTCGTCACGCCAGATGACTTAGCGAATCCAGCCAGGTTATTTCGACGTACTGTATTAGGTACTTCCAGCAGAAACCATACAATTTGGTTACTCACCCCTTGAGAACTAAGAAACTGCATGCCTCTAGCAACTTGGAACGCGAACTTAGTCAGGTCCTGTGACGTCAAGAACTGGCTTCCTCCATGTGTGTTCCCGTAGTGCCGCTCAGCTCGCGAGTCCCTTAAAAACTGCTGCAGCTTGCCCAAGCTTACGAATTCCATGATGACTAACGTGGGTTCCTGGAAATATGAAGACAATTAGCTTACGTAGTACAGTCTAAAGCAAATGTCTTTCAGTTACGTCTTCATAATAATTAAGATTCCAGAGGAGATAGATACTATAGAGTATAAGAGTGTGTTCTATGAGACTCAATGTACCAGAAAATAAAATCATAATGCACCATGCATTTAAATCCTGTGTCTTGCTTACTTTTTGAAGTCATCATGACGTCATCATACGCAGACAATAGTGGCAAAATGTCTACTAGCGACCATCATTTGCTTACCATACTGGATTTGGGGCCATATGACCCATTCATTTTAAACCTTACTAGCGATTTGCCATTTTTTTACGACAAGTCATAAAATAATTACTAGGTATCGATACAACCAGGTACATATTAAATTGTACATATTGTTAAATATGAAGATAATTCGACAACTTGCAGTGGTGTTTAATCACCACACCTGCAAGATGTTGCATTTACATTCTCTTAACCGCATTTCTTTATTATCTCCTAGTAATTCTTGTCCTACCCTGCTTCCCTGTTACTTCTGCTTATTCACCATTACCTTTTCAGTGCAGCATCCAATCAGCTGCACAACGTTCGGATGCGTCCCCAAGTTCTTCATCACCAACAACTCTTGGACAAGGTCTATCTTCTCCTTCTCCGACGCATTCTCTTTTAGGGTCTTCACAGCCACGGTTTGTTCACCTTTCTTGCCTGTGAATGGAATCATACTTATCTTCACTGACTCTTCTTTTGAAAATTCAAATTGTCAAATTATATTTTTTAATAAATCAGATACAGTTGTTGCTCTTTTTATCGCTCGCTCGCTACGTCTTCACCATGACCTGATATATGTTCATGACCGCAGACGCACAGACTATTAGACCACGACTGTGGTCTGCCTTGACCATCCGGTCTCGCGGTCTGATAGTAGGCCTCTCGATTCTTTTGGTTCAAGGCCTGATATTTTAATTGGAAATTAAAATAACAATATTTCAATTACTGTTATACGGTTCAAACAATTCATAAAGTTAATTAACCAATTTAATTTTAATTGCGATCGGCTAATTTTGATTCAGATGTTGTACATTACATGTGCACACAAATGTTGTAATTAATTATGCAATAATAATTATTTTTTGAGTTAACTCAACTGGATGATGCTCTTCCTGTTTGCTTTGGAATGGATAGGTATTGAGAATGCGAAAATTATTTTTTTACATGGTATCTAGACCCACGTCGTTAAAGAATAGTAGAATATTGCCACTTCTCATTAATGGGCCATAGTGGTGACTACATCATTAACGTGCAAGTCTAACTTCCAAAAGTGCAAGTCTAACTTCGGGCAAACATTAGTAGCATTAAAATATTTCGTAGTTTTTAAATCTTTTTACATTACAACGCGCAGACAAGGGTTAAAAAACTTTTCTTTTGCTTGATTAAAAGCCGATGTTTGCTCGGAGCGAAGTTGCAATAAATTAGCATTGTTTAAAGTTTTATTTAGTTTTTTATTTTAAATTTTTACAGCTAATTCACTCACTTCATTATTACCTATTCATTCATAGCGGTTACTGTTTTGTTTTTACTAAATATTATTAATTTAAATGAAAAAAAACCGCGAATGCCTTACATGCACAGCACATACCTATTACGTGTTGTACGTGTCAGGTGTTCGTAGCACTGTAAGCCCGCGGTGTTCTTAGCGATTATTAAGGTTAGTCCATGATGGTTGACCGTAAATGGGATTTGCGCAGCAGTGAGACAATGTAGGCTATTCTATTTAAATGCGTATTTTTTTCGGCACCGAAAAGTAGCTTGAATTTTACCGTAACCGGCTAGCGTGTATGAGACGAACTATGAGGAGGAAGCCGGAGAAGTCTGTAAGAAAAGAACCTAATGGAACACAGTACTCTCTGCCTGCCCAGCAAGGGAACTTCGTGGATAGAAGCTAAGCCATCTCTTCACATTTAAATGCTCAGAGTATGGATCTTTAAATTTAAACGTCTTGAACGTTCCCCAGAATCTATTTAATGATTATGAGTATTTTCAGTCAAACAGTATCAAAAAAGTTTGAAAAAACTACTCACCACCGATATCGATGGCCTGCGCTCTCCACACCTGACCAAATGCACCTTCTCCGACAATGTTGAAGATTCTCAGCTTATGCCGAGGGAATTCCCATTTGTCAGGTGGTTGGTCGTCTTTTGATATTGATGTTTCTTCTGATAGCTGCAAAGAGAAATGATAATTATAAATAAGACTTTATCATCAGCTGAAACACATCGACTGCCTCCCCTAAAGATCACCACAAGAAAGAAACAAAGAAAATACATTAATTCAATCACACACCCTCTCGAGGCTATACGAGATACTAAGAATAACAAAAAACAAAACATTTGCAAACACTAGAGGTTGTGTGGGGTTGAACAGGATACTGCATCAGCATAGTTGCTGCACCATAGCGTTTCATTATGGAGCAGCGCTGGTATTCTGGCAGCACCTACCCTGCAACGTCCATCTTCGTGCTGTAAGCATCCAGCTTATATCTGCGACTTTAACCATGTCATCGATCCACCTTGTTCCGTTTTCGCTTTTTTTTATACGAAGCCCTACTAGGATTTATTCTTGTGTCGTAGGTGCGTTTACAGACATAAAAATTCACTTATACAAACACCCAAGCTAAAGCAAACATTTGTGGGTCACACAAAGATTTGTCGAATCCTGTGGGCGGAGCGGCTTAAGCTCTTAACCACTGCACCAAATCGTGCATAGTTTGTGAGTCTGTTAATTATTTTACCGGTGGTCGGCACTCGAGAAACTTTTTGGCATAATTTAAGTAAAAACAAAATTATCATCGAAGTACAGCAGATAATATATAGAACTAATATGTAATCAGAACAGTAAGATTCTGATTTAGGAATTCAAGGTAATTGTTAATTGCTATCAAAAATTCTTAACAACAATTCTTAGTATTATACCCAATATAATCGCAATAGGATAGGCCCTTTATCATCGGTGAAATATGGGTACATAGTACACCTCTGCCACCCCCGCTTGTATATAAAAGACGTGACGGTGTGTTTTTATTAAGTGTATAACTTTCCCTTAACTTAGGTAATTACATTTAGACGCATTACATTTAAAGATTTCACTTCAGTGAGATTTGACTTGACATAATGTAATCACTCATATCGTGAATGATGGATTTCTTTGAGTATTTTATCAACCACGATGAGGCATGTTATTCGAATTTACACCTAAAGTGGTTTGTAAAATAAAATTGAAATGTTACTTGCGAACTATAAACGTGAGTCACAAATAACTAGTTAATAGTAAATTACATTGTAAAGCCTAAGCACCAATAGATTTAATAAAAAAATGGTAGTTAAAGTTACTTCCGTAAAAGTAGATTTTGTTTTGGAACAGAAGATTATATTTGAAATTATATATTTTTCATAACGCTGGCTGTGTGTAATAACGACAAAACTCAAAAAAAATAATTGATTAAGCACTCTATTATTAAAAACTAAAGAGATTGAATTTACTTGTTCTTGCTTTGTGTTAGCTTTGTAGGTTTAATAGAGAACGGTATTATTAATATGCTACGTTATTTTGTAACCCTATTTTTAACAATTCACCAACACAATGTGGCAAAGGTTCCAGCGGTGAGCCATATTTTTTTTTTAAATACATAAATAAATACGTATTAATTTTACATTAGTGTATTTTTGAACAATTATTTATTAAGGTTTTTTTTTTATCAACATATGCATGTTTTAAGTCATTTATGTAAATATTAATCTGACCTTCACTTTGCACAACCGATGGAAGTAGTAATCGGATGTTCAGAATACTACAATATTAAAAGTAATAGTTTAGAGAAATTAAGATATCCACAGGAGTCCGAATACAAGTAACGATGTTAAGGTTATACATCAATACAGAGAACAAAAAAGAAAAGGCCAAAACAGACCTGCAAATGGTTGTTATCCCAGGACTCATATCTATTGGAGTACGCCCTCGGGCGGTCCCACACGTTGAAGGAGGCGTCTTGAAGGACTATACCACTTGAATCCTTGCTCTGTGGACAATAGGGATTATTCTAATTTTATCGATATACGATGAAATGATAAATGGAGGATAGGATGAGTTTAATGAAATGAAGGAAACAATAGATTCCATGAAAGTGAACAATGGAAAATGCTATGGACTGTGTAAGTCTTTGAAAAAGGTTGATTATTAACTCACTTGATTAATGTATGAAGTTAGTAGGTAACCTTACTAATCTAAAGGAGGCTTATAGACTGAATGATACTGAAACATAGTTCATTAAACTTTTTATCGCTGAAGTAGCAGACAAAACTTAACAATGTATTCTTGTTATAATTTGACAGTTTGCGGTGAATATGTGACGTTGCGAATAAATCACATATGTCTTTCTTATGTTTGTTGTGATTTATTTCTTTCAGATAACATTGAAACAAAAGCAGCATGAGAAAATGTATTAATCAACATGCGGGCTTAATTAAACAAACGCTTTCTAAATCCAGAGATAAATGTTGCATCAATACGATGTAATTTGATTATACATTCAAATAAACGTAAAACGGCGTTATAATTCAATTCTACACAAATTCAGAACAATATTCGAATTTCTAATGCTGATGTAAGATTTTAGTTTTTGCTAATTATTCTGAACTGAAACGGTTTTAATGAATCATTATTAAAGGTTTAACGTTTTGCAAGAACAACCAAATCAGTTGTCCCTGGAAATAGTATTTAATTTAATAGGTTATTATTATATGCGGATCAATACTATTTTTTGTTGTTTTATAGAATTCAAAACGATTGTTATGTATCCCAGAGTTTTCAAATATATTACTTTAGTTTTGGACCCTAGGCGTCAAATCGACGAAGGGATCCCCAAGGGCAAAGCGGTGAGAGTGGCTCCAGACTGCCGTGAGCACCGTGAGAGTACGTAGACAGCAATAGTTATTTCTCTGAAGTCGTGCTGGATTCAAATTGAGTGACGCAGAAAAAGAGAGTAATCGGTCTATTCCAAAGCTCGTCTGCCATGCCAAAGGAAATCTGCTCATAACTTCATATGTTTTGACAACTGAAGTAATTAGCTTGTCAGTTTTGCTATATTAATTACTTCGTTGTATATAACTACCATCGACGCAAATTCCGTAGGCCAGTAAAAAAATTGGTCCATAAAATAGTATATGCGTATGACCACGATGTCATCACATTATTTTTGGTTTATTCCACTTGATATCTCACGTATCTTAATTGAATTTGTAAATTGAAATATAATGACTTTTTAGATTTACGTGAATATAACGCATAAAATAAAATGATTTTTTGAGATTATATCAACCTGAATTAAATCTCTATGCAACGTGTAATTATATTTTCACCTAAGAATTTCTATAAGAAAACAACATAGTCCGTTTTTAGGAGTTTGTTATTACCTTTTTCTTAAGAACTTTAGTACCCAAATTGACTACAAAACCTGGCCAAAATATTGAGGAATAATGTGAAGAAATGTAATTCAAATCACAGTATTGCTTTTAATTACGGTTAAACATAGACGTCGACGTAGACTAGGGAACGGTAGGATAATGAAAATATTGTAACATATATTAAAATAGTTGAAATCGAACTCCGAAAGAATAGTTTTATCTTATGACTAGATAGATTTTTCGTGTCTACTCACCATGTCATCTTTCTTGCTGTCCTTTTTAAGTGTATTATTCTTTTTACAAACGAATAATATAACAGCTGCTACAATCACAACAAGTCCAGCTATTGCCACCAGCGGTATCACAGTCAAGGAAACTTCATTACTAGTTAGATTCTCTTCTCGTGGACCAGTTGTTTTATTTTTATCATTATTCTTGAATTTGTTTTCTATATCTGGATTATCTTCTGGCGTTACCGGCGGATTTAAAGTAGTGAGTGTCGTTGTTGGTTCAGGTACAGTAGTATCGATATACTCTTCAGTTACTTTGGTGGTGCTTTGAGTGGGTCTTGGTGGAAATGGCAGTTGAGGTCTGGTTTGGTAGCCATGGAATGGTAGCTGTGGAGGGTGCGGCAACTTGGGTCTCTGGCCAGATTTGTCTAAGACTGTTGCGTAGACCTCAGTCCTTTGAGGTATGGATCCATCATTAGCTGTCACCCATAGTGAGTAGGAGCGGTTCTCCTGTAAATAATGTAAGTTATGATTTATTTCGATTGTACTTAAACTATATTTATATTTTATGTAAGTAAAAATTTTACGATAAGGGATTAGCGTGTTACCAACTATACCAATTTTCTCTTTTTGGTTTTATATGTATGCTTATTGTTTAGTGTATCTAAATAAACTATGCTAAGTTTGCAGGAGCTGTAGTTCAAATGGGCATTCCTCAGTGATCAATACTAAGCTCGTTTCTTTTTTTGCTGTATATTAATGACCTACTTCAAACAACTGAAAAGCAATCAAAGATAGTATTGTTTGCTGACGATACCTTTATGATCTTTAAAGTAGGTAGCTTTGACGTCATAAATAATGCTAATTTTCTGGTACATAACTGGCACACTGTAAATAATTTAGCATTAAATAGCTAAAAAACTAAATATGTTCGATTTAATTTGCTTAATGTATGATAGTATAAAGATCAATAACAAATTCTCTGCATTTATTATCCGGATTTCTAGATAATTAGTTAAACCTTTCGTGTACTCTTCCAGGAATAGGTAGAACTATTACAAAATATACATATTGCGTTATTGAATGGTAGGAAGAATTTAACTTAATTAAAATAAAAAGAGTGAACAGTTATATAAGGTTCTTAGTGTGTTTAATTACATAATTCTGTCAGTGAGCCCTTGTACCCATAACACAAGTTAAATCTTATCATGGGTACCAGAGTTTGTCCTTCAAAATAATTCAAAATAAAAATATTGATTATTATTATTACGAGTATTAGTTGGTGTCACATTAATACCTAATCAACCTGTAAATATTCCACTTAGATGGCAAATTTAGGGTTATTGTGTTAAATAAATGTGTTTCAAATTTTATACAAAAAACTTTTAAAAAAATGGCAAACCGACTTTTAGAAGCAAAAAATAAATATCTGAAGTCGGTGCCGGTTGGTTCAGTGCGTTAAAAAGTTTTTATTTTAAGTGATAAGTGAATTAATTTATGAATATTTATAGACCTATATTATATTATTATACATTTTAATGTAAAGAAAACCAAGATTATGGTTTTTGAACCTGAAGAAACCCGAACTAATAGAAGGATTGTGGTTGGTAACGATGTGCTGGAGCAAGTAAATGAGTTTGTATATCTTGGATGCGCATTCAGTAAGGATGGAAAATACACCGCTGACATAGAGAGAAGAGTGAGTGCAGGGAACAGAGTGAATGGTGCGATGGGAAAGCTACTTGGAACGGCACTTAAGCCAAAAGGCGCAGCTGGCCATACTTATGTATGGCCAGCTGCGCCATATCATCACGCCAGATCCCTTGCGGGGTACGCAGAGTGTACAGAGTTCCAATAAGTTCTTTCATTACATACCTCTCTGTCTTCCTCTACTCTCATAGTTCGTCTCATACACGATCGCCGATTAGGGAGACTCTTGACTTGCCCTTCAGATAAGACTCGGTCTATTTAATTGTGGTAAGATAGTCGAGGTCTTCCCCGGTACCTACATCCTGCCACTTTCGTATTGTATATCTGTTTTGTCACTCTTTCTTCAGCCATTCTTTTTATATGCCCGATCCAACAGAGCAAACCCTTTCTCATCTTTACACCGGTACTATCTTTTATGTCTACTCGCTTTCTTACTGCGCTGTTGCAGCCTCACTCCGCACATCTTCCGCAAAGCTCGCATTTTCACCGCATTTATCCTTCTTTCATTCTCTTTCTTACATAACTAACTCTCGCTGCCATATAACAGCGTTGGGACAAGTACTCCGTTATGTATGTCCAGCTGCGCCTTTTGGCTAAAGTGCCGGCTCCTAAGTAGCTTTTCCATCACACCGTTCACTCTGTTCCCTGCACTCACTCTTCTCTATATGCCAGTGTATGTATCAGTGTATTTTCCATCCATCCTCAAAAATATCCGCATTCAAAATATGAGTAGGATAATAAATTGGAATTTCTTGTCAAGGTATTTTATACTATTTTAAATATGAAGGGACGTTAAAATCCATCATTCCCACAGCCCAAAAATATAAATCGGTCCGACCTTCGGCGAGCAATCAGTTGCAATCAATCTACCAGTAAACGATTAAGTTAACGACGCATCAATAATTGGAAAGTAAACTCGATGCCTCTTTATGATTTCTCATAATATTATCTCTAATTCGTCACGTCTAAGTACCGGCAAGTCGCTCGTAGCGCTGTCCGACTTGGGTGTTCTTTTTCTTTTTATTTAGCTTTACACTTATTTTAAGTGTATTTATGCCAGTGTCCAGTGAAATTCATCATCATGTTTGTATAAATTAATTCAACTCCTTCATGAACTTGATGACAATAAAATTAATGAAGTAGCCCACGCCTACATACGTAGTAAAGCGATGGATACTTTACATACCAGTTGCAACGGCCATTTTGAGGCAAATCTAAAAAGCACTCATGCACATATAAGAATACATAATGGTTAATATTCCACTAACATTACACATTATTATTCGAAATAACACAAGTTTTGGAAATTAATACAAATTGACGACATCACTCTTCGACTTCCCGGCAAAACTCGACTGTGGTGTTTTAAGCGATCACTAAGGTAAAGTAGCCTTCGGGTCAATTGATCTAAAAATGAGTGTCTGTGTTCAATTCAAACGCCCGTGCTTCGGAAGGCAAGCTAATCCGTTGGTGCCCGTTACCACTCTTTGTGGTAGTCGTTTAGCCAAGTGGGAAGCCTTATAGGCGGTTTGATAAGTTTCAACAGCAGATGGCCACAAACCTGCCTCCTACAAATCCGGGCTTGGTTCACGTGGAGTATGGCCTAATCTCTCTCACCTCGATTTGTGAGAGTAGGCCTTTGCCCAACTGTCGTATAATATAGTCTGATTTATAAGCCAATTATACCAGTGTTTAATTTAATCTAACGTTAGCAGCATCAAGACGAATTTTGTAGAAACCTGACGCCTGTATGGCAATAAGGAAAATGTTATTGGACCTTTATTTGAGTTTGATCAATTTAATATCATATTGCCTTTAGAGAAACGTAATATTTCCTTTCATTATTTCAGAGTATTACTCTCAGAATTGTTTATTTAAATGTAGAGAAATGTATTCAGTAATTAAAATAAAGACAGACAGTGATAGAAAGCTAATTAGAGAAATTCATTAAATGTTAAAGGTCCATAAAGCCGTACTTGGTTTTACAACTACCACACACCAAGCGAACGGAAGCACAGAGAAATGCCACGAAAATATGACCATCTCAGACTGAATCCCTTTTTTTCGTTTTATTGTATATAAACGTGTTGCCCCATACTAAGAATTATTCTTGCATTGTATTTGCGTTTATAATCATTAAATTTATATATATGTTACTGGAAGTGTATGTAATCCGTCATTCCAATTCCTAGAAAATTTATAAAATGCCTGAAATCGCCGGGAAATGTCTAAAATAAATATTAATTCAGGATGTCAGTAGATTACAGCGGGGTTAGTAGAGTCAGAAACACAGAAATTATTTCTAGTTTATTTTTAAAAGAAAAAAAAAATAGAAACTGATTACGCCGTTGCCTTTAATTCTATACTATCAATATTTACCTTATCAGTCAAGGTATCGTTAACAGTAACAACTCCAGTTTGAGGGTCGATGGTGAACGGTGCAGGCGGGCCCGACGTCTCCAGCCCGAACGTGACTGGTCCATTCCTCGCACCCTCCCGATAGACCTTCGTGACGAACGAACCGACGTCATCTGTAGACATCACGTACCAGTTCCTGTCTACGTGCATGATAGAGGGTAGGAAGCTGGGGACCCCTCCCTGCCCGAACGATGACGCTGCAACAAGACAAAATAAGTTCTTGAAGTACATAATAAATAAATCAGCCAACATCCCAATGCTAAACAAAAGCCTTCTCTCACAAATGGTTGAAAGAGAATGGGAATCGTACTCCACCACGCGGACCCATTTCGGATCGATGAAGGTAGGTCTGTGGCTACCTGCTGTTGAAACTTATCAAACTGCCTTTAAGGCCCCCAACTTGACTTAATGACTACCACGTGAAGTGGTAACCAGGACCCGTGGCTGCGTGCCTTCCGAAGCATGGAGATGTTCTAAGATGGAAATACCACAAATGCTTACTCATCTCAGACCGATCGAGTCCGACGCTGCTCAACCTTGGTGATCGCAACAAATAGAGAGAAGAAAGAGCGCCTATTTTAAAGTGTGCGAAATAGTTTTCCTTTTCCATTTTCGATTTCAATCCCAGGTAGCAATGTTAGGCATTAATTAATTATTTTTTTAACTGTAGGATTATTCAATTGAAATTTTAATTGTAATCAAATTAATCCCCTTAAAGTACTCCAGAATAACAATGGCTTTTGGACGTCAATGCTTCAATCCCTCCTATGACGACAAATGCTGTCAAGCATTTGAAACGAGGGGAACTTAAAAACCAAAAATAAAATGCGATAAAATCCGAAACATTTTTATTGCATTTAAACTTTATACATTAAACTTTTGCCCAACTCTGCCAAATTGGACTCGGACAGTCCCTATTAATTTAGTTCTATATTTACACACGTGTTGGAACGATGTAGCGATGACATTGAAACACCATCAGAACATTGCACTCTAAGCGATAAGAGAGAGGGTAAAATCCATCTTCATTGCAGACTGGATATTCTTACTTAAGTTATTTGAATTAAGATGTAAATAGATCGCAATTTATGACTAGCCATTTGTCTATATCTATCTCTATCTATACCTAACAAGCTACGTTAAGATATAGGCGTTTGGTTATAGCGAATAAGAGCCCAATTGCGGTTTAATGCAAAGAACAGAATGATTCAGAATTAAGAAAGGTTATACTTAGCCAATCCAGAATATGTTCCGGATTGTGTAAAGTCTCAACACAGCTAAACCTCAGTTTAACTTATGAACCCTCGTTTATAACAGCAATGTTAAACCAACTGTGTTGTGACTGCTGTCATTACCCAGATAAAGTTATTCAATACCACAGTAATAAATCATCTTTTGAATTAAGACTTAAAGGAAATCAATATAACTTAGCAAAATATTATCAATCATATTCAACGTGACATTTGAATTAAAGATCTGAACGATAGTAAAAAAAATAATTATCAGTAAAGTAATTTAATGATTGACGTATTATTGCTTTTTTTGATATTTACAATTACACATTGGTTTGATAGAGCGGTCACGAGATTTAAATGCTAAATTCTTCATGTCCAATTACCTTTCATTACCATGCTATTTATAGCCTACCATCATGGATTTCTTTACCCAAACGGATTGAGTAATTTCAAAATATTGCAAGAGAAAATTAACACAATATTAAAATTCTATTATTTAAAAAACTAGAGAAACTATGACGAGTAAGAGCAATAATTCCGAGCCCGGTGTCTCGCTCACACTCATTACGGAGCAGTACGGTGACCATAAAAAAGAACTTATAGGGACTATGAAATAAAACTATTTTACGGATTTTATCGCGGTTTTTTTTTATTTTTATTTTTAGTTCCCGACGTTTCGACGTTATAGGGACTATACATATTTATGAAATGATTTAAATTTTTTACGATTAATTACATGGCCTCACACACGGAATAATTCTTGTCGTGAGTGCGTTTACAAAAATGAAATTCATATACACAAATACCCAGACCCAAACAAATATATGTAGGGTCACACAAAGATTTGCCCCTTAGCGGGAATCGAACCTGCGACTTCTCAATCCAGTGGGTGGGGCGACTCAAGCGCTTAACCACTGGGCCAAGCCATTCATCACATACTTGTATTTATTCTATTATAAATTAATAATTAAGTCCCTAATCATACCAATGTATGGTCACACTACTTAGAAAGAGACTTAGGCTCGTATTACATAATGTAAATCAGTGGTGAATCTAGTTTTAATATTGGATTTTTGTACTAAAATGTTAGTTTTAAAACTAGATTTACGACCGACTTTCGTTCTGGTGAGTATCCTTATCGTCACGTTTTTTTCGCATAGTCCCCAATCCGTTTAGTATGGAAATTCATGCTTTCTATTACATCCGAACGATTTTCTATTATTAATTCTCTCTTTCTCTCAGTTATCATGCCAGATAGCTTATGGGTTAGGCGATTTGCTTAGCCTATTCGCACACTGCATATAATAGTGCAAAACGGACGGCCGTTGGAGCAGAAAGGTTCTTAAGTGGTGACGTACCGGAAGACGAAGGGTAGGCAGGCTCCCTACAAGATAACCTGTGAAGGCAGCGGGTAAAAACTAGATGAGTGCAGCATAAAGCCCGTCTTCATAGGGATTTTTGGGTGAGGCATAGGCCTCCACCAAAAGACTTCCACAAAATCCATCCATGTATTTTTGTTCACCCAAAACGACGTTATGTGAAGAAAAAATAGTGGGACAATATGACAGTAAATATTGTTATTTTAGCGAACAAATTATAATAGCGTGAATTTTAGCGTATCGCTGTAAAGATGAGTAAGGGTATGCTCTGTTGGTTCGGGCATATAGAAAGAACGTCAGAAGAAAGTATGACAAAACAGTTACACATACAATGCGAAAGTAGAAGGATGTAGGTACCGGGGAAGACCTAGACTACATTAACATGACCAAATAGAACGTGTCTTATCTGAAGGACAAGTCAAGAGTCTCCGTAACCGGCGAGCGTGTATGAGACGAACTATGAGAGTGGAGGAAGCCATAGAGATATGTAAGCAATTCTGTATTCTCTGCTTACCCGCAAAGGATCTGGCGTGATGATATAGATAGATATAATTTTAGCGTGATATCTAATTACTGAACAGCATATAAAACGATCCGTAACCATATTGAAAGTAAACATTAATTGCAGTATGTTTATTAAAAACCATCCCGAGTTAATATATAATATATATTTAAATTAAATTTGTAGAGGCTGCAGCGTTTTAATTAATACTGAATGTTTACTTTCAATGAAATGCTTAACACACCTGGATATTTAGTACCTTTTACAAAAGATTGATTTTTAAACAGTTATTGGGCAGATTTTACTTTGTTTCTTTTAAAAAAAAACGTAGCCCCACCCTAGTAACTATTCCTGTATCGTGGGTGCGTTCAAAAACATGAAATTCGCATACGCAAACGCCCAGACCGAAACATATCGTTGTTGCTCACACAATGATATGTCCCGTGCGGGAATTGAACCCGCGACTACCCAATCCAGCAGGCGGAGTGAATAAAGCGTGTCCGTTGTTGGTGAGTTAGTACAGTATATAAAAGCTGAGTAAAAAAAAAGTTACTTTTTCTGAAGCAGATAGTAGTAATCTGTGTATCTTAAAAAATATAACATAAAAAATGAACACTTCCGTAACTTAGACTAAACAAGGCAAAATTTTGTAGATGTTAAAAAGAACGTTTATATACATACATTACACATTTAGTTCTTAATTGGCTTGAAAATGCAAGTTCTATCTTTGCTACAAAAAAGTCTCTGTAATTTATATTTTCATAAAAATATTCATTTATATTTTTTCGAAAGACTGGATTTTTCCTTTAGATTCGTTGAAGCTTCGTTACCAGTAACAACGCGTCGGTACATAATAACAGTTCTGAGAAATTTCAGTCCAAAAGGCATAGTTGTTCCGGGGTACCCTCAAACTTCTTAATTATTTTTGTTTTTGTTGGTCCGATCTACGCAGAATGAGCTCACGGTGTCTTGACGTCTTGCAGTGTTATGCTTGGTTTTGGATTTGATTATATCAATTACTGGATCCCAAGTCGATGGAAGCACCCAACCATCTTCTCTATTGAAATTGGGATGTTTTTTAATTTCAATAGCCTCGCGAACCATCCTTGGTAGGAATCGGTGTTCTTTCACGAGGATTTGTGGTCTATCAAATCTAATGTTATGGCGGGTGCGGTCAAGGACATGTTCACAGACTGCAGACTTCTTTGAGCGACGGTGTTTTAGGTCCTAAAAGTTTGAGGGTACCCCGGAACAACTATGCCTTTTGGACGTCTAACACCTCAGTCCTTCCCGTGACCATGGGTGCTGCAAAGCACTCGAAACGTCGGGAACTTAAAAATCAAAATAAACCGCGATAAAATCCTAAAAAATAGTTTTATTTCATGTGTAATATTCGCGTAAATCTAAGAAACCAGTAACATCTCTTGTGTTTTTGCTTCATGTGCACAAGTATATAATACTACTATCTAACTTACCTACCGCACGGTACTAAGGTGCTGCTAAGGTTAATCTGAGTTACTCTGTAATGAGTACTGGTAACTAATAATAACACAAATATGAGCTAACTACGGGAATAATAAGTACTCCGTTTACTCCTATTCCATAAATTCAACTGTTTATTACGTATTCCATTATATCGCAGAATAGTTTCGTAAAATTGAATCTGAAAGCTTCACAATTTGATTATTCCATTGTGAAAGTTTATTGTGATGGGTTGCTTCTGATAATAAATGTACAGTTTATGCGAACGTCAACGAGATTCATGTTTATAGATAAATAAACACCAGGGGTTTCAAGGGGTGTTATGAGGGCATTCTAAGATAAACGTTTAACGCCTACATGATTCATTCGAATATAATTCCCTTTTATCTTAGTTTATTTAGATTAGCTTGTTTGATCAGCTGTTTTATTTCTAGTTCTAGGTGTCATAGTTTATTTTGATAAGCTGTTTCCTTGCGTGATAAGCTTAAAATCCAGGTATAAATACACTAGACTCCTATTAAAATAAAGAATTAGGAAAAAACATTTTTACAAAGAAGTCAAGAGTCTCCGTAACCGGCGAGCGTGTATGAGACGAACTATGAGAGTCGAGGAAGCCAGAGAGGTATGTAAGGAAAGAACCTGTTGGAACTCTGTACTCTCTGCCTACCCCGCAAGGGATCTGGCGTGAGGTTATAGATAGATAGATAGAGAAGGAAGTTTTTATGCAGTCAGGTTTTATGCAATTTGAAACGGACGTTGAGGAGTTCCTTCGTCTGGTACCAATCCTGGATGTAGAAATAGGTTCCTCTTATGCCATATAAATGCATTGTCATCGGATCTGACTCAACACGTCAAATTTTAAAGGTTTGGCGAAACAACGGAGCGCGACAGGAGCGCGACGGAAGCGCTCGGCTACGTTCGGTCGTGACGTTTGCCATCGCGCCGACCGGGGCTGCGCTGTGTGGCGTCTCCCGTACATTTCTGTACATTACAACTCCCCAAGCTGCGCCACCATCGCGCTCCCTTCGCGCTGCGTCGGCTATGTGGCGAAACCATAAATCTGTAGAATAAGAGGAAGTGGTTCTGATTCAGTTTGCAAAATTTAACCTTAACCAACATTACTAGTTAAATAAAAGCTTATAAAATGATGAACTTTGTAGGGTAAATAAGCGGGTGTCCAATTGGGTTCAAAATACCTCCATGATATTTAGGTGTTTTTTGTATGCCACTAATCATGTGCTGATCGCACAAGTTTTAAGAATCGTAACTGTAAATTTCATAGAGCTCATAAACATACATTGTTAAAGTTTTGCCAATTACGTTAAAATGTATTCTCTTATTATAATTTTATAGCCACGTTTCTTTATTTATTTGATACGGAGTCTGTGTCACCCTATTACAACGTAAATCAAACAATTTATTTCGTATACATTTTTATAAAATATATTTAAAACTATTTTTCTTTTATCGAGTGTAAATACTAATCTACAACCGGATCGAAACGCGGCCCGCGGCCTGCACTGAGAAGATCCGACGAGAAACTCAGCGATCTTTTCATGTCAATTTAATTATCTAACCCTTTCTTCTTTTCTTTACGCAAAGTACAATATTCTGTTTACAATCAAATAAATTACGGTCTAGCTCCAGTGTAGCCTTATGACCGAGATATGAGACTAACGATGTTATTTGTAAAAATGTGTCTAAAGGATTCCGGATGGACCAGTCTCCAAAAGCAGAACCCCCTTCACGAGTATGACTACCGGAACAGCCATCACTCCCCTCGACCGTATTAGAGGGTAGGAAGTAACCCGCGTTAGACAGCCACCTCAAGCAAAGCCTTAGCTATGATTTAAGATAATCTGTTTAGCCGCTTAAAGTTTTTCCGCTTTTCTAGTTGTGGAAGGGATGTGAGAAACTTTTACTGATTTGATTGATTCGAAATTTAGTATCCTGTGACTTTAATGAATTATCAACAACATGGTTACTTTGACCTGATGCTGCAGTATCATCTGGATTCCAGCAGAATACCCAACTCCTCACAAACTTACAGCAGAGTAGTGTGTTTGGGCTCATTGAAATGGCCTCAATGAATACGATATAGATAGATAGATGGTGATCAGAGCCTAACAATAAGTTTTTTTTTTATATTTAGATAATTTAATCTTGTTGAAATGAGTACCGGATGATATCGCTCGTACTTTTCAACGCTTTATGAATTATGCCGATGTCGTGATAACCTTCATGTTTTAATGTACATAGATACATTGTACAATCAATTTTCCTGCAGCTTAAGGTCGGTGGCTTATGATGCACCAGGTGTCAGGAATTTCAAGTACTAGTTCACCATGAGATGATGTTCTTACCTTGGTATGACGACTTAATAATTTTGTTCAGCTAATTGATAGATACATTTACCTGGGACAGGCAGTCCGGTTAGGTAGGTCCAACTTTGAGAGAGAGGTCAATCGACGAATCCAACTCGGCTGGGCAGCGTTCGGGAAACTGCGCAACATCTTCTCATCCAAAATACCTCAGTGCCTAAAGACTAAAGTATTTAGTCAATGTGTGTTACCAGTGATGACATATGGATCAGAGACGTGGTCTCTTACAATAGGTCTCATAAAAAAGCTCAAGACTGACGATCTTGTGAAAATCGCAGGAAGTCGTCGGATGCAGGTGGCATCGGACCAGTAACGCTGGAAAGCGATTGGGGAGGCCTATGTTCAGCAGGGGATAAGTATAGGCTGAAATGATGATGATGATGACAAGAAATATACAGTACAGTCAACATGAACAGAGAGAGAAGGCAGGTTGTCGATAACTAGATGGAAATGACTGGGTATATTTGGTTATTAAGTACCCATTTTTCATACTTTTCCTAATTATTTCATCTCTATGATAATCGCCAGGAGCACCCAAGAATTATTATTTAATAATTATCATCGTTATTTTTTGTTTTCTTTTTTTTGGCTTAGTGTTTGTTTTAATTAATATATGTCGTATTCTAAAATTTGAAGATCACAGTGACAATGGAATGTCAAGCAGTTATTTTCATTTTAGTAACCTTTTAATCTTGTCTATACACATACTCTATGCCTTTAATAATTGCTTGTGTATTTAATAAGTGTATTTAGTTGTGAAGCAATGACAGATGACAGATGTCAGATGACGGTTGACCGATGACAGATAGTCGATGTAAGAAGGCGGACGGCACTGCGTTGTTGGATTTTCGTTCGGCAACGAGACGAGCGGTCGGACGTATCGCGAAGCAGCTATCCTCACGGCATTCCATGTAACAATATTAATCTCCCAACGAATGTGCCCATCCTTTAATATTAAGGAAAATCAGTGTATCGCACGAGACCCTAGTATTATTTCAAGATTTCCTTCTTATCCGGCCACCGTGCAGAAAACTATGAAAACGAAGATAAACCCATTTTCACCGTTACCAGCATTGAAACGGTCATCCAGAAAACCTAATCGCCGACATAATCAACTACATAGGTTATTAAAAATATTCCTCGTAAAGGATTGTTCATCATCATTGCTGCTTCATAAAAATATTTTATATATCTAGCCGACCATACTTTAAAACTTAGTCATAGATCTTTTTCCAGTATGTATGACTAGTTTTGAAAACAATGGGTTTTGGAAGTCTGGGGACAACCCTTCGTTTTCACACCGAAACGTTTTTATTCTCCAAACAGGGTCGACAGATGTGTACTGTGTACACTCGCATAACGCCGATAATGTCAGGCCCCAAAGCAATATGGGACGAAACTATTGCTAGTATACCTGGCACACTACCAGATTTCGGACTGTGACTATCCCCCGTAACTATAAACATGAAAACTTTCATAAGTAAGAAATGTCAAAACTTAGACATCTTAGCCAAGTTATAGGTATTTTATTTACTTAAGCAATGAGCATTACTTATAACGATGCAAAATTTTGTAGCACCTGTGCACATTTTCTACTTTCTCAGTAATAAACAAAACGTAAGACGTAAATTCTGAAGTACTGAGTCATACTTGCTTTTGTTCAAGTAAGTAATCACAATTATTGACTATAAAATTAAATTGAGACTGATAGAATTTTAAACACATGACGTCCCTCGGCTAAGTAATTTCTTAAGTCTAAGACTTTACTTGTCTATAGATACGGGTGTCCGATATTTCCGATAAGGAAAACATACTATGTCTAAACTAGGATTCGAAGCCAGGACCTCGTGAACGTCATTCGGACAATACACCACTAGACCAACTTGGCAGTGTATTAGAGTAAGTATTGATTTTCTAATAAAACAACATCGTCTTAAACTTAATGGTTTGTGAAAATGGCATTAAATGTTTAATGTCGTACACCGTAAAATGGAATCACATGAGAACATTGATAACGGCTTTGATTTTTTCTTTCACTAAGTTATTCTCTTCATGATTTTTTTTTTATAAAATTTTTATTTAATGACTAAATATATTTTTTATTCACTAAAGTAAATACACCACATACTTAAATATTTTTTTCATTTGATAAAGTATTAATAGATTGGCAATCGAAATAGACTTTCCACTATTACATGGGACCTAATATCATCGGTGAAAAATTGGTGTACACTGCACACCTGTGCCACCCCAACATAGGGAATAAAGGCATATTATACTATCATTGTAATATATTTTTTAAATGGTAATATAGTAAATAAATTATATAATCGTCATCCATACGTTCATATTTCCCAATTGAGAATGGCAAAGATGAACTTTGTACACCTATATTTAGTTGCCGACGTTAACTCACAACGGGTGTTGTTGTTGAACCTTTGTTCTACTCTCTTCATTAGAACTCGGACTTTGGCAAATTACAAAAGAGTTTCTACCGGAAACAGTTAGCCCAACATAAGGAAAATTGTTTCTTTTTATTACGAAACGAGAATCGAATGTAACATGCCAACTTGTTTCATAATCCAAGGTTATACTTAAGTGAAAGTGTGAGGTCGCATGCTTTGCTTTCACCGATGATGTTTGTTTAAACTGTTTTCTGTCTCTCTCTAACTCGATATCAAAGAGCGAGATGTTAGAAACTTGCCCGTAATGAAGCGGACTCGTGAAATTGTTTTGCAAACAAATGTTGATGGTTTGGTTTTTAAGTTAAATGTGTACTATTAGATCCTGTTTTTCTGCTTTAGTGATGAATGTAGTAGGTATGAATTAAGTATGGTATGAATTCGAGGGCCTCAAAGGTACAAACCATAGAGGCTCTCGTAGGGCGCGAGATGATTTACCAGTTGCGTCATTTCCCTATTTGAGCATTTCCAAGCTTCGAAAGATATGTTTAAGCCATTGGTGCTGGCTGCAGCCTAGTCCTTAACCCTAATTAGATGCCTTTTGAGCCGCTTGATTTGTTCCACCAAAACACAGCTTGCGTAGTGGCAACTAAACTGCCACCACAAATTCGAGCTGGGTCCACATGGTTGATTATGATCTGTTCTATCCTCTGTCATTCTTGTTTGCGAGAAAAAACGTATGCCCAACAGTGGAACCGTACAGACTCTTCGGATTTTGTTCTTGCCGACCTTGTTTAGTATTCTATCGATTTGAGCGTAGGTTGCTCGGCTTATAAAGTAGTCACGAGTTTAATCTTCACACGAGCCATATCTTTGGGTGACGCACAAAAATATCCTTAAGTCTGGCTGTTTGAGTATATGACCACGACACAGGAAATTATTTCTATTACAGGTGGGGCAACTTATTTAAAAAAAGTTCGTAATATCATAGTAATCTACATTGTAGCACCCGTTCATGCTTCAATTGTTTGATAATATAAAATGAATTTATCTAAAAACTAAAAAAAAACAACGCTCTTTATGCAAAGCAGTTAGTATTTCGATAAAGACAGCACGTAGAGTATTAAAAATCTTAGTCAAAAAGCTACAGGAGCTTTTTTTGTTCTTTTCTCCAATTTCATGCAAAATAAGCATCGAAACAACCATGATTGTTCCGAAGCCAACAAACAATCGATTTCTCGTTTGCTTCAAACGTGCAGAATGTTTCTAAAACCCGTTTTTTGTGAATCATTCTATCGTCCAAGATTCGGCGGCTTCATTTGAATGGGTTGAATCACCTTATGTTGGTATGCTGATTGGTTTTTGGTTACGAAATGAATTTCAATGCGTAGGTACCATCACGATTGTATAGCCGAAGGGATTATCGGAATTGGGATAATTTCGAGATAGATCTCCAAGCAATCCCAATCTCGATTACTGAATAGATTCAGTCAAATAATCTCAAATAGATTACCAGTGTCGTAAGGTATTGATGAGCCTGTAATGTTATAGATACGCTTTTCCTTGTATTTTCTACCCCGCGAAATTGTTCCCGTGATGTTCAGGCACGCTTAGGCATTTTGCAGACGATATCACTTTTCGTAAAGAACAATGAAAGCAGGATAAATGTAGTTGAAATGCGAGCTCTGTAGAAGATGTGCGGAGTCAAGCTGACCGATTGTGCTTGCAATACCATAATAAAAAGCGTGTGGGTATGAAATAAAGCATCACTATAAAGAATTGTGGAACTGGATTTTATATCTATAGTACAATAACCCTGAGTTATTATTTCCTAAAAATATTCCATCTAAAGATACAATACAACGTTATACGTTATATGCACCTATTGATATACAAAACGGGTCTTGATTATTGGACAAAGGGGTAGAATAGTTTATTAACATAGACTTCTTACACTTAAGCGAAAATTTTTCAATTTTTCAGAAATTTTACAGGAGTATTTAAATAACTTTAATGTAAACGAAACACGAACGTGCTCTTTTCATATCCATTTTAAAACGACAAATACCGAATTCGTGCGAATAGAGGCCATATATTTTTTATGGGACGTTACGGTGAGGCTTTATGGTGATACGTGACACGTTAAATTTGTACAAACATTTGTGTGGTTATTCAACCGATGGAACATGAGCCTTAATGTGTCAATAACTTAGGTTTATTTTATTTAAGCGTTGTACCCAAATGTTTGTGAGAGTTGGCCATGTAAAGTATCACCAAATATTTGACACACGGTTTTCTATTGCAGAATCCGTTTTGTTGGCTAATACTTGATAAATTGTTAGAATTATCGACTTTTTTGTAGAATATGAACGACGTTTGTTCGTTGTCATGGGTATTTGTGGCCGTGTTGCGTTAGAAATTGTGTCTCTACTATTTTGTCTATTTACATCCATGGTACTCACCTTTCATCTATCTATATTATTCCGCCAGATCCCTTGCGGAGTTGGCAGAGAGTTCAGAGTTCCAAGAGGTTTCCTTATAAACCGCTCTGACTTCTTCCACTCTCATAGGAAGTCTATGAGAAAATAAAAATATACACTGGGTGGCTAATCAGTGCTGTGTATAGTCACCTTATGTCGACGATGTTAGTTTTCAGTGTAGCAGGGGGTGAGTCAGGGTAAGCCTTTAAGCCATAACACTTGGAACAATTCCAGACTTGCGGACTGCTATTGAGGAATTAAGGATAAAAAAGTATAAACACTATTCGACCTAGAAAACCCATAAATGAATGTTTTCTAGCCACACCGTTCGGTATTCAATTCAGACCAATGATGCAGTCATTAAAAATCTCTTCTAGTCTCTATTCTCAATTTAATTTTATAGCATAAACCTGTTTTGTATTATAATTCAGTAAGCAGTACCTATTTGAAAAAAATGTTTCATTAAAATAAACGTATCTTGTCTTCGAAAAATATAATTTGTACTAGGACAGCATAAATTATGAATTTTAAAAACCAAAACTCTGTTTGTAGTCGTTAGTAGCTCTTATATATAATGATTACGAAATAAAAATATAACAAAGGACTATAATTATGTATAACGTGTAACATCTAAATAAATACCACATTATATCCGTAAGCAACTATTCCATCAATCTATCATGTCAACTTTCTGAGCATCGAAACATAATAAGATACTGACCGCAAAACTTGAGAGACCGTCTAGACGTCGTCGCAGCCCCATAACAACATAGCCCGACCTCTTAACACTACTCACACCTACTCAGTTAATTGAGGTGCGAAAGAGATAGGTAAAAGTTGCATGTGGGTCTATGTGACCTTGATATATGGATTGAGAGAAGCGGCGACACGCCGCGAGACGGCGACCTGTGTGCGTTGGAGAGTACTAGGCTACCAGGAGCGCACTGGAGGTAAATTGAGATTACGGGAGTACGAATATTACCTCTAGCCTGTGAGGCTTAGAGTTAAATTTCCCATGTTAGTAAAAACAAAAACTAAAGGTACAAGAGTTTTAACAAGGCGTCTTCTATGGTGTTAAATGTGGTTATGTTGATGTGTGTGTAACATTCAATAGGCAACATATATTGACGCGTTCCTCACCTGCAGTTTACACACACTGACAATACGATATTATTTTCAGTTTGTATGCGTAAAGCTGTAACGTAAAACTTTTGTGTCAACAAACTTATGTTTAAAGTTAGATAATAAACTTACTAAAAAAATATAAATATAATATAATAATAATATCAGCCTATACTGCCCACTGCTGGGCAAAGGCCTTCTCGCACAAATCGAGGTGAGAGATTAGGTCATACTCCACCACGCGGACCCAGTGCGGATTGGTGGAGGCAGGTTTGTGGCCACCCGCTGTTGGAACTTATCAAGCCGCCTTTAAGGCTTCCAACTCGGCTTAACGACTACCACATCAAGTGGTAACCGGGACCAACGGCTTAACGTGCCTTCCGAAGCACGGATACGCTCGAATATGAAAATGCCACAAACGGTCACCCATCTCAGGCCGACCGAGTCGAACGCTGCTTAACCTTGGTGATCGGTAAGAATACCGCGGTCGCACAGCGCCACGAGCACCTCACTAAAAAAAATATCATAGACTAACTGTTACCCGCCGCTTCGCACGCGTTTATTTTGTAATTTGACATAGGTAGGTAGGACATTTTGGGATAGCATTATTCCAAGACTTAAGAGACACCTCCATGTTAAGTTTTTTTTAATCCGTTCAGCCGTGTTAATGTGGAGAAATAAAAACAACTATCCCCATGGAGCTTGCATTTCCCGAGCTAAGAAGTAGTTTTAAACAATCTGAAAAATCCTCCATTTTCCAGTGATAGTGTATTTAAAATCGGTTTCACCTTTCTGGATATTAACACGGACAAACTTTTTTTTATAGTGAACGTATGCGCATAAAATATCTTCTTTATTTCAAAATCACAAATCCTAAATCAATATTCCCGTGCGTTGTGCGGAGATCCTACTTGCGACTATTTGACAAAGTAAGTTAAACAGTCTACCTTTTATCGCGTAAATCAAGTTATCTTTGAATTGCAAAAGTATTTATAAAGTCAACTTAAATATCAGTAAATTTCAGCAGGTCTCCGGGGTTCCAGTCACCTGTGAAGAGGAAGAGGGAAATCTAAAGATTGCCAGGCTTTTCTTTAGCCAAAATATGATTAATATCTTTGGGTTTTCATGCAGGCCGGTAAAAACCCACCAAATACATTTTATATACCACTCAGATGGATAATATCGGCATGATCTAGTGTGTAAACAAAATTGCCAAATGAAATATTTAAATCGACGACGGCTTGGCGTAATAGTCTGAGCGCAGATCACTCGGCTAACAGTTTCAAGAAGTTACGCATTTTTGATCATCACAAGGGATAAATCTTTGCATAACCCACAATTATTTGTTTTAATCTAGGTGTGTTTGTCTTTGTAAAAATTCCCAACATCGAAAGAAAGAAAAATGTTTATTCAATAACATAATATAAGGCATAATATTTCAAAGCAGAAAGTGATAAAAAGGTAACTACTTGTTGTATGGTATGATATGGTAGAAATTATCAAGGTTAAGCGGCTTGGCCAGACTGAGACGGGTGATCGTTTGTGGCATTTTCACTTCATTCATTCAAGTAACAATTTCGGCGCTGAATGGTATCCACTCAGCATAATAACAAGGCACCTGCAGATTCCCAAGACCTTGATCTTCCGTAAATATCAGTTCAAGTTAAAGCGTAAGTGCTTAAACACCTCTAAAAGCCCCTCGAGAGTGTAGTCGTAATATCATATACAGTAAAGTTAATGAAAGCTCTAACAGTGTGATAATAAATGTGTCAGCGTCCTTTAATTAATTCTAATTAATTTTCCCTCCTGCAACTGCCCAATCATATACCGGTAATTATCTCAAAATGGCCTTGAGATAGCCGCAAATCTAACTATCTCAGTATAACCGGTTGGCCCTTATAACGTAGTACTATACACGGTGTAATTTAGTCGTTCTGGAGCGAAAGCCCGGGTGATCCAATGCTAATTCACTGATACTAAAAAAATAATTAAAAAATGGAAAAGAACACTTCAAAAAGTAATATCTCCGTCACAATAATAATTTAGTGCATTTAGAAACACCTATACCAAGCGCAAAATGACATTAAGGGGTGACACGGCTCGGCAGCTGGCCGGTTGATACCTTCAGTATTCCTGATTTTCACCCTATCTATGATATTCGTATGCGAATATAGGATAGGTTTTTTATTACCAGTGAACAGTAAGCATTGGATACTGCTGGGCTTTTGCTCCAGAACGACTAAAATTACACCGTGTATAATATATACACCTCAATTTCTTCTGACAAACCTAGAATATTCAGGGTATCTAGAATGAATTACTACCTATAACACTATGAGAGTGCTTGAGTGAAGAAAGCCAGAGAGGTCTGTAACAAAAGATCTTGAACCGGGATCTGGTGAAATGATAATTTAATATACACACCGTCACGCCTATATTCCCCAGAGGGGGTGGCAGAGGTGTACTGAGTACACCCACGTTTCGCCGACGATGTTAGGTCCCATGTAATAGGGGGCGAGCGTATTGCCATATACCGGGCACAATTCCAGACTCCGGACTCATACTGGGAATTTTTCGTTAGAAAAACTACATTTGTCCAACCTAGGATTTGAACCCAGGACCTCGTGATCACAAAGCGTTGCGCTTTGCCACCAGACCAACGAGGCAATGATAATCCAAAACCGCTTATTGTATTAATGTTTTATTTTACTGGTAATCTTGTTGGTGGAAAATAAAGAGTATTCTATTCTATTACAACTCCCTTCTTCTACTTTCTGTCCACCGCGCAAGGGATCCAACGTGATGATATAAATATATGTCTATCTATCTATACTGAACTTTTATTTTGGTCGCCCACAAAAATAGTGATATTCATGTAAAGTCGCTCATAGCGACATTCGCTCCGAGACTTTGTTAAAGTGTAGTAAATTTAAAGTGTAGTATTAGGACTTTATCTATAATTTTCGTGCTGTTCACAAAAATGACGACAACACTCGTGCAAAGTGGTTTAATTTAACAACATTTTGGTGTGCAATTTTGAACTCACCAAAACATTTGAGAATCGAAATGCTAATTATTACGCAAACGACATAACCTTTGGCTTAAAAATGAAATATTTACTAGCTCTAAACAACACAAATTTGACTACCCCGCTGTCCAGTGGCATGCCGCACACCATATGCAGCTAGCAATCGCGAGATTCTGGATTCGAATCCTATTTCGGAACCACTTCTTATTAGAGTCCGCAGTCCACAATAATTGTGCCTGTAATCAATAGGCTTGCTCTTTATTAGGTACAGTGGGTCTTAATATCGTCTGTGTACTGCTCTGCCACCTCTGCTTGAGAAATAAAGGCGTGACGCTGTTTATATTTTTGACTTGGACTTGGTTATTAAGTTTGTAGAATAGAAAACCAAATAAATAGTATAACCCATATAGGTATTCATTAGTAAGACAGCAGTCTTACAAAATTAACAAAATCGCTCAACTTTTAAGGCGATTTTGTAACTAGTCATTCCATACAATTATATTGGGTTCTGTGGAGTTTATTTGAAGACTGGTATCAGATATTCTTTTCTCTAGGCATTTTATAAAACTTCTATTAGAAAACTTTAACAAATGTTCTTAAATTATACGAAGCCAATTCAGTGAAAAGTCAAAAAATTTTCTAAATTATTTAAACTAGATTTACAATTCAAATGTATTTCTTCAATTTAAAATAGAATAGAATAGAAAAGTCTTTATTGTGCAAATTAAAAATAAATAATAATATAAGGTACAATTGGCGGCCTTATTGCTAATAGCAATTTCTGCCAGGCAACCAAGTCGAAAGAAACACAACAAAGTAGAGGGCAGTTGGTGGCGTACATTTACGAGTATAACACACACACATATATATATATATATATATATATAAGTAAGGATAGGTAAATTGGTGTAAATACAAAAGGTTGGAAGTTATTTATGACAGCGTCTCACTAATGACAGCAGAGAGGAAGTGGTTCTTAACCATCGTTTTAAAACTAGCCAATGTCTGTGCACGTCTAATTGACACAGGTAATGCATTCCACAAATGGACAGATTGAACTGAGAAGGATTTATCATAGAAATTTGTGGAATGCATGGGTGTTTTTAGTCTGAGATTCTCCGATGACCTTAGGAACCTTGAATGTGTTTCATGGGGAAAATCAAATCGTCGTTTGAGACAGGAGGGAGATTCTGGATTAAACAGGGCGTTGTATAAAAGCGATAACAAGTGAGTATTCCGGCGAAGGTGAATTGGCACATTGGCAGCCACTTGAGCTTAGCACGAAATTCTGAAACATGATCATATTTCCGCAAACCAAATATGAATCTTATGCAAAAATTTATTTACCTTATAACTTATTAATTCTTGGTATATTTTTTGACTCATACTACGACAATCATATTCTTACGTATCCCTCTATGAATTTCTAAACACTTTATTCCCTGGCCTTTTACTGTTATAAGCACAGACATTTTCCATCTGTAAATCAAAGATAATGCATCAATGCACATTACATTTCCATAATATTCTATCTCTATCTAGCTTACAAGTAACACACAACAAGAAGTTATACTACTAAAAACATCTATACAAAGTCTACGGTAAACACATCCACGCTAGCTCGTAGATTTTCCATACGCTGTCCCGCTCTGACGTGGTCCCTATCCCACGTTAGAGAGAAACAGGATCATAGAAAAGGCCTCTATTGAATTGTGTTTACATGTGTCTATCTGGCGTTGGGATATGTGCGTGATACAGGGGATATCAAGCCTAGACGTGTTGCTACGTTATGATGCCCTAGTACTTTCTAAGAACGTCTAATGCTCTAAGGAATCTAATACAATGCAGTTCTTGTTTTATACACACAATCGAAGCTATTGTTTTTTTTTTTATAACAAAACTAGAATAGTTGGATAATTATTTTGGGCTATTTCCAGGATCAAATATGGCCAAATTAATATATTCGTTATGTTAGCATGACATTTCAGAAAATTTTAAACAACTTAATGTGAGTTAATTCTATTTACTATCAAACAAATAAAATCATTCCAATATTGTTAACAGAGCAATTTCTATCGTATATTTTATCTTTTGTTAATATTGGATGGAAAATTCACCTCCTTTATTTTAGAGTACCCGTAATAAAAGGCCTATATTTTATTATTATAGTACAAGAATCTTTAATTTGAGTTACCAAAATAACTAAGGCCTTTATTTTATTATGCAACTGTAAATTATTTTTTCCGTAGGAAAATAACATCAGCATTCCATTTGATTGTGATCTTAATTTGAAAAAGAGTATAAAATATATGGTTTTAAAGGAAAAATTCGAAGGTACATAGTATATATAGAATTCTTAGATAGTTTAGCAAGAATTTATTCGACAGTTAAAACTAACGGGTTAGTAAGATTAATTTTAAAAAGGAATTCTCATAAAACTGACACTATTTCATAAGCTAGAACCTTTTAAGTAATATAAACAAAAATCCTTGACGAAGAAAACTGAGAAACAGAAAATTTGGGATAAAAATAATAATAAATAATTATAATCCTAATCTAAAAAAAGATTTTTTATAAGTCAGGGAGCTTGTTATAAATATATATTTTCATACAAATAATGGCGTAAAACTGAAATAATAATTTAAATAAAATAAATAATTATAGCCCTGTTAAGAAACTGTCCCACTGTTGGGCACGGGCCTCCTCTCAAACTGAGAGGGCTTAGGCCATAGTCCACCACGCTGGCCCAGTGCGGGTTGGCGAACTTCACACACCTTTGAGAAACTCTTAGGCGTGCAGGTTTCCTCACGATGTTTTCCTTCACCGTTAAAGCAAGTGATAATTTTATTTATAATACGCACATGCTTTTGAAAAGACAGAGGTGCGTGCCTGGGTTTGAACCCGAGACCTCTGACTTTGCAGTCCAACGGTCTATCCACTAGGCTATCGCTGAACGGAATAGCTCTACCTTAATACCTAATGTTAAAAAAAAATTAAACACCTTTACACCTGTATTCTCCAAGCGGGGGTGGGAAAGGTGTGCTTTGTACACCCATTACCGCTGATGACGTTAGGTTCCAATGTTATAGGGAGCGAGCCTATTGCCATTATACCAGAGGAATTAGCACGAATAGTTTGACGTTAGCTTGACGCTAGGGAGAAAGCGTGCTGTCACGGTCATGTTTATCTAGTAAAGTTGTAGTTTGACAAGGATGGCAGATCAACTCCCTAGCGCGTCACGCTAGCGAGTTGATCGTCGGCTTACGTTGATCTCCTCGTACAAAGCCATCTGGGCATGGATTCTGGGCTCTATTTAAAGTCGTACAAGGATCGAATGATCCCTGGCCATAATCGAAACTAACGCTGTCATCAAGTGAAATCTGACTTAATGGGAGTCGCTAAGTTGCCGTTTGCTATGAAATGTACCCCAGTTCTTTTTTTAATTAGTAACTTGTAAGTAAAAAAGTTTACTAAATTAGTCAATGTCATATATGGGCCAAAAGATCCTTGTCGGGTTATAATAATAGTGACAATGACGGGCGAATTTTGTTTTTAGTCGTTAAGTTTGACCAACGAAAAGTTTCTGTCGACTTTCCAGTAACAGTCCGAAGTCTCAAATTGTGCCCAGTATATGGCAATAGGCTCGCCCCCTATTACATGCCTAACCTAACCTCGACGACCTAACATCGTCGGCGGAAAGTGGGTGAATACAATACGCCAAATTTTTAAAGAGAAAAACTATCTACGACGAGCTTATTAAGTGTGACCAGTGCAGTCTTTTAGAACCTCTTTAGCTAGTAGGCATCATAAAGTCCTCAGTAGCCATCTCTAAAATATCATTTATAAATCATGTAGCATCATGTAGCATGTACTCCCTTTGAAAGTTTGAGTGTAAAATTAAAACAAGCAAATGGCTCCTGTACAAAACTTATACAGACATTAAAGAATCTCTAAAAATCTCGATTTTATAGTAATAAATAAATTGGGCTAGCAGGAGCAAAAAATAGCAAACAATAATAGGTTCTTAGTCTGCTTAAGTACATAATTCTGTAAGAGAGCCCTGGTATAGCACAAGTTAAATCTTTTCAAGGGTACCAGAGTTTGTCCTTTTCTAAATTTAGCCGTCCGACGATTTAGCGCAGTGTTTAAGGGCTTAACCCGCTCCGCCCACTGTGTCTAATAGTCGCGGGTTCGATTTCCGGATGGGACAAATCTTTGTGTGATACACAATTATTTGGTCCGGTCTGAGCATTTGTGTATGTGAATTTTCATGTTTGTAAACGCACCCACGACACAGGGTGGAACTAGGGTGGGGCTACGTTTATATATAAAAAAAATGATGACTAGATTATGTAATAAATTGTAAGTTTTTTCCCAATGTATCACTTTTGTTGAAAATAAATGTTTATTATCATTATATTATCATTATAACCTCTGCCACAGTGATATTTTCTTTTTGTTCAGTTAAAAGAATCTAAAATGAATTAATTATACGATAGTTTTATCTCGATTCGAATTAAAAGCCATTCAAACACTTGTGTTGGCGCCAAAATGACCTATAAAGGTCGCGTAGGTAGTGGGCGTTGTTTGCTCTCAATTAGGTATCGGTATTTAGGACAAATTTAGCATTGAAGGACAGTAGATCTATTGGCCTTTTTTTAGACGTAATTTAAGGGAGTTTGGTAAGATTAAGACGGAAAGATTACTAGATTAAAGGTCAGGACTTCGACATTGGGCCAGTATTGCATAGTTTAACTGACTACCACAAAGTCCTAGGTTTGAATTCTAGGTCGGAAAAATTATGGTTTTCTACAGAAACATTCTTAATAGGAGTTTGGAGTTTAAACTCTGCCCGGTGTTATGGCCATAGGTTTGCCAGTTAAATTGGGAAGTGATATCGTCAGCGATAAGTTGGTGTACCCAATACATCTCTACCAGCCTCAACCCTGACGGTGATTACTTTTTTTAAATTTTTAATTAAGGCAATGCCTGATTGCTCTGATGATGCACAGCGGCTGGCAATCACGAGGCCGAAAACCGAATTCTAAGTCGAATATAGTTTTATTTTTTCAAAAGAATCTAAGAGGTCGGAATTTATAAGTCTTAAAATATTAACAGTGCCATGTATCTACATATATGAAGCGATTTGTTTTATAAAGAGAAATTTTAATATGTACGTCAGTTGTAAAAGTATACGCCACGAATTTAAAATTAATTGTCCCCCACACAAAACCGCAATGTTTGATAAGAGTATATTTTGTATGGGACCGCGAATGTATAACCATCTACCTACTAGTGAATACACTAGTAGGTAGATGGTTATACATTCGCGGTCCCATCCAACTTGTGACTTGCAATAGCAAGTCACAAGTTATGAGCTATTTAAAACTAAATTAAAATGTTTATTATTAGACAAGGCTTACTATAGTGTCACCGAATATTTATCATATAATTTGGAGGACAATTCATAACTTATGAAGGATAATGTAATAATGACAAACTTATTGACATTTATAAATTTCTTTTCACAAATTGACATAAAACATTTATATCTTGACCAGTAATTAATTTTAATCGATATGTTTATAATGATGGTTCAATGTAATTTAATTATATTATGATACTAAAATATATGATGAAAATTCTATGTATTTGCATGCCTAACAGCAGATTATGGCGTCACAACACCAATTTGTAACTTATGTAACACCAATATTCGCAAATAAATAATTTGATTTGATTCTAAATTGAGTGTGGTATATTGTCAATATAGAAAATATTGACATATTATTGTCTGTGTTAACCGAACCATACCTGCAACTCAACGCTACACTCTATGCTTAATTCAAACTTGACGTTGACATAGAGAAGCGACACGGAATATATTACCATATATTATCTTACGATTCCCATTAACATGTGGAGAGCATTCGCAGTGCATTGTTGCATTGCCGTTAAGCCTCTTAGGATTGCTAAACATACAATTGTAACATAATTAACACAAGACCTGAAAGTAGTTTGTTTTAAATCGGTTATTAAATTGATTTTAACAATTTTTAATGTATCTTACATTTTTTTATATGCAAAATATGCTATTACTCTTTTAGTGCGCTATAACAAACAAAATTTAATCTTGATTCAAAACAATACGGAGATTTCAAATACATTTCTAAAACGTATTTTTCAATATGCACACGTACGCGTAAAGTTACAGTGTGCTGTACAAAAATGCTTAAAAAAGGCTAAAAAACTTTAAATTCGAAAATTTGTTTTTTTTTGTATTCAATTTGTGAATGTATGAATGATTTTTATTTATGGAACATGGGTACATATTAGGGCTTAAAACAGTTTGTTACAAAGTCTCAATATGTTTTTCCCGCGGCAAACATTTTATTATTTGATATTATGATTAAACATGCGGGAATATTAATAACAAATAGTCCAGTTATAATACAATACAAGGAAAAGAAGGAAAATTACAAATTATTATAACAAGTCCAAATAACCATGTTACAGTTATAAAATATCCTCATTAAGGAAGGTGTCAATTTTTGTCTTAAATTTTACTATTTACATGTTTTTTATGGAATCTGGCATATTTAAAATAATGGGCGGTGCCATTGCAAATAAACCATTTTTAACAAAGTAGTCCTACATAATTTGCTACACAGAATATTTTGGTATTGAGTGCGTCTTGTGTTATTTACGACACACCTTGTAGATTGATACTAGGTATATAGGACAGGTGTGTAAAAAAATTTAAACAGGAGACACTATTAGTTCTTATCTGTACTTATATCACTGCCTCGTTGGTCTAATGGCAAAGCGCATTGCTCTATGATCACGAGGTCCTGGGTTCAAATCCTAGGTCGGACCAGTGTAGTTTTTCTAACGAAAACTTCCTAGTACGAGTCCGAAGTCTGGAATTGTGCCCAGTATATGGCAATAGGCTCGCCCCCTATTACATGGGACCTAACATCGTCAGCGAGACGTGGGTGTACTTATATCTTTATTAACTAGATAATTATATTTACTACTTAGATGCGCCCTCAGTAAGGATGGGAAATACACTGCTGACATAGAGAGGAGAGTGAGTGCAGGGAACCGACTAAATAGTGCGAAGCCGGCACTTAAGCAAAAAAGCGCAGCTCGCCATACATAACGGTGTTCTTGTACTAACGCTGTTATATGGTAGCGAGAGCTGGGTATGTAAGGAGAATGAAAGTAGGATAAATGCGGTGGAAATGCGAGCTCTGTGGAAGATGTGCGGGGACTGAGGCTGACCGACCGTATTTGCAATAGCGCATTAAGAAAGCGAGTACGTATGGAATATAGTATCGGTATAAAGATGAGGTTATGGTTTTTGAAAGGGAAGAAACCAGAACGAATGTAAGGATTGTGGTTGGTAACGATGTGCTGGAGCAAGTGAATGAACTTGTATATCTTGGATGCGCCTTCAGTAAGGATGGGAAATACACCGCTGACATAGAGAGAAGAGTGAGTGCAGGGAACAGAGTGAATGGTGCGATGGGAAAGCTACTCGGGAGCCGGCACTTAAGCCATAAGGCGCAGCTGGCCATACATAACGGAGTTCTTGTCCCAACGCTGTTATATGGTAGCGAGAGCTGGGTATGTAAGAAGGAGAATCAAAGTAGGATAAATGCGGTAGAAATGCGAGCTCTGCGGAAGATGTGCGGAGTGAAGCTGACCGACCGCATTAGCAACAGCATAGTAAGACAGCGAGTAGGTATGAAATATAGTATCGGTGTAAAGATGAGAAAGGGCATGCTCCGTTGGTTCGGGCATATAGAAAGAATGCCAGAGGAAAGAATGACAAAATAGATATACAATGTGTAAGTGGAAGGATGCAGGTACCGGGGAAGACCTAGACTATCTTACCACGACCAAATAAACCGAGTCTTATCTGATGGAAAAGTCAAGAGTCTCCGTAACCGGCGAGCGTGTATGAGACGAACTATGAGAGTCGAGGAAGCCAGAGAGGTATGTAAGGAAAGAACCTGTTGGAACTCTGTACTCTCTGCCTACCCTGCAAGGGATCTGGCGTGAGGTTATAGATAGATAGATAGATAGGTATAAAGATGAGAAAGGGTATGCTCCGTTGGGTCGGGCATATAGAAAGAATGTCAGAAGAAAGAATGACAAAACAGATATATAATGCGAAAGTGGAAGGATGTGGGTACCGGGGAAGACATAGACTATCTTACCATGACTAAATAGACCGAGTCTTATCTGAAGGACAAGTCAATATGAGAAGAAACTATGAGAGTGGAGGAAGCCAAAGAGGCATGTAAAGAAAAAACCTGTTGAAACTGTACTCTCTGCCTACCCCGCAAGGGATCTGGTGTGATGATATAGATAGATAGAGATAGAGATAATATTTACTAAATAAGATCGTTTTAAATTGAACAATTACCTGGTGCATAAAAGCGTATGTTTAAAAATATCGTATTTTTTTGTTTTGAAAAACGTTTCTCCGGACACGTTCACTAGGAATTATTCCTGTGTCGTGGGTGCGTTATCATCATCATCTCAGCCTATACTTGTCCACTGCTGAACATAGGCCTCCCCAATCGCTTTCCAGCGTAACCTGTCCGATGCCACCTGCATCCAACGACTTCCTGCGATTTTCACAAGATCGTCGGTCCATCTGGCAGGCGGTCGTCCCACGCTGCGCTTGCCAATACGTGGTCTACACTCTAGAATCTTTCTGGCCCAACGCCCGTCCGATCTACGCGCTATGTGACCCGCCCATTGCCACTTCAGCTTGCTAATCTTAACGGCTATGTCGGTGACCTTGGTTCTTCTACGAATCTCCTCATTCCTGATTCGATCGCGTAGAGAAACGCCGAGCATAGCTCTCTCCATAGCTCGCTGAGCAACTCTGAGCTTTCTTATGAGACCTATTGTAAGAGACCACGTCTCTGATCCATATATCATCACTGGTAACACACATTGACTAAAAACTTTAGTCTTAAGGCACTGAGGTATTTTGGATGAGAAGATATTGCGCAGTTTCCCGAACGCTGCCCAGCCGAGTTGGATTCGTCGATTGACCTCTCTCTCAAAGTTGGACCTACCTAAACGGACTACCTGTCCCAGGTAAATGGATTCGTCGACAACTTCAAGAGTAGAGTTCCCAACGGTGAGTGCGGTGGGTACGACATGGACATTAGACATTATATTCGTTTTGTCCATGTTCATTTTAAGATCCACTTGTTGAGATACTCTGTTGAGGTCACCGAGCATTCGTTCTAGATCTTCCAGCGACTCCGCCACGACCACAATGTCGTCGGCAAATCGAAGGTGGGTGATGTATTCGCCATTGATGTTGATGCCAAGTCCTTGCTATTCCAAGAGCTCGAAGGCGTCCTCTAAGGTGGCCGTAAACAGTTTCGGAGAAATGACGTCTCCCTGTCTTACTCCTCTTTTTATGGGGATCGCCTTCGTGTACTGCCCCTGTACTCGGACTGACATGGTGGCGTTATTATACAAGCACTTCAACACTTCAATGTACCGATAGTCAATGCGGCATCGCTGGAGAGATCTAAGAACCGCCCAAGTCTCGATCGAATCGAAGGCTTTTCATAGTCCACAAACGCCAAACATAGTGGCCGATTATACTCCTCGGTCTTCTGTATAATCTGCCGCAGCGTATGTATGTCGTCTATGGTACTAAAGCCTTATCGGAAACCGTCTTGGTCGAGAGGCTGGAAGTCATCAAGGCTGCGTTCGAGACGATTGATGACTCTCGAAAACAACTTATAATCGCCCCGTTTGCCCAGCCGCGCATTGAAGTCACCCATAACCACAGTAAAGTGTTCTTTAGAAGTATGTATGGCTCTACTAATGTCCTCATACATTACTTCGACATCATCATCTGAGTATGCCGAGGTCGGTGCGTAGACCTGTATGACCTTCAGCGAATATCTTTTGGATATTCTGAGTATCAGGTACGCTACCCTGCTCGACACACTAGTGATGGACACAACGTTGTCTATGAGTGACTTGTGGACGATAAATCCGACACCACCTTGGGACTGCTGTTCGCCCTGGGTGCGTACAAATACGAAATTCACACACCAACACCCAGACCTAAACAAATACTTGTGGGTCACACAAAGATTCAGTAGGCGGAACTGCTTAATCTCCTAAGCCAATCTTATATATGTTTTATTTATGTATTTAGTAGGTAGTTGGTAGATTGATTGAATTCTTATGAGGTAGGCATTGCTTAATTGCCTATATGCAATGCACGTCACTAAGTGCAGAAGTTTGGCTTAGAATAGGGATATGCGGGAGGGGGCATAGGAGGGAGGAGACTTATGTCCTATGGTGATTGAAATGAACTGGAAGTGAGGATGATAACTTTCAAATAATAATAATATTAGCATTGTCAAGAAACCGTTCCACCGTTGGGCGCTGGGCTTCTCTCAAATTGAGAGGGTTTAAGCCATAGTCCACAATGCTGGCCCAGTGTGGGTTGGCGAAATTCACACACCTTTGAGAAACTCTTAGGCATGCAGGTTTCCTCACGGTGTTTTCCTTCACCGTTAAGGCAAGTGATAGTTAATTTATTAATATGCACATGCTTTCGAAAAAACAGATTATTGGATGATTAAGACATCATACCTGAATAAAGTTATATTATTTTCAGCGGTAAATACTCGAGTAAAACAATGGTTTCAGATCATCGGATCCGATACAAGCAAATTTCCTCGCGGCTTTAACAGGGCAGCATTGAAGTTGTCAAACTGTAATTCTGATCGCAGCCGCTGATAAAGTATCAGTACTTTGATATCTATATGTGGAAGCTTGTGATTGGTACTTGTATACTCAAAATCACCACACCGTCACGCCTATATTCCCCAAGCGGGGGTGGCGGGGGTGTACTGAGTACACTCACGTTTCGCCGACGATGTTAGGTCCCATGTAATAGGGGGCGAGCCTATTGCCATATACCGGGCACAATTCCGGACTCCGGACTCGTACTGGGAAGTTTTCGTTAGAAACTACTACACTAGTCCGACCTAGGATTTGAACCCAGGACCTCGTGATCACAAAGCGATGCGCTTTGCCACTAGACCACCGATGCAGTCTCTCAAAATGATATTTATAATGTAAAAGTAGCCGTAAGCTCCCCAAATAAAATAAAATAAAATATGTTACTAAAACATGGATAAACTCTGAAACTATTGAACCGATTTAAATATTTTTTTCACCAATAGAAACATTATCCAAAATAAACGTAGACCTAATAGATGGTACAGCTATTGATCGAGTGTGAAGCCGCGACAAACTGCTGGTAGTATTATATTGAGGAAGGATTTGTTTGTTTGTAAACAATAAACTAAAAAAACTACTGAATCGATTTTAATATTTTTTTCACCATTCGGAAGTCAAATTATCCAGAAGTAACAAACACCCGGTATTCTACTACTTAGGAAATTTGCTTCACGGACATTCAACCAGCCAGGCATTTTGCTTGAAAGGTAGGTGGTGTTGTTGTTGATCGAGTGAGAAGTAGCGGAAACTGCTGGTATAGTTTAAACTAGGTTGAGTGAATCGTATGTTCCTTCCTTATTCGTAATTATTTGTGTTTTATTTCTTTTTGCGGTTACACAAAAAGGACTAAAAAAATTAAAATTAATATTATTTATTTAATGATTTTATGTTTTCTGATATGGGAAGGATGCTACTTTTCTTATTTAAGATCGACAGATGAAATGAAATGAATATTGGTAAATGTTGTTCAATCCGTGATCCAAAGTCGAACCGCAAAATGACGTAGCAGTTGTGACATCCCGGGGCTTAAAAAACAGGGTTGTGTGGTTAATTTCTTAGAAAACTCTACGACTGTCATGAAGTTGCATTTCACTTGATGAGAGCGATAGTTCCGATTTTTGCCGCAGGCCAAAAGATCCTTGAACGACTGTATCTAGCCTTCTAAGGCACAGATTCAAGAAACGCCACCTAAGTCAATTTATAAATCCATTATCTTTACGGGCTATTAACGTTAACTGGTGCAATCCAGCTTTAGACTATTGAAATAAAAAAATGTATCCAACGGCAAAAAGCATTGAAAAATATAGAAAAGGTTTTATCTAAAATTGGACAGAAGTCCTCTGACGAGCTCTAACAATTCTTGCATTGAAAAAATGGCGGACAGTAAATTTTTCCGACCTTAAAAAATGTTTGGGTTCGTTGAAAAATTTAATGAAAAAAATTAAATTGCTTTAAAATGTCTTTTTCAGAAAAACGTTTCTTAGCTCATTTATTCAATGCCACTTTATATGCATATAAATTTAGAGTTTCATGATAGAGCCATTGCCTTGATACGATTGAATTTTTCACTGTCAAATTTTCAATATACTTTTTTCATAATGGCTATCATCTACGTCTGAAGTATATTAAATTGTTTATTAATTTATTTTAACACACAAATTGATGATTGCAAAACAGGAAAATTGTGAATTATTTTGACGTCTGCGAAAATTGAAATGTGACGTCACGTCACGTCCATTCACGGCTATACATAAATACATAATCGGTTATGAGCAATTTGTCTAAAAAACCGAATACCTAATAATGTGGAATACCTAACATGCATCAAATTAATTTTAAAAAAGAAAAAAAAAAAGAAAAGAAGCAGACTGTGTTAAATACATAAATAAAAGAATAAACACAGTCACGCCTATATTCCCCAAGCGGGGTCGGCCGAGGTGCACTGAGTACACCCACTTTTCACTGACGATGTTAGGTTCCATGTAATAGAGAGCGAGCCCGTTGCCATATACCGGGCACAGTTCCAGACTCCGGACTCACACTGGGACTTTTCGTTAGAAATACTACATTTGTCCGGCCTGGGATTTAAACCTAGCGATGCGCTTTGCCACTAGACCAACGAGGCAGTCAAAAACAAAATAGGCATTAAATACAAAAGGTAACTTTATGGCCAGGGTATCAAAAGATGCTATATCATGAAAAAAGAGCATTTATTTGAATAACGTTACGTTACGGGACGTAATTATATCATAGTTCAGTTCCACCACTTTGAAATATTGCTTCTTAAAAGATTGAATACTTAAGCAATTTGCTTCACAGATATTTAGCTACTTAGGCTGTTTGTTTTGTAGGTATTCTACTACTTAGGAAATTTGCTTCACGGACATTCAACCAGCCCGGCATTTTGCTTTATAGGTATTGCGTTGTCTATTTATCTATCTATCTATATCATCACGCCAGATCCCTTGCGGGGTAGGCAGAGAGTACAGAGTTCCAACAGGTTCTTTCCTTACATACCTCTCTGGCTTCCTCCACTCTCATAGTTCGTCTCATACGGTTACGGAGACTCTTGACTTTATTGCGTTTATTGTGTTCTGCCTTTTTAGCCATTTCGCTTTTTCGAGAACTCGTTCATAACCTACATAATGTTTAATATTTCACCAGCACAATACACTATTCTTTAAAAGAACAAATCTTTTGGGAATTGAAATAAATTAACATTGACAACATTACTTTCTCATTTCCCGCCTTAACTTTCAATAAACTTAATTTATATCATAACTATAACTTATTAAAGTTTGGCGCAAATAAAAAATAAAATCGCTGAAACGCTCAAAGCGCGGTGCCGTGGTTCGCAATTACCAAGGTTAAGCAGCGTTTGGCTTAGACAGTTTAAGATGGGGGACCATTGTTAGCATTTCTATATTCGAGCGTCTCTGTGCTTTGGTAATCGTTAAGACAACAGCAGGTGGCCACTAACCGGCCTCCACTAATACGCACTGGGTCAGTGTGGTGGACTATGATACATTTACTCTCACAAATCAAAAACTCTTACTGCTGGCAGAGGCTACATAAATTTATTATAACAGAAATCAATGTCACATACTAAATTTTACTTCGAAATTCACTTTGTTTTACTTAACAAAGTCAATTTTTTATTCAATAAAGTTAGTGTTGTCAATATAGCTTTTACAAAGTTTTTTCTCAAATATTTTAATAAATTTCCATAGAAAAACTGTTTTCTATTCAAAGTACATACTGACTAATATAAATTTAGTATCTACCGGGAATTTTATTCACGTCTGTTCGGTTTTGTGTAATATCTAGCGGTTCTTTTGTGACAAAGTTAATTGAAAGACTGAATCGAATAGAAAGCTTTTGTGTTTAACTCTAATGACGACAAACCGAGTCTTATAACAATTTACCGTTGTTAGTGTTAGATATTATTACTTGGTATAAGAGAGTAAGGTTATAAGGCTTTTAATAGAGGCTCGAATAATGCATTATTTTTTTAATTGTTAATCACTAGAAAATAAAGGATGGAAATTCAAAAAAACACAACCCTGTTTAAAGGATTTTATGTATTTTTATTCCCTCAATAACAAACAGAAATGTTCTTTTATGTATCTATATCATCACGCCAGATCCCTTACGGAGTAGACAGAATACAGAGTGCCAACAGGTTATTTCCTTTCAGACCCAATGTACTTAATACAGTCACACCAAATTATTTTTCTGAACTACAATACTGAAAAATTACGAAAAAAAAACTTCTACCAATAAATTCTATGAATACATATCTAAGGTCAAACAAAAAACCGTATAGATGCCCATTGTAACGTCCATTACCTTAATTATCATCATCTCAAGAATGATAGCATGGGTTTGCCATGAACTGTTTGTCACTCTCATGGTTTATGAACTGACTTAGAATAGAAGGAGGATGTTTTTGACTCAAGCGTCTCAGATCGCCGGCATTTCTTGACGAATTTGGATAGTTATGTTTTTGTTGAAAAGGTACTATGATTATAAGGAACATTTTACATGGTTTTAACAGAAATCACACCCGTTTGAATTAATCAAAAAGGATAGGCTAATTTCTGATTTAAGCATTTGATGTTAAGAATGGTTTAAGTAACTACCTGACAGTTTTTATGGAATTATTTTACATGTCACTTTAATCGAAAATCGGCTGTTTTATCTATACTGTCCACGATACTGATGAAAATTTATACTGGTTATGTTACTACAAAGAGTAGATAGCAAATAAATGGCTTTGAAGAGTAATGGCGAAGCTAAAGGTAATGTTAGGACATTCCTTCCATTATACGCAAATCGATTTACCATTAAGTCGTGTATATCCGCCGGCTATCCTCTGATCTAAGCAATATCATGTGTGTATTGTGTTTCTTATACAGAACCTTTACGTTGTCTCGATTTGAATTGTGAAATACATCCTGACATAAGTCTATTAACTTAGCTCACAAGTACTGAAGCTCTATGAATTAAGGACGAAAAATAGCTTGGAAAGATTATGTCGCTTTTGCACCTAAGGTTTTATTGCAATATAATTGTGAATCAATTATAAAATATACTTAAGTTGCGGGACGTGGTGTTTTCATCGATCACCGTTATTAACCAGCAATCAGCTTCGTTCGTCTAAAATAGATGACTATAAAAATTCAATTTTCGAGCGTCTTTGTAGGCACGTTAAGCCGTTGATCAACGAGCTGTCCATGTGATTAGTCCATAAGCAAAGCTAAATACCGTAGAGGCAGCTTGATAAGCTCCAACAGCAGGTAGCCACAACCTGCCAATAATTTGCGCTGGGTCCGCTGGTGACCTGATCTCTATCACCTCGATTAGTGAGAGAAGGGCTTTAAATGATGTATAGGGTGCTTGATAAGTTCTAACAGTAGGTGATCATAAGTAAACCATCCACCAATCCGCACTGAGTCCACGTGGTGTTACATGACCTAATCTCTATCACCTCGATTAGTGAGAGAAGAATTTACCAGTGGTGCAACAGTATAAGTAGATCCTTTACTCGAGTTGAATTCCGTATAAGCGGCTTGATAAGTTCCAACAGCAGGTAATCATAAATAAACCTTTCAACAATCCGCACTGGGTCCTCGTGGTCATACTTCATCAGAAAGACCCAGTGACCTCTTCTTTCTCACTTCATTTTATAATAGACTTTACGCATTAGTGAGACAGTATACGTTGATCGGTAACCCGAGTTGAATATCATAAATAGGCTACTTGAAAAATTCCAACAGTAAGGGGGCACAAACCGGCCAATATTTCGCACTAACTCCGCGTGGTAGGGAAATATGATCTAATCTCTCTCATCTCGATTAGTAAGCCCTTAGCAGCCCAGTAGGCCTATAATATCCCCTGCTTATACTATCCCGAGTAGAATCTTATAAAACAAATCTTATATGAGTAAGGCTATAAACTCACCAACAGAAATACATCCTGCGATAAATATGCAAATATTTGTCGCCAACATTGTACACATGTGTTCACTGCACGGCGGGTATGTTAGGCGCACACCACGGCTTGCGTCGCTTCATTTGTGACGTTGTTCCACTACACAGAAGCATCACTTCACAACATTGATGTTTTGCACTTTACTGCCCCGTCACCTTTCAACACTAATCTACTGCTGGAATCTGGAACAATGAAAAACTTTGTTAGTTATTTTGCGAAGCGTTATAATGTTTTAAACCTTAGTTCTAGATGCTAGTTAAAAGTCGACGTATTTGCAAATTAGATCCCATGACATTAATTTTAAGATCGGTTTAATGGGTGTTTTATAAACCTGCTCTTTCTAGGCTGGCATGTTTCCGAAACACTATCAGCTTTAGCTAATTGTTAGCAGTTATATAGCATTTAAAAATCAAGTGATTTTAGAGTAATTCTCGAAAGTTTGATTTCAAGATCGGTTTAAGGGGTGTTTTATGACCTACTTATTATAGAGTAGGTTGTGGTATATAAAATACAGCTTTCTGAACAACGACGCTTTATCTAATTTGCATTGGTGGTGAGGTAAGTCGCCGTTTTTTCAACCTTGCGTTGGAATTAATCGCTTTTTATTTGGCAAGAATTGCCTCATGTTTTTTTTTTAATATTACCCTTAGGCACATAGTTGTGATACTTAACCTTAATTAGTTTGTTCTAATTTAAAAAGATTACTATGCGGTTATTTGCAACACCATTGGCGCATATTCATTGCCTATTAATTGCCTAAATTGAATAAAATAGCGACACAATGAAACAAGCTAGAACAGGAATCCTTAATAATTATGAGATTACAATGCTAACTCCAATACTTAACTACTGAAACACATAAATTATTGAGTTGCAGCACTGTTACTTTTGGCAGTGATAATATGACCTAAATAAGTTGGCATATTATTATATGGTTACAATGTTCAAAACAACAATGACACATTTTAAGAATAAAATGACGCATTACGTCACGTTCGCAGTCTCTATAGGAAAATATTTTACTATATCCATAATTCTCAGAATCATAGATTCCTTTGTAATGCTGGTCTCAATGGATATGCTCAGGTGTGGAAAAACTTAAGGAGTAGAAATTTTGTTTCCTCTAGACGTGCTTAATCAGGGGAGACGTAAGGGGGGGGGGCACTAGATCCTGGAGGTACCTTTTTCCAGCCTCTTTAGCTGTGTTTTCCGCAAAACTCAAAAAAGGCGGTACCTCATAGTAATGGGAATACGTTAATTTTTAATTCTTTTGAAACGACTCATACAAATTAAAAAACCTCAAAAATCCACACCTAGAAGCAGCATAAACACAACACTAGTCAACCTAATCACCTGGTATTTCCAACGATTTTATTGCACATTTATTTGCATATATGCCTCAATCGGCACGGATCGATTTACGAATGTGAGTCACCGACAGGATTTTACTTGTTGCAAAACATTGAGCGATAGTCATTGACCTGATAAATAATACAAAGTACCTAGGTAAAGTTTAACCTAGAAGTATCTTATGAGTAGCCGAAATAAGACGTCCTATCCACAGTGCTTATCCGTTCGGTTACAATTCCCTTACTACCCTTCAGGATTCCACAGAGGATCAGACACTGACCTCGCCGTAAAGGTCGAAGACTCCCTTGCCCGCTGGCCAGTGCAGGTTACCACGGCGAGACACCTAGTATACGCCCTCCCCCATAGCGACTGCCCAAGCCAAGGCCGTTCCTCCTTGAGGCGTCCTTGAGCTAGTTACCATCTTGCTCTTGTGGCTCGAGTGTAGTGGTTGCGCTCTCGCTGTAAAGGCCCCGGCCAACGGCGTAAATCATTCACACACACACACCAAATAACCGAAAGACATCTACTGAAAAACGAAGGTTCAGACTTTGTACTGTAAGCATTTTTTAAACATCTAATAATGCTCCTAGCTTAGGGTCGTAACAAAGACATTACGCAGATGTAGTTAGTGTTTATTGCGTTAATTAAAATTCGCCGACGTATTATTTTTAGCACCTTATGAGCACGGCGTTAGGCGCAACACTAACGTTTACGCGGGTGAGGCAGAAACAAAACAAGCAAGATACCTATCGCTAAATGAGGTCGTAATTGCTAGCTGCACTCAACGAGACTGTCAGAAATCTAGCATTGTCTTTTTTTGTAAGCAATTAAAGATTTTTTTAGTCAAAATGATAAATGTCAATCTGTATTTACGTTTATGGTTTCGTTGGAAATATTTCAACGCAGTTTATTTGAACTTTGAAATCGGAATCATGTTTATGTAGAACTTTAGATTCCTGTAATAGTTAGGGTCTCTTGACATTTCTATATGATTCACCTTATGATATAATCTCTAGAAAAGCAGGCACAATAAAAAAATCTATACGTTTGTACACAGATAACCTTGTGTTGGTTGAAGGAGCCATTTAATCAAACTCAAACCCAAGTTTTGTATAAACCCTACAAAAGCACTTCAAAATCATAATTTTGATATCCTTTTTTATTGAGTCTTTGTCTCTACTAATCTATCACCAGTTCGGATGCCTTCACTGACAAGTTCCGGCGAAATACTCAGCGGCTTCTCCTTTTTATTCCCTTTTTCTGTTATTTGTATAGGTACAATGTTTAGGTTACAAATAATAGGTTTACGACGTAGCTTCAATGCGACGCCTTATGACCGCGATTTAAAGAACGCCCTTACCTTAGTCTGAATATTAGGCTGTCAGAGGGCTCAGCACCAAAAGTTTATTGTTATCGTGACGCTAGCGAGTTGATATGTCATACTTATCACACTCCAAATTTGCTAAATAAACATGAACGTGACAGCACGCTTACTCACTAGGATCACGCTAACGTCAATCTTTTCGTGCTAAACGCTCACAAGCCATGACATCAAATCGAAACAAAAAATATTTTCTCGTATGTAATATACGACAGATTCTAAGCTTATTATTATGCTCCCAGTCTATCATTCTCCCGATGTAAAGTGCAGGCTGAATACAAAAACAGTTACCATCCCACACTAGTATATTAGGGCGCCATTTTGAACTGATGACGTCATTACTTAACACCAATCCGCTGCGTTCAATTGAATATTTTCACACGCATTTGTATTTTAAATTTGTTAGGTCAATCACTTATTTATAACTTAGTTGTATTACGTTAATGTATACATTTGGAATCATTTTATTTAGAACAGTGCTTTTAAACGATAAAGTGCTTCAACGACGGTTTAATCCACTGAATCGAATAGTCGTAGGTTCGATCTTTGATCGGGACAAATTTTTGTATTTGTGTTTGTGAGTTGCACCCACGTTCCAGGGATAATTTCCAGTATAGGGCTACCGTTTATTACAAAATAGTGGAAAAAAATACAGCTAAGAATGAGATTGTTTGATTCAACTAAAAGAATAAATTGATGAGGCTGGCAATTTTAGTTCGATTCGAGCGCTCGAACGGAGCAGACGAAGGAATCGGGTGAGCAGTATTTGTTAAAGAGTGTATCGTGTACCCACACGGAATTAATGATCGAGATTAAAGTTATGATAACCATATATTAAAGGTGTTTTATTTGCTTCTTCACAATTAGTATCGAGCACTACGGAGATTTTGGGATCCTCTATTCATAGGTTTTCATTCAGCTTTGTAATTTTTCATTCAGGTTTTAAGCATCTTTAATACAAAGCTCCCGTCAATATGATTGTAGTTGTTATAGCGTTTTTTTAATTTATAATTTTAGGGAAAAGTGATTTTTTGGAAAAAATCTTGAACATCAGATTCCAGAGAAAACATGAAAATATTACGGTATGATATTTTTAACATTTAAAAATTATACTAGGTAATATAAACTGTAATATACTTATTTCAAAAAAAGAAACTAACAGAAAAAAACAGTAATAAGAATTATTTAAGAATTCTTACTCTTCCAGTTCATCCCGTGTGGTCCAAAAAACAATCAAGTTCTGGCCAAGTTCCAAGTGTACCCGAAGACAAAAACTTGAAGTAAAGGGTAGTTGCTTGCCAACATTGTTTGTCAAAAGAGTGTTCTTCTGTTGTTGAATGTTCTTCTGATTTGGGGCATAGTCTGCACTAATATTAATGTAATCAATTAATAGATCCCTTCAATTAATACATCCTTCCTATAACTTTCTGATGGTAATGGAGAACATAAAAAGTTATATCCAAAACAAAACAATGTTTTCAAAAGACAGGTGAATGTCAGGCCACCGTCATTCATATTCTTCAAGTGTGTTGAAGGATTCCGTACATATGTACGACGATGGCCCGTGAATTGTAATATTAGGACTATAAGATCATAATGAAAACTAAAACTCAAATCTTTTATCTATACTTATATTCTAAAGAGGAAAGATTTGTAATTTTGTACGTATGTAACGAAAAACTCAAAAACTAACGGGCCGATTTTAAAAATTCTTTCACCATTAGAATGCTACATTATCCCTGAGTAGGCTATGTTTAAAAAATAAATATTCACCCGTGCGAAGCCGGGACGGGCCGCTAGTTTTGGATAAACCTAGTGGGCAGAGGTACTCACATATTGACTATTTTACATTTTAGTTTTTTTTTTACTAACTACCAACTAAAACTTATTTACAACCTGATCGGAAAGTGGCCTTCACTCAGAAGATCCGGTGAGAAACTCAGCGGGCTTGACTTTTTAACCGACTTCAAAAAGGAGGAGGTTCTATGTGCGGTTGTATGTATGCTTTTTTTTATGTATGTTCAGCGATATTTCCGTCAATTGTGGACCGATTTTGATGTTTTTTTTGCATTGGGTTAAGTATAGCTCCAGGGTGGTCCCATTTTAATTTCATTGGCATTGGACCTTGGACCTTGGACTTACACAAGGGAACTCCTTAACAACAAATAATAGGCATGTGTAAATAGAGATATTATGGGTATTACGTCAATCCTATAGGTACCCTACTATAGAACTAAGCAGTATATTAGCCAACTTCAAAAAAGGAGGTTCATAATTCGTCCTTTTTTTATAACTCCTTTGCTTATGAACCGATTTTGATGATACTTTTTGCATTGGGTTAAGTATAGTTTTGAGGTGGTCCTATTTTAAAGTTATTGGTATTGGACCTTAGACTTTGAAGATACAAGAGGGAACTCCTTAACGGCGAACATCACGAATTCCGTTATTATAGTCATTATATTAATCCTGTAGGTACCTTACTGTACAACTCAGCAAAATAGTATAATATCGGTATATAAATATTACTAAATAATTCACTCGTCACAAAAAATTGTAAAATAAAAATCTTTTAAAAAAAGGTAAACCGACTTCAAAAAGCAAAAAATAAATATTTGAAGTCGGTGCCAAGTAACCGACTACACCAACCAGCACCGACATCAAATATTTATTTTTTGCTTTTTGAAGTCGGTTTACCTTTTTTTTAAAAAGATTTTTATTATTAATATCTATCTGATTTTGTGTTTAATTTGTTATTAATGTGGGTGTACCGTATACTTACCCTTTCCTAGAGAACAAACTGAGGACTTGGATTTAAGTAATGTGTGAAATCTAAGTTCTCAGTTTGTTTTGGTATTAAAATTATTTTAAGTTATATTATATTGTGTTTAAGTGATTAACTACGCTGTTAATCGCGGGGCCTTTACAAATTCACTCCAAATTCCCTGATTGATATAATGCTAATCGAAATGTCTATAACCACTCAGATGAACATTGGCAGTGTACGATGCGAATACTACGAGAGAATATTACCGCACACAAATTACCTACAACATGAATACTAGAAAGTCCACGCACGTTCTCACTGTCGCAAACATGTAATTAACCCTGCATTCTGCGACGCTAACGCAGGATAGGAATAAGCAAAATATATCGATATATCAAAATATCGATATTTTTTAATAAAATATCTAAAATATATACCGTATATAATTTTAATCTTTGAATTTTAGTCTATTTATAAAATACTGAATTTTTTTCCGAAAATCAAAATTAGTATTAATATCGATATTTATTTTTTTAATTTAGGTGCATCCAATTTCTTCAATAGGGCAAATTTGCACCTGAAATAATTTTATTATAACGCAGATGCATTTAATTTCTTTAATAGGACTATGTCGCAAGTCGCCGTACATTCCTTTAACAGATCTTGTTTTTTTAGTAGAAGGGTTACATTTTTGTTTGTTTAAGTTAGAAGATTAACTTTTGTGTCAAACTTTTTTTCCTTCCTATTATCTTTGAAAAAATGTCGATATTTTCTATCTATCTATACTATCACGTCAGATCCCTTACAAGGCAGGCCAAGATTACAAAGTTCCTATAGATTCTTTTTAGATATTTTTTCTCGTTTATCTTTATAAACATCTACCTATCTATCTCATCACGCCAGATCCCTTGCAGGGTAGGCAGAGAGTACAGGATATAAATTTCGATACATTTTTTTTCATTTGCCCATCTCTATTGTAGGTACATATGTACGTTGCGTCCGTCAATTGTGGAGAAAGCCGAACCACGAACATTATGGTCGGGACGGTCCACCGCCCAGTGGTCAAGTGGACCAACTTTAGTTTCCAACTGCACGGTTAGCTGTTTATTTTAAGGTGATGCCATGCCGGCGTATATCTTTTTTTACTTGACTGTCCCAGAAAGAAAGTAATGTTGTCGATTGTATATAATTCTATATCTTTGGCACACTTGTAGGTAGGTGTCGTTAGATTTTTCTGTATTAGACTGTATTATTATACCTTATTGGTATTATAATACAGTCGTACAAGGATCTTCTGGCTCGCGGCCAAAATCAGAACTAACGCTGTCATCAAGTGAAATGACAATTTACGACAGTCGCAGAGTTGTCGTATGCTATGAAATTTAACCAAGTTCCTATTTTTATAAGTTTGTAATCATGCGGACCCACCTGTTGAAAAATCTCCTTGGAAGTAGGACTATTTTACTAAATGTTAACCCGAATTTCACACCTACGCCCCTGTCAATGACATCCATGGGCCAAAAGATCCTTGTCGCACTATACATCCTTATTTGTTAGGCCAACAAAATAGGTGACTTGTAAACATCAATGTAGCATCACCTTTACTGATCGTTCCGACGACGCGATGCATTTACAAGTTGCCTAGTTACCGTGCTCATCTCCGTGCCACAAATTGTGTGATGCCAATTTGAATTCTGTTACTGTGTGGCTGTGGAATGTCGGTGGTTTTGTTTGTGACAACTCCGCAATTTAATTCAGATTGCTTTATTTTGTTTGGTGTTTACAAATTCTACCAATAAACGCGAAAGTTTTTGAGGATCGGTATATATTTGTTACTCTTTTACGCAAAAACGACTTAACGGATTTTGATGAAATTTACAGTTATTTAGCTTATATATCAAAATAATACATAAGCTATAATTTATAAAGATATTACAAAATATACGCGTGCGCATATGTGATAGTGGAAGGATGCAGGTACCGGGGAAGACCTAGACTATCTTACCACGACCAAATAAACCGAATCTTATCTGATGGAAAAGTCAAGAGTCTCCGTAACCGGCGAGCGTGTATGAGACGAACTATGAGAGTCGAGGAAGCCAGAGAGGTATGTAAGGAAAGAACCTGTTGGAACTCTGTACTCTCTGCCTACCCCGCAAGGGATCTGGCGTGAGGTTATAGATAGATACGCGTGCGCAGCCGCAGGTAACAGCTAGTTTAAATAAGTATAATAAATATTTGGATTGTTCACTGGCGATGATAGCTGCCTTATCAATTGCCTAGTGCTGTGTGTACGGTTAGTGAGTTCAAATCATAGGTAAGTCAGGGAACGTGTAATTGAAAATATCTCAAAAGCAGTCCGAGTCAGGAAATATGCTAGGTATACTAGCAAGAGACTCCCAATTATAATGGAAGCTAACATCATTGGAAATATATATGCATGCATCTGCACACAGTACACCTGTTCTTCTTTATTTCACCAACGATGTGAGTGATTCTTTTTGGTGGAAGTAGTACAAATCTTATTCCAGAACCAAGCCTATTGGACTTGCTGTTAATTATGAAATTGATGGTCACAAATTTTTCCGGCATATGCACTCATAGACCTAATTATTTGTTTATTTGACTAGACAAGCTACGGGACGTATCATAATCATAAGCCGAAAATACTGCACTGCAGGAAAAAGTCTTTACGAAAGATCATCACGACGACCGGGTTGAGTGAAGCATTGTCTAGAAACATTAGTAAATATTTGTCTTTACAAAATAAAGATAAAGTGCATGTAAAGTGATTCAAATCAGTAGCTTTACCATAAGTTTAACCGTAAATTACTATTATAATCTAACTTCAAACAAATTTTCCATGTTGTTTCTCTTACTCTGTCTCTATCTCTCTCTCTCTCTCTCTCTCTCTCTCTTAACTATGTTATGACTCTCACTTTCACTAGAATTTCTTTTTTTTACTAATTTGTATGAAATAGACGGACGATTTGATGCAAGTGGTTAAAAGCTTAAGCCCCTCCATCCATTACATCAAATAGTCGCGATTTCGATCCCCGCACGAGACATATCTTTGTGTGACCCACAAATATTTATATCGGTCTGGGTGTTTGTGTATCTGGGTTTTGATGTTTGTAAATGCACTCACGACTCAAGAATAATTCCTAATGTGGGGCTACAATTTTTTTCAAGATATAAGATTTTCAGCGGTCCTAACGAAAACGCAAGGAACAAAACATGGTACAGCGATAGATTGATGGATTTAATTTCTGTAGTAAAAACATACTTAAATTCAAGACAAACTCATTTTAAAGAAAAAATAGTTAAGAAAACAGCGCTGCTCGATCATATGTACATTAAGTCTAAAAAATAATATATTATCTAGGACTGAATGGGTCTTTCTTATAAACTGCGCCTGCAAAAACCTTAACAATTTAAAAGTTTCGGCTAAAGAGTTATATCTTTTTCATTTGGGACATTTAAATTGAATTGTAAAAAGAAATATGAACAACAAGCATATCAGAAATACCAATAAAGAAACACGTATCATTTTGAATAAATTAAATACCAAACATAGTTTTTTACATTAATAATGATACAAACTTTAATGATACAAATAAGATAGCAAACATACACGTGTCTTCAGATCAAATTGCTTTTGTGCATGATTTGTTATGGAAACAAAAAAATAACGAGATATTTCAAGCACAGCTTAAGCCAGCCAGCTCACTATGTTTTCTTTAAATCAACTTAGTCCAACATTAGGTTTTATTCTTGTGTCGTGAGTGCGTTTATAAACATGAAATTTATAGTCATGTAACCGTATTAACATTTTCTCGGTTCGTGAAATAATAATCATCAAATTTTCCCCAGTTTCATACCGATAATCAGTTCAGTTCGTAAAAAGCGATTCATATAGGGTTTTTACTAAATTAAAAACCCTCGCAGATGCATTATTCAATACGTTATAGGAGCTCCGGGATCTCCAAAAGAAATTCTGCGCCCCTCCTCCCTTGTGCCTCTTGAGAGAAACTAATTTATCTCTACATACAGGTGGTACCCACGATAGATACTCGCACAGCCATCCACTATGGATCAATCTGTCAGCTAGTCGCCAACAGTCTCCATATAATAGGAGGCTAGACTATTACTATCATATCGGACATAATTCCAGATTTAGTACTGCTACTAAGTACTTTTACATAGAAGAACTCCAGAAGTACTTTGCTCCACCTAAAATTCGGACTCGGGACCACTTGATCGCGAGCCGCATTATACTCCACTAAGACCAACGAAGCAGAAAAAAGATGTCAGAGCATTAAAGGTTAAGTTATAAGAAAAATCGTATTATTTTCCTTGAATAAAACTAATTTATGATTTCATACCAACTAAAATAAAAAAAGAGTACTTAAACCTGTTTCAGGCTACAAAAATATTCATAGGTCAGAAATACATGTTTGCAATGTTAAAGTCATTGATAGGTCCAAGCGTTCTATTTGATTTATTTTTTCAATTAATTGTCTGTATCTCTTTATAGAGAATAAAAAAAAGAAATATACACCAATAGCGAAGGCGTTAGAGAGAAAAATAAACACCGCCACGCTGTATTAGTGCGTGTAGTATTGTGTATATTTCGCTGTCTCTTTCAGATTTTTTTTCAGACATCAGTAAAATATCCATACCCATTGCTCGGTCTACGCTTAAACGAATCTGTCTTATTAAAAATTTAAAAACCTTACAAGTTGAACGTCCTTCATAATAAATGTCCTTTATACTATTCAGCTTCATTAAAATGTAAAAACATAAAATGCGTAATAAAGAAATATAAATTGAATCACACTACACAAAAAGTAGGGAATAATTGGTCGTAATGCTGTCATTAAATAGCGGTTACATCAAAATGAATTGTTAAATGGACTATACCCTGTTCTTAAAGATAATAGCTGTCAGATACCAAGCAGCTATGGTGGCTTTAAAAAAATCATAAAGACGCAGACAGACTGCCAGCTATTAACTGGTATCTACCAGTAAATATCTAAATCGACAGACAATAGCATGTTATCTAGCATGCTATCGTCTGTCAATTAAGATATTTCACTTTTTGTAAACGAATCATAAATAAGATAATCGGCTCCATCGTCACTTTCCACCTGAGAAAAAAAAAGAGTTAATCGCTGACAAGTCATGAATAAAAAAAAACGTCACTTTGTCGTTTTAAAATAAGTTATACCTTAATAAATAGGAAAAATGAACCATTTCATTCATTTTGAAACTATAATTTAATAGCTTTTATAGTTTACCTTTAGTTAAATGCCTTAACCGACAGACTATAGTATACTTTTATCAACTAGTGGTTATACGTTTGCGAGTAAATAGATGCGACGTTGGTTGTAATAGCTGGAATTTTAATAGTTTATAATATGAAATAACAACTAGTTAGCTTTTATATTCCCTCTTGCTGTAACCTCGAAAGCCAAACTGCAATTTAGCTCTTATTAAATATCAAATGAGGCGCCCGTGGCGTTGTGCGACCGCGGTGTTCTTACCGATCACCAAGGTTAAGCAGCGTTCGACTCGGGCGGCCTGAGATGGGTGACCGTTTGTGGCATTTTCATATTCGAGCGTCTCCGTGCTTCGGAAGGCACGTTAAGCCGTTGGTCGAGGTTACCACCTTATGTCGTTAAGCCGAGTTGAAAGCCTTAAAGGCGGCTTGATAAGTCCAACAGCGGATGGCCACAAACCTGCCTCCACCAATCCGCACTGGGTCCGCGTGGTGGAGTATGACCTAATCTCTCTCACCTCGATTTGTGAGAGAAGAGAGAGTCTTTGCCCAGCAGTGGGCAGTATAAGCTGATATTATTATTTATATTATTAAATATCAAATATCTACTTGCTACATACACCTACGAGCAGATACTACACTAGATAGTTGATATCACTGAACCGGAATTTCAGTTGTTCACAATATCAGATATCAACTAGTTAACTATTATATTGCTGTTTCGCTTCAACATCTAACATCAAATTGCAGTTATTTCTTATTTAACTATTAAACAGCTATTAATCAAATACATCTACGAGCAAGTAAATATTACGCTAATTAAAAAACCTGCGCCGGAATTTCAACAGTTCACAAAATTAAATAACAACTAATTAGCTATTATATAGCTATTTCATTTCAACTTCGAACATTTAGTTGCAGTTATCTCTTCTTAAACTAGCAAATAACTACTGGCCACATACATCTCAAGCAAGTAGATAGTAGGAATAGCTAAACCGGAATTTCAATAGTTTACAATGTGAAATAAAAAACTAGTTAGCTATTATATTCCCATTTCACTTCAACTTCTAATATCAAATCAAAGCTACTCGTATCTCTTCTTGAACGATCAAATAGCTACATACGTTCCGCGAGCAAGTTCATACTAATAGTTGAATGAACTGAGCTGAAATAAATAGTTCAGAATGTGAAATAACAGCTACAACTATAACAATAACAACTAGCTAGCTAATATATTGCTATTTCCCTTCCACATCTAACATCATATTACAACTATTTATTCCTAAACTAATATAGCTATTTAATAAATTAGTCACTAGTTAATAGCTCTCAAAATGACCGCGCCCCAAGAGTTCATGGCGTAATTATTGGAGCTACAAATAGAGAATAGCAATAGTTTATATGCTATTGTATAAGCATGAAATGAGTATTACAAGTAGTTAATTAGTTCCACTATTATAGATAGTAATCTTGTAACGGGTTCCGTTCGCGAATCTAAAATTGTAATGCCAAATGGTAAAGCACGGAATGTTTATGAGTTATGAAATGATCGGGCGGTTTTTGAATTAGCTGTTTTAAGATAATGTTGTTCTTTTACGTACGCATCAATTTCTCTTAGTTTCTTTAGAACTTCTTTAGAAAATATTGGGACAATGCTAAGTATACCTTATACAAACGTATGAAACTTGACAAGTAAATCTAGTCAAATATAAAGGCCGGCGTGACTTTATAAAAATATATTTATTTCACAATACAAATTAATAATAGATACTCAAAATATTAATGCAGTCAATTAATATTACTTAACGTTAGTGCGAACGGTAAGAGAGCTGAGTCGATATTAAATGTACTTTGCTTGGCGATGGCTTTTATAGGCATCGTCAAGTAAACAACTCCTTCTAGAATGAACCCACGCGTTATACGTCTTATTAATTGATATCTGCTTATTTAGCAAAACAGTTATGAGAATTGGACTGAGACTAAACAAGTAACCTGATATCTGTTTACATGATTAATACGCAGCTGAGGCAAGTTAAGCTGATTAAGCAAAACAGTACTTGGAATTATATTCTATGAGCAACAGTCTGTTTATATTGCATCATCTTTTAAAGTACTTGCACTGAGCTGTGTACTGGTCTAGTATACATAACTCCTCCCTCCATAAGTTCAAAATCAGCGTTCGATTTTTGAGAATGTTGATTTTGCTTATGTTTACATAAGGACAATATTTTAGACTTATAAATATATAAAACAATCAAAAGCACAATTAATAATATTACATAAATGATTATAGAACCTAAACTTATGCTATGCACATTCACTGAATATACGTGGTTTTCACTGAGATTTTCACTTTTACTATTTAACACATGTGACAGGAACTGAAGATCTTCTAAGTTGACCTCATCTAGGCTGATTGGCTGCTTGTAGATTTTCTCTGCCGCTGTGATGCTTGGTAAATTTATAACTGGAACTTGATGGAAGACTTGATTAGTTAATTGAATGAGACGTTTCCTTAATGTGATGTTCTCTAATTTAGCTTCACATTCATTATCTAAGGTTAATATATAGGTGCCAAAAATGTTGAACTGGTTGAAATCATTTTCACAGTGCTCTGTGAGAAATGTCTGTTTTCCTGAATATAGTAACCATGTGTCAGGCCGAATAGATTTGACCTTGACTTTTGAAGATTTTACTGTAAGTGGAGAACATGATGTAATTTGTGAAGAAAATTTCATCAAATCTGTAATGCATAAGTCTTCATTAGTGACAGATAAATTATCTTCATAACACAGGAATTCTCCTTTGTCTATTTCTTTGCATGATTGTGATAGTGGAAGTATATCTGACCCTCTGACCAGGATTTGGGAATATTGAGGCGTTAATAGGAATGTTAGGTTTAAATGAGGATTATACATGGGAAAAGGATGAAGGTTGTAATAGTTATAGAAATCTAATTGGACAATTGGTATTGACATAATAAACGTTATTCGTTTGTTCTTAATATATGCTCTTATGTCTATACAATGTACAATTTTGATCAAATTATCGGTATTTACGGGATACATTAATTTATCTATTTTCTCTATGTCTTTAAGAGTTGATAACAATTCATCTATGTCTAAAATGGATTGGTGTAAAATATTTAATCTACTAAAAGCAATAGCTGTTTCAACCTCATCTAACCTAGTTAACAAAATTTGAAAATTATGGATAATTAAATCGAAAGTATTCAAGACAATTTCCTTACTATGTTGAAATTGAGTTTTATTCAGAATGGATTCTATTTCTTTAATTGTTTTGTCTATTTCAATAAAATTGTTTCTCGTAGAGTTTGTCAGATTTACTAATACTCCAATTGTTTCGGAAACTAATGATATTTTGTTATCAATAGCGTTTTGTTTAGATTGAATATGACTTATTAAGGAATCGTATCTGATTGCGTCTTCATTATCTAAATTGCCTGTAATGGCTTTAACTATTGAACCTAGGGGATTTAAAATACCTCTTTTAATTCTAATTGTTGGGACTAATTGATTATAACGCTCTAATGTTAAACTCATAATATACTCAGTTTGCATTTGTGCATCTATGATATTTCCGTCTAAGAAATATACATTTAATTTTTCTTTTAAATAATCGTTAACTTCATAATACTTGTTAACGTTATATTCAATACTGTTACTAACAAATTTTAAATCTAATATTTTAATTATATTCCAATTATAAGTGCTAATGAATGCTTGTCCTTCCTTAACTGGGAAGATTCCAGGATTATCTTCAATTTTCTGAAGTTGAAGGGCCAGGTTTTGGGCTGCCTGTACGAGGATCAGGAGCGCGAACCTGCGGAGGACGTTTTATATCTTTTATTGGGACTTTTGTGTGTCTCTGATGAGACTCTACTGGTACTGTGTTTCTAATAACGTTCGCATCTTAAAACGTGTAATTTATTGTCAAAATATAAAAATTATTATTAAGCTTTGAATTTAATATTTAAAAAAAAAATGATTTTATTAATTTAAGTTGTTGACTGATAATATTTAGAAAATTTAGAAATTTTATAATCGAGTTTATAGGCTTTCATATCTTAAGCATTCAGGTTGTCAGGTTTGTATAACCAAGGTTTTAATTTATTTTATTTTTTTGAATCTGTCTTATTTTATCGATTTCATTCGGATTCTAATTTTATTATGCCTGAACCTTTTAATTAAATAAAAATACATATATTGAAGAAATGATCTGATTAATTTTGGGGTATTCGTATGTAATGTAGCTTTTACTGAAATAATAATTATTTCATCTTCGTCGGAAGATGGAATATTTATTGAAGTTGGGGTATGTCTATCTGGTGAGTTATTCGCTAATAAACTGTCTTTTATTTTATTAAGTGAATCAAGTAGTATTTTTATTCTAATAGTTATATTACTATCCTCTTCAACAGGTATTAATTCGGTTAATTTTGAAGGATCGTTAAAATTTAAATTCACTATTACAGGGGATTCTTCAATGTCAATTATAGGGACATCTTTTTGTTCACTTAATTTTGAAAAATCATTATTATTAATATTTATTATTTTGGGAGGGTTTTCAAGAAATCTATCGGAAAAATTTAGCAGTGGAGGTATAATAATGTCGGGGCTTTCGTTTATGACTTCGTCGATTGCAACTGGCTCATAATCATATGAGTATTTATCAGTCTCAAGGTCAGTGTCATCTACGTAATCCTCATATAAGTCTTCTGTTCTAGGATCTCCGAAATGTTCTATGAGGAGTTCCTTTAGGCTATCCCAAGAATTGATATTAATCCATTTGCTTACTAGTATCGCGGCTTTATCGGTTAATTTACTTGTAACACTATGGTAAATATACAATTGTTGCGCGGCATTATTTTCCCTTGAAAAGCTTCTAACTACATATTCACACCTTTGGATGTAAAGATTTAGTAATTGATCGTTACCGTCGTAACGCGGAATTATATCGAGAATTTCTTTCGGAATAATTTGAATTTCATTCATTTTTAATATCTTGAACACTTATTATTCAATTTTACTATTTGAAAAACACAATAAGATACATATTACACACAAACAAAATAATAAAAAAAAAACATACAATTTAAAATAACACACACAAAAAAAATACAATTTAAAAATAACACATAAAAAAAAAGTTTAAAATAAATTTATATAATAAAAGCAAAAGTTTATAGATTCGGCGATTTTTGTCCGAAAATATAACTCTTATCAATTATTATTTAACTTAGCCTTTATAGGCAGAACAACGTTTATTATTTTTTTATAATATTTAATTTCTTTTTATTAAGATTTATTTTCTTTTCAATATTTTACGTTCTCAAGTGGACCTTGTGATCACCCCACTGGAAGTAATTTTCTTTTTCAATAAAATACGACAATGTTTTACGTAAGTTCAGCGATGCTTGTCTGATTCTTACGGCCCTAAGTGGTGATCTACGGCTTAGCGATGCGTGTCTAAATCCCGTGAGATCCTAAATTCTAATCACAAATTAGCGATGCTTGTCTAATAATGCGATATCCTTTTATCCAAATAATTCCCGCGATTTTTGACCGGAATTACAGGCTCGGGGTCTGAATGAAATTAGCGATGCTTGTCCAATTAAATTCAGAATAGACAGAAAAATAGGAACATGTGGGAAAGGTCAGAACTCACACAATGCTGCAATTTTTCATGCCGAATATCCGCTTTTTGAGTATCTGCAGGCACTTCTTGACAAAATTTCTTTGTTCGAAGGTAGGGTAGGTCCTTTTCTAGGATTCAGCCAGGCGATTGTGGTCCGGAATCGATGCTTGTACTCCTGCACGGCGTTGAGCTTGTCTGGTATGACTACTGCAACACTTATCGCGACTGAAATCCTACCGGCTGCGCCAGTCAAATATAAAGGCCGGCGTGACTTTATAAAAATATATTTATTTCACAATACAAATTAATAATAGATACTCAAAATATTAATGCAGTCAATTAATATTACTTAACGTTAGTGCGAACGGTAAGAGAGCTGAGTCGATATTAAATGTACTTTGCTTGGCGATGGCTTTTATAGGCATCGTCAAGTAAACAACTCCTTCTAGAATGAACCCACGCGTTATACGTCTTATTAATTGATATCTGCTTATTTAGCAAAACAGTTATGAGAATTGGACTGAGACTAAACAAGTAACCTGATATCTGTTTACATGATTAATACGCAGCTGAGGCAAGTTAAGCTGATTAAGCAAAACAGTACTTGGAATTATATTCTATGAGCAACAGTCTGTTTATATTGCATCATCTTTTAAAGTACTTGCACTGAGCTGTGTACTGGTCTAGTATACATAACTATCTATACTAATATAATAAACAGTATCAGAAAAAAAAAAATCTGCTTTTAATAGGCCAATTCTTTCTGCTTTTAATAGGCCAATTCTTGAATTTCGGTTATGATCATTTAATATCACGTTATAAACCTTAGGAGCCGAGCAAAAAGAAAAAAAAAATGTAGAAGAACGCGTAGCTAAAACAAAGTAATAGCGGGGGCTGGCGATGGGTTGCAACCGTATTAGCTTCATAATAAACAGTGGGCGAAACCGCGGAGCACAGCTAGTTTTTTTTATAAAAAAGAACGCGAAAAATACTTTCATGGTTTAAAAATGTGTAATATATACACAATTGTAACATGAAAGTATTTTTTTTTTGTATATGGTGTAATGTTCAAGTGACTTTAATTTAAAAGTAAGCTACTTATATAAGATTACGTAATTGCAGTTTTCCATATTTACCATCATCATCAGCCTTATAGCTGTCTACTGCAAGATAGGCCTCTCTACTCAATGCAACTCCCTAAAATTTACTTGAGAATGAGGTATACTTAGGATTGTCCCAAACTTTTCGATATAAGTTGCTAAATTTAATACAAAGAATACGGTACATCGATTGGTGCTTACCTACCTAAAAGAACATCTTTATTTTTAAAATATCAATTCAGAAACCCTCTGATTATTTTATAACTCAGTAATGTTCTGTGCGTTACCATTTGGAGTTGTAATACCTTCCACAACAGTTGTTAATCTTTTAGAATTATTTCCAGACTGTCCTCCGATATATACAAAAAAACATCGTGTCTGCTTTATTAAGACGTTAACAAATAGTAGCTACAATACTATTTCTTACACTACTTAAGACATATTTTGTTTAAAACGCACAGATATTGTGAAAGCAATGACGCAACGGCAGCAACTAGCGTATTAGAGAAAGTGTACACCGAAGAACATTGCTACGTCATCGGGCATCCATTCATTAATCAAGGTAGAAAGTTTATTGATTGCACTGATACACTTAGCTTAAGCATGACCATCTTATTGAGTACTGAAATCATTATAAATGCTACCTTAATCATCAACAACTTCTCTTATCACATCCTCAAATAAATCTTCTTTTACAACATCACTATTTTTAATATCTTTAACAAATATTAGGAATTTATCACTTCAAACACTACACAATAGTTTTAAAACTATTAAATCGATAGTAACTTGAAAATTACCAAGATGGCGTCGATACGGCGCGCGCGCACCGGATCTTGCGGCTGACTGGACTCAAACACAGTTCACGCCAGTGACATCAAACCCCACTACCAACATGTCAGTTAATTAAATTAGGGTTCTATCGCGAGAGCCTCAAGGTGGAAAATTAATTGACACAGAGTTGGTTTTGCTCATGAATTAACAAGATTTCGCATTGGGGAAAACACAAGCTTGGTTGCAATCGATAAATATTTAAAAGCGATAGATAGTCATTTAACATAAAATAATGTCAAAATTGTTTGTTTTCGTTGATTTACCTAGTGGATTTATATCCGGGTTTATCAATGTCAAAGTTATTTACCTCATTGATAAGACATTTCTTTTGTGCTCTTCGATACATTTTAATCGTTCTTTAATTGTTTTTATTATGTTACATTTTCTTTTATTTAGAGACAGTTTTAAATTCACGGCTAGTAATAAAATTAGGTTTGTTAAAAAATTGATCACTGGCCAAAATAAACATTAACAAAAAGAAGGAAAGAACCTGTTGGAACTCTGTACTCTCTGCCTACCCCGCAAGGGATCGGGCGTGAGGTTATAGATAGATAGATAGATAGAAAAATAATATTATTTCTTGCTTACTTTATGTTCCATTTCGGATTCACGAATTTACTTCTGATTAAAAATAAAATTAGAACTGATCATCAAATTACATTGTCCTACTTTAAGGCCACAATTATTAGATACTAACGTCGACGCAGTGTGGATTGGAAGATAGGTTTGCAGAAGTTGGATGTTATCAAGCCACCTAAAGCCCAGTTTAAAGACCTTAAATGGTAACCAGGATCTTAAGGGGTTTTCTGAAGCACGGAGATGAACATGAAAATGGCGCATCCAGCTCAGACTCGGTCTACTTCATCTTGGATTTTGCTAAGCACACCGGAGTCATTGTTGAACTTGAACTTAATCTTCATAAAGTTTCAACAATTTCTTTCAAATCCATTTTTAGCTAGATAAATATCATACAGATTATTGCAGCTGTTTAGCGCAAAGCTGGCAATAATGTGTTTAATCGCTTCACAACAAAGCCACATTCAACTGCTACTATTGTTTCGAAAATAGAAGTTCTTTGCGTTATTAAAGGTGTAATTTAAGTCAGGGCTTGGCACGAACAGATTAACGTCATCGTGATTTTGTTGGGAAAGCATGCTGTCACGTTCATTTATTAAATTATTAGTGTGAAAAGGATGGCATATCAACTCGATAGCACTACGGTAACATTAATCTGTTTATGCTAGACACTAAGCTGTCATTACTCATAGCATGTAGGGGCCCTTAGACGTAGATAACTGAAACGACGGGCTGTCATATAGAAGACTTCTCGATGTATCGATAAATCTACCGCTACCCGTAGTGAACCTCACTATTTGTGGTATAGGAACTTATGAATATTTTATACCGGGTCCAGTCAATTTTGTTAACGCCAGCGAAGGTTGGACTTCATATTTTCGGTTAGCTAATAAATGTTTGGGGTTTGACAACTGTACCAAAGTTATTTGACAGATTATAAACTATAATTTTATCCCTAATCAAATTTCAACTCCGATGGATTTGAAGCTTCTAAACCGATATTGTGTTGGAATGGTGTTTAGATAACATAATTGTCGCATTATGGGAAAAAAATGAGATAGTGAATTACTATTTTCAGACGCAAACAGACATTGAAATAAAGCTGGACGCTAGATTTAAAAAACGTAATAAAAGTACGTTCATCCTTCCACTATGGTGGGATGTATGTGTACCAGTCTCTTTTCATGTTCAAGTGTCTTGTGTCATCCGAAGCCCATATCCATTTCCATTCTATTTCAGTCTCATCGAGCTGAGCGCTACTTAACCTTGATAATCGTTAAGGAATCTGGCGTGATGATATTGATAGAGAGAGTTAGATCGTTAAGAAAACTACGATCTCGCAGCGTTTTAAAAGAGGTTTTAATATCATTTCTACGACAACAATGATCAAGTCGATAGCCATTCGACCACAAAGCGTGACCAACATACTTAGGTGGCGTGTTCGATTCCCCTGCGAAGTATTTCGCAACGGTCTTTTTGCAATTGTCTGTGGAATAACCATTCATTATATTATGAATCACGTCATTATCACGTTGAGTAAAGTTTGATAATTCATCGTTTTACCTTTTAAGTTTAGTTTTGCACTGGTAGAGACGAATATTTTTTATTTGAAAATATTTTTTTTTACTTGTATTTGCTATGAAGGCTTGCTTCTGGCCAAATTTCATAACTCTTGGTCAGCGTAAAATAGCCTGTAGGTTCTAATGGGTGGATGAATAACGCTTAGACTTTTTATATCGCTTATATAGCTAAGAGAACGTAGTTCCTTTGTATTTGACACAAATTTCAACTTGATATCTCTATCCGCTCCCGAGAAAAAGAGTTCAGACAGACAAACAGATATAAAATGATCCTACAAGGGTTGATTTTTTACAGATTGAGTACGGAACCCTAAAAATGAGCAAATATTTTAATAAACGTTTTACGTGAACGGAAAGATTTTATCTTTATACGTCAAAGAGAGTCAAAAATATAATAAAATTAGTGTTTCTTTCAAGTAAAGTGAAATATAATAATAATAATAATATATAATATTACTATTCTTTATTCCTAGTCATGTCGCTCATCAGAAACAACTTTTTGTTTCAACTTCTCAAAGAATCTCATTGCCTTCCCTTTTCTCCAACAAAATAGCTAGTTTACGACTAATAGAGTTTTATAATACAAAATCAGGATACATTATTTATAAGCAATCTAAAATCAGCCCATGGGAAATAGGTTGGATTTAATACAATCTCCCAAACTATATAACGTAAGGAAGAAAATTATCTATCTAAATATAATTTGGAAAGAAACCCATACAATGCTGTGGGAAACCATTTTCCTTTAGATCTTACTCCCTTAGACGGTTTGATTAGAACAAAGAATTTGTGCACAAGGGTTTCCTGTATCGAAATACGCTTTATCATGCATATAAATATATAGCTGTGTTATTATAATTGAGTGTATTATAGAAAACCGTTTTTCTTCCTCGCTTATGCGGTTTCCGGAACTCAAGATTAAAAGCACCAGTATATTTTTATGTGTAATAATTTTTTTTATTTAATATGCGTCAAATGTTTAGCACTACTGCAATAAACTTGCTAAGATTCAGTAAGCTATAGAAATGTTTTAGGTGCCATAATCTTTGGTAGGCCTGCGGAGATAAAACCATCAATATTAACTCACCGCCTCGTCTTTATTCGCCTAGTAGGATTGACAGAGGTGTATTATATCCACTCACAATTCCCCTACAGTATTAGGTCCCAGTGTAATAGAGGGCGAGCCTATTGCTGTTACACCGAGACTATGTTGCTACTCAGTATTTATCGAAAGAAAAATCTTAAAAACCCGTTTTATACCTAGGAATTTAGACCCAAGACCTCGCGATCTCTAGCTGTACAAGATAGTTGTGAAAACGTACCAATAAAAAATATTGGCACAAAAAAATTTCGACACTAAATACTTGAAAACGGGGTAATTTTCCCATGACTAGGGTCTTATTATTCATTTTAAATTATCAATGTTCAAGAAATTACTCGCGATCGACTACCGCGTAAGTCAGAGATTGTCAACATTTAAAGGGAAAAGGTTTTCCAAAAATGGTATCCATACGACAAGCCGCAGAGATGTGTGGAGGTATGGCGCTACCGTTAGCTATAAGTCAGTGACCACAGGCACGTGCACTTGCGCCGACTAGCCACCTGCCAGACTTCGATTCAGAAAATCATAGGGCTTAGCATTGACGGATTGACGTTAGCGTAACGCTATTGAGTTGAGATGCCATTCTTTTCACACTGCAAATTTTATAAATAGACATGAACGTGACAGCACGCTTTAGTACCGAGGCCTAATGATATTTTCGCGTTCTGAAATGCCTGCCCGCCCAACTCATCTGCCTCTTGGTGGCCATCTTGAACGCCGCCATGACGAACTGCACCTTCCCCGCTAAGTGGAAGGAGGCGGACGTCATTGGCATCCCCAAGCCCGGCAAACCTCGCAATCTCCCCGCGAGCTACCGCCCTATCAGTCTCCTCAACTCCCTGGCCAAGATATACGAGCGCCTCCTTCTGGCGAGGCTCAAGGACTTCATAACGTCCAGGGGTATCCTTATCGACGAGCAGTTCGGCTTTCGAGCCAAACACTCTTGTGTCCATCAGGTTCACCGCATCACGGAGCACATTCTCTCCGGTCTCAATGGGCCCGGAAGACCCGTCTACACGGGCGCCCTCTTCCTGGATGTCGCGAAGGCATTCGACAAAGTCTGGCACAACGGCTTGATCTACAAGCTCTACCGATTGGGTGTGCCGGACAGACTCGTGCTCATCTTACGAGACTTCTTGTCGAATCGCGCCTTTCGTTATCGCGTCGAAATGACGCGCTCCGCTTCCCACTCCATCAGTGCTGGAGTCCCACAGGGCTCAGTGCTCTCTCCGCTCCTGTTTAGCCTCTACACGAACGACATTCCTCGTTCGAGTGATGTTAAACTAGCTTTATTCGCGGATGACACCGCTCTTTATTATTCCAATAGGAACAAGGCCCTCATCACGAAGAAACTCCAGACCGCCGCCAATACCCTAGGGGATTGGTTCAGGAAGTGGCGAATCGAGGTGAACCCGGACAAGAGCGCGGCGGTGCTCTTCTCCAGAGGTGCAACTTCGCACCGCTCTCTGCGCCACCCCGGAAGGAACCGAGGTCAAGTGACCATGTTCGACCGACCCATTCCCTGGGTCAAAGAGGTCAAATATTTAGGGGTCACCCTGAACAGTACCATGACCTTCGGCCCGCACATCAAGCGGGTCCGTCACCGAGCATCCTTCGTGCTCGGTCGTCTCCATCCGTTAATCTGCAAGCGGAGTAAAATGTCCCTTAGAAATAAGGTGACGCTTTACAAAACTTGCGTTCGTCCCATCATGACTTATGCGTGTGCTGTGTTCGGGCATTCGGCCCCCTCTCACATCGACAGACTTCAAGCGGTTCAAAACCGCTTCCTCCGTAAAGCCGTAGGAGCCCCATGGTTCGTACGGAACGTCGACCTCCACGCCGATCTAGGTCTCGAACCTATTCGCGCCTTTATTAAAAAGGCGTCCACACGTCACTTCGCGAATGCATCTACCCATGCGAATCCGTTAATCGTAGCCACCGCCGACTACGACCTCCCTCATGACCCCTGCCGCTACCGCCGGCCGACACATGTTCTCACCGACCCCCCCGATGCTTTGTCATCCCTTCTTTCCGCTCAGAATACGAGCGACGACGAAGTAGACGCAGACGCAGTAGTAGATCCCCTCCCATAGCCGGCGGTCGACCGGTGCGCTTAGTAGTGCACCCGTCCCCCTACAGCGACTGTCCCAACCGAGGGCGCCTCTCCGAGGCGCCCTCGAGTATGTCGCCTCTTGCCCTTCTGGCTGGCTGGAGCGTAGTGGTTGCACGCTCGCCTTTAAAATCCGGTGAAGCTGTAGAGGCCTCGAGGCCAACAGCGTAGGTCATTCACACACACACACACACACCGAGGCCTAAATACTAACAATTTTACCCTATAGTAGATTACTAGTCGAGATAGCGTGTGACACCGTCATCTTTATTTAGTAAATTAAATTTGTAATGTGAAAAGGGTGACATGAGACATTTCGAGCTAAGCCAGGCTATACTATGGTAGTTTCTTCATGGGTAGGCATTACTATTTTGAAAAATCTATTATAAAGTTTTTTTTTTTTTTTATAATCAAGTTTTTTTGTTATCAGAGAGGAGCAGAAAAAATAAATCACTTCACTAGAAAAGGAGAGCAGGTTAATTATATTTTTGACTCAATATGATCGTTCATTTATCATAGACCGACCGCGCCGTACGTTGCATAAGCTTGGTGATGGTGATTTATATTTAAAAAAATAATATGGAAGAAATGTTGAGAACCATTAGGAATTTGTTGCGTATTGATTTCAATGTCGATGTATTTTAATTACCATTTGTGAGCAACCGACGTAACCAATATTGTTTTTGTATACGAGTATCTTGTGTGGTGTCTGTGCTAACATATTTTATGATACTTTTTAAATAAAACTCTGTCTGCTTCGTTAGTCTAGTGGTCTAGTGGGTTCAAATCCTAGGTTGGACAAATGAAATTTTCCCAACGCAAACTTCCCAGTATGATTCCGGAGTCTGGAATTGTGCCCGGTATATGGCAATAGGCTCGCCCCCTATTACATGGGACCTAACATCGTTGGCGAAAAGTAGGTGTACTTAGTACACCTATGCCACCCCCGCTTAGGGAATTTAGGCATGACGGTGTTAATTTATTTTATTTTTTGTAAATAAAATATTAGAAATTAAATCACCAATTGTTCCCTTATTGCAGAAAATAATAAAGTAAAACCTAAATCCTTATGCGTATATTTCCCAAGAGTGGGTGGCAGAGGTGTATTAGGTACACTCATGTATCGCTGACGATGTTAAATTCCAATGTAATAAAGGACTAACCTCTAGTTGGCAGGCACAAGACTAAATGCATTCAATCGCGGTACCAAAATCAGCGTATCGTAGCGTTCAGTCACTGTATTCGACGGGCGGCTTAGTCTAGTGATTATGAGCTTAAGCCGCCCGCCTACTGGATAAAGTAGTCATAGGTTCGATTTCCGCACAGGACAAATCTTTGTGTAATCCACAAATATATGTTTCGGTCTGGGTATTTGTGTATATGAATTACGTGTTTGTAAACACATCCACAACACAGGTATAATTCCTAATGAGGGTTTACGTTTTTAGTCACTACTAGCAGTTTCTTGAGACTTCGTACCCGGTCGACAACAGCGCCACCTAACGGGTCTATGTTATATAGCCTATGTTACTTCTGGATAAGGTAGCTTTCTATTGGTGAAAGAATTTTTGATATCGGTCCTGTAGTTTTTGAGTTTATTCCTCACAAACGTACAAAATACAAATCTTTCTCTTTTAATATTAGTATAGAAGAAGGTGTCCAAAAATCAACATAATCGCAGCGATTGGAATTGTATTTGTGTACGAAAGCGTCCGGACATTGAGCTTCCAAAAAACAACTGAATCGCCGATCGCTAATGCTAAAAATAGCAAATTCGCTTGGGCCCCAACAGAGAAACCCATAAAATAATAGACTGTATGTGTATTTTTGAATTTTAAGTTCCAGACATTTGGAATGCTTTACAGCGCCAATGGTCACGGGACGGGCTGAGAGTTCACTTTAATTTCGAGGCTGCAGCTAAATTTACAATGCTAGAAATATTCTTGTGACAAAATTCAACTATCATTCGTACGACAAAATTTAACCATTATTCGTGCTACAAAGTTGCTCCGCGGACTAGAAACTTGAGCGAGTAACAGAAGTCCTTCACGATTTTGCATTTAGTTTTATTAATTGCCATTATGACTAATTCATTCAGACAACCGCAAGCACTATTCTTACAAAGGAACAGAACATTGAGTAGTTTGATATCAAAAAGCTAACTAAGAGTTCGTTTTTTATTTGGGGTAGCGAACCCAAAAGGGATCTCAGATAATGTATAAAGTGATACGTAGAGATAGATATTAAAGCTAAGTATTATGTCAATTGGTAATTAAAAATTAGAGATTAGTGTTCTTAGCGATCATTAAGGATAAGCAGAATTCGTGGATCAGATCAGATTCAGTGGATCTGAGATGGGTAACCATTTGTGGGAATTCTACTTTCGAGCATCTCCGTGCTTTGGAAAGGACGTTAAGCCGTCCGTCCTAGGTGCCAATTATAATGGTAAAACTTAAGCCCAGTTAGATGTCTACTTTCTCCTCGTTTATTATCCATTTTCATTGATTTGGTATCTCAAAAACTTTGGTTTACGTATATGCTGATGACTTGCAATTATATTCGCAAAATACTGTTGATAAAATTCCAGACATTATCAGATCTAGAGGTCCGACAGGTTTGGTGTCACGGTGAATCCTACAAAGTGCCAGGCGATTCTTGGGGGAAGTTCTAGACTTATGAGCAGGGTGGATACTGGTTTATTGCCTCCACTTGAATTCAACGGGACAGTTATCTCCCTAAGCTCTAGCCTTAAGGATCTTGGTTTGGAGATTGACGCTTCCACTTATAGTACTGATTTCATTCATTCTTCCTTTTTTGTTCAGTCTATCCTTCTTTGGAATGCTTTGCCTCTGGATCTCAGGACGGCTACCGAACGTCTCTCTTTTAAAAAGGATCTGCAGGACTATCTACACAAAAGGTTGAATCCCTCTCAATGTAAGTTACTTCATGTTGTTATGTCGGACAGTTTTAGTTTAAGTATACTGGACGTGATGAGAATTATCCTACGGGTGTCAGTAGGAAATAAAGGTAGACTGAGGAATGGACTGTATAATAGTTTAGATATGCGTAACAAGGCAATTACGGAGTCAGAATTAAATGTGTATGCTTCAAACGGCGGACAATGACGCAAAGCTTTGCGGTGGCTGTCATCGCTCCCAGCCATCCCGGTCCCGCGTCCCGCGGCCTCTCCGCCGCATAGTGATGTACCAATATATACATTGTTTAACTATTAATATATGTATATATTTGTGATATATATAAATATCTATGTATGTATATTATCGTTATATATAATTTATATCTTTTAAGTATTATAAATAGTTAATTAGTTGTTATTTTTCCTAATTGTGTATTGTCGCACCTGCCACACTTGTCTTTCCGTCACCCTAAGGTAGACTGGCAGAAAAAGCCTCAGGCATTAAGTCCGCCTATGTACATAAAAGTGCATGAAGAATAAATAAATAGATAAATGTTTTATAGGCGGCTTGATAAGGTCCAATAGCAGGTGGCCACAAACCTGCCTCCGCATTGGTTTAGCGCGGTGGGGTATGACCTAATCTCTCTCACCTTAATTTTAAAAGTTTTTTTTCCCAGCAATGGGACAGAATAAGCTGATTTCATTTAGCTTTTTTTTAAATTAAAATCCAGTCGAAAAGAAAATCTTGTATATCACAATAAATTATTTGTAACTTTCAAAAGATAAAACGAAACTATAACAAGATCTGTCTTGTTGTATAAAGTATCTAGAATTTTTGTCTTCATTAGCATTCCGAATCGCTCTTACTAGGTAGAGATTCAATTAGACTATGGTCTTGCTAGACACTTGCCAACAACTCGTTCAGCATACCAAACATCAACCCTTTGTTTTCAAATAACTCTTCGTATAGAATGAAGATTTAAGGAGGTAATGTGCTGTGTGTGCTCCGTTGGTTCAGGCATATAGAAAGAATCCGACACGCCCCGCGAGCGTCCCCCGAGGCTCGCGGAAGTCCTATGCAGGTTTGTACCCAGGTAAAAAAAAGCATATAGTAGAAAGAATGTCGGAAGAAAGAATGGCAAAACAGATATACAATGCGAAAGTGGAAGCATGTAGGTACCGGGGCACTATCTTGCCATGACCAAATAGACCGTGCCTTATTTGAAGGGCAAGTCAAGAGTCTTCGTAACCGGCGAGCGTGTATGAGACGAACTATGAGAGTGGAGGAAGCCAGAGAGTTCTGTACCGAACCCGGCGTGATGATATATAGGTGTATCTAAATGCTTTTTACGTAGGTAAATCCATCATGGACTTTTACCAGCCTCGACGGAGGCTGGCGGGACATGTCGGACTTCTAACGACTAAAGCCTCATATTGGCCGGCATCGACACTTAGGACGGGACTCTGGGATCGCCGCTAGAAACCACAATGGAGCCAGGTATATCTACCTACGGCACTGCTGACTGGTCTGGTAGTCTATGATGGGGCTGATCACAAGTCGAATCAACAAACTGTCCTGGGTTGGAACTGATCGACGACTTGTTCCAGTTATTAAGAGCTTTAGCCGAACTAGTGGTTTTTTTGGCTGGTCACTTGCCATCAGTTGAGATAGGGATCAATCACTAAGAAAACCTCCATAAAAAAACTGATTTATTGTTGTTGTTGTAAAAGGCGATATTGGAATAGTAATTATTTGTCGTCATTTAGTAAAGCAGTCGGCTCACTTACTATTACGTTGCCTTTTTTATCGTTATTTTATATCATACGGTATCATCGTTGTTTTAGTAAAATGTAGACGATTGAAATATGAATTTTTTGAAATAACACAATTTTATCTGTGCTATGAGAAGTCCGTTAAACCCAGTTGCAAGCCTTATAAGCTCGATTTATTTGATATGTAGCGTAACACTATCGAGATGACATGCTATCCTTTTCACACTATAAATTTACTAAATAAACATGAACGTGACAACACGCGTTCTTGACAACATTACGCTAACGTCGATCTGTTAGTGCTAAGCCCTCAGTTTTCAAAAGCATCAGGGCCCTTATTATACTCAGCACGTTACAATAACTTCCTGATATTATCATGTAATGGTCTTCTGTATGCCACTGCAGTACGGATTAAACGATCATTTCACGAAGTTATCATAGCGTGCCGCGTTACACGTTTAATTGGTCATAGCGAATAGGGCCTAAGGGGTTAGACTGATTTTTTATTAATTTCACAAACTCTCGCAATGATGTGGTAGAGGAACAACTCACTATAGTTAACATCTAATAACTTTAATATTTATTTATTATTATTAAAAAAACGTGCATCACTACCAAGTGACGAATACCAATCACCAGATCACGAGGTCCTGGGTTCAAATCCTAGGTCGGACAAATGAAGTTTTTCTAATGCAAACTTCCCAGTATGAGTCCGGAGTCTGGAGTTGTGCCCGGTATATGGCAATAGGTTCGCCCTCTATCACATGGGACCTAACATCGTCGGCGAAAAGTGGGTGTACTTAGTACACCTCTGCCACACCCGCTTGGGGAATTAAGGCGTGACGGTGTTTATAAAGCAACATAGCCCCACACTAGGATTTATTCCTGTGTTGTAGGTGCGATTACAAACTTGAAAATGCACATATACAAAAACCCAGACCGAAACAAATAATCGTGAGTCACACAAAAATTTGTCCCGTGAGGGAATCGAACCCGCGACTATTCGTCTCAGTGGGCGGTTAAGCTCTTAACCACTGCACCAAATCGTTTGCCAATATAGAATTTAACACGTCAGTTAAAATCGATTTATAGTCCGTTCAACTCTAGTTGGTACGACGTTGCTAAAGATTCGCTTCGTTAGCGACGCACATAAATTACAAGTATTTATATTTCACGTGGAGCTACCTCACGACTTAATCAGTGATATTACTGAGGCTTGCACATAGAACTAAATCTTGAAATATTAATAAGTAAATCATCTCAGGCAGCGGTTCCTAAACTTTGAAGGTAGCGGAACCCTCAAGAAGTTCCTTTTCTTTAATGGAAACAATGGAACATGAAATGATTACAATGGATTGCTTTTTGGTATATATTTATAATAACTCTACTTTTAAGTTAGAAAGCTAGTAGGTATGAAAGATAGTATCGGCGCAAAGATGAGAAAGGGTATGCTCCGTTGGTTCGGGCATACAGAAAGAATGACAAAACTAATATACAATGCGAAAGTGGAAGGATGTAGGTACCGGGGAAGACCTAGACTATCTTACCAAGTCAGGAGCCTCCGTAACCGGCGAGCGTGTATGAGACGAACTATGAGAGTGGAGGAAGCCAGAGAGGTATGTAAGGAAAGAACCTGTTGGAACTCTGTACTCTTTGCCTACCCCGCAAGGGATCCGGCGTGATGATATAGATAGATAGAACTCTACTTTTATAAATAGCTACTAATGATCTATTTATAGCATTTTAAGTCAAGCACCACACGATTTTACACAATAAAATTAATAATTTCGTTATTATTTTCTACTTTTTAGATGGGCTTGCTATTAAAGCGTGTTTTTTATCCATAATTTATATCATGATAACCGAAGTCTATTACATTCAATACCATGATAAATATATGAAGTAAATATCTGTCTGCGAAATACGACATTCTGAGTGAGTCCTTCTTAATATTATAAATGTGAAAGTTTGTATATTCTGATGTTTGTTACTCAATCACGCAAAAACGGCTCAACGGATTTGTATGAAATTTGTCCCACAGATAGTTTATTAACTGAATTAACACATAGGATCCTTTTTATCCCGGGAAAATGTTATGTTCCCATCTAAAGAAACGCGAACGAAGTCGCGGGCAGAAGCTAGTACTTCATAAACTAAAATGTTTTAGCGCCAGCTCCCAACACTTCATCTCTCTCTGATTTATCTGAGGTCACGAATTCGTGACTCGTTGTGGAATAGGAAACTAGGTTAGATTTATATATTTTTTATTCTTTTGTAACCGCGGCAAAAGTTAATGGAAAGCAATTTTGTTGAAATGTGTTTACGCAGTGTTTTCTGTTTAGTAGCTTCGTTCTTCCTGCGGCCTTACTTAGATAATGTTTGATAAAAAATGTCATGACTATATTTTCCAAGTAAACGCGGTAAAGGTAAACTTTCTTTTTTGTAGGACTAAGCCCGCCACACATTCCTACCATTGTAACTCCTGTAAATCAGGATCCACAATGGTCTCATTAGATGACACCAAGGTTTGAACCTTGGGGTGTTGCGGGAGGAACTTTAATTGTCTTAGAACCCGCAAAATATTTAATTAGTAAGAAAAAAAAGGAGGAGTAGGAAAAAAATCCAATTCCCTCCTTTGCAAAGCGAGTAACACAAAAAATTGGCAGATCAGCCATAGAAAAGGAAACTTCAATAAGAATAAGCCCAGTTGTAAAGCACCACGAATACGAAAAAAAATATTCCTCAGCCTCATGTTTGATTCTAGTAATAGGGTTGGCAGAACGCGTGAACACACAAATGTTATCCTTGATTTCTACAAGATTCGTGTAGTAGATGACCTTAGACGTATTTCGCAGACTGTTTAACATAATGGTACGCTCGTTGTGCCAGAGACTGCACTCTCAAAGAACGTGATGTGCTGATTGTTCATACTCGCAGTTAGAAGTGGAACACTGATATAGCTATGAAGGTACCAGTTTAAAAGAGAATAATTTACTATTAAAGATGCCATTTCCTGTGAGGAATTGAACCACGCAGTGGTCAAACTCCAGCCATGTTCTCGCCTCACGTACGGACGGATATAACGAGTAGGGGTGACAACCCTTTGTTGTATCCCATCTTTCCAGCCATTCGCTCAGGAGATCTTTATAAGCGATTGATTGCGGTTTGAATAATCTAGTAAATTTACAATGGTCTCGAGGCAATAGAAACTCGGTGTTCAAGTTTTCTCGAGTGGAATAGTACATTGACGCGCGTCTCTGAACCTCGAGATCGACTGGAAGAGATATACTAGGTATGCCCACATATCGTCGACGATATCAGGTGCCAATGTAATATGCGAACCTATTGCTATAACTACATATTTAACTATCACTTGCTTTAACGGTCAAGGAAAAGTGAGGAAACCTGTATGCCTCAGAGTTTCTCAAAGGTGTGTTCGCCAGCCCGCACTGGGCCAGCGTGGTGGACTATGAGCTAAACCAGAAGGTTTGCGACACGGGCACGGGCCTCCTCGCAAACTGAGAACAGTTTGCGAGGTGGCCCGTGCCCAACGGTGGAACAGTTTCTTAACAGGGCTAATATTATTATTATTATTTATTGCCATAATACCGGGCACAATTCCATACCCCGGACAGAGTCTAAGATTTTTTAAGAAAAAATAAAAAATAAATAGGTGTTTGGCAGAGGTGTACTGAGCACACCCACGTTTCGCCGACGATGTTAAGTCCCATGTAATAGGGGGCGAGCCTATTGTCATATACCAGGCACAATTCCAGACTCCGGACTCATACTGGGAATTTTTTTAGAAAAACTACGTTTGTCCGACCTAGGATTTGAACCCAGGACCTCGTGATCACAGAGCGATGCGCTTTGCCACCAGACCAACGAGGCAGTCCAGTTTAAGAAAAAAATTCTTTTTATTACCTATTTTGTCCGACTTCAGACTCGAACTCAGAACTATGCCAATAAACCAATGAGGCAGCCTTATTATTATTATTATCTCTCTATTTATATCATCACGCCATATTCCATGCGGTGTAGGGAAAGACAGAGGCTTAGTACGTAAACGTTGACGTCAGCGTGACGCTAGCGAGTTGATAAGCCATCCTGGTCACACAACAATTGTACATTGTACAATGATACTCGCTAGCGTCACGTTGACGTCAATTTCTTCGTACCACGCCTTCAGTTCTTTTCTTTTTATATTTATCGTAAATATTAAACTCATCATATCCTTAAGTTTAAATATAACAAGAAATCTGAAAAGGCGATACGCAATTTAATCGTAACTTTTGTAAGCTTAGGCAAAACCTTGAGTCAACATTGTCGGTAAACGTATTAAGTTGAATACAAGTTTAAGTCAAACAAAACTTGTTTATGAGTACTAGTAAGTAGATATAAAAACACACAAGGATAACAATATCAGATTAATATTAATACACTAGCTGACATACGCGGCTATGTACTACGCGTTTATTTGTAATATATTGTTTTATTAATCTCTTTCGTCCCACTGCTGGGCAAAGGACTTTCTCATGATTCTTCACTTAGCATAATCTTTGGCTATATTCAATCCAAACATTCCTTTTCATAGGCTTCCAGGTCCTCGCGTCATCGTTTATTGAGTCTGCCCTGCGGTCGGTGTCCGTCTGATCTCGTGCTCTCGATTTTTGCTCAACTATCGGGGTTCCATCTGCTCTAATGGCCCGCTCATTGCCACTTGAGCTTGGCAGTCTTATAGCCCTCATTTAAAATGTCCGTTTTGGAATTTAATTATACAACGCAAGATCTTAAAGACCCCGATTAGAGAAGTGCTTCATTAATTCAAAACGAAATCCAAATTTTCAAATTTAAAGGGTTTTACCCTTTTTTAAGCACTTTTATACCCCAATTAAATAATTTCAGTTTTGTATAGCGCACTGAAGGCGAGAAAGCATCGGCTGCAAATTTAAAAAAAGAAATTAAGGTACATAGAAAATTGTTGGATTCAATTCAGTCACCGATTTGAAACAAACTACTTCCAGATCTTACGTTTATTATGTTACACCTTATATACAGTTTTATTATTACTGAAGTACAATATCGTCTCTAAAACTTCTGCATAATGTAGCTTACTAATAGTAAAAAAAAAATGTTTTTGTAGTTTCAGAGTTTATCAATCACTAACAAACAAATCTTTTCTATTTATTATATTAGTATAGATAAACGCTATCGATCGCCTTATAAGAAAGCTCAAGGTCACATAAAGGGCAATAGGGAGACCTATGCTCAGAGTCTCTCTTTAAGATCCAATAAGAAACGAGGAAAAAAAAAGTCATTGACATAGCGCTCAAAATCGCCTAACTTAAGTGACAATGAACGGAGAACATTTCTCGTAGAACTGACGGCCGTTGGGCAGTCTCAGGTAGGTGACCGATTTTATTACTGAACCATTTACGGTAAGAAATTATTTACAACTAGGTCCTGCCCGTGACTTCGACCGTGTGGTCTTCAGACAGGAATCTAACAATTTTCCGGGATAAAAAGTAACCTGTGTTAATCCAGGTAAAAAACTATCTGTGTGTCACATTTTATCCGAATCCGTTTTTGCGAGATTGAGTAGCAAACATCCAAACATACAAACTTTCAATCAATCAATCAATCAATCAGCCTATCGTAGTCCACTGCTGGACATAGGCCTCTCCTAACACGCGCCATTGCACACGGTCCTCCGCCTTCCGCATCCAGTCTGTCCCAGCGACCTTTTTGAGGTCGTCGGTTCATCTAGCTGGGGGCCGTCCTACCTTACGCTTACTAAGTCGCGGTCTCCACTCTAGGACACGCTTGCTCCATCGGCCGTCGGTCCTTCTGCAGATGTGACCAGCCCATTGCCACTTTAGCTTACTGAGTCTGCGAGCTATGTCGGTAACTTTGGTTCTTTGTCGGATTACCTCGTTACGAATTTTATCCTTCAAAGAGACGCCGAGCATAGCTCGCTCCATAGCCCGCTGTGCGACTTTGAATTTGTGGACTAGTCCCACTGTGAGTGACCACGTCTCGGCCCCGTAAGTCATAACAGGTAGGACGCATTGGTTAAAGACTTTAGTCAGCAGGCATTGCGGTATAGGCGAAGCGAAAACGTGACGTAGTTTGCCAAATGCTGCCCAACCCAATTGGATCCTGCGGTTGATTTCTTTCTCGAAGTTGTTTCTACCAAATTGGACAACTTGTCCAAGGTAGACATACTCCCGAACAACTTCGAGCATCGAACCATCGACGTAGATCGGTCCCGGCGTGACATGCTCATTAAACATGATCTTGGTTTTATCCAAGTTCATGCCGAGACCGACACCTCGAGAGGCTTCATTTAGGCTATGCAGCATTTCGCTTAACTGTTCCAGTGACTCTGCCACGATGACGATATCATCGGCAAACCGAAGGTGTGAGATATATTCGATGTTAATGCCCCGCCCAGTCCAGTCCAGCGTCTTGAAGACGTCTTCGAGTGCATTGGTGAAGAGCTTGGGGGATATTACATCCCCCCTGTCTTACCCCTCGATGCAGCTCGATCGGGTTGGTCTTTTGGTCCTGGAGCTGGACGGTCATTGTGGTGGTATCATACAGACATCTCAACACCTCGATATAACGCCAATCGATGCCACATCGCTGCAGAGCATCCAAAACCGCCCAGGTTTCGATGGAGTCGAAGGCTTTCTCGTAGTCCACGAAAGCCATACACAGCGGCTGATTGTACTCTTCGGTCTTCTGTACAATCTGCCGAACAGTATGGATGTGGTCTATGGTGCTGTAGCCTTTTCGAAACCCGGCTTGTTCCGGTGGCTGGAACTCGTCAAGTCTTCTGGCGAGGCGGTTTGTGAGTACTCTCGAGAACAACTTGTAGACGTGGCTCAGGAGTAAGATGGGTCTGTAGTTCTTCAGCAAGGTTTTGTCACCTTTTTTGAAGAACAGAACCACCGCACTCCCGCTCCACGCTTGAGGTGTTAACCCTGGTAGATGACGGAATTAAAGAGACTCGCTAGCTTTTTCAGGATTGGCGTCCCGCCTGCTTTTAGGAGCTCAGTGGTGATTCCGTCATCGCCTGGCGACTTGTTATTTTTGAGCTGCTCGAGAGCCACTCTGACCTCGTCCTGGTTGACATCAGGGATGTCTTCCGTGTCGTGGCGTGCGAGTGGGGCTCTGTGGTCGTCAGCGCTGGGTCTCGAGGGTTTAGCCATCCGTGATGCGTACAGGTCTTTGTAGAAACTCTCAATTTCCTCGAGTATCTCGAACTTGGAGGTCACGGTTTTGCCATCCGCTGTATTAAGTTTCGTCAGATGGGATTTACCAAGCTGGCGAGCGAAGACTTTGGTGCCTCTATTCTGTTCAATCGCAGCCGCGATGGTGCAGGTGTTGGAACATCGGAGGTCACGTCGCACCAGCTTCCGGATCTTCCGGTTGAGGTTCCTCCCATCCGGCGAAGACGCCTGCCTGGATGACATTTCCCGTCTCTGCCTCATAAGTTCGAGAGTCTCGAGCGAGAGTTTAGACTCTCTGTTACCGCTTTTGCCGGGAAACACCCTTCGAGACACCTCCTGTAGCGTTTTGACCACTGTGTCGGTTTTCTCGTCAACATTGCCTTCGGTTTCCAGCAGGTCGAAACGATTTTGAAGCTCCAGTTGGAACTTTTCGGACCCTAAAGCTATTTGAGGCGCAGAGATTTCACATTTATAATATTAGTATCTACTAATATATAATAGTATTGAACTATTTACGATGAAAAACGATGTACAAATTACGTTAACTTGTTTGAGTTCAACTGTAGGTACTACCTACATCTCTACCCCTTTAGGCAAACCTGCCCACGTTTTCCCGCTGGAGCGAGGGTTAATTTATTTATTGATTAAGGAGGGGAATTGATTCCGTATCGTTTTTACTCGTTTTCTTTGATCATGGATGAAACTAATAATATTATGTCACGCCCGATTCCTTGAATGGAATAGTATTTAATCTTAATGGATCACTAAGCCCTTGTGTTAAAAAAAATCATGTTCCATTTATATATATATATATATATATATATATATATATATATATATATCTCTCTCTGTCTTTATGATAACGCCAAATTCCTTGCAGGGTAGGCGGAGAGTATAAAGTTCCAAGAGGTCATCACTACTCCTATTCACCTAGTCCATCAAACACGCTTATCAGTTAGAACGGTCCACGGTACCATCGGTTACACTCTTGACTTCACACATATTATTCCTATGTCAAGGGTGCGTTTATAAATATGAAATTGTAATACACAAATATCCAGACCGAAATGATTAACGCCATGATTTGTTTCGTTGAAGATCGATAACCAATTCATTCAAAAATATACCAATAGATACAAATTCCAACTGCATTTTTACAAGCTTTTATTTAACTTGCAATGTTTGTATGTCTGTCTGTCTGTCTTTCCGGTTCAAATCTTATGATCCATTTTTCAATCACTTGTATGTAAGTCCGATGACAATGCAATAATATGGTACCATGCAGCTGATCTGATGATGGAGCCGGAAGGTAGCCATAGAAACATGTAAACTATACAACGCAAGCCCCTCGTGATTCGGCTCGTTAGATTGATAATAAGAAATACAACCAGATAGTGTTCAGGGTCTGATGATGAATCCGAAAGGTGGCCACTGGAACCACACAAGTACTCAATATAACCCCGCCGTGTTTGGGCTCGTTGAATTTGTCTTAATCAGGTCTGATGATGAAGATGGAGGGTGGCCAATGGAACTACCCAAGTGCTTAATATAACCCCGCCGTGTTTGGTCTCATTGGATTTCTCTTGATGCGTTCTGAAGATCCGAATGATGTCCAGGTTCTGATGATGGAGCCCAAAAGGTGGCCAACGGAACTACCCAACTAATCAACATAACTCCGCCGCGTTTGTTCTCATTGGATTTGTCTTGACAAGTTTTGTAAACACGAATTATGTCCAGGGTCGGATGATAGAGCCGGCGGGTGGCCAACGGGACTGCCTAACTACTCAACATAACTCCAGCGTGTTGGGGCTCGGTACATTTGTCTTGACATATTCCATTGTACTTGTTGGTCTCCGTTTTGTGTTTTTGCTATAAAAGCTTGTTTTCATAAAGGTCTTTCTAAATTAAAGTTATTTTCTAAAAAAGGAGGGCACCCCTTTAGCTTTGCCGTGGCTGCGTTTACAAATTTGCATAACATCCAGACAGTCAAATATTGTGGTCACAAACAGATTTACCCTGCTCGGAGATCGAACTCACGACTACTCAATCCAGTGACCCGACAAGCCTGTACTCAGTCCGCTACACAAATACACAAACCATCGTCGTCATTCCGTATTCCATACGACATCCGTCAACCATTCTCGTACGCTATAATGAACATAAATAAGCAACAACATGCTAACCGCAATCAACGTGACATTTCAAATAAAACTCTAAACCTATAATAACAAAATTCAAATTCCAATAGCATATTGTTGAGGTATGATACATTATTGCCTATTCGAGTTCGAATGGCACCCCGCTACTTGCCTTGGTTATGAAATCGAGTGGTTTTTACCCGGATACGCCTCTGTTGCGGATCTCTTTACGTAACCAAATTAAAAGGTCGACAGATCTTAAACCAGCCTATTACGTCGAGTACCAACTTATAATGGTTGTTTACATCTTGGATCTGTCAAGGTCGTTTTTTGAGTGTGTGAGAATTGACTTTCTTATAGGAAACTAAATGACATGACTGTTAATGCGTCGAGGTATTTTATTAGACTATGGTTGACGAATAAAATAATTAAATCTGTTACACCTGTATTTCTCAAGCGGTGGTGGCAGAGGTGTACTAAGTACACCCGCATTTTGCAGTTGATATGAGGATCCCATGTAATAAGGAGCGAGCTATAATTTCAGGCAGTTTTACAGTTCACAGCGCTATTTGCAAATTTTCCATGAAACCACCTTATAATCCTTTAACCGACTTATTATCCGATCCTAAGACCTCATGATTGAAAACCATAGTTCTGCTAAACTAACGAGGTAGTCTTTTTGTCATCATCATTATCGCAGCCTATAATTATCCACTGTTGAACATAGGCCTCCCCAATTTCTCTCCAGTGCAATCGGTCCGATGCCACCTGCATCCAACAACTTTTCGATCCTCACAAGATCATCGCTCCTTCTGGTAGGCGGCCGTACCACGCAACGCTTGTCAATCCGTGGTTTCCATTATAGAATCTTTCTGCCCCAACGCCCGTCTGATGTACTTATATATATTGACTTATTTTTATTTATACTCTCGGTGTAGGCAGTACTATAAATAAAAGCTTTACATTAATATTGGATTTCAGTGTCATTGTGTCTCAATGTCTCAGAACATTCTATTTTTGTGAACTCTATTCATAGACAAAGAAAAAAATAGGGCACTTGCAATAACTGGGGCTCGGGCTGATTAAAATAAATTAGTTTTTCTGGACTAAAAGGGTTAGTTTACTAGAAAATGGAGTACCAACATCCAATTTATTAACTATAAATCATCTTTAGGCTGGCTCAGTTTATTCCAGTATTGTAGACGATTAAAAAACATATACTAACATTTATTTACAGACCAAAAATTTAACTAGGGTTACAGATCTGACCTAGTAATAAACCATTACATTAAAATGTTTACGCGACATAAAATCAAAAAACTAATATTTTTAAGGCTCTTTAGCTTTTACCCGCGAAGTAGACTAGATTATAGGATCATATTGGGGGAGATTTGCCCCAAAGATTCGGAAGAATTCTTCAAATGCTTTGGTTTGCCCACTCGACGTCTTTTGTAACGTGGTCTTCACCGAAGCATCATTCTACCTCAATGGCCGCTACTTCAACAAGGGATGTGACCCATCCACTGCGACTTAAATTTGGCAATTCTGAGCGCTATGTCGGTCTAAACTTAATCTATGATTAGATGTCGCTGAGAAACTCCGGTCATCTCATATAATTTTAAAACCGATAGCGATCAAATTTATTCTCTATCTAAGTGGGTGGCTTGCTTAATTTCGCCATCCCTGGCCGATTCTTTCTCTGTTTAGGTGGGGCACGAAGGGCAGACCATTTAGTGCGACATAGTCTGTGAGGTCACATCATATTTGCAGGCTGTTAAACTTGGACACCCATGTGCACAGATCTTTACTGCATCTACCTACCTCTCTATCGATAAACATGTATGAATATGTGTAAAGATACATCAGTAAGAGCTAAACACCTACGCTCTGCCTGACTGCACATAAAAACTTTCTAAACATGAAACAAAGAGCAATAAATTGTAATTAGTGAAAGTATTTAATACTTGGACGCGGATGTCATAGGTGGAGGTCAATAACATCGATTGGTATTTTGATACCAGTACCCAACATTTTTTCTTGTATAGATATTCTTTTGTTATTATTGTATATTTTCGCGAGTCAAACGCACGGGCGCGTTACCACATAAGTGAGCCTTAAGTCAAAATGTCTTTTTTTATTTATAAATAATTAAATGGAAAGACTAATTTTGGAACCTGTTGGAACTCTGTACTTTCTGCCTTCCCTGTTACGGAGGTGTTTAGCATTACCAATATAGTTATTTCTGAGAAATTCTACGAGAAAACAAAAGAAAAGAGTGTATAATCAATTAATAAAACACCTCAATTCACCAGGATGTGACTTACATCTATTTTGAATTATACAAAAACTATCCCAAAGTCCAATTTACAATGACAGATATTTCATAAGAGACTAAATAGGAAATGTATGCCGTATCTGCGTGCTGACCTCCTTCAAACAGTTGCCTACAGCATCTCGCATTCATCAACGTCAATGTTACGCGTTAACACGCATTATGACGTCAATTTTGACGTTACATCATATCGCTTGTTGTTATGAATTGGCTACCGTGACTAAGTTTAATAGTTATGAGTATAGATGAAAGTTCCTTGCCTTGTTGGTCTATTAGCGTATGATACGACTGAAGATCATTCTTTTTTTTTTAAATCGTATTTTTGGCTTTAGAAGATAATAAAACTAAGTACTAAAAGAAATTGAACATATCCAACTCATTGGGATTAAAAGTATCTAAAATTGAAGTTGATGCTAAAGCTATAATGACAAAAAATAGGAAACAAATGCATCTTTTTTATTAAAAAATAGCACTCCTTGTATTTCAGTTTTACATTTTTCGATTGAAACTGTAGGTTCTTTTTTTTCTTGTTAGAACAGACCTTCACTTATATAGTTATGCCCCATTTTTCTTCATGAAAACCCGATAGTGAGTCCCGAATGTGGAAGATTTTGTTAGTTGGGTCGCGGTCAAGTCAACTATGGGAACCACTGATCTATATCATCACGCCAGATCTTGCAAAGGAGGTAGAGAGCACAGATTCCCTACAGTTTCTTTTCTTGCAGATTTGACGGACAGCTTGGCCTAGTGCTTAAGAGCTTAAGTAGCTCTGCACACTGGACCAAGTAGACGGCACAGGAATAATTAAAAAAAAAAATTGGTGTAAAGGAATAATCTGGTTGGTTCTGTGGTGTGCTCTTCAGTAACTGACATATCCAACTTTGGCTGTAAAAGTGCAAGCGCAGCATGGTCACGTGAACACACCATTAAAGGGCCTACCGCGATCGGCCTTTTATCGACCGGGAGAGTGACAATGATGCAATAACTTTACAAAAGAATAATAAAGGACAGATATCAAGCGCGCCCTCGGAAATAAATCACGTATATACAAAACAAATGTAATCATTTTTTTAAAAACTACACTTTTAAATAAAAAACTGGAACTGGACTACAAGAACTTTGCTACAATTATTTGCTACGTTTTGAAGTGAATTATATTGATTAGTCCTTAAGCATTTCGCGTTGGAATCAGGAAGTGTACTTTCCGATCTCGGTCTCGAACCTATTCGCGCCTTTAGTAAAAAAGCAACAACCCGATATGTCGCGAACGCGTCCAATCATAGAAATCCGCTAATCGTAGCCGCCGCCGACTACGAACCTAACTCCACTCCTATCAGCCGCTACCGCCGTCCGACCTTCCCGACCCTCCCGATGCCTTTACATCCCTTATTTTGGATACAGATACCGCACACAGGATCAGACACCGACCTCGCCGGCGACGTCGAAGAATCCCTTGTCCGCCGGCTGGAGCACAGCACCACGGCGAGACATCTAGTATACGCCCTCCCCCATAGCGACTGCCTAAGCTGAGGCCGTTCCTCCTTGAGACGCCCTTGAGCTGGTTGCCCCTTTGCCCTTCTGGCTCGAGCGTAGTGCTTGCACGCACGAAGCTGTAAAGGCCCCGCGGCCAATAGCGTAGATCATTCACACACACACACACACACACACAAAATGTAAAGCAACCGTGTATTTCTTTTACCAGATTCTAAAATATATAGTCAAAAATCATATTGCGAAATTTTAAGTTACGGTTACGGTTAAAAATACGGTAAATTCATTCAGGGCCACTAAAATATTTACCTTTCCGGGTTCAAGGTTAAAGTAATTAAGGCGTAAACTCTCATAAATTTAATTAAATGTTTTAAGGTCATCTGAAAGTACAGAAGGGTTTTACGATCAGTGAACGTCAGCTGAAGAGATAACTGTTTTAATTTACACACAAGTTTCGCCATAATGTAAAATGTTGATGATATCTGGTATTAAATTTTGAAGGTTTTGTGGCAAAGTAAAAAAAGTTGAAGATATTAAACGATATGAAATTGTTTGTATAACTTTAAAGCTTGTTCTCACCGAGGGGTAAGTAGTTGTATTAAGAACATAGAAACGCTCTAAACTAACAAAATTACAATATTAACTAGTGAAATAAGACACTAATGCAATAGGCAGACTTATTGCTAACAGCATTTTTTTCCAGACAACCTTTGCATTTGCCCAAGGTATTGTAATCTCTATATGAGAGGTGACGGATAGGAGTGTTGCCTGGCTTTAATTAAGCATATTATGTCATCATTCAAGGCGAGTAACTAATTGTGTCAATGACACAATATAATTCGTAGGTAATACATAAACATCAGTTCTAATAAACTTAAAATACACAAATATTGACCATCTAACTATATTATCACGCCAGATCCCTTGCGGGGTAGGCAGTTATATATTATTATTATTATAAAAAGTTTTTGTTTTATTTAATTATTAATTTACTTTTATGTACATAGGCGGACTTAAGCCTGCCTGAGGCATTTTCTACCAGTCTACCTTAGGGTGATGTAAAGACAAGTGTGGCAGGTGCAAAATTACACAAGATGGAAAAAGTAAAGTTAAAAAAACATAAATATCAACTAATTAACTATTTATAACATTTAATATATATATATAAATTATTTATAACGATAATATACATACAAACATATTTATATATACCACAAATATATACATGTATAAATAATTATACAAGGTATACATAAACTCTTTTACTCCCTTTTTACAGGGGTTTTATTCTATCATGCGGGCCTTGGCCAAGCGTGATAGATTAAATAATACAAGTAGAAGATGATATGGTTGATAATAAGAATTTTCGGGTGATGCGACAAGTAATCAGAATGGTGGTCTTCTGTAATAAATATGATGTAGATACTGCTGTATCTAATACATTAAGACTTCATTATTATAAGTCTATACTGTCCCACTGCCAGGCAAGTTATATATACTTTAAAATATAGATAGGGGTTTGAAGCTCCTGGAAAGAACCCCTTAAGTATAAGGTGGAAAAAATGTGTTAATGACTCAGCGCTCCCAAGAGAGACGGCGGTATAAAATACCCCACCCTGCTCCGAGTACCACAAAAGTGCAGAGGAGTGATAGTGATAATTGTGCACCTACGACGGTACTTTCCACTCGGAGATCCTGGAGCCCCTCTGCTGAGCCAAAGGAGAATACAGCAAGGGTTTTTTTAATGTGGTCAAAGTTTTTCGGACCCTAGCCTTGCTCCATAGAGGACTGGGAATCTATTAAAGAGATCCTCTGCAAACCTGGTGGCACTCTGTAGTCTCTGCATACCCTGCAAGAAATTTGGCGTGATACTGCAGAATACATATAGGTAAAGTAGAGTTATTTATGTAAAGCCACACTCCAAACATCATTAGTATAGTCATATCATTAGTATATATAAATGACCTGCCTCGAGCAGTTGAGGGGCGGGCGAAGGTAGTGTTGTTTGCTGATGATACCTCTTTGATCTTTAAAGTAGGTAGACATGTAAATAACTTAGACGAGGTAAATGACGCTATTCTTCAAGTTCATAATTGGTTCACATGCAACAATTTAGTGCTTAATAACAAGAAAGCTAAATGTATACGGTTTTCTTTACCGAATGTGAAAAGTACTGCATGTGATATTATACTAAATAACGATAAACTTAAGTTTATAAATGATACAGCTTTCTTAGGGATTACGCTTGACTCTAAGTTGCATGTGTAATGGGGCCCTCATATTAAGACTTTAGGTAAACGACTCAGTTCCGCTGCCTATGCCGTAAGAAAAATCAGACAGCTTACTGATGTGGACACCGCGCGGTTGGTCTACTTCAGTTACTTTCATAGTGTCATGTCTTACGGTATATTATTGTGGGGTAGGGCAGCTGACATTGACTCTATTTTTATCTTACAAAAAAGGGCCATTAGGGCCATCTATAACTTAGGTAGTCGCGACTCTTTGAGAGAATTGTTTAAAGAAGCCAATATTATGACGGTCCTATGTCAGTATATCTATGAAAACATAATGTACACACGGAAAAATTTAGATCTATTTAATCAGTTAGGTGATAGGCATTGCTATAACACGCGACATAGAAATAAATTGGATCAACCGCAATTTTGTCTGTCTAAAATTCACACGTCTTTCATGGGGTACTGTGTTAGATTTTATAATAAAATTCCACTTGAGGTCACTCAACTTAGTGAAAATAAATTCAAATCCTGTATTAAACGTACGCTCTGCAAGCGAGCTTACTATACTCTAGATGATTATTTAAAAGATAAAAATGCTTGGATAGGTGTTGTTCTAGCTCCACCAGTATATGGATAACATGTTCAGCTATTATTATTTATTATTCCCTCTCTTCCTTCTAGTAGTTAAATAAAATTTATCATTTTTCTTTCTCATTTCTTTATCTGTAAATGAGAGAACCATGTAGCCATTCACAGGAATAGTTTAACTTGGTTAATTTATTTTAGACTTACCTGATACTACATTGTTCTCCCAAACCCCACAACAAAATGTAGATGGAAAAATTGTAAAAATACTGTTTTAAAAGAGTAACCGTGGAGTTTCTTGCCCTTCTTCTCCACAGGAATGACATTCCGAAGTGGTGGTAGTCTTTGTTACTATTTTGACGATTCATAAATACTGTAATCGTTTACATGAATAAAAAATATTCTGATTCTGATTCATCCATATCATCATCCTCATGATCTCAGACTATATTTGTCCACTGCTGAACTGAAATCACTACCCAGCGCAACCGGTCCGATGCCACCTGCATTTAACTGTGCAAGGCGTTACTATCACCGGTGCCGTTTTGTAGGTGTAGGGTAAACTTATAAAATGATAATAAAATTTCGTGTCATGGTTCGAATAGTTCTTTAATTTTTCACAAATTAAATCCGTCGTAGTTTTTTCCTTTTTTTACAAAAGCTTTTTGCGAACCACTTTAGACACCAACGACTTCCTGTAATCTTTACAAGATCGTCAATCGTCGTCTTTATCCATATCATTCCATTTCATTTTCATCTCAAGTGTAAAACGACGATTCACACTCGTGTACTTATAGTTGAGTATTTTTATTAGTCGTTCCGAGAACATGTGTATCTCGTGTAGTTTTATAGGTTAAAGAGAATGAATGGCGGGACTATCACATGGTAATCGGCGCGTGAAATGAAATTACAAGTAAACTACGAAGACGTAGCACCTTGTCACTTGATTATTGTAGACCTCAGACACCCCGATTAGAGAATTACTTCATATATTCATAACGAAAACCAAATTTCCAAATTTAAAGGTTTTTACCCTTCTTTAAACACTTTTATACCCCAATTAACAATAAAACTTGTACGTGTATGTGTGCGTTATGTGAAATACGTTTTAAGAATGCATTTGAAATCTCCTTATTGCTTTGAATCAAGAACAAATTTAGTTTTTTTTATATGCAAATTTAGAAAAAAATGTAAGATACATTAAAAATTGTTGGAATCAATTCAGTTACCGATTTAGAACAAACTACTTTCAGGTCTTGTTTTTATTATGTTACACATGTATAGAAGGGTACTGGCGTGATGATATAGATAGATATACCTTGCATAAACATTGACCGTGTGTTGGACGACAATAATTTTGACATTGGTAATTTAGCAGGGATTGAATAGTATCTACCACTTAATAGAATAGGATGTGATAGAAAGCAACTTGAGGAAGTGAAAATTACTTAACATCCATCGGACATGGATACTCTTGACTATATTATACACAAAACATCCAGCTGGTGTATTCAGGAAAATCTTCATCATTTTGTAAATCACCACAATCTTTGCCTAATCAGCAAGGTGAATATATAGATAGACCTACGTTCAGTTCTCTAAGCTAAACAGACGTCCTTTAAACTTAATTTCATAGCGTAGATATTCTTACGTTGCGTGATTGATACAACTTGGGTTATGGAAGCGAAATAGGGCAACTGGGACATGGTTAGCTTGTAGGCAACTCGGGTCACTAGATCAAATGCGCCACTCAAGTAGTCGCGCGAATTTGATTTTTATACGGGCCAAATTTGTATGATCTATAAATATTCTTTACAGTCGGGGTGATAGTGTATGTGACATTTGTATTTGTAAACATACTATACAGTTAACGAACTCTATGTACACAGAAATAATTCTTAGGGACATCTTTTTTAAATGATAAAAATAATGTTTAAAGTATGAATAAGTTCATTGTTGATCAATAATAATTTAAAGCTTCACCTTATAAGAACTGGCGAGCGTGTTTGTGACAAACTATAAGAGTGGAGGAAGCCAGATGGATGTGTAAAGCAAGAACTTGTTGGAACTCTGTACTCTCTGCCTACCCCGCAAGGGATATACAGATAGATAGACCTTATAAGAAAGGGAGCGTTCAACAACTACGCTCTAGCCAGATAAAAAGCATTGTTAATAAAAATTGCTTAAAGACGAAGTGCTGTTCTTTTGTAGTTAATTTTTACTAAGCTTTTATATAAAAAGCGTGTAACTATATGTTCGTGAAGAATAGAAGGTTAATGAAATTCTAGCGGAGTGCGTGTCGGAACAAGAGCTAAGTGGAGTTCCGTTAGACAATAAAACAATTTGGTAGTAAACTAAACATATTAGCCGTTCGGTACATAATAAAATACGTCGATCTTGTTGCTGTGTTCCTTACTTAAAAACCTTTATGCCTTGGGCGGATATTGTTAAGCCAAGTGACGTTTGATACTTTTATTATTTGAGATCGACTATTGGATTGCTTTTTGGAAATTTGATACTGAGATTGTAATAATTTAAATGGACGATTTTGTTGCATATAGGAGGGAATCCATTAATTGCTTTAATTTAGACCCCTTTCCCTTGGTGTGAATTGGTGGGATCCACCCTCCCCCTTACGTGAAATTCACACTCTAGTTGTTAAAAGCTAAATTCTCGAAGTTAATGTTTTGGACAGCCATGACATTTTTAGCGTACTTTATTTCAAAAGTTGACTTCAGATTTTCAAATTTGGTTAGTTTCGTCGGCCACCCTCCGGCTCCATCATCAGACCCTAGACGTCGTCTGGATCTATATAACTCGTCAAGACAAATTCAACGAGCCCAAACACGGCAGGATTATATTCAGTAGTTGGGAAGCTCCCCATAAGCCACCTTCCAGCTTCATTAACAGACCCTGGACATCCTCAGAGTCTATAGAACTCGTCAAGGCAAATCCAACGAACCCCCCTAGTTTAAATGAGATTTTACTGGACTCCTGTCCCCCCCATTTTAAGCACCAATGCAGTTGCAAAATTGTTGATCACCGTTGCTAAATTTGTGATTTAGTCCTTTAATCTGTATTAGACTTTCTTTATTTTTTCATTGCCTTTCTGTCTGCCTCGTTGGTTAAGTGGTGCATGGTGTGACTGACAATCAACATTTCTATCAACCTAGTATTTGAACCCTTCTGGAATTGGCAGAAAAAAAATTAGGGACAGTCTCAATTCCAGATTTGTACCTGAGTGACAATAGCCATGTCCCCTGCTTGACCTAACATCGTTGTTTAAATGTATTGTAAGGCTTGCAGACTGCCTTGTTGGTCTAGTCACAAATAATGCACTTTGCGATCACGAGGTCCTAGGTTCAAATCCTAGGTTGGACAAATGTAGTTTTTCTACCGAAAATTACCAGTATCAGTCCAGAGTCTGGAATTGTGCCCGGTATATGGCAATAGGCTCGCCCCCGATTACATGGGATCGAACATGGTCAGCGAAAAATGGGTGTACACAATACAACTCTGCCACCTCCGCTTGGGGAATATAGGCGTGACGATGTTTAATTTACAGCATCAATATTTTTCATCATTTGACATCATTGGTAAACTGTGTCCAATTTAACTGCCCTCAAATAAAAACAAAGCTAAATATTAAGGCAACGCGATCGCAACTTGCATAGAAATGATGTGCCATCCTTTTCACACTACGAATTTACTAAATAAAGATAAACGAGACAGCACGCGTTCTCGACAATGTTACAATACGTCGATCCATTCGTGTTAAGTCTGCTTGAGTAAGAACCGTGAGAAATCCGATAGAAACATTTTTTACCATAGTACTATTCTATTGATTCAGAACATCGTGGGAATAGAGCAACGTATACATAGAGATCCGTTATAAGACCTAGTACCTAAGCTTTACTGACAGCCTTTACTGACCCACAGCTGGGCAAAGGTGGTATCTCCTAAAGTAAAAAAGTTGACGGACGGCTTGGTCCAGTAGTCGCCGGCTCGATCCTCGGACGGGAAGAATCTTTGTGTGACCCACAAATATTTGATTTGGTTTAAGTGTTTGTGTATGTTAAGTTAATGTTTGTAAACGCACACATGACACAGAAATAATTCCTAGTGTGCGGCTACGTTTTATACAAAAAAATATTTGTATAGACCTATAAGAAGCACTTATAAATATCAAAATAATTCCATTTTTTAAATTTAAACCTTTTTAAACCATTTCTTTGCTACATACACAATATAGAAAAAAAACGTGCTGCAGTATATGTAGTAGCAAGGGAACCAGATCAGTGTACGCCAAGCTTGACACACAGCACTGTTTTTGTAGCTTATCCTAGCTATCATCATAGTACAACCAATCAAGGAGCAGACACAAAAATAAAAAACAAAAAAACACCGTCAGACACATGCACAGAAAATACACTCATCATCTCAGCCTATACTTGTCCACTGCTTCGCCACAATCGCTCTCCAGCGCAGCCGGTCCGATGCCACCTGTATCCAACGACTTCCTGCGATCCTCACAAGATCGTCGGTCTATCTGGTAGGCGGCCGTCATACGCTACGCTTGCCAATATGTCGTCTCCGCTCTAGAATCTTTCTGCCCCAACGCCCGTCCGTCCGTATGTGACCCGCCCATTGCTACTTCAGCCTACTAATTTTATGGGCTATGCCGATGATCTTGGTTTTACTACAAATCTCCTCATTTCTGATTCGATCACGTAGAGAAACGCCAAGCATAGCTCTTTCCATAGCTCGCTGAGCAACTCTGAGCTTTTTTATGAGACCTATTGTAAGAGACCACGTCTCTGATCCGTATGTCATAACTGCCAACACACATTGACTAAATAGTTTAGTCTTGAGGCATTGAGGTGTTTTGGATCAGAAGACGTTGCGCAGTTTCCCTAACGCTGCCCAGCCTAGTTGAAATGTCAATTATAAGGGTAAATCCATAGATACTGTAAGTGTTACAAAATTTTTAGGAATTTACATAGATAAGAACTTGACATGGAAATCGCATTTAGATGAAGTTTGTAAAAAGTTGAACAGTTCCGCATATGCATTATACAAATTAACTAAAATTGTAAACCGTGATACAGTTCTAGCTGCATACCATGGGTTCGTTGCATCAACCCTAAGATACGGTATACTTTTTGGGGAAATGCACCATATAAAGACAATGCATTTAAAGCACAAAAAAAATGCATTCGTGCTATATGTAACTTAGAGTCGACAACAAGTTGCGAATCTTATTTTAAAAATTTAAAAATACTTACTGTACCTTCTTTTTATATTTACAAGGCATGTATATTTGCAGCAACATAGGTTTATACAAACCTGCGTTTAAAAGTCGTTACCAGAAACTACGCGATAAAAATACCCTGCAATTAGAAGTGACATTCGGAAAGACTGCATTAATGAATAAAAGTTTTCTTTGCATGGCACAAATTATATATAATAAACTACCTGACGATTTCAAAGAAACGAATATTTCACTATTTAAAAGAAAATTGCATGTTTTTTTAATATATAAATGTTATTATTCGATTAATCACTATCTTTCCGAAATAATTAACATTGTATAGCATTTTTCATTATTTTTTTTATCAATTATGACATTATTCTATTATTATATATTCTTTATCTTTTTATTACTTTACCTATTGTTCGATATTAATGTTTTTTATTCTACTTCTTTATAAATAATTAATTAACTATTGTTTGATATTAATATTTTATTCAAATTCTATATAATTAATTAATGTGACATGATAAAATGTTTATTAAAATTTGTACGCAGAGAGCAAAACATAGTGCACTGCTAATTATATAATTGTAAGATCTCACCTGTACCCTATGTTTCACAAATAAACGTTACTTACTTACTTACTTACTTACAGTTGAAGTCTAATGGAAATAACACTAATAAAGAAATACACGAAGCAGAACTGAGTACACAGTATACAGCGCACAAAATACCATTACGAAACAGATTCACACGAACAAGAGTAAATGAATAAATAATTTGATTTATTAATATAAAAAATAAAAACTAAGAAATAAAGACTAAACGCAAAAACCAAAAATTACCAAGGGTACAAAAATGGCTCCACAAATCTGTATGCAGAAAATGTTTCATGGCACGATTTGAGCGTTTAACAGTTTTCCTGTAAATATATATTTTTTAAAGTCGATTGGGATATGTTTTCACGCAATGCTGGGGGTAGATCATTCCAGATCTTAGATTCTGCATACTTGAAACTATCCTTATAATAATAATATCAGCCCTGTTAAGAAATTATCCTACCGTTGGGCATGGGCCTCCTCTTAAACTAAGAGGGTTTAGACCATAGTCCACCACGCAGGCCCAGTGCGGGTTGGCGCATTTCACACACCTTCGAGAAACTCTTAGGCATGCAGGTTTCCTCACGATGTTTTTCTTTCACCGTTAAAGCAAGTGATAGTTAATTTTTAATACGCACATGCCTTCGAAAAGGCAGAGGTGCGTGCCTGGATTTGAACCCGAGATCTTTGACTTTGCAGTTCTATCACTGTTTGTAATTTACAGTAAGTAATCCCAACAATTGACAGTTTTATTTTGTAGCATTATAACATTATTTTCCCCTCTACTACGTGACATCTATCACCGAATAGAAATGCGGCCTCACACTGAAAAAATCCGGTGAAAATTCCGCGGGCTAGTCTTTTGACTTAAGTATTTTTTTTTTATAATAAGATAGATTAGATATACTCTAACGTCACAGTGCGGATTTGTGGAGGCAAGTTTGTAGCCATCTGTTGTTGGAAGTTATCATGCATGGCTTAAGGCTTCCAACTCGGCTTAATGGTAACCAAGACCAACGGCTTAATGACGTTTGAAAATAGTCTATCTATCTATCTATAACCTCACGCCAGATCCCTTGCGGGGTAGGCAGAGAGTACAGAGTTCCAACAGGTTCTTTCCTTACATACCTCTCTGGCTTCCTCGACTCTCATAGTTCGTCTCATACACGTTCGCCGGTTACGGAGACTCTTGACTTTTCCATTAGATAAGACTCGGTTTATTTGGTCGTGGTAAGATAGTCTAGGTCATCCCCGGTCGTCCTTCGAAGCCTGGCAACAGCGGAGGAGTGGGCGAATCTCCTACAGGCTTGCTCAGATAATCACCGGTCACGGCTGTTTCGGTGATTATCTGAGCAAGATCGGACGCGAGGCGACGGCGATCTGTCACCACTGTGGTGGGGACCGGGATTCCGCAGAGCACACGCTTGTCGAGTGCCCAGCGTGGGCCTCCGAGCGGCGGATCCTGGTCGACCGGATTGGACCAGACCTCTCCTTGCCGGCAATAGTAGCGGCTATGCTGGCAGGGGATTCGGCGTGGGGGGCCGTATCCTCCTTCTGCGAGACTGTGATGTCACAGAAGAAGGAGGCCGAGCGGGATCGGGAGAGGGCCGATCCCGCTCGCCGAAGGCGAAGGCGCCGGGGCGGAGGCACAGCCCGCCCAGGCCCCCCAGCCCAATAGCCCGGGGCTCTATAATACGGGCTAACTTGTTGTGTCCCCTGCCACAACATCTGGTGGGGGACCCCCCCCTGCACCAACATCCGCAGGGGGGCCTTTGCGGTTGTGGGACGCTGGGGCGGGGGCCCTAAGCGTCCTTCACGCGCGACCCCGAGGAGGATGGCGGCGTGGTGTGGCCCACGCCGCCGTGAGCACCGCGACGGTGCAGGGGGGAAGCAAGCTACAAGTTTCCCCTCCCGAGGCGGGCTTTTCGGAGCGCGGCACAAGGGGCCCCCCTGTTCGGCCGGACCGGCGTGTTCCACTCGGAGATCCCGGAGCCCCTCTGACACGTGCCAGTGCCGGCCACCGTGGGGTTTTAGTCGGTACGAGTCCGACATGCCCCGCCAGCTTCCCCCGAGGTTGGCGGAAGTCCATGACGATTTCCCCACGAAAAAAAAAAAAAAAAAGGTCTTCCCCGGTACCTGCATCCTTCCACTTTCACATTGTATATCTGTTTTGTCATTCTTTCCTCTGGCATTCTTTCTATATGCCCGAACCAACGGAGCATGCCCTTTCTCATCTTTACACTGATACTATCTTTCATACCTACTCGCTGTCTTACTATGCTGTTGCTAATGCGGTCGGTCAGCTTCACTCCGCACATCTTCCCCAGAGCTCGCATTTCTACCGCATTTATCCTACTTTCATTCTCCTTCTTACATACCCAGCTCTCGCTACCATATAACAGCGTTGGGACAAGAACTCCGTTATGTATGGCCAGCTGCGCCTTATGGCTTAAGTGCCGGCTCCCGAGTAGCTTTCCCATCGCGCCATTTACTCTGTTCCCTGCACTCACTCTTCTCTCTATGTCAGCGGTGTATTTCCCATCCTTACTGAAGGCGCATCCAAGATATACAAACTCATTCACTTGCTCCAGCACATCGTTACCAACCAAAATCTTTACATTAGTAGTAGAAAATAGTAATAGATTTAAATGAATTTCAATTGAATAACAATTATTGAGCAATCAGACAGGCAAAGCCGGTCGTTGTGGCGATCTATGGGGGAGGCCTCTGTCCTGCAGAATACGTCTTTTGGCTGATGATGATGAAGACAAACAAAAAAAGATATTAATAAACAAAAAATATTTTTGAAGCATTTTTAAGTATTTAAATACCTTTAAATAGTTAAACGTTGTATTGTCATATTGTGTGTTTTGTAATTGTAATATCACTGAAGTATAATGAATAGTACTCAATCTCTATCTATCTTTAATGTTCAAACACAGCCCCTATCAAATTGTATTAATTCTTAATTTTATTTTATTTTATAAGATAAGAAATCATGAGGCACTTAAATTTGCCGCCGACGAAAATATTTATATATTTTATCGCAACGTAAAAATGACGTTCCCACGTATTGGAGAAAGTGAATTGAAATTGTTTGTTTAGTTACGTTTGGCATGGTGTATAGCCACAGGCAATAAAATTAGTGAATTCTCCTCTCTATATGGATAATGGCTGTTGGCGCGCTTAATAAAATGAAATAATAAATAGGTATTTATTTTTTCTTCGTGGTAAGCAATATGGGATACTGTTAGATACCTTATTTGCAGCGACCAATTGCTCAAATAACGCGGCGCGTTAGGACAATTTTGTGAAAAGATCATTTAATCCAGTGGCATACCAAATACCATGACACTACCGTTTCACGAAGTTATCGTAACACCCTCCGTTTAGTCATAGCGAATAAGGATTCTGGTGCACTTTAATTGGTGTGCTTAAAAGTTGTACGTTCAATGGAATGCTTTGTCATAGTAAAGTCATGTTAGTAAAATCTTGCATTTTAATACAGTTATTACTTCGACAAAGTATTAAAATGCTAATAATAATAAAATATAAAAAGCAGCTATTAGCTGCTTTTTCTTGTAACTTACTAGCGACCCGTCCAAGGCTTTGCACGGGTTAATTATACACATAAGCCTTCCTCTTCAATCACTCCGACCATTGGTTAAAACCGAATGAACGTCCGTTCGGTAGTTATCGAGTTTATCGCGTTCAAACAGACAGACAGACGCGGCTGGGGCACTTTGTTTTGTAATATGTAATGTAGTGACGTAGTGAAACAATTATAAAGTGGGCCCTACATGTGTTTTACAAGTCTCATACGAAGGCCATTGTCAAAATATTTGTCTATTTTAGCGTACATCACCCGTCACGTCTGTAGTCAACAAGAGTGTACTATGTACAAATACAATATTAGGCCCCAATGTAAGCTTGGACACTAACGCTAAAAAAACCATTGTGTGGTTTTATGAAACCACGGTAAAAGTGAAACATATTGGCCTTGGCTGCTCTGGCGAGCGCCTTTCACTTTATCCCTACTCCGCGGCCGACCGTCACGCGACATGCAACACACAGACCACAAAGTTTGAGACGATCTAATAAAAGTTTCACTTTAAAAAGGAAAACAAGCTACTTGTGGCGAAAAGAAAGATTCTTCGGAAAATTTAGGGCCCCGTCCGAAACTCAGATGGAAGTTGGAGTGTCCGCAATAACGCCGAGATCGAAGAACTCATAGCTGGCCCTAATATTATAGGAGAGACCAAAGCATACAGACTCCGATAGCTCGGCCACATTCAAAGAATGGCAGAAGACCGTAGTGTAAAGTAGGCCTATCTGGGCCGACCCATCGGCCGCCGACCGGTTGGTCATCCCAGGTATCGCTGGAAGGACGTGGTTGAGGCGGATCTGCGTGAGCTCCAAGCCGAAGACTGGCAGGGAATCGCTCAGAACCGTGAGAAGTGGCGCAATCTCGTTTCGAATGCCAAGACTCACTTTGAGTCGCCGAGCGAATTGAGTAAGTCAGTAAAAACAAAACAAAAAATAAAATAAGTATAAAATATATTGTTATAAACAAATAAATATATTGTAGTACTGTACTACAACATTTTGGTCACTTTTATACCATGTCATGTTTCCTTTATGACTTTATTCGACTAAGCCCAAGCGATCTCGCTGATAATAATGTGATAAAATAAAATGTTAAATACGACCAGCACTTAACGAATTCCGGTTTTCCCTTTTTCTACCGGTCCCTTACATCCACATACAGCATTATTACACGGGACCGAACTAATGTCTATAGTCAAAGAGCTAGACAGTAAAATACATAAAGATATACCGATTGCTAAAATATAAAATAATATTGTCACCCTTTTAAAAAGTCAAACAAAAAATCATTTGTTCGATAGGGCAAGAAAGCACTTGCAAATGCTTAGATAAAACTAACATATTCGAATGGAATCACATTAAAACATTATTTTTATTAATTAGACCAACGAGGCAGTATTTTTGTTACTATCGGCAATCAGTCGCAAGACTATAAGCTGGTGTGTTGAGTGCCACTTGATAGGAAGGCCGTGTACAATGGCACGTGTTAGGACAGGCCTATGTCCAGCAGTGGACTACGATAGGCTGATTGATTGATGGCCTTATCTGCCTTTCTTACAGAGCATTCTTTCTTTTTAGTCAATTTAGTGATGCAGTGAGAAGTAGAGTTGCCAGTGTATTGGGATGAACGGACAAGCGTTCTGAATATTTCTTTTCTAACCTGTCTAATTCGGCTTAGACTTTGGGCACATTAAAGTACTCGTATTCATGGATCTCGTTTAGAACCATGGAGCAGTTACAATGGTACGTAAAATGTTATTTTGTACACGTTGTAGGCACATGACCTTGCTCTTGCATTAAAAGTAGGACGAAACAAGTGTCCCATAGGTAATAGGGGAGTACGTTTATAAGCGATTTGAAATGTCCTTTCTCTAATTTTATTTTATTAGAAAGACCCACAATTTAGTAGTGTATTTACTAATGTGAGGTAATAATAAAGTATAAAAGCAATTAATGAAATGGGCTTATTGTAGCCAAAAAAAAAACAAATAACTTCTCAATTGAATATAAATCAACCTATTCTGCCCAATTACTTGGTAAATGCCTTCTCTCACAAAATGAGGTGAGAGAGATTAAGTCATTCTCCACCACGCGAATTTGTTGTGGTTTTATAGGCGGGTTTTTGACCACCTGCGGCAGGAACATATCAAACCGCATATATGGCTTCCGATTTGGCTAAACGACTACCACATTAGGTGGTAGCCGGGACTAATGGCTAAACGTGCCTTTTAAAGAACGGAATCTCAATTGGATGATAACTGACGGATGGCCCACTGGCCCACTGGATCGATTAGTCCCCGGTGCGATCTACAAATCTTTGTGCGACCCCCAGCATTTTTAGGTATGGGTATTTGTGTCGGTGAATTTTATATCTGTACGCAGATACGACACAAGAATAAATCATAGTGCGGGTCTACATTTTTAAAACCAAAAATTAAAAGTTTACAAATAACTCCCGGCCTACGTACAATTTCAAGGTAAGATCTGGTTTTTCTAGGTCATTCGATCGACAGGTGCGGACCGCACCACCGACAGGACCCGTCCGAAATAACGAGCGCCGCCGGGATGTTGGAATTGTCTTGAACTTTAGACATCCGCCTTTAAATTGAATCCATAAAATATATCACTTTGAAATGTACACTTTCATTCGGCGCAATTATGTGTGAAATTTGTGAGTTTTAAATATAGGGTGAATTCATCTGTCATATATACTTATTTTTTGTCTTTTTTACAATAATATATTTATTCAATAAAGATTTTTATGGTATGTAAGGAAAGAACCTGTTGGAACTCAGTACTGTCTGCCTACCCCGCAAGGAATATAGATAGATAGAAAGATTTTTATGTTTATGTACTAAATAGAAATAAAACTAAGTATTCCAATAGGAAATGGAAAGATTTGTTTTCTGTAACAAAACTTCAAGCCTTATTCTTGTTAGATGTCCTAAATGTCACACTGCCAAATGACAGCCCGACGTGTTTCGGTTATCACACACATAGGCCGATAAAATCTTCTATCTTGTCGCTTCACCTGTGCTCAACTAGCTTTAAGACGGTGTTAATAACAATAGAAAATAGGTATATAAATGCTTTCGTCTTTTATGACATTCATTAAACGTTGATTACGAAGGTATAGCATTCTTGAAATGATGATCAAGATGCTACTAATCTTGAATTTTTTTTTCCTGTATTGTTAAATACTTTTCACTGCTGTTATCTTGTAGGAGGCAAATGGAGATGTACCTAGTACATTTAATTTACATAAGGGAATTATGACAGAGATTATGGTCTCGATGTAATAATTGTCGCCAATATTTTGCAATAATATTTCAAAATACTTTCAGTGTATAAAACAACTTGTGTGTATAACATTGAATTAATTTATGTTTCTGTATTAATATCAAGCATTTAGCAGTCCACTGCTGGACATAGGTCTCTTTAGTTCATTATTTACTCGCATATAGGGACTATTTGGAAAGCATTATAAACTCTCAAGAAATTTAAATGAAAATGTTGACATTTTTAGCATTATTTTACCTTTAAATAAGTTTTCAAAAAGCCCTTTTTTAGCTCTCAACTTAATTTTATAAAAGAAATCTGGACAAAATCTAATCCGTCTATACCAACCGTTTTTCTTTTTCTTTTCTTTTCTTCTAAATTATTACATCCCTAATATTTATCGGAGACCTCTTCTTTCATAATTCCATGTCTTTCTTTCATTTTCATTTGACTGACATATAGTCAGGGTTATAGTGTTATTTAATAGATACCTATTCTTTAATTATAGACTTGTTTATAGAGAAAATCCGTTTAAGTAATAAAATAGTCATGGCAAAAGAATTTTAGGAGCGGAAACAGGAATGTTGCGACGACGGACTTCGAGCCGCGATGAAATGTGGCCTCGTCTACTGCATAGTCATCCTTTGATTGATATTAAGTTTATCTATCTCTTTTTTTCTTACTAAAACTATAAACTGAGTAAGAGAGTATTATTGGGACCTAAAATATCAGAACAGACAACTTTCTGAAGATCAGATTTTAGGTGTACAACTAGTTAATAGAACGTAATTTGCTATGCTAGCACTTTTTGGACCATAGCTAGATGCGTCAGTCACTAAAGAGCACACCAAAGGTCCTCTACCCTAGTGAAATCATCCATACACTTTAAATTGATCTGGATTAATTGATTTATTTAGACCCTTTTTTATTTATAAGAAATCATCATATATCTTTGATCAAAATATACATACCTACAGTGGATAAAAATGTTAGACTGGGCAGTAATATACATATCGGATTGGATTGGATCGTAAACTCCCACATTAGTAATATGAGGAAGCTACAAAATTACACTGCAGTAATTACTTAAACAGCCTATGAGAACACCAAATCTAGTAACTCACGGAACTTACATTCACGTCAATGAAAAATCAACTTATTGTTTAAACAACTCAGATCGTCCTTTCGAAACTGGATGACGTCAAAACGACCTTCAAGGCAAAAGCTGTACTGGTCCCTTCTATCCTAACTTAACCTTCACCGAAACACGGAAGCATTGCTGTCAAATATCAATAATAGATACTTGTTACATTATTTTTAGAACCAGCAATATTAGGAACCTATTAAATAGTTCCTGGAACGAATTGTAGTGTCAATTCTCGCGCAACGTAGCCTTTTGGTATTTGATTTGTTCAAAATCAAACTAAAAATGTTACCTTACGCTTCATTACTTTGATGTCTACTGAAATGGCAAGTACGAAATAAACTAAATCTGCTTTATTTCTTCTCATTGGTGATCATCATCTTTCAAACTTTACCCCTGATCAAAAATACCTCGGCAAATTATGGGTGTATTATGACGAGAGGAATGTTATTTATTGTTACATAAGTAACTCTACTTATCGAGTCCCTTAGGGCTGGTGACATATCCTCGTTTACACAACTGCTTCAGATCTCATAATATTGAAAGCCAGAAAAAAAATTAAAAGCATATTTCTTTGCACAAACGGTTACATTTATAACAATTAGGTATAAAATCATTGAGCAGGTTCCTAGGTAGTAGGTATACAGTAGCTGGTATATGTCCCATAACTGTGTCAAATGGAGCCATACAAGCGTGGTGCCAAGCTCAAAGTATTCATATGATGTAACATAACGGATTGTTAATGAAAGTTTCAGAGTTTTTGCTCATATAAGTATATTATAACATCACGTGATCTTAACGCCGGTAACAAGCTGAAATACATCCGTGTTTTGTATTAGGTAACTATTTTTTCTTTAACGTCAACACTACAGCCTCTGAAATGTTGAAATATGTTTTAAGACAAATAAATTACTTTAAGGCTATAACTATTTTGTATTGTGTTGAATTTCCATGAAATTCTTTTTCCACAACAAAAACACTTATGGTCGAAAATTTTTACAGCTATTTTGTCAATGTCAAATAAGAAAAGAGTTTACCTGTAATTATTATAAAATACTAGCTGTACACGCAACTTCGTTCGCGTTACTTTCAGGCGTGTATTTCTCGCCCTTACGTTTTTTTTTGGGACAATATTTAGCCTAGCCCTTACACTTACACTTAAACAAATTATAGAATTTGTTTGGCAAGGTCATAGGACCTTCCCAAATTTAATTAAAATCTGCTAAGTAGTTTGAGCGTAAAAAGGTTATAGACAAACAGACAGACAAAGTTACTTTCGAATTTATTATATAAGTATGTATGACTTGTTGCCATTACGGCAATACTCCCACAAAAATAAAGATATTTGTTTTACTTAATGTTGTATTATATTTTTTTCTTTTTATAAATTGAGATAAATTTTGGCATTGCTGAAAATAGGATGAAAATCTATAAAATGAAGGGCTGGTTTTTCAATTATTACAGTTATCCATCAACGAAATTATAACCTGACAGAATATAAAAGTGCAACAAATTGATTATTCTTTTAATACAACTGTAATTTAAAGTTATCGTATAAATTACTTTTATCTAATGGTTGAAATATCATATACAAGGACAAATGATAGAGTCGGAGGGTGGCCAACGGAACTACCCAACTACTCAACATTGCCCCGCCTTGTTTGGACCCGTTGGATAGCTCGAAAAAACATACGTAACTAGGTGTTTCCGCACGTTTTTTATCTTCCAATTTAGGCAATTAGCCGATGATATTGCAATTTTATTGTTCTTCACGTATCTTTTGTAATACGATGATTTTAACATCGGTCATATTAATGTCGTTCATATAAAAAGGAAGCATGAAAATGGGCAAAGTGTTACCTATTGGAGATTTTTTTTTATTAATTTGTTTGCTTCACCAGCAACAGTTACACACTTACATTTTAATACAATATTCAAAATATTGTAAAACTTGCACCATTACTTAAAGGTAAACGCTACATGCTTAAAAATAAAAGTTACTTATCTTAAATTATTTATCTTATTAACTAGTGACCAGAGATGGGCAAAATGTAATCAGATTAATGATTACAATTGCATTTTGTAATATTCAATGATGATTCAAGATTAAAAGTGTAATGGTAATCGTTGAAGATTACAAAATGTAATTGTAATCGTTAATCATTAATACACCGTTACGCCTTTATTTCCCAAGCGCGGGTGGTTAATCATTAATCTGATTACATTTTGCCCATCTCTGCCAGTGACTTATATCTACACTAATATTATAAAGAGGGAAGATTTGTATTTTTGTATGTTTGTAACGAATAAACTCAAAAACTACCGGATCGATTTCAAAGATTCTTTCACCATTATAATGCTTCATTATCCCTGAGTAACAAAGGCTATACTTATTTCTAAAAAAAATTAGGGATCCCTACTAAAACCTTTTTTTAAAAGATTTTGTCCACCCGTGTGAAGCCGGGACGGGCCGCTAGTCTATAGTCTATTTATAAATATTAAAAATAATAAAATAAATAAATAATAAATATTATTGACTGCCTCGTTGGTCTAGTGGCAAAGCGCATCGCTTGGTGATCACGAGGTCCTTGGTTCAAATCCTAGGTCGGACAAATGAAATTCCCAGTATGGGTCCGGTGTCTGGAATTGTGCCCGGTATATGGCAATAGGCTGCCCCCCATTACATGGGGCCTAACATCGTCGGCTAAAAGTGGGTGCACTCAGTACACCTCTGCCACCCCTGCTTGGGGAAAGATCAAAGGAGATGGGCAGATTGTTTAGGTTTGTGACGATAATAAGTGTTTAATCTTTTTAAGTGACATTTCGAACGTATCTAGTGATTGGTCACATGCGTTGTATAGCTTGCACAGCCTGGCCAATAGTGAATTACATCCAAGCACGGATCCCACATTGGTCCATCAAGTAGTTTTATGGGATTTCTAGGAGGACGACGTGGTACACTTAAGTATACGCAAGAAAGAAGTTCGGGACAATCAACTTTCATACCAACACATACACAAAGTTTTTCCCGCACGGGAAAAACTTTGTGTGATCCACAATTATTTGTTCCCGTCTGGGTATTTGTATATGTGAATTTTCATGTTTGTACACGCACCCACAACACGGGATTAACCATAGTGTGGCGCTACGTTTTAAAAAAAAAACACTTCTGAGTAGCAGGCTGAAATCCGCAATTGTGCATGGTGTGATGGCAATAGGCTAGCCTCTTGTTACAATGTGATCTAACATCGTCGGCGAAAAGTGGATGTACACAGTACACCATGCTTAGGGAACGTAGATGTGACGGTATTTTCTTTCATTTGGTTATTACCTTATTCATAGTAAACAGAAAATATAAGTACATATGTCATTTCCTTTCATATGCCCCAATTACAACTTCATCGCACGATAACATGTAATTAATGTTCGCAGGAAACATCTGTAAATAACTACTGACCTATGTCTCCAAACATGTACTCCTTCATATAAATATGTAAAGATACCTACTACAACACTATCAAAACAAACAGCGAATAAGGAAACGTAAACCATAAATCCATGTACGGGGAGATTAAATTCGCACATCCATAAAATCTGATTATTTTTTTACATAAACACGAGCTAAACTATCCGGTAATGTTGGCCAGTATCAACTACGACTTATTGGTACCGAGAAAAGCGACAAGTGACGACGTTTTCTCCCAGAGAATGTACATAAAAAGATATACGGAACCACTTGACCTACCGTAGCGTCATCCGAGTCAATCACTGTTTATTTAAAACTTGAATATCGATTTTCACTCGTTATTATTATAAATCGATAGTACACTAACACAGCACGTGGATTTCACAACATTCTGGCACTTTCACTAGATGAAAGCAGTTCTGTATCGATTCGGCGGTGACCGGTAATCGTTAAAACTGCTCGGGCGCAATGGTCCGCCGCCCGCGTCACACTGGCTGGCTGCGCTAGCGCAAGAGCCTCCTTTCCCCCTCTCGTAACATTACCATACTTTTTTGAGTGAATTAACATCTTATTGTAACAACACAGAGTTTATTTTCGTGTAATTATTAACTTTAATATGCTTAGTGGTTTTAAACTCTTCCGGTTCTTAATGCAGTAAGTAATGTACTTTTATATAAATTGTAGGTGGAGTGTTATGCACCTTTTTAATTAATTTCAAGCGATAATATATAACACTAATGATTAAAAAGATATTGTGGGATATGGCGGTCACACGGGAAAAAAACCGTAAAATGAAAAAGAAATTAATAAATACGCTTGTTTGCTCCAAGCGATGGTGGCAGAGGTGTACACCCACATTTTGTCGACCATATTAGGTTTCAATAAGCTGTAATAGCCTAGTGGTAAAACCGTTGGACTGCAAAGTTAGAGGTCTCGGGTTCAAACCCAGGCACGCACCTCTGTCTTTTCGAAAGCATGTGCGTATTAAAAATTAACTATCCCCTGCTTTAATGGTGAAGGAACACCTCGTGGGAAAACCTGCATGCCTAAGAGTTTCTCGAAAATGTGTAACTCTTAGATTAAGAGGAGGCCCGTCCCCAACGGTGGAACAGTTTCTTAACAGAGGTCATAATTTTATATTAGGTTTCAATATAATAGGAAGCCAATTTATTACAACTATACCGCGCACAATCCCGTACTCTGGGTTTAAGATTAAGATCAATCAATTAAGATTTTTTTGATAGAAAAACACTGCACTCATCACAAACAGCACTTTGTACGACTTTGCATTCAAGCCCAGGGACTCGTATTACTGCAAAGTTCTACTAGACTAAGGAAACTTCCAGTTATAAAATATTCAATATATATTATATATTTATAACAGTTGTACAAGTTGTTGAAAGGAGAATGCGCGAGAAGTCCGATGGAATGTTGTGCGAGGCACAAGGGGGTTTCAGGTCCGGAACAGGATGTTCGGATCAAGTTTTCTCCCTTCGCAACATTGTAGAGGAGCATCTGGCAGTGGGCCGCAAGGTTTTCTGCGGTTTTGTGGATCTGGAGAAGGCGTTTGATAGAGTTGTGCGAAAGAGACTTTGGGACATTTTGCTTGAGTATGGTATAAATGGCACTCTGCTGCGGGCCGTCCAGTCCACCTATGTGGACTGCAAGGCATGCGTACGGGTGGGTGGTAACATGTCACCCTGGTTTGACGTTGAAATCGGCGTCAAGCAGGGTTGCGTGTTGTCCGCTAGACTGTTTATAATATATTTGGATAAAAGTCTTCAAAGACTGAAAGCGATGAATGAAGGTGTACAAATGAGTGATCTAGTGGTAAATCATCTACTATATGCAGATGACGCGGTTTTGATAGCGCCAACAGCCACTGATCTGCAATCACTAGTCACAGTTATGAAAGACGACTTCATGAAAAATGGCTTACATTTGAATGTGAAAAAAAACCAAAATTATGGTTTTTGAACGGGAAGAAACTAGAACGAATGCAAGGATTGTGGTTGGGAACGATGTGTTGGAGCAAGTGAATGAGTTTGTATATCTTGGATGCGCATTCAGTAAGGATGGAAAATACACCGCTGACATAGAGAGAAGAGTGAGTGCAGGGAACAGAGTGAATGGCGCGATGGCGCAGCTGGCCATACATAATGGAGTGCTTGTCCCAACGCTGTTATATGGCAGCGAGAGCTGGGGATGTAAGAAGGAGAATGAAAGTAGGATAAATGCGGTGGAAATGCGAGCTCTGCGGAAGATGTGCGGAGTGAAGCTGACCGACCGTATTCGCAACAGCGTAGTAAGAAAGCAAATAGGTATGAAAGAGAATATCGGTGTAAAGATGAGAAAGGGTATGCTCCGTTGGTTCGGGCATATAGAAAGAATGTCCGAAGAAAGAATTACAAAACAGATATACAATGCGAAAGTGGAAGGATGTAGGTACCGGGGAAGACCTAGACTGTCTTACCATGACCAAATAGACCGGGTTTTATCTGAAGGACAAGTCAGGAGTCTCCGTAACCGGCGAGCGTGTATAAGACGAACTATGAGAGTTGAGGAAGCCAGAGAGGTATGTAAGGAAAGAGCCTGTTGGAACTCTATACTCTCTGCCTACCCCGTAAGGGATCTGGCGTGATGATATAGATATAGATAGATAGATTTATAACAGTGGAGGGAACTAGAGAGGTCTGGAAAGAATCTGTTGGAAATGTGTACTCTTTACCAACCCTGCAAAGGAACTAGCATGATAATATAGATAGAGAACAATTAATATGTAACTATTTTGTAAATACGCTTTATAAAGCCGAATATTATACATAATTTAAATGACACGGTTGAACATTGTCCTATTTGACAATTAGAGCGTAACTCTCGGCTATTTTAATTGGTATTTAGTAAGAGGTAACTCGCTAATCGCTTCAAATAGGAAACAAACCGACGCCTTTTACCTTCACTAAATACTTTACTTTACTTTACTTGACTTTATATATGCACATTAATCCATTTATAAATTTAAAAAAGTTACTCTGTCTGTTTGTATGTTACATTTTCAAGTTTAAACAGATGAACAGTATTTTGATCAAAGGACATTGTCGAAAATGGCCCCAAAACCAACAAACATTTGACCCATGGCATCATTATTTATCTATTTTATTAAAATAATGGCAAATATCCGTATCGAACAGACAATTTGCAATGTAAGACGAATATTTCAAGGTATTCTCAGTACTTACATGGAAGTCGCCGACATCTTTACTGAATGTCAACAAACAATATAACCTCGTATGTATTAATGGCTACTGAATTATAAGCTCAAAATCTAATTCTTTTAGTGCAATCCCCCCGCTTGTACGTTTAATAATGAATACCTTAAGAGAATTTATGGGTGATTTGAAATTGTACAAGTATTTTTTCAATGCTGTTGGTTCTGGGGCAAATCATATATGGGCGTAGTACAATGTCCTCAAACTAATGGAAAAAATAAGAAGTACAGACATACGAAAAACAACAAAAGTAATTGACGCATTAGACTACGCTCTAAAGTCAAAATGGCGTTGGGCTGGCCATGTAGCTAGAACGTCAAATAACAAATGGACCAAATCAGTGTCTTCATGGAAAGGCCCAAAGGGCAAAAGAAAAAAAGGGAGACCAAAAACTAGGTGGTCCGATGAATTTCTGCGAACCGCACTAAATTGGTTAGAAACAGCACAAGACAGAAAAAAATGGAAAAAGCTGGAAGAGGCCTTCACCCAGAAGGGGTCCTGAATTATACTAATAAACGAACCGAGATTAATTTTTTAATGATGTCCTGTTTAAAATTATAAATATGATTTGTAAAAATTTTGTAAAGATTTCTTTTTTTTAGTTTAGGAATAAAAGGCTTTTTTATTTTATTTTATTTTTACAATGTCCTTTGGCAAGGATATACATTTTATCCAGAGATAGGACATAGGCTTCTTGTTGCCTCAAAAAAGAATAGGTGGTGAAATACACTTCTGAATATAATGCGAATGAAGTTGCAGACACAGCTAGTATTTCATATAATATACAAATCAGTATATAGTGTCCCACTGTTGGAGAAAGGCCTTCTGTGGTCAATTTAACTTTTTTTTAGAACTTTTGTTTTAAAAAAAGAAACGTCGCCCCACACTAAGATTTATTCCTGTTTCGTAGGTGCGTTTATAGACATGAAAATTCACATACACAAATACTCAGACCGGAACAAATGATTGTGGATCACACAACGATTTGTCCCGTGCGGGAATTGAACCCGCGACCAATAGACACAGTGGGCGGAGCGGCTTAAGCTCTTAACCACTGCGCCAAATCAAGGTAAGAGAGATTAAACCATACGACGCGATCCCAGTGCGGATGTGTGGAGGCAGGTTTGGTTGGCCATCTGCTGTTGGAACTTATCAACCCACATATAAGGCTTCCAAATTAGCTTCATGTCTACCACATTAAGCGGTAACTGGGACCAACATCTCAACTTGCCTTTCGAAACACGGAGACGCTCGAATATGAAAATGGCACTTATGGTCACCCATTTCAGACCTATTAAGCCGAACGTTGCTTAACCTTGAGGACTAAGAAAGCGATTTTAAGTATTACCATTTAACAAATACACACATATACACCGTCACGCCTACATTCCCCAAGCGGGGGTGGCAGAGGTGTACTTTGTACACATTTCGCCAACGATGTTAGGTTCCATGTAATAGGGGCGGGGCTATTGCCATACAGGGGCACAATTACGAACTCCGGAATGATGCTGGGAATTTTTCGGTAGAAAAACTACATTTGTCCGGCCTAGTTTTTGAACCCAGGGCCTCGTGATCGCAAAGCGCATTATTCACCACTAGATCAACGAGGCAGTCAACACATTTATATAACACTAACCGTTTTCCGCGACTTCGTACCCGGTCGACAACAGCGCCACCTACTGGGTCTATGTTTTATAGCCTCTGCTACGTCTGAATAATGTAGCTTTCTAATGGTGAAAGAATCATTAAAATCGGTCCAGTAGTTTTTAAGTTTATTCGTTACAAACATACAAAAATAGAAATCATTATTATAAGTATAATTATATTTATATAACAAATGCACTGCCTCGTTGGTCTGGTGGCAAAGCGCATCGCTTTGTGATCACGAGGTTCTGGGTTCAAATCCTAGGTCGGACAAATGTAGTTTTTCTAACGAAAAATTCCCAGTCTGGAATTGTGCCCGGTATATGGCAATAGGTTCGCCCCCTATTACATGGGACCTTAAATCGTTGGCGAAACGTGGGTGTGCTCAGTACACCTCTGCCACCCCCTCTGGGGAATATAGGCGTGACGGTGTAATGTAATAATAATATAAATAACAAATGAAACGAAGGGCCTGATACAGAAGGCGGTAGTATTGGACACGGCGCGCATCGTGAGGAGATTTCTCTCTTTGGAGCCCTGACGACCGGTAGCTTGGGTCGTAGACCTCGCTGTCAGTGGAGCACATTTTTTATATAATATATATAAGAATATTTGTATTTTGTATTTTTATATATATTTTATAAGCAATTGTATTTCAATTAATGCATACATAATAAAAATAATGCAAAAGTGGAAATACCGGGGAAGAGCTAGACGATCTTACCATGATCAAATTGATCGTATCTTATCTCAGGGACAAGTCTAGACTCTCCATAACGAAAAAACTTGTTGGAACTCTGTATTTTTTGCTTAAATCGCAAGGGATCCGACATGGTAACAAATTGTCACCTGGCGCTTGTCATTATGCTTTATTAAACAGGGCCCTGGAGTAAAATTGAACCATGGAGTAAAATCTAATAGCATTGTAAACACTGTCATGCCTATATTCCCCAAACAGGAGTGGCAGAGGTGTATTATAAACACCTACTTTTCGCCGATGATATTACGTCCCATGTAATAGCGGCGAGCCTATTGCCATATACCGGGCACAAATCTAGACTCCAGACTGATACTGGGAATTTTTCCATAGAAATACATTTTTTTTTCTTTTCTTTTTTTAAAACCGTAGCCCCCACACTAGGATTTATTCCTGTGTCGTGGGTGCGTTTACAAACATGAAAATTCACATACACAAATACCCAGACCGGAACAAATAACTGTGGATCACACAAAGATTCAACACATTCTCAAAAGCACTACATAATAAGTAACTTAATAATATCATAAAATGAACCTAGCGTGATGTAAACCATCCCTTGTATCCGCTCGACAAAATTACTACATAACCCGTAATTACCGAAGACAAGATAAAGTTATTATGAACTACCTGCATTGCTGGCAATATTTTCAAGAATACCGTCTACTACACGCATCTATAAACTTATATTTTAGTGTTATAATTTATTTCTCTTCGTAAGTGATTTGTAATCTTTGAGAAATAAAGAAATTTAAACCGTAAACCGTATTTGTCCCGTGCGGGAATCTATTAGACGCAGTGGGCGGAGCGGCTTAAGCTCTTAACCACTGCGCTAAATCCCGCTAATTTGTTCTACCTTGGATTTGAACCCAGAACTTCGTGATCGCAAAGCATATTATTCGGTACTACGCCAACGAGACTTTCGTTAAAACTAATGAAGCAACGTTGATTAATTGATTGAAACTAAACTATTTGAACTAAAGCCGAATTAGTGTTACTATTATTCTAAGGTTTGGTGAATTGCAAGTTTTTAGACGATCGGAGAAAGTTTTGGATCCAATTTGATTCATTCGGTGATTTGAAATTAAAGTTGATAGGTTTGACTTTTAAAGCTCTACCATTGAACATTAGTTTGATTATTATTATATCTATTTATTTATATCGTCACGCCAAATCCCTTGCAGCGTACACAGAGAGTACAGGGTTTCAATAGATAGGGTAATCTTTCCTAACACACCTTTCTGGCTTGCTCCACTCTCATAGTTCATTTCATACACGCTCGCTGGTGTGGATTATTTTTGATACACGATTATCACTCTGTGCAATTAGCAAGGTACTATGATGTGTATTCAAAATATTATTCATCACAGATTATCCAGATATGTAATGCCTGTAAAAATAAATCGCTAAAAAGCAATATTAAGCCAAATCAAGCTTTCAAACATTGGAATTGCAGTACTAATTGAAACAACATAATTTATTAGTTTTGTGACTATAATTTTCCACCAGTAATATATAAAAACAATTAAAGGCAACCGTATCGAAATTAATGGATTTAATAACATGCAATATAAATATATAGAAAAATTAAACTATAAAACAAATGTAATAATACGTAAAAACCAAAAAAAAAAGTCTGCAGGCTGTAAATGTACTATTGTTTTAAAATAAAGCTCTATTTATATCGTAATACTGCGAGTTAAGCACTTACACAACTGACATTAACAATGTGTTGAGTCGTTGTGCAGAGATGTGAATATATGCGCCTATTAAAATAGTCTTTACTAGTTTCTGCCCGCGACTTCGTCTGCGTTGACTTTATACAGGAAACTAATATTAACAATTACAACATAAATAACCTCCAGGTAATAAAGTATATGTGTGACAAATTTCATCCAGATACGATCAGCCGTATTTGCATGATTCAGTAACAAACATCCAAACATCTAAACATACAAACTTTCATATTTATAATATTTTTCTCCACTCCGATCTAGGTCTCGAACCTATTCACGCCTATATTAAAAAGGCGACAACACGACACTTCGCGAACGCATCTACCCATGCGAATCCGTTAATCGTAGCCGCCGCCGACTACGATCCCCCCCCCCGTCCCCTGCCGCCACCGCCGGCCGCGACATGTTCTCTTCGATCCCCCCGATGCTTTGTCATCCATTCTTTCCGCTCAGAATACCGGCGACGACGACGTAGTCGTAGATCCCCTTCCATAGCCGGCGGTTGACCGGTGCACTTAGTAGTGCACCCTGTCCCCCCACAACGACTGTCCCAACCGAGGGCGCCTCTTCAAGGAGCCCTCGAGTATGTCGCCCCTTGCCCTTCTGGCTCGAGGGTAGTGGTTGCACGCTCGCCCTTAGGTCCGGTGAAGCTGTAAAGGCCTCGCGGCCAACAGCGTACATCACTCACACACACACTTAATATTATTAGGATTATATGGATTGCTAGTAGTGGCTTTGATAGAAAAAAAAATATTATTCTCATGAACTTTATCGCCATAAAACTTACTTTTATCCGCCAAATAACTATATTTAGAGTAATTATCAATTAATAGTAATTTTAGAGTAATTATCAATTAATATATTATTTACCTACGGCACCGAGACATAGTCGCTCACGATGTACCTCATAAGAATGCTCAAAGTCAGCCAAAGGGCAATGGAAAGAGCTAAGCTCGAAGTTTACCTGCTAGATCGAATCCAAAACGAAGTAGGTGAACCAAAGTCACCGATATAGCCTACAAAATTGTCAAACTTAAGTGGATAAAACACATTGCTCGTAGAACCGACGGCTGTTGGAGTAGAAAGGATCTTGAGTGGGGACGGCACACTGGAAGATGTGGAGTGGACAGCCCCACAACAAAGTGGACCGTTGATCTGGTGAAGGCTCACAGGTGATGGTGATCTTTTGGGGAGACCTTTGTTCTCCAGTGGACATCTTTCGGCTGATGATGATGATGACGGTACTGTCATATACAGATATCATGATAATATCAGCGAATTATAAACTACTTTTAAAACAAAATTAATTAACAAACTGCCGTCTTCTTAAAATATATGTCCATAGTTTTTGAATTAACATGGAACATCCTTGTGTCTAATACGATATTCCAGTACAAGGACATACATTTGTATACGTGGAGAAGGAATGAACAAAAAAGCATGATAGATCTGATCCTGGTTGATAACCGTCTCCGAAGCAAACTACAAGATACGCGTGCGTATAGAGGCCCCACTCTGGAATCAGACCACTATCTCGTAGTTGCGCGGTTTAGTGGTCTGTTCAGGAAGTGGAGGCACTGGCGAGAGCGTATCCCCTTCGGAGACCTTGAAAGATTAAAGGTTGAAAAGTTGCAAGTTAGGAGCGTGAGGAGAATGTATGAAGACAGAGTCCGAGACAAGCTTTTGACAGCAGGCTCTTCGGACTCAAATGTGGATGAATGCTGGAATAGCCTGAAAGAGAGTTTGGTGGAATCCGCGAAAGAAGTATGTGGTTGCTCAAAGAAGCATATTACAGCAAAAGGTGATGCATGGTGGGATGCGGAGTTGCAAAGCTCCGTAGAAAGTAAGAAGAAAGCGTGGCAGGACTATGTATCTTCTTTGAACCTGAATGCCAGTATGACAGAGATGAGGAAAGAAATATACCGGCAATGCAAGAATGCCACTAAAACTTTAGTGAAAGAAAAGCGTGAAAGAGCCAGTATGATTGAGGAGGAGAGGCTGGCGAAGAACTTCGAGAACAACACCAAACTCTTTTGGAGCAAGGTGAGAAAGGCTCGAGGTGATTCGTCAGGCTCCAGAATGGAAAGGATAAAATCTAAAGATGGTGACATTCTTGCAGACACACAAGCTGTGCTAAACCGGTGGAGTGAATATTTTGGAGAAATGTATGGAGATGATCCGGATGCTGATGCCGCAGACGTGCCTAAAGGCAAGATTGCGGCACCAGAATCAACGGAGGACATCACTATGGAAGAAGTTGAATGGGCGATAGGAAGTATGAAAAACGGTAAAGCTGCGGGAGTAGACATGATATCTGCCGAGATGATCAAATATGGTGGAACTTGCGTCCGGGACGCTTTCCAGGCCCTTGCAAACCTTTGCTGGAGGACCGGTAGAGTCCCTACAGATTGGCGCCGCGCAGTCATTGTACCCTTGTATAAAGGCAAGGGTTCACAATATGACTGCGCCAATTATAGAGCCATCAGTTTGATCAGCTTGGCAGCCAAGGTGTACGGTAAAATTATTGAACGGCGAATGCGCGTGAAGTCCGATGGAATGTTGTGCGAGGCAATTAAACAAGGGGGTTTCAGGTCTGGAAGAGGATGTTCGGATCAAGTCTTCTCACTCCGCAACATCGTAGAGAAGCATCTGGCAGTGGGCCGCATTAGCAACAGCATAGTAAGACAGCGAGTAGGTATGAAAGATAGTATCGGTGTAAAGATGAGAAAGGGCATGCTCCGTTGGTTCGGGCATATAGAAAGAATGCCAGAGGAAAGAATGACAAAATAGATATACAATGTGAAAGTGGAAGGATGCAGGTACCGGGGAAGACCTAGACTATCTTACCACGACCAAATAAACCGAGTCTTATCTGATGGAAAAGTCAAAAGTCTCCGTAACCGGCGAGCGTGTATGAGACGAACTATGAGAGTCGAGGAAGCCAGAGAGGTATGTAAGGAAAGAACCTGTTGGAACTCTGTACTCTCTGCCTACCCCGCAAGGGATCTGGCGTGAGGTTATAGATAGATAGAACATGGAACATTTATGAAATAGTGTAAAACTTTTCAGCGAAGATTAGAATTAATTAAATTTTGTCTTTGTATAAATTCCTATAGCCTTATTACCGTAAGATGCTTTCTCATTAGACGGTGCGACTACGATCCAACATGAGCTCGACATTCCTAGTCAAGTAAGTAAGTCATAGAAACTTCTTTTTTTCTTGAAAATAAATTATTCCTGTGTCGTGAGTGCGGTACGGCACTTCCTTGACGAGAGATCAACATTAAGACAGTTATTTGATTTTGATTAAATATATAAAAAATAATTTTATAAAAAAATATATATTGGAAGCAGATAACTGTTTATGAAATGGCCAAGTGACAAAATATGCTTGAAAAAATATTAAGACAAATTGTTGGCGGATATAAAACACTATTTTATACACAGCCTATATCGTCCTATTGCTGGGCGAAGGCCTTTTCTTACAAATCAAGGTGCTAATCCAACACTCGGACCCAGTGCGGATTGGTGAAGGCAGGTTTGTGGCCACCTGTTGTTGAAACATATCAAGCCACCTATAAAGCTTCTAAGTCGGCTCATCGACTACCACATTAGGTGGTAATCGAGATCTACGGCTCAGCGGGCTTTGCTTAGTACGGAGACGCTCAAATATGAAAATGACACCCACGATCACCCATCTCAGACCGAACTAGCCTAGCGCTGCTTAATTTTGTTGATTGCTAAGAATACCGCCGTCGCGCAGCTCTGCAAGCGCCTATTTGGATCTGGTCTTAATCGTGTCGACAAACAGAGGTAACTGCCATGGTATAAAAAAACGAAATCGACAAGCCAGGCGTCGTCGCAATGTTTTTGTATCGACTAATGAGTAAGCGGCCTTATTCGTTCTTGAAAAGTTTTATTGCTTCCACCAACAATCATAAATTTATGTTTAATGGAAGTTCTTATAACCTATTAGCCATAGATTTAGACCGAAAAAGATAATACAATGTGACTATAAATATAAACTTAAAAACAGATAACATTATATCACCCATAAACATAAGGTTCTGTGATGAAGTGCTAGAATTTTTAATAATCGATATTTACGATCAATGATATACCCAGAGGCAGATTAAATATCAAGAGCGCCCTAGGCAAGCACCTCATCATCGCCTCTTTAACGGCTATATATTATAAATTTTAACTAGTACTAGTAGTAGACATGGATGACAGTAGTTGGCGTTACTACATGTGTGATGGAGGTTACTCCTAGTTGGAGTTGGCATTTCTTTACTCCAACTTGTAGTAACCTCAACTACACTGCTATTGTAGCAACCTCTTTTCTTTCCGTGTATACATGCACTAGCCTCAATCTTCGAGCGTATCAGAGAAGTATTCAAAAATTTTATAGCATTCATGTTGATCATTCTTTTGCAATTACCAACTGATGCTCGCGATCGACGCGACGAACGTGCAACATTGCAGTTGTACCAACATCTATTATGAAATCAGGCGATGTAGGAATAATCAAGAAAGCGGAGCACGCTTCGGAAGTTATAGAATTATTAAATCTTTTATATTGTTTAAGTAGGTGCATACTTACTCACAAATTAATTTTATATTAATTATTTTTTCTTTGTTTAAAACTTGCACGAGCGCGCCCCTTTGTAACCTCGCGCCCCTAGTTTGCCTTAGGGATAATCCGCCTCCGGATATACCGAATTTATATTATGGCACCACTTTCACTTCTCACATGCTTTACACAAAGAGCATAGTCTGTTCTTTCGATAAAGACTCAATAAAACTTCTATGCTTGTGGCGATTCGTAGAATAGAAATAAGTTTAGCAGTATTACCATAGAACAAAGAAGACTAATTACAGCGTGTTTCAATGAAGATTGATTTTTATATAAAAAACTAAAGAAAAACGCGAGCGTATTGTTTTTTAAGTAGGTCAAAGTAAAAGGAAGCTTTGGTCCGTGAGATAATCCAGTAGGTGTGATGATTGTGGCAGGCGCTTCCACAAAAATAGGCATAGCCGGTGAACGAAGATCCAAAGAACCTCCGTGTGTACTAAGGAGTAAATTCAACTGTTCCACTGTGCCAAGGTTGACGCTACACCGAAACTGACCGGTAGTCATTAATCGGTTGAAAATCTCGAAACCGCGGGCTAACTTTTTCCATTAAACATTCATTTTCGGTGCAGCGCCATCTATCGGAGTATGTTGTAAACAACTTAATTATTGAACATGATTGTTCACAGTGAATTGCGATAATTGTTCCAACAGCCGGTTTAAGCTCACTTCGACTCAAACGATGAACGTATGTATAACTTTAAGCTCTAAACTATTTTTACAAGCTTTTATTTAATTTGCAATGTTCGTATGTCTGTCTGCCTCTCTTTCCGGTTCAAACGTTGTGATCAATTTTTCAAGCACTTGTAAGTATCCGATTGAGCTGAAATTTGGCATACTTATGTAATTTCGGTGACAATGTAATAATATGTATGTCCATGGAGCTGGTCTGATGATGGATGGCTAAAGGAACATGTGAACTATACAGCGAAACCCCCCTGTGTCTAGGCTTGTTAGATTGGTACTGACAAGTACTAACCAACCAGATAGTGTTCAGGGTCTGATAAACCCGAAGGGTGGTCAATGGAACCACCTAATTACTCAATGTAACCTTGCCGGGTATGGGCTCGTCTTTATCTTGACGAGTACTTTAGACCCGGATAGTGTCCAAGGTCTGATGATGGAGCCGGAAAGAAGCCACAGGGACGCCTCAACTAAGAAAGATATCATCGTGGTGTTTTTGCTATAAAATAAGTTCTTGCTATAAATAATAGCTTGATTTTAAAAAGGTATTATTAAATTAAAATTATTCTCTACATGTTTATGAAATCTTCCCACATCAGATTATTATTGCAAACCATTTTTATGCTAGCGAATACCGCATGCATCTTTTGATGCGTCGTCCTTACATAATTTCTATATTATTTTCGAACAAACATATATTCTTTCCTAAAATAGCAGAGAGGACTTCAAACTGGCAACACTGCTAGTTACACCTAGTAACTCCCAAACGTATTAGTAAATTAATAAGTTAATATGACAGTACTAAAAGTAGTACCTATTTCAAACTTATAATAAACTGTATCATGTCAAAGTTACTTTAAATATTATCATACAATCATAAAGCCTCTGCTTACAAAACATCTAACAACTTTCGGTTCTAGAACGATCAAAACATACTACACAGTCACAGGGCGGGAAAAGTTTAATTAATTTTCTCTTTGGATATGTACCCGTCATGACCAAAAAAATATATAATTTTAGTATTTTGTTACAGCAACATCGATATATTTATTCGTATTTGATTATGAATCATGAACAAAATGACAGTAAAAAACGGCCAGCCAAAAACGGCATTTATACCTCGTAGCTAGCAACTGTAAATATTAGTTTCAAATTATATTAATGATCTCAGATCTTTGTATTATGATGGTTTTGCCTAAGGATGAGTAATCACCACAAAAATAACAAGAAAATGCACAAAATATATTAAAGTTATCTTTAATAATATTGAATGACTAAAAATTGAAGTCCAATAAAATAAAACCCTTAAACAGACACATATTTTAAAATGCAAGGATTACATACAATATACAAAGCAATCATCAGGCCTCATCATCCTTATTATTGAAAATAAAAATAAGGAAATGATAAACCGAAAAGAACCTGTTGGAACTCTGTACTCTCTGCCTACCCCGCAAGGGAACTGGAGTGATGATATAGATAGATAGATAGACAAACAGAGCTACCCAAGAACTAGGGAAAGCAATGATTTTCTGTCAGACCGCATATACAAGCTTTACAATCGCCGCTAAAGGTTAGGAATACTCAAAGGATAAGGAATAAATTAATCAAATAATTGCTGCCTGATAAGTAAGAAATACAAATAGATCTGGGTCAAGAAAAATAATAGCAGATAAGACATTATAGCGGAATAATCCAAAAACTAAACTATGTGCACCACATGCTGGCACTTTTCATAAAACTTCATTCAAAGTACCAGGACATCATAAAGAGATCTTATATCATGAACGATATATTCGAAAAAGATGGGTGGGTGAATTTGAAATCCCTATTTAAAGTACCACGATATCACAACACTACCCACAGGTGTTCAGTTATTCACGGAGCGACAGGCAGAATATTCTGCCTTTGAGTGTATGCTAAAATTGCATGTAGGTATTTCATAAGTTTACTAATAATTGGTTCGGTCAGGGTATTCAAGAGTCCGGAAGATACGGCGGTGCAGGTAGTGTTGTCAGAAGGCTCGAGCTTCCGAGCCTTAAAGTCGTTGAGAGCTCGCGCATCCATAGAAAGCTTGAGCTTCGACTCGAGCTCTCTATAAAGAGCTCGATTCGAAGCTCGAGCGCCGGCTACAAGGCTCGAGCCGCGGCTCGAACCTCGAAGCTACAAGGCTCGGAGGTTCGAGCTTTAAACGAGCTCTGTTAACAAGGTTCACGGTAGTTACTTTGAAAAAGACTCTGCTCAGAGTTTAAAGTCGAGGGCCGTAAAGCAATAGTAATAGGTATGTAGAAAGGGTCAATCAATGTTCTCGTAATTTCTACGGATTTTAATGAGTTCGGGAATTAATAATTTCGAAACATGTTCGAAACCAGTAAAACGAAAACTTTAGGTATTCATAAAATACCACTAACACGGTGTTGTGGTGCTGGTCTAATGGACACGTCTTTTGTACAACATAGCCATGTTTGGGTTCGTTGGATTTGTCTTTACGAGTACTATAGACCGAGATGGTGTTTAAGATCACATGATGGACCCGAAAGATGGCCTTCAGAACTACCCAACGAGTCAACACAGCCCCATGGCGTGTGGGCTCGTTTGTGTTTTGGCAAGTGCTTAAGACCCAGACGATGTTCAGGGTCTGATGATGGAGCCGAAAAGTGATTAACGGAACTCCGCAACTACTCAACATAGCACCGTCGTGTTTGGAGTCGATTAACTTGTCTTGATAAGAAGTTTCGACTGAGATGATGTCCAGGGTCTGATGATGGAGCCAAAACATAGCCAGCGGAACTGCGCAACTACTCAACATAACCCCGTCGTGTTTGGGATCGTTTAACATGTCTTGATAAGAACTTTCGACTGAGATGATGTCCAGGGTCTGATGATGGAGCCGAAAAGTGGCCAACGGAACTCCGCAACTACTCAACATAGCCCTGTCGTGTTTGGGTTCGTTTAACTTGTCTTGATAAGAACTTTCGACTGAGAGGATTTCCAGGGTCTGATGATGGAGCCGAAAAGTGGCCAACGGAACTCCGCAACTACTCAACATAGCCCCGTCGTGTTTGGGGTCGTTTAACTTGTCTTGATAAGAACTTTCGACTGAGAGGATTTCCAGGGTCTGATGATGGAGCCGAAAAGTGGCCAACGGAACTCCGCAACTACTCAACATAGCCGTGTCGTGTTTGGGGTCGTTTAACTTGTCTTGATAAGAACTTTCGACTGAGATGATTTCCAGGGTCTCATGATGGAGCCGAAAAGTGGCCAACGGAACTTCGCAACTACTCGACAAAACCCCGTCGTGTTTGGGGTCGTTTAACTTGTCTTGATAAGAACTTTCGACCGAGGTTATATCCAGGGTCTGATGCTGGAGCTGAAAAGTGGCCTGAAGAACACCGCAACTACTCGACATAGCCTCGTCGTGTTTGGGGTTGTTTAACTTGTCTTGATAAGAACTTTCGACTGAGATGATTTCCAGGGTCTGATGATGGAGCCGAAAAGTGGCCAACGGAACTCCGCAACTACTCAACAAAGCCTCGTCGTGTTTGGGGTCGTTTAACTTGTCTTGATAAGAACTTTCGACTGAGATGATTTCCAGGGTCTGATGATGGAGCCGAAAAGTGGCCAACGGAACTTCGCAACTACTCGACATAGCCCCGTCGTGTTTGGGGTCATTATATTGACAAGTATTTTGGACCCAAATTATGTCCAAGATCTGATGACAAACGTCACATGAAACACCATCGTATTAGGGTATACCTTATTTGTTTAAAATAAGAATATGAATAAATAAAATAATTATAAAATTTAATAATGAACAAATAAATACGCACAAATAAAGATATTATTAGAGAATAATAATCAAAGTCTAAAACTAAATAGTACGTAGTAGTAGTAGTAGTAGTTAATAATCTTTTAAAAACCTTTTTTTATATACTATTGAACTGAAAATATTATTTCGTCTGTCTATTTACCTATATTATCACGCATCTCTTGCGGGGTAGGCAGAAAGTACAGAATTTCAACAGGTTTTTTTCCAAATAGTCTCCTCCTATTTAGTGTTTACAATATTTAGTTAAATATTATAGTTATAGAAGAACCCCAGCCTTGGTTGCTTATTAAAGTTCTTATAGCCAACTGGACTTTCTACAGTCATTAACACTAAAAGAAAACGATCATTCACCAAAATCCCTTAGTTATTACGTAAATACAAAAATCCTAGTTTTTACGTAAATACAAAAATTAATACATCCATCCTCACTGTTGTCTTTTTGTATGTTTCAAAAACCTAGATGTTTTTCGTATCCTTGCATTTGCAGTACCTAATAAGATTTTAATTATCTAATACCTCCTTATTATACTGCAATTACATAGGTAACGCATGTGGGTGTAGGTAAGTAAGTCGCTACAAAACGAAGCCGCGCGGCGGCGGCGATGGCGTGCCCTTCCCTGCGCCCGCACACACTTCACCCCGCGGAATACGTCACTGAGACCACCAGTACATATTACAGAGAAACAGACTCGAAAAGCGGGCGCGCGATGTATGTGCTTTACAACATGCGCAGAAATGTCTGTGACAAAGCAATACGGAGATTTCAAATGCATTTCTAAAATGTATTTCTCATTACGCACACATTTATATGCAAGTTTCATTGTTAATTAAGGTATAAATGTATTTAAAAAAGAATAAAAAAAAAATATATTTGAAATTTGGTTTTTGTATGGAATTTGTGAAGCAATTATCAAATATTGCGTTATTTACTTACAATATATACTTATAACTTGTAACTAGTTAAACATTTACCTATGTTTTCAGTAATATTTATTTCCTCGTCAAATAGCCCTTTAGGAACAGGTAAATATAATAGACGGCCTTAGGGAGTTGTTTCTCTGTACACTATGCTGAGGCGCCGACCGGGTTGCCGGGTGCTCGCGCAAGGGTACCTACATTCGGCAACCAGTCGTATTTTAGTTGCGCGCCAATAACAACGCACACGCTCCTCATAGCACAGAGAGTAATATTTACTGATAATGCTAGGGAACAAAAACGACCAAGATATTGACATGTCTATTGAGACAATTGTAAGTCCCGGGTTTACTTCCAGTGAAGAATCTCTAGTAATATCAAAAAGACAGCGTTTAAGTTGGAAATGGGATAATTTCAAAACATCTTTTGACTGACAAGTACTTGTCAACACAAATGTAAAGAGTCGCAACACGTCGGAGTTATGTTGAGTACTTGGGTTGTGCTGTTGGCCACCTGCCGGCTGCATCATCAGACCTTGGACATCCGTGTATACAAAACTCGTCAAGACAAATCTAATGAGCCCAATCACGGCGGGGCTATGTTGAGTACTTGGGTAGTTCTGTTGGCCACCCTCGGGCTCCATCATCAGACCCTGGACACCATCCGGGTGCAAAGTGCTCGTTAAAACAAATCCAACGAGCCCAAAAAAGCGAGGTTATATTGAGTATTTAGCGCAGTGGTTAAGAGCTTAAGCCGCTCCGCCCACTGTGTCTAATAGTCGCGGGTTCGATTCCCGCACGGGACAAATCTTTGTGTGATCCACAATTATTTGTTCCGGTCTGGGTATTTGTGTATGTGAATTTTCATGTTTGTAAACGCACCCCCGACACAGGAATAAATCCTAGTGTGGAGCTACGTTTTAAAAAAAAAAAAAGAAGAGTAGTTTGGTGGTTCCATTGGCCGCGTTTCGGTTTCATCATCAGACACTGTACACTATCTGGTTGTATAGTAGTTCTCAATACCAATCTAACGAGCCTTAACGCGAGGGGATTATGTCATATAGTTCACATGCCCCTATGGCCACCTTCCGACTCCATCATCAGATCAGCTCCATGGTACCATATTATTGCATTGTTATTGGATTTACATATGTATGCCAAATTTCAGCTTAATCGGATACCCGCATGTCCTTGAGAAATGGATCTCAAGATTTGAACCCGAAAGACAGTCAGATAGACATACGAACATTGCAAGTTAAATAAAAGCTTGTAAAAAATTAACATCCCCCGATAAAGGGTTTACGAGATATCGGGGTGTATTTTAGTCGTAACATTAACATTCTCTGCCTACCCCGCAACGTATTTGGCGTGGTGATAGATATAGATAAAAATATTCATTACAATATTTGGCTAATCGTATCAAAAATCAAAATATCAGGTTGTATAATTAGTTCTTATTAGTATAGGCAAAATTGAAGGCTCAAGCTTCGACTCGAACCTTTAAGAGCCGAGTCCTAACGGCTCGCGAGCCTTTAAAGCTCGAGGTTTGAAAGCTCGAGCCTTAAGGGCTCCGGAGCCTTAAAGGCTCGAGCGTTGAACGCTCGCGAGCTTCGACTCGGGGTTCGAGCGCTCGACTCAGAGCTCATTTCTTACAACACTAGGTGCAGGGGGACATGGGCTATCGCTCCCGACCGTGATATCATCTATGGTTGGGAGCGAGAGCGCCTGGGCGGCAATCGCGGCCTTTTGCGAGGCCGTCATGTCCGCAGACGGCGCGTTGGGCGAAGGCGCAGGGACTACGCCCGAAACGACCTTCGCCCACCGTAATCCCTGCAGGCGTCGGGTAGGGTACCCTGGCGCCCTAGCACTTAGCAGGCCCGCGCCGGTAAAACGCTGCGTCCGCGCAGCCTCCAAAAGGCGATAGGGGGAGTCCCAATTCCCCTACACGTATCAAAATCCGCGACAAACTGCGGACCGAGCTCGCCGGTGCCACAGAGGTCATGCCAGTGACGATTCCTGTGGCCCGGCAAAAGGGCAGTGGGCCCCACAGCCCTTTTGCCGGGCCCCACATAACCACCCGGGCCGTGCCCTCGGCCCGGGGGTATGCGTTAGGCATTTCCCATTTCGTAAAAAAAGGGTATTCAAGAGTAACATGTAGTACTAGTAGTATCTGTGGGCTCCCCAGGGGTCTAAATATGATAATGACTGTCTGTGGGCCTCCCTCTAGTTAAACTCCCCATTCTAACTCCTAGAATGGGGAGTTTCACTAGGAAGCACGTTTTTGACAGCTTACATATTGTAAGCTGTCAAAAACGTGTACGAAATGTCTCCTGACGAATATACCTGTGTTCCCAACTCAAAAATATTGGAGTACAAAAGAAATTCTTATTCTGAAAATGGTTTACGTTACTAAGAATACTGTTAGGTAGGTAGGAATATTCTTATATGATTGTGTAGGGTTATATTTCTATATAACCCTACACAATCATGAACGAGTACATCTAAGTTACGGAATGAACTTAAATTTCAAGTTTCTTTCTGTAACAGAATCAAAGCAAACTTGGGTTTTCGATAACGTAAAGGAGCTTTTCGACAGTCGTAGCAAAGTTTACAGTGTCAAGGTATCAGAGGTAGCAACTTTTGATTTCAGTAACTATGTTTATAGAACTACTCCCGGAAGCTTGGTCTAAGGAGCTAGGCGGGTGTCACGAAAACGAATATATCATCTTTGGACCTCGTATATGCATTTCTTCTAACGTAGCCCCATACTAATATTTATTTCTTTATCATGGGTGTATTAACAAACACGAAATTCACATACACAAACACCCAGACCGAAACAAATATTTGTGGTTCACACAAATATTTGTTCCGTGCGGGAATCGAACCCGCGACTACTCGATCCAGTGGGCGGAGCAGCCACTGAACCAAGCCGTCTCAATAATAATACTTGAAGAGATGGGTAGGATATATGATATGTAGTACGACCCATATTTTCTCAGGTACAGTATTTTGGCCCTAAAGAAATGGGGAGAGTAAAAATACTATAACGTGTATGTACGAGTATGTATGTTCCCTAAGAGGGACTGTCACTGGTAATTTTTGGATTTTGCAAAAATATTGGAAAATCGCATATACCTTTAATGTTACTTCAATAATATTGTCAATACACATATTATGAGATAAATTTAGCCGTGTATACCCAGCCATATTTATTTACTAATTAAAATATATAACATGGGTCTTCACATCGTTGGCGAAAAGGGGGTGTACACAGTACACCTCTGCCACCCCCGCTTGGGGTATATAGGTGTGCCGGTGTGTAATTAATTAATTTTAATAGAACAGGTACAGGGAACTCGCAACCTAATTAAATCCCAGAAGTTAATTGAACCACTAATTGGGTCCCGTTAAGTAAGTAGTAGTCAAGGGTAAGTAATATTCTGAAATGACAAAAAGACAAAAAAACATTGCTGTTTCCAATTTGTAATATTTCTCCAGACCTTATTTATTACGGAAGAAAATGAGCGAATACTTATCGAACAGAAAATTAGGTACTAACTCTCCGCTTTCGCGCTCCGTTTAGGCGTATTTTGAAGAAAAAATCTTTTATAAAAAAAGGTAAACCGACTTCAAAAAGCAGTGCTGGTTGGTGCAGTCGGTTACTTGGCACCGACTTCAAATATTTATTTTTTGCTTTTTGAAGTCGGTTTACCTTTTTTTATAAGAGATTTTTATTTTACAATTTTAAGTGACCAGTGAATTATTCTATAGTAGGGTACCTATAGGATTGACGTAATACCCATAATATCTCAATTTACACATGCCTATTGTTTGTCGTTAAGGAGTTCCCTGGTGTATCTTCTAAGTCCAAGGTCCAATGTCAATAAAATTAATATGGGACCACCTTGGAGATATACTGAACCCAATGCAAAAAAAAATATCAAAATCGGTCCACAATTGACGAAAATATCGCTGAACATACATAAAAAAAAAAAAAAAAAAAAAAATGCATACATACAACCGAACATAGAACCTCCTCCTTTTTGAAGTCAGTTAAAAATGGCTGAAGCCGGCGGCTTATCATAATTTGCAAGCTTAGGCTACTCATAGTTACTATACAAATTGACAATCAATCTTGTATCACCAACAAGGATAGTCGACAGATTGGATGCAGCATGAAACGTGTGTGAACGACGTGCAACGACGCTCTTACAAATAGGGGCACTTCAAGGGGGGTAGAATATAACCTTTTCTATCTATCCATCTACATCATCATGCCAGACCCCTTACGGGATAGGCAGAAAAATCTATATACATATAATAAAACTGTAACCGAGCCAAATCTGTATATTGAATATTTTATGAAAATTTTATTTGGTTTCTATTCCTTATTGATTTAGAGGGCGAAACATTTTTTTTAGAATTATTGTCGTTCTCTTTGTGTATATACTACCGAACGTATTTTAATGAAATTTATAATAACTTGTACCCTAACTTAAGGCTTAGGATACTTTTTATTCCGTAAAAAATGCACGATACCAGCGGGATAGTTTTCATTTCTCCATAACACGGCTAATTTTTAAAGAAACTTAGTACGGAGGTGTCTTAGATCTTGAAACAACATTCAGTATATGTACTTTCCCGGAAATATCGACCTAAATATGTCGAATTACAAAATAAACGCATGCGCGGCCGCGGGTAACAGCTGGTCAAATATAATATAACATATTAAATTGCGAATTTGTCTACGTAAAATTAGTGAATTCTTCGACTAGGTGTCGATGTTTTTAGACTCGAAGTTACGTAAAAGCGATATTATCCCCTTAGCAGTAACAGATTGACGCTATCGCAAATTTAACGTGACGGCTCGCTTTCCAGACAAAGCTGCTATAATCTTAAATGGATTAGCGTATCACAGATTTACGAAACGCTGAAATCTGATAAACCATTATTCAGACAAGAGAGGAAGAATCCAGAATAATAGCTATTTTAAACGTTTTTATTAGCTAATACAGGCTGTTGATTTATTCTCGCAGAATTGATGATATATGCTAAAGAAACGTGTCTAACGGACGGTTTGGGCCAGTGCTTAAGAGCTTCAGTCACTCCGCCCACTGGAGCGAGTTGTCGCAGGTTCGATTGCCACACGGGACAAATCTTTGTGTGACCCACAAATATTTGTTTCGGGCTGGATGTTTGTGTTTGGTAATATCATGTTTGTAAACGCACCTGCAAAACAGGAATAATTCCTATATATTTTAAATAAAAAAAAAAGTGGACTTAATCATTTTACCTTACACTTATCTTAGATTCTTGGACTTCTGTAGAATCAACACAGGTACCTTTGCCTGAGTTGATTTTACAGAGGACTAAGAATCTTCTTCTTTATCACTGTGAAAAACCCTCTCGGTGGCCTGTTTCGACACGGAAGGGGGCTTTGGTGTCTCTAAATAAAATGATGGTGCCCCTCTTTTATGATTAACCCGATTGAACACATCTTAGGTATCTATGTTTAGGTTCCAGAGTAGCCGAAAACCCAATACAAATAAATATTCATGAACTAACCTTATCCCTACAGCTAATTAAATAAAAGTTTACTAAACTTAAATTAAAACAATAAATTACAATATCAAAATTCTAGAAATAAATTGTTCCTACCCAATGTTCCTCTTTCGTAATGTTTCACTTAAACTCGAACATAAATTATAACCGTTTATATTAAGTGGGTTGTTAGCTCACGTAAAGTAATCTGAAATTTCCCTTTTATTCTCGGCCCTAATTTCGTTTCATTGTAATGCTTTCCACAAACTTGTTGAATAATTCGTACCTACGCTTTATTTCTTTATCTCGGCGTAGTAAGAGAGAGGATAGTATGACGAAGAATGATTTAGTGCTTAGTGGTTTAAGCTTAGACTAATTTAGCATATCTATTAACTCTTCATTTAAAGTAGCATACGGTAAATCTATCTATATAATCACGCCAGATCCCTTGCAGGGTGGGCCGTAAGGACAGAGGTCCAACAGGCTCTTTTCTTACAGACCTCTCTGGTTTTCTTCACTCACATAGTTCGTTTCAGACACGCTCGCCGGTTACGGAGACTCTTAAGTTGCCCTTCAGATAAAAATCGGTTTATTTGGTCATGGTAACATAGTGTAGGTTTTTCCCGCTATCTACTTCCTTCTATTTGCACAAACTCGTATTCCACTATGCAAGCCCTGTGCGGTGGATGCAAGCTTGTGCCATCTGTGAATTTATCGAATCACCCATATAGCTACTTGGCTTAACCTTGCAAAGCTCCAAGACGGTCGGAAATGGAATTATCTACAAATGGTTACCCATCTTAGACTGAGCGAGTTAAACGCTACTTATATGTGTGTAAATTTCCAAGCATATGATTATCATACTAAATAGTACTAGTGTATTGGCGTAACAGCATAAGGCTTAGCCCTTGGTAAATTCTTAGAAGGATACTCCTAAACAATTCTTCTCTCCTTATTTATCCTTTCCATGAGCGAATTTAAGAAAGCAACTTTATATGTCTTATCCTATAATAGAATTTAATTTGATATATAATTCAAAAATAATTAAATATAATGTACAATTTATTAAATAATAAATAAGTTAATGTTTATAATATAATGGACGAACCAATGTAATGAAATAGTATTTAAATAAGTTGACTACACTATCGTATTAGGAAAAAACCTGTAAAGATAGTTGTTATAATTTGTGAATAAATTAATAAATAATCTTTGCTTTGAATACGTTTACATTTTTCAGCTTAAATAACAATAAATTAGGAAAATTCTACTTCATTTCATTAGAGTCTCTTTGTCCCTTCTTACTATAGGCTCTGGCATTTTTTCAATCCTACCTATCTATTATTAAGAGTGCGCTTTGAAAAGAGTTAAATAGAAAAAAATACATCGGAACAGCCGTTGCATTGACAACAGTATAACTCTTAAATTAGAAGTAAAACAATCTTTTACTGCTTTGCTTTTCTTTTGATTCAGTCCGACAATCAACGACTTTCGAATTAACTGACCAATCGGGCGTTTTCTGTTTATCGATTACAGGTAGGAAAATGCCTGTGAGGAAATAACCTGTTGGAACTCTGTACTCTCTGTCTATCTCGTAAGGGATTTTGCGCGATTTTATATCATCTCGCAAGATCCCTTACAAGGTAAGCAGAGATTACAAAGTTCCAACAGGCCCTTTCCTGTCATATTATGGTTGTTGACCACGTGGACATTGTTTTGAATCTTGTCAACCGGTCGGTACCGAGCACCATGGCGAGGCAGCTAGTATATGCCTTCCCCATAGCGACTGCCCCAGCCGTTCCTCTTCAAGGCGCCCCTCAGAGCAACTTCCCTTCTGGCTCGAGCGTAGTGGTTGAACGCTCGCCCTCTTGTCTGCTGGAGCTGTAAAGGCCGATCGCACACACACATATTGGCCCTTCTTGGATAATGACGTAGATATTTTTTTTTATCTAGTACTTGGATAAAATACTGAGCATTAAGTAGTGGTCGTAAAGCAAATGTTTTATCTTCGGTTCAGCGTGAGAATGGGATTATGTTTATTTTGCTTACACGGCCTAATAACTCTTCTCAAAGCTTGTCACAGAAATTATTTACGGTGAGCAATAGTGGTAAGGGTTTTGCGGCAAGAAGGGTAAAACTGAGCGGAGATTATTTACCGAGTGAATGGTACTTACAAGGTCTCGACAAGATAGGTCAAGGCCTTGGAGATTGTTGCGTGTTTTTAATTAAACCATTTGTCACATGCTCTTAGGAGAAAATGCAAATTTTTGTTTGAAATTCATGTTCCTCTAAAAAGCGACAGTTTCGGTCCCTGTTCACCATTAAGACCAAAAATACCTCGACAAATGTGGTATATTACGTTCACCTCTGCTTCCTTCGTAGAATAATTGGTTTGAGATGTATTTCTTTATTTATTGTCACAAGCATACATTTTTATTGCTTTATCATATAAAACACTCAAAAGATCAGATCGAGCAAAACTGGATCGTCATCATCAGCCCAGAACGTCCACGGCAGAAAAGACCTCGCCCAAATATCGCCACCAAAACGACTGGATAACTAGATCTTATTTATTGAAAGGCACAAACTCAAACCGCTTATAGTGCAACAAGGATATTTTGGCCCATGGATTACATTAGCAGGGTGTGAAATTAGGGTTAAAATTTAGTAAATGTGTCCTACTTCCCGGAAAACATCTCAATAGGTGGTCCGCTCAGTTACTAATAAAAAAAAGAACTTTGGTAAATTTTCCCTTTAACCTTGTATGACTGTATTTAAACAGCAGTCAAACACAAATCAAAAACATCCTAGGTTTTCAGAAATGTCTCAATGAAGTTGGAAAATGTCCTAAGTGCAAAATATAAAAACGATAACTGGCGACTGGGACCTTTAATTTAGTGCCAAGAACGGCCAGATTTCTACTAAACTTGCAATAGAATATATAAGAAAAACAGCTCTTAAGTACTTAACTTTAGTTTTATTAAGAAGTTCTGATACTATTCCCTATACTTTAGGAAACTTATTAACAGTCAAAATGTTTGCTACATAAAGCCCAGTATTTATCAAATCAGACATGGGTGAAGAGAAGAGATGTTTCGTAACTAACCAAAAAAACGGCGTCATTCCCATATCTCTTTGCGGAACACGGTATACGCAGAAGAAAAAGATTTCCGATTTTCTCAATATCTCAATTTTTTGTTAATGCAAAAGCAGCTGCTATGGATAAAATAAGCGATATACTGTAAAATTGGGAATGTTTCCCTGAATTGGAAATAGCAATATACGAATATATATTTTTTCCCGTTCAGTAATATTTATTAACTATATGAGTCTTATTGCATTACCACAGAAATGTTAATAAAACATAATATTATATACCTATCTATACAATCGCACTAGATCTCTTGCGGAGTAGGAAGATAGTACAGAGTTCCAATAGGTTCTTTACTTACAAACCTCTCTGTCTGCCTCCATTTTCATTGTTCGTCTGATACACGCTCGCCGGTTTCGGAGACTCTTGACTTGTCCTTCAGATAACACACTATTTTATTCTGACGGACGATTTAGCGCAGTGGTTAAGAGCTTAAGCCGCCCCGCCCACTGTGTCTAATAGTCGCGGGTTCGATTCCCCTACGGGACAAATCTTTGTGTGATCCACAATTATTTGATCCGGTCTGGGTATTTGTGTATGTGAATTTTCATGTCTGTAAACGCACCCACGACACATGAATAAATCCTAGAATGGGGCTACGTTTGTTTAAAAAAAATCTAATATTATCTGCCCTGTGTAGGGCAGATAATATTAGATTTTTTTTGTGTGCTAAAGCACACGCTTTAGCACACATCTCCTCTTCGTTTTAAAACACATTACTATACCATTTTTCTCTCTTTTCTCTGCCCATCTTCGCTTTAATGGAAACCAGACCTAAGGTAACTTTAAAAACTTACTTAGTATATCTAACTCCGCGTTTATTTTTTTACGCGTGTTTCAGTAAGTTGAATGGATGATTCGTTATTGTCTTGGTATACTTTGGATGTTCTGTTAGCTTATTACACTTTTCAACCGACTGCTCCACAAGGAGGGTAAGGTTTTTATTTAATACTAGTCGTTACCCGCGGCACCGCACGCGTTTCTTTTATACCTTTATAAGTTATAGCCACAGATGCCATTATGATGTATAAGCTATGTTACTGTATAGTTCATCAAAATCTGTCAGAATGTATTGGAGCGTAACGTTATAACAAGCTTTTTTTTAACTTGCAATGCTCGTATATCTTTTTGTATGTCTTTCCGGTTCAAATCTATTGGTCCATTTTTCAAGCACTTCCGGGTTTCTAATTGAGCTGAAATTTGGCATAAGTCCAATGATAATGCAATAATATGGTACCATGAAGGTGGTCTGATGATGGAGTAACCTCCTCGTGTTTAGGCTTGTTAGATTGACATTGACAAGTACCAAATAGTATTCAGGGTCTGATGATGAAGCCGGAGGGTGGCCAACGCAACTACGCAAGTACTTAACGTAACCCCGCCATGTGCTCTGCTACTGCTAATTGAATATGTTTTGACGAGTTCTGTAGACACGGATGGGTCTGATGATAGAGCCGAGGGGTAGCTAAAGGAACTACCCAACTACTCAATAAATACCCCCATCGTGTATGGGCTCTTTTGATTTGTCTTGACGAGTTCTGAAGATTTGGATGATTTTCAGGATCTGATGATGGAGCCGAAGGATGGCCAATAGAACTATCCAAGTACTCAACATAAGCCCGATGTGTTTGGGCTCATTATATTTGTCTTGACGTGTTCTGTAGACCCCGATTATGTCAAGGTTCCGATGATGGAGCCGGTGGGTTGCCAACGGAACTACTCAACTACTCAACATGACCCGTTAGAGCTCATTAAATTTGTCTTGACAAGTACCATAATACTTGTCGGTCTCCGTTTTGTGTTTGCTATAAAAACTAGATTTTTTTTTTTTTTTTTTTTAATTAAAATGATTAATGCTCATTTTTGTCATGCACGGCCCCACTGTTCATAACTGGCTTTTTACTGTGTGTTGGTTGTCATTAGTATACGTTAATTTTATCAGAATGGTTTTTCTTTATACAATCCAAAAAATATTACGAAATCCGTTCAGTAACTTTTTCCTGAATAAGTAGGAAATATACATTCATCCATCCTCACAAACATTAGCCATAAACTATTATGGTATTAAACACGCATCACAAAATTCCCAAAACCAGAAGGCATATAAAAATGAAGTTGGTATGTAGGTTACATTGTGTGTTAGTTTTTAGTGAATACCTGTCCGTTAAAAAATACACCGAATGAAATTGAAACATGAAAGCAGGATGTTTAGTGTAAAATATTTTGAAAAAATGTTTCATTTGAAGTTCGAGAAGAAACTGCGAAACTATTTTTTTCAATGTATACCTTTTAAGGTCTAATTTCAAAAGCTGATTCAAAACCTAATCTGTCTACGTAAAAGTGGCCTAATAACGGCCTTAATAATTTATGGAACTTCATTTCTAAGTATTGTTTTCATTCCGAAACAGCCTATCCAAGAAAAGGAAAAATTTTATGAAAAACATTTAAAATTGTTAGCATTTTTCAGTGAAAACGTTAGGCTTCTTGGTGTTATTAAATTACGCGTGGCATAGAAAATTTATATTCACATTTTTGCTTAGATATTTTAATTATATGAACCGAATATTGTATTTTTATATTGATATACGCATATAGAATATTTTTCTATTTATCTATTTCATCACGCCAGATCCTTTGCGGGATAGACAGAGAGTACAGAATTCCAACAGATTCTTACTTTACACACCTCTCTGGCTTCCTCCACTCTCATAGTTCGTCTTAAAAACACTTTTCTTAGATAAATAAAGAAAAACATCATTATGGGCCATCATTTGTAGCCGAATTCTTTTAAACACATTCGCTCTGAGGCACTTCTATATTTCCTGACGGGGTGGAAGACGTGTACATATAGTTTTAAATCGTTTTCTGGCTCATTATATATCCACAAGTGTCGAGGGCTTGATCCAATGACCGTAGCGTAACCTAATCTGCCCATTTGATCCCCACACAAGAGACATTTTTTTCTTTGAAATTCATTTGTATAAATGCACCCACATCTGAGATATAACTGTTAGTTGTTGTAGAATTAATAATAGTAAACTAATAATTAAAATAAGAACTCGTAACTACTCAATGTGAGTGATGCCAGTGATGAGATACGGATTAGAGACGTGGTCTCTTAAATAGGTCTCATAAAAAAGCTCAGAGTTGCTCAGCAAGCTATGGAAAGAGCTATGCTCGGCGTTTCCGTACGTGATCGAATCAGAAATGAAGAGATTCGTAGAAGAACCAAGGTCGCCGACATAGCCCATAGGATTAGTAAGCTGAAGTGGCAATGGGCGGGCCACATAGCGCGAAGATCGGACAGGCGTTGGGGCAGAAATATTCTAGAGTGGAGACCACGTATTGGCAAGCGCAGCGTGGGACGGCCACCTACCAGATGGACCGACGATCTTGTGAGGATCGCAGGAAGTCGTTGGATGCAGGTGGCATCGGACCGGCTGCGCTGGAGAGCGGTTGGGGAGGCCTATGTTCAGCAGTGGACAAATATAGGCTGATATGATGATGATAATGAACTGCTACTCAATTCAGTAAACAGAATGATCTACGCTCTGGGCTACCCCGATTAACGTTAGCAAAACATTTTTAGTGAATTTATAATGCGAAAAGGAAGACATATCAACTCGATAACGTTACGCTAGCGACAATCTGAGGGCTTAGCACGAAAACTTTGACGTTAGCGTGATGCTATCGAGTAATCGTGCTTTCACCTTCATGTTTATTGAGTAAATTTAGACGGATGGCTTGGTACGGTGGTTAAATGATTTGAAGTGTGACAAGGACGGCACATCAACTCGCTAGCGTCACGCCAACGTCAATCTTTTCGTTCTAAGCTCTTAAGACCAAGGGGTCGTCAATTTCTTCCATATTAGTACTGAACTGATACAGGGATACATACTAAACGAGCTAGTGTGATGATATAAATAGATAGATTTATAGAACTGCTACAATAAAAAGTTATAATTCTATCTATATACGCCAGTTCCCTTGCTAATTGATTTTTGCATTTATAAGCTTCCTTTTCGATTTCCTTTCGAAGATTGGCAATTATTGAGTTCGTTTGAACTGAATGGAAATATTTTTTATTATTCTATCTATCAGTAACATATAATGACATATAAGGACACAATACATGATTTAATTGATTATTCTAATAATTATGCTAAAATTAACGAAAATTATTACATAGTCACGCCAATATTTCCCAAGCGGTGGTGGCAGAGGTTTACTGAGTACACCCACGTTTAGCCGACGATGTTAGGTCCCATGTGATAGGGGGCGAGCCTATTGCCATATACTGGGCACAATTCCAGACTCCGGGCTCTTATTGGGAAGTTTTCGTTAGAAAAACTACACTTACCGACCGACCTAGGATTTGAACCCAGGACCTCGTGATCGCAAAGCGATGCGCCATGCCACTAGGCCAACGAGGCAGTCGCCATTATTAAATGGAAAAAATAATTTTGATCGTTTACAATACAAACATTATAATAAATACACGCAGATTAATCTAATTGTAAATAAAACGCATGCCACTCTGCTTATTGGATCGAGTAGTTGCGGGTTCGATTCCCGTACGACGCACACCTTTATGTGTATTTCTTTCGGTGTTTGTGTACGTGAAAATCATCATGTTTGTAAACGCACTACAGGAATCATCATCACAGGAATAATTATTAATGTCAGGCAGCGATTTATAAAAGAAGAAAAGAAAAAATAGGCAAGCACTTATCAATTTTGCCTCTAAGAAGTACAATATCCTAACCCAAACATCGAACAATCTTGCTAAACTGAAATATGGAGAAAAACATAAGCTAAGTGCCTACTAATGGAGTTGTTCAAACTTTATTTTTAAACTATAAACTGCCGTTATGCACTTTATAATAAAGTGCTATAAGTGTAAAAGTAGCGCGGATTCTCGAACTTGATACGAAATAGACTTGTTCTTGCTCAAGTCCACGAGAAAACTTTTTCTCGCGGATGACAAGGATTTATTGGAATTTCGCTCTTACGCCTTTAAGCTGCACTAAAAGAGATTTAAAGTGCATTCACACACCACATTTCTTCAGTTTGTTAAGCACCATCACAGTTACATATCTGATGTGAGAAGTTTAAAAAACTTAAAATTAGTTTACATAGAACCTTTAGGAATATCCTTTTAAGCAATAGTGCTTGTGTTAGGAAATTCCGTCCTTCCACAATTTGCTTAGAAATTTAAGGACTCAAGATTTTAAGGCATAATTTTACTGAAAAGTGTTATACAATGCAAAAAAAAAGGTAAATAATAAAAAAGAGTGGTGTCAGAGAACAAAATCATAAAAAAAATTTATTAAAAAGTGTTATAATGACATACCATGACATGTCCGTGTTATATGACGGACGATTTAGCGCAGTGGTTAAGAGCTTAAGCCGCTCCGCCCACTGCGTCTAATAGTCGCGGGTTCGATTCCCGCACGGGACAAATCTTTGTGTGATCCACAGTTATTTGTTCCGGTCTGGGTATTTGTGTATGTGAATTTTCATGTTTGTAAACGCACCCACGACACAGGAATAAATCCTAGTGTGGGGCTACGTTTAAAAAAAAAAAAAAAAAAAAAAAAAAAAAAAAAAAAAAAAAAAAAAAAAAAAAAAAAAAAAATTGTAGGAACGCGCAAATGTGTGTGTGGGTGTGTGCGTGCGTGCGTGTGTGTGCGTGTGCGTGCGTGTGTGTGCGTGTGCGTGTGTGCGTGTATGTGTGTGTGTGTGTGTGTGTGTGTGATGAGGTGAGAGTGAGTAGAATAATGCAGAGACCATTGAGAGTACGAAATAATGAATGGCGTGATTTACTCATTCACTGAACATTTATGAATGACTACAACATTATAGCTTGTACTAATCTTTAGATCTCATCGTATGTTTTAGACTTAAGCCAGTAAGTCAATCTTTTTTTGCATTCTCGATATGTGAGTTCCCTCACATATCTAAATACCTATTTGTTAGTGAGATTATACTGGTGTGACGATTGCCAAGCGTATTGTCTCTTAGCAAATGTTGATTTAATTATGACTGAAGGAGCTACCATATCCTTTCTTCTATTTTTTATCTTAGCGGGATCAAATGTGAGAGATTTATGTTTTTTTAGAATGATGTGAAGGACGTAGAGCTTTCTAACTGTTAAAAGGATATTGAGTAAAGGCTATCAGTTGAGAATTTAAAGGGCTTAAATAACATGACCTTTAATAGGGATCTATGGTCCCTTTTCAATTCAAGGAATTTAATTTTTGCTGTCTTTTGCCTTTCCACACAGGTAAGCAATAAGTTCATACCAACTGGGCTAGCGAGATATAGATCTGTTGAAGTAAGCTTTTAAATGTTATGTGACGAAGCGTTTTAAATGTCTAGATCTGTGTTCTCACCCTTTTCATAATGAATTCTATATGTATGTGCCAAGACAGACGTTGATCAATAATAATACCTGAATAGTTTATTTAAGTATAGTCTTATAATAAGACACCGTCAGGCCTCACTCAAATGTCTTTTGCGGTGGCTGTCTGGCGCGGGTCATATGGTCCAGGGGAGTGTTGGCTGTTCTAGTAGTCATACTCGTGAACGGGTGCTGCTTGTGGGGGCTGGCCCATCTGGAATCCTTTAGACACGTTATCCTTAGGAATAACATCATTAGTCTCTTATCTCGATCGTAAGGCACACTTGAGCTAGATCTTAACTATTTAATTGTAACATAAATTTAACATGAGTACAACACTCACACAATATGATAAAAAAGAGTAAGAAAATTAAATAAACAAGATAAGCCCGCTGAGTTTTTTGCCGGATCTTCTCAGTGTAGGACGCGTTCCCATCCGGTGGTAGCTTAGTAGTTACGTTAGATAAAAAATAATGTAAACTGATAGTATGTAAGTGCCCCCGCAGGGTTTATACAAAATAAATTATTTGACTTTGAGTTTGAAAACCTATATTTCCTATGCTGAGGTAACAGAGACCTTAATTTTTCCAACGATTTTATTTCTCAATATAATAAGGGACAAACCCTTCTACTGAGAATTGTTCGAATAAAAAAACCTGAGCGGTTTTGTAAGCGAATAGAAAAACCAGACCTGCGAGCGCCAGCGACACTAGGCGAACGGGGCACTTATATGAGTATTTCTTTTTTTTATTTTTTTTAGATGTGTGCTTTGAGTTTTTATCTCCTATAACAGATTTAGCCTAAAATAATGTTTTCTTATTTATCTTTTTACTTACATGGCCACATATTTATATCATCACGCCAGATCCCTTGCAAGGTGGGTAGAAAGTACAGAGTTCCAACAGGTTCTTTCCTTAGAGACCTTTGATATATTTTACTGATCTATTGACGGACGATTTAGCGCAGTGGTCAAGAGCTTAAACCGCTCCGCCTGTGTCTAATAGTCGCGGGTTCAATTTCCGCACGGGACAAGTCTTTGTGCGATCCACAATTATTTGTTGCGGTCTGGGTATTTATGTATGTGAATTGTCATGCTTGTAACCACGACACAGGATTAATCCTAGTGTAGGACTACGTTTTAAAAAAACACACAATATAACTCCCTCGTGTTTAGGCTTGATAGATTGGTCTTAACAAGTACAATCCAAACATATAGTGTTCAGGGTCTTATGTCAAAGTCGAAAGGTAGCCAATGGAACCACCCAACTCTGTAATATCCAAACACGGCGAACCTCGCCATGTTTGGGCTCGTATGATTTATCGTGACGTGTATTTTAGACCCGGATCGTGTCCAGGGACTGATGATGGAGCCGGAAGTAAGCCATAAGAACTTCTCAGCTAAAGCAGATATCTTACTTGAGTTTTTGCTATAAAAGCTTGTTTTCAGAAAGGTCTTTTTAAGTTAAAATTATTATTTATATGACCACATATTAAAATCATCTCGCCAGACCCCTTGCAAGGTGGGTAGAGAGTACAGAGTCCCATCAGGTTGTTTCCTTACAGACCTTTCATATATTTCAATAATATGAAGGAATCGAGAATAACATATTGCAAAGCCTCTGACAGCAGATTTGTATGAGGCCTTTGACATTTTTGCAAAATATTTAAATGGAAAGTAGGTATTTCTGAAAGCTAAGGATAGTATGAACAGTTTTAAATATCAGATTTTTTACTGCTGCGCGAGGGCTCTGCAAATATGACGCCGACATTGCTTGTTACACCTATTATATCATTTGTATAGGCAATTTTTGCACTTGATATGTTTGTTTGTTTAGCTCAAATCTTCCAATCTAAATTAGAACCTTATTCTGATGTGTTAAAATTTGACATATCGGTTCAGTTTCGATGACAATGCATTTTTATGGTCATAACATTTTTTTTACTGCTGAGAGTCGTGCTCCAATCCTATAATCGAAAAATTTAATTAAATAAACCTCTTCCTTTTGCTAATTCTTTCAAGATTTTTCGAATAGGATCACCGTTTCATATATAGTTATTGCTCGGCAACCGTAACGTAACATTCGACTTTTATTCAAAGGAGATTTTATCAATTTTATCTTCTCTTACCAATGCTAATCGAAATGTCATTTGATACTTGAATTCATCTTGAATTAATGTTGAACAATGACATTTGTGTCAAAGGAGATCTTGCCATCTTCAGAAAAAAATAAAAATATACTTATAATTTATAATTTTATTTTATAGAATAAACATTTTGCTGCCTCGCTAGTCTAGTTGCGAATAGAGTGTGTAGCAATCACGAGGTCCTGGGTTCTAAGCCTAGGTTGGACGAAATTTCATTATTCAAAAGAAAAACATCCAGTATCAGTCCGGAGTCTAGCAATGCGCCCGGCACAATGGCAATATACTTATTTCCTATTTATGGGACCTAACATCTTTGACGAAAAGTCGGTGTACACAGTACACGTCTGCCAACGCCGCTAAGAGAGTATAGGCGTACCGGTGCAAGCATTTTAAGGCTACCCTAATTCCTACAATCTATTATAAATATTTTTTCTACCGCATCTGTTTTATATTGATACATAGATAATTTGTCTTGTAATCTCTGAAACTACTACATATTGTTACGTTTGTGGGGTAATTAAATCCCGAATAACGTGCGAAGTACTTTATTAGGCGCTGTACACGCAACACAAAACAGTACGTCGAATGCAAATACACACGCGAACCAATCACACACTAGTACTACTCTCGTTAGTACCCAAATACCGCTTCCAAGTCGCTGAGTCGATCGTAGTATCCGTGTATCGTTGCTAAGGTCGCCGGTGTATTCCACTTAGATCGCTTGTTCTCCGATTTTCCGTCCCCGCGCTCTTTGTTCCTTTTATACTCGTATGAAAGTTCTAGAACGGACACAAACTCTCTAAGTGCATCAATGGAAGTACATCGAATAATAGCCGGCGCGGCCCACAAAGCGGTATTATTATTACATACTTATTTGTGCGTGAACAAATAGGTACTTGTATACCGCGACCGCGCGCCGGCGATAATTAAAGGGGTGGAACCTTCTAGACGTTTCCTAACGACGGACCTAAGTGTGTGTAATGCATTTTAAAATTAACATTCCCCGATAAGAGGTGTACAAGATAGCGGGGTGTATTGAAGTCGTAACATTACCCCCCTCTTAGTTATGCTCGTCATGAAACATTTCAGTGGTGAGCAATATGCATTCTGTGTAAAGGCTTACGTGCACTGTTGCGCGGTGTCTATTTTAAATTACACGATCATTGATGAAATGGCCCAGTGAAAGTGTGATTAGGTCGTGGCTTTGAAAGTACAGGGCTACGGGTTCGACACTCAACCAGTAACCTACGAAACGCCCAAGGTCGACACGAATAGAGGAAACCGTAGGCGAAGTTGCGGCACCCGTACAGCGCGATCCTGGATTATCATCTCGAAAGAGATCAGTTGAACTTGCCATATCAAGAACATCTTTGGGGCGTATTTTGCTAAAAGATTTGAAATTGCATTCATGCAATTCAATTCAATTAGTGCAGGAATTGAAACCAAAAAATCACAGTTCTTATCGAAAGCATGTTGGAGGGCTTTGAAAATTTAAAATACATTTCGTGGCCTTGGAGGATCTCAAACCTCACGCCACTGGATTCTTTCTCTGGGGATATCTCAAGAGTCGCGTTACCCTCAATAAAGCAACCAAGATAGTTTTGCTGAAACGGAACATTTGCAAGAAGATGTCCGCTATCCCGAGTGCAATGTGCCGAGATTTTCCTAATTTGAGGTCCAGATTTGACGAGTGTTTACGTTATATTCAAGACATAAATTTCCCATCTATTTACATTATAATAAATATAAATTTGCTTTTATACTACTTGTGGTTTGAATTGCGAATCACTGCGCTAAATTGTCTGTTAAATTTTAAATCCGCTTAATGGCCCACCATGTACATTAATTTGGAGAACAATCGCGAGTTAGCAGAACTTAAGTAAAACAATAGAATTCCGATTAAACATAAGCTTTTTTTCCATAATGGTGTAAAATATTTACCTACGGTGGCATAATCATTTTGGGCGGAAGCCAGAATTCTTGAGGTCACAGTAATCATAAAATATTACATCCCTTTGTTTGTGTCGTACGAGGATAAATTATGTAGTTTTATTGAGGAAGATTAAGCAAAGAAGGTCAATTACTAGCTCGGGATTTCTACATAATAGTTTTTAATCATCAACATCAATTTAATCTACTTATGCGGAAAAGCCTTTTGAGCAGGGACGTTAAATTTTATAAGAGTTGCATTTTGAATCAGTATTAAATCTGATTCAAAATAAAGGTCTAATAAATATAACGAAGGCGAGATTTTCTAAAGTTCCTATATTTATTATATAGCAAAAGCCACAGATTTCGTTAAAAATGAGAATACAGGTTTTTATTTATGATATTATTCTAACTCAATCGTTACATACATTACACATTCGTAACTAACCTAGTCAGTTACTATTATAGTATTTCATAAGTCACAGTCATTTATTATATTAGAATACTCATATTTGTACTAAAGTTACACTAGAGCTTTAATACGACCTTGGCATAAAATAAGTAACATACATTCAATTAATCATACTCGGTCGGTCGAGACTTAGGTGGACAATCGCAAGTGTAGTCTGTTTTAGTTGTTAACACAATATTATATATTAATGTTAAGTGTTCTCCCTAGATCCGGGCAACAAGAAGCTTATGAGACCTCCTTTATGCAGAATTCTATTCTGTTAAAAGATACTGTTTTAATGCCGAAACTTCTAAAAAAAAAAATAGTCTTTTCTTTTAAAGTCACATGAGTTTTTTTTCTATAATGTTGTTTCATCTACAATTTAGAATAGGGCTAAAAATCTACAAAGGATTGTCAATCTTCTATGGGGAAGGTTGAGGTGGAAGAGAGTATCATAATGAAAAACTCTGGCTTCTTTCGCTAAGAAAGGCGCTCCATGATGTGAAACGCAAAAGCCTTTTACCCTTTGTTTGAGTTTTACTAGGCACACTTTGGGAGAATCAGAATCGCTTCTCTTATTCCCGGCAGAGTGAACAATAGGCATCAAAGTATAATCTCCCAATTTCTTCAAAACCTAAGGCACGTAATTCCAAACGTGACGAGACTCCAAAAATTATTGTTTTCGATTGACTTAATTTAATCTGGAAGTATAAAACCTCATAAACAACAACACTGAATTTAACGATTAGACCAGTCTCGTAAAACTTGAAAATAATAAAACGATGAACGTGATCCGAATACTCTGTAAGATGACAGCTGCCCACTTTATTACGGGAGCTCTGACCCGAAAACACAGATTACAGGTCTTTTTGTGAATACGAATTATGTTATGTTTGGTCACACGTTAGGCGCCAATTTAACAGTTACAACATACTTTTTTGTCGGAAATGTTTGAGTATAGTATGGTTATGACTCTATGGAGCAGATCACTCACTCCATTTCATCCAATATGGTCGAGGAGAGTGATAGTTGCTTCTCGTGTTATACACGTTAACGGCTGCTGCTGGTGGGGACTGGTCCACCCTTTTATACTTCGACAGATTACTTGTAGAACTGTTGTGTTCTGTCTTGTTCAACATTACACTGGAGCTATAATGAAGCATTTTAATCGCACTAATTACTAATTTTTAATATTGTTTTTTTTTTTCGTTTATTATTAATTATTATTACAATATACCTTTACAAAGTTTATATTTTGTAAATGAGAGAACTATGTAAATACTGATGAATACCATAAAAGTAAGAACATTTAGGTACCTTTAATCATTACTTAAGCTTATTTAGCTCAATCTGCATTATTTTCCCATATTTCATGAACGAAATCTATACAAAAAGAATGATTAAACTTTCATTTTAAAAGAGTGACCGTCAATTTATTTTCCTTCATTCTCAACAGCAATGACATTCCGAACGGGTAGTCGAGTCTTAAGTATTCACTAGACATAATTTAATGACCGATGGATATGGATTGCTTTAAAAAATAGTCCTACGGACTACGTATCTATTTACTGCATTTGAGAAAATATTTAAGACAAATTCTTAAATAAATAGCTTTAAAAATTCAGAAAAAGACACATCATTATTCATCAATATATAATCTTAAACATTTATTTTAATATTATAATGAATTTTTCACGTTTGGAATCAATTGATTTCCACTCGCCCGTTTCAATTTTATAAAATAAAACACTATTTATTCGTACCTGCTCTGAATTAGCAGAAAATTTTAATTTGGTGGTAAAACCAATTAATTGTTCACTAATTCGACCTTATGTACATAAATAATTATATAAATTAAACATTGGAAATGTTTAGATTTTAGTTTGTTTTGTTTAAAGTAAACGATCTCAGTATCGTGTACAAAATTTTAATTACTCGAACAATAAATATTTACAGTTATATAAACTATAAATGTTATTAAAATAGTTTCTATTAAGCAACTTTGTAAAAGTCTTCATAAGCTTTTTTTGTTACTTCGTTGATTACAGTTTGTTGGTAAATTATGTATATATTTATCTTCAGCCGAAAGAAGTCGACTGTTCTGAAATAAAACTCCCCAAAGACCGCCACTACGACCGGCTTTGTGCTTAACGCATCCACCTTTCACCTGCGACCTTCACCACCTTCACGCCTTCCGGTACGTTGGCAAACTATTTAGTTATCAAAATAAAAGTTTTTTTTTATTTAGACCAAAAAGTACTTATGGGTAGTCAAGAAAGAAAAATTTATTGATTAATTAAGTCTTTACCACCTATTCAGAATGTCATTCCTGCGCAGTAAAAGGACAAGAAACTCAATGGTTACTATTTTAAAAATGAGAATTTTACAATACTTTTTGTATACATTGTGTTCATGGGGTCTAGGAGAACAGTACCGAACGAGCTAAATAGATGTGCTTAAGTATAGATTTAACGTGAACGTATTTAGGTACATGCATGGTATTAATCATTGTCTACATAGTCCTCCCATTTACAAAATAGAGACTTTGTAAGGGTACATAATAAAAAGTAAGAAAATAATAATAATAACAGTGTGGCATCATACAAACGTCGCTGTCTATCTCGACGCGCGGCGCGCGCGCTGCCCCTTGCAAAACCGGCTGCGCGGCCGCGAGCCGCGATCCGCCATCGCGTGGTCACAAGTGCCAGTCAAAAAATTTTAAGTGAAATATGTTTTGATAATTTCGTTAATAATTTCAAATCTGTTATTCTCACTAGTCTATTCATCTTTGCTTTCTTATTCTTCAGTGCTCTTGTGTTGTCTAAAACTTATTCTTCACTGTACTTTCTTCTTTAATAACTATTGGATAAAATTCTATTGGACTTTTAACTAACCTGACAACCTTATATAGGACATAGCCTATATAACTGGTGACACCCCCGACAAAAAATGGAAGATTCCAAGATGGAAAGCGAGACAAAGCTTGTCGATAAGAAGGTTCCAGAAGGCGAAACAAGTCATATTTGTCAGTTTGGTATGCGGGTGCCGCCATTTTATGCTGATGATCCGGAGCTTTGGTTTGCACAGTTGGAGTGCCAATTTATCCTTTGGAAGGTGAAAAGCGATAACACACAGTTGGAGTGCCAATTTATCCTTTAGAAGGTGAAAAGCGATACCACAAAATTTTATTATGCGGTATAAAAGCTGGAACAAACATATGTTTTGCAAGTTAGTTTGCACAGTTGGAGTGCCAATTTATCCTTTGGAAGGTGAAAAGCGATAAAACACAGTTGGAGTGCCAATTTATCCTTAAGAAGGTGAAAAGCGATACCACAAAATTTTATTATGCGGTATCACAGCTGGAACAAACATATGTTTTGCAAGTTAAAGAAATTTTGTGTGCACTACCTGTGACGGGTAAATTTGGAAAATTGAAGGTCGAATTTGTCAGACGAGTGTGTGTGTGTGTGAATGATGTACGCTGTTGGCCGCGAGGCCTTTACAGCTTCACCGGACTTAAAGGCGAGCGTGCAATCACTAAGCTCTAGCCAGCCAGAAGGGCAAGAGGCGACATACTCGGTCGGGACAGTCGCTGTAGGGGGACGGGTGCACTACTAAGTGCACCGGTCAACCGCCGGCTATGGGAGGGGATCTACTACTACGTCGTCGTCGTCGCCCGTATTCTGAGCGGAAAGAAGGGATGACAAAGCGTGAGGGGGGTCAGTGAGAACATGTCGCGGCCGGCGGTGGCGGCAGGGGTCGGGGGGGAGATCGTAGTCGGCGGTGGCTACGATTAACGGATTCGCATGGGTAGATGCGTTCGCGAAGTGACGTGTTGACGCCTTTTTAATAAAGGCGCGAATAGGTTGCTTCCTTACTGGGCTGGAAGCGAAAGAAAAACTTAGAATGCCCCAGTAGCCTTACTTTTGCTAGGCTGGTGGTAAGAGTCCACCAAAAGCAGTAAGTCCACCAAAGGACCAGAAAAGGAAAATTCGGAATAAACCCTATACCAACCCGTCTGGCCAGCGTGGTATAGTAGGCCAAAAAACCTCCTAACATGATAAGGCACCTAAACCAAAGGCCCCCAGTTCTCGGTAGTCCCGCTGTCCGCTGCCACGGTAGCGGTCGCGGTAACAGCGGGGCAGGGGGTGCGAAGAATCTCCGGGCTACGACACAAGGCTACCAAACACACCTGACCCTGGCTACGTACAATGGACGCTCTCTACGGCTGGACCAACACCTCACTGAACTCGAGGTAGAACTAGGTCGCATAAACTGGCACATATTGGGATTATCCGAAGTCCGAAGACAGGGCGAGGACACGATAACCCTTGAGTCAGGCCACCTGTTCTACTTTCGGGAAGGTGATCGGCCCTCTCAGGGCGGTGTCGGTTTCCTGGTCAACAAAGCTCTCACTAACAACGTTGTGGAAGTCAGCAGTGTGTCGACACGGGTAGCGTACCTCATAATTAAAATCACCGACAGATACACCCTGAAGGTGGTACAGGTATATGCGCCGACTTCGACATACTGCGACGACATAGCCGAAGCCATGTATGAAGACATCGCCAAGGCATTACATGGCACCACCAAGGCTCACTACAGCGTTGTTATGGGGGACTTCAATGCCAAAGTGGGAGTACAAGAACGCGGCGAAACGATAATCGGACCCCACGGCGTGGGGCGCCGAAACCACAGGGGGCAGATGCTGGTCAACTTTCTGGAGTCGCAGGGGCTCTTCTTGATGAATTCGTTCTTTAAGAAGAAGCCTCATAGAAAGTGGACATGGCGAAGCCCCGACACTGTGACGAGGAACGAGATAGACTTCATCATGACTGACAGGAAGTCTGTGTTTAGAGACGTCTCCGTGATCAACAGGTTTAATACCGGCAGCGATCACCGACTTGTCCGAGGCGCTCTAAATATAAACTTCAGGGCCGAAAGGCGTCGTATGATGAGGTCTACTCTCAGACCTACTGCGCCTCAAATAGCTTTAGGGTCCGAAAAGTTCCAACTGGAGCTTCAAAATCGTTTCGACCTGCTGGAAACCGAAGGCAATGTTGACGAGAAAACCGACACAGTGGTCAAAACGCTACAGGATGTGTCTCGAAGGGTGTTTCCCGGCAAAAGCGGTAACAGAGAGTCTAAACTCTCGCTTGAGACTCTCGAACTTATGAGGCAGAGACGGGAAATGTCATCCACGCAGGCGTCTTCGCCGGATGGGAGGAACCTCAACCGGAAGATCCGGAAGCGGGTGCGACGTGACCTCCGATGTTCCAACACCCGCGCCATCGCGGCTGCGATTGAACAGAACAGAGGCACCAAAGTCTTCGCTCGCCAGTTAGGTAGATCCCATCTGACGAAACTTAAAACTGCGGGTGGCAAAACCGTAACCTCCAAGTTCGAGATACTCAAGGAAATTGAGAGTTTCTACAAAGACCTGTACGCATCACGGATGACTAAACCCACGAGACCCAGCGCTGACGACCACAGAGCCCCACTCACACGCCACCATACGGAAGACATCCCTGATGTCAACCAGGACGAGGTCAGAGTGGCTCTCGAGCAGCTCAAAAACAACAAGTCGCCAGGCGATGACGGAATCACCACTGAGCTCCTAAAAGCAGGCGGGACTCCAATCCTGAAAAAGCTAGCGAGCCTCTTTAATTCCGTCATCCACCAGGGCTTAACACCTCAAGCGTGGAGCGGGAGTGCGGTGGTTCTGTTCTTCAAAAAAGGTGACAAAACCTTGCTGAAGAACTACAGACCCATCTCACTCCTGAGCCACGTCTACAAGTTGTTCTCGAGAGTACTCACAAACCGCCTCGCCAGAAGACTTGACGAGTTCCAGCCACCGGAACAAGCCGGGTTTCGAAAAGGCTACAGCACCGTAGACCACATCCATACTGTTCGGCAGATTGTACAGAAGACCGAAGAGTACAATCAGCCGCTGTGTATGGCTTTCGTGGACTACGAGAAAGCCTTCGACTCCATCGAAACCTGGGCGGTTTTGGATGCTCTGCAGCGATGTGGCATCGATTGGCGCTATATCGAGGTGTTGAGATGTCTGTATGATACCGCCACAATGACCGTCCAGCTCCAGGACCAAAAGACCAACCCGATCGAGCTGCGTCGAGGGGTAAGACAGGGGGATGTAATATCCCCCAAGCTCTTCACCAATGCACTCGAAGACGTCTTCAAGACGCTGGACTGGACTGGGCGGGGCATTAACATCAACGGCGAATACATCTCACACCTTCGGTTTGCCGATGATATCGTCATCGTGGCAGAGTCACTGGAACAGTTAAGCGAAATGATGCATAGCCTAAATGGAGCCTCTCGAGGTGTCGGTCTCGGCATGAACTTGGATAAAACCAAGATCATGTTTAATGAACAAGTCACGCCGGGACCGATCTACGTCGATGGTTCGATGCTCGAAGTTGTTCGGGAATATGCCTACCTTGGACAAGTTGTCCAATTTGGTAGAAACATCTTCGAGAAAGAAATCAACCGCAGGATCCAATTAGGTTGGGCAGCATTTGGCAAACTACGTCACGTTTTCTCTTCGCCTATACCGCAATGCCTGAAGACTAAAGTCTATAACCAATGCGTCCTACCTGTTATGACTTACGGGGCTGAGACGTGGCCACTCACAGTGGGACTAGTCCACAAATTCAAAGTCGCACAGCGGGCTATGGAGCGAGCTATGCTCGGCGTCTCTTTGAAGGATAAAATTCGTAACGAGGTAATCCGACAAAGAACCAAAGTTACCGACATAGCTCGCAGACTCAGTAAGCTAAAGTGGCAATGGGCTGGTCACATCTGCAGAAGGACCGACGGCCGATGGAGCAAGCGTGTCCTAGAGTGGAGACCGCGACTTGGTAAGCGTAAGGTAGGACGGCCCCCAGCTAGATGGACCGACGACCTCAAAAAGGTCGCTGGGACAGACTGGATGCGGAAGGCGGAGGACCGTGTGCAATGGCGCGTGTTAGGAGAGGCCTATGTCCAGCAGTGGACTGCGATAGGCTGATTGATTGATTGATTGATTGCGAATAGGTTCGAGACCTAGATCGGAGTGGAGGTCGACGTTCCGTAAGAACCAGGGGGCTCCTACGGCTTTACGGAGGAAGCGGTTTTGAACCACTTGGAGTTTATCGATGTGAGAGGGGGCCGAATGCCCGAACACAACACACGCATAAGTCATGATGGGTCGAACGCAAGTTTTGTAAAGTGTCACCTTATTTCTAAGGGACATTTTACTCCGCTTGCAGATTAACGAATGGAGACGACCGAGCACAAATGATGCTCGGTGACGGACCCGCTTGATGTGCGGGCCGAAGGACATGGTACTGTTTAGGGTGACCGAGAGAGCGAGATTACTTTTAGAGATTACTTCTAGGGCGGCGCAGGGAGTGGCGCGGGGCGGCACCTCTGGAGAAGAACACCGCAGCGCTCTTGTCCGGGTTCACCTCAATACGCCACTTCCTGAACCAATTCCCTAGGGAATTGGCGGATGCCTGAAGGTTTCTGGTAATGAAACCCTTATTCCTATGCGAGACGTAGAGAGCGGTATCATCCGCGAATAGGGCTAGATGCGCCTTACTCGAACGAGGAATGTCGTTCGTGTAAAGGCTAAACAGGAGCGGAGAGAGAACTGAGCCCTGTGGGACTCCAGCACTGATGGAGTGGGAAGTGGAGCGCGTCATTTCGACGCGATAACGGAAGGCGCGATTCGACAAGAAGTCTCGTAAGATGAGCACGAGTCTGTCCGGCACACCCAATCGGTAGAGCTTGTTGATCAAGCGGTTGTGCCAGACTTTGTCGAATGCCTTCGCGACATCTAGGAAGAGGGCGCCCGTGTAGATGGGTTTGGGTCTATTGAGACCGGAGAGGATGTGCTCCGTGATGCGGTGCACTTGGTGGACGCAAGAGTGTTTGGCTCGAAAGCCGAACTGCTCGTCGATAAGGATACCCCTGGACGTTACGAAGTCTTTGAGCCTCGCCAGAAGTAGGCGCTCGTATATCTTGGCCAGGGAGTTGAGGAGACTGATAGGGCGGTAGCTCGCGGGGAGATTGCGAGGTTTGCCGGGCTTGGGAATGCCTATGACGTCCGCCTCCTTCCACTTAGCGGGGAAGGTGCAGTTCGCCATGGCGGCGTTCAATATGGCCACTAAGAGGGAGGGGGGTAGGGTCGGCATCCGCCAAGGCCGTGCTTAGCGCATGCCAATCCACCACCGTCTTTTTGGGTCGCTGAGGGGCGGAAGGGGGGGAACCGAGTCTCATGACTACAGGTCGATGGTCAGAGTCGAGTTCCTGGACTACTTCCAAGGAGTGCAGCCGTAAGGTTACACCCTTCAGAAGCGCCATGTCCAGGACGTCGGGTCGGTGGTTGGGATTGATAGGATAGTGGGTAGGGTGCATAGGTGCGATGACGTCAAAGTCGAGAACGTCGACCAGGGCGTCAAGGCTCCTACCGTTAGGGGAAGTGGTGAGACCGTTCCAGGCCACGTGCTTACTGTTGAAGTTGCCCGCCAGAATGACGGCGCTTCCCAGATTGAGGAGTGCTTCAAAGTCACTCCTGAGAACGGATTTAGTGGGGGAAAGGTATACGGAGGTGATCACGATGGGCTGGTGCCCCGTGAGAGAGACGCGACAGACCGAGGCTTCGATGTTGGTGAGCGCGGGGAGATCGAGAGGGATGCAGTGAAGGGATCTCCTGTAGTAAATGAGAGTACCGCCTCCGCGGGAGCCGATTCTGTCATTACGCACGAGGTTATAGTTTGCGATCCTAGGGTCGCGTTGTGCGGGCTTGAGGAAGGTTTCCTGCACGAGGAGGGTATCAAGTTGGTGATCTCGGAGGAAATCAGCAACCTGATCTCGCTGGGAGCGAAGGCCATCGGCGTTAAAGAACGCCAGGGATAGGTTGTGGGGCTTATGGCGGGGAGGTCGTAAATCCATTATTGGGTGCGGGGGGGTTGGGTTCTGAGGGACGCCAGGACGTCATAGACGTCCCTGTATTCCGCGGCCAGGAGAACCTGGTCCGCCAAGTTGGTGGCGGCGCGGAGTTGGAGGGCAAGTTCGCGGACTCTGGGGAATAGTGCGGGGCTTATCACCGCCGAGACGCTCATAATGAGGTTGACGTCCTGACTTACGTTAGTGGGCGGAGGTGGACAAGCCGCCGCCGGCGGGATCGCCGGCGCGCGCTTTTGGAGGGCAGGCAGGGCCCACTGACGGGTGGGAGGCCGCAGTGTAGGGCAGCGGCTTCACTCTCGCGTTGGCGCCAAGAGACGGCCTGAACGGCGGGGGGGGGGGGGGGGGGGGGTCAGCTTCTGTGGCGCGGGAGCGCGGGGAACTGTGGTCGCTGGCGCTGAAGGCACCGGACGGGGGTGCGCTGAGGGTGCGGGGAGGTGTTTCGCTGAGGGCACAGAGGGGGGGGCAACCGCGCGGGAGCGCCGGCGGCCGCCGCGCCTCGCCCGGCCGCGCTTCCCCTTCGGGGCCTTGGGGCAACCGCGATAGTTCGCGGTGTGCCCCTTGGTGCCGCAGAGGACGCAGCTGGGGGGCTCGGCCGCCGTCTCCTTCGAACGGGCGCACTGGGACGTCGCGTGGTCCCCGATGCACTTCACGCATCAAGGGCGTGCGTGACAATTACGGGCAGAGTGCCGGTATAGCTGGCAGTTGTGGCACTGCCCGGGCGTGCCACGTTTGTGGGGGGCCTCCACGGAGAGGCCAGAAATGTGGCACACGGCCTTTAGGTCGAAGACCCTACGGCCGGACTCGGTGCGGTCGAGGACGACCAGCACCATGTCGTAGGCTTGTCAGACGATTAATGGCTTCGAAAGTAAAGAAACTTAAACAGCTATTCATTCATGAAGATATTAGAGACCGGAAGCCTTCACAATTTTTAAGCCATTTAAGGAATTTAGCTAGCCCCTCCGTTTCCGACGATATGTTGCTCACACTATGGTCTGGTCGCTTACTGCACAGCTTACAAACTGTAATAGCTTCACAGCCTAAGCTTTTGCTTGATGATCTCGCCGAGTTAGCAGATCGTGTTCACAAAATAGCAGGGTCTACGCCTTATCATAAGATAGCTATGACGAGCACTACAAATCAATATGAATTTTCATCCCGTGTTGAATAACTCAGCGAGGAAATATGTGCTTTGAGAATAGAAGTTGCTAAGCTGACCTCAGCATGCAGACGACGACGTCCTCGTTCCTACTCGAAGTGGCAATTTAATCACAACTGCGATTTAATCACGGAGCAACTTACGTAGGCGACAACCTCCACCTGATCATCCGCACTGCTGGTACCATTACAATTTTGGAGTGTAGGTACAAAAGTATAATCAGCTGTACCAATTTAATTCGGGAAACGCCGCGGGCGGAAGTAGAAGCCAACTACTGCACATTTCCAACAGGCTGTTTATTTGTCACGGACTGGGCATCAAAAATGTAGTTCCTGGTAGATATTGGTTCGGACCTATGTGTTTTTCCAAAATCTGCTACTAGGAAGCCCTGTAATAAAGTTGAATATTGTCTGAACGCTGCAAATGGAAGTATCATAAATACTTACGGCCCTATACTTCTTCACTTAGACCTAGGACTTCGGAGAGATATTTCATGGAAATCACACAATCGCCGATGTGTCCAAACCTATCATTGGAATAGACTTTCTGAGTAATTATGGACTGCTTGTAGATTGCAGGAAGCAACGCCTTGTTGATAGTATGACCGCGCTCACTATCACGGTGCCAGAACAAAGGACCACGGAAGACATAGCGTCTATTAAGACTATTTCTGGGAATTCTGCGTATTATGAACTTCTTCGTGAAATGTCCAGAAGTAACACGTCCAGCAGGAATAGTGAGGACAGTACAACACAACATGGTGCGTAACATCAGAATTACACCAGGGCCCCCAGTTGCCTCCAGGCCTAGACCTTTGGACCCTCTGCGTCTGAAAGCTGAATTGAAGAAAGAGTTTGATGAGATGTTAGCCAACGCAACCGCTAGACGTTCAGAAAGCCCTTGGTGGTCTCCAGCCCCTGGCTGGAGACCCTGTGGTGACTACTGAGCCCTAAATGCTCGAACAATTCCAAACAGATATCTTGTACGTCACATACAAAACTTTTCACACCAGTTATCAGGATGTTCTATATTTTCCACTATTGATTTGGTCAAAGCATATAACCAAATACCGCTGAATCAAGATGATATTAAGAAGACTGCGAGTACAATACCGTTTTAATTTAGATACATGACGTTTGGATTAAGGAATGCTGCTCTAACGTTGCAACGTTTTGCTGACAAAGTTTTACACGGTCTAGAAGATTTTACATATAGATACTGTGATGATATTTTGGTCTACTCTGCCTCGGAAGAGAGTCACAAGGAACATCTTCATCAAGTATTTACCCGACTCAAGAAATATGGTGTACTTATCAACACAACAAAGTGTGTTCTAGGTAAACCAGAAGTGACTTTCCTGGGTTATAAAGTCTCAGCAGCTGGTAACAAACCAGTGCCGTAGACAATAAAAGAGCTCGGAAGATTCCTCGGTATGCTCAATTTCGACCGTCGTTTTGTGCCTAATGCTGCTAACACACAGGTGCTGAAAGGTTCACATCTTGTATATTTTACGCTAGAGTTGTCACAGTCATTCGAAGACTGTAAACAAGCACTAGCGAAGTCCGCTTTGCTTGCCCATCCTAATCCAGAAGCTGAGATGAGTATTGGTACAGATGCCTCAGATATAGGCATTAGCGCTGTGTTAGAACAGAAGAAAAACGGTAATTAAGTTACCCACAACGAAAGTACAGACCGTATGATATAGAGTTGTTAGCAATATATAAAGCAATTAAATATTGCCGATTCATTGCCAAAGCTCGTAATTACAGCATCATTACAGATCATACATACATGCCTTCAGAACTATAAAAGCTCACCACGACAATACAGGCATTTGGAATTTATAGCGCATTTACGACTGACATACGGTATATTCCAGGGAAACAGAACTTAGTCGCAGATACCTTGTCGCGGATAGAGGAAGTCGACTGCAGTATTGACTATAAGGCCCTTGTACCATCTTAGAAAACTGATCCTGAGCTGCAAGGTCTACTACAAAGAGGATCTTCATTGAAGCTGCGGAAAATGAAAATACCGGAGACAGACATTAAGATATATTGTGACGTATCAACACAATGTTGTGACGTTGTATTGTGACGTATTAACCCTTGCATTACACCTGAGTTCCGACGTCAAGTTTTCAACACACTACATAATCTCAGTCGCACTACATAGTCTCACCCAGGAAATGCAACTACAGCGCGACTGGTCTCAGAGAGATACGTATGGCCAGTGTGATGCCGAACGAGACAAAATTCAACAGTACTAAGATGCAAGTGTGATCAGTCAAAGGATAAAGGACGGACCAGTCCCATTATAATTCTGATTACTAATGAGCGCATTCGCTCTAACTCTAGTAAATAAAAAAATAATATACGGTCTTTGCAGACAGAAGCCGGTTACGCATTCACGCGTTCCGTGATCACGAATGCGAGAATTCACGGTCTACACGGTACGGTAAATTTCTTTCTCAGTCAGACACCGTCTGCCACTTGACCAATGCATTTAAGGTTTTGCCACATAACCGACGGAGTGCGACGAGAGTATTGTACTGGAATGTACGGGAGACGCCACACGGAGCAGCCACGCTCGGCGGGACGGCAAACGTCCAAACCGAGCGTAGCCTAGCGTTCCCATCGCGCTCCGTCGGCTATTTGACCAAACCTTCAAAATACTTGTAGGTATGAGCATTTCTATATAACTTACTGAAAGACGTGGAGGGGAAAGGTCCCCATAAGGTAGTCCTATGAACTGGTGAAGGTCGCAGGTAAAAGCTGGATGCGAACACCACCAAGCCTGTCGTTGTAGCAATCATTGGGGGAGACCTTTACCTGCGTGGTCGTCTTTGAGCTGATGATGATACTGGCTTTCATAGATCTCAAAACGTAAACACGAATCGCGTATATGCGTGACCTTCCATCTGAAAAGACTCTAAATCTATACCAATATAATATACGCCACGTCACGCCACGGAGTACGTCCACTTTTCGCCGACAGTGTTAGGTCCCATGTAATTGGGGGCGAACTTATTGCCATATACCGGGCACTGATATTGGGAAGTTTTCGTTCGAAAAACTACATTTGCCCGACCTAGGATTTGACCCCAGGACCTCGTGATCACAAAGCGATACGCTTTGACACTAGATCAACGAGTATTAATTAAAAAAAAATTAACATGTTTTGTCGCGTGGTTCTTCTGTTGTTACGTTCCCGGGCAAATAATTTTAATACATTCAAATTCAATCTAATATGTGAAGTTTTCAAGCTCTATTTCATTACGTCACACAGAGATGAAGATAAGTAAAAGCGGGGAAATTAAATTCTCATATAAGATGCGCCTGCATCCTGCTGGAAGTAGTTAATACTTCCCTCCTCAAAGGAGATGAGTTTCCTTGTTGAAGAAGTCTGTAAAACAAAAAGTTATGTGAAGTTTCGCAATACTTTCCTACTTGGAAGATAGAAAAGGGATTCTTTTCTTTTATCATCGTTATGAGCTAAGCTAAAAGAGGCAAAAAGAAAATTTACATTTATTTCCAGTTAGCAGGCAATAATAGCTTCATTCGTGATTTGAATAAGGTATCTATTTAGAATGATTATTATTTTACAACCAATACGAATCAAATAGGATTGTTTCATTGGTCTTGTGGCCATTTTGCTATCGGAAAATTCTCCGTAGCAGTTTGAAGCGTAGAATTGTTTCTTCTCTTCTTAGCGGGCAGTACACTGGGACCCAATATCCTCAACAAATTTATCCGGTGCAGGTTTGTAAATTCTACTCGTGCCCACAGAATTAGTAATTTGGGGAATTGTATTTGCTTCTACAATAAATTACCCATATATGTCCGAAGGAAACATGCCTATCAATACGTTCAAAAATGCAATCAAAACTAGACTGTGTGTGAAAGGGTATAACAAAATTTCGGATTATCTTCACGGTAAAACAGAATTAGTTTGAGCAGCTGCTTAATCAACCAAACATTAAACAATGCTGTAGATTTTTAAAAAGACAAAAATTGGTCATCAGAAATGCCAAACAAATTTAGTTAAAAGACTAGCCCGGTGAGTTTCTCGCCGGACCTTCTAAGTGGAGGCCGCGTTCCGACCCAGTGGTAAATGTAAAAAAAATTATAATTTTGACGTTTGCAAGAGCTATTGTATTGGCCTATACAAATAAATATTTTTTTACTTTGATTTTGACAGGTATCGAACTCGCAACAACTCTTTTCCTTGACAGGAGCGGCTTTAGTTTTACCAGTGGACCGTGCCCTCGTTTCGCTGCTTGATATTTTTTTGTAGAAAAACTTTGCCATAATCTCGTCCGACCAAGGATTCGAACCCTCATGATCACACGAACCCTCAGTCACGTCATCTACCACTACACCAACAAGGTATTCAATTACAGTTAAGTTGTATAGCAATAGTAAAGCTATTGACAGTCCATCTATACTATCGTGATGTCGAAAAACAGTAAGTATATCGAAAAACAGTATGTATAATATCGCAAATACTATTACTCGCAAACAATTCTATCAACATTAATGCTTTATTACTATTGATATTATCGACAGTATTGATAAAAAATAGTATATACAATATCAATAGTATCGTTACTATTAATAGTAGGTATAGATACTATCAACAGTACTTCCGATATTGTACTGTTTTTCAAAATCATCTCAATCAATTCAAGTCAATATATCGATACGTTTGCAACTCTAAATTACAGTTTTTAAGTTTCCTAGAACATGACATAGATTCTATCAAATAGAAAATTGTTGGAATTCTATAGGTATTTTATAGCGATTTTATGAAGTAGCGTTCTTTGAATATGTTAATACCCGTTTTATTCCTTTCTTTAGCAACTTCAGGGAATTCGCTTGATATCACTCGGTAATGAGGACGTGGGTTTTATTATATTTAGTATATATTTTCATCAGATACAGTTACGTTACGCCTATAGTCCCTCAGCGGGAATAGCAGAGGTGTACTTTGTACACTCACTTTTAGCCGACTATTTTAGGTCCCATGTACCGGGCACAATGCCAGACTCCGGATTAAATCCCTGGTTTTTTCCTATAGAAAAATTACACTTTTGCCTGACATAGAATTTGAACCACTCAGAGCTAATATTAAAATATAATTAGACTTATCGCGGCGGGATGGCGGTATTTTTGATACGGGTCACCCATATTCCTATATTTGAGCGACTTCTTGTGTGGGAAGATACTTGATCCTATGTTCTGCAATCACCACTAATTATTCATGTCGTTGTCACAGTAAGGTCTATTAATTAATACGGTAGGTCTACAAAACGGACTGTGCTATGCCAAAGTACTTAGCTGATCACATATTATCGCTCACTTTATATAAGGAACCGCTTCAACAGTATTCACCAATTCCAACGGCAATTTGGCTTTTATTTGCAGAGTACTAAGTTAAATAAACAATTGAAAAACAGAAAGAAAGGTCCTTGAAAGGTCGAACAATTCAATTAGGACAAGGAAGGAGCAGAATAATGTAAGCACCTTTGCAACCAAAGATGTTTACCTACTTTGTACTGGAATCGACTAAAAAAAACCTATATTCCGTTCTATTACAATGATAATGATAATGATCATAATAATGATTTTTGTATTTATTTGACATTGGTTTATACTCGTTCTTACACACGGACTAGAAAAACAAGGACTGCGTGATTCATGTCAAAAGTAAAACTCCCTACCAAACTATATTTTTTGTGTGTCTGTGTGTGTAAATGATCTACGCTGTTGACCGTGGGGACTTTACAGTTTCACCGGACAAGACCGAGCTATATACTTTATTCTTGATTGTATACAGTGGGAAGACAATAAAAGTTAACAATTAAGAATTAAACAAAAATGTGAGCTTAACTTAAATATGAGTTATCTTCCTGCGAACCTTTGAGTGTTGAGAGATAAAAGGATGAATAAGAGGGCAGTTGTACAATAGAATGTCTAGAGAAATTAAAAATAATACAAAATAAATACATATATTTAGTACGTAAGATATTTATCGTAAGATACAAAATATGATATATAAATATAATCAAGATAGGAATTGTTCTCTGATTCTTCTTCTGAAAACATCCAGAAAAGAGCTTGCACGTACGGAATGTGGAAGTAAGTTTCACAGACGCACAGCACGTACACTGAAGGACCCGTAGTAATGACTGGAAGAATGAAGAGCAGTACCAAGAAAAAGTCATGTAGCTGTACGGCAGGATTTCTCCCTTGGAATAAGGAAGTCAAAACGCTCTCGGAGGTAAACAGGGGATTTCGGATTATGTAGAATGGAGTAGAGAAGAGAGAGAGATTGTGCAAGTCCCGTCGCTGATGGATACGTAGCCATTTCAGTTTCGCTCGGAATTCTGATACGTGATCAAATTCACGTTAACTGAAAATATAACGGATACATAAATTCTGCAGACGTTCGAGCTTATTGACCAGTTCTTCAGCAGCATCTACGAAAGCAAATATCACCATAGTCTAGAAGTGGTAGAAGAAGAGACTAAGCAAGACATATTTTAGTATGATAAGGCAGAGCTCCAGGTAAGATTGGATTCTATAAGAACACCTGAATTCTTAACATAATTACTATAAAGTATAGGAATAGAATCAAGGACAACTGAAGCAAGTGTTTATATATTTATATTAAGGGCGTTCATGTAGTGTTTGCCACTAATGATTAGAGCTTGAGATTTGGCAGGATGTACCAAGAAACCGAACGATTTCGCCCGCTTACTGATGTTTTCAAGATCATTATTAAGGGCGCCAATCGCGTGATTGATTTCCCCAACCTTAAAGTGACGACACAGCTGCGAGTTGTCAGCATACACATGATAATGAGAAGTACTTTAGTAAAAGAGTTTATAAAAGTGTAGAAGAGAAGAGGAGAAAGGACGCCACCCTGAGGTACACCCGTAGCAAGATTACATCATGCAGAGAAGTTCTCTTCAGAGCGTACCGCCTGCGAGTGCCCCCGAAGGTGAGACTTAAACCACGTAATTACAGGAGCAGAGATATTGAGAGAAGACAAGGTGCCTATGAGGATGTCAAAATCGACTGAATTTAATGCACTGCTGATGTCAAGTAAAACTAGTACTGTTAATAATCTGTTCTTCATGGCCAATCGAATATTGGCAGTTATTTTGACCAGACCCGTAACTGTACTATGACCTGGCCGAAACTCAGATTAAAATGGACTCAGCAGGCTGTCAGAGGAGAGATACAGAGACAATTGTTTTGGACAACACTTTTAAGCACCTTAGAAAGAACGGGAAGAATGGATCGAAGTCTGAAATGGGACAGTAAAAAAACAGTGGAATTTTGGGTAAAGGAAGAATAAACACCATTTTCCTGGCATTCGGAAAAGTAGAAGTTTCCAAGAAACAATTCACTATACGGGTAATAACTGGCAAAAGTTCATCGAGTATTGGTGTAAGCATTTGTAATTGAATACCATAATCACCCAAGGCTTTCGTGGATATTGACAGAATAGATTTCCTTATGACTTGCTCCGTAAGCGGGCTGAAAGAGAACAAAAAGCACCGCCAGGCAAAGGGAGGTTTGAGAGTAGCTTGAGAGTAAGAGATTTTATATCATCTTTTAGAATAGCGGAAGGAGAAAATGAGCATTAAGTGCATTAAGGTTTAAGTTACTGCTATTTTCAAAAGAGATTTTGCCAGTACCAAACGTCTTAAGGAATTGCCAAACTTGTGCTGTATTAAAATTTGAATGCAAGTGACTGTGTGGCGTCGCATCCCTACACAGACGCAGACTGCAGCGGTTTCTAACTGTAGGAAACCTTCTATGTCGTCTCTTCACTTTGTCCGTTTAGCCATAATTTTTTTTGTAGAATCTGATAGCCATGGCGCGGGTCTATCTTTTACCCTCACTTTTTTAATGGCGCATAAGCATCATATAAATCAAGTATCTGTTTGTTAAAAACTGATACTGTGACATCTACGCAGTTGTAAACAGAATTCTATTCTATACGGCCCACTCCCATTTTGCTATATGTCTACTATATGTTCTGTTACTGTGATATGTAATTACTTGACATTTTTTGGGTTGTAGAATTATTTTGGAGGGGAAGCCTTCGCCTTGCAGTAGGTTAAGTATAGGCTTATAATAATAATAAATAAATTATTTTAAAATCATTTCAGAACAGAAGATAGTATAATTTTCTTTTAATTCACGTGATACAGTCGTCAGCGTGAGGCGGTTGGCCGGCAGACTAGTATTGTAAGAGTGTAAATGAGGCATATATGTAAGTAGGGTATGTATGTAAGGTGCTTCACTTTCGACATGAGCTGCGCGAAGTCCTTCTTTTTTCCTAGGCTATGTTCAAACATTAATTTTTTATATTTTAAAATACCTTGTTAGTGTAATGGCCATGAGTGCGACTGGTGGTCATGAATTCCTAGGATTATCAATAGCAGTCCGAAGTCTGGACCCTTTCTTCTCGTTTTTTATTATCATTGTATAGTTAGAGTTAATATAAAAATTATTGTATGGTCATCGGTCCTTAATACGTGTGCCAATTTTCAAGTTAATCGGACGCCTTTAAGTTCATGAAAATCACGTTGAAAGATTCCGTTACATACATAAATACAGGTCAAGCTATCAAAAGCATGTTAAAAATGAGCTAGTTTCCATTACTTTATAGAACGGACATAGGTATACATAATGCGAATAGTAACGCTATTTAGAAAACTTGCTGTATCATTCATATTCATATGCAGAACTTAGTGTATGAAAGGGATAGTAAGTCAACTCTCATTAATATGCGTCAAATTATTCTTGCCTGAGGCGTCGGAGGTATAATTCTGTTTGCCTCATCTAGTATACCATATTTCGTTGTATATGATACGTTATTAACGATTTCTTCCTAAGGTGACATGTTGTTAGGCTGACTGCCAATTCTATTGCAACCAGTGAGATACAACTTGAGTAAGGATTATTTTTATTTTGTGATAAAAAATACTTGTTTAACCGAATAAATAAAACAATATTATTTAGAACAAATCTAAAATCAGTCTATTTCGTTTGTTTATCAGTCGCAACGAATAACGCAATCAACCCCTTATTATGAATATTACTAATGAAACACTTAACGCGGTGCGTTGCGATAGCTTCGTGAAATGACCGTTTATTAGAAGTCCAATGACAAACAGAATATCATTATACGATAATTTCACGAAGATATCGTGACGTACCGCGTAGCGACTTAAGACCCTGATTTGAAACAACCACTCCCATCATATCCGATTATGGATCATATACGATCAACATTATGATAGTAACTATGCCTATATTGGCAAGCACACATCGGCACCCCTATTTTCCCCAAGCGGGGGTGGAAGAGGTGTACTGTGTACACCCACTTTTCTCCAACCAAGGTTATTAGGCAATATTAGCATTAATGTTTTCAAATCCAAAACCCCACTAACCTTCAAACGCAAAAGGATACTATAAAAGTAAATCCGCGCAAATCCAAGATATCGTTATGGTTATATTAGGTCTAATATGAATACGTTCGATACGGCCTATACAAGGTATAACATAATAAACGCAAGACCTGAAATTAGTTTGTTCTAAATCGGTAACTGAATTAATTTCAACTACTTTTAATGTAATCTATATTTTTTTCAAAATTTGTAAAAAATGTTGTTACTCCTACAGTGCGCTATATTTAATATTAATTCAAAGCAATATAGAGATTTCAAATGCATTTCTACGTATTCTGTATTTCTACGTATAACGTATTCCTCAATATGCTCACATACACGTACAAGTTTTATTGTTAATTGGGGTACACACGTGCTTAAAAAAGGGGTAAAAAAACTTTACATTTGGAAATTTGTTTTTGTATTGAATTTGTCAATCAATTATACAACTTCAAGCTAAACAAATCATAACGCATTAATAATTGAGAATAGGGGATCCTAGTGAGAAAACATTTGTAGTGCATGAAACGCAGTAACTTTTTTTGCACCATTTGAAGCCTGTCAATGTATTTGTGATAAAAGGGACTCCAAATTGGTACTGCAAATTCAGTCTGAGAACGGATTAAAGCTTTATATAAAGTTAAAGTGTGGGTGTACGTTTGAAATTTTTAGTAGACGGTATGACAAAACCGTACATTTTAAAAGCTTTACTGACAATATTATCAATATGGAGATGAAAGTGAAGCTTCGAATCGAAAATAATACCTAGATCACGGATGGAATCAACTCTACTCAGTGAAGTATTATTTAAAGAGTAGTTATGAGTGTAAATATTTTTGTTTTTTATGAACGTTAGGCAGTAACATTTAGGTACACTGAGTTTAGGCTTGTTAACTAAACAGTAATGCGCAAGTCTATTTAGATCGTCTTGGAAAATCAAGCAATCATGATTTGAAAATTTTAATATCATCCGCATACATAAAGAAGTGACAGTGGTCAAAGCAGTTTTTAATGTCATTGATAAAGAGGGTGAACAGGAGAGGACCTTAAATATTTTATTTAAATAATAGAAAAAAATAATCTATGAAAGTTTTTCTGTTTACCATTGAAAGTCCCATTAAAATCAGTTTAGGCGATCCGGAACCGGCCGGAATTAGCCGGAACAAACTAACAGCCAGATACACAATAATCTAAAATACGCGTATTTGGATTTTAGCGTCTTTGAAACATGAGCTTAACAAATGTCACTATTTCGGAAGCAGAGACAGAGACATCAATTTTATTTGTTTGGATTGATTATGGCGTAGCGTTTTCGTAGCGACGTAGTAGGATGTGCTACGAAATGAAGTCTACATAACAAATTAGTCTACTCCGTAGCAATTTTGAGGTAGTTGAACCAAGTATACTTAAGAGCATGCCCGCTGTTAAGTTTGACAAAGTTATTAATAGTCGTTATTACAACTTTAAGGAGGATTTTGTCCTCCTGTCGCTCCTATCGCAAAAAGGAGGAGAGAGCGCTCGGGTTGGTCGCTTTGAGATGGGTGACCGTCTCATCATCATCATCTCAGCCTATACTTGTCCACTGCTGAACATAGTCCTCCTCTATCGCTTTCCAACGTAACCGGTCTGATGCCACCTGCATCCAACCACTTTCTGCGATTTTCACAAGATCGTCGGTTCATCTGGCAGGTGGTCGTCCCACGCTGCGCTTGCCAATACGTGGTCTCCACTCTAGAAGCTTTCTGCCCCAACGCCCGTCCGATCTTCGCGCTATGTGGCCCTCCCATTGCCACTTCAGCTTGCTAATCTTAAGGGCTATTTCGGTGACCTTGGTTCTTCTACGAATCTCCTCATTCCTGATTCGATCACGTAGAGAAACGCCGAGCATAGCTCTCTCCATAGCTCCCTGAGCAACTCTGAGCTTTTTTATGTGACCGATAGCTTACTAAGACCACGTCTTTGATCCATATATCATCACTGGTAACACACATTGACTAAAAACTTTAGTCTTTAGGCACTGAGGTATTTTTGATGAGAAGATGTTGCGCAGTTTCCCGAACGCTGCCCAGCCGAGTTGGATTCGTCGATTGACCTCTCTCTCAAAGTTGGCCCTACCTAACCGGACTACCTATCCCAGGTAGATGTATTCGTCGACAACTTCAAGAGTAGAGTTCCCAACGGTACTCACCGCGGTGGGTACGACATGGACGTTAAACATTATTTTCGTTTTGTCCATGTTAATTTTAAGACCCACTTGTTGAGATACTCTGTTGAGGCCACCGAGCATTCGTCCTAGATCCTACAGCTACTCCCCCATCACCACAATGTCGTCGGTAAATCGAAGGTGATTGATGTATTCGCCATTGATGTTGATACCAAGTCCTCGCCATTCCAAGAGCTTGAAGGCTTCCTGTAAGGTGTCCGTAAACAGTTTCGGAGAAATGACGTCTCCTTGTCTTACTCCTCTTTTTATGGAGATCGCCTTCGTGCACTGCCCCTGTACTCGGACTGACATGGTGGCGTTATTATACAAGCACTTCAACACTTCGATGTACTGCTAGTCAATGCGGCATCGCTGAAGAGATCTAAGAACCGCCAAAGTCTCGATCGAGTCGAAGGCTTTCTCATAGTCCACAAACGCCAAGCATAGTGGCCGATTATACTCCTCGGTCTTCTGTATAATCTGCCGCAGCGTATGTATGTGGTCTATGGTACTAAAGCCTTTCCAGAAACCGGCTTGTTCGGGATATCTTCAGTGTAGTATCGAGTTAGTTTGGTTCTTGGGACTTTTACCAAGTCAACAACAGGTTCAGCTACTGAGGTATACAACTGCCCATAGAACCTCTCTATCTCCCTGAGCACCTCTAACCTATTCGACGTTACGTTTCCGTTCTCCGTGTTCAGATTCGTTTACTGGCTTTGCCCAATAGACGCGTCTCTTGCGAACACTTTAGAGCCCTTGTTCTGCTCTATGGTCTCCTCAATACGTCTTGTATTGAAGGACCGTAAATCGTGTCGCAAGGACTTCAATATCTGTCCATTGAGCTGCCTATAGGTCTTAGCATCATCGGAGGTTTGGAGTGTCATGGTATGTCGCTCATGTGTATTATGAGGTTTCGGGTGTAGTCAGATAGCTTTTGAGGCCTATTTTTACGGTGGAGCTTAAAATACTTGGACCCGACCGTATGACAGTCTCTACCAGCCTGTTGTTGATTTCGTTCTATTGGCCGCCCTTTTATTTTGCATTATTCTGACGTTCACCAGTTTCACTTAAAATATAAGACACATATTGATATACATATATTCGTATATTAAAAAGCAAGCATAGTGAAATCAATTAGGACTCCAGCCACCAAATGAATTATTTGGCTTCCCATGATATACATAATTTAATTTACGTTTTCCTATCTATCGCAACTTCTATGAATAGTTCGACCTTGCAGGTCTTAAGTAGGTGGCTACTTATTATTTATGTACAGTAGAGGTATGCTAGCGTAAGCGTGAAAAAGATTAAAGTTATGAAATATAAAACGAATATTGAAATCAAATGCCATTTATTACGATAACATTACAAGAAATAGTTACTTAAATTAAAAGTACCTATCTATCTACCTTCTCCTAATTTACAGTTACTAATAATAAGTAATAACCAGGTTACTTAAGGCAATAGCAAATTATCTCAAATGAACTCAAGTCGAACACAGTGGGCTATAACAACCTACGTTTATAAAACCTTTATACGGACGTCAGTAATTATATCTGACTCTCGAAAATTATAAACGAACGTCGAATATCCCACGATTTAAATATATTACAATTATCTGACATCCGTATAATATTAAAAGTACATAATCATAACCAACGCAATGAAATATACGAAGACAAGACTTAACGCGCTTAGTGTCAAGTGGTGAGCATAAAGATGGTGGCTCCCATTAGGTTAGCAGTACCCTAATTAAGTACCTTAAACTATGAAATTACAATATATATTATACGTATTTAGACATATACGAGTATACGAACTATTATGAGTCTCAAGAGAAAGGGGTTTTTTAAAAAAGAACACAGAGATTTGATTAAACACAACCGCCTAGTTGGATGGATGGGATGAGACTGTTGGCTTCTGAGTGGGATGCGAATGTATTGAGATGAAAATGCTGACGGAATAGAAAAGGTATCTGGTATGTCGTATTGGGTACATAGAATATATATAACACCTCCCTGGGGTGGACTAAACTTCGGGGGTAAAACTCGAAGTTTAGGAAGAAAACATAAGAGAAGAAGCTGGAGAAGAGAAGAAGGTGAGAGGAGTCAGATATTGGTTCTAATGCTAGGAGATGCGAGATTCTTTAATCTAGAAGGAGATCTACCAATTTTTTACAGAAGAGATCGGAACAGGGGTCGAAACCTGATCTGGAAGTATATTGGAGTCTAACCGGGATGCAGATTCGAGTTCAATGGAAGTTTGATCTGGAGCTGGTCGGGAACGCTTAGGGAAACGATAGGATAGCCGGTTGTGTGATTTAATGATCAAAAACATTTTAAAAATACAGAACAGAGAAATTGCAACAATTACTAAAACCATTATAATGGAGTAATGGGTCTCATATTTAATTATTTGGTGTTGGTTTATTATTTTTTCAGCTTCGTTTGATATTGATTTTAATTTAGGTTGAGATACAGTAGTAAAAATATCTAAATCGATATTTTCCAATTTAATAGGAGGCTCATTACTAATTACATTTTTAAATCTATTTAGAATACAGCACGAATCGTTAATAAGATTAAAATCAGAGTGAATTGGAATTATCTGGAATTAAAGTTATTAAATTTTGGTATCAATTTGGTACTTTTACAGTATGCTATACAATTGTGGGGGACGTTGACAATTCCCGTACCAATTATATTTACGACTGAGTTATTCATATTAGGACATTCTATATACAATTTTTTATTTCGTGATTGTACAAAAATCCAATTATTGTTTGACAATGGTTTCCATAAATCTAGATAACCGTGAATAAAATCCGTTCGGCACTGCACTGGTAAGACACTGATAACATTGGATAATAATTCACTTTCACAGCTGGGGTTTGCACTTGTTGGAAACACAGTCATAACGTCGCAGATGTACTCACGCGGGCTTATCACTCTACACTCCTGCAGTGATTCGACGTTACAATATTCGGATTTGTCTTTAGTCATCGCTATGAACTTTGTGCTAGGTACTATATAACTGAAAGAATTCGGGTTTTTACTATCGTGAGGAATAGGCAAAGCTATGAAATAAAACTATTTTACGGATTTTATCGCGGTTTATTTTTTTATTTTTAGTTCCCGACGTTTCGAGTGCTTTGCAGCACCCATGGTCACGGGAGGGACTGAGGTGTTAGACGTCCAATAGGCATAGTTGTTCCGGGGTACCCTCAAACTTCTTAATTATTTTTGTTGTTGTTGGTCCGATCTACGCAGAATGAGCTCACGGTGTCTTGAGGTCTTGCAGTGTTATGCTTGGTTTTGGATTTGATTATATTAATTACCGGATCCCAAGACGATGGAAGCACCCAGCCATCTTCTCTATTGAAATTAGGATGTTTTTTAATTTCAATAGCCTCGCGAACCATCCTTGGTAGGAATCGGTGTTCTTTCACGAGGATTTGTGGTCTATCAAATCTGATGTTATGGCGGGTGCGGTCAAGGACATGTTCACAGACTGCAGACTTCTTTGAGCGACGGTGTTTTAGGTCAGCTATGTGTTCTTTAACCCGAGTTTTTACCGGTCTTTTTGTTTGTCCTATATAAGAGAGACCACATTCACAATCAAGCTTGTAAACTCCTGCATCTTGTAGAGGGATCTGACACTTGACAGATGGTAAAAATTGACTGATCTTCTTCGGCGGCTTATAAAATGTTTTAATCGAAGCACGCTTCAAGATGTAGCCAATCTTGTCCGTGACTCCTCTCATGTAAGGTAGTACAGCAGGGAGACGCTCAACTGTGGCTGGTTTCACTCGGTCACTGTGACGTTGGCGTGGGACTCGAAGCTTATTGTCGTGCAGGACTTGCTTGACATGTTGAAGCTCGGCAGCTAGATGTTTCTTGTCACAGATCCCTTGTGCTCTCTGAAACAAAGATTTACCCACGGTAGCTAACTGTGTTGGATGGTGGTGAGATTCACCGTTTAAGTACCTATCAGTATGGGTCTTTTTACGATAAACCGTATGGCTTAAGGTGTTGTTGGGGTTACGGATTACTAACACATCTAGGAAAGCTAGGGAATTATTTGCCTCCAACTCCATTGTAAACTGAATTTTAGGGTTAATGGAGTTAAGATGATTTAGGAATACATGAATTTTGTCAGATGGTAATATTGTGAAAGTATCATCTACGTACCGCTTGTAGAAACTTGGCTTTACAGGTGAGGTACGAAGGGCTGTCTCCTCAAAGTCTTCCATGAATATATCGGCAACAATGGGAGATACAGGGGAGCCCATCGCCACGCCATCTACTTGCTTGTAGAACTGCTCCTTCCACAATAAGTAGCCAGATGTAAGGCAGTGTCTCAATAGTTCTAAGTATTCCGCTGGCATATTGTTCTCCGCTAGTTTCCTTTCTACAATTTCGACACAGTCTTGTACAGGTAGGCATGTGAATAGTGACTGGACATCGAAACTGACCATAGTTTCATTGTCAGTGAGATGTAGATTTTTGATCTCACTAACAAAATGGTATGAATCCTTAACATGTGCTCTGGTGTGTCCTTTCAGTGCCGAGAGCACTTTCGCTATGTGCTGAGCCAATCTGTAGGTTGGTGTGTCAATTTGGCTAACGATTGGACGTAGGGGAGCATTCGGTTTATGTATTTTTGGGAGCCCATACAACTGTGGCGGTTTTGCGCACGAAGGTATTAGCGATTTGACGTCCAGATTCAATGTTTCGGAGTACTTCTTTATTAAATCACTCGTTTGTTTTAATATATTGGTGGTTGGGTCTGTCTTGACCTTTTTGTATGTATTTTCATCCGATAAAAGTTCTTGTATTTTGACATTGTAATCTGACATATCCATAATGACCGTAGCATTTCCTTTATCCGCGCGGAGAACAGTAATATCCTTTCTATTGCGTAAGGTTTTCAACGCTAAATATTGATTTTTAGGAAGATTTAGTTTGGGCACTGAACTTCGACGTAACATGGATGAGACATCCTGACGTATTGCCTCCGAATCTTCCCTTCCTATGCTATTTTTGGATAGGACGTCTTCAACGGCGCTGATAATTTCCTCATACGGTATCCTTCGAGGTGTTATAGCATAATTTAAACCTTTAGATAGGACCTTTACGATGTTACGATGTTTACGACATCTGGCTGCCGAGCTTCAACATGTCAAGCAAGTCCTGCACGACAATAAGCTTCGAGTCCCACGCCAACGTCACAGTGACCGAGTGAAACCAGCCACAGTTGAGCGTCTCCCTGCTGTACTACCTTACATGAGAGGAGTCACGGACAAGATTGGCTACATCTTGAAGCGTGCTTCGATTAAAACATTTTATAAGCCGCCGAAGAAGATCAGTAAATTTTTACCATCTGTCAAGTGTCAGATCCCTCTACAAGATGCAGGAGTTTACAAGCTTGAGTGTGAATGTGGTCTCTCTTATATAGGACAAACAAAAAGACCGGTATAAACTCGGGTTAAAGAACACATAGCTGACCTAAAACACCGTCGCTCAAAGAAGTCTGCAGTCTGTGAACATGTCCTTGACCGCACCCGCCATAACATCAGATTTGATAGACCACAAATCCTCGTGAAAGAACACCGATTCCTACCAAGGATGGTTCGCGAGGCTATTGAAATTAAAAAACATCCTAATTTCAATAGAGAAGATGGCTGGGTGCTTCCATCGTCTTGGGATCCGGTAATTAATATAATCAAATCCAAAACCAAGCATAACACTGCAAGACCTCAAGACACCGTGAGCTCATTCTGCGTAGATCGGACCAACAACAACAAAAATAATTAAGAAGTTTGAGGGTACCCCGGAACAACTATGCCTATTGGACGTCTAACACCTCAGTCCCTCCCGTGACCATGGGTGCTGCAAAGCACTCGAAACGTCGGGAACTAAAAATAAAAAAATAAACCGCGATAAAATCCGTAAAATAGTTTTATTTCATGTGTAATATTCGCGTAAATCTAAGAACTCAATAGGCAAAGCTTTGTTATGAAACAAGTTATATTCCTTAGGGGATACTAGAGGCAATCTTAACACAAAAACAATCTTGTTATTTAAACTATAACACACTACAGTAGATAAGTTCATTAAAATGTAGACATGGCTTAATTCTAGACTTACAGGTAACTTTAAGGTTAAGATCTACAGGTAAGTATCTGTAGTTATCGACGAGATCTCGGTATAATTGCGTGGGAGGCAGTACAGCTGGGTGAAGGATGTTTTGACTACTGAACATGATAGCATTTGTTATGTCTTCTAATTGGAATGATAAGGTGAGTATGGAAGCTTCTAAACTATTTAAAATGGAATTGATATCTGCTTTTAAGATTAAATCATTAGAAATCATTGATATATTTTTTAAATTTAAGGAGATCTTGTCGATAGCTTCGCTAAGGCTGGCTTCAATAATCTTTATTTTATATAAAGTGTCGTTAAACTTAGACAAAGTAGACGTTGTTATTAAGATATTATCCTTTATTAATGAGCCCAGACTTCTTTCGTTATTTTGGATACTTTGAATGGCGTTGTCGTACCTGACAGCGTCGTTTTCGTCTAGAGTTCCAAATATAGTTTTGGACATGGTGCCTATACCACCTATCCACGCCCCTCTTTTGAACCTATTATCGATCAGGTGAGATATAGAAGAGTACTCAGAAACGATATCGTGATATCTAACCGTCAAGGGTTCCAGTATACTACGACATTCTCGATTGACGTTTCCGCCTGAATTTGATGACATAAAAATCGAATTGTGCCTGGTACTGAATTTATATTTTGGATATGGGGTTCTATATGTGAAATATCAAAAGGAGTAACGACGTCTAAATAACCCATATTTATTTTAAGTTCACCAATTGGGTCAAAGTATAGACCTGAGCTTACGTTGATTTGTTGAACGAATTCTTGGTGACCCTGGGCTAGTAGACTGTGGATAAAAGAGACATCGTAATTACTTATTATATAACATATACCGCTATTTATATTATCTAAAATACCTCACTAAGAACTATCGGGGTATATAACCTATCGTAACTAAGAACTAGACTGTGCCTTAAGCGTTAAAACTGATAACGGTCCAATAATAATGATAAGTGTGCATCCTATTCACTTAAGGCGACGACCTCTGTTAAGATGTGTTGTTGACGTCAACGTGTTTGATTTCATCATAATGGTGCTTAACGTGACGTCGATTTATTAATAATGATAACGTATGGTTGCCATGTATTTTAACAACCTTGTATGGGCCCTTCCATAAGGGCGATAAGGCCTTACGCAGCCTGAGATGATTTTTTAATAAAACATAGTCACCAACTTTGTACGGGGTGGGACGAGTGTGTGAGTCGTAATAGGTTTTAGATTTCATTTTAGATGTATGGATAAATTGTAAAGCTTTATCACGCGCATGTTTCATGCGGTGTTGCAGCATCCTGACGTATTCGGGGTAGGTAGTATTAGAGGAATCATGATAAACAGAATCAGGGATGTGAGCTTTATGCCCGAATAGTAATTCGAAAGGCGAGTAGTGTGTGGTTGAATGAATAGCCGTATTATACGCTAACATAGCTGTATAAACATAACGAGGCCAATTATCTTGATTCTCGCTTACATAGGATTTAAGATATTCTTTAGGCGTAGAGTGTGACCTTTCCAACGCTCCTTGCGTTTGGGGATGATAAGGAGTACACCATAGCTGCTTAATTTTTAAAAATTCACAGGTTTTCTTAAAAAGGTCGGCAGTGAAGTTTGTACCTTGATCTGTGAGTATATGTTTAGGGATTCCGAAGAGCGATATAAAATGCAGTAGACATTCACTTGTTTCTTCGGCAGTAGTACTGCGAAGCGGGTAAGCGAGTGAAAATTTGGTAAGGTCATCCTGCATAGTTAGGATGAAGCGAAGTTTGGCTGTGCCAGCTTCGGGTAGAGGGCCTACAATATCTAGAGATAGTCTTTCGAATGGCGACGTCGAGGTGGATGTTATAATCATCGGTGCTCTATTTATTTTACGCAGAGCTTTATTAGTTTGGCATGATGTGCATTTCTTTACATAATTTTCGATATCGCTACGCATGCCTGACCAGTAAAATCTTTCTTTTACGCGATTTAACATTCTTGCTGAGCCTAAATGTCCTGCAATAGGGATATCATGATTTTCCTTAAGAATTTTCGGGATTTCATTCGGAGAAGGGTATATGACATTATTATGATAGATATGGATTGATATATTAGTACCATCAAACAGATAGCCCATCATATTATAAATTTTCACAAAGGAATGTCGGTCAAAGGGATTTTTAAAGTCGGATATGGCAATTTGATTAATTGTGGGATAGGACATGATTATTTGATCGCGTGCAAATTTTAAAGACCTAAATATATCTGGATACGAGTACTCATTGAAATAATGGACTTTAATAAAAAGGAAAAGGTAAGTTTTATCTTTAATTGTAAGAGGATTAAATGTGTATAAGGATCTTTCTATTTTCAGGAATTCATCTCGATCGGGATTTGGACAATTATCAAGGACATCCTGTACATAGGGCATGGACTCGTCCATGTCTATTGAGGTAGGTATTATTATAAGTTTATTTAATCCTTTAAGGAGATTTTCGTTATGCTCCGTGATGGATGTATTATAGGATTCTGAACGTGATTTTAGGAATTTATTATAGGTTTCATCAGGAGCAGGTACTGGAGGAATAGTTCCAGGGTAAGTGGACGCAGATGCAGGTAAGGTATCAGGATTTTGCCTACTAGTCGAAGGTTGAGGATCAGATACTGCATTGGGACTACGGTTATCGTCGACAGAACGTAGGTAATCCATTACTTTGTTTTCGATTTCAGGGTTTATAAGGGCAGCATCCAGACTGGACGTTGGAGACACTAATAATTCTTGCAGATCGCTGATCGCTTCATTAGGTGAGTTTGATAGCCGTGATGTTTGTAGCGGAAGGTCATTAAGGTTAGTATTATTATTAGAATTTGTAGAATCGCTACTTTGAGGATGTATAGCATTTACAGGATATCTGGAAAGAGCGTCAGCGGCGGAGTTTAATTTACCTTTACGGTATACAATGTCATATTCATACTCCTCTAATTTTAAGCGCCAACGTTGGAGCTTACTACTGGGATCTCTATGATTGAATAACCATCTTAAAGGCCGATGATCAGTGATTATTTGGAATCTGCGCCCATAGAGGTAGGTAGGGGCCCATAAGGTTTTGCATCCGAATAAGATAGCAAGCAACTCTTTTTCCGTTGTGCTGTAATTAATTTCGCTTTTATTTAGCAAACTAGATGCAAAGGCTACAGGTTGGTCTTTACCAACAAGACCTTGAGAGAGTACGGCACCTATGGCATAGTTTGAGGCATCACAGGTGAGGATAAAAGGCTGGGAGAAATCAGGGTCGATAAGGAGCGGAGCAGTCGTTAACTTATGTTATAGGGTATCAAATGCGAGTTGCTGTTGATTCTCCCATTTAAATAGAGTATCCTTTTTTAAAAGATTGGTGAGAGGCTTTGCGATTTTGGAGAAATCGGGTATGAAACGGCGGTAGTAGGATACAAGGCCGAGGAACGACTTTACGTCCTTAGGACATTTTGGAATTGGGAATTCGGTAACAGCCTTGATTTTAGTCGGATTAGGCTTAACGCCTTGCTCGGTAATTATATGACCAAGATAACAGACTTCTCGTCGTAGGAATTCACATTTATCAGGTTGTAATTTGAGATTGAAGTCTCGGATTCTTTGGAAAATTGACGTTAGATTTAGAATATGAGAATGGAGGTCGTGAGAATAGCAGACTACGTCATCGAGATAGACGAAACAGCGGATTCCTTGAAGACCAGTCAAGGCAGAGTTCTTTAACCTTTGAAAGGTAGAAGGTGCGTTTTTAAGCCCAAATGGCATTCGCAAAAATTGAAAATGACCTTCAGGGACGTTGAATGCCGTTTTGGATTTGTCAGCCTCATTTAAAGGAATTTGATGGAAACCTGACGCCAAATCCAAGGTTGAAAAGTATTTACTATTACCGAGCTGATCTAGTATTTCTGTGATTTGTGGAATAGGATAAGTGTCACCAATCGTGACATCGTTAAGTTTTCTATAGTCAATTACTACACGCCATTTTTGCGTATTAGAGGCATCGAGCTTTTTGGGGACTACCCATATAGGTGAGGACCAAGGGGAATCAGAAGGCTCGATAATGTTTTGTTTGAGCATTTTATTGATTTGATTGCGAACTTCAGTTTTATGGACTTCTGGAAATCGGTAGGACTTTGTGTGAATAGGAATATCAGTTGTTGTTTTTATTTCGTGTTTTAGGACATTTATACAGGTTAGGTGTTCGCCGGAAAGATGGAAGATATCAGAGAAATCGGAACACACTTGCAAAAGGACTTCTCTTTCCTCATCGTTGAGGTGTGAGACGCGCAGCTGTTTCAGGACTTCTTCTGTACGTGCAAGGCTGTTAGACGAAATACTTATATGATTTACAAAATCAGACGGGCGTGTTTCAAATTCTAACGGATCAATTGAGGTAAGTTTTAGATTAAGATTTGATTTTAAGGTAATGGGTTCTTCGGATGTATTTATTACAGAAATATTTATTCTATTATTTTCCTTTACGCGCACTAGACAATTTGCAATCAGCAATGTTTTAGATACATTTTGATCCAGAACTAATCCTTCTTTTATTTCAGGATTGAGGACGGAACATTCAATAATAGTTTCAGTCCTAGGAGGAATTATATATGCAGGGTCGAGAAAATGTAATTTTAAAGAGGATTTACTAAGGTTAAGTGAATTATTGTTATAATCTATGCTGCAATTGTGTGAATTAAGCATATCGGAACCTATAATGCCGTCGTAGGGTAAATGAATCTTGTCGATAACATGAAACTTGTGAGATATAGTGGATTTAGAAAGTTTTAATTTTAATTGGAAGTGACCTCGGGTTTGGATAGAGTCTTCTGATGAATCGATGCCTTTTAGCTGGATCGTTTCGGTAATAAGCTTAGGATATCTTTCAATACAAGAATATTTTAACAGACTTACAGAGGATCCTGAATCGACTAATAAGAATAATGGAATATTTGATACAGAGGAGTCCACAAGAACATGTGGTAACAGCATTATTGCGGGATTATTTATTATTTCAAAGACGTTGGTTTTAGGAGACGAGCTTCCGATTTGGGGCTGGTTACCCTGTTGTGTAACTCGTGATACAGTGGATTTAGGATACGAGCTTCCGATTTGGGGCTGGTTACCCTGTTGTGTAACTCGTGATACAGTGGATTTAGAATACGAGTTTCCGATTTGGGGCTGGTTACCCTGTTGTGTAACACGTGATACAGTGGATGTTACTAGGCGGCGAGCTGGATGTAAGGTGTCATTATCATTTGAGGATATAGCTAAAGGTCGTTTGGGTTCCACGAGACACCTCCGTGGACCCACTACTCGTTTAAATTATTTTCATCGTGATGATATTGGGTATCGCCTACGCTGGTAGACAATTGCGGTTTAGGCTCAATTGGATCATTTTCGTTAACCACATAGTTAATGCGAGCGGGTTTCGGTCTAGAATGATCTTGATTTAGATGTGATTGGAATTGTGGTATATGAGGAACTTAAACCTATTGTTATTAAATTCGCGTTTCCGACATGTTTCGATAGTATGGCCTTGGGTTTTGCAGTATCGGCAAAATCGACTGCTAGAATTACTGTAAGAAGGTCGATTAGAAAGATTATAATTTGCGTTATCACGACGCGGAAAATAAGATTTTGAAGGATTTGATTTTTCTTGGCGTGTACTAGGCGGGTTTCGTAAGGATAGCGATTTTTGAATTTTCTCCTCAGAAATTGCTGTATTTATAGCTTCATTAAGAGATTTAGGCGACCTACACCTGACGATATTGGAAATACGGACAAGCAAGCCCATTTGAAAGTGATGGAGGGCTAATTCTTCCATTGCTGCTGTACGTCCTATCATTTCTCTACTCTTATGACCGTGAGATATTGAGATTTCAGTGAGGAGTTTTGAAAGACAAGTCTCTATTCTTAGAGCATACTGGCTCACAGGTTCATTTGTTTCTTGTTTACATTCCTGCAAATCGGTGATTAAATGAGCATAATGTTTCCTCTCGCTAAATTGGGTTTTAAGGAATTCTTTGATTTGATGCCAATTGGTGAACTCTTTAATAGAGCAGGCAGTTTCCGCCTTGCCCTGTAATTGGCACAATATATATTTAAAAAGAATATCTTTCTGATTATCTGAGGCCAACTCGTAGGCATTGTTACAATTTACTAGAAATGAGTTAAGTGTTTCTCGGCAACCATCGTAGGGCTTTATGAATTTTAATAAGATATTCAGTTCTAACTCTTGTTTTATCACTGGAGATTTCTTTTTACTGGATCTAGTAATAGGTCCAAGAGGGGGAGGACAGTGACCTTGGCCATTGTCTTCCACAAATTCTGGTACAATAAGTTCAGACCTTTCGAGTTTAGGGCTTTGTGACCTACTTTCAGCCATTATGCTATTTTATAGAAATAATTATTACACAACAATAGAATCAAGACAATAGGATACAATAGAGTTCGTAATAAACAAAATAATATTATTGAATCACTTACAGGAATGATAGAACGATAATGAAGAACATTTCCTCCCACGGATATCGGCCGCAGGTAAGTACATACGTATGTGTAGCGTTGATAAGCCTCGGGTCGTCGAGACGGGCGGATTACACCGGTCACAGCACTATCACGCGCGTGACAATGGGTGTAAGCTATGCTGCTTGGAAGACCGGCTGCAACACGATCTGTGCGCAGCAATGGGCCTTTTGCAGACGGCTCACTGTTGACGTCCAGGTGGGCCTGGCTGGAACTCGGTGCACTATGCACTGTGGAATCAGCACTCACGCGCACTCAAAACTCGCGCGAAACTTAGAGACGGAATACCGGGGATTTTATCAATCCCTTTCCGTTGCCACCAACTATTATGAGTCTCAAGAGAAAGGGGTTTTTTAAAAAAGAACACAGAGATTTGATTAAACAAAACCGCCTAGTTGGATGGATGGGATGAGACGAGACTGTTGGCTTCTGAGTGGGATGCGAATGTATTGAGATGGAAATGCTGACGGAATAAAAAAGGTGTCTGGTATGTCGTATTGGGTACATAGAATATATATAACAGAACGTTACAATATCAAGTATATATAAAGTCAAGAGTCTCCGTAACCGGCGAGCGTGTATGAGACGAACTATGAGAGTCGAGGAAGCCAGAGAGGTATGTAAGGAAAGAACCTGTTGGAACTCTGTACTCTCTGCCTACCCCGCAAGGGATCTGGCGTGAGGTTATAGATAGATAGATAGATAGATAGTTACAATATCGTAAATTTTCAAACTATTTTTAGTACAAATAGTGTCAAACTTTAACTAAATTGTGGCTAAGCGTATCTGAGACTCGAGTCACGCAGCGCAGGGTAGAGCAGATTTTTTAATACGTGAACCTACTGACAGCTGCGTATGCTGCGGCTCAGACGCGACGCACACATGCGTCTGTTCTGCTCTGACATACGCTGGCTGCCTATGTCTGTGTCGCCTGCCCTGCGTTGCATATCTACGCAAAAGCATACGCTTAGTCTCAAGCGTCCATATATGTAATCATTTGCCCGTTTTACAGGTATTTAAATATATACTAGTATACGGACGTTGCAATATCGTAAAATTTTCAAAGTATTGTTCATAGACATCCTGGAAGTCAAATGACAAATATTGTGAAACTTTTACGAAAATGTAACGTCCGTATATGTACATACATGTCTAAGTAACCGTAAACCGTACAAGTGATTAGTTTAAAGCCTGCTAAACAATACACAGAAAATAAAATCTAACACAAATAAAATCGCTGATTGAAAAATAACATTTCGATTTTTTTGGTAATTTGGCCCATTTATCCTATTAGTTTTGGTGTAAAATTAGCAACAAAAATCGCCTTCATCTTTGGAGTATTGATCATACATAGAATATTTGCAATGCTTTTATGGTGCTTCCACACCAAAACTTGGGAAGTTCTAGAAAATAAATCAAATTTTCAGGTTCATTCATATCAGCAACAATAGGCCACGGTCGATCGTGAAAATAAACAGTAATGTTTTTACAATTGATGCAGTGGGATCTTAAAATAAATTGGGTTTCATCCCAAGGCCAGCTGAGGTTGTTAGTCAAAATATGATAAAACAAACTTTTGTTCAAAAACGTGTCAACATAATTTTAGAATCAAATCAAAATTTTAAAACAGAATGTCAGTAATTCGAACTAACGAGCAATGTTCTTAGCTCTTTATTAAGCTGAAATATTTTAAACATCACAATACGGCTTATTAATTGACGAACATACTTCAGAAGTGGACCGATTTGATAAAAACACTAATTTAGGGGAGTTTCCCAAGGCAGAGGTACACACGGCGACACATCAACCTAGACTGTTTGGACTTTGAACCATTTGAAGTTGAACGCTGCGAATTGTGCGAGAGGGTGCGATATGTTGTTGTCATTTCGTTCCGCGGCGCTCTGTCCATATCTACCTATAGGTTGCTACAGATATATTGGGCAGGCATATTTGAAACAAGTTGAGCTCGACGCGTAAATAAGTATTTTCGAATTGCGCGGCCCGCCCTTTCTAATCCCTTATTGTCTATTTTATTCGTCTGTAACTACAAAGTTGCATTTTTACATATTTAATTTTTATTATGACTGTATTTTATCGATCTTAGTAACAATAATTGAGAAACTGACTCAATAAGAGTGTAAAAGTAATACTTAAGGTTTTAGATTATATCTACTTAACTAAAACCGTTAAGATTAGCAAGCTGAAGTAGCAATGGGCGGGCCACATAGCGCGTAGATCGGACGGGCGTTGGGGCAGAAAGATTCTAGAGTGGAGACCACGTATTGGCAAGCGCAGCGTGGGACGACCGCCTGCCAGATGGACCGACGATCTTGTGAAAATCGCAGGAAGTCGTTGGATGCAGGTGGCATCGGACCGGTTACGCTGGAAAGCGATTGGGGAGGCCTATGTTCAGCAGTGGACAAGTATAGGCTGAGATGATGATGGTGATGATGATGAACTATAAAATTGAACCAAAAAATAATATTATACTGATTTATGTGTAAAAACAAATATAGGCACACTAAGAATTATTATTACCTTCCGTATTGTGTGTGCGTTTGCAATTTAAGTTTCATATAGTCTATAGAGTTAGTTACCTAGACCCGCGACAAAAATTACGAATCACACAAAGATTTTTTTTTGCGAAGATTAATCGCGGGCAACTACTATATAAAAACTCTGATTGATTGAGTCAAATATTTAATCATAAAACGATAAACGTTACCTGGCCACAATCTGGTTGTCCACTGCAAAATTTCATATATTAGGTAGATAGGTATTGTTTAAGATAAAATAGTTTTTATGTTAGAGGTCTATAAAGAAAGAACCTGCTGGAATTGTCTACTCTCTGCCTACCCCGCTAGGGCACTGGCTGGATAATATAGATAGAGAAATAGAGTTATAATATTAAAAATATGCCCAAAGAGCATTTTTAATCTCACAATTTAGTCCAGCAAACTGATATGTGCCAAACTTTTAATAGTAAGCTCTATTATAATTTGTCTATAGATTCGCTTAATTATTAGCAATCTACACTTGCAATCATACAAAATCGAGTGATGACATCTTGTTGAACGTGGTCGTATATCTATTTGGGATTCACACACCTAGAGCTATTTGGGGTAGCTCAACCACATTGAATAGCTTATAGTATAAAATGGGAAACCATTGTTTGCCTACTTTCTTTATTTTGTAAATACTAATAATTTTATGAATAAAAACAACGTAAGTGTAAATAAAAAAACGTTTTAATTCAATATTATGATATAATTATCACTTCAAACCAATAAACAACAATCATATTAACAGTAATAAAAACTGTCATAAGTAAAAACAAAAAATATAAACCCAGTGTTAGCAACGGACGATTTAGCGCAGTTGTTAAGAGCTTAAACCGCTCTGCCCACTGCGTCTAATAGTCGCGGGTTCGAGTCCCGCACGGGACAAATATTTGTGTGATCCACAATTATTTGTTCCGGTCTGGGTATTTGTGTATGTGAATTTTCATGTTTGTAAACGCACCCACGACACAGGAATAAATACTAGTGGGGCTAGGTTTTTTTTTAAAAAAAAAACAAACAAATAATAGCCATTTCAATTGGTAGAACATAGTTTAACATGATTTAAATTAAATCTAATTATAAAACAATATCTTTTAAAATTAAAATAATCAATGTTATATTACAAATAAATGTGTAAAACAAAAAAGTAAAAAAAATGTATAACAAAAAAATAAACTCGTAAAAACAAAACAAACAATATAATGATGTTAAAATAATTTACAGTGTCTACAATATGTTACCAAATAACTTAATCATACATAGCCATGCGCAAGATGTTAAATGGCATTCATGTTAAAAACGGTTTATTCCAAAAATACGCGGACGGATGGAAACTGGCATGTCAGTCAGGGAGATCCAATGCTAGATCTTTAATATCTGGTGGCCCGCCATTAGCATCTAGCACTACATCCAACCTGGCTTTCATGCCAGTTACCATGTTCCAGCACATATCATGAGGATCCCCCCTCATCATTTCCCACGTCTCGATGGCCGTTTGCCTCAAGTTTTCTATGTTGCGCACTACTGACACATCCTAATTAAGAACCATCTGTCCCCAGAGGTTCTCAATTGGGTTTGGATCAGGGCTCTTCGCAGGCCATGGTATAACTTGAATGTCCGGCTGTGCTTGGAGCCATGCCTGAACAACTCCAGCACCATGTATGGAACTGTTGTCCTGGCAAAGATATATGGTGCCTGTCGGATGGTGCAATCGCACAGTCGGCACCATCACGTCTCTTAAAATGTCGACATATTGCTCTGCATTTATGCGACCAGATATCTCTACCAGTTCACCAGGACCAACAGAACTCATCCAGCCCCAAAACCCTAAACTCAGCCGACCACTTGACCTGTTAGGTAACGTATTTTGGACTAAATATCTTTCATTATCTTTGCGTTTCAGTATTTTACGCCCATCTTTATTCGATTTAAATGTTTTTTCATCAACAAATATAACTACATTGTTTTGCCAGTCAAAGTTATAATACTCGAGGCAAAAACTAACTCTGGCTTGTGCGTGGGCTCTTGAAAAAGCAATTTTTTTTGCTGGGATTCTGGTTTTTAATCCAGCAGCAAGCAACCTGCGGCGTATTGTTTGGGTTGATACCTGAAACAATGGTAAATTACTTAATCACTATAATAATTTTTTGAAAGAATGCACGCCCATACTTTGGTATTGTTCCTGTGTCGTGGAAGCGTTTACTATAACACACAACAACAAGTGCTACCCATACTCATGTGATTTTTTTTGAGTCGAATGGCCTACGCCCAAGCAATAGACCAAGCAGGCGGTCATCTAAGCTCGGCCAAACTAAGCTACCTATTTAATGCTAGTCAATTAACTCATACGATATAATTACAATGTTATTAGACATTAGCTGCCTAGGGCATTATTCAATCTAATATCTGGGTAGAAATGCATATAATTATTATGGCGTATCAATGATTTTGTTCGAACTAAAAGACGGACTAGAGCTATATTAAGAATAGAATGTAAAATAGTCATAACAGATAAAAATATTTGGCTTAAAATCGTTAATATGAAACAATGCTTATTTTATTTTACACGCTAACAAACATTATGATTTTAATTAAACGCAAATATTCATTTTCAGATCTTTTGACATTCTACTTAAATGCCTTTTTAACTTTTAATAAGTAAAGACTATGTTTGGTTGCGTTAAAATTGTAACAACTTACAAGTCTTCAAGCACATATAATCAATTTAGCTGTTAATTATTGGAAGGCTGTTATGGGCGTTGGCTCAATATTTTTAGTTACAGATTACTTTTTCAGTATTAATTGTAGTCAACTTACGCTATATTGTGTGGCAGTGACCTGCGTATTTAAAAATGGCTGATTACTATGCGCCGATACAATGGCGGCATCTTGCTCTGCGGTGGTGGCGCGCTCGTAAAGCTGCCGGTGATGAGCCGATAGGTCACCCCCAGTCTCCCCATTTCGGCACAGCCAGAAGTTGATTGTTGTCCTCTAAAACAATTAAATTTAAATACATATCACTAGCCGTAAAATTATAGTAATAGGCACTGGCAATTGCTGAGCTACTATGTTCTTACTTCTCAACAATATTTAATTTTTAATCTTTTACAATCTCTTTAGGGAACAATTTTTGACATGAATCTCATAAAAACAATAATAAAAGCCCACCGTTCAAATATAAAAAAAAAAGTTATTACCATGTATTTTATTTAAACTTTTTAAATAAATTGACACACTTGCATCAACGAAATAAAACCCCTACGTTTACATTTGCATGACAATTTGAACTTTATTTAAATAGGACAAACTCGGTCGTTTTAAGTTACGGACTATACTTCTGTATTTTCGATTAATTGATTTATTTACTACAGTAAATTTGTATTTAATTGTTGCGGATCATTCTATAAATCAATTAATCAAAATATACCAATAAAAAAAAATCAATTAATTTATTTTCAATAAATTTAAATATAAATGTTTATCACTCACCGTTATCCCCATCCGCCTTTCAATTTCTTTTATAGTGTAACCACTCTCTCGCAACGTTACTATTAACTGCCTCTGTTGTGGAGCCATTATAATTTACGCACACGCACTAAATAAAAAAAATATTTAAACGGAAATGTGTGACGCAACTATCCCTTAAGCGCGATATTATGGCACTGATTGAAAATGACAACAGACGAGACGTTGCGTGCGAGCAACCCACACGCACACACCCGCACGGGCACGGGGTGCAAAGTTTTACAATACAGTGTGTTTGTGTGGGTAAGCTCGGGAGTACTTGTCCCACGATTCTCTGGATTGTATGTAGCGTAGCTATGGGTATGTTGGGTGTCTAACTTGATGTGTCGCCGTGTGTACAATACCGTACGTGCATTATTGTGTATTGCCAGGTCTGATATCACTATTTACCTTAAATTATAAAACAAGTTGATTTGAAAAATAGCAATCAGTATTGTTAGTTAATTATATAATTTATAAATTGTGATGTGTCAGTTTTCTATAATTTTTTTTATTTGTTAAATTAAGTTTTTAAGTATTTTTTTTATTAATCTCCTGCTACTTCTGTATAAATATTGTCTCTGCAAGAGTCAGTAGATGCAGGATTGTATGTTTCATCTTGGTCACTATCATCGATCTCTTAAGTTTTCCGAGCTATGGCTGTCATAAGAATTGGGACTGTTACTATCAGCAGTATAACTTGACGTTGTGGGTACTAGGTCTCGTATCAAAGGATAAGGAGTCTGACCTAGCGATAATAACTGGCTTGTTACAGTATGATTTTTGCTAAGATACGGGTCTACACTTTACGGTCTATTGAGATTGCTCCAATATATTTGAAGGAACAATGGTCTGACATGGTAGCAATGATTGGCTAGTAACGGTTTTTTTTGTGATATATGATTCTTCGCTTTCACTTGGCGGAATATACATATTTATATGGTAATGAGGTAACTCCAACATACTAGAAGTGTCAGAATTTTCGATTATTGAAGTGTCACTGTTTTCAATAAGAATGTGGTCGGTTTCTCCAATGGTGACATTACTAACAACTTTTGTCTATCAAATGTGTTTCATCGGTGTTCAGTTCCAATAAAATACTTCCAGAACTCAAATCTCTAGTGCAATTAGACACATCCTTCAAAGAAACCGACAAGTTGTCAGATGGATATGAACTATCTGCAGTATCGTCGTCTGTAACTGGCGCATAAGTTTCATCTCTGTTCTTCTCATTGTTAGTAGTGTACATAAATGAATCGTCAGTACTGGTATTAGATATTGATATTGAGGGCGGATTGTGTCTGGGCCTCTGTAAAATAAAAGTATCATTCGGGTAACTTATTACACTCTCATAGTAACTCAACAAATTAATAATAGATACTAGCCAAATGTGAGTCGGAAGTCCGACTCACATTGAAGTGCATAAGTATGCACTCTTAATATCTGGGCCTCGAATAATCGATCAGCTGTTCCAGACAAACTTGAAAAACGCGACCCCAGATAAAAGTCGTAGAACAAAAGTTGCTAATATACCTCTCAGTTACCTGCCCCTAAAAGATACGCAGGGAGTTTTCAGTAACCCTGTTTAATACTTTTATTAAGTAATCCATATGCGAACCGCGGAAAGTCGAACCTCGAACCGCCAAATATTGTTAAATACAAAGCTGGGCATCGTTAATCAAAAAGTTAACTTCATTACTCGTTTGTTAATCGCTAATCTGTTAGGAAACCATTTAATTTCGTTAACATGTCAGAAGATTTAACGTAAGTTAACGTTAATCGTTAATCCGTTAACACGTGATAAAAACTGCATTTTTTATATCGTTGCGTTAGTAATCTACATATAAAAACTGTTGGTTTAGATTCTGGAAGTTAACCATTTCAATGTTTTTATCAATGTACCAAATGACTTGCTTTTGATAACATGTAAAGGAATTGAAGGGTATTTAGCGCCTTACTATGTAGCCGGGATTCGAACCTTGTACTACTAGCACCTAGTCAGGTATTATTCGTAAAACTTCGATTTAAATGCCAGTATCAAATATAGCATTTATTCAAGTAGGTATTGTTACAAGTGATTTACAAAAGATATACAAGCAGTCCTGTGCTCCAACATTACCACGACTTTTATATCCCCCCAGGGATGCGGTCGTGCTTGACATATTTAGAATGTAGTGGGGTTTGATGGCGGACGGTCTCTAGACAACGGCTGCGCAGGAGATGCATAGGTGGTCGTCCTTGTCCCGCGGCGTGCAGACAATAGATGCGCAAGCGTCCATCTCATATGTGATCGGCTATATAAGTAGCCGATCACACCACACGACGTCATCGATCATACGATGCAGTGCTGCGTTGTGTCAGGCGAGTTTACTTGCCTACTCATCTCACACATTTGAAAAAAAAAATGACTACTATGCATTGGTCGTGTTTCCCGCGGCGCGGCGCTGTGCGTGCGGTATGGTAAATATTATCATAGTAGGTACTGGATAAACGATTAACGGACTTGAAGAAATTTAAAGGAAACTTAAAAGTCGAAATGTCGTTAGTTAATGATTAACGGATTAACGAGTTAATGCCTATTGTTAAATACACCTTAATACTTTAAATAATATTTTTATAAAACTAGCCCTATATTCATATATTTGAAAGCCATATTTCCCGCCTGAATTTTACGTTTTATGTTTAATTTAATTATAGTAACAATTAGAAAGAAAAATAAAAACTTGTACAAGAATGTAGTAGAACAAAACTGATTATGATTAATCATAATGAGTTTAAATCTAGACTTGGACCTTGATAAAAAAAAATCATCAGTATCCGTTCCTCACTTAAAACTACTTGGTGACCCCTGCCTTAAACTATTAACTAAACATATTTTACATATATTTAATTAGACATATATACGGACGTTACAATGTGGTAAATATTTTATTTTTCTTTCACGCTGCAATATGGGGCCATTCATTTATCACGTAAAATGATTTAGGGGGGAGGGGGCAGAGGGGTCGACCATGTTGAATTTTTTTACAAGGGGGTAATAACAATCAAGAACACAAAATATCACAAAAATGCGCAAAGTTAAGATTATACTTTAGCGCGGGCAACCGCGCGAGTGCCGAGGTGCACTCAGATGTTTATAGGTAAACGATTTAGTTTTTTCCTTAAATTCTTATTATTTAGTTTAGCAAATAATAGGTAACCTACCTAACTACCTACTCATATATATAGTTGAAAAATACCAATGTACGTTTCTTGCCATAACAATCATTTTTGTGTTTTCTTCTAGGTCGAGGCATAGGATATTGTTATTTCACACTGAAATTCATATGTTTGAAAGCCATATTTCTCGCCCTTATTTTCCGTTTAAGTTTAATTTAATTATAACACCAATTAGAAAGCAATATAAAAACTTGTGTAAGAATGTTAAAAAGTAGAAACGAAACAGTCAGGTTTAAATATAAAACGACAGAAGATTTCGAGCCTTCCTTTTTTTGCAGTCGGATAAGTACCTACTTATCTACCTATACTAAATTCATATCATGAACGGTCATGATATGAATAGAATGATGAAAGGATATCATGAAAGGAAACAATAATTCAGCAATCTTACCTTCAATTCGCTTAAAAAGGCAGACGCAACATCACATATCGAATGAAGGCGTGTCAATACTCACGAATCGCGAATATAATAAACAACTAACAGGATTCTACAAGTTCAGAAGTGTTATGTGCACGATGGCGCAACGTCGCATTTCGATCTCTCGTTGGAGGTCACATACGGCTAGCAATGAAAGTATATACTTTCTTTGCTAGCCGTATGTGCATAATGACGACAGCGCTACTAGTTCTTGTGACAAAATCTAGCAAAACTAAAGGAATATTCAGAAATGCAAGATTGAAAGTGAACTAACGTACAATTTATTTTTTACTTTTCTGATATCATCAAGACAAGCCGCGATCATTGAAATCCTCCGATTTGACGTCCGTATATCGGACGTCGACAGCAGGTGGACATCACATTATGTGCGATATTAGCCATAGAGGACGCACATTATATACAAGGTGTAACATAAATAACGCAAGACCTCAGACATCCAAACTAGAATATTGCTTTACGAATTCAAACGGAAAATCAAACTTCCAATTTTAAGGAGTTTTCTACCATTTCTTTAAGCTCTTTGTTACCCAAATTAACCATAAAATTTAATAAGTAATTAACTTTTCTATGCGTTATAGGATGTATGTAATAGAAATACATTTAAACTAGCCGTAATGCTTTGAATAATCATTAAATTTTGTTTAATACAGCGAACAGAACGAGTAACAGCATTTTTGGAAAATTATAAAAAAAATAACTTTAAAAATAGTTAGAATAGATTCAGTTGCAAATTTAGAACAAACTACTTTCAGATCTTGCGTTAATTATGTTACAAGTGCAAGTTCAAGTACATTAGAAGATGATGCAATAAAAACAAAGTATTGCTCCTACAAAATTATTCTAAGAACTATTTTGATGATTCGGCTTAACTTGCCTCAACTGCGTATTTATTTAACATATAATGTAAACAAGATATCAGATTACATGTTCAGTTCCACTAACTGTTTTGATTGATAAGCAATCATGAATTAATACGGCGCACTCTGCGTAGGTGGCGCCGCGTAAACATGTTTGTTTGGCGATACCTATAAATAGCCATCACCAGACAAAGTACCTCAATATCATCTTAGCTCTTTTACCGTTCGCACGAACTCGAAGTAATATTATTGACTGTGTAATATTTTGAGTACCTATAGTAAATTTATATTTGTAAAATAAATATTATATATATTTTTTTTTATTTTAGGTCGGGGATAGGTTTATAATTATAATTTTCGTTTGAGCGCGACCGCAGTGACCGCGAACGACTACTATAGTATACGCTAAACTATTGCTAGGCAAAGGTCTTCTCTCACAAATCGAGGTAAAGGTAAAGTGGTGGAGTATGACATAAACACATCATACTCCAACACTTAGACCCAGTGCAAATTGGTGGAGGCAGACTTGTAACCACTTGCTGTTGGAACTTATCGAGACGTTTACATTTCAATATATTATAGTTATTGCAGTATAGTAAGTATTTTATTCAGAAAGGAAGATTACGTTTCATGTTTATTTATTGGAAACTGATAGGTTATAATGTAGAGGTCAGAATGTATCACTGCCTCGTTGATGTAGTGCTAGGGCGAACACGAGATCCTGAGTTTGAATATGTGTATATAGGTCACATAGGTCGGGCAATGTGTGTTTTTGGTATCAAAAAATTGTCAATCATAGTCTAGAGTCTAGAATAGTGCTCCGTTATGACAACGGGTTTGCCTCCTAATACACTGAAACGTAACATTGTCGGCAATATATGAGTATTTATAGTATACCTCTGCACCTCTACTTGAGGATTAAAAATGTATACATAATAGAGGGCAAGCCTATAGCCATTACACCGGAGGCAGTTCTAGACTCCAGACTGCTGCTGAGTATTTCAATAGGAAAACTTTATCAACACTTTTTCCGACCCATGTTCTAAACCAGGAACCTTGTGATTAATAGCAGCACCATACGCCCATAGACCAATTAAATTCTACAAATTTAGAAATCACAAAGCATATCACGTAAAGCATTTGGACGTTTTCCTCTGTTGGACAATTTCTACTGTCCTTATTACAGCAAATCAGCAAAACTATTAACTGCCTGCTATTAACCTAGCGTTCCCATTCGGCTGTTTACTGAGACTACGTTAAGCGTTATCTGTAAGTGCCACAGTAAAGAATATATTTACGATCTCCGATATAGTAACTAGTATTATGAAACACGTGTACCAGAAGTCAAGCGGAAGCGAGAGGTCTGTACTGAATTTTCTCCTTATTCTAAGGATATGATTCAACCACGTACGCTGCCAAATAATAAAAGTATTTTTCTCATTTCCATAAGACTAATAATGTCCGTGATTTCTGCTTCTATTTCAGTCTTCTTCAACTGAAAGACTTCCACTGAAGGACAAAGGCCTTCTCCAAAGATCATGACGATGCCCGGATTTGTGCTGTACGCATCCAGTTCCACCTTCATCATCATCATCATTATCTCAGCCTATACTTGTCTACTGCTGAACATAGGCGTCCCCAATCGCTTTCCAGCGTAGCAGGTCCTATGCCACTAGCATCCAACGACTTCCTCCGATCTTCACAAGGTCGTCGGTCCATCTATTACGCAGTCGTCCCACCTTATATTATTAATTTCAATATATTAAAATAAAATAAATAAACCCTACCATGTATGATTTCCACAAGAAGGGGTGGCATAGGTGTACTGTGTGCAGGCAAATTTTGCTGACGTTGTTAGGTCCCAATGAAATAGAGGGCGAGACATTTGGCATTATAAATTTGTACACCTTATATTTAACTTGCAATGTTCGTATGTCTGTCTTTTCGGTTGAAATCTTAAGATCCATTTTTAAAGCACTTGCGGGTATCGGATTGAGCTGAAATTTGGCATACATATGTAAATTCATTGACAATGCAATAATATGATACAATAGAGCTAGTCTGATGATGGAGTCGAAAAGTCGTCGAAAAGTGGCCATAGGAACATGTGAAATATTCAATGTAACCCCCTCTTCTCTAGACTTATTAAATTAGTATTGACAGGACCATACAACCAGATAGTGTTCAGGGCAGTCCCTGAATGATAAAGCCAAAAGCTGGTCAATGGAACAACCCAACTGATGAATATAACCGCGCCGTGTTTGTGCTCGTTGGATTTGTCTTGACGAGTACTTTAGACCCGAATGGTGTCCAAGGTCTGATATGGAGCCAAAAAGAAGCCATAGGAACTCTTTAGCTAAGCAAAATATCTTCGTTGGGGTTTTACCACTAAATCTTGTTTTTAAAAAGTATTTATTTAATATAATTATTTTAAAGAAAGACCCCAAACGATAAACTAGCTTATCTTCTTCTTCAGCCGAAAGACATCCACTGCAGGACAAAGGCCTCCCCTAAAGACCGCCACAACGACCGGCTTTGTGCTGTACGCATCCAACTTCTACCCGCGACCTTCACCAGGTCATTGGTCCATCTTGTAGGGGGCCTACCCACTCCACGTCTTCCGGTACGTGGTCGCCATTCGAGAACCTTTCTGCCCCAACGGCCGTCAGTTCCACGAGCGATGTGCCCAGCCCACTGCCACTTAAGTTTAGCAATTCTGAGTGCTATGTCAGTGACTTTCGTCCTCCTGCGGATCTCCTCGTTTCTGATTCGATCCCGCAGGGTAACTCCGAGCATAGCTCTCTCCATCGCCCTTTGGGTGACCTTGAGCCTTCTTATGAGGCCCATCGTAAGCGACCATGTCTCAGTGCCGTAAGTCATCACTGGCAACACACACTGGTCAAAGACTTTTGTCTTGAGACACTGCGGAATTTTGGACGAGAAGATGTTACGTAGCTTCCCGAACGCCGCCCAACCGAGCTGGATTCGACGATTGACCTCTTTCTCGAAGTTGGACCTACCTAATTGGATTCTTTGTCCCAGGTATATATAATCGTCAACAACTTCGAGTGTAGAGTCTCCAACCTTTATAGAAGTTGGTACTACATGGACGTTTGACATGATCTTCGTCTTGTCCATGTTCATTTTAAGACCTACTTGTTGAGAGACTCTACTGAGGTCGTCGAGCATGGCACTGAGGTCTTCCAGGGTATCCGCCATGAGCACGATATCATCGGCAACTAGCTTATAGCTCATAATTATTAACCGCATTAAGGGATAGTCAAATCTAAGAGATAACATGCATTATTGTGAGTAATCAGACATACCAAGTAAATTTTATATCATGCAATATAAAATGTACTATGTATGTTAATGTATCGACGTTCCATACATCTGGAACGTCGATTTGTGAAATACCGACCATTGTCCGATTTCCGGGTTTGGCATTTCTATGATTGTTCGAAATATTTGTTCGGTACTTCAGAAACAATTTTTTGGTAATGTGTGTACATGTATTTGATAAAACAATCAGAATTCTGCCTACCAGTTAACATGTCTATGCTTGCGGTCTCACCAGAATGTGTGTTGCTTTTAAAATTGTCCAGACTTAGAAAGAAGAACATATTTAGTTACCTGGAGAAACCAATTCCACACATTAATTAAACATCGTCACGAAAATATTCCCCAAGCAGGGGTGGCAGAGTTATACTGAGTATACTAACTATTTGCCGACGATGTTAGGTCCAATGTCATAAATGTTGTATAACAATATATTAAATATTGACAATATTATATTGTCTTAACCTTACCAGCGTAATAGGACACTCATTCTAAGTTAGAATAATTGACAGGTTTTTGAAGACATCCAGAAGTGAAGAGAAAATTAATCTGGCAATTAGAAGAAGTTTGAGATCACTATCACAGGATCTTTCAATTATTATCACTGACTAACCACAGTTAGACTGATATTTTTTTTTCTAATATTACCAGGGGAGTAATCGAGCGTAGTAAAGTAAAACCCTGGAAAATTAAATTTGTGCGGTATTTCCTCAAATCTAGGATTCTAACTTAAATTGTCTAAAGGAGTATATTTCTTTGTTTTATTCTTTCACATTAAGTAATTCTCATGAGGGGTATAACACGTCTCTTTTCTGGTTACTTTAGCTCTAATTTCATCGGAAGTGATGTTGCTCAATTATGTCATGACCGTAAGGAATCTAAGCCCCCTATTCGTTACCTGAGCAACATTGAAGTTCATGACCATGAAGTACTGCATTCTCTCCAGAATCTAAACCACAATAAATGCTAATCCAGACTCACTTCCACTATTTTGCTCTAAATGTGCCAAGGAGATATCAGCTCCTGTTGCCCTTCTTTTTCAGCGCTCCTTAAACGAGGGCATAATGCCCAAAATATGGAAATCGGCATTGATTACACCGATCCATAAAAAAGGTGCTAAGAATAAGGTAGAAAACTATAGGCCCATTTCTAAACTTTGCTTTATAGTTAAAGTGTTCAAGCGGATAATTTACAAACATGTCTATGAAGCAGATAAGGCCACCCTTATTCAACAACAGCACGGGTTCATTAGGAGTAACTTCCAATTTAGTCGTTTTTAATTATTTTTTGGCTAATAATATGGACAACGAGAATCAAGTTGAGGTCATATACACAAAGTGTCCCAAAAAATTGATCATACTTTACTATTGAATAAATTGTTTGGTTTAGGGATTTGTGATAATCTGTTAAAATGGTTTGCGTCTTATGTTTCTAACAGAACCCAGGCTGTTGTACTTAATGGATTCTTATCCGATTGGACAAGGATCTCATCAGGAGTTCCTCAAGGATTTTTATTAGGTCCTCTTCTTTTCTTACTATTCATTAATGACATTTCAACATGTTTAATTAATTCTAATATCCTTTTATTTGCTGATGACATTAAAGTCTAGTATGTATATAATAACATAAGTGATGCAACGAGCTTTCAAGAAGACTTGAATAAGTTGGACTCATATTGCCTAACTAACAAATTAGATCTGAATATATCCAAATGTGTTTCTATTAGTTTTACCATAAAACGTAATACCTTCAGTAATATTTATAAATTAAACGATACAAATTTGGAAGTCGTTAATGTTGTCAAGGATAGTAAACTTCTCTTTGATAGACATGTTGAATCTATTATTGACTAAGCACATAAAGCCCTGGGCTTATTAATTCGTGTCACTGACAGTGACGAAGACTCACTTCAAGAAGATGAAAAGTATAAAGACTATTGATTGCGCCCATGTTTGAATTCATCTTAAGAATGTTTGTCAGATTTGGAATCCAGCCTATTCAATTTATATTTACAACATTGAACAGATACAAGAAAGATTCATCCGACACCTTGGTTTCAAATTTAAACTACCAGATTTAGATTATCACCAGCATTGTTTTAGAGTACACCTCTTACACCTCAATCTTCGACAATGTGTCTAACATTGCGGATATTTGTTTACTCTTAAACATTGCACAACATAAGGTCGATAGTCCTGATCTTCTTTGCAATATCAAGCTCAAGAATGATCTTCTTTTTGTACCATCCTGTCGCAGTCTTTATAGATATAATAGTTATTTACCTCGGGTTTTTCATACGTTTAACAAGCTAAATCATGACGTACGGTTCGATCTATTTTGCTGTAATACGCAAAGTTTAAAAAATATTTTCACCAGGGAACCTTCAGTACTTCTGTAACTTTTTTTTAATAATTGGTTTATCAAGTATATTCACATATAGTTTAGTTTTCCATATAACTAGAATATTATTTTCGCATAAGGTTTTACTTTTTAATAATACTGTATCGTTATTTTATCCTAAGTTTACTAAGTTTTCCTTCCATATGTGGAAGCCAGTAGCACTTAGCTAATTAAGTGGCAAAATTTGTTTGTAAAAATAGCCGTAAGCTCCCCTAATGAAATAAAATAAAATAAGTTAAGGAGACCTAAATCACAACATATGTAGGATGCTAGAGTTTATCTGCAATATGGTAAAATCGGATGGCCTGCCGTCTAAAATCAAACGGTTCTATTTAATTTTACCTCCCTTGTTACCTCCTTAGGTAGTTAGATCCTTGTTGTCTTACAACTTGCACCACAATGGTTCATATTTTTTTATTGTCTGGCCACATCTAAGACACGCAACACCGGAGCTTAGTGGTCCATAAACATTAGAACTGTGACATATATTTAAGGATAAGTAAAAGATAAGAGGAATAAATACGTCACAGTTTTGCTTTTACGTTGTACGCTATATTTATGTTTATTTTATTTTTGTTTATTTACTTAATTTATTCTTTATGCAATTATGTACATAGGCGGACTAAATGCCTGTGGTATTTTCTGCCAGTCTACCTTGAGGTCGTGTAGAAATAACTGTGATAGGTGCCAAAATATGAGAATTTAAAAAAGGAAAAAACAAAAAATACAACTATAGTATTTTTCCCATAGGATGGGTAGTGAGAGTTAAAATTGCCAAACAAAATTATACTTTATGCTACGGCAATAAGAGGCATGACCCGTTTTATACTTATGGTTTTATGCCTTAACAACATTTAATTAAATATTAATTTAGTTTGGCAATTAGAACTGTCAGTACCCATTCTATGTGTAAAATACTATAATTATACGGTAAACATAATACGGCAATGGGTAGTGTCGATGTGTAACCCAAGATCTATAACACTAGAACTTAGGGGGATAACTGACCTATTAAACTCAAGTGCGGATAACGTAGTAAAGTTTATTTTGCTAATAAGTCTCGAGCTCCGGCGATGAAACTCACCGGGCTTGTCTTTTTTATTTAACTTACTTTTTCATTTTTCTTTTCTATTTTTTTAATCATATTGAGTGGGTATATGCCGAAATAACGTTTCCACGCATCTTTTTAATAGGCAGAAGAATTACCAACAATAAATTTAAAACAAAATGAAAATATTACAGAATTAAAAAAGCAACGTTGAGTCCTTCAATTTGAAGTTTTTTTTGGCATGGACGTGACATGGCCCAAAATTCAAATAACGTTTTATTGGATCCTTTCATTTTCTTCTGACACAGCGTCTGTACGCAACCTTTTTATTGATTTGTAGATTTTTATCTGTATGGCATATTTTAAAAAGACCTTGAAGCCAAAATAACTCAAATTCTTCTGAAATTAGGGAAAGGCTATTTGAATATTACTGACACATACTGCCTCGTCAGTCTAGTGACGAATAATGTGCGTAGCAATCCGACAACATGTAATATTTCGATAGAAAAAATTCCGCCCGGATAGAAAAATGTCAGCTCGGGGTTGGGCATTGTCTTCTTCTTTGTTTGGGACTATTCCCGATAGCATCCTTAGCTGCTACTTTGGAGCTTGGGGTCTGCTTTCTTGCTTTTTCTTTTCCACTTCGCGCGGTTCGGCATCCCTTGTGGTGAGACCATTGACACACATATCCGGGGTTGGGCATTGAACCAGTATAATTGAAGTAGGTTCACCCTCTATCACATGGGACCTAACATCTTCGGCAAAAAGTGGATTTACCTATAGAGTGTAAAAGACTCGCATGTTAACTTCGATCGAAAGTGCTCCTCAGGCTAGAATTAATTTAAAGAACAAACTTTGGGGATAATAATAATAATAAGTCATTTAATCCAGGCAACTGAAATTTTACAAAACTATTTTGTTAAACTTACGGGCCCATAGAATATATACCTTACAGACTAACATACATATAATATATAAACTTATAAATTAAGTAACATGTGTTGCCGGCGACATGTTGCGCTGTACGGGGGTATCTCTCAGTCTCCCACGAAATCTTCTAAAAACGACTCCCCTCGGCCAGAAGTCCTCGCTTATGAAGGTCTCCAATTTGGCAGTGGGAACTCGCACAACAAAGGAATTAAAAGCCGCATTGTGTTGCGAGTTCAGCTTCTCGACCCTCAGAGAATACAAGGACTTCTTGCGGGCATACTCCTCAATGTTATCGGCTTTGGTGGTATAGTGTAGCCGTGACATGTACAGCAGCGTCGTCGGTACTGCTGAACGCAGGAGTGTGTCATCGTCGACCGGAGCAGACCCACACCGGTTTCTTCGAGGAGGCTTCTTCTTCTTCTTTTCCACCTTGATGAAGCCTTCCTCATCAACTTGACCCTTCGTGGTGGTCCGAGGCACATTACGTCCCTTCCCAGTGGTCCTCTCCGGTACGCGGGCGGCAGCGGCGGCGTAATCACGACGAGGAGAAGCCGTTTTTACGTTTGACGTCACCGGCGGGGCCGTGGAGCAGGTGGCGGGACGCGGTGTACTGCGAACGGCGGGGTGCGGTGTGCTGCGGGCGGCGGGGCGCGGTGTATCGCGCAGGGCCGTAGCAACAGCTGGCGAGGCATCGGCTGACTCGAAACTGCCAACGGATGCATTTTGCGCCCCGCGACGAACGTTCACATTACAGGCCTCGTGCGACCTACTTTCCGGGCTGGCGCCACGCAATGACGCACCTCTTTTCGTAGTTCGCGGATGGTATTTTCTGAAGCCTCTAACCTGAATTGCACCTCGGCCAGGCTGGACTTTAGGGTGGTTATATCCTTCAGCAGCCTGGTGACATCGACGTGGTCGAATGTGACGGGGGGCAGCCTATGCAGCTGCATCGCCACAAAAGCGGGCACGTCGTCAGGATCGGTCGCCTTCAGCAATCCGATTATGTCTCGGAGACTTCTCTCGCCCTTTTCGTCCCTCCTGCGAGACGGCATCTGATCGCTCTTACCAAGCGATTCATACAACAGCACCTTAGCATTGCAGATCTCTTCCTGTTTGAAGTTAGACTTGCATATCTGCTCAATGCTAACTTCATCCATGGTGTCGATGACGGGCTGTAAAAACGGCAACACTTCGTTGGCTATGAGTTTTTCGGAACTCATAGCGGAAATGACGTGCAGCGGCTATAGCCGCGCAAATCACGAATTGCAATAATTCGTATATGCAGTGTGGCACGTCCGAATCCGAGCGCGCACAAGTTTATCTACCAAGGCTAAATAAACCAGGGTAAATCCGATAATTCTAGTCTCATAATAGTACCTTCAAGATAAAACTCTCGTTGACTACTTGCTCGCAAAAGAAAGTTATCTTTGCAGTCTTTCAGAATACCCTCATCACTCACAAAGTTGGGTGAGACCTTGTTATGGGATAAAATATTTCTTACACTTCAGGACTACATTATAGCAGTTCCTTCAGATCTGTTAACCCTGTATTAGCAAGCGAAGGTAGTATTTTTTTTTCTTATCCGTGGTCCTTTACGACTGGGCTTAACCTAGTTGTAGTCTCCTTCTCTTTGGCTGATCTACCATTTTGTGTCTCCCACTTTGCAAAGGAGGCAAGTGGAATTTTTATATTTCCTACCCCTGTTTTTCTTTCTAATGAAATGTGTTGTGGGTTCCAAGGCAATTAAAGGGCTTCCCGGAACACCCCAAGGTTCAAACCTTGGTGTCATCTAAGGAGACCATTGTGGATCCTGGCTTACAGGAGTTACAATGGTGGGCATGTGTGGGGCTCAGTCCCAAAGAAAAAGCGAAGGTGTACACCCACAGTTCAGTAATATATGTGGACGTATGTACATCTCTAGTGTTAGACTTTGGATTCCAATGTGATGTGCTTAATATGAGATTCTGTTTGCATTCTTTGGACACACAATATCGTTCGAAAATTCAATGATTTTCTCTGGAATCAGATCTTTCAAAGATCTTCACATGTTTCTAAAGCAAGTGGCAATCATTAAACAATAAATGAACAAAAATATAAATTTAGGAATTTCTAGAGTTTATCAAACGCTTACATGAAAACGTTAGGTTAGGAACTTTGGTGTTGCCGCCTGAGGCCTGTTTAATAAAAATGACGATAACAGGCCACCATTTCACACATTTATCAATAATAAGCCATATAAGATCGCTTTATTAAACAACATCTGATGTGACAATACGACTATTTTCTCATTTTGGCGAATATGTTGTATTGTCAGGTTTATTATATAGGGTCTGAAAGTAGCTTTTAATTATGCTTAAATAAAGTGCAAGTAATCATACAAAATGAACTACTGACAAGAACTATGACTACTTACAAGGGTTGCCGGCGCGGAGAACATATCAGAGTGCTCAGTACAAACAGATTAACATAAGCGTAACATTATCGAATTGACATGCCATCCTTTGTTACACTACAAATTAAGTGAATAAAGATGAACGTAACAGCACGCTTTCTCGACAACCTTGCTATAAAGTTCGTGCTAAGCTTTCCTAACGTTTACTTACGTGAGCATTTATACGATACGATTTATTTGCGCGAGTGGCTCAACGCGCATCAGTCACTCGCACAGTGCACAACCACCAGTACGTGCCTTCACACCCTAATAATTTATAAAGCGGATTGTCGATCATGATTAAAATAATACTCTCCAAATTTTAAACCTTTTTAAAATAAAAATAAGGTTCCCGATATTGTAAAGCTTCTGAAATCGGCACCGTTGTATAAAATAATGGTACGATTTTATTGGTGCTATTATTTTTATCATATTTCACATGAAGGCTTGTCCGTGAAGTTCATTCATGTGAAGGGTGAAGATAAATTAATCGGTGTTAAACTGAAATATTTATTTCGAGTGCGAAGAATTGGTGTGTTTTAAATTATTAAATCATTTATACACACTGCACCGGCTTTTTAGAAACTACCACTGGCGGTAAGTCATTTCAGTGGATCAAGCAGGACAAAATTTTACCGGCCCATGATTCGAGCCTTATACGTCAAAGTAGTCTTGTATATACGTCAATACAATTCTTGAGACGAGTTTTCTCGTATCAAGCATAACGGTTATCCTTACGCTTAGGGCGACAAAATGTTGATATAGGTCTTGTCGTGCCACCTGTGCTATCATTGTATAGCGACCGCACACGACCGAGTTCACAGACTAAAAATTAGGGGCCTTCCTTTTCCTCTTAAGGTTTCGCCACATAGCCGACGCAGCGCGACGGGAGCGCGTCGGTGGCGCGGCTTAGGGAGTTGTAAATGCATTGGAATCTGCGGGAGAAGCCACACAGCGAGGGTAAACTCGGCGCAACGGCAAACGTCACAACCGAACATAGACAAGCGCTTCTTTCATTGTATATATTAGAGGTAGCAGTATTTGTAAAGCAGAATCCGAAATTGTTTGCAAAACTATCAGAAACGCGCAAATTTAATAAGCCATTACGCAGTCAACACCAAATATTCAGTGTAACAAGATATGTAGCGCGCTTATTTAATAAATTTCCGGATTCCATAAAAACATGCAAATAATAAAATTTAGGAAAACCCTATATAATATACTATTCAATTGACACATACCTTAATGATGATAATTTATGACTGAATTATGTATATTTTAACTTATTTTTCTATTTGTTTTTGTTTTCTTTGGATTGAATTATTATACACTATTTGTAATTAATATATGTTTAATCACATTATACCTATGACATATTCCAATAAAATTAAATTTGTATGCCGTAGGCAAAACATAGTGAGACTTTATACCAAACTGTTTTGAGACACTTACCTACCTATGCTTAAAAAATTAAAATTCATTCATACATCATTTACACCGTTCGTTTGTCTGTCTGTTTATCTGTCTTTCCGGTTCAAATCTTGATATCCATATTTCTAGCGCTTGTGGATATCCGATTGAGCTGAAATTTGGCATACGTGTGTAAAGTCAGTGACAATGCAATATTATGGTACCACAGAGCTGCTCTGGTGCTAGAGCCGGAAGATGGCCATAGGATCTAGTGAACCATACAAAACCCCCTTGTGCTTAGGCTTGTTAGATGGGTATTGACAAGTACTATACAACCAGATAGTGTTCAGAGTCTGATGGTGAAGCTGACAGGTAGTCAATGGAACCACCCAATTTCCCAATATAACCCCGCCGTGTTTGGGGTCGTTAGATTTGTCTTGACAAGTACTAGGGTAGTAGACCAGGATGGCGTCCAAGATCTGATGATAGAGGCAGAAGGAAGCCATAGGAACTCCTCAACTTAGCAAAATATCTACGTTGTGTTTTGGTATAAAAGCTTGTTTTTGAAAAGGTATTTTTAAATTATTATTTTCTCTAATAATTTAATAATTTTGTTTGTATAAATATTTTAGTTTGTACATAATTTTAACAAGGCAGAATTAATTGCTTACTTCGTGTTTTTTTACTTAAATGTGTCGTTAAACTTGCGTTCCTCCCTTATCTCAATATAGATGGCCAGACTTATGTTGAGCTATTGAGTAGCAGAATAGTGCCACTTTCGTCAGTAGCTGTGTTCGGCGCACGATTACGATTCTGAACATGAATAATCACTCTTTTGGGAATATGTTATAAAATTATATGTACTTATAACCCTTAAATCGGGTTTAATATAAGTATTATTTTTCAAATAATTATTAGGATTTAATTAGAATTTTATGTAAAAATGTTATATTTATGTTTTCAATTAAATGTATGAGTAAAAAAAAGCTTAAATGGTTAAATTTTGTATGCGCCTTTATCCAAATTTTGGGAAGAACGGCATTCCAAATAAAGTGTAAATACCACAGTGTTATTGAGTCACGTTGCTAACAAGTTAACACGAAAGGCTCCCATGACGATACTCTGGTGGTTTCGAGTTGCGAAGTCAATTTGTGGATCGGCGCGACTCGTAACAAGCTCATTACGAATCTTAAGCTCTGTGGGAACGGGGTATTTATCACTGCGGTACATTTATACTAAATTATTTTTAAACGAGGAAAGCAGTACTTTTGCCTCCTTCTTTAAGAATCTGTTTTAAAACGACTCTGACCAGAGTCAGAAAAAAGAAAAAGCAAAAAAGAATACTCTATAAATCTTTCTTTCCTGAAATCCAGGAATAGAAGGTTGGGTACGCTCTAGTAATTTTTACTTCTTGTAATCCAGTGTTTCATACGTAAAACTATTTTTATGTATGTCTGTCCTGTACAATTTAGTAGCCTGAGAGATTTCGCTAAGGAATGGATTAGGATTAAACTAGACTTTTTTTTTATTTTTAAAAAGCTAAGTTATGCTCCTATTATTTAATTTTTCTTATCGCGGATTGTGTGGAGTACCATTTAAAAGTACTATTTTTATAAAGCTATAAATACGTTATTTTTAATGAAAAAGCTCGTAGGTAGTTATGGCCTGCTTCTAGACTTACACATTTTACGTTTCAGAATAAAACTATTGTGATAGCGGGACATTAAGACGCATTCCTAATCTTTATGTCCAATATCTTATTTGTCACAGACAGAAACTGATAAATGCAGCAAATGCCTTTATGTTATTACCAAACCAAAACTACGCCCTAGAATAATCGGTTAAAATACATATCCCGGTTTAGTCCTTAATCCGATATTCAGAGATCAAAAGTTTATCATTTATTCATTGAATTCATACCATGTGTTTTGTTCTATACCAATTTTCTAGGATTTTAATAACGGGCAGTATGGACGGACGTCCAATCCAATTTAATCCTAACTCGACTTTTTAGTTTCCTTTTTTAAATAACGTAGCCCTCCACTAGGATTTATAACTGTGTTGGGTGCTTTTACAAACTTTACATACACAAATACCCAGACAGAAACAAATTGTGGGTCATACAAAGATTTGTCCCGTGCGGGAATCGAACCTGCGACTATTCGACCCAGTGGGCAGAGCGGCTTAAGCTCTTAACCACTGCGCCAAATCTTCCGTTGTATTTGGGAATTGACATCGGCTTTACATACGTATGCCAAATTTAAGCTCAATCGGATACCGGTAAGTGCTTGAAAAATAAATCACAAGATTAGAACCAGAAAGACAAACAGATATACGAACTTGCAAGTTAAATAAAAGCTTGTATAAAAGGAATAAATAATGTCAAAATGTAAACTCCGCCAGTCGCCCCGGCAACCAAGCCTCACGACCGTGATGCGCGGTGCCGGCGGCCAGGCGGATTTGGGTGACATTACTGCACCACCACAACACCATATCCGACAAATAAAAGATAAGACCATGCATCAATCTTCTGAGTTGGGAAAACTATCTTAAAATTGGTTTGGAGATCAATTTATCATTCGTTTATCTTTTTGCTTGTAAAAACATTGTATTATTTTGACTAGAATTAATTACGCTTTTTAGTCACCCAAATTAAAAAAAATCCAATATCTAAACAATGTCGAAACAAAATTTAAACTTACATTTTAATTTAGAAGGTTGAAAAATTAATTGATATTTTTCAACTAATATAAATGTCAATCTACTATGCTAACCTTAAAAATGCACAGATGTGTACAATGTGATTGATATCACGGCATTTCTTCAGTAGGGATCAAATCACACTTAAGACCCACTTCAAATCAGAATTCATACGAACACCTATCTTCGCAATATGAAGCTTTAATCACAAGTCATATAATTCAAATTTGCTTGGTCGTAACAATGACTACGATGTGGGTTTTAGCCATACCATTACGCGACCCCTATTACTCGTAATTAGGAAACTAACAGTAGCTTGTAGCTACTAATGACAGTGACAACACGATATTGTCCGTACACACAAACCTTTCCGTGGAGTCCATGTGTGTATAAATCACCTAAAGGTACAAAGTTACGTGATCTGGAATCGTGTTTGGAAGCGTGTTCTTATTTGAATTTAGACTCTATTAGTATGAGGTTACATTTGAAGTTAAAATCAATGTTGATAAACTGGTAGGCGGTAGGTTAATTTAGGTAAACAAATTTCATTGTTTTATGCTCCTGCGTCACCAGCGATCGACCATTTAACGACTGGGACAGTGACAGTGCTTCAGTTACTTTACCAAAGAATATTAAAGGGTGGATATATTAAGGGCACGTTCGAAAATAAACGACGTACGTGCAAAAACATACGTCACAAATTTTATTATTTTCTAACAAAAACTACACTTTGAAATCAGCCTTGCAAGAACTTTGTTATCATTATTTGCTGTTTTTAAGTAAATTCTATTGATTAGTTCTTAAGCGGTTTGGGTTGAAATAAGAAAATGTAAACAGATAGAGATTATTTTTCAGTCAAAAACTTTCATTTAATCGTGTATTCCTTTTACCAGATTCAAAAATATACAGTCAAAAATCATATTTCCAAATATTAAGTCTCTAGTCCATATACTTTTTGAAGTAAATTAAGTACAAAATACTTCTTTTTTGCAGTAACACCTTAACGTTTACGTGAATGCCTGCCTCTGAATACGCTTTTAATAAGGCGTGTTAGTGTCACATCTCTGCAATGCCAGTGCATTACATACGGAATAATACCGTGCTTTTATCTACATCATTAGATAGATATCAAAACAACAAAAACGACTAAAAGTAACACAAAGGGCGGCCTTATCGCTAAAAAGCAATCTCTTCCAGGCAACCTTGGGATGGAAAAATACATTTGTAAGTGGTATAGACGGGGGAGTACTTGCTGGAAATCATTCTTATGTATGTTTTAATACCTACATTAGCGGTATAAATTAAAAATATTATATAAAATCTTACATCGAGACAGCAGATATAATGAAAATAATATCATAGTTTATTCACATATTTTATATACAAACTTAATAATATATTATTTTAAATAAATAAAAAGACACACACACGCACACACGCACATCCGCACACACACACACACCCACACACAATCACACACACATGCGCGCGCACGCTCATTTTCTGTGAACCATATTAATTTAATGATTTATTTTTACCTTTTATTATTTTAATTTTTTTATATTATTCTTCGTTCGTACTCTTACCTCCCGACGCATTGTGACTTAGCAAGTATTTCGGTAGGGCCCTCACGATACAGGCTATGCCTAGTGTGGGGACCAATAGAACTAGATGAATGTATCTAGATTTGCATTCTCAAACATACCTACACATTTAATAACTATTGTAATGTTAGTCATTAGAGCATGTTTGTATTTTTGAGAAAGAAATAAAGATTATTATTATTATAAAAAAGAAAACAAAACACTAACATTATAAGAAAATACACTCGCGTGACATATTCATGATACAAACAATCACATAATTAGATTTGACAGCAGAATCCGAGGAGTAAGTAGATAAAAGGTACTTCCAAAGATCAGAATCTTTGAAATTATCTAGCGCCGACGCACGCTTTATACTGGCAGGTAGAGTATTCCACATTCGTACCGCCTGGACTTGAAAAACTTACCATTGAAGCTGCTATTGTAAGAGGGTACCCTTAAACTAAGATTTTCCGAGGACCTGAGAAATTGGGTGCCAGTAATTTTTAGGTACTCAAAACGCTTATCAAGATAAGAACGGGAAGAAGGGTTAAATAAATCATTGTAAAGAAAAGAAAAAATATGCAATTGATTTTCCATATTACGAGTGCACATGTAATTTGTACTAGAAATAATGACAAATATGACATACCCCCTCAATTCTAGCTATTTATATATATCGTCACTCCAATCTTGTTAAAGAGGCCAAGATTACAGAGTGCTAACAGACACTTTTCCTTTAGACCTCTCTAACATCCTTCACTCCTACAGTTCTCACACTAGATATACTTGAAAGATATATTTGGACCTTCAAATGTGGTCCTTAAATAAACGACTCTACATGGCTCTAACCTAAAATCTCGTTAACAAAGTCTATCCATCTTAAATAATAATACATTTCAGCAGCTGATTCTAACTTAATGTAATAAATTAACTGTTACAAACTACGATTATGAGTATATTCTTTCAATTAAACGACGTTCGTTATATTAAACTAAGTTCAGACATCAGTATGGTAAATATAATTTATTAAACAAATAATTGGTATAAATTAAAGAACATGAAGTTTGTTTATTAGTAGCATATTATTAAATTAAAATACGTTGCATGTGAGGTAGACAAATGTCAATATGACAGCTGCTAAACCTATTTTTCAAAAACATTTTTTCATAAAATTATCCTTCTAAAACCTATTATAATATTTTTGACATGAGATGGGTAGTAACAGTTCTAAATACCAATTGAAATTAATGTTTAATTTAATGGTATTAAATCATAAAACTATAAGTATAGAGACGGGTCATGGCTTATATAAAGCCATTGAATAAAGTATATATTTCTTTGACACTTACAACTGTCACAGTACCCATCTTATATGAAAAATACTATGAGAACTCCTTTGAATAAATTCTAAATACCTGGAACAGAACTATTTCGAAAAGTTCGAAATATAACTTTTTTCAATAAGCACTTAACGAATTTTAAAAAGCTTAAAGTGAAAAATGCCTTATCTGAGGCGATGTGGTTATCTATACAGAACAAAGAAGTACTTCTTTATTCCGCGGTTATGTCATGATATTTTTGGTCTTTGTTTGAAAATGATGAAATGAGCACTCGGTCAACTCGGTTGACGAAATAAACGTAAAAAGTCTCAAGAACATATAAAAACGGCACAGGTTAGCTTTTTAATAAAAATCGTGCGAACATCGTTTTATCTGAACAAAGCTTTCAGTCTGTCCTTTAATTAAATGAAAGACCACAAATATGTAACGTCAAACGCAGAATTCACTTTGAATTTGTTGTAATTTGTGTTAGTAAATATTATTTTCTTTATCTTCATAATGCTATACGGGGCACTATCTATAGTCAAAATAATTAAGTGTCGTGACGTAAAAAGAAAAATATCTGTCATGATCTCCCTTGCTCTCCTTTGTAATGCGTATAACATGTAAAACTTAGTTTAATTTTAATTTAATATATAATAAAGCGATGTGTTACAACAAAGTGTCTTATTAATGAAGAGTCCATCATTCCAACAGAATTATTAAAATTCAGAAATTAACGAGCTCAAATTTACTATTTCACTTAGAATTAAATCTTGCTTGAAAAATGAGTTAAATTTTGTTTCACAAGCTTTTATTCACTTGCAATGTTTGTTGGTTTACGTCAAGCTGAATTAGAATCACTTACTCTTGGCCTACGGAGCTGAAATTTGTCATGTTGGTTCAGTTCCAATGACAATGCGTCTTTATGGTAAGCATGACCTGATTGTACACCCAGCATGGGCTCCAGATGAAGGAACTCCTCAACGTTTAACGGCATAGACACCAAATTTTGTATACACTTTTAATATTGATTGGTCTTTGTACATTGCAAATTTACCTGCTGCATAAAAGCTTGTACTTTAAAAGTATTTCTAATTGAATTATATGAGTGAACCCAACGCGATAGAGACGCTCGTAGCCCTGTGCGACTGCGATGTTCTTACCGATTACCAAGCATAAGCAGCGTTCGGCTCAGTCAGTCCAAGATGGGTGAGCGTTTGTGACACTTTCATATTCGAGCGTCTCCGCGCTGTGGAAGGTATGCCAAGCCGTTCATCCCGGTTACCACGTAATGTAGTAGTCGTGAAGTCAGGTTGGAATTTTTATATATAGGCGGATTAATGAGTTCCAATAGCAAGTGGCCACAAACCTGCCTCCACCAAACCGCACTGGGCGCGCGTGGTGGAATATGGCCTAATCACTCTAACTTCAATTTGTGAGAGAAGGCCCAATGTCACGGGAAGGAATGAGGCGTTTGACATCAATGACAAGTTGCAATTGGAATTTCAATTGATTGATGCCACAATTAAAAATAGATTCAATAATGCCCACTACCTAGACCTAAACCGCGACTACGAAAGCGGTCAGCAATATGGCCTACGCTCTAATGCTACACCAACCCTTTTCTAAATCCATATTTATAGAGATAAATAAAACCGTTTAATGTTCTTTAGCAGGAAACAAAGAACTGCTTCAAAAGTCTCGAACAACTTCAATTTTTAAAATAGTAATAATGTATTTTATGCAAAACAAGTGTACACGCGAATGCTTTAAAATTCGAATCAATAAAATTATATTACCAGAATACAAGAGGATTACGTACTAAAACTTTAGATTTTTATCGAAACCTTTGTAACAGTAACTACGACATTATTGTGTTAACAGAAACTTGGCTAAGAGATGATATATCGAGTACAGAATTATTTGACCATAGATACACTGTTCACAGGAGAGACAGGCATACAAGTAATAAAAAAATAAAAAAAGACGGAAGAGGTGTTCTAATCGCAGTTCGTAAGTCTCTCAATTCAATCCGGATGAAATCATGGGAAAGCGATATCGAAGATTTATGGATAACCTTTGACGTTAAAAATGGTAAACTACTTGAAAGATATGCTTTATGCGGATTGTATATGCCTCCTCCTGTTACCAGGGTATCATTAGAGGAATTCATTGATAATAGTAACAATCTTTACGAGCTTATCGAATTACCCAAATTTGTTATTGGGGATTTCAACATAGGTTGCATCGACTGGAACTCGCTTGATAATCCGATGTATGCCTTACCGAGCACAGCCCAGAACTTGGTGGATTTCGTTTTCATGAATAATCTTTTACAACGTAACTTCATAAAGAACTCGAATGGTAGGATTTTGGACCTAGTACTCACAGATGTTAGTAACGTGGAACTATTTGCTGCGAATAAAGCCTTAAGTAGGATTGACCAAATGCATCCTCCATTTATTGTTAAGATAATGACTAAGGAAAAAGAATGCTTAAGTTTCAATCCAGTTACAACTAAAATTAATTACTATAAAGCGGACTATAACATGTTAAATATGTTAATAGATAGTGTAGATTGGTCGTCTAACTTTGCTAACTGTAATACAATCAATGCAATGGTTCAATGGTTTCAAGACACAATAAAGAAAAATAATCCACGACAATATACCGTATTGCAAAACGCGATCTAAAAAATTTCCACCATGGTACTCACCCAAGTTAATAAGGCGAATTAAAGAAAAAGAAAAAAAGAGAAGATTATTAAAAAAATATAATAATAATATAAATAATCCCCGTGATGAGGTAGAATTTAAGCTCTTAAAGAAACGCTGTGATAAACAAATACTTGATTGCTACAATATATATATATTAGGAACATGGAGGTAAACATAGCAAAAAATCCTAAATGTTTCTGGGGCTATATAAAAACAAAAAGAAATAACGGTAACGGCTATCCTTCGGAAATTCACTATAATGACTTAAAATCTAGAGATCCGATGACAACCAAGCCGTAAAGAACTATCGGCCAATCTCTATTCTCAGCGCCTTTGGTAAATTATTAGAGTCTTTCGTTTGTTCAGCAATTAAAAAATACTTCAAGCAATACTTAACAGAACACTAGAACTCCTCACGCACATACGCTTTCGGATTCCTTACCATTACCCTCGAAAGAGGATCGTAAACCTTTTTTCGCCGCCTCCGCGTAGGACTATCATGGGCCGTAATTCGCCAGTGCCACGTCTTTGCAACCTTTACAACAGATTCAGCAGTAGTGTCGATTTTACTGATTCTCTCTTTAAAATACGCAAAGCTGTACTTCAATAATAACTGGCTTCGAAGGTGTCACTTCTTATTTAGATAATTGTTTATTTTCTTTTTGTTAAAGCATTTTTTTTTTGCGCATGTTGTGTTTGTCTATAACTGGTTGTACAGTTAGTTTAGTACCTCTCTTGCTGACCAAACTGTATCTTTAAATCATTGTAACAACTGTCGACAAACCTATTAAATAAGTAAATAAAATAAATGCCACCCCCGCTTGGGCCCGCTTATATTCCATAGGCGTGATGGTTACATTAGTTACATAAATCATTGACCGTACACGCCTTCATGATCTTAGCCCTGCCAAGGGACAAAATCCATCTATCAATCTATATTATCACACCAGATCTCTTACCAAGTACTAGGTACTTTCTATCTTTATTTCGAGATTTTCAACAAATTATTTCCCTCTAAACCCCTCTCGCCTTTTCAGACTGAATATGTCCATGAGTATGTGTACTTGGGCCAAATAGTTTCTTTCCAGGCAAGGAAAGCAGTAAAATATGCACGCCGTATCCAAAATGAGAGTAAGCTGCTGAAAGGCGACCACCCAATAAAATTTAAGTGCATGGATATGTGCATTCTCCCCATCCTCAACAGAAGTCCGCGTTCGCGGCTTGTCAGCGTTCTATAGAGCGCAGTATCCTTAATTACCGACCCTTTTAAAAATACAGGGTAAAAAGCCACCAAGCTTAAGTGGGACTTGGCAGGATATATCTGCGGCATGGCAAACGACCAATGGGCCAAAATAACTACTAACTGGTCCCCACATAACCAGAAAAGGCAACGCGGTAGGCCCAGATGGAGGTGGCGGGGTCAACTGGATACATTTTTTAAGAACTGGCCTGAGATGGGAGGGACAGGCAGACAAAAAACAGGGAGAGCAGAAAAAGTGGAGGGAGACCGTTGCTCATCACTACAGGACAATAATGGGGAAATAATCCAATAATAAAGACATTAACAAGCATTTACATAACGCGTAAATTAGATACTAATCAGTGTAGTTGGCAGATTGTATATAAATAACTAAAACAATGGATCCTACGCCGCAAGGGGTCTAGCATGATGACATAGATAGATAGACAACAATGAAATACAAACTGTTATGCTACCAGAACTACAATAATCCGAGAAATATGGAGTCATTTAATCCTTATCTAATGGAGCAATGAAAGTAGCGGTGCTAATCGCGGAAATATAGATAAAAGTTTGTTACAAAAAGTTATTTCTCGAATAAATTGCGATAGCTTTATAACAATTAATATAATAATTTATGTATTTCATTTCATTTTTCGTCAGTTTTCTCATTTAAGAATCCAAGCTACGTTCAAAGGGAGTGTTAACAAGTTGTTATATATTTGCACTGCTTACACTTATGAAATGTCAGGCATAAGAAAAAAGACAAATATGTAGTAATCAGTTACAGTCTTATAAATTCGACGGACGATTTAGCGCAGTGGTTAAGAGCTTAAGCCGCTCCACCCACTGTGACTAATAGTTGCGGGTTCGATTCCCGTATGGAACAAATCTCTGTGTGATCCACAATTATTTGTTTCGGTCTGGGTATTTGTGTATGTGACTTTTCATGTTTATAAGTGCACCCACGACACAGGAATAAATCCAAGCGTGGGGCGACGTTTAAGAAAAAAAAATCTTTTCACAAAAATCTTTAGTGTTATCCCATACAACTGTGAAAGTTTTATAGATAAAAATCATTTTATTAATAGGCAGAAAACTAAATATATACACCGTCACGCTTATATTCCCCAGAGGGGGTGGCAGAGGTGTACTGAGTACACCCACGTTTCGCCGACGATGTTAGGTCCCATGTAATAGGGGGCGAGCCTATTGCCATATACCGGGCACAATTCCAGACTCCGGACTCATACTGGGAATTTTTCGTTAGAAAAACTACATTTGTCCGACCTAGGATTTGAACCCAGGACCTCGTGATCACAAAGCGATGCGCTTTGCCACCAGACCAACGAGGCAGTATAAATGTATAAAATAAATATTATGAGATAAAGCGATATTATTTTGGTAAAAACCAAAAAAATATGCGTAACGTTTCGCAGTAAATAATAATATCATTATTTTCTAGGTATTGGCCAAATCTGACAAATTTTGACATTCATTATAGTATTTGAGGAATAAATAAGGAAATCGATATTTTCATAACGCTTTAGTTAATTTTAATAAAGCACGTTGTTGTTATGTTGCACCTAAATGTTGTTAAAAACCTATCTATCTATCTATCTATAACCTCAAGCCAGATCCCTTGCGGGGTAGGCAGAGAGTACAGAGTTCCAACAGGTTCTTTCCTTACATACCTCTCTGGCTTCCTCGACTCTCATAGTTCGTCTCATACACGCACGCCGGTTACGGAGACTCTTGACTTTTCCATCAGATAAGACTCGGTTTATTTGGTCGTGGTAAGATAGTCTAGGTCTTCCCCGGTACCTGCATCCTTCCACTTTCACATTGTATATCTGTTTTGTCATTCTTTCCTCTGGCATTCTTTCTATATGCCCGAACCAACGGAGCATGCCCTTTCTCATCTTTACACCGATACTATCTTTCATACCTACTCGCTGTCTTACTATGCTGTTGCTAATGCGGTCGGTCAGCTTCACTCCGCACATCTTCCGCAGAGCTCGCATTTCTACCGCATTTATCCTACTTTCATTCTCCTTCTTACATACCCAGCTCTCGCTACCATATAACAGCGTTGGGACAAGAACTCCGTTATGTATGGCCAGCTGCGCCTTATGGCTTAAGTGCCGGCTCCCGAGTAGCTTTCCCATCGCACCATTCACTCTGTTCCCTGCACTCACTCTTCTCTCTATGTCAGCGGTGTATTTCCCATCCTTACTGAAGGCGCATCCAAGATATACAAACTCATTCACTTGCTCCAGCACATCGTTACCAACCACAATCCTTACATTCGTTCTGGTTTCTTCCCTTTCAAAAACCATAATCTTGGTTTTCTTCACATTCAAGTGTAAGCCATTGATCATGCAGTCGTCTTTCATAACTGTGACTAGTGTTTGCAGATCAGTGGCTGTTGGCGCTATTAAAACCGCGTCATCTGCATAAAGTAGATGGTTTACCACTAAGTCACCCATTTGTACACCTTCATTCATCGCTTTCAGTCTTTGAAGACTTTTGTCCAGATATATTATAAACAGTCTAGCGGACAACACGCAACCCTGCTTGACGCCGATTTTAACGTCAAACCAGGGTGACCTGTTACCACCCACCCGTACGCATGCCTTGCAGTCCCCATAAGTGGACTGGACGGCTCGCAACAGAGTGCCATCTATACCATACTCTGGCAAAATGTCCCAAAGTCTCTTTCGCACAACTCTGTCAAATGCCTTCTCCAGATCTACAAAACCGCAGAAAACCTTCCGGCCCACTGCCAGATGCGTCTCTACGATGTTGCGGAGTGAGAAGACTTGATCCGAACATCCTCTTCCAGACCTGAAACCCCCTTGTGCCTCGCACAACATTTCATCGGACTTCACGCGCATTCTCCGTTCAATAATTTTACCGTACACCTTGGCTGCCAAGCTGATCAAACTGATGGCTCTGTAATTGGCGCAGTCATATTGTGAACCCTTGCCTTTATACAAGGGTACTATGACTGCGCGGCGCCAATCTGTAGGGACTCTACCGGTCCTCCAGCAAAGGTTTGCAAGGGCCCGGAAAGCGTCCCGGACGCAAGTTCCACCATATTTGTTAAAAACCTATCCCAAAAAAAACCTTACTAACTAAAGAGAACAATTTAAACCTTATAATTTGATCAATTGAAGTTAATTTTGCATTGAAACTGCTGCTGGTTGTAATCTTTACTATTTGTGTTCAACATCGAGGCACTCTTTTGTACAGTTTTATGGTACAACTATACTGAGTTCAATGCCAATGTGTTCTAGGTATTGCACAGAACTGCTATTCATTCAGGCTGCATTATATGTAGGCATACTGGAACAAAAAACCATGTGTTGACAATTTGAATATAATTACCAATTTTCAAAAATGCTGTCGATATCGACGTAACTTTTCTTATCATTATGACTGATCTCTTTGACAATTTGATTATTATTATTTAATCTAATTCTAATAACATGTCCTCGACGAAAACAATTAATCTTGTGTAGTTATTATACATCTTCCACTCACATATTTTTATTAGAAAATACATTATATCTTTATCAAGATACATAAAAAACTAAGTCACATATAGAAGCCTCTGTAATTTAGCTTAATCTGCTTTTCTAGAACAATACGATTCTGTTTTTTATATAAAACGTAGCCCCGTAACGTTTGACGGACGATTTAGCGCAGTGGTTAAGAGCTTAAGCCGCTCCGCCCACTGTGTCTAATAGTCGCGGGTTCGATTCCTGCAGGGGACGAATCTTTGTGTGATCCACAATTATTTGTTTCGGTCTGGGTATTTTTGTTTGTGAATTTCTATGTTTATAAACGCACCTACGACACAGGAATAAATCCTAGTGTAGAGCTACGTTTTATAAAAAAAAGAAAGAAAAAAAAGGTACTATTGTATTTCAATATAAAGCACGTAAGTAATTTTCGTTGTCTGGCACCACGTCTACACAAGTATTTTATGTAAATATATTTTCTTGAAAACCAATAAAAAGTTTCCCAGAACACCGTTACTACACAACACAAACATTACCCAACAAAATTGCGTGGAACCTACATCAAAATGACAAATGCAGAGACAACTTTAAAAAAAAGGAAGTACAAATCATCTAGGAAACTGAAGATTTTTAAATAAGTTACCTAACTGGTACAATGTGTCTTCTAAAAGTGTACAACTGAGCTAGGTTTGTAATCTCTCTATGCTACCCTACGGTTATTATATACCCTACGGTTCTATAATACCCTACGGTTTCCACGGTCATTTTTTATTATTTGAGGAGCGATCGATCTAAAAACTCAAAAATGTTGACAGTTCTCTTCGACTTTTCGTATACTTTGTGTGTAACAGAGGACTTAGCTCGAAATGGATGACGTAAGCGTGACGCTAGCGAGTTAATATTTCATCCTTGCCACGCTAGAAATTTACTAAATAAACATGAACGCAACAGCACGCTTATTCGGTAGCGTCAATCTTTTCGTGCTGAGTCCTCTGTTACACACAAAGTATAAGAAAAGTCGAAGAGAGAACTGTGTTCAGTTTCTAAGGATAAATATTTGTTTCTACCTAGAAAATATGCATAAAATTTTATCAGCACATAAAAAAATACTATGCTTCAAATAATTTATGGCTTTGTAATTTAGACAGTTCAGGATTTACTCTTTCTTCCCTCTACAGTTTACTATCTTCCTTTTCACTCTCCGTTATTAAAAGAGGAAGATCAGTACCCTTACTAATCGCGCCTATTCTATGGCCCCAGCCTAGTTATTGTGCAAACCTAAAGCTTTCCGTTCAATATCTATTACCTTGTTGTGACAGCCGCCGCGAGGCTTGTATAAAACAAATCATAACAATAATATTTTCCAATAACAGTACAGGTGTTTTTGAAGACATTTTTTAGTGAATTTATCCCTTAGACTAAGACTTGTATATCCTGAGCATTGCTTATAAAAATGGTGTCAATAGTGGTCTCAGTTACGTTTTATGTGTGCCTGATGCCAATGTTCGATTTGTTCCACGGGCTGTTTGGATTCCTCCGGATCCTGTTGGAATCCTATACTCTACCTCGCAAGGGATCTGGAATGATGATACAGATATAATTTCACGGGATATTTCGAGTTTAGCAATATTCATTAATATGTTTTATATAGTAAAAGATTCTTCCTTTTACCTCCTAAAGTTCTTTAAAAAATACTAAGTATCATTATATTAATACGTGAAGCAAAAACATTGTACCCCTTTTTACGAAAATTGCGCGGACGGAGGAGTATGAAATTTCCCACACTTATAGTTTATATAGAGAAGGAGTGCAGAATGCTAATATTTTTTTTAATTATGCATAAAACATACATTAAATCAATAAAAAAAAACATCACACACACTACCATGTATTTGACACAATACACTTAAAATTATTTGTCTATAGTCTTACTGAATGCCAAACATAACCAGCAAACGATGAAACAGTTTTTACAAAAAACATAGCTTACAAAGAAGTTTTGTATCATTAATTAAATTATCGAAATATTTATGTCAAGTTCAATGGACAGCTTTTTCTTTATCGCATGGTTTTTTGTTACAATAAAAAAGGTGTTCTTTATTTTAATCATTTATGTTTTTTTTTTAATTTAAATTTCATATAATTTGTTTAGAAAAAATAGGCAAACTAACAGTGTACCCTCGGTGAAATCTGTGATTATAGAAGTATAGTCTTTGACAATAGAACCTTAATAATGTTTACTTATAATTATAAACTTATAATTTAAATTAATTATGGTCAAAGTCAGACCAATAGGCGACCACTAGTTTATATAAACTTACTAACTTTCGTCAGTCGTAACTGGGGTGCCTAACTATGATCCAAGCAATATACTAAGCAACAACTGAAATTGGTCACAGATATAATAAAATATCCACCAAAACCCAAACAACTATTGCATTAACGACAAAAAGAAAGCTTACGAAAAGACTTAAATTTTCTTTATTTATTTATTGGAAAATTAAACTTTTTTATTGCGTAATACCAAATCGTACAAGTGAAGTAAGTTTAGACCATTACCTGAGGTAATATTAGTCCCAAATAAAGGTGTGACCATAGTACAGCGGACTTGTACGCTCTCCAATGACGAGATTATAAAAGCACTTTAAGGAGTGACTTTTCAAAATGCCTTATATCCTGATTTTAGAAGAAATATTTCTGCAATGCCATTCGATTCTAACATGCATTCTGATCTAATTCTATCTCAAAACTTTGCTAAGTTCTTATTGAGAATCGACATCAAAAGGTAATTCTTTACAAAACGTCTTATGACAAATGACAAGAGTATTAATATGAAAATGTATAGGTAAATAAAATTTCATATTAATACTCTTGTCATTTTTTTTTTAAACGTAGCCCCACACTAGGATTTCTTTCTGTGTCATGGGTGCGTTTAAAAACATGAAAGTTCACATACACAAATACCCAGACCAGAACAAATAATTGTGGATCACACAAAGATTTGTCCCGTGCGGGAATCGAACCCGCGACTATTAGACACAGTGGGCGTAGCGGCAGTTCCTTTGCATTTTCTGACGACGACTTGGTCTAGTAGCTAGTGCGTAGTCTACTCCCTTCACTGGATTGGTAGTTGCAGGTTCGATGCCCAAACAGGATAAATCTTTGCGTGACTCACATATGTTTATTTCAGGCCGGGCGTTTGTTTATGTGAATTTCATGTTTGTTAATGCACCCACAATACAGGAAATAGGAATACAGTATTATATTATATTACTGTATTCCTATTTCCTCCATATAATAGAATTCCAAGTACAGAGCTAATCCGTTAAAATCCGTTCAGTAGTTTTTTTATGAAAAAGTTATTATATTAGTTAGATTATGTTGCCTTCTTTTTTATGTTGAGTTATTTCATGTCTCTTAGTTAATTTCTAATTTCATTGTGCGTACGTCATGTACTCGTCTGCGTCTGCATTCCGCTCCGCTTTTGTCATGTATGCACCTTTGTAATGGCACAATGTCTAGACGCTTCAAGTTGTTTGTGATCTCTAATAAGTATTTGTTCAAGAATGGTGTATGATCTCTTCTTATAGTCCTCGGCAATTCTTATCCATTTCCCGCCAACAGCCCTGGGAAGATCGTAGCCCCAAATATCCGGAAGATGTCCTGCACTACGTTTGCAAATCCGTGATTTCCATAACCCCAGCAGCTTTGAGATATATGGCTTATAAGGCCCACCCCTTTTTTTTTTTTTTTTTTTTTTTCACGCAGGGAAAACCCTTTATGGGTACCCGTCCGCGTTCGGGGGACGCGGAGGGGTTATGTCGGAGTCCTTGACCCATCAACACTCGGGGCCGTAGCCCCGGCTGCTGATGGACCAAGTGTACCGACTAAAAACCCTGCGGTGACACCCTCTTTGCCGCGTAATGTCGGGGATCACGGGATCACCGTTAGGTACGCACCGCGACCCCGACGCGACCCGCCCTGTTAGGGCCCACCCTGGGAGCGTGTAAAGGGCGCTCCCTTTTCCCCCTACTAGACGCCATGCTGGTGTCACTCAGCACGGCGTCTCCCCCGCGAGCTGGGCAGCAGACTCCCCCGAGTCTGCCACTCAGGTGATTTCGTTGACGGTGCCCAGGGTTTATTCCATGGGCACCGCCACATTCTGCGCCTCAGTGGCGCCAGAGGCGACCGGCTGCGGCTGAGCCGCAGGTGATGCGGCCGGAGCGGCAGATCCGCCTCCTCGACGGCGGCCGAGCTTTTGGGCCGGACAGGCCCTGCCGCCCAGCATGTGGCCGGTTGGATGACCGGCCGCGCGGCACAGTGCGCAACAGGGGGCAGCCCTACACCCAGAGGCCTTATGGCCTGGCTGCCCGCACCTGTAGCACGCCGTGCCTCTATCGACTTCGGACCGGCACTGCTCGCGCACGTGCCCGGCCTCGAGGCAGCGGTAACACCTCATCGGCCTCACCTCCAGCAGCTTTATTTGTGCTGAGGTGAAGCCAACACGGAGCCTGTCCACCGCCGCTACTTTCTTAGCTGCCTCGATGGGGCAGCTAATCACAATCGTGCCTAGGGGTGTCCGGTCGCGCAACACCTCCCCCGTCTTTACAGCCTCGACCGGACATCCGCCGGCACGGGCCACCACCTCTGCGACCTCCTCCTTTGTCACCGAGTCGTCCAGGCCCACCAGGCGCAAGGAAGCGCGCTTGATGGGCCTGTACACCACTACACCTTCCGCAGCGAGCGCCTTGCTCATCGCGGCCGCGAGGGCGTCCGCCTTAGGGCCGCTATCGGCCCCCGGAACTTCTATTAGGCGCGCTCCCGTCGCCCCCACCCTAAACTGGAGGGTGCCCTCGATTCCCAAGTCCCTTGGGTTAACGAGCTGCCGCGCCCGAGCCATCGCGGTGGCGTATGATACCCCACGGCTCTCGGCGTCCGGCGGCAGCTTGACAGCCACCACCGCCAAACGCGGCGTTCGCAGCTTTGGTTTCCGCCTGCGCGTTTTCTTCGCGGGCGCCGGCGTGGCCGGCCCGGCGGGCTGCGCCAGTTGGGTGGCCTGGGTGGGCCTCTTCTTCTTGCCCCGCTTGCCTACCACCGTCCACGGGCTCTCCGCAGAGCTCTCTGGGGCAGGGGGTGGGAGACTAGGCTCTCGTTGGGTCGGCCTTGGTGCCGGCACTCGAGGGGGGCCCTTCTTATTTGGCGCTTTCGCCACCCTCTTCCCTTTTCTGGCGGGAGGCGCCGACTCAGCTGTTGACGCAGGTGTCCGAGCATCTGTTGCTGACTTGTCAAACGCCAACGGCGGGCGGAGGCGCTGCTCTGGAAGGAGCCGCCCCTCTAGCGCCGAAAACCGAGCATCCATCATAGCCCCGACGCTGTCAATGATAGACCTGCGAAAGTGATCCAGGTCCGTCGGGGCTAATACAACGAGTGATTCCGCGGGGCTCGCTTCCGCGGGACCAGACATCGCGGGGGCCGCTGCCACCTGGGACACTGCCGCGGGAGACGCTGCCGCGGGGGACGCTACCATGGGGGCCGCTCTTGCGGGGGTCGCCATCATGGGTGAGTCCGTGCGCTGGGGAGTGGTGGCGGTCTGGAGGTAGTGCACCTGGTTTTTGTACCACTCCGCCAGCCTCTTCAACCGAGCGTTATCGGCTTCGACCCTTTTGACCTCTTCGGGGACTGACGCCTCAAAGATGCCTTCCACCGCGTCTTTGATTACTTTGGCGGCATCCTTGAGGGCCTTCACATATGTACCCTTCAAATTCTTCGAGGTACTGGCCACGTGGAGGATACTCTGCACTTGTTGCAGCGCAGCCTCCCTATGGCCGGTTGCCCCGGTAACCTCCTTATTTGCACCTGATGTGCTTTCCTGGGGGCAGCCCGTATTGGCCGCCTCCTCCCTCGGCGTGGCAGTTGTAGCGGCCGGCTCTGGCTCGGCCTGACGCTCAGGCTGCTTTTTTTTTTTTGTGCAGCGAGCTCCGCCATTGCCTTGGCGTGTCCGACGTATAGTCCGGACGTGGGCGGACGGCCTCGGCCTCGCGGCACCTTCACCGCCTTTTTTGCGACCTCATCCGAGCTCGACTGCTCGTGGGTATGAGGTCGCTTTGCGCTCTGGCTGGCGTTCGGCCGTTCGAGGCTCGCCAGCGAGTCGGCCGAGTCCGCGGCGTCAGACCACGAGGCATCTTCATCCGACGACGCCATGTAGGCCCTGTAAGCCTCCTTCAGAGCCGCCACATATTCTCGGGAAGCCTGATTAGTACAGGTGCCCTCCGATGGCTTTTTCCCTTTGGTTGCCGCGGTGATGTCGGCGTCTTGAAGACGCCCCAACACCACCACGGGCTTGCCTTTCCGTGCGCTAACATCGATGTCCGATATGGATTTGCCAGAGTCGTGTGATTGACGTATCAAAGTGCCCCCCCCAGAATACGAGGGGCAGCCAGGGCCCGAGGGCCCTGGGGAGGATTCTCCGACCTTGGAAAGGATAAGGCCCACCCCTACTTCAACTTACCTATCCGGTGGGCTGTCGATAATGTTGTTTCACTGTCTACTACCTTGTTCTAGATTCTATCCTTCAGAAACAAATCTAACTCTTTTAATATTTCCATGATTTTAGAATAGACTAGTCCAACCATGGGTATCCAGGTTTTGGTTCCACACTTAGAAAAGATGCGACTTTCGTTTTTACCTTTGTCTCTCGCTAAGATTTAGATAATTTAGATTACTTTCGGATTCAGGCTTTGTAAAATAGAATGAAATACTCGATGTATTTTGCCAAATGGTGCCCAGCCCAACTGTATTCTCTTATTGACCTCTTCCTTGAACTCGGCTTTTTAAGCTTTACAAATATCATTTCTATCTTGATCATCACGTCAAAAACTCTGCTTCAAATATCATTTAACCTAATAATAAAATATTCTGAGAGAAAAACTTTCAAGACAACTGGCAAAAGCCTCCCTTTAAACTTATTCATTCCCGTGAATCAGTAGTTAATCTGACTTATTCAAACAAATGTTTAAGGGTACCTAACTACATCACTTTTATTAAGTAATAAGTTTAATTTGAGAGAGCCAAATTTATAATAAAGTACCAGTTACATTCTGTTATACATCCAAATTATTATTTTAATATAGAACGAGTGACTTATACAATCCATTAGATTTTCTATATAAATTTCAAGTAGTTGTCTTTCGGAAGCTCCAATTACGTTACATTATAAATTACTTAACTTGTTTAACTAAATGTTTTAGTTATCTAACATACTTGAATTAAGGAATAAATTTAATTTCGAGTAATCCAAAATTATAACGAAGTTTTCTATCTATCGCGCTATCTTTATTATAACGCCAAATCCCTTGCGGGGTAGGTAGAAGATACAGAGTTCTAACCGATTCTTTCTCTGCAGACCTTTCTGTCTTCCTTCGCTCTCATAGTTCGTCTCATACTCGCTCGCTGGTAAGGAGGACTCTTGACTTGACTTCCAGATTAAACACGGTCTCACAACCAATTATTTTATTATTATATTATACATAAAAATTGTTACTTGATTGTAGAATCAGTGACGTAAATAAAGTTATGTAATCCACTAAATTTCGTGTACTTAATCTTGAAGTTCTTAACTTTCGGTAACGTCAATTAAGTTACGATCAAGTTACAAATTTGTATAATTAGTTTTGTTTAATTGGAATCATCTAGATGTCTTATGAAATGTTGCTACATCGTACTATCAATAAAAAAGTATTCGTCGTCGACGTCATTTATTAATTCACTGAGATTATTAAGGATTATGGAGGAATAGCTTTATCCAACTATCTATATCAGTACGCCAGAACCCTTGCAGGCAAGGCAGAGAGTACAAAAATAGACATATTGTAAAAAAAGATAAGCTTGAGCGTAAGCCGCTCTGTTCTCAGGACTGCATAGTATCCGGTTCAATCCTCTCAGGAAGCAAATGTCATCGACGGCTTAGTCCACTGGTTCTAACATAGGTCGCTCCACTCTATGGAACGAGAAGTCGTAGGTTTGTCCTCCCACGGTACAAATCATTTAATGACCCACATATGTTTGTTTAAGTGTAAGTGTTTATGGACTTTATGTTTAGAAAATAACTTTTAAAAACAGGGAAACCGACTTTAATTGGCATAAAATAAATATTTGAAGTCGGTGCCAGTCGGTCGGTGCAGTCGATTACTTGGCACCGACTTCAAACATTTATTGTTTTGCTTATTATAGACGGTTTCCCTTTTTTTAAAGTTATTTATTTTAAAATTTTAAGTGACGAGTGAATTAATTATTAATATTTAAATACCTATATTATATTATTCTGCTTAGTTCTAGAGTAAGGTACTTATAGAATTGACATAATACCCATAATAAGTTAACTTACATATTAATGCTGTTTGTCGATTAGGAGTTGGTGTATCTTCAAAGTCCAAGGTCCAATACCAATTAAATTAAATATAAACTATCTCGAAGCTATAAGTACTTAGCCCTAATGCAAAAAGAATTATTAAAATAGGTTCAAAAACAAATTAGTTATAAAAATAAACACGAATTGTAAACCTCCTCCTTTTTAAAGTCGGTTTATATTCTGCTTAATTTGATAGTAGGGTAACATAGTACCTATATTAACTCAATTTACAGATTTATATTGTTCCCTGACCCAACGCAAAATGAATCATCAAATCGGTCCAGAACTGACGAAAAATCGGTTAACATACAAATGAATTTATATACAGACGTATATAGAACCTCCTCCTTTTTAAAGTCGGTTAATAAAGCACCTAAGATACAAGAATATTTTTTAGGAAAGAACCTGTTGGAACTCAGTACTCTCTGTCTACTCCGCAAGGAATCTGGCGTAATGTTATAGATAGAATAATTTTTAGTTTGGGGACATACCTATATTTTTTTTCAGTGTTTGCGAAACCCCTTAATTTAATTTACATGATGCAGGAAAAATTAAACAATAAAAGAAAAAACAAAACAATTATTTTTCATCATCGGCGTTTGTAGAATGTCAAATAAAAACACATTTTACATGGAATTCGGATTTTAATTGGTCAAAATACCTTTTTTCAACATTATCGTATTACAATTAAATATAATAAAACAACAATAATATCACCCGTATCATATTCAAACATTATTTACAAAAATATTTTTATAGTCATACACACAATTTTGTCTTTATCTTTATCGATGTCAAAATATCAATACTTTCTAATCGTGTTAAAATGGCGTGTCTATAGCTTTTTTCCATAGAAACGCGATTCTAATACAGTCTATTTAATAGAATTGAGCCTCACACAACTTTTTTTATACAATATACCTACATATAAATAGAAGAAAATGCGTATATGTGATCAGAATATCGCACGTTCACTTAAATAGTGTCACAAATGGAAATTTTAGATTTCTTATGTAATTTCAGATCAACCTTATTTTAAAAGGCTTTTGATTATTTTTCGATTAAGAACCCGAATACAAAAGAAAAGAATAAATTCCACAAACCTTTTACACAAAAATTGCTTTGTTTGACTTACAACGCTATTTAATTGAAAGTGCGACATGTAACGCAGAAGATTTTGACAAAATATACATTTACTTGAAGTACCATTATTTACTTTTTAAAATTGAGTTAATTTCTAAGTCATTATAATGGTCGAGGTTCATATTATTAAACGTTAATTATGCATACTTTAATGGGAGAATATTGTTATAAAATTACTTAAATGATAAATACATAAAAAAAATATTTGAGAGCACAATAAAATCTTTTATATCAGCGCAAGTATTAAGTAATGACAATACTATAAACTTATAATTTTAAATTAAATATATTTAAATTAAATAATTTTATTTCATTCCTTTCACTTAATTTTTTTTGTTATGTCATTATTCTCAAACTTTTTGCGTTGTGGGTATTTTAACGTTTACTTACATATAGTATTAAAAATATCGTTGATCTTATTCTAGAAACATTTATGAATACTATCAATACAATTACTTATATTAATTTAAAAAATATTTTAATGTACGATCAGCAACATAAGTCTCTAAACATTCTTATAATTTTTTAAATCGTTTTGTTTTTCAGCGTTTTTCTGATCTGAATGTTTGTGTAGGTGGTTTGGGTTCTCGTCCGTGAAATTCATTTTTGTAAATGCACTTACGACTAGCGTTGAAAAAATCTTGAAACATTCCCGTTTCTTTCAAAACTCAGAAAGATCCAAAATCGTACGCGACTTAGGAGTATATCTCGATAGCAAAATGCTGATGTCTGAACACACGCATTATGTAGCTAATAAAGCTTTTCGGAACCTTGGCTTTGTTTTGAGGGTATGTAAACCATTCTCTGATACAGCCGTTCTAAAAACAGTTTACTTTGCGTATGTGAGAAGCATCCTCTAATATGTGAGCCCTGTGTGTCTCCTCAGTACATCATATATAAAGACTGCCTGGACAGAATTCAGAAAATCTTTATTAACCATTTAAATTACCGTAAACGTAACAGTTTGAATAGTTACCAAAAAAGGCCGTATTTGCCGTACACATGATCTGTTCCCATTGGAGCAGAGGCGCATTATCTTGGATATGTGCTTATTGTTTGACATAGTTCATAGTAATATAGATTGTTACCTAGTATCCAAAATTGCTTTTCGTGTACCTTTGTCTCGCACACACCACACATCTTTATTTGACGAACCCTTCCATTGTACTAACTACGCTAAAAACAATATTATCGCTTCTTACTTGCACTTATAATACTTTATTTAGTCACATCGATCTCTTTGCTTGCTTAAAACTTAAACTTAAAAACCACGTCATTAGCACTATCGCAGCTTACTAGCTGCGAAAATATGGTTATTCCTTTAGTTTTAATTTATATTTATAATATAAAATAAACATATTTCACTAAACAGTATGTTTTAAATCAACGATGGCTAAATATTTAATTTTCTAATACTGTTTTAGTATCTCAATTTCATCTTTCCATTTTTAAATTTATTTTGTTCACCCAAAAATGCCATTACTTGCATATACAGTAAGGAAACCCTGTTATTGGCTATACTTGAATATATAATCTTAGTATGCAATAATTGTATATCGCTGCTGATTTTCTGAATAAATAAATAAATAAAATCCATCGTTTTTTTATTTTTCATTCAAAAAAAAGTTAATGACAGCTGATGCGGAATAGAAAATGCTTTTATTTTCTAATAAAACCGAAAAAAACTAAATTTTCAGACAAAACGATGGTTTCTATCATTTACATACAAAGGCGTGAGCATGAGTGGCTAAAATTTGCCTCAGTGGGACTGACGCGACGTGTTGAGAATTATGGATGTACTTTGGACTCATATTTTTTCGACTATAGATGTACTTTGTACGTCCATATTTCGCCGACGATGTTTGTTCGGCCTAAAAATATATTGACTTCCTTTTTCATAAATATTTTTTATATTCTAAGTAATATATAAATATTATCATAAAAAATAAGTTTTTACAATATTCACTTATGTTTATACACTGAAGAGTATTACAAATTCTAAATATTGAGAATGTTCAGGAACATATTAAGTAATGACGGTACATACTTAATTAAATTACTGAGCTCTTAGTTTCTTATCTAAATACGCCTTATTTATAATAAAATTATTGATAAATAGGAGAAACTTTAATAGACTTTTGTTCAAACTTTAAAATATGCCACAGATTTTTTGCATTGTGAAAAGACCGTTATCAAAAATTTTTGATCAAATTTTCAATAATTACGATTCATTAAAAAAACGGACATTCACTCACATATTGTATTAGCCATCGTATCACATCAAGAAATATGATTTAGTATCTATTTATATAAGATGCAATAATTCTCTAAGAACTAACGTATATAACGATGTTTTCTTTTTACTTTTATTATAAATGTGGATCTTTTTACTTTAGCGTAACATATTATATTTGTTAAGTTGGTACCATAGCATGTTGTTAGTTGGCAGCTCTAGAATGACAATTGTATTATGGCGGAATACTTGTATGTAAGATTGAGAATCTATGCATATTTAACACTGATGTTTTGATAATGGTATTTTTGATAGATAATATATACCTGCAGTAAAGTATATACTTCTGAATTAAGTTTTATATTTGTGTGATTTAATTGGCAACTGACAGATATTATGTATGAAATCATTGAACAGATCGCTACTTATGTAAAGCTCATCTTCAGATTCTTAAATCGGTGACCGGCAATTGTATACCAAAATTTTACAGGGCACTTCAACATTATAATTAACTACGATTATACTGAGTTCAATGATTACACCGCAGTCTCTTTCTAAGTCATACCGACGTGAAAAGTCTCACGCAAACAATACCATCTCTAATATTTTATTCACAAAAAAAATGAGAGATTGGTTATTAGCATGCCACACATGTAACGGATAAACTTGCGCAAGTCCATACCATATACTAATAAGAGTCGATGCAATCGGTACTCAACTTTAATTAGAACTTAGCTTAGAAGTACTTCCCTCCTTTCGGATACAGATACCCTACATAGAATCAGACACCGACCTCGCCGATGAGTTTGAAGAATCCCTCGCTTGGTGGCCCATGCAGAACTCCACGGTGAGACAATAAGATATGGCGGCCATAGCGTCAGCCTGATCCGAGGCCGTTCCCCCTTAAGGCGCCCTTGACCTAGTTACCGCCTTTGCCGTGTCGGTTGCACCGTAGTTGTTGGTGCAAAAGTGGTAGCACCACCATCTGGTCAGAACGACGTGTTGGAATGTGACTTGCAGGTCTATGAAGATTACCTACCGTTACTTGTGCATTATGTAGAGAATTGACAGATAGCTTGGTCCAGTGGTTTATGAGCTTAAGTAACTCCATCCAATGAAATAAGTAGTCGAGTTCGATTACCACTCGGGACAAATCTTTGTGACCCATAAATATGTTTTCGATCTAATTGTTTATGTAGGTAAATATCATTAGGAATAAGTCCTTATAATAAGGGTTTACATTTTGTTCAGACCTGGGCCGGCTTAAGTCACATGTTTGTAAATATTCTCTTGTGTTCACGTACGTGTGTGTGAATGATGTACGTTGTAGGCCGCGAGGCCTTCACAGCTTCACGTGTGGCAAACGTGACTCGTAAAAGAGGCGCCTTCACAATGTGACACCCCGTAGTGTGACATCGTTAAAGAGTGACAAACGAGACAGTTCGACACAACAGTGAGCTTTCGAAATCGAATATGTCGGACTAACTAGAACTAGCACAATCTTTACACGGACACAAGTTATGTTGGAATGTTTTCAGACAACTAAAACATGAATTGTTTTTGTGTGTGTTTGTGTGAACGATCTACGCCAACAGGCCGAGGGGCCTTTACAGCTTCACAGGGCAAGAGAAACAACGGTGAAATATTAATAACAATGTTAATAGTGATCATCAAAGCAACAGAAGGTCCGGTCAGTCTGCGATGGGTGACCGTTTGTGGCATTTCCATTTTTGAGCGTCTCATGTTGTACTTGTAAAGCCAAATTGAAAGCTAATTTGGCTTGATAAGTTTTAATGACGGTGGCTCTAAACCTGCCTCTACTAATTCTTACTGGAAAAGCGTGATGGAGTATGACTTATTCTCTCCCCTTGATTTATAAGAGAAGGTCTTTAGCTAGTAGTGGCACCAAAGTAGGCTGCTTTATTTATATTTAAATATAGCGTATTCGTATACAACCCAACAATATCAATAATTCAGGCAATACGATCCGCGGGAGAAAATTATCTATACACGCTGTTCCCTTTTCCAAACCATAAGTACTGGGCTGTGGCGTCAACTAGCCGCAACTTGCCAGAGGGAATCATTTCGTCGAGAAAAATATTTATGAAGTGAAAACTTCTTTAGGCGCGGTGGGCGTTTTTGAGATGGGAAAAAACAATTGAACTTGCGACACTATTACTGTTACCGACACCTCTTTGAAGTGAAAACTTCTTTAGGCGCGTTGGGCTCTGTATATAAGTATGTACATATATTGTGTGTGTACGTATATAGATATACATGCACGTTGTTCAAGTTTTCATTTCTGTCGGCACTCCCGGAGTGCCACTGTTGCTTTTTTAGTGTTGGTATTCCTTGCAAATTATAAAATGGAACGATCGATAGAATACCAAACTACTATATGAAACTTCAAAATTATCATAAGTTATTTCGGACTTGTCTTGGTTATTTATTGTAGCTTTATAACTGGAAATCACGCCTTCCTGATACATAAGCCTCAAATTTATCAGACAATAAGTTCTCAAAAGTTAACTTGTAGTGTTTCCGAAGATCCTTCATAGAAATAAAATTTCTAAAAAAAATTATCAATTTTATCTTCATAAAATATTGTATATTTTGAGAGATTATTGACACATACAAGATAAACGAATAACTTAAAGTTTAACCAAAAATGTTATTTGCTCTATTCATATTCCATATTTACTGAAAATCAATTTATTTTAGTCAGTCAAAGGAGATACTTAATATGCGCTAAAAGTGACAGACAAAATTAATATTATTTTGGAAAAAGCATAGACGAGAATGTCACTCACAGAAGCTCTGTGTAAACAAAATCACTTAAATTTAATGGTTATTTCAATAAAATTTTAAATTTCTGTACATATTTATATAAGTAAAATGCCACCTCGTATACTCAATAAAAGGCAAATAAAAATCTGTTAATGTTTTGATATACTCCATCTTTATCCTTGAAACCGATATATCATAAATATTTATACACGTATTGAGTTCTTAGATTCACGCGAATATTACACATGAAATAAAACTATTTTACGGATTTTATCGCGGTTTATTTTATTATTTTTAGTTGTATAAATATGAAATAAAACTATTTTACGGATTTTATCGCGGTTTATTTTATTATTTTTAGTTGTATAAATATGAAATAAAACTATTTTACGGATTTTATCGCGGTTTATTTTATTATTTTTAGTTCCCGACGTTTCGAGTGCTTTGCAGCAACCATGGTCACGGGAGGGACTGAGGTGTTAGACGTCCGACGATCCGGTAATTAATATAATCAAATCCAAAACCAAGCATAACACTGCAAGACCTCAAGACACCGTGAGCTCATTCTGCGTAGATCGGACCAACAACAACAAAAATAATTAAGAAGTTTGAGGGTACCCCGGAACAACTATGCCTATTGGACGTCTAACACCTCAGTCCCTCCCGTGACCATGGGTGCTGCAAAGCACTCGAAACGTCGGGAACTAAAAATAATAAAATAAACCGCGATAAAATCCGTAAAATAGTTTTATTTCATATTTATACACGTTGTTGTTTCATATTATAGAATAGTATTATAGAATGGGAATAAACAAGATGTGATGGAGACATATTGGAATAAAATCTGGTAACTTAATAACTAAAAAGTAGGTATCTTCAATGAAGCAGAAAGTCATCTAACTCTTGTATAAATTGAAAAAAATAAGTGTTCTTTTTTTTTTAAACGATTTAGCGCAATGTTTAAAAGCTTGAGCTGCTCCGCCCACTGTGTCTAATAGTCGCGGGTTCGATTCCCGCACGGGACAAATCTTTGTGTCAATCAATCAGCCTATCGTAGTCCACTGCTGGACATAGGCCTCTCCTAACACGCGCCATTGCACACGGTCCCCCGCCTTCCGCATCCAGTCCGTCCCAGCGACCTTCTTGAGGTCGTCGGTCCATCTAGCTGGGGGCCGTCCTACCTTACGCTTACCAAGTCGCGGTCTCCACTCTAGGACACGCTTGCTCCATCGGCCGTCGGTCCTTCTGCAGATGTGACCAGCCCATTGCCACTTTAGCTTACTGAGTCTGCGAGCTATGTCGGTAACTTTGGTTCTTTGTCGGATTACCTCGTTACGAATTTTATCCTTCAAAGAGACGCCGATCATAGCTCGCTCCATAGCCCGCTGTGCGACTTTGAGTTTGTGGACTAGTCCCACTGTGAGTGTCCACGTCTCGGCCCCGTAAGTCATAATCCACAATTATTTGTTCCGGTCTGGGTATTTGTGTTTGTGAATTTTCATGTTTGTAAACGCACACACGACATAGGAATAAATCTTAGTGGGGCTACGTTTAAAAAAAAAAAAAAATCACTTGATAAATTATTACACGTGTGAAACTCTTTAAAGAAGATGTTCTCCTATCTCATAATTATGCGACTCAGCACTTTATGATCATATTTAAGTATCACATAAATTTAAGAGCCAAATAAGTCCAGTAAACAAGTATTAAGTAAACAAGTGATTTTAAAATCACAATTGTTGCGAACATAACCGTGTATTGATCGCCACCGTAACTTTAAATGCTAACGAGTATATTTTCAAACTTGAATTAAAGACTCAACTGACCTAAACGACGGTTGTATGCCATATTATCTTTTTTACTATACTGTGTAAGGATTAAAAGTAAGAATTAGTGCTTTTATTTTATTATCATCACATCTGAGGGTCATACCTCTCATACGAATATCAACTATTAAATTAAAATTTATGAAGCTACAAATTGCTTTCAGTCCAGATAAATCGCACTAATTTGCCCGACAACAATAAAAGTTGCTGGGTATACAGTTATTTACACCGTTGCCTAAAATAACGTCGACAAATTGCAAAAGTTGAAATTTAAAAATAGGAATTCTTCGCGTTCTCTTTTGTTTTTCATTATTGTTCTAACATTCTTCGGCGTAACTTTAACAGGTTTGCTGGTTATAGTGTTATTGCTTGCCATAGTTTTATTGCTTGAGTATAGAAAAAGACAGTGTGAGCTAGTAATTAATGGCAATATTCGTCATTTAGTTTCTTCGGCAATTGAACATCATTATAAGAAAGAAAGAAAAATCATTTATATCCCTAATCCGGATACATTACATCAAATAACAGCAAATAAATATAAACTAAAGTATTTTTATGAAACATAACATGTAACAACCATTAAACGGTGTCTTACGGCTGTAACAAATAGAGCCGGACCCTTCTTTCAGCATATGCAAACCCTGTAAGCTCGATATCGACTCAGATTTATCTAGGCGAAGACGTTAGAGGACTCGGTCATAGTCTACCATGAGGACCCAGTGCGGACAAATGGATGCAGGTTTATGACAAACTACTGTTCAGGTCATGGTCACTATAATGTCTTTGCTTGCGGTGGCTGTCTAGGGCGGGTCATCCCTGTTCTAGTAGTCATACTCGTGAACGGGTGCTGCTTATGGGGACTGGTCCATCTGGAATCCTTCAAACACTCTTTATAAATAACTTCATTAGTCTCATACCTCGGTCGTACGGCATCACACTGGAGCTAGATTGTAAGCTATTTAATTGCCTAAACATTGCATCCACACAATATGATAAAAACAATTAAAAGGAAAGAAGAGCAAGAGAATTAAATAAAAAAGACAAGCCCGCTAAGTTTCTTCGCCGGATCTTTTCACTGGAGGCCGCGTTCCGATCCGGTAGTAGATTTGTAGTTAAATTAGATTTAAAAAGAAATGTAAATTGACTATTTATAAGCAGGGCTTATACAAAATAAATTATTTGAGTTTGAGTTTGTTCGATCACATTAGGTCGCCTATAAGATTTCCAACTTGGCTTATCGACTATCATATTTAATTATTACCCGGAACCAATAGCGCGAAAACGTTTAAATATAGATATGCCACAAACGGCCATGACAGACTCACATAGCCAAAAGCTGCCTTAACCTTGTTGATCGTTAAAAACACTGCGTTCTCAGAAGATTTAAAGTGTCACTTAAGTATAAATAACTAGGTATAAAATAAGAATTCTTATGTACAAACAAAACTTTTAAAAATAGGGAAACTGACTTCAAAATGCAAAAACTAATATTTGAAGTCGGTTTCTTGGCCCCGACTTCAAATATTTATTTTTTGCTTTTCGAAGTCGGTTTCCCTTATTTTAAGTTTTTTACATTATAATTTTAAGTGATGAGTGATATAATTATTAATATTTATATACCTATACTATATTATTTTGCTTAGTTCTACAGTATGATACTAACAGGATTTATATATATTAATAATAATAAGGGCCCGCAGGGCAGCTTGTGGCGAGCTGTTGGTGAGTAACGACACCACGGACCCGAGTGCTTCAGAGAGTCGGTTAGGGCCCCCAACTCGGCGTGTCTTCGTCGGTCGAGTGGAAACCGAAGGGTGCCCGCAGGACTCTCGGCTCTGGCTAGCCTTAATTGGCCGTCCAGAGAGGAGCCGTGAGAGCTACATCGACGTAGGAAGATAATGCGTTCCTACGTCGATGTACTCCAGGGGTGGAAGTGTTAAAGGGCATAACGCCGCGAGTAACTTCGGAGAAAGCGCAGCACACCTCTCTACACCCCTGAGCCGCTCACACCGGTGTTGCCCTCAGTTGTCCCAGGACGACCGTTTGAGGGCCCATCTAGTAAGCGGCGAGTCACCGCCGGCCACGGGTAATTAGGTATCACTAATTATGGCCGGTGTCCGTCCCCTTTGAAATAGTCCAGTTTTTGTCCATCAAACCTCATTCACATAGCCCTTGTTTCTTTCCATAATTTACAATAGTCCTTACACCTGCTACTTCTCGCAAAGGGCCTCTACATGTTGGACCCATGTCCCCATGCAAGCCTTTCAAAAGTCCGGGTAAAGCCCGTGAATCTCAGCGAGATACATATATAATAATAATAATAATAAATCTTTATTTCTCTAAAAATGCATACAATATACAAAATTAAATAAATACAGCTTAAACTAGAGTACAGTCATAAAAACTCTGACTTCTAAACTAGGTTTATGTACCTGTATCTTAGAAGCCAGTGTCCGTTCAAAATACTTAGTGCATATAAGCTTATTTATTTGTTCCGAGATGGGACCTGAATGATACGCCAGTAAACTATAATCAAACAAGGCAAGTACGAGAGAAATAATAAAAAAAAGAATAAACAATAGAATTAAAGTGACAACATGGATTAATATTGGTTGTCTGGAAGAAATAGCTTTTAGCTATAAGACCGCCAATTGTACATATTAGTCTGTAATTAGTTGTTTATTAATTGTAATTTCATTGGTGTACAATAAAGAGTACTCTATCTATCTATCTATCTATTAATTGCGAAAAAAGTCTCTCATGTGTAGATTAGTGCCTGACGATTGTGAATATCTATATGTGTGAATAAGAGTTGGTGTACGTAAAGTTAGTAAAACGTGTTCTTTCATAGAAGCGCTAAATGTTTATATGTTTAAAACTTCCCAGCAACAGATCTTCAGTATTACGATAAGTGAGTTTAGAGAGATATTCCTGCAGCTTAGATTTGGTATTAGAAAAGAGTTTTAATATTTTATTATGCTGTTTGTAAATTTTAGAGCTGGTGATAAAATATTGTCGCTTAGCAAATAAAGTTTTGTGTGACTCTAGAGGAAAAACCGTCAATTTAACTCTGCCTGTTGGCTCCCCATGACAATGGATTCCCATGACAATGGAATCTATACATTCGTGCTGTTTGTTGTTAAGGAACTCCTTATGTACCTTCAAAGTCCAAGGTCCAATACCGATGGAAGTAAAATAGGACCACCTCGACCTATATTGATCCCAATGCCAAAAGAATCATTAAAATCGATCTGCAATTGACGGAAATATAGGTGAAAACACATAAAAAAGCATACATACAGATAAACATAGAACCTCCTGCTTTTTGAAGTCGGTTAAAAGTACTACACGTTTTCAATGTACAATGAATATTCATAACTAGACCTAACTATTAATAATGCAAAAATAACTTTTTTTACCTTTCTGTAGCCAATCACCTAACTTATAATTAATAAACTAATATAAAAATACTAAACGCTTACTTAAAATTACCACTAAACTTTAATGTTTTTTATTTACTTTTCAGCAAAATTGTTACATATTTTTCGTACGATATAAAAACTGCATCGTTCAGAATTAGACCCAACACAATAAAAAAGATTTGTAACATCTTAAAAATCGTCTAGAAACACCCACGGAGTTTATTAAATTATTTTAAATCATTACGGATCAACACGTATAATATTTACACTCTCCGTCCATGAATGTATGCTGAAACAAAATTAACAACTATTTAATTATGTGGCCATTGTACATTTTTGTCAAAAAAGAGATTTTAATGCCAAATCTTACAATAACTATTAAATTTATTTGTGCTTAAACAGTTTAATACGACTTCCTCCAGAAATAACGGGGTTTTAGTGTTATGTCGTTTAAACAAAATAATTTTAATTATTTTTTAACGATTTAATTAAAACTTATATGTAACATAAATATGTCAAATATTTTTACAAGGGAAGCTTTTAAATTAACTGCATAAATAATATAAAATATCAAAAAAAATTATTATTTTTGGACGATTTTACAGTAAAATCTTGTTTTTGACTAAAAGTACCTAGAATATTTTAGCACCTGGTCACAGAAATAATCAAAAATTTGTTAGAATTTTCATCAAGGTTGGATAAAAATATGATTTATTCGTTTAAAACAATGTTTAATTTGTTATTATCATTTTAGTAAAATAGTTTTATATCTCATAATAAAAAAATGCCAATCATAATTATTTTTATTTAGAGGAACGTCACTATGAAGAAACCTATTTCGTGAAGTGGGTTCCATGCATGGAAAGATTTTTCGATCCTGTAATTTTTTGATAAAAATCGTTGTTCATATCAAAGCAATAAAAAGGATATTAAATACATACAATCATAAAAAGTATTTTCAATACGTGCGTAAGCATGTTTTACTTGCAAATCTAGAACTTATTTAAAACGTGTTTAAGACATTGTTTAAATACATATTAAAAACAGTCGAAAGGACTGTTTAAAGCATGTTTTAAATACGGTGATTAAAACAAAATGTTTTTTTAACAACCCTGATTTTAATTAATTTAACTAATAATGACGTGCTGACTTGGACACTTGCGGAAAAAACAAGAATACTACTGGTCCAAGAATGATTTATATGGAGGGTTTTGTCTAGGGATGAGATACAGAATAGGCTATTAAAAACAAAAATGTGAAGATATTTAACTATCATATTTCAGCTTTTTATTTTTGAAGCAATATGCGAGACTCAATTACGTTAACTATTTGAGATTATTTTGAACATAGTGATGTTCGTTACACAGGTCAAATGGTATTAAGCCGCTCCACAGACATAAATATAAATAAGGCTAAACTAGCGGCATCGTATGATGACACTTTTGACAGCTTAAGAAATAATGTGAGAATTACTTTTTAATAATGACTACAATATATTATCGAACTTTGAGTGTATAAACATCAAAATTGCTATCCTTGGTTGTTTGTTAGTTCAGTAAACTGATAACTATAAGCACAGGTAATCTATGGATTTTAGGGACAGGTTTTTAAAACATGTCACACTGGCCATTGATAGATACAACCGTATATTACTTTCATGGCATTCACCGCAAATAAAAAGAAGAATATAACCTAACGTATCTGTTGTAAAACAAATTATTTACACCTCTTCCACCAAAATGTATGGAATTATCTTTTTATTTTATTTTTGGTAAGTGTCGCTATTAAAAAAGGTACAGGTAAAGGTTATAAGTACTACTGCTAATACTTCTTTCTGTTTCAGGTTTTTGTAACTATCCCTTGAACCCCGTATAATTGACAACACAAGACAAATATTTGGAATTTTTTATGAAAATATCTTGCATCACATTTTTTTAAGGTTTATTTTTGTAGTAAGTTCGCAAAATACACATTTTATAAATATTAGTAGGTAAATGTATATCACCGTCATAAGTCCGATGTGGACACTTAGGGCAGCTAGCAAGCGAAGGCGGTCTCTGCGACGGGAGGCCGGTTTGATTCCGAGACGACCAGCGCGGCCATACGCCCGCTGCATTTCCTCTTGAGTCTCTGTGTTCCTCGATACCTGTAGAGGCGTATACTAAGAGGGAATTATTTTAATATTAGTATAAACTATTTAATAACTTATACAAGGTGACACTTTAATTTAACAGACGATTTGGCGCAGTGGTTAATCTTAAGCCGCTCCGCCCACTGGGTCGAATAGTCACAGATTGTAAACGCACTCAAGACACAGGATTAAATCGTAGAGTGAAACTACGTATTTAAAAAAAACAAAAGAAAATTTTCCGCGTCCTAAAAAAGCTTAAAGTGTTAGGTGAAACAGATATTATAAAATTTTCATAATATACCCTATTATAATATCCTAAAAAATATGAAAATGTGTCTGTAATCTAAATTAAGTTTTTTTAAGCTATAATAGTTTTAATAAATATTAATAGATAAGTACTAATAGTATTAATAGACTAATTTTGCTACTAATATTTATGTGGGAGTAAAAATAAATATGAATGAGGAGATTCGTAGAAGAACCAAGGTCACCGACATAGCCCTTAAGATTAGCAAGCTGAAGTGGCAATGGGCGGGCCACATAGCGCGAAGATCGGACGGGCGTTGGGGCACAAAGATTCTAGAGTGGACACCACGTATTGGCAAGCGCAGCGTGGGACCTGCCAGATGGACCGACAATCTTGTGAAAATCGCAGGAAGTCGTTGGATGCAGGTGGTATCGGACCGGTTACGCTGGAAAGCGATTGGGGAGGTCTATGTTCAGCAGTGGACAAGTATAGGCTGAGATGATGATGATGATGAAGAAAAAATATTTTAGGTGGACAGATATTCTGTCTAATGATAGCTGAGAGTGATTTTTAAACGTTTTCATAAGCTGGCAACACTGTAATTAATGTCACCTATTGTTCAGGTGTACCATAGACGTAGACAAACTGGTTATGATACTCGCTAGATTTATTTAGTGTGATGTTATCTATTCATAAAATTCCACACGATTTAATTTTAACACTTCTGAATGTAAAATTTTGAAAATTCCGTAGCATTGCATTGATGGAATATATAGATGACATTGTGTATTCCGATTTTTTAATTAAAATATGGATTTAAATTAAAAATTGGAAGCCCTTTAAAAGTCGGATTCAATATCGGAAAGCCAATAAGTTCTCATAGCAAAAAACCAAGGACTTATTTACCATTGACACGAAAGAATGTAATAAATTAGAATGTTATAATTTCTATTTAACTCCTTTCCTACTCCTTCTCCTCCCTCGTTCCTCCACTCTCGTGTGCATATGTTGTGTTCGTTAAAATCATGAAACATATTAACATTTATTTTACTGAAGTATTTAAGTATCAAAAGCAAATGTATCAAGTGTTCTGCGCCCATACGTGATTAGCCCTAGAACCAACAGCAATAAAAAAATACTTGTATGATTTCAAATCACCCATAAATTCTCTTAAGGCATTTATTATATAACGGACAAGCGGCAGAATGACATCACGCCAGCTCCCTCGCGGGGTAGGCAGGGAGTATAGAGTTCTTCCAACAGGTTCTTTCCTTACATACCTCTCTGGCTTCCTGCACTCTCATAGTTCGTCTCACGCACACTCATCGGTTACGGAGACTCTTACAATACTTTGAAATATTCGTTTTGGATTGCAAATTGTCCGGTTAATACGGATATTTAATATTATTTTAATAAAATAGATAAATAATGATGACATGGGTCAAATGTTTGTTGGTTCTGGGGCAATTTTCGACAATGTCCTTTGCTGCCTTTTTGCACACTCAGCTTTCGTTAGACAGACTACCAATTTTTCAAATAGGCTTATTCGCAGCCTATGTGTGCCTATTTTAGTATCTATTTAAGATATAGTCAAGAGTAATATTTATACAGGGTTATTGGTAAATAATTAAAACCTTAACGGCACTTTCTGTACATCGTGACAAATAACTTATGTCATGCAACGTTCGAAATTTTGTTTAAAAAAGAACAGCTGTACCATACATTGTAACGAGAGTCAATACATTTTTTGACCACCTCTGTAGAAAAATCGATTTTTATCTTACTTAGCCGTGAAAAAAGTCAGAGCTATAATCTCCTTAAAAAGCAAAGGAATTTTATAAGCTTCGTTAAAGAGACTGTGGTACGGGCCTTGATTTCTTTTCGATAAAAATAAAATCTCAGAACAAACGTTGTTTCTCACGCCGTACAAGAGTTGCCATACTCCTCGTCATTACTTTTAGCTCTTTCCACCCAATACAGGGCATAAACCTTCAAGAGCGATTGAGTCTTTTTTAGATAGCAAAAGGTTCCTTTGTCTAACTTAAGTTTCAAACCCAAGACCTTAGGCTATTTGTTCTATACGCCACTACCAACGACACATTTATTGCAAGATGAAGGTATTGCGTTGACGTGATTACCTCGATACATATAGGTCTGAATACCCATCATTGGCCAAGGACAGAACTGTTTGGAAGGAGGAGGGGATCCCTTTGCAAAACAGTAGGACAATTGTACAAATAAAGTATTGTTGGTAGGTACATAAATAATAAATTTCAGACTTTAGGGAAAACGTTCGAAGTTACGAGCTGGTTAATGACCCTTAATAATCGAAAGTCACGTTTGGTCTGATTATCAGATTATGTTGCAGTCATTACGACCATTCAGATATCACAGAGGCCTGGTTTGATAAATTACTATAGGTGGCCACAAACCTGCCTCCGCCAATCCGCATTAGGACCTTAAGAGAAAAATTTGTAATTATACACACGTTAGAAATATGATAAATAACTAACTAGTCACTGCCTTTTTCATAAAACAGATTGATATTAATATCCAATATATTAGTTACATATATTTTGTTACTTATAATGTTAGAACCGCTATGAGATATTTATACTTTTCCGGAGAGGAAAGGAAATCTCTAAGGAATTTATCTTGCCTCTGGTGAGTTAATAAACTCGCCTTAATATTTGTCTTGAATATAGAATGTTAATTCTTTTTATGGAAATATTGAATGAAGCTACTGGGAGTGGCCTATCCAAACCCAGAGGAATTTCGGCTCTTCCCCCCTGCTGGAATCTACAGCCTGGTACAGAGAGTATTCGATTCTACAGGTATGTAAGAGCGTTAGGGCAAGGACAGCACAAAAGATCCCAACGGGTCGAAGTGCGCCTGAGGTCTCCTCGGTCCGATAAGCCAATGACAAGATAAGATAAGATGGAAACATTGCCCCACACTGGGAATTATTCCTTAGAAAATATGCCTGTTTAATCAAGAATTTCTCATACATGAATGAGTTTGTATATCTTGGATGCGCCTTCAGTAAGGATGGGAAATACACCGCTGATATAGAGAGAAGAGTGAATGCAGGTAATAGAGTGAATGGTGCGATGGGAAGGCTACTTGGGAGCTGGCACTTAAGCCAAAAGGCGCAGCTGGCCATGCATAACGGAGTGCTTGTCCCAACGCTGTTATATGGCAGTGAGAGTTGGGTATGTAAGAAGGAAAACGAAAGCAGGATAAATGCGGTCGAAATACGATCTCTGCGGAAGATGTGCGGAGTCACGCTGACCGACCGTATTCGCACCAGCGTACTAAGAAAGCGAGTAGGTATGAAAGATAGTATCGGTGTAAAGATGAGAAAGGGTATGCTCCGTTGGTTCGGGCATATAGAAAGGATGCCAGAAGAAAGAATGACAAAACAGATATACAATGCGAAAGTGGAAGGATGTAGGTGCCGGGGAAGACCTAGACTATCTAACCATGACCAAATAGACCGTGTCTTAGCTGAAGGGCAAGTCAAGAGTCTCCGTAACCGGCGATTGTGTATGAGACGAACTATGAGAGTGGAGGAAGCCAGAGAGGTATGTAAGGAAAGAACCTGTTGGAACTCTGTACTCTCTGCCTACCCCGCGAGGGAGCTGGCGTGATGATATAGATAGATAGAATTTCTCATACATACCTACACGAACAGCCAGTCCGAAACAAAGAAGGAAACAATAAAATGAGGACCTAAAAAATGGTTGGTATCAATTCAGTTACCACAAATTTTGCATTTAGCACAAACTACTTTCAGGTCTTGAGTTAAATATGTTAAGCCCTATATGATCTGTTAATGCTTACCCTAAGTTATGGGCTCTGTTTGCTCAGAACAGTAATGTCGCTAAACTTGAGGTCCTATAATTGGCTTAAAGTTGTTATTCGAAGTTATTTATAAGATTGCATTAGCTGTTGGGCTTCCATAAGAAATAAATAAATAAATATTTGATTTGCTATGAACTTTACCCAAGTTCTTTTGTAAATTGGTAACCGTGCCTGTTGAAACATCTGCTCGGAAGTAGGAAAATTTTATTAAATGTTAACCCTAATTTTACACCGAAGCCCCTCTGTCAATATTCTTGTCGGAATATAGTAGTACTTTGGAGCTGATTTGTGTTTGGTACATAAATTCTAGCGTTTTGCGAAGGACCCTTGTAGTAAATTAAGGTGTGTATCTACAACTTCAAAACTTTGTGTACATCTTCAAAGCGAACAAGCATAAGAGCCATCGATATTGTTAAAACATACGTACCAATTATATATCTATCTATCTATCTATATCATCACGCCAGCTCCCTCGCGGGGTAGGCAGAGAGTATAAAGTTCCAACAGGTTCTTTCCTTACATACCTCTGGCTTCCTCCACTCTCTCTCCTCAATTATATATCAATGGTATGAGTTATTTATTATTAAGTAAATAGATAAAGTTTTAAAATCTCTTATGTTAGAGGTTCTTCTTCAGCCGAAAAACGTCCACTGTAGGACAAAGGCCTTCCCTAAAGACCACCACAACGACCGGCTTGGTGCTGTACTCGTCCAACTTCTACCCACGACCTTCACCAAGTCATCGGTCCATCTTGTAGGGGGTTCTGCCCACTCCACGTCTAAAGGTTATTTTCTCAAAAATATAAACAAAAAACCCGAGTACAACAAAAAGAAATATAATAATATAAACAGATTTTTTTTGCTATGCTATGCGCATAAGTATACTTTTTATGATATACTGGCCATCCACCCCGATTTCACACAAATAGTCAATAGATTATAATATATTCATAAGAAAGATTGACAAAACATATATACAATGCAAAATTGGATGGATTCAGGTACGGGGGAAGACCTAAACTATCTTACCATGACCAAATAGACCGTGTCTTATTTAAATGACAAGTCAAAGTCTCCGTAACGGCGAGCGTGTATGAGACGAACTACCCGTATGAGAGTGGAGGAAGCCAGAGAGGTATGTAAGGAAATAACCTGTTACAACTTTGTACCCTTTGCCTACCCCGCGAGGGATCTGCCGTGATGATAAAGAGAAAAAAAATACCGTCACGCCTATATTCCCCAGAGGGGGTGGCAGAGGTGTACTGAGTACACCCACGTTTCACCGACGATGTTAGGTTAGGACATAGGTGTAATAGGGGGCGAGGCTATTGACATATACCGGGCACAATTCCAGACTCCGGACTCATACTGGGAATTTTTTGTTAGAAATACTCCATTTGTCCGACCTAGGATTTGAACCCAGGACCTCGTGATCACAAAGCGATGCGCTTTGCCACCAGACCAACGAGGCGTGATAAAGATAGAAAGAATATATTCATAAATAATAGAACTAAACTCCTCCCGCGAAACATTCTATCTATAAATGAAATCTAAATGAAAATTCATGAAGTAGTTTCTAAGATTAGTTCTTACTATATAAGTGAGACGCGGCGGTTGACTACAAATTATGTGTAGAACTATCAATTTCCCGCGGCTTCGCACGCGTTCATTTTGTATACACCCCCTACCGGGTCCAACTCTAGCTATTCAGGGAACCTAAAAATGATAGAAAAAAAACCCCAAATCGGTCAAACCTTTTAAGAAAATAACACAAACACACTCTATGACAGAGTAACGCACTTCGTGGAATACGCACATCGAAATTTTTAACATAAAGATATATTCTGAAGGCTTCTTTCTATTTTTATCAAAATAAGCTTCCACAAGAGTGCTCACGGTTTTAGATGCTCATAAACTTGGCAAGAAAATTATAATCTTCCCACAATATCTTGATGTCGAAATATTAAAAGTAGGCAATCAAACATTTTATAGCAAATCTTAGCGTTAAAATATATATGTTAAGGCCCGACCGAACTTTAGGATACGATTAAATACTAACCTTTGGAAATGGAATATTATATGATCTATGTTCATAAAATGTCTGAGCAACATAAATACTACAGGTAGGTATCATTTAAAAATTAAATTGGTCGCGAAATCAATAGGTATACAGGGTGCAAAGGACAAGTCTACAAAACTTAAAACAGGTGCCTATCAATACGGTCAAAATTACTATGAGAACACTCATCAACAAAAAAATAATGAACAGTTTCATACAAAATGTTAAAACCTACTTCGACATGTTGTCGGAGCAGGTTAGTAAAAACTTTTGATTTTTTTTATCCCTAGTAAGTGCCACAAGTGTAAAAGTTGTTTGTATTCATAAGCACCATGATCTGTTTTAATTTATGCCAACCACCCTGTATTGTAATAAAATTGAATGACTATTTTATATAAAACAAAAATAGAAAAAAATGAATTATGATTACAGTGGAGTGAAACACACACACACAAACACGCGCGGCGTGCGCGTGGTTGTGTGTGTAACTAATCAATTAATCACACAAAATCACTTGTCAATGATCAAATCAATCCCGAAAATCAACTTATAAATAGGTATACTTGCTAAGCCCCATCAAATACGTATAAAGCGTTTAATTTAATTCATCATTAAATGGGAAATTGCTGGGTGATGAATTATTACTTCATCTTCTAATAAAATGAACGCAAAACCTGAATTTAAAGGAATCCGTTGAAATAAAATCAACAATTTCTAAAGTCTGTTCTACATAAATAATCTTGAAGCGTCGCCAATGATACTAATGGCATTATAGGTAACCGACAGCAATGGTTTTTGCTAAAATGATACCAAAGATCACTTTAATAATTACGTTAACGAGTAAAAACCTGATCTGGATCTACTGCCGGACTGCGATACGCAGTCCGGGGGTGACTCGGGCAATGGTCGTTTGCGCCGCCAGCATGTGTCCCGCCAGCGGCAAAGGATCGCAGTCCGAAAATACGTCCGAAACCTGGGGAAGAAATAAAAAGTTAATTCCATTTGTATTACCACCGGTGCGGCTGATCACGAGTTCCGTGGTTTGATTTGTAGGATCTTTCGTAAGTGTGAATGCTTTGCAAACACGCATCCACCTACACATGAACGTACACACATGCAAACACACGTAAATGCATGTACACACGCATACACGCCTGCGCGCATGCAAGCACACACGCACAGGAATGATTGAAGCTAATAATAAAATACAACATGATGTATCTATCTTGAAAACAAAAGAAAATGGCCACCGTACTACGTTAGGGCTTTCAAAACACTTCTCGATCATTTACATAATCGATCTCCAAAAAAACAAGTTCCACTGTAATGCATCATCTAACACAGTAAACCACTGATCCATTTAAGGTAAAATTAGGGCAACATCCGCTAGAGGTCATAGTGCCCTTTATCTCCTGAATAAGTAAGTAACAAGTGTAATATAATACCAGTTGTTCCAGTCTCCCACGTGACCATCTATCACGTTTACAGCCCAACAATCTCAGAAAATGGCGTTAAACGTATTGTTATGTGAAAATAATGTGCTGAAATGTGCCTCCTTTTTGTATTATTTCTTGTCATATTTAGAAAATGTTTGCGAAATGGGAATACAAGTGAGATAGAAAAGTGATATTTGAAGAAATTGTGATGATTATTTGCGATATTTTGATAGATTGGGTTTTGAATTAAAAATAACAAGTGACATCGGCTTTGCATTTAATTAAGCGAACATACAGATGTACTTTTTTAGCTTAAATCAAATTCTGTGGCTCTCATAAAGCGTCTATTTTTCATTTTAACGAGGTATGCGCCAATATTAAAAACGCTGTTTGTTCGGAAAAATCTTGGCGCTTATACAAAAGACATAAATTCTTACTTATCGCTAGTATCCACCCGTACTTTTACTAGATTTATGTGAGAAAACGAAAAGTTTGTAACTTTGACATTTTAACCCGTCGTTTATTTATTTTTTGTTTCCTCTCCATTTATTATGTTCGGCAAGCGACAAGTAGCTGAAGATTTCCAATATTTTATGGCACTTGCACTTTTGTCATGCCTCAAATCAGATGTTTGTCAAGTAAACAATATTGTAGCAATCGTATTTTTATTATCTATGGTTCTTTTAGCACTGGCGTGCATATGAAGTTGACTGCTTTGGAATGACGATTGGATTTTGGCGAAATTTCAATATTAACCTAATTATTAATATTTAAAATTGTTATGGCGATAACCAGAAAGCTTTTTATGATATAATTAAGCTACGTTACGTTCAGAACTACTTTTATTTTCATTGCCGATTAAAAACAAAAAAAAAAAACAAAAATGAAAAGCGACTTTTGAATAGTCAGCTTAATGTACATATGTACATATTTAAGTGTCAAGTAATTTTCTCATACTTTTTGTGCATTATATTCTGAGGATATGCTGAGGATTCTTCAATAAACACTTTTATGTTATAACTCTTTGTACAGAGTGTAAGTAGTCTTTCTTTATACAGGGTATATTTTACCAAAAACCTCAACAATGGGTTAGCTTTACCGTACTGAATAGCCTTGTAAAAGCACCAAAACGAGATTTTTTATTGAGGTCACTCGAGTCACCGACTTTTAATGTACGAGTATAACCTATATGCAGATATTTTCTTTGGGAAAATTAATTACTATAATGACCCATGCCTATAGTTGCGTTCAAAGAACTCCAAAATTGTAAGTCTTTGTAGGAATTCAATATAATATTGCAAGTTGCAAGCGTTTTTACCACTTTCCGCAATCGACAGCCCCTTTTTCTGATCACGTGTCTTTTCATTGCAAAATTATTTCCGTTGGTACATTTTTCTGTTCTCAACTAACATAGTAAGCATTAGGCACAGTAAATATATATTTAGCGGCCGTCCGCGACTTTGTGTGCGAATGTATCTATAGCCTATAGGTTTGGTCAAACAGCCGACGTAGCGCGACGGGTGCGTGCCGGGAGCACTTCGCTACGTTCGGTTGTGACGTTGTGTGACGTTCGCCGTCGCGCCGACCGGGGAAGCGCTGTGTGACGTGTGCCGTACATTTTAGTACATTATAACTCCTCAACCCGCGCAACCGTCGCGCTCCCGTCGCGCTGCGTCGGCTATATGGCGAAACCTTAAGTGTTATTCTGACGTACAATCTATATTACTGTAACGTTTCATCAAAGTCCGTTCAATTGTTTTTTCATGAAATATACACATTTAAATTAGTAGTACAAAGTCAATTTTGATACAAGAGTATGAATTAAATGTTTTGGTCCCATTTCTCTCCTAAGAAATACATTGTAATAGACTTGTGAGCATTGCTACTGATGTCGTGATCCAAATACACAGAATAGCTTTTAATTAATGTTACCGAGACTATAAGGTAATAGGTAGTCAATGCAATTAATTAACATCAGGTAAATATATACACGGGTTTTCAATTAAAGTGGAACATTCAGAAACATGCTTTGACTAAGCTATCAATGGCTTTGTTTGTATTCATTTCAACAATGATATACAGTAAGTTTATTTTTCTCCATAACCCGACATTTGTGTAGTAATTACTGCAAAAAAAATTACTGTACAAAACGACATTTTATAAAACCCGAGGCGTTACAAATTCGCTAATTGGAATCGTATACAAGAGATTGTGTGATGCCCGAAGGTAAATTTTAAATCGGATGCAATAACACATGACTAGTTTCATGATTGTTATCATGTTTCAGGGTATATTCTAATAATCCACCATGTAGTCTACTTGTGCGGCAACAAGTAAAGAAATTAACGTCAAACTGACTAACATGAAAATTTAAACCGCTGGATAAGCATTTTTACGTCGCATGTGACAATATGTACCTCAATCAGCCTTAGGATGATCTCCATGCAAAACCAAAAAAAGTAGGATTGTATAAAGTACACTTACATTCTACTAAGGTATATAATATAACGAAAGCTAGTCCTAATTAACGTTAAAAATTCTGAAAGAAACCAATTGTTTTTTTTCGCGAAAAAAACGAAAAAAACGTGTATTACAGATTTTTCGTATTTTGTTGAAAAATTGAAACCACGTGAGTTGTTGAATAAAACAATTTTTTATGAAAAGAACGGGTTTTAATGAAAGAAACGGTTTTAAACGATTGGTAACGTCGTTGGTAAAATGTGGGTGTACAAAGAACACCTATCGTGGGTATACATAGTACACCTCTGCCACCTCCGCGCGAGGAAATATATTTTTAGGCCGAACAAACATCGTCGGCGAAATGTGGACATATAGAGTACACCTATTTCCGGAAAAATATAAGTACAAAGTACATCCACAATTCTCAACTCCTCACGTTGGTCTCACTGTGGCAAATTTTAACCACTCATGCTCACACCTGCCCATATAAATGAAAGAAACCATCGTTTTTTTCTGAAACTTTCGTTTTTTACAGCTTTATTAAGAAAAAAGCATGTCTTATTCCGCATTAGCTGTCATTTGAAAGAAACGGGAAAGGCTTTTTCAACGCTAGTCCCAATGTGACAGCTGGTGCTTAACAAATCGCTATTATTACATAAATGCCCTTATTTAGGGATATCAATAAATATGCTCCGTTGGTTCGGGCATATAGAAAGAATGCCAGAGGAAAGAATGACAAAACAGATATACAATGTGAAAGTGGAAGGATGCAGGTACCGGGGAAGACCTAGACTATCTTACCACGACCAAATAAACCGAGTCTTATCTGATGGAAAAGTCAAGAGTCTCCGTAACCGCCGAGCGTGTATGAGACGAACTATGAGAGTCGAGGAAGCCAGAGAGGTATGTAAGGAAAGATCCTGTTGGAACTCTGTACTCTCTGCCTACCCCGCAAGGGATCTGGCGTGAGGTTATAGATAGATAGATAGATCAATAAATATATTTTCATAACGCATTACGTAACTGTCTAAATCAGAATTCAATCCTAACCCTCTAATTAAGTGGCTACAAATAGTCTTTAATCTATATTTAAACTTTCCGGCTTAAAATCACTTGCAGCAAACATCCGTATGAGCGGATAACGAAGAACTTTAACTAAAATGGGTCACTGTGACCCTTGTGGTTGAATTAAAGTTCTTTGATCTGAAATCAACACTAAAGGCAAAAAGGGCATGAAATAAAAAGTTTCTGGCACTGATGAAAGAAGACCTGCTACTGATAATGAATTTGCTTAGAAATTCTAAATTTCAGTGTCAGTGGGTAGGACAAAGCGTAGAACTGATAACCATGGGGGCAGAAAAGTCCTGAAGAAGCGTTCACGTACCGGAAGATGTAGACTGAACAGACAGGTTCTTCACAAGGTGCAACTATAACCTAATAAAACCATCACTTAGGCCTTTACAATTGCACGCTACTGAGTACGATCGTTGGCTACTCTCAAACAATTTTGCGCCAGCCGCCCTACGAAGATCATCGCTCCACCTAGCTTGAGGGCATCCTACGCTACGCTTGCTGATCCGTAGTCTCCACTTAAGAACTCGTTTACCTCAGCGGTTATCGGCTAATGTGGTCATTCCACTGCCACTTTAGCTTAATTGGCTATATGAAAAACTTTGGTTCTCTGTCAGATTAATTCGTCACTCGACTTGATAAAAGTTTCAGGTGAAAGCTGGATGGAGAATACAAAGCATCGACCGTCGTGGCAATTTTCAAAGAAGTCTTTTGTTGTGGATGTGTCTGTGTCTTAATTGATGATAATAAAGCATTGGAATCGCTATTATAAAATACTAAAAGTGCAATGACGCATAATTTCGTTCTAAATCACTATCGCCGCTTTACCATATAAATAAACACTGTCTCACATAATATTATCGCTGTAAAAATATTTTCGGATGAATTGCATTTATATACTAAAGAACAGTTACAAGTGTTGGAAGACTTTCATACCAACAATAGCCACTCCATCATATATATTGCTCCGCGCGACAAATTCACGCGGCTATATGACTACTAGTGTCTAAATATACGATTTCTATGTGATAAAGACATTTAAAATACATCTAAAAATAACACTTACTTGGCATTCATCCAATAGTATATAATCGGGTTGACCATAGCGTTCGCCATTGCCAGCCAATAGAATCCAAGGTACATATGCTGCACGTACTTCATGTACAGTATTGATGGGTTGAAGTGGGTGTAGATGAAGTAGGAGTGGTACGGCAGCCAGCAGATGCCGAATATCACTATCACTAGGATGAACATTTTGACAACCTGCGGACAAAACGTGTGATAAAATATACTTTGAGCAGCAAGACATGAGTTTCAAATTATAGTATGTAAAGATTTACAGTTGTACATAAACATTTAAAAATTTTAGCGAACCACAATAGAAGTACAAATTCTAGGATATTTTGCTATCGGAAAATTCCCAATATCAGTCCGAAGATTGGGATCGTGCCCGGTATATTTCAATAAGCTAGCCTCCTATTAGATGGGACCTAACATCGGCAGCAAAAAGTGGGTGTACGCAGAATACCTCTGCCACCCTCGCTTGGGAAATATAGGCGTGATGGTGATTTTTTACCATAGAAGTAAACCCGAGTAAGTGTGTGATAGTGATAGCCTAGTGGTTAGATCGTTGGACTGCAAAGTTGGTATCGGGTTCAAACCCAGGCATACACCTCTGTCTTTTTGAAAGCATGTGCGAATTAAAACTTAACCATAACTAGCTTTGACGTTGAAGGAAAACATCGTAAGGAAACCTGCATGCCTAAGAGTTTCTCGAAGCTGTGTGAAGTTCGCCAACTCGCACTGGGCCAGCGTGGTGGACTATGCCTAAGCCCTCTCAGTTTGAGAGGAGGGCCGTGCCAAACGGTGGGACAGTTTATTAATATTACTAAGTTCTTAGATTTACGCGAATATTACACATGAAATAAAACTATTTTTCGGATTTCATCGCGGTTTAATTTTTGATTATCGACTTGGGATCCGATATTGAATATAATCAAATCCCAAACCAAGCGTGTATGTATGTGTGTGTGTGTGTGTGTGTGTGTGTGTGTGTGTGTGTGTGTGTGTGTGTGTGTGTGAATGATCTACGCTGTTGGCCGCGGGGCCTTTACAGCTTCACCGGACAAGAGGGCGTGCGTGCAACAACTACGCTCGAACCAGATGGGCAAAGGTGCCTCAAGGAGGAACGGCCTCGGCTTGGGTAGTCGCTATGGGGAAGGGCGTATACTAAGTGTCTCGCCGTGGTGCTCTGCACCGGCCGGCCGGCAAGGGATTCTTCGACCGCGCCGGCGAGGTCGGTGTCTGATCCAGTGCTCAAATAAAGCATAACACTGCAAGGCCTCAAGACACCTTGAGCTCATTCTGCATAGATCGGATCAATAAAAATAATTGAAAAGTTTGAGGGTACCTCGAAACAACTATACCTTTTGGACGTCTTACACTTCAGTCCTTCCCGTGACCATGGGTGCTGCAAAGCACTCGAAACGTCGGGAACTTAAAAATCAAAAATAAAAAGCGCAAAAACCCGAAAAGTAGTTTTATTTCAAGGGCTTATATTATTATATCATTAGAAGTAAACCCCTAGGTTATTCCTTAATAACCCCTTGGCTTACTTCATTTGATATACATCCAGAATAATATAGTAATAATACACTGACACTCCTACCGTTCCCCAAGCGAGGGTGATATAGGTGTACTCTGTACACCAACATTTCACCAACGATGTTAACCTTCAATGTAAACGGGAGCATAGTTATTTCCATTACGACGGATACAGTTTCAGACTCCAGACTGACAATTTTTCTATATATAATCCGAAATATGCTTTGTCTAATCTTAGGATTCATATGCGCCAGCAGCAACATGTGCCACGATGATGAGGTCCAGCTTGGTCTAGTGGTTAAAAGCTTAAATCGCTCCGTTCACTGGATCGAGCAGTCGCAGGTTCGATCTCTGCACGGTACCAATCTTTGTGTGACCCACAATTATTTTTTTCGGTATGGGTATATGTGTATGTGAATTTCATGTTTGTCTATGCGTCTACAAACACAAAAAATATAGGGGTTTAGTTTAATTTATTTAATTTTAATTTACTAAGCGCACAGCTATTCCGTAATTCATGGAGCACCCATCATTACATTCGTCAAAAGCGTACACTAAACATAATGTATCGTTTTATTCAATTTCCAACTAAACACTAATAAAAACGAGGTAAAAGTTGTAGGATTCTGAAAATGTTTCGTTCAATTTTCAAATTAAAATCAAACACCAAAGATTTATGTTATAAAAACTATATGTTTTTCCAACGAACCAAAATCAAACATCGAAATAATATAACGTTACTGAAAATGTTTCGTTCAATTTGAAACTAAAACTCAACGACTAAAATATAATATTACGTAGAAATTTTCCAGTAACTACACTCACGAATCCCACATTGCAAAACATCAACAATCGTTACCAATTTGTCAATACAACGGGGCTCAGAATAACAATAACAATTCGTGAACAACAAAATATTTTATTTTATTTCTATCACTAACGATCTATAATAAACAACTTAAGGATCAGATATCATTTCATTTATGAGATAAAACCTGTTAACAGTCTGTAATAACGGTGATTATCTATAGATCGAGATAATAGAAAAGAAAATGACGACGTCCATATGAGCCAAGTTAGTTCTAAACAACCGTTTCTGTGTAATTAACGTTATTTCAGGCGAAGGTTAGCTCTACCGTAAGATTGTAGAAAAAAATGTTATGATAAATTGTACGAACCCCCTCTTATTCGCGGGGTAAAAATTTTCAGAAGCTTCTCAATCCTCAAAATTGAAGATTAGGATAGGTATATAGCACAGAGAGCTTTGCACCAAAAGATTGACGCTAACGTGACGCTATCGAGTTGATATGCCATATTTTTCACATTCCAATTTTACTGAATTGAGCTGAAAGTAGCAGAATGCTTTCTGAACAATATTACAATAACGTCAAATGGTTTGTGCTTACCCCTAAGGAGTTAAACGCTGAAAAAACCGCGTTCGCATGATTTGATACGGCAGAGGGACTCCAGAAACTGCGAACGGTAAGCATCGGTGCCTCTCTTTTATGCCTCGCTTGATCTAATTTGAAAAAAGATTTTGCAGTGAGTACTCTACCGGTCCAACTTTGCAAAACATTAACAATCATTACTGATTTGTCAATACAAAGGATTTTTAGGTTTAATAACAATAACGATTCATAGAAAACAAGGTTTTATCCGAAACTATCTAAAATAAAGTTAGGGTCTAATATCCTTCCATTTACAGTGTATTAGGTGCGACAGTATCATTTTTAGACGGAGACAAATAGAAAAGAGTATGACAAAGTCAGTATAAGCTAAGTAAGCTGTAAAAAACCTCATCTATGTAATCCACCCTGCAGTAGGATAGTAGGTGCTATCGTTCTGATGTAAGGACTCCCATAAGTTACAAAACTTGTTCTCACTATCGTGATTTTAGGAAAAAATGTTATATTAAATTATAAAGTGCCCCTTTTTTGGGCTTTGCGAGCTAAATTATTCGAAATATTTTCAGTCCTCTGTGAGAAAAACCGACTTGGACAACGCTAATAAACCCCGCGCAGTGGCATGTTTTGATATGGCAAAGGGGTTCCTGAAACGGCACGCACCGGTGCTTACTCGTGTGTCTCGTTCGTTTGAGCACGTCTTAGAGTGTAAGAAACATTGCTCTCGCGCACTGTCACGGTACTGACAGCAATACAGAGTCACTCACATTACCGCTCTCTAAACAATAAACAAACGTCGTCACGCCTGTATTCCCCAGGTATAGGTGGCGGGGGTGTACGTTATACACTCACATATCGCCGAAGAAATTACATAATGTGAAAGACAAAGAGTTTATTGCCATTACACCGGGCACAATTCTAAAATCTGGACAGTTATTGAAAAACTTTCAACAAAAAGCTACATTTCGTCTGAACTAGAATTAGAACGCAGAACCGCAAGATCGCCAGCTGCTCTTTGCACCACTAAATCGAAGTGGTAGTCTCTTATCGTAAAAAAAAATTACTAGTTACTTATTTCTATCTTTCTATATCGTCACGCCAGATCCCTTACGGGGTAAGCAGCTACATTTTATTTTGAGAATATTGTAATTTTAGAGAGAAAAAAAAATAGCTATTCTCTACATTTTGACAAGTGTCAACTAGATTTTGCTATGAATCAGCTGATTTGCACTAAAATCAAACAACACCGTCACGCTTATATTCACCAAGCGGGGGTGGCAGAGGTATACTGTGTACACCCACTTTTCGCCGACGATATTAGGTCCCATGTAATAGGGGACGAACCTATTGTTATATACCGGGCACAATTCAAGACACCGAACTCAGGCTAAAATTAAAAAATCTCAAAGCAAAAATTGTTGTTAAGAATGATAGGAATATAGTCCTGCGAGGTTATAAGTACTTAATATTAAGCTGATATTACCACCAAAACAGGTAGGAAGTTGTTATTATCACACTTAGTAATTTGTGGCTACCTAAGCCGTCTAGACTGCTAATAACGTCCCCAGGGGGGCAGTAACGTTAAAAGTTTCGTCGAAGGTGACACAATGTCAAGATACAAGAACTATTTAGGAATTATGTCACACATCACACAAGATTTGATCCGTGCGGGTATCGAATCCGCGACTAGCAGTGAGCAGAGCAGCCTGTAATATAATCACTAGACCAAGCCATTGTAAAGATGTGGATAGCTTGGTATATTTTGTCAAAACAATGCGTATACATAGAAAAATATGTCTGCACATGTACGGATCCATGAATATAGAGAAAGTCGGTACAAGAATAATACTATATATAAAAATATAATATACTTACGTTTAATCTATACAAACCCGCTCTATTTAGCTCGTTCTGCATTATTCTCCCATACTCTATGTACCCAATATATACAAAAAGAATTAAAAACCATGTAAAACTCTTATTTGTAAAAGTAACCGAGGAGTTTATTGTCCTTCTTCTTCACAGGAATGAGATTCTGACCGGGTGGTATAGTCTTAAGTAATCATTAACTTTATCTTTTTTGATTATTCATAATAACAAACCTTTCGTTTGGAGCGTATTGAGTCTACTTGTCGCTGTGTGAGCTCGCCTATTGAGCCAGATCCCCACAGCACCTTCCCCATGGCTGAGTAAAAGAACGTCATGCCCAGCATTGGAACCGCGTACGTCACTACGAAGAATAGCACTTGGTACCTGTGGACAAAATAAAAATACAGCAAAAGCCAGTTTAATGTTGTACACACAAAGGAAAATTTACCGCTTCCGGTAGGTATCTGTTAGTGAAAGGGGGCAGGGCTATGTAGCTGTGCAGTGGTAAAGAATGGCCATCGTGGGCTGCTACGTCTCTCCCAATAGGTCCCTCGCCGACTACGAGGTGTACCTGGACGGGCTGGCGAACTGTATCCGCAGATACCGGCCTCATCCATCGACCGTTCTCGGGGATTTTAATGCTTACGCCAGGGCCTGGGGCAACCCCAGGGACGATCCGAAGAGAGGGCGTTGCAAGAGTGGGCGGCTGGGCTGGACCTCCGGCTGAACCGGGGATCCGTTAGCACATGCGAGCGGTGACAGGGGGAGTCAGTCGTTGACCTAACGTGGGTGACTCCCTCGTAGCGGAGGAGATGGTTACATAATTCGACCACCCCCACGTTGTATTCGATGTTATGCCCCAAGCGAACGGCAGTGTACTGGTAGTCGCAGCAGATAGCGCAGGTGCGTGAAGTCTGCTTGCGCGCGCGACGCTAGTACACTAGAGCCCGAAGGAGAAGGCGAGCCTCCGAAGAGGAAAAGGCCGGAGCATACGAGCGCTATCAAGCGGCTACAAAGACGCTCCAAATCGCCATCATAATTGCCAGGTCTTGGTCTTGGAGCGAGCTCATAGAGGGACTCGACAGGGATCCATCGGGGCGCCCCTACAGGGCAGTGCTGGGCAAGGTTCGCCCTTGGGTGCCCCCCCTGACGGAGACCCTAGACCCCGGACTGTTGCGTCAAGTTATCGACGAACTATTCCCTACAGTCCTCAGTCCCCCAACGGCGTCGTCGGCCCTTTACACCGATGACTTAAGGGTGACCGAACAGGAGCTGAACCGAGCCGTCAGCCGCTTGCGCGCTCGTAATACTGCGCCTGGCCCCGACGGTATACCGGGGTGGGCCTGGATGATCGCTCTGGCCGCCCTGGGGGACAAGCTGAGGCGGATGTTCAGCAGCTGCCTCCGACATGCCAAGTTTCCCACGGCCTAGAAGGAGGTTTGCTTGGTCCTCTTGAAGAAGGAAGGCAGGACTGCAGACTCTTCCTCTGCGTACCGTCCGATATGCTTGCTGGACAAGTGCGGCAATTTATTCGAAAGGATTCTTGCCGCTCGTCTCAGCGGGCATCTGTCGCGCGTCCGTCCGACCTGGCTGACGACTAGTACGGTTTTCGGCGGGGGCGCTCGACGGTGGACGCGATTCTTCGCGTCCACTCACTGTCGGCGCGAGCCTTGTCGCGGGGTGGGGTGGCGTTGGCGATAAGTATCGAAATCGTCAACGCCTTTAACTCCCTGCCCTGTGACGCGATCCGGGGGGCGCTAGAACATCATCGCATCCCCCCCTGCCTGCGGGCCGTGGTCGCGGACTACTTGCTTGACAGGTACATCCAGTACATCGGGCAGGATGGTGCGCTGTACCGGCGGGAGGTGTCTTACGGGGTTCCGCAGGCGTCCGTGTTAGACCCCCTCTTATGCAACCTCGCCTACGATGCAGTCCTGCTTGTCGATATCCCCCTGGCATCAGTGTCGTCTGTTATGCTGAGGACACTCTAATAGTGGCCGAGGGGATACCTCCGAAGGGACCTTAGGACTCGCCGAGCTTGGGTCACAAGTCGTCGTCGCCAAGATCCGCGAGTTGGGCCTGCAGATAGCGCCTCATAGACCGAGACGCTATGGTTCCATAAACTGCCGAGGAGCAGGGAACCGCCCGACTCGTGGGTTTGCGTTGGATATTTGCCAGTCCGAGTGGGGCGGTACCTAAAGTACTTGGGCCTCACCCTGGACAGTCGCTGGGGCTTCAAAGAGCATTTCGAGCGCCTTGTCACCCGAGTTGAGAGGATAGTGGGTGCCATGCATAGACTACTGCCCAACCTTGGGGGACTGTCGGAAGAGGTACGCCACCTCTACGGGGGGGTCGTGCGATCGGTAGCCCTATATAGGGCGCCCGTATGGTCACACCGACTGTCGGGCGTCCGACGCTGCAGGACCAAGATCTATGGCCTGCAGCGCAGGATGGCCATCCGCATCGCACGAGGATACCGGGCCGTTTCCTTCGAGGCGGCAACCCTCTTGGCACGCTTTCCGCCGCTCGACATCCTAACGGACATGGACGCGAGGGTTTACGACCGAACTCGCGTCGTCCGCCAAAGCGGCGAGTGCGTGCCCTCGCTCGAAATTAGACGGCAGAAACCACGATGCGCCCTGGAGGAGTGGCGTGCGAGGCTTAGCCAGGAGCACATCGCGCGCAAGCGCGTCGTCCAAGCCATCCTGCCGTCCTTCGAAGCCTCGCAACAGCGGAGAAGAATCTCCTACACGCTTGCTCAGATAATCACCGGTCACGGCTGTTTCCGTGATTATCTGAGCAAGATCGGACGCGAGGCGACGCCGATCTGTCACGCTTGTCGAGTGCCCAGCGTGAGCCTCCGAGCTGCGGATCCTTGTCGACCGGATTGGACCGGTCATCTCCTTGCCGGTAATAGTAGCGGATATGCTGGCAGGGGATTCGGCGTGGGGGGCCGTATCCTCCTTCTGCGAGACTGTTATGTCTCAGAAAGAGGAGGCCGAGCGGGATCGGGAGAGGGCCGATCCCGCTCACCGAAGGCGACGGTGCCGGGGCGGAGGCACAGCCTACCCAGGCCGCCCAGCCCAATAGCCCGGGGCTTTATAATACGGGCTAACTAGTATCCCCTGCCGCAATATCTGGCTGGGCAACAGTCAACAAATTTAATGAAATACGGCCATTGAGTATGTCCTTAACTTGCCAAAAACAAATATGGAATAACTCTAATTATGTACTGTACTCTCTGCCTATCTCGCAAGGCATCTGACGTGATGATAAAGGTAGATAGAGAGAGAGAGAGAGAGAGAGAGATGGAGAACTCTAATTGCACTACATATTTGGAATACTACAAATTTTCATTTCAATTGTTTGTAAATTTATTTCATTACTAAGACTTCTTTTCAATAAAATTCCAATGCAATTTTGATATAAAAACATAAATTCATTTTAATTTCAAAGATTTTTTTTACATTCCTAGTTTTCAATATCAATAGTACTTTTTGTGAAATAAAATCATATTGTAGTCGAAATTCCCCAGGTACCTTTACTTTTAACAAAATTGACAGTATCGAAACGAAACTCTATTGCTTCCAGTCGTAGATATGAATGAGATATTTGTTAACTTTACGGGGATTGCTAATGTGAATGACCTTGAGAATTTTTATTTGAAATTTCACCTTTCCTGTTAACTTTGCCTAGAGTGTGCAAAGTGTGAAATGTGTGCCTGAAGGACATAAACTGTAGTTTCTTTTCTAATAATTTAGACATTCTTTTCAAATAATTTATAAAATCCAAATAAAAAATCATTAAGCCAACAGATTTGCGCCGCGCAGTCATAGTACTCTTATATAAAGGCAAGGGCTCACAATATGACTGCGCCAATTACAGAGCCATCAGTTTGATCAGCCTGGTAGCTAAGGTGTACGGCAAAATTATTGAATTGAGAATGCGCATTCTTAATTCAATAATTGTCCGATGAGAAGTCCGATGGAATGTTCTGCGAGGCACAGGTAGGTTTCAGGTCCGGATATTCTGACCAAGTCTTCTCCCTCCACAACATCGTAGAGAAGCATCTGGCAGTGGGCCAAAGGGTTTTCTGCAGTTTTGTGGATCTGGAGAAGGCGTTTGATAAAGTCATGCGAAAGAGACTTTAGGACATTTTACCAGAGTATAAACTGCACTCTGTTGCGAGACGTTCAGTTCACTTATATGGACAGCAAGGCATGCGTACGGGTGGGTGATAACGTGTCACCCTAGTTTGACGTTAAAATCGTCGTCAAGCAGGATTGCATGTTGTCCACTAGACTGTTTATAATATATCTGGATAAAAGTCTTCAAAGACTGAATGCGATGAATGGTGGTGTAAAAAGAAGTGATCTAGTAGTAAACCACTTATTATATGCAAATAACGCGGTTTTAATAGCACCAATAGCCACTGATCTGCAAACACTACTCACATTTATGAAAGACGACTGCGTGAACAATGGCTTACATTTGAATGTGAAGAAAACAATAACGATGGCTTTTGAATAGGAAGAAACCAGAACGAATGCAAGGATTGTGGTTGGTAACGATGTGCTGAAGCAAAAGATGAGTTTGTATATCTTTGATGCGGCTTCAGTAAGTATGGAAAATACGCCGCTGATATAGAGAAGAGTGAATGCAGGTATTAGAGTGAATGGTGCGATGGGAAAGCTACTTGGTAACCGGCAGTTAAGCGAAAAAGGCGCAACTGGCTATGCATAACGGACTGCTTGTCCCAACGCTGTTATATGGCAGTAAGAGTTGGGTATAAATTAAGGAGAATGAAAGTAGTAGAATAAATTCTGTCGAAATGCGAGGTCTGCGGAAGATGTGCGGAGTCAAGCTGACCGACCGTATTCGGTATTCGTAGCGTGATGATATAAATAGGTAGAAAAAGTCATTAATGCAATTTATGGTGCATGTTTTACAATTTAATTTTAATTAAATACATATCCGCTCAGCCCTTGAACAGAGAATTTACAATTTATAACTTATTACTAGTGCTTGTTAGATATTTTTTTGTAAATTTGAATAAATTAAATTATATTTTATTCAACACATTTTGTATACGACATACTTACGTTTATTTTCTTACTTCTTATAGCAAACAGGCAGTAGATTCTTACAACAATATTTTGTAAATTCGGCGTATATTTGGGAATTCACCGTTGTTACAGCTTTAAAACAGGGACACTAGGCTAGAATAATTTGACTTTATAGACGATTTCGGCAAAACGTTCTACCTCGTTTCTCTTTATTTAGAAAAAATGTAGTTTGAAAAGGATGACATATCAACTTCTCAGCGTTACAACAATATTAACTCGCCTTTTAAGCCCTCAATTCAACATTTACCTTACGTTTTTCCTACAAAAACTTCTGTTTATTTGGGTCGAATGAGATTCTAAATACTAAAGATATTAGATAGATAATTTAGATGAGAAGTTTCTCGACCTTCACATGCGACAAACTAAAAGTAGTAAAAGCCAATGCTCTCATACGAGATTTGCAGTATAATTTGATTTTTTAGTTGGTTAAGTATTTGACATCATCGTAACGTTGTCGAGAAAATGTGCTGTTACGTTCATCTTTATATAGTATATGAACAGTAGTTGAATTAGTAACAGTAAATTTGTAGTGTGAAAAGGATGGAACATCAACTCGATAGCACGACGCTAACCTCAATCTGTTCGTGCTAAGGCCTCAGTACGAATCAAATTCCCAGTACGCTTAATTGTAGTTATCTACTTGGCAGATTTTCTTAGTAGAAATAGTTTCTCGAAGAATGGTTACGAGATTAAATCATCCTTTACAAATTCTGAGGATAGAATTTCTAGACGCTGGCGATCTTTTTAACATCGCGCTTATTTGTGGAATCGATACTTCCACTGGCCTACAGGAAACACGGTCAATGTCGAGGGAGTATTCACAAGTAATATTTTGTTATAAATATTAATTTCGCTCATGGCGCTACGAGTTTATCAGCGTCCGACTCGATCAGCATCAGGTGACCGCTTTTGGCATTTTCCACTTTTACTGTGTCCATTTAATGTGGTAGTCTGTAAACTTAATTGAAAGCGTAATGGGTGCCTAGATAAGTTCCAACATAATCATAGGTTCCATTTAAGTTGCGTCTATTACATGACTTAGATTAGCCTTTTAATATTCTCAGAATTTATCGGTAACTGTTTTCTTTTCACTTATTTGCGACTGGATAACTTCTAACCGCAGGTGGCTACAAATCTGCTTCCACTGATCCCCGCTGGGTCCGCGTACTGAAGTATACTTAATGTCTCTCACCTCGATCGTTTAGAGAAGGCTCAGCAGTGGGACACCACAGACTGATTTATTATCAATTTGGCAAACTAGTCTATCTATGTCATCTCGCCAGATCCCTTGTGGTGTAGGCAGAGAGTACAGAGTTCCAACAGGTTCTTTCCTTACATACCTCTCTGGCTTCCTCCACTCTCATAATTCGTCTCATACACGCTCTCCGGTTACGGACACTCTTGACTTGTCCTTCAGATAAGACTCGGTCTATTTGGTCGTGGTAAGATAGTATGAGGACAAATTTTGTCAGAATAATTTGTTTACGAGTCGGTTAAATGGATGTATCAAAATTTCATTCAATGAAATTTTCAATTTACTCGAATACGCAACACGTAAAACTATTTTTTTTTCTATTTTGCAATGCCAGTATCTTAGAATTAAAAATACACAGTGTAAATAAATTATTTCCTAAATGTTCATTGTTGTTTGTTCAGGTAAATACAATATTCCAATACGTGTAAGGTTTTTTTAATTTACACAAGGCTATGCCAACCTGCCGCGTGGTTCCCGGCTCAGAATAGGACCAACCCATCTCATCCCATCGGGTGTCGTACAAGGCGACTAAGGGAAAACTAGGGAATGGGCAGCAGCGTTCCCTTAACACTTCGACGACCAATAACTGCGCTCGCCAACCCGCCTGCCAAGCGTGGCGAGTATGGCAAACACCCCCAATTATGGAAGAAAGTAGGAAAACCAGGCCCCTAGTCCCCGGCGGTCCTGTTCGTCCTGGCCACGGTAGCAGCCATGGTAACGACAGGACAAGGGGTGCTAAGAATCTCCGGCAGAGATTCGGCTACCACCAAAACCGAAAATTGGCCCTGGTGACATACAACGCACGCACATTGAGGACAGATGAGAAGCTAGTTGAGCTGGAAGAAGAGTTAAACAAGTTGCGGTGGAGTATTGTTGGTTTATCGGAGGTCCGAAGAGAGGGCGAGGACACGATAACCTTAAAATCCGGCAACTTGTTTTACTACCGGGAGGGCGAACAGCAGTCCCAAGGTGGTGTCGGATTTATCGTCCACAAGTCACTCATAAACAACGTTGTGTCCATCACTAGTGTGTCGAGCAGGGTAGCGTACCTGATACTCAGAATATCCAAAAGATATTCGCTGAAGGTCATACAGGTCTACGCACCGACCTCGGCATACTCAGATGATGAGGTCGAAGTTATGTATGAGGACATTAGTAGAGCCATACATACTTCCAAAGCACATTTTACAGTAGTTATGGGTGACTTCAATGCGCGGCTGGGCCAACGGGGCGATGATGAGCTGAGAGTGGGGCAATTTGGATATGGGCAGCGCAACCCCAGGGGTCAGAGGCTGGCCGAATTTCTGGAGAAAGAGGGACTCTTTATGATGAACTCTTTCTTCCAGAAGCCGCCTCATAGGAAATGGACCTGGATGAGCCCTGATGGTTCCACAAAAAATGAGATAGACTTCATCATGAGCACCAAGCGACAAATATTTAATGATGTCTCCGTGATTCACAGGGTAAAAACCGGCAGTGATCACCGAATGGTCAGAGGCACATTAAATATTAATGTCAAAATGGAAAGATCGCGTCTGATGAAGTCTACGCTCCGACCTACTCATGCATATATCCAAAACCCCGAGAACTTTCAACTCGAATTGTCAAACCGCTTCGAATTGCTAGACAGCAGCGCATCAGTGGACGAAATCAACAACAGGCTGGTAGAGACTGTTCATACGGTCGGGTCCAAGTATTTTAAGACCCACCGTAAAAATAGACCTCAAAAACTATCCAACTACACCCGAAACCTCATGGCTGAACGACGTTCCATGACGCTCCAAACCTCCGATGATGCTAAGTCCTATTGGCAGCTTAATGGACAGATATTGAAGTCCTTGCGACACGACCTACGGTCCTTCAATGCAAGGCGTATTGAGGAGACCATAGAGCAGAACAAGGGCTCTAAAGTGTTCGCAAGAGACGCGTCTATTGGGCAGAGCCAATTGACGAAGCTGAAGACGGAGGACGGAAAACGTCAAATAGGTCAGAGGTGCTCAGGGAGATAGAGAGGTTCTATGGACAGTTATATACCTCAGTAGCTAAACCTGTTGTTGACTTGGTAAAAGACCCAAGAGCCAAGCTAACCCGACACTGCACTGAAGATATCCCGGACATCAGCCTGTGCGAAATTAGGATGGCTCTCAAACAACTAAAAAACAACAAAGCGCCGGGTGAAGACGGAATTACTGCAGAACTTCTGAAGGCGGGCGGATCGCCGGTACTTAAAGTCCTTCAGAGGCTATTTAATTCCGTCTTGCTTGAAGGGAAAACGCCGGAAGCATGGAACAGGGGTGTGGTGGTGCTGTTTTTCAAGAAAGGTGATAATTCTTTATTGAAGAACTATAGGCCCATCACACTGCTGAGCCATGTTTATAAGTTGTTTTCGAGAGTCATTACGAATCGTCTCGAACGAAGGCTTGATGACTTCCAGCCTCCCGAACAAGCCGGTTTCCGGAAAGGTTTTAGTACCATAGACCACATACATACGCTGCGGCAGGTTATACAGAAGACTGAGGAGTATAATCGGCCACTATGCTTGGCGTTTGTGGACTATGAGAAAGCCTTTGATTCGATCGAGACTTGGGCGGTTCTTAGATCTCTCCAGCGATGCCGCATTGACTATAGGTACATCGAAGTGTTGAAGTGCTTGTATAATAACGCCACCATGTCAGTCCGAGTACAGGGGCAGTGCACGAAGGTGATCCCCATAAAAAGAGGAGTAAGACAGGGAGACGTCATTTCTCCGAAACTGTTTACGGCCACCTTAGAGGACGCCTTCAAGCTCTTGGAATGGCAAGGACTTGGCATCAACATCAATGGCGAATACATCACTCACCTTCGATTTGCCGACGACATTGTGGTCATGGCGGAGTCGCTGGAAGATCTAGGACGAATGCTCGGTGACCTCAATAGAGTATCCCAACAAGTGGGTCTGAAAATGAATATGGACAAAACAAAAATAATGTTTAATGTCCATGTCGTACCCACCGCACTCACCGTTGGGAACTCTACTCTTGTCGACGAATACATTTACCTGGGACAGGCAGTCCGGTTAGGTAGGTCCAACTTTGAGAGAGAGGTCAATCGACGAATCCAACTCGGCTGGGCAGCGTTCGGGAAAGTGCGCAACATCTTCTCATCCAAAATACCTCAGTGCCTAAAGACTAAAGTTTTTAGTCAATGTGTGTTACCAGTGATGACATATGGATCAGAGACGTGGTCTCTTACAATAGGTCTCATAAAAAAGCTCAAAGTTGCTCAGCGAGCTATGGAGAGAGCTATGCTCGGCGTTTCTCTACGCGATCGAATCAGGAATGAGGAGATTCGTAGAAGAACCAAGGTCACCGACATAGCCCTCAGGATTAGCATGCTGAAGTGGCAATGGGCTGGCCACATAGCGCGAAGATTGGACGGGCGTTGGGGCAGAAAGATTCTAGAGTGGAGACCACGTATTGGCAAGCGCAGCGTAGGACGACCGCCTGCCAGATGGACCGACGATCTTGTGAAAATCGCAGGAAGTCGTTGGATGCAGGTGGCATCGGACCGGTTACGCTGGAAAGCGATTAGGGAGGCCTATGTTCAGCAGTGGACAAGTATAGGCTGAAATGATGATGATGATGATGATGCCAACCTGCAACTGTGTTTAAAACCATAGAAATTTTCATAGTACACAACTTTAATGAAAGCAGAAAATTGTACAGATAATTCCAAAACATACTGAGTTCTTAGATTTACGCGAATATTACACATGAAATAAAACTGTTTTTCGGATTTTATCGCGGTTTATTTTTGATTTTTAAGTTCCCGACGTTTCGGGTCGCTCAAAGAAGTCCGCAGTCTGTGAACATGTCCTTGACCGCACCCACCATAACATCAGATTTGATGGACCACAAATCCTCGTGAAAGAACATCGATTCCTACCAAGGAGGGTTCGCGAGGCTATCAACATCATCCTAATTTCAATAGAGAAGATGGCTGGGTGCTTTCATCGACTTGGGATCCGGTAATTAATATAATCAAATCCGAAACCAAGCATAACACTGCAAGACCTCAAGATACCGTGAGCTCATTCTGCGTAGATCGGACCAACAAAAATAAGATGTTTGAGGGTACCCTGGAACAACTATGCCTTTTGGACGTCTAATACCTCAGTCCATCCCGTGACCATGGGTGCTACAAAGCACCAAGCAAGTAGTTCGTAAAACATTCTAAATAATATAACAAGAAAGAAAATGTAGAGGCTTAATTGAAATGCGGAACTTGTTAATTACTTACTTTTCAGTAACGAAATATTAAATTTGATATCAGTTGAGTAGAGATTAAAATATTAAATTAAATTTTGACGTTTGTAAGTGCTCTTGTATTTGCCTAAACAAATAAATAATTTTTGACTTTTACTTTATGTATATATGTCTTTTTTAGAAACCGCCATTTTGCAGGTATTGCATTTGCGGACAAGGACAAAGATGGTCTATAAATAATAATTGTATAACCAATTGACATAATAAAACTGGCAGTAGATTTACAGGAATTATATAATATAAAAGGTAACGTAACAATGGGCGAACGTAAAATTATACTAAAAACAGATTGTGTCGACTTAAAAATATTTTTCAGTAGTATTTGCCTGCGACTTTGACCGCGTTGGCTTAAAACAGGAACCTTACATTTTCCGGGATAAAAAGTATCCTATATTAACTTTTCGGTCCTGAATCGTTTATAGGCATACCAGATGGTGCTTACAGAGGCGTGCTCTACAAATATGCCGAAGAATAATACATCATAGATGGGGAAGAAATACAGGGCTGAGACACTTCAAGGAATTTATCTCCACATGGAATGACAGCCATAGCAAAAGACTACTAAAACACAGTAGACTTCAACTGAGGCAACTAATTGGAGCATATACAGGCCATTATGGCACAAAGGAGCATCTACACAAGATGAACCTATCCAGCGACGTAGTATGCTTTGCAACTGCGAATAAAGCTACTGGGAGTGGCCTATCCAACTCTATAAGAATTTCGGCTCTTCCCCCCCTGCTGAAATTTACAATTTAGTACAGGGAGTATTTGGATCTCCAGGTACTTAAGAGCATCAGGGCAAGGACAGCACAAAGATCCCATCGGGTTGAAGTGCGCTTGAGGTCCTGAGAGTCCGCAAAGCCAACAACAAGATAAGATCTTGTGTTAATTCAGGTGGTAAATTATCTGTGTGCCAAATTTCATCTAAATCCATGCTGTCGTTTTGCGGGATTAATTAACAAACATTTAAACACCTAAACATACAAACCTTCATATTTATAATATTAGTAGGATTAGTAGTAGAATAACTACTATTTATAAACTATTCCTATAATACTAATACAGCTGATTATTACTAAACAATGAAAACGATAGTATGATACGAAGATCGACCCGCGATTATTCCATTTCAATGTAAATACGGATCCAAACATTTCAAATACAATGTATACAGATAAATTTACTTCGGTTAAACCCATAATTCCGTCCGTATATCTATAAATGTTTGTTTATTGTATGTTGCAGATAGATAAATTAAGGCTGTGTTTTCACAACTTTCCAGTACGAGTCCGGAGTCTTGAATCGTGCCCGGTATATGGCAATAGGCTCGCTTCCTACTACATGAGACCTAACATTGTTGGCGTAAAGTGGCTGTACACCTCATCCACCTCCGCTTAGGGAATATAGGCGTGACGGTGTTTTCACAACTGGGTGCTCAAACAAGTAGCAAGCATTATGTTTCTATCTTCTCTTGTCCTATCGATAGCGCATTGTTGTAACCACGTGACTTTTCATTGCAAAATGTTAATCCCATATACTTTTTCATTTTATTATAGCGTTAACGACTGTGAAAAGTCCGATTGGCTACATACAGGCACGGGATACTGATACGACTCGAGTAGGATCTTGTGACTCGAGTCACACAGGTTATTTTATTACGTCACTCGAGTGATACTCGAGTTTTTAAGTAATTCGAATTCACTATTTACAATTCCGGCAACTTGAGTGAAATTTATTACTCCAGTTGAGGGTTTCAATTACTCTAGTTAAAGCGTTTTTAATAAGGTATATTAATAAATAAATAATATTAACAATTATAGCATTACCACTTCACATATCAAATAAAGTTTGAACGTCTTTATAACCTACCTATAAAAGTGACGTAGTGAATTAGTAATGTGGCATCTATCTAGCGATTACAGAATCTACTCGGTGTGCCGAGTTGACTCGGTTACTCGAGTGAAGGCGGACTCCAGTGAAATATATTTTTACTCGAGTACCGAGTTAGACAAACTCACTCGAGTCACTCGAGTAATAACAAGGCTCGAGTCGCATCACTACACTGGGCCCTTATTTGATTAATCAAACGAAACGCACTACATTTGATAAATTCATGTAATGATCGTATAATGGTACTCCAGCGACGTACAAAATACCATTACATGGTAATTTCGCGAAGTTAATAAGGGCCCAGCAATGCTTGATGCAAAATTATTTTTTCAACATTTTGTTTTGTATCCATTCAAATAAATAAAATTTAAGTGTCTGTTTGTAATGTCAAAATAACAGCTTTTTACTAAATACATATGAAAGTATATAAGGTAATTATTACAAAAATAAAAACAATTTTATTTTTGGTCTGTATCTGTTTGTTTCGGCTAATCTCCGAAACAGCTGGACCGATTTTGACGGGACTTTCACTGTCAGGTAGCTGATATTATAATTACAACTTAGGCTACTTTTATTTTAGAAAAAAATAGGGTTCGGCGCAAAAAAATAAAAACTCATGAAATTCAATAAATATACTATAACTATAAATAACTCTATAACGGCGTTAATTTTTTAAATAAATTCAATTTCCACGCAGACAAACTCGCTGGTAGCAGCTATTTTAAAATAAAACCGTCACAATTGTGTTTTCCAAGCATAAGTAGCTATCTATCTATCTATCTATATCATCACGCCAGATCCCTTACGAATAATATCCCTTACGGGGTAGGCAGAGAGTACAGAGTTCCAACAGGCTCTTTCCTTACATACCTCTCTGGTTTCCTCTACTCTCATAGTCCGTCTCATACACGCTCGCCGGTTACGGAGACTCTTGACCTGTCCTTCAGATAAGACCCGGTCTATTTGGTCATGGTAAGATAGTCTAGGTCTTCCCCGGTACCTAAATCCCTCCACTTTCGCATTGTATATCTGTTTTGTCATTCTTTCTTCAGACATTCTTTCTATATGCCCGAACTAACGGAGCATACCCTTTCTCATCTTTACACCGATACTCTCTTTCATACCTATTTGCTTTCTTACTACGCTGTTGCGAATACGGTCGGTCAGCTTCACTCCGCACATCTTCCGCAGAGCTCGCATTTCCACCGCATTTATCCTACTTTCATTCTCCTTCTTACATACCCAGCTCTCGCTGCCATATAACAGCGTTGGGACAAGCACTCCATTACTTACTTCCCATCCTTACTGAAGGCGCATCCAAGATATACAAACTCATTCACTTGCTCCAGCACATCGTTACCAACCACAATCCTTGCATTCGTTCTGGTTTCTTCCCGTTCAAAAACCATAATTTTGGTTTTCTTCACATTCAAATGTAAGCCATTTTTCATGCAGTCGGTTTTCATAACTGTGACTAGTGATTGCAGATCAGTGGCTGTTGGCGCTATCAAAACCGCGTCATCTGCATATAGTAGATGATTTACTACTAGATCACTCATTTGTACACCTTCATTCATCGCTTTCAGTCTTTGAAGACTTTTATCCAAATATATTATAAACAGTCTAGCGGACAACGCGCAACCCTGCTTGACGCCGATTTCAACGTCAAACCAGGGTGACATGTTACCACCCACCCGTACGCATGCCTTGCAGTCCACATAAGTGGACACGACGGCCCGCAGCAGAGTGCCATTTATTCCATACTCAGGCAAAATGTCCCAAAGTCTCTTTCGCACAACTCTATCAAACGCCTTCTCCAGATCCACAAAACCGCAGAAAACCTTCCGGCCCACTGCCAGATGCTTCTCTACGATGTTGCGAAGGAAGAAAACTTGATCCGAACATCCTCTTCCGGACCTGAAACCCCCTGAAACTTTTTAAATAAATTCCACGCAGACAAACTCGCTGGTAGCAGCTATTTTAAAATAAAACCGTCACAATTGTGTTTCCCAAGCATAAGTAGCAAAGATGTATTTTGTACACCCACATTGGGCTCACGTTTTTAGGCCTACGTGTAATGTAGGACGGGCTTATTGCCATTTAACCGAGTACAATTCGAAACTTCGGACTGTGGATGGGATTTCTTCAATAGAAAAACCTTAATAACACTACCTACCTAGGATTAGAACCAAACCATGCGCTATTTGAACAACGAGGTAGCTTACATATCCTTATGTTATTTTTATAAGCTTATATTTAACTTATTCGTTCGTATGTCTCTATGTCTTTTCAGTTCAATTGTTTTTTATCTATTTTTCAAGTATACGTGCTGTCATCGGATCTAGCTAAAATATAACATTTGTCTACAAATCCGATGAAAATGCAATAATATGATACAATGGTACTGATCTGATGCTGGAACCGGAAGATGGACATAGAACGTGTCAACTACAAAAATAAGCCCATCGTTTTTATTGAATTTGTCTTGACAAGTACTATATTATTATTATTATAAGCTCATACAGTCCCACTGCAGGGCAAAGGCTTCCCCTCCCTTCTTCGTCTCAAGTACTATAGACTCATATAATTGCCAGAGTTTGATACAGCCGAAAGGTGGCCATAGGTATTTCCCAACTTAACACTATAACTCCGTCGTACTTATAAGGGATATAAAAACTTATACTTAAAAATATTTCTAAGCATTATTTACAAATTGTGTCAAAAAAGAGAAACTAAAAGTTTTATACTAACAAATAAAGAAACCATTGCAGATTTCGGACTTTTCCAAAAGAATTGTTAGAAGGTAAAACCGAGAAAGTTAAAGCTATCACAATACAATCTAGGGATATTAATGCTAGAATCAGATCTATCATTTTATATATTAGCCCGCATTTCATAGCTTCATTTGTCACAATCAAAACATCCTATATCCGTTATACCGCTTAATTCCGCTAAACGCAATGTTTATTAAACCGCAACGCTTTGATGCCGCGCTCTTCTCCAACAAATCCCCAACCCAACTATACACAGCAAATACCCGCACTATAATAGTTCCGTTGATAAAAGCGCATAATAGGGCCATTATCGGTATTGAAAGCATGACCCAATTGAATGGAGACGACATTTTGTTTACTGAGCATGAAAAGATAGCGGCACTATGTCTTTAGGTACTCGTTTACATGTTGTTATATAGGCACTTAAGATGATCCTAAAGATAAAGCTTAAGGCAGCCAAAGAGCAATGGATAAAGTGAGAAAGAGCTATTTGGAAAACTTACTGCTAATACAATAATAATAATTTGTTAAACCTCATTTACATAGCCCTTGTTTTCTTTCCATAATTTACAATAGTCCTTGCACCTGCCGCGCGCAGTTCGGTGGTTATGTTTCTTCATTTTCAGGAAGTGATCTCAGCAGGTGGCTTACATAACATTAACTTCTCGCAAAGGGCCTCTACGTGTTGAACCCATGTCCCCATGCAAGCCTTTCAAAGGTCCGGGTAAAGCCCGTGAATCTCAGCGAGATACATAATCATTTATAGATAGATATCGATGCAAGTTCAAATCAGAAACAAGGAGGTCCACAAGAGAACCAAAGTTATTGACATAGCATTTAGAATTAGTACGCTTAAGTAGCAGTGGGCGAAGCATATCGGTAGTAGCACTAATGGCTGTTGAGGCAGAGAGGTTTAAGAGTGGTTCTCGAGTAGACCAGAAGTCGTGGAGTAGGCGAGTTCCTCAGAAGATGGACCGATTACTTCGTGAAGGGCGAAAAGCTGAGTACGTATAGCACAAAGCTGGTTGTATTGGTTATCTTAACAGGAAGGCTATCTGAAACGTTTATTAGCTGCCGAAAACATTCCAATAATTTGTCAGCTTCGGTTCTTTTTCTTTAAAAATATTAAAAACGGAATGTGAAATCAAAGTAGATTAAAAAACTTGAAGGTTTCAACACTGTAAAATAAACGTTAATTGCAAAAATGAAGCGTAAGCATCGCTTCGCTTCTTTGGCACCAATGTCATAGTCAATCCTGCCACCATTCTTTAACCACAACAACTTACATCTCTTTTGAAATTTTTTAAAGTTCTCTGTGACATTAATGTTTCCTGTTCCTTTACCTGTAGCAAGTGAGAATTGCACATAGATTTCCGAAAACCCAAAAGTGTAAGGCAAAAGTATAAGGAACTCTTAAACACAGGGCGAGCAGCCTACCACGTGACTAATCACTGTTGAATTAGTAGTATGAGGTGTAAAAATAAAATTTAATACTCACACAAAATCCATGTACGAAACATCTGGTAATCCGTCCGGCCACGACAGGAGACACGCAGTTTTGAGGGTGCCTTTTGACCTGCACAAAGAGGGTATTAATTAAAACGACCCGAACTACACGTCCTCTGGCAAACTTCTGGAAATTTGCACATCCGATGCACCTTTGTAGTGGAAATTTTTACGGTATGCTATAAAAGAATTTGCGGTGGAGTGTAACATTGAAATATGAACATGGAATATTATAATATTGCAGTTCTTTTGTGGAAGCTTAAAAAGCTTAATATAGAAGTGAGTCATTTTTTGTTGTGGGTTTAGCACAACACTTTACTTTAAAACACTTTTTAATTTTGTTTTTATTTTTTTTATTTTATTCATTTTAGGGAAACTAACAGCTAACAAAGAACAAGTATGGCTTAGGTAGTAAATGCTAAAGGCCAATTATATTACTTAAACGATAACTAGTGATAAGCTTATTGTGAGACTTATAAATACAGTCATAATTATTCCCTCATTCATTCTTTTGACTAAAGTCTCAAAAAAAGGGACTTTTTAAAGCACTGTTTTGATCCACAATTCATATAAAACTTTCGAACTACGTGAAAATACCGCAGTTTCCTGCTGTTTGTAAACATGTAACCAATCTAGCGGAATATCGTCCGACGATTTCTGCTACATTTGTATGAACTCAAGCGTAACGCGATTGACTTGCCAAGGCTACACAAGACGATGTTTCTAAACCCGAACCTTGTCTTTCACAATAAAGATCGCTTAGTGCAAATTGCAAGAAGGAATCTCGCACGAATATAACACATAGACAATTCTTAACAGCAACATTCTAAAAAGTCAACTTGAATTGAGTTATAGAATACATATATACATCAACACGGCTATATTCCTCAGCGTGTGTAGAGGTATACTTTACTGTGTACACCACATTTCGCCAAGACTATTAGGTCTCAATTAAAGCGCATAGCCGTTATCAGTCATCAGACATAAAGCCAGACTCCGGATTACTAGCAATTTTTCGATAGATAGAAAAACTCAAAAATACTTTACAAGTGGAATTCGACCCAGGCCCTCGAAATCCCTTGTTGTACCATACACTACTAGACAAACGAAGTAACCTAGAGTTATATATCAATTTAAAAAAAAATCAGTACTCAGCACAGTTTTTTCGTAAGATTCCAGAGTTCCAATATTAATTTACTGTGTCTGTAAAAATCTATCGGTAAGCATTTTCAAGAACCATTTTTTCCGTACCAATCCAAATTTTACATCGTTATCCTTTTACATGACCCTTTTTCTTCTAAAACTGTTGAATGTTTACATAACTGGAATATTACTTCGCAGAAATATGCTTTGTGATTTTATAAACGTATAATATATATAAAGTATAGTAATTTACGAAGGATTGTTATAGCTTGCTATGTTGCGTCTTTATATACATTAAATTCGAAAATTTAACATTGTTTAACTACGAATACTTTGAGGGCCTTTCTCTCCAAACGGGTTTGCTAGAAAATTTGAGGGCTCTAAACTTTGTAAGAAAATTCAAAACTTAGGTAGCAAATCAGTTTCGAGAATAATAATTAAACCAAATCTCCTAAGCGTCACTTATTCAATGATGGGGTAGAATAGAATACTCTTTATTATATACCAATGAAAATTGGGCAGGGAGGGTACAGTCGACAAAATTGGGCGATTGAGTCATAGCGATGTCGCAAGATCTTCTTTTTATTTTTTTTATTTTAATAGACTATTCCGTTTTGCAATGCTGGGTAAATGCCCTCCCTTCAACTTCTCCACAAAAGTCAAAACTGAACCTTACCTTTATTTAAAGTTTTACATAATCTTGCGGGGTACATAAATGCCGAATAACGTGCGATGAACTTTATTAGACGCTGTACGCACAACAGTACGTCAAACGCAAGTACTAAAGACACACTAGTTCTACTGTCGCTAGTACCCAATTACTGTTTCCAAGTCGCTGAGTCACTTGTTTATCGTTGCTAAGATCACCGGTGTATTCCACTTAGATCACTTGTTCTTGATTTGATTGCTGTCGCTTCCGATGAAAGACTGTGTCCGTCGCCGCGCTGAGTGTCTCCATTATACTCGTATAAAAGTTCTAGAAAGGACCAGAACCCCCAAGTACATCGATAGAAAGACCCAGGTACGTTAAATTATAGCCGGCGCATTCCACAAAGCGGTATTATTTTACGTATCTACTTGTACGTAAACATGTAAGTACTTGTTTACCACGACCTCGCGCCGGCGATAATAAAAAGGGGAGGAACCTTCTAGACGTTTGGCACTCAAGCGCGGATTCTAGACTTTTCTTGACGGATCGATAGGACACCTAAGGGTGAGTTATACGTTTCAAAATTAACATCCCCCTATAAAGGGTTGTCAAGATATCGGGGTATGACCAGGTCGTAACAATAATTTCTGACCATACAACCCGAAAGATACCAATAAGAAATTACGACACCAGCGAATCTGATTGACCACTTGGACGGCTTGGTCCAGTGGTTAAGAGCTTGCAGCTGCGTCCAATGTGTACAGTAGTCGCGCATTCGATTCTTACCTGGGACAAATCGTTGTTTGACACACAAATGTTTGTTTCTGTCAAGGTTTTAGTGTGTGCTTTTTTATGTTTGTAAACGCACCCACGACACAGGAAATAAATCCAAGTGTGGTAGTCCCACATTTTTAAAGGTATGTCAATCATGCTAGTATGATAAGGTATCCATTTGTTGTCCGTCAGACTTACCTATACTCCTTAGTAGTCGAATACAGCAGGCATGGTATGGCTAATAGCATCCCACTGACCCAGATGGCAGCGATTGTGATCAGTGAACATGTCTTCGACATTCGAGGCCTCATCGGCCTCACGATCGCTTGATACCTGAACAAAAATAAACATAAAGTGATTTATAAAGGCATGAAGTAAAACCACTCTGGAACTAAGATAACAAAGGTAGCATTTGGTTTAGTTTCTTGATGTATGACTATATCCCCGTACTTATTTAGAATCTATAAATATTTTTTTTTTTTTTTTAAAAACGGAGCCCCACACTAGGATTTATTCCTGTGTCGTGGGTGCGTTTACAAACATGAAAATTCACATACACAAATACCCAGACCGGAACAAATAATTGTGGATCACACAAAGATTTGTCCCGTGCGGGACTCGAACCCGCGACTATTAGACACAGTGGGCAGAGCGGCTTAAGCTCTTAACCACTGCGCTAAATCGTCCGTCTAATGTTTCTTGTTTGAATTAAAATGTTTCTGGTTGCCGCATCATTTGGAAACCATACTATCACGAGGTGGTGATCGTTATTGTTAAGGTTATCGACTACTGTGATGTAGCAACTCCCCTTTTAACCCTTTTTGACTCGGAACAAGAAATATAGGTATAGAAAATTAAAAACAAAACATGCCCACATTTTCCATGTGGGGACACGGCAAAGATACACCAACATTTTGCCAATAATATTAGGTCGGAACAATCAAGACTTCTGACTGCTACTAAAATTTTAGCTTAGAAAATACTTTGTCTAATTTAAACCCAAAGTCTCGTGATTGCCAGCCCCAAAAGGCACAAAATAGTATCCCCTAATTACGTTTATTATTCTAACTTGATGTTTACACCAAATGTTTATTCCTTACTGTGGCATAATAATTACAGTTCCTTTAGAAATACAACCCAGTTTACTGAAGCAAGAAACTACAGCTGAAGCACCTGTCAGTCGACATAAGATCTCACTGGGTACAAAGGTCACAATACGTCTTACAGAATGATATATTGTACGACTACGACCTAGTAGTAAGTAAAGCACTCATTTATCATCTCTTAAGGTTGGCTTAGTGTTGAAATGTCCATTTTCTATCACGCTCTCGACTTTGCTGAAGATGTAGTTGAGTTTGTATTTCCTAATTTCTGGCAAAACTGTTCAGTTTCCAAGCTTGAAAATAACAACATATTGGACGTCGATATTTTTATATATACGACTTTGCCCGTAGATCCTGCATCAAACCACAGAAAATTTTATGATAGTAATGATAATGTTAGGTTAAATAGCTTGACTTTCGTGTCTTACTTACCCGCATAAATAAATAAGTCAAACTGTATTTCTAACACTGCTTAACTAGTTCTGATCTAAATTAAATTAAGCGTAAGTGTTCATACATTTTATTAAAGTATTTGTGATCCAAACGTGAAAACTTCCAATTCTTGGAACTTGACATTTTAGATGTCTTTCCATTTTTGTTGTAGGTTATCTACGACATGCGACACAAATCCTTTCAGCCGTTTTTGCGTGATTGAGTGACAAACATCCAAACATACAAACTTTCACATTCATAATATTCGTAGGATTATGGCTCAAATTTGGTTTTATAGGTACCGGGGGAGACCTAGATAATCTTACCATGGCCAAATAGACCATGTCTTATCTAAAGGACAAGTCAAGAGTCTCCGTAACCGGCAAGCGTATAGGAGACGAACTATGAGAGTGGAGAAAGCCAGAAAGGTCTGTAAGAAAAGAACCTGTTGGAACTCTGTACTCTTTGCCTACCCCGCAATAGCCCGCAATACCCCGCTGATGATATAGAAATAAGGATTTAAGAATGAAACTAAATCAGGAACTCGTAGTATTGTGAGACTACAGTGGCTAGCATGAATGGCTAGACAAGACATATGTCACGAATTTGTTCGCCCTAGATGTGAGATGACTGTTTGGTTTTAGATGCTAAAATGGCGTGCTGTGAAAAAAACTTTGACACGGGAAAACTCGTTTCGAGAATTGTGTTGACGTATAGACAAAACTATATTGGCTTGCTTGCAAGACTTAAAACAGGCCAGTAGCTCCGCTGCTGAGAAACATATCAAGCCGCCTATGCGAAAACTGACTCGGCTTCACGACTACCACATTAAGGTGTAGCCGGAACTAACAGCTTAGATTCTTCCGCGACACTAAGACCGTCAAAAAAAGGAATTTTATAAACGGTCACCGATTTCAGACTGACCGAACCGATAACACACAGTTTAGAGAGTCTTCCGCGGCACTGAGATGGTCACAAATTGAAATTCCGCAAACGCTCACCCATCTCAGACTGACCGAGTCAAATGCAGCTTAACCTTGGTGTCCGCACACCGTGATTCCGTTGAACTGTGAACATCACGGATGCTTCCTTAATAACACAACTAAGGGGTTACCATAGCCTCTTTAGAACAACTATTTAAATTTGACGGATAACTTGGTCCAGTGCTTAAGGTTTCAAGAGCTCTGTGGAGCGGGTCACTCTCTTCCCTCTAATATGGTCGAGGAAAGTGATAGCTGCTTTCAAGTCATACTCGTGAACGGGTGCTGCTGGTGGGGACTGGTCCGTCCTCGTATCCTTTGACTGATTAAACATGAACCGTAGTAATATTAAATTTTGTCTCGTTCGGCATCACACTGGAGCTATAATCAATTATTTTGCACGCACTCTTTTTTTTCTCTTACTAATATTATTATACTTTTTTTTTACCTTTACAGTCTCTATTTTGTAAATAAGAGGACCATGTAGACACTGACTGATACCATGAATCTAAGTATTCTTATGTTTAATATATACTTAATAACATCTAATTACCTCGTTCTGCACTGTTCTGCCATACCCTATGAATGCAATGTATACAAAAAGAATTGTATAACTCTCATTTTTAAAAAGAGGTACATTTTGTGTTTGCAAACGACACAGGAATAATCCATAGTGAGGGTCTGTTTCATTTAAAAAAAAAATTACTTCGTCATGAAACGAGATAGACCTATAAACTACATAAATCCATATATTGACATCTCTTTCTTACAGCAAAGTAAGATTATAGCAGCTTTAATCAAGTTATTGTGGTCCAGTGTGTGGTGTAAATGTTTAACGTAATTATAGAAAAGAGCATTCTGCATAAAAGTAGTAGTATTTACGGCCTAAGAAAATACTAACCGAATGGTTATCAACATTCATCAAAGCGTAAAAGAAATTCTTTCCGCGGTTTGAATGGCTGAAGCACTCTGGATATAATCCCAACAAATAATCCGATATTACTTCGAAAAAAGTCTTAGCAATAACCCCGGGAACAAGCTGTTGATTTCATAATACACGTACATATTCTGTTTATTACAGCCGTCTGGAGCAATATCTGAGGAGGGACCCATGTTTTGAGTTCATGCAAACGTGGAATGTGCGATGTGAAAGTTATGGTATTGCTTTATACAGGTTGTATAGTAATAGCCCTAAGTGCTGGATGTTATTGTTATACATACTACCTTGTAGTGTGAATTAACAGTCTTACATACACGCGTAAACATACACACGCGTGCGCGTACACGTGTGCACACACACATGAAACACGCGCACAAACGTGCTTACTCACACACACGTGCGCGCTCATACGTGCACACCCTCACACATGCATACATCAAACGCGCTCACAAACACGCGAAAGCATGCTCTTGTGTGGGTGTGGGTGTGGGTGTCTTTATTTAAGGTAAATGTGCCAAATATCAATAAATTGAAATCGTAAGGACTTATTGTCCGAAATCGGTAAGGTAACGATTGTAATCTATGTTGAAACTCCAGGCCTAGGTAAGGAAATAAATATATATATATAAATAAGTTGCATGTAACCTGCACAATATGCGCCTATTAAATTCTATCTATCTATATCAGACGCCAGATCCTTTGCGGGGTAGGCAGAGAGTACATAGTTCCAACAGGTTCTTTACTTACATACCTCTCTGGCTTCCTCGACTCTCATAGTTCGTTACATACACGCGCGCCGGTTACGGAGGCTCTTGACTTGTGTTTCAGATAAGACTCAGTATATTTGGTAATCATAAATAAAATGAGGATGAGGATATTTAAATTCAAAGCACTACCCAATCAAGTTACATTAGTATGTAAACAACAACGTGGTTTACAATAATTAATCAGTGGTCGTACAGTTTGTGACTAAAGCCACGTATTCATTAGGGCACAAATGTCCCGCGACAGGTGTGACTTGGGAGGTCGCGGGCAGTCTAGCGACGTCGCCCGACAAGTCTGGCGGTGTCGAACGACCTGTACTTTGTGGCTGCGTCGATTTTATTGAGGAACAAAAGTCACAAAGTGTCAAAGTGTCTAGTAGATGGACGAACAATAAATAAACACAGTCACGTCTATATTCCACAAGCGAGGGTGGCAGTGGTGTACCGTGTACACCCATTTTTCCCGAAAATATTAGATCCCATGTAATAGGTGACGAGTCCATTGTCATATACCGGGCATATTTCCAGACTACGGACTGATACTGGAAATTTTTCGATAGAAAAACTACATTTTAATGACTTAGGATTTAAGCCCAGGATCTCGTAATCGCAAAGCGTAATTATTCGCCACCAGACCATCGAGTCAGTGGACTAACAATGTATGTTCGTAACCTCTTTGGGCAATATGTTGCAACCAACTAAATAGATGTGGACGACATAGGTCGAGATATCGCCCAACACCTTTGAGGTCTCACGCCCGTTCGTCCCGTATGTTTCGCCCTGAATAAACCCAATCGCCCCTTGAAAGTCAAAATCATCTCATTCACTCCTCATTTAGTCTATGTAAAAATAAAATTTTGGATATACTTATAAACCCATCCAATCAAAATAAACTGTATCCAGATTGAAATAAAATTCAGATGACAATATAGATTTATTTTGTAAAATAATGCTTATATTGAACAAGGGGTGTACTAGTACTTCATAAATGTTAAAAATAAGTTCACCCCGTGCTTAGGAACGGGTACCGTTAAAAAGGTCGAAAGACGTTTTCAAATAAAAAGGGGCGAAAACAGTGGGCGAATGGGTGCGAGACCATCTCTGGCGACACATGTAACGGGACATTTGTCTCCTTTTGAATACGGTGCTTTAAGAACTAATTGATTGCTTGATTGTCATGTAAAACATCTGTGTTAGGAATGGTTAATCATAAGCTATATTGATGCTAGTCACGTATTTTAATGAATGTGCCCTCTAAATCCAGTAACTCTGCTTATCTAATATCACTTTGGCTGTAATTACGAGTCTAGAAATGGGTCCGGTAATAATACCAGTCTTGATGTAATAGAGAGCAAGCCTATTGCCTATTAACGATATATATGCATACACAACATACCTCTGCCACGCCATCTTGAGGAATATAGGAGTGACGGAGTTTACCAAAATAATCTTTCAAATCCTAAATAAGATACCACACAATCAAAATAAAAACAAACCAACCAAATTATATTCTTCTTGATCTAAAGTCGAACAATAACCTCTGTTTGTGATAAGTTAAAAATAAGCAGTTACTTCAGGGGCCTTGGTTGAATACAAAAAACCTAAAGGGCTGATTTTTAAATAATCATATAGATATAGAAGTTATTCATATAGGTATAGACATAATAATATATCTATCTATCTATATCATCACGCCAGCTCCCTCGCGGGGTAGGCAGAGAGTACAGAGTTCCAACAGGTTATTTCCTTACGTACATCTCTGGCTTCCTCCACTCTCATAGTTCGTCACATACACACTCGCCGGTTACGAAGACTATATAATAATAATATTAGCCCTATTAAGAAACTGTCCCACCGTTGGGCACGGGTCTCCTCTCAAACTGAGAAGGTTTAGGCAAGGTGTCCACCACGCTGGCCTAGTGCGGGTTGGTGAAATACACACACCTTCGAGAAACTCTTAGGCATGCAGGTCTCCTCACGATGTTTTCCTTCGCCGTTAAAGCAAGTGATAGTCATTTTTTAAAACGCACATGCCATCTAACGGGCATCGGGACATGCCTGGGTTTGAACCTGAGACCTCTCACTTTGCAGTCCAACGGTCTAACCCCTAGGTTATCACTGCTAGATATAGACATAAACATATAAAATAGAGAAAAAAATAAGACATAAACATACTAAAAATATAATATCTATGGGTCTCGTTCACCACCCAAGAGTAAAGTCTGAAAAAGTCTAATCGACAATTAAAGCTAAAAATAATATAATAATGGTAATCGAGAAGTATCTAACCAGCATTTTACTTAAGGCGTGTAAAGAGGACTTGAAAATAAAATAGTTCAATTCTTTTACTTTTATGCTCAGTTAGATTAGGCTCTGTCTGATGATATAAGAAATCAGCTCTTAGATTCAAAAATAAAACAAAAAGCTAAATAAAACAGTTACTTACCTATCAAAAGAGATGCCAGTAAGTGTAAAAACGCTGGCTGCAACCGTTACGTTGGCAATAAAGTTGCTAAGTTGGCAGTACCGCACGCCGAACACCCAGTCACTGGAACAAGAAAGCTGAATTAGAGACTATATATGAACTAGTGATTTGGTCCATTAAACATACGTCTCCCTGCACCGGAAGGTACCTTAAGCCGTTGGTCCCGTTTACCACTTAATGAGATAGTTATAGGCTAGGCTTGATAAGCTAACAGCAGGTGGCCAAAAAACTGGGTGGTTGCCCATCGCCTGCACACAATAACTGGCCCTCGGGAGAGAAGAGCGTGTCAGCATTTCCACCAAGAGTGGATTTCCAAAAAAAAAGTGGAAGGTCGCTGGCGGGTTGCGGATGGTTGATCACACGTTCCCGTAACCCGCCCCAACCACGGCGACGAATTGGAATACGGAGGGGGTTTAAGCCGGTAGGAGTCTCGGCATAACTCCTCGCTTCCCCAAATGGCGAGCGGGTATCCTATGAAGAATTTCCCCAATTAAAAAAAGGTGGCCACAAACCTGCCACTACCAATCCGCACTGGGTCCGCGTGGTGGAGTATCACTTGTCTCTCTTATGTCGATTTGAGAGGAAACCCTTTGCAACAAGTGGCAACCGTTTTGTTTATATTTTCTTGTCCCCATCAAGAGCGTATTGTATTGACCACGTATCTTTTCATTACAAAATGTCATTTTCATACATTTTTCTGTTTTTATTACCGTTAACGACGGTGGAAAGTCTACAGGCACCAGACAGTTAAAGATTCTTAGTATTAGTCCGGAGTCGGGAATTTGCCTGGAATTATAATATAACTTATAATATGTAGGTTTCCACAATTCACCTTAGCCACCCCTGGTCCGGAAATATAAGTCACCCTTTTTTTATTTTTTCTATATTACGAAACGGAACAAAAATAAGGTAAATACATGTCTTTGCCGCTTTCTAGCTGTCTGAGTGGCCTACGCTTAATCCTTCGTAATCCCACAAAGGAAATACGACATAAAGGAAGATTTTAAAACACCGTTATTAGAATTCATGTCGGTACAATTTTATTCAGACAAGCAATGTTTTTCTCACATATTGTTCATATTTAACGGCTATAAAAGCTGATGTTTTGTATTCTGATGTAATTTATGGAATACTAATTTATCCCCATGACTGCGTCCTTACATTTTTCCGGGATAAAAAGTATCCTATGTGTTAATGCAGGAGGATACTGTGTGCCAAATTTCATTCATACCTATTCAGCCGTTTTTGCGTGATTGAGTATCAAACATCCAAACATTTCAACGACTGCATGAAAAATGGCTTACATTTGAATGTGAAGAAAACCAAAATTATGGTTTTTGAAAGGGAAGAAACCAGAACGAATGCAAGGATTTTGGTTGGGAATGATGTGATGGAACAAGTGAATGAGTTTTTATACCTTGGATGCGCATTCAGTAAGGATGGAAAATACACCGCTGACATAGAGAGAAGAGTGAGGGCAGGGAACAGAGTGAATGGCGCGATAGGAAAGCTACTTGGGAGCCGGCACTTAAGCCGAAAGGCGCAGCTGGCCATACATAATGGAGTGCTTGCCCCAACGCTGTTATATGGTAGCGAGAGCTGGGTATGTAAGAAGGAGAATGAAAGTAGGATAAATGTAGTGGAAATGCGAGCTCTGCGGAAGATGTGCGGAGTGAAGCTGACCGACCGTATTCGCAACAGCGTAGTAAGAAAGCAAATAGGTATGAAAGAGAGTATCGGTGTAAAGATGAGAAAGGGTATGTTCCGTTGGTTCGGGCATATAGAAAGAATGTCCGAAGAAAAAATGACAAAACTGATATACAAATCGAAAGTGGAAAGATGTAGGTACCGGGGAAGACCTAGACTATCTTACCATGACCAAATAGACCGGGTCTTATCTGAAGGACAAGTCAGGAGTCTCCGTAACTGGCGAGCGTGTATGAGACGAACTATGAGAGTAGAGGAAGGCAGAGAGGTATGTAAGAAAAGAGCCTGTTGGAACTCTGTACTCTCTGCCTACCCCGTAAGGGATCTGGCGTGATGATATAGATAGATAGCTAGATACTTACTAGTCACGGGCCACAGGCCATGGGCCGCGTGCCCAACGGTGGGAAAGTTTCTTAACAGAGCTAATATTAGTAGTCGAGAAGCCCGAATACAATTATTTTCGTGCGAATCGCCACCTTCAAAAATATGTAAGCAGGCTATTCGCCAATTAGAGCATTTTAATTATTATTTAGAGCAAAAAAAATGAGAAAAGTTTAATAGTGTTCATAAATTCTCGAAAATTTCTTCAAATTACACAGTTGCAAATTTGGTACAATTCAATAGTATAGTTTAAATCACAATTTTACTATTAATATTAAGGTATGGGGGTCTGTCCAAGAGCGTGCTCGTCGCGACCCCTGCCAGTCATTATGGCTGCAATCTTGGACCGAAGACGTACCGCAGTGCGGGCTAGGGCGTCCCCCCGAGGCGACGCGTACCGGCCCGCCCCCGTCGGTACGAATATAGGTGGAAGCGGCGATGGGGGCCGCCACCCATCACGCCGGGCCCGAATTGGCGAGTCGTGGGGTGCAGAGTGCCGAATAGGCACTTGGAATGTAAGAGATGGTATGGAAGATAAGATGCATGAGGTGATTGATGTAATGAAAGAGAGACGCCTGGATGCTCTGTGTGTAACAGAGACTAAGCGGAGGGGCAGTGAAACCTGTGATCTTCCTGATGGAACGATGGCTCTGTGGTCTGGGGTACCGCAGAGCAGTCGTGCCAGCATGGGGGTGGGTATCTTGCTGTCCCGTCGCCTGGCCTCTGGAGTGAGAGATTATGGCCTGTGCGATGCGAGACTTCTCTGGGTCCGTTTAAAACTGGGTGTCACTAGAGTATTTTTGGTCGCAGCGTATGCTCCCGTAAGCTCGTCGACACCCCAGGACCTTGAGAAGTTTTGGGATAATGTCAGGGAAGTTCTGGATTTGGCTGAGGCTAACGAAAAGGTGATTCTGTGTGGCGATCTGAACGGATGGGTAGGAACCAGGCGGCAAACTTGCGACGCTGCTCTGGGTCCTTATGGTGATAAGAGAGTGAACGATGCAGGTAAGCTCATTGTAGATGTTTGTTTGGAAAGGGGTCTCCTTGTGTCTAATACGATATTCCAGCATAAGGACATACATATGTATACGTGGAGAAGGAATGAACAAAAAAGCATGATAGATCTGATCCTGGTTGATAACCGTCTCCGAAGCAAACTACAAGATACGCGTGCGTATAGAGGCCCACTCTGGAATCAGACCACTATCTCGTAGTTGCGCGGTTTAGTGGTCTGTTCAGGAAGTGGAGGCACTGGCGAGAGCGTATCCCCTTCGGAGACCTTGAAAGATTAAAGGTTGAAAAGTTGCAAGATGAGAGCGTGAGGAGAATGTATGAAGACAGACTCCGGGACAAGCTTTTGACAGCAGACTCTTCGGACTCAAATGTAGATGAATGCTGGAATAGCCTGAAAGAGAGTTTGGTGGAATCCGCGAAAGAAGTATGTGGTTGCTCAAAGAAGCATATTACAGCAAAAGGTGATGCATGGTGGGATGCGGAGTTGCAAAGCTCCGTAGAAAGTAAGAAGAAAGCGTGGCAGGACTATGTATCTTCTTTGAACCTGAATGCCAGTATGACAGAGATGAGGAAAGAAATATACCGGCAATGCAAGAATGCCACTAAAACTTTAGTGAAAGAAAAGCGTGAAAGAGCCAGTATGATTGAGGAGGAGAGGCTGGCGAAGAACTTCGAGAACAACACCAAACTCTTTTGGAGCAAGGTGAGAAAGGCTCGAGGTAATTCGTCAGGCTCCAGAATGGAAATTATAAAATCTAAAGATGGTGACATTCTAACAGACACACAAGCTGTGCTAAACCGGTGGAGTGAATATTTTGGAGAAATGTATGGAGATGACCCGGATGCTGATGCCGCAGACGTGCCTAAAGGCGAGATTGCGGCACCAGAATCAACGGAGGACATCACTATGGAAGAAGTTGAATGGGCGATAGGAAGTATGAAAAACGGTAAAGCTGCGGGAGTAGACATGATATCTGCCGAGATGATCAAATATGGTGGAACTTGCGTCCGGGACGCTTTCCGGGTCCTTGCAAACCTTTGCTGGAGGACCGGTAGAGTCCCTACAGATTGGCGCCGCGCAGTCATAGTACCCTTGTATAAAGGCAAGGGTTCACAATATGACTGCGCCAATTACAGAGCCATCAGTTTGATCAGCTTGGCAGCCAAGGTGTACGGTAAAATTATTGAACGGAGAATGCGCGTGAAGTCCGATGGCATGTTGTGCGAGGCACAAGGGGGTTTTAGGTCTGGAAGAGGATGTTCGGATCAAGTCTTCTCACTCCGCAACATCGTAGAGAAGCATCTGGCAGTGGGCCGGAAGGTTTTCTGCGGTTTTGTAGATCTGGAGAAGGCATTTGACAGAGTTGTGCGAAAGAGACTTTGGGACATTTTGCCAGAGTATGGTATAGATGGCACTCTGTTGCGAGCCGTCCAGTCCACTTATGTGGACTGCAAGGCATGCGTACGGGTGGGTGGTAACAAGTCACCCTGGTTTGATGTTAAAATCGGCGTCAAGCAGGTTTGCGTGTTGTCCGCTAGACTGTTTATAATATATCTGGACAAAAGTCTTCAAAGACTGAAAGCGATGAATGAAGGTGTACAAATGGGTGACTTAGTGGTAAACCATCTACTTTATGCAGATGACGCGGTTTTAATAGCGCCAACAGCCACTGATCTGCAAACACTAGTCACAGTTATGAAAGACGACTGCATGATCAATGGCTTACACTTGAATGTGAAGAAAACCAAGATTATGGTTTTTGATAGGGAAGAAACCAGAACGAATGTAAGGATTGTGGTTGGTAACGATGTGCTGGAGCAAGTGAATAAGTTTGTATATCTTGGATGCGCCTTCAGTAAGGATGGGAAATACACCGCTGACATAGAGAGAAGAGTGAGTGCAGGAAACAGAGTGAATGGTGCGATGGGAAAGCTACTCGGGAGCCGGCACTTAAGCCATAAGGCGCAGCTGGCCATACATAACGGAGTTCTTGTCCCAACGCTGTTATATGGTAGCGAGAGCTGGGTATGTAAGAAGGAGAATGAAAGTAGGATAAATGCGGTAGAAATGCGAGCTCTGCGGAAGATGTGCGGAGTGAAGCTGACCGACCGCATTAGCACAGCATAGTAAGACAGCGAGTAGGTATGAAAGATAGTATCGGTGTAAAGATGAGAAAGGGCATGCTCCGTTGGTTCGGGCATATAGAAAGAATGCCAGAGGAAAGAATGACAAAACAGATATACAATGTGAAAGTGGAAGGATGCAGGTACCGGGGAGACCTAGACTATCTTACCACGACCAAATAAACCGAGTCTTATCTGATGGAAAAGTCAAGAGTCTCCGTAACCGGCGAGCGTGTATGAGACGAACTATGAGAGTCGAGGAAGCCAGAGAGGTATGTAAGGAAAGAACCTGTTGGAACTCTGTACTCTCTGCCTAACCCGC